>JAPDVU010000002.1:91008535-93508535 GCA_026230045.1 Corynorhinus townsendii
GTATTCTTTAAGAAGAGGAAGAAGAAGAAAAAGGTAAAGATAAAAATTATGAACAACACATACATATCTATCAACAAGTGAATCTAAACATCAAGTGAATAAAAAATCTGATGAACAGTATTAACTGGTGAATATAATAGAATCAGGGGCATAGAAAGGGAGTGCACTGACAATTCTTGGTGGGGAAGGGGTGTGGGGAGTGTAGGAAGAGACTGGACAAAAATCGTACACCTATTGATGAGGACAGTGGGGAGGGGAGTAAGGACAGAGGGTGGGTGGGAACCGGGTGGAGGGGAGCTATGGGGGAAAAAAAGAGGAACAACTATAATAATCTGAACAATAAACATTTATTTAAAAAAAACACAAAAAAACCCTGCTGATTAACAGAAAGACAAAGGATATTTTAAAGTTACCAATGGCTTTAGTGAAAATAATATCACTTGGCAAAAGGATCCATCTATTTTCATTAACAACTATTAGCAGTAAAGTAATGGATTACCAAAGCCTGTAAATGAGAGTTAAATTTTGCTATTCACTTTGATTTGAAAAAAGCAAATTAAAAGCAGAATTAACTATTGTTAGAGAATTATTTTACATAGCAACGAAGTTCCAGTGTATAACAAAGAACCAGTACATATTAAGAGCAAATGTGTACCCAATTTGTGTATTGCAGAATCAATAATGATTCCAAGTCATTACATTTAAATCTTTTTAGAATTATTAAAGATTGAATTATATTTAGCAAAATCAAACAGTTAAATGTTATATGTTAGAGATTAGAAATTGTCATTCCACTTATGAAGCAGTGAAGGTTTTTACAATTACTAAGAATTTATAACATGTCAGGTACTACTAAATAGCACTCAAATAAAAAATAGGGAATGTTGAAAAGACAATTTCAAATAATAATAACAGTACTACTTCATTAAATTCATAGATATTGAATGATATCTTACTACAAGTTATACATACTTCAAGGTTCTATGGATTTGGCAGAAAACAAGAGGAGCTATTATCAAGACAAGAAAGGGTAATGGATCGTGGGGAAAGGGTAATAGTTATGTGGGAGGGTAGTATGCATTGAATTGACTCTGGGTATATAATAAAGGTAAAACAATCAGAAATTTTGTTCATGCATCTGAAGTAGGGTGTGACTAAAAGAGTTTTAAAGGATGCCTCTAAGTTTTTTTGTTTTTGTTTTTTTGTCCTGAAAAACTAAGTGGATGTAATTGTCACTATATGAAAAGTAGAATGCTATGAAAAAAAAATTCAGGGGAAGATAAGAAGAGGGTGATGGAGGGTGGGGACATCTGCAATAGTGTCAACAATAAAAATAAATTTAAAAAAATTGATTTTGGATATGGTAAATATAGAAACATCATTAGACACAATATTTATCTAAAGTTCAGAGGAATGGTTCTTACTATAGATAGAAATTTGAAAATTGCTAGCTTATAGGTGGTAGTTAAAAACTTAAAATGAACACTATCATTAATTAAAGAGAATTAGATGAAAATGAAAAGAGGCCCAGGGAAAGGGCCAAAGTCTAGAGATTGGGGAATTGAGAAGGAGCCACCCAAAGAGACTGAGAGAAGCATTATCGTCCTGTGAGGATGGAGAGGAAGTCCAGAAGGGTGGGTTTCTGGCAGGCAAATGAATAAAATATTTCCCATAGGTGTCAGTGATCTACTGGGTAAAATACTTCTGCTTTCATTAAGATGAGAACTCAAAATTTACCACTGGCATTGTCTAGAACAGTTCTGATGGAGTGCTCGCAGTGGAAAGTTGGTGCAGTGAGTTCAGGCTAGCATGAAAGCACAGGAATAAGATACAGTGGCCACCCATGATAAAGAAGGTGGGGTGGGAGCACAAATGAAGGTTTCTGTTTCCACCAGTAATAACAGTCAAAGAAAAGGCATTGCTCATGAGCACAGAGTTCGACAGGTGGTACATGGTGTGCATAGTTCAATTCTAGCTGGAGCTATTATTCTCCCTAATCAGAGAGCCTAACCATCAGATGAAAGTAAGAATAGGAGATGTATTGAAGGTGAGGAGAAGGGAGAGGTACAACATGGTCACCGAACTGGAAAAGTGAACAGATTGGGACTGTAGCATATTTCTAGAAACCATCAAGGCCAGTGGGCCAGAATTTAAAGGGAGTCCAATCAACATGCAGTGTGCTCATTTGTAACTTTATTTAGCTTCAGAATAGTAGGAAACAGTGTTCAGTCCTATGAGATATGACTATTGCCATTCCCACTTTAGAGCTGAAAAAATGTAGAAACAAAGAGGGGTTAAGGAAATTGCCCAAGATGTTATAATTAGAAAGGGTTAGTTTTTGGATTCTTATTCATACACTAGAAGCCTGGTGCATGAAATTCATGCACAGGTAGGGTCCCTAGACCTGGCCTGCTATAGAGCCAATTGTGGCCTTTCTGCTGCTGGCGGGGGCCTTCCTTAATCCTGTGACATACCCTGGTGGTCAGCACATGTCATAGCAAGCAATCGAACTCCCGGTCGCCCAGTTGAACTCCTGAGGGGCCACTTTGCATATTAACCTTTTATGCATATAGATAGCTTGCACCACTTATTACTACACTCACTGCTTCCATGAATTGTGTATTCTGGTACTACATTAAGTATCGGATTAGGGCAACTAGTTGACCTTAGTGCCATTGTCCAATATATGGAGTGAAAAAAAGGGAGAATGTTTCAAGCATGGGAATGCATGAACTAGAAAATTATTGCAATTTTGAAGTTTTGTAGTGGGCGATTTGTGAATTTTCCAGAAAGAGAACACAGTTATGGCTCTTACAATATTCATATTATAGTAGAGAAATAGGCAATTAAACAATCACAATATACCATGAAAAGTGCTATAATTGATGTTCAATGGAGCTAGAGGAGAAGAATGTTCACCATCTTTGGGAGAGGCCAGAAGAAAAGGTGTCAACAATGGTAGCCAGATGGTAACATGCTTAGGAAGATTATTGAGGAATTAATACAAAGTCCTCAGGCAAAGAACAGCATGTGCACAGGCATGAAAAAATATCACTTGCAGGGGCCTGAAGATGTTGCATCTGGGAGAAAAGGGGGCTGTACAGGGAGATTATACATGAGAGGGGGCTGAGGAGCTATGTAAAAACAGAGGGAAGCAGGTGGAAAGAGAGGATTTGCATTTTATGGAGAAAACACTGGGCTCAATTCAGAGTATATATTGGAAAGAGAGTGGGAGAAATTATGTGAGGCAACAAGACTATTTTATTGATTACTGCAACTTCCTAGTAACTGGAAGTGAAGCTGCAATTCTGAGGATGAAGGAGACATAAATTCATGACTAACAGAAATCTCTTGAAAATTATGTTTTAATTTTTATCACAGTTTTTTTAATGCTTTTTTAAAAATATTATCCCATTCTTGGTATATCCAGTACCAAAAAATCACCAAAATCCTCAGTATTTTGAAGTTACTAAATAATTGCTTAAAAGTAATTGTTAAAAAAGTAGTCATTTACCAATAATTAAGAAGTGAATACACATCAAACTTCTCTATTAATTATTTTATACTAGAGGCCTGGTGCACAAAATTCGTGTATGGGGGGAGGGTGTCCCCTCAGCCCAGCCTGCACCCTTTCCAATGCAGGACCCCTTGGGGGATGGTCGACTGCTGATTTAGGCCCGATCCTAGCAGTCAGACATCCATCTCACAATCCCGGACTGCTGGTTCCTAATCACTCACCTGCCTGCCTGCCTGGTCACCCCTAACTGCCCCCCACTGCCAACCAGGTCACCACAAACTACCCCTCCCCTGCCAGCCTGGTCACCCCTTACTGCCCCCCTGCCAGCCTAATTGCCCCCAGCTGGCCCCCCTGCTCGCCCAGTCACCCCCAACTGACTCCCTGATAGCCTGGTCACCCCTCTTTACCCCCCTGCCGGCCTGGTTGCTCCATACAGCCTGCTTGTTCAGTCATTTGGTTGTCCCTCACTAACCCCCCTTCCAGCCTGGTCATAGGCAGCCATCTTGTGAGGGTGTGAGGGTTAATTTGCATATTAGCCCTTTATTATATAGGATTATATAGTTAACAACCTAATTTGAAGTCTGAACCGACATGCACGTTTAGAACTGATATATTCTAAAAAAACTTAAAAATGTTTCAAAATAACTCAAATATATAAATCCTTTTGGAATTAAGGTACATATAAATAAACAAGAAGTAAATTATATTACCTACTCTATATTTAACTACAAGAGAGAAATATAGAATGACATCTTGCTTTCAATTAAAGACAATTGCATAAAACATGTATTTATAGTGAATGCCTCTATAATAAATTAAAACTAAAAATTGGTGACTCTTTTGACAAAACTTCAAATGACTATTGGAATGCCTATAAAGTTATAATATATATATATATATATATATATATTCTATATATATTATATATATATTCTATATATATTCTATAGGCTTGGGGATAATTTCAGTTATTTCTGTAAAAATGCCTGAGATTTTTACCATTAAAATGTTCTTCATTTGGCCATCAGAGCTGGTGAGAGAGAAACAGAAACATCAGTAATGAGAGAATTATGGATTAGGTGCCTCCTGCATTCCCCCTCCCCCCCGCCACTAGGAATTTAGCCCACAACCTAGGCATGTGCCATAACCTAAAATAGAACCATGGCCTTCTGGTTCATAGGTCAATGCTCAATCACTAAGCCACACCAGCTGGACTCCCCTCTTCTTTACACAAGTAGGTTATAAGAGGACAAGTACATTTTGCAGAGTGACCAGCCCAAGGAGCTGGTCAAAGGAGACCAGCTCCATCACAAGAAGCCCCCGCTGGGTACCTTAGAGGGGAGCATCAGGAAGCAGGAAGATGGCGAAAGGAAAATTTTCATCAAGTATCTGGCCTAACTAGCATCTTTTTCTGTCAGTTCTCTGTGCCCATACTTTCATTTCAAACTGAAAACCAGCTAAATGTATTTAAACTGAAAAGTTACGTATGATATAATCCCCCCTCCCCAATTTAAAAATCCATAATTAAACAGTTTTCCCCAGATCTACAAGGCAGTCAGTCATTGAGCTAATATGTTGCCAGCCTCATTCAAAGATCACCAACTGACAACATGCATAACATTGCCACTCAGGATATTTCCAAATACTACATAAGAAAGACCATGTTTTGGTACTGATTTATCATCAGAGGCAAAGCTATGTCTCCTGAATTATAGATATGGAACCACAAATTAACAATCCCTAAGTAGAGGATGAATAATCCCAGTTCACAACAATAGCTAAAACTGATACAGGCAACATCATTCAAAACCTTCCCCCAAAGAGCTGAACTCTTAAAATCTCATTTAACAACCTTATCCTTCATTCTGAAAGTTATGTTTGTACAGTAAATGAAAGTTAAAATTGAGCAGTAGTGGCTCTTGCTTCCCTTTTTTAAAGGAGTTTGATTATAGTTTGTAATAATCTGAAGACTAGAAGTCACAATTTTAAAGAGAAAAAGAGGGGGGAAAAGTATGCCATGCTGGTCAGTTTTCCCTTTGGAAATATCTGATCTTATTCTGTGTCAAAGTCTATCTGTCCATGATGTTATTTTTAAACCTTGAAGAAGGAAGAAACTGATTGATCTTAAACGATTTCTAAAAACCTATTTTTCCCCCATACTTTGCCCATTATAAGCCACAGGGATCAACCTGCCCCCTGCTGATAAACTCCATAGTTTGAAAACACTAATCAAACAAGATAGTGAAATGATCAAAGTGTAGTAGTCTGATTCCTCCATTCAGTGTATGGCATATCTGTGAACTGGAGGAGAGCAGGAGATTTCAAATAAAGACTAAAAGAACTCTTTCAAAGCATTTCTTTTGTACTTGAAAATTTGTTCATTTTTGAGCTGTAAAACACACACACGCGCACACACACACACACACATACACATGAGAGCTAAAAGCTTAATAAATTCCTTTGATCTGGACATGGAAAGCTCTTAAAGAGAAAATCTAAAAGGTTGTAGACTATCTACTGTTCTCTAAAAATTTAAAATCTAGCAAACCATCACCTAACTCTCTCTACTGCCTCCCCATCCCCACCAACATATCAGATGCCTCATCCATTTTAGGAAGAATAGAAACTACTATATATGATTATACTAAGATCTAAATGTACTCAAATTTTTAAATCAAGAACACAGGAATCTCACACCTGTTTGCAGTCCCACACAAGGTAACTTTCATAAAGGGCCTCTCCTGGAAACATTGAGATTAGGCACAGAAATAATTTAGAATGAATGGAGAGATCTATCCACAAGATTCTAAACCCTAAATATTCGCTGGTAGCAAGTTAATAATTTACATTTGAGAAGTAATAGCTTTTAAAATAATAAAGTAAGGACTAGATAAGTGCCAGCATCCAAGTCCATAGAAGGCATTTAACTTAATTTTAAAAGGTTGAAATCTGTGCTGTCAAAACAGCCAATGTCCACAGCTTGATGTGATTTACACTTTGTGCTCTAGTCTAAACCATTGCTACTCAAAGGGTGGTATTCAATTGAGCCTCATCCTTTCCACCTTGGAACTTGTTAGTCACAACAAATTTTAGGCCCTACCTTAGAACTACTGACTGGAAATCTACATTTTAACAAGATCCTGGTGACACAAATGCACATCAAACTTTGAGAAGCACTGCCCTGGCCCAACCATGCTTTTCAAACCTGTCACAAGTTTTATTTCTAATGCATACACTGAATTTATGTGCAAATATAAATACTACAAAATGTTTTATAGAGAACTTTATCTAAGATTCTGAGCTAAAGAAGACCAGACAATAAATTTTCCAATAACATGCATTTCTGGAATGATTTTCCTCCTGCATTTTTTTTTTTTTTGTAGATTTCTCTGTGTGCATGTTTCCACACTGCTTTTTGGTTTACTTTTGGTTTTATAGTTACATCAAGTACATCCCAGAACCTTTATTGAAATCATTACTTGTGCAAAGTGGTTGCATATAAGAGATAAAAGTATGAGTAACTCATAGCACATATCCTCAAGTTTATAAAATATAAAGAGAAGAGTAGATAACTAATAATTCAAAACAAGTATATAGTTGCTTCCTTGGGTATCAGACACACATTGTTATATTATAAAGAAAGAGGGGAAATATAATAGCTATGGTCTGGCATGCCAGACTTCTTTCCTTGAAGAAATCACCACATTCACTAAATATAATTGTGACGAGTCTGCCAATTATATTCCCCAGAAGTGGGCATGGAACTAGTTAGAAAAACCATAGGACAGTGTCCTCCACAATGATTAGTCCTCAACTGGGCAAGTAATCCAAGCAGGATTCATCAGAAACTTCTGAAATTGTATAAAGACCCTAATAGAAATCAGTGTTGTTGTTTTTAAACCAAAAATTCAGGAATCTAGAAAGATTTTAATATATCATGTATGTATATGTATGTATACAGAGAATTGTATACAAATATTAATTGCTAAATAGATTCATTTATAATAATGTAAATATCCATGAATAAAAACCTACATATAGGGTGAAGCCAATTAGAGACACAAAAGAGTTGGAGAGGAAGACTATAATGGCAATTTTTTGAATGACATTTTTTGAAACATTGGGTATAGACATGCTCAGACTGAAATTCATTTCTGGTTTTTAAAGTTACTGAAATATTAAATTCCTTTTTTTTCAAGACAGGATAGGCTACATTTCTATTACTTATTACTGGAAGATTCTGGACTATTACCAGTACTAACATTTATTGAGAACCCTTTATATAAGGGGAACATGCCATAGACTATTAAAAGTATTACTTCATGTATTTCCTACAATGTCTCTAAAACATAAATGCTATTGCCCTCATCTCATTGAAAAGAAAACTGAGGCTTTAAACAAACAGAGAATAAGTAGAAGTAATCACTCAGACCTGGGTTTAAATCCAATCTGTTTATTACCCATATATGTGTCACCTTAAATAGTTTTATAAAAGTGTACCAAAAATTGCTGTAAAAGAGCTAAAGGGAGAAAGAAAATGCAACTAGCTAGAAGTTTAAGAAACTCTTCTCAGAGGAGATGTTTTATATAAGCCCAGAGACAATGGTAATATTTCAAAAACTCAAGAATATTCTAAGAAAATGCAATTGCATTAATAATGGTCTAGTCGTACTAGATTTTGGACATATTCAGAATTAGTGGAAAGATGTTTTAACATAGGGAAATTGAATTGGGAGATTAGGCTGGACAGATTAATTGATACCACATTGTATATCTCTAATTCCAACGTGTTCAATTTGGACTTAATTTATTAGACATTTGGAATTCATTGAAATTTCTTGAGATGAGCCATGAAATGATGAGAATTTCACTTCAGAATGACTGATTTAGTTAATATGTGTAGTTTGAATACAATAGAAAGAGACAACACAAAATGGTCCCATTGGAAGCAGCTTTTATAGTCTGGCTCCATTTTTTGCAAATTGTTAAATCTCTATATAAATAAGCTATAATGAGTGATACCAATGGATAAATAGATTACTTTATGGGGATTTTATTTAGTCTGTTTTTATTTTTATAATTCTTGAAACAAAAAAATGCTCATACAGCAACAAACAGCAGCAAATAAATTCAAATAATTTAACCTCCAAATAATAAAGAGTTAAAATTTTAGCAGTTTTTAATAACATGAAACATGTGACTTATACTTCATGATTCATATACTCCAGTGATAGATGTGTGAGAAGTTTTCATAATATCAGTGCTTCAAGGCGCGGGGGAGAGCGAAGTAAGAAGCAAAAGGCTTTACCTAGGATAGTGAAGAGAAGGATGGGAATGAGAGGGGCTTCTGGAGTAATGAGAAGGTGGCTGAATCACATGGGAAATGGTTAGAAATGAAAATTCTTGGGCTACATCCCAGACCTACTGACTAAGAAACTCAAGAAATATGGCCCAACAATCTTTGTTTTAATAAGCCCCTCTGCTAATCCTGATGCACTTCAAAGTTTGAGTCACTCTGTTCAACTGGGTCTGGGTTTCAAGTCATGACTCTTTGATTAGCTGTGTGATTAAAGGCAAGTCATTTATATTGGACTGGGTAAGATTCCAATTTTCCATCTGTGAAAGAATTCTAACCTGATAAGATCGATATAAAGGCAGCATGCGATTGTTCTTGTGGTTAGTGCAGTGCCTGGCATGAAAAAAACACTAAACAATGATAGCTCTTATTTCTAGGTGATAATCAGATAGAGGTGGCTCAGCAGCAAGAAACAGTTATGGAATTACTAACCTGCATTCCTGCTTCTCATTTTGGGTAATGAGAACAACACTGCTGGTTTTAACAAAAACAAAACCCAAAAAAACCCCACAATATGAAGTGTAATATTCCAAACTAAAGTATACAAATTTCCTCACTACTTTATAATACCTAGTCTGAACAAACTGTGTGACCTTAGGCCAGTTTGTTGGCCAATGTAGTCCTTAGTTTTTCAACATAAAATGATGTGAATAGACTCAATGATGTATAACATTTTTTTCCAACCCTACATTCCATGGTTCTCTCTCATTTATCACTAACACCTTGAATCAATCAACTAAGAATTAGGTTTAATGAACTGTGGTCAATGGTGTAGGGAATGAAAAAATTACAAAGTACAGGGCCCTGATGTTACCATTAGACTTGGAATATGCACATGAAAAATTAACTAACCCTAAAGAGAATATGTTGTATTTCAAAGGAGAAACAAAAATATACCTGAGGAAAGAGAACAAGCAAATGTATATGGTATACCTTTAAGTTCATGGCCACTAATCTTAAGCCCTTACCTCTAACCAGAATTCCTATATATCTCTAGAACATTCATTTTTCACAGCCTAAATAACTCTTCAGTTTCACTCATCAAACATATATTACTTAATTTACTCCTACTATACTTAATTTTATGGAGTAAAAAGGAAGGAAAACTCAGAAGAGAATAATAGCAAACTCTTATCAATACATCTACCCATTATTCTGTCTATATCTACTTCCTTCTCTTTTGTTGAGCTGTTAGAATAATGAACTCTCCATGCTTCTTTCTAAAGCCTGTATTTTTCTGAATATGTTAGTTCCATTCCACCTCATCTACTCAAGGCTATTACTCCAGTGATTTTGTACCTTTACAACTACATCATCATTTTTTCCTCTCTCTATTCGATATTCCCTATGGCCACACAACTATGATCTTGTTTCAACTCAATATATTCCTCTCTTGACCAAGTTTTCCAAGTTTTTCTCCAACAAACACCCCGTTTTTCTGTTCCTATTTACTGTGAAACTACTCAGAATAACTACTCAGTCATCTAATCTTCAATTTATTCTCTCCCATTCTCTTAAACTGACTCCAATCAGGTTTTTGCCCCAACAAATTCACTGTTCTGCTCTTGCCCAGGTCATCAGTTACAATCCCATTTCTAAAACTAATAGTCAATTCCAAGTCCACATCTTAGTCAAAGTATAGTAATATTTGACAACATGAATCACATTGTTGGAGCTGCAGAATCTCAGGTGCCATCCCAGATTTTCTGAATTTAAATCTGCACTTTCAAAGATCTCCAGATTATCCATATGCACCTTGATATTTGAGAAAAAACCTATCATTGTAACATCCTACTTCTTTCCCCTCTGATTGTGTTATCACATCCCCCCTTACTTACTCTGTTCCCACAAACAGTGACCTGCTTAATATTAGAAGCTTTATATTTTCTGTGTGGCACAGAACTGAGTCTTTGAGTGCAACAGTCACTGAGGAACTGAATTCTTCCAATAACCACCATGAGTGGGTTTAGAAGTATATTGTCCATGAGTCATGCCTTGAGATGACTGCACCTGTCCCTAAACCCTAATTTTAGTTTCGTAAGTTACACTGAGTCAGAGCTCCAGCTAAGCTGAGCCCATGATTTCTCTTTAAAATTATCAGATGTCAAATGTTTGTTGCTTAAAGACACTAACTTTGAGGGTAATTTGTTAAGACAACTAATGCAGATATCACATGCTGGGTCCTGATTCTAGGAAGCTTGTGATCTAATCAATTAGAATACTTTTGAAATAATCACTAAGACCATGGTGAGGGTATCAAGGAAGCATTCACTACATGTCTTGGCTATTAAGGTACTTACTTTTTAATTGGGTAAATAAGAGTGACATCTTAAAAGACTTTTTAAACATTTTATCAATAGACTAATATAACTGAGTACTGAGATTATGCAATGCAAACCATATGTCTGGTCAGAGTTCAGAAAGAACAAGATTAATGACATTTGGGGAACCTATTATGAATTAGTATGATCTAAACTTCTTTTAAGAATAAGATTATGTAGAAATTTATACAATTATTTAAGAAGACTAAATAATTTGAAATATATTATAGAATAATTTTCAACATTGTTAGTATATCTATAATCACTATTTTTCTTTCTTCATTTCTTTATCATTTTATTGAAAAACTATTTCCCTCCTAAAAATCATTTATATGAAGCTTCTCCTTTTTTTCAAATTCATTCTGGTTAACTAACTGGTACCTTTTTGTTGCCCAGATAACATAATATACAAATAAAAAAACTATTACAAAATATTGAAGGACTGGAAAACTGAAGTGGTGGAGTACAAATCCCCAAAGACAAGGCTAATTTGTGATTTGCTATCTTATTGTCATTGCTCTTGTTAAGTAACCTTTAATATCACCTGCAGGCATCAATAAATTGAAGAACAGCAATGAGACATTTATGTTAACTCTCAGCTTAATAGAAAATGTTTCTTGCCTTTTCTAGAATGCATTTAATTAGTTCCTATTTGAATTTTTGAAATAACTTAAATAATTCTATACTATGATATCTTTTCCATGAGAGCAATTTTTACTTATGTTGTCGTTCTAAATAAGTGCATTAAAATAAATTATTTCACACTTCATTACCAAAAGTAGTTCAAGCCATAAACTTTGACCTTGGTGGATCATACTCAATGCACTCCTTGGAATCTGAAATGGAGATACATTTTAAAGCTAATTTTAACCAAGCTATCAGCATGCTTTTATTATACCTGATATATGTAAATGTCTGCTGTGAGAGTGGTATTTACAAAGAAGTATACAATATGGCTATTCAGAAGGCATCTTTCTTTAGAAAATTAACATTTGTGGTGCTTTATAAATTCAAACACACCACATAGTCATTAAGCACCAAGGAGAAAATAAATCACCTGTGGTCACACCTTCTACACTAATGTACAATTTCTCAAACTTTAGGGTCCAACACAATCACTTTGAGTGCAGGTGTACTTATTAAAACTCAGATTGCTGGGCCCTGTGCCCAGAACCTCTGATTCAGCAGATGTAATTTGTATTTCTAACAAGTTCCTAGGTGACATTCATGATGATGTCCACCCTCTGAGAACCACTGGTGGCTACTGATCAAGAGAAATCCAATTTGAAATTTTGGCATTTATCTTTCCAAGTATTTTTCCACCCTAAACTATAGTTAATGTACAGAAATGCCCATACACATATAATCAATATTCTTTGTATACTTTTGAAACTGCTATGTTAAAATTCTTTTTTACTTTATATTATAACATTTCTCTGTATTATTACATATACTTGTCTATCTTTTCAAACATAATTATTATAGGCTTTTGAAATGGATTTTTTATATTTGTAACATTTGTCACATAAATGTTTCTCCCTCCTTCCCCACCAATGTAATGGGTATAGATAGAGATCTTAACTTCTGGAGAAATTTTCCAGTTTCACCTCTTGTGCCTTGGGGCAGGGGAAGGCTGAACATAGAGAACAGGACTTTTTCCATATATAAGATATTTGTTTTCCTGCTTAATAATTAAAACAAATATATTGTTGAAAGTATTACAGATGTCCCCCATTTCCCCCACTTTCCCCCCATCATCCAGCCCCTACCCAATCTTAACCTTCAACAACCTTGTCTGTGCCCATGGGTTATGTATAAATGCATATAAATTATTTGGTTAATATCTTCCTGTTCCCCCCACCACCACCCTAGCCTATGAGATGTCAGTCTGTTTCATCCATCTGAGGAGATAAAACAAATAGCCATAAAAATAGCTAGTACACAGGGCAGAATATAACAAGTTCATTTTAAGTATATAAAATTAGAAATACTAGGGTTTAAAGAGAAAGGTGACAGCTCTCTCCAGAAGTGAATAGATTTCATAGACAGGATGCAAATCCAATAAGCCTCAAAAAGACGGACAGTGATGACTATAGTGGCTATTGATTGCTTCCTTGCTCTCCTTTCATCCTGACTTCTCTCCAACCCTCTCCCATATACTCCCTTTCCCACAGGCCTAGTTGTACCATTGTATAATGTGACACAATCTATTCTGACCATAGTTGACCAGACCCTGACCACAAGAGAGGAAATCCTTAACTGGACTGAGCCAACTAACTCTTAGAATTCGAAACATGAGACAGAATGTGAGTGAGCTCATAGCTGAGTCACACCAATGACAGAACTCAATATGGTAGAATCATGGTGCCCTTGGTGATTTAAGAGCTGCTCTGGTGAAGTCCATTGTTAAGACTTTTCTTTAGTTCTTATAATAAACCCCCTTTCCTTTAAGGTAATGTAAGCAATTTTTGTAAGGAAAGGCACCCACGACAGTGATATCCAGAGTGGCATTGTTATGGAACATAATAATAACTAAATGTTGTTTGTTTTTAGAATAGATTTACTTCACATATTCCAAAACATGGAAGTTAGAACTTCCTGGGAAACAAAATACAAGATAAAAATTAGGAAGAAATGCACATTTCCACCATATTTTGTGGTTACTTGTTAACTTTTCTGTTCTATACAATAATTAAGTTAGAATGAACATTTCAAAGATTATACAAAAATATTACACTAACCAACAAGCAAATGTACTTATTAACTTTAAAATAAACAGAATAAATACTTAAGAAAGAGTGGTCTCAAAAAGTTGAGATTAATGTTGAGATTTTCATTGCAGGGAAATTGATGCTAATTGCTTATCTTAGGAATAAAAGAAGTATTCTAAAAACAAATAACATTTTTGAAAGGTACTTATTGTCTAATTTGTTTTGTTATTGCTTTAGAACTCACATATTTTAAGTGATTTCATTTGTCATAGAGAAGGATGTTATATTGTAAAAAATATTCTCTACAATCTGATTAACTTATCTTTATAAATAGAGGGCAAGTGGAATATATAAAAATATAAATGACCAACACAGAAACTTATTTTCTTTTTCCATGACCTAAGACCACTGTGGAAGGAAAAGGAGGGGGCTTTATGAGTCTAAATTTATGAGTAAGATTATAAACTGTAACATGGAATCAAAATTTATGAGTAAGAATCTAAACTGTAACATGGAATCAAAACTTTATACTAACCTCATTTACCATGACATAGAATTAGAATAAAATGTACTAACTAACTTATAAAACGAACTCACATACTGACAGTTTCATTATAATCATATCACAGATATTAGCAGTTCCAGTTCCTGCTTGCACAAAAAATGGCCTTGACCATGACTTCAGTTGTTGCAGTTCACACACCTGTAGGATTTTGGCCAGCACTGATTAGATCCAGTATGCTGACATTAAATATACATATTGAGACCAGCAAGGACACTGACTGCACATCCATAGTCCCTCCTCATTATTGCTTTGTTCTGTTTTCCCTTTCTCTTTCTACAAAACCCCTGCCTGCACTGAGATGTTAAGATGGGCTTTGGGGTGGGAGTCCTGCATCTTTTCAGGCTGCTGACACCTGAATAAACCTCTTTCTCCTCTCATCTTTTACTGTGGTAGGCAGCTGAAGCTGTGTTCAGTAACAAAACTACTATTGACATATTATATACTCATGAATATTACATGGTTTTCACAAAAGCAAAATGCAAAAATATTACAAGATGAACTTAAAGTTTTGTAATGTGTCCGTAGAAGTAGGTTATTCAGGTGAACCTCAGCCTTGGAGAAAAGTTTTAATAACAGACTTATCTTTAGTGTAGATATAACATTTAATCTATAAAAATTTATTTGATCATATATCTATAACAATTTCTTTAGGTTTAAACAGAATTCAAAATAGTTATCTTTCCCAAGTGATAAGTGATCTTTATTTTTTTCCACTGAGGTACAATTAACAAATAAAATTATATATATTTAAAGTCTACAAGTTGAAGAATTGTCATATTAATTATTTAATTATGTTATTTATTTGAGTTTTCTCTCCTTTTATTTTTTAATCAGTCTAGCTACAGTTTTATCAACTCTTAATTCTTTCAAGAAGACAGCTCTTGGTTTTGCTGATCATTTCTACTGTTTATCTAGTCCCTACTTTCTTTATTATTTTATTTCTGCTAACTTTCTGATTACCTGTTCCTTTTATTATAGTTTCTCTAGGAGTAAACTTAGTTGTTGTTGCTTTTTTACTTGAGATCTTTATTATGTCTCTGGTTTTAAATTAAATTTATTGGGGTGACATTGGTTGACATGATCATATAATGACCATATAAGTTTCAGGTGTGGGTTTCTATGAAAAGATGTTCAACCTCACTAGCAATTAGGGAAATGCAAATCAAAACTACAATAAGATACCACTTCACTCCTGTTAGAGTAGCCATTATCAACAAGACAAGCAATAACAAATATTGGAGAGGGTGTGGAAAAAAGAGAACCCTCATTCACTGCCAGTGGGAAAGTAGACTGGTACAACCAGTATGGAAAGCAGTCTGGCAATTCCCCCAAAAATTAAAAATAAACTTAACATATGACTCACCAATCCCTCTCTGGCCATATATCTGAAAAACTCAAAATCATGTATTCACAAAGATATATGTAACCTATGTTCATTGCAGCATTATTCACGGTAGCCAACACATGAAAACAACCAAAGTGTTTGGCAACGGAGGACTGAATAAAGAAGGCATGGTGCATATACACAATGGAATACTACTCAGTCATAAGAAAGGATGAAATACTGCCATTTGCAATATCCTGAATGGACCTTCAGAATATTATGCTAAGTGAAATAAGTCAGTCAGAAAAAATTAAGAACCATATGATTTCACTCATATGTGAGATATAAAACTAAAACTTGTGAACACATACAGCAGTGTAGTGGTTGTCAGAGGGAAGAAGTTGAGGAAAGAAGGAGGACCTAATATATGGTGGCAGAAGATTTGACTTTGGGTGTTGGGCACATGGTACAATATATAAATCTTGTAATATAAATGATCTTTAAACTGAACTACCAAGAAAAAATAGAGACAGACTCATAGATAGGGCGTAGGGAGACAACTCTGGTAGTGGTGGAGGGTATGGCCAGATGAAGGGATTGATCAAAAAAGAAAAACAAATGAAAGAGAACTCATAAACAGGGATAACAGTGTAGTGATTGTGAGGGGTGGGTGGAGGTGGAAGAGGGCATAGTAGGGATAGATATAATGGAGAAAATAAAATAAAGTGTGCATCTAAAAATGATCTTTAAACAATAAGGAGTGGCATAAGGAATCAGGATAAATTTAAAAACTCTATAGTCTTAAAATAATACTTTATCTACCACAATGTAGTTAAATATATTATACTACTATCCCTTACTTCTTTTGCATTTTATTAAACCTTTTCTGGTTTCCAGATAGAAAACAAAACAAAAAACCTTCAAGAACAAACTAAAATTGCTACATAAAATGTAGCGAAAACTATTTACAAGACTTAGCTGTTTAAAGACAAGAGGACAATTAAAACATTAAAATAATTTCTACTTAAAGATTATTTTAATAATCGCTATTTCTTTGACAGAGGAGCATAACCTGTGTACTGCCTAGTGATAACAGTGAGACATTAAATAGGAAAAAAAATATGTCGTATCAATGAAACTAATTGAAAGTGAAGAGATGGAAAATTTTAATTAACTTTAATGAACTGGCTTTGTCTCCGTCAAAATTACCTAAATTACATTATCGAAACATGGGCAAAAATCTTTATTCAAGTTAAGACAAGAGCTTTGTGAAACAATTCCTTGATAGGCAGGAGATAAATCATTTCAGTTGCCTACTAAACCAAGAAAATAAATGGAATTAATAGAAATGAAGGATAAAGAATGAGGACATATGTATGAGACACTAGGGAAATTATAAAGGTAGATTGAATTAAGCCCAGGAAGGACCTACTGGTATAAGAACTTCAATAGACTGATGTCAAATCAATTCCTGTTTCTTATTTTTTGTAAACCTGTGAAAAATGAATCACTGTTGACATGCAACGATTAAATAGGAATTGACTGACTTTGTAGTTTTCATTGTTTCAATAAGTGGGGGCCCAGAAATGTTGGGTGATACTTAATAATCTAAACATATCTATAATCATAAAAGTGTAATATGCAAATTGACCAAAGGTCAGTCCAGACATCCTTCCGGACCACCTTCTGGATGCAGCTAGGGCTGCAGCAGTGAAATCGAGGCAGCTGCTGTGGCTGTGAAGGCCTACTCTTACATGAATTCCATGCATTGGGCCTTTAGTTTATAAAATAAGAATGCATCTTATCTTTTGTCTTTTGTACTATATGAGGATGTAATGAACTTTATTTTAAAATAACATTTTATCAATTGGAAACAACAACAAAAAATCACTGTGGGAGTATTTCCTCAAGTATTCAAAATCACACCAAGAAATCACTTTTCAAAAATGTTTTTGAGTTTCCAGAATAGATGAACTTCAGTGTTTTCTGTTTTGTTTTGTTTTGTTTCTCTACTGGCGATACCACAAAGGCGGTCCTTTAATTTATCTTAGTATTTTTAAGAACTTCTAATTGATTTCACATACGTATGTATTTAACAAATTACTGGGATCTACTCTGAGTGAGGTATCCTTTAGACACAAGAAATCATACAATAACAAATTTAAGCCAAATAAATATTTTGTGTATATCTATATATTGGGATTGCAAAAATAGTCTTTATCTTCATTGCTAAAGCCAAATAATTATGCAATGGCTTTGTGATATAAGTTAAAACACATATTTTAAGTTTTGAGCAAGAAAAGAATATATGATTGATTGATTATTTGGGTGAGTCTTACATGGGTGTGTAGTGGGGGACGGGGGCTGGAAATGTCATCCTTCATATCTGCCATTCCTTATCTAATCTAACCCATTTTATATTATAGGTGATAACACCAAACTCTAAACAGTTAAAATGACCAAGATCACAAATCCAACTAATATTAGAAAAAAAGCCCTAGAATAACTTTCTTGGTTTTCATAGATGAAATACATGTTATATTACTTACAGATGCACCTTATATGTCTACCAGAGGGCTAGTGCATGGGAATTTGTGCACTGTGGGGGGAAGGTCCCTCAGCCCAGCCAGTGCCCTCTCACTGTCCAGGACCCCTTGGGAAATGTCCACTTGCCAGCTCAGGCACGATCTCTCTGGGGATCAGGCCTAAGCTGGCAGTCAGACATCCCTCTTGCAATCCAGGACCCCTCACTCCTTACTGCCTGCCTGCTCACCCCTTACCACTAGGCTTGCTGCTCCTTAGCACTGCTGCTGAGGTCGGAGAGGCTCCCGCCACTGCCGCTGCACTCGCCAGCAGTGAGCCCGGCTTCTGGCTGAGCAGTGCTCCTCCTGTGGAAGCGCACTGACCTCCAGGGGGCAGCTCCTGCATTGAGCGTCTGCACCCTGGTGGTCAGTGTGCATCATAGCCACTGGTTGTTCTGGTTGTTCTACCATAAAGATCGCTTAGGTTTTTATTTTATAGACTAGAGGCCTTGTGTACACATTCATGCACCAGTAGGGTCCTTCGGCCTGGCCTGTGGGATCAGGTCGAAACCAGCTCTCCGACAACCCCAGAGGGGTCCTGGATTGTGAGAGGGCACAGACCAGGCCAAGGGACCCCACTGGTGCATGTTCGGGGCCAGGGAAGAAGGTGGGAGGTTGGCCAGCTGGGGAGGGACCGTGAGAGGGCTCCAGGATGTGTCTGGCCCATATCACTCAGACCAATCAGCAAGCTAACCGACCAGTCAAAGCATCTGTCCCCTGGTGGTCAGTGCATGCCATAACGAGTTTTTAAGTGGCCTTAATATATCATTAGCATATTACACTTTGATTGGTTGAACGGCCAACCTGACGACCGAACACTTGGCATATTAGGCTTTCATTATATAGGATAGGAGACCTACACCATACCTAATGTTTTACGATAAGCCTAAGATAAAAGACAGTTCAAATAATTTATTTATTATTACTATATTTTAAATAGTGGCAAAGAAGAGTCAATGAATAACAGCAAAACACACTGGCACCTAATATGACAGATCTCATTATAATAACAATGTATCCTCTAATTTAAATGTGGCCTACTCCTCAAGTATAAGTAATAACAGTCTCTCTTTACGTTGTGCTTTGAGAGGCAAATGAAAAGATTGGCTTGGTGCCTAAAATTCTATTCCTTTCTTTGGGTTTTCAATATTTTTAATGGTATGTTTATAATACTCCTTCTTAAAATGCAAATACACTTGGATAAAAACTTTATTTTATGATAAGCTAATATGGTTATGAGCATTCTGTCCACCTCTAATTGTTCTATTTTTGCAAATAAGGTTTTTCTTTTATTGTGTAATTTTATTACTGAATATTTTCATATAAAATATCATTGTATGAAGTTATGAAAACACATGCTTGGAGTTGTAAAAATAAGTGAGCATAGTTTAAGATATAATTTCAGCCAAGAGATACCATATTTGCTATCTGTGACCAAAAACCCCACTGCTTGAGGGTAAACTCTGAAAGGATGATGATAGCTCTGTTTTCTCCATAGATGCTAGAGACATATACTGTAAGCTCTGAATTCAGCTGCTATGCCACCAAGATGTCAGAGTGAAACAAAATTGTAGCTCCTGTTGTCAGTGATGGTCAATGCACAGCAACAAGTTTCTTCTCTTGTATCATTTGGTTGTTCCTACAAGTCTGTATAAAAACACTGATCAGTGGTGGATATGTACTGAAATGTGTCCCCCAACATTTGTAAGTTGAAGGCCTAAGGCCCATTGTGACAGTATTTGGAAATAGGGCCTATTTGAAGGTAATAAGGGTTAAATGAGGTCACAAGGTTGGGACCTTCATCAGATTGGACTTGTGTCCTAATAAGTGGAGAAAAAGACATCAAAGGTCTCTCCTCCAACACCATCGTCTCCAGCACTGAAGAAAGGCTATGTGAGTACACAGAAGAAAGCAGCTGTTTACAACACAAGGATAGGCCATACCAGGCAACAACCTTATTGCCACCTTAATCTTGGACTTCCAGTTTCCAGAACCATGAGAAAATAAAAATCCTCCAGCCTGTGGTATTCTGTTATGGTAGCCCTTGCAGAGTAACGCAGTGGTGTACTGATTTTATTTTCCTGAGTTTTAAATATCCAAGAATTTAGTGTGTAAATAGGCATGGCTTACAAGTCTTTTATATCCAGGAAGTGAAAAAATCCTGGCTATACTTGACTTACCCATGATTAAACAATGACTCCACATATGTTAAAAATAATCCTTCAAAAGGTAACTAATATATAACCTATTTATTATATGTAATAATTAAGAGAAAGCTATATTCTCAGAAAAGCAAAGTGAAATGCTAATATCTATAGTATCACAGAGGGGAGAAATATATTGTCATTTAGGAAGTACTTAAAGCAGGGAGTTCCCCTCTTGCCCCAACATAGTAGGTTCTACTGTATCTGGAGTATAGTCAATGCCCCTCCCCCATTATTTAAACTGCATAAACTATAATTTTAGTAAATCAAGCAAAGAGCTAATCAAGTTTTGATTTGCTAATTACTTCTCAATTTGATTAGAGCTGCCAGCTAATCATCTCTGGATATTTAAAGTTAATCTTTCACTCACATTTGCAAATCAAGACTTCAGAGTGAAACAAAAGTGGGACTATAGCATAAAAGTTCTTTGTGTTACAACAAATAATTAATTTCTACATGTTGCTACAATTGTCACAATGAAGAAAACTTTGCTAGCATGCTTCAACAAGTTGAATTATGCATACAGTGTACCATACTGCTGGAGAATTAAAAATCAAGCCAGTGTTGTACAGTTTTGTGAAGCATCCCACGTTGAGCCAAGAAAGTACATGCTGCAGTAAAAAGCACAATATAATTCAAAATCACAGTTCCATTTTTATGGTCAACAGTAGTTTGCAGAAGAAATATCTATCAAGAAATTAAACCACAAACAATTAATATTATAATTGTTTTGCCATTTAGAACTAACGTTTAAAACATAATTAAGAATTATTAATATACCTAAATACATTTTAGAAAATGTGCCAAGGTAGGGAAAAGAATGCCACACTCATTTAAATTCAACAAGGTAAAGCATAATGATGAAACACTGTGAAAAAGAAAGCGAGGCAGGTAAGGTGGTTCTAATTTCAGGGGGAAATGTCTTCCCTAGTCATTAGTCAAATACTATATTTAAACTGTACCCTGTAACAAAGTTTATTCTATCTTTGTCACTTTCTGCTCCTACCACAATTATACAACTTGAAACTTGCTTGACTATATTGCACTGAAAAATAAATGATCTTTCTATGAGGTATTTCATTATTACTACTGCCTCATTAATATCATTTTAGCACTATCTTCACAAGCAAAGTTATACGAAATTTGGACAATTATCTCATAGAGTTAGGTTTCCTGAGCAAATAATAGACACTTGATTTTTTTTAATAAAACATTTATTATTATAATTTAAATATTTTATTTATTTTTTCATGTTCATCTAAAGATCAATAAAAATAACTGAATTGTTTTCTTATTATTTTTTAAATTTCCATTTGATTATTTCACCTTACTATGAGGTTGATATTGCTTATTTACTTGCATTGTCAATTTTTTATTTTGTTATTTTTCTTATGTAATACTCTTATATTTTAGTTCCCAATTTTAGTAGTAAACCAGTAACTATTAGATGTACCACTGAATTGATATCTTTAGTGTCATATCCAAAGTTTAGCTTTATTCTATATTATACCTTTGACTAATTTTCCAGGGGAATAAATGAATTTAGTCAGAAATTAGAGAGTAATATTTGATAATGCTTTCCCTGACTAGGTAGCTCAGTTGGTTAGAGCATCATCCAAATATGCTAAAATTTTGGGTTCGATTCCTGGACAGGGCACATAAGAGAATCATCCAATGAATGCATAAATATACAACAAATTGATATCTCTCAATCCCTCTCTCTCTCTCTCTCTCTCTCTCTCTCTCTCTCTCTCTCTCTCTCTCTTCTCTTTCGCTCTCTCTCAGCAATCAACAAACAAAAGTAAAATAAAATGTTCTGTGTAAAAGCATAATAAGATAGTCTCCATATAATTCTGCAACACAAACAGTAGCAGTCTTCCATTAATCTTTGCCAAATGCATGAATGACTTCTTTCTCATTTTTTATGTATCCATTTTCATCTGAGCTCTGTGAAGTGGATTTCAAAGTTCCCCTTTGAAGGTCAAAGAGATAGAAAGCTCCAGAACTATAGCAAGTGCACACATCTCATTTATTCAAATACTCCAGCTGTCATTACTGATATTCCTATCCCTTGGAGTTTCAAAGGAAATGTTTTCTTTAAATATTAGAAATAATTCTGCTGGATAATAACTCCAGGCTCTTTCCCTCCTCTCCTAACAATGGGAATTTTGGGGAAAATTAATTTAAGACTAAGATTAAGGATGCAGGCTGCTTCAACTTGATTTCAGTCATGTTAGAAAATGCACAACTTATTTCCTCCTTTACATGAAAACTAGGTTGTTAGGGAACTTATTCTGGAAAGCAACCATTTGGGAAATTTCTCACTGCAGTCCTATGTTTTTTTTTTGTGATGCTGGAGATGAGATTGGTGGTCATAAAAATAATTTTATATAATGGATGATTAACTGAAATGGAAAAAGAGCATTTTCTTTTATTATTATTTGTTTTAATGAAGAAATGACAATAGCCAGGGCTAGGAGCTGGGATGCATTAATGCAATACATTAAAACAATAACATGTTCATGACATTTAATGCTGCGTTGGAGGTTCTAATTTGAATTCTAACATGCTGTAAGGTATAAAGCTAGTTTTTTAGTAGTATGAGTCATTATTAGGGCTCTTGATTCAGGCTAATAATGCTACCTCCTAGGTTTGACTGTTCAAATAATGTTTAGTTGGATTTGGAATGTGAACTCATTAGGGTGTAAATTAGGCAAATATGAAGGGGGTATAGACCTACCTTCTAACACCAGTTATAAATGTAGCTCAAAGGTTTCCTTAAATTACAGTCCACATAATGGATCTAATGATTAGATCCAGTGCAAAAATCTTGAGTCAGTCCTTAATAAGCACCTTCCCAGATTTCTGCAATAATTCTAAACTGATCTCTGGCAATAGTCTATTTTGACCCATTTTTCCTCTAAGGTGCTATCAGAATGTTCTACTAGACTTTGGTTACCTCCACTGACACCTTGCTACCATCAGAAAAATACCCACTTTCTTTAGCATTGTGTCTGAGTTCCGTCATAATCTGGTCCCAATCAGCTTTCCCAGCCCACCAGACACACCCTCCCTTTTATTGCTCTCTAAGAGTATCATGATCTTGCAGGCTCCATACCAATACATGGGCTACCAATCTCTCCTCTTCAGCCCTGACAAATATCTGATTATGCATTCATTAGAGGCCTGATGCACAGAGATTTGTGCAAGAATAGGCCTCTCTTATCCTGGCTGCCAGCCCCCAGGACCCGGGCCTTCGCTCTGGCCACCACCCTTGCACTTGCTCCTGCCCAGAGCTGCCTTCTGCCTTTGCACAATGCCCAGAGGCCCGGAGCAGCCGGCCGGGATGAGGCAGAACGCCTGCATCATCACCATCTTTGTAGCGTCAATTTGCATATTCCCTCCTTATTGGCTGTGGTTGCCTCCATCTTTGTGGAGAAGTGAGAGTCAATTTGCATATTCAATCTTTATTAGATAGGACTAGTATCTAAATGTCATCTCCTGTATATCAACATTATCAAACCTCCCATAATATACTCTCTCCTATTCTCCAAAAGCCACAACTTTGGGTATCAGATCTGATTTGAGCTTGTGATCCCTTCTTAAAGCAAGGATCATGCTGCTTTTTCATTCAACAAGCATTTCAGAAACTGACTGGTAGGGTATTATATTTAGTAATGCAAATACAAAAATGAGATTTGAAATGTAGCAGGGGGGAATGGAGAAAAAAACAACAGATGTCTACACTACCTAGTGATAAGTTCCATAGTGATGTGTACCACTGGAGCACATGGTGGAGGTAAATAATCTCCAAGTGGCATGAAGGGAACTGAGGAGCACGGTCCTCTCAGAACAGCTAGCACATTTCTCAGCATTTAGTAGCTGCTCATTAAACATGCTTAAAATTAACTAATGAAAAAATTAATAGACAAAAGCTAATGTGGATGCTACATTTCTAATTTGTGTCATATTTCTTGCTTTCTCAAACTCTTGAACCATGAAGCAATTTGGAGGTCAGGCAATTTCCTTTTCGATATCTGAACTTCCTTTTCGTGTCACCTTTTCTTGTCTGTTTTGCAGTTGCTATGGTCATTGCACATTATACATTTTATACTAGCATTCAGAGCTAGCCCTATTTGGACACTGTACCTCCCTTCAAACAATTCATCACTTATTGGGTTGTGCCTCAGTTAAAATTGGCAGGCCTCTGCCCTGAATCCTCATCCCTCTGCATGACAGCCCTCCTCTCCATTTTCCTTCATATCAAAACCCACTCTTAAAATATAGCAGGATAAAATTTGTTCACTCTAAATTACCAATATAATGGTATCAAAGATATTTACCTGTTAATAAGGAACTACATTAGAAGGAAAATTATAGACTGATTTGTCAATTTCTAGAAAATGTAGAGAGAACAACATGTTAAATGACACCATGAAGAAATGCAGATCAATTTAGGCTGTAGAGCATTATGCAAGTTACCTGAATTTGATATCTCAGTGTCATGAGGCAAAAAAAAAAAAAAAAAAAAAAAAGATTCACAAAGTCAGTACATTTTACTGTATCTATTTAAGGTGGTACTGAAATTCTTGCATGACATTACATATTAGTGTGAACACATAGGTTCTGTGTGCAAACAACATTCAGGTAGTGAGATACATAACCTTATTTTCAAAAATTTATGATTGTAAAATATCTTAACATATAGCTACTTTTGAATGCTTCAAAGACACCCAACTATTGTCTCACATGATATTGTAAAAGATTTGAAAGTGAAAAACTAAGAATTGATATATGCAGTTTTTGAAATGCCATAACTCTTAAAATCCTACTATTAATATGTTTTGAAATCATAAATTTGCAGTAATTTTTGGTTCTTATTTACACTTTGTAAGGAATTTTCTCAGTAATTTCTACCGTTAGAATCATAAATATTGTTGCTTTTTATAGAGTGTTCTACCCCTTCCTTCTCTCCTTTTTAAAAATATTTTCTAAATTTATATTGGGAAAAAATACCCTGGAGATCACCACAGTAAAAAAAAAAAGTCATAATATCTGTCTTTTACGTGCTTTACAAAATATGTATGTCTATATGTTGCTAATGTTATATTTTGAGATTAAAAAAATACTACTCTTTTGAAAGAAGAAAAAAAACTTTAGGAATAAGTAATAAATATGGAATACTTAACACATTTAAGCAAAACTGAAGAAACATCCAGTTACATTTTCAAATATTTTTTATTAAAAATAACCTTCATAAGAATAGGTAAAAAATGTTTACAGTAAAAAAAAATCTGGATTGTATCGCACAATAAATTTAAAACATTGACATTATGTGAGTTTTTTAAATTATAACTTATTTGTAGTTCCACTAAAACATTGTAAAATGAGTGTATAGAAAAATGTCTCTTGTTATAAACATCATAAATTTGGCCAAATAACAAATATTCAATGTTTAAACTATATTTTGAATGTTTCCATGACTAGTTATATCTATTTTGTGGATATAATTATTTACTAAAAATAAAAGTAATTAAAGAAGTAAAATATTATAATTTTGGAATAAGTCCAGAATTAGAGCAAACATCTTTATCATAATATAATATTTTGTCAATGTACTTTAAAATTATGCATTTTATATAAATGTTTAAAGTACAGTGTTCTCTTCAAAATGAAATCTTAAGAATATTCTTTCTTGCTTAATTTGAGTGTTCATGAGACATGTCTAATACCTATATATTCAATTAATAGATAATAATCATATTTATAAATCAACATTTATTAAATATTCCTTAACTGTCAAAACTTCCTAAGGAAGTTTATTGCTTTAAATGGTCATTTTTTTCGTCACAGGAATTATATTCTATAGAAATGTTATTTAAAGCACTTGCCAGTTTGGCTCAGTGGATAGAGCATCTGCCTGCAGACTGAAGGGTCTCAGGTTCAATTCCAGCTACGGGCACATGCCTGGGTTGCAGGCTTGATCCCCAGTTGATCAATGATTCTCTCTCATCATTGATGTTTCTGTTTTTCTAACCCTCTCCTTTCCTCTTTGAAACCAATAAAAATATATTGCCCCAGCCGGTTTGGCTCAGTAGATAGAGCGTCAGACTGTTGACTGAAAGGTGCTGGATTCGATTCCGGTCAAGGGCACATGCCCAGGTTGTGGGCTCCATCCCCAGTAGGGGGCACGCAGGAGGCAGCCAATCTGTGATTCTCTTTTATCATTGATGTTTCTATCGTTTGCTCCTCTCCGTTCCTCTCTGAAATCAATAAAAAAACTATATTAAAAAAGATAATATATTCCCTTGTTCAAACATAGGATCAACAATATTAGTACAAAACTCATGGCGTGAGGCTCACTGATACCTTTGATTAGACTTCATACTATTGGGCTAGGAGCTTTGTTCTGCCTTATTTTCTCCCAGAGGTTTGTGACAAATATATTTTCCTCTATAAGCTATTTTTTTTTTTCCTGGAGATGCAGCCTTGAGTGGTAGATCATTTACTTGGTTCCCTTGGTTAAGTTATTATTATTTTTGGAAATTCAGGTCTTTTGAAAATATAAGTTTACCAGCACTTTCTTCCTATGGTTCTTATAAAAATTAAATGCAAATGGAATTAAAGATCAAGAACATATTAAATGTAAAAAAGGTTATGATTTGAATTAAATTAAGTAATAATTTTGAGAATATTAAACCATGCTTTATGCTATATGATTTAATTCAACATGAGAGTTATCTTTGTATTTCTTTAATTCAGAAGATACATAAATTTTGCATACATGTATACATGTTTCAGTAAAGAAAGAATATACATGATTGCAGTCATGGTCAAGTAACCTAGCACTGAAATAGTACCCAAATCTGGAGGATTTAAGGTTTAATATATAGTCTTCAGGATATTTGTTGGCATTACACCTATTAAAATTTATATAATGAAATATGTATAATAGTCATTCAACAATTTTCTATTAAATGAACTAATACATGCATGTTGTTCACTAGCATTTTTCCTGGTTCACATCAAAATTAGTACCATACATTGCAAGGACTTAGGGTATACTTTATTTATACTCTAACAACAACCTTATTGGCAACAACAACATTATATGCCCTTAAATTTTTTCCTCTAACGTAAAATTGATTGTACATGATGTAACAAATTATTTCAATTATTACACTAGTGTAACAAGAAAAATCAATGCCAAATTCGTGAAAAGGAAACTCTTAATTCAAATATCTGTCTTTCTTCTAGTTGTAAGTTTTGGAACATACAAAATATTAACACATTAGAGAAAATACTTCTTTAAAAATGTTTCATAGTATACAACAATCTTAGAAAAACTACAAAAAAATAGTCATAAAAACGACTTCCATGATGGCTACTGTGACTAGCCCTTGGAATGCTTCTACTTAATTCTGTAATAGCAAAGCTTTAGCCATTTATAAAATAGTTTATCATGTATAAAAGTAAAAGGAGCCCTAACTGGTTTGGCTCAGTGGATAGAGCGTCGGCCTGCAGACGCAAGGGTCCTAGGTTTGATTCCGGTCAAGGGCATGTACCTTGGTTGTGGGCACAGCCCCAGTAGGGAGTGAGCAGGAGGCAGCTGTTCCATGTTTCTCTCTCATCGATATTTCTAACTCTCTATCCCTCTCCCTTCTTCTCTGTAAAAAAATAAAAAAATGTATTTAAAATAATAAAAAAATAAAAGTAAAAGGAGTATAAGGAGATAAAGGAGAAAAAGAGTATCTAGGCACTCTTCCCGAATATGCCTCTTATGCTGAGTTCTTGGGAAATATTTGTGCATCTGGCAGGACATGATTCCTAACATTTTAATAAGACTGTGTTTCCAAAACATGATTATTAGAATTAGTGAAGTGAACATATTTTAATGTATAAATTTATTAAATCTCTATATTGCACACTTGAAACTAATATAACTAATATAAGATTGTATACCAACTATACTTAAATAAAAGAAATTTTTCAAAAAATGAAGCCATATAGCAATGGAGTCTTAGAACAAGCTACAAAGGAAGAAACCTTAAGAAACATTCACTGAAGCTTAATTTTATCAACTAGCATTTATTTAAGATCTTATTATGTGACTAGTATCATGCTAAATATTTCTCATGGATTAAATAACCTGATTTTTAAAATAATCCTATGTCAAGAAACATGAACCACAGATTATCAGAATAAAATGCTAAATGTTTGTCTGGTTGACACTTGAACAATTCAGGTGTT
Organism: Corynorhinus townsendii; assembly: GCA_026230045.1. Lineage (NCBI taxonomy): Eukaryota > Metazoa > Chordata > Mammalia > Chiroptera > Vespertilionidae > Corynorhinus > Corynorhinus townsendii. The sequence continues at coordinate 91,037,366 of JAPDVU010000002.1, forward strand.
AGGGTACAGAACCCCACACAGTCAAAAATTCACATATAACTTTTGACTCCCCCAAAACTTCAATATTAAGACCCTACTAGGAATTAAGGCACTGGGAAGGCACTTGAGCATCCTTTATTGGCTCCTAATCCAATTGCCCTCAGCTATTGCCTGAGCTTTCTGTTCCTGCTGAGCTTGAAGCCTCATGGTGGCTGGTACTATGGATCTGTCTCTTGCCCAATCGTGTGAGCTGGGCCCTAACTGGAGAAGAAACCTGAGTTCCCCAAGATATGTGATCAGCGCTGGAACCCCGCCAGCATGCCAGGGGATCCCAAAGCAGGTGCTGGGCATGGAGGCCATGGGGGCATAGGCCATCAAGGAGACAGCACTGAACCTCACATCACCCTGCCTGGCCCTGGAGAATGACTGGTTAGCCAGAGATGGGTAAGATTCCTCAGGGAAGGAACAACCTAAGACAGGCACAGTCGCAGAGGGGCCATCAGGAGAGAACTTGGGGGTCAACAGAGGTGGGACACAGACCCTCAAACCCCCCACCCCAACCCTAAAGGGGCCTGACCCTGACCTCTTCTGAGGGAGGTCTCCTGCCTCCATGGCTGCTTTGCTTCCCATGCCCAGCTCAGATTGGGACACAGGTGACAGACAGAGACTTGGCCGACAGCCGCTGCCCTATATCTAAATCTAGCCTAGCACCAGGAATGCTCAGGGCCTACTCAAGAATGCAAATAACCCTTTCCACTAATGTTTACATGGTAAACTAAGATTGTTGGTAGAGTATTAAATTTGACAGTAAAATAGTAATCAAGTTTTCAGATTAATTTAAATAGGCTAATTGAAATAAGTGAATATTCAAGAAAATTTAATTGTACTGGACAAAAAGCTGTTCATAAAGTAATAACTAAAATTTCTATTGGTAGTTCATCTCATGGTAAAATTCCTGAACATACAATGAACCTAACGCAGTCATATTTTTGGGCAAAAAAATTAAAATGTAAAGTTATCAAGACTGCATTATAAAGTTTACAAAAGCCTTCATTAATCCAAAAAAAGGGGGGGGGGGTAGTAGGGTAATATCATGTAGGAAAAAATATCCTATAAGTAAATTACATCTAGAAAATTCTTACTTTACAAAATTAATTTTCATTTGTAATGCTAACAGCAAGACACCCATGAAAAACACACATGGTGTCTAAATAAGACTAAGGAAAATCATTTGGGCAAAAATAAAAAGGATCCCATATCAATTATATAGAAAAGATTCCTTTATTAACTTTTGGTTGAGAATATGTTTGTATATTTTCAGAAAATAACTCCAAGACCATGTGGATTCCTGCAATAGAGAGGAATTGACAGGTCTGCTCCAACCATGAAGACAAGAGGAAAAACAGTCCAGAGATGGAAGATGCTGATGATGCCTTGCCACACTAGCAGTCAGCAGTTGTGCTTCACTTCAGGTTCCTAGGACCAAACCAGAGAGGTCGGCCCTGCATTGCCACCATGTGCCCACCATCCAGATATCATTGCTGACATGTACACATAAGGAACTGTTAGACATTGAAACGGGGACTCAGAACTGTTGGACATTGAAATTGGGACTCAAACATTTTTGGTTATTATATGTTTATTTCTAGTCTGCAGAGGCAAGATTTTTTAAAGGAAAGAAATGGGGGAAAATAGATACAGAGGCAAAGAAGCATTGAACAGACTGTCAAACTACAGCGGGAATGCAGGGGAGGTTGGGGGGTGGGGGCATTAAGAGTTCAACCGAAGGACTTGTACGCATGCATATAAGCATAACCAATGGATACAAGACCCGGGGGGGGGGGGGGGGCGGGCAGGTGAAGGCATGTACTGAAGGGTAGGGGAGGCCGGGGGGAGGTCAATGGGGGGAAAACAAGAGACATATGTACTACTATTTGTAATACTTCAAACAATAAGAAAAAAAGACCCAACTGTTGCCTGGCATCCCTATTGATAACATAAACAGTTGATTAACACATACTATATTCACATATCAACACAAACTTTAAAAAATGGTTTTAAACTTTTGTTTCAAAATTAAATGTATAAACATAGAATGTCTGTTAAATTTTAAAATATGCTAAATAGTTTCTGTCATTAAATCTTTGTCTTATCAGAAGGTTAGAAACTTGAAAATATAAATTTGTGTCCAAGATAATTGATTTGATATACCACATGAAGAACTATACATATCAGTGCTATACACTCATGTACATATGGATAAAATCACATTATTCACAAGGAAATCAATTATTTAATGGCCCACATTGGAATTACTTCTAGAAAACAATTGTTTGAAAAAATAACTTAAAAATGCACTAATTCAATTTTGATTAGACAGCAATTGTACAACCTTTTTTGACATACATTGCTACACAGAGACATTTTCTTCTTGGGATGCTACCTAAAACTCACCTAAATTAGAACCATCACTTAGGTGCAACTAAACACACCTCTTTTACAAGTAGATAGAAAAGGAAAAATAGTTGAAAACAATATTAAAATATTAAGAAGTCCCTTGGCAATGTTTTAATTTAGTACCCCTTAGAGCCCACTAATCTCATCTAAAATATACATCTACAGGATAAAATAAAGCTTTGGAATTTACATGTTTGCAAATTTTTAATACATTAAGAAAACATTCTCTTTATAAGAAACTTGATCATTGAGGAAAGCAGTTGTGCATTTTTTATACTTCATTGAAAGTAGCTACATTTATACCTAGTCACTTTTCTTATGCCCCTATTCTCTTCTATCTTCCTGACATGGCTGCTTCCTCTAGATTCTTATCTATGGGCCAGAGCCCCTAAAAGCTTTCTCAGGCGAGGGAGACTATACCTCCCACCTGAAGAGCCCTGAATTTAGACTAAAAGCATTCTCACTGTTATTTATTCATTTTATTATTAAACTTGATCATACCTTCCATAGCTGCTTTTTGGGAGTCTCATACTTAATTAAAATATCCCTGCATTTCTTTTTATCAAAAGCAGGCAGTATCAATGATACTCTAGCAACCACTATGCACTGTTTTATAATCCACTCTCTTGGGAAGATTCATGTTTGAAGGCTACATGGCATAGCATTGAATTTGAATACATTTAAAAACACTTCAATTTTAATACTTCATTCATTTTTTTCATATAGGTGGTAATTCTGTTGCTACAGTGATTGCTTGTATGATAGTCGATATTGAGATTCTATGAAAAAAGTGAATTAGATCCATCAGCGGTTCCTAACCCTAGCCGCATTTGAAAATCACCTTGGGATTTTAAGGATATACTTATGCCCTCAGTCCACTATTAACAATTCTGATCTAAGTGATATGTGATAGGATCTGGACACATGCCCCAGGTGAACTTGCTATGTAAAACCAAGCATCACTAAACATATTCACAAGCAATTTTATATGATCCAAACAAATAGACTATCTTATTCACTTCTTAAATACACTATATTTCGTAGTATTCTAAGATAAGAACTGTTATGTCTGCTTCCAAATGAGAAAATGTAGGATTATAGAGACTAAATGACTCAGCCATCACTCCAGGTTATGTAATCAGAAAGTAGGGGCTCCTGATTAGAAAAATGAATTTATCATTGATAAAAGATGCATTATCTTCAGCAAGCTAAATTTGTTAAAGCAAGAATATAACAATCACATGGGAAATGTGATTAGACAAAATTAGGGTTATAAAGCTGGACACCCTCACCCCCCCAAAGTTTGTCTTTTTTCCCCCCAGTTTTATGACCAACAAGAAAATATCATAATTAATCAAGATTTAATTTTGAAAAACAAAAATTGAGTAAACTGCATATTTTGATATTTTTCCTAGTTAGGGAAATTATTATAGCTGTCCATAGATTTGATGAATAGCATGTGTACTTACTAATAGTTGAATATATTGATTTCCTAAGGTTCTACACTGTATTTTCAAGTATTTGAATTAATAATAGGGTTTCAAAAAAGAGAATACTCAATTTATTCCGTTTTATACTCTTTTTAATCTAAAGTTGTTTGACAACTCACATTAAATTTCTCTGCAAACAAAATACATTATATTTCTAAGAGATGTAAGTTAAAACTAACATTCCATGAAGAAAAATTTTGTTCGTACTGTGACTCAAGAAAAAATTGATTCTGGACATGGGCCTTTGCAGGCACTAGACAATTTTTCAAATACTCACAAAAGTGCACATAATGAGAGTAATACAACAAGATATTTACCTCATGGGAATCTCTGAATGTTTTGCTGTCATTTAACTCTTTAATTTTAGCTCTTTGTAATTTAGGTACTTAGGGCTGAAGTTACAAACCATATGGTGATAGAGAGAATTAGCCATTTTTAAAGAACCAGCCAAAAAGCGTTGCTTATTTCAGCCAAAACCAGTCTCTTTTGTAAATGTATCTGATCACAAAATAGCTCATCTAATGATATATTATTCTGACTTCAGTAATATGGCTCATTTGCTTAATTCGTACTAGAAGTCCTTTAAGCTTTGTTGATAAAAAGCAAAGCATAAAAATATCAAAGCTATAACAGAAAATTTCAAATCTTTGAACTGGAATGGTATTTAGCAAATATTAGTAAAATAAAACCAGATTTTAAATGGAATTAAAATGACATAACTATCATTTCTTGAGATTTAAATTGGACATTTTGGCAAAGATATACTAGCGTATATATGTATGTATATTTTTCAAAATCTCGCTATTATTTTTGTTTTAAAATATAATTTCTAATAATAAGAAAATATAATAAAACTATTTAAATAAACTAAAATTTAAAATGACTATCAGAATTTTATTGTTTTAAAACATTTAATCAATCATTTATATACATTTTTTAAATAAGAAAAGTAGCTATTTCAATGACAAACTAATTATTTGGATACACTGTCTTATTAACTTCTTTCCTTCATTCTGATTTCCCTCACTTTGTATTTTTATATAACTTCACTTGGTGGCTGAAACTGAAGACATATTTCTTCAAATTGTGGAAGCTCCTATAGGCTTTTTCACATTGATAAAATACTTGATTTCAATATACCAATGTGAATATTTCAGCCTTAACATTCTGTAATCAATGGGATGTAGATATCCTATAGACAGATAATGGAGACTAGGATAGAGCTTCTATCACATGCACTCCACTCATTATTCTACCCATCTCTCTTGAGCTTCCTGTGTGCCTCTCCCAGTTCTAAGTGCTGGAGGTTCTGTGGGGTGGCATGCAGAAGGGCTGATGGTGGTAGGAGGTATTTAATGTAGGGTGTTTAGGAATACCTCTCTGAAGCGATGATATTTGAAGTAGGACCTGAAATAAGAAAACTGTGCAATTATCCTCAAAGAAGTGTGACAACTAAGTGAGACCTTCCCAGATAACAGTGGTGACAAAAATCCCCATGGTGAGCATGTGTTTGGTGTTTTTGAGCAATGAAAAAGAGATACAGTTGACATTATTTAAACAAACAAACAAAAAGAGGAAATGATGCTGAGACATATAGCCAGAAAGGAGGAAGTGACCAGACATGTCTTGTAGGCAGAGAAAGGGGTTTGGATGATTTTTTGTTTGTTAGTTTTTGTAATGGTGTTAGGGAGCTATTAGAGGGTTTTGAACAGGACATCTGTTTGATATATTAAATGATCTCTCTCACTGCTCTGTGGGAAGGGGATTATATAGAGAAATGTGATTAAAGATGAAACCCTAATTGGCATTTAGAAATGTTAAGAGATGAATGCTTAACTTTATTTGTTAGTAAATCTAGATTTAGTACCAAACACAATGTGCCTACTGAGTTATTTGAAAATAATTCTTCATGGATATAAATTTTACATTCTCCTAATGTAGGGTTTTTCAAAATATGAACCTAGAATGGTACAGGCATAATTTGCCTCGTTAGTTAAAAATGCAGATTATTTGAGTTCATTTTCAGATATTTTGACTTAGTGTTTGGGGATGGAACCTGAGAATATACATTTTTAGTGCTATAACTGGGGTAGTGGTTATGCACATGAACATTAAAGAATCATTCTTTTGAGAAGTGGTTCTTCCCACAAAGTAGAGATGGCAGTAAGTTCAGGTAAGGAGTCCAATGGCATTTAATCCTTGAACTTGAATGAGAAGTCAGTTGTGCCAGATAGAAGTCAGTGAGGTAAAGCGGTTTTCATACAACAAGATATAAGATTAAGATTATCAGGCATGGGTCATGATGGAAATTCAACATAACTAGATTTCAGGATATTAGTAAAGCAGGGCTGGGTAGAATAAAAAGACCAAACCAGAGAACATTTGAAACCCACAGATTTCTGAAGTTGAAGAGCATGATAAAGACCTACATCCTAGCCCTAGCTGGTTTGGCTGGGTGGATAGAGTGTTGGCCTGCAGAGTGAAGGGTCCCAGGTTCAATTCCGGTCAAGGGCATGTACCTTGGTTGTGGGCACATACCCAGTAGGGGGTGTGTAGGAGGCAGCTGAATGATGTTTCTCTCTCATGGATGTTTCTAACTCTCTATCCCTCTCCCTTCCTCTCTGTAAAAAATCAATAGAATATGTATATATTTTTAAAAGACCTACATCCAAAAAAAAAGACCTACATCCTAGAGTGTCACCTAATCATCACACCTATAAAAAATAAAAGATAAAATATTATAGGAAAAAAGATGTCTAGCAAATATCTAAAATGGATCAGGAATATTATGCCTGCTTTACTCCTACTCAGTATTCACATCACAGGTAGTACTATCCAATCCCTGCAGAGACCAGAAAGTAGAAAAAAACAAACAAGCAAAAGAAAGCAAACGTTTAATGACCGCTTGACACAAATTAACTCACTTAAACTTAAAAACAACCCCTTGAAATAGATGTGTTTTTTTTTTATTCCTATATTAGAAATCTGAAAAGTTTAATAAAATGGAGCTGTGTAAACAAATCTTCTCATCTCTAACCAATTTTATTATGCGATGCCTGGTTGACTGTGAAACTATGGAACATATGGAATGTATGTCTCTTGTGAATGTATGCAGTGGTGAGTTTCCTATTACCCAGGCACCCACTAACACACAGCTAACCTCTGTTTAGATATTTGTCTTGTTAAAGAGCAAACTACAGGCCCAAAGTGGTATCACTTGTGCTAAAGTCCATGACATCAGACCCAGATTTAATACCTGACCAACTGTCTCCTTCAATCTCTCCCAGAAATATAATCTTATTCAAACAGTCTGGACTTTTCTGGTCAACAACAATGAGGTAATGTGTCCTGTGGGCCCTCTCCATCCCCCATAATAGTGACAATCTGCATGTAAAAATTCTTGCCATTCTCTTCTCCCTGAAAGATGTCCTGGTTTAAATATAATCCTTTCCTATATTTTGCTGATAGCCCTTTGACCCACCATTCTCCCTATAAAAATCTTCCACATCGCACAGTCCCTCACAGTACCCTTCCAGTTGGTAAGTGAGATACCGCCGGATTCATAAAACATTTAATAAAGTCAACTAGATCCTCAAATTTACTCAGTTTAATTTTGTTCTTTAATAGCCTTGGAAAAAATAGCCTGTATTGTGTCTAAATGAACTTTCTTTTAAAATGTCAACTTCACAGCTTTGTTGTAAAGATCTAATAATAAAATACAGGTGAACCTCCCTAACATCATGCATGACACCATGGACAATCGCCATTGCTTTAATCTCATTCCCCTTTGCAAACTGTTTTTAATAAAATATTTATTGTTAATTTGTAATATTTCACATCCACTTTTGGTAGGCAGTTAGGCAGACATGAGCAGAGCAAGGAAGATGGGCCAAGTACAGAAGGTCATCATAGCAGAAAGCCCTGGGTGCCTGGCCAAGAACAAAATGAAGAAAACAAGGACCTCACCCCCAAGGGTAACCTTTCTTCCCCTGGCACATCGCTAGTTATTTGTTTTAGACCCCCTGACCTTTCATGTCATTGGCGATGTGGTGCAGACCCTCCCCTGACCTTTCCTCCTGGGGCATCTCAATATACATGCAAGTTAGACCCTCTTAAAGGGGGAAAGACAAGGGGGCTGGGGAATAGCCTTAAGCATTAAGCCCTCAGGACAGCGAGGTTCTGAGCTCCATCAAATACATCTAGGCCTCAGTTGTATTTTAGCTTCAGGCCTACAAAAACTGCAAAACCAGACAAGGGACCCATCTGACTTCAGGAGCAGCTGCATTTATTAGTGATCCCCAGCCCTGGAGCTAACCAGTCAGTGGAGACCACACCCTGGAAGGACACACCTGGAAAGCTGATGAATATTCTATTGAGGTTCTCCTCTGGGACTTCCCCTAAAATCTTTACCCTTAAAAGTCTGTAGGATGGAGGACCCAGCAGCCTTTGCCTTCCCCCTTTCCCATCTTCGTCCCCCGCCCCACATGTGTTTTCCTTGCCTCTCTCTCCTAAGCTCCAAGTGACTTACTCTTGCCTCTATTCTTGTTTTCAGAGCCCATGTCTTCCACAACCCACTTATACATCTGTGACTTAAACCTTCTCTTGTAGTTTGAGATTTGGCTCTGAATTTTTTCTTAACCAGACCTCAAGCACCTAGGTTGCTAAACAGAGGTCCAATCTGACCCTATTGGTCTAATACCTGGTGCCATTTTCATTCTCTCTGCCACCAACACACTAATCTATAACCAATTCAACTATTGTTATCAGTATTACTGATTAAGTCATTTTTGTTCTCTTCATCAGCAGCATTTGCTAGACATTTATTCCAAATGTATCACATCAGTAGTTGTTTCTTTTAGTAGATAATTTGCTTACCATTTTGCTGACAAAATTGGTGTTATGTTTCTGAAGCAGCAATGTTTCATATTTAAATATTAAATGACAATTTAATTTTATTATCCTTTGCACCATTGATAAATACTTTATTGCAAGCTACTTTTAATAAAATATCTAGGATATTTCAATGAATCTTTTAACTGTTAGAAATTTATATATATGTATACATACATAGACACACACACACACACACACACACACACACACACACACACACTGAGTGGCCAGATTATTATGACCACCCCATCAGTACTTTGTTGAGTCACCTTTTGCCTTCAATACCGTGGCGATTCTTCTTGGCATTGACTCCACGAGATGTTGAAAGGTGAAGTGAGAAATCTGACACCATGCCTGATGAAAGCACTGTCCAGTTCTGTGAGATTTAATGGTTGTGTAACCAGCTGCCTGATGGCTCTTTTAACTTTGTCCCACAAATGCTCAATTGGATTGACATCTGGTGATTGTAGGGGCCACCTAAGCAAGGTAAAGTCTCCCTCACGTTCTTGAAACCACTGCTGCACAATACGAGCACCGTGGCATGGCACATTGTCTCGTTGGAAGAAGCCACCTCCATTGGGATATGCCATCAACATGATAGGATGAACTTGATCAGCAGTGATACTTAGGTATGTTGTGCTATTCAGACGTTGTTCCACATGAATTAAAGGGCCCAAATCATGCCAGGAAAACATGCCCCAAACCATAACACTGCCCCAACCAGCTTGAAGGGTTGTACTCATGCATGTGGGGTGCATTCTTTCATGCTGTTTTAGCGAAATTCTCACTCTGCCATCTGCATGATGCAACTGGAAACGTAATTCATCAGACCCCATGACTTTTTTCCAGTGCTCGACTGTCCAATCCTTGTGTTCCTGTGTGAATTGGATACATTTTATCTTGGTAACTGCAGACAGCAAAGGTGTTCGAACAGGACTTCGGCTTCCATGTTCCATATGATGCAGTGTATGGCTAATTTGCCTACAAACGTCAGGTGTTCATAACAATCTGGCCACTGAGTGTGTGTGTGTGTGTGTGTGTGTGTGTGTGTGTGTGTGTGTGTGTATGTGTGTGTGTGTGTGTGTGTGTATATATATATATATATATATATATATATATATATATTCCACGATATGCCATCTAAAGCCAAAGTTAACTGAGATTGCTATTATGTATGTGGATAAACTATTGGAAGTGTTTGTATATGTTGTTAAAACTAACAGCACAAATGCTTTTTTAAATGATAATCCTCATGTCTAAAATAGAGCAAGATCTTTTTTCAAATAAATTCCTATTCCTATGTTTTGTGCTTAATTAAGGCAATGTTATGCCTCATTAAGGGACTAAGACAAATTATAGAATAATATAGATTTACTGCCACAAAGTCCTTTAATTTTAGGATATTAAGAGAAAAGTAATAGAAGTCAAAGAACTAAAAATATAAAATTTGCATATGGCTTTAAAGAACTCTTAAGAACAAACTGATGCTTCTCAGAAGGAAAGCAGGGTGGGGAGTAGGTGAGGAGAGATTAACTGGTGAAGGCCAGGGAAGAGTCGGTGCGGGGTGGAGGGATCACTAGGGATGGAAGAGGATGTCTTACAATAATACTTAATACTTTCAACAATAGAGATAAGTTTTTAAAAAGACATTCCCATGTAATAACCTTTTAACTTTTTGCTATTTCTTGCTATATGTAGGATATCTGCATGAGTTAAGAATATAAATATTTATGCAGGTAAGTCATGCAGTTAAATCCTATAGCAAGCAAATGTAGGTAGGCAAAGAGAGAGGAAGAGGAAGAGAATGAGAGTCTATAAAAACACCTCCATGTTATAGATAGTTATAATCATTAAATCAAACTTGGAGTGTTAGGAGTTAAGATGCTGAAATCCTAGATAGATTGCAGGAGTGAAATAAGTGCCATTACATTTTTTGTTCAGCAGTAAAGTTGAAATAAAAAGAACATAAAATTCTTGGGCTTGATTGATACACCAATACGATGAGTAAACAGAGCTTCAAGGAATGGCTGTAAATAACATCGGGTACTTCTGAAGCAGAGCCACCTTCTGGAATGGCAGAATTATTGTGTAATTATATCTACTTTTCCAAGTTACAAACTATTCCCTGGCAGGGATCCACTTCTTCATTCATTGTGATTCAATATAATTTGAGCTACTAAGGTAAAGTGTCTCCTGGCAGGAGGCTGCAAATGAATCCTGCTGATGCTTTTATTACTATAGATTCATACTGTTCGGCCCAACACTCAAACATCTCCAGTGCTTGGGGGAGCATTAGCAAGTGGCGTAAGTTAAAATAGAGCAGAGAGACACATCAGGATGAGAAACGTAGGGGAATCCAGTAAGAATCATCACAAATCATAACAACACACCATCCATTTGCTGTAACTGTACCAAATTCTCTAAATAGATTATATCTCAATAAAAACTTTAAAATTTAGTTCCAACGGTAATGAGAAATAGCATGTTGGAGGGCTAACATTTTATTTGTTGTATATTACTTATTTTTGGTAGTATATTTTTATTATTGTTTAAAATATTACATATGTCTCCTTTTTCCTGATTGACCCCTCCCCCCACTACTCCCACCCCCCAGGACAGGCCCCCACTCCCCCAGTGTCCTTGTCCACTGGTTATGAAAATATGCATGCGTACAAGTCCTTTGGTTGATCCCCCACTCCCCTTTCTCTGCCTTCTCTCTGAGACTGGATGTCCCCATCAGTGTTTCTTAGTCTTTGGATCTATTTTTGTTCATCAGTTTATGGTGTTGATTATATCCCACATATGAGTGAGATTATGTGATATTTATCTTTCTTCAACTGGCTTATTTCACTTAGCATAATGCTCTCCAGGCCCATCCATGCTGTTGCCAATGGTAAGAGTTCCTTCTTTTTTATAGCAGCATAGTATTCTATAGTATAGATGTGCCACAGTTTTTCATCCACTCATCTGTTGATGGACACTTAGGCTGTTTCCAAATCTTAGCTATGGTAAATTGTGCTGCTATGAACCTGGGAGTGCATATGTCTTTTCTGATTGGTGTTTCTGTTTTTTGGGGATATATTCCCAGAAGTGGGATTACTGGGTTAAATGGGAGTTCCATTTTTAATATTTTGGGGACTCTCTATACTGTTTTCTACAGCGGCAGCACCAGTCTTCATTCCCGCCAGATTTTTATCTTTTTTTCTTTTTTGTTCATCAACTTTTAAGTAATCACAATATTAGAACTTTATTGCATGAATATGCCATAACAGCTTTTCTTTATTTTAAGAACCTTGGGGAAAATGAAATATTATATGCTATAGCTATATAGTTGGCCATTTTATGGGTTCACAATATAGAATACTAAAGTGGCTAACCTACTGTAATTCAAATAGCCTTTTTCTATTCTTTCATACGGCTACTAGAGGCCTGGTGCATGCACGGGGGGTGGGTGGGGGTGGAGGGATGGTTCCCTCAGCCCAGCCTGCACCCTCTTCAATCCAGGACCCCTCAGGGGATGTCTGACTGACAGTAGTCAGACATCCCTCTCACAATCCTGGACTGCTGGCTACTAACCACTCACCTGCCTGATCACCCCTAACTGTTCCCCACTGCCAGCCTGATCACCCCTAACTACCTCTGCCTGCTGGCCTGATGGCCCCTTACTGCCCCTCTCCCTCTGCTGGCCTGGTTGTCCCCAACTGCCCCCCTCTGCCAACCGGGTTGTCCTCACAGCCCCCCTGCCAGCCTGGTCACCCCACGCAGCCTGCTGTTCAGTCATTTGGCCATCCCTCACTAACCCCCCTTCCAGCCTTGTTGCCCTATTCAGCCTGCTGTCCAGTCATCCATCTGGTTGTTTTGGTTGTGATGGTGCCTGGCTTTTTATATATTAGGATCAACATTCACTATGGAAAGTATCACTTTTATATATTTATAGGTAGTTCTTGTATATATATATATATATATATATATATGCTTATATGCATACATACACATACAGAAATATATATAGGAATACATATATGAATGCATATGTATAGATGTTTGTGTAATCTACACACACACACAGAACCTTATGGAAAAACCAATCGGGACTCATGTTAAATTAGCAGTCTTTAGTGTGCACCTCTGCTGGGAAAGTGAAATGGCTTCTGAAAGAAAACAAACAGAAGTACAAAGGCAGCTTTATTATTCTTGGGACTGAGCGATAGTCAGTAATAAAATGGTTATTTTACTGACCTCCTGAATAATGTTGACTATAAATGCCAGACAGAAGGTTTTCAGATACTCACAAAATAGTAAAGGGGAATATATTAAAAAATATTTTAATGAAAACTTACTTTATTGATACTATTTTTTAAATTTATCTTTAGTATTGAAATATTACAGAAGTCCCCCTTGTTTCCCATTGACCCCTTTCAGCCCATACCTGCCTCCAGCCCCCGCCTTCACCACACTATTGTCTGTGTCCATGGGTTATATTTCTACTGTTTTAAAGTGTTGTGCAGGCTTTTCTTTGACTCTCTTACTAATACTAATGAAAGCAATTTAACTAAAATTCCATAACACTGTTCATTGAAAATTCTGGTTTGACCCCATAGTCTCTGCAAACTGTGTGAGGGAGCGGGACCTTCAACTCTGACAGTTGAATATTTATCTATAGTGACAGATCCATTTCTGTCCCAGTCATTGAAGCCAAGCTATGCACTGACTGATATGCCTATAGTGATTTCAACTTCTCTTTTATGTACATCTTACTGCTTTTAAGAAAGGAAAAGGAAAAAGTGAGGAATTATTAAAAAACAGAATTCACAATGTTAAAAGCTAGAAAATATTCATAGTAATAATGACAGTTTATTTAATTTTTAGATTTTTAGTTAATAATTAATATTTTTCAACTAAATAAGAAAACTTTCTGCCACCCTGACAAAGTAATTGCTATTTTACTAATAATATGTTTAGAAAATCAGGTAAAATTATAAGAAAATATTAGAAATTGAATTATGGGATACAAATATCTACTTAAAAAGAGCTTTTATTACTTTCTAAGTGTGAAAAGGCATATCTCATTCATGGATATCTTCTTCTTCTTCTTTTTTTTTTTTTTGAGAAAAAGACAGATAATTACCCTTCATGGGTGAGGCATTTTATTTATTCTACTGAGATTCACTTCATTTCATCGTAAATTAAACTGTTCAATTCAACATTTTCAATATTACCTGCTACTGAAGGGACATCACTAATGACAAGAATGAATTGCCAGATCAACTATATTCATATTAAACAGAATGTTTATAATTATTTTAATAAGGTGAGCTGTTGCTTTGATATCATGCAATCTTTTTCTTTTCTTATGAAAATTCATTTAACTAAAAAACGCACTGAAATTGTAAATTTCCAAAGCATACACTGTGTAAATAGTACTATACTATTCAAGGTTTTATTCTAAATAGCAATATATGTTTAATTTTAAGCATCTTTTATTCATCTGACAAAGACTTTTAAATTAGAAACACAATAATCCTATATAATAAAAGGCTAATATGCAAATCGTTCGAATGGTGAAATGACTGGTCACTATGATGCCCACTGACCCTCCAGGGGGCAGACGCTCAATGCAAGAGCTGCCCCCTGGTGGTCAGTGCACTCCCACAGGAGGAGCACTGCTCATCCAGAAGCTGGACTCATGGCTGGCAAGTGCAGCGGTGGTAGTGGGAGCCTCTCTTGCCTCCGTGACAGCATTAAGAATGTCCAACTGATGGCTTAGGCCCGCTCCCCAGGAGGAGCGGGTCTAAGCCATCAGTCGAACATCCCTGAGGGCTCCCAGACTGCGAGAGGACACAGGCTAGGCTGAGGGACCACCCCCCCGCGCCCCCCGCAGGAGTGTACAAATTTCATGCACTGGGCCTCTAGTATGTGTATATTTAGAATTATTATTTGGCCTTATGTATAATTTCAAAAAATTTTGTTCTCAATACAATTTTCCAAAATGAATGGCAGTCAAGTTTGATTGATATGAAAGTAAGATCAAAGTTATCTGTCAATTCATAATATTTTATTGGGAGAAATAGATAAAAATAGATTTAAAATTAATGGTTTATTTGTGAACACTTATTTGTATAATGCAAAACAGCAACAACTTGTTTCTGATATCTGTCATAGTACCAAAGTTCATAATAAACTGTCCCTAGATCACCATAAAAGATAACAATTTATTATTTACGTAAAGTTAAAAATCAATATAGATACCTCCACCCATACCTTAAATCTTCTCCATTTTCATCCTCTTTTAATACTTGTCAGACAATATTGTGTATAATGGCACACTTTTAGAAAATTGACATCTTTACCATGGTGTACATTTAGAATGCTTATCTTAACAAGTTTAAAGGGAGTTTATAGGTCTTTTTCTTTATTGGATAATAGAATATAATAAGAACAAATTATTATTAAAAGAGAAGTTATTCATTGCAAAGATGATCATATAATACTTATCGGCTTTTGTCCATGCATCCGTACAGATTGATTTTAAGACAATCTATTAAAATAAACCTAGTATAAGATTTTTAACTGGCAAACTGAAATAGGAAAAAAATAATAAGATGATACTAGAGGAAATAAAATACAGAAATGCATGCTGAAGTCCTGGCAAGTTATTTAGGTTAAATAGAGAATTTGCATCTGTTTCCAGGAAATTAAAGTAAGAAGAATAAAAAAGATGTAATGTACATTAGCAACAGCAGCAGCATTTGAAATTTTAGGGGCCACAGGGGTGATACTAACTACCTTGTGAGGTCAATGTATTCTCATTTATTCCTCATGTCAATCCTGTGAGAAGAATAAGATATCAGTTTTATATTAGATTGCAGTCCACAGCTGTATAGATTGTTTACAGCTGCAGCTTAGATTTTTTAGAAAGTTGTCCAATATTGAGCTTATATTTGAACCCAAATCCTTGATCCTCTTCTTCAATCTATTACTTGAACTCACAATAATTATTGTTCATGAGACAGGAACATTTCTCCATTTTATCTTCATTGGCAGGGGAAATCTATATAAGTCCATAAAGTAAATATAAAGACAAGTTTGTATGATTTGTTCTTGATGTGTCCCTTCATAAAGGCAGTAGTGTAATGTATAGATGAAGTTCTATAAAAGCATTTCACTGAGGAACCCACCATTATGCACCAGCTCTACAACTGTCAAATAATATGGCTGGATTTAGGGATAACATTATGAATGTAAACTTCAAAAACCAACTAGACTTTCAAAAAAATTGTTCAATTTAAGTTTGAAATAACAATTGTTGACAAATAACATAAGTTTAACTAGCATATCCACATAGAAGGTGTTGATATTGAAGCAAAGTAGTTTTTCAGCTAAACCGCCATGAACATCTGTTACAAGGTAAATATAAGTACATGAAATAAGTGGCTTGAGGCTAGTGTTTTCAAATACACCAATTAAATATATAAGAATAATCTGAAATATGAATGTTTTGGCTCTAAAGTAGTTGACTTTAAGCCAATATTTCTGACAGTTGAATACTGAAACCACTAAATGCAGTTGGCTTTTGAAACCACTCATATAAATAATAAGGAAAACTAGCCTCAAAATAAAGTAATTCACTTAACTCCTTTCCTTAGTAGGGAATGTGCTTCAAAATGACTGCAATGATTCCATAAATACTTGTTTTAAATGAAAGAAGATATTACTATGAAACCTCTAACTATTACAGCTGTGGACTACACATAAATTAAATTAGTCTTAAAATAAGAGTTTAAAAGAGAGCTGTGAATAAAATGTTGACATAAATTAAAGTCACTAAATGATTAACGGTTTTGACTTGATATTTGGTTTTGTATGTTCAAATGTCTCCACAATTTGGAGGCATACAAAACCAGTGGATAAAGAAGAAGAAATGTGATTAAGGTGATTAGCATCATCATCATAAGTTTACAAATTTAAATAGTGGAGGAAAATAATGTCAGTAGTTTTAGGCTAACATTTGTTGAGGAAAATCTAAGAACAGTAAATCTTCAGAGTAAGAATTATCAATAAGCAGCTAAAATAACTTACAGAATATTGCATAAGAGAGCTTTCTTTAGAAAGATATGAGAACAAGGAAGGAGAAGAAAAACACACACAATACCAGCAAGTCTAAATGAACTAAACTATAATAAAGTTACATAAAGACATCTTATTCTTAGAATGCACATTCCTTTGATTTGGGATGATAAATTTGTTTCGTGCAGGAAACAAGATTAGAGTTATATGTAGACTTTGCATATTATATGTCATAAGGAAAAACTAAATAGAAGTTTCATATTTAAAGACAGAACTTTATATCTTGCTTATATAGTAAAGGATTGCTCTGCCACTTCTTCTCCTCCTCAAAAAAAGTCATTATTTATGGTAGTGGGTGTGTGTGTCAGGGGGTCTATCTATAAAATCTATTTGTAAGAATTCAGACTTTGTTTCTATCCATATATGTAACCATATGAAAATAGTCCGCCTTTCATGTAGGATAAGTAATTTGAATTTTTGGTTTTCTAAATTCAGATTTTATGTGCATTCATGTCTATCTTTCATTTGCCAGTTTTAAACTTAAATATATACTTTCATTTTGTAAAACTAAAATAACCCTTGGCAAAGAGGTAAGCAATGGAATGCAAATGGGAATTCTTTTGTGCTTTTGTGTGGTGTTTGCTCACTTTTCACCTTGTTATCTACAAAACATGAAAATGCCTGGGTAGGCACAGCACATCAGTCTGACAAGTTGTCAACACACTCAGGCCAGTGCCGGTTTCCTGATTGCTTGATGTGTCAGATATATTGTGATGGATTTTTTAAAAATCTGAAAACCTGTGTTCATTATCCAAATCTCAGGATTTTTTCAGCATTTGAAGGGAAAGGAAAATAAAAAAAGACTTGAAGCAATACAATTTAGTATAAATAAACCTCTGCCCAGCATAAACTTGACTCTATTTTATCACAGGTTTTCACTATTACAAAAGTGCAGAGCAATTGCATTGAACCAAGAGAGGATGTATAAGGACATAATACACTTCAAGTATAAATTATTTCCTATTATAGATACTGGGAAAAAACATCTAATAAGAATTTAATTCAAATTTTCAAAGGTAGTTATTGATTTTAACAGATATGCTTATAAATAAACCACATGGGGATGATGATGTCCCCTTACAATTATTCTCTTCCTATTTGTTTTTAAATATTTAATTCATGAAAATTAATTATTGTCTTTTATTAAAAAAATCATAGAACTTGAAAGTAGCTTCCATATATTGGTTTCTATAACAGCTCTAATACACACTTT
Organism: Corynorhinus townsendii; assembly: GCA_026230045.1. Lineage (NCBI taxonomy): Eukaryota > Metazoa > Chordata > Mammalia > Chiroptera > Vespertilionidae > Corynorhinus > Corynorhinus townsendii. Next base: position 91,055,525 of record JAPDVU010000002.1, read on the forward strand.
ATTCTATTACTCTTACATTTTAACTATCTAATTACAAAACATGGTTTTTGATTATCTGACAAATACTTGTGATGTATTCAGGTTCATTAAAATGTAACTAGAAAATCACTGTATATTTTGTTGGAACAGAGACCAATTTATGTCTGCTTTATGAGGATAGCACCTAGGATGCCTCTCATTGAACATTATCTTGAAAAAGTATCCTGGAGCTTTATTTCCTTTCTTTTCTTTTTTTTAAATATAAAACAAAGGGCATATTACTTACAAAAGGAAGTCAATGCAAAGTGGATTTCATCTCAAAATAACTTTTTGACAACTAGAACTAACTACAAAAATGCATGCCCACATGAAGCTTTATTCTTTCAAATTTTAAAGAGGCATTTGACTAAATTCAGAAACTATTCATAGGCCGAGTCACATAAAAAAAATGACAGCATCGAGTGGAGGCAGAGCTAGATAAATTTTATAAGCATTAAACTTTTTAATTGTGGTGCTGAGAAAGCTAAAAAGGGCTAATTCCAATGTAACCCTGATATTTGGGGCTAGTGATCTGAATCCAAGCCAGCAAGCTCAGTGTACATTCCTGATAACCTATAATTAAGTCCCTCTCTCCTTCCTAGCTACTGGTCTTGCAGAACCTGTTACTGTGAACAGTGCACTGCCCCAGAGGGAGGATTATTAATACTGGCACCAGTCCAGACCATCAGATATGGCCTGGAGACCCCCAACACCTAGGGGCCTTCTTGCAAGGCCTGCAAAAAGGACCAGAAGCATAACCCGTGTTTGTGCGACAAGGACCACAGGGAGTTATAAGGGAGGGCCCCATACGTGTTCCTTCACTCAGATTTGGAAGGCTGTTCCCTGAGTCTGCCGGTGTATTAAACAATGTCCCTCCTTTTTCTTAGAAGCATCTTTGGTTTTCTTTGGTCTTTTGCAACAGTGCTATCCCAGAACCAAGATTTTGGGTCTTATCCAAGTTATATGAAATCATTGCTGAAAATATATTTTCAGGATCACACAAATGTTAAAAATTATTTTTAGAACATATAATGTTGGTATGTTTAATACTTTTACAAAAATTCCCATTGGCACTGACAGAATTAATTGTTAGCAAAATAAAGAATTGCTACTCATAATTTTATGTTTTAAATTAGGAACAATTCTTAAAATGAATTTTTACTAATTTTTTGGTTTATAATAGTCCCAATATTATATCTACATATATATCTATGCATCAATTGATTGATTGCTTTTATACATGGCTATATGTTTGTGTGTGTATTTATTCTTTGCTCTAAGAATTTTTGTAGAAAATTCTATTATTTCTATGCAAATTTTTTTGATGCTGGTGTCAATAAGTGAAATACAGGCAAATGATTACATTAACTATATTAGGTCCTTTGTTTCAAAACAGTACATGATCTACCAATGTGTAGCTCTTCACTTTTTAATATCATATATTTAACTCAAATTCTGTTGCATGGGAATTCATCACTGTATGCATGGGCTTCCCAAAAGAAAATATCTGAAGCTTTTGGACATAAGTCAATTCTGCTTGCCAACAGTTTAAAGCTTTGGCATCACATCCGTAGTGACTTCGCACACATTTGAGAATAACTATCACTTTCATTAAAAGATGTTTAATCACACTTTGTATTTGTGTTTTTCATAATAGATTTTAAAATTATTTTTATCAGTTGGTGGCCTGGTATGTGTCTGGCTCTTTAGAATTTCTGACAGTGTGCAATTTAGAAGATTTAGTTATAAATTCTCTTTGCTTCTATATAAGCAATGTTGATTTTATGGTATTCACTGACATGCATTGAGATTTGGGACAGGAGGTGGTGGTGGAATTCTTCCTTAACGATAAGTGAAATGCCTTATTATACTGTCTAAATCTCTTTCTGAGGTATGAAAAAATATTGAATCTCCTATTGAGTATAAAAAAACAACACATTTCTAAAGGGGTAAAGGAAAAGAATAAGTGATCTTCAGTGTATCTTAATTCTCAGAAGTCCTTTAGTACTAACCCTTGAAATACTAACACTGATGAGTCAAATTTAATAAGCCATATTCTTCCCTCTTGGAGCTTATAGTCTAAAGAACCAAATTGAATTCAACTAATGATAGCAAGTATTCAGTAGTATACCTAACTAATTTGCAGTGATCTGTATGGCCAAGAGGATTGAATGAAATGGAAAGAAGATTAGTACAATTAGACTAAGCTGAAGTTGGTTTAAAAGGATCATTTCCTTCCTTATTTTCTCTCTTCACTGTTCCCTCTCTCCCTTCCCTTTCTTTCTTTCCTTCTTGACAGTTTAAGTTCCAATATCATCTATTTGTTTCTAAAGAAAATCAATTTCCAACCAGTAAATCTCTATAAATCTAGGTACTAGTAATATCTGTTTTTCCATTCTAATTTCAGGAAAAAAAATACTGCCTGACATGATGCTTATATTTGCATCCACAGATCATCAATCCTCATGGTGTCTGGATTGCTGAAGTAACAAGCATAGTGATGGTGCCCTGCACATTCTCTGCAACAGGATTTATTCAGTTCTGTTTTAATTTTCTGGGTGGAATTTTTGTTTCCCTGTTAGATCTTGAAGCTAAAGGTTTAACCTATGTTTTATTTTTCCCATTTTTAATTTAACAAAGTGTCTGGCACTCTGATGTTCAGTTACTCTTTGTTCAGTCCATATTTGTTGAATGAAATGCAGTTATGTTTATGAGAAAATAATAATCGCTATCTTCATTGAGCACCTAAAATGTGCCAGGCACTCCTATGATATCATTACTGTCATTATCTGACCAGGAAGGAAGTTAAGGCAGAGAGAGGTTAAGTAAATTACATAAAATTAACAACTAATGAGTAGATTTGACCTCACTCATAATTACTGGATTCCTTGCTCCTAACCACTGTGCTAAGCACTAACAAGTGTAATTTGATGAGTAGCTAGGATTCATCCTATACATTAGAGAATGGTAATAGATTATCTCAGGGCATAACAAAAGGACTGATCTGAGTGTGATGGAACTGACTAGGCTGCACAGAAAGTGTAAAAGCCAATCTGGACCTCTGTTTGGGGAAGAAAGTGAGAATAACCTAGTAAATCAGTGAAGAGAGTCCTGCATTTTGCAGTTACTTTCAGAACAATGAAGTCTTAATCTGTTTTGTTTTTTAAGTTGACAGAAATAAACAATTAGCACAAAGAGCATTATCTTGACTGGAGAATCTGTCTGCAAAGAGAAACAAGATAAGGAGGGAATATTTGCTGTTTTTTTTCTGGGGTTTTTCAATATGCTCTTTTGAGAATGGTTACTATTAATAATGTCTAGGAATATGGATGCCTGTGTTCTGTTCCTGGAATCAGATGCTTCAAACCCTAACAGGAATCCCCAATTTGGGATGCAGTGAGGAAGGAAATAGCTCAATGGTGTTATAGTGTGGCTGTGAAAATGGCACCACCTTGGAACAGTTCAACTGCCACCTCAGCATTGCTGTGGGGCGGCCCTGGGGTCAGATCCTCTTCAACAAGGCAGCTCTGCCTGCTCCCTGGCCTTCAGTATTCCAGGGCAAGGGAAGGTGCACTCCTCATGCTATTTTTAAACACTGTGATAACCAATATGTAACTAGGGGAAAAGTTAATAATCTTTGATTAGTAACTTGGTTCCAGGATACCTCAAAATGCCAGTTTTGAGACTATAAACTATATGAAATTATGGGTACTCATTTAGCTATGTGAATTATTTCACAGAGGTATTTTATATTAAGTGTTTAAGAAGTTTTATGCTATTTATTTATAAAATGATTTCTACATTTTAAGGATGTGACCCCATCCCAGAAATAGAATTGTTATATGTTAAAAATAAAAAGTAATCATTTGATAAAATAATCAGGGAAGCAACTTCATACAATGGAAATGACCAAACCTGAAAACAGAGCAAGAATCTTGTTTCTATTATTAAAAAAAGCATCGTTCCTCCACTTCACTATAATCCATATCAATTTTAATGCATTTCAGCATTTCCTTGTTTATATTACTTATTTTATATATTTTACTTTTACTCTAGTTATTTCCAGCATGATCACTAAGCTAAATTATATCTGGACTGTGTTTTTGTACCCATGCTTGTTGTTAGTATCTCAGCTTTATTTTCTTTGGATGATTTAGTCTTTTATATAATGGATTAGAGGCCCAGTGCATGAAATTCGTGCACGGGGTGTGTGTCCCTCAGCCAAGCCTGTACCCTCTCCAATCTGGGACCCCTCAAGGGATGTCTGACTGCTCGTTTAGGCCAGATCCACCAGGCAGTTGGACATCCCTCTCACAATCCAGGACTTCTGGCTCCCTACCGCTCACTTGCCTGCCTGATTGCCCCTAACCACTCCCCTGCCAGCCCAATTGATGCCTAACTGCTCCCCTGCCAGCCTTATTGCCCCTAACTGCCCTCCTCTGTTGGCTGGGTCACCCCTAACTGCCTTCCCCTGCCATTAAGGTCACCCCTAACAGCCCTCCCCTGCTGGCCCAGTCACCCCTAACTACCCTCCCTTGCTAGCCTGGTTGCCCCTAACTGTCCTTCCATGCAAGCCTGGTTGCCCCCAACTGCCCTTCCCTGCTGGCCATCTTGTGTCCACATAGGGGTGGCCATCTTTGACCACATGGGGGCAGCCATCTTGTGTGTTGGAGTGATGGTCACTTTGCATATTGCCTCTTTATTATATAGGATAGAATAACAGGTTCCCCTCTTAGCACCCAATGGCATAATCATCACCAGCATTATCATATATATTTGAATTCAATTATAAATAAATTACTTTAATTGCATTATTTAATCATCTTATGATAATAACAGACATACAAACTTGTTATAATCTATATTATTTAGGGAGTTTAAATATTAAATTATGTTATTTTGAGACAATGCATGTTGAAAAGGCCCACTCACTTAGTATCGGTTAGACTTTTTGTCCACAGTGAGAATAGTATCAATTACTAAGGATTAAATGCAAAAACACATCTGAAACAGTGATAAAATATTTCAAATAACTAATTAAAAGAGAAATTTAATAATTACATTTATTAAATGTAGCAAGAGGAAAATGTGCAGAAGTTACTCTTTTTTTTTTTATTGTTGTCACTGCTATTTTATTTGTATTACAGAGTGAACTGCTCAAGAACAAAGACAATGGTCATTACGTAAAACTTTTTTACAGTGTTCAGAACATGCTTAGTCAAGTTTTGATAGCTTTATTTAATGTGAAAATGATATTTCCATGTTCCCTTTGTATATCATCTATATGTATGTAAATTATATTTTATCCCATGCTTAACGTTGTGTTTTGAAAGCTCAGAATGAAATTGAGTAATTTGTGTATTAATATGATTATATTGATAAATTTAACTTAAAATATAGACATTTGTTTATGTGAACTGCTTTTATTGTAGTACTGAGCTAGAATATCAGATATTACTGCATATAATTACTAGCTATTATCAAATTTTGTTGATTTTTTAAACATAGAACCAGTTAGGTGATTAATGCCTGACAAATCACAGCTTAACCGGACATTCTCCCATTCAGTATGACTTTCCAGGATAAGCTCTGATTTATCAGCTATCATGAAGAGTCAAATGTTCCTTCTCAGAATGGAGGTGCAGAGCCCTCCCCTTACTACTTTATACCTTTTTAGTGGACATACTGAAACCTGCTGAGTCAGTGGTTTTCTTTAAATTGTTATTGAGAACACTCTGTTTACATGTTCTGAAATGGAATGGAAAACAATCAAATCATAGTTTAAGTCCTATAAATGTATACACTGCATGAAGTCAATCTTTAGAGCATGTGACTATCTATAAATATTAAGGGCTTTTGCAGCCTGCAGGAACTGTGAATCCATGGGATAACATCATGTGAATGCAAAATGAGTGTTGCAAATGAAATGCCCTAAGTTTAAAGGAATTATATTAGCCTAGTAAAGTTTCATCATTATTTTTATTTCTACGTTGCACTGCACATTTTTCTCTCCTTTAAAATAGAAAAGAAAATCAAAGAAAAATAAATTAATGTGGTTAGGAAAATAATAAAATTTGCAAGCATATACAATTTCTAAAACTAACTTACCATTTAATTCTGTCCATTAAAATGATCTTATTCTAGTTGTAATAAATCATTCTTATTTTAAATCCATGTTGGATATTTAAGGGCAGTTTTACATAAGTAATATTATAATATAAAGAGAAGGGGCTAGAAAATAAAGGTTTACAGAAGTTCACTAAAACAACAAATCTGAAAAATATTGGCAAGAGGAAATCAAAGCCATTGTTCCCCATTTATTTTTTCCTTCTTTTTAAATTATTTTCTTTTTTCCTTCTACAATTGTAGTTATTGAGTGTATGCAGAAGCATGAAGAAATCTAGGACTCAGAAGCAAATAAATAATAAATATGGACTTGAAAATGAATAAATGAGATATATCATAAAGATATCTATATATTAACCATGAATAAGCAAATGTTCACTCAGTAGTACATTTTAACAGCAACCTTAAGTGGCTAGAGAAAGACTGCATTCTTTATTTAGCTAAAAGACAGTTATCAATGGCCATAGGTGGCCATGACTATATTTTAGAATGAAGGTAGTCAGTCATTTTGACCTTTATATAAAAAGATGGTAAGTTCATTTAGACATAAAAGTGCTTCTTCCACCCTGTCTGAATGATGCCAATACCATAAAAAGAAAATAAAACACAAAACTAAGAGGCCATGTAGTCACAGATTTTCCTTTTCAACATCTAGATACTTTATACTCACAAAAAGTCAAATAGTTTGTCACTTGAGAGATTTGTATAGTTGTAGATATCTGGCATAATATAGAAAGAGACTAAAGAAAGGATCATAAACAGCTTACTATTACACAATCCCTGCAGATTGTTGGCATTAATAGGAATGGAGACTAATGAAAAAAAGGGTATATAAATTTACAAAAAAGGCATTTTAAAGTGAAGTGAAGTAGAACATAGGAAAAAAATAATGTATTTCCTCGTTTGCTTTATTTATATTGCAGGTTAACTGGAACCACTTAAGAAATAAGCAAATTATTTTTCAATCAATTTTATTATTTTAGCTAAAGTATTATACTTTTTCTCAGAATGTAGAAGTTATTTATATTCATAAATATGTATTATATTATATTTAATATATAACATACTATATTAAATGTTTGTTGTAGACATGCATGTATACTATAATATTAACTACAAAAATCCTGGAGATATATATATATATATATATATATATATATATATATATATATGTGTATATATATATATCACATACCATATATCATATATTACATATCATATATCATATATCAGTATCATATATCTTATATTGTATATATGGTCTTCTCTAATGCTATTTAAAGATCATAACATTTTCTGACATGTTTTAATGCATAAGTATGCTTCTTTAAGTAATTGCCTCATAAAACACATTGTTAGGTATCTGCCTTCATCAAACAGTATATGGTAAACTTACATACATGCCAATACCCTTAGATTTATCTTATCTTTTTAATGCTTAAATCATTACATTTATATTTCATTTGTTTCAACATTTGATTAATATAACTAATTTTTGGTAAACATATTTGCAGATATGCCTATGAGTTACATGAATAAAATTCTGCTACTAGTAGTAATAAAAATAAATTTATTTAATGAATACATAATTATGTACTTAGTAAAATGTTACAAAATCTTCATTGTACTATTTGAAAGAGAAAAAAAAAGAAGTCTTAGTGAATTTATAATATGTCAAAGATTTCATTGCTTGAAAATATTTGAACACTGGGATGTCTGACTAAGTCTAAACTCTTAATTACTATATTATTAATACTCTGATATTAATCAAAATGTTATTCACATAATTATATGTTTAATCTTTCAGTTTTTATTTTTATGTTATCTAGCTTTGTACTAGCATTTACTTAACTTTTCTTCAGTAGATTTAAAGATCTACAAAACTACCTATAAAAAGAAATTTAAAAAATTATATTAGCTATTATTATATCACTCTCAAGCCTGAAGATCTAGATTGGGAACTTTATCTCTTGAACACTGACATCTTAATCATTAAAGCTTTAAGCCCGACTAATACCCAAGAATTTTTGTGAATGCTTGGTTTTTTATGAATCTGCTACAGGAACCTCAGTGCTGCATGGAAAAGTGAAATGCTGCACTTTGGCAAAGTACTGCATTCTTGAAATGAATTGATTTCTTTCAAAGTCAAAGTCAAAATGGGTAGAAAATATTACATATATTTAAGAAATATTTCTATAAGTTAATAAGTAATTCTAAAATTTACTCAGTAATATTTCATTTAATTAAGTTGTATGTTTTTATTTGATGTGTATTATGTTGCAGATTTTCAACACAAAATACTGGATACATCTGTCTCTCCTTTTAAAATCTAGGTTTGAATAGATGCAATTGATAGTGATTTCCTCACTGCTTTAATATTTTTTTTGTAGTCTCACATTTGTCTTATCAATGTATCTGTATGCATTAGAAATTAACTTTCACATCATGGGTCAGTGTAACCTTATTCCTGTGTGTTTTTATCCTTTTTCTTTTCAAACTATGAAATTTGTCATTAAGCCACAACCAACCTGTGAAATCTGTCATTCTCTGTCTGTAATTTATAGCAAAAGACTTCATGATCAATTAGCTCTGTACTTAAACATGCAATCAATATGATGAATGGTCACAGTATAAATTAAGAATCTTAAAAAAAATACGTGATTTCAATGTAATGTCAGTTACTTTAGGGTAAATACACATCAATATGTGATTAATATACTTATTGATATTTAATTATAAAGTTAATAATAAAAATGTGCTGCCATACAGCTATTTTTTTCTATTTTTCCCTATATTATAGTTATTATGTTTCAATAAGTGCCTCTCATAACAAACCTATGTTACAAAGTTAAATTAAATTGGGAAGTTGTTTTCAGATTAGCATGAGTAATATTTTAATCTTTTCAAAATGATTAAAATTTGGCATCATGGTACTTAAATCTTAAATCTGCTGACCTCTACTATAAACCTAACATAACTCACTAATTGGTTATTTTCTCCATTTTGCAGTTGAATGATTTATAAAATGTATAAATGTTACTGATAGGATTAGAAAATTAAAGTTCCAATTTCCATTATTAATAGTAGTATCAATAAATAGATTTAAAATTAAAATGTGAAAACACTTTGCAATTCTTATTTTCAAGGAAATGGGCTTTGAAACCCAGGCACTATAATTAAATGAATATGTCAAGTTTTGCATTATATGTAAATTAATGAAAATAATATAAAAGAGTGCTAACTATGGCTTGCTTAGTAATCACTAAATGGTAATTGTTATTGTTGCAATTATAATATTATTTCCTGCAACAAAGGATAAATATTTCCCCTAAACTGCATAAAATAAATATTTTAAGTCAATTTGGTTTTTTAATATTATGAACATATACATTTATAAGTTCCTGAAGTGCATCATGTGACTCAACCTTGATCTCTTTGCTAGACTTATAAGATTTTCTATGCGTATGCAGCTCCAAATTAATGACCAAGTCAAGTAGTCTATCCACTTTTCCTTTTTGCCCTGGCTAGTCATGAATGGTTAGGATTCAACTCTATTTCTTCTCCCTTGAGCAGTTAATTTTGGCCACAGTAGCTTCAAACTAAGGCCCTCCTCTTCACTTTGAACCTTTTCCTCCAATCCCTCCTTATCTTACACAATTGTTGGTTTTATCCAAATGCAGCTTACACATCCACCTGCTCCCCAAATAAATGCATCTTATTCTGAACCCAAGGCTCCCATTTTTGTCCTCCAATTGCATTATCAAATTTCTCCATTCTATAAAGAAGATAGCTAACTGGCCTTGTGATTTATCTCATCAGATCTTTTGTCCATACAGGAATGCCCTTTTCCCCTAGTAATCTAATACTCATCTTCCAAGGTATACTTTAGGGATGGCCATTCTGTTAAAGCTCCTTAGCCTGTCACTCTCCTATGGAATTGTTCTCTTCTTGGTTGTTAGGACCACTTTTTAAGCTACTGTTACATGTTTAGAAATTTATTAGAGCTAGTTTACAGGTCTTTGTCTCCACTTGCTTTTAATGCATCTTGAAGCAGGTGTGACCTTTACTTGTTTAAGTATTTCTTATTACATTCTATTATAAGGTAGGAACTCAATTAATCCTTGATAAATTAAAAGCTTTTATTATTTTTTGTGCATTGTGCTGAGGTCTGTTATTAATAAACTAGAGACCTGGTGCATGGATTCATGCACATTGAAAATAAATTAATTAGAAGGTAGCCTGTGGGGCAGGAATGGGTGAGATGGGCCAGGCATGCCCTGGAGCCAACCTCCCATGGTCCCTCCCTGGCTGGCCACACCTGGGGTAGCACTGGGGCTGAAGGACATTGCAGAGTGAGTGGGGTTCCTCTGGCAGGAGGGGTCCCTCGGCCTGGCCTTTTGGGTTTGGGCTGAAACTGGTAGTCCCACATACCCTGAGGGGTCCCAGAGTGCAAAAGGGCACTCTGCAAATTTCCTGTCGCTCGGCAGCTCCTGACTGAGTGTCTGCCCCCCTGGTGGTCAGTGCACATCATAGCTACTGGTTGTAGCATCTGGCCCCTGGTGGTCATTGTGCATCATAGCTACCGGCCAGTCGGCTGGTCACTTAGCCTTTTATATATATAGATTATTTGCAGTATTTTGGAAGGTTGTCAAAAATGATTTTAAAGGTAATGGAGACATATTAGTAATGTCATTAGAATCATTACCATGATCAGTAAGACAAAGATATGCTTTCACTGAAGAAAAAAAAAAAAGAAAGAAATGTGTTACCTATGACCAAGCAATGGGCAAACTTTCTAACATTTTACTAACGCAAACCATTTTTGCTATAGTCAAACCATGAAATGCATGTTGAAAAGAAAAATGCATGTTTTCTTAATCCCTTGACATCACTCTTTTTGATTACTTATAAACCTTCACACCTCTTTTCCTTATATTCAATTAGTTTTCATTTGCCAGCAAATAAACCTACAGATGTCATTATGTGACAATACCTAAGTGAGTAATGGTTACAACCAATTTGTCTATCCTCTGGTCCTGTTACACTCTGCTATCCAGACATGAGTACATAACTACATCTCAATTGTGTACACTCATGAGGATTGTGACACACATAAAAATAAAATAAAATAGTCTCTATTAAATGACTCTACTGAAAAACAAACACAAACTAAGTCATAATCATGTTGAAAGTATTTTAAAACTTTCATTATATTAATATTTTAGTATCTCACCTTAAAAATCATGTTATAAATTTAAAAAATAATTTTCATATTTTCTTCATACATTTATTATGAGTTGCCCCAATAAAGTGGTTAAGAGCACAATCAATGGAGCAATGCTATTTGAGTTTAATCTCAAATTTATTTTTTCCTGCTGTGTGACCTTGATGATGATTCTTCAATATTCTTGTGGCTCAGCTTCCATCACATATTGCATGATTTAATCAATCAATACATGTAAACCAATTGTAAGAGTGCTTGGTATATTGCAAGTATCAAAAACATTCACTCATTAACCTGCTTTGTTTTTATTTTAATCAACTGCCTTATCTTTATTAATATAAATTATTTAATATAAACTTCTGTGACACCATTGATTGTTCCAAAGATTAATTTTTTAAAAATAAACTGCACAAAAGAAAAATTTATTGTTATATATAAGCATAAGTATTTAAATATACTTATTTTGAATTCAAATAACTCCAAAATAGGAACCACTTAAACTTTTGTATTTAAAGATCTTGTACAAAAAGATTGTTGAAAATAGCTTTTATTTGGTCTTTTAAGGCCCAGGTATTTATGCTAGAGATACATACACGCAGATATCTACAAAGCAGATGGATCACTTTGGTCCATTAGAAAGTCCTGACTTGAGTTCTGCTTAAGACAATCAGTAATGTTTAAATAACATACACATGTTACCTCTAACACAATGGAGGAATTAAATCAGATGTTTGTGCTTAAACGTATCTTGGAAATACATGGCAAATATTATTCAGCTAATGTATGTGGATCCATTCTAGAACTTCTTACATACACTAGTTCCTTGTAACAACAACAAAAAGGCATCCTCTCTTTCTCTAGGATTGATGTCTCTATTCTTTTTATTACCATTCTGAAAAATAAAACTCCATTACAATTATTATACTTTAAAAATTAGAAAACTGTAATTATACATGTGCAACCTCAGTTTGTACCTGTACTGCTCACTAAACATTTAAAACAAAACAACAGAACAATGCTTTGGAAGTGTAGACAGAATCTCCATGTTGACTTGATTATAAGACATGTGTATATATCCTCCCATCCTTTTTCCAAAGCAAGTTATTTTAACTTCATAAGCAATTGGGCAAAAAATGTTTAATATTCAAATTTAGGGCTTTTGGCTCAATCAGTTGACAGTTATTCTTGAGAACCCACCCTGTACCCATCACTGTGCCAAGTTCTATCAGAATGATAATCCTCACCAGTAACACTACAGTGTCAGATAAAGCTATAAAATGAGCTGGTTTGTTTAGAGAGTAAAATAACTTTAACTTTGAATGTGTTTTCAACACATTGTTAGCAACATACAGAAACTATGAGAATAAGGAGTTACTTTTTGTTTGGCAACTGTATCCCAAGCAAGGCACAAAATTTGTTCATTTTTGAATGTGAACATATGCCACTACTCTGAAATTTTTGGAAGTGATTATATATCACTGACTCTACTTGATGGAGGATCTTTCTATCCTAATCGATTCTATAACCTTTTTAAACAACCTGTTGTTTAATATTTCAAACAAGAAGCAAAAGGAGCTTCCATGTATTTCTACATATTTTATAAAAGAACTATTGATGGACTGTGTTTATAATTCCAGCATGAGAGCAACATATTGCTCCAGGACTACCTATATGTTTTCCACTATATAGCTTACTATTTATTTTCAAATTATATAAAGTATTAGTTTATTTCATTATGAATAGGTCAAAAGTATTTTGGTCATTGTATAAAAATTATTTTATTGATATTGATTGATTGATTAATTTAAGAGAGAGATGTCGGGGGGGGAGAAAGAGAGAGAGAGAGAGAATGAGAGAGAGAGAGTGATTGATCTGTTGCTCCACCCATTTATGCATTCATTAATTGTTCCTTGTATGTGCCCTGATCAGAGATCAAACCCATAACATTGGTGCATCAAGACAACCAATTGAGCTACCCAGCCAGGGCAGTCATTATTTTTAAAAGATATTTATTTTTTCTCATTTTGCAGAGTTTTGTGAGGTAAATAAACGTAACCCAAAATACTAAGAGTTATTGCCTCAATCTATCGTGTACTATTCTTCCTGCTTTCAGAACAGAACAAAGTATGACATTTCAACTAAAGAAGTTAGATATATTATAATATTTTCTATTCAGCAAACATTTAATAATATTTATTGAGCACTTCTATGGGTTAGCCAGATGTATTTAATTTCTCCATGCCTCTCAGACTACAGAAATTTAGAGAGTTGGTATTTTATGAAACACATGTTAGGGAATCGTCCATTACACTGATGCAAATCTAGAGAAATTCCTTTATTTGGTAAGCAAGGAATAGGACTTCTTACACAAGTTTGTCACAAACTGTAGAGTGTAGATGAAAAGTAGAGGCTGAGAGAGAGAGAACTGTAAAAGCATGGTGGAAATTTGGGAACACAATATCAATGAAAACAACATACAGGGATACCTAGAGCTAAGTGAAATAAATCAGACAGAGAAACACAGGTGGTTCCCACAGAGGAGAGACTTGGAGGAGGGAGAGTAGGAGAAATAGGTAAAGGTGTTTAAGAGATACAAACTTCCAGTTATATGTCACACGGATGTAGTGTACAGCATAGGGAATATGGTTGATAATACTGTAATGACTTTGTATGGTAGCAGATACCTGAAACTAATAGAATATTGTATGCCAATTATATTTCAATAAAAATAAAATAAGTATATGAATATGCTAAATAATAATTTGGAAAAGTAGATATGAAAATAAAGAGTTGATTTAACTTCAGCTTTACTTATTTTCAAACTCAGGCATGCTGAGAGAAGTTAAAACAAACCAAGAAAGCTTTAAAGTACATTCCTCTCTTGATATGTTTCCCTCTCCTTTGGGATTCTTTTTTTTGTTTACTATATTATTACTCACTCTAAAGTTACTTCAAATCAAATTTAGATAGTAACAAAGCAACAGGACAAGAGAAATCTTTGTGCTAACATAGAACGTCAATTATCCTAAAGATATTCTACAGTGTATAATTAGTTTGGTCAGCATAGAAAAATCCTCGAAGATTCTTAAATAATAACCTACAACTGGATTACATTTGCTTTCTATGGTGGCATAGCTGGTATGTTTGGATTCTTTATCCCATGTATTTTTCAATGCCATTCATATGTGTCCTGAATTAACAAAATCCAGCCATTCCAATTGCCTTATTTGTCACTACTGAAGTTTTAAAAGCCAGTCAATATTATCCTTAATGTGTCCTACATAGTTTAAATAAATAAAATGCAAACCAAATCAAACCTTTTTCATTCTGGTTATTCAGTACAATATCACTGAATTCAGAAATTCAGAGCTGACAGAGTAATGGTACATGATAAATCTAGCCAACAGTGCCTTAATTAATAGGTGGTCTTATTCAAGAGAATTTCCTTTCAAGTCTGAAACATTTATTGAGAATACAATACTTTGTAACATGGGTATACAGTTTTTTAAAAAAATTATAAATGTTATTTTTAAAATAAGGTTTTATCAGACAAATGGTGCCAAACAAAAACTATGAACTAAAATTAGTTGGTTAACATATGAACATAATCATTATATGCCACATAGTTTGAAAATAGAATAGACCATTGAAATATTAGGTAGTTATAGAAAACTTTACCTGTAGTAGCTAAAATAACTGTATTACATGTCATTTAAACAACTTAATTATATGTTTATGAATTTAAAGGATTAATTTCAAATAAATGTATAGTTCCTTGAATTTTATTAAATTCTATAAGGACCTCCTTAATCTTTCACCACCTTTGACTTCACTTGTGACACTTGCTTAGTTAATCCTATTTTCCCCTCCCCACACCCCCATGATCAGATCATCCATTTCCAAAGTATCTTCATGAACACACAAAAATTCCTTACCTTAGTATATGACACTTTCATTATAGATTTTATGTATTTATTAATTTATGAAAATGGAATTTTACTTTTGCATTCTTTGTTGTCTTAAATATTCACCCCTATAAACTGCTTACCAATGTCCCTGTAATCATCAAATATTAATGACTCTTCATTTAATATACCTCTTGAAAAACTTCCTCCTTTTAAAAAATCTTATGACCTTGGGCAAGCTATCTAATTTCTCTGATTTTCAATGATTTTACTTGTAAAAATGTTAATACCTGATTTTTAGAGATATTGAACAAATAACTAAAACAATATGTGTAAATTAACTTCTGCTATCAGCTTTCTTATTGGTCTCTCCATCTTTAATCTCTCACCTATTCAGTTACTGAAATTTCTCATTGCTAAAATTTTAAAAATACCAGCTCCACACTCAAATCTCTTTAATATTCTCAACTTCCAATCACTCCAATATTGTATATATACTAATCTCCTTCAGACTTTGTTTATTTTTATGTCTCATATCATTTAAGACACTGGCTAGAAGTAGGTGCTCCAACATATTATAAACTATACAAACTTCTACTACACACGGGTATTAGCTATGAAAATAGTGTATTATACAGTTTTAAGTTATGTATTTATTATATAAGAAAACGAAAAGTTTAAGTTAAGTCACAGAGTTCAGTGTGATACTTGTGCACAAAATTTTAATAAATGTCTCAACATTCCAATATATATGTGTTTATCCTATATTTCTTCAAAAGTGGGATACATTAAATTCATAATTCCATAAAAATTAAGCTATGGGCTCTAGAATTTTTTTATGAACACATTAGCTTCCAATTATTGAGAAAGGGAAATGTAAAGACCTCAGAAGCCGGTGTGACATAGAGAATTCTAGCATAGGGAAGGGTGAGTGGGGTAGTAAATAGTACAGTAGGATCATTGGAGGTAATTTTTAGATCAGGTAGACGAGAGTTCAATTTCTACTTTAATGCTAGCTTTAAGCCACTCTGTGAATTACTTAAACTCTCCATACTCCCCTCATATATAAAGCAGGGATTTAAAAGAGTATGTATCAAGAAAATGTTGATAATATGCAAATCTCCTAGTACCATGTTCAGTCTATGTCTATTAGTTTTATATATATATATATATATATATATATATATATATATATATATATATAGTTGCTGCTGCCATTATTATTGAAGTCAAATTTTCTATAGTGCCTAAGAAATAGCCACCTGTATAAAGTGGTCTGATGCACAAAGTGAAAGGTGTGGCTGCTTCACAGAGTTTCTGGTCCAATTATTTTTAACTGTTAACATTTCACAAAAGAGACTCATTTTGAGGCCATGAAGCTTTATCTTTGAGTTTTGGTATGCAAGAAAGTTTCCCTGTTGACACACATGAGGTGGTCATATGTTGTGCATAAATATTTTACTGAAATCAAGTCTAGCAAAATGGTAAAGAGTGTAGAATGACATGTCCTGGATGACTGGTCACAGGAAGGATAGAGAAGTGGAAAGCTATGCTAGACACATTTTTGTGCATCACAAATTGGAAGTGCTAAAGCTGACATAAAAGGGATCGGACTATGATTCTTCACGGGACAGACACAAGCCAGTACTTTCTTCACGGGTCTGTTGTTACAGAGGCAGCACAAGAACAGAAAACAGAAACGGGAGGCCTGGATTCTAATCTTTGCCCAGGAGCTCACCATCTGCACCATTTAACTTCACTTGCCCTACTTCTATCAAATACTTGGTTTGGACCCAAAGAGTTCTAAAATTCCTTTCAACATTAGAGCTTGCTCCCTGTATGAATCCCTGCATTCAGAAATGACAAAAGTTCTTAATGATATGCGTACTCTCATATTAAAACCCTTCTCTTTCAATCATATGAATATTTGTTGCATGGACTACATTTCAAGATTGTACCTAAATATGAATATGTGTTACTGGAGAGACCAGAAAGAATTTGGCCTTCTGTTTTCATAAGGTCCTTCAGTAATACTTTTGACATGATCTTTATAGTTTATGTGTCTTATTATACATTTGGGGGTCTCTTTAATTTCATCCTTGGGTTGTATACACACATTATTGGTATTTTTAGAAGCACTTTATGAAAGCAAAATCTATTCCCTGTGCCCTCATCAATTTGAAATTACCATTTTAAGGCTGATTAAATAAGGATTAGTGCCAATGTTCTACTTATTAGGCTGTGTCTTCAACTGGAACTGATGATCTAGTATTTGTCAATAACTAGTTCACAGCCTTAAATTCCACAAAATGAAACCTTTGCATCAGAGTCCATCTGCCTGAAAATTTTAAGGCAAGTTTCCATGAAAGGAAAGCCATCTATTATATGATGATATAAGCGTAAAGTGGCATGTATCACAGCTGTTTGATTACTGCTGGGGAGATGACTTGCATTCCTCATAAGCCCTCTATCAAAATCCAGGAGTGATGGATTAAATTCCCCTTGCCTTAGCATGATGATTGATTACTTTATGAAGATATATGAGAATAGTAGAAGCTAGGCAAAAATTAATTAGCATCACAATGAAAAGATGCTAGCATCAATCTTTACAATGGTTTGAGATTGATCCAAGGAGTTGGTCAAATATTCACTAAACTTTCTGAAAGCATAAATGATAAATCATTCATGTGAGGTTTTTATTCAACAACAGTTCATTATTGTATAGCAATTGTAAAATTTAAAATTCATATTACTGGAAAATATTATATATACTCACACATGCACACAGACTTCTATGGGTGAATTAGCACAGTATATTCTTGACATATGACATACAATCTACATTTGGTGGCAATACTCTTTAGAGATGATGCTGGAAATAAAAGGATTAGGCGGCACATATATTTAGAGGTAGATGAAAAAGTTGCTAGATGTGAAACCAGAGGAAATCAAGTTTTGGCACCTCAACATAGCCATGTTGTGCCTCTCTCTGAGCATCAGTTTTCCTCCAGTGTAATTTTTGTCATCTGCTTTATCTATTTAATTGGGTGGCGGTAAGGATTAAATAAAATAATATACATTAAAGCTTATAGTAAATTTAAAGTACTAAATAAGTTATGTGCATAAAAAGAATATGGTATTCATCATTTCTCTCATATATGATTAGGTGAATGAAAGAAAGAAAATCAGAGAAGCAAAAGTAAAATAACACATTCTAAATATTTATAGTATAATTCTAATTACTTCAAATGGAATAGTTCAAGAAGATATCGCCTTGCCTTAGTCAGTTGGCTCAGTTAGTTGGAGTGTCATCCCATACACCAAATATTTGAGGGTTCAGTCCCCATCTCTCTCCTACTACCTTCCTCTTTCTAAAATCAGTAAACATATTCTTGGTTAAGGATGTAAAAAAAAATTTTAAAGGAAGATATTTTCTTAATCGCATCATTTTTGTAACTAAGCAATCAAAGAAAAAGAGAAACCAAATGGTAACTTTAAAATCTATACATATAAAGAGGTAATATGCTAATTTGTCCATTATGGTGTCCCAGTTACAACCAGTCTGTGGGCGGGGCCAGGGACTTCCACCCCCAACACTAACATCATGCTGCCCGTGTACATCCCCACCCAGCACTGAGGTGAAGCTGCTTGCCTGCATCCCCAGCTCGGAACTTGACACTGCCTGTGTGCATCTCCAGTCAGTGCTGATGTGACACTGCAGGGAGGCTGGGCTTGATGGGAGACCTCAGGCTGTGCCCCCAGCCCTGCGGGGCTTGATGGGGGAACTCAGGCCAAGGCCCCTGCCCAGAAGGGCTTGACAGGGGACCTTAGGCCATACCCCTGCCCTGGCACCAGGCTGGGAGAACTCAGACCACACCCCCCACCCCAGCACCAGGCTGGGTGACCTCAGAAGGTTCCCCCCTCCTGGTGTAGTTTGACAGGGGACCTGAGGCTGCACCCCCTGCCTGGAGGGGCTTGATAGGGGTGGGGCTGGCTGGGTCTGGGTCTCACCCAATGGGGTCGGGCCAGCTTGGTCTGGGTCTCCTGCATTTTCGAAGTGTGTGTGGGTGGTGGGTGGGGACTTGACTCTGGGTCCCACAGCATGCCCCAGACTCTGACAGGAGGGAGATTTTATATACATTTTACTAATTTTCTTTCATCTTTGACACTTCTATTATACAGAAAGGGCAAATAGCAATATTGAAACATTTCTTCAAATTAATTCCATTTTAATGTGTACAAATTTTGTGCACCAGGCCACTGGTACTATAAATAACAGATATGCCTTTTAAGAATGAGCATTAAGATAACAAAGGTTGGTGGATAATTATTTTCTTGATGAGAAGAATATCCTATGAAGTTTAGTCCATTTTTCATTCTATTGATTAATTTGGAAGACCCAGTTTCAAAATATGCAGGAAACTTTTAAAACATGCCTTTAAGTGCATTGTTTGAAATTCAACTGTTCAGGGTGAAATTAAATAAAGTACAACCAGGTACAGATGAAAAATAGAAATCTAGTACCAATAAAACTAAAACTCATCTGCCTTGGCCACAGATGATGAGCCAGTGGAAAGGGGCTAGTTAAAAACATTGCACATAGCTCCTCTTTGTTTCCCAGGAGCAGGGGGAGGGTGGACCAGTTCAGTAACAGCAAGTGAGTTCCTGAGGGAATTACTCCAGGAGGGTGATAAACTTCTGGGTAAAAAAAGGGGTAGGGGGAGCCATTTAAAAACCTTTGTTTGCAAAGTTAAATAGTTGAGCAAGAATCCCAAAGATCAAGGTCTCCCATATTCCCCAGGTAAAAACAAACAAACAAAAAACAACAATAGCAGCAACAGAAAACAAACAAAAGTGTCAGCAGTACTGTTGGTAGAAATGCATCCTGGGAACTGAGTTTCATCATGATGCAATCTTAAAAATTAGACTTCTACTTTTTTATGCACTCAGGGTTTAAATGTAATTTTGGATCCATTATATGTCAGACATTGTGCTAGGTGCTAAGAATATAAGCATGAGAAACATTCTGTTATTGATGTTAAGAAATTCATCATTGGGACTCAAAAGAACTGTTGGCCCAGAAAGAAACTCACTACAGACTGATTCATTTGCCTCCCAGCATAACCATTATTGCTTGTCTCATTTTCCGTTCTTATAAGTATATTTCTAGTATCACATGATCTCACTCATCTAGGGGAAATAATGAACAACATAAACTGATGAACAAAAACAGACTCAGAAACAGGGAAGCATCGATCAGACTGTCAAACCTCAGAAGGAAGGTAGGGGAGGGTGGGGGTAAGGGGGAGAGATCAACCAAAGACTTGTATGCATGCATATAAGCCTCACCAGTGGTCACGGACAACAGGGGGGTGGGGGCATGCGTGGGGAGGGGTTTGGGATGGGAATGGGAGGATGAGGACAAATATGTGATATCATAATCAATAAAGAAATTAAAAAAATAAAGTTATTATTCAAACATTAAAAAAATTCATCATCTAGTAGGGTAAAGTAATTAACAATAATTAAAGCAACATGTTTAGTGAGAGAGTAGACATTCTCAACTTCTGCACAAAAAGGATTTTTCTTAACTCTGCTTGTGTAACTCACTACCAAAAAAACAAACAAACAAAAAAACCCACTAAAAACGTAAAAGCGAACATACATTGAGAAGGTGAGAGCAGAAATCTAGGAAATTCTGAAGAAAATAGTTTCTTGAAAGCAATAAATTTAATGTAGTCCTTTTATTTATTTTCTCCTTAGTTTCCTTTGTCTTGGGAGATGTGCCAGTAAACATATTGCTACAAGGGATGTCTGAGATTTCACTGTCTATGGTTTCTTCTAAGATTTTTATGTTTTCATGACTTACATTGAAGTATTTTATCCATTTTGAGTTTCTTCTTGTGTATGGTGTAAGTTGGTGGTCTAGTTTCATTTTTTGCTTGTACCTGTCCAACTTTCCCAACACCATTTATTAAAGAAATTGTCTTTATTCCATCGTATGCTCTTGCTTCATTTGTCAAATATTAATTAAGCATATGGCTTTGGTAGATATCTGGGGTCTCTGTCCTGTTACATCGATCTCTGTGCCTGTTCTTATGCAAGTACAAGGTTGTTTTGAGTACAGTGGCTTTGTACTACAACTTGATATCTGGTATTGTATTCCTCCAACTTTGTTGTTCTTCTTTTGTGTGTGTGTGTGGGTGTGCGTGTTTTAATTTAAATTCTTATTGTTGAAAGTATTACATATGTCTCCTCATTTCCCTGTTGACCTGTTCCCACCTGCTCCCTCACCCCAGCACAGGCCCTTACCTTCCAACTGTCTGTGTCCATGGCTTATGCTCCTATACATGAAGCAAGTCCTTTGGTTGATCTCCTATCCACCCATTACCACCCTCCCCTGCTTTTCCGCATAGGTTGTACAGTCTGTTCCATGTTTCTATGTCTCTGGTTCTATTTCTGTTCACCAGTTTATGTTGTTCATTATATTCCACAAATGAGTGAGATCATGTGATATTTATCTTTCTACAACTTCCTTATTTTGCTTAGCATAATACTCTCCATGTCCATCCATGCTGTTGTGAGTGTAAGAATTCTTCCTTCTTTACAGCGGTGTAGTATTCCATTGTGTAGATGTACCACAGTTTTTTAATCCATTCATTTGCTGATGGGCACTTAGGCTGTTTCCACATCTTAGCTATCATAAATTGTGCTGCTATGAGCACAGGGGTGCATATGTCCTTTGTGATTGGTGTTTCTGATTTCTTGGGCTATAATCCTAAAGGTAGGATTACTAGGTCAAATGGGAATTTCATTTTTAAATATTTGAGGAAATGCCATACTGTTTTCCACAGTGGCTGCATCAGTGCATTCCCATCAGCAGTGTATGAGGGTTCCTTTTTCTCCACATTTTTGCCATGACTTGTCATTTGTTGATTTACTGATACTAGCCACTTTCAAGCTCTTCTAATGAATCCAGCATTACTTTAATCCCAAAACCAGATAAAGACAAAGAAAGTTACAGGCAAATATCCCTGATGAATATAGATGTTAAAATCCTCAAAAATATTAACAAATAATAGCCAGCAATATATTAAAAAGATCATACACCATGTCCAAGTGGGGTTTATTCTGGGAATGCAAGGCTGGTACAATATCCACAAATCAATAAACATGATACATCACATAAACAAATTGAAAGACAAATACCGTATGATCATATCAATCGATGCAGAAAAAACATTTTACAAAATCCAACACTCTTTCTCTATAAAAACTCTCAGAAAAGTGGAAATAGAGGGATCATACCTCAATATAATAAAAACTTATTGACAAACTTATAGCCAACATCATACTCAGTGGGCAAATACTAAAACCATTTCCACTAAGAACAGGCACAAGTCAGGGATGCCAACTTTCACTACTTCTGTTCGACATAGCATTGGATATGCTAGCCATAGTGAAGAGAGAAGAAGAATAAATAAAAGGTATCTAACTTGAAAAAGAAAAAGTAAAATGTCATTATTTGCAGATGACATAATATTGTACATAGAAAACCCTAAAGACTCCATCAAGAAACAATTAGATTTAATACATGAATTCAGCAACATAGCAGGATACAAAATTAACATCCAGAAATCTATAGCATGTTTATACATCAATAATGACATCACAGAACAAGAAACTAAAAATAATAATAATAATAATAATAATAATAATAATCCCAGTTACCATTGCAACCAAAAATTAAGATAACTAGGAATAAACTTAACTAAGGAGGTAAAAGACCTGTACTCAAAAAACAGCAGAACATTGAACAAAGAGATAGAGGAAGATATAAACAAGTGGAAGAATATACCGTATTCATGGATTGGTAGAATCAACATTAAAATGTTCATAGGACCCAAAGCAATCTATAGATTCAATGCAATTTTGATTACAATACCAATGGCATATTTCACAGACCTAGAAAAAACTCTCCAAAAATTTATAAGGAATAAAAAGGAACCCAAAAAGCTGTAGCAATCCTGAGAAAGAAAAACAAAATTGGAGGGATCAAAATACCAAATATCAAGCTATATTACAAAGCCGCTGTTCTCAAAACTGCCTGGTCCTGGCACAAGAACAGACATATAGACCAATGGAACAGAACAGAGAACCCAGAAATCAACCCAAACATTATGCTCAATTAATATTTGACAAAGGAGGCAAGAGCATACAATGGAGTGAAAACAGTCTCTTGAATAAATGGTGTTGGGAAAATTGGACAAGTACATGCAAAAACAGACACTAGACCACCAACTTACACTATACACAAAAATAAACTCAAAATGCATAAAAGACTTAAAGGTAAGATGGACATCATAATCATTTTAGAAGAATCCATAGGCAGAGAAATATCAAACATATCACATAGCAATATCTTTACCAATACATCTCCCCTAGGAAACAAAGGAAACTAAGGAGAAAATAAACAAATGGGACCACACCATTTGTTTTTCTTTCTCAAGTTTGCTGTGGTTATTCTGGGTCTTTTTTGGTTCTATATAAATGTTTGGAGTATTTGTTCTAGATATGGGAAATATGTCATTGATATTTTAATAGGGATTGCTTTGAATCTATGGATAGCTTTGGGTATATATGGACATTTTAATGATGTTGATTCTACCAATCTATGAATACAGTATGATCTTCAACTTGTTTATATCTTCCTCTATCTCTTTTTTCAACACACTGCAGTTTTCCGAGTATAGATTTTTTACCTCTAGCAAAAGAAACCATCAACAAAGTGAAAAGAGATCTTCTTGCATTGGAAAATATATTTGCCAATGATATATCTGATAATGGGTTGATTTTCCAAAATATAGAGGGAACTCACACAACTTAACAAAAGGAAGGTAAACAATACAAATTAAAAGTGGTCAAATGACCTACATAGAGACTTCTCCAAAGTGGGCATAGAGATGGCCAAGAGGCATATGAAAAAATTCTCAAAGTCACTGATTAACAGAGAGATCAAATTAAAATGACAATGAGGTATCACCTTACACCTGTCAGAATGGCTATCATCAACAAATTAACAAATGACAAGTGCTGGCAAGGATGCAAAGAAAAACGAACCCTAGTACAATGCTGGTGGGAATGCAGACTGGTGCAGCCACTGTGGAAAAAAGTATGGAGTTTCCTCAAAAAATTAAATATGGAACTGCCATTTGACCCAGTAATCCCACTTCTAGAAATATACCAAAAAAACTGGAAACACCAATCAGAAAGGCTATATGCACCCCTATGTTCATAGCAACACAATTTACCATAGCTAAGATTTGGAAACAGCCCAAGTGCTCATCAGCAGAAGAGTGGATAAAAAAGTGCTGTGGTACATGTATACAATGGACTGCTACACAGCTTAGAAAAGAAAGAACTCTTACCATTGGCAACAGCATAGATAGACCCAGAGAATATTATGCTAAGCCAAATAAGCCAGTCAGAGAAAAAGAAGTATCACATGATCTCATTTGTGGAATATATGAACAAAATAAACTGATGAATAAAATAGAACCAGAGACATAGAAGCATGGAACAGACTGAGGAATTTCAGAGACAAGGGTGTAAAAGGGGAGTGATTAACTGGGGAACTTATATGCAATACATTAATAACCCACGGCACAGACAATAGAATGGTTAAGTGGCGGGTACGGGTTGGAGGGGGTCATTGGGGAAAAAACACACAGAGACAACATCTGTAATACTTTCAATAATAAAGATAAATTATTAAAAAATTAATTTGAAATGCAAAAAGTGGATACATTAATGGGTCACATGCAATTTCTACTTAAGGGATAATGTGACTGAACACCTTTGGCAGAATTAATTGTAAAATGTCACATCTAAAAATACCTTTGAAGCAGTTGGCTCCATGCTCAGGGGTTAGAACACTGATCTTATAAAAATGCCTTTGCTGATCTTGATGCTGTTCTTGCTGACACTTCTACCAGTTATTTTAAAAAGTGCTACTATTGCATGTAGATTAATGGTATATACATATTAAATATGAGCATTGTATTATACATGTGCACATATATATGCATAGCAATTGCAAGATTCAAAATATATATTACTGCCAAACATTGCATATATTCACACATGCACACAGATTTTATAGGGATAAATTGATACAGTATAGTTTTGATATATGACACACAATGTACATTTCACAGCAGGAATTTTTAGAAATATATCAATCACATGACCAGCAAGCAAGCTATAAGACCCACGTTCTTTTTGAGCTTTAATGAATAAATAAAATTAAATTTCATATAAAATAGCAAATCCTGAAAAGAGCAATGCTTCATGTTTTCAGATGGTGCTGTATGATTTGTTGTTTCACATGAAATGTGAAGATTACAGGTTTTTTAAAAAATGCATGAAAATTCTTATAATTTTTCTATTTCTCTCTCAACCAATATTCAGTTACAAAACAAAGGTTGCCTGATAGAACTCCATTGAGTAGAAAACAGTTAATTTAAAACCTTTTTGTCCTAAATTATGTTCTTATATTTCCTAAGGTAATTTCTCACAGAACTTTATAATAGTTATCAAGATAATTAAGTTCTGAAACAGGTTCTAACAGCAGGAGTGTCGGAACATAAATTAAGAGGGTTTTAAGCAACCACATTTTATTTAAATCCACAACTGTACACTCTTAAACAAATTTACCTTTGTAGCATTAACACTCTAACATTACTACACTTTAATGAAAAATCAAAATTGGAAGACTTTAATAATTGCTTTTAATTTTAAGTGGAAGATTGAATTACAAAAGTGGCCATTGAAAGGAAAAGGTGTGTGAAGTTGTTTCCTGCTGACATGTTTAATTTGACTTGCTTTGAGTTTTTTTCTGGCCTTTCTAAGATTTCCACTGCTATTCCAACAGTTTCAAGTCATATTTCTGGGTAAATAAATTTAAATTCATAAATATAAGATGTAAGGATAACAACTAAAGAAAACAGAAATGGAAACAATTGACACAATTAAAGAGAATATGAAGTAATATGAAAAACAGACCCATGAAAATGACTGAGACTAATCCTATCTAATAAAGAGGGAATATGCTAAATGACCACCACACCCTCACAAAGATGGCAGTGCCCACAGCCAATAAGGAGGGAATATGCTAATTAACTGCTACACTCTCAAAGATGACGGCACCCACAGCCATAAGATGGTAGTGCTCAGTCCCCTCAGCCCCGCCAGGGCGGCAGGTGTACAGCATGGGTGGGCCTGCCCCTAGGTGGGTCTGGCTGCTCTGCACGCATGCCTTCAGGGTCCCTTAGTCCCCTCAGCCCCCCATCTGCCCAGAGCTGGCCTGAGGCACAAGTAAGCTTTGGATGGCAGCTGCCCAGCTGCCCAGGGCCACCCGAGGCTCAGGTAACCAGGGCTGGCCAAGGCTTGCGCTGCTGGCAGTGGCAGCAGCAGAGGTGTGATGGGGGCATCACCTTCCCCTAATTGGTGGGTCACCTCCTGCTCCTGAGGGCTCCTGGACTGTGGAGGGGGCAGACTGGGCTGAGTCCCCCCTCCAATGCATGAATTTTCATGACTGGGCCTCTAGTAAATATTAAAATAATATAAACAACAAATTCCAAATAGAAGTAAAAAAAATGTATAGGGCTCTGCTCTAGATTAAAAAACAAAACAAAAATGATTCAAACACACACTAACCTGGGAATAAAGGTTTAAAAGGTTAGTATAAATTAGTATAAATAAAAAAAGATCTGAAGAAGAATTGTGTTGTGCACAAATAGGATGATGTTTCATTGGGGTCCATGACTTAACCTAAAAATTGAATTATTCAAATAATGAAACCAAAATATTCCATAGTTTACTTATGTATGTGATGTTACAAAACTCAGATATTCTGAAATACAATGTATATGAGTTAAAATGCCATAATTGCAAAATAATGTTATTAAAAAATATTTTGATATAAATGCCCTTCTTATAAAGATGATTCCCCAGTCAAGGGAAAAATACATGCATATACATTAATATGGCATGTATAATCATATTTCAAAAATAATATTTCTAAACATTCAGTATAGGAAGACATCATTGTCACACAACGCCATCTCTCCTGTATCTCATTTGAGAGCACATGACATACATATATGCACATGCATAGTATATTCATTACTTGTTGCCATTTAACACAGAAAGATAGGTAAATAGATGATAGAGTAGCTGGCGAGATAGATAGAGATACATATGCAAATACATATATGTGTGCTTTCTAGGGCAATTATCTCTGCCTATTTATATCTTTAAATCCTCTTATTTTTGTGATCATGTCAATGGAACTGAATTCACAGTCAAGTGATATGACAAACATTGTCATTTTCTACCTAATTATTTTTTCATTCTGTTTTAGAAATAAATTGAATTAGATTGACCACATAAGTCTTCACAATTCTACAGAATCAACCCTTCAAAAATCTATATCAATGAGTATAGCAGTGATGCAGATGGATGAAAATTTTCAAAATAATTTATATGTATGAAAAATCCACTTTGTACACTACTTGTATTTGGCTGTTGTGGTATCATAAGAATTAATAGTATTAAAAATAATTACAGAGCATACAGTGAATCACAAAGAAATTAGAACACTGCCTTAGTTTATTATCCTAATTCTTGATTAATTTCTTCTGGAGGCAGAGTTTTAAGTTCAAATTTCTAAAAAACTCAGAGACAAAGCATAAGCAGTATTGCTATTATGTCTTTGTGAACTGACAAAGAACTTCTTTTCATTAATTGTATAGAGAGTTTAGTGTTTGGAGTCACTCATTCACTAAATCATCATATCATGCTACAGACATTTAATGAGGATTTATTCTATTTCAGGCATGCAAGTGTCAGAGCAGGGCCAAAGCCCTGCGTGAGCTCTGGTGCTCTGAGTTATTTTGAATCCATGTATTCTTCTGAATTCTCCCATTTATCTACACCAGGGCTGGTTCCTGCTTGCACTCTGCCCACAGTACTAACTGTTGGGAACTTAGTCCCACTTCCTCCTTTATCCTCTGCTCGCTAGTAACAGGTGTTGGGTCTGAGCCCCTCTGCCTGGGCCTGGACTTCCTAGGATATCAGGTCTTAGACGGAGAAGCCATGAGAGGTTGTGGATATATAGAATGAGTCTATTGCAGAATCCAGTGGCCATATAGACATCAGACAAGACAGTCCTCACAGCAAAGTCAAAACAGGCAGGCAGCCGGACACCAGCTGGTGAACATGCAGTATATCTGTCCCATAAAACAGCATCAGTCTCTGTACCCATAGCTATGATCTGAGCAGCCACACACTGCCTTCTAGACTCTGCCTCATGTTGTAGCAGTATCTGAGCTCCCGGGTTCAGCAGTTTCTCCTGTCTCTCCTTCCCAGCTGTTCTCTCTAGCAGACTTCTTCACACACTCCATCCTAGCTGCTCTGTCTCCATACTCCAGCAGACTTCTCACTCTCACCTCAGATTACTAGAATGGTCAGTAACCTACTTTTATACCATTTAGACAAAGAGGCTTCTTGCCAATGGTTGCATCAATCATATTGACTACTGAAGGGCACAGTGTACTGTATGTCCTTATACCCACTCATGGTATCTTGGCCTGATTAGGATTCCCAGGCTCAGAATCCTTGAACATTCCATTTAAGCACATGCCCAGAGCAGCCTTTGGCCATTCTGGTCTATTGATAACAAGGCCTCTGTGCTCCCACCGGCCTTGACTATCTGAGGACCTGGTGTGGTTCCACAGCAAGGCATTGAGAAACAAGAAAAATATAGCCCCTGCCCTAATGGAGTTCACAGAGCTGCAGTATTTTACTTAATCCCTTAGAACCTCAGCTAGTTCATCTGGAAATGTCTATATTAATCTATGGTTGTCAAAGTTCCTACTGTGTCTAGAATTATTTTGTTTCTTTTCTCAAATGTGTTGAGGTGACATTGACTAATAAGAATATATAAGTTTCAAGTATACAGTTTTATGCTACATCATCTGTATATTGTATTGTGTGCCCACCACTCAAAGTCCAATCTTCTTCTGTCACCATACACCCGCCCCCTCTCCCCTTCACTAACCCACACACACTCTGTTCCTTCTGGTAGCCCACCATACTCTTGTCTGTGTCCCAGAGTTTTTGTTTGTGTTTTGTTTGTTCATTTGTTGCTTTCAGTATGTCTCCAAATCTTGGTTGCTGTAGAGAAACAGACTATATGTTTGCATTTGAACATATAAGGATGCTTAAAAGGGCAAAAATATATTTTAAATCAGCACCTACCAAGCAATAATTTATATTTGAAAGTAAAATAAAAAACAACAACAACAAAAATTTATCAACTAAGCTTAACTGTTGAGCAGGATTGCACCAAGACTTAAATATTATTATTACTTTTAGATTTTACTGATATACTTGTGAATGAAAATATTTTTATTTCATTATATTTGGAGAAACAACCAAAACTCTTATAAATTTCCAGAGTTGTCCTTAACTGTTGTAAAGCAAATAAATAAATAAATAAATAAATAAATAAATAATTCATTATTTATATACTTTCCAGGAACTTTAAACATATATTTTTATTGTCCTGTGTCAGGTTAAGCTACTTCTTGGTGTGAGTTAGAATAAAACAATATCTGAGAGTGTCAGTTATGGCCTTCCTAAAATAGTTTATAAATTTTGGGGTCATTTTTGCTGTTCTCTAATAAATTTACTTTAACTAGACTCTTGTTCACCTAAAATCAATTGATATTCCCCTATACTTAATTCTAAAAAAATTTGTGTTGCTTACTTCATTTTTTAAAAGCATGTGATTTTTTAGAGAATATAATTTTGACAGAAAATAATTGTGGGGATAAATACGGTTAGAATCCATTACAAGCTTTGCCAAATTGGTACATTGTTATGGTTAAACTCAGGAGCAGGGAGAAAGGTGAGGAGAAACATTGTCGATGCATAAAAATGGGGGTTTTGTGGACAGGAAGAAAGTAGAAAGTGCTTGGGATTCTGAGCAGTGTTCCAGCTCTGCTGCCAGGTATCCATGTGACCTTGAGTTAGATGGTTAAACACTCTGAAATCACAGGATAGAAGTCAGCGATCTTAAGATCCATGCCACGTAAAAAGACTATAATTTCAACTACAACGTAATGTTATAATTCAATCCTTA
Organism: Corynorhinus townsendii; assembly: GCA_026230045.1. NCBI lineage: Eukaryota > Metazoa > Chordata > Mammalia > Chiroptera > Vespertilionidae > Corynorhinus > Corynorhinus townsendii. The sequence continues at coordinate 91,086,006 of JAPDVU010000002.1, forward strand.
AAAGATATCCAAGTCCTAATAGTGGCTTCTACACGAAATGATTGCTTACCATTGCTCTGTAACAAATACAACTTTTATAGCAGGTAATTCTAAAAGTAGGGACTCAAAGGATAAAAGAAAATGAATAGGTTACAATGTCAAAAAGGATCCTAAGGTAACTAACAAATCAGGTGCCTGGCTTAAATGCAACAGGACAGGAAAGAAAGGTCAATGCTTTGTGGGCTACACAACAGCAAACCTGGAGACAAGAGTTCTGCTTTGTGTATCTCAGCGTTTGAAATAGGAAGTTCAATCTGACTCTAAAGTGTCGGGAATGATTAGTAAAATCCAACAAAAAGAATGGATATTTTCTTTCATATCATAGAAGTCCTCAGTATATATTGATAATATCTTTGCATTCAAATATCTTTGGATCTAGATATCTATCTATCTGTTCTATTACTAGGATGTAAACTCGTTGAATTCTAGGATTTAAAGTTTTTTCTGTAGAATCACCAGTACCTATACAGAAAGTCTGGCACATAATACTATTATACTATGTTTATTTTTTTGAGAGATCACCCATTAAATAGGCATATACTAATGTTAGCTTTATTTATTTATTTATTTATTGTTATGCATTGTTTGATTAAATTTTCATATATTTTATTGAGAATTTTCAAATCTTTTATTGCATTTCTGTTTATGAAAAATATTAATCTGTAGCTTTCTTTTCTTATAATGCCTTTGTCTAGTTTTGGTATTAGGGTAATGCTATCATCATAGGATGAGTTAATAATTATTCCTTCTGCTTCCATCTTCTGAAAGATATTGTAAAGAATTTGTGTAACTTCTTCCTTAAATGTTTGGTGGAATTCACCAGTGATCCTGTCTGGGACTAGCAATTTCTTGTTTTGAAGGTGGTTAATTTTAATCTAATTTCTTTAATAGATATAGACCTATTTGGATAATGTATCATGTTTCCTTATGTAAGTTCTGATAACTCGTGTCTTTCAGGAAATTGGTTCATTTCATCTAGCTAATAAAATTTGTGGGCACAGAGCTATTCATAATATTCTGTTACAATTCATTCAATTTCCATGGGATCTGCAGTGATAGTCTCTCTTTTATTTCTGATATTAGTAATCTGTGTCTTCTCTCTTTTTATCTTACTTAGCCCAATTATAGGCTTTTAATTTTAGTTATATTTTCACAGAACTACTTTTAGTGTTGCTGATGATCTTTAATAATTTCTTGTTTTCAATTTCATTGATTTCTGCTATAATTCCTATTGTTTCTTTTCTTATGCTTACTTTTGATTCAACTTGTTCTTCGTTTTAAAAAATTCAGCTTTACTAAGGTAGAATTGTAAGATATTTAAAGTATACATTGTGATGATTTGATATAGTTATACAAAGTGAAAGGATCCCCTCCCTTTATTTAACACACCCATAACTAGATATTAGTGAGGAAATTTAAGTTATACTTTCTTAGAAAATTTTATCTGCAATAAAAGATCATCAACTATAGTCACCATGTTTTACATTAGATCCTCAGACCTATTCATCTTATAGGTGAATAGCAATCACTTCCTGTTTTCCACAAACCCTGGCAACCACTTTTATACTCTCTGTTTATATGAATTGGACTTTTATTTTAGATTCCATATATAAATGCCATTATGTTCTCAAGGTCCACCCATGTTGTTATATGTAGCAGGATCTTCTTTTTCCATGGCTTAATAACAACCTGAATGCAAATCTCACACTATTGTAAGTCCCCTTGGAGTTTTTAACTCATATTTGCCTGCACTAAGCATCCACCATTTCAAGTTATAATTCATGTTTTCCTGCCCAGGTACAGGTTTTCGAGGTTGTTTCTGCTTGTGAGTCACTGCTTGGGTAAACCTCAACTCCCTGAACTTGTCTGTCTTTCCATTCTTGGGAATAACACGTTGCCCTGTGTCCTCCCATCTGTTATGGATCCAAAAAAAGTGGTTGATTTTTCATTCTGTTCAGGCTCTTACTTGTTAGGCTGGTGTGATGACTTCCTAGCTCCTAACATGCAGAACTCATGATCTGAAGTTACCTGAAAATATTTCATACTTGATTTGTATAGTCATTTAGTCCCTTAGTGATAACTCCGATCAAGGTGGGAACTATAGTTCATAAGATGTGTTATTATGTTAGATAGTAATGGTGAAAAATAGAATCCTATATAATAAAAGGCTGATATGCAAATCAACCAAACCACTGAACGACCAGTTGCTATGATGCACACTGACCACAGGGAGAGCGCTGCTCAGCCAGAAGCCCTGAGTTAGGCTCATGGCTGGCAAGTGCAGCAGCAATGGCGGGAGCCTCTCCCACCTCCACAGCAGCGCTAAGGATGGGGTGATCAGGCCATAGCTGTTAGGGGGTGATCAGGCTGTCGGGGGGAGGGGGCAGTAAGGGGGGCAATCAGACCTGCAGGGGAGCAGTTAGGGGCATCAGGCCAGCAGGTAGAGGTGGTTATGGGGGATCAGGCAGGCAGGCAGGCAGGCGAGTGGTTAGGAGCCAGTGGTCCCGGATTGCAAGAGGGATGTCTAACTGCCAGTTTAGGTGTGATTTCTGTGGAATCAGGCCTAAACTGGCAGTTGGGCATCCCCCAAGAGGTCCCAGATTACAGAGGCTGCAGGCCAGGCTGAGGGACTCCCTAACACCCATGCACAGATTTTGTGTACCAGGGCTCTAGTCTATCATAATAAAAGCATATTATGAAAATTAGATTGGACGTCCTTCCAGATGAAGCCAGGTCAGTGAGGGAAGCCAGGGTCCAAGGTGCCTGCCAGTGGCCAGAGAAAAGTCCAGGTCCTGGGTGCCGGTTGGTGACCAGAGGCAAGCCCGGGTACCCAGTGCCAGAGGGAAGCCAGTCCCAGCAGCCGAGAGAAGGAAGGCCTCTCTTGCATAAATTTTATACCTCAGGCCTCTAGTCTTATCTAATAAAAGAGTAATATGAAAATTAACCATCACACTGCTACACCCACAAGCCATGCCCATCAGCCAATCAGGAGAGAGTATGCAAATTAACCCCAACCAAGATGGCTGCGGCCACAGAGAAAGCAGGAGGCTTGGGTTTCCCCAGCAATGGAGGAAGCCAAGCTTTCCACACACCCTGGCAGGCACAGGCCTCTGCTGAAGGCTGCAGAGCTTCAATTAAAGAAGATAAATAAATCCCAACAGAAATGGCTGCAGCCATGGAGCAAGCAGGAAGCTTGGCTCCGCTCCAGGCAACAAAGTTTCAATTATAAAAGATAAATAAATCCCAGATACCAGGGCCTCCATTTTGTCACTGGGGGGGTGTGGCCAGCCTGCAAAACACCACAGGCCCCTAGTCCAGGCCACCCCACGCCCCAAGGGAACCCTCACCCTGATCTCGGACACCCTTCAGGGCAAACCAGCTGGCCCCCACCCATGCACCTCCATCTTATCTAATAAAAGAGTAATATGCAGATTGACCATCACTCCAACACACAAGATGGCTGCTCCTATGTGGTCAAAGATCCTGCTCCCATGTGAGCACAAGATGGCTGCCACAAGATGATCAGCAGGGGAGGGCAGTTGGGAGGGACCAGGCCTGTAGGGGAGGGCAGTTGGGGACAATGAAGCCTACAGGGGAGGGCAGTTAAGGGTGACCAGGCCAGCAGAGGAGGGAAGTTGGGGGCAACCAGCCCTGCAGGGAATGGCAGTTGGGAGAGACCAGGCCTGCAGGGGAGGGCAGTTACGGGCAAACAGGCTGGCAGGGGAGCAGTTAGGCATCAATCAGGCTGGCAGGGGAGTAGTTAGGGAGTGATCAGGCTGGCAGGCAGAAACGGTTAGGGGAAATCAGGAAGGCAGGCAGGCAAGCAGTTGGGAGCCAGCAGACCTGGGTTCTGAGAGGGATATCCGACTGCCCGTTTAGGCCCGATCTAAACCGGCAGTCGGACATCCCTCAAGGGGTCCCAGATTGGAGAGGGTGCAGGCTGGCCTGAGGGACACTCCCCGCCCCCCTTGCACAAAATTTCATGGACCAGGCTTTTAGTAAGGTAATAAAATAAAATATATAATAAACTAACAGGAAGACAGAGTCACACAGAGATACGTGTGAGTCAAAATGAACAAAACACATTTTACATATAATTAAATAAACATGCCTAAAACAAAAAAATAGAAATTATTATCCCACGAGAAATCAACAAGCAATGACTTTTTAAAAGCAGCAATATATACTTTAGATTTTTAAAAATGCAATGCATATCTTGGTATAGTAATTTCAGGAACTAAATCCAGTGTTTGAAATACAAACACATATGATAAAATTAGATTTACATTTTAATATTAGCTTTATTAATTCACAAAAATTTATCATAGAAACAGGATTTTTTTTTTCTCAGACACCCGAGCTTCTTGAACCAAATGAAAAAGAGTGAAATATCAGGAGACCTCATCAATGAAGATAGACATTTGTTTAATAGTTTATTAAAAGACAAAGTTATAACATTTTGTGCTTACATATTGCTCTTTAGAATTATGAGCAAGATAAATATTTTGCAGTTTTAGAAATAGAAATTACTAAAACCAAGAAATCAATATATAAAATGAAGTGATCTCTCTCAGAAGGTATTCAGCATAGCGTATATGGCCCTAATCTTCTCATAGAGAATGTCTGAGAACTGTATGAGGTTCTATGTTTACTAGCAGTTTTATATTATAATAGACAGTTATAATTCAATATCTGAAATCTTTAAAACGCTTTATATATTTTATATTTTAACCAACCTTACTATATGATGCTATGCATAGTAGCTTATTGTTTAAATTTACTTTACCAAATGTGGCTGCAACTGATTTCTCACAAGCCTACACCTAAAGACCAATCACTAAATTGTAAGATTAAGGTAGTCCAAGTATTGGTAGAACTATAAAACTAGCACAGAAATAAAATATATTTCTGTAAATTGTTCACATACATTGCCAATCTAGGCATGCCCTTCAGTTGGATGATATTGAAAGATTTTTCAGTGGTCATAGCAAACCAACGAATATACTATCAAATGACAGAATATCCCTAAAGACAAATATCATGGTACATAGCCACATACCCAGCTGCAGCTGCCACTCGAATAAATAAATCCCCATGATTTATGAGTCATTTATAAATATTGGTGCTCTATTCAGGCCCAACAGTTATTTGAATACACACTTTAGTCCTGAAATGCATTAGTTCCAACTACAATTTATATCATCAATCAGCAGAGTACGTGCAAATTAAAAAGAGCTTGAAGATCCTTGGGAGAAGTACTTGCTAACTGTAACCTGAAAGGAGATCTGAAATTTCCCCTTTTAAACTTATTTTTCCAGGTTCCTAATAAATGAAAGCTGGGCCGCGATCCAGGTTCCAAGCCACTAGAGCCTGATTGTTTTCTATTTGTTTCAGTGTTTAAAGCCAACAAAAGCTGCATTAAAACTGACAAGGCCAAGTAGTAACAAGCATACTTTAAGCATAGCTAATGTACGAACCCACAGCCCCCGGTTATAATATTTCACATACAACAGAATCTAGAGACTAGCCTCTTTGTCACTGAGTTTTATGAACAAAACATTTAAAAAAAAATACCTTGTTCACGAAAACACAAAAATAGCTCCTTAATAACATAGCAATAATTTGTATTATTTTATGGTCTCTGTATTTTAAATTTCTAGTCACATTTCTTACACCCCTGTCATTTTTAAATGGAAGCTTAAATAGAAATATATTATCTCTTTCTGGTTATTATTATTTCAAACACACACATGCATGCGAGCACACACACACACACCAAATTGGTTCTATAGTTTTGTTTCTAACTTGCAAAAATTTCATAATTTTAATCATTCACATCCTGCCAACCAGTTTTGAGCAACAAACAACTACCTCCTATCTCCAGCCCAGACCAAAACATGGAAAATATAATTATCATATTTTAAATGGCCACTTAATTTCTTGTTACTTATATTTCTACATTTTCATTTAAATAAATAAAATCATTTTAGTTTATTAAACATTGGAACTTTTATATTTTAACTAGAGGCCTAGTGCATGAAATTCTTGCACTGGGGAGGGGGGTCCCTCAGCCTGGCCTGTGCCCTCTCACAGTCTGGGACCCCTCAGGGGCCTAAGCTGGCAGTCAGACATCCCTCTTGCAATTTAGGATCCCTCACTCCTTACCACCCACCTGTACTTCTTACTGCTTGGCTCGCTGCTCCTTAGCACTGCCGCGGAGGCTGGAGAGTTCCCCCCACCACTGCTGCGCTCACCAGCCATGAGTCCAGCTTCTGGCTGAGCAGCGTTCCCCTTGTGGGAGCACACTGACCACTAGGGGGCAGCTCCTGCATTGAGCATCTGCCCTTGATAGTCAGTGCACATCATAGTGACAAGTCATTTGGGTGGTTCTGCTGTAACCATTGCTTAGGCTTTTGTTATATAGATATTTCAATTTCCATTCAAGACTAAAACAGTTGTTGCTAACATTATAAAACTCAAGCCCTTGAGCCAGGCAAATGGAGGATCTTTAAAAAATCTTTAAAGATCTGTGCAATTTTTATGTTGAATATTTGTAATTAACCTTTCAAATGTTCTCATAATAACGAAAATATTTCAAATATCATATAATTTAAAGAACAAGGTTGAGAAGTCTGATCTTCTACTTATTGTTTTTGAGAATTAGCATGAACAAAAACATGTAACCAGAAACAGCCAAGATATAAAGCACATACTAGAGATATTTAACTACAATCTGCTTTTTTCCCCCTTCATTCTATTCAGCTGATACTAATCTTCAATCAACCCACATTAATTTGTCTAATAATTAACAGAAATAAATCTTTATTATGTTTCTGCAGTTGTGTCTTCCTCCGTTCACATTAGGAAAGGTGTGACAATGAGAATTTAGAAAGAATCCTTGACCCAGTTAGCACATAATGTAAATTCTCTCATTTGATTCCTTACTGCTTTGCTCTCCACAATGTAAATATTCAAAGTCCTTTAAGTACGAAATCCTTATTTGAACATCAGACATTTGACAAATACTGACATTTGTTTATGTTTATATCAGTTATTTTAGAAACTATTAATTTTTATTTTATTAATCACAGCAGGACTCATGTTCTTATATATGTGCATCTGTCTACAGGAAATGTCACTTAATCATATTTTTTGCAGATCCCTTGAAAAAATCCTGTCCATACCAAACAAATGCTCTAAGCTTCTACAGGAATCCCCACAAAGGCCAATAATACAGCTATGTTAACTTTTGTAATGGCTGGTATGTTAATAATCAACTGATTCTTCATTTTAGAAATAAGAAACTAAGGCTCTGGAATTTTAATTGGCAGGATTGACACTCAAGGGGAAAAGGGAAGGTGACTTTTTTTCTAATTCTATTGCCTAGCCTTTCAGACAAATAGAATTGCATTAAAAAAAAAAAAAAAACTAAGCTTAGGCTATATATGGAGGGAAAAGAAAAATGAAATATGGAAAAATATTCTGAAACCAAAAAGCCATATGACAATGACCACTGGTAAAGCATTTGAAGGTAGACATAATACACAGTGTATGAAGAAGTTTTTTGTTTTTAATCTAGAATTCCTAAAATTCTTATTAAGCAATTTCTCTAATGATGGCCTTGTCTAAATCCATGGCTATGAGACTATCATACTCACTATAACACGTGCTTTTTCTTTTATATATGAAGGCCTAGGTATAAAACTATTGCTGACACAAAACGATGAAAAGGAGTTAAATTCCATCCTCTAACTTATGTTTAATTCAGGCCACATTTCTGTTTGATTACTGATTTTGTGGTTGTAGTTTTCTCCTTTGATTCATATAACTGATCGTTTGACAGCAGCTCCTTCAGTTATGCTGCATTTTTTTTAGTGGTGAATATGAAACTAGGTGTTGAGGGAATCACTTGATCTTTAGGATATCAAATTCTTTTAATAATAAATTAAATGAAAATCTATGTTCATTAGGAACCCTCGATGTATACTTTTCTAGTGCCTTGGTGTTTGCATTATGTAATAGTATATAATTTTATTAATGTTTAGTTTCAATTATACTTTACTCAATTAATATACAATTTTAATTATATTTTAAAATTACTCTTTTCCAAAACTTCCCTGGATCACTCTTAAGTTCATATATAAATTATGCTTAAATAACATCTCTTAAAATCATCAGATTTTTTTCTACTGAATCATTTTATATTTTGCAATAATTGCAAAAAATTACCAAAAAATGTTTTTGTTTATTTGTTTGTTTTAATATTTTGCTGTTTTGTCTATCTCTTCTGTTGTATGATTGGTTTCTATCTACAAGTACTCTACTTATAAGCAGATTTCTCCTCACAAGTCCTTTCCACAAATACAGAATTTTCTCTTTATAGAACTCATTGGGAACAAACTGTATTTTACAAGTATTATTAGATCTTTTGCTGTGACTCACTCCCATGCAGATGGCACACATCTGAAGAGGCTCTGTTCTAGCTAGGAAAGATCCAGCTGATGCTCTGAAAAATTATTCTCTCTCGGTGAAAAGTTAGCTTGCTACTGCCTTCCCTGCTGCATTATTAAACATGAAGGAGCGATTCCCTTAATCCCAGCCATCTGCTCTTCCCCTGCTAAAAAGTGAAAACATCCCCTTGTGTTTACAAATGTTGCTGCTAAAGCTTCACAAATTCTAAGAGATGGTTCTGAAATTTCTGTGTATACTACAAGATCAAAACAAAATCCTAGTCACCATAAATCTGTAAGAAATAAACCAAATTTATATCACAAAATAAACCAAACCGTGTTTTAATGTAATACAATTATATTTAAACTGCAGCCTCAGAATGTAAATTATTTTAGCATCTCAGTATAATATCTGCATTTTAAATATACCCTTACTTGTCCAGACTTGCAAAAGTACATATGCTAAGGAAATGGATCATCTTCAATTCTTTTTCATTTGCACAGATTGCATACTGCTCAGAATTTTAGCATCAATAAAGGTTCAGTTTCACTGATATAAACAAAACAAAACATCTGACTGCTCAGATGAATAACAGACTGAAAACCACTAAACTAGAAAAGAGGAGACAATTGTAATACACCAATTTTTTATTTTCAGGAAAATCACTTACATTCAAGTATTGCTAGGCAAAAAGAGTAATCTTACTGTGTAGCAAACTCTTATTTTCTCACATGAGGTTCTGCAAACCAGAATTATCTTAAGAGCTCCAAAATACTAATAAACCAAAAACCATTATAATCAAAAGAAAATAAGTTCTTAAGTATTTTAATTTGATGATTTTTTTAAAAAAAATATTGGATATAAGGTAACCTAAAAGTTCTTCCTAGTTATTTTTTCCTTATAGTAAGAACATATTTCAATTAGATTTATTTGTTTTATAACTTTTATTTTAAATTTTAGAGAGATAAAGGAGAGAGGGATAGAACTTGCAACCTTGTATATCAAAACAATGCTCTTACCAACTGAGCTACCCAGTCAGGACTAACATTAAATTTATTTTTGTTGACAGCTGATTGCTTTAGCTTTCTTCTAGGACACTGTCTTTGTCAGACCAATTTTCATTTCACAAAATGTATTCCTTTTATGCTTAGTAAATAATTCCTTATCACTTAGGTTCCAAACCCTTTTCACCCATTTTTTTTTTCTCAATAACATTCCTTTAATTCTTGTCCCTACAGTGTTCTTTTAAATTCTATAACAGTTTTGGAAGTAGTCATTCTTATTTAAAGTGGAATTCATATAATTAGCTGTTGTATTGTCAGAGTACCTACTAAATAAAAGTCTTTGTAAGACTTTCTTCAGATATTCTTTCAAATTACTCTAACATACCATGTGATTATTATTCTAGTCCATTTACTTGTCTTGGTTTTGCTGCTTTCTGAAAGTTTGCATTATTTAGGTAATGAGTTCACTATGGTCAAACACAATGAAGCATTTGCCTTCTCACATCCTCCACACTTGTTATCTCAAGATTTCAATCCTTGATATTTATGAAAAACTGTTTTCAAACCTTGGCATGATCTTTGGGGACATGTGAAAGGCTACTTTGGTATAGATGTAATTAGCAAAATATATTTCCCTAGACAATGTTTCAGCCTTCCTGTTGGCTCTGCCTGTCTGGTGAACTTTACAGAAAGGCTTCTCTCTATGTGAACTATCAATGATCATCAAATTAATAGTTTCATGTCAGATTTATTCTCATCTAAACCAAATATACACTCCCTGAGCCTGTTCTTAAATATATCTGTCATAAAACTGTCTTTTTTTAAATTCTCACTGAGGATATTATTACTTTTTTTTAGAGAGAAAGTGGAGGGGAGAGGGAGAGAGAGAAAATGTGTGTGAGAGAGAGAGACAGAGAGACACATCGATTAGTTGCCTCTCACAGGCGCCCCTACCAGGGCCAGAGATTGGAGGTACTTGCTCTTGACTGGTAATCAAACCTGAGACCCTTAGGTCTGCGGGCCAGTGTTCTAACTACTGAGCAACTGGCCAGGGAAAACTGCCTCTTAAAATAGACTTTAGATCATGTTTCTTTTTTCTTATCTCTAATCTTGAAGCAGTACTCATTTCCTAATTCTCTACTTTGTCCCATGTTACCTCTGTGGCATTTTACCTTAAATCTGATATTTATTTTCATTTATATATTTTACTCATTTGTTCCATTAACATATTTTCAATAATGTGTTCTTACTCCTCCTTCGTATTTATTGTCATTTTATAAATTTTGAACCTTAACTCCACCAAGTTTCATGTAATTTGGTCAGAGTTTTCATGGTGATTATAATTGTTTCTATTTTCATGATAAAAAGAGTATCAATATATTTCTAGATAACACATTTTTCAACAGAAGCAAAGAGAAAATCACATGTATACAGCAATGTTACTTTTGTGTTGTCTTTATATTTTCAATGTCTATATTCAGGGGTTATTGTCATATTTACACATCAGTACAAGTTCAAGACCAAATGGTACCCCACCATAAGGGATGGTGAAGCCCATGGGTGGCGCACAGGAGGACCAGTGTGAGGTCTCGGAGGCAGATGTCAGCAGCGTGATTATAGCTGGTTATCGTTAAACGGCCTTGTAGCTACGCAATAATGGACCTGATTATTACTTTGCTGTGCTTCTCCTGGACCACAACTACTTTCTGAGTAAAAAGATTCAACTAAAAGCCATTGCATCTAAGTAATTTTACTTTTAGTATCAGGACCTCAACTGTTATGGCAGGAGAGCTAGGAATACACAGGATCTTTAAAACGAGGTTGCAACTCTCACTTCTGGGCAGTGAGTCAAACAAAACAGCGAAGTAGTAAAATGCAATGTTCTTTACAGACCCCCTACACACACACACACACACACACACACACACACACACACACTAGCACACAAACACAATTCTATCCTTTAGAGTAGTCTCTCACTACTTCCCTAATCAAAATCTCCCCTGGGGACTCACTCCGATGATCTTTCTAATATAATTTATAGCCCTTTAACCCTTCTGTGGTATTTATATTTTTTAGGGATAGCATTTTGGAAACATAAGACTTAAAAGAATGAACCTTTACCAGTAAAATATTTAATGCATTAACCATCAGTATGTGGAATGGACAGGCATTCAAAGACTCTGGAAATCCTATGATGTGGGGAGTTACTCCCACTCGGTGTCCTGATTTTACAGTATAATCTAATTGGTCCTCTGAGCAGGTGCACTATTTACATGTACCCTAGTGTTTGCCCTAATGCTGACGTTCACCTTTGCTTATGGCCTCCAAATGTAGTTAAAATAATCCCCCTAGCATACTGTTGCTACTGGAAGCACATGTTTAGCTCTCTGATTTGCTGAATAGGACTGCATAAAAAAATGTGGTACGAAGCAAAGCTAAGATGATGCAGAAGTACTTAGATGAAAATAGACAATTTTGCAGCAGATTGCCTAACATATTGGCAGTTCTCAAATCACATCTCAAATCAGATGAAATAAGTTTCAGAAAGTTATTTAGCATGAAGAATATATTATTATATTCAACATATAAAATGTTAATGCAGATCTACTGGCGCTTATTGCTGCTTGCCTACCGTCTTCCCTCCTGTAACACTGTTATCATCGACTTAACTGTCAGTGTGGGGTGAGCACTCTCCCTGCAATCAACTAGCAGACATGCTCTTTAGACATCATCTCTGCGTAATTAACCACACGTAGGTCACCTTCCTGCTTTATTGAAGTCAAAACATCTGTTTTAAAATAATTTTTTCTATACACGTTCAATAGTGGTCAGGGTTTTAACCAATGTTGGTATCTTCCTGTTACTTGAATTTGCATTTTTGGTAATCTTTTATGGCAATTGCATTAAATTATGTGAAGGGTGCATTATTCACTGTGACATATGTTATTTCTGAAATGAGTCAGCAAAGGAATTTACAAATTACCTATTCTTAAGATTTTGTCATTGAATTGAGATCAATTCACCAAGTTTTATGAGCATGTTATTTCTTGTTGTCATTGTAGGTATCTCCCAGAGGGGACACTTCATGGATAGCAAATAAGCCCATGAAGTAAAGACAGCCACTTGGCACCAGGTTAAAGTGGGGGCACAGGGTACAAAGAGATGTGCACACTCAAGGATCATAGGAGGTGACTAGTAGTGTCCCCAAGAATTCTAATCTTGCCACTTTAGTATATGCTCAGTGGCAGGTTATATCAAGGCCATTCCTCCTAAGAATATAAAAATCTGAATTCATAACTTAAGACATTTCATTTAGTATATGGATGAGGTGACACCCAGCTGGGTTATTTAGTTTCGGGGTCGGCAAACTGCAGCTCGCGAACCACATGTGGCTCTTTGGCCACTTGAGGGTGGCTCTTCCACAAAATACCACGGCCTAGGTGAGTCTATTTTGAAGAAACGGCGTTAGAAGAAGTTTAAGTTTAAAAAATGTGGCTCTCAAAAGAAATTTCAATCGTTGTGCTGTTGATATTTGGCTCTGTTGACTAATGAGTTTGCCGACCACTGATTTAGTTCATTGAATAATATATCATTTAAGAGTACACCATAGTTTTACTGGAGCTAATAAGTTCTTTCTGTGTGCTCACTTTTTTTATGATGGATTAATAATGTCTGCCAGGAGTAGCTATATTTTTGTTATCTGGGCCTTGGTTTATGTCTAACTTCCTATTTTTTTCCCAGAGATAAACACCTAGTAGCTTCTCCTCACAACACATTTTCAGCCATGCACTACCTTAGCCACTTTATATACAAACATTTTTAGTCCTCATGATTCCCAATAAGGTAGGTATTACTATGCCTAATTTTAGAATAGAAAACTAAATCTCAGCAAGAATTCTGTACTTAAGATTAGAATTTGCATTAGTAGGGTACCAAAATCGCTTTATCACAATGAATCCCATGTGCTATCCATTCTTCATTGCCCCCCACCCTCATGTACTGGAAGCTCCATTTGGCAAGCCCCCTACTTTCATAGGGTCATACTCACGGTTGTCCATGGGCTAAAAGTAATTAACTCCTGACATAGTGGAAACCCATTAGGCCTACACACAAGAATGTGAAGGCTATTTTGGGTTACTTAGTTGGCATAATGCTTGGGTAACTTTTCTCTTTTGTAATAAGATAAAGTTATTCAGAGATGATACCGAATACTGAATTATCAAAATGAATTATCAAAATTATCTAAATTATATTTAGAATGTAAGATGTTATTTATTGAAGTCGTGTGGACAACTTTGGGTATATGGTATATCTGTACTTTTTTGGGCTTAATTAATAGATGTGGGCTTAAAATAATCATGTTTGTATTGTTTTAATTGATATTTGTACTTCCAAAAATAAATTTTATCTTCAGCTAATGTAAAAATTGAGATCTCTATAACATTACATATTTTCCATATCTTTTATAACAAAATCTAAGTGGGAAATAACAGTTTTATTATGAAATATTGTGTTTGTTTATCCTATTTTACTTTTTTATTCACATTTTCTTTAGGAGAAATAGATTTTATTTTGCATAGAAATTTTGTGTGCTTTCTTCTTCTTCTTTATTTTTCTTCTATGAATTGCTTAGATCTTAGTTTATCCTGGATAAATAGAGAGTGGTCCACCCTAAGAAGTCTGTGAGACAGTTTTGTCTCAGCAGGCTCCATTGTAAAAGCACAGCATGAGCAAGGGGAGTGTGAGATAGGCCATGCTGGAGCAGACTGCTTCCGTACATTTTAAATATTCATTAATTACTACCAGTAGGTTTGGGTAAAATACTGGACAAATGTGAACAGCAGGAACATCAACCATATTTTAATTAGTGGTGGCCCTCCAATACATGAAATTGCAGATTGTGGAACAAAATTCCTAGAAGGAGTATGGCTAGGTTTAACTTTTAGATGTGATTCATTAAGCAGTATCATATCCATTAAATGAATGGTATCATTTGTGTTTATATGGCTCAAGTTTTACTAAGAGCTTCCACACACATATTATCTCATCTGATCTTTACAATAGTCCTGTGGGGTAAACCAGGAATGTATTTTTCTTCTCATATTATAAAATCATAAAACTTAGCTTCATTAAGCAACTAATCCAACATGGTAATTAAAAGAATCAGGATTCAAACTCCTATCTTCCAACTCCAAATCTAATACAATGGATTATTCTGGTTTTGGTACTATCTTTAAAAATCAATTGCATTCTAAATACAGACAATGCAACAAATCTTGATAAATTTCTAAAACCACTAGATTTGATTTGACTAATTGTTCTTCAAGTTTATTCTCCAAAAAAGCTTAAATTTAATTGATAAAATATTTAGAGTTTCTACAAGGAGTTATCTTAGAAGCACAGCTTTGAATTTCTGAGATAATGATACAAAATCACAGTTTTCTGAGAGCTGAAATATAGCTTTCAGACATTACTAGCTGAGCCAGTCTCTCTCAGAACCCATAAAAAATTTAAAATATTGTGCTTTTCTCACCAAGGACACCATCCTGTTTCTCTCACTTGCCTTAAACAAACAAACAAAACAAAACAGAATTTTGGCTATGTGAACATCTGAATAAAAAAAGGGATGTTACTTTTTCACACAAATATAATTGGATATCATCAGATGATTGTCCCTGACACCTTAAATGTCACATCTTCAGAGAAGTAAGGAAATCCACTTATCCCCTTTTGATGACAAATACCATAACATATATTTATAAACATATATATTTTTATAAACACATTACTAAATTAGGTCTTAGAATTATTTTGCATTATTGTAGATGGCACAATATTATTTGCATTTTTTTAAAATTTTGAACTTTATATCTTTGTATAACAAGGAACCTATGCAGACATGATTAAGGTAAAAGGATTAATTTCCTATAAACTGAAATAACAGAATGTTCCCAGTGGAATATTATCAGCATTCCACTGCTTGCTTTTCTGACACCTGAATTTTTCTTATTTTTGTTGAAATATGTAAGTCCTTAGAACTAGACCATTAAATATCATGACTACAGTGCATACATCTCATTGTGTACAAATTTATACAAATACTGGGTGATCTTTAAACAAAATTTAACCTAAATAGCTCATTAGTTATGATAACATTAAAATTATTGCTGTCAGATTTCAGTAACATGCCATATTACTGTATTTTAACCTGAATGAAAACCTAGTAAAATATCTAACTCTGCCTTCTAACTATTTACACATAATGAATTAAATGGATTAAGACTTCATTAATTCAAGGAAACTTCAAATATATAAAACTGCACAGATCTCAGAGTCCTCACAGTTCTTATAATAGTAGTTTAGGCTATGTTGGAGATATGCAGGTTCACAGCCTGTCAAGGAGTACCTGAAGTATGCGATAACTTTGAAAATGTTCTGCTTAAAGTTCTTAAAGTTTAGGAATCCATTTTAATTACTTCTTAAAATACAGTAAAAAAAGAAACAAGAAAAAAGAAAAAAAAACTATATTTATTGAGCACTTCCTATGTATCAGACAAGGTTTATATAGGTAAGCAGTTTATCTCTTTCAGTCCTGAGCACATTTTTGTTAGGTATCATTACTTTTATTTTGCAAATGAGGAGATAAATGCTTAGAGAAGGTACACAAATGACTTGCCAATGATCACCAAGACAAATGTGAGGAAACAAGGATTCCACTCACTTATCTCTTTTTTTTAATTAATTTATTTTTTTATAATTTCTTTATTGATTAAGGTATTACATATGTGTCCTTATTCTCCCATTACCCCCCACCTCCCATTCATGTCCCCACCCCCCTGTGGTCTGTGTCCATTGATTAGGCTTATATGCATGCATATAAGTCCTTTGGTTGATCTCTCCTCCTTAACCACCGCCCCCCCTCCCCCCTCCCCCGCCACTTCCCTACCTTCCCTGAGGTTTGATGTTCTGATTGATGTTTCTCTGTCTCTGGATCTGTTTTTGTTCATCAGTTTATGTTGTTCATTATATTCCACAAATGAGTGAGATCATGTGATATTTTTCTTTCTCTGCCTGGCTTATTTCACTTAGCATAATGCTCTCCATCTTTATCCATGTTGTTGCAAATGGATGAACTCCTTCTTTTTTACTGCAGCATAGTATTCCATTATGTAGATGTACCAGAGTTTTTTAATCCACTCATCTGCTTCACTTATCTCTTTTACTCTACTAGTTTCCCAGCACCTGTTCAAAGACCTCCCAGGATAACTAGCTCTCCCATGCTGACAACCCTACTTTAAGGGGTTGCTATATATTGAATTGTGCCACTCTCAAGTTCATATGTTGCAGCCCTGCCCCTAAGGTGAGGACAATTGGAGATGGGGTCTTTGGGAAGTACTTAAGGTTTAGATGAGCTCCTGCAGGTGAAGCAGTCACGATGGATAGTACCATTATTAGAATAGGCTTCAGAAAAAATTCATTATCTTTCTGCCATATGAGGACACAAGAAGGAAGCCATCTACAATCTAGGAAGAGTTCTCACCCAACCTGACCATACTACTACCCTGATTTCAGACTCACATCCTGTAAAAGTATAAAAAAAAAAAATGAGTAAGTACATAAGTCACCCAGTCTATGGCATTTAGTTATGGCAGCCCAAGATGAATAGGACAGTGCTAATGTATTATCTCTGCAATAATAGTTTCAAAATACTTTGTATACTAAAATACCAACTTAATAATTTATAATCTACTTGGACACTTTGGGGTTCATTTGTTTGATTTACCTACTTATGACTTCAGGCTTATTGCAACTTTTCATGTTTTGTCTTATTCTATTAGTCTTGTTTATTTTTAGTCCCAATATATTACTGAGTCACTCTTTAATAACAACTACAAATTAAATACCTTGGTTTAAATTTCATCTTGAGCAGACTATATACCTAAAACTTTTGGTTCACCTTTCTTTGAAGCCTAAATACTCATGAAGATCACTTACCGCTTGCTAATGTCTAATTGTCTTTATTTGGCTCTATTTCTGTCTAGAAATGTTCAGGTCATTATTAAGGAACTTGGAAATAAAGAGATGATAGCCGAACTTTCTACATATTAACAAGTTCATTCAGCTCCATGGATTATTGGGCAAGCTCTCAACTGTTACAGGGTTCAATTCTAAAATCTTCTTAAATAAAAGTTAATTAAATAAAGGATTTTGTTATCATATTGCAAATACAGAAAATAAGTCACTGTAAAAATAACTACATTTCTTGAAACATGCTTTTTTCCTCACCAATTCTTTCATTCTCTGTTTCATGAAGTCCTAATCACCCTCAAAGACCTTTCCTTTTCTTTGAAGACATCCTTGACTTCTTTAGAAAGGATTTGTTCTAATTTTATAATCTTCTGCTGAGCACTTATGAGAAGAGATTAATAATTTTACTTATATAAGTCTCATCCTTTAGATATTAGTTTCATTTCTGAAAGGGATGCTTTAAATATTTGTGTACAATATGTAGTCTCTTGGTGGTTTGATAGTTGGTCTAATGAATGAAAGAATGCAATGAAAATATTTTATAAAAGCATTCAAATATGGATATTAATTACTACTAAACAAATTAGATAAAATGTAAACTTACATAATTAAAATAATTCCAGAAAAATAAACACATTTTGAAAATGTATTGTGAAAAGAAATTATTTTTAAAAACCTATGGAAACATTCCACATAATGATGATTTATGTCTGAAGTAAACAAGTCAACAAGTAAAAACAAAGCAAAAACAAAAATCATGCTGGGTATATATAATAAACAACTCTCTTAAAATGCAAGTGCATAGAAATCTACACTTTTATAAATGGTAATGAATCTATATTTAAAAGTAATAATAATAGTTAAAATATTCTGAGTACTTCCCATTGGCCAAATCTTATCCTAAACAACTTTACAGTTTTTCAATGTTTAATTCTCACAAAGAAAATACTATACTAACACAAGACTATGATAAAGTTTTGGACCTTTGCAACATTTTTTAATTGGATTTGCTATGCTACATATTATAGTTTAGCAAAAATATAAATTCTTTAATGAAATAATATTAGGGAAGTCACTTGATAAATTCACATTTATGAAGATTCTTATTAATACCATGAAAGATAGCAAAAATAGGTCAATATTTAGGTCAATTATACCAAGACCCTCACTGGAATAAATCATATCTATATTTGAAAAAGGAAATTTGATTAGTAATTTATTCAATGCTAATTAGTTTGTAGCCACAAGCCACCTTTACCACCCACATCACCCCTTCATTCCAATACCTTTGGGTTGGTTCCATTCTTATTCTGAATGTTGTTTAACCTAAAATGTCTTTAGGGGATAATTTTCTAACCACCTTTTAACTACCACCCATAGTTTCTCACAAACTAAGATGCATCAGAGAAGTTCTTTTTTCTTTTTCCTAAATGGAACAAAGGAAATATCAAAACGTAAGTGATATGTAACTTTAAACTTTCTACTGGTGATATTGTTCTCCTACACTTAAAATGGTAAATTACATCTAATTATGGTTGATGGCAATATAATAAACAATTGAAATGATTAAAATAGGTCAATAATAATCTAAACTATAAAGCTCCCAAGTTTTAATAATTTCAATAACTAGTAGGATAAACAGCAAAGATAATGGTACTAATTATTTGTTTTTCTAAAAATTTAAATATTAAGCCATTGACAAATATTTATCTAAGTGGAAATATATATCTATTCAATTGCAGACCAATAGCTCAGACTGAGGATTTCCTCCCACATATTATGTAAGTCTATACATATACTGTGGGATGTATGTGTGCACACACAATCATGTGCACACACACATAAGTACATACATATATTTAGATAAGTTGGACATCATTTGTTATTTGCACAAGACCATCCATTATTTTAAATGCAGGAACTTACTCTTATTTTATAGTATCCCTTCAATAATTTCAGTAACGTCATTTTTAAAGTAATCTTTGTTAATTGAAATTATCTTGAAAAATCTCATATATTAAAGCTGTGTTATGTGTGAGCCTCACTTAGTAAATAGGGCATAGTAAGACATTTGCTATATGAAAAGTGTCTAGCATCTGGTAGAGCTTTAACAACTGCCCTATTGTGAGGCTGCAATGACCTAAAACATTTGAAAACATTTTGTTTTTACCGTATTTGTTACAATGTGACATCGCTTTCTCATTTTCCCCTCTAGGAGAAAGGTCAGGCATCCCCATTTGATAGATGTAAAGACTAAGGCAGCAAGCAGAAAAGAGACTTGTCAGCTAGCTGAGTCAGAAAAAAGGGAGAGTGTTTATCACCCAGTCATCTTCTGACAGCCAGCAATAAGTCTTGCTTTACACAAAAAGAAGGTCAGCCGGGGACTTTTGAAAAATTTTGCTAATACACAGATATCCAGTCTAATAATGTCAGTTATAATGAGATTTTGCCTGAGCTACTTTCTTGGAAGTAATCAAAGCCAATTTAATATCAATGTATATTCCCATATACCTTCTAGGTTTTTGGACTATGACATTGTTTCACTAACTTTAAGACTTATTTTTACCACTGTATCCTCAAAATTAAATGTAAGTTTAATTACCTGGAATAAATCGATAGCTATCCCATTTCAGTTTAGCAACGTTAACTCTGTCATTAAGCAATGGATAGTCAAGGAATTCTATTGCTACAGTCACATTTTAGACAAGTCATTCTGGTACCTAGAGGATGAATTTGCTAGTTAGAAATACCACCTAAAAGGCTGTCGCAGGCACAAAGTGAGAGATGGCCTGGCCCTACAATAGACAGTGATAGTACACCAAACAAGTGTGGGGGTGCTAAGGATGAGAAGTAAAAAGAGACTCATAAAGGCAATGGATGCCTGGGATTTAATAGGTTGCAA
This sequence comes from Corynorhinus townsendii, assembly GCA_026230045.1. Classification (NCBI taxonomy): domain Eukaryota; kingdom Metazoa; phylum Chordata; class Mammalia; order Chiroptera; family Vespertilionidae; genus Corynorhinus; species Corynorhinus townsendii. The sequence continues at coordinate 91,106,433 of JAPDVU010000002.1, forward strand.
AGGAAATACAGGAAAAAGATCAAAAGTAGGAAGAATGGTGGTTTGTAGGAAAGTTTTACATTTTTAAATGATTGGGTTTTAAACACCATATATCAGATTCATGATTCAAACCTAGTTGCTCAGATCTATTTATTTATTAGTTGATTTAGATAAAATAAAGCACAACTTGAAAGTAACTTAAAACTTTTATCAGCTATAGACTTTAACATCTCACATTGTGCTTTAATGCTTACAAAACTGTGGTTCTAAATGACAACTTGGTAAATTCAAAATGCAAATAAATATAATGGAAAGGTATGAATGCTTTGACTTCATATTCACAGATGGGAGTGATAAAGTTGATATCAACAGCAATAGACATTAGAAACTAATCACAACTAATCTATATATATAAAAGCCTAAGCATCCGAATGACCAGAATGACCAGAACAGCTGGTCACGATGATGCACACTGACCACCAGGCAGTAGATGCTCAACTCAGGAGCTGCCCCCTGGTGGTGAGTGAGCTCCCACAGCGGGAGTGCCACTCAGCTGAGACCCATCACAGCGGCCCACCAGCCCTGCAGCAGCCACTCACTCCCTCAGTAGTCCTGCAGGCCCAATCTCCAGAGAATGGCCAGGCACCTACGGACCAGTGCCACCAGCAGGATCCCAACAGTGCTGCTGGCCTTCTGAAAGTCAACCTCGGGCACTGTGGCAGCTTCCCCTCCCTAGATGCTCCACAGGAAGAAACAATATAAAAGTGGCCACCAGGTGGCTCCCGACAAATGGTGTGAAAGTCAGCGGGATGGATCCAGATCCTGGGCCAGCAAGGGCATCCTATCACCCGCCAGGAGGGCTGATCGCATCCTGGCCCCTCCTCCCCACCCCTTTCAGGACCCCACCCGTGCACGAATTTGTGCATCAGGCCTCTAGTTTTAAATAAAGATGGCATAGAATAGAATAGCCAGTCTAATTTAATTTAAATTGAAATTTATGGTATTCAAAAATAAGAATACAATTATCACTTCCTCCTTTATCAGCACACACAAGTAATAACAGGTTGCACAATCACATTCCATTGCAAAGTATCATGAGTCTTCCATGAAGAATAACTAGAGAAAGTGATGCTGATGAATAAATTATAGTTTCATGTGCTTGAACTGCATATAAATTTGCCTTCTGGACAGTTGTTAAGCGAAAGAACTCTAGAGTCTTAATCTATTTAGATTATTTTTTAAAATGTATGATCTTTACCCTGTTTTTATACTTAACTCTCATTACAAAACATCTCTATCCTACCAGTAGGAAAAGCTATTTTACAGAAAAATCCAATGCCCAATCACAAAGTGATACTACTAACAATCTGTTCATTGCTGTGGTAGAAGATTAGTGATGAGTGGTTTGTCTTCTGATTTACCTTTCAGAATGTTTTATTTGTGCTTCTAGCTTTGTTTTAAAACTACTCCATAATCATCAGCACATCTGACATTGCCAAATTCCTATTGTCACTATGTGAATGCTACATGGGAAAAATGAGAAGAGATGAATACAGAAGGTTTATATAAATCCGATCATATTAGAGGAGGAGATTTCAGTGGAACAGAAGAGCTGATTTTGGATACTGGATGAAATATGCATTTTCTAAATAAAAAAGGTATTGTTTTCTTAGAAATCCCATCTATTTGTCTAATTTTACACAGAACTCTTTATAAAAGAAGTATAGCAGATTATTTAAGAAACTTCACTTTAAAATTACAACAAAAAACACACAAACTATAGTCATCAAAGATTATAATGCTAAATTTAAGACATTTAAATGTTTTTAATAAGATAACATTAACAAAACTGTTGTCATGTAAATGTAGCTAATTAGAACTCTAATTTGTAAGTAGTTTATAATTGGTGAATCCACAATGTAAATGGAAAAAACCCACTGTAAGTAAGCAAAAATGGAGAAACAATCCATGAAACATTCAGATGGGTTATATAGACTTCACTGTCTATATAGGAAGTTTGTTTTTCTGAAGTTGACATCGAGGAGAATTTTGTTACAATGATCTTTATTATCATTAACTTATAGTAAGATTTTGCCCACAATTATTTTTCATTTGTTGCTATCTCCTTTGGGTGGCTTTTGGGGAACATTAAAGAACTATTATAAAACACAATAGAGGAGATTTTTCATATGAAATAGAGATTAAATTATTTCAAACTGTTGGTTTTGGAAGAAAGTACAATTTTGGGAAAAAAATGTGCAAATTAAAATTGGACTGACAACCCCTCAATTTGAAAAGTTAGAACATTAAATCCAAATGAATCAATAAACAAAAAAGCCACAAGGTATTATCATTTTATAAAATAAGACTATACTTCTAAGAGAATAAATACATTTCATGCCAATGTGTGTGTGTGTGTGTGTGTGTGTGTGTGTGTGTGTGTGTGTGTAATCTCAACACTTTTAGTGCCCTTTGGGAAGTAATGCTTTAAACTTATATTTTTAAAAATTAGGTTAAGAAACTTAATAGAATCTATAAGGTAGGAATTTAGATATGATGTTTCCAGGGTTGTCAGGTATTCTTTGTTCTCAAGTAAGGCCATCAAGTTCCTTGAATCTGCAGGTACTTTGAATTCTTTCTCAGATACGAGGACTGTATGTCTGAAGTTCTAGGATAATACCACTAGAGGGAACTCTTGCCTAATTCCTCAGGCGAGTGGTGATTAGGTTATAGTTTCTAAGAAAACATCTTCTTATTGAAATATATAATTTTACCACTTATATAACTAGTTTTTATAATATATAAGTTATGTTTAAAACAAAGCTGGCTGTCTTAGGAATATGATAGGAGGTTCACATAATTCATTATCTCTATAATAATGCAAAGCCATTTATTTACATAGCATTTTTTTTCTAAGCACTGTGGAAATTGTATTAAACTCACAAGTCTTTATAGGAAACACATTTTTCCATCTACATGTCATAAATGAAGGAGCTAAAGTTCATAGAGGTTAGAACTCTTAATATTTAGACTCCTGTGTACATTTTGAGGGTCCTCTTATTTATTTATTTCTCACTAGAGTTGAGTTTTCCATTGATTTGAGAGAGAGGGGGAGAAAGAGAAGCATCAATGTGAGAGAGAAACATTGATCAATTGCCTCCCATATCTGCCCAGATCAGGCATCAAACCTGCAACTTGGGTGTGTACGCTGATTGGGAATTGAGCCCTCAACCGTTTGGAGTCCAGGATGAGGCTCCAGGCAACTTAGCCACCCTTCTAGGGCTTGAGTGTCCTCTTTAGTCATAAATTCAAGTTATTCGCAGTTTTCTGAAAAAAAAATTGTCTCACATATGTCTGCATACCATTTAAGAATCATATTTCTAGTACATTCCCACTTACACTCTCATATCCTTTCCCTCATTCAATAGAGTAACATGTTATTGTCTATAGGTGCTATCTCAAATTATGTTGTCTGTGGGGAAACATATCCTGCACACATAATCCTTAAATTACATACCGTAGAGTTTTCTTAAGTTCTAAGTTCCCATAATAATACGATCAAGCATATAGTCTCAGAGAATTAGTGCAACATATCTATATCATTTCAAAGATATAGTCACAATTATCTCCATTTATCTTGCATTAATAATTAAGCAAACCATTAGATTATCAAGTTACTAAAAATTGTTTTTAAAAGTATGTTTTTGGTAAGTTAAAGTTTATTTGTTCAAGGAGTCTAATAAAAAATAAGTTAAGCAAAAGAAAAAGATGAACTCATTGGAACTTGTAAAAGACAATTCCAGGAGTAATCATTTAACAGCTGCCTACATCCAGACAGTGTGTTCCTTTCTTCCTCACTGTTTCTGTTTCATACCCTGCCTAGCACTGGCAGAAAAAAAAAAGGGCCTTTACCTATTAACGAGTTAAATATCTTCACAGAAGGCAATTTTAAGAAGAAAGAGACTCTCACTCCTCTAGCAACCTTTTAATCTCAATGAAAGAATTTCGTCCAGCTTGGGTAATGGGTCCTCCATTTGGAGAAAAGTATAAAGCTCCAACATTGCCTAGGTCAGGGCCAGGTGCCCCTTCCTGTGGCCAGAGAGTGTGCAAAGTACACTAATGAGTAACTTCATTAGAAACACCTGGCATGAGTGAGAGCAGAAATCACCTGAGGTGTACATGTGGCTTCTAATATCAAAACTAAGAGACAGAGAAACCAAGATGGTGGCATAGGTAAACACCTAAACTGCTGCCTCGCACAACTATTTCAAAACTACAACTAAAAGACAAAATGGACATCATCCAGAACCACAGGAAGGCTGGCTGAGTGGAAATTCTACAACTAGAAGGAAAGAGAAAAGCACATGGAGACTCAGAGGAATTGCGGAAGGCAGAGGTACAGAGGCGCGCATGCGGAGAGAGCAGGCAACTGAGTACATGGCTGTTTTTCTCAAGCGGGAGGGAGACAAAAGCCCCCTCACTGCACTGATCTCCAGTTCCGAGTGAGACACTGGGGACCCAGACTCATTCGGGGAGAAAATGGACTGTCTGGCAGTGGGTGGAACTCGAGGACGGCTTTCTCTCAGAGGTGCTTGCCATGATTACCACAGGACACTGAGACACTGGGGCCTATTAGGGCAGGGCTGACAGGAAACCAATGCTATCTGTTCCGCCCTGAGACTCTGCCCCATCCAAGCTGAGCACAGAGGCTTTTGCAAGTCTTATCTCATAAGGGTGTCTCTAGCACAGAAGTTCTCCCAGTGTAGACATAGCTGATCCTCACAGCTAATTGGCCTGGAGGTCAATTCCTCCCAGTGATACCAACAACAATCGAGGCTTAACTACAACAAGACTGTGCACACAGCCTACAAAGGGGTGCACCAAGAGTGTCCACCTCAGATAACTGGGGAGGCTGAGCCACTGGGCCCTATAGGACACCTAGCACACAAAGCCACTCTATCAACTCAGGGAAGCAGCCAAAATGTGAAGACAAGAAACAGATCACAAATGAAAGAAATAGAGGAAAGCGAATGACTGGATATAGAGTTCAAAACCACGGTTATAAGGTTTTTCCATAATTTTATAGAAAAGGCCAATAAATTTAGTGAGACCCTTGAGAATATGAAAAAGGACCAACTAGAAATCAAGCATACACTTACTGAAATAAAAAATATTATACAGAGATCTAACAGCAGACTAGAGGATCGCAAGAATCAAATCAAAGATTTGAAATACAAAGAAGCAAAAAAACTCAACTGGAAAAAAAAAAAAAGAATCCAAAAATATGAAGATAGTGTAAGGAGCCTCTTGGACAATTTCAAGCATACCAATATCAGAATTATGGGGGTGCCAGAAGAAGAGAGAGAGCAAGATACTGAAAACCTATTTGAAGAAATAATGACAGAAAACTTCCCCCACCTGGTGAAAGAAATAGACTTACAAGTCCAGGAAGCACACAGAACCCCAAATAAAAGGAATCCAAAGAGGACCACACCAACACACATCATAATTAAATAGCCAAGAGTAAAAGACAAGGAGAGAATATTAAAAGCAGCAAGAGAAAAACAGTTAGTTACCTACAAGGGAGCACCCATATGACTGTCAGCTGATTTCTCAACAGAAACTATGCAGGCCAGATGGGAGTGGCAAAAAATTTTCAAAGTGATGAACAGCAAGAACCTACAACCAAGATTACTCTACCCAGCAAAGCTATCATTCAGAGTTGAAGGGCAGATAAAGAGCTTCACAGATAAGAGAAAGCTAAAGGAGTTCATTACCACCAAACCAGTATTATATGAAATGCTGAAAGGTATTCTTTAAGAAGAGGAAAAAGAAGAAAAACATAAAGATAAAAATTATGAACAACAAATACATATCTATCAACAAGTGAATGTAAAAATCAAGTGAATAAAAAAATCTGATGAACAGAATAAACTGGTGAATATAATAGAATCAGGGGCATAGAAAGGGAGTGGACTGACAATTCTTAGGGGGAAAGGGATATGGGAGGTGCAGGAAGAGCCTGGACAAAAATCATACACCTACGGATGAGGACAGTGTGTGGCGAGGGTCGGGGGGTAAGGGCAGAGGGTGGGGTGGGAACCGGGTAGAGGGGAGCTATGGGGGAAAAAGAGGAACAATTGTAATAATCTGAACAATAAAGATTTATTAAATTTAAAAAAAACTAAGAGATAACTACTCTCCATGCATAGCTAACGAAATAGAAAATGTAATCATGGGCTTTCCTGTTGAGCATATATTTTCTTTTGTACATTTACCAACTTGGATTTTTTGTTTAACTTGGGTCTATTTCAATGTTTTTATGCTCTAAATGAAATGAAGTCACTAAGTCCTTGAAGGTGAGTAATGACATGGAAAACTGAACAGTTTGTGGGTTTTGTACATGATTCAACCAGGGAACACTTTTTGCAGATGATCCTGCTATGGAGACATACAAGGAAGACATTTTTGTGACTTTGCATCATTTTACGGACTTGTAAGGGACTGACAAAGTGGACCCAAAACGAAGAGAATAAACCAAGTTGCTAAAGGCAAATCATACTTACAGACTAAAATCCTCATTAGCAGCACAAAACTAGATGCCAGGTTTCTGCTATCTTGGTAGTACCCCAGCCAAGGACGCACTAATTAGACAGGGAGATAAACTGTGTTGCTAAAGCAAACCCATCCTTTGTTTATGATTAGGCACTGAGTGACAGTGCTGAGTGAGTATCAAGGTCCAAACTCCCATTAGCACAGAAAAGAGCAAGGGGGTCTCCAAGACAAAAATGCTCGCCAAGACTGAGCACCAGAAATAAGGGCTTTGAACTCTAACTGAACAAAGTCTGATCCCACATAGGTAAGGGAACCAGGTAAAGTGAAGTGGAGGGGTGCATTGTGTGATAAAGCGAGATATATTATGGATACACCGAGGCAGAATCTGGAATCAGTGGTGGGGAAGCAGAAGCTGAACCTTACTTACTTCCCTGTGTAAATTACTACTAAAGACTTTTTTCCTTGTTTTTAATTTTTCTAATTTTTATTGAATCTTTTGGGGTGGCATGTCTTAATAAAATTATATAGGTTTTAGGTTTACAATTCTATAATATATTATCAGCATATTTTATTGTGTGTTCACCATCCCAAATCAAATCTCCTCCCATCACCATTTATCCCCTCTTTATACTTTTCTACCTACCCCCACTCCCTTTCCCTATGATAATCACCACACTGTTGTCTGTGTCCTTGAGGTTTTTATTTATTTATTTTTTAATGTTTTCTTTGCTTAACCCCTTAACCTCACCTTTGACAGCTGTCAATCAGAAACTATCTATGAGTCAGTTTCTAAATCCTGGAAGAAAACATAGGCTGTAAAATCTCAGACATTTCTCATAGCAATATTTTTTTCTGACAAAGAAAACAAAAGAAAAAAATAAACAAATGGGACTACACCAAATTAACAAGTATTTATACAGCAAAGGACACCATAAACAAATTAAAAGACTGCCCAGTAATGGGAGAATATATTTGTCACTGATATATCTGATAAGGGATTAATATCCAAAATTTATAAAGAATTTATAAAGCTCTACATTAAAAAAAAATCCAATTAAAAAATGGATTAAGGACCTGAATAGACACTTCTCCAAAGAGGACATACAGATGACAAAGAGACATATGAAAAGATACTCATCATCACTAATCATCAGAAAAATGCAAATAAAAGTCATCATAAGATATCACCTCCACCTGCCAGATCGACTGTCATCAATAAACCAACAAACAATAAGTGTTGGCAAGGATGTGGAGAAAGGGAAACCTTGTGCACTGTTAGAGAAAGACAAATACCATATGATTTCACTCATACCATATGTTGCATCTAATGAACAAAATACAATAGGCTCTTACATGGTTTCAATGATATGGTGGGGAGTGTGGGACCTGGTCCCTGGGAGCGGAAATGTCATACAGAGTGGTACAATAAAAAGACTAGACGTCTATAGTCACAGAGGTTCTGAAAAGGGTAAAGCAGGAAACAAGATTGGATCAACTTTTAGGGTCTCAGCAAGCCACTGTGAGTGTCATAGTTTTATTATAGATATCTTGAATCTGAACTCTAATCCAGCTACTACATTTTATGCACAAAATGTGTACAAGAAATCATTCCCCCCAAGATCACATATTTATGCAAGATCTTAACCTGAATTAGAATTCAAAGATCTCTAATCCAGTAACTTTCACTGTATCATATTACTTACAGATAGTAAAGACCCAGTCACTAAGGTCACACAATTTTCTACATTGTATTGTTACTGACATTAGGGTTATGAATTAAATTACTATTATTGTCTCAATTAACTCTTTGCCATTTTGGGCAATGAGATCTTTTCCATTAAAATATTTTATTTGCGAAAATCTTGCCCAGAGAGTCAGGCCTGTGAACCAGCCAGAGCACCATGGCAGTCGCATGTGACAGTGTGAAAGAAACCAGCTTTTGACAAGTTTGCACCACGGTTGAGCATAAGCTAGTTGTTCTTGGCTCAGGAGGCATTGGAAAATCTGCTCTGACTGCACAGTTTGTTCAAGGAATTTTTGTTGAAAAATATGATCCTACGATAGATTCTTCTAAAGAGGAAGTTGAAGCAGATTCACACAGTGTGGTAGAAATATCAATACTGAAGGAATGGAACAGTTTACAGCAATGAGGGACTACATGGAAAATAGACAGGGCTGTGCAGTAGTTTATTCCATCACAGCTCAGTCCACATTTAACAGTTTATAAGATCTGAGAGGATGGATTTTTCGAGTTAAAGACATTGATGATGTTCCAGTGATTCTGTTTAGTAATAAGTGTGACACGAAAGACAAAAGAGTTGCAGGAAAGGAATGAGATAAAAATCTAGCAAGGTAATGGAACAACTCTGCATTCTTAAAAATCCTCTGCAAAATAAAAAAAATAAATAAATAAATGCTAATACGATTTCTAGGACCTCATGCAGCAAATTAACAGAAAAATTCCAGTCCTGGGAAGCCCAGCAATGTCATTGTGTCAGTTGCTTAACATACTGAATGCATTGTAGCTCTGAGCCAGATCTGGAGAACTGTTGCCCCATTAAACAGTGCCAGCCTTCCAAGGCTGCTGAGCCTACCAGCATCTTAAAGGGACTTTCTGGGTGGTATCCTCCAAGAGGCAGGCAGCCACTACATCAGTTTGCACATTCTAATCGCTTTCTAGTATCACAAGAGAGACTATTACTTATTAAGAGTCCTAGAGCATGCAGCTGGAAACATCAGATGCTGCAATCCAGTCTTACTGCTGAGAGACATGTTCACCCGCAAATTCCCACATGTATGGGAATGGCGTATCATATGCTTGAACATGCCCATACTTTGCATTGGAGAGTACAGTAATATAAATCCTAAAAACATGACTACTTTAGCATAATAAGAAGTTCGAAGAGCTTCTACATACACTACCCCAGATAACTTCCCTTCCTTGATAGTTTTGGCTTACTGTTTATATATATAAATTTTTTTTTAGAAAGTCAAGGTCATTACCATTGTATTTTACCAAAAAAAAATGCTTTCATTAACATAGCTTTAAAGTTTTTTTTTAAATTTTTAAAAAGCCTGTGGATACAGTGATCTTGTCTTTATACAATAGTCCTTTCAGTATGATGTCTTAGATTAAAGACATATCCTTTAATATCAGTTGGGAAGCAAACATGCACATTTTTCAAATATCTTATTATATGTTTCCTTTTTTGTTTACATAGGGAACAATATTGGGATTGGGTCTAAACGGATGGTCAGACATCCCTCTCATAATCCAGGACTGCTGGCTCCCAACTGCCCTCCTCTGCTGGCCTGGTTGCCCCCAACTGCCTTCTGCTGCAGGCCTTGCCCCCTCCCCCCAATATCCTTCTCCTGCAGGCCTGGTCCACCCAAACTGCCCTCCTCTGCTGGCCCAGTCACCCTTAACAGCCCTCCCTGCTGGCCTGATCGCCCATAACTGCCCTCCCTTGCAGGCCTGGTTCCCCCCAACTGCCCTCTGCTTGCCTGGTCACCCCTAACTTCCCACAACTGCCCTCCCCTGCAGGCCATCTTGTGGTGGCCATCTTGTGTCCACATGGGGGCAGCTATCTTTGACCACATGGGAGTGGACATCTTGTGTCTTAGTGTGATGGTCAATTTGTATATTACTCTTTTATTAGATAGCATAAAGCTCTGTAACATGAAAATTCACACAAAGTTTAAAAGCAAAGTTCTTATATGCTGACTTGTTGCACAACTAACAAACTGAAGTTGTCCTCATCTTTGGCAACATGAATGCTCTTTGCAAAGTATGCTTTCATAGCTGTAAACCTAGTAGGGCTGGTGACTCTGATATAAATTCAGCATACCCTGGAAATGAATTGTCATTGACTTACCCATCATTGCCAGAAACTCATTTAACATATGTTATAATCTACCAACAACTAAAAATGAAAATTGCAAGATAAACAACTTTGGGAGAAATGACATTAACTTGAATTCTCAATAAAGCATGAGAAAAAATAATTTTAGTCTACAATGTGATAAAATAATTCAATATGCCATAGACAATTATTCAAATATGTAGAACAACAAAATATGTATTTATAACTGTTTTTAATAACAAGAAATTTTAACTAATTTTAAACCACCATTTTGTTATTTTTAAAATACCTTTTACTTATTCACTAATGTTTAAGCACATACACATACACAAACACCAAGCTGACATTTTCCTAAATTAATAGCCTACAAAATTCAGCAGAAAAGAAAACTGTTTAGAGACCTATATTGAAAGTCTTCTTAAGTATAACAATTCAAGGCTATAATTCTATTTCCCTAAGCTTTATAACTTAACCGAAGAAAGTGATTTCAATGAAAGAAATTATATGAAATGAGACTACCTGTAATAAATTATTAACATCTTGAAAGTACATTTATATATATAATTTATTAGTTTAATGTTCTTACTTTGCAGATTCATTGGTAACATTATTAGAGCTTTATGTCAAATAAAGGTCTCTGTATGGCATTATTACTTCAGAATGGTACAAACCGAATTATAGGGAGTAACAAATTCAGACTGCAAAAGATTGAAGCTCTTATTTCTAGAGCAGTCTACCAGTAGCTCTATATAAGCCCACACTTTAACATGGACTTTGCATAATTAGCAAGAATAAGAATAACAGTGATCAAGCTGCTAATATTGTTATGCATGTAGAAAAGTAAAAGATTCTCAGGTAGTTCTTTAAAAATCTCAACTCAAGTTTCCCTTTTGTGCACTGAAACTCTTCCTATCCAATGGCACTCCACACCTGATTAGATGCACACACAATTTGGTAATACTTTTACTGCAAGATGGTGTAGAAGATAAATTATCAAGTAATCATTTACTATCCCAAACAAGTTTATTGATTTTCAGAAGTGTGGCAATATATACTATCTGTAATGGAAAAACCAGAATTCTATATTTTCCCCTTAGATAATAAAACAACCATCTCTAATAATGTACAGTATTTCCAATTACTGTGTTAGATTTCATATTTTCTATACTCCAATTTAAGTCTCAAAATCAGTTTTAAGAAATGCTACCTATTTTGTGCTCTCAAAAATACCACATGCCTGAAAATTTTCATGTTAGAGCTTGGAGAACTTTAATACTACAATATAGACATGAGTTGCTCTGTGGGTCTGTAAGACTGAAGCTAAATATATTACTATAGTTTGCATTTGGTGAAACCTATTATTTCAATTCTTAAAATATTTTTATTCATTTTTAAAATATATGTTATTGATTTTTTACAGAGAGGAAGGGAGAGGGATAGAGAGTTAGAAACATTGATGAGAGAGAAACATCGATCAGCTGCCTCCTGCACACCCCCTACTGGGGTTGTGGCCCGCAACCAAGGTACATGCCCTTGACTGGAATTGAACCTGGGACCCTTGAGTCCACAGGCCAATGCTCTATCCACTGAGCCAAACCGATTAGGGATCCTTTTTGATTCTTTATATTCATCCTTATTTATTAGGGTTTCTTAATTGTCTTACCTGGGTTTTATAAAGTAGTTCCTCGGTAATATTGGGTAGACTTTTTTAATGTGTATTCACTATTAACCCTTGTTTATTTAAGTTTCTGTTGGGACTAAAATGATTTAATGTAAGTGAATAGAAATGAATCAAATAGATATTTTAGATATAGCTAGTGGACAGATAGATTGATAACTGAATATATAGAGTGAAAGATGTATCAGTCTATCTTTTAATAGTTATCTATCCCAAGTTTTCAGATTATTCTGTCAAATTTTTAAACTATACTCATAGAAGTAATGTGACTTAAAGAATAATCATTAAGCAGTTGTATTATTTAGTTGTTCTCTGAATAACAGTCATATATAATAAGTTGTGTTTCTAAATAATAGGGTTGTTCTGCCACTGGAGAACAAAGAAAATGTTCTTTGGATTTGAATCAAACAACCAGCTTTACTTTGCCAATCTAGATATGTCTAGAAATATTGTATAACATCTCTACAAGATTCTAAGATTCTTGCAGGAGTCCCTCCCAACATCCCCTGCCCTCCTCAGATCAGGTCTTTTTCTGTGATCTAAGTCATGCAAAAGATTTCTAGGTAATATCACTGACTCAAGTTTCTCCCATTTCATTCCATCTCCCATTTTATTGTCATTGAAAAGATTTTTCTAAAACACCAATAAATCAATTCATCCATGACTAAAAACCTATGGTGACATGATACACCTAACAAAATGGCTAGAATAGATACGGACAACACCAAATGCAAACAAGCATTCAGAGATACTGGATAGCCTGTGCATTGCAGGTGGAAATCTAGATGGCACCGTTACTTTGTGAAGCACTTCGGCGGTTTCCTGTAAAACTAAACATGCAGTTATGATACCAGAGAGCAATTGCACCATTGAACATTTACTCCAGAGAAATAAAAACATTACCACAAAAACCTGTACACAATCTTCAGAGTAGTTTATTCATAATAGCCAATTACTAGAGACAACCCAGTTATCTTCCAACGGCTGAATGATTATTCTTAGCATAAGATATTAAAAAAGGAACAAACTAGTGATACATGCACAACTTGCATAGATCCAAAATAATTAGTGAATAATATTGAAAAAACAACCACCTCAGATAATTTTAAAAGTACATGCAATTTAATTCCATTTAGATAACACTTCTTAGTAATAGCCAGGGATCAGAAATGGGGATGGAGGGGTGGTGAGTATGGCTACAGAAGGGCAATACCAGGGATCCTTGTGATGTCAGTTCTCTGGTGGTGATACAGTACCCTGCTTTTGTAAGATGTTACCATTTCATTATCTGTGTTCTACTACTGGGTAAAGGTTAGATGGGATGTCTCTATTATATCTTAAAATTTCACATGAATCTATAATTGTCTCAAAATGAAATGTTTATTAAAACAAAACAAAAAAACACCTATGATGACTTCACAGTGTTCACAAAGAACTAAAAATTTCTCAGTGTCTTATATGTAAGGACATTTAGAATACGTCCTTTAGACATTTATTATCTTTACTGGTTCTGCTCTCCCACCTTACCTCTGCCTGCAACCTACACTTCATACATGTTAAACGTCCTGCCCACAGACTTCCTCTTTTTCTTCTCTAAAACAATACTAATAAATATTTTTTACTATGGCCACCAGGGACGAGAAAAGAGAAGCTAAACAATACATTTTTCTCCCTAAGTACACTTAACAATATAAAAACTAGTTATAGGGAAAATAACCCTAATTTGTTTATTTTATTACTTGTGCTCTACTAAAAAGAATTAAGTTGCTTTCAAAATTCATGTAATATAACAATGTTGAGTACATTTTCATAAAGAAAGAAAAATGTACCAAAGAGAATCATTTAAAGTAAGTTGCTCACATGTTGCACACCACACACCAACAGGGGCCTTTATTTACAAAGGGCACAATCATACACCTGATGAGGTTACACGCACCACTCTTTTATATGCTTTAAAAGCGTTGGCCCATTTAACCGTCAATACTACCCTAGGAAATAGTCATTATCTTCTTTATATAATAAAGAAATTGAGTTTCAGAGTGGGGATATGGTACATGTACATTTAATTCCCTAAAAATTAGAAATATGTTTGGCTATAAGCTCTCTAGGAGCCAATTCAAAGAGGAGAACTGAGTCACGTAAAAGTCAGAGCATCCATTATGTGGAGTAAAGTTGTTTGTGAAAACACAGATGTTCCAGGAGCTCAGGACAGATTAAGTCTGCCTACTTCCTAACAGAAGGACAGCGCTAAAACAGTGGAAAGTATGTTGAATAACATTCTTGTTATTTCCAATTGCAATTAGATGGCTATACAATGATGCTGCATAGATTTCTTAAAATTACCAAAAGTTTATAATCCCTACTTCAACTGAACTAAAAACCAAAATTCAACACATTCAGATTTTAATACACTGATTAGATTTTCCTAATTTTGAGCAATTAAGGTGCCATGTTCTTCTACCTGATTCTCGCTGTAGCCTGATAATGTTGCAAGTCTCAGCCTATCATGCCTGCCTGATCTTCACTTGCAAAGTGTTCATTTTCATCATTGTTTTGGGTCAAAGTGAAAACAGTACTCAATAGAACATTTTCCTTTTTGAATATACAGAGTAATTAAAAATGTATATTCCACAGATCGCTTGTCCTGGGTATTAGAACACTTTTATAAAAAATTTAAATAAATTTCCATCTTCTCAGTTACTACAAAATATGCTATTACATAGCATTTCTCTATGAGATAGTTTCACCTATTAGCAGGTTTCTAGTATTTCCTAGAAAGGATCGTATTATTTAGGTATTTATGTTTCTCATTGATTCAAGTAGGTGTAAGATTACATACACTCAATATAGAAAATAATTATGCAATCTAAAGTCAACTTTTACAATAAAATAAAATGATTTAAATTATTCTTCTATAAATTCCTGTTTATGTAGTTGATATTATTAAATGTTTGTAGTTACATTTTACTTCACTAAATGATTCATTTTCACTTTCCATTTGATTTTCTGGACTTACTTTAAATTAGACTTAAAATAAAGGATGCTATAAGGATAAAACCATGCATACATTAATAAGTAGTTTATTTTTAGAGTGGGGGAAAGAGAGTAGATTTTTTTTCATAATTTAAAGTATATATCAAGGAAATTTGAAGTTTCATAAATTGGTTCTCAGTTTCTAGGTCTGATAATTCACCATTCACCTTTAAGACACCTAAATACAATGTATAATTTCTTGTTTTGTGTTATTATTACTAACACATTTTGATGAGATCCTATGTATAATCTATTAAAATAAATCCTTGGAACTATATGCAAAAATCATTTGCTATATATATTTAGGGATTTTTTAGCCATTTGCAGAATTAAAAAATGGACTATTTTATTAAGCTATCATTTTGATAAATTAATAAAATAAAATACTTAGCAACATTTTTTTTTCTAAAAGCTTTGGTTCCTCAAACACATTCAATTGTCTTCTACAACTCAAGTGAGCCTTGGGAAGAGGTAGTGTGCTGCAGCCTGCCAGCATTTCCTGTGGATCAACCCTCCATGCTATGGATTTTGGTGGACGTTTAAGTTCTTACTCATAAACAAGTTGGTCTCTACACAACAAACAAAAAATAAAAGAAAGAAAGAAATGTAAGTTTAAAAAATTAAAGATGGAAGGGATGGGGATTCTTAAATGTAAAATAATTCTGAATAAATATTTAACTAATATTTAATTTTATGTATAATACACCTCTGATATTTTCAGTACATAATCTCATTGGATTTTCAAAAAAATAAGAACATGTTATTATCTATATTTTAGAAATGAGAGATTAACAGAGAGATTGTCTTCTTCACATTTACACACCTAATAAGTGGTAATTAAAAACCTGCATATTTTATGTTTAGACAGCAGAAAGATATGATTCACAAAGAGAAATGGCCTTTTAAATCCACATTTTTATTATAGGGTTGAAAAGTTAGTATGCATCAAATGCAACAAGTTTACTTTAAAATAGTTTTGTGCTGTAAAATGCTTTAATTTATTTCATTAATAATTGCCACCATTTACAAGTCTAAAGGGTGCCCAGAAGATATAGCGTTATTTCAGCAGACACTCAGCAAATGTCACATTGCGGTTTTCTTCTTATATAAACAGAAGCCTCAAGAGACAAAAATGAAACTTCTTACATGAAAGATTATACTTTCTAAATGTCAGTCTCTTAAAATACTCTAAACCCTTTTTAAATATAGTTAATGCAAATAACCTAAAATAGAATTCAAATTAATGGTTTTTTTCTTTACAAGCAGGTTGGCAGATACATGCACAAGGTACAAAGCCAAGCAACTCTGAGCAGTTATAAACAGTGCTATTCAGTGAGCATAAACAGAAAAAAAATTCCATGGAGTGTGAATAGGTTGGCTTGATACCATCTGCAATTAAGAACACCATAACCTAGCTAATTGGTTTTGTACACGATGGCTGGTGACTTCTTGCCCAGTTCCTAAAATTGCTAGATGTATGCCAATTGTTATAAGTTATATTTACACATATGTGAAATTTTAAGCTATACATCTTGTGTCCATGTAGAATGTTTAATGTTTTCTACTTTATTTCACATATTGGTACTTTTTGATGGAATAATTATTTAACATCTACTTTACAAATCTCAAAGTCCACATTTCAGTGAGTTATTTCTTCACATCCTTAGGTAGTTTTTATTTTTCAGTCATGAATTGGTAGATTGGTACACCTCTTATATATATATTTTTTCTCCTTCCTTCCTATAATTTAGATATAAATACTTAAATCTAGTTATTTCTTTAAAAACAATATATTTTTCTGGCTTATACATAAGTATATACATTAAAATTATTGTAGCAAGCACCCACATATAAATATATGAGTTGGTGTCCTGAAGATAAATTAATCACATATCTTACTAACTTTGTGCAGTTAATTATTCTATAAACATTTTAAATCAAGTAACAGACCTTGGAATATCAATAGAGACACAGTGTTAGAGTGTTAGGGATGTTTGTCCTCTAAGTTAACTTTATTATTTCAATATCATAAGCCACCAGAATGCCCAGACTAGACTCTTTTCTGGGACTTCTCACTTCCTTTAGGCATATCTCATCTCTAGATTTCTATTCTGTAATTATTATTAAAGTCCAACTGTTTTAAGGGAGAATGTATAATAATGTGAATGTACTTACTACCACAGATTTGTACACTTAAAATTTGTTAAAATATTAGATATTATGTTATGTGTATCTTCCACAAAAATGGAGAAAGAAAATACATTATGTTCTCTTAATTTGTTACACACAAAATTCAACTAATGGCATTGAACAAATAATTTTTAATATATTTTTATTGATTTTAGAGAGGAAGAGAGAGATATTTATTGATTAGCTGCTTCCTGCATGCCTTCCCCGCCCCTCTGACTGGGGACTGAGCGCACAACCCGGGCATGTGCCTTTGATTGGAATCAAACCTGGGACCCTTCAGTCCACAGGCCAACACTCTATCCACTGAGCCAAACCAGATAGGGCTGAACAACTAAATTTTTAGAACCACTCAAAGCAATGTAAATAAGGACAAAAGACACTCTGCTGTGAAATCATTTACATTCTTATCGTAAAAAAAAAATAATGTATAGAGTTAAATGCTACTAAAGGAATCCAGAGGAAGACCTTAAAATATCCTTGGATCAAATTAAATACTTGAATGAATACAGAATTGCTGTAACTCATTGGAGATCTATGTTCTCTTGGTAAATGAAGCATGTTTATAGCACCCAGAATGTCCACTTCCCCATGCTTCCCACAGGCCACTGAGTCAACACATATGACAAGGCTGCAGGGTTAATAATCTATGTGCAAAATTGTAGCCACTAACTTCATTTTCATTTGCATCTGTCCTCTGGGCTCCAAATGTGAAGGAAGATATTGACTCAGACACTTGGAATTCAGCTACCTATTTTTTTAAGTTCCCAAGATAATGAGAATCAGCAGTAGAATCCCAGGTGACATCCAGTGCCTCTGTATAGATCTAGGGTTTTGTTCAAGGGGTTATGCTGGCAGATTCATAGATAACAAAGAATTAAAAATAACACTAATCTATTCTATAGCATCTTTCTCTTTCAAAAATACGTTGCTTGCACTTTGAAGGAGAAATAAAACTAGTGGTTCTCCTTTATCTAGAAATACCAATATACTTCTATTCAATTATAATAGATCCTGTATTTTTAGCATTGTGAAAAGTCAGTTTTATTATAGTCTTTTCACAATTTTATTTGACTGATTTCAATTTGTCAAGACTTGCTTTAAAATATTTCCATTTTTAACTTAATTGCAACATGATTCAGATGTTTTAAAAATAGCTACATTCTCAGTGTATTATATGAAAATATATATGGAATGCACAATTTCATATCAGTAATCTAGTGGTTCTTTTCCTTGTATTTTTTGTCTCCTTATAATTAAGTAATATCAGTTGATTAATTTAGTTTTGGTCTTGTGCTTTAAGAAAAAGTATGTTTATCCCCACCAAAAATGCCCTGTTCTTGCAATATGTGGAAACATTTTCTAGATCGCCAAAGATCTAAAATGGTGGTGTGGGTAAGTAGGTATTTGATTTAATATCAAATAACCACTTTCCTCTACTCACTAAACCCCTGAAAATCAATATTACTATATACAGATTTTCCTGAGGTACTCTGCCAGATTTGCTATTGCTTGAATTTTATGTGGTAGTGTCCTTCTCTTAACCCCCAACAGAATTTCACTTTTTTAATAATTTATTAAGTTCATTTGCTAAGTGACTTTTGCATTCTGGCACAGTTGTGTTGCCTAATAATTTTCTGATATATAGAATCTTATTTTCCCATGTGATAGTGTAGCATCAGTTCCAATTTATAAATTGAGCAAGATGTCAGAAACTGTGTTACAGCATGGCACTATGTTCATGTTTCAAGGAAAGTGATTAGCAAATGTAAAGACATTACTGTCTTTCTTATATAAGAACTGACTTTAAGCTACAAATTAGATATTGCTCCATACCATATAGCTTCACAAAATAGAATAAAGTGGACAACTTTCTAATTCAGGTCAGGTAATCATGCAGTAAAACAGGAACAAAGTATAATAGCACATTTTATTACCTGTCTTATACATCTGTTTTCACTTTAGTACCAGAAAAATAAAAGTGAAGAGAGGAGAAAGATGAATGTGTGTATATTTTCGATCAGGCCATAAACTGTGGAGAGAGGTATAGTATTGAGAAGTATAGTATTTTCCAAACTCAGTCTTCCAACTTCCTCCACAAAGAAATTAGCAATTGTTAAGATTATACCAGGGGTTAGCAATTATGTTCCACATAATGCATGTCTCCAATTCTAAGTAGGTATTATAGTTAATGGTTATGAGAAGGTTCAGAAGACTAGTTAGCAGATTCAAGTCCAGATGTCTTAAATTCCACATTCCCCCCAAACTATCTATAGTATTTAAGCGAAGAACTCATCGCGTGCCGAGTGAACACTATCCAGCTTTTAGTACCAAAGTTGACATACATTTTATTAGAGCATCTGTAGCCTTACTAGACAGCTGGGTTGTTTTTGTTTGTTTTATTACCTATAATCTGAGGTGTGTTTTTTACAAAATTATCTTTAGATTTTTCCTGATTACTATCACCTCCCAAACAAATTTTTTTTATCCTCTCTTGCTTATTTCCTGCTTTTAATAAATGAGAAGTACCATTCTCTGAAACTGTAAAGCTGACATAAATATGCAGAGGCAAGATATTTAGACAATTTGAGTAGAGTCCCAAATTAGATAAACTCAGTGTCTGTATATTGTTTGCCCTTAAAATTGTATCACAGCACAATGCCTGTCCACATGAAAAAGGAGTGGTATAATATATTTTTATTGAATGAATGAATGAACATATGGTTATTTTCA
Organism: Corynorhinus townsendii; assembly: GCA_026230045.1. Lineage (NCBI taxonomy): Eukaryota > Metazoa > Chordata > Mammalia > Chiroptera > Vespertilionidae > Corynorhinus > Corynorhinus townsendii. The sequence continues at coordinate 91,126,461 of JAPDVU010000002.1, forward strand.
TAGCTGTACTCCCAATGCCTAAGCAGTAGCTGGCAAGTGAATGATATTCATAATGTCTGACTGCCTCCTGTTTTGATCTCCTAAACAATAAGTCAAGGTCTGATTATTATAGACAGATCAGGGAATGTGAAACTCCATGGAAGATTTAAATTATCTGTCCTCTGCCTTAATTTAATTTTTAAGTGGGAGTTGTTTTAGCTAAGAAATCAATTTAATTTTTAATTGGATGGCATTATTGGTGATAATGATGAAAGTGAGGTAATACTTAATATTCCAATGAATTTAAGATCTCATCGAGCATAAAACACTGTACATCTTAAACCCAAGGTATTGATGAATACCTTAGCTTGGAATTTTAATTTAAAGCTCACTGGATGTTGTTTATAAGAGTAAAAGGATATTGGAGTGACTAAAGAAACTCTTGTGGAGTCACACACTGAGGCCGGGTCATGAGTAAATATCAAAAACCTATTGAGTGAAAAAGAAAATTGTGAAGGGATAATATAATGCATTAGCACTCATTCAGTTAAAAATTTGTATTCCCTTTTTGAGGATCTTCTATGCAATTATAATTGTTCTAGGAAAAGGACATGCTATAGTCAACAAAACAATTAATTTACATTTTGAAATAAATAGTCTTATTATTATGGATACATAGTGATGTAATGAAATTCAAAAATACATATGGAAAAGGTACCACTAAGATTTTCCCCTCACTATTTTTAAATCTGAAGGAAATCCGACAATACATTCTCATTTGATATTTGGGTTGGGTTCGTGAGTGACTGCCATATTATTTTGTGTATGTTTTAAAGTTTGATTATTTTACAGGCAAAGCCATTTTAATAACCCTATTCACTTGGAACTATTGTATAAATGTGCGTAACAAAACCATAACAATTTGGTTACGGAGAGTTGAGAACTTTTGTTTTAGATCAAAACAGGAGGTGGTAAAAGAAATGCCTCAGTGTGGGAAATAAAGGGAAAAAAATGTTCTGTGCACAATTCAGCATTTGAATTGGCACTCTTCACTTTTAGTTTCAGTGCTGACTTTTCAGTCTTCCAACTTCCTCCACCAGCATGTCTGCCTCTCAAGGGGCAGCAACTCTCAGCTCCACATGGGCTGGATTTGGCAGGTGTGGTGTAAGAAGTAAGCCAAGCGCTTGAATCTGGGTCTTTTTTTTTTTTTCTTTCATCCTTTCTTTCTTTTATCTATGTTTTTAAAGCAATATCTAGTCCTTCAGATCATTCTTTGGCAACTTCTATATTGCTTGGACCACCATCAATAAGGGTGTTCACACAAAGTGAGTATTGCCAGAAACTCAGATTCTGTGGCACCAGTGACCTTGCTGGTCATCAAGCCAGTGCACCTGCTGCTGGTGCAGAAGCCGGCAGTGAATAAAACTGGTATCATCTCATTCACCAGCTTAGCATTGAAAGAAACTACAGGCATGTAGAAATATTTCCTGGAAAATTGGGAGACATTCCCAGAAACACATTTTTTTTTCACTTTAAGATTTCTTTTGCATTTTCCTAATCCAGAAAAAAATAAAAAATAACGTTTATGCATTTCAGAACTAGCAGAGGGCTGAGTTGAGTTTCAAAACTAGAGCTATGACTCAAAGAACTTCCCATTCCAAGACACTTTAATGCGAACATGGATGTGCTTATTTTAATTTCTTTAGGTCTTATTAGGAGGTTTTTGGAGCAAAATTTCTTTCAGATGGGAAAATCTGATAATTTAATACCTTAAATTTTTCATTTAAAATTAATATCATTCAAAAACTTGTTGTCATTAAATAGAGTTTCCCTCTACCCATCTTCCCACAAATCTTGGCTTCTTTTCAAGCTCAAGAGAAGTCAAGTTTAAATTGTAGGAGAATTAGGACTTAGGTAATAAAAATAATTTTCTAAAAAGTTGTATTGTGTTCTGAATGCTTAATGCACCAGTTTAAAACAAACAAACAAAAAGAATGAAACACATTTACTATCTAATCCCTCACCAAACCTCAGTCTCATGTAAATAAGTTGTGACTGATGAATTTGTTAATATGTTATTATATATTATATTAATTTAGAAGGTTAAAAAACATTGAGAGTTCATGTTACCAAAAAATATAGACTACATTTTGAAAAATGAAAACCTACAAAGACAGGCCATATCCATTTAGATTTTAACTAGAAAAATGTATAGGATAATAAATTTATCAAAGTTGATGAGTTTTTCATACACAAAAGCAAAATCTAAAAAAAGTAAATTACTTTTATACATTTAGAGTAAAACTATTACTAATTAGGTTTTAGGTGAAACATTGAGGTGAATGTAGTATATATATACGCTTATATTTAGTATGTATGTATTTTGTCAGGTACATTCATGAATTTTAAATATATGATATATAACAATATTACAGATAATTAAATAAATGGAGAATAAAATCCAAAAACTCTCCAAAGATATGCACAAACTATTTGTACATTATTTGAAAATACTCAAAAATGTGTACACATAAAATAAAAAAAATAAAATAAAATAAAAACACTACATAGCTCCATACAGAGATAATTCAATCTAACTCTCATCAAATCAAGTGCACGCTCATCAGTCTTTGCTTGGGCCTTCACAAATAGGTTTGGCTTACTGAATGTTGAAGAAAATTCATTTTTTGGCAAAGGATGTGTACACAAGAGAAGTGTTTTATTGAGATAAAATTAAAATTTAAAGACCATTTTTCTCCATGATTGTTTTAGTTCCTGTATGACTTCCAAATGAAGGAGATGCTTTAAACATATGGTGGGGGTTAAGATGCCATCTGTACCCTGCACGGGACCTCATACATGCTAAATATTGGGATAGCTTCTCAATCAACACTTCTCCTAACTGAAAAGTAGAAGAAATAGATAATCAAGCTTTGATTATAAAAATTCAAGTTATTATTATCACATAGCCATGAGCATATAATGTACAAATATTCACACATTTTCATAGAAGATATTATAGGAAATGTTCCTTTGGAACACTGAAATGACTATCAGAACCATAAATTTAAGTCTACAAAATTGTTAATTAACTAATTGCATATTGTATAAATTGAATCTAGTAAGAAAAATACATCAATATATTAACTATACTGTTATGATATTTTGAAAGCCTTTTTGAAAAAAATCATTCTAGATATTTTATGAAAGACTCCATATGATTATTGCTTTTTATCCTATTATTTAAATAGAGGTGCTAACTTCTTAGCCACTGTTTGTTACAAACCATGAAATTACCCCACCATTAGCAAAATTTATATTCAAAACAACAGTCAGGCTTCTTCCTCCAGATATATCTATATTTTTTGCAATTGATTATATCTGATGAGAAACACATGAGGACTTATAAATTACTAATAAAAACTGTGGAGTTGAGAAGCAAAGAGAACATAATATTTCTCTCTATAGCACATGTGTGTGCATGTGTGCACGCATCCCTCCCCTCACCCCCCAAACACACAACAGGGGAAAATTTGTAGTCTGCATTCCTAAAGTTTAATTAGGCACGTTTTATGAGCAGACAAGCAAATATGAGAAATACCTGAAAGTATGCCACCTGCTCTTTTTTCTTAATACTTAAATTGTTTGTCTTAAGGCTAGGTTTGTATTACAAATATAGATTTATGTCTATGGGATTATGCAAGAAATTGAATTTTGAGTAACACTATTATTATCATAACAATAGTGAAATAATATCTTATGAAGGATCACATTAGTGACCAGGGAACATGGTTTAGTGGATTCAACAGTAGATTAAATGTTCTCAGGAGCCTCCAAGTGGCACAATGAATATATATTTACTTGTGGCTTATTTAAAGTAAAGCAGATTGACTTTTTTACAACTAAGTGAACCATTTGGTGTGTCAGTATACTCATCAAAAAGCAAAAAACTATTATCATTACGATATAGTACCTTATTAGTATGAGTGACCTCACTCTCCCTAAAGAAAACCAGTTTAGGCTACTATTTTATTTAATTCTTCAGAAGAGCCACAAACTGGGTTTTATATCAGTAATAATCATATTTAGTTATCTTTGGTTTTCCTAAGAAAGAATATCCTATATAATAAAGAGCTAATATGCTAATTAGACCAGAAGGGGGAATGACTTTTCAGAATGACCAGTGGGAGGGGGTTGGGGCCATGGGGCCACGAGGCAGCTGGGGTTGTGAGGGCTGAGGCAGCTGGGGCTGCAAGGGCCTATCTTTGCATGCATCAGGCCTCTAGTTTAAGGTAATAAAAATCTACAGGGTAAACACCAACTTATATTTTACTATTATGTTGAAAAATTTAAAGTCCATCCTATATAATAAAAGCCTAATATGCAAATTGTTCCCTTGGGCAGCTCTTTGATCAAGAGTTTGACACCTCGCTATGACATCGCTGACCACCAGGGGAAAACGCAGAATATGGTGGGTGTTGGTGACACAACACTGGCAGTGGGTGGCAGTGAAGGAGCTGCCAGCTCCAATGGGTGCTGACAATAGTGGGACCATGGCGGGATGGGGGAGCAGGTAAGCAGGCAGCGCTAGGCCAAGTCAGGTGCAAGTGGGGGCTTGATCATCCTGCTGATCGCCCCATAGTGGTGGGGCCCCGCCTGGCTCCCAAGCACTGAGGGAGCCAGCCAGGGGACCCAGCCCCAATCCATTGCCCCTCAGGCAGGATGGTGGAGCAGGAGAGGGGGCAGTGCCAGGCCAAAGGTGGGTGCCAGGCAGGGCTGAAGGTTCTGCGAGGCTGGGGGCACAAGCTGGGGCTATGAGGCTGGGGGCACGAGTTCAGACTGCCAGCCCCGATCAGCCCCAATTGGGACTGGGCACGATGGCCCCCAATTGGCCCCGATGGGGAATGGGCAAGATGGGGCCAAACAAGCCCTGAAGCCCTCCTGCAATATCTTCCAGGCAAGCCAACCTCCTGCAGTCCCTCCCCTCCACCGCAGGCCACCCCATTGACCCTGATCACTGGCCAGGCCGAGGAACCCCACCCATGAACAAATTTGTGTACTGGGCCTCTAGTATTTTAATAAAATTGTGGGTTGTTTATTTTGTTTTCATTCCTATTTAAATTCTCTGACATTGTTTCCTCCAAATTCATGAGTAACATAATTTTCATCTTAGCTGCAATTACACACACACACACACACACACACACACACAAATTTTATCACCTCAACTCATTCTTATAGGAAACCTTGAGGCATTAGGTAACTCTTGACAATAACCCATAATTTCCCTCTACCTTTTCTAAAGGGGAAAAAAAATCATACGTGTTGGTTTATAACTCTCTATCCTGCCCTGATCTCTTTTCCTAGTTTTGTTATGCAGTTACAAGGTTATCACAAAGTGACATGAAAATTATATTAAAATAATAAAGCCAATAATTCAGAGTAAATGGTTAGGAGTCCTGCTTGAATACCTTCTAAATCTGTTCATGAATAAAAACAATTTTTATTGGACTAAATATATTGTCAAAATCTAAAAATTTATGCATATTGACACTGTGAATTATTTTCTGAGTTCAGCAATTTTGATGCCTGTCCTGATTTATAAATCACCATATAGTTGCCTGAGCATGCACAAGATATTATGAGCACTGTAAAATGATTGGTGACTGACTTCCTATGCTGTTGTTCCTAATGAGAGAATACACAATTATTCAGAACACTGCAATTGTGAAAGTGTCTCCGCCCACCTCAAGCAATTTGTGCTTTCTCTCAACTGGGCTAAGGAACATTAATATGATGTTTTGATATAAGTTTTAAGATTTAAGTACTATTTCTACCATTGTAAATTGTATGGAATTTTATAGTTTATTTATATTGCATGGCCCTTTTAGTTTACTAACATTCTCAATAGTAACATTGTTTAAGGTAAACTTATGGACATTTAAAAGGTTACAGTATAATTTTTGAGCTATAATTTTAGAATGTGTAAAATCAATAACGTATATCCATATATATATATATATATAAATTACATATAGATAATATGTATTATTTAAATTTTAGCTCTTACTTAGGGTTTTATTTAAATATAAACATCCTCTATAATAAAAGTCTAATATGCTAAGTGTCCTGTCATACAGTAAGCCACTCAACCAATCAATGGCGTAATACGCTAATGATGTGCTAAGGCCGCTCAACTGCTCACTATGACGTGCACTGACCACCAGGGGAAGACACTCTGACCAGTAGGTTAGCTTGCTGCTGGGGTCGGGTCGATCGGGACTGAGCTAGACAGGCTGGGCACACCCTTCAGCCCTCCCACGGTCCCTCCCCAGCTGGCCAATCTCCTGCATCCCTCCCTGACCCCGATCGTGCACCAGTGGCGTCTCTCAGCCTGGTCTACACCCTCTCGGAATCCAGGATCCCTCGGGGGATATTGGAGAGCTGGTTTCGGCACAACAGCACTGACCACCAGGGGGCAGACACTCCACACAGGAGCTGCCCCCTGGCAGTCAGTGCGCTCCCACAGGGGAGCACTGTTCAGCCAGTAGCTGAGCTCTTGGCTTGCGAGCACAGCGGCAGTAATGGGAGCCTCTCCTGTCTCCACGGCAATGCTAAGGCTGTCCCACTGATGGCTTTGGCCTGCTCCCCGTGGGACATCCCCTGAGGGCTCGCAGACTGCGAGAGGGTGCAGGCTGAGCTGAGGAACGCCCTCACCCCCCGTGACAGTACATGAATTTCGTGCACCAGGCATCTAGTCTTTAAATATTTAAAGATATCAAATCTTAACATCTTTTAATAAAAAATATTTTAAATATGGTAATATTTCAAATCTCTTTCTAATTTCTTCAATAAAATTGCAACCTGACCTATAAACTATATACATACACATATAATTATCACTGATGCTGTTAATAAAGAATAATGGTAATGACAATATACATATAAATCCTGTGAAGATTTAAAATACCTTGTAAAACAAAGGAAAGTCTATGGGTATATTTAATAGAAAATTATAAGGTATTTCTATGTATCATATAAATTTACAGTTTTTCCTAGCAAGTGTATTGAACTACAATTTAAAAGTATAATGTAGACTTAGGGTAGAAATAAGAATAATACCAAATTTCAAGGTGGATTCATCTATTTCCTGCTTCCATGCATATCATCTAACAACATAATTACTTTGGTTATATAAAATGTACCTAGATTAAATCAATTTAAATTGCACTGAAAGGCCAGAAATACTACTGGACACTCTACCTTCTTTTCTTCATCAGCATTTTTGTCAGTATCTGAACCAAGGCAGTTATTTTAAAGAATAACATCTAAGATGTTGTATAAAAAGTGTTAACTTGCATTGTAAATACAAACCAAGAAAATGAAAAATGTGATGGAAGCAACACAAAATATTTTAAATGATCATAAATCATCAAACACACTGACAAGTATCTAAAACCAGGTTCATGCACATTCAGTATTTTATAAGTCATATATAAAACACTGCTTTTTTATATAAAATATTCATAAAATTCATATAATTATTACACTGGAATGACTTGTCCTAACTCTACATTTCACTTTATCTGTAAAAGCACAGTGGAAGGAATGGCACACTTAGATTTTTTAAAAATAAGATCACCAGATTTTAAGTTGGTAATATAATGTTCAGAATTATGTTTTTAAAGATAGGCAAACTTTGAATATATTTATGCCATTTTTAAAACAAATTAAATAAAAAATTCCAGTATGGCCTTTTGTTTAGATACCTATTTTAGCAAAAATATGACAATTTATCACCCTGTACCTGTAAGTAATACTGATTTTTAGGTAGATAAAGCTCTTTTAAACCATGTTCAACTTCTGTCATTTTTTTTTTAATTCTCATTACTGAGATCTCTAAGATAAAACAAGAACACCTTAGAACACAGCTCACATTACTTTTGAAGTGTAAACAGTGGATCAATTCGCTACCTATTTGCCACATTGAGATTTCATTCACACATATACCATAATTTTCCTTTTCACTCAGAACAAATACTAGGGAGCTTTTCTGATTAAAATTGATGTATAATCTGTTTCATGTCTGTCGAGTATAAAGTTTATGGATACTTATTCCTGGAGGTAGTAAATGAATGTTTTTATAATAATGTTTTAAGTGTTCTAATACATTTAATAGTGAGTTCACTTCTAATAGTTTTCTTCATTTCTAGGGCTCCGGGACCACCTTCCCTTTTGGATTTACATTAAACAGGATGTCCATATGAAAATGCAGGTTCCTGGGTGCCGCACAAGGCCTGCATCAGAATCTCAGGCAGTAGGTACTCAGGAAGAGGCATTCTTAAAGTGCTTTTCTGGGATCCTTCTGTACATCAGCGTTTGAGTACCAATATCTTACAGGGGAACATTATAGTTTGTAGTGGCTTATCTACAGCATACAAATCAGATAGATAAATCAAGAACTCTAATGTTTTGTACAGAAATTAAGGCCAAGTAATTTTCCCGAGTGACAGTAAATAGTCCATGTAGCAGAGTGGCTCAAATCAGCTTTTCCCAAAAAGGGACGGACCCGCAGCACTTAACAATTATGTCTCCATGGGAAACTCACTTTCTTTCTGTATATTGTTATGAAAAATAATATCTGCCTTTTTAAAGAACAAAACACAATGAGTTATCTAAAGTCTCTACTACATGAGCCCTGCTGGCATGGCTAAGTGGTTGAGTATTGACCTATGGACAAGCAGGTCATGGTTGACTCCAGGTCAGGGCATAAGCCCGGGTTGCAGGCTTGATCTCCAGTGTCGGGTGTGCAGGAGGCACCCTATCAATGATTCTCTGTCATCATTGATGGTTTTTTTCTCTCTCTCTTCCTGAGCCTTCCTCTCTGAAATCAATAAAAATATATTTTAAAAAATAAAGTATATAATACATGAAATGCTTTGTAAACAGTTACCATCATCATTAACTTTTTGGTCCTAATTCCAATTCTGTTATAGAAGAACACCTATGTTTTCTTTACTCATGGTCATTTATCTACTGACTTGGATTCCCCTAATACTGTGTTGTTGTTTTTTAAATATTCTGGTGAATAATATTACCTTAATTATAGAAAAGATAGATTTATAAGAGTATAAAATTGACCAGCTATACAAAAACATGTGTAGCAAAAAACATAAAATCTTAAAAAAAAAAAAGGAAACTAAAAGAAGATGCATTTCTAAAGGAACACATCACATAACAGTAGAGTCCTTTTCCAATGAGATTGTCCTTCAGAATGGAGGTCTTCTTAAAAGGTTTTCAGTGATTTAATTATTTCGAGATTCAGGGATTCTGATATTTGATAAAGCACACCTGTCTCTAATTTATTTTTTAAATGTCATACTCAAATATTGTGAAACTGAGCTCTAATTTTAGTTCTGCTTCCTAATTGTTTGATCTTTAATGAGTCAATTATCACATTTAAACCTCAATTCCATCACCTATAAATAAAATGTTTGAATAATTAATGTTTAAAGTCTTTTGTACTTTTAAAGTTTTATAATTCCATAAATGATATTTATTTAGCCATGGTCTTTTTGCACTACTTGTCCCACTAATTGATTCTGTTAAAATAACACATGATATATCTGATAAAAATTTTAAATAGTAATTACAATGTACCTGCCTTTATAATTTAAGAAGGATACTAAAATTCTGAAGTCTCTAATTTCTCACAAAAGTGTGTGTGCATGTATACTAAAAACATTTAACTTAATTAATTTAGGATTTACAGTCTTTTTCTAAATTAATAACTATAAGTAAAGCATAACTCAAAAAAGACAAAATGGAATTTTCATTTGACAAAATTATCTAAGATAGTGTTTTTACCTGGAATTCAGGGTGTCAGTTATTGCTCTGAAATTATATGCAAAGCAGGAACATTTTTTAAAGAGAAAGTTTAAAATTTGCTTTACATTTTTAAAAAGGTACTTAAAAATGTGTTGCATTGTATGGTGACGGATATGAGGAAAGCTGTGTAACACTGTGAATAATACTTTGAATGAGAGTTTTGCCTGTGTGTTCTTTTACAAAAATAAAAAACCATTATTTACATAGAAAAATGTTAATTGATTCTTAAAAAGACAAAATATTTACTTTCTAATTAATAAGAAATTATGTGATACTTGGAGCTTAAAAAAATAAAGTGGAAAGAATGAAGGCATTATTTATTCAAGGAATCACCATATGATCTAGGACATCCCAAATGAAGCTCACAGTAGAGTGGGGGAAACAGATATTACCTTGACAGTAATTATATAAATGTACAATTGCAATAGGAAATAATAATTAAATTCAAATCTAAGACTAACTCGGCGTTTAGTAGAGAATGTAAAACATTATTATTATCAACTTTGGAAAAAGTCATGGCCATAAGGGAGTGAATGGCCTGTGGTTGGACTAAAGGGAGCAAAGGGGGACTTAATTCAAATGACCCTAAAAAGGAAGCTAGGCAAATGAGAAAGAAAGACTTTTAAGGTCAAGTTAAAATACAATCAATCCAATGAAAAATGGGCAGAGGATCTAAATAGACAGATCTCCAAACTGGACATACAGAAGATCAAGAGACACATGAAAAATTGCTCAAATTCACTGATCAGCAGAGAGATTCCAGCTAAAACAATAACGAGATGTCACCTCACAGCTGTCTGAATGGCTACCATCAACAAATCAACAAATGACAAGTGCTGGCTAGAATGTGGAGAAAAGGAAACCCTAGTACATTGATGGTGGGAATGCAGACTGGTGCAGCCACTGTGGAAAACAGTATGGGGTTTCCTCAAAAAATTGAAAATGGAACTCCCATTTGACCCAGTGAACCCATTCCTAGGAATATATTCTAAGAAACCTGACACACCAATCAGAAAGAATACATGCACCCCTATGTTCATAGCAGCACGATTTACAATAGCTAAGATTTGGAAACAGTTCAAGTGCTCATCAACAGGGTGGATAAAAACTTTGGTACATTTATAAAACGGACTACTACGTGGCAGTAAAAAAGAAGGATCTCTTACCACTTGAGATAGCATGATGGGCCTGAAAGTATTATGCTAAAGGAAATAAGCTAGTCAGAGAAAGATAAATATCACATGATCTCACTTAGATGTGGAAACTCATGAATAACATAAACTGATGAGCAAAATAGATCCAGAGATATAGAATAATGAACAGACTGATGGAAGCTAGGGGAAGAAGGTTCAGAGGGCGATAGCCTATGGACACAGAATATAGTGTGGCAAAGCTTGGAAAGGGGGTAGGAAAGGAGAGGGTCAATGGGGGGGAAACAAATCAGACATCTGTAATACATTAAAAAATAAATATAATTTTTTTTCAAAAAAAGTCTGTCTTTTGCTTCAGAATAATGAAAAGTTTATTCCTGGGAAGAGGGTGTGTGAATGTAGCAACATAATTAGCTGCTTTTAAAATCCTTCATACAAGTTTAGGAAATTAAAAACAATTGTTTTTAAGTTGCAATGATCTAACTTAACCAGTGGGAAAGAGCTTATGTTAGCTAGATCTGTGATTCCCAAACCTGAGAGTGTATACCAAAATCACCCACAGAAACTGGTAAAACACAGATGCCAAGACCTCCTCCCAAATATCTCATTCAATGTCTGGGTCAGGGTCTGAGCATTTACACTTGTGACAAAGTCCCAGGTGATGCTGTGTTACTGTGAGGACCACACAGAGAACCATTAACCTCAATGGATGACCCATGGACCTAGACTTTTGAATCTCTCTCCCATATTTAAGTATGTCTTACCTAGATAAGAAGTACTTAATAGTTTATAGTACCTTAATCTACAATACATGATGCAGTCTATATCTTTTCAACCCAGAAATATGGGTAGTCATAGAACAAAGTAATGAACCTACGTGTAAATGTTGGATTAGAGTACTTGGGTTAGAATCCTAATCCCACCAACACAACTTGTCTGATCCTAGGCTACTCTACACTACTCTCTCCCTCATCCATATAAGGCTAGGATGATGGTAACATAATCTTAGGGCAATAGTTACCTCCTAAAGACAGTTGCAATTATTAAATAAGTTAATATATTATGTTACTTAGTACAAAGACTGGTATATAGTAGGTGATATACGTGTTTGCTGTTGTTATTACTATCAATTTTTAAGTTTATCATTTTGTAGTAAAATATGTTTTAATTTAGATTTCTTCAATAACTATAGAGTGTAAACATTATAATTATTAGTAACCATTTGTATGTACTTTTTCATCAAGTATCTGTTCTTATTTCTAAATGTCCATCTACTGATTATTCACTTTTTATAAAGTATACTAGAGGCCCGGTGCACAAAATTCATGCATTGGGGGGGTGTCCCTCAGCCCACGCTGCACCCTCTCCAATCTGGGATCCCTCAAGGGATGTCCAACTGCCCATTTAGGCCTGACTCTGGTGGGATCCAGCCGAAACAGGCAGTCAGACATCCCTCTCACAATCTAGGACTGCTGGCTCCCTACTGCTCACCTGCCTGCTTTCCTGATTGCCCCTAACTGCTTCTGCCTGGCAGCCTGATCACCCCCTAACCACACCCCTACCAGCCTGATTGATGCCTAACTGCTCCCCTGCCATCCTGATTGCCCCTAACTGCCCTCCCCTGCTGGCCTGATTGCCCACAACTGCCCTGCCTTGCAGGCCTGGTCACTCCCAACTGCCCTCCCCTGCTGGCCATCTTGTGGTGGCCATCTTTTGTCCACATGGGGGCAGCCATCTTGTGTGTTGGAGTGATGGTCAATTTGCATATTACTATTTTATTAGATAGGATAGAAAAACTATTATGTGAATCTGTTATATATAGTTATTTTTACTATGCATGCAATTGCTTGTAAGTATAAGAATGGTTGAAAAGTAATTACCTAAACCTGTGTGTATCATGATGTTTCTCCAATTCCATATCTTCCAGACCAAGTTCTCCTGCTACATTTGTCTTTTGTGTATTATTTACTTTAATATTAGTTTATATTTGTTATGACTTTCATCTCATGATGGTTAATTCTGCAGGTTGCTTTGCCCTTCTGTGTGCTTCCTGGCTAATTTGATTCTGGTATCACAAAATGTATTCCACAGATGTGAGCATGTCATTAACAAAAGACTTAACATGTGCTAATACTGACCCCTTGAGACATTCCTGCAGCTCTCCACTCAGAGGGCTTGTGCTTATTGATTATACTTACTTCACTTTGTTTAACTGGGCTTTCTTTCAGGTATTTATGCAATTAATTTATAGGCATCTCTTCTGTGGCACTCTAACAAATGCCTTTCTCAAACCTAAGTATGCAATATCCTTTCATTATTTTTATCACCTAAGTAAGGAGATATGCCAAAGAAGACTATTACAGTGTATGACGTGACCTACTTTTAATAAATTCACATTTGCCACTTACTTTATTAGACACCTTTCTCCCTGGTGTTCACATTTGGACTCTTTAATAATATGCTCAGCCAAAGACTTAAAATGCATGAAGGCAATATAGGAAGCAAGGAAGTAAAGCTCAGCAGACATTTCAAGACACAGAGATAAAGGCAAAGGAAGGAAAAAACCCGTATTGCAATTGTAGAAGGATTTGACTTTCTGTAACCTTCAGCCTGAAAATTGTCTTTAAGATCCTAGGTTATTTCTAATTTGGGCCCTTAAATTACATCTTACACATTCCAGACATACAGGACAGTCGCTCTCTGCTTTTTCTTATTATTATTCTGATTGTTTAATGCACTGCAAATGGGAACTCTGGGACTCTAGACTTCTCTCTCCCTCTTGAAGCCTCTAAATAATTAATTAGACTGTCGAGCTCTCACTGCTACAAATTTCCCATTCATGTTGGCCAGGGTGGCACACATTTATCCTTAGGCAAAGCCACGGGCTGAAATAGTTTTATATTAACTGAACACCTCAGACTATGGCATGTTATCTCTGAGGCCATAACATGATATTGCTCAAGTCCAATGAAAAAGGATGAAATCAGCAGAGATTTGAGGTAAATGTGAGGATTAAATGGGAGTTCCAAACAAGTTGTCGGCTAGTTGAAATCCAAATCAGCTGTGATTTAACAAGGTCCTGTATGTTTACTTTAATAGTGCCCCAGAGAAGGTCCTAGAGCCACAGTCTCACACAAAACACTGTCTGAAGTGATCCAAGGCAGAGACAGATGGCAGCTTATTTGTTAAGGCCCCTTCCAACTCTTACAATATTCATTATGATCATTTGAATCTTAAAAAATGCTGTAAAAAGGGTTAAAATTATTCTTCAACTCACACTCTCTGTACTGGCAGTAGGTAAATAATAGGGGCCTTTCTTGGTAAGTTTTGCCACAAGACAGATACAAGCATGCTGTGGGACAGTCCCGTCTCTTGTCGGCGGGAGAGAATTATCAGTGGCGCTGCAGCACCACTCCTGAGACCTGGTTAAGTGTTTGCGGGAAACAAGTGGCAGTGCCCTTCAGGCAGGCCTCAGAGCAGAGCGGGGGATGCAGGACGAAGGCAGCTTTGGAGCCTGTGTTCTCGCTGGCCCGCGTTAGACAAAGGGTTCATTTTTCAGCAGTGTCTTAATCTTCCTAACAGAATTAGAGGCTTTCTCTGTAATAGTCAACATTCTTGTGTATGGTATGCTGTCCTGTGGAACAAAGATAAGCTGTTTGGTGTAACTCAAAAAGAATGCATAAAGCTCCAGTAAGCACACACCTACTATTCTCTAAGAGTTTACTCTTAGACATCTGTGAAAACACAAAACACAAACAAATGGAAATGAGCCAATTCTCCAGGGGAGGCGGGGAAACTCCAGGGATTGTCTCCTCAGCAGAGCAATCTTTTAGGGAAAGCATGTGAATTAATTTATCCATGTCGCCCACTCTGTCTCTTATCCTTCTTTTCCTTCACAACCAATACTTGCTCTCATAATAATATTGAATGCAGTTATTGGACACATATTGTCTGGTGAGCACTATAGTAAATCCACAATACAGCACCTTTTTTCTTTAGTCATTTGAGAATGCTATGAAGTAGAAACCATTTCATAGGCAGAGAAATTAATCCTGGAAAGTAAAATAACTTGCCCTAGTTAATACTGCAAATAAGTTGCCGAGGGTAGGTTATAACTCAGGACTGATATCTGAAATAAGGTGCCTAAACAAAGCATCTTACTACATTCTCTACTATGTCCATATTGTGCAGCAATTTTTCACATAAGATCCACCTGTCCTTGTTCATGCCATCAAATGGTATTGGGCAACTATTGCTTTATTTATCTGGGCCAACTTATTCTAAAAGCCTACTCTATGATTTGACTCATGATCTCCCTGCTAAGATTAATGCTAAAGTTTTCAATGTTTATCTAAAGCTGTTGTTTTTTTTTTTGTGTGTGTGTGTTTTTATCCTCTCCTGAGAATATTTTTCCATTGATTTTTTTCTCTTGTTTTTCTTTTTATTAAATTTTCTTTATTGATTAAGGTATTACATATGTGTCCTTATCCCCCCTTACCCCTCCCTCCACCTTTCATGCCCTTATGCCCCCTGGTGTCTGTGTCCATTGGTTATGCTTACTAGTATATGCATGCGTACAAGTCCTTAGGTTGATCTCTCCCCCTTACCCCCACCCTTCTCCAATGATTTTTTTTTTTTTTTTTTTTTTTTTGAGATAGTGGAAGAGAGAGGGAAAGACAGAAATATCAATGTGAGAGAAACACATTGATTGCTTGCCTCCTGCATGAGCCCTGACCAGGGAGGAGCCTGCCACCGAGGTACTTGCCCTTGAATGGAATGGAACCGGGAACACTTCGGTCTGCAGGCTGACTCTCTATCCACTGAGCAAAACCGGCTAGGACTAACGACTGACTGTTAATCATAATGGGCACCAAAGATCCCTTAAGGGCAAATACTGCATAACACGTTGGACATGTGGAGCTTGAACTTTGTGACTGGTTTCATAACAGTGTCGGAGATGGAAAGGGCCTAAGCAGTCAATCCCCTTTCCATTGTAAAGCCAGATAACCTGTGATGAATTCAGAACACAAGTAGGTTAGTCTGGGAACTGACAGCAGAGCCAGAGGTTCCAGATTGCTAGGTCCGCTTTTGTTCCACAGTGTCCTACAGCTTCCTCTGACAAAAAGAAAAAGAAAAAGAAAAAAAAGAATACAAGTTTTACTGAATTATTAAATGTTGCAAGTGGATTTTCAATATGTAATTACAGCTTAGGCTCTGATTTAATTATTTGGATAATTCACTTCATATTTTCTCAGTTAATTGCTGCCATCAATCGCACTGTATAATTCAAACAATCATAAATAGCAGCTTGAATTTTATGAAATCACCATGCCAAAAATTTAAGTGCTTAACACTGAACAAATATTTGCAAAGAACTATCCATTTGCTGAGTATTATATTACAAATCTGCTATCACTAGCTTGAAAAAATATAGTTTTCAAGTAAAATTTTACATCAAAATAACAAATACTTAATTCATTTTACCTGAATAATTTTATGTGTGTATATATATTCATCATAATAATGAATATTTAACAAAACATATTTTATTTAGGTGTTTGAATTTCTACTTTCACACATATTGAAAATAAGGAAATGGAGCCAAAACCGGTTTTGCTCAGTGGATAGAGCATCAGCCTGTGGACTGAAGGGTCCCGGGTTCGATTCCGGTCAAGGGCATGTACCTGGGTTGCGGGCACATCCCCGGTGGGGGATGTGCAGGAGGCAGCTGATCGATGTTTCTAACTCTCTATCCCTCTTCCTTCCTCTCTGTAAAAAATCAATAAAATATATTTTTAAAAAAAGGAAATGGAAACCCCTTCATTTTCATTTAAACCATAATTAGCTTACAAAATTAAAAAAATACTTTATATAGACAATATCAATATAAAACATGTAATTAAAAAAAGCATGGTATTTGATGTATTTCTCTCTGCTAAACACGCACAGAGTCTTAGCTCAGAAATCTCATTTTTCCCCCTTTGACTACAGCTTGATTTATATAATACTCCATTTACCTTCTTTGGCCTCATTTTACTCACTTCTTTCCATTTGATTATATGATCTGTGCTTCACCAGCAAAGAAGGCAGGCATCATCAGCGGAACAGCCTCAGCGAAGCAGTTATTTTAGTATTCTGCACGTCTGTAAGTTGCACCTGATAATCTGCAGTTAAGTTGATTACATCTTTTTTGGTCTTTTATTGCAATTAATCTTCTCTGTGTATAATTGAGTGATAGCAGTATTCTCCTGTATTTTTGTAAATGCATTTGAGTGTGAAAAAATGCTATGTTATATGTTTTTAGGATATTTTACTGCTAGTCAGCTTTTAAAACAAGAGAAGAATAAGGTGGGGGGAAATGAAAAAGAGAAGGGGCAGAAACGTTTCCTGTATCTGTTATCAAGGGCAAAAAGAGGGTAGTGGCATGATTAGCTATTTTAATTGTTTATTCGAGTTCCCATTTAAATAAAACCTGGATAACGCTATCAAAGAAGTAACTCAAAATGTGAAAAATCCAGGCAAACCTTAGTATCTCTGCAGGTGATTAATTGCATTAAAAAATGAAAGAGATGTCAAGACTTACAAACAATAGGCCTACCCAATATTTGCTCAGCATGATGCTAGAATTTTGAAGAACATCTTTATCAGATCACCTTCTTATGTAAAAATCTATATCCCAGTGACTTGAGCATCAAGGCAATGGAGCAGTACAATTTAGGACATTCTTAAGAGCTATTACTGTATGTTGAGCTGCTATGGTCAGGTACATATTAGGAAGTCACACTAGTACTGTCTATGGTATGTGCTATTTAATTTTAAGAAAATAAAAAATTTCCTAAAAAAGTGTAAAATTTCCCATATGTGGTCACCTGTCTTGTATTGAGCAATTGGGCAGAAAAGAAACAGGACTGAAATTAGTAGGCATTTTATCTGTGTATTCTCATCCTAATATGTTGGTGTCTACTATACCGAGAATATAAGACAGGAAGAAAACATGGGTTGGAAAACACAGGATCTCACAGTCCCGATCCAAAGCCACGATTCTGGCCAGTGTTCAGGATGTATAGCAGAGATGATGGCTCTGCCCAAGTCTGTTCTGCCAATATTAGTTGAACTAATAATAATTAATAGAACTTAATAATTAATAGGACTTATTAATAATTAATAATTATTAATAAATAACTTAATAATTAATAGAACTTGTACTTGACAAAAGGACCTTACAAACTACAAGGCATTTAGCAGTTAAATATAGCAGACCCGTCCTTTCTTCTTTTTTTCCTTCCTTTATTGTGGACACATGTCATTAACAAACTTTATTTTAGCCATTAGATACGAAAATTCATAAAAGTGGCCCATTGCCTATTATGTCCAAACTAGGAATTCCACCCCGGAAATAAAGTTGTCACATCAACTGGCCCATTCTCTGGCATTTGTCTTTGATCCTTTGCTTAAGCTCTTGTACTTTTATGCACAAAATTATCTAAAGCAATTTTTTATCTTTTGTTTCCTTGCATAAGTATAATAAGTCAGCTATGTGTACTGCTATCAAGATCTTCCTGAAGTTTGCACTCACACATGGACCCTACATCAAATGTGTCTCTCCTCTACATTTAACCAGAATGCACCCAGTCTAAAGCAAATATATGATTACTTGCCTGTGTCTCAATCGCCATCATTTTTTATAAGTTATCATTTTAATTATTTTCCATTTACATCCAAAAAATATATAAATTTATTTCTAATTTGAAAAACACACAATAACTTTTAAAAAGGAAGAGGAGGATACTAGCTCAGGGTGGAGAAATAGATGCTATCTGAACACTGGGGTGCAATGAATATTTATTGAATACACAATATTTTTATGCTCTTTGCTTTGGGCCAAAGGAGTTCTATAACTTTAAATATGTGTCCAAGAGGCAGTATAACCGTTGTTGTGTGCATTTTGGAATCTGATTTATTTTTTGTCCAGGTAGCGAACCAGGATATCTGCTGTCATCAGAAGAATAAATTTCTTGAGAAAGTAACATTCTTTTACAGAAACATTTGTACATGTTCTTTCGTTTTCTAGTTTTTCCAACATAAACATAATAAGAACACTTTATGTTAAAACTACTCTTGGTACAATTTCACTGACATGTCTCTATTGATCCTCCAGCATGAGTTAGCTGCACAGGGTCACCTTAAGTAGTTGAATAATTTGATTTGAATTATTTAGTGGAAACATAAAGTATTGCTCACTCACATAGAGTATCTGTCAAAATTGAAGTTAGATCTGATACACTTGATGCTAAACATTTTTTTTCTTATAATAATTAGCTAAGAGGTTTAAATGCTCCCAAATCCATTTTGTACTAGAAATAATAAAGCCATGACAGCAATGGAGATAATATTTCCCCCTTTGGGCAGTAGCTGGAGGACATTCAGTCAATTCTAATAGCTGTGGCAACATATTTAAATATAAGCTTAACAGGAGAGCTAGGACACAGGCTGTTTAAAAATGCCATTTAGAATGAGGTTTTTATTCTGTCATAAGACCATTCTTATGACTCCTATTATGACTCCTGTTTTAACAGTAGTGTGTTTACATGAGTTTTTAGGATACAATAAAAGCCTGGTAAATATAATACACAGTTATCCTAAGAGGTAAAAAAGGTGAACAACAACAACAAAAAAAACAGTAACAATGCTGTAAAGAGTTTTTTATTTCACTCCAAAAAATCTGTAGCAGTATCTAGAACAATGCCCAGAATATAATCAATAAAGTTTTTGGATTTAAAAAAAAATTGCATTACTGTTAAGGTAAACTCCTTAATGAGAATGAGGTCAAGTTCCCAGGGCAGGGATTAGGCAAGTCCGTCAGTAAGATGTCCCTTTTCTCCTGCTGCCACTGTGGGGCCAGACTTTACTGATTTCCTACTGTGTGAACATTCTAGGGCAAGGTTGATTTTTGGGTTCAATGGGTGAGAGACAGCTCTAAAACCTGGGAGAGATGTCACAGGGCATCTTAAGGTTTTAAGAGAGTAAAATTTATGGGCTGCCACTATGCAGTCAACTCCTGAGAAGAGGCAGGCAATCTATCACTCTGTGAGATGATAAATTATATTGTAGTGGAGAGCAACTGGTCAGAGCCATTACACATATTCATGGAGGAATATTTTTAAACTATTAAGAAAATATTACTAGTGCATACTCATTATGGTCCTTCTATTTGTTTGCCCACTTTTTATTCCTCTTAACCCCACAGTTAATTTTAAGGGATATTTAAAGTCCTCCTTCTCTAGCCCTTTAGTTTTGGCTCAATGGACAGAACATGGGCCCACAGAATGAAGGGTTCTGGGTTCCATTCCAGTCAAGGGCACATACCTCGTACCTCAATTGCAGGCTGGATCCCCAGCCCCAATCAGGTGGTGTGTGGGATGCAACCAATCCATGTGTCTCTCTCACAGTGATATCTCTCTCTTTCTGTCTCTCACCCCCCTTCCACTCTTTCTGAAATCAATGGAAAAATATCTTTGGTGAATATCAACAACAACAAAAAGCCTCCTATTGTGTACCAGCCTCTGATTTAAACACTTTATATATATAATCCAATTGAATTCCCTCAACAATAATAATTAATATTATTTCCATTATCATGATTAGAGAATGAACTAATTGATCTCAGCTATATAGCAAGTGCAGCCAGGCCTTGAACCTGTTCAGTGTACCTATGGAGCCTGGCACCAACATTCCCATGGTACTGCATTAGTAATTATTTAATACATAGTCCTTTCATCTTATCTTCCTAAATATTGTTCTGGTCATTCCTCTCATTTTTGTACTGATTAATAATGCATGTCTAAACTCTGGTAATAGTTTATACTTATCCTAAAAAAGTTAGTACAGAATACCTTTTATAATACTTGGGAATATATGTATATATGTATGTGCAGATAAAGATATAAACGTATAAGATGGTGCAAAAGTAGGTTTACAGTTGCTCATAGAGAAAATAATACAATAATTAATTAATAATGATACAATAATAAATTCTGTGATCCTACTTTTTTTCCCAACCTGTATTGATAGATAGATGATAGATAGATATATAGATAAATAGATGATAGATGATAGATAGATGAGGCATATAATGAATATATAAATACATATTCTTGTGCTATGTTGGCTGGATAATAGTAAGGGCATGCTTATTTTGTCATAGTTGTTTTGTTGGTATTAGTATCTATTATGGACTGAATTGAATCACCTCAAATTAATATGTTGAAGCCCTAACTCCAAATGTGATTAAATTTGGAGTTAGGAGGAGGTAATTATGATGAAATGAAGTCAGAAGAGTAGGCTCTAATCTAAGGGGACTGGTGTCCTTATAGGAAGAGGAAGAAATCAGAAGTGTACACACAGAGAGAAGTCCTGTGAGGAGACAGGAATAAGACAGCATCTACAAGCCCAGGAGCACCCAAACCTTTGATACCTTGATTTTGGACATTCAGGCTCCAAAACTGTGAAAAATAAATGTCTATTGTTTGAACCACACAGTCTGCAGTATTTTGTTATGATAGTCCTAGCAAGTTAATGCAATGGCAATCACCATAAATTATTTATATGAAGTAGTTATTTGACAAGTATTTGACAATTACACATTAAAATCATAGTAGGGTATAATAAATGGGATTAATCAAATATGAGAGTTTGAAATAATCTCTGTGATGTACAGAGTACTCTAAAGCCAGGCCTAGTCTCAAAAATACTGTGTTAAAAATGTTGATCACATTTCCACTGGCATGAGAGTTGAGGTTGGCTGCATGGATGAGCACATTTGTCCTCTCTAATCTGTTTTACAGTCAATATGTTTCAAAGAATCTGTTTGTACTTAAATATGACAATTAAATATCATAATATTCTCTATTGACTTCTGTGTTCAACAAAGGCATACACAAAAGCCCAGAACCTATAAGAGGCAACATATTTTGCAGGTAGACTGCTAATAAGAGGCTCCAGTGTGTTAGTCTTTGAAAATTAAAATATATTTGAAGGCACCTGGTTTACTAGAGGTGATAACTTAGTATATTTAAAGCCACCTTTATCCTACAGATTTTGATGAAAATAAACTTAATAATTAGGGATTTCATTTGGCTTTCATGATAACATACAATTTGAAAGTTAAAATTCCATTAAAATCACACTTAATGGGTGGATAAATGTATCATGATGAAGATCCTGAGTGAAGGCTTTCTCACAGGCCTTTTCTCTTTTATTTTCTCCTAAGAAAATACTATCTATTCTATTAATCAGATATTATTATCTCTAGTTATATTTCTTTCCTAACTCTAGACATATATTGAACTTTCTAAGTAACCTTTCTACTTTGTAGTCCCATAGGCAATTTAAAATTAATATTTCCCATGTTGAGCTCTTGATTTTATACAATTTCACCAAAGTGCTTATTTATTAAACTTCACCTTGTCTATTTTCCTCTGTTTAAAAAATGGTATTCTCATCCATCAAGTTGCTCAAGTCAAAAATATTGGTTGTTTTTAATTGATCTCCCTTTGTTATTCAATCCATTTCCTTTTCACTTGTCTTTCCACTTGAAAAGAGCTAATGAATTGAGGAATGTTATGAGAAATCTGTTTCAGTCCTTGAAAACAGCATGGACTATTTATAAAGATTTGGTTAAAATACCTGGTGAACCTCTAACAGAATAGAACTTAAGACAAACATATTAAAATGAAATTAGAGAATGACAGAGCTGGAACATGTAACAATAGTAAGGAAAGGAGAGAGGAGCTGGGGTAGAATTACAAAGAAATTTCTGGGCCCCGGGCATCTGAGCTGTGGGGAGGTAGAAAGCAGAACAGAGAAAAGGGAAAACTACAAGGGCTTCCCATGTTCTGGAGACATTTCATAGCTGTAAATGAAAACGGGAAGTCTTTTTACAAATTTCGTATTATCTTATATGTATTTTACTGATAAAGTTAGGGCACTGTGGACTAATAAGGTATGTTGCTTTATGAGTCAATATAATTCATCTTAGTCAACCTTATCTATGACATTCTTATTTGTATCATATTTAGGGAAGGTGAGAAATCACAAGTCAAGCACTGGAAAATTTCACTAAGCTGTGTGTTATTGTTTTTTGATGTAATCTTAATAATTTGGATCTCAAAAGTTGTCATTATGAAAGCGTTTTAAGTGCCATTTAAACCAAGAAGGTTATGCTTGTGAATCTGTTGCTGATGGAAATAGGGTTTGTCCAGAGTCACAAGAAAAGCATTTGAGGACCCACCTATAGGAGGACGTGAGGCGCAGCGGCAAGGTTTATTGGTATGAAAACAAAGCATTGTTCCCAGTTACCTGGTGCCTCATCCCGGACCAAGGGCTCAGCTCCAGCCCAGCCTCTGGGAGCACAAGCCCACAGGCTTGCCTTTCAGGCCCAGGAAAGCCAGGGCCCAGATGTGCAGAACATCTCTGTCTCCTGTCCATCTGCCCATCACCACAAGGCTGCAAGCTTGGACCTGCACCTGGGCCCTGGCGGCTGCGAGGCCCACATGGCTGCTCCAGAGAGAGTGTGAGAACCAGCCAACCACCAAAGGCAAACTCCAAAGAACCTTCTCCCTCGGAGAAGCTGTGATGATATCTACTTGGGTTTGTGAAAGGGTTCGCTTTCTTTCAAACCAGCCAATCTCTTTCCTGCTTCTTCACAGGCTTGTGCCTGGCCCTTTTCCTAACCAATCCCTTTTCTGGATCTTGGTGTGTGTAGGAGGGTGGAGGTGGAGGTTCATGCCCCCTATTCAATCCAATCCTTTTCCCAGGTTAGGCACCTCCCCTCCCCCTTATTGTCACCAACTTGGCTCCTACTGCTCATGCCGCAGCAGAGAAATTTCCCCTTTACTGGTTTTCCTCC
This sequence comes from Corynorhinus townsendii, assembly GCA_026230045.1. Classification (NCBI taxonomy): domain Eukaryota; kingdom Metazoa; phylum Chordata; class Mammalia; order Chiroptera; family Vespertilionidae; genus Corynorhinus; species Corynorhinus townsendii. The sequence continues at coordinate 91,150,386 of JAPDVU010000002.1, forward strand.
CCCCAGTAACCTGGGTGCCAAACCAGTTGTTCCCTGGGGAGATTGGAAAGCCACCTGCTTGCGGATTAAGTCCCTTTGGCGGAGGACACAGCTGTCCCATGGGTGTCTGAAGCTGTACTTCCAGACTTCAGCAGGCTTAGGCTCAGCCAGGTTTGTTCCCTTCTTTTTTGTTAATAGCTAACTAGTTGCCTAGGCTGACAAACTGATCACAGAGATATTAAATACAGCCTTTCTTATATAAAAGAAGACAAAGCAATTCATAATCTAAGTGTGGTATTAAAAAGCTTTTCCTACTCAAAAACTATATTCAGTCTTAAAAAGGCATACATTTCAAATTCTTCTGCCTCCCCCACACAATGTTATATATAGCTCTGCAATATAATGTATTCAACTCACGACATTACAGTCCTTAAAGGTCAGTGTAGCTGATTAGGAACTCGTTCCTGTACCCAACCATCAGCTCTCTCACTTCCCACATCAGACTGACATGGCAGAAACCCAAGTACATGTGACAGAATCAAATCTACAGAAGCAGTGAATGTGGAGTGATCTTACCACTGTGGTTTTATTAGAAGCAGACTAGAAATCACATAAAGAATTTCCTGACAATAATATTCTTGATAAAAATTTCATACAAAACAGTGTCTATCATCTGACCTTGACTGCTAGACCCATGGCTTTTAACTTTGAAATCTTCCCCCGCATCTCAAACTTCTTTTTTTCCTTAAGCATTAAAAGCAGCATGAACAAACAGGCTCTTTGCACTTTCATTCATGGAAGCAGCTACAGGAAAGTGGGAAGGGCACTCTCCTTTCACGGCCAGGACCAGGGTCTGAGCACAGTCACTTCACAACCAGGAACACTTGTACGCCTGCCTCAGTCTCCACCGGTGCCATGGATCTAATGAGACTCTCACTTCAAGCTATGGGGGTCGAAAAGAAACCATGAGCATGAACGTGGTGTGGAAACTGGAAATGAAATGCTGCACTATTAAAGGAATATATGTCTGAGAGTTCTTGCTAGAGTTGTGTCTTACAGCATTTTAAGGAACAATCTCCCACACGTTCTCTCCAATATGTTAAATACTTACCTTATAACTCTTCACCCAAGGGGGCATCTACTGGAAGAAAAAGTATAGGTTGCCATATTTAAACAAACCTTACGTATCTGGATCTCCATTAATACAGAGAATGATTTGATTTTTACATAAAACAATGTAGACTTTGGTTTAAATCAGGTTTTAGCTATTGATATCTGAGTTCAAGTCTCTTTTATATATTTTAAATTTTTAATTAGTTTAAATTCAATATTATTTTGTTTTAGTTTAAGGTGTAGAGCATAGTGGTTAGACAATCATATACTTTAAAAAGTTATGCTCCTGATATTTCAAGTACCCACCTGGTTCCATACATAGTTATCACAATATCATTGACTGTATTTACTATGTTGTTCTTTACATCCCTGTGACCCTTTGGGAACTACCAATTTGTACTTTCCTTTCTCCTTGGGTTCAAATCTTGACGTTGCTACTTGCTATTTGTGACCAATTGCCATGTTAATCAACCACCCCAGTCTGAGGTATCCCATCTGCGGAATTTAATGTTACTTATAATTCAAGCTAATGATAATGCTGAAGTAACATTATTTTGTTAAATTTCTCACACATAATGTGTTTTTACTTCACTGTAGCTAGTGCAATTTTATATAAAATCAGGAGATTATATCATTAAAAAATGTTTGCAGTCTATTTTACCTAAATTAGAATATCAATCAATATTACTTGTTATAACCCTGTTATGTTAAAATACGAATGAGTTACATTCACCAATCAGTGTGATTATTCTATTATTCTATTTGTGGGGAATAAGAGAGTAATTTCTTATATTAACATTGTATCTCTCTCTCTCTCTCTCTCTCTCTCTCTCTCTCTCTCTCTCTCTCTCTTACACACACACACTTCTACTCTTATCAATCTGTATTCATAACCATATAACATTTCATCGTATATTCCACTGTATACATCACATCAATTTAATAATTCAGAATTCCATTGGCTGCTAGAATTGCAAATTAAATTCTGTTAATTTTCTAATTTTTAACAATATTCCAGCAATGCTAATAAAAGCCAAGTTAGATAATACTTTGAAGCCTTTTGAACACTTGTTGAAAAGTCATGGTATTAATTATTTCAATACTCCAATATGTTAGAATATGTACAGTTCTGTTTAATTTAAAACATAATATCCCTTGAGACAACATTACAGACTGTGAGAACCAAGCATACCTTTTCTCTCATCAATTATTTTATAGAATAGAAATTCAAAAACAATTCTTAGAAATGTTAAAAGTTATTTATATGATATTTTACATAACATACTCCTTGTGAGAAATGAGACTATTAAAATTTCAAAAGTACAGTCACAGCAAGTGGTAGGCGAGGCATGAAGATAAATCAAGTCCTGTTTTTTGCCATGCTGTGAAAAGACTGCTGGCTTTTGATCATCCTGATGTGCCATATGTAAATTCATCAAAAAAGAAGTTTGGTAAATGTTATATTATAAAACCTCAGGGAGCAAAGCTATTTATAAACATCAATTAAAACATATACTGTAGTCTAAATTCATTAATAATATTCTACTAATCTGGCTATACATATTTACTAAATCTCATATTTACTAAATCTTTCCCCTACTTTCGTGAGCAAACAACATGTCGCTGAATTGCCAGGTGTCTGCCTATATTCTCCTACTTTAGTCAAGTAAATGTAGCTCAGTAAAAAGTTGCTCAGTAAAAAGGCTAAAAGGCTCCATATTAAGTGATCCAGTGAAAAGAAATGACAAGTCCAAACAATCTCAGAGGAGCATTCTACATAACACTTGATGAAATCAATGAAAGTAAGAATTGCTCTTGCCAAACCCAAAAAGGAATAAATATATCTAATCATCTAAAAGAAAGAGTGAGAAAACAATACAGACTTTGGCCAATCTTGAACATAAATATCAAATAAAAAAAACAAAAAGACTAGCTGTGAATGTGTTAATCAAGCCCATTACTAAGATTTATTGTACTTTCTTTTTTATTGAGCTTGTACTGTTCAGTTTGAATTTCCTTTTCTGAATGAATACAAGGTATGTGTTTTTCTTTTTCTCACATTTGAATATTTTTACTTAAATAATCCTCTTTACCTTTTCCATATTGTTATTATTTTTCTTGGAATTAATGTTTCCCTTCTATTAGTTACTCTCTTAAACACAAAATGTCTTTGTTTCCTTTCTGAATTTTGCTTCCTAAATAGCCCAGGACTACCTACAGGTCTGTGACTTCTCTATCACTGCATTTCTTCTGTGGGACAATTTCAAATGGCATTGCTAGGACAAGCAAGAGTCCCTGAGTTCCACTCTCTATAATAAATCATCCAGTTATACCACAAGAACCACACGAGGACACAAGTCTACAGAACTTACATAGCATTCCTTCCACACACAGCTTTAGTATGTGACAGCCAACTGACCTTACAGGGTTACTCTGCTGTAGGGTTGCTTTTCCTACCTCACCATACTAATTTCCCTTCTGTTGCAGGAATAAATTCTCGCCTGCAGTGTCATGCTGTACATTTCCCCTTTCCCTAAAGCTGAGAGTCAGTGGATAGAAGGAATGGAAGCTGCTTTGAAAAGAGGACCTATGGCATCCTACCAGGGCTACACACAGCGCCAAGTATCACAAGGGTAGACAACATAATTATCCTTATCATTCCCCATGACCAGAGGCGATGACAAGAGGAAACAGACTCCTTCAAAGGGGATAGCATCATGTTAGAAACAAGGTTTTGCCACACAAGATACTTGCAAAGCAATGTTTTATTTATATTGTACATCAGACTTGCAAACAGAAATTGCTTAATTCATAAACTACTGAAACCACATAGAATATGGAATTAGCATTCCCAGGAATCTATTTTAGATGGACACTTTTATTATAGAGTGTGATATTTAGGGTCCATGCAAAAGTTGGTAACAAAGTGTTTCAAATCTCCAACATATCCAGTATTCATATGTGCATAAAGTGAATCCTGTCACACCTGTCTTCTGATTAGGAGAAATTTAATGCTTCAGTTCTTTGTATTGTTTGTTGTGTTGTTATAACCAGTGTGTAGACTGAATGGCAGGTGACATTTCATAAGATTTAAATAAGGTAAGAAATTAATCAAATTAACATACTGTTTTCTAAAGTATAATGAGTCATTTGCATATAAAGTGCAATCGAATCTGTAAATACAAAATGAACTTCAAATTACTGAGGAACAACATGAACTGAATTTGTTACATCTTATAAAATAGACATGAAGAAAGAGGCTTGTACATATTCCTAACTCCAACAGATTTATAATACATTTTGTGGCTGTGATGACAGGCTTAGCCACCGTAATACCCAGCCTCCCCTGTATCTAGAGAATTTATGACTTCAAATTGACATAAACAACTAAGGTAGCCATTCTTTGCAATCATTTTCCTACCTGGTTCTGAAATAGCACTTAAGGCAGACATTTGCAACCTTTTTCATTTCATGGCACACCTAAACCAATTACTAAACATTCTGTGACACATAAAAAATATATTATTCTTGCTGATCTGACAAAAATAGGTATAATTTTATAATTCATTCACACTGGACATCTATTATTGTGTTGGCTATTATTCTTTTTTTAATTTGACAATATAAGGGAAAAGAGGTCAATGCCCCTGACTAAATAGTCAGGTATAGCATATTTAAAAATTTTTTGCAGCTCACCTCTTGAAAATCACTGTCTTAAAGCTATCACTCTGCAAGGAGAATCCAAGATAGGCAAAGATAGGGACATTGAAACATACTTATGCAAAACATAAATTACTTAAAAATTAAAAGAATTGAAAACAAAAGTCAAAGCTACTCATTTTTATAACCCTTAAAAATGTACCTTATACCATGTTCTAGATAAGAGTTCAGCAAACAGCTTTTTCAGAGGGACAGGTAGTAAATATATTAGGCTCTGTGGAAGATACTGTCATCTGTCACACCACTTCTCAACAATGTGTCTGTACATACATAACACTTCAAGGAGTGGTCATGGCTGTGCTCCATTAAACATTATTCACAGGAACAGGCTGGGCTGGATTTGATGAACGGGCCTTTTACTGGCACCTGATCTATAGTAGTGCAGTCCCTATAGCATTTTCTTTCATGATGGAAATAATCCATATGTACCAATGACTAGGGAGGACTTGAAATATAGATACAATAACAGAAGAACTACATTTTAACATATTTTTAGTTTATTTAAATTCAAATGTAAATAGCTATCAGTGGCCAACTGTTACTATTTTGAACAGTACAGATACAGGTAGTTCTATGTAACAATAACAGCTGAGTAACAAGAGTGATGGGAAACATTAACATTCCAAGACAATAGATTTCTTTAAGAAACCAGATAGCTCAAATTCAACAAACGCTATTTAAACAAAAATAAGTTCAGAATTTTCCTAAGTGGATAGTGAACTTTCTCCTAAAGAATACAAAAAGGGAAATATCAACACACAGTGCACATCTGAGTAAATATTCAGATTTCAGTTTTGCTAGCGTTGAAGTATAATGCATAATTTTGTATCTTAGCTTCTTTGACAGTGGCATTTCTAAAATGATAGGCATTGAATATTTTACAATAGTAATAAGAGGTTTGAAGAAAAGGAGATCCCCAGTCTATCAATATAAAGGTTTGTTCTTGCTTTAGAATTTAAGGACTTATTGCAAATTAGATGAAAATCAAAGGCCACAATTTAAACTAACTTTCTGGCATCCAGATGGCCTCCATGGTGCGTGGTTTCTGATCTGGCTAAAGATCAAACTCACCTTCTGCTTCATATTCTGTGTCTAAGCTGGCCCTTGATTATAGCTAATGACCCTCAGCTGCAGTAATTATTTAACACACTATCTGCCCTATTTCTGTCTGGATTTACAGGACTTCATTCCTTTTAGAAGAAAAGCATTTGTACTAATCACTACGACTGTTTGAAAAAAATGTTGTAAGTACACAAAACAGTGTACTTAGTTGTAAGTACACAAAACAGTGTATTCTTACATAATTTATTTATTAATTATTGTATTATTTATTTGTGTTATTTGTCTTATTGTTATTTCATTTACTTACTAATGATTTATCTTTTAGATAATGTATTTTCCACACAATGCAAACCTACTTTTTAAAAATATATAGATATAGATATAGATTAGATATATAGATGCTTTATTTTATTTTACTTTTTGTATAAATGAGTATATTGTTTTGGTTCATGCCACTTGCCATTTAAATAAATTTCATACAGGCCAAATTTTCATTTATGCCTAAATCTGATGAAATCTCAGAAAAGTCTGTTATGCTGTGATAATGGAGAAAATAAAATGGAATAAGCATTGCTAAGAGAGTCACTTGAAATATAATTAGTAGTCTATTAAGGAAGTAGCGCCTATGTTCACCTCATGTCTTAGTGTTCGGAACTACTGTTAACTTGCTTAACTGTTGCTAAAAGCTCAAAGCTGAACCATAAGTATCCTGCATCAATTACTGCTACATGGACGCATATAAACTTTACTTTTTCCTTATCATGGTGACCAGACCATGTGTATTCTTCACTTTGAAAGGAACTGATTCATTTCAACAATCAGCACCCTTCATTTGTATAATGGACCTAACCAATCCCACCTGCCCTAAACAACTTCCTTCCTTTCCATGGAGGATCTGAATGAGAACAGCTCTCCTAGTCGAGCCTGTATGAACCTTGCCTTTCTTCCTTTCAGAGCACAATTCAGGTTGCTACCCAAATCTGTGCCTCCAGATTGCAATCCTTTCCTTTGTTCAAATAATTTTTTTTTAATTTCCATTTTAGAAAAGCCTACTTTATTTCTATTTTCTTAATGTATTACTGCTATCTACATTCAATATTATTTTGTGTTAGTTTCACGTGTATAGCATTGTGGTTAGGCAGTCATATTGTTTATAAAATGGTCCCTGATATTTTAAGTACCCACCTGGCATCACACATAATATTAAAATATCATTGACTATATTCCCTACGCTGCACTTTACATCCTCAGGACTATTTTGTGAATACCAATTTGTACTTAATCCCTTTGCCTTTTTTCACCCAGCCCCCTCATTTTTAAAATTCTTTATTACAACCTAAAATCTTTGTGGTTTTGGTTAACAGCTAGAACCATAGTTTTGCTCCCTCCAAAAACTATTTTAAAAATTAGTCTTTGGTTAGTTGTCAAGGTTGGGTACTTTAAGAATGTAAATAAGTTCCCCATATAAATCATCATTCAAGCTCACGTGCAGTGCTATTGATTACTGCATTAGGAAAGACTACCTCTATTCCCATTTGGTCAGCACAGTACAGGAACTATATGGTTTGCTTATAGAGGAAGCTACATACACCAAGTTGCCTAGGTAACTCATTCAGATATGGCCAGCATGCAGAGAACCCGCTGCCCTGAGATTTTCTTTTAAGGCTTAAAGAGCCAATGGAATCTTGAGTTTCCAGTCATTTGCAACCAACACTGATGCTCCTATTGTTAAAATTATAAAACAGTCTTCCCATGGGTAGAGATTTATGAGAATACCTAAAGCAAAGTAGGCTTAACTAGAAGAGGACTATAGGTCAAAAATAATGATTTACTCTGCTAAGGAATTAAAGATATTTAATTAAAAATGCTAATAGTCTATGATTGTACTTAACAATTTAAAGAAAGAACAGAAGACGGAAACCCTGCTCTGGAGACAGGGATGACACATATATGCTTATGAAGATAGTATTCTTATAAATTTCATAAATAGCAAGCCAACAGTAGCAAATACTTTATATTATTACAGTTTTATCTAGAAAAATACTGACTAGTTTTTTCAGTATTAACATCAAAACTGCCTACATTGCTTTCTACTTTTATTTTTGACATTTATAAAATATTAAAACAGACATGTACCATTTATAAAAGAATGTAGTGACATAACAGCAATTGAAGAATTGGCTTTATGAAGAATGCCTACTTTGTTTCATTTCACATTCTTTTCTCTGACTTTTCTACTTTTATGTGTGTGTTTTTCTTTATAGATTATACAAATATATTTGGATTTAAGGGAAATATTTTTCATAGTTATTTTCCTAGCTATCTTTATTAAATATAACATTTTGAGAGGAGAAGATGAGAAAGAAATCAAGTCAGAAATGTATAAATAAACTCAGTAGGAAGAATGGTGAACATATTCTTGCAACTATTAACAGAGTTGAGTGAGTTAAAACTATTTTGATCATTCTGTACCTTACTGGGATCAAGAAATTGACACTGCCCATGCCAGTGTAGCTCAGTTGGTTGAGCATCAATTCATGCACCCAGAGATTGAGGGTTCCATTCCCAGTCAGGGCACATGCCCAGGATGCAGACTTGATCTCCAGTACAGGTCATGCTGGAGGTAGACAATCTGTTTCTCTCCCTCATTGATGTTCCTGTGTCTCTCCCTCTCCTGTAATCTCTCCTTAAAATTAATAAAAACATCTTTAAAAAAAAGAAAATTATACCACATTTAGTCATGAGCTTGTGAGAAAAAAAAAAGATATGAATGAAAATAATGACCAATCAGAAGAAAACTAAAGAGCTGCTCTTAAAAGGCAATTATGATTATACTAGAGGGACGTCCAATGAATACAGTTCATATGTATATATCAGTGCTAGGTCTCTAATGGAAAGAGAAGGTAACCAGCACATATTGAGGCAGGTTTATACATTTAATTCTCACATTTTTCTGTTGAAGACGGTATTTTTATATCCACAGTAGTGACAGGGAACTGAGTTTCAAAAGAATATGGGGGACCCTCTTAAGGTCATACAGTAATGGGTTTTTTGTGTTTTCTTCAACATATATCAATTTAATTATGAAGCCCACATAACTAATTTCTAAGACATTATCATTTTAATCATGCACTTTCCTAATAAGTATTTATTAGTTGCCTTCTATGTATAAGACTCTGTCTGATGCTGAGATTATGGTGGTAATCAAGAAAGATATGTCACCTAACCCACAGAGTTTACCAGGTGGGGGTAAAAAAAATCATTACACAAATAAATGCAAGTAAATGTGCACTTACATGTTTTGATAAATGCTGTGAAAGAGAAAAGAAGGGAGTTAACAGAGAGAATAAGGGGGGACTTTATAAGGTGTTGGACATCAGAAAGGGTAGCTCTAGGAAATAACATTTGAAGAGGGACCGGAAGATGAATTGACCTGGAGGGGAGTGATCATGAATATCACAGGTAGAAGGAGCAATGCCCTGCAACACCGATCCCTGAGGTGGGAAATACATCCCAGGAGCTGAGGGAAAGTCAGTGTGGAGAGGAGCAGTAAATGATTGGAAGGGGTTCCACAGGAGGCTACAGTTACAGCACTAGCAGCTCATGGGCAGCAAGGTGAAATGCTTTACTTTTATTACAATAGGTAATCATTAAAGAGTTTGAAACAGAAAAGCAACATTATTTTTATAGACTGAATGTCTGTATTCCCCCATATGTTTAATCCCTTAACCCTAATGTGATTTTTGGAGGTAGGGCCTTTGGGAGGTAATTAGATTTAGATGAAGTCAGGAGGATGGGGCCCCACAATGGGATTAGTGTCCTTATAAGAAACCAGAGCTGAGGCTCTGTGCCATGCAAGAAGGCAGATGTCTGTAAGCCAGGAAAGAGCGGTAACCAGGGAACAAAATCAGCTGGTACCTTAAGCTTGGACTTCCCAGACTCCAGAACTATGTTAAATAAATCCCTGCCTTATAAGCCACTTAAATCTATTTTGTTATACCAGCCCAAGCTAAGACAATGATCTAAACCATCACTTATGGTTTTAAAGAATAACCTTTATAGCAATTAGAATTTAACATTAAGCGAATAGCATACTAAAAGAGCAACAAGGCCTCACATAGTACTGAGGATTAATTAGATTATTTGCTGAATGAATCAATGGATGTAAGACAAGTCTGGCAGCTCTTTTTGTTCTAGCACAGAAAAAGAGTAGTGTATTCATCCCACTGTAACCATATCTACTGCTTGCCCATTTTACCAAGCTTGAGAAAAGCCTAGAATCATAACGGTGTCAAATATAAGCAGAAACTGCAGGTATTCTTAAAAAATGCTTGATCACTAACTGCTAAAGCACCTTCGTAATCAGCTACTTAAGAAGGGTGACTCAATCAGAAATTCTAAGTTTAGATTTAAGATTTCATTTTTTTATTTCTGGAACCAGAGAAGACTGGGCTCAATAGTCAATACAAACTCTTACTTTATATCTGACCTTGAACAAGCTATTTCATTTTTTATGAACTTCATAACTTCACTTACAGTAATACATTCTTGACTACTGGTTGGATGATTAAATAAAGTGATACATGTAAAGTTTTGCAACAGTTAACATTTTCCTCAAACAGTTAATTATTTCACTGGTTTGGTTGTCTTTCTGTTTAAAAGTAGAAATATTTTGACAGTAAATATCTTTTATAATCATAATTAAAAATCATATTTTATTTTTTATGGTTCCATTGTTTTGTTTTCCTGAAAGAAAACTTGTTTTTGATAGAAAGAAAATAAGTAACATTAGTAGGAATGTTCTAGATTAGTGGTCAGTGTAGGAGAAAGGTATAATACAGAGTCACCAAAATTAATATTTTGCTTCTGGCATATGTTTGCCTAGGTGGATTCTTACTTTTACTACAAGAACAGCAATAGTCATTGCAATAGTAATAGTAACATTAGCTCTAGCATTAGTCAAAGCTAACATCTACATGTTATTTATATACCAGGCCCTCTTCTAAGCATAATAACATTCATAGGTAGCACATTAATTGCTCCCATTTTATTACTTATAATCTTGAAACACAGGAGGCTAAGCAATGTGTTGAATGCCATGCAGTTATTATTTAAAAAGCTGGACTTGGATTCCAGGATTCTGAGCTCCAAACCACTAAGCTTTTAAAAGAAGAAGAAAAGAAAGAAAGAGGAAGGAAGGAAGGAAGGAAGGAAGGAAGGAAGGAAGGAAGGAAGGAAGGAAGGAAGGAAGGAAGGAGGGAGGGAGGAAGGGTGGGAGGGAGGGAAGGAAGGATAAGTTTACCTGTGCATGTGTGTGCATGGTTATGTTGATGTTTCCCAGTATTGGTCTAGACTTAAGCTACTCTAGAATTTTCTTCTCAAAAATGACATGAACAAACATGGCAACAAATGGTTGTGCAGTACTTAGGATGCCTGGGGTAATTCTAACTGGAAGATGATAGCAGAGGTGGCTGAGGAGACAACCATGGAAAAGTAAAAAGACAGGTAGGTCCTTGAGATCTTGGCCAGTGGAAAAGTATGTAGACCTGAAAGTTGACACAGAGGTGATGGTCTGTGCTTCTGAGATTGTGGTAAAAGTGGCATATGTCTGTAAGTGCAGGTAGGAGACAGAATCAGACTGAGAAATACAGTCTCAAACATCATATACGAGAAATGTACTGTGAAAACATTGTTACCAAAGAATATTTGATAGAGAGATCAACTCAAAATAGACCAAAAGAAAATATCACACTGAAAGAGTATAAAAAAATAGACCAAAAGAAAATGTCACACTGAAAGACTATAAAATACTGCTATTAGGGGGCAAATGTAATCCTCACTATAATGATACCAGAGTGCTGCTAATGCAAAACATTTAAAAATACTATCATGATATAGTAGCATGTGCTTTTAAGAAAGGTTATAACCTTTGCCAGGCCTCTAAAATATTGTTTTTTTTAATATTGTCCATTTGCAGTCTTGTGACAGAAATTATCATATCATAAAGATGATAAACAATAACCAAAACATGATGAATTATAACCTATAAAAAGTGGTAGCTGCCCTCTCAAGGTTGTGCATTTTTATATTATTTTAGGCCTTAACTAAGAGTACTTTGAGAGTGTCATAGCCAAAAACAATACTTAAAGGGAAACAATAACAGTTCACCATATTAATTTTATGTAGAAAATTAAGTGCACTCACCCAGATAGCATGGCTCAATGGTTGAGCATTGACCTATGAACCAGATGGTCATGGTTCAATACCCAGTCAGGGCACATGCCCGGGTTTTGGGCTCAATCCCTGGTCAGGGGCATGCAGGAGGCAGCCAATGATTCTCTCTCGGCATTAATGTTTCTATCTTTCTCTCCCTCTCCTTTCCTCATTGAAATCAACAAAAATATAATTTTTAAAATTAAAAATAAAGAAAATGAAGTGCACACACTGAAAAGTGACATTTTGAATATGTATTACAATGTAGAATATATAGAAGTGAAAGTGCATAACTAGATTCCATGGAAATTATATGTATGTGTATTTGCTATTTCATTTTATACACATATAAAATGAAATAGCAAACACTAATACAGAATATTTGAAAATACTGATATTAGATTCATATCCTAAGAATAATATGTTCATATAATTTATTTTATGAAAAGGAGGCTTAAACTCTGCAGAATGAAGAAGAAAAAGTGTGGGTCAAAACTAAACCGGGTTCAGGTCCTATAGAAAATACTTTCTCATTCTGCACATGCAACCATGATGATCTATTTTATGGAGGTTCTATTTCCTTAGCTATTAAAAGGGTAGTAGAGTGGTTTATTTTTATAGAGTTTTTAGATGGTAAATTATAACACATTCTGGTGTCCAGTGCATATTGAGCACTCAAGTTTATGCAAGTTGACATGAAATCAAGCCCATTTTAATGGGGAAAACCACAAGCACTTCTGAGGATCTATTATGAGATATATAATTTGCTTGGCATTCTGGTCTTCAATATAGACATGCAAGCTTGGAATTATTAAGTCAGTTTTTCATATGAAAAAAATCAGTCTGAGATGGGCTATGTCATTTTTTCAGAGTCACAGAGTTACATTTCTGAATTTTAATCCAGGTGATCTGACTTCAAGTCCGGTGTTTCTCCTATTGCATCTCATTACTATGCAGCATTACATTTTTGTGTTAAATATAATTCCATAATTTCTAGTACAAAGAAGAGAGAGAGAGAGAGAGAGAGAGAGAGATCCTAACTTCCTGCTAGGACTATTATTATTATTTTTTTAAATCCTCACCAGAGGACACTTTTTCCATTGCTTTTCAGAAAGAAAAAGGGAGGGAGGCACACATGGACAGGGGCAGGAGTGAACCTGAAACCCAGGTAAGTGCCCTTCATGGGGCATCTAACTGACAAACCTTCAGTGTGTAGGCTGATGCTCTGACCACTGAGTCATCTTGCCTGGGGCTCTACTATTTTTTTAAATATATTTTTATTGATTTCAGGGAGGAAGGGAGAGGGAGAGAGAGATAGAAACATCAATGATGAGAGAGAATCATTGGTAGGCTGCCTCCTGCATGCCCCACACTGGGGATGGAGCCTTCAACCTTGGCATGCACTCTGACCAGGAATCAAACCATAACCTGGTTCAGAGTTCAATGCTTAACCACTGAGCAAGCTGGCTTGGCTATGGCTCTACTATTAATTTCTTTTATTTTAGACTACCAAAATGCATTAACAAGAACCAAATTTACCTCCCACTGATACAAACAAAATATATGATGTAGCAGTTTGCTAAACATTGTTTATCAGTGAATAAAAGACACTGGGTTGTGAAAGATGGATAACGAATGAGGTAAGCCCTTAAAATACTCCAGCTTTCTGCATGGAGAGAATGTCCGTGTTTTACTGCAGATATAGGAAACCCAGAAAGGGTCTGGCTTACTCCCATGGTGGCCATGGTTCTCAGAACAGAGTGCTGAAGAGGTAATTGAGTTTTGGAACAAAAATGATAACAATAGAATGTAAGGTATATATATAAAAGCCTAAGCGACTGAATGACCAAACCGCTGAACCACTGCTTGACTGGTCGTTATGACAGCCAATCTCCCACAGCTGGCCAACCTCCCACAATCACTCCCCCAAGCCAGACAACTTCCCACAGTCCCTCCCCCTGCCATCTGGCCCCGATCAGCCCCAATTGCTAGCCAGGCCGAGGGACCCCATCTGTGCACAAATTCATGCATCAGGCCTCTAATAAATATATAAAAGTAAAATGTGTGGCAATCATAGGAGAAAGGTTGTGAGAGGAGAAATTGAAATATACAATATTAAAGTTCTTTCCCTCTATGTGAAGTGGCATAATATCAGTTGAAAGTACAGTTTGATAGCTCAAAGACATAAACTATAAACACTAAAACAATTACCAAAATCTATAATAATAAAAGTGTAATATGCTAATTATTCAGACGTCCTTCTGGATGACCTTCTGGATGAAGCCAGGGCTGTGATGGAAGCCCGAGTTCTGGTGCCTGCCTGCAGCTGGAGAAAAGTCTGGGTCCCCAGTGCCAGAGGGAAGCCAGTGCTGGCAGCTGGTGGAAGGAAGGCCTACTCTTGCATGAATTTTATGCACCTGGACTTTAGTGACTTAAAAGGAGCATAAATTATTTTTTTAAAGAAATAAGTAAATAAAAAACACTATTGACAATAAGCCAAAAAAAGGAATATATAAAACTATAAAAATATTCAGTATTAAAAAATAAAATGGAAACAAATTAAAATAATAAAAACCAACTAGGAAGATGATAGAGTTAAAAGTACCTAAATTAATAATCAGATTAAAGAGGAATAATTAATGGGTAAAGATTGGCCCAATTAAAAAACAAATATTGTTGTCCTAGCCAGTTTGGCTCAGTGGATAGAGACTCGGCCTGCAGACTGAAGGGTCCTGGGTTCGAATGAGGTCAAGGCCACATGCCTAGGTTGTGGGCTCTATCCCCAGTAGGGGGTATGTAAAAAACAGCTGATCAATGATTATCTCTTATCATTGATGTTTTTTATTTCTCTCTCCCTCTCCCTTCCTCTGAAATCAATAAAAATATTTTTAAAAAATATTGTCATATTGGGGGGAGAGGGAAAGCAAGACCTATCTATATGCTGCCTAAAGGACAAATACTTCAAGTAAAAAATAAAAACACACATGATAAAAGTAAGAGTATGCAAGAAGACAGCATGCTAACAGTAATTAAAACAAATAAAAAACTGGAAATT
Organism: Corynorhinus townsendii; assembly: GCA_026230045.1. Lineage (NCBI taxonomy): Eukaryota > Metazoa > Chordata > Mammalia > Chiroptera > Vespertilionidae > Corynorhinus > Corynorhinus townsendii. Next base: position 91,165,528 of record JAPDVU010000002.1, read on the forward strand.
GCCATAGCCAAGAGAAACCTAAAGAGACATGAGTACTAACTATAAGGTGGTTATCTGGATGGAATGATGAAATGAATACAATATGTACTGTAGTTAATAATCAACTTTCATTATTGGTTTATTAATTGTAAGAAAAATGCCAGACCAATGGTCAATGTAAATAAAAGGGGAAACTGGCAGTAAGGTAGATGGAGCCTTTCTGTACTATATTTAAACTTTTTCTGTAAATCTAAAACTCTTTAAATTTTTTAAAGTTTACTAAAAATAAATTAATGTAATTTGACTATATTAATATTAGACAAAGTAGATTTCAGACAATGAATATTACCAGGAATGAAGAATGCAATTTCTTAAGGATAAATATGTCAGTTCATCAGAAAGATATAAAAATATTTTACATTTATGCCTATAATAGCATAAGTTCAAATATATGCACAAAAAGTGATGCAACTGCAAGGTTAAAATACACATCCACAATCATAGTCTGAGCTTTCAAAACCCCTGCCATAGAGTGAATGTTTATATCCCCCAGGTCCATATATTGAACTATTAACTCCTAATGAGATGATATTAGGAAGTGAGGCATTTGGGAGGTGACTAGGAATTGAAAGTGAAGACCTCATGAGTGGGATTAGTTCCCTTATTAAATACCCCAGAGAGCTTCCTCACCCCTCAGCCTTGTGAGGACACAGCAAAAAGGTGATCATCTATAAACCAAGAAATTGTCCTCACCAGACACCAAATCTGCTGGTGCCTTGATCTTGGACTTCCCAGCCCCAGAACTATGAAAAATAAATTTCTGTTGTTTCTAAGCTATCTAATTTATAACATTCTGCTATAGTAACCCAAACACATTAAGATAATACTTTGATCAACAATTGATAGAACAGTAGACATAATTAATATCAGTAAGAATATAGCAAATTGAACAATCCTGTCAACCTACTTAACCCGATTGACATGTTGAGAACACTCCACCCACCAACAGACAATTACACATTCTTTCCAAATGCACACAAAAAACTTACCAAGTAGAACATATACTAGCCAATACAACAAATTGTGATAAATTTAAAAGAGTTAAAGTAATATAAAATGTATTGTTTGAAGACATCAAATTAAAAAAAAATAAAAAAATGGAATGTTTTCTTGATAATGCCCAAATATTGGAAACAAAGTAACACACATTTAAATAACTGAATGAACATGAGAAACACTATATGACTATTTGTGAGATGCTGCTAAATTAGTATTTAGGAGGGAACTTACAGCTGAAACACTTGTATTAGAAAAGAAGAATGTTCTCAAATCAATGACATCAGGTTTAACCTTAAGAAGCTAGAGAAGGAATAGTAAGTTACACACCAAGTAAAAAAGAAGAAAGGGAGTAATAAAGATCAAAGTGGAAATTAATAAAATGGAAAACCCTCACTCAAAAAAATGAAAAAAAAACTCAATAAAATCAATCAACCTCTGGTCAATATTATTTTGGAGGTGGTAACTCACAAAGAAAAAAAAAAGCTTTTCTAATTTGAATAGAGGTAGAGTTTCTTTTAGGTGATCTTTATAGCCTTTGATGATTTCCTTACTAATTTGAATAGAAGTAGAGTTTCCTTTAGGTGATCTTTATAGCCTTTGATGATTTCCTTACATCCTGCAAATATATTTATATTTGGCATTCATTCACAAATAGCCACCTCAAACTATATTTATCTCCAATTACCTCATAAGACATTAAACATATTCAGATTTAATCTTCCAATAAATAAGCAGCATTTCTTTTGGGCTAAGGTGTACACATCCACCACTGTTCATTTTCTGATCTATAAATAGGTCAACACAACTCAGTCCTGACTTTTCCTCTCTGTGGTCATATTTTTTCCCATTACAGATCCAGGACCTTCCCATGCTCTGATGCTTTCTCATTAACACAAGAACAGAGAAAAATAAATCAGTTTTTCATACAGTGACAGAGACTCACTCAGACTGATATGTTATTTATTTTACTAAGAATATTTACACTGAAAGGTGGAGGAAAAATTTAGATAAGCAAGCAATTAGGAAGACATATATTTGGGGAAAAAATTACTCCTTGCCAATGAAACACATGGGTGTATGTGTTTGAGTGTATGTATACTTAAATAAGTCCAGTTACCATTTTATTGAATGCTTAATATATAAATTGTATGCTTTGTCTATATAAGTATATTTTCATTTCCAAATCATCTTGTTAGTGAGATTTCATTATTAACACCATTTACAGATAAGGGAAGAGACATTGCTCATGGATCTTGCCTTAATTCATGAACAAATGATGAATCTACAAATCATATGTAGATACACCTAACTCATATTGTTTTTATGATGAAGCTTCCTTCCTCTCGTTATGATGGATGTGAAATTAAAAGCTGTTTGGTCATTCATTGACTCACCATATGCTGGAGGGCTTTTAATTCTAAGAGCTGTTTCATGAGAAATAAGTCAAAATGTTTCATGAGAATCTGTCCTAGACTCTACGCTGCACGCAAGTAGTTTGCAACTTGTGTGGGATACATGCATGCAAATGAACCTTTAATCTATCTAATGTGTGGGCGTCTGGTCAGAGGAGATGCATATTTATTGCTCTTCCTTCAGGTTTCCTTGATTTTTTGAGCTAAGTGGACTATAAATTATATTGTGACTAGAGGCCTGATGCACGAAATTCGTGCAAGAGTAGGCCTTCGCAGCCCAGCTTCATCTGGAAGGTCATTCAGTCAGTCTGCTGTTCAGCCATTCGGTCAATTTGCATATTATGATTTTATTATAATAGATATATGTTTTACAGTACTGCATACCCATTTTTTGATTTATTACATTAAATCTTCTGGATTTATGCCCTTACCTGTGGCCTCTTTCTCTCCCTTTCCCCCTTCTCTTTCCTGATGCCGTCACTGTCACTCCCGTATTCCAAGTTCTGTAGATTTGACTTTCTGACACTTGTTCTTCTTATTTTAATCTTCAGAATTCACTAAGTATGTTTGTCAATTGCTCTTACTTTAGGCAGTGAATTTACACACTTCTTAATTAATTTGTGGAACAGAATAGAAAAATAACAGAATGGAGTCCAAACAGCAATTAATAGATTCAATCTATAAACCTATTCTGGAACTGCATTTTCCAAATTTATTCAGAATCATGAAAATTACAATTAATTGCCATTTGGGTTTAAAAATGTTAATATTTTTACATCATATCTTCACTACACTATTCAGTTTTTGATAGTTATTAAATAGGAAGAACTCTATGCTATGAAGAAATGACAGAAATTATCATTTATTTTGTACATATATTGTTCCATGGGCAGAATGAAACATTTCTACAAATGTAAATTAATTAACCTGCTTCAACTATAACTATAAAAGAATATTAATTATTATCAGGAAAATAAAGAAATAATTTCTGAAATATTTTCAGTTTATCAAATGATTACATTAATATATAATTGAACAAGGTGTGTGTGTGTGTGTGCCAGGGAAAGGGAGGGAATTAAGAAGATGAGAAACAGGCAAAGGAGAGCATAAGATACTAACATACTACTGGATAGATAAAAGAAAGTCTGTAAAATCTGAATGAATGAACAGAATAGAGAAGTAAGCAGAGATTAAGTAGGATAAAATAAATGAAAATCTACAAAAATGTAAAGGAGGCCCCCCAAAATTATCTTTAACAAAAGAAGGCTACTTGCCCCAAACCACAAACACTCACTTTGAGACCTATGAAGACCCTGGACCATTTGCATGCCCTGGACCAATGAAGATCACTGGGAGACTCTGGCCGGGGATTTTCATTACTTCTCCTGGAACCACAACGCTTAGGGAGGGTATGAGTGGTTCAGCGCAGCATTCATTTCACCTACTTGTGTACCATGATAGTATTTTTTGTCATTTCCTGCTCCTTCCCTGGTTTTCTTAATGACCATCCATAAACCTGACAAAATGAAAGGGAGACCCACTGCATGGGAGAACATATTTGCCAATGATACATCTGATAATGGGGTAATTTCCAAAAATAACAATGCAATTATACCATGATGAACTATATGGATGGACCTAGAGGGTATTATGTTAAGTGAAATATGTCAGACAGAGACAGACAAATGCCATATGTTTTCACTTTGATGGTTTCCAGAGGGAAGGAGTAAAAATAAAAAGGGAAGGGATTAATAAGTATAAATTGGTACTTACAAATTAGTCAGGAGATGTAATTTCAGTGTAGGAAATATCTATATATATAAAAGCCTAAGCAACTATTACGACCTAACAACCGGAATGACCAGAACAACCTGTTGACCAGTCACTATGGTGTGCACTGACCACCAGGGGCAGGCGCTCAATGCAGGAGCTGGCCCCTGGTGGTCAGTGCACTTCCACAGCCAATCTCCTGCGCCCTTCCCATGGCCCAGACATCTCCCCTCCCAATGACCCTGATCAGGGATCCAGCCAGCCAACCTCCTGCGGCCCCTCCCCCTGGCATGCCAATCCCCCAGGGTCCCTTCCCTTGGTGGGCCAGCCCCCAAATAGGCCAGGAATATGGGCCCCACCCAGGAATGAATTCCTGCACTGGGCCTCTAGTAGTCAATAATAGAGTAATAGTTGTGTATGAACCTAGGTAGATACTTAGATTATCAGTGGATCACCTTATAAATTACATATTTGCATGTGCAATATGCCATACAACTGAAATTAATGTAAAACAATATTGAATGTCAATTATAGTTGACATATAAAATTAAAAAAAATAATATATGCACACAGATAAAGTAATCAAACGAAGTTTGGCCACATGACTCTAGCTTCTTACTTTTTGTTGGGATATATCCTAAGTACAAAGATAACTACAAAGAAATCTGAACTTTAATTAGCAGCAGTATTTATGTTATAATTTAAAAACTATTATCTGTGTGCTGTGTAATAGAAAAAATGAGTAAATATATTGATGATCTGGGAATCTGGATTTTAAGGGAAAAATAAGTTAAAAAGATGGAATGGAGAAAGGAAAAAAGATATTGTGATATTAATCAATTATTTTTAAAGGAAGTCATTTTTTGTATATCTATCTATCATCTATCTATCTATCTATCTATCTATCTATCTATCTATCTATCTATCTATCTATCATCTATCTACTCACCAATATACCAACCTCCCTTAACTTATTTAAGGAGTTTAAGATAGATAATGTTTAATAAATAATTTGTGAAGTCCCATTATGTTTATATTGTATAAAATTTCACATGCAGTTAATATACAGCTTTTCTTTATATTTCAAAGTAATCTAACAAATTGATAAATACATATATACATATATTTATTCAGCTACTACAAAAGTATTCATAAGTTCAAAATTAGCCAAGCACTATGCTAACTAAGGGGTTCACAAAGAGAAATGGAACAGAAGATTGCCACATGGGTCAAATTTGAACACCAGTTGTTTGTTTACATAACCAGAGGCCTGGTGCATGGAGGGAGGTTCCTCAGCCTGAGCTGCACCCTCTCCATCCTGGGACCACTCAGGGGATGTCCGACAGTTGGTTTAGGCCTGATCCCATGGAATGTAAACCAATAATCGGACATCCCTCTCGCAATCTGGTATGACTGGCTCCTAACCACTTGCCTGTCTGCCTGCCCACCTGATTGCCCGTAACCCCTCTGCCTGACGGCCTGATCACCCCTACCTTCCCTCCCTGCTGGACTGATCTCACCTCCAATGGCCTTCCTCTGCTGACCTGATCTCGCCCTCAACTGCACTCCCCTGCTGGCCTGATCACCCTTAACTGCCTCTGCCTTGGCCCCCACCACCATGGCCTTGTTTGGAAGGAAGTCGGGTGTCTGGAGATAGCCAGTCGACCTGGTCTAGTTAGCTTATTACCCTTTTATTAGTATAGATAGATTATATAGGATAGGACTGCTTAAATGGGGGGTGGGGGGGGAGAAGCCTTTTTCAGCAGGAGGAGATGATCTTGACAGACAAAAATGCATAATCCCTATATCTGAACTGATAGCCAGCTATATGCACTATACTGCCAAACTGGTCATTAAAAAATTGAATCACTTTCTTACACCTTACACCAAACAGCTGTTGCCCTTAAAACCCCTCCTCAGACCCCACCTTAGGATCTGCCTTCACAGTTCACCCAGAGTAGGTTCTGACTGGTCAGTTTTATGCCAATCAGCATCAAAAGCTCTGCCTCCTAGGCAGGCATTGCCTCCTCGCAGTTCACCCAGATTTGGTTCTGATTGGTTGGTTTCTATGCCAGTCAGCATCTCCAGGCCTAACTCTGGGCCAGATCATAGAGGCAGGGCTGATCAGTACCTGCCCCAGGCTGCTGGTAAGTGGGCTGAACTGCTGACCTCTGGAAAAGAGAGAGAGAGAGGCTTGGCTGGGGATGAGACCCAGAGAGAGAGAAGCATGGTCTGATCATCCTGCTTCTCTCTCTGGGCCTCGCCAGCAGCCACTGCTACTGCTGATCAGATCCAACTCTCTCTCTCTCTCTCTCTCTCTCTCTCTCTCTAAGAGGTCAGCAGTTCAGCCTGCTTGCCTGCTGCGTGTGCAGCCAGGCATTTGGTTGAGCCTTCAGTCACTTTGGATGTTATGACCCTGGCTCTTTATATATATACTAAAGGTCTGGTGCATGAAATTCATGCACAGAGGAGGGGTGTCCCTCACCCCAGCCTGCACCCTCTCCAATCTGGGACCCCTTGAGGGATGTCCAACTGCCCGTTTAGGCCCAATCCCACTGGTTCCCTCTCACAATCCAGGACTCCTGGCTCCCAATTGCTCACCTGCTTGCCTTCCTGATTGCCCCTATGGCTTCTGCCTGCCAGCCTGATCACCCCCTAACCACTCCCTTGCCAGCCTGATAGATGCCTAACTGCTCCCCTGCTAGCCTGATTGCCCTCCCCTGCAGGCCTGGTCACCACTATCTGCCCTCCCCAGCAGGCTTGATCACCCCCAACTGCCCTCCCTTGCAGGCCTGGTCGCTCCCAACTACACTCCTCTGCTGGCCTGATTGCACATAACTGCCCTCCTTTATAGGCCTGGTTCCTCCCAACTGCCCTCCACTGCTGGCCATCTTGTGGTGGCCATCTTGTGTCCACATGGGGGCAGGATCTTTGACCACATGGGGGCAGCCATCTTGTGTGTTGGAGTGATGGTCAATTTGCATATTACTCTTTTATTAGATAGAATAGAGGCCTGGTGCACGGGTGAGAGCTAGCTGGTTTACCCTGAAGAGTGTCCTGGATCAGGGTGGGGGTTCCCTTGGAGTGTGGGGCAGCCTGGACTAGGCACCTGTGGTGGTTTGCAGGCTGGCCACGCCTCCAGGTGACCCAAGCAGAGGCCCTGGGATCTGGGATTTATTTATCTTCTACAATTGAAACTTTGTAGAGGATTGGAGCCAAGCCTTCTGCTTGCTCCTTGGTGGTAGCCATTTCTTTTGGGATTTATTTATCTTCTATAATTGAAACTTTGTATCCTTAAGCAGAGGCCAAAGCAGGCCAGGGCTGCAGAAGCTTGGCTTTCTCCATTGCCACGGCAACTCTAGCCTCCTGCTCTCTCCAGCTTCATAGCTGCCACCATTTCTCTTGGACTTTACTTATCTTCTATAATTGAAACTTTGTAGCATTGAGTGGAGGCCTGGGTCAGCAAGGGCAGGCAGAAAGCTTGGCTTCCTCCATTACCAGGGAAACCCAAGCCTCCCTCCTGCTCTTTGTGGCTACAGCCATCTTGGTTGGGTTTATTTGCATATTCCCTTCTGATTGGCTGGTGGGTGTGGCTGGTGAGCGTGGCTTGTGGGTGTAACAGAGTGATGGTATTTGCATATTACTCTTTTATTATATAGGATATATAGCTTCAAACATGTGAGGACTGTGGCAATGAAGCCAGGATGATGGTGAATATTATTAACTTTTTGTTATGGATATACATCCACTGCCCATTTGAAACTTTAAAATGATTAATTATTACTTATCAAAATTATATTTATTTTCTTTCCAGAATGAGAGTGACAATTTTGCACTGTTTAAAAATTAAAGCTTCCACCATTTTCTAATTTTAAAGAACACAAAGGCAAAATTGCCTTATTTTATTTTTAGAGTAGAAAACATTGCATTGTCTCATAACTCAGCAGTAATAGGAGCATATGTAAATAAAAATATATTTAACTTTAAGGATAGGATGACATATTCAACCTATGCCAAAACAAAACAAAATAAAACAAAACATTTAAATAGGAAAAGAAAATCCACTTAAATAGGAAAAGAAAAGTTAAACTGTCATTAGTTTCCATGTGAACAAGAATATCTACATCTTTGATTGATCTCCATGGAAAATAAATGCATGCTTCTCTTTCAGTGAATGTGATGAATACAATCTATATATATAAAAGCCAAAGTGACCAAACGACCAGTCAACCGGTCACTATGATGTGCACTGACCATGAAGGGGCAAATGCTCAATACAGGACCTGCCCCTGTGGTCAGTGCACTCCCACAGCAGGAGTGCTGCTCAGCTGACCTACAGGCACCAGACCTGGGGTTCACAGCTGGTGAGTGCCACTGTAGCTGCCACCTCTCTGGATCTGAACTGCTTGGGCATGAGCCCATGGCATGCATAGCAGGGCCAGGAGGAGTGGGAGCGTCAGGCAGGAATGGCAGGTGGCATTGGGCTGCTGATTTCGACCTGATATCAACAGGCCACACTGAGAGACCCTCCCCCCCAGTATTGTAATAAAGATGGACTTTATCATATTTAACGAATTATATCTATGTTGCATGAAACACCCTAGACCTTCATTGGAAAAGTAAAATTAAGATTTACCAAAACAGGAAAGGATAATATGGTAAAGAAATAAACAGTAATTTCAAGCTTCAAAGGTATCATAAGTAATGAAGGTTAAAATAAAAGTGCTACTATAAAAGCAGTTAAGCCTGTCCCTTTAAGGAGCAATGCATGAGAGATCGTGATAGCCTCAAATTGTTCATATTTCCATAGAAAAGGTCACAAGATATCACTGGATTGTTAATAATGAACAAAAAAAAAATCTTTAGAAAAAATACATCTGATTCATATTCCATTATAGGACATCAGGTCACCTTAGAATTACAATGCACGTAATTGCTATTATGGCATTTTATGATTTTTCATATTTTACCTAGGACAAACCCACCCTTTCTTTGTTTTCATAGATATTTTCTGTTCATAAAACCCTTAAGTCCTTTTATATCTCAATATAAACCATGAAACAGTGTAATCCAGTTACAATTATGTTGGTTTTCATTGTGTTTCAGCATATTACAAAACATGACAAGAGAATCAAATGAACAATAGTGTCTGTCTCTGGGTATTTTTCTCATTGCAACTCTTTGTATAATAATGACATGTTTGAAATACTATGACCAAAATAAAATCAACACCATTCTGATAACATATATTGTTGTGCTTTATTAATTCTCCAAGAGCATTAAAAGTAAAGAAAAAAATAAATCTAGATGCCTTAAATATGAAAGAACCCTAGCCTATACAATAAAAAGGTGATATGCAAATTGACCATCACACCCTAGCTCAAGATGGCCGCCCCCATGAGGTCAAAGATGGCCACCACAAGATGGCAAGCAGGGAAGGGCAGTTAGGGGAGATCAGGCCAGCAGGAGAAGGGCAGTTAGGGGTGATCAGGACAACAGGGGAAGGCAGTTAGGGGCGATCAGGCCAGCAGCGGAAGGACAGTTAGGGGTGATCAGGCCAGCAGGGGAAGGCAGTTAGGGGCGACTGGACCAGCAGGGGAGGGCAGTTGGGGGTGACCAGGCCAGCAGGGGAGGGAATTTGGAGGTGACAGGGCCAGCAGGGCAGGGAAGTTTGGGGTGACAGGGCCAGGAGGGTAGGGCAGTTAGTGGCAATTGTGCCACAGGAGAGCAGTTAGTCATCAATCAGGCTGGCAGGGGAGTGGTTAGGGGTGATCAGGCTGGCATGCAGGTGAGCGGTTAGGAGTCCCAGATTGTGAGAGGGATGTCCGACTGCTAGTTTAGGCCCCATCCCTGTGGGATCTTGCCTAAACCAGCAGTCAGACATCCACAGAGAGGTCACAGATTATAAAGGGTGCAGGCTGGGCTGAGGAACCCCCCTCCAGTACATGAATTTCATGCACCAGGGCCCTAGTGTCAATATATTGAGTAAAGGATTGAAAGAGTTTGCCCATTACTGTTCTTATTAATGTTAATTATGGATGACCAAGTCTATAGACATTTACTTGACCAAAAACACACACAACTATTGATTATAACCTGTCCATCATAGCTATAGTATTCTTATGCTGAGGTCCTATGTCATGAGGGTAAATCAAATTGTGTGTTGAATTTTAAGGAAGAACATTTGCTTGGAGTATATCAAACAACAACCAATGTTGCTAAATTAAATAACTATCAATCTTAGACTTATGATGTCATCTTTGAATGTTCACATTCAACTATAGGCTCAAGTGGACAAGACACATCTATCATAAAGTCTGGATGGAATACTACCATTAAGTAAAGAATCAATTAGTTAGAATCCAACTAACCATATATGCTGAAAAATTTGTTCTGCTTTTCATTTAGAAGAAAATGCCAAATGAAAGTAAAATAAGCTGTTGTATGAGATGAATAAGACTTTGTATTATTGTTTGCTTATGTTTATACATTTTATTTTTTGTAAACGTATACACACACACATACACACACACATATACATATACACACACATATATACACACACACACATATATACACATATACACATATATATATATATGTATATATGTGTGTGTGTGTGTGTGTGTGTGTGTGTGTGTGTATATATATATATATATATATATATATATATATATATATATATATTAGAGGCCCTATGCATGAAGATTCATGCAAGAATAGTCCTTCCTTCCCCTGGCTGCCAGCACCCAGGACCCCGGCCTTCGCTCTGGCCTCCACCTTCTGCCTTTGCTCAGGCCCAGAGCCGTCTTCTGACTTCGTGCGCTTTCCAGAGGCTCAGAGTGGCCAGGGCAGGTTGGAATGACTGTGTCATCACCAGGGCAATGGTGCAAGTGTCCTGGCCCAGCCACCACCATCTTTGTCACATCGATTTGTATATTTCCTCCTTATTGGCTGTGGGCACCACTATCTTTGTTGCGAAGTGATGGTCAATTTACATATTCTGTCTTTGTTAGCTAGAATATATACATATATACATACTAAGGCCCAGTGCATGAATTCATGCATGAGTAGGGTCCCTTGGCCTGGCTGGAGATTGCGGCCAATTGGGGCCGTGGGAAGTTGGCCAGTGGGAGGAGGGGCCATGGGAAGTTGGCCGGCCAATGGCCAGAGGGAGGGGTCATGTGAGTTCGGTTATGGGAGTGCGCAGACCACAAAGTGGCAGCTCCTGTGTCAAGCATCTGCTTCCTGTTTGTCAGTGCACATCATAGCGACTGGATGTTCAGTCATTCGGTGGCTTAAGCTTTTATATATATACTAGAGGCCTTTGCACAAAGATTCGTGCAATAGGCCTTCCTTCCCCTGGCTGCCAGCACCAGTTTTCCTCCAGCACCTGGGGAAAGGCCTTCGCTCTGGCTGCCACCTTCCGTCTTCGCTCGGGCCGGAGCCTTCAGTCTTCGCTCCCACCAGAGCCTTCAGTCTTCTCAGCTCCAGCCAAAGTGCCACTCCTGTAGCTCTGCTCCTGTAGCTCCCTCCACTCCCATCCTCCCCCTCATAGCAGGCATCCTGCCCGGCACTCCATGACTGTGTATTCAAATTAACCTGCCATCTTTGTTGGGTTAATTTGCATACTCACTCCTGATTGGCATCATGGAGGTACAGTCAATTAGCATATTTCTCTTTCATTAGTGTAGATAGATATTTGTATCTTTCAGTCTTATGATGTTTTATTAGGCCATTTATTACAATAGATTCTGATATATGACATAATTTGCAGTCATTGAAGAAAGATTAAATTGTATTTATAATTATATAGTTAAAGGGAAACTATGCTAATGTATTTTTAAAATAAATTGTATTGACTTCAGAGAGGGATAGGGAGAGATAGAAACATCACTGATGAGAGAGACTAATTCATCAGCTGTCTCCTGCATGTCCCACACTGGGAATCTAGCCCACAACCCAGGCATGTGGCCTGACTAGGAATTGAACAGTTACCTCCTAGTTCTTAGGTCTATGCTCAATCACTGAGACACACCGGCCGGGCATGCTAATGTATTTTAAGTATATTTTTCATCAACAACATTTAAAATTAATTATTTTTTTGTTTAAGGTTTATTTAATCAAAACATGAGAGTCTTCACTTGAATTTCAGATTTTTTAATATGGAACAGCAGGTCAAAATACTTCATATTGAGGTAAGAGAAGTTTTGAAAGTATATGTCTTTAAAATTATGTATAGTTCATTCTCATTATAAATAGGTGGCACATTGACAAAATTTTGAACTTTTTCTTCCTGATAGATACATAAATACAATATTCACTCAAACACATTCTGTTACTAAACCTTTCCAGAGAAACACACAATTGCAAAGCATTTAGAAAGCTCCTCATACTTGCTTACATTGTAGACATTTATGCTAACAGAAAGAGTGCTTAATTTAATCCATTAATATTAGTTCCTAATTAAAACAAAGCACACTGAAGAAAGAGTCCCAATGAATCACATTAAAGGAAAGACAAAAAAAAAGGCAAAAATAAAGTCAAACAATAGCCAAACGAGCCTTCTCTGTTCTCAATTCACAGCTATAAAAGCGTATCATATTCACAATGATACAATATTTTAGTTTAAAATTACCATCAAATTATGACATTCAGAAATATAAGTAATATCTTTAGCATGATTATTTAAAAATTGCAAGTAAAATTCAGCCTCTCTACTTACTAAAGATGTGGTTCAGTGTGCATTTCGAGGAAGGAGAAGACTCTTGCTGTATCATTAGAATATTATTTACTTTCAAACCATTATAATAAATGATGATGGCTCTTCTTCTAATTAAAAGTACTTTCTCCTTTCCTCAAATAATGAGCCTTCACTTCTGCTTCCAGTGATTCCAGGCTCAAAACTACTAAACTATAAAGCCATTTAAATTCCTGAACCACCAATTTGTTGTCTTTGTTCCTAAAGGGAATAAATTTCATTATGTGTCCTTACAAATGCCTACCTATAAAGGATATACATCTACAAACTGGAATTCTCAGGCTTTCAATGTGAAAGTCAAAGAAGTAGGCTAAATTTAAATAAACTATAACTACTCTTATTTTATGTTGCAATTTAAAAATATTGGAAATTGGAACAAATATTTTCAATGAGTATATTAATTTAAGTGTTTCATATATTTCCAGAAAATTTTAGAACATATATTCTTTCATAATTATGATTACATTTGGCTCTTTCAGTTGTGTATACCAAAACATCATATTTAACTCTTATTTGATTTATTATAGAAAAAAAGCAATAGTATGAATTTTATAGACTGCAGCCTATTCTACTGGAAAAATGATTAATATACTTTATAGCAAAGTTTATTTCAGATATGTAGATAACTTATCTTCAGAATAATAAACAACATTGATTAATATCACTCTTTTTTCTAATTAAAAGTATGTGTTAAAATATGTATCCTTTAAAAACAATAGGTATGTGTCTTCTGATATTTGAAAATCACTATTTTGCTAAGTTTCAGTTTATTTTTAAACCCCATATGTGCTGCAAAATATTAATTTGCATATTGACAAAAATTGTTTTATATTTAAAACCTATTTTGATTTTCATTTTCCTCTTTAAAAGTTAATAAATATTATTAATGCCCCATATGATAAACAATTTCAAGTACTGCAAGTTTATTGCATTGTCATCAGACATTAAGACAAACAAGAAACTGAACACAGATTTTCCACAGGTATTTTCAACAAGAAACTTGGTTTTGACCATTTTTCCCCAAAACTTCACATATATTTACAAATTGATCATTCACATGAAATATAATTATACTACTTTTTCTTGTTTTACCTTGATTCAGTCTGATTTTACCAGGGATGATTAATGTGCTTACCTAAAATAGAAAAAAAAATTCTGTTAGTTTCAAACGCATACTTATTGAAATTTGCAGTGGAAAATATAAGACATGCCAAATAAACAATCACAACTCTCATTACAACCTCTATTTTCCTTTGCTTCCCAGAGATCTTTATTAATGTGACACTCAATCAAATGGATTTAGCTGGGTCCAAAATTGCATAGCCAAAGAGCCTTTATAAATGACTTGGTAGCAAGTACATTTTTATTGAGTTGAAGACATCTATGTCTGCCATTTCTCTTCTGCAACCAGCATACGATGAATCAAATAAAAAGATAACAACAAAAGGTTTGTTGAATTGTATTACTTCCCAAAAGATCTTGGAAATATCCTTACTACAAATGCAGTTCTACCACCATATCAATTATGCTACATTTACCTGCCTGGGAAATTTTAGAATACAGGTATGTTTAAAATCAGTTCAGTAATAATGCAGTGGAAATAATGAAGTGTCTAAATAATTATCTATGTCTATCAATTACATATTATATTCCAGGTTCTATATCATAGATATATTTATGTCACATATATATATGAATTATATATGTGAATTATAAGCAAATAATAGGTTTATAGTGAAATTAAACATTACTCTTTTCTACTTTATATTAGTAAACTTAGAGATCACTAAATAAGCTGTTATAATCATGATTCTTGAAAGCTGATTTTTTCCTACCTTCCTCTTCATCTCCAAATTTGAGGAAGGAGCCCAATCTATGTGAGAAAGAGCACCTTAATCTCTCCCTATGGGTGAGGAATGGTTTTAAGCAGAGGTAGATAACATCACCTGAGCTGTCAGATTAGACGTCGCAAAGTTTTAGGTGTGAAATAGTATAGTAGAAACCCAGTACACAAAATTCCTGCATGGGTGGGGAGGAACCCCTCAGCCCAGCCTGCACCCTCTCCAATCTGGGACCTCTTAGGGGATGTCCTATTCCCAGGGATGGGGCCTAAACCAGCAGTCCGCCATCCCTCTCACAATCCTGGACCACAGGCTCCTAATTGCTCACCTGCCTGCCTGCCTGGTTTCCCATAACTGCCCTCCCTGTTGGCCTGGCCGCCTCTAACTGCCCCCTGCTGCCAGCCAGGTATCCCCTCACAAACTCCCCACCAGCCTGGTCACCCCACGCAGTCTGCTGTTCAGTCGTATGGTCAATCTTCAATAAACCCCTTGCTGGCCTGGTTGTAGGCAGCCATCTTGTGGGGGCATGAGGGTTAATTTGCATATTACCTCTTTATTATATAGGATTACCTTATTTGGGATTATAAATTTGAAAAAGATACATTTAAAACTCTACTTTTGTGAAATGATTAGCTGCTTATTATCATATATTTACTTTGGAGTCTGTGTTTAATAGTGCATGTTTTAGACTAGTGCTTATGGAACCCTCATCAGAGTCATTATTCTTGTATTCATTATTTTTTAGTGCCATGAGATCAGAAATCATATTTGCTTTTTTACCCTAACATGAAGCACAGTGTTGGATATGTAATCGAAACTCATTTGGTTTTTTACATAATAAATAGATTTATGAAAAACAATTGAACTAATCACATAGAATAACTACACCTGGAAGTTAGGGTACTGTACAACAAAATCCAAGTGAATTGACTATTAAATACAGAGGGTATGTTTGTTTGATGGGTTACTTATCTTTTACTTGGAAAAGCTAAAAAACAAAATTTTCTTAAACTTTTTAAATTAAAACTGAAAAAAAAGCAACAGTGTTTTGTGATTCAATAATTGGGAATGACACATTAATAGGGCATTAGAGAGCAACTTTGGGCAATTTTATGCATCTAAAACAACAATTCTAGGTAGCTATTTACCAATAAAGATGCAATTCATTTCACATAATGTCTGTTTTGAGAGGTAGAATTTCTAATTGGAATATGCTGATTTTCCAATTAACATAGTTAAGGCAGATTTGCACATTTTAGGTAAGTTGCAATTTCTTTGAGTAATATTTCTCCTCCCTGTAAAATAGGGGAAATACAGAACAGGTAGCATTCTTTGTATTTACCTCAAAGGAATTCTGAAGAATTCTAAATAAAAAAAA
Source organism: Corynorhinus townsendii (assembly GCA_026230045.1). NCBI lineage: Eukaryota > Metazoa > Chordata > Mammalia > Chiroptera > Vespertilionidae > Corynorhinus > Corynorhinus townsendii. The sequence goes on from JAPDVU010000002.1 coordinate 91,181,728, forward strand.
TTCTTAGTTACAGATGGCATGTAGCTTTTTATAAAGATTTATGAGTGGCCTATAATTATTTTCTACCATGGTTTTGACCAATTACAGTTTTGTGTGTGTGTGTGTTTTTTTAATTTTCTTCTTCATGGAGTCAGTTGTGCTTATAAGTATGTATTTTCTTTATTTGTTCCATTATACATATTTGTGATAATCTGGGCAGTGAGCCCAGATTGCTTCCTTTTTATTATTTGTAGACTGTCCTAGATTTTTTGAAAGGGTATATTCAAAATTATTATTACCATAATTATAAGAAGATTGCCACTCTGTGAGATTATAAGAAGATTCTCCATTATTTCATAATGAGTTAAGTACTATATATTTTTAGGAGAGATGCATTTCATGGACTGATCATTTTAATTTTAATATTGCCTACATGTCTAGACCATGTTCAAAACACAATATGATCGCAGCTGTGTCAGGCTGTGTCCAAAATCAGAAGCCTATCTATAGACTGGTTCTACTTCAGTTTTCACTTTGATGTAGTTATTTGCTATTGTCACACAGTCCGCAGTGCTCCTCTCAGAAACATGGAATGGCTAACAAACCATAACTTTTAATGCAATACAGATTACTGGCCACGCAAATGAAAACTACAATTAATTTCATCTTATAGACATGGGTATACTATTTAAAAGTTGAAAACAAGTGATGTAACTTAAATCCTTTAAACATGTCATCTAATTGTGTCTATACCTTTTTTTTAAATGCAGTCACCAGGGATACCTAAATAGTATATCAGTTTTCTAACAAGACCACAGTAGCCTCACAGGATATGAATTCAATGTCAATTGCACCATGATAGTGATAATGATATCATAAGGCATTATGTTTCCAGCATAGTCACTGTAGTTTATGGTGATTTCCATTTTGCTTTATTGGGGTTTATTTATATACCCCACATTTCCCAGGTGCTTGAATACACAAATATAATAATTGAAGGGACTTTAGATATGTTCTAACATATTAAATGTGAAACACTAACATCTAGAGGGAATGAGAGATTTGTCTAAGCCCATACAGATCTTGATTTCTAGTTCAATGGTCTTTTAACTTTACTTAGGAGATCATTATTCCTTTTGCCTGTTTCCAAAAAAAAATTCTTTATGAAAACATCAATTCCAAAAGTATTTAATATATTCACAGAATCTTTGTGACATATATACAATCAATGTTAAAATTTAAATAAAATAATTCAGCTTCCTTTGGGCAGTGATCTCTAGCTACTTTTGGGGGACAACATAAACACACAATATCCTCTGAGCATCAGGCTCTTCATTTTTGTTCAGAAAATCCATTCTGCTCAGCAACTTTATTACTTTGCTCTCAGGTTTTAAAACATTTCTAGTTCTGAACTACTTGATATAAGTCACCTCTTAATTCAAAACAAGGGTGAGGAAATTTACATATCTCATCTTATTCCCTAGTCCTCAATGAACTTTATAGCCTCAGATAAAAATATATCAGTTTCCCAACCTCCCTCTGTACCGTTATTTTAGTTTCCCTTTGAACTCTTTTATTCCAGAGCCCTTCTTTTTCCCTCTAATCAAGGTTTTTACTGTCACCTCAACCCCTCTCAGGTCACCTTCCCAAGTAACTGGAAGTTGAAAATGGTTTTGCCTTTTTAAAGCATACTCTGTTTTAAACAAGGTTTGCTAAGAAACTTCTTACACAGAACTAAAGTGTTTTTCTCTTTATGGAATACACATCATTTATGACATAGTATAAATCAGGGATCAGGAAACTAATTCTGTAAAAAATCCATAATTGCTGACCACTGGTATTAACTATTTTGAGAAAAAAAATCTAATAATACCTAACTTACCAACTCATGATTTTGTAACAAGAGAAGTAATATGTTGTAAAGAGCACAAGAATATAATACAAAAGACAATATGTGCTTGACACTGTCTATTTTGGGTGTGTCCATGAACACAACTCTAGGATTTTACCTCTTTTTGTACCTTATTTTCTTTAAATATATATATATATATTTTTTTTTTCAGAGAGAAAGGGAGAGGAAGAAAGATATAGAAACATCAATGATGAAAGAGAATCATTGATGGGCTGCCTCATGCATTCCTCCTACTAGGGGTGGAGCCTGCAACCCCAAATGTGTCCTGATGGGGACTCTAACCCTGACCTCCTGGTTCATAGGTTGACGCTTAACCACTGAGCCATTCCACCCTGGCTCTTTGCACTTTATATTCTGACCTACATGTTGAAGGCACATAGATTAGATACTGTGCAAAGATCTTTTACAATGAGTTATGATGGAAATATTACAAATGATTACTATTAATAAAAAGACTCATTACTGTCTAAAAATGAGCAAAAATACACATCTAAGGCACAGTTAAGCAAACTTCTGTAACTTGGCTAAACAACAATTGTAGTTTAAATAAAGGCTAAGAAATATTATTTGTAATTGCATATCTGGTTATTGCCATGAATTTAAAATTGGTTATTGGTTAAATCATTCCTAAGATAATGATACACTTATTAGCTTTCTTTGCTACATATCTGAGATCAGAAACTATTGATATTTGTAAACCCATAAATATAATATTTCTAAGGAAACAGAAGGACAAAATTATTTTTTCTTTCATTAACTCATTTAAACAACATGAGAGGCCATAGAGCTATGAAGAAAAAAGCTTTGACTAATCAGGGATATTGTCTAATGGGGGAAATATATTTTCAAAGTGAAAAAGCACACGGTTTAAATATAAAGAATTCTTTATAATATTGCCTAACTTGTTCTGTTTAAAAAGAAGTAGATATGGGTTGTTGTTTTTTCAGAAAAAAATAAATAATTTTACAGCTATACATGCATAGCATGATGAAAATGCAAGCTCTGGAAAAAATCCTCTTGGTTAAACATTTCTCTTACTACCATAGTTAATGTATATTTTTAAATATTGCTTTAGATAAATTATTTGGCTAAGTATATTAAGGTAAAATGTTTGAATGATGGTATACCTGTGTTTGGATCTGTTAACTTAAAAAAAAAAGATCAGCAAGAAATATAGTTTTAGCACTTAATTCTATAAGAATGATTTTGATTTTAATAAAAAAGATGAATTGTTCTGTACAATTATTGAAATCACCCCAGTGTTTATATCCAAATTTGGAAATTAACCATTCATGAGTTATATATTCATTAAAATATAGTTAGCATAAACGTAAAAACACAAAGCCCAAACAGATGCAAAATAAATATCAGAAGAATTTTGTCAAATTACAAAACAGACTTAGAAGTTATTTCCTTTCAAATTTGTGCTGTGTTCATTTTATAGTCATATGTCAACATGTGCTGCTGAAGTCTGACCTGCTCTTGAAAACATTCAAGAAGACTAAGAACGGGAAGTTAGTCTTGCATATAGTGGTCCTGCTCAAACATTCTAAATAGATATCAAACTGATTCACATCACTTGGGCTGGTCAAACTTGTTACATCATTTAAATCTTCTCTGAATTTGACTTTGCACTGACTTTGAGAGGTACAAGCTAAAAAGCAGGTTAATTAAGCAGAACAAAACAAAAGCACCAAGCAAAAGGAACACTGAAGTCCAAGGTACTCTTTCACACAGCATATACTGTCCTGTCCAAACTTCAGCAACCTGATGTACAAATCAATAGACAAGGATGATGAGGGACAAATGTAAGAGGATTCCTTTACTTCTCACAGGTATCAATGCCGCTCAACCTCTGCACATCTCCACACCGGAAATTTCATAATTATTACAATAATTTTTGTTATTAACCTTGAGTGAAAAAAATAGGACATATTTGACTATAAACCAGAGGAAGAGAATATAAGCATTGAAGATTGATAAGAGAAGAGGAAAGATGACCTTTAGGTGAAAAATACTAGTCAAAGATAAAATTATGAACTTAAAATATGCACACAAAATACATAAATAGGTATATAAATAAAAATACCAAAGATCTTTTATTAAGTATTGGGTAAATAGAGCTATTATTAAAAGGATAGAAAACCAACTACAACATTATTAATGCTTCCAATAATTCTTCATCATTAACTGCACTACTTGTTTCTGATACACTTGTCCTTGACTGGTACATAAATAAAAATGTGTACAAACACAGAATAAATCTGTAATATTTGAAAATTTCTTAAACACCTTTTACACTGTGATCCAAATTGTCTTTTCTTATTTATTAATTTGTAGTTGTTGAGGTCTAAATAGTTTACACCCTGAGGTATCAACTGTTAAAAATCACAAAATGAAAGCAAAGGTAAAAATACAAAATAAAATAATCATGATTGCTAATCTACAGCAGAGGTTTTATAACTTAGATACATATTATAATCACCTGGAGAGTTCTAAAAACAGCACCCAGACCTGGCTACATAGCAAGTGTTTGGGAATAAATAGATATAAGTAGAGAGCATTCATGTGAATATTTCAAAAATGCCTCAGTTCTAATTAAGCACAAGTGATCAGAACCCGGTTTTAAGGTCAAACCTTCTCAAGTGTGGGTTCAGTTTACTTGCTGTTACTGTGTTAATCATTGATTCCTTTTATAGTCACTATACCAAGATGTTTCACAGATCCTGCAACCCACAGTAAAGAAATGCTTGTGTGATGTGACCCTATGAAAACATTTGCATGTATAAGTATATGCACATATATGTAACTAAAACTAATTTTGTAAAACAACAATCATTCATATACTTTTCTGTTTTTATTTTCTTTTTTTTAAATACTGGTCATAAACATTTAAACTGTTAACATGACTCACTAATAAGTCACAACCTGCAGTCTTATAATTACTGCTCAGTTCTCATTAAGATGAAATACATTCTGCATGAACATCATATACTCAGAGAAAATTAGAAAATATACCAAAGGACTTGTACGCATGCATATAAGCATTACCGATGGACACAGTCACTAGTGGGTGAGGGCAGGTGCTGGGGGATGGGAGTGGCCAGAGAGAGGTGAATGGATAAAAAAATAATATTATAATAGCTATGTATGGCCAGCAGGGGTACTTAAAATATTAGGGGGACCACTCTGTAAAGTATATGATTGTCTAATCACTATGTTGTGCACCTGAAACTAATACAGAATAATATTGAATGTGAACTAATGGAAAAAAAGATGGAAATTGTATGTTATATATTTTTCATATCTATCTATCTATCATCTATCTATCTATCTATCTATCTATCTATCTATCTATCTATCTATCTATCTATCTATCATCTATACTCCAGAACACAGTCTTCCATTTGTTGCCTATGTACATAGCTTTAATAAATGAGTGTATTCATTAAAGCTGGCACAGATAACTGTAATCACCCTACACCAGTGGTCGGCAAACTCATTAGTCAACAGAGCGGCAAACCGGGGCTCGCGAGCCACAGTTTGCCAACCACTGCCCTACATCATACCATGCACCATCTGGGCACATAACCCCATTTTTTAAGGCAGATGTGGCAGTACATTAAGAATCTATTTATATATTTATCATTTGACCTGATCAATCATCTAAAATTTATAAATGTAATAATTTATAAATGTATTAAGTAGATGCGTGAAGAAATACACAACGGTGTTGGCAATGTACTGTGTTCAACTATTAATGCATTGTGTAACAATGAAAATAACTACTCAAGAAATAAAATGTATTTAAATAAAAAGAGAGTAGAATGAGGCTACAGGATAAAGGTTGTGTTAAACTTACATGAATCAAAGAAAACATATATGCCAAACAATAAAAGCAAACTTTTTACTATGAATTTCTAAGGAATGATGAAAACAAAATAACACTTAGCTTTAGTTTAAAATATAAAATTGTGAAGCCCAGTAGACAACTTTACAACCTGTCCTTCCATAGTGACATAAAAATAACTGAAACTATTTGGCAATGCCTTTGATTTCCTGATCATGTTTTCTAATAGCAGCAACAGAGTTATGCAGGTGCAGACGTGGTATGAAATTACTGTTCTTTTAAATAAACTTATTAACAAGTGTATTACTCAGTGATTTAAATATTTCCAGAAATGCACTCATTTTTCTTAATTTATTATTTTATCCAATTGCTCATTATTTTTCCATCTTAAAATACTTGAATAAATGGTAATGTTTGTATTTGGAGTTAGAGTGAAAAATGTGTAGCTACAATGTCATAAAAAACTTGGACTGGGAACCTGTCTGAGGTTTTTTTTTTTTAGAAGCTGAATAACTTATAAGACATGTGAAAAAAAGTTTTAAAAATGTTCTCAATGATCTATATCTCCCTTTTGAAAAGCCACTTAAGTTCTCAAAAAGGGGTTATATCATGAGGGAATGGGGAAATGCTTTATGTTGACATAAACAGTAATTGATAGGGTTTTCTTGAATACTCTCATGGAAATGCTGTTGTATTACACTTAGGATTACTAGTTACCTCTTATTTCCTTTCAACTTTTGCCTCTGGATAAGCTCAACTATTCCCAGGAAAAAACACTGATCAACTACATTTGTCATGTGAGCAACTATAATAAGGTGATTCATCATAGTCTGTCAGAGTTTTATTCTAGAAAGACTGCTGCATTTCTATCCTCACTTAAAAATCTACTGTCACTCCTGCCAAAAAATTTGGAAGACATTTTGGACATGTTTAAAAGTTCTCCCAAACTGATAGTGGCAGATAATTAAGTTTATCAGCTATCAAAGCTCCTTTTTTGTTTTCTTTCTTTTTTTTTTTTTTCTACAATATGAATGACACAATGAACCCTTCTGGTTAGTGTGATCTGACCTGTTCACAGAGCATGATTCCTTATTCCCTTCCCCGTTTCCTCTTTAATAGTTGCCAACGACCAAAGTAATTCACAATGACAAATGAAGCCTTTCCCAACAGCCTAATTGAGCAATTTTGTTTTCCTTGGCAAGACCTGAAATCCACAACATTCTGAAATGCGTTCACTAAGGCAGCAAGAAATAGTGGTTATGAGGAAACTAGGTGGATTACAAGTTTCTAAAGAACAATAAATTGCGCCTAAATGTGCAATGTTATGTCACAATAATATTTCTTGTCAGTCAATTCATCTATTTGCTTACTTACTCCATGTGTGGTCTTTCTTGAAATATCTCCCAATGGAGTTTCATTCTGATGGGCAGTTTATTGAGTTCTAAAGCCTTGGTTACATCTTTCTCATTCTCTCTTTTATTTAAGTAGACTCTACATTTTTCAATGTTTAAATGTGTCATGTTTTTAAAGAAATATATCAGTCTTATGCCAATTTTAGGGCATCCTTTTATACTACCTTAGAAATATATTGTGTATTATTTAAGAAGAAGAAAGGTACATAATATGTTTTATTTTGGCCTCCTTATCAAAATTATTTACATTATCCTCATATGATATACTTTTTATAGCATTAACTAATTATCAAACACAAGAACATGTTTTCATTTGGTACCAAAGCATTGGCAAGGTTATTACACAAAGGAAATTTGTGTGTACTGGTATATATATGTGTGTGTGTGGATTTATATCTCTACTAAATACAAAAATTATGTAAATATAAATGGAAATATATGTAAGAAGTATATGCTATAAATATATTTTATTTTCTCCTAGTCATTTGTATTTTATGCTAATAATCAATATAAACTTTGAAAAATCCATATAATTCCAATACTTGATAATTGTTTGTTCTGTCTTTCAAAAATACTTATTAAGTAACTGTTGTGTTCACAGTAATATTTTCATCTTTAAAAAAACTTGGTATGTTTTCTTTTTTTTGACATTTTATTTTTTTTATATTTATTGATTATTACATATGTGTCCTTATCCCTTTACCCTCCCATCCCCTCCACTCATGCCTTCACCCCCCTGTTGTCTGTGTCCACTGTTTAGGCCTACATGCATGCATATAAGTCCTTTGGTTGATCTCTCCCCTTTATCCCCCCTCTTCCCTACCTTCCCTCTGAGGTTTGACAGTCTGATCGATGTTTCTCTGTCTCTGGATCTATTTTTGTTCATCAGTTTATGTTGTTCATTATATCCCATAAATGAGTGAGATCATGTGATGTTTATCTTTCTCTGACTGGCTTATTTCTGTTAGCATGCTGTTTCCATGCTGTTGCAAATGGTAAGAACTCCTTTTTTACTGCAGTGTAGTATTCCATTGTGTAGATGTACCACATTTTTTAATCCACTCATTTACTGATAGACATTTAGGCAGTTTTCTTAAAAAAATACTAGTTTTCAAACTTAATAGATGAAAGTTATTTACTTTGTATTAAATACTTATTTACATGCAATGTAAAGCATCAGTCTCATTTTGCTGAATATTTTCTCCCATCTCTTAAGGAAGATATTGCAAACTTTTTGAGCAACTGGGATTTAATACTGGCCTTCTATATAAAATCGATGTTAAATTATCCTAATCAACAAATTTCCATAAATTCTCAGCATTTGCTTTCACTACCATAAAGCTTAATGCACGGTTTGTTTTTGTTTCTGTTTGCTTGTTTTGTTTTTTACTTTAGAAAATGTATCTACATGGATACTTCAGATTTTGGTTGGTTGCCAAATTTATGTAACATCATTTTCTGCTCAGTCCCTCCAAATATGTTTATAATGTTCAAGACTACCTAATGAAAGTTATATATAATTGATACTGTTACCTAATATTAATATTTTAACAAATTTAAATGTGTAGGGGTTTAATAATTTGTGTGATTATTATAAACTTGAACATATATGTCTTGCTTATAACTTCCTTGAAATTTGCATCATAAAGAGGGATAAGCTCTGTAAAATTTGGTACCAACTGGATCTTCCTTCTAGTGTTATCTGCCCTTTGTTATTTCTCCCTTCCCAACTACCTAATACATAGGGCATTTTTATAATAATAAAAGTCATTGGATATTCATAATGTTTAATTATAATTCTAAAATCTCAGGGGGGAAAATAACTTGGTTACTTATTATACTGGCCCACAATTTTCTCTTCCTCTTCTTTCCTCAAACCAGTGTATGCTGAAAAGTTAAACAAAAACACAGAGAGTCAAAAATGTTGAAGATAATGCTCTCCAGTTCCATCCATGCTGTTGCAAATGGTGAAAGTTCCTTCTTTTTTTATAGCAGCATAGTATTCCATTGTGTAGATGTACCACAGTTTTTTAATACACTGGAAAGCATTATGCTAAGCAAAATAAGCCAGTTGGAGGAGAAAGATAAATATCACATGATCTCACTCATATGTTGGATATAATGATCAACAAAATTTGATGAGTAAGAATAGATCCAGAGAAAAATGGCAGCGGGGAGGGATTTAGAGAGCAACCAAAGGAATTGTATACATGCATATTAGCAGATACTGGGGCAGTAAGGGCTTGCGTGGGGTGGGAGTGGCTGGGGGTGGGGGTCAATCAGGGAAAAAGGAGACATATGTAAAACTTTAGACAATAAACAAATAAATAAATAAATAAAATCCTAATAAAAAGTTGAAGATAACATTCAAAAATTAATTATTTAATATTCAACAGTCAATTATTTTGGCAATTTTCCTATCTATCCCATGACACTTGACTTTATTCCTGTACCCTCTATAAGAAAAATAAAAAATTCAGCGTAAAATAAAGATGTATTCTTAGGAAATCCTACTTGTTCTTTGATAAAATGTATGTGTTATTAAAATTGTACTTCTACTTCAATAAATAATCATAAAATGATGAGAGTTATAAAGTTTTCTAAAATTGCAATAGTTTTTTAAAATATATTTTGCTTTTAAATATATTCAAAAATTAAATACTTTCAATATATTTTTATAGATACTTTTATCTGAATGAAAGTTCATTCTTTTAATATATAGATTAAAAAGCATAAAATTCTTTAGAACTTTCTATTAATCTCTCAAACAAGAAGAAACACTGGAGCCAAATATTTTAGCTTTATTTTCAGCTAATTCCTCCTCATACTTTATGCCATTTAAGGTGCTTTGTGTTCTTCATGTTTGTTGCACATGCTAGTCACCTGATGATAACAGTTTTATTCTGTTACCTCCACCAGATGCACAGATACATAAAGATTCCTTGTTATGGGCATAATAGTCCTAATCTCCAAAATAGACATTATGGAGTCATTATCTATTTTGACTTAAAATAGAAAGATGCTAGACATGTAGACTTGAGTCTTCTCGTTTCGCTCACATAAACTGAATGAGTCAATGGTAAAATAAATACATAAATAAATAAATAAATAAATAAATAAATAAAGCTATATAATATCTATATAATAAAAGCCTAAGTGACTGTTAGGACTGGTAACTATGATGTGCACTGACCACTAGGGGGCAGACACTCAACATAGTAGCTGCCCACTGGTGGTCAGTGCGCTCCCACAGGGGGAGTGCCACTCAGCCAGAAGCCGGGTTCACAGCTGGCAAGCGCAGTGGTGGTGGTGGGATCCTCTCCTGCCGCCATGGCAGCACTGAGGAGCAGCAAGCCGAGCAGTAAGGAGCAGCGAGCAGGCAGGCAGTAAGGAGCAAGGGGTCCTGGACTCTGAGAGTGCACAGGCCAGGCTGAGGGACCCCCCTCCCCTCGGTGCATGCATTTCATGCACCAGGCTCTAGTAAATAAATAATATTTTGGGTCAAATAATAGGGGACCCTATAAAATGAATTTTAAAGATAAAATATTTCTATAATATTTTTAAAAATGCCTAAACTATACTAAAATATACATTTAGAAGAAAATACACAAAAATTAGTGGATATGGTATGCATCCTTGGGACTAATTTATCTTTTAATGCCTTAAACTTAAATTAAAAAATCAATATTTGAAGAACAAATTAATAACACAATTAAGGGTTTTAGAGATTTCAGAAGAGGGTATAGAACTAACAGAAAAAAGAAAAAAAAGTTACTTAATTTCTATATAGATTTGATTTCACAGAAAGGATGTTATGGTAGAAATAGTAAAGAAATCATGTTTCAAAGGATAAATTCAGTTACAGATATATAGGAGAATCCTGAAATTCTTCAAATACTTTTCTGTTTTCTAGTTTAGACAGATTGCATAATAGGGTGTTACAAAATTACCAATGTGATTACTGATATTCTTTCAGAAACCAAGAAAGAAAAATTATGGTGAGAGATGCTTCATGTGACTTTTTTTTTCATTTTTAAAATGGGAAAAATATTGGATTTTATATATACTAAAAATAGTAAGTAATTAATTTGTATTATCCTAGGTTATTTAAGAAACAAAATATACCCCAATGTAATTGTTTCACCCTTTAACTGGATTTACACTAATCTAATATATTTAAAGAAAATGCTCAACTCCAAGCTATGATATCCAGATTTTTATCAATACTTTTATCAAAATATTTTCAGTAAGAAGGAGAAATATGAGTCAATATGTAATAAAATAAAACAATTACATAATAATTGTAGAAATCCAGAAAAATGTAAATTATTGTAATTATAGAAATCTGGAAGGTATCTTTCTTTTCCTATTATAACCAGTCCTTAACAACAATAAACAAATAATTAAAAACATACATACATACATACATACATTAAATAAATAAATAAATAAATAAATAAATAAAAACGATGCTATGAACATCAGTCCAGGCTGATAAGTTCCAAAGGAAATTCATGATTTTTTAGAGCTTATGGAGATCAGGAGATTCAAATGCTGATAACAGTGATGGGAAGCTGCTGCGTGTCAAATCATTGGCTTTAGGAAGCACACTAAATCCTTATATTAAAAGTACAGAAATATATTTTGAGTTTATTCTTGTCTATGGTGTAAGTTGTTGGTTTAATGTCACTTTTTTCATGAATCTGTGCAATTTTCCCAATATCATTTAGTGAAGAGACTAGAAGCCCAGTGCATGAATTCATGCACAGGTGGGGTCCCTCATCCTGGCCGGCAATCAGGGTCGATTAGATCTAATCAGGGCCTGCCAGCCAGGGGAGGAACCGTGGGAGGTTGGCCAGCAATAGGAGGTTATCTGTGGGAACGCACTGACTACCAGTGGGTAGCTCCTGCATTAAGTGTCTGCCCCCTGGTGGTTAATGCATCCTCATAGAGACCGGTCATTCTGTTGGCTGGTTATAACTGTCCCTTAGGGATATATATAATTAGAGTCCGGTGCATGAAATTTGTGCATGGGGGGTCCCCTCAGCCCAGCCTACACCCTCTTCAATCCAAGACCCTTCAGGGGATGTCCAACTGCCAGGATCGGGCCTAAACTGGCAGTCAGACATGCCTCTCAGAATCTGGGATAACTGGCTCCTAACTGCTCTTCTGCCTGCCTGCCTCATCATCCCTACCAACCTAGTTGCCCCCAACTGACCCCCCTGCTGGCCTTGTAGCCCCTTACTGCCCCCCCCGACAGCCTGGTCACCCCTAACTGCACCCCCACTGGTCTGGTCACCCGTTACTGCCCCCTGTGGGCCTAGTCACCTCACACAGTCTGCTTTTCAGTTGTTTGGTTGCCCCTCACTAACCTATCTGCCTACCTGGTCACCCGACCCAGCCTGCTGCTCAGTTGTTTAGTCACCCCTCTCTGTTCCCCCTGCCAACCTGTTCATCCCCAGCTGCCCCCCATACGGCCTGATAGCCCCGCACAGCCTGCTGTTCGGTCATTTGGTCACCCCTCACTAACCCACTTGCTAGCCTGGTTGCCCCATGCAGCCTGCTTGTTCAGTAGTCTGTCACTAACCCCCCTGCTGGCCTGGTTGCCCCATGCAGCCTGCTTGTTCAGTAGTCTGTCACTAACCCCCCTGATGGCCTGGTTGCCCCATGCAGCCTGCTTGTTCAGTAGTCCGTCACTAACCCCCCTGATGACCTGGTTGCCCCATGCAGCCTGCTTGTTCAGTAGTCCATCACTAACTCCCCTGATGACCTGGTTGCCCCATGCAGCCTGCTGCTCAGTTGTTTGGTCACCTCTCACTAACCCCCCTGCTGGCCTGGTCACTCCATGCAGCCTGTTCAGTTGTCCATTCAGTTGCAATGGTCGCTTAGGCTTTTATTATTATAGGTAGTCTTTACTCCATTGTATGCTTTTGCCACCTTTGTCAAATATTAATTGAGCACAATGCCTTAGGTTGATTTCTGGATTCTCTGGTCTGTTCCGTTGATCTATATGCCTGTTCTTGTGCCAGTAAGAAGCTGTTTTGAATACAATGGCTTTATAGTAAACTTAATATCTGATATTATGACTCCTTCAACTTTGTCTTTCTTTTTCAAATTTACTGTGATTATTCTGCATCTTTTTTTGTTCCATGTAAGTTTTCTAGTATTTTTTTCTAGATCTATGAAATATGTCATTGGTGTTTTAGTAGGGATTGTATTGAATCTATAGATTGCTTTAGGTAATAAGGACACTTTAATGATGTTGAATCTACCAATCCATGAATATGGTATATTCTTCCACTTGTTTATATATTCCTCTATCTCTTTTTTCAATGTCCTATAGTTTTTTGAGTACAGGTCTCTTACCTCCTTGGTTAAATTTATTCTTAAGTATCTTGATTTTTTGTTGTTGTCGTCATAAATGGGAATTTGTTTTGTTTTGCTTTTTAGTTTGTTTCTCTTTTTGAGAGTTCATTATTGGTGTAAAAAAATGCCGTAGATTTCTAAAACTTAATTTTGTATCCGCCTACATTGATGAATTAATTTATTATATCTAGTATTTTGTTTTTTACTATATTTTTATTAATTTAAGAGAGGAAGGGAGAGGGAGAGAGAGACAGAAACATCAATGATGTGTGATGGGGTAGGTGGGGAGTGCCTAACTGGTGAACTTATATGCAGATATGCATAGCTTGTGGGTATAGATAATACAGTGGTGAAGGACTGTATGTGGAGTGAAGGAGGTCAATGGCAAAAAAGCAAACAAAAAAGGGGACATCTGTAATATTTCAACAATAAAGATAAATAAAAATAGGAAATACAAAGACTGTTAAAGGATTTAATTGTGTTTATGTTAAAAACAGAGAAAATTTAGAAGATGAAAACATCATTCAATTATACAAAAGATTTTCTAAAGCAGAATCAGGAGGTATATACCACTTTGTTCTAAGGATATATAACTAGGACAAATGTCTAGAAGCTACTAAAAAGATTTTTCCTCAAGTTTAGAGAGAATTTTTAATTCTAAAAACATTCAATAAGGGTTTGGGTTATTTGGCAGAATAAAGAGCTATTTTTTCAATAGGTGAATAGGAAGAGAGTTGTAAACAACCTGTGCTAAAATGATTAAAAAAGAATTCCTCCCATGAGGGGAAAGATTTCTAAACTTTATTTCAATTTTCTATTTTTATCTATTCTTCCTCTTAGAATATGGAAATTTTTGAATAACAAATTTCACTTTCAAAATATATACAATCCAAAATTATTCTACTTCTTAATAATACATATTTTAGTTATGGTTCATAATATTTCAGTTGTGAATACAAAACTGAAAACATTTCAGAGAGTGGATTAGTATTGAGAATGATATTAGACAACAATTCATAAATTTCATAATGATAATAATTATTATCCTACTGATTGTATCAGTAATAATGAAATAATTTGTGGTGACTAGTTTCTATTAAATAAATACACAAGTACTAGTGGATCTAACTTGATTGATTAAAAAATTAGAGTCTAAGAAAATAATCTTTAACTGAATTTTGTAATTAATGGAGAAGTGATTGGATTGCACATTTTTTCACATAAATTATACATATTAGCTTTTTATAAATGAAAAAAAGTTTTTCTATAAAGTATATATAAGACAATATTTCTATTTCCCTAGAGGGGAACATCGTTAAAATAGGCATGTATTCAGAATTATATCCAGAAATAAAATCAATAATTTTTTTATTTACTGGAAAGAATAAATGAGAAAGGTAAAGACATTCCTCAAATTAGTAAGCATTACCTAATAGAGGGAAAAAATATCTAATTCTTAAAAGAGAAATTGTTCCATAATGTCTTGCAATAGGCAGCTCTAAAATATTCCTGTACTGGTTAGTTAAAGTACACAGCCAGCTTCAGTTTTACTGAGAGTGCTTATCTATTAGGGACAAAAAAAAAAAAAAAATCTGTAGTTTTTCTTTGACAAACTTATATATTGAATTTTGTATGAAATAGTTTAACCAGATTCAGAAATATACCACATTATACCATACTTATTGTATTTTGTATGAAATAGTTTAACATTTGCTATTTTATTTAAAGAAAACCCAGGAGCTGCTGGCCTGTGATCACTGATTTGGTCTCAGGGTAGAATAAAACATCAGAATAACAAAGAACAAGCAGGCACTAGATTCTTATAGAGATAAGCAGAATGACCTGAGGCCAATGCATGTAGGCATGATCTGAACTAGTAACTCTAGGACTTTCCCTTTGAATTCCTCTGGGCCACCTCACATTGCACTTTTAGCTAAATGAAGAAATAACCAAGAATCTGTATCTGTCTCCTGTCCAAGTTATAACATTCTTCCCAAGATCATGCGTAAATTATTTAGGGGATTGTCAGTTATTTTTAAATTATCTGCCCCACTGATCCCTTACAAAAATGCAGATCATCAATGCTAGGAGTGAGTAAAGATATTAATGGAAGAGAAAATTGACATTATAGGTAGTTATAACTGAGGATCCTGTTTTTGCTTTACCACAGCCATAATCATCTATCTCTCTTTAAATATTTGAAGGCTACATAGTTGGAATTCTAATGAAAGCCTGTAGAGTTTAAACTAAGCAGACAATGACCTGGAGATACACCTGATTCAGAAATATACCACATTATACCACACACACACATACATACACAGGTACATCTACTAATTGGCATGCATAATGGTTAAACAAGAAACTTGATACATTAAAAAATATAAATCATGTCTAATGCTTTCTTTCTCCCTTTCATGCTGTAGTTGATTGGCATTTTCATCAACAGTGTGACATCAGCAGACCTACAAAAGAATTACAGCAATACATTTTCCCTAGGGCCAACATTTACACTATAAATTATAAATGCATTATTATGCTTCCACTTTAGTTTTGAAGAGCTTATGTTAATTAAAGGCTAAGAAAGCATACATGCAGCACAATTATTTTTAATTAAGATTAAAATAATGCAGTATGTCAATACAGTCCTCAATGGAAATGATGGCTTAATGTGTCACCTCAGTTCCTTGTCTAGGTAGTACAGCCATGTCTAATGCCTGTTTTTAGTTTCTTACCATTGAAGTATATAAACCTCAAGGTCACCCAGAGATCAACTTTATGCCTGAGACAATGCTTTATACAAGCAATTATGGAGTGAACATTAAGAAGGAATGACTAACCTTTCTGAAATGAGTACAAAAATACAAAATACAAGATTATATGCTTTTGAAGATTGCAAATAAGTTTTTTGTTACATACCAGTTTATTAAAATGCAGACTAATAATTTTTGTATAAATTTAAGTAGAATAATAAAATACCATACTGAAAATGAATTAGAACAACATTATAAAACAAATACATTTGACTATTGTATTTTAAGAAGTGTGAATTTCATATTTTTTCTTGCAATTTAAAACTAAGGAACTGAGAATTAGTGTTTTCTTTCCATTTAAAATACAGAATAATCCTATCTAATAAACAGTAATATGCAAATTGATCATAGCTCCACTACACCCATAAGCCACGCCTGCAAGCCATGCCTACCAGCCAATCGGGAGTGAATATGCAAATAAACCCAACCAAGATGGCTGCTACCACAGAGAGAGTAGGAGGGAGGCTCCGGTTTCCTCTTCGTTGGATTGTTGGGGTAGAGGTGAAGTTGGAAGAGGGTATAGGGGAATAAATTGTGATGGGGAAAAATAAAGAAGAAGAAAAAATAAATAGTGTATTGATATTTCCGACACTATTAAACACTTCAATGTGCCCAGCCTTACTCCATGTTTTCTTTATAACCATGTATCACTTACTTCTTTGGCCACATATCTTAGGTATGCACTGTTTTACCAATTGTGCAGTGGAACAGGTAGCTATTGATTGGGGAATGTTCCATCTAGAAGACAACCATCAGGAGAAGTTTCATATAAGGGGAGAGATAAAGGGAAGTGAACTAAGCCATGCCATGTGCCTGTGATATGCATGACTAGGTTTTCTGCTCCATATAATTTTATTACATAAAATCCTGACAACAACTTTCAAAGGTGATATTTGCTCTTTCTGATTTTATAGGTAAGAGAAACAAAGAAGTGAAATAACTTACTTGGGGTCACGTAACAAGATAGGACTGGAGCAAGGATTCAAATGCAGATGTGTCTGTTTTCCAAACACTTATAGTTTTACGAAATCTCAATGTATACCCATCACTGCTTCTCTTTTAATTAATATTTGATGACATTTACCTGAAATGCTGGGTTTTTAACTCTTGATTCACTTTAAAGCACAGATTTGTCAGGGTATATATATCTGCAGTCTTCGTCTTCACTGTGGCCAGAGTGCCGCTCCTGTAGATCCCTTCGCCCCCCACCCTACCTCTCATAGCAGACATCCTGCCCCACCTGGCCACTCCACGCCTGAAGCAGCTGGGCCGCCGCCATCTTTCTCCTTCTAATTTGCATATTCCCTCCTGATTGGCTGGTGGGCATTGTGGAGTGATGGTTAATTTCCATGTTTCTCTTTTTTTAGTGTAGATATATCTGTCCTAATTACTTAGGTAAGCGGTAATGTATTAGGCAATAACTTTTTAAAAAATTTCTTTATTGATTAAGGTATCATATATTTATAAAGCATACTTTACTGGCAACAATGACTTCTAAATTTTGGTGAAAATTGATATATTATATTTTCTTTCAATTTTTCAACTTCTGATGGGAGTTAAGTTGGAATTAGAATATAAACAAAGACAAAGTTGCCTAGTTATTTCATTTGGGGTCTTGCTATTTTTTGTTTGCTGTGTAACTTCTTGGTGTAGATGGGATATTATTTTATAGGATGCTTATGTGTTTTATGCTCTAGAACCCTATATAAAGAGTAGAATTTTCAAAGAGAATCCTAACACAGGTTCATGGTTTTGAACTAAAAGTAATTTTACTACTTTGATAATGGAGGGTGATCAAACCATTATGATTAATATCAGATACTGTTATTTTGGTCACTGCCTATATCACTGGATATTTCCAATACTGAGTGCACTTGTCAAAAAATGTTTGTTTTTTTTTTTTACCTACTCTTCCATTATCAATTTAAGTTTCCTGTAAATTTTTATGTGTTGCATCAACCTCATTTTATCCATTATCAAGTCTATATTTAAAAATCCGTAGAAAAGGTAATATAATGAGATGGCCAAGAGCAGGGATTGAGTGAATTCCTATCTAGTCTCTGCCCTTCTACTTTGTTACCATGGGCAAATTATTTGTCTTGAATAAGTACTTCATACTTACAAGCCTCACTCTCCTCACCAATAAAATTGGTTGAATAGTTGCGCCAACACTGTGGGTTTATCAGTGATGATTAAGTAAGCTAATACTTGTAAAAAATTTAGAATAATATTTGTCTCATAAGTAAATATTATGGAGGGTTTGCTTTTCCATGTCTGATTATAAAAATTTGAATACACTCATCTTTAAACTCATATCCATATCAAATAAGGTAAATTACTTGTGCAGAATCCATTGACTACGTCATGAGCTTTTGTTTTTGGAGAAAGGGATAATGACATTGGCAATTTACTCTAGGGTATATGTTTAAATGTCCTCAGTTATATGATGACAAGATATAAAATATAAATTTTCAGGGCAGATACTAGCACATACACAATTTTTAAAAATAGCCACATCTTTAATATCTATTGTGCTGTTTTAGATTAAATTTTTTCTCAATATGCTTATGTCAACAATACTCTCCTTTACCCTTGGAAATAATTTTTTTCTCATAAAGCACAAACTTTGTGTGATTCTTCAGTACAGTTGGGAGTCTGAACTTGATTCACTTTCATCTCCTTATTTAAGCCCTATATTTACATATAAGAGGAGTTACAAAGTAGAAATAAATGTAGTTGTTTTAATTATTAATTTTGTATTTTACTTATAGATTTTAGATCTGATGATATATACATTAATATTCTTAATAACTATTATATATTTAAACATGTGTTTGGCACATGCATAAATTATATATAATGGCCATATTATATTTTTATTTATTAATGTATTTTATAATTTAGGTTATTTATTTATGTATTTATTTATTTTGTTTCTATACTCTAGAATGTTTGGTATTTATATGTAGGATCAAATTAAATCAAAGTGCATATTAAAATGATTAATTTACCAACAATGGTCTAGGAAAGTGCTTCAATATTGGAATTCAAGACAAGGAATTCTTCTTTTTTTGCTCAAGCTTCTTCTGTGAATTCTACAAGAGTGAACAGATTCTTATTTAAATGAATAACTTTTCTAGTGGAAAACCATCTACTAACAGCATGACTGTTAAGATGGTGAATAAATACATTGGAACAATTTTATTGAAAAGTGAGAAAGGTCAGTTTGATTTGTTTCCAACTTGGTAAAGCTTTTGTGATTCCCACCCATAAACATGGGAGGTAGGAGGTGAAAAGGTTTTGTTCTATAATAATGAAGAGAATTGCCACTGAGATTTTAGGGTGGGGGGATTTAATATCCGCTAGCACAACATCAGTTTCTTTTAAGCATGTTTAAATTCTTGCACTAGGATTTCTGTGAGCATAAGATACCAATCAAAGTGAAATTTCTTTTTTCAGATATTCAAAAGAGCTTTATTCTTTTTATCCCCTTTCTTACTCTTAAAACATAAATACCCTGATGAACACTTTATTGATGCTATTAGTGTTCTTTGTGAGTTGGAAGGAAAGTGGCACTTCAATAGAAGTCAGAAAGAATTGAAAATACAAACAATAAACAGAGATCAATGGGACAGTGCATGCTGTTTTCTTTTCCGACTGGGCAATTTCAGTGTAAATGGGGAACGTATATGTGATGATTTGATTCACTAGAATACATATTACACAAAATATTCTATTTTGTAAATGTTTATTGAAACTCAATATATTTCTTTTATTCTTAGTGCACATTTGATATTTTCTTTGCTGATTTACTAAGTTTGTAGCTCTGTGAATATGGGAATTTTTCATGGGCCCACTACAACCAGGAAATATCATAGAACTTCCTTTCTCCCAGACAATGAGAAATGGAAGTCAACTAGATTGTAGTTGCAAATGTTATGTTTAATGAAACACTTTGGAAGCATTTTGGTTACAGTCATATATCTGAGTGTCTGAATAATCCATAATAATGTTGGGGAGTTTGTCAGGGACTTTGCAAAATAATGGAACATGCAAATATAATTAATGCCATTTCTAAGATTTTTTAAGTTGATTTTAAAGGCATTGGCTTATCAAGCAATCTCTTTGACTTTCTACTAATTTGATAGTGATGAATAATTCTATATTTAAAAATACATTACTGTGCTGGACATGTGACTAGTGTATGACAACCTTCAATTGTAAGAAGTTAATGTAAAGATATATTTTAACATGTTATATGTAGTGTTTACCTTGATATTTTCAAAGAGAACCGTTTTTTTTTTTTTGAAATCACTTCTTCTTAGGTTAATTCTCATGAGGTAATTACTTTACAAAGGTCATCATAAACTAGAGAGTACATTTCTTTTTTGTAAATATATTGTTATTGATTTCAGAGAGTAAGGGGGAGGAAGAGAGATAGAAATATCAATGATGATAAAGAATCACTGATTGGCTGCCTTCAGCTTGACCCCTACTGGGCATAAAGCCTGAAAACTGGGCATGTGCCCTGCCTGGAATTAAATTGTGACCTCCTGGTTCATAGGTTGATGCTCGATCACCGAGCAACACCAGCCAGGTTGAGATTACATTTCAAATCCTTATATCATATAGCTTTTTTTTAAAAAAGGATGACATTGGTTAATAAGATTATATAGGTTTCAAGTGTACAATTCTGATACATCATCTGTATATTGTATTGTGTGCTCACCACCCAGAGTGAAATCTTTTGTCACCATATATTTTAACACCTTTAACCTTTACTAATCTACCCTCTTCTCTCTCCTAACTCCCATACTTTGTTGTCTGTGTCTATGAATTTTGGTTTATTTTTCTTGTTTGTCCATTTATTGTTTTTAGTTTTATATCCCACACTAGAGGACCATTGCATGAAATTTGTGCACAGGGCGGGGGGTCCCCTCAGCCAGCCTGCACCCTTTCCAATCCGGGACCCCTAGGAGGATGTCCGACTGCCTCTCACAATCCTGGACTGCTGGCTCCTAATTGCTCACCTGCCTGATTGCCTCATTGCCCCTAACTGCCCCCCCCACCAGCCTGGTCACCCCAAACTGCCCCCCGCTGCTGGCCAGGTCAACCCCAACTGCCCCCTCCCTGCTGGCCTGGTTGCTCCTAACTGCCCCCCCTCACCAGCCTGGTCACCCCTTACTGTCCCCTCTGCCTGCGTGGTTGCCCCTAACTACCCCCTCACCAGCCTGGTTGCCTCTTACTGCCACCCTGCCAGCCTGGTCACCCCTAAATCCCCCCCCCTGATGGCCTGGTCACCCCTAACGGCCCCCCCCTTGCTGGCCTGGTTGTCCCCAATTGCCCTCCCTGCCAGCATGGTCGCCCCACAAAGCCTGCTGTTCAATTGTTTGGTCATCCCTCACTAACCTCCCTGCCAGCCTGGTTGTAGGCAGCCATCTTGTGAGGGCATGAGAGTTAATTTTCATATTACCTCTTTATTATATAGGATATGAGTGAAATCATATGGTTCTTAATGTTTGCTGTCTGAATTATTTCACTTAGCATATCTTCAAGATCCATTCATGCTGTTACAAATGTCAGTATATCATTTTTTCTTATGGCTGAGTAGTATTCTCATGTGTATATGTTCTACATCTTTTTTATCTAGTCATCTAACAAGGGGCAGTTCACTTGTTTCAATCTCTTGACCATTTTAAATAATGCTGTAATGAACATAGGGGTGCATACATCTTTTTGAATAAATGTTTCCTATACCAGTTTACATTTCTATAGCTTTTTAATGTAGAAAAGATATATACTTTGAATGAAATAAGCAATGGAAGTGGAAATATTTAATTTTTATATTTTGATATTTAGAGAGCAAACTTTTATTAAAAATAATATTAAAGATCTATGAAGACAACTTAGTTTATGTATGCCATGGCAAGCTTTTTAATGTATGTTATGGACACATAAATATTTAAGGGAATTATAAGTAATTATTAAGTCATTCCCTTGATTTCACTCTTAGAAACTGAACATAAAAATATTTAATCTTTGCTAATAGGCACTTATAAAATTGTCCTTTATATATGGCCTTAAACAGAGTTGACCCTGACTATAATACAATATAGTATCGTTTAAAGAGTCACGTCTATTCTTTTATTTTGGTAAAATATAAATAAAATTCTCAATTTAACCATTATAAATGTACAATTCTGTGGCATTAGTTGCTTTAATAATGTCATGCAGACATAACCACTATTTATTTTCAAAACATTTTTATCCCCCTAAACAGAAACTCTGTACCCATTAAGCAATATGCCACCTAGTAAATTTTAAAGTGTTGTGTTTTTGAATTTGAGTAACTTAAATGTATGTGATGATTTATATATTAGTGTGGATATAATTATTTTTGGTGTGGTGATTTTGCATATGTATATCGATATACGTGCATACATATATGTATATAATATTAAACAATTTTTATTCACATGTTGAGTATAAGTTAGACCAGTGTATTAAATAGTTTGACAATGATCCCATTTTATATGATTGGTATTTTTTAAGTGCATGAGACACAGACACGCATTATAAAGCATTTCTAATTCTACATGTAAATATGAAAATGCTCAACTAGTATATATATAAATATATATATATTTAAAGAGAGTACATATCTGACTATATGCCTGTAATATATATATATATATATATATATATATATATATATATATATTACATATATATATATTACAGGCATATAGTCAGATATGTACTCTCTTTAAATAATATAAATTAGTATTTCTGATGCCATATATATATATATGTGTGTGTGTGTGTGTGTATATATATATATATATATATATATATATATATATAAAGAAAATGTCTGTGATGCAAATAACCTTATAGAATATTGTGTATAAAATGAATGGTATTACTTTTACACAAATGGTATTTTTACTTTTAAAAGTCTTCCTGAATTGCTATTTTGTAACTCAATAGAAGTTATTATTTTCTGGCACCTTCTGTCTTTAAATATTCTAAAGTATATAATTTCCCAAGAAATTTAGTTACTAAATTTATATACTTCCTTATTGTTATGTCCTCCTATTTTTTAAAACTATTTAAAGTTCTGGGTTTATTTTCTCCCACTTTCATTATTATATCTGCTCTAAAAATATCTAAGCTTCTTCCTCAATGGTCTAGAGTAGCCTGGAAGCAATGTGTGTGTGGCATGGGAGGGGTCTCCTGTGCACCTGCAACTTTATTTTAATAAAGATATCAGGTTACAAAGCTACTTGTCCTGAAGGTATTTGAGCAAGGTCGGCTGAATGGGTTCTCAGATAGTATTGTGTACCTCACCATGCTCCTAAGGTAACATTGACTTTAGCATTAAAACTTCCTGCTGTTCATGCTGCCTAAGTTCAGTATTAACACACGAATAGCCTCTTTTCTAAATTGAAGCTCTTCTGCTTTCTGTATAAGCTAATGGACATGGATTTCCTGAAATTACATACACCTTTAAGAAACACTTCATAAAGGAAAAGTATCAACACCCCATGCCTATAAACCTACCTTTTTTTCCCCAAATCCAACTATACAAACTTCTATTTTGTAATTAATTTATATTTCTGAAATGTCATCAGTTACACTGACAAGATTTTTCTATTTTAAGGTGTCTAGTATAATCCCACTCTATGCATTCAAGTAAAAGGTCTATTTATAAGTACATTACCTTGAAAAATCACATCCCTACTTCTTCACCATCCTTACCTCCTCACCTGTCAGCATAAGGACAATGAGTTTAATTTCAGATCTTAAAAATGCAAATATTATAAATTACCTTAATATTCTCTTTATCTTTAATGATTTAGTGGCCTCACTGATCCTTCATCAAACTATTTTTAAAAACTCATATTTAATCTAACTTAGGGTCATGCATCTCTCATACTCATATAGTTATATGAAAGATCATGATCTTTCATATAACTATATGAGTATGAGAGATGCATGGGGACAGGGACTCATTGTTCTTCCTGTGATTTGCCAGTATAGCATAGCAATGATGATACATACTTGAATTCTCAGAAATCCTCATCAATATAGTAACATTTAAAGAATAAAAACAAATAGTAAAGTGACTTTAATACATTACAACAATCCAGAATAACTTCATGGATTATAATTTATATTTTGAAGAATGCAAATATGGATTCATAATTGGCAAGTTTATATGTCCTCCTAATTAACAATAAAGTGCTTTATTATCCAATAAATTCTTGGTAGGAATCTTTATATGTTAAGCACTATCCCAGGTTTAGGAACAGAAAAAGGAACCGGATGAAGGTACACACATAACTTATGTTCAGCTGTATAAATTCCTAAATGTCACCTATTTAAAAATTAAAACTATTGTTCCATATTTTGAGAATAAATTGCTATGATCTATGAAGAAAGACATTCTCACTCTATACCTCTTAGGATTTACTGCTCTATAGAAATTCATATTTGAAAATTGTCCCAAAGCCTTATTAACTTACTTCCCTCATGTTTCACTACATATATTCAGACATAGGTTTCAAATGATTCATTAAAGAACACCAGCAGGTGATTGATAACCTGAAAAACAGCCATAACCATGGGCATACATGAAAACATCAACATCCTGCATGTGTGATAGGCTACCATTATTTGAGCAACTTTGTGTAGAAATAGCATCTAGTCATTGAACCCCTAGAATTCAAATTTACATCAGTAAAATCAAAATTAATTGCTTGTAAACTACCCTCTTGTCACATAATTATATTTTAGTAACATGAAAAGTAACCATTTATTGCAGTAAATGTAACATAAATTAAAAAGCTTTCTGATTTATTTTTTTCATCTATAAGAATCATGATTAGAAGGAGAAATAAAAGGTTTTACCCTAGGAGGCATGTCTAACTCTGTGCCTATGAGTAATTCACCAGAAATTCTGTGATGTTTATTGAAAAGAAAAATGATGAGTATGAGGTAATTCAAAACCTCATAATGTACTGGTGCAGAATTCAAAGGCTCTGCTAGCAGAAGGAACAGCATTTTATACTCAGTATAATCCCTTCTTAATCATGACCTTCAGAACTTGCTTTTATTTATTGCTACTGAGTTAAGAACAGAGTAGCAGAGTAGGAAATGGTGACAGCAGTGCCACAGCAGGTAATTTAGGCACATTTAAGTTAAACTCATCTACTTCTCAGGGAAACATATAATTTATAGTTTCCTATATTGCAAAGTATTTAAATAAGTTTGACATTAAACTGCTGTCTTCAAAAACTACTTAAAAACAATTTTTTTATATGTAGGAATTATGAAAAGGAACACCATTTAAAATTTTATAGAATGTATAATTTACACTGCAAAGTTAAGCATTCTTTAAAGCTGGTAATTTATTTTTGAATTTAATTTATTGAAATGATATTGATTAATAAAATCATATTTGTTCCAAGTGGACATTTTCACAATACATGATCTATATATTGCATTGTGTGCCCACCACCCAAAGTCAAATAATCTTACATCACCATGTATTTGGACAGGTATACATTTTCATAGACAATGATTGGGGGAACGACAATAATAATAAATGGAAACATTTTTTTACTATAATGTGAATACTTACACAAGTTCATATTATAAGTCTGTTATAACCTTATTTATATAAATATACTTGATTTCTATATTGAAAATGTTTTATAATAGCTTGGGAAGAAATATTGTCAATTAATATAGTTCAAGAATAAATACATAAGTAGTTTGAATTTCAATTTTACTTTCACTATTATTTTAAATAGCTGGAAGATTTTAACAATTATTGTGGAAATCTATGCTTTCCCATTCTCTATAATATCGAACTGTATCCTATCAATTGACTACAAAATAAAAAATGCTTTTTTATAGGTTCTATTAAAAAGTTTTTCAAAAGGTTTGATTATCCTTTATATGCATATGTACAATGGTGAGACCAATTGTTATACATACATTTTAAAGTTATTTTATGATGGAAAACTCTCAGTAAGCAGAAACAACTATATTAGAATCTATGGAGCTTTCTAAACCTTTAAGTAATAGAAACTAAAAAATGCTAACGTCTCAACATGAATTTCTATGGAATATGTCAAATTCAATGTAATGTAAGGTCAAAATATAATCTTAACATTTTCCTTTGAAAATATAGCATAGATAGGTGTAGATAAAAACAAATATTTAAAGTAGTCCATTCTGTCTACTTCAATTAATGGTTAGTCCTTGAGGACAGGACATCGTCTGGTTACAGATTTACAAAACTGAAAATATTTTCTGAAATATCAAAACTTTTGGCCTCATTTTTTTCCATTTCCCCCAACTCTTACCTTGATTTATCATTAGTATAATGTCAATAGTCAATGCTACCACCAATCAGTTCTTAAAAAAATACATTCTGATCTTTTTAGTTTGCCTGAGCTGTATTTGAATCGTTTCTTTCCCTTTTGTATCAGTAGATGCAATACTAGAAATTTTCAAATGGATCATTACAGTGTGTGCCTGTGTGCTCGCGCATCCATGCATAATTTGGGAACAAATGCAAGAAACTATCTGGGAACCATGCATTTAATGACTAATACAATCTTTCTGACAAATAACTCCTGATACTTTCCTTTCATTATCAATGCTAAGGTATAATTTGCTCATACAGTCCCCTACTTGGTTAGAATAAAAGTTTGCTTCTTTGTGCCTCCAAAATGAACACTATTTTACAATAGATATAACATGTTCTTTAATATCTCCTATTTACTTTACTTGCATTTACTTTAGAACGAAATCTAGAATCTCACCAATATAATAATTTTAAAATTATTTTACACATCAGTAAAAAATAATTTAGAAAGTTACCTAAAAGTAATAAAAAATGTTATTTCCTGTGTTCATAAAATTAAGAATGCTTTCTTCTCTTAAAGGCATTAAAGGTCATACATGTAATACTGTGGACAAGATTGACTCAATCAAGCCTGAACGCTCTTCAGTTTTTCCCTTGCTCAAATTTGCACTGACTATCAGATGAGAAAAGAAGTCCATATATAAGTTAAATTAGTTTTTCCAAACATCTATGTACTTTTATTCCACAAGGAAGAAGGCCAAAGGAGAGTCCATTTGCATTTATATTATATTTTTATATTAAAATTATAAATTTGGCATAATTTTAGGACAGGTACTAATACATCTTCAGATGCAAATATGTAGTAATATGACTGAACTTTTAAAATATTTAGTAGTCACTTTGGGTGTGTCTTAGATGCAGCCCTGAGGATGATGAAATTATATAGATTATTTTATTACTTCCTTTTTTTTTTTTTTTTGCTTCAGTTTTAAAGGAAGTTGAGGCTCCATTTGTACCTCATACTTGAAGATGCAGTAAAACCTCAGTACAATGAACCTTAATTTAATAACAAAAAGAAAAACTTTTATATGTACCTCTGTTGAACATGCTCAGAATATTATGCCTATTTACTTATATATTCCCATGTGCACTGTATTGAGAATACTGTACAATTACTGCTGAGGGGTCTTTTCTATTAAAAAATGCAAGACTTTAGTTTTAGATTTGTAATTTCAGAGTAATTAAAATAAAAAAGAGTAGAAACCTTATAGTGTTACAGCACTATAAAATAAGGTTCTATCTTACAGTGACTGGTCAAGTAAGAATTATCCTTGTTCTTGTGAAATTAGTCTTCCAAGGACTACATTCCTAAATAAGAGGATTCATTTATTTATATGACATGGAGTCTCTTTAGACTGAGATATTGCAAGGCTAATAGGTTCAGTCTGTAAATTTATGGTAAGTATGATATGAATCTATTAAAGTAAAAATTCTAAATTTAACGTATTTCTGTTTTTTAAAAAATTATATTTAAATCTTACCTGTTGTAATCTGTAACATCAATATATGTGTCAGCAATAGTAGTTCAGAGGAAAACAACTTAAGAAACAATGAATCTTTAAAAACAGCCTTTTTTAAAAAAAAGGTGGGGATCTATTCTACATTTAGGGACAGGAACAAGTAATTTTGAACCAAGCTAATATGAACATTTTATTTATAAAAGTAATCCCATGTCTTCCTAGAGTCAGGCCATAATGAAACAAATCCACATATTTTATGTTCATCACCAAAATCCTATATTACACAAATTATTATTCTGAATGATGATTCTGAAATACTAGAAAAATTCTGAATCATCTAATAGAGTTGATAATATTTATTAGTGAACTTTGTAATACCTTAGATCCCTAAAGGCCTTTGCTTTTTAAAGCCACTTCTAGTTAATATTTTCTTATTTTAATTCACACAAAAATCATTTGAATAGCTGTTGTTACTCCTATTTAGGCTGAAACTGAACTCAAAGGGACTAGGCCAGTGGTCGGCAAACCACAGCTCGCGAGCCACATGCTGCTTTTTGTCCCCTTGAGTGTGGCTCTTCCACAAGATACCATGTGCAGGCACGCATGTACAGTGCGATTGACGGAGTAGCCTTATTAAGTTAATAACATTGTACCTACCTATATAGTTTAAGTTTAAAAAATTTGGCTCTCAAAAGACATTTCAATCATCGTACTGTTGATATTTGGCTCTGTTGACTAATGAGTTTGCCGACCACTGGACTAGGCTACTTGCCTAAGGGTCACAGATTTAAAGTCACACACCTAAGTTCATAGACTCAAGACTTCAACTCAAATCCTCTTATTTCAAATTCAAAGTTCTGTGTACACTTTGTCTGGTCTCATGAGTTATACTGTATGTGCTAAAAGACATTTTAGGAAAAAGTCAATTTCGAGGGTATGAAAATTTAAAAAATAAAATGGATAAACCAAATTGTGGTATATACACACAATGGGATATTATAAAGCAAAAAAGAAATCCTGCTATATGCCACAACATGAACCTGTGGATATTGTACTACTAAGTGAAACAAACCAGTCACAGGACAAATAGTGTATGATTCCACTTAAATTATACTAGAGGTCCAGTGCATGAAATTCATGCATAGTGGGGAGCCCTCAGCCCGGCTTGCACCCTCTCGTAATCCGGGACCCCTTGGGGGATGTCCAACTGCTGAGTTAGGGGTTAGAAAAAAAACTTGTGAGAAAAAAAAACAGAAAAACACCAAAACAAAACAGAGAACAGAGGTCACTCCAGCAAGGGTGGGTTTTGAGGAGCTAGGGTTAACTTTTTGCGTGAAAATTCACCAGGCCAGGGAAGAGGGTAGGAAGGAGTGTGTGTGTGTGTGTGTGTGTGTGTGTGTGTGAGAGAGAGAGAGAGAGAGAGAGAGAGAGAGACACTCCCCCAAAGACTCCAGACTCTTTTGTTCTAAAGCACAAAACTGCTTTCCCCAAGAGTATTCCATGTTTAAATACAAACCATCATGAACTTCAAGCAACATGTACTGGGAAGAAGAATGCAGCCTTAAAGCAAAGGGTGGGGGTGTCAGAAGTGAGTGACTCCTCTCATCCCCCTAGCTGAAGCTCCTAGGGGCCCTGCCTCTTTGAGAATGATCATTTATCTCTTGGCACATGGGTCATTTTCCACCCCCACCCCCACCACTGACCCAGTGAATGGGGTTGGAGGTCTACAGCTGGATGCCTCCAGGCAGAGAGCATGCTGGGGGCCGGGTGGTCCAGTTCCAAGGCTCCTGCATCCATGTCCCACCCCCACCAGCTTCCCACCTAGGGACAGCATTCCCTGTGCCACACTCAATCTGACTGAGTGAGGGGAAAGATTGGGCAACTCTGTGGTGGGCAGCTCAGTGGCTAGCACCTTTGAATTGTGCACCACTGGGGGGAGGAAAGAAAAGCCTCCCCAGAAAGAGGTTTTTCAAAAGACTTCAGGGACCAGGAGGTTGGCCAGCCAGGGCTTTCCTTCCCCCGGCTGCTGGCAGCTGGCTCCGCTCCCGCCTGCACCCACCTTGGCCTGGCACCACCTGCATCTGCTGCTATCCATACCCGGTTCCCCAATCCCCATCTGGTGGTTGGCCCCTACTGGCTGGAGGGAAGGACCAGGTTGGTCAGTAGGCCCTGATCAGGCAATCTGAGTGGTCAGTGTGTGTCATTGTGACTGATGGTTCTGGCCGTTCAGTCATTCTGCCCTAAAGGTTGCTTAGGCTTTTATATAGAGAGAATAGAGGCCCGGTGCACAAAATTCATGCATGGGCAGGATCCCTCACCTGACTGGCAATCAGGGTCCATCTGTGGGGCAATCGGGGTCAAACACTGGCACCTGACTTGGCTGGCCTCAGTATGAGGGCTGGGGGCAGCTCCTGCATTGAGAATCTGCCCCTGGTGGTCAGTACACATCATAGCTACCAGTTGTTCCGCCATTCAGTCTATTTGCATATTAGGCTTTTATTATACAGAGTGAGGTCTGACGTATTTAAATCACTCAGACTCATGGAACCAAAGAATATAATGATGGTTACAGATGCTGGAGGTAGGGAAAGGGGCAGTGGCTAATCAAATTTTAGGTGTGTAAATTGAATAAGTTCTAGAGATCTGATATTGTGACTACAGTTAACAATATTGTACACTTAAAGATCTGTGGAAAAGACTGATTTCATGTTAAGTATTCTTACCACATTGAAATAAAAGAAAAACTTAAAGCTAAAAAAATTTCAATTAGTCACAGTACCTTTTTCACTCAATATTCTGCTTAATGCAAATTTTCTCTTACTGTAATCTGGTAACATATCTATTGATTGCCTCTACATGTCCACTGTAAAAGTTAAAAAAATAACACACAATGACTTCCTTCTTTAAAACTGCAGTTTTTGTTAATAAGATGTTAGTAGTTGGGTATTATCTCTTTAAAAAATAAAAATGATATTAAATATTCCACTATTTCTAAAAAGAATAGTCTGCTATGTTTATGTGTCTCACTCTTATTTCTGATATCTAGGACAGAACATTGAACATTTCTGAGATGTTTTCACACTATATACCTTTCAAAAATAATCATCATTCTGTTTTTAAGTCACTAATATGTCATTTGTCTATCAATAAGGAATATCAACTCTTAGTTTTGAGAGAAAAATAACATGGTAAAATATTCTTGAGTTCAGATAGTTGCAGGAAAAAAATAAGAAAATCATCTAGATGCCACATGTACACAGATGAAAATTTAATTTATTTTTATTCAAAATGCATTTTTAAATATTTAAAAGAAACATAATTTTTCTTGCTCTGAACTTTTCTCAGAATACTTAGATTACCATTTGTCTTTTTAAGGTAAAGCACTGAAGGATGTATTGCACCATACAATCTGAAATGTGTAGAATGCCCTGTGCAGATAATATATGTGTCGTATGATTGTGATATTTTGCTCATTTTCAAAGCCAACATGGAAGGCCCTTCCTTGCCTTGTATAAGACAGAGCAGTGAAAGCATGGAATGCGAACCAACCACTTTTGTAGTTATATGACAGCTGAGTTGTATACCTATGTCATTCTGAATTGAATGGATACATTAGTGTTGAAATTGATTTATTTTAGAAATAATTCAAAATGAAAAAAAATAGTATAAGTATGTCAAGGGAGATAAATACTGGGCTTAATTTGATTTTTTTTCTGCAGAACCATAGCTGCTGTGTTATGCATTATGAATCAATTTCTGAATTGTTTTGCTTCATATTTTGTCCAATAAAGTAACAGCAATGAAAACAACCAAGATTCTGTTGTTTGAGTCTATGATTTAATGTTTGTTTGCTTTTCTTATTTGTTCATTTGTTGCATTCCATTTTATATCTCACATATGAGTGAAATCAGATGGTTCTTGATATTTGTTTGTCTCACCTATTTCACTTAGCATGATATTCTCAAGATCTAGAGATGTTTCAGATGGTAATGTTTCATCGTTTTTTATGGTTAAGTATATTTTCATTGTATATATGGACCACACTTTCTTTATCCAATCATCTATAGACACTTCAGTTGTTTCCATTTCTTGGCCACTGAACATGTTCTTCATTGAAAACTATCAATCTATACCTTCAGTGAACCTGTCTTTTTATTTATGTACTCATTCATTCATTCATTCATTCGTTTGTTGCATCTATGATAACATATTTTTGGAAGGTCAGAGTAATTCCATTTTTCTAGACCCCTTAGGCACAATATTCCACCATAACTTAAGACCACAGAGTCCCATATTGTTCTCTTGTTCTCAGACCCATATCCTCTCTATGTGCTGTACTTGTTAACTGTTAACTATCCTATACCCACCAATGTAAGAGAAATTTGTACTTATGTTTTACTTTTTATCCAAATTCAGAGATTTCCCCAATTTGGTTTCTCCCTTCTCCTCAATCTACCACCAGTGGATTTCATGTATCTCCTTTATGTTTCCCCTTTGATTCTGATGTGTAAAATAAATGATAAAACTTCCATTTTCTGGAGAATTTTCTCATTTATTTGAGCTTTTGCTTTCCAGCAATTGTCATCAGTTTGGCTCAAATAAACTCATAAAAAATTTCTACAGCTTTGAACATTTCTTATGTCAACCAACGTATGTAATTTTATTAAGTCAAGTCACCCCAATAAATGCAATTTAAAAAAAAGAAATACAGAGTAGCATCAAGTGAGAATGCATGATGTGAATAACTTTGGATGTTACATTTTTTAAAAAATTATAAGGTTTATTTAAATTGTGTGAAAAGCTTACTTATGCCATTGCCTTTGACTCATTCACTCTTGGCAATATACCAATTGTGTCACAACTACTCTTCTAGCCACTTAAAGGTCTCATGTACATAACTTTATTATAGTTCTCTATAGTAGATACCAGATACCTCTAAGTGGGAAAAAATCATATTTTAGTCAAATTTCAGCATTTAATCATTATTTATTGCATTCTAATTTTAGGAAATATATTTTTAAAGACAAAAATCCTTATTGTTTTCTACTTTAAGAAACAACAATGTGAATCTACATATTCAGTTTTAAAACATAAGTGTTAAAATAAAATTCAGAAGTAATTTAATTTAACTATTAAAAATTAAATGTGTGATATACTTTATTGGATTGTTTTCCTCCTCTAATCACAAGTAAGACTTCTCCTTATAAATAGATTGTTTCTAGATAAAGAAACATTCCATCCTATATAATAAAATCCTACTATGCTAAGTGCCCAGTCATCTGGTTGGCTATTCAACCAATCAAAGTGTAATATGATAATAATATGCTAAGGCTGCTCAACCACTTGCTATAATGTGCACTGACCACCAGGGGGCAGTCGACCAGTCAACCAGTCGCTATGATGTGCACTGACCACCAGGAGGTAGTTGCTCCAACCAGTAGGTTAGCTTGCTGCTGGGGTCTGGCCAATTGAGACTGAGCAAGATGGGCTGGACACACCCTGGAGCCCTCCCACAGCCCTTCCTGTCCTCAATTGTGCACCAGTGGGGTCTCTTGGCCTGGCCTGCACCCTCTGGCAACCTGAGACCCATCAGTGGATGTTGGAGAGCCAGTTTCTGCCAGACAGTGGAATGACTGGTTGCTATGACATGCACTGACCACCAGGGGCAGACGCTCAATGCAGGAGCTGTTCCCAGGTGGTCAGTGCCCTCCCATAGCCGGGAGCGCCACTTAGCCAGAAGCTGGGCTCATGGCTGGCGAGCACAGTGGCAGTGATGGGATCCTCTCCCACTTCTGTGGCAGTGCTAAGGAGAGCATGCCTAAGCTGTCAGTCCAGCATTCCTCGAGGGCTCCAGGACTGCAACAGGGCACAGGCTGGGTTGAGGTACCTCCCCCTCCCCCTGAATGACCGAATTTCAGGCCTCCAGTTTATAATAATAGAATTGTTTGTATTATTTTTACTAGTCCAGCAAAGATAATGTTTATCATTTAAAATTATATTTGAGTTAATAGCTTCTTATTATCAGAAGGAGTTATAACTGAATACTTAACATAAAAAACAATACTGAAGATTCTTAGATTTGGCCAAAAAGTAAAGACAACATTTAAGTACAAGATAGATTTGATAGGAAAAGATAGAAACGCTAAAGATAATAGCATATAGTTATTGCTATTTATTCTGGTACTAGATTAATTTTATTTCTATGTCTATATAAATTGGAAGATATTAGCCGATCAAGGAAGATGTAGAGGGAAGACTGGTTAGAAAGGGAGTCATTTGTTATGGCCTTAGGCTACCTGGGCAAAACAGTTCTGTCCATTTAAATATCAAAATCAACTGCTCAGTGTTGGTTCTACACTTTTATTGGCTATGCTAATGAGTTTTTACGAACAACATTAGTAACTTCACAAATATAATCACTTTAATATAATTTCAATATATACTATCATCTAATAAAAATGCATAGAATAAATTAGTATAGATTTATGTAAAGAAATATTATGGTTTTAAGTTTTTCCAAATAAATTTATGTGATTACCAACTAAAGCAAAAGGGTCTTTGCCTTGTACATATGAACCTATTTTCCCCCAATGTGTTCAGTTATTCCGACACAACTATTAATTACATCCTTTTGAAAGTACCGAGTTTAATTAATATAAGGTACATATAAACTTTATTAAATTTCATGGTTTTAATCAGATACTATACATGTTTCCCCTCTATGTAATTTCTTTCATAACTATTTATGAGGAATCATTGTCTCCTGTTAAAAATAGTAGCCCTTTGCTGAGAAAACAAGCCCAGACATTAAGTTGCCAATTAAAGTGAAGTGAACTGTCACATGAAAAACTGTAATTATACCTTTTTTATTTTGACTTTATGTGTTTTCATTCTACTAGAATGCCAACAAACTCAACATAGGCATGCTGCCTTGAACAATTCAGCTTCAGAGTTTACCTCAGGGAATCTCTGTTGCTCACTTGTCCCCAGGAATGTGGTCATTACCTTGCCTGTCTACTGAGTTATTACTAGGAAAAAATTTGAGCATTTAGATTTCTTGAGAACTCTAAAATTTGTGCTTCTGGCAGGAATAAAAGAATTTGTCACCTGAGCATATTATTGTTGAGGTATGATTTCTCCTAACTGATAAAATAATTCTACTTTCATGGAAACTGCCCTTTAAACACTTAAGGCAAGTCTTATTTCATGGAAAATTAAATTCTCACATGTAACAACATAACAGCAAGGTTGAAATGTTAATTGCCTAGGACAGCTGTGCTGAAAGAATTTTTAAAACATGAAAAACCTGACTATTTAGTCAGGGGCTCTAACCTCTTTTACCTTAGATTGTCAAATAAAAAAATTGACATAGTCAACACAACAATAGCTGGCTGGTGTGAATGAATCAAAATTATACCTATTATTTGGTCATATGGGCAAATATATATTTTTGGTGAGTCACAGAATTTTATATATATATATATATATATATATATATACACACACACACACACATATATACATATATATATGTATATACATGTATATATATGTATATACACATATACATGTGTGTATGTATGTGTGTATATATATATGAGTAAAGTGAGTGGAACCCCGGAATGACCGGAACAACTAAAAACTGGTTACTTTGAGGTACACCGTGGTCCTGATTGGTCCCCTGACCCCAAACTGGGGTGAGGCCAGACCACCCATAGCCCCTCTCCCCGGCTGGCCCAGTGTCGGCATTGGGGAGGGGGGTGATAGGGAGCAAGGCTGGCTGGCCAACCGCCCATGGCCCCTCCCCTCTGCCGGCCTGGCCAGATAGACCCTCATTGGGACAGGCCGGACAGACCCCACCCATGCATGAATTTGTGCAGCGAGCATCTAGTTAGGTTATACGTGCCATGAGAAGAAAATCGGTTGACGATCACAGCCCTGGGAATGCCATAAGTTGGTGTTTTTAATATTTTTTGGAGTAGAAGTTGTTGTAAAATGCATTGCAATATCAGCTTTAAAAATTAAAGATCTGACAGCAGCCCCAAGTGCCCATCAGTAGATGAGTGGATGAAAAAAGCTATGCACGGGGGCGAGGGCATGAGTGGGGGGGTGGAGGGGCAATAGGAGGATAAGGACACATATATAGTGCCTTCATCAATGACGAAAAAAATAAATGTAAAAGAGCTGTGGTAAATTTATATACAGGAATACTATGCAGCAATAAAAAAGGAGGAACTCTTATTCTTTGAGATGACATGGAGGGATCTAGAAAGTATTATGCTAAGAGAAATGAACTGATCAAAG
This sequence comes from Corynorhinus townsendii, assembly GCA_026230045.1. Lineage (NCBI taxonomy): Eukaryota > Metazoa > Chordata > Mammalia > Chiroptera > Vespertilionidae > Corynorhinus > Corynorhinus townsendii. Next base: position 91,218,265 of record JAPDVU010000002.1, read on the forward strand.
AAAGACAAGTATCACAGGATCTCACTCATATGTGGAATCTAATGAACAAAGTAAACTGACAAACAAAATAGATCCAGAGACATAGAAGCATAGAATGAACCACTGAATCTCAGACGGAAGGTAGAGGAGGGCAGATGTGTGGGAAGAGATCAACCAAAAAACTTGTATGCATATATATGCATAACCCATGGACACAGACAATAGGGTGGTAAAGGCCTGGGGCAAGGGGCTGGGAGGGTTAGAAGAGGCCAATGGGGGGAAAGAGGGGACACATGTAAATACTTTCAACAATAAATATTTGAAAATAAAATAAAATAAACTTGGAAAATATGGAGATTTGGAGCTATTATAAATTAAAGAAACAAATTTACTCAATTATGTAATATTCATTTTAGTAACAATTTTTAAAAAAGAAGTAAAAAAATAAGTGGAGGAGAATCCAAGATAGCGGCGTAGGTAAACACCTAAACTGCTGCCTCCCGCAACAATTTCAAAAATTCAACTAAAAGACAAAACGTCTATCACCCAGAACCACGGGAAAGCTGGCTAAGTGGAAGTTCTACAACTGGAAGGAAAGAGAAAAGAGCATCGAGACGTGCACAAGCGCTGAAAAGCTGAGGTAAGGTGGCGTGGGATCCGGGCTGGCGGCGGGCGTTGCTTTTTTCAACCCAAAAGGAGACAAGCCCCCGACTACTCTGAAATCCAGTTTCTGGGGAGACGCGGGGGACCCAAACTCCTACGGGGAAAAGCTGGACTGTCTGCCAGGGAGGGTGGCTTACTTGCAGAGCTGCGTGCAGGAATAATTGTTTACGGCACTGGGGCACAGGACTCCGGGATGCCCTTGGGGACACAGAGCTGGCTAACTAGCAGCCATTGCTGTTTGCCACGCCCTAGCCTAGTGACACCCTGAGACCCCGCCCTGCACAACCTACAAACCCACCCAAGCTCCAAGCAGCAGCTTTAGCAGAAGAAAGCCCTGCCCTATCACAGCTTAACCTAGCAAACTTGCAGCCTGGGTCAGACAGCTCCAAAACCTCCAAACCCCAAGCAAAGAGGAGAAAGCTGTAGCTCTCACTGTAGCTCCTGCTGGATGGCCTCAGACAGTAGCTGACCTGCACCCCATTGGAGATCCAGAAGCCAGTGTACCTAGTGGTCAGAGTGAGACACCAGATTTCAACTCCTCGCATCCATAAGTGACACATTCAAAGGCAGACTCAGTGAGCACCAAAGCCCCACTGAAACAAGTCCTGCCCCATAAGTGTGTCTTCAGCGCAGCAGTTCTTCCATTATAGACACAGTGAGTGCTCACAGCTAATTGGCCTGGAGGTCAATTCCTCCCAGTATACCAACAGCAATTAAGGCTTTAACTGCACCAAGTCTTTGCACTCAGCCCACAAAGGGGTGTACCAAGAGTGTCCACATCAGGTGATTGGGGAGGCTCAGCTACTGCCCCCTATAGGTCACCTACCACACAAAGCTACTCCATCACAACAGGGAAGCAACCAAAATGAGGAGACAAAGAAACATGTCACGAATGAAAGAAATGGAGGAAAGCAAACTACTGGATGACATAGAGTTCAGAACCACATTTATAAAGTTACTCAAGAATCTTCTTAAAACCACTGAGAAACTTGATGAGACCTTCAAGGAGCTTAATGAGAATGCCAAAAAAATGGAAGAGGATCAGTCAGAAATGAAGCATACACTGTCTGAAATAAAGAATATACAGAAACTCAACTGCAGATCAACGTACCCCAAGAATCAAACCAAAGATCTGAAATATGTGGAAACAAAAAACATCCAACCAGAAAAACAAAAAGAAAAAAGAATCCAAAAATATGAAGATAGTGTAAGGAGCCTCTGGGACAACTTTAAGCGAACCAACATCCGAATTTTTGGGGTGCCAGAAGAAGGGAGAGAGCAAAATATTGAAAACCTATTAGAAGAAATAATGACAGAAAACTTTCCCTGCCTGGTGAAAGAAATAGATGTACAAGTCCAGGAAGTGCACAGAACCCCATACAAGAGGAATCTAAAGAGGACCACACCAAGACACATCATAATTAAAATGCCAAGGGCAAAAGACAAAGAGAGAATATTAAAAGCAGCAAGAGAAAAACAGTTAATTACCTACAAGGGAGTACCCATACGACTGTCATCTGATTTCTCAACAGAAACTATGCAGGCCAGAGAAGGGAGTGGCAAGAAATATTCAAAGTGATGAACAGCAAGAACCTACAGCCAAGATTACTCTACCCAGCAAAGCTATCATTCAGAGTTAAAGGTCAGATAAAGAGCTTCACAGACAAGAAAAAGCTAAAGGAGTTCATCACCACCAAACCAGGATTACATGAAATGCTGAAGGGTATTCTTTAAGAAGAGGAAGAAGAAGAAAAAGGTAAAGATAAAAATTATGAACAACAAAATGACATCAAATACATACCTACCAACAAGTGAATCTAAAAATCAAGTGAATAAAAAATCTGAAGAACAGAATGGACTGGTGAATATAATAGAATCAGGGACATAGAAAGGGAGTGAACTGACAATTCTCAGGGGAAGCAGGTGTGAGGGGTGCGGGAAGAGATTGGACAAAAATCTTACTCCTATGGATGAAGACAGTGGCGGGGGTAAGGGCATGGGGTGGGGTGGGGAATCAGGTGGAGGGGAGCTATGGGGGAAAAAAAATAGAGGAACACCTGTAATAATCTGAACAATAAAGATTTATTAAAAAAAATAAGTGGACTTACTTCTTTTCTCTCTCTGTACAAATGGTTATAGACTTTATTGTTTAGCCACATTCAAGAGCAATTTTTTTTTTATCTGAGTCTTAGCCTCTTCTTAAGATAGATGGATGTAAATATGATAGAAAAGACTAGCAAAGGTTTCTTTCTAGCCATCAATTTTTATGCTTCCTTGACTCTTTTTTATTTTTCAATTATGGTTTGTATCCAATACTAGAGGTCTGGTGCACGAAATTCATGCATGGGGGTTAGGGAGTGTCCCTCAGTCCAGCCTGTACGCTCTCCAATCTGGGACCCTTCAAGGGATGTCCAACTGCCCATTAGGCCCGATCCCAGTAGGGCAGTTGGACATCCCTCTCACAATCCAGGATGGCTGGCTCCCAACTGCTCACCTGCCTGCTTCCTGATTGCCCCTAACCGCTTCTGCCTGCCATCCTGATCACCCTCTAACCACTCCCATACCAGCCAGATTGATGCCTAACTGCTCCCCTGACAGCCTGTTTGCCCCTAACTGCCCTCCCCTGCAGGCCTGGTCACCCCCAACTGCCCTTCCCTGCAGGCCTGGTCACCCACAACTTCCCTCCTCTACCGGCCGGGTCACTCTAACTTCCCTCCTCTGCAGGCTTGATCGCCCCCAACAGCCCTCCCTTGCAGGCCTGATCCCTCCCAACTGCCCTCCCCTGCTGGCCATCTTGTGGTGGCCATCATGTGTCCACATGGGGGCAGCCATCTAACATCTGTGTTAGAGTGAAGGTCAATTTGCATATTATTCTTTTATTAGATAGCATTAGATAGGATAGAGGCCTGGTGCATGGGTGGGGGTCATCTGGTTTGCCCTGAAGGGTGTCCCAGATCAGGGTGGGCATTCCCTTGGGGCATGGAGTGGCCTGGGCGAGGAGCCTGTGGTGGTTTGCAGTCAGGCCATGCCCCCCAGCGACCCAAGCGGAGGCCCTGGTATCTGGGATTTATTTATCTTCTATAATTGAAACTTTGTAGCCTTAACTGGAGGCCAAGCAGGCCAGGGTTGCAGAAACTTGGCTTCTGCCATTGCCGGATGCAACCCTAACCTCCTGTTCTCTCCAGCTCAATGACTACCGCCATTTTTGTTGGAATTTATTTATCTTCTATCATTGAAACTTTGTAGCATTGAGTGGAGGCCTGGGCCAGCAAGGGCAGGCGGAAAGCTTGGCTTCCTCCATGTTCATGAGTTCTTTCTCTTTTCTCCCTCTCTTTCTCTCTTTTTTCTCAATCCCTCCATTCTGCACCACCTCCTTCCCACGCACATACACATCAGAGCTATCTGCCTGCTCTGTTTGAGTTTGTATCTATTTTGTTTGTTACATGATTTCTTATTGCTGATTTCCCCTTGACCATGTCCAATGTCTCCTCCTTACTTCATCTCCTCATTTCCCACCACCCTGTTTCTCTAGCTTTACAATCCATCAGATTTCAATGAACTTGAAAATATTGGAAAAAATGAAAGTTTTTCACTTCAACAAAAAATGTGTGGGGCTTATCCCTTATTTAATGTGTTTCTGCAATAATTATATATCCTAGGTTGTTTCTTCTCCTATATAATGGATATTTTATTTCATTTTTTGATAAATTATTCCAACCAATTTGAAGATAAAATGAAGTACATAACCCCATTGTCACTTAATGCAACAAAACTTCTTTATCACTCAAAAACATCTTGTTCAATCATTATATTACCACCCATAATTTCAGAGACGTTATAGAAATAGATAGTGATCCAGATTAAAAAATAAAATATTTAGTAACAGGGCTTAATTATTTTATAATACTTACTAGTAAGCCAAAAGTGTTTTATAGGGCTTCATGCACTGTTGATGAAAAGCTCAAATTTCAACATCATTACGAGTATATTAGGTTAGTCAGAGAACTTTAGACTACATTAAAAGGTTTTGCCTTTGGATTGCCATATATTATACTGTGGAAAAACTTATAAAAGTCATGAGTAAACATTATATAAATAACTCATATATAAAAGGTGTCTAAACAAATCATATTATCTTGTCCTTTGCTCATATAATTAAAGAAGACATTAAATCTTTATTAGAAAACTCATTGAAGTTTAATAACTTAATATTTCAAAATTATTCTTATTTCAAAGTATGGTTTCCTGGTAATAGTAAGTTTTTTAACTATGCTTTGAAATAAATAAACCCTTAAATAATTAAGTATTTTAATACTTTGCTACTATCATCTATTGAGTGATTTATAAGGATAGAGTCAGACAGAGCTTCTGTTAAATTATGCAGGGGTGAGACTATCCCATTTGTTCATTGTACACAAACTCCAGAGTTACTCATCATTTTTCCAGAGGGGGAGAGGAAAGTCCAGTGCATTATCTAGATAGTCCAGAAAAGATCATTAAAAGAATTGTTATATCCTATCTAATAATGAGGGAATATGCTAATTGACCCTCATGCCATCACAAGGATAGTGGCGCCCACACCCAATAAGGAGGGAATATGCTAATTGACTGTCCTGCCCACAAAGATGGCGGCACCCACAGCCACAAGATGGAAGCTGAGCCTGCCTGCTGCTCCACACACCTGCCTCTGGAATCCCCCAGTCCCCTCAGCCCCCCAGCTTCCCAGGGCCAGCCCGAGGTACAGGCAAACCTCAGATGGCAGCTGCCCAGCTTCCCAGGCTGGCCCAAGGCACAGGCTAGCCTCAGATGGTGGTTGTCCAGCCACTCAGATCCGCCCAAGGCTCAGGTAACCAGGACCGGCTGAGGCTAGCACTGCTGGCAGTGGCAGCAGCAGAGGTATGATGGGGCATCGTCTTTCCCTGATCGTTGGGTCACCTCCCACCCCTGAGGTCTCCCAGAATCTGAGAGAGGGCAGGCCAGGCTGAGGGACCACCCCCCTCCAGCACAAAAAATATATATATGCTAGTGGCCTGGTGCACAAAATTCATGCACATTAAAAGGGAATTAATTAGAGGACATATTTTAATATTGCTATTTGCTCTTTCTCTATAATAGAAGTGTCAGAGATGAAAGAAAATTAGTGAAATGTATATGAAAATCTCCCTCCTTCCCTCCTGTCAGAGTCTGGGGCATGCCACAGGACCCAGAGTCAAGTCCCCACCCACGTGCGTGCACACTGAAATGGTGTGAGACCCAGACCCAGCTGGCCCCACCCCCATCAAGCCCCACAGAGTGTGGGGCACAGCCTCATGTCCCCCATCAAGCCCTGCCAGACAGGTGGTGCGGCCTCAGGTTCTCCAGCCCCAGCATGAGGGTGTGAGGTTGCAAGTGCACAAGGGTGTGATGACCATTTGCATATTAGCTCTTTATTATATAGGATATGATTTATATATATATATATATATATATATATATTACAAAAAGTGAATCTGACTAAATCATTCTACTGTTTTATAATCATCATAACACTGTACAACATCCTGTTACTTTTTTGTTTTGTTTTGTCTTTCAAATGTTAGCTTTATGAAAACACAAAAATATATTTATATATTGGAAGAGGATCTATCTACTCTTCCACAACCTTTAAAAGGTTCTATATATATTCTAAATAACCTTAAGTTATAGTTTACAGTATTTAGTTCCACTTCTAAGAATTTTAACACATCTTTCTTTTTTTCTCACATTCATATTCTTCTGCTTAAATCTCTCTTTTCATTAGATATGTAAAGATGTTGACAACCCAGGTGTTAAAGTAAAGGACTATTAATAGAGAATTTTCTATAAATAAATAATTCTGCTATGTAAAAAAGGGGGGATGAAACCTGTTAAACTTTGAACAGCAAACTTTTCATGCTTTTTTTAGCCATTAAGAGTAAATAAATCAACATTTTTTTGACAGTGTGGTATTCTTGCTTCTTGAGGTTTGAGAAATACATATTTAATAATTATTCCTTCAGGCAAAAGTTTTTACTAATCAAACTACTAATCTGTTCTTCAATGTAACATGTTGTGAAATACATGAACTAAAAATAGAATGTCATCAATGGATTTATATATGGTCATTTGAGTACTGCAATAAAGAAAATATTATTATCTGCCAGAAACACTGGATTGCCCACAAAATGGATGGGTATATGGGTGTGTGGGTGTGTCTAAAATATATGCTCTTAAAAAAGTTTATCTAAATGCTTAAGGTTGTACTGAAATGTTTAAAGATTGGTAGGTATGTAAGTAGGTAGATAGATTAAAAGACAGATAGGTAGGTAGATAGATAGCTAAAAGTAGCATGATACATTTTTTAAGAATATGGAGTTTTAAAATAAATTCTGCTCCATCTCTGGATAGTAATTATTTTGCAAGCCCAGCATTAAGAATGATAGTCTATTTTGTGTTTGGCAATTGATTATTAAAAATGAAGGCATAAATTTGAAAGGGTTGAGTGTTCTGCAGAATTTGCTTTGTACTGCTGTCTTTTTAGTACATTGGCAAACTATTGACCTTGGGTTATGATAGATAATGTGCACACAACATGAAAATGTCTTCAAGGAAGGCTTGAATAAGAAACAAAACAGAGGCTGAGTTAAGTGTTCTAGCCTCTTCAATTCAACATTTGTACAATTTCCCTTGCAACCCTCCTATACTCTTTTTTAAAAATATCACTTTTTAAATAGAGAAATGTTTCCTTCAATATGTGTATTATTAAAAAGAGATGGAGGGGTAAGTTTTCTAGCTTACATACATAGCTTAATTCTGGGAAAGTGTTCACATGTAATTGAAATGCTAGACTAAAAGTTCAAAATGAGCTATTTGTTTCTTCCCAATTTTATAAAGTGTTTTGAAGAAGCATTCTTCTTAAAACACTTTACAAAACTTTGCATGTCAACATACCAAAAACAACCTTATCCAATACTGTATATGCAATTTATTTTTCAGTGTGTCAGATCTGTTAAGGCAAATTGATTTTTAGAAAAACAGATATCTCAATAGATTGGTGTAACATTTGAGGTAGTGTATAATTAGATTGAAATATAGACAGCCTGCAGATTATTTTTCAATGATTCATTATTTTGTCTTATTTAGATGATAAGTTTTCTGTTATTTTTGCTCTTTTTAAGTACCACATGTGCAATTAATATAACAAACATTCAAATCTGAATATTATAAACATTACCAGCTCTGAAAAATAATGAATTCTCTCAATTTTAATTAAAGTTATGAGATGATAATAATACATTTAAATAAATAAAACAACTAGAAACAATGCCTGGTTCTTTAAATTTCTTTCAGTGATGTAAATTTCCATTAATTTTAGAAGTCATTTTTTCCCTCATCTGAGCACTTTAAATGATTAAATTAGCATATTATATTGCTTCAATAATATTTATAAGTATATTGGTGGGACTGTCTTTATTTGTGGATTAATTTAGTCCTTAATATCCGTAAAGCCCACGATAGTTTAGCAATAATTTACACTTATCCTAGACCAGTGGTCGGCAAACTCATTAGTCAACAGAGCGGCAAACTGTGGCTTGTGAGCTGCATGTGGCTCGCGAGCCGCAGTTTGCCAACCACTGTTCTAGACTCATGTTGAGTAATGACAATTTCTGAGGATTAATCTCTCACTTTTTTTCCAACCCACTCTTTCCAGAGGAAAAGGGACATCCAAGGATCTCAAGGGATCTACTGGGTGGGCAAGGTAGTCCTGGGATTAGAAACACCCATGTCCCTGTGTGCCCAGGCCCCCAGGCCCAGAATTATCTATAAGGAGTTTAGCTCACACCACGCATCAAGCAAACCCATATATCATGGTAGTTTGTTTCTTTGGAGAATTCTCACACAGGCTAAGATAAAATATTAACTTTGCATATCATGTGTTACCACTTAAGTTGAATTTACTTTCATTAGTAAAACTTCACTTAATCTTTGTAACAATACTGAGGGAATGCAAAGAAGAGATTATATTTAATGATATGCATAAATAAGGGAACTGTAGCTAGGAGGGGTTAGTTAACATGACTGAGGTCCCAAGTTGTCAGGCATGCTGGACTTGACCTCAGGTTTGTGATTGTTTTTGTAGTGATCTTTCTTTCTTGGCCTCCAAAAATCATTAATTTATTTAGACTTGGGTTCTCTGACACTTTAAGAGAAATGAAAAATCACAAGCAAACTCCATTCAACATAATTCCTTCTTTTACTTGTTGAATAAAGACAAATTAGGGGCAGATCTATAAACATACTGTACTTTATATTTTTAATTTCTTCTTTTCCTCCCTGGATAGAAAAAATAATGTACAGAAAAGAAAAATAAAACTTCTCAATTAAGTTAAAGATCATTATTAAACTTGGCTTTAACTAAAAGTGTTATTTGGTTAAAATCCATGCAGTTGAACCAATTTGAATGAATGCGCACAAAAATTATGAAAACCAGGAACATCTCCTCTGCACTAACTCCCCTTTCTCCTTTGTCTCTCACACTTTGAAAACAACCCTGACAAAAGGAATTTTAAAAATAGGTTAAGTTTTGAAATAGAAATTGCTTTTTTCACATTTCATTAAAATGATATATAGGTTTTATCTCCAAAGAAATGTCATTCTTGCCTATGTGGTCTAAAATGAACAAAGAAAATAAAATATATTTCTTCATGATTTTACACAATTTGATTGCTCACATAGTCTACAAGCAAGACAATTTCAAGCCTGAAGCAAAGGGGAGATGAAGAGCAGGTGGACACAGGGGCTCTCAAAGCCCTCTATCAGCAGGACCTCATGGGAGCTCCTGGTGCAGATAAATGCTTATAGAAAGAAAAGAGGTTGTATCTATATTTTCCTCGAATGAACTGGAATATTTGGCAAAATATCAGCAGGCTTTTAGATTAAATAGCCTTAATTACTTTAAAGTATTGTTCTTTTAATTTATTTTTTTCTCTTTTCAGTTTTTTTTTTTTAATTTTCTTATAATTTGAAGGGGAAAAAAACAACAACAGTTTGTCATTTGTCCTGTAGAGACTTCCACAGCCTAGGGTTGTTGTTTTTGTGTGTGTGTGTGTGTGTTTTTTGTTGTTGTTGTTGTTTGTAATTTAAGTACTTTACTGTACTGTTGTAAACAGAAGAAATAGAAATGGAAGAAGGGACATAGGCAATAAACAATAAAAATGGCTACAAAAAGTACCTATCAATAATAATCTTAAATGTAAATGAATTAAATGCTCCAATCAAAAGACATAGAGTGGCTGAATGGACAAGAAAACATGACTCATATATATGCTGTATACAAGAGACCGACATCAGAACAAGGGACTCACACAGACTCAAATTGAAGGGATAAAAAAAAAAAATGTTTAAGGCAAGTGGAAATGAAAAAAAAAAAAAACTGGCGTAGAAATAGTTATATCTGACAAATTAGACTTCAAAGTGAAGACCATAACAAGACATAAGAAAATCCCCTTCATAATACTAAAGGGATCTATACAACAAGAGGATATAACCTAGGTAAACATATATACACCCAATACAGGAACACCCAAATATATATATAAAAAAAAAAAAACTTCTGGAACATATCAAGGGAGAGATTGACAGAAATACAATCATAGTAGGGGATTTTAATATCCTATTGATATCACTGGATAAATCCTCTAAACAAAAAATCAGCAAAGAAACAGCAATCCTAAATGATCCACTGTATCTGATATGCTTAATCAATATCTTCAGAACATTTCACCCCAAAGCTACAGAATATACATTCTTCTCAAATTCACATGGGACACTTTCAAAGACAGACCACATATTATATCACAGGCAGTTTCTTCCAATTCAAGAAGTTTAAAATCATATCAAGCATCTTCTCAGATCACAATTGCATAATATTAGAAATCAACTACAATAAAAACAATAAAAAAGTCAAACACTTGGAGGCTAAATAGTATGTTATTAAATGATGATTAGTTTACCAAAGAGATCAAAGGAAAAATAAAAAACAGCCTGGAAACAAATGACAATGAAAACACAATAATCTAAAATTTATGGAACACAGTGAAAGCAGTGTGAAATTCATAACATTACAGGCCTACCTCAAAAAAAACAAAACAAAACAAAAAACACCACACACAAGGAAAAAACTGGTAATAAATTATGTACCTCTACAACATAAAGAATTAGACAGAGAGAAACAAGAAAAGCTCGGAGTGAGTAGAAGGAAGGACATAATAAAGATCAGAGCAAAAATAAATGACATAGAGACCAAAAAAAAGTACAAAAGATCAATAAAACCAAGAGCTGGTTTTTAAAAGGATAAACAAGATGGTGAACCTCTAGCCAGGCTCCCCAAGCAAAGATAAAAGACCCAAATAAACAAAATCGGAAATGAAAGAGGTGAAATAACAACAGACCCCACAGAAATGCAAAGGAATTAAAAAAAAAAAAATACCATGAACAACTCTATTCCAACAAACTGGTCAACCTAAAAGAAATGAACATATTCCTAGAAAAATACAACCTTCTAAAACTCAATCAGGAAGAATAAAAAAAATCTGAATTGGCCATAACTATGGAAGAAATTTAAGAAGTCATCAAAAAAACTTCCAGCCAACAAAAGGCTGGGGTCAGACAGCTTCACAGGTGAGTTTTACTAAACATTAAATGAAGAACTAAAACCTATACTCCTCAGACTATTCCAAAAAGTTTAAGAGGATGGAACACTTCCATGCTCTTTCTATGAATCCTGCATTACCCTAACACCAAAACCAGATAGAGATACTACAAAGAAAGAGAATTACAGGAAAATATCTCTGATGAACATAGATGCTAAAATCCTCAACAAAATCCTAGCAACTTGGATCCAGCATTACATTATAAAGATCATACACCATGACCAAGTAGGATTTATTTTGTGGGTGCAAGGATGGTACATTATCCACAAATCAATAAATGTGATACATCACATAAACAATTTGAGAGATAAAAATCACATAATTATATCAATTGATGCAGAAAAAGCATTTGATAAAATCCAACACCCTTTCTTGATAAAACCTCTCAGCAAAGTGGGAATAGAGGGGTCAAACCTCAACATTATAAACCAATGGGACTACATCAAAATAAAAACTTCTGCACAGCAAAATAAACCATCAACAAAACAACTATTCCTCCAGTGTGGCCTCCTTTTCCTTTTTATATTTTTCATTCGATTGTAGGGAAATGACCCGAAACGATTAAAAAGACATCAAGAAAGCAAATTAACACATTAATTAGCTCTATTGGCCTAGAACTAATACTCTCAGTGGCCATCATTTGATAGGTACTGTCCCAAGAATTCAAGCTGTATTAATTAATTTCATCAACACATTCCATAAGGCCATTAATATTATTATTATTAATATTTCAAATAAGAAACCTGGGGAACAGAGAGAGTACAGAATTTGTCCAAGTGAGAGGGACTGGGATTTCCACCCAGAAACTTTAGATTCACAGACTTTATACTTAAGAACTATCATTTACTGCCTGGTACAGGAGACTATGAGACCTAAGACTGAATCAGAGAAAAAACGGGAAACTAGAAAGTCTAGAACAAGCTGCCCCAGGCATTATCAACAGACTTAAAAATCTAGAATTGTCTCTAGAATGTAACTAAACACAAGATAAACTTCTACTCACCATTAAATATTTCAATAATTAATTTAAAAAATGGAATTAGATTGAAGTAATTCTATGTTGGTAAAAGATATTAATTTGTACCCTTTTCCATATAAAATTTTGTAACATATTATTTTAAACACTTTAAAATAACATGGTGATGCTGATTTAAACATGTTTAATTTTTTTATCTAATAACATTATGCTAATAATATTTGTACCATCATGCCCAGACAAAGCTTTCCTTACCTTTATCATCACGACAAACTCATCCAAATCACAGAACAAAATATAAAAATGTTAATTAGTGTTCTAGGAACATATCAATCAGCTTTCCTTGTCAATTTTATTAAAACTTTGTTTTTAACTTTCTCACAGCATCAATATTTTTCATACCTTGGTTTTGTGTAATAGTAATAACTTTAATGTTATGTTTGATATAATAATAAAAAACAATTTCTCCATATTGATAAAACTACATGTGACTATGACCTATCTGTTGAGCACTATCGTATTGTAGGTACTATCAATTCATATTTACCTTGATCAATATAAATTTTGTTTCTGAAATTAGTACTTTTCATAAAGTGTTCCTAATAGGATAATTATGAAAAATGGATGATTCTCAATTCTCTAATGTATATTTTCAAATTTTATTAGCATGCAATAGTAACAAAATTATTTACATAAGAATATACTCCTGAATGCTAAAATGAGTTTGCATTTAAATAAAAGTGCTTCACCACCTCTGCTTCACAGGTTTAACAATGAAGTTGCATTCTTTGCCAAACTTGGCTTAGGATTTTTTGTAGTTATACCCTTCATTTCAGGACTGAGAATTAAAAATTTGGTGAATATAATAAACAACATAAACTGATGAACAAAAACAGATCCAGAGACAGAGAAGCATGGATCTGACCATCAAACCTCAGAGGGAAGGCAGGAGAGGGAGGATGTAAGGTGGAGAGATCAACCAAAGGACTTGTATACATGCATATAAGCCTAACCAATGGACACAGACACCAGGGAGGTGAGGGCATGAGTAGGGGGTTGGGAGGCAATGGGGGGATAAGGACACATATGTAATACCTTAATCAATAAAGGAAAAAAAGGGTGAATCCAATTAACTGAAGGTCAGATGTCCCTTTCATTTGAAATATTAACATGTTTTTCTTGATACTGTACATAGAGGAATTTCCAAAGCAGAGAGCTATTTAGAATAGTTTTCAGAAACATCTCTTTGTAACACCTTCATAATTGTGCTTTCCTAATCACTATTCAGAAGATTTCACTGACTAATTAAAGGACTGGTGCAGTGATGAAGATAAAGAATACAGAGCAGGGCTGCAAGCTAATCTACAAGCAAAACACAGGAGCTACTTGTCAAGAGTAAGGGCATATTTCATTGACAGCTGTACCCAATAAGGATGAGTTATGTGGAAAATATTTAATATTAATGAATTTCTGCCATGATTGTTACCTCCTCATTATCTCTCACTTGATTAGTAAAATAATTAATACAGTAATTTATTGAAATTCCATTTTGAATGGAAGAATTTTCAAATAACAATATTTTAATGCAAATGTAAACTACATTGTAGTAACTGACAATATAAATCTAATGAAATAAATTTATAGTTAATTAAGTTAACTGTTCAGTTTATTTGAAAGATTCTATTTTGTATATATAAAATAGGTACAATATTAATTACACATTACCATATAGAAATACAATATTGACACAATTGCTATCATCATTTTGTAAAAAACTGGTGACTTAATATAGAATCAAATAGAAATTTAGTAGTAATTTATAAATGGAATACACATATTGTGATAGAATAGAAGGCCTCAAACTTCATCAATTGTTAGTTCAGTACCACTGTCAAAATACTTAATCTCTCTGAGACTTAATTTTCCCATCAATTAAAAAAAGATAGGAGTAATAATACTGTCATATGGAGTTTTTGTGAGAATAGAAAAGATATACATAAAACACATGGTAGCATACTAGGTTTTTAATAAATTGTGTTTATCTCCCTCAAGATAAATAGCCTGATACCAGCTCCAAATTATCCAAGTCAAATGAAAGGAATAATGAACATTTTAAGCATATTGCTAAAGACTATTATCCAAAATATTTCACATGTATGTTTATATTTCAACAAATATATATTGAGTTTTTTAATATGACCCAGGTTCTATGACATTAGTGATAATTTCATAATAAGACATAGGAACACACTGTAGAATTGTACATATCTACATCTATGTTTATATATGTATCTATATCTACATCTATCTATATCATATATGTGTGTGTATAAAAATCTAATTTTCCCCAGGAAAATTAAGAATAGTTAAGGAGCTCTAGCTGGTTTTGCTCAGTGGATAGAGAGGCACCCTGCAGGCTGGGTCTTGGGTTTGAGTCTAGTCAAGGGCACCCATCGTGGTTGCAGACTGGATCCTCAGCCCTGTTTGGGGTGTGTGCAAGAGGCCACCAATCAATGTGTCTCTTTCACATCAATGTTTTTTTCTCTCTGTCTCTCCTTCCTCCCTTCCACTCTCTCTAAAAATCAATGGAAAAATATCCTCAAGTGAGGGTTAACAACAAAGTTAAGAAAAATGTTTAGTGTAATTAAGAAAGGAAATATTTTAGCAATGAACAAAATTGGCAAGTAATTGAGAAAAAAAACATAGTAAATATTAAATGTAAAATAAATTTTAAATAGTGCTAGAAAGCTGTGGTGTAACAATATATTAGTAAAAATAAATCATTCCATTATGTCACCAGAATAAACAAAGAAGTCTAAATTATTTTAATATATGTACTTCAACTTACCTTCATCAAGTTCTTTGGTCTGTCAAAGAATGCTCCTACTACACTTACCTAGAGACTGAAGGCTAAATTTAAATTTGGAATCTTTTAGATCCCTAAATTAGAGATAAAGTATGAAGAATAAAATGACTGGCACATTATAATTGAAGACTGCCTTTATGTAAAGACTAATATTAATATTTAAATACAAATATTAAATTATTTTTAACAAAAATATTGAATATTATGTTTCTAATGCCAATTAGTTGTTTTTTGTTTTGGAGGTATGTTTCTGTCTGTCAGCCATAGAATAAACTTTCTCAGTAAAAGCATAAATAATACAATCATGTAATCAGGAAATGGAAATAGGGGTATATTATTCACAAATCTACTATGGGATTTTTCATGTTCCTTTGTTTATCAGAAGATAAATACTCCTAGGGTAATGTAATTTAAAAATATATCAAACACCCTGATTATTTGAGTAGGTTGATACCTCATGCTCTGCCTTTTATTTGATATTTGGCACAAAGTGTTATGTCCCTTCTAAATTTTGTCTGCCATCTCTCCTTAGTAATGTATTTTGTAGTAGGGCAGATGGCTGCCAATTTTCCTTGAAGTTTAGGTTTTGATGATGGAATTGAACAGAAGTGAAGTGTATCACTTCTGAGACTGGGACTTCATACTTTGATTTTATGTTTTTCCAAGCTCCTTTTCACTTCTTGGGAGCTAAAACAATAGATTCACAAAACTGGGGCCATGTGGAGAAGAGAGTGGTATCCTGTAATATGGCAGAGGAATAAGATAGACAAAATCTGCATCCCAGAGTGATGATGTGAAACTAAGACACCCTAACAGGCTGTAACACTCCCTTACTTCAAAGCTATTATGTGAGACAGACATAAAAATCTATGTTATTTAAATCACTATATTTTGAAATATCTTTGTTAGAGACCTAAGTGATATAGGGGCAGCTATTGACTATGACCTCAAGTAAAAATACCATGAATGAAATGATAAATCTGTAGCCATTGAATTTTCATTTATTTTAAAGTTATCTTAATATATAACAAACCAAAAGCTATCACTTCAAACTAATGGGTAAGACAACATGTTAAACATTAGAGTTTTATAGGGCTAAGGATATACAGTTTAATTCTGAGAATTAAGTGAGGAAGCTAGAAATGAAGAAATCTTTCTTTAATTTAGGTTTTAATGCCCGAATTTCTTAGTTCTCACGCCTAAATGGTTTTCCTTCTTATATAAGTCTAGTGATCTCTTCATCTGAAATCAAGTAAGACATTCCTATGCCTTTGGATTATAAATTTTAAAATCCTCTTCCCTCTTTGAAAAATCATCATATAGTCACTCTTTGAACATTTCTAAAAGAAGATTGCCAATTCATATATATTTTTTATTTTAGACTATTAATCTCACACAAATCCTTCCCAAATTGCATTCTAATAAAACTCCATATAACTACCCCCTCTATTATTTTGTTTCCCTTTTCTATTGAATCACAAAGTCCAACATTCTGCTTTTTTACCTTTATTCCTAGGGCACAATTATTGTAGACCAAGTTGTCTTTGCTTCCTAATTCCTACTATGAATTCCTGCATCACCATGTCATGTTCTTTTGAGTTCTTGGAAGGCAGTGCTAAATAATAATATGCCTAATTTTTCTGAGATCCTGAAATCTAAACCTATATAATACCTCCTTTTTATGCTGGGTATAACGCAAATAGGAAGTTTGAATATAAATAGACATTATTAAATTCGATGGAAATTTGAATTGAGTCACTTTTTAGTGCTGAGAATTGAGTAGTCCAGCTGAATTCTTATTCTGTTTCCCTCCAAAAAGGAATCACCTTCCAAAAAGACTCGTTACTTGGCTCATTATGCTTGCTCATCCCAAGACCCAGCATACCAATTCTAATCATTATTAAGCACCTTCTAAATGTTAGACACAGTTCTAGACACTTAAAATGCATTTGTGAATAAACAAATCATGTTAACGATTGGAGTTAAGATATTGTAGTCCAGCCTGGATGGCATGGCTCAGTGGTTGAGCTTCAACCTATGAACCAGGAGGTCATGGTTTGATTCCCGGTCACAGCACATACCCAGGTTGTGGGCTCCATTCCCAATATGGAGTGTGCAGAAGGCAGACAATCCATGAGTCTCTCTTATTATTGATGTTTCTATCTCTCTCTCCCCCTCCCTTCCTCTCTGAAATCAATGTGTGTGTGTGTGTGTGTGTGTGTGTGTGTGTGTGTAGAGAGAGAGAAACAGAGAGGGATAGAGAGATAGAGACAGAGAGAGATAGAGACAGAGAGAGGCAGAGTAGAGTAAGACTTTAGTAAAGATAGTATAGTCTATTTTAGCCTAGCTAAAAGATAGGATTTCTACTTTTCTCTCTTTACTTTTCACTGATGATATTGCACCATACAACATACCCTCTCTTTTGTGAAGCTGCTGTTTTTCTTTAACTGAAATTGCATTTTTTCTTTCTTTCTTTCACTTGCTTATAGAGTTGCTAGAATACTGCCCATTTCTGCCTGATTCCCAAGTAATAGCCTACAGACCAGATTAGATGTTATTTGAATAATATAAGCCACTTAATTATTTGAATTAAAGGTTTGGGTCCCCTTGGATGCCATTCCTGAATAGCATGCCTTTCTGCACAGGACTAATCTTTTCCATACTGTTCACATTGACAAGCAGCTTGCTGCTTGACTCCAGTTTAATCACACTCCAAATAGACACATATTTTCAAGGTACCATTATAATAAAATTTGAATATAAATTATTAAACTACTTTAACCCACCTCCACAAAAGATTTAATTACACTTATAGTGTATGCTAAATAGATATATCTAAAAATTATTTTTTACTCTTTCCACTCTCATATCAAAAACTTAGTCCATGTTTAACAGAACTGTGGGTACACTGCTCATATATTAACAGCAAACACTGACCACTAACATTTTGTATTTTAACTGCAAACTCTTGCAACATTAGGCCTGAAAGCCTAAGTGCCCATCAATAGATGCAATAGATGAGTAGAGAAGATGTAATATATACATATATATACATATACATACATATATATATATATATATATATATGGAGAGAGAGAGAGAGAGAGAGAGAGAGAGAGAGAGAGAGAGAGAGAGAGAGAGAGAGAGAGAGAGAAAGAGAGAGAGAGAGAGAGAGAATAGGATATTATTTGGCCAGAAAAAAGAAACCTTACCATTTGCAACAATATGGATAGACCTAGGGGTTATTATGCTAATTGAAATATGTCAGACAGAGAAAGACAAGTACCATATGATTTCACTTATATACATAATCAAAGGAACAAAATAAATGAATAAATAAAACACAAACATTTGCATAGATACAGAGAATAAATGGATGGTTGCCAGAGGGGAGGGGGGAAGGGATGTTAGGTGAAAATAAGTGAAGGATTAGGAAGTACAAATTACTAGTGACAAAGTAATCACAAGCATGTAAAATACAGCATAGAGAATATAATCAATAATGTTGTAATAACTACTATGTATGATGCCAGGTGGATACTTGAAATATCAGCAGGATCACTTTGTCAAGTATATGATTGTCTACCCACTATACTGTACACCTGAAAGTAATGTAAGTAACATTGAATGCCAACTTTAATTGAAAAATAAAATGAAAAAAACACAAATTAATATTTAAAATAGTTCAATAGAATGTTTCTATTTTTTATTTTAAAAATTATTGTTTAAAGTATTACATATAGTATTACATATGTCTCCTTTTTTCCCCATGGGCCATCCCCACTCCCCAGCACATGCCCTCAACCCCCTAGTCTCTGTGTTTATTGGTTATGCTTATATGCATGCATACGAGTCCTTTGGTTGATCTCTTACCCTCCACCCCGCCATTCCTTGCCTTCCCTCTGAAGATTGATGGACTGTTTGATGCTTCTCTGTCTCTGGATCTATTTTTGTTAATCAGTTTATGTTTTTATTATATTCCACAAATGAGTGAGAACATTTGATATTTTTCTTTCTCTGACTGGTTTATTTCACTTAACATAATGCTCTCCAGGTCCATCCATGTTGTTGCAAATGGTAAGAGTTCTTTCTTTTTCACAGCAGCATAGTATTCCATTGTGTAGATGTACCACTTTTTTTTAATCCACTCATCTGCTGATGGTCATTTAGGTTGTTTCCAAATCTTGACTATTGTAAATTGTGCTGCTATGAACATAGGGGTGCATATATCCTCTCTGATGGGTGTTTCTCATTTCTTGGGCTATATTCAAAGAAGTGGGATCACTGGGTCAAATGGGAGTTCCATTATTAGTTTTTTGAGGAAACTCCATACTGTTCTCCACAGTGGCTGCACCAGTCTGCATTCTCACCAGCAGTGCACTAGAGTTACTTTTTCTCCACGTCTCCACCAGCACTTGTCGATTGTTGATTTTTTGGTGGTAGCCATTCTGAGTATTTTTAAATCAGCCCTTTACTTTTTACATTCTATAGTTTTGGTATGCATGTTGAACTTTCCTGATATATCTATCACTTCTCAAAAATGTGGGTCACATTTTCTTGTTCTAGAAAATCTGAAGTACATTTACAATTCACAGACAATTTATCTGTGATAACTACCATCTTTCAACTTCCAATATTTGGGATATTCAATATTATGACACAATGCACTTCTTAGGATCAATATTAATGGCATATTTCCTATTATTTAACTAAGTGATAATTTGACAAAAAATAATTTTAATAAAGATGATAACATGCCAAAATCATAAATTCTAAGATTGTTATTTTAACCTAATTTACAGTAATTCCACACTAAATTACAAATTGTGTCACTCAAAAATAATTTACAAGCATAAAGATTTCCTACCATTTATTGATAAAATTCAGGTTAGTTTTGACCCACTTATTCTGGCTTGCCATAATTTTCTATATTTTGAACCCAGGCCAGTTGTTACAAGAATTAAGTTGTACATCTGACTAAAAGTATCTTTAACCCTGACACATGTACTGTGACATTGTTTTCCACATAACATTTATATAATTCCTAAAAAGCACTGATGCTGGCAGATATTCACAGTATTGGTTAAAGAAAACCAATTCTCTGCTGCATCAAAATGTTATTTTTGCCCTAACCGGTTTGGCTCAGTGGATAGAGCGTTAGCCTGTGTACTGAAGGGTCCCAGGTTCGATACCCGTCAAGGGCATCTACCTTGGTTGTGGGAACATGCCCAGTAGGAGGTGTGCAGGAGGCAGCTGATCGATGTTTCTCTCTCATCGATGTTTCTAACTCTATCTTTCTCCCTTCCTCTCTGCAAAAAATGAATAAAATACAAAATGTTATTTCCAAGACAATAACATTATCCCTAATCCTAACCCCTAACCTTAACCCTAAACTTAACAATTTTTATATTCAAGAAAATTTAATTGTGCTGGACAAAAAGCTGTTCTTAAAGTAGTAGCTAAAATTTCTATTGGTAGTTCATCTCATGGTAAAATTCCTGAACATACAATGAACCTAAAGCAGTCATATTTTTGTGCAAAAAATTAAAATTTAAA
The DNA here is from genome assembly GCA_026230045.1 of Corynorhinus townsendii. Lineage (NCBI taxonomy): Eukaryota > Metazoa > Chordata > Mammalia > Chiroptera > Vespertilionidae > Corynorhinus > Corynorhinus townsendii. The sequence continues at coordinate 91,239,014 of JAPDVU010000002.1, forward strand.
GTTATCAAGACTGCATTATAATAATTACAAAAGCCTCCATTAATTTGAAAAAGGGGGGATAGTAGGGTAATATCATGTAAAGAAAAATATCCTATAAGTAAATTACATCTAGAAAATTCTTACTTTATAAAATTAATTTGCATTTGTAATGCTAACAGCAAGACACCCATGAAAAACACACATGGTGTCTAAATAAGACAAAGGAAAAGCGTTTGGGCAAAAATAAAAAGGATCCCAAATCAATTATATAGAAAAGATTCCTTTATTAACTTGTGGTCGAGAATATGTTTGTGTATTTTCAGAAAACAACTCCAAGACCATGTGGATTCCTGCAACAGAGAGGAATTGACAGGTCTGCTCCAACCATGAAGACAAGAGGAGAAACAGTCCAGAGTTGGAAGACGCTGATGACGCCTTGCCACACGAGCAGTCAGCAGCTGTGCTTTGCTGCAGGTTGCCTATGACCAACCTGAGAGGTTGGACCTGCATAGCCACCATGTGCCCACCATCCAGATATCATTGCTGACATGTACACGTAAGAAACTGTTGGACATTGAAATTGGGACTCAAACATTTTTGGTTATTATATGTATATTTCTAGTCTGTAGAGGCAAGGTTTTTTAAAGGAAAGAAATGGGGAAAAATAGATACAGAGGCAAAGAAGCATTGCATAGACTGTCAAACTACAGGGGAAGGCAGAGGAGGTTGGGGGGGAGGGGGCGCTGTAAGAGATCAACCAAAGGACTTGTATGCATGCATATAAGCACAACCAATGGATACAAGACACTGCAGGGGGGCAGGTAAAGGTATGTACTGGGGGGTAGGGGAGGCTGGGGGGAGGTCAATGGGGGGAAAAAAAGAAACTTATGTACTACTATTTGTAATACTTCAAACAATAAAAAAAAAAGAAAATAATAAAATAAATAAAAACACCAAAAAAAAAAAAAGAATTAATTTTGCAGAGTCTGACATATCATTCATGGGTTAATTCTTTCTGACTAGTCTTTGCTATTCTGTTAATTTTATTCCCTTCTGCCAAAGGATTACTTTATTCTTTTCTTTTCTTTTTTTAATTTAATAAATCTTTATTGTTCAAAAATAAATAAATAAATGTGAGAGGTAAAAGGGATTTCTCTTTCTTCTGAGCTCTAGGAATTCACATTTTCCAAGAGTGACTAACAACTTTCTCTATCAACTAATCCCATCCGATGAGAGAAAACTATTGGAAAAGAAAATTTCAGAAAAGTAATATAAGTTTTGTTAATTTTTAAAAAGAACTAAATTTAATATTATTTTATTAACAAAATGTTTAGTCCTTAAACATATATTCACCTAAATCTGTGTCTTCTTATATTTATCTACACAATTGATCTATGGTATACTATTCTACAGATAATTGTAGTCCAGTATATTCCATTGTGATTAAAATTATTCATATTCAAGTAGAGCATGAGTTAAGATGACTGAAATGGGTTATAGAAGCATAGCTAGACTTGATCATTGCTAGATGAGAATGTGAACTAAAATGGTAACTACTTACTTTTTTCTTCTGTGAGAAAAAAATCAAAGCTTTTAAAAAATGCTTGTCTTATAATTCCATTTTTTGCCAAAAATAGTTTCATATGGATATATTTCCCCCAAATTCATTCTCTACTTATTTAATGTTGAAATAATTTTGAAAAACTCCTGAAATTAACCTTTGATCAAATTATAACCCTCATATGACAAACACATAAAATTGGGAAAGATAAATTTAGTTTAAAATTACTGAAAGCCTTTATTAAGCCATAATATATGCTGTCAGCTTTAAACTAAATAATAGATGAGATTTTAACATAATCAGAAGAAAACTGCTGCTACCTGCCTCTGTTACTGTCACAATGAAACTGACAAGATAATTTTGAAAATAAGGCCTGCTCCAAGTCACTTCATGGATCTGACAAGCACATAGTATTTAGAATTATATCTATTCATACAGAAAAAATGATTTATCTCCAAGGATATAAGATAGCTGAGATGAAGATCAAATATATTCTCCTTTAGAGAATTTAGTGTTACCTGCTTTAACATATAAACACAGGTACTACAAAAGTCAACAGTTAGCAGTTCTTTGCTTTCAAAAAGTATTCCATTTTCTGACCCATCTATAATGGTGTTTAGGTAATCTTTATGCAGTCAGATAACTTTCAAGTCATAACAAAGACAGATATATAGTTAAACTGTTACTGTGTTCATTTGATCTCCTAAGCTTTTATTATATTACTAATATGGATAGCTTTAATTATGACTACCAATAGGAAGCTCTTGACTAGTTTCCTCACTTAGGGAAAGGGTACAAAATAACAAAGAAAAGCAGTATACACCTATAATCTTCATGGATGTGTTTTAGGACAAAGGTAAAATTTAGGCATAAAAGTATTTTTACTTTTCCATAAAATATTCAGTAATTCCTCTTTTTAACCTTGTGAATATAACTTATAAAGACACGGCTTTGGACTTAGTAGAGAAGAGTTGGTAGAGAGATATTATGAACTAAACTAATTTGGTTATATATAGTAAGTGTTACTTGATATTTTTGTTACATATTAGTTATTATTTCAGTTATAAACATTTACTTCTCATATTTACTGCATGCTCAGATGCTTAGTGGAAAAATACTAATGATTATTATATCTGAAATTGGTATCTTTAGCTCTTCAAAACAGTATATAAGAAAAAGTGTCTTCTCTCTCTTATATGAGAGTGCCTGATTCACTTGCTAACATATCCTTATGAATACACACATAAACCTAGTACGTCTTAAAACCAATGATCACTTATTAGTGTTAGAGCATAGGTTAGTAAAAGTAACAGAGATTATTATAGTTAGACATTTAATCAACCAAACTTGTCTATTATAGGATTAAAAGGTGCAGTGAATACAACTTTATATTCCCATTATATACAGAGCTTTAATCTTATAATATCCAGATATTATACTTTAATTTTTAGATGATAAAACTAATACAATCCATATGAACTATGCTGTAAAAGCATCAAGAAAAAACATTGCTATTCTTCTTGCACCTGCCTAAAATGGTACAGGAAAGAGACACAGCAGGAAGAAACTCAGGACCTCACCTAAAAGTTAAATACAATAGACAGGTCACATTTTGAATTGCCGACTTTGATGTGCCTTTACATTAATATTAGAAATCATGTCATATTCAGAAAGTTTAAGCATTGGAGGATCTATTGAGTGCTGTCCCTGATCTTCAAGAAACCTGAGTTTCCAAAGAGACACACAGATGATTTTTCTTCTTTTTGTCATTTTCATTAAATGTCTCCAAGCAAAAAGTTCAAGACGGAGAAGGAAAAAAAGAAAGCTGTAGGAACTTGAAGTTACTATTTTTGTATCAGAATAGTGATAAAAGATCAATTTTTAAAACAAAAATATAACCACATATCCAATCTATTTTATACACTTATGGAAAATAATAGATTTTAGGATGGTATATTAATTTATTAATATCTAAAAGGCTTTAACAATTGGTCTCATCACTCACCAAAATTATATTCTGATCTTCATATCCAAAATATGCTCATTATCAGGAAACAATAAAATCTTATGCTTCATTGCTCTTCATTGCTCATACTCCTTCTTGGAAGAATTACATACTGATCAGCAAAGCAGAGAAAAGCAATGTATGATAAACCGAAGTTAAAATAAGTTCTAAGTTGTATCATAATTTTAGACCAATGAAAATTATATATATATATGTGTGTATATATATATATATATATATATATATATATATAATGTTGAAGTAAGAGTAGATATAACATTTATTGCAATTTGTGTATCTTTTTATATTCTTTGGCAAAAATATGAATAAAGTTTCTAGTAACCAAGAAACCTTAAAGAACTAAACAACTAAAAATGAAAACAACAACAGTAATGAACTTTTAGGTTTTTAAAACTATGTATGAGATAGCTCATAAAACAACTTTCTAAATGACTTAAAGCATATTGTTTACATATTCAAGCCGAATATATGTCTATGCATGCAGGGTTCAGAAATGTAGGTTGAAATGTAAATAATATATTTTATATAACTCATAGTATATATTTATTATTTATTAATACACAACGTGAAAATTTATAATTAGAATCACTTTCTATTAAAATAAAACTGGGCATAAGATCATGTGAATCCATTGGGGCCAAAAAGCAATGCATCTTTGGATTCATTCTAAAGCTTTAGTAGACTCTAAATCAATAAAGAATTCTTGACCAACAGTCACCAAAATTCTGGAAGTGCATTTTTTGAGAACAGTAGTCCGTTCAAATTAACCAAAACTAAATTATGCACAGTTATAGTCACTCTCACCTTGTAATTAAAACCATGAGCCACACTGAGAGAGTCTGCCATCTTTTAGATCGATGGAGAAATATTTTAGCATTCCACTATCTCTCCAACTTGGTTCACATCATAAGGTCCATAAAATGGCCATAGCTCTGATAGTCTCAGCAATGTCACAATGAAGTGGAGCAAAAAGTCTCTGACTTTCAAATCTACTGAAGGAAACCAGGATTTTTGAACACATAATCTTAAGGGCTAAACTTGCTATGTTTAAGACTTTAAGCACTCTGTATGTGCAACCCTATAATGTGGCTGCTATAGTTTCCTTTTACAGATGATGAACTGAGGTATAGCATGGCAAAATCATTGCCCTGTGTCAGAGCTGAAAATCTAATCAAAGCTTCTAAACCCAAATATCTGTTGAACTACACTACTTGATTAATAGTTATTATATCTGAAACCAGATATTTTCAGCAATACATTCATGTTACCTTTACAATACCAAGTGTTACATGATACCATGCTGGATAACAGAAGTGTGCAATGCATACTGAAGGTAATAAAGCTCAGTATTCATGCTTTTAAAGCTATTATTTTTTCTATAATTAAAAAGCTTATGTTAGCAGAAGTCTAAAATGCAATACATTTTACATAATAATTTATAGATAGAATCTTTCTGAAATAATTTTAATTTCAGAAGTTCTTGATGTGTAATGTTAGTTAGTGTTTTATATTTTTAGAGTCCAGATTTGAAATTCTTTAAAATAAAAGTAACCCAGCCTAATTGTTGCAGCAGGATGAGTTAGTTTGCTGAAGTCAGCAGGCAATAATGCTTAACACAAATTCCAAAAAAGGCCATCACCTAAAAATCAAGCAGGTGTTTAAAAGATGTGTGTCAAACCAACTTAATTTTTAATAACATTTGTGGGTGACTTATACTACATTTTCAGGATGTGCCTCAAGAAATATAATTTAATGGAATTGCATGGTCTTGGGGTAGATTTAGAAATGTGGATTTGTCAGAAAGCTACAGATGTTCTGGTCCTGGGGCAGCAAGTCACTAGAGTTAAATTCACATGAGGCTAATTCATAAGCTCTAATGCCCATGTTTCAAATTATATTGGAGGGATCTTCTGGGGCTTGACAACTGGGACAAGTCATCTGCAAGGGCATACCCTCCTGGGTAGGCAGGGATACTCTGAGGAAATGAAATTAGAGTCAATGTTTCTCCTGAGAGCACAGAATTAGAACAAAGGGAATTGAATGGTCTTAAGGGATCATTTTATCAGACAGTGGTAACCTGATTAATTGCCCTTCCCTTCTGTTCTGCTGATGTTTCTATCTAAATAACTGGGCCAAGGTACTGTGGACTCAGAGCACCTTTCTCCGGCTCACTTCCACAAAACCATGGAAACTCCAGAACCTTGGATAGGTATTACCCTCCTCTCCACTATGGTGTCCAATTTTGCTGTCTATTTATTAAATTAATTTTAGCTGAGTCTAACATTTCAGGAAATAGTATTTCTGACATTGATTAGGTAGCACTAGAGGATAGAAAGAAAGCCAACAAACATTTAATTATCTCCTCCTTTTAACGTTGAGAATTGGCTATGTAAAATTTGTGATTTAGGAAGATTCATTGACGGTATTAAATAGAATAGATTAGAATAGGTCATGATTATACAATGAAAAATCATTATAAAACCTAGCCCAAAGAGATTGAAAACATGAACCTGGATTGTTGTGGTAATTAGGGAAGGAAAAAATGGGACAGATGTAAGAAATACTTTAGGAATATAAACTTATAATTCTTTTCTCCTGAGTTCTAATAAGACTTCATACTGAGGCATTGCAGCTAACATTTCTTTTCTAAATAAACTAAAATGTCAATAAAGAATTAAGTAAAAATGTCAATAAAAGTGTGTTATAAGAAGTTGTAGGAAAGAAAGCGACAGTGTAAAGGAAAATTATTTCAAGTGATTTTAAGGTACTATTCACTACCTTTCTTCTTAATATGATCTCTGCTTGTCTTTTCTAAAGTTGCTGACTTGTGTCTGAAGTCACATAAAGATGATCCTACACAGTGTAATGTTACAGGTTGTTGGGTTGACGGGGTGAGGGAGCAGATTTGTATGTGTTAAACTGCTGCACTTACTTCTTCTTTAAAGTGTAGACCTCTCATGCCCAAACAAAAGCAAATTCTTCCTTTATAAAGGCTAAAAATGCAGGGGACAGGGAGTATATGGGAACTCTCTATACCTTCTGCTCAATTTTGCTGTAAGTCTAAAACTGCTCGAAAAATGTTTGTTAATTAAAAATCAAACAAAATAATTTACAAGTTGAATCACAGGCAAAAGGAATACAGTCTTTCTCCTCCATGTTTCCACAACCTCCTTTTTCTCAGACATTGAGGACAGAGCTCATAGTGATTGCAACAAGGAAACATTTACTCTCTCTTTTGCTGTGGTACTTTTCTCCAGAGAAGTGCTTCCCTCCCCCAAAACTACCCCTGGCTTTGCTCTTCCTGCTTCCAGGTAACTCAGTTCCCCTCTGTCTTCCTCTATTTCTCCTGTTTGTGGGGGACCACTTCTTATGGGGTGGTCACATTTTTCTTTAACATAACACAAATGTGAACAGGGTACACCAAAAATATTAAAGCAGATTTATAAGCATTTTCCTTATCTACCTTTCAAGGGGATGGAAATAGTAGTGGGGTACGGATTATTAATTTAACTGCAATTCAAAATAGTTAAAATAGATATTTAATGTTACCTGACTTCTGCATTGCTATCCAGATTGTTTTTTTACATAAAAATGATCATAATGATAAAACAAAATACAAAATCTCACAATGCAATTTTAAAGGTATCTACACAAAACCATGGATTACAGGGTATGCCTTCATTCTTCTAAACTTCCTTAAAAATTTAATATTTTCTTGCATTCTAAAACTTCAGTTACATTTTGGAATGGAAAGCAGCTTAAAAATAGCTTGTGGAGGTCTTTTAATTATAGATCAATACATGTATCTGAGTACAAAATCAATTATTAATTTATGTAAGCTGAAAAATTGGCATATAATATAAAGTTAGGTTCTATCTTCAGAGTGTTTTTTGCTTTCTGGTAGAAAATTAAATGTATAATAAAATCTGTCTAAACCTCTAATGTTTCCATTTCAAGAAATGCTTACAAGTTTGAGACCCACTAAGAATGTTGGAAAACTCTGAATTTCAATAAATGTGAAGTGTAGTATGAACATTAAATGGGAAAATAATATAAATGCTAACTTCCAAGACTGTACATTCTACAACCTTGCTTAATATAGTTTAAGGTGTCAATAGGTGATGGAAAGAACTAAGGAAAAAGGAATGAAAATATTTTCTACAATATCTACTGTTTTCTCACATAAAGCCTAAAGTAATTTCTCTTTTGGTTAAGTAAATGTCTTTAAAACATGTTAATCTTTTTTCTCTGCAAATGTAAAATAGAAACAAAGAGATGAAACAATGAAGTAACAAAGGCCATGCCTGGTGGACATAAAAACAATCATCAAAGAAGAAAAAATACAAGCACATCTTAATTCACACTAGGCATAAATGGCATCAACAATCAAAAATACATGCCGAGTTCAAACAGACTTGTTTTTTAATCTTGCTTCAAAAACAAAGTGGTGGATGACAATCTGGAAATGAATGACAAACTGTAAATGAATCAGCAATAAAACAAGTGATACACAACCATTTGCAATGCTAACATTGTAAGAGAAGATAAATCATAAATTAGAATGATGCAGTTCCATTCAAAGTAACTGCTTAAATATAGTTTGTTTCAGAATCTGTTTAGAGACATGCTAATGTAATGAAGATAAGAATTTGACACATTTTTAAAGCATGCCTCCTTGACAGCGTTTTCTTGTTGCTATTTGTACAGAGCAGTCATTCTCTCCTTTCTCCTTAAGGACTGGTTCCACCACCCTGGATAGAAACTGAAAATGCTGGGCACTCCAGTTTCTAGTCTTTCTTGCTGGTAGAACATGGGCATCAACCCATAGTTGAAAAAAGTGTCTTTAGTGATTCTGGGAAAACATTGTTCTCTGTCAGAATGAGGGACAGATGGCAGGAAAATATTTTGTTTTCCCTCCTTGGTTTTGGATAACGGAAAACGTGTTGAAAGGATGAGATGCTTGGAACTGCTGGAGCCATCTTGGTCATCCGTAAGAGGGAAAATAGGAGGATCTCAGAAAGAGGGCCACAGAGCCAACCAGAACACTTTTGCTTAAGAGGCTTTTACTTGGGTAATTTTGGACCAGAAAACAACTAAGGGCCAGTATACCTTTTCAAATAAATTCACCCCCGCATCTATTTTAAATTAGTTGGTCTGCAAGAATACTATACCTTCCATAATCATGCCCAATTTTTATAAGTTAAGTGATAAAATTTCATTTGAATTGTTTGAAATATTGCAAAAACGGGGGTTCCATTTGAATACTCACAGAGATTCATCACAAAAGCAATATACTATAATAATGCAATATAATTATGCTGAGATTGCCTTGTTTTTCAGTACCTTGTTTCTCTTCACCATGGTTTACAAATGGGTTCGCTTGTTGTTGTTTTAGTCTACATAGGAGAGTTTTTGTTTTATTTGTTTCCTAGAATTCTCATTAGAAAACAAGAAAGGATGTTATCGTTGCCCTGGTTAAAGAGGAAGAAGGTAGAGTCATAGAGCTTGCTCCTTATTTAGCTCCCAATCCTATCTCCATTCAATAGGAAAACAGCTATGGGAAACATGCTTTTTGAACTTATAGTCCTAGAGTGGAAGCAGAAAAGCAATGAAAAGAAATCGAATTGATCCTTACCTACATTCTGAATAAGAATGGAAAAATACAGTCAATATGACCTTTTCTAACTCTTTACTTTCCAACTCAGGTGTATAATGACAACCACAGGGGATCAATACATATTTGTTAAAAGAATGAATAAAACTTTTCACCACTGTGTTTCAGACTGAGCCCAGGCTTGTTGCTTTTGTGACAGGGCTCTCCATTATGCAAAGAGCCCTTCCCACAGGCAGAGAAGTGGTAAACGTAACATTAAAAATGTGTATGTCTATGAAGCCCCTGTTTTGTGCAGGGAATGAAGCTAAGCATTTCCAGGGACAATGAATGAATATAACCCAATCCCAAAAAGGAAAGAGACAGGATTCTCTATGTGTGGCCACACAATAGAAGGCAGAAAATAAATGCCACACGAGAAGTATGAAGTATTTTAAAAGTTCAAAAGAACAAGTGTGTGTGTGTGTATCATGTAAGAAGGATCACAAAGGAAAAGTTAGTTGAGATTGAACTTGAAGGAGAGATTGAATTTCAGGAGAAATGTGAAAGTGTTTTTGATGGAAAAGATGATAAAGTGTTCTTGAGTAAAATAGTAGCCCACTATTCCTTAAACAGAGAAAACATAAAGAGAGCCAGGGGGTGAAAAAATACTTGGGGATTGAATTTTTCAAATCTTTAAATGCCCCCAAAAATATTATGTCATATCTGGGCACCACCACACCCAAAACAACCCGTCCAAAATAAATTCAAAATGTCTAGCCTATATGAAGAATTTAAAACATTTATCCATAATATAAAAATCCCCACAAAAATTAAAAAGGCATCTTTAGGTTTTATTACATTCTATAATACAATACTGCCCAATAATTTTTAAAAAAATGCTCGTTATATTAGACTTCAATTTAAAATATATACAACTGAGTTCTCAGCTATCTTATTTAGTAGGTCCTTAAGAAATAAGATGATGGTAGATTTGTTGATATAAACTGTAAATTCTCAGTAAAAATCAAGCTCATTTTTATGTAGGCTGAGACCTAATGTTAATTAGAGAAAATGGGATTAAGTAAGGCACATTATTATTTTAATTCGTTTTTATATTAACACACTAATGTTAAAATATGCAATTCATAATAGGTATTTTAAAGAATCTGATGCAAGGTTTTTAAATGATTAAAAGTAATGTAAAAACTTAACCTGACTTTCAGCAGTCCATCCTAATTGGTAGGCATCTGGATATAATAATTGTTTAAAGTTTTGTAGGAATAAATTGCTCAAATTTGCTTCTACTCTACAGCATGTTTTCTTTTAAATATATTTTTATTGATTTCAAAGAGGAGGGGAGAGGGAGAGAGAGATAGAAACATCAATGATGAGAGAGAATCATTGATTGGCTGCCTCTTGCAAGCCTCCTTCTGGGGATGGAGCCCGCAACCCAGGCATGTGCCCTTGACCAGAATCGAACCGGGACCCTTCAGTCCAAAAGGCAGTGCTCTATCCACTGAGCCAAACCAACTGAGGCTCTACAACATGTTTTAAAGTGGAAACATCCATGTTTGTCATTAAACAGATTGGCAATAAGACTTCTGCTTATTCTGGAACAGGAGTACTAAAATCACTGTGATCTTGTGAGGAACTCACCATTATTTATTAATATCTAGCATTCTGGAATACAAATCTTTGTACTACTTTGTATATGTCAACTTTGTCCTCTGTTTGAATAAAGTTGCTTTTAGATTTGACTATTTTGGGGCTTTCATGGACAATCATGATGAAATTGATACTAGAAATCAAAGTAAAATTTATTTATATCTGAGTATATAAAGATTCAATAGATTTAATAATATTTTAAAATGTGTTCTCTGCAAAAATAACAAACTAAAAAAAAGCATAAATCCTTTTTATTGTTATTGTTAACCTTTGGTATAAAGTTAATTCAGAATAGATTTTCTGCTACGCCTAATAAAATGATATAAGCTATAAAATATTAAAACACAAGGAGCAGAGAGATAATCTGGAAAAATTGTGATCACAAAATTATATCAGTGAGTATTGGAAGTCGAGAAAATGGAAAACATGGTGAGAAACACATATTTTATAATTAAATGTTAGCTCACATTTCATTGGAGACAATAGTGTTTTCTTAGCTTTAAAACCCCAAAATAATTCATTGTGTGGCTCTACAGATAAGGAAAATAGAATGATATTTTGTGTAATGTCTTAAATAAGCATAAAACAGGTTCACAAATATTTTTATATGCCCATATCTACTCACATTTGAAACCTAACACCTAAGTGTTACATAATACTATCTATAGTACTGTGTGGTCTAGGAATCTAACTTTATAGTGACTCAAGTAGGTATAGTGTCAGAGCTTAGACAATGTCTAGGAATGGCTGCCAAATAGACAATCAATCTCAAATATCAATTGTCTCAACCAGACTTCAGGCTCTGTAGATAATGGATGGTTCAAAATGGTATCTGCTAATACCCAATGATGCTGACTTTTCATTATAAAATGCTTATAATCAGAAAGTCAGCCAGATGTGTGCTTCAGATACAGAGAGGCAGATCCAAAGGCAGAGTCAAATCATTTGAAAGTAGTTTTTGAACTCCCTAAGAGTAAAAAATTAGTTATGTATAGATCAAAAATTCTGCACCATCAAGCATGGGGAAAAAAAAGTCATTTAATGTCATTTCATAATTGTTGCCTGTGACATTCACTATTTTCCCTTTCACATAGTTTTAGAGAATATTAGTCTTACTTGTTTTAGTTTAGGTATTTATGCTGTATTTTGCTACCATAAGGCAAAATATTCCTAGAGCTTGATCACTATAGTTTTTAAACAACCACACGTGTGCACACGCACGTGCGCACACAAACATTATCTTATTCCATTGTGGAAGCCAGCCACATAATTGTTTGAGGCTCGTGGGCTGTGTGTTTCTGCTGGCTGCTGCCCAACACTTAAAAGGAAGCTCAGTCATTAATCGAAAGCCCCTTCTGCTGAGAAGACCCTTTGTGAGGCTTCCAGTGCATCGCCAGGATCCTGTGATATTAAATAAGAGTTACAATGGCTGCGCTAAAAAAGAGCATCCGCAAGCCAGACAGTAAGAACTGTGTTAAATGACTTTCGGTTGGAAGTCTTTCTTTGCATATCTTTACCTGTGCTATCAAGTCCATCCAGGCCTTAGGCTTATGTTCTTTAAGCTAAGACATGTCCTACATATCAACTTACAAGTTCTTTAGCGAAGAAACTGTGACAGCACTTTCTTTGAAGACATCCGTGGGGTGGATGTAACAGAATATTGTTTGATCACAATATAAAACCTGTTTTTGTCACTTAATTACTCATGCTATGAAAGATGAAGGTAATACATGTGACAAAATAATAATTAGTGCAATTAGCAACATGTACTGAGTTACTTAGCAATATTTCCCTAAATACACATTACTTTTGAATTCAAAGGGAATTTTAAATCTTCATTTATGTTTTATTGTGGCTTTAATTTTTAAACTTTTTTCTTTTTTTAGCGAAACTAACTTAATGATGTAGGTTATCCTCATGGAAAAACTACTTTTGGGGAAGCATCTATTGGAATTTCATTAACTTCTTTAGAGTATTATTTAGACGACAACTGTTTGGAGGACCTGAGCTGACCACAGCAGAGTTTATCCCTACAGAAAAGTTGTTTTGATTGAGAATCTGGAACATGCAATCTACAATGACTTACACCAAGAAAAAAAATGCAAAAAGCTGTGGCAGTACTGAAGCAATAAAATATCCTATGAGGATATAAGCTACATAGTGCAATGTTTTTGACAGCACATATCACAATTTGCGATTATATAATTGTGTGTGTTAATACTTGTTTAAGGACTAAACAACTGTACATTCTCTAAGATGCAAGGACAGTAGCTGTTGTGCACAATCCTTTTAACTTCAGCTTGGTTCATAGTGGGTGCTTGTCAATATTTGTTGAATTAATAGGTATGTATCATTGGGTGAACTATTTCATATTTAAACTGACTGTGAACATTCATTTTGCATGTAAAGCATCTTCACGGTGCCAAAATGGATACTTCAACTCCCACATTTTGGCACCAATAAACATTTTGATTCTATATCTAGTTTCTATATCAAACATTAAGTTCCTTGTAAAAATGCTCTTTTGCTCCTTCAAACCTAGGAATGGTAATAGCTTCCTATTTTATTAATCTTTGACCATTAGCCACTTCACTTTCTCAGCTACAGTTTTTTAACATGTGATCACTTCTCTTACTGGAACTCTGACTGCTGGAAGGGTTAGTTACTTCTCCTGTATTTTTAAAAATTATGATTGCAAAGTTATATTTAATTTGGATAATGATTTTTATTTAATTAATTATTCTTATTCTTAAATGTTTAATATTACTGATAGCATGTGAAATATTTTACCATATGAAATATTGCACTTTCAGTCTTAATTTTATGATTGCTTCTATTTAAAATATTATAATAAAATGGATAAGAGGCTAATAACCAAATTTTAGGTAAAATATATATTTTTCATTATTTCAATCACATATAATCATTTTCATACTATCTTATTTATTATTATTTAAAACAGATGTCACACTTTATTTTACACAAAAAATTTAGGTTATAAACTTGGAGTGTATGCTCTGTATTGTAATCTAATAAATTGTCCATAAAATGATTTTATAATGATGTAAAATATTAACATGTAACAGGAAAAATATATATTGTGGCAATTAGGAAATATATATGAAATGAAGATGGTATGTTATCCAGTAGAATATAATTAATAAAACCATGTTAACTTAAGAAGTACTTTTAATACATTGGAAGGAAACAGACACAAAAATAATATTAATATATGGAATTTATGTTAAAGGATTTAAAGAAATGTGACATTGTTTTTTAAGAAATATTTTATTATAATGTATCTATTTTACCATTGTACATTAGAAAAATAAGTACGCAACACAAAAGTAAATTGAAATTGTTTGTGTCTTTAAATTTAATAACTTGTTTATATATACTAATAAAGTTAGTTTAGCGCTGGCCAGTGTGACTCGCTTGGGTGTTATCATCCTGTGCACTGAAAGGTTGCCAGCTTGATTCCCAGTCAGGGCACATGCCCAGGTTGTAGGATCAATCCCCAATAGGCCCTGTTCAGGAAGCAGCTGATAAATGTTCACTCTTACATCAAAATTTATCTGTCTCTCTCCCTTCCTCTTTCTCAAAAATTCAAAACACACCTTCTTTATGTCATTTTATAATAAAGAGATAAATGTTAACTGTGTTGGTTTTGTTTTGTTTTGTTTTTAATACTGACATTTTTATAATCTATGAAGCACCAAACAGACAAGCACCCTTTAAATTGTACAAACTTGTTTTTGCTCAGGTTTAGTTTCCAAGTGACTCTTCTAACAAAAATTTAAGTGCGTGTGTGTGTGTCTATGTGTGTGTGTCTGTGTATTGGTACTTCTACACTTGTATATATGTCTGTATATAAGTGTCATTCTTCCTTTTCATGAAATTACAGGTAGGGGCCTTACTGTCATAGCTTTTAGGAAATTTTTTGTAAACAATTTATAACATTCTCCAAACATTTATAACATTACCAAACATTTAATGCTAACACTGTTAGCATTAAATCACATCCACTAAAATAAGCCAACTTTCAAAATTGGAATTTTCCCTGACATTTCATTTGAGGATTATATCTTTATATGAACTAGGGAAATATTTTTACAGAGTGCAAAAGAAAGAGAATTTTTAAAGAGCTCTTTCAAAAAACAAAGACTGATTGCTCGGTAGAGTCGTCTGTCTGTCTGTGTTTTACATTGCTTCAAACAACATGATGTGTTAAGTGCATTGGAAAACAGGCAACACGTTAATAGAAAGCTTAAAACAAAATCAAACAAAGCAAAAGAACAATAACAAAAAGACGGGAAACACACACACACACACACACACACACACACACACACACGTGATTCTATAGACGTCAAGGACATCAGCAAAATTTCCTCCAATGCAAATGATTTCTGTGCAACTTTATCTTTAAATATCCTTTGTGGCTGCTGTTGTTACAGTAGTGTTGTTATGACATCATCTCAAAGAGAAGAGAATGACAGGGCAAAAGCACTCAGCATGATACTGAGGTACCGATTCTCATTCTGCCACTCACCCAGCATATGAAACCCTGGCCGAAGAAGCTGAAACTACTCAAGTCTTGAATTTCAATGTATAAAATAAGCTTAAAATTTTCCTAACAATATGGATACTATTCTAAGAATCTAAGTAATATGGGAATCTTCTGAAACTGCCACATGTTAGGAAAAGTAATGTATCATCTGAATGACAGAAGCAAGTGAGAAAGGTAAAGAATGTAAATGATATTTCAAGTTAGCATGTGAGGAGCATTGCTCTCTAATTTAAAGCCAAAGTCCTGTAGACTTGTCTGAGAATGAACTAGTGAAGCATTTAGCTTAGAAAATGAGTGCTTTGGACTGCATATAAGTACTTTAAAACTCTTCTAAATAAATGCATCCATATCATCCATTGCACAGGATAGATCCCTGGTGAAAAGGCACTTCACATTAATAGCTAAGTTATTGACTGCTGTTAATGTGTTCCTAAATACAAAATGGATTTAAAGATTTTTAGAATAACATTGTTGGGTAGTAATTTAAATGAAATGTCATTTTAAAGACATCAGCCTTGTGCAAAGATTAGCAAACACCGAACTGGTAATTCATTCATTCACTAACTAATCAATTGTCAAGAGGGAACAGTGTGAAAGTTGCTGTGGTCGGCACTCTGAGTTTCTCAACAAGAAACAAGATGATGAGCTTATGGGCCAGAAGGGGCCGTAGAAAGTGTCTGCAACCCTTATAATTCTAGGGAGAAAGTGAGGTGTGTGGCAGATGTGCAACAAAACCTCGTGCGTTTTCAGATATGAACTGTTACTTTTGGTTAGGATAACAGCGAATATTTTCCGAAGCAACTGTAAAACTACAAACTAAAGATGGTTATTAAACATTCATTGAAATATCTTCCTTTTCCTGAAGTATTACTATGATCATAATTTGAGCATTTTGCAATTTCTTTTCTGTCTATTGTATTTCCCTAAATGCTGCCAATTTTTAAAAATTCTTAAAATATAGATACATTGACAATCTCTCTGAATGAGACTGCATAAACTTTTTAAAATGTTTTTTATTGATTTTTAGAGAAAATGGAGTGAAATGAATACAGAGATAGAAACATTGATGAGAGAGAAACATCATCCATCTGCTGCCTCCTGGGTATCCCCACCTCTTGGTTCCTGGGTTGATACTTAATCACTGAGCAACACCAAGTGGTCCTGCACAATCTTTTAATTATCTCATCTTTAAATATTAATTTGGGGTTGAGTCCCTTGTATAAATAATATGTAAGTATAAATTAAAAGGCCACTACCTATTTTTCTCTACATTAGTAAGGTTCCTTAGACTACAATTTTATTTTTTACTACCTGTCTTTTTGAGTCAGATTTACAGCTAAAGAAAATATGTTGAAAAGAGTCTAGAGTTCATTCCCAAAAAGAAAAAAAAAATCTTATTAGATTTGTCTAGCTGCTTATATGTTATCTTATTGAAACTTGAATCTTCCAGTTGTGTTTCACCAAGAATAAGGAGATTAGGAAACTTGCCAAAGTAGTGTAGCTGGATTCAAATCCAGTTATATCTTAATTTGAAGTCCATACTCTGCACTTTTTTCCAGGCATGATAAGTTTCAATTAATCATTTACTGTTAAACAGTATCCAAAAAAAACAAAGCTCTAAGTTTTTAATACATTATATTTGTTTATATAACATTATGGTTTTCTTATATAAAATTATCAGTGAGTATATAGTCAGAGGTTTTATAATCATGTTTTATGAAATTATAAGATTTTAGAGCACATAAATATCAAATATTATGGAAATAAGCTTTCAAACTTGGTAAAAGTAAGTAATTCATTCATTCTATATTTTATGATTGCATCTATTCCATTCATTGCTTTCTTTCTTGTATTTATTTATTTTGAATGTCCAATCTAAGTTCTAAGTTAGTTTTAAGTCTGAACAGCAGACTTAAATGCATTGCTCATCACAATTTTCTCTAATTTGAGATTGAAACTCATGTATGTGTATTAGCGTGCATATGTGTATACTTGTGTACAATAATACATTGCATTTAATTAAATAAATAAGCTTTACTCTGTGTTACATCAAGTACATTGGTGATATCTTACTTTTCTTTTATTTATTAAAATGTATTTATGGGTCAGATAAATTAGATTATGATTATATGTGACTTTTTAAAAAAAATTCACTCCAGATGTTTTTGCCATGTCCTCTATCTAATACAGTTCAAATACTAGTACAGCAAGCGCTAGTCTTTGGTGGATATATTTTTCTTCATTGATTAGATGTTTTGGTTTCATTGAAACAGAAAAGTTAAAGTTAACCCTTTACTTCTCTCAGGAACCAATCAAGCAGCTCATTTATTTTAATGAACACTTTTCTTTCTTGTTCTGCTTACCTATTATCTAACCTCATTCTGACATCCCAGACCCTTTATCCACCACCCATAAAGCAGTATTTATTGAAAAATTAATCCATTGGAGACAATTTGCATGAAAAGTGGGGCAGGTTATACTAGAAAGATCACTGGTGATACAAAAATGTTTAGTATCAACTTCATGACCATCTAGCTGAGAGAACATGGCCATCTCCTTTATCCATTTTTCTTCATTTTTCTATCATCTGTAAAATAAGATTTCTGGATTAATGTCTAATGTTTTCTTAGCTCTATGATATTATTTGAACATATGAGAGTTTAAGAACCGATAGTCTGTTTCCTGCACTTACTTCAATGTAAATTAAATATTTAAGTTAACATATTTTGTATAACTTCAATATAGAAAACAAGGAGCCAATTACAGTATTTTTTTATGTGCTAAAAGGAATTAAATTCAGAAAAATATATTCCACACTTAAAGAAATTTATTGTCTCTGAAAAAGACTTTTTACAATCAGATTTTGTGGTCATGCTTTCAAACATTCACCAACTTTATTATGTAACTTTGAACTATTTCACATGCAGGGAAATCTCTTTCAAATTAATTATTCCCAATTTGCATGAATACCAGTGATGCCTCTCTTGACACTGATAATTCATACTAGTGCACTTTGACACAATAAAAGGAACACTTTTAAAACTTCCATGAATTATTTCACTTAAAAGATCTAGTCTTTCTATAAAGAAATGTTCAGCCAGACCCTTATGACCAATGTTACCTTTTCTGAAATATTTGTAATATTTTAAATAAAGGTCCTTTATATAATAGCACTTGGGAGCCCTAAGATAAACTTATAAGACAGGGTGATCTCCTTATATATAAAAAGTCCATGAGAATCAACATACCGGGGTGGGTAGATTTTTGCAATTGTAATTTTTTATTATTATTAAAGTGCTAGAGGAGACGTGCAATCAATCTAACATTCTTGCTTTATAAATGAGACAAGTGATGCCTATGTAGATTAAAAGACTAAGTGACTTTGGCAAGGTCATGAATCTGTTTAAATGCAGGAATGAATATGTGGCATTCTATGTGTACACACACACACACACACACAACCCGCTCCTCCCCCACTGCACACACTGACTACTTTAAAGGGAAGAATCACAGGTTTGGCTGTGTTACACTGGCATGCTGCCATGTAAGTTCGAATTTTTCAGTTTTTCAATTATTTGTTGAGAATCGTGAAGACCCAAATTAAATATTAACATCAACAACTTAAATAACTTCATAAGGAAGCATATGAACACCAATTATATAAGAAAATGGAATTTAATACTTTAGCTAAGATTATGCACAATTAAAAAGTCCCCTGTGTTTTGTTTATTTGTTTTTTGTTTCTTTTCTTTCATGTAATATCTGGCATTTAAAAAAGCTCAGGATATCAAATAAATTTTTTTGCCTTGCTTTAACTAAAGACACATATAAGCAATTGCATTATAAAATTCATTAGCCAATGTATAATTAAGAACTACACTTTAGCTTTAAACAGAATCTCCTAAAGATGATGGAAACGGTATTTTTAAACACAAATATTTAAAAGTCTCTGGTCCGATGATTCATAAATGCTTTTGATTCAGCACAACAGCCTGTGATGTACTGCTGAATGTCATTTGCTTGGTCACAGCACGAGGGCATATAGGTAATAAAAATTCTGTGAGCATGTTTGCAAAATATAAATGCTTAAGCAATTCTTTGTAGCCATAACTTGTGGTGTAGATGGAATGCAATGTCCAATAAACAAGATGAATGAAGTGAAGGGTAACCACTGTTTTATCATTCTTCATGTAGACTACAGAATCCATTGCCTGTCTAAGGAGTAAAGCTTTATGATTCTGAACAATGAAACCATATTTTAAAATCACATTAAAGGCAAATTAAATATTAAGCTTAGCAGAAGAGATATACTGAGCAGAATCTAAAATCAAGTAATTTGCATAGAACTAATATTATAGGAGGCTATCTCAAACTATAACATCTAAAATACACATGGTAACAACTGATTGTCTAAAATGTTCTCTAACATGTCATGTTCCATTTTTCCCTGTACAATTTTGCAATAGTTTCTAGAATAATGTAGATTTTCGTTTTATGGCACCTGTCCCCAGGATTTGACACTTTTTTCCTTGAGTCATAGAGGTTTTCCTCTGGGGCTAATATGGAAAATTTAAAAACCAAGTCAACCCATAGCATAGTTTCAAGTTTTATTACTATATGAATTATAACTATGAAATTGACAAAACATATATTAAGCTTAAGTCATTTAAATACTTAGCTGCCACAAGTGATACATAAACACATTACTAAAGAGATACTGAAAATCTTTCATAAAATATTCTAATAATATTTATTCTTATCTTCAAATATTAAGTTTTTTTCAAATAAGGAAAGCCAATGTTCAACTTTGTCAGTCAGTGGTGAAATGAGACTACAGGAAAGATTTGTCTGAAATCAGAGGAACTCATTCAGAAAGATCCTACTAACCATGGTCTTGCTGAGATATAATTACCTTGAAAGTACAATTATGGAGCATTTTATGTCTTCTTATGGACCCCGCTGAACACATAACTCTTCTGTAAATGTGAACTAAATCAATGCCTTATGCTCTGACTATACCTTTATTTTGTATTACTAAATAACAAAGTTCATCATTCCATTCTTTCATTAATTCATTTATTCTTAAATCCCTTCTATTTTGAAACACTCTAATAAGCACAGTTGAGATACAAAAAAGAAGAAAGAAACTGATATTTGTCCTCAATGTAGTGATAGTCTATTAGAGAAAATAAGACTTATCAGATAACTATACTACAGAGTAAAATGTAATAGATGTTCTCACAAGTCAATAACAGAGTGTGATGACTATCATAGACCCTGCTTGCAATTATTAAAATCATGGAAACATTTGTGAAAGTTTGTAATCTGGTCTGCACTTTTGAAGATTAATATATTTGCATTACAATCTCACATGATACAAACATTTGTTACCATATTTGTATATTTGTGTAAGTATAATTTTATAACTTTTCCAAAGAGTTCCTTTTTTCACCCAGTTTGATTATTTAAATGCTCAACTCACTGATACCTTTTCTAAGGGAGTTAACCTGTTCTCTCATTGCATAGTTCATACTTTAATCATGGCCTTTCTTGAAATGTAGTGTTATCATCTCTTCATTTCTGTACCTCCCACTATGAATTCTTTAAATTTGAACTCTTTCAAGTTGTCTTTCTTTGTCTTAAAATTATTTCAAAATTTTAGAATGCATATGACATTTTATAGGTATTCAATAAATGCTCATTAATTGAATAGATAAATGGATAAATAAACTGAGTGCCTCAAAGCAAGAAAACATTTTCTATTGTGTTTTAACAAATATTGATTGGAACAGGTTCTCTCTGAGATTTACTAATGAACATATTATGACAATATATATTTATACAACATTTTAATTTACTTAAACATCACTACAAACAACAAATCAATGTCTCATTTGACAGGGCACATTTTAAGAACTTAGCTGGATTAAATTTCACATCCATGGCAAAGCTTCTACAATTTTACAGTGTATTTTTTCCTTCAGATTTTAATACAAATTTGTGACTATGTACTACACATAGTATTTTATTAGTAATTTAAAGTATTTTAAGCAAAATTTAATGGGAAACATAGTTTAAGTAGACAGATCTAAATTGAACTGTAACTTCGTAACCAACTAGCTCTGTTTCCATAAGCAGGTTATTAAAATACCTCAGGTTAAATTTTACTCATCAACAAAATGATGATGCCTGCATCTACTTCTTTTCCTGATTGTTGCTGGGACTTATATATACATATAACATATATCCTCACTTAATAATATGTGTGAAAATAAAATGATGGTATTGATGATAGAGGATAGTAATACTGATAACAGAAACCTAGCACTTATTAATGCCCCAGACATTTATCTAAATATTTATATCTACTAACTAAGATTCAACAGGAATATAACAAGAATGTCCCTTGTTAGATTGTAAGTCCCTGATGGACAGGAACAGTGCCTTTATTGTTTTCCCTAATGATTAATATTTGTTAATTAATTTTTTAACAAATAAAAATTGTGCAAGGAACTGTCCTTGATGTGGTCATACAGCAGGATTTAGTCTGACAACAAAACCCAATGGGACTTATTTGAAAATTAAACAACAGGTAATATAAATAAACTAGAGGCCTGGTGCACAAAATTCGTGCAGGGGAGATGTCCCATGGCCCAGCTTGCACCTTCTCCAATCTGGGATCCCTTTCACAATCCAGGACTGCTGGCTCCCAACCACTTGCCTGCCTGCCTGCCTGCCTGCCTGATTGCCCCTAACTACTTCTACTGCCAGCCTGATCAACATCTAACTGCTGCCCTGCCAGCCTGATTGCCCTTAACTGACCTCAGCTGCCGGCCTGGTCACCCCTAACTGCCCTCCCCTGCAGGCCTGGTCACCCCTAACTGACCTCTGCTGCCAGCCTGGTCACCCCTAACTGCCATCCCCTGCCAGCCTGGTTGTCCCTAACTGCCCCCCCTATAGGCCTGGTCACCCCTAACTGCCCTCCCCTGCAGGCCTGGTCCCTCCCAACTGCCCTCCCCTGCTGGCTGTCTTATGGTGGCCATCTTGTATTCACATGGGGTGGCCATCTTGTGTTTTGGAGTGATGGTCAGTTTGCATATTGCCTCTTTATTATATAGGATTAGTAAATTATATAGTATGTTATCTGATAATTTGTTATCAAATTATATAGATAGATGCAGGAAAGAATGATAAAAATTATGGAAGTGGGCACTGGGAACTGCAATGCTAAGTGATGTGAAGGCCTTATTTTAAGGTGTCACTTGAAGGAGTTGAGATAGTGATCTTTGGGGATATCTCAGATTCCTTTTTTCAGAGAGAACAGTAAGTGTGAAAACCTTGCAGCAGTAGTGTGTGTGTGTGTTAAGGAAAAGCCAGGAGGCCAGTGTAACTACAGTGAAGTTTCAATGTTGGGTGGGATATGAGTTTGTACAAGTATTAGATCAAAGTTGACTATTTTTATTATAGCAAACATGAAACATGTAATAAAATATTAGACTTAGAGAGTAGGTCTCTGTATCTGTATACATGTATTTTCATTTAATTTATATTCTTTTTTTTCTCTCTACTTAGAATTTAGCCTCTTCTCTCCCTTTCTTCCTCGTCTCCTATTTCTCTCAGTCAGTGAACTCTATCATTCTACATTGTTTACCTTTAAAGTTTTCTATCAACTCCATGTGGTTCTTCATATATTTTTCTCACTTTCATTGTTATGACTTCCTTTATTGACTTGCTTTATTTCAGTCTACCTACTGGAATTCTTTTGCGTGTGATTTTTCCACCACCACTTAGTCTCTCTACAAGGTAGATACCTGTCTTGTAAAAATATCTGTGGTTGTTTGCTTTTTCCTGGTGCTTAGGCAATATTGCCATATTTGGGAGATTTTGCACCAATATAATTAATACAAAATGCTACTAAAAAAACAAAACAAAAAACTTCCTGTTTATCTTTGTGTACAATGTTAGAAAATATGAATATGAGAAAAAAAGTTTGGTAGATTATATTAACATGTAATTCAGCCTAATGCGATAATCAACCAAAAAATGTAAAACATTTTATAGATGTTAATTTCATTGACTACTAGCATCAATCTGAAAATAATTGAAATTATCAAATAACATGTTTATTTGTATTTATAAAACTGAGAATAAAAGTAATCATAAATAAGTATGAATTTCAAGAAGTAATGTAAAAACATCGATTCGTAAATCTTAATGATTATGTTAAGTAGCATTATTAAATTGGTTTCAAATGTTATTCATTTTGTCAATAAAATAATATTCAAAATTGAGTGTGTATAATTACTACAAAATTACTAAAGTTATTTAAAAGATAGCAGTTTTAAAACCCAAAAAGAAAACACTGAAGGCAAGCAAAATATATTAAATACTTGACAACAAATGAGAATTTGGTTACATGTTCATGTACATTAAAAGAGAACAATATGGAATGTTTAAAAGTATTGACCATAAATATTGACTAGGAAGTTAATTAATAAAAATGATGGAAAAAATGCTATCCACTGTCATTGCATAGAATTCACATAGTTTCTTTTCTCTCCTAGAGAACCAAAGTGCCTATGTTATCATCATGAATGTTAGGAAATAAATCTCAGATATAACAAGACTATCATTTAAAGGTCACCACACTGAGACATATGACTGCGTAATTTTCAGTGGCAAAGAAAGACCAGAATTATAAGCAGGTGATGTTTTGTTGTTGTTGTTGTCCTTTCCCTAGCTGTCTCTTTATATAGATTTGTATATTCCTATATTTTTGTAAAATTTGTAAGTTAAATTTTAAGATTTACAAGACTCCTCGAGAAAGGTGTCATCCAACCTACAATATCCTAAGATAGGGAGAGGCTAAGGCTTAACAGTTCTGGAGGAGCATAAAAGGTTGAAAAATTAAATGGGGTATGACTCTTACCTGGCACTTTGTAACCTTGAATAGAAATCAAATTTTCTAATTATGGCTAGAATTAAAATTAAACCAAAATGTGGGGTGATCCATTCTGAGTTCATTGTCTCGAGAAATCAAAGAATGAAGTTGTGGGCAAAAATGGTAGGTGGAAGTACTGAGAGAAGCTAGTCCTCAAAAAGCTGAGTCTGGGTTCCAAAAGCATGCCAGTGTCCAGAGCTTCCTTTCCATGTTACAGTTGGGAGTTAAAGTCCACTAGTCCATGTATGGAATCCCACATGGCCATAAGACACGTGGGCACAGGGATGTGCTCCCCTGCACAGGAATGTCAGGAACTCATTGCCATTCAGAAAGGAGAGGAGAAAGAAAGAACTCACTTTTTTTTCCTTTATTGATTAAGGTAGTAGATATGTGTCCTTATCTCCCCACATGCCCCACCCCCTCACTCATGCCCTCACCCCCTGGTGTCTGTGTCTATTGGTTATGTTTATATGCATGCATATAAGTCCTTTGGTTGAATGTGCTTTCTTAAATCTTATGACAGATACACGCATTGCTAGTTCTTGATTGGTACTTTCAAAGGATTTTGCCTTAGCAACATCCTTGGGATTTGGTTTATATGCCTTATTGCCCTTTTACTGGTTATTTGCAAGCTGCCTGTCTTAGCAACATCCATACATTTTAAAGTTTGTCTCCTCAGTGGGCCCTTCCTTCCCTGCCCAACAGGATTATCCTAGTAACTCCACCCAGGTAGGTTCCTGGGTTATAGTTTCTCCTCCCATGGTCCCATCCCTGTCTACCTAGCTCGCTTCTGTCTGCTCAAAACTGGACCTTTTTTCCTAGCTGGTTTGGCTCAGTGGATAGAATATTGGCCTGCAGACTGAAGGGTCCCAAGTTTGATTATAGCCAAGGGCATATGCTCAGGTTTCGCTGAATCCACAGTAGTAGGGAGGGGGTGTGCAGGAGGCAGCCAATCAATGATTCTCTCTCATCATTGATGTTTATATATATATATATCTCCCTTACTCTCTGATATATATATATATATATATATATATATATATATATATATATATATATATATTAAATGGACCTTCTTTAGACTGGGAAGCAGATCAAGTGGTAGCCTATAACTCCTTTAAACTCAGACACAAGTTCATTCATCTCTGCCATCTCTTTACTTTTGCCACACATGAATTCAGAAGTGCATCTGAAAAAGCCACAGAAATGCATTAACTCGAAGGTATACTCTCTTATAATTGCAATGACTTAGTCTCACCTTTTAATTTTAAAATATATTACATATAAGCAATTCTCTTAATGGAACTGCATTAAGTTGAATTCCTCTAAAAGTAATGTTATAAAGTGAAATAATTACTTTGATTTATGTGAATATCTTACATTAAATAAAACCACCTTGCTTTTACATTATACAGGTAAAAAGAATATTTTAGTTTGCTTTGAATTGCTTTACCCTTCTTCATAGTCCTGAGAACTCAATATTTTGATTAAAAATTTTCTAAAATGCAAATGTCATCACTACATTGTCCTCTTTACTACATATTCTTTATTTGCCTTAGTAGATTGCCCATGAAGATTTTAGATTCAGTCAAGTATCCAAAATTACATGATATATTGGAGGATGAAAATATTGGAGGGTTAACTGGCTGTAATAATTTTGGCTAGAGATATTAAAATGATTAAATATGCTGATTTTCTGGTAATCATTGAGTAGTTCTAATATTACATATAAAAATATAGAACAAAAATAGAAAAAATTTGCAACTTATAGAGATTATAAATCAATTTACATTCAAGCTATATTTCATTCTATTTAAAATCAACTCATTAATCATCTTATGTGAACTTTTCTCATATCCCTAAAATACAGTTCCCAAAACTCATTTCCAATTCTTGCTACTTATTATCTATTGAACTTTGTCTTTGTGAATAGCAGTTGTTAAAATGCAACCATACTCTATCAATCTGTCCTTTAATGTATAACCCATATAAGAATTAAAATTTTATCTGAATATATTATATAACCCTTAACTATAATTTATTAGAATAAGGACAGGGTAAAAGTATATGACTGCTCATAAGAGGAAGTCATTAACCATCATTTGGACCAGGATGATTGCCAAAGGATATATTAAACTACCTGTTCTTTACTGTGTTCATAGAAAATTATTAGCTGTGGTAGCTTTCAAACACCAGGAGTTAGAAAATAAACTTAAGGTGTAAATAAGCATGTATTTATAAGTACTCACTGTGACATTATATATTCTAAAAAATGAAATATTAGAAACCAACTGAATGTCCTAAAGTCAGAGGATAAATTTTAAAAAGTTGGTAAAAATAATAGGAAATAATTTTTGGTAATCAAAATTATGTTTTTTGTAAACTGTTGGTGGTTATAAATATGCTCAGAGTCTAATACTAAGCAAAAAAAAAAGAAATTCAAAAAGTCTATTTGCCTTGATTCTAAGTACATTATCATCATCATCTACCATTTAGAAAGTGCTAAAATATAACATTTGAAGAGATATTGCAGCATTAACAGAAGTTTGAGGACTACAATTGTAGTGTATAAGGAAGAACTGTTAATATTTTGGACAATGAGGTAATGAGTGATATTTTTTTTCTTTAGTATCTTTTTCTTAATGATGATGCTTTATTTTTATAGTCAGAAAATAATAACAAATTCATTAAAAAGCGGGTGTATAATTAATAGCAAAATAGTGATTTAAACAAATACATTAAGTGTTAAGAAGAAAAAATCTTATGGACTGTTTCTGATGTATTTTCATAAAAGAGAAGGGATTGGAATGGTCTGTGGGGAAGCCAGAATGAAGTTTCTGATTGTGAAGACATGAACATCATTTAGGTAACAGGGTTGTCCACTTCCAATGATAATAGGTAGGATGTTGATTACTGTTACATGTATGTTATAGATAAGCATCCACGTATTTTACAGAAAACATCTTGAAAGAAAAAGGAAAAAAAGTTATCTTTCCTCTCCCAAAACCTAATTGGTAACTGAGTTTAAAGGGCATC
Source organism: Corynorhinus townsendii (assembly GCA_026230045.1). Classification (NCBI taxonomy): domain Eukaryota; kingdom Metazoa; phylum Chordata; class Mammalia; order Chiroptera; family Vespertilionidae; genus Corynorhinus; species Corynorhinus townsendii. Next base: position 91,266,385 of record JAPDVU010000002.1, read on the forward strand.
TACCAAGTGGTTAAAATTCTCCTATTTTCTCCAACAAAAACATTTCAACATCCTTAATCAATGCTAACATAAACTACATGGCTTATTTAGTTACAAAATAAATTAATTCATTTCTCTCTTTTGGATTTCTTCAAGTGAATAACTATGCTCTATAGATATTATTATTTTATCAGGCTTCAGTATCGAGGCTAAACTGATAAAAGCTGATATAAGTGTGGTGCCTACATACGTCAGGTTTAGCCTAATCATGGCACTACCACCTCTCTCCCTCCATGTTTATCTAGCTCAGTCACACATTACCTTCTCATTGCCATAAATCAAAGTGAGCCGCCTCATCCCTCTTCATTTTATTACTAAGTTGAAAGAACACACTAACCCACAAAATGTCAAATGTTTAATGGTTTAAAATATAATAGCCCAGAATATCACTCCTACCATTTATTGGGCATCAATTGTGTGCCAAACCCAGTGAAAAGTAATTTACACAATCTTTTACACAGCTTTTCAGCTTATTGTTATGGCAAAAGCACATCTGAAAACCGAAAATCAAGAGCAAGAATGGCATGAGGATTATAATACTGAACAAATAATATTAACTACGCTGAGTTGTCAACTATTATTTGAATAACTCATTGAGAATAGGGCCTGAGAAATAAAATGATAAAATCTAGGCTTGTACATGATCCCTAAATGAAAGTTATTAACATGTAAGTAGTTAGAAACAATCATTATATACTAGTATATCTTAACATCTCCACTGCACAATAGATCTACTTCTAAGTGGGACAGAATATATCACAGACAGACAATGAGCTCAACTAAGCAAGACAGTAAGATCCCACTTAACTCTTAAATGGGTCATATTAACATGAGCAAGTAATTTAGGCATTGGGGGATCATGGCTCAGTAGTTATATTTTTGTTGTTGTATAATCCTAAATTAAATAGAGTGCTTAAAATCTCAGAAGATAATGTTAAGTTTACACTACAAAATGACCTTTAACTTTATATATTATCAGAAATACAGAGAATGACATTTCATTAAAATAAGCAAACAAACAAAATAAGAGACACTGTACAAAATCAAAGCAGGATGACAATCTATAATTTGCATAGACAAAAATCCTCCTGGGAATGTAGAATTCAGGTAATATAAATAAAGTAATATTTTGTTTTTCCATAGCTGCATTCCCAATGTGTATAACAATTTCTAAAATATAATGAGCTCTTAGTTGTTGAATGGATTGATGAGTGAATAAATGTATGGTTATATTAAAATTTTAGAAAGAAACTTAACTTTGACACATTTTAATTGGTTGTATTATTATGTATTTAATTTGGAGGTCTTCCAGTAACTACTAAAATGTTAAGGCTTTTTTTTTTCTTTAGGGAAGCATAAGAGAAATAAAAAATTAAGAAAATAAAGTCTAAGTAAAAATTAACTTACACAATTATTTTAGCTGATAAAAGAACAGCAGTCAGTGAAACTATTTAAGAATATAAAAAGTAGACTTTAAAAGTAGGTAAATGCCATACTTGAATCCTTCCACAACCATATCAAAATTACAACTAAACTACAGAAGAACCATAATTAGAATCACCTGAAATATGACAATAGAAGTCCTACAACTAGGTAGAAGGTTTGGAGACACAGAATGGGCTGGTCCAGGTTAAAAATTTGGAGGCATATCTTGGCTGTGAAGGTGCTCCCTGAGGAGCAAGGGGTCCCAGCCCCACATCAGACACACAGCCCCTCATTCCAGGGCCAGGAAGAGAGTCTCCATAACTTCTGGCTGTAAAAACCATCAGAGAGTATGGCTGAATGAGACAGAATGCTGCTGTAGTCCCAGGCAGTTCCTCTTACACCCTCTACACTAGAGCAGCAGCTCAAAAGGTGCCAAAAACATACAAAAAGGAACTGCCTGTCTGGCATTAGGACAAGAGCTAAAGGGGTAGCTTTCTCTCAGACATAAGTGCTGCCAGAAGCCATATTCCTTTTCTTAGACACCCCACACCCAGCAGAGTCAACTGGCAGGCACCATATCTGAGTCTCCATCAATCTAGTTCACACTGTTTGCCCTGCCCTGGTGATTCCCTGAGAACCTGCCCCACTCAACTGGCCGGCCCATGCAAACAATTTCTAATGACTTTTTTCATAAAACTGGCCTCTCGTGCCTCACACTTTGGAATTTCCTAAAATCTCTCAATTAAGCAGCCTATGCATACCTCCTACCTTTTGCTAAGTGGCCCCAGGCCTGGCACTAGCAGCAGTCTACTTTGGTTCCCAGATTGGCCTCTCCTGGTTATCTCTAAGCCCAACACTAGTAGCAGCCATCTGCAGATCATTTTGTAGCTCATGCTGAGTTGCTCCAGGCAGGGCATAAGTGGTGGCTGACTTTGCACATCTAGAGAAGCCCCAGAGCCAGTGCACCCTGTGGACAGCTTCAGACTACACCAGATTACAGCCTTACCACCTCTATGAGTACCAAAGCCCCACTGAAGCAAATCCTGCTCTATAGGTTCGACTCCTACAGAGCAGCTCCTCCATTGTAGTTGCAGCTGGTCTTAGCAGCCATTTGTCCTGGGGATCAAACCCTCCAAGTGATGCCAATAGCAATCAAGGCTCAACTACAAATAGAGAGTGTACATAGCCCTCACAAAGGCTCACCTGGAAGGTCCATGTCAGATGATAAGGTAGGCTGCACCACTGGTCTCTACAGGACACCTACTACACAAGGCCACTTTACCAAGCCTGGAAGAAATAACAGCTCTACCTAATACATAGAAAAAATAGGGAAGTAGCCATACTGTATAGACAAACAGGTTCCAAAAGAAAGAACAAAACATAACCCTGGGTGGGGGAAGGGGGGAGACACACAAACAAAAACAAAAATACTCAACAAAATGGAAATAAGACATCTACCAGATGCAGAATTCAAAACAATGTTTATAAGGATGCTTAAGGAACTTAGTGAAAATGTAAACAGCATGAAAAATGGCATAGAAAAAGAACCAGTCAGAAGTTAAGGATATACTAACTGAAATGAAGAACGATATATAGGGAGACAACAGTAGAGTAGGTGAGTCAGAGAACCAAATCAGCGAGTTGGAATATAAAAAGTGAAAAACACCTAATCAGAACAGAAAAAAAAATAAGATAGTGTATAAGGAGCCTCTGGGACAACTTCAAGCATACCAACATTTACATCATGGGGGTTACCAGAAGGAGAAGAGAGAGATCAATAAATTGAAAACTTATTTGAAAAATGAAGACAGAAACTCACCTTACCTGGTGAAGAAAATAGGCATACAAGTCCAGGAATTACTGGGTCTCAAACAAGATGAATCCAAAAGGCCCACACTAAGACACATCATAATTAAGATGCAAAAAGTTAAGGACAAAGAATCATAAAAGCAGCAAGTAAAAAGCAGCTTTTACCTCCAAGAGAGCTCCCATAAGACTATCAGCTGATTTCTCAAGAGATGTTTTTTTAGGCCAAAAGGGAGTGGCAAGAAATATTCAAATTGATGAACAGAAAGGATCTACAAACAAGAACCTCTACCCAGCGAAGCTATCATTTAGAATGAAAGACAGATAAAAGAGCTTCACTGACTTAAAAACTAAAGGAGTTCATCAACACCAAAGTAGCATTACATGAAATGTTAAAGGGTCTTCTTTAAGAAGAAAGAAAAGAAAAAGATAAAAAAATATGAACAATAAAATGGCAATAAATACATATCTATCAACAATTGAATCTAAAAATCAAAATAAATGAACAAGCAGGACAGAAACAGACTCATAGATACAGAGAACATTTTCAAGGTTGCCAGATGGGAGGGGGTCTGGGAACGAGTGAGAAAAGGTGAAAAGGTTTAAAAAGTTGGGGAATAGCCACGGGGTTGTAAAGTACAACATAGAGAATATAGACAATAATATTCTAATAACTATGTACGATATCAGATGGGTATGAGATTTATCAAGATGATCCCTTAGTAAGTTATACAATGCCAAATCACTGGAGTGTACACCTGAAACTAATATAATATTTTATGCCAACTGTAATTGAAAAAACTTTTAAAAGATTTAAAATATATAAAAAGTAATAAAAGAAAAATTACTGAGTCATTTATTTCTACTGAAAGAATAAGAAGAAATTCTCTAAAATTGAAGACAATGTTAGAAAAAAAGGCATAACTGTGATCCCACTGAAACTTAGAAAAAATAGATTTGGCAAAATTAATAAATTGATATATACCATCATTTATTAAATAAACATTTACTGATTGCCTGTAGATATCAGGAACTGCAACAGGAACTGGAAATACCAAGAGAGCTAAGATATGCAACCTTCCCCATGGTTCCAAGGAATAATTTTTATCCCAGCCGGAGAATGAATTAGATACTTTTCAAATTGTAATCTCTGAGTGCTGTGATGTATGTGTACTGCTATGATTTGAAGCATCGTTTCCTGTAACGTTCCCTATTGATCCATTCAAAACCATACAATTCACAGAGAAATAAACTTGTACCTCTAAAGCACTGTTCAAAGAAAAAACTGTTCGTCTAGCCATATTTCTACATAACCTATAATTGGAAAAAACAATTTCATTCTCCAGGTCTGTGGGGCAATATGCAAATCAGAATTCATCTGCACAATGGAGTGTTGTGATTTCTCTCAGTATAACCTCTCCTTATTTGCCAGCTCCTTCCATGACAGAGGGTTCAATAACCCCTCCTTCTCCGGTGCTCTGGCAAAGAAGCAAGAGATTGCTTTCCAGGCGGGTAGTCACCAGTAAGCAATTTCAGGACTCCTCTAATGAGGCAACCGTAATGGTTTTCCTAACTGAGCTCTTTCTCAAACCACAGGACAGAGAAAAAAAGTCATTCTAGCAGGCTGTTTTAAGGAGGAACACACACACACACACACACACACACACACACACACACACACACACACATCCCTTGTGTGAAAAAGAAACAAATTAAACACATAAATAAAAAGACTTCAAATACTTATAACTCAACATAATGAAATGCAGCATTTTAAGTATTTATTGTGGGTGCTTAGAATTTTTGTTCTGTTTTTCTCTCTCAAATGAATAACAGGCAATATGATTGCAGCATATTTTTTCTCTTGATCTAGTTTCAAAAAATTGCTACGTTTGAGACGACTATGACCTTAAACATATACATGAAAATATTAAGGTGTATTAGAGATTTAGGATTTCATTTGTATTTTATAGATCTATTTGTAAAGCTTATTACTTATGATAAGGAATGCTTATTTTTTTAATAATATGCACTTGAGCCAGTATGTGTAGTGTTTAATCTGGAATTTTTATTTTCAGCACTAATGTTCTGGTACTAATACTCTCAAGAGTTCTCATCTCTTTCTCCAATGCATAAAATAAAACCTCTAATTACAATGTATTAATAGTATAAATTGTCATAGACTTTTAGAATTAAAAATAACTGCAGAATTCAGACATTAAAATCCTTCCCACAGTTTGGGTTAGGGGGGCTCACTTCAAATTTTTATTCAAAAACTTGAAACTAGTAATTTCTTCAGACATTTTTGGGCCCTTTTTCAAAATGCAAGTCCCTCCGTCAACAATCTTCAGGTCTCCCACTTTCTTACCACTGTCCTGTGTCTTCTGCTGATGCTGTTCACCCCACCCACCACAGCTCACTGTAGATGTTGGCATGTTACTTCCAGGGACATGCCTAGAGTGTGTCATGAGCCATAATAGATGGTACATGTCCAATAGCATCTTTGATGGCAAATACTAGTTTGGGGGCCGATTATCCCTAGGTCTCTCACTCCTTCCTTGCCAGTATCCAAGTTCTTTAACCTCCAGAATCTTGAAAATCCCTTGACTCTCCTTTTTACCTGATATTAGGGAAATAACTTCCAGTCATTATGTTTATTCACAACCAAGAGTCTCTGTCATCCTACATGTCAACAATGCCCTCAACTTTACCAGGGACCCCACCCCCACCTTATCCTGTTCCCCGTTCTGCTCTGTAAAACCTCACCTCTTTATTTAGCCATTGAGGCTGGTAAGAGAGAATGGCTGAGAAAAACTATGCAATTAAGTGTAAGTCAATAGCTTTCAAATTCAGCTGGTCATTTAGCTAGCTCAAAGTACTTTTTTCCACATTCAATATCACTCTGAACTTTTAGTGTCAATCTCAAACTTGCCACCTACACCCCATCCAAATTTTTAACACAGAAACTTAACATCATGCTTACAGATAAATTGTCATCACCAGTAGACATCAGTTTCCTGCCATTCAGCTTTTTGAGGCTCCAAATTAATTGTTTCATCTCGCAGGGCCTTTCCATATCAACCACCCTACCACATATTTGTAGCTTTACTATGTTTGTAAAACTTCTCCTGACTCCTCCTTCTCAGCACATACAACAATGTGAATTATGTATAAGGATTAGCTAAGCAGAACACGTGTGTGTGTGTGTGTGTGTGTGTGTGTGTGTGTGTGTGTGTGTGTGCATGTTATTGGAAAAGAAGGCAGAGATAACATTCAAGTATGAGAATAACTGACATTAATTTAACCACATTAATTGAGCACAAACCTTGTGACACAGGCTTTTTACAAGTACTTCCCTAAAAATACTAAAGATAGGTGTTATTATCCTAATTACACAGAGCAGGAATCTGAGATTCAGATATTGCAACTTATCCAAGGAAGTAATAATAGCTAATATTAATTTAGTTCTTACTAGTTATTAGGTACAGTAAAAACCACTTTAAATTATCTAATAATGTGATCTCCATAAGCTTATTAAGAAAATAGCCATATAATCGCCCAATTTATAGTTGGGAAAATACCACCCATCCTAGCGAATACCTTCTCCTTTAATTAACCCAATACTTAAAAACATTGTTTATCTTCAAGATCTCTTATTGTTCACTTTACATGTACTCTAAAAAAGTAAAGTGTTAGCGCAAAGCCCTTTTCACTGTCACAAAAGAAGTACCTGAAATAATTATGGCTTCTAAATCTATTATTTCACTATTTTCCTCTAGTCTCTCTCCCTTGCTCTCTCTCTCTCTCTCTCTTCCTTATCCTCTCCCTCTCTCTTCTTTTCTCCCTTTTCTTTTTCATCTGCTTATTTATAAATTTTTGCTAGATTTAATAATAGTTTCCTGCCTTGCCCTAACCAGTTTGGCTCAGTGGATAGAGCGTTGGCCTGCAGACCCAAGGGTCCCTGGTTCGATTCTGGTTAAGGGCATGTGTCTTGGTTGCGGGCACATCCCCAGTGGGGGGTGTGCAGAAGGCAGCTGATTGATGTTTCTGTCTCATCGATGTTTCTGACACTCTCTCCCTCTCCCTTCCTCTCTGTAAAAAATCAATAAAATATATTGAAAAAAATAGTCTCCTGCCTTATCTGTTTTATTGTGTTCTGAGCATCTTTTCTAAAGCACAAGCATTGTTCATGTTGTTGGTCCTTGTTGTGTCCACTACGGGATTCTGTTAGAACCAGGAAAATTCCCTAGACAGGACATAATGCAGTTGTACTCAAGCCTTCCTGAACTGCTTGTAGTTCCTAGACTTGTCTTTATCTTAAGTTGTATGCCCTTGCTCATGCTTATCCTAATACATTCTCTCTGCTTTTCTTCCAACACATCACACACACGTGCGCGCGCGCGCACACACACACACACATACACACACACACACTCCTGTCAAGTTAACCCTATACACTTTCAGATTACATGACCCACCATCTACTCATTCTGATTTTCCACATCTAACCACCTTTACAAAGCAACTTACTCATACTTTGTTTGCTTTAATAATCATTCTAGAACAGAGTTCGGCAAATTTCCCCTGTAAAGTGCCAGATTTTAGGTTTTGTGATCCTAGAGACAAAATTGAACAACAGTTTTTCCTGTTTAAATTTTACATTTAAAATTTTAAAAATACTTTTAACCTCTCAGTACATACAAAAATAAACAGTGGGTCACATTTGATCTATGAGACATAATTTTTTCAATATTTGTCCTATATTATAATTATTTGTATAATTTACATCTGTCTCTCTGATTTACAATGTGAATATAGGAATTATATGTTTTAGCTTTTTATGTATTTTCAATGATTATCTCACTATTTGACACATGTTAGTCATTTAATATAAGTTAATTAATATGAAGCAAGTAATAAGAGATATTTAATTCTGAGTTCTTATAAAAATGCAACCTTTTTTTTCCATTTTACAAAGGAAAAACTTGAATAAAAAAAATGATAAAGAGGCTTCTCTAAGTTTCAGTGTAAATATAATACTTGTGTTTTACAGCATACTATCTATCCGATATAATAAAAGAGCAATATGCAAATTACCCATCACTCCGCTACACCCACCAGCCAAGCCCAGTAGCCAATCAGTAGGGAATATGCAAATAAAACCAACCAAGATAGCTGCAGCCACAGAGAGCAGGAGAGAGGCTTGGGTTTCCCTGGCAATGGAGGAAGCCAAGCTTTCTGCCTGCCCTTCCCAGCCCAGGCCTCCACTCAATGCTACAAAGTTTCAATTACAGAAGATAAATAAAGCCCAACAGAAAGGGTGGCAGCCACGGAGCTGGAGAGAGCAGGAGGCTAGGGTTGCCCACGGCAATGGAGGAAGCCAAGCATCTGCAACCCTGGTCTGCTTTGGCCTCCTCTTAAGGCTACAAAGTTTCAATTATAGAAGATAGATAAACCCCAGATGCCAGGGTCTCTGCTTGGGATGTGGGGAGCGTGGCCAGGTTGCAAATCACCTCAGGCCCCTCACCCAGGCCGCCCCACACCCCAAGGGAACTCCCACCCTGATCCAGGACACCCTTCAGGGCAAACCAACTGGCCTCCACCCATGCACCAGGCCTCTATCCTATCTAATAAAAGAGTAATATGCAGATTGACCATCACTCCAACACACAAGATGGCTGCCCCTATGTGGTCAAAGATGGCTGCCCCCATGTGGACACAAGATGGCCACCACAAGATGGCCAGCAGGGGAGGGCAGCTGGGAGGAACCAGGCCTGCAAGGGAGGGCAGTTGGGGGCGATCAGGCCAGCAGGTTAGGGCAGTTGGGAGGGACCAGGTCTGCAAGGGAGGGCAGTTGGGGGTGACCCGGCTGGCAGAGGAGGGAAGTTGGGGGTGACTGGGTCTGCAGGGAAGGGCAGTTGTGGGGGGGGGGGGAATCCAGACCTGGAGGGGAGAGCAGTTGGGAGTTACTAGGCATGCAGGGAGGGCAGTTGGGGGGATCAGCCCTACACGGGAGGGCATTTAGGAGTGACCAGGCCTGCAGGGGAAGGCAGTTGGTGGGATCAGGCTGGCAGGGGAGCAGTCAGGCATCAATCAGGCTGTCAAGGGAGTGCTTAGAGGGTGATCAGGCTAGCAGGCAGAAGTGGATAGGGGCAATCAGGAAGGCAAGCAGGCAAGCAGTTGGGAGCCAGCAGTCGTGGACTGTGAGAGGGATGTCCGACTCCCTGGGCAGTTGGACATCACTCAAGGGGTCCCAGTTTGGAGAGGGTGCAGGCTTGGCTGAGGGACAAACACCCCCATGCACAAATTTAATGCACCAGACCTCTAGGACTTTTATAATACACTAGAGAACCAGTGCACAAATTCGTGCCTGTGTAGGGTCCCTCTGCCTGGCTGGTGATTGAGGACTATCAGGGGACCAGCCAGCCACTGGGAGGGGCTGTGGGAGGTTGGCTGTGGGAACACTCTGACCATCAGGGGGCAGCTCCTTCATTGAGCATCTGCCCCCCTGGTGGTCATTGTGCATCATAGTGACTGGTTGAACGGTTGTCTCGGTCATTCTAGTTATTTGGTCCTAAAGGTCCCTTTGGCTTTTATATATATAGCTGATGAAAGTGAGCTTAAAGGGATTCTATATTTTGCAATGCAATGCAACTAAAACATGGCAGACTCAAGACACAAACCTATTCTTCAGATCCCATACCTACAATCCTCTCATTATAAATTTGTTACTTCCATGCCCAAAGGAAGCATTTGTTTAACTCTAAATGAAGTTATTTCAAAATCTAATATTTTATTGCCAAAATGAGAACCAATTAAAATAGGAGCTTAAAATTTCTCAGGCAAAGTAATCATTTCATCTCCCTGAGTCTGAAGCATTGATCAGAGGATTTAACTACTATTAATACCCCAAAAATGCTTTTCAACTCAACAAACAGGGGAACTAACTTGTTCAAACTTTTAAGGTAGCATCTGATATTATCAATAAAATGCATAATCTACAGAGACAAAATAGGAGAGGGAAAAATCTAAATGGCAGCAGAAGAACTCAAAACTGCATTAAGATGCCAATTGTCACACAAATGCCTTTCCATTTGTTTGTGTGATGAATATTTCTTTAGTAAGGCTGATATTTTTTTTCAATTTTTGCATGTTATTTTGGGTGAGAAAGTTGTTTAGCCATTACTGACTATTGAATTGTAAGAACATACATTTTTGAACTATTTTACCACGTGCCTTTAATTTATTTCAATTTGATGTAAATTATAAACATCCCTATGGTCAATCTGAATTTTATAAATCACAAATAAAGCACTCAGTGGTTCATAGTAAAATAGCCAGCATTACATTACACTTGTTGTAGAAGACTATATAGAAATCACACATAGAATAGCACTATGAACATAACAAGGAATACCTAGCAATCTCAGAGGGAAGTGGGTGGGTGGGGAGAGATTAACCAAAGAATTTATATGCTTAACCCATGGATACAGTCAATGGTGTGGTGAAGACCTGAGAAGGAGTGGAAGTGGAGGGGATGGCATCAATGGGGAGAAAAATGGGAGCATCTGTAATACTGTCAACAATAAAGATACATTTTTAAAAAAAGAATGAGTACCTAGCTACAGCTCAAATAATAAAACAATTATCCCGAGTTAACTAAAATAGTAACAACTTGCTTCATAGTTTTTAATGTTATATCACAAATCTGGCAATTCCATTGGAGTTACAGATGCACAAAATAAAAATTAAAAGAAAATTTAAAAGGGTTCTATGTCTCCTATCTAAGAACTGAAAGATTACAATTTCCTTAACATTAGAATTAACCAAAATGTAACTTAATACTAGTAGGAATATGTTTTCAATATCCTATACATGGAGATTTCAACATTTAAAATGATGAGAGAAGTTTTGGCATAACACTAATTATTTGTTGGAGATAATGCTGGCACTACTGCAACTTTCATAGACTGCTGGAAGGTAGCAGCAGTTGGCAAGGGTAGTTTGAAAATATAGTTGTTGTATTCCAAAAGAAGGATTTTGAACTCAAACAATACCTGCTGTGTCATTTCCTAATATCTATAGTAATAAAAGCATAATATGCTAATTAGACCGGACTGCAAGGGAAGCCCAGGTCCTGGAGGGATGCCCGGGTCCCAGGTGCCAGAGGGAAGCCGGTGCCAGGAGCTGGAGGAAGGAATGCCTACTCTTGCATGAATTTCGTGTATCGGGCCTCTAGTTTTAGTATAAATTCAGAAAGTGATCATGCAGAGTGCTGTCATAAAAGGAACTATGACGCACAGTATTGACTTTTAGACTATTAATGGATTGACTGGCCAGCTATTATTGTTTATAATCTCAAGGAAACGGTAAACCCCAAATGTTCAACTTATCAAAAATCCAGAATAGAGTAAACAAATTTCAGGAAAGGGAAAGGCAGACATTTTAAATTTTACTATTTCATCTCCTAAGGAAATAATTTTGACTCAAAATACATTCAGCTACCACATTGCACCCACCATCTAAATTACTGGACATGGTAAAATGAGCTACTATCTTTGGCTTAGAATTACTATGCAATTTAATTGGTAGGCCAGTCATTTAGTCAGCCTTACTGTCTCTATTATGCCATTTCCCCTCAAATTATGGTAGTTACAACATTTTTATTTAGTTCTAAAATATGATATTAAAATGTACTAAAATCTTGGGTTTAGCCCTAGCTGATTTGGCTCAGTGGATAAAGTGTGGGTCTTTGGATGGAAGTGTCCCAGGTTTGATTCCAGTCAAGGGCATATGCCCAAGTTGTAGGCTGGATTCCCAGTAGGAAGTATGCAGGAGACAGCCTATCAATGTTTCTCTCTCATAATTGATGTTTCTGTCTCTCTATTTCTCTCCCTTCCTCTATGAAATCAATAAAAATATATTTAAAAATAAATAAATTATTGGGTTTAATGATAACTGACAATGCTTCTAGAGACAACCATGATTTAGATATATAAATTAATCAAATGTATGGAAAGATTTCCATGAACCATTTCCCTCCTAGAAATAATGTTGTATGCAAGCTAAAGTATTGCATTTTTAAAAATCAAATTAAAAGACATTATTCTAGGAAAATCATTAAGAAAATCACAAGTTATAAACATAACTTCAATCTCACTTTTCCATAATTCTAACATGCTATTATATTTCTTTCTTAGAAGTATATTTATATTCCAGTTCCAGAGAAAGTTCTGGATCTTGTCCCAGACTTTTTCTGCTTTGCAGAACTTACTGGAAAATACTATTACACAAAAATCTTAATGTAAATTCAGAAATCAAGATATCATTACTGCATTATGCCTGTACAAGTTGATTTTTAAAAAATGAAAAATAGCCAAGAAAAAAAGATAAAAACGGCAACGTCTTCAGTATTTTTAACTAGCCATTACTGTTCCCAAGAGAGAGCAATTAAGTCTGGCAATATATGGCTGAACACTCTCTTTTGAATCCTACATCACTTTTTCTACTTAAAATTAATTGGCTTAAGTATGCATGATGGAAAAGGTGGGACAAAGTTACTGATTAGATATATACCAACTGCTTTTTTGAGTAAATGGAATATGTTTGTGATCTCTAATATTTATATATTGACTAGAGGTCCGGTGCACAAAAATTGTGCACTCGGGAGGCAGGAGCTCAGCCGGGCCTGTGTCCTCTCACAGTCCTGGAGCCCTTGGGGGATGTCTGACTGACGGCTTAAGCCTGCTTGGGGAGCGGGCCTAAGCCGTCAGTCAGACATCCTTAGCACTGCCATACAGGTTGGAGAGGCTCCCGCCACCGCCACTGTGCTCACCAACCATGAGCCCAGCTTCTGGATGAGTGGTGCTCCCCCTGTGGGAGCACACTGACCACCAGGGGGCAGCTCCTGCATTGAGCATCTGTGCTCTGGTGGTCAGTGTGTGTCATAGCGAATGGTCATTCTGCCATTCGGTCAATTTGCATATTAGCCTTTTATTATATAGGCTAAGGATTGTATTTCTCTTATGTGGATAGTTTCCAAATTAATTCCTTATTTTTTTTTCTATTTTAGCAATGTTTGCAATTCTATCCTTGATTCTTATATTCTTTTTAAAAAATATATATTTTATTGATTTTTTAGAGAGGAAGGGAGAAGGATAGAGAGTTAGAAACATATAAGATAGAGGAACATTGATCAGCTTCCTCCTGCTCACCTCCCACTGGGGATATGCCCACAACCAAGGTACATGCCCTTTCTGGAATAGAACCTGGGACCTTTTAGTCTGCAAGCTAATGCTCTATCCACTGAGCCAAACCAGTTAGGGCTGATTCTTATATTCTTATTAATTGGAATTCTAGATCAACTGGTCTTTAATCAAATTTTAACAAAATAGTATATGACGCTCATCAGGTGTGGCTCAGTTGTTGAGCATTGGCCCATGAAGGAGAAGGTCACAGTTTGATTCCCAGTCAGGGCACCTCCCACAGGGGGCATGCAAGAGGAGCTGATGGATGTTTCTCATCGATGTTTCTATCTCTCTATCCTTCACCCTTCCTCTCTCTTAAAAACATTTTTTAATAAAAAATATTTTTAAAAATACTATATGTCAAGGCTAGCATATAATAGGCAAATATGTGGTATTTGAAATTAATGGTATTTTCTAAAGTTTGTGTTATTTTATATAAACTTCAGTCACAGAAGTGACAATTTTGGTTTTATTTGTTTATTCTGTAATTAACTTCCTTTTACCATGCCAGTTAAGTCTTTTCTACAGTGTAACTTTCACAAACTTGTCATTTGCTCCTCTAAGTCTATGAGCCTTCTCTCACTGACCTGAAGTAAATTTAAAAAAATAATAATTTCATTCTGCAATCTATTTTAAACAGAAAAACATTTCATAAAAACAAAACAAAGCCTGTAATGCAACTGCACCACTGTTTACAGTAGGATGACTGTGATGATTACTTTTATGTGTCAACTTGACTGAGCTAAGGGAGGCCCAAACAGCTGGTGAAACACCATTTTCGGGTGTTACTGTGAGAGTGTTTCTGGAAGAGACCAGCACTGGATTTGCATAGTGAGTAAAGAGGTGCCCTCGCCTTTGTGAGCAGGCATTGTCAAATCCATTGAGAGCCTAAATAGAACAAAAATGCAGAGAAAAGGCAAATTTGCTCTTTGTTCGAAGTGGGCTACCCATCTTCTCCTGGCATCTGACATTGACCTCATGATTCTCAGGCCTTTGGACACAGACTAACCTACACCATTGGCTATCCCGGTCCTGCAACTTGTAAATGGCACATTGTGGCACTTTTTGACACCTTAAATGCATAATATTTCTCCTCTTATATATCTTCTCCTCTTATATTAAGCTATCCCATTTTGTATTGCTGGCACTCTGGTGTCACATGATTTGATTGACATGTTCAATCAGCTTTTGTCTACTAGAATTGTCTGATCTTATGATCTTTGTTCTGTAATATTTAAGTCCCTTTGATTATTAATTAATAGCTATTTTATCCCAAAGTGCATTTAATATGCTAAGAGTTGCCAAATTTACATAGTCTCAACTATCCTAATATTTAGGAACATTTGTATAATCCTCTTTATAAAAAATAAGACAAAGGAAAATCGTTTGAACAAAAATAAAAAGGATCCCAAATCAATTATATAGAAAAAATCCCTTTATTAACTTGTGGTCGAGAATATATTTGTATATTTTCAGAAAACAACCCCAAGACCAGATGGATTCCTGCAACAGAGAGGAACTGACAGGAGTGCTCCAACCACGAAGACAAGAGGAAAAAACAGTCCAGAGATGGAAGACGCTGACAACGCCTTGCCACGCGAGCAGTCAGCAGCTGTGTACCGCTGCAGGTTACCTAGGACCAAACCAGAGAGGGTCGGACCTGCATTGCCACCATGTGCCCACCATCCAGATATCACTGCTGACATGTACACATAAGGAACTGTTGTACATTGAAATTGGGACTCAAACATTTTTTTGTTTTGTCTTGTTTTGTTATTATATGTTTATTTCCAGTCTGCAAAGGCAAAACTTTTTAAAGGAAAGAAATGGTGGGAAAAGATACAGAGGCAAAGAAGCATTGAACAGACTGTCAAACTACATTGGGAAGACAGGGGAGGTTGGGCGAGGGGGTCTGTAAGAGACCAACCAAAGGACTTGTACGCATGCATATAAGCACAACCAATGGATATAAGACACTGGGGGCGGGGGGGAGGGTGGGCAGGTAAAGGCATGTCCTGGGGAGTAGGGGAGTTTGGGGGGAGATCAATGGGGGAAAAAAAAGGAGACATATGTACTACTATTTGTAATACTTAAAACAATAAAAAAAAAAAGAACTACTTTTAAAAATAACATTCTTCTTTATTTGTCCAAGTGTTAGAGAAGGAAATCCAATATTGGAAAATAAATAAAACAAAATGTTTTTTGGTGTTTTTTTGTTTTCCAAATAGGATTTTTTTTTTAGAGTCTACTACCTCTATATGGTTTCAAATATAATGCAAAATAATCTTTTTATCTCAAATCAGTTAAATTATGAATGCACCTTTGAAATTCTGATGAGTAGAATTTTAAAAGTGTGCCCCTAATTAACTTGATAATTCAGGTAGATAAGTAAAATATATTTATCACAAAAATCTCTCCAGTGCTGTGATAATTTATTAGCAGTATTCCACACATGAGTAGAAAATACTAATAAATTCTCTGTCTTGTATTTTTAAAACAAATCTACGGGCAAGAAAATTGTACTCCTATCAGAAATTGGATGACATTGGACAGGACAATAACAGATTGGAAGAGGGGTTTAGCAAATAACATAGGCTCGTGTGAATGAAAAACAAGAGTTGAATCTGATAGGGACGACAATGTAAAAAGTTTTTAGAAAAGAAACCAGTAGCCTGAGACCTCACAAATCTGCTGAAGTCAGTAGAAACAAGCAAATGGTTATAGTGTAATTACATTCATACACGGAATCTAAACTTCAGTAAATGGGACTCAGGCTGAGAATGCATAGCAATGAGAACTGCTTGTTGTTCAACTTTGAGAAGGTCTCTTCAGTCTCAGGCCACTGACAAGGATAAGAGGTACGATAATTCTGGTGAACAACTTAAGAGTTGCTAAAGGAGAAAAACATCCAACAGCCACTCCCCTAATTCTATTGCCTTGTTACAGAGCCATGATTTTGTTCTAATACTATTTGATTCAGGGGAAGCTGAGTCCTTCCATGGTCTCTGTCGTGAATTTAATTATTCTAGGTTGACCCATCAGGATACTTTATTTCTCTTTCCTATCCTTGGTTTACAGAGAGCAAGAGCTAAGATTCATATATGAGTTACACACCCCTAAAATGTGTACAAATATGTAATAATTTTTATATATAAATTGTTCAATTAAATATTAATATAAGTAAGCATGGAATTAAGCCATAATGTGGAAGTATTTTAAAAGAATGAAGTGTGATATTGAATCGCATATTATTAATCCTGATTCTGGCATTCAGAAATAATAACAATTTTGTTTGTTGTTTTTAAGAGAGAATTTTTGCAAATGACAAAACTTTAAAAATATCAACAATTGTTATTACAATCTTTGTGTGGCTCACTTACATTTATATACACATATTAAAAGTTTTATACAAGAGGATTATAACACATAATCAAATAACCTTTTAAATTAAAATGTGGAAGTAAAATATATATGTACACATAAAAACTTGCATTGAACTCTAATGTCAATCTCTTAGGGAAAAGAACAAAGGAGACAAATACTGAAGTTATCAGTGACAAGCAAGGTATAAACAATCTTTCTGGGGTTTGTTTCTTTATCTTCTTTTATATAAAACAATAGCAATATAAAATGTCAAAAAATAGATTTAATGAATGTTTGTTTTGATACCTAATGCCACCATACTAGCTAAACAGAAAGGGAGTTGCATGTCATATATACTTATATAATTTCTGTCCTTTTCTTTCTTGCTTTGTAAGCAGCTCAATTCAAATGAACCCATACAAAGTCTACATAAAGCAATTATGCAAGGGTAAACAATATGCGAGAATATGGTAGATCAACTGAAAACATCATATCAGCAAAGCACAAGAAGTGTGATGAATTTCAAAAAGTCTTAACTAGAATGAAAAGAAAATTTGATGCAAGACCATCAGGCATAGGTAATCAGTTTACATGCGCATTTGTAGAACAGATGGCGGACTTGCCACAAAGAGTAATTTTTAGTAATCAATATGCAATTTGAGAAGAAACATAAGAGAATAAATGTTTCTCATCCTTCCTGGGCTTTGAAAACAAGATTCTTCTGCATAAATTAATTTATCATGTTAAATAATTAACTAAGAAGAGATGGCAAACATAATTTAAATTAGCTCCTAAATATCGCCTACACTCTTAAAAATAGAAACACTTGTATATAGAAACATGTTAAAACAACAAGCAATAACTGATGATCACTTTTAATGCTAAATGTTCTTATTTTTAACAACAGAAACAAATGCAAAGAGGATATAATAATAGAGGGTGGACTGAAAGCAGACAGACCTCCATGAGATAAAACCTACCCTAACTCCCCAATATTCTCCATCTCTGACTATCTAGCATCCTAAACTTCTTTGATCATGTGTTCACCTTTTCTCAGTTGTATATAGCATTTCTTCTTCACCTTGTGTCTGAAATTCCTTTAATCACTCAGAGTGAAACTATTGATAGGCATTGGTTCTATATTTGGAATGAAAAGTTATCAATTCTGATTCTTCTGCTAGTTAAATAACAAAAAATGCATCTATCATCAACAATATGGCAAGTGAGATTCTACAAATCCAAACCTGTTAGTCTATGGTTCACAAAATTACCCCAAAACATGTACCTTGTTTTTAAAGAGTGAAACCCAAATACAGCACTCATTATAAGGCAATATAGGTACAGTAAGCATCAGCTCTAACCAACTGAAAGTAAACAAAAACAAAGACATTTCATCAGCTCCATGCAAGTCATCCTTTTCCCCAGAAAAATACAGTTTAATTTCTTCCTTTCTCTTGTTTTAAATAAGCACTTACTAATGTATTTAAAATAAATGTCTGATGACTCTCTTTACCCAAGTGCAAAGATTTTCTATTTCAGCTTTTGAATATATTGCCTCAGCTTTCATCTATTCCTGACAATTTACAAATAAAAACCTAAAAGGAAAAAAATGAGTTCTGTTTTTGCCATGAAGCACATGATATGCTTCCCTGAGCAAAGTAGTTTGGGCTATAAAGTATTTCCCATCCACAGGATATACACATAGAGCCCCTACAAATTTCATCATCATTTTCCCACATACTCCCATAGAAATTAAAGTATGTCACCTATGTACTACCTTTAATATTTTCATGCATTCAAAATGTAAGACTAAATTTAAAATATATCTCAGAGATTAATGATTGGGAGAAATAACTCAGAAAATAATATCCAACTTAAAAGATAGGTAAGTAGCTAGATCCATAATGTCAAAAGAGTGTGTAATAGGTGTTATTTTTATTTTAGTGGAGCAAATGTTTGAGAGGAAATATACTAAAGTATACACATCCTATATAATAAAAGCCTAATATGCTAAGTGTCTGGTCATCCATTCATCCATTCAACCAATCAAAACATAATATGCTAATTATATGCTAAGGCCGCTAAAACACCACTACGATGTGCACTTACCACAAGGGAGCAGACAGTCAACTGGACGACCAGTCGCTATGACGTGCACTGACCACCAGGGGGCAGATGCTCCGAGAAGTAGGTTAGCTTGCTGCTGGGGTCCTGCCCATAGGGACTGAGCGAGATGGGCCAGACATGCCCTGGAGCCCTCCTGCAGTCCCGCCCTGGCTGGCCAACCTCCCACATCCCGCCCCAACCCTGATCATGCACCAGTGGGGTCCCTCGGCCTGGCCTGCATCCTCTCCCAATCTGGGACCCTTTGGGGATGTTGGAGAGCCAGTTTTGGCCCCATCCTGCAGGCCAGGCCAAGAGACTCCACTGGTGCATGAGTTAGTGCACCAGGCCTTCAGTGTTAAATAACAAGTAGTCCTTTGTACACCGCCTTCCTCTCAAATGATCTCAGTATGAAACCTTGGCATGTGGCTATGGTCATAACTGGTGCCACTTCCCACTGTGAAAACTTTTTCACCATTGAGCTTTGGCAGGATTTGTTATGAAAAATGATTTATTATAGTGGTTCTCAAACATTGGCACATCCCTGTGAGCTTGTTAGAAATGCACATTCATAAACCCCAGCCTGACTATGGGATCCAAGTTTCTGTGGGTGCAGACTGCCAGAAATCCGATTTGAATACTCCCCAGGTGAATCTGAAGCCACTCAAAGTTTGAGAACCACTGGTTTAGTATATTCCAAGCTTAATAATAATAAAGGCAAGTTATTAGCAATATCATTCTATTAGTTCTTATAGTAGTAGAAGTCATCCTATATAATAAAAGGCTAATATGCAAATTGACCAAACAGCGGGACATTTGCTCACTATGACATGCACTGACCACCACGGGCAAACGCTCAATTCAGGATCTGCCCCTGGTGGTCAGTGCACTCCCACATGGGGAGCACTGCTCAGCCAGAATCGGGGCTTATATTTGGGGAGTGCAGTGGTGGCAGCAGGAGCTTCTCCCACCTCTGTGCAGCACTAAGGATGTCCGACTAATGTCTTAGGCCCGACATCAGTCAGACATCCTCCGAGGGCTCCCGGACTGCGAGAGGGCACAGGCTGGTCTGAGAGACCCCCGAAGTGCACAAATTTCATGTGCCAGGCCACTAGTATTTCTATAATGGGTTCTAAATTTTTTTTTTGGACCTACTCAATGCACGTGCAAAATAAGCTGGTAATGCCAGGCGGCATCTGTCATGATATGATAGAGGAAATCCATGCATAGAATAGGAGAAAAATGAGTCTTCCTCCCATGCAGCTTAAATGTCTATCATTTGATATTCAAGACTCAAAGATGTCTAAAACCTGACATTTTAGAACACAAAATAGCAGTCCATATCACTAAGTGAGACATATTTATCCCCTTGTTTTAGTCACAATATAAGTCCAGTATTGTGTAATTATCCCCAACATAAGCTCAGTATTATGTCATGAATGGATGGTGTACATGAGTCTTGATGATATAAAAACATGAGTAACCATATAATATGTCGATCTAAAATAATGGGTAATAAAATTGCTGATTGTACTTATTTGGAATTTTTCATGCCTTGTTTTTTAGCCCTTCTCAGTCTTTCTCTCAAAATGAGCCAGTAAGATTTAAAAGTTAGGGATCTGGGTTAAATATAACCATGATATTGATTAAAAAGAAGTGTAGATAGAGAACCTACATGTTCTGCTCTTCTTAAATAGTCACTATTTTATTATCTTTTACTTTTCAATAATTGCCAAAGAACCAATTTCTCTGGCTACATCAGTAATGACCAGCTTCCACTAAAAACACTATTTTGAAGTGAGGGAGAGTGAAATTTACACTTTAAATCTGAATTTATTTTTTTACTCTATTCCTTACTGTTTCGATTGTCAGAAGTTTTCAATTCACTGGAAATTTGAATAAGTAATGTATTTTAGAGTTTTAGATAAATATGATGCAAACTAAAATATAATGCCAGTGAAAGAAGCATAAAAAAAAGGTATTATATAATTGAATACTTGATGGATCAAACCCTCAGCTAAAATAGACCTTCAACACTTGGGATAAGTAACTCTTGCCTGGTTTAAATTTTTTTAATTAATGTAATTTCTTTTTCAAGTAGTTGTAAGTTTGCCAAAAAACTGAAAGTGAGGTACAAAGATTCCCATATACCCCTGTTTATTAAAATCTTGCATTAGTGTGGCACACTTATTACAATTGGTAAACCAATACTTATACATTGTTATTAACTAAAGCCCACAATTTATACCAGTTCATTCTCTATGTTGTGTATTCTATAAATTTTTAACAAATGTGTGTGACAAGTATTCACAATTATAATATTTACAGAATAGTTTCACTGCCCTAAAAAGCCCCTGATCAGGCTTAATTTTGAATTACATGATACTGGTAAAGACAATCTAAAATCCATTTGGGATAGGGATAGGATATCTTTAAGACTTGTTTTTTATCTGTGTATATAAAAGACTAATATGCAAAGTGTCCCCTCGGGAGTTTGTTGGGGAGACCACGAGTTCGATCGCTCACTGTGACGTGCACTGGCCACCGTGGGAGGCAGTGTGGAACAAAGGAACGAAGGAAGGCCGTGGCTGGCAGCCAGAAAGCCCCAACCAGCTCTGATCACCAGCCAGGCCTAGGGACCTACTCATACATGAACTTAATGCACTGGGCTTCTAGTTAAACTATAAAGACAATTTCTAGTAAAGGTTGACATTATATGAAAATATAAGACAGAATGGTATAATTGAGGTTGCAGCACCTTGCTACTTGTCTTAATAAGCTCAAGCCACTATAACAAATTCCCATAGACTGGGTAAATTAAACAACAAATGTTTATTTCTCACAGTTCTGTAGGGTGGAAAGTCCATGATAAAATCTTGCTAATACTGTGTTCTTGGACTTTTCAGCCTTCAGAGCTGTGAGAAATTGGAGTATAGTGTGAATGAACAACAATGAAATAAAAAGCAGGATTTGCAAATGGATTTGGCAAGTAAATTTAATTAGTTTTCATGTTGATTTTTTCTTAATAGTCTATGCAATATGTAATAGCTAGTAAAGACAAACTATATGAATACAAATTTTAACTTATGATTTTAAAATGTAAAACTCAAAGCTTTATTGTTTTCTCTCCTTACTGCATCAGAAGAATTTTTTAAGCTCTTCAATTACCAATAAACTTTTTCAGCCTGTCCTGATCTCCACGCAAATGTTCTCCATTGCTATGAGAAGCACCCTGACTTCTTTGTTCTCATTGCTCATGGGGGTTAGGGATTAGGGCTGAAAGAACTCTGAAGGGCAGTGACAATTTAAGACCACTTATAAAATGCATGAGGCCAGTTTGATAACACTTTTCTAATTTTAAGTTATTGTGAATATGTGATTTTTTTCTATTTTCTAACATCCCTGCAGTATCATGCTGCACTCATCCTTTTATTTCGATGGGTCTAAGGTCTTTTGCTTCGAACAGCATTTAAGCTTTATAATGGAAGATATTGTGAGTTAGTACATATAATTATGTTTGTTCTTTTTGGTAACTAAAGAATAATTTAACTGAATGAATGGCTATTATCAAAAGTATAAGAAGATCCCAGGCCATCGCACCAACCAGGTCATTGGTCCAGCCATGGCTACAGTTGGCATGAGCTCCATGCAGTTAAACAAAGAGCCCTTCTAAGGTCAAGGTCAAGAACCAGCTCCTGTCCAAAGAGGACCTTCAGTAGGAGGCAGAACTTCGCTGCTGGACTAAGGGACTCAACGGCCTATAGGTCTTGACTTCTAGAAGTTTCTGAAGGATAAAATTATCCTCTGCACACTCATGAATAAGCACCAGCCAGACTCAGAACACCAGATCAACCACTCCATGCAAAACTGGCACCAGCTAGAAAAACTCTCTAACTTCATCAAGGACACAGCTTGAACTCCATGGACCTGTTCCAGGCCAATGACCTGTTTGAGGGAGGGAACATGATGCAGGTGCAGGCGTCTCTTCTGACAGGGAAGGCCAAGACAAAGGGGCTGTGGAGTGGCATGGACAGTGGCATCAGGTACTCAGAGAAGCAGACAGTGGTACAACCAGAATGTCACCATGAAGCAGGCCAGTGTGTCACTGAGCTCCAGATAGGCGCCGAGGGTACCAGCCAGTCATGTATGATGGACTATGGCACAAGAAGGCATCTGTATGACCCCAAGAACCATAACTGCTATCAAGGAACACTCAACCATCAGCCCACAAATAAGCATTAACAAGTGTGCCAGCCAGGTGGGCATGATGGTTCCTGGAACCCAGTGGCATATCTATGACACCAAGCTGGGGACCAACAAGTGTGACAACTCCCACATGTCTGTTTAGATGGATTACACACAGGGCACCAACCAGAGCGGCCAGGTATTTGACCTGGGCCTACAGACATACACCCCCAACTACTGCCCCCAAGGCCCTGTGGCCAACAAGGTTTCAGCCAGTGATTGCCCAAACCCAGGGAAGGCCCCAGACTATCCCTGCTACCACACCATTGCCCGATTTCACTGTTCCTGTGGCTTTGTCTTGTTTTCACGTGTAAGGTTCTGTGAAGGCCAGATTGAGATGTGTGTACGGTAGGGGTTCCTGCCACGGCACATGTAGGTAGCAAATTTCTCAGCAGGTTTTGGGCCAAACTGGGGCTAGGGGGGAGAAACTTGTGCAGGTAAGAAAACTGGCCCCAAATGGGTTCTGGTTGCTTCTGCCCCTCTCCCCTTTTCTCTGCCTTTCAGTTTGTGGTTTCTGTACCCACAGAAGTTTCAGGCAGTTTTAACACAATGAAAGTATTTTTTTCGGGGAGGGGGTTGGGAAGGTGGAGGTGGGTGATGAGAAGAAACCCCCCCCCCCGGGAGAGGGCCAGGACACAGTCCCCAGATATTTTGGGCATTGTGAGGGAGAGGATTCCCTCAGGACCTTCCCAGGGACCCAGTAGGGAAACTGAGGCACAGGCAGGACAATTGAGTTCAAAGTGGTTGAGGTAAAGCCAGGCCCCCCTTTCTTTCTCCCCCACTTCAAGTACTGCACTGGGACCCTCACTAGGAGGCCCTCCCTGTGACCAGCCCCACCCAGACACCTGGGAACAAAAGATAATGTGAAATACCAACTGTGCACCATAGGCTATAAAAACCTTTTTAAAGGGGGAAAAAAAAAACCCACAGAAATAACCACATAATAAATATATTCTAATTATTTTGTTTATTCTTTGCTGTAAGTAGAAAAGACCTTATAAATAGAAAACTCTGGAAATCAGAGATATCTATTTTTTAAATGAATTTTTGGCATCTAGGTTTCATTCATATTATAAAAGAACAAAATGTTATATTGGGGGCTAGGGTTCATTAAGCTATTTTATAAGGAAGTATGTATAGGAAAAGTTAATTTTTAGCAAAGAATTGTTTTATTATAAAACAAGATTCATGATGATTTTCTGTCCTCTGGAGAGTTCTATTTCCATTCTTTACCTTCTAAATGGCATCAGCATTACTGTGATGTTGTTTAATCTAGCATGAAATGCCACAATAAATAATTTATTATATGCTGCTCCCCCCACAAATTTGCAACAATTAAATATTCTGGTTGCTTTATCCCTAAGAGAAAGTCTAATATATGTATGCATGATGCTGACAACACGACTTTCTTTTACAAGCTTTGATCCTCCTGCAGATGAGTCTTCAGTCCCTTATTTATATACAAATCATAACCTTAAAATCAAGGCATTAGGCTAAACTTTTGTTTGAAGTACATCGCTTGTATTCAGAAATGCAATTAGTAGCTCCCATGAACTCGTGCTATAAGATGTGCAATGCTGGTGAATTTAGTAAAGTGTGTTTAAATGTCTTAAAATAGACTGCCGCTATTGTCACATGAAAGCCAGAGTAAAAGTACCTGAAGAATCTAAGAGTCATTTTTATCAATTATTTTATTTTGTCAACTTATTTGTAGAAAAATTAAGATTAGTAAAAGAGTTTAGTGGAGTTTCTCTTCATTGACTACTATTTCCTACTCCAGATTTTACAAAGCTGGACACTTTCCCACTTGTAAGCTTTCCTAAATGAGAATTTCTGAGTGGGAGGACCTTGGAAATGCATTTAAACAAACAATGCACAACAAATTATGGTGATTTTTATGTACAGTAAATTTGAGAACTATGGCCTAAGTTACATATGTAAATGTTTTCAAATATTTAGTATATTTCTACATTTCCTGATGATACAATATGTAAGCAAATTGACAACAGGTTCTTTAAAAACCTTTGAAAATACCTTCATTTACAGGTCTGATTATATATATTCTAATATATAAAAGCCAGGGGCCCTCACAACCAAAACAACTGGATGGATGACCAAACAGCAGACTGCATGGTGCTACTAAGCCAGCAGGGGGGCAATTGGGGGTGATCAGGTCAGTCTGGGGGGGGAGTGGGGCAGTAAGGGGTGACCAGGCCAGCAGGGTGCAGCAGTTAGGGGCAATCAGGCTGGTTGCGGGAGGAAGTTGGGGGTGACCAAGCTGGCAGGCAGGTGAGCAATTAGGAGTCAGCAGTCCTGGATTGTGAGAGGGATCCCGGATTGGGCTGAGGGGACCCCTGAGCTGGGCTGAGGGGACCCTCCCCCCCATGCACAACTTTTGTGCACTGGGCCTCAGAGTGAGGTTCTTTAAAATCAGTTTCAGACACAGACTGATCAAACTGTCTGGTCAAACAGTGGAGGCATTTTCACTTTAAGATATTCTTTCTACTTTTCACAAGTTACTGTTTTAAACTAAAAACTATATGAACAACTTATTATAATTCTTCAAGCAAATAAGAATTTTGGCTGAATAGTCAAAACCACTAGATAGAGTTCTCAGGAAAAGGTATACCTCTAATACATAAACCTAATATCTATACTTGAAGAAGATACCACATTTCTACTCCATCTTTTCCCAAATAACACATAGACAAGAAGAAAAGTTTTGGAAATTTATGGGAAATGACAGACAATGTAAAAT
Source organism: Corynorhinus townsendii (assembly GCA_026230045.1). NCBI lineage: Eukaryota > Metazoa > Chordata > Mammalia > Chiroptera > Vespertilionidae > Corynorhinus > Corynorhinus townsendii. The sequence goes on from JAPDVU010000002.1 coordinate 91,292,371, forward strand.
TAAGGAGAAAATGAGAAAAGCTTGAGAGGGTTGTAAAAATCCATAGTAGAACTGGAAAAGTGCTTACTAGAAATATCAGCTTCAAAAATAGTTTTATAAAAATGTAAATGAACCAAAGGACTTCTATGCATGCATATAAGCCTAACAAATGGACACAGACAACAAGGGGGTGAGGGCATGTGTGGAGGGAATGGAGGAGGGAATGGGGGATTAAGGATTCATATGTAACACCTTAATCAATAAAGAAATTTTAAAAATGTAAATGAAAGCCGCCCCTGGATTGCTTAGCAGCAGAAAGAACTGAGACTAAGCTATTGGAGAGTTCTCTTAGATGGGAATGGAGGCATAAACATGTATAATTTGGAGAAAGAGAGAGGGAGATCCTAAAATGTTTCAGAAATTTGGGAAAAACTCCCAGACTCTAGTTCCACTCATATAAAAAACATTTTTAATGCATGTATCAAAACTGTAGAGTTGTAAAACACTTGAATGGCCACAGTCATGCATGTAAAAGGTTATTTCTTTTCAAGTATTTTTTTCTTTCTTATGAAGATGTTACCTTGGCCATATTTTTGTATACCATCTTCATTTATTTCTTAACTCTTGTTGGAGTCTTTGGTTTGGGTGAAAGCCATTCACGCTGGTGCTAATTAACTTGGACATTATTATAGTTAAAGGGGATGCCTTAAAGCACTTGGTATGACCAGCTATGATCATACACTATTATACAATAAGTTAGCTTTTCAAAATTGCTAGCCAATTTCCTGGCCATCATCTGAAGCTATAAAACATAGAATTGTGTTTCTATACTAACATGTATGACAAAATAAAAACATCTCTACTAATGTTTTCACTAATTTTATTTTCTTTCAAATGCATCTTTCTTTACCTTAATCATATGAACAAACTAAGGAAAATGTACCTGTTTTTAACGTGTGTCTATATAGAGTATACCCACAAAAAAAGTAAATTACTGTTGCTAAAATGAAATGATGAAGATTTTACTGGCTCAAAAAACTGTGTTTCTTCAGGAAACAACCCATTTTTTAAACCAGTGTTTTAGTAAAGAAAATCCACATTCATCTTGAAGCTTATAATTACTCTTTCTCAAATTATACATAAGTGTAGTGTGATACATTTCACTCACTGCATGTACTATTTGACCTTAAGCAAGTTTTCTATTAACCCCATTTTCTTAATTGCATATTTCTTTTTTTGTTGTTTTGTTTTCAAGATTACAATAATTTTGCAATGAAAGATATTTCTTATCTCTACTAAAACTTCACTTGTCCACTTATTGGAGATTGTATCTGGTTGACTTAAATATGAATTTTCCATTAAATTGGTAATACAAGAGCATGATAGAGAGAAAATTGAACTAGTCCAGTTGTAGTCTCAATACAAACTGGCTATGTGCCATTAGGAGTTAATCTTATGGCTTTGGTTGTTGACCTTCCATCCCTAAGACCTCTGCCAGTTTTACAGTTATAGAGTTCAGCCACTATATATTTTCAATTTTGACTTATTGGCAATAGAATTAAATTAAGTTTTTAAATTATATTAAAAAACACATATAGAATAGGAAATGACCATTTATAAATATTTTCTCAATGGATCATCTTGTAAACTTTTTACAACCCATTTGAGATATAAGGAAATTAAGACCCAAGACATATTAAATTGCTCCAAATCACTTAGTTAGTACATACAGAAACTACATTTGCAATAAAATTCTTCTGATTATAAATTTCCTATTCTTTGTAAACCTCTTACAGAAAATCAAAGTATAATATGTTTCTTGAGATGATGCTTTTGCACAAAGTTCTGTGGTTAACTAGAGCTGGCTTGTGAGAGCCTATTGCGTGCATCGCTTCTCAATTCTGTGTTCAATTATGTCAATTTGTGAACTTGAACCCTAGCTGGTTTGGCTCAATGGATCGAGCATCAACCTGCGGACTAACGGGCCTCAGATTCTATTCTGGTCAAGGGCATGTACCTTGGTTCCAGGCTCCAGGCCCTGGTCAGGGGCATGCGGGAGTCTACCAATCAATGTGTCTCTCTCTCACATAGGTGCTTCTCTCTGTCTCCCCCTCTCCCTTTCACTGTTTCTAAAATTTTATGGAAAATGTAACCTCGGGTGAGGATTAAAGAAAAATTGTTAACTTGAAAACAGCCAAAATTGGAATATTTAACCATGAAATTTGGGAAGTTCTACAAATCAGGGTCTTTTCCCCCCCAAAAAAGTGACAGTTATTAGGTATTTACCAACACAACACTTGGGTTGGACCTAAACTACATTTCTGATGCCATTCAGTATGAAAATCTAGAATATTTTTATCATCGATATTTTTATCTTAATCTACAATTTGGTGATCAGGGTGAGAGGAAATGGCTCTACTTATTTAAACAGGTATATTTTTCATCAAAACATATCAATTGGTATACTAAATTATTTTGAACTTTTATTGATATTTATAGTAATATTATAAAAATTCTAAGCTTTGAAGTTTCAATGACCATTTAAGCATACATAGTTTGTTGCGAGTTTTAGTCATGTTCATGAATTCTATTGCAGCTCAGTACAAATCCATCTTCCCCTGGCCTTCTGTTAGCTTCCTAAGCCTTTATATACTCTAATAGAGCCAAGAGTAACCTCTTTTCTCAATCATATTGCTTTTCACTGCATCAACCCCCATCCGATAGATGAGTTTACCACAGCATGTCTTCATAATACCGTGTCAAACTATATAAAACAGTTTCAAAGGCAGAATATATTTCTGTACTTCAGTGTGCCCTTGTCAAAGTACGTGCTTGAACAGTTATATTTTGTATTGGAAAACAACACTCTGCATCTTTTGCATGGGGTTGTCATTGGTCAGGCTGTTGGTTTACCCAGTTTTGTCTGACATTGAAATTAGACTTATCTGACCAGCCTAAGATAGGTGCTGGATCTGGTTTTTGAGGCTGTTCCTTTATGATCTGCCTCATTACTTCCTAGCTAATTTATATCCTTCTCAAAGCAGAAACTTTATATCTCTTCTGAACCCTTGTTTCCTATCTGTCACTATCACCAACAAAGAGCTTTAATTCATGATGTACTTTAAAATCTCTAAAACATTTATTTTCCCCTCCTTCACTCTGAATGGCCCTTTAGTCTACAGATTGGCTATTGCTTAAAGTAACCTGTTCTCAAAGGAGTTAACTGTTTTTAACTGGTTTGGCAGAAACATATGTCACATAGTTTTACTAGTTTGTTCTAAGTTGTTCTTTGTTTTAAACCAAAGTCTTAAAATTCCATAGTTAGCATAGATAATATGAAATTATGGAGATCTAATAATAGTGCATATTTAAATTGCACAAAAATAGCGAATGTGTTTGAAAGTGAGCTGTATGGCAAACATCATCATATAACAAAATGAGGAAAAAAAAAAGATGGACATAAAATGGAAATGAATGTGAAATCAGATACAGTGCTCAAAAGTGCATTTACCTAAAAGCTTTCCTAATGCTAGAAGATCATTAAATTAGTTCACCATGACTCTAGAATAAACAGAGCCATTCTTTAAAAGTCATGTGGTGAGAATTAGGATTCCAGGTCATGGGATATGATGGGCCTCAGGGGTGGTATGCATATGAATGCACACACTTATGCACTTAATTATTTTAACTGGAGTTTGAAATGAACATCTAAATTAGAATAGCTCTGTTTAACTATTTTTAACTGCTGCATCACACTTGGTGATGTGTTTCTTCTTGTCCTTCTTCCATAACATATCAAACTCATGATGATTAAACCAGGGAGGATGCAGACAAAGAGAAGGAACCATTAGGCTGGAAACAGAAAAGGCGCACCTGCAGAGAGTACACAGGGGATGCTACTAGTGCAGAATATGTGTGCAAACTGTTCAGGAAGTGAAACAGCATGTCAGTATCTACACGGTGTCTACTCTCAAATCTACCACCAATTCTTGATTTTTCTCTGAAACATAATTGTCTCAGGTAGAGAATTTGGAGCCCACTAGCTTCTGATATATCTGCAACACTCACATCTACTCACAAGGTTTGAGCAATTTAATTTTATAAATATATGTTCATTAAATGTTAGTGTCTTCTCTATGGGCTTTATCATCTTTAACTCAAGTTAAGGCAGCAGTCCATAAACAGGACTCCTGCCTTTATTCTTTTTTCTTTCTATTTTTCTCCGCATGCTTCCCAACTTAGTCTGTAAAATGCACATCTGATCATAACACTCTTGTATTTAACTGCTAGTGACTCATTATGACTTGCAATGTAAAATCACATTTCCTGGTATAGCACCAAAGGCTCTTTACAACGTGTTGCCTCTCTACATCTCTATAGTAACTTTTCTCCCCTTAACCACCTGGCAAACTTCTTCTCAACTTTGAAATTTACTAGGACTCAACTCAAACATCAAGTTATTTGATCCCAGGACTTCATAATGCATTATAATTGAATTTCAGAAAAATTCCCAAATGTAAGGTTCCCATTTTCCTAAATAAATAAAACCATGTAACAGCAGATAGGTCCTTCTTCTAGAAAATTAGAAAAAGATTTTGGGATATTTACCTAAAATGGTATAAAATATCCATAATTTAAAATGCCCAAAAGACTTCTGCAGCATTTACAAAAATTAAGTCTTTATAATGTGAGTTTTGGATTAAAAACACAAATTATATTTTAGGTCATAATGGAAAGCCACAATGTGGCTTTTAGCTAATATTTTGTACTTGTTTGTAGAGGGCCCCCTGGGAAGGCACATGGGCGTTTCGTTAAAGTGTTGTCAGCTGAGCCCGAGGCGATTGGCAGAGCCACCTCTCGGTTACACCCTCCCCAAGAAGGCCTGTGTGTGTGTGTGTGTGTGTGTTTGTGTGTGTGTGTGTTTGTGTGTGTGTGTGTTATCAGTACTGACTTTTTACCTTTGTCCAGGTGTCAGGGAGCGGTCTTTTAATATGTAAATCCAGGCAAGCACCAGGAATGCTAGGACCTACTCAAGAATGCAAATAAGCTCCTTTGATCCTAAGTTTTGGTGATACTTCCTGGTATTTGGGGGTATAAAATAAACTTGCTGCATGGGCTTGGGGTCCCTGCCTCTCCATCAGAGAGGATGGTGTACCACCTGGCTCCTAGCTCTGTTTCTATCTTTCTATCTGGTCTCTTTTTTTCTTTTATTTCTTAATCCCCAGCTCCTCTATTTAGGAACTGGACCCGCTCTCTTTCCGCACTGGACCTGGAAAAGAGAAACACCCACACTTGTTTATTTTTAAACTTCATGGAATGAACTCTTTGTTGCATTTGTTTCCATTCCTCCAAATAAGGCTGTGGTAATGTCTACTTACAAAACAGTACTTCCTCAAAGAGCTTTCAAATTTGCCTGCTCCTTTAGATGTGGAAAAAAAGGAAAAATGCATGCTTTTAAGAGAGAGAAAAGGCCCAAACCCATGCTGTCAGAACAACAGCTACTTCCTGTACTTACAGGAAAGAGGAAAACACCATCACTTTGGCATCTGTTCTGTGTGTGCATCGCCAAGACTAGGGATTTAGGACAATCTAACTTTTGCTGGGTGGCAGAAAAAAAAGATATATCTGTATTTTGTGAGGTAGAAAATAATTTTCAATTTCTTATGCTTTCTTGAAAATCAAAACATATCAAATTCAGAATTATGGAATAACTGGTCCACACAAAAGACATGATGAATTTTAAAATATTAATTCTGTCATCCATTCCAGGACTATATATTTTTTTAAAATTTTTATTGATTTTCAGAGAGGAAAGGAGAGGAATAGAGAGATAGAAACATCAATGAGACAGATGAGAATCAACCAATGGCTGCCTCTTGCCCACCCCCTACTGGGGTTCGAGTCCTCAACCCAGGCATGTACCCTGCCTGGGAATCGAACCAGTGACCTGTTGGTTCCTGGGTCAATGCTCTACCACTGAGCAACTCCAGCCTGGCAATTCCAGGACTATTTTAAAGTTACCTTCAACTATAAGCTGTCTGGCTTTCTATATTCAAACTTCGGTGCATTTTTTATTTGTCTAATTGAATACTTAAGTTTTTGTACATTTTTCTATGAGTTAAGCACTCTGATTCTCCCTGCTACGCTGAGTCCATTGAATCTGTCTACTCTCCTTATAAATGTGTTGTCATCTGTTCATACAACAGGAAGTATTCCCGAAGTATATGATTTTTACCTCAAAATTTTCCAAAAGAGTAATCTTGCTTCTACCTTTACTTCAATATATGTTTTGCACTTCAATTCTACTATCTCAATTTTATCATGAAATTGTTACTTGTTAATTCTTCATATCCTTATGTTTGTGGAAGAGATAGCAACTACAGATAACTTTCTCTTTTTAAAACTCTAAACATTATGGCTTATTATGGATACTTTTTCTTCCTGAACAAAAAGTATCTAGGCATGATCTCATAAAGAGGAAAGGATTGTTTTTAGTAAATGATGCTTAACTTCATTTTGAAAGATTAAAAGCAGTTCCTTAATAAAAGATGGGGGCCAGGGAATGGTATATTCCAAAATGGTAGAGGAACTTGTAAGATTCTGAAAAAAAAAAAGGAATATGTTATCTATGGAAACCTTCAATAAAGCCATGGTAAGCAGAGTATAATATGAACAACTATGTGGAGAGTGAAACAGAGTGGAGTTGCACTGATAGGAAGGGGCCAAATTGTACAGAGCTCAAGGAACAGATAACTAATTTGGTTCTATACTCTAAACCAATAAGAAGTCACTGCATAGATGTAACAAACAGCATGGTTAATTTTTTAAAGGAAAGAAATGGGGGGGGGGGAAATAGATACAGAGGCAAAGAAGTATTGAACAGACTATCAAACTACATTGGGAAGACAGGTGAGGTTGGGCGAGGGGGGCTGTAAGAGACCAACCGAAGGACTTGTACGCATGCATATAAGCACAACCAATGGATACAAGACACTGGGGGGGGGGGGAGGGCGGGCAGGTGAAGGCATGTACTGGGGGGTAGGGGAAGCTGGGGGGAGGTCAATGGGGGAAAAAAGGAGACATATGTACTACTGTTTGTAATACTTCAAACAATAAAAATTTAAAAAATTTAAAAAATGTCTTCTGCATGGAAAAGAATTTGGAAGATGAAAAGAGAAGGTATAGAAATAAAGAATAAGGTAAGTACAGATCAGTTAAGAGATTATGATTCCAGAACAAGAGAAGTGGAAATACGTGAATGATATTCAGGCTGTAAAAATGGCAGGCTTTGTGATGGAACATGAAGACAAATGTTGTGTTTATATATGATATTTACAAATATACAGAGTAGTCTCATTTACTAAGACAGAGAGTACTGAAGGAGAATGATATTTGGAAAAGAATATAATGAGTTTATTCTTGGATATGAACTCAGGCAGTTAAATATATACTTCTGACATTTATAGAAAAAAAAAAAAACACACAACCATGCATGGCTAGAGTTGTTTTTAGAGCTAAATATTAAATTTGATTTGAGTTTATCAGAGGAAAGATTGAAAAACAATATACAATATATTGATCATTATTGTTTAATTTTTAAAAGCTCAGAATTCCTTGTGAAGAAACATTTCTGTAATTTTATAGAATTTTAAGAAAATTAATGTTTATGATATAAATAAAAGAAATGAGTAATACCTTATAGTAAAAATTTCAGATAGCCAGTAAATATTCTACAGATATCTCTTGTGTTACTTCTTTTCCAAAGCAAAGACAATGATTAAATCCTTAGTGAAATAACTTCAGAGAGGAATTGAGAAGATTCAGTCTATATATGTTACATATGCATGATTAATACAGTAACAAAGCTTAATAAAAATTTAGTGAAAAAGATGTAAAATTGTCTCTCATATGGTTCCCAAAACTCAAGTACTTGAAATTATTTTTTATTTTTGTTTTTATAGTCATTTCATTTTTAAATTATTTGTATATGTCTGAAATGTCTCCCTGTGCCTATGCAATGTCATTATCTATTTTCCAATGCCCTATATATAGAGAAATTTAGAGGTCAAGGATGTTCATTCTCATTCTATTTAAAAATGTAGAAGATTTTAGTAGGTACTAGCTCAGAACAGGCTTTCCATTTTTTGAAGGAATGTTAGTTTCATAATTACTTTTATGTCAGTCCACCATTGAGACAAAAACAATAGATTTTTGAATTTGTTAAGGAATTTTAATCAAAGAAGCAGTGTTATCACAGAAATATTGAAGATTTGAAGTTTGACTAACTGGAGTTCAAGTTGCCCTTCCAACAACAGAGGGAACCTTGAGTTAAATCCGGCTCCCTAAGATTTGGAAACAGCCTGAGTGCCCATCAGTAGATGAATGAATAAAAAAGCTGTGGGGCATTTACACTATGGAATCCTATGCAGTTATAAAAACGAGGGATCTCTACCCTTTGGGACAGCATGGCTGTACCTGAAAATATTATGCTAAATGGAATAAACCAATCTGAGAAGGACAGATATTACATGATCTCACTTATTTGTGGAATTTAACGAACAAAATGAATTGACTAAAAAAATAAGACCCAAAGCATGGAAGCATGGAACAGACTGGTATACCTTGATGTGGGGTTGTGGGGGACAGGAGAGAGAAACCAATGAACTTGTATACTTACTACAGGCCTAATGCACGAAATCCATGCAAGAGTAGGCCTTCCTTCTCCTGGCTGCCTGCACCAGCTTCCCTCTGGTACCCTGAACCCAGGCTTCCCTCCGGCCGCTGGCAAGCACCCAGGACCCGGGCTTCCCTCACAGCCCTGGCTTCATCCAGAAGGTCGTCTGGAAGGACACCTGGTCTAATTAGCATATTATGCTTTTATTATTATAGCTATGCATAGCCCATGGACACAGTTAATAGGGTAGTGAAGACCTGTGGTGGGTGGGTAGAGGCTGGGAGGAGCAGGGAAAGGGGGGAAAATGGGAGATATCTGTAATACTATCAAAAATAAAAATATTTTAAAAATAATCTGGCTTCCAATCTCTCTCACTGCAATATCACTGTAACAGTAGCTGTGACATGAGGACAGAATAAGAGAATGACATAAACCTCTTAGCACAATGTTAGGGTAATGACTCAATTATATTATTTGCAGTTTTATCAAACAGTAATACTAGGTCAGGCCACTAAATCTTCTGTACTATAATGAAATAAAGAGATTTTGTGTAAAAAATATTTAAGGATTTTCTAAATGAGTGCTATATTCTGATATGACTTTCAGAATGCTCAGTTGCAACACTTAAATAGCTAATTTGTTTCTCAGTTTCTTTAGCATTATGTATTTATCTACTGAAGATATCTGAATATGTTTATTAATGATTTATCCAATAGCTAGCTATTCCTTATTATCACTCCTACTTTCAGATAATTTTTCCTATCAGAAGCAATATCCAAACATCCAATGTGTCTACCATGTATAATACAATATTAAAATAAGAGGACCTATCTAAACTGGTAATTGTTTTTATCACTCCAAAATTGGTCAAAAACCATTTTCTCCCACTTTGATTTTGGCAGTAACAAAATATAAAAGAGCTGACATTTAGTAAAGATTTTATTTAAAGTAAGGCAACAAGCTTGCTGCTGATAACAAATTTTGTACATTTATAATGTTTATATCACTATAATATCAGGATAATATGAAAAAAAAAAGCTATCAAATTCCACTGAACACAGATATCCCCAAATTAAATGGTATTTTTATGTTTTAGAAATATTTAACTTAAGCAATTGGATTTCAAAATATAATTAAAAATAAGGTTAATTTTACTCAAATTTGCCTCAAATTTTGATTTATTTAAAAACCCTCACCCAAGGATATGTTTTCATATATTTTAATTTTCACCTGAGGATGTGTTTTGTGTGTGTGTGTGTGTGTGTGTGTGTGTGTGTGTGTGTGTGTGTGTTTAATTGGTTTGAGAGAGATAAGGTGAGAGAAACATGGATCAGTTGCCTCCATTACTCACTCTGACCAGGAATCAACCTGCAACCTTGGTATGTGCCCTGACAGGGAATTGAACCCACAATCTTTTGATTTATGTGCCAACACTCCAACTTGCCAGGGCATGATTTCTTTTTTTCAAAATGTATAGTTTATAGAGAGTTTGGAGCAATCAAATAATTATTTAAAATAAAAACCCTACCAAATAATTAATTTTCATAATCATGGGCCATGTTTTCCATCATACTCTATGAAATGTATATAACTTCCTAATTATTCTTCTTTACTCTTATTCAGAGTCTGAGTTTATTAAAAACACTCTTTTCATAATTGATCATTTCTTATGAGGAATATAAAATATCCACACACATTCGCAACATACAAATCTGTAAGTAATCACTAAAAATGTCATTAAGTCCCAAAGGCCAACAGATGAAATGCAATGGTAAAGTCAGCCATCAGACAATGAGAAAGAAAGCTATATTGAATGAAGGGAGGGAAAAGATGGAATGGCCTCATGATGACATAAAGTTTCCTAGATAAATTCTTGAATCTTTCAAATTTCTAAAATTCCCAGGCAAAGTTAAGTCTATAAACTATATAAAAGAATTGAAAACTACAACACTAAATAAAGCTCTAGTCCATATATTTAAATTTGATTGCTTATATCTACCTTTTAAATATGTATGCCTTATTTCACTTAGCATAGCGCCTGTCAGAGAAAGATAAATATCACATGATCTCACTCATTTATGGAATATAATGAACAACATAAACTGATGAACAAAAATAGATCCAGAGACAGAGAAACATAGATCAGACCATCAAACCTCAGAGGGAAGGTACGGGAGGGTGGGGGTAAAGGGGAGAGATCAACCAAAGGACTTGTATGTATGCATATACGCCTAACCAATGGACACAGATAACAGGGGGCAAGGGCATGAGTCGGGGCGGGGGGGGGGTAGGGAGGTAATGGAGGAATAAGGACACATATGTAACACCTTAATCAATAAAGAAATTAAAAAATACAGTATGATGAGAAAATAAAATAAAATAAATATGTATGCCATTTATCCACATATAAAATATACATAGGACACTAAATTCATTATTTTGATTTTTTTCCATGTAAAATTCCATATATATCTTAAATGGTGCAGGCCAGTGTTTGAACATTTGATGTGTTTGCATACAATATATAATTCAGTTACAAAACTTGGCAAAAATTACAATATTTATGTATTTATGTATAATTAATTAATTAATTTTAATCCAATGGATATTTAACATGCCTTTGTCTTTATCACTGCTCAGCTAAACACATATCACAGCTTTGGATACTGTGGTAGGTAAAAGAAGGAATGTATTGCTTATTTGGAATCTTTGAAAAGTTAAAACTCTAAAAACCACTATTATGTCTAGATGTCAAAATACATATATATTCACAGAAATAGACATGTATTCATTTGAATGTTTTATAACACCTAAGTTGTTTGCATTAATAAAAATGCTTCTAGTAAATTTCCTGTTATTGTCAAAACTGGAAAATTCGTCTTATCAAGAACATGATCGCCCTAACCGGTATGGCTCAGTGGATAGAGCATTGGCCTGCAGACTGAAGGGTCCCGGGTTCAATTCCAGTCAAGGGCATGTACCTTGGTTGCAGGCACATCCCCACTAGGAGGTGTGCAGGAGGCAGCTGATTGATGTTTCTCTCTCATCGATATTTCTAGCTCTCTGTCCCTCTCCTTTCCTCTCTGTAAAAAATCAATAAAATATATATTTTAAAAAAAGAACATGATCTCCCTTAATATATCTCTATATTATGTTACAGACAAATTTCTTGTCAGGAGAAATCCTTACTCACTCAATGGCTAAGTCATATTTCTGTTCTTCCATAAAAATGTTACAACAAAAATGCACAGATATCCTGCTATACAGCATTCACAACAAAGGAATTGGGCACAAGCAGAACTGCACTTGAGAAAGAGAATGTGAGCATAACACATGAGGATCCACTTAAGCATTTGATCCAATGCATTTTTTACTCAATTTCACTGCTTGATATGTAGTACAGAACTGCACCTTTAAAATTTAAAGAATACACTGTCATTTAATTCACATAAAAATAACTTGAGCAATGTAAAATCCTAAGGGAGTGGGCAGTAAAAATCCATTAGGAGACTACAATATACAAAAAATAATAATTAAAGAAATTCATGCACCTTTTCTTGAAACGTAGTACTTCTGAAAATCAAACACAGAATCACTACCAATACATACCAAAAATATCTTAAAAGGTAAAGTTTCATCCTAGTCTTTCAAATATGTTTACTGTGAAGAAATATTGATGCTGAAAATATGGTTTCATATATATATATACACACACACACACACATACATTAGACAAAACAAAAATTTGAAAATTATTCACTAGTTCTTCAGGCTGAGTGAAATATAATTGTGTTTTGTTTTTTCTTTTTCTTTTTTTCACAATATTCTTATCCCAAGGGATTGAGATTGATTGCTTCATACATCTCATGGTGACAAAAAGATTTACAGTTTTTGATCCTAGCTCCTAGTATAGGCATCAGCATGGTGGGGTATTATTTGAAAGACTATGGGCATTTGAAGATGAATTGGTCCCGAGGACATCCTGTGAGCTCTCAGGCCCAAACTGCAAATTCACAATTAGTTCTGGCATTCTATTTCACTACTTTGGTCAGTCCTTCTAGTTCATGCATTTAATAACAAGTTGATAGATTTTTTTACATTAGGAGCTTCAAAATTTTATTGAGAAAAATATTATTTTGTGACATACAGAAAAGTAAAATATGAAGAATAATACCCTATATATAGAAAAAAATCCTCAGATAAAAATCTATAAAGGACATGGCCAATAAATAATATATTAGTAAACCTATTGAGTTTAGTGTCCTTTCAAATTCTAGTATAGTTATACAAAAGGGCATAAATAGAAGTCATAATTGAACTCATAAATAAATTTATCTGATTTTTTAAAGATCTTCCTTCTATCCCTGTGGTGAAATACTAGTACTATTATTTTCTATAATTATAAATGGCTAATTCTGTGGGAAAAAAAGTAACATTTCTAATGCAGAAGTTAAGGGTTCAAATAAATTAGTTTGGTGTTAATACTCAATGAGTCTTTTCCCTTTTTTGTATGATGTTGTTAATATAAATGGACTTTACTGTTGTAAACATCTCTATCCATGTCAAACTTCAATTATTGTTTAGATAACATTTATACTACCTAATTCTATTAGACCTAATGAAATGGAAATAATATATTCATAGAATTATATTACAAATCTATATTTGAAAAATACTATCTAAGGTATTATACCACTATCAACTTCAACAAGAGCAATTACAGCATCAATTAAATAACAGTTGAACTAAAAATATAAATCAAAATTCCTTTTAAAGAGCAACAGCTGGCAAAGGTCATGCTGTGATTGCCGCTGTCCAGGGGCCAACTGTTGTGAAAGCTGACTTCGTACTGCTTGTTACCTGGATCCCTGGGCGCTCTCAGCATGGCCCTCCCTCTTCCAGGGGACCTGATGATCCAGGGGATCCTGACACTTCCAGTACCCTGTTGGCTGCCTGTGAAATAGCAGGAGCAAAAGGGTCACTTGGAAAAGGTTGGGCCTTAAACCTGACTTTCACTAGTATTTGTCTGTTGTGATATTTTTTTTCTTTACATATTGAGCTTCCTCTCAATTGACAGACCTGCCATTCAACTTTCTTGAATACCTTTCTCATCAAAACAAATCTGGCTTTGATAGAAGGAAATGGTCATCCATGTCTTTGGCTATATGTATAGCTCATGTTTCTATTTACTTTGGATTTTTTTCTGTCTATTTCTAGTCAGTGAATTTCTTCCTCAATTGATTTTCTCTGAAATTTCATTGTGTTCTTGATATACTTTAGGCAGTATTTGAAGTTTTTGAGACTTAAGATACTTGCTCAGTTTGGAGACTTATTTATCCTCTAAGCTCTTCATTTATGTGGTTTTCTTCACATAATTTTTGGGTGTTTCTTGTTTTTTTAAAAAAGCAGTTAAGAGCATCAGTGAGTTCCTTCAAATGAAATCCTGACTATATACTAGGTGATATCCATTTTATAACTTACTCTTTTTCTCTGATTCCCAGTGGCCATCCATGTGATGGTCTCTAAAGACATCAGGCAAGCTTATGACATTCATCATGGGTTTCAGTCGAGATTTTTTTCACTTCTTTCTTTACCTGTTTACTCATGTGTCTTGAGTTTTCAGGCATTTCTGTTCCTTCAGTACCTGCACTCTGTTTCCATCTTGCTGTTTCTTGAGCAGAGTGTTGTAGATCTTCTTATGATGAGTGTTTTCATTCGGATCCTCCATTACTTCCTTCTAAAGTTGTTCTACATCATTCAAAAAGCTTCCAAGATTTTTTTTTGTATTAGTCACCTGAGATTGGAAGGGTTTTGATGCATTATTGAGTGAAGTGTCTGTCCTTGAAGGCAAGTTATCATCAATCCATAAAGTGAAAGTTAAGGGGCTCATATTTCTGTCCTTTTTTTAGAAAGTCTACAATGTCTTCAAGTGAAAACCTGTTTAAATGTTTATTAAGTGCTCCCAAACACAGTATTTGTAACTTCAAAGTGCTGTACCCCACCACAGGCAACTTGAAGACTTCACAGTCTTGAGTAAGTAGTCCAATCTTCTCACTGATTTTTTGATACTTGAACATGATCAGAAAATCTTTTGGATGACACTTTTCTTTCCCTGAAATATGTCAGTTCTTCAATATAAAAACCACCATAGCAGTACATGCCAGAGACCTGGGACTTGTTTGAAGCATTGAGACAGCACCCGCAGAGCACTACACACATGCTCCATTAAAAGCTAGGGAAATATTTTTGTAACAGTCAGCAGGCTCAAACAGAAATGGACACATGTGCAGTGCAATTGGGGAAGTTGAAAATGCTGATTGCAGCCAAGATCAGCCTAGAGCTCTGGACACTAGACTCTATCAGGGCCTACAGCATACCTAAAGGATTAGAATTAAAGGGCACATAAAGAGCTTTCCAGACAAGGAAAAGCTAAAGGAGTTCATCACCACCAAACCAGTGTTACATGAAATGTTAAAGGATCTTCTTTAAGAAGAAAGACAATGATTAAAAATATGAATAAAATGGCAATAAATACATATCTATCAACAACTGAATCTAAAAAAAACACACTAAATAAATGAATGAGCAGAACAGAAATAGACTCTTAGGTACAGAGAATGTTTTGATGGTTGTCATATGGAAAGGGAATGGGTAAAAAAAGTGAAAGGATTAAAAAGTACAAAGTAGTAGTTATAGACTACTCATGGGAATGTAAATTACATCATAAGTATTATAATCAATAATATTGTAATAACTATATATGAAGCTACATAGGTACTACATTTATTGGGGTGATAAGTTAGTAAATTACATAATCATTAAGTTGTACACCTGAAATGAATATACAATTACATGTCAACTGTAATTTTAAAAAGTGTTTCAAGTAAAAAAAATAAATTTTAAACTAAAAACATAAACAAAAAACTAGAGGAATAGAGCAGTGTCATGCCCATCAGCATGTCAGTGCATAATTGTGGGGCTCACATGTTTGGGTGAAGCTCTTTCCCCTGATGTAAAGTTTCTTTGTGTCACAGAGGTAACTTTCCTGACCCTTCCTCCAAAAATCTTAGGGATCTCCCTTCTCTGAAGGCCCCTTCTCTCCTTTGTTTTTGGTCAGTGCAGGCAGCAGAGGAAAGAACTGAAGGGTTTCCCTAAAGTTATTAACTAAGAGACCTGGATTCCAATTGTAAGATCTCAGGAGAAATCAATTGTAACTGGCATGTTCTAAAAGTTTTATGGATTCTGTGAAGCCAAAATGCCCCCATTCAATCCAAGTGTTCCTGAATAAAGATGATTCTCTGTGGTGACAGAGTGGCCTAGGATCCTTTGCTCATATGGCCCTTCAGTATATGTCTACCAAGTTTTCTTTTGGGATGATCTCCAATCTACCAAGTCATTTTCAGAGCTACATCTCATCCTCATTTCCATTGAGCATCTCTCTGGAAGGCTGAGGCTCAGAGGCTTCTTGTTCATCACCTAGGACTCTGCCATGAGCTACTCAACTGCAGAACCATTATCAGTGAGAGAAATGAGGTGATTACCTGAGGCTATTCTGGGGATCCTGAAGGGTACCTCCCCTTCTCATTCCCAATGGATATGGCAAATAGAGGTCCTATTCCAACAGTGGTGAGAAGAGGTGGTGGTCAAATGTCATTGTTGCTTACAACTCATTTATTTATTTCAAAAATAAATGCCCATTTAAAAGTATATAACTTGTTATCAAAGTAAACAATTTCACCTTTGTGGAGGTGCAGGTTAGGAGGAAGACCCTGGAGAATCTTTTAGTTTTTAGTCTCTAGACTCTTAGATTTTAGTGTCTAAATTTTTAGTTTTTTAGATTCTAGTCTCTGATGAGTCTAGGAACACATGGTAAGTAGCTTAAACCTAAATAAGAAGGTTTGGTAAGAAAATTGTTGGGGAAAGAGATAAAAAAGGAAAGTTCTACAGGTGCCAGGGTGACCCTGGAACTTCAGATCACAACTTGCTGCTCCCATGCATTCCTTTGTGTCTCATCCCTGCATCCAGAAAGATCTCTGGGTATTTGTGGGTAGAGTTCATTCTTTTAGGTTTCTCTTCTATTAGGAACAGAGCCAACATCAATATTCTTGGCTTTGAAAATGAAGGTGGTTTTTCTGTCTTTTTTTTTTAATTGTGACAAATATCCTATATAATAAAAGGCTAATAAGCAAATTGACTGCACAGCCAAATGACTAGTTGCTATGATGCACACTGACCACCAGAGGGCAGACTCTCAACACAGGAGCTGCCCTCTGGTGGTCAGTGCACTCCTACAGGGGGAGTGCCGCTTAGCCAGAAGCTGGGCTCATGGCTGGCAAGCTCAGCGGTGGTGGTGGAAGCCTCTCCTGCCTCCAAAGCAGTGCTAAAGATGTCCAACTGATGGCTTAGGCCCACTCCCTGAGGGGTCCCAGACTGCAAGAGGGTACAGGTGGGGCTAAGGGACCTCCACCCATGAGTGCACAACTTTCATGCACCAGGCCTCTAGTACTAACATAAAGTTTACCATGTAATTAATTTTTGTTGTTGTTAATCCATATCCAATGATATTTTTCCATTGATTTTGTTTTTAAGAGAGAGTGGAATGGAGGGAGTGAGAAAGAGAAAGAGAGAGAAACATCAGTATAAGAGAGACACATTGATTGGTTGCCTCCTGCATGCACCCAGACTGGGGACCAGGGAGATTGAACATACAGCTCTTGACGAGGAATCAGACTCACAACCCTTATGTACACAGGTGGATACTCTAACCACTGAGAACCCCAGCCAGGGCAATGTTTACCATTTTAACTATTTTTTTTTTTTTTTTTTTTTACAGAGAGGAAGGGAGAGTGATAGAGCGTTAGAAACATCGATGAGAAAGAAACATCGATCAGCTGCCTCCTGCACACCTCCTACTGGGGATGTGCCTGCAACCAAGGTACATGCCCTTGACCGGAATCAAACCTGGGACCCTTGAGTCCATAGGCCGACACTCTATCCACTGAGCCAAACCGGTTAGGGCCATTTTAACTGTTTTTAAGTGTGCAGTTGTAGTATTAAGTACATTCACTTTGTGCAACTATCACCACTATCCACCTCAGGAAAATTTTGATCCCAAATAAAAACTTCCACCTATTAATTAAACAGTAAACCCCACTTCCTCTTCCAACCAACCCTAGTAACCTGCATCTACTTTAGTCTCTATGAATTTGTTTAGTCTAGGCACCACTTTAAATGGAATCATACAATACTTGTCATTTTCATCTGGCTTATTTCACTTAGCATAATGTTTTTAAGGTTCATTTATGCTGTAGTATGTGTCAGAATTTCCTTCCTGTTTAAGTCTGACTCATATTCCATTGCAGGTATATATCACATTTTGTTTATCCATTCATTAGATGATAGATATTTAGGTTGTTCCCATCTTTCAGCTTCTATGAGTAATGCTGTCATAAGTATTAGTGTGAAAGTATCTATTTGAGTCTCCACTTTTAACTTTTCTGGGTCTATACCTAGAAGTGAAATTGCTAATTTATATGGTAATTCTATATTTAGCTTTCTGAAGAATTTCTTAACTGTTTTTGACAGCAATACATAGAATTTCCATTGTTCATATCTCTATCAAAAACTTAGTATTTTGCCTTTGTAAAAAAAAAGTTTGGGGTGACATTAGTTAATAAAATTATACAGGTTTCAAGTGTACAATTCTATACTACATTATCTGTATTTTGTATGAAGTGTTCACCACCAAATTCAAGTCTCCTTCCATCACCATTTATGCACCTTTCACCCTCTTCCACCTCCCTCAACCCCCACTTTTCCTCTTGCAATCACCATACTGTTGTTTGTGTGTTTTCTTTCCTTTTCTTTTCTTTTTTTAGTTTGTTTTTTTGCTTAATCCCTTCACTTTTTTTCACATGGACCCCCAAAATTCCTCCCTTCTGAAGGATGTCAGTCTGTTCTCTATATGAGTCTGCTCCTATTTTGTTTGTTAATTTATTTTGTTCATTAGATTTCACATATAAGTGAAATCATACTGTATTTGTCTTTCTCTGACTATCTTATTACACTTAACATAATATTCCCCAGGTTCATCCACTCTATTGCAAAATGTAAGATTTCCATCTTTTTTATGGTCAAGTAGTATTCCATTGTGGTAAATGTACCACAGCTTTTTCATGCATTCATCTACTGATGGACACTTGGTCTGCTTTCAAATATTGGCTATTGTAAATAATGCTGCAGTTAACATAGGGGCATATAATTTTTAGAACTAGGGTTTTGTGTTTGTTTTAGATATATTCCCAGAAGTGGAATTGCTGGGTAATAAGGAAGTTATATTTTTAATTTTTTGGCAAAACTCTATACTGTCTTCTACAGTGGCTGCACCAATCTGCATTCCCACCAACAGTGCACAAGCATTCCCATTTCTCCACATCCTCATCAACAATTGTTTGTTGATTTATTGATGATAGCCATTTGACAGGCATGAGTTAATATCTTAATGTGTTTTGAATTGGATCTCTTTGATGTTTAGTAACACTGAGCATCTTTTCTTATGTCTATTGGCCATCTGTATGTCCTTTTTGGAGAAGTGTCTATTCAGTCTATTCAGTAAATGGTATTGGGAAAATTGGATAGATATATGCAAAAAAAAAAAAAAAAGAAGGAAGGAAATAGACTACCTTCTTATACCATACAAAGGAATAAACTCAAAATGGATTAAAGACTTAAATGTAAGTCTCAAAACCATAAAAATCCTGGACAATAACATAGGCAGTAAAACTTCAGGTACTTCTGGTAGCAATATTTTTTCTGATATATCTCCTCAGGCAAGATAAACAAAAGAAAGAATAAACAAAGGTGACTATATCAAAGTAAAAACATTTTGCAAAATAACGGAAAACATTAACAACACAAAAAAACAACCCACTGAGTAGAGGACATATTAGCCAATGATATATATGATAAGAGGTTAATATCTAAAATTTACAAATAATGTATACAACTCAAAGCCAAGAAAACAATCCCATTAAAAATGATCAAAGGATCTGTTTTTCTTTGTTTGTAATAGCTATCCCCAATGCATGTGTAGTGATCCCTCATTTTGGTTTTGATTTATATTTCCCTAATGGCTTGTGATGTTGATCATCATCCCATGTGCTTATTGGTTATTTGTAGATATTCTTTCCAGATATGTCTATTCAAGTCCTTGGCCCATTTTTTAATTGTATTTGTTGTTGTTGTTGTTGAGTTGTAGCAGTTCTTTCTGTATTCTGGATATGCATCCCTTTCAGAACTATGCATTCTCAATATTTATTTTGTGAGTTATCTTTTCATTCTCTTGATAATATCTTTCAGGTTATTTTATAATTTTCATGAATTTAAATTTATTTTATTGTTGTGAGTTCATTGCTGTCATATCAAAGAAATAATATACAAATCCAACATCATGAAGTTTTTCATAATTTTTCTTCTGAAAGTTTTGTAGTGTTAGCTCTATATTTAGGTATTTAATCAATTGCTTAATTAATTATATTTTAACTATTTTTAAATTGATTTTAGAAAGAGAGGAAAGGAGAGGAATAGAGAGCTAGAAACATCTATGAGACAGAAAGATCATCGATTGGCTGCCTCCTGTATAGCCCCTTCTGGGGATCAAGCTCACAACCCAGTCATGCCCTGATTGGGAACCTAACCAGTGTCCTCTTGGTTCACGGGTCAATGCTTAATCACTGATCCACACAGGCCTGGGTGAATTTATTTTTATTTTTAAATAAGTTTTTTTTAATGTATAATGTAATGGTCTAGCTTCATTCTATTGCATGTCTGTATAGAGTTTCCCAGCACCATTTGTTGAAAAGACTGTTCTTTCTCATTATTTTACTTTAAACAATAAACATAAAAAGAATATTTATGAATTTAAAAATATAATAACAAAATTACCTATATTTATAAATGATATAACATGGAATTTCAGTTATTACAAGATTATCACAAAATTTATACATTATAGAATCTATTGTTGCAGTTAACTCAAGTTATTAGTGTGAAAACATATTCACTTAAGTAATTTTATTTGCCTATATATATATAAATATATATATATATATATATATATATATATATATATATATGGCTAATATGCTAAGTGTTCATCCCACTGGTAGCTATGACATGCACCATGCACTGACCACCAGAGGACAGATGATCAATGCAGGAGCTGCCTAACTGCAGTGACTTGGCAGTGGTGGTTCTCTAATGACACACCCTAAAACCAAAGAGGAGGGAGCCCAATTCCTCCCAAGGCCATGCAATTCCACTTTCTGCTATGGGTTATGTTGTTGCTGGGGCACCATTGGCCCCAAATCTGGTTTACTGTACACTGGCTTTTGAGTTCCACACCTGTACAACAGCAACTTTTCAGAGTGCACTCCGGCACTCAGGGACCCATTGGGGGGATGTCGAAGAGCTGGTTTCAGCCCATCCCCACAGGCCAGGACAAGGGACCCCACCTGCTGGAAGGACCCTGCTCACTTCACAGATGACCTTCGAGCCATGGCACCACCATAGGTGCGGCCTGCCTGGGAGGGAATCTTGGAGGTTGGCTCCATGGCATGTCCAGCCCATCTCTCGCAGTCTCGCTCCACCTAACACCTTCTAATTAATTTCCTTTCAATGTGCATGAATTCATGCACCAGATCACTAGTAAAATAATAAACATTACCAGTCCCCTGGGAAATATTAGAACTAAATTATAAAGTTACTGACCACTTAATCAAAGAAAAGGGGCCTGAGTTGTTACTCCTGCTACTATAATACATGCAAAGGTGGTGAAGCTTAAAGGGATTTCAATTTTATTAATAACACTAGAGGCCCTGTGCATGAAATTCATGCATAGGGGTGTGTGTCACTCAGCCCAGCCTGCACCCTCTCCAATCTGGGATCCCTCTCAATCCAAGACTGCTGGCTCCCAACTGCATGCCTGTCTGCCTTCCTGATTGCACCTAACCGCTTCTTGCCTGACAGCCTGATTACCCCCTAACCACTCCTCTGCCAGCCTGTTTGCCCCTAACTACCCTCCCCTGTAGGCCTGGGTCCCCCCCAACTGCCCTTCCCTGCAGGCCCGGTCTCCCCCAACTTTCCTCCTCTACCAGCCTGGTCACCCCTAACTGCCCTCCCCTTCAGGCTTGATCACCCCCAACTGCCCTCCCTTGCAGGCCTATTCCCTCCCAACTGCCCTCCCCTGCTGGCCATCTTGTGGCAGCCATCTTTAACCACTTGGGGGCAGCCATTTTGTGTGTTGGAGTGATGGTCAATTTGCATATTACTCTTTTATTATATAAGATATATAATTTGCCAAGAAAAAATACTAGTAAATCAATCTCCTACATTTGCTTATTAAACAGCCAAACCTGAAAAATTTCTAATCACATTAAATTAATGGTTACATACACAATATGGTTAAAAAATATTTTTAAAGTTTGGACTATTGAGTACAGAATAAGTATTGAAAGCATAAAGCATGTTTATTTTATTAATTAATTAACACTTTATCATGATTTTAAAAATTCTAAGTTAATATCAAGCCCATGTTAATTCTCCATGGCAAAGGAGCATTTGAAGCATGAGCATAATTTTTTTAAAAATTACAAAGGAGCCTGGCCAGCATGGCTTAGTGGTTGAGCATCCCCCTATGAACCAGGAAGCCATGGTTCAATTCCCCATCAGAGTACATGACTGGGTTATGGGCTCGATCCCCAGTGGCGGGTGCATTAGGCAGCAGATCAATGATTCCCTCTCATCATTGATGTTTCTGTCTCTCTCTCCCTATCTTTTCCTCTCAAAAAAAAAGAAAGAAAAAGAAAGGGGGAAAAAGTTGTATAGGATGTTTAATCTTAAAATATGTTAGAAATTTTTCTAAAACTTTCATGAATAACCTTCCAACACCAATATATAAATTATAATTCTTAAATGATATAAAGTTTAAATGATGTAGACTCATGTTGATTCATTATTATCTTATGAGAATATTAGTTGCAATGAGATTTTTGTACACCATATATTAAATACTGATCTCATTATTGAGCTGGCTATAATGAACAGCATATATATTTTCCTATATTTTTACTCTTCTTTAAAAAATTCACAAACTTTCAGATAGGCATAAAATTCCATTGAAACAAAGTTGAACCTCGGTATACTGTATTTTAATGCTCATATTATTTTCATTTATACTTATTAAATGATGGTTGAAGACTTATTAATTATAAGTTATAGAAAATTTTAATTTCTGTTTAAATCTGCATTATTAAGCAAAAGGGAAAAACACATGGATGATATGAACAAAAATGTGGTGATTGTGGGGATGGGAGTTGGGGGGCAGTGGACAAGGGAATAGGGGGCATAAATGGCAATGGATAGAGACTTGACTTGGGGTGGTGAACACACAATACAGTGTACAGATGTTATGCTATAGAATTGTGCACCTGAAACCTATATAATTTTGATAACCAGTGTCACCATAATAAATTCAATAAACAGAAGCTATCTATATTGAAATCAATCTATTTTTTTAAATTACATAAAATTTAATTATTTTAAAACTAACATAAAATAATTAATTTCTCATGCTTTCTGAATCCATACATATATTCCTTATTATGTATTCTTTTTTATGCGGGTATTTCTGTTTCCCAGCAAGAAGACAACACTATGAAAAAATAATGACAAGCTGATTTTTCCCGCAGAATTTTCTAAGCATCATGTGTTGAATGTTAAAATCTCTCAGGAACAAAATATGAGAAAGTGGTTTTGTGAAGATCAGTATATATAAACTCATAACCAGAGAATATATCTTTGTCTTTGCGTAAAAGCTCATCTTCTTATAATTCTACATGTTAGATGTGCTGAGCATTTCTAAAGCAGAAACAGAATGAAAAAAATAAAAGACTTTACCAATAATAATACTTTATGTACTCTGTTTTCTTCTCTCCAACACAGTAAATAGCTTATAAATAATGATCTCCTATACATACATATCACAATAAATGGAGTCCCAGGAACAGATTACACATGTGGACTGGTTCCATAAGTACAATCAGTCCAGTTACCTTTATTCATATCTTTTAACTATAAGTGTCAGTCCAGTTACCTTTATTCATATCATTTAACTGTAAGTGTCAGGAAGCAAAAAAAAAAAAAAAAAATGCACACTAAACATTTTTAAATTAGTGAAAATAAGGAGCTTCTTAAATTTACTTAGTTTTTTAAAGAGAAAAATTTGAAAATAAAATGTTCTAGTAACTAAAATGGAAAAGTCTCACCATTTAAAAAACATTTTAATAAAGATTTAAGAAGCAAAAGGGATTACAATTTATATTGAATCTTCTAAACTTAATATCAGAAGGCTCCATTAACAGAACCCTTTTAAGACAAGTTGAATTTATATGTATATATGCATAGCCCATAGACACAGACAAAAGTACAGTGAAGAACTGGAGGAGTGGGAGCAGTGTGGAAGGGGTCAATGGGGTGGGGGGGGTAAAAATGGGGACACCATTAATACTTTAAACATTGAACAATGGAAAGCCAAGCTAAATATAATCTGTTCTATATCAGTTAATGTCTTTCTATTATGTAAATTCTTCTATGTTTTTCCATAGTACTTCCTTAAAATATTTCTCCGTAAGTTGGTATATAACTTATAGCATCTCTGAGCTTATAGTTTTATGCAAATGCATGGCTCTTAGGAAATGTTGAGCCCTTTCTTAGGACTTCAGCTATAATTTCTGCATAGATGACTACCAAGTATCCATCCTCTGCATTCAACACAGTTCTGTGATTCAGAAGAACCTTCTCCCATCAATTACATGCACTTTGGAAATGTGATTGCTTATATCACCATCACTTAAAGATTAACATATCTAAGTCAAAATCCATACCATTTTCCCAATTATCTTTCCCTTTGTGCCACAGTGTGTGTACTGTCAAATTTACTTTCTGGTTTTAAATAGAAAAAAATCAATACCTAGGATTTGCTTTCTGGCATCCATTTATCTTACTGTATACATCTACTACATCACTAATTTTTGTTAATTTGGAGTTTTTTTGTCCTTTTATAGTCTAACCTACCACTGCCATCTTTGTATAGGACTCTTTTACCTAATACCTGGACTACTACAATTATTTTCCACAGGGACATCTTACATACAGTTTTTCTGTACTTTAACTCAACCCACACATTGCATCCCTTAAATTTTTCATGAAAATCAGCCTAGCAAGGTGATCAAAACCTTATTTGATCCAAAAGTGCTAAATAGAGCATGGAATCATTGTCCAGATAGTTCTCGGTAAGTTCCAAGGCTAAGCCAAAATTATAAATGATGATCCTTCTATATAATAAAAGCCTAATATGCTAAGTGTTCAGTTGTCTGGTTGGCCATTCAACCAATCAAAGCAAAATATGTTAATGATATGCTAAGGCCACTCAACTGCTCACTATGATGTTCACTGACCACCAGGGGTAGACAGTTGACCAGTTGACCAGTCACTATGATGTGCACTGACCACCTGGGGGGCAGATGCTCCAACCCGTAGGTTAGCTTACTGCTGGGGTCTGGCCAATTGCAACTGAGCAAGATGGTCTGAACATGCCCTGAAGCCCTCCCGCGGTCCCTTCCCAGGTGGCCAACCTCCCCCCGATCCTCCCCGGCCCCTATCATGCACCAGTGGGATCCTTCGGCCTGGCCTGAGCCTTCCCCCAGTCCAGGGTGAGGGACATCTCCCCCCTGAGTTTTCATGCACTGAGCTTCTAGGCCTATATAATAAAAGGCTAATATGCAAATTGTCCCTTTAATGGGGAGTTTGACTGGGAGTTCAACCAGGACTTTGACCAGGGAGTGGGGCCAGCCAGCCAACTGCCCACGTCCCCTCCCCCCGGCCAGCCCTACCTCCAATCAGCCCCCACACCCAAATCAGGGGTGGGCCAGCCAGACGCCACCTATGAACGAATTTGTGCACCGGGCCTCCAGTAAATAATAAAAGGCTCATATGCAAATTGTCCCCTTGGGAGTTCAATTGCTCACTATGACATGTGCTGACCACCAGGGGGCAGTGCAGAACATGGCAGGTGACCTGCAGCAGCGGGGAGTGGAAGGAATGAGGGAAGGAGGAGGCAGGGAGGCTGGGAGGTGGGGAACCTGATTGGTCCTGATCACTGGCCAGGCCTAGGGATCCTACCTATGCATGAATGTCATGCATTGGGCCTCTAGTAGCTATTTAGAATAAATATGAAGGTCACCACATGGATAAGAAAAACATTAGCTACACAACTGCAGGTGACAAGAAGCTCAATGAAGAGCAATTTGTGTTTTATAGATATAGGATTTTAATTGACTCTGAGTTCATTAAGTGTCATTGCAAAATGAAGCTGTACACAACGGTATTTAATCAAATTATTATGTCCAGAAAAATAAATTCACTTTATTCTACACTGGGCAGAATTATGTGGAGAATCATTTTAAATTTGGAGGTTGTTTTAAAAACCTAATAATAAACTAAAGGTTATCAATGAAAGTGCTTTTAGAATTAAGAGGATGTATGTTCTGCCTACATCCTCCTAATTCTAAAGAGAAGTCTTGGAGGGCTCTTTGTAACTCTGCTGAATATTTAAAAGCTGTCATGAAGAAGACCACTTCAATTTATTTTGAAGATTCCAGAGAACAGGCTAAGATGTTGGTACATTTTTGTCTTAATATGAATTAAAAATTAATAATTGTTAGTTTCTATAGCCGGTGTTGCACAGTTATGTGTCTTTGTTAATGGAAAAACTTCAGGTTACCATCTATTAGAAAAGTTATTTCAGCTCTATTAACTGGGAACACATCTGTATGAGTGAAAGGGATTTTTACATTCCTTTTCTTATACTTTGTATATTGGATTTGGATATTGAGATTTAGCCTAATACAAGATCACTCTTGTATAGATTAGGAAAAAATCTAACAAAGCGTGCATACCTAGTTCAATCCTTTCAACCATACTGAATATTTACAAGTGCAATCCCAAAGTCCTGGAACCTTTGTCATTTTATTTTTAAGCTGCTTTACAGAAATATTTTTGTTCTACCAAAAATTTAATGTATTTTTTTCTTCACAATCCAATTTTCTCTTTTGCTAATAACACATTCCAAAATGTGATGAGCAACTCATAAAAATAGCTTTTATGTAATTTGCAAGTGTACAAACAGAGACTGGTATTTCTCCTCTCAAAGTTATTGTAGAAGGATTTTTTTTTCATAAAGTTGGATTTGAAATTGATCTGGTCACAGCCTCTTCAGCCATTTGACCATCTGTATTGATGTAACTAAGCCAAGTAGCTGGAGAGAGGTTATCATCTCCTTTCCCCCAGCATATGTGGGTTCTAAAAGGTCTGAGCAGAACAAGTTCTCAAGCAAAAAATAAACAAATCAATAACTGGCCTGTTTTTAAAGGGATGAGATGGTTATGCTGTCTGCTAGAATGCCTGCCTGATTGGCATTTAGACCAAGACTAATGCTTTTATCAAAATTGAGACTAGAGTATACAGTATAGAATAATCTCAATTTGCATCTTCTGTTTTGTTGAATATGGATCATACATATTTTTAAGCATGTCATTCACAAATGAGTCTCAAGTCCTTACTTTTTTTCCACTTGCTTGCCATTCATTTAAGTCCTCTGTTTCCTACCAAATCTGTATGAAGCCCTACTTCCGCCAGAAAGTCTTTCCAGTTACTCCTAATCTTCAGGGAATTTATCTACTTCAAAAGTCTTCTTTTTCTTTATTGTAGCTCCTTCAGAACTACCTATCCTTTTAAAAATTTCTATACTATATACTTTTCACAACTAACCCTATAAGCTACTTCCCTTCTTCTTACTTCTTTTTTTTCTGTTTTCCCACTTTTAGTCATTTTCTTTCTTTAAACTAACATTACTTGATCTATTTATAACTGTTTTAGGATCTAGAATTACAGAGGCAAGACATACAATTCTTATTCTGTAGGAACTTCCAACCAATTGGGAAGGACAATAAATGACTGAGAAACTTAATCTGAGCATAGTTGTTTCAGTGGAGGTAATCAACAAATGCTAATAAAGTCTAGTTCCTACCTTTTCCAACTCTGCTCACTACACATTTAAAGTAGGTTTTTCATAGATGGATATATGCATGGCTTTTGAAATATTCTCCTCCTCCTTCTCCTCCTCCTCCTCCTCCTCCTCCAACTCCTCTACTTCTTCTTCTTCTTCTTCTTCTTCTTCTTCTTCTTCTTCTTCTTCTTCTTCTTCTTCTTCTTCTTCTTCTCCTTCTCCTTCTCCTTCTCCTTCTCCTTCTCCTTCTCCTTCTCCTTCTCCTTCTCCTTCTCCTTCTCCTTCTCCTCCTTCTTCTTCTTCTTCTTCTTCTTCTTCTTCTTCTTCTTCTTCTTCTTCTTCTTCTTCTTCTTCTTCTTCTTCTTCTTCTTCTTCTTCTTCATAACACCCTATGACTACAACTACATAGCTGCCCTAAATAAATGGTTATGACACTGAACTTGAGACAAGTAAAAGCTTGTCAAAAACAATTTGACTATGAATAGAGCGGGCTGTAAGTACAGAAATTCATAGAGCTGGTGATCTTTTTTATGGAATTTATTATTAAAAGTATTACATATGTCCCCTTCTACCCGCACTGACCCCCTCAACCTTGCCCCCCCAACCAGGTCTTCATCACACTATCATCTGTGTCCATGGGTTATGCATATATGCATATAAATTTGTTGGTTAATTCCCCCTCCCACCTTCCCCCTGTGCCCTTTCCTCTGAGATTCATCAGTTTATTTCATGCTTCCATGTCTCTGGATCTATTTTGTTCCTCAGTTTATTCTGTTCATTGTTTTTAACTTGGCTGAGACTTGGGGATATTTTTATGGCTAGAAAAATCAATAGAGTAGGGATTATTGTTGCCTATGAAAATGATTAAATTTTATTTGTTCACTTTCAGTACAAAAATTGGTTAGATTAGGTTCTTCAAGAAGCAGTGTTATACCAACAAAAAATATATTGGAGGAAATGTCTCTGAAATATAAAAGAGAGGGAGCACACAGGCAGAAAGAGTCTTTCCAGTAGATATAAGTGAGATTTCTGAGAACTAGAAGGGGTGGGAAGAATCTTAGGCTAAAACACAGTTGCAGGGAATTTGGGGCCAGGCTGAGATAATGGATGTATAGAAGCATCAATAAATACTGAGGCGTGTGATTTCCTTCTTCAATGTCTTTGAAAGGAGAAAGAAAAGGACCAAAAGACCCATGGTTGAAGTGCAATTGATTAAGGTAAGAACATTGACCAAGAACTAACCAAACATCTAAAAAGTATAATTATTGAAAATAAAGTGAAGCCAAGTGGTCTGGATTCCTCTTCAGAGGGAGCAGCAATAAACTGTATTTTAATATTTAACAAAAATTCTCAGGGTCTCCCACAATGCCTGGCATTGGATATTTGTTAAATAAATAGTCTCTGAAAAACAAATGAATAACTTAAAACTTTGTAATTCACTTTTCATTTTAAGTATTTTTCACATCATCATGTGATTCCTTCTTACAGGCATTTCCAAAGGTTTGATTTATTATACCAATTGTGACTTCAGAAATTATAATGCTGACTCATTGTTTTATTTATAATAGGGGCCCAGTGCACGAATTTGTGTACCTTGAAAGGAACTGTGGGCCTATGAGGCTGTGATGGGCACAGGGGCGGGTCTTGGCCCATCCTCAATGCCCTGCCCAGCCCCTCCCACCATAGTCCCTGGTCCCCTGTCTGCCAGCAGCCCCACTCCCACCATTGCCGCTTGCACCTGCTGATGGCGCAGAGAGATTGGGACCAGCACCATCAGCAGATGTGAGCAGGGCTGGCACCATCAGCAGGTGCAAGTTGTGGCTTCTGCCCTAATCGCCCCTCAGGAGCAGGGGGAGGTGGAGAAGCCCTGAGGGGCAATCAGGGCTGGCAGCCACCTCTCACGCCTGCTGACGGTGCCAAGTGATTGGGACTGATGCCGGGCACCAGCAGTGGGTATGAGCAGTGGCTTCAGTGCCAGCAGTGGGTGCGAGCGGGGCCTATGCCAGCAGCAGGTGGAAGCGCTGGGCAGGACTGTGGCACATGGGAGCAAAGAACCATCAAAGGCTCACCCCAATGACAGTGACTGGTGGCCCACCTTGGTCTGGCGCTCTCACTCACCTGCTCCACCATCCTCCCGTGGCTGACACCCTCCATGTTCCGCACTCTACCGCCTGTTGCTGACACCCACCATGTTCCACATGCACCCCCTGTTGGTCACCACACATCATAGTGACTGGTTGTTCGTTTGTTCAGTTGTTCCACCATTCGGTCTATTTGCATATTAGCCTTTTATTATATAGGATGATTTGTAAAATATGCATACATTTTTAAAATTTACTTGCCTTTTTATCAACAGTTCTCTTCAGGAAATCATTAAATAGGAAGAGTAGAAATAGCATGAAGTGCAATTGCTATCTAAGTACTTTGCAAATATGTAATGAATAGTGAGTGCTACATACTTGGCCTTGAAATTTTGAAGGCAACTCTTTGTTTTTCCACTTGATTGCCCACACATTACATAGAATCTAGTATTTTATAATGCATAATATCATACAGAGGCAAATGAAAATATTTTACTGATAAAGTATCATTAAGGAAAATCAGAAAAGATAGAAACTAACTTTAGTGACTGTAAATATCCTGGAAAAGAAGAATGTGAGGAGCCCAATGGTCTATTCTGAATCGAAAAGATGAGAACCTGGGTTAGAATACAAAATATAGAGTACATAGAGAATACTGAACATAGAATAGAGATAGAAGTAGAATATATAGAATAAATATAGAAAAATAATTAAATGAACTAGCTAAACATTTCATAAGTATCCTAAGAGATTGTTTAACTAGAGATTTAATGAGATCAGTAAGGAGAATATGGAAAGGAAGAAATAACATACTGAGATTGAACTAAAACTTGTTTGACCAAGAACTTCATAAAATTGCTACAATTTAGTAGAAGAAAACAATTGGGAAGGCAATAGAAATATGATTATGGTCACAGATGTAAGAATATACTAATGGCATTATTGCAAATAAATGACATGTTATTAATTTTGCAAATAAGTACATATATATATATATATATATATATATATATATATTTATCCACATGGTACCTAGTAATCCTATATAATACAAGCCTAATATGCTAAGTGTCCAGTAATCCAGTTGGCTGTTCAACCAATCAAAGCATAATATGCTAATGATATGCTAAGGCTGCTCAACAGCTCCCTATGATGTGCACTGATGACCAGGAGGCAGACAGTCCACTGATTGAACAGTTGCTATGACATTCACTGACCACCAGGGGGCAGATGTCCCAACCAGAAGGTTAACTTGCTGCTGGGGTTCATCCCATCACAACTGAGTGAGACAGGCCGGACAAGCCCTGGAGCTCTCCCACTGACCCTCCCCGGCTGCCTAACCTCCCACATCACTCCCTGGCCCTGATCATGCACCAGTGGGATCCCTTGGCCTGCCCTGTGTCCTCTTAAAATCTGGGACCCCTTGAGGGATGTTGGAGAGCCAGTTTCGGCCATATCCCACAGGCCAGGCTGAGGGACCCCACTGGTGCATGAATTTATGCACCAGGCCTCTAATATACAGGCAGTCCTTGGGTTATGTCAGACTTGATGTACATTGTTTCCTGGTTATGTTGCCATCTCCCATTTATTTATAAAAATAGGTTCCATCATTTCAACATACGTATATACATGCTTTATATTTTTATTATTTATTTACCACAAGTAAAGGTCAGGAATTATCTTTCTTTTACTTTTTTTTTTTTTACTGTTTCATTTCATTACTGTGTACGTGCTCCATGTGAGTGACGTAAGTGCTTACATACATGGGTTCTGACTTACGGTGAAAATTGCGTTACGTTGCACCATAGGAACAGATCTCCGACATAACCTAAGGGCCTACTGTATATATAGGTACCATGTGGGTTAGAAACAAAGGTCAGAAAACGTTTTATGAGGAGACGACTGGAAAACATGTTTGAAAAGTGAACAGTAAGGAATTTAGTCTCACCCAAAGAGAGTCCTGGACTTTATCTTTATCTCTTGAGAGGAAATTCTAGATCCTTGAAATTCCTTAAGTAATGAGTCTCTTCATTATTCACAGTGAGACCCTCTGAACAAACCTGATACTAAAATAATGATTCAACTTGGAGTTGGCCTAGGCTAATAGTCTTAGGGTAGGGGCCACCCATATGATTTAGAGTGGGAACATCATCCTCCATGGAGGGTATAGGGCGTGTTGGAGATTGAGTTCAACAACATGGGCAATTACTCATCCATCACGCCTATGTAATTGAAGACCAACAAAACTCTGGACACCAAGGTTTGAGTGCTATCTGGGTTGGCAACACTATGCATACTGTCACAATAGATGTCAGGAGTATAGCACATCTTGAGAATAATGAAAGCTTCTTATTCGGAACCCTCCCAGGCTCTGCCTTATAGGACTCTTTTCTTAGATGGTTCTAATTACTATCTTTTCCCTATAACCAGGAGTTTAATAAGTTTTAGCAACTTCTGTGAATCTAGCAAAGTATCCTACCTGAGGATAGTTTTGGGAAACCCCTGAACTTGCAATTGATGTTAGGAGAGATGACAGCCATATATGAGCACTTCCTTCTAACTCTAATTGAACCCTAATTCCTTCCAATTGGAGTCACAAGTCTTGAGTACATGTGTCAGTCTGAAGAATCATGCTCTTAACATCACAGTTTGGCTAATTCCAGATAATGGGGAAGTAGAATAGTCCTGAATTTCAAGATGAGTTACAACATTGTGTAATGTTTTGGACAATAAGAATATGGGCAGAAAAATAGTTCTTCATTTCAAGAGCTTATAATTTTCATATGGAGTGTTTTCTATTTATATAAATAGTATTCAGGAATATTTATATACAATAAATATATAAAATAAATAAAAATAAGATAAAATATAGTCATTGTTCCATCAAAAATTACCTATTCACTTGAGAAAAAATCCAATAATTCAAGTAGGAGTTAATGTATTTTCTTTTTACTGTGGTTAATCTTTTTTCTTTTTTTTCATCTGTACATTTTGTTTCATCTACCCGATTATAGTTTAGGTGTCTAGAACAGTACTGTCTTCTCTTCCTTCATCTAGAACCTTGTTCAATTTAACTACATTTTTTGTTAATGATTAAAATGAATTTTTCCATATCCTAGATCAAGATCTCTTGTTACTTTTCTCCTTTCTTTATAATTGACAATTTGCCATCTCATCCATTTTCATGGCTATTACTATGTCTTCTGCATTCAAACTTTCTAAAACTAAAAATTCACTCCCAATTTCTTCCAGAAACTTTTCTTTTCTGATATTTTCTGGAGCTTATGTACATATCCCCTCTTGGATGTCTTGTCACCACAGATGTTGAACATTCCTAAGTGGCCATTAACTTTCTCTCAATCAAATAAAATACTCTTCTTTCCAGATCCACTCAAACATTTCTACAGTTTCCTTTCAACTAGAAAAAAAAGTAAAATTTTAATAAAAGTATAAGGAAGAACATTTTTAGATTAATACAACTCATTGTTTTATATTAAATTAGTTTCCTTATTTTTTCCCTCTAACTTATGTAGCTGCGCTCCACAGCAATTGCACTATAAAACACATGTATATATCCTAGATACTCAAAAGATAAGTCTAACTTTTGTTATTTACTTTCTTTTTAAACTTTATTGTTCTAGTCATCTATTTGCACCTTTTATCTCACAGTCTCACAAGTAAATCTTACTTGCCTGCTCATCTATATCTATCTATCTATCTATCTATCTATCTATCTATCTATCTATCTATCTATCTATCCATCCATCCAGATACCGTAATGGCCATAATGGCCATAACAACCATAACCACCAGTTGCTATGATGCCCACTGTGGCCAGCAAACCAGCCGGATCAGGGGGTGGGGCCGGCCGGCCAACCTCATGGCCCCTCCCCCATGCCAGCTTGCCCCCGATAGGACCCTTCCAACCAGATCAAAAGCAGGGTCAGCCAAATGATCCAGCCTGGCCCTAATCAACCCGCCCCACTACCATAGACCCGCAGGCCCTCCCCCCAGCCAGCCCGCCTCTGATGAGCCCCACCACCCTGATTGGCCCACAGCCCCTCCCCCCACCTGGCCCCACCCCAGATTGGCCCCCCACCCAGATCAGGAGAAGGGCCAGCTGGCCAACCACCCAGGGCCCCTTCCCCAGGCCACTGGCCCCCACCCCATTTAGGAGTGTGGCCAGCTGACCCACCACCCACAGCCCCTCCCTATGGCTGGCCCTGCCCCCAAATGGCCCCCCAACCCCAATCAGGGACAGGGACCAACGGCCAATCTCCCTTGGCCCCTTCCCCCAGCCAGCCTGGCCCTGATCAGGCCCTGATCCGGGCAGGCCAGCCAGCCAACCTCCCACCATCTTCTCCTCCTGACAGACCCAACCCCAATCCACCCTGATTGGGGCCAGCCCCACCTGTGCACAAATTTGTGCACTGAGCCTCTAGTCTCTATAATTGGTTCCATTGAACAATACTCTGTGCAGCTTTTATTTTACCCCTAAATAGATCACACATAATTCCAAGGTCTTAGCTTTTCCTTACATCTTCTACAAATACTAACCTCCTTTAAATGTAGACCACCATTCACTTATTCAATGGTGTCCTGGCATTTTCCACACTACTTATTATGCTATTTATGGTATCATGTCACTGGAACAATTGCATTCATCAATATACCATCCTAAACTCTGTTCTAATTGTGAATGTTCTACTTAGCAAAATTATGGGTACAAAGTGGCCTTCTGGAATAATTTTTGAATAAGTAATCAATGTAATTACTATGTGAACTGTAAAAGCCCTATATAATAAAACCCTAATATGCTAAGTGTCTGTTCATCTGGTCATCCACTTGATCAATCAAAGTGTAATATGCTAATGATATGCTAAGGCCGTTCAACCACTGCCTATGATGTGCTCTGACCACCAGGGGACAAACAGTCAACTGGTCGCCCAGTTGCTGTGCTGTGCACTGACCACCAGGGGACAAATGCTCTGACTGTTGGTTGGCTAGCTGCTGGGATTCGTCTGATCGCAACTGAGCAAGATGAGCCAGACACTCCCTGGAGTCCTCCTTCTGTCCCTCCCCAGTTGGCCAACCTCCTGCATCCCTCCCTGGCCCTGACTGTGCACCTGTGGGGTCCCTCAGCTTGACCTGTGCCCTCTTGCAATATGGGACTCCTTGGGGGATGTTGGAGAGCTGGTTTCAACCAGATCCTACAGGCCAGGCCGAGGGACCCCACTGGTGCATGAATTTGTGCACTGGGCCTCTAGAATGTTTAGAAAATGGCATTCCAAAGCTTAGCTGTAACTGAGAGTCAATGTGTAGAATTTATTTTAATACCACCTCAGAAAATACACTAATGTCATGGAAAATATGTCAATTTTTTCAAGTCATGGGGAAAGGACATCAGAATTTCCATTTGTTCAATTCTCATAGTTGGTCTAGTTTAAGTACCTTCATTAAAATATACCTTGTCTATAATGGCAGAAAGCAATTTACTATAAAATTTTTCTAATAACTTATTAGTTATCATGGTATACACAAGGAAAACAAATAAAAAACTCTTGATGCCTTTCAAAAAAGGACCAGATGGATGAATATTCTTTTCCTAACTGTTCTTAATGGGAGAGGTGGGTTGGTTGTCAATTTTGATTTCCTTGATGGTTCTCTGGTTTCCTCCATAATTGTTCAGAATTTCTTAGCTATGATAGGGCTGAACTAGCTAAAACATCAATCATTCTGGTGAATATTGTTTCCATAGTCAAAACAGCATATAATAGGGTTGTATATCTGATACATTGCATAGCTTCCTTTGTTTTTTCTGAAAATAAAAATATTAAAGTGATGAGTACTGTCATCTCAAAAAAAATCATCTACATATGTAGTCCTTTCCTAAAACATGATTTTTTAAAACTTTAAAAACAAATTTAAAAAAAATATATTTTTTTAATTAATTTCAGAGAGGAAAGGAGAGGGAGAGAGAGATAGAAACATCAATGATGAGAGAGAATCATTGATTGGCTCCCTCCTGCACACTCCCTATGGGGGACCGAGCCCACAACCTGGTCATGTGCACTTGGCCAGAATCAAACCTGGGACCATTCAGTCTGCAGGCTGACGCTCTATGAACTGAGCCAAACTGGCTAGTGCTAAATACACATTTTTGAAAGCTTCAAATGTTGTACAAAAACCCAATAATTTTACTTGTGTCTTTGAGGAAATAATTTATTCTCAGAGCAGCTTCTCTCTTGAAAAAATGCTTCTTCTCTCCTGATTTTTTCTTATCTGCAAGACGATCTGACTCAAAACTATTAATAATCTCTTCAGGAACCAAAAGTGGGACTCAAAGGATCTTATAATATGAGAGCAAAGTTGTTATGTTTAGAATCCAGCAACGCTGGTGCTATATCTAAGCTTCCATCTTCAAATTCCTTTGTCTACAAAGCATATACACAAAGTAAAATGAATAATTTTGAGAGGAATTATGACAAAGTTTTGAATTATTTGGAAAATAGTTATACTATGATATGCTTTAA
Organism: Corynorhinus townsendii; assembly: GCA_026230045.1. Taxonomy (NCBI): domain Eukaryota; kingdom Metazoa; phylum Chordata; class Mammalia; order Chiroptera; family Vespertilionidae; genus Corynorhinus; species Corynorhinus townsendii. The sequence goes on from JAPDVU010000002.1 coordinate 91,328,761, forward strand.
ATTAAGGGTAAAATTATATAATTCCAAAAATATAAATGTGATTTTTCTAGATTTTATATATGAAATTGCACAAAAAAATAGACCTAATTAATATAATTTTTCATTTTTAGAGTCTGCCTCAAAAGTTTATAAATGTTTTAGTGTTTTAACCACTCAGTTGTTTATTTGCCAGTATCTGAAAAAAAACAAAAAACAACCCCACAAAATCTGAACCAATGCATATTTGCCACTTGAAAACAGAATCAGTGCCAACATCCTCTGAATAAAAAGCATATCACTATGTTCAATAGTAAGAGGGTTGATTACCCAGGCCAGTTTGATTGGGTTATTTGAGAATTGTCCCATGCACTAAAAGGTTGCCAATTACCATATTTTTCCATGTATAAGACACTGTTTTGTTTTGTTTTTTTTCTAAAATCCTTAGACTGAAATTCCAGGAGCCTCTTATACAGGGAAGTCAGCTGAAGAGGAAGCCCTGCAGTGCATAGCTGCCCATCTTGTCAAACAGGCTTCCTCTAAACACTTCCCTTATTGTTACTGATGTCAGCTGATGCCCTAATTGGAGGTGGAGGTGAAGAGTGCAGAGATGCAACAGGGATCAGAGCATTCTGAACCCATGAAGATGTCAAAAAATAAAAAGATAAATACCAATAACTGATTGTCTTACTCTGAAAAATTCAAATGGAATGTAATCAGCTATGCAAAAGAGCATGGGCACAGAGCTGCAGAGAGACAATTTGGACCTCCTCCCACTGAGTGTATGATCAGACAGTGGAGAAAACAGGAAAAAACAACTCCTTATGATGCCAAAAGAAGAAGGCCTTAAAGAGGAAAACCAGCAAAATGTTTAAAATATTGATTTCTTAATTTTGGGTTGAAAAAAATGGGGGGGGGGCGTCTTATAAATGGGGTCGTCTTATACTCAAAAAAAATACAGTAGATTATCTGTCAGGGCAGTTTTCAGTCTTGATGCCCAGTAGGGGCCTACAGGAGGCAGCCACTTGATGTTTCTCTCACACATGGATGGCTCTCTCTCTTTCTAAAAAAAACATAGTTTAAAAAACCAGTAATAAGATTACACAGGATAGTTAGATGATAAGAAAAGTAGACCATTTAAATTGAATTAAAGAGATTATTATTACATTTTCATTTTATTTATACTAAATAGTGGTTGTTGTTCTTTTATACATTATATCCTTTAAAAAAGAGAGAGAGAGATAGGGAGGGTATGGAGTAGACGGGACTAATGGGGGGGAAAACAATTAAAGGGGAAATCTGTAATACTTTCAGCAATGTAGATAAATTTTAAAAAAGAGATATCATTGGCATGCAATTATATTACTTTCAGATGTACAACATAATAATCCAATGTTTTTATATATTGGAAAATGATCAACACTATTAAAACAGAATACAAAATGGAGACCAGACTAGCCAAAAATAAGGGGGAAAAAAGGAAAAAACATTTAAGCTATATAAACAAAAATATATAGTTTATTTGATGCATTTAATGAAACCTAATATAGGTTATTTTGTTGTAATTGCTTCTGAAAAATATAGAAGAGAAATGTCATCTCCTTTAAAATAGTATGATTTAATTACTTTTATCCAATCACTTGCCATTGGGAAACCCCTACTATAATAACCAATCATGGTAAAGGGTAAACAACTTCCTATTTTTGTTTTATAAGCCATCCTGCACTTCATGTCCCTGAAGTTTATATCAATCTTTGAAAATGGAAGATCTCATTTGAGAACTATTCTTATATATATGCACAATAAACTTACTAAATACTATTAATAAATTTGATGGCTTTTATTTGCTACTAGGGGCCCAGTGCACAAATTCATGCACCTTGAAACTAATTGTGGGCCCCTCCTCTGTGCCCCTACTTGGCCCCTCCTGCCACAGCCCCCGGTCCCCTGTCTGCTGGCAGTCCCACTCCCACTGCCACTGTTCCCATGCACTGATGGCGCCAGCCCTGCTCACACCCTCTGACTGGGCAGAGCAATTGGGACTGGTGCCAGCAACAGGTGTGAGCAGGGCTGGCGCTGTCAGCAGGTGTGAGGAGGGCTGGCCATCAGCAGGTGCAAACGGCTGCTGCTGCCCCAATTGCCCCTCAGGAGCAAGAGGAGGTGGAGCAGCCCTGAGGGGTGACTGGGGCTGGCAGCCACTGCTCGCACCCGCTGATAGCACCGAGCAATCGGGACTGGTGCTAGGCACCAGCAGCAGGTGCGAGTGGGACTGGCACCAGAAGCAGGTGTGAGTGCCGGGCAGGACCGCAGTACATGGGATCAAATAATTTTTAGTAACCACCGAAGGCTCACCCCAATGACAGCGACCGGTGCCCCGCCTTGGTCTGGCATCCCCGCTCACCTGCTCCACCATCCTGCCACGTCCGACGCCTTCCATGTTTCATGTGTGCGCCCTGGTGGTCAGCGCACATCATAGCGACTGGTTGTTCAGTTGTTCAGTTTTTTGGTTGTTCCTCTGTTCGGCCTATTTGCATATTAGGGTCTTATATATATATAGATATTTGTACTTTGGACACCACAATAAAACTAGTTAACATTATCTCCTTTAAGAAAAAATGTATAGCAAGCATGCCTTGTAAAGTAGAATAGTAAATTATAATTCATTTCCCTCATGAACGACTACTAGGGGAAAATAACTTTTCAGATACATACACTAAATATAGTAGATGGGTCTGGTTTGTTGCCTAGCCATCTTTCACTACCTCTTTGCTATTTCCCACAAAACTGTAATTTCTGTATCCTTCCCCCAAATATTCCATGAGGCTCATTCCATCCTAGCTTCCACAGCTCTCCCTGATTAAACTAAAAATATCACCGTAATCCTATTGAAGGAGGTTGCTTTAGGAATGCCAACTTTAGCTACTAGGTAAAGCATACCCATTAAACTGTTATTTTTTTGTGGGGTAAGGGTATATTTAGAGACAAATGAATAAGGAAACAGAAATCTACTGAAAGGAATGATTTTAATTTTACTTTGGGCAAAGAGGCCCCCCCCCCTCCAGTTCATACTGAGTGCGACTAAGAAAACATGTCTCAGGCTTCATTTTTCGTGTTTTCTGGCAAACCTGTAGATTTTCAGAATCAAAGTTTGTACTCAATGCATTTTCAAACCTTCTTCTCCCCATCACTAGGTATTTCAATTTTTAATAATAATATTTAATATGCAAAAAAAGAGTGCTCTAGATGCTCTGACTTCATAATCTCTTTGATCATTGCAACCCTGGGGCCTTGCAATCTCTAGTTGCCAGATTTAAAAAGTCAAAACAAGAAAACAAACAAAAAAATAAAGCATTAAACTTTTAAGTACTCTGCCAATAACATACAGCTGCTGGCCAGAAGCACAACCAAAATTTGAAACTGTGTTATCTTATTGTTGGAATGATAATTCCACAGGGACAAGGATGAACCAAGAATCTGGGTCAGAGCCCCACCCTACTGCCTTGATTTCATATTCCATAACTTGCTTAGGTTGATACCATTATAATTAGCTAGTTATTAATAACTAGAGGCCCCATGTACAAAGAATCGTGCACTCAGAGGGGTCCTTCAGCCCAGCCTGTGCCCTCTTGCAGTCTGGGAGCCCTTGGGGGTTGTCAGGCTGACAGCTTAGGTCCACTTCCCATGGGGAGCAGGCCTAAGCCACAGTTGGACATCCTTTGTTATGTGGAGGAGGCAGGAGAGGCTCCTACCACCGCCGCTGTGCTCACAGCCACCAGCCCAGCTTGTGGCTGAGCAAAGCTCCCCTGTGGGAGTGCACTGACCACCAAGGGGCAGCTCCTACATTGAGCATCTGCTTCCTGGTGGTTAGTGTGCATCATAATGACTGGTCGTTTTGGTTGTCTCTGGTCATTCCACTGGCTGGGTCAATTTGCATATTACCCTTTTATTATATAGGAAGGGAAAAGAGCAAAGGGGGAAGTCAGACATTATAGGCATGTCATTTGGGCAGATTCACCAGGAAGCTGCAATTTCACACTCTTCAGGGAGCCACCGGCCTACTCCCTACAAAACCTGGAGGAAATGACTGGGAAAAGGGGAGATAGACACATGTGCAGTGAAATCGGGGTGGCACTGGGAAGATGCCTATCAGTCACACCTGGGAACGGACATCATTTGTCAGAGTGTACATGGTCACAGCAAGCTTGGGGAAATCTGAGAATATATAATCCCCTAAACACAGGAGTTTGCTCTCTTGACTCTTGTTGGTCAGGTCTCTCTCATTCTTGCTTCTGGCATTCTCCATATGGCCCATGGCTATGCGGACTCCATTCACAAGGGAGCACAAGTCCAGCTAGCCTGATGCTGGGCTGGAGTGTGCAGACATGGAACAGAAACTCTGGACACTGGCTTTGATTCTAGGCCTATTAAAGCTCCAGCTGCACTTTTCTACAAGTGGACTGAGGGAAATGGGACCTTGGAAACTCAGGGATTTGATTCCACAGAAATAAAGTTTTCTGCTATAGCTCATCCTCCTGTATGAGTCTCAGAAATTTATGTTTCTCTGGATATTACAAGAAATGTTCCCACTATCAACCTATGGTGACCTGTCTAGCTACTGCCCTACTCCATTCCTACGCTTCAGTGTTTCAGATCCTCTCTCCTCTTATTGTTAGCTTAAACTTTCTTTTGCTCTATTTTCTAGGGAATCACATACCCCACAATTTCTGCTAATTTTTGGAGGATTTATTGACAAAGATCAGATGCCTTAAAGTAATCACCTTCAAAAGTGACTTTCAAATTAATTAGCTCCCTTGAAATTACTTCTGCTGATTCTTTAAATTTGGCCTCACTCTTGACATATCTGTGGACTCTGCTCCCTGCAACCTGATGAGCACTAAGGTGATGATAGTAATGGTAAAGGACAAAGTATAAAACAGTTAAAAGACAAAGAGAGATCCCTTCAATCAACAGCTCTTCACAAAGAAAATCTATATTTATTTGTTTAATTTTAAACACAATCCTTAATTCAAATTAGAACATCTTCATTTGTCATTAAAATGGCTGTATTATACCAAGTAGAAACTTTTTTTTCAAAATAATACACCCAATTTAGCTCAAAGGGAAATTGTTCAGTTTATACAACCTTACGCCACTTAATTGATCAAAAATGTTCTCTGTCCAAAACATGAAAACACCTGTAAAATAGTAAAGTGCTTTTTAAAGGGTATTTTCAGTGACCAAAAAAGTCAATGTTCCATATAATTAAAAGAAATACATTCTCTCTCCTCTCAAAAAAAAAATTTGAGATCTCTTAAATAAATGGCTCTTAGCAATGTGAACCTGTCAAAAACTCCATTCTTTCCTCTGCTATTATTCATTTGATAGATTTTACTGCGTCATACTCCAACCTCATAAAACAAGGATGAACAAGTTGTTTACCAAAACATATCCATGATTAAGTTTTACCTCTTTCTCTGAATCCATAGGACATGTACTCCTAAACATTAATAAATGAACCATGTCTGTGATCCTGTCTCCTGCTGTCAGTTAATCTTTATATTCTTCCTCTCTCTCCTTCTACCCAGAGACATAACAGATCTTGCTTTTGCTTAGAAAAAAATTAGCATATTGTTTCTTTTCTGCTGTAGCCAACATAGTTCAAATAGAGCTTTTATAAGTCATAGGAACATTTCTATATGCAAATAAATACATAATCTTTTCTTTTTCTTGAAGAAAAAGATTGATAAATTCTACTACATTGAAATTTAAAACTTTTATTTACCAAAGATTATAATGTAGAAGCCACATTTCATGGAAGACAATTGCTATATATAAACTACTATTATTCCCTTGAAAAACAATTGGACTTTACCCTGTAAATTGAATATTTGTATATTGTTAACTCTAGTAATTTCATTTATGGATATTATTGTACATGTATATCATTTATAAGGCTTTTCAAAGAAGCACAGTTTAAAAACAAACAAACCTAGAAACAAATATTCATCAAAAAAGGAATGGATAAATAAATTGTGGTAAATTATTCTATACATTAAAAAACAAGCCTGCACTGGGGGCATGTGCCCTTGACCAGAATTGAACCTGGGACTGAACTTCAGTCACAGGCCAACACTCTATCTACTGAGACAAATCAGCTACGGCAGTGGTTGGCAAACTCATTAGTCAACAGAGCTAAATATCAATAGTACGATTGAAATTTCTTTTGAGAGCCAAATTTTTTAAACTTAAACTTCTTCTAATGCCACTTCTGCAAAATAGACTCACCCAGGCCATGGTATATTGTGGAAAAGCCACAATCAAGGCGGCCAAAGAACCGCATGTGGCTCGCGAGCCACACTTTGCCGACCACGGAGTTAGGGCAAACAAAATACTCTGAACAGTGAAAATCAATTAATTAAAATGAATGGAGAAACCTCAAAACAAATTATTGAGAGAAAAAATGTTTGTTGAATAATATATGTAATATGAAATCATTTGTATAAATTAAAATCACAAAAAGATTTAATATAATGTAGCTATAATTTTTAAATAAGTAAGTCATAAGAAAAATTGAAAGAGTGCTTAACCTTGGGAGGAATGAGAACACAAATGGAGGGAGGCATGTGGTCTGTATGGTTATTGGTCATTGAACTGTAGTGGTAGGTGTGAAACTTTTTATTAAAAACACTTGTGTATGTAAACCATTTTAATAAAAGCATTTTGTCATGAAGAAAAACTTTCCAGTCTTGTATATGAAGTGTTAAAATATTACTCTCATATTTTCTAATAATCTGAAAGTTTATATTTTCTTATAACTGTGTCTAATTTTTGCATTTTTAAATGTTGATAGTTTTGCTGATGTAGTTTTCAGGTCATTTTTTAAGATGATAAAGAAGTATAATAAATTTAAAATTTACTTCTCTTCATTTATTTATTTTTTTTATTTTCCCCCATTTACTTCTCTTCATTTAAATGTGAAAAAAATTGGTTTGTGCATTATTTGATTTTTGCCTCTACTATATTATTATAGTGAAGTCACTAGAAGAGAACCAATTATGTTGTAAAAAACAACAACAGAGGATCTTTTTGAAAAGTTTTTATTTCTATCGTTGTTTTAATTTTTAACAGTGCTCTGCCTTGTAGAAAAATATATATTGTTATGCTTCAGTAAAATATTATGGCTTTTCAGAAAACAGCAAATATAAACATAGATTGTGGGTCAATGTATTATACTTAGTGAGTAAAATTCTATTTATCTATCATCTATCTATCTACTTATCATCCATCTATCTATCATCAACGTCTACCTTCAGGTAAATATGTAGTAACCATGAGTCAGAAAGCACAATAAAGATATGAGAATAGACTGGTTTCAGACTATTATTAGAGTTCAACCTTGCATCTGGTTGAAATATATAAATATTTCCTCCTGTTTCTGACAAAGAGTCTACCTATTGATTATTGTGTTATATAACTCCTGACCCTTTTTTATGCTTGCTGTTTACATCTCATGGAGACATCTTTAAAAATAGACCTCCCTTATAATCAATTTAAGCATTTTCCTGCTTATGCCACCCTTAGCTTAGAATAATCAGTACTGATTTTGATTATAACTTACTTTGTTTTTAATTGTTATTGCTATTATTTCATTTTTGTTTCATAAATAAGCAATTATCCTACAGTAAGTTTCCAAGGATGTGCATATTTATATAACTAGAGGCCTAGTGCACAAAATTTGCACGGGGGGGGGGCGGGCAGGTGTGTCCCTCAGCCCAGCCTGCACCCTCTCCAATCTGGAACCCCTTGAGGGATGTCCAACTGCCCTCTCACAATCCAGGACTCTTGGCTCCCAACCATTGCATGCCTGCCTGATTGCCCCAAACTGCTCTACCTGCCAGCCTGCTTACCCCCTAACCACTCCCCTGCCAGTCTAGTCGCCCATAACTGCCCTCCCCTGCTGGCCTGGTCACCCTAACTGCTTTCCCTTGAGGGCCTGGTCTCCCCTAACTGCCCTCCCCTGCTGGCCTGGTCACCCCTAACTGCCTTCCCTTGCAGGCCATCTTGTGGTGGCCATCTTTGACCACATGGGGGCAGCCATATTGAGTGTTGGAGTGATGGTCAATTTGCATATCACCTCTTTATTATATAGGATTCTTGGACAGTCACATTGCAGTGTTTGAAAATTGACTATTCATAATTGATCACATTTAATATTTTAGCACTGATTGCCATAAAATCTAGCAACTGGCTTGGTTAGATTAAATAGGTAAATGGCAAGGGTTTCCTACTGATTCTAGAGAGAGTGGAACCTGATGCCTCAGTGGTCCTGAATTATGATAATTACTTATGGTTCTAATATCTTTATCATTGCAAATTCAAAGTGTCTGCTTTGGAGATTCCCATTATAAGTGTTTGTTTTTGAAAGTTTTGTTTTGTTATTGTTATTATTTACCAGCCTCATTGTATGATGATGATATTTTCAATATATGGACTGATTTTTTAAGCTAGTTAAACTTGTCCTAAGGATTTTAAATGAACAGATTCATAATCCTAACAAACAAACCAAGAATTAAGGATTGTCATTATCCCCACTTTATATATGAGAGCATTGAGCCCAAGAATATTTAAGTTACTTCCCCAAAGTTACAAAGTTAGCAAGATCAGGATTTGAACAGCCATGCTCTTAATCACTCAGAGTGCAGAATTCAGGAAGATGGTACTTCTATGCCTGGCACAGAGTGGAGCACTTATATGATCTATGTGTTTCTTGTACAAATCTTCATAGTCTTGAATAAACTATTTGTGAAGTGTCTGTAGCAAAAGCAACTTCTAGGAAAGTTTTTCTGCCTTAACCACCTTACAGGGGCCCAAGGAAAGGTCAAGTAAATAATCTACACTTTTGTGCAACTCTTTATGATTTTACTCTAATCTTAGTATCTGTCTTCAAAGAAAAGTAACTGACTATCTGACTCAAAAGTAATGTGAACTATAGAATATCTGAAATTAAGAAAATCAATGATTACAAATATTTACACTTAATTTGATATTACAAGATAAGTATATTAAGGTTTAGTTGATTTTTTTTGTCATTCAGTTATTTGAATGTGTCTGTGGGGCTCCATTTCCAAAACAAGTGGGAAGAAATATATTAGAGTTGAAAATTAATACATATATTGTTATTTTCCCAAGGATATTCTTGAGTTTAACAAAAACAGTGATACTTAATTGAAATTAACATTCTTAATAATTTAAATGAGATTCTTCATTAAATATGCATATTAAAATACCTTTATATGATATACTACATGCAAATTGTATACTCTAAAACAGCATTAAAATGTTAGATATTTTTCTGATTCTTATAAGTATTTTATGACATTTACATTAATTATAAAGCAAAAATATCAATACTTATATGCATTTAAAGTATTATGATTATCTTTGTTTTTTGTTGTTGTTTGTTATAATTGTTTTTTTTTCTTGCAATCCCCACTGAAAGATATATTTAGAGAGGAAGAGCGAGAGCGAGAGCAAGAGCGAGAGAGAGAGAGAGAGAGAGAGAGAGAGAGAGAGACTGATGTGAAAGAGAAGCATTGATCAGTTGCCCCTAGTAATCACCTCTACCAGTGAAGGAACCCACAACATTTTGGTGTACAGAACAACACTCCAAGCAAGTGAGCCACTGGTCCCAGGCTTATGATTACCTTTGACATTATCTTTAGTGTCATGCTTCTAATTCATTGGTACAAGATCACCTGTTATATTTATCTTACTTCTTACTTATAGTTGTCAGGAAAAACTCTATGCTCTTAAAAACTTAAATAGTTTCAATCAATATTTATATTATATCAATAGCATACCATATTAATGTACCTAAATATTAGTTTATTCATATTATAATCTATATTACATCTACATTAATACACATATATACACCTACATCATATTATGATATAGATATAATATTATAATCTACATTAATGTGCATATGACCAATATGATTTATTTAAGATAAGGAAGAGGTTTCAAATCTACTTTTTGAAAGGAGACCCAACAATTTGCTGATAATTAAACATCATATTTTTCAGATATATTCATTCATCTGCTGCTGACTTCTACAAACATTGAAAAAGAGAAATTTTTGCCAAATTTTTTTGTATAGAACGTGGATTTTCAAAAGCTGAATAAGATGGTTGGTATGAAAGAATGAAAGTAGAATGTGGTATCAACTCCAGTTATAGAATAAAAGCCACTGTTTTAGTCTTTTTTTATTTATCTATTTTTTATTTTTTTCTGCTTTTTATCATTTATTTATTTATTTATTGTTTGAAGTTTTATTGTTTCAATGTTTTAGTCTTTATAGTATAACAGTTGCCAGTAGTATAAAATGAATTTGATGGGTACCAAAAACATAACACGTTGACTAAAATGTATTTTTGTTGATGAAAAACGAAAGCAATCTTTGGGGTCACAATTTCTCTAACCTGTGAATTCAGATTCCTTTGAAGGGTATAATACTGATTTGTGGAGTGTCTTGTTATTACTGAAAACGATTCCCTTTGCTCTGATGCTTTTCTCTTGCAAAAAAGAAAAAGAAATGAGAATATATATCTGATATCATTAAAGGAAGAGCAAAATCACACTGAAATCCAACGTTGTAAGGATTGAACATGAAAGTCAAAGAGTTTGCCCCCTAATCTAAATTTCTGAAGACTAGAAACACATCTCTGGGTGAACTCAGATCAATTCCCAAAGGGAAATAAAACACCTGACCTTTACTTTCAAAGTTCTTTTTCTTCAGTTACTTAGGAAGATATAAATCATCTATTTTTACCTTAGTTTAAAATCTAAAGTTTAAAATAAGTAGTATTACACTTACAATATTGCATTTAAAAAAAAATAAATTATAGATGTATCCAAAGTTATCTGATGTGACTGGTTTACTGTATAATTTAGAAAATAGTGTTTTCTGGTCAGGGACACTTAAGCACTCTTCATGAAATTATGGTAAAATGAATTTACAACATGAAGTGTTTGTTGGTTTTGGATATTGAAACCACTCACATATATTATTATTTTGATTATTATTATCATAACTAGAGGCTTGGTTCACTAAATTCATGCATGGGGGAGGGGGGTTCCTCAGCCTGGCCTGCAACCTCTCCAATCTGGGACCCTAAGCGGATTTCCTAAACCTGCAGTTGGACATCCCTCTCGCAATATGGGACTACTGGCTCCTAACTGCTCACCTGCCTGCCTGCCTTATCACCCTTAACCGCCTCTGCCTGCCAGCCTGATCGCCCCTAACTGCCCCCCCCCACCCCTTGCTGGCCTGGTTGCCCCTAACTGCCTTCCCCTGCCAGATTGGTTGCCCCTAACTGTCTTTGCCTCGGCCCTGCTTTGTCTGGAAGGAGGTCTGGAAGATGTCCAGTCTAATTAGCATATTACCTTTTTATTAGTATAGATTATACAACATAAGCTTTAAAGTAGAATTGCATTAGTAGAAATGAAGAGACATTTCATTTAAAAATGTATATTGGTTTGATATAATTCAAACCCACTTGTTTATGACAAAAATTAAGTCTTTAGGAATAGGATTGCTTGCCCTAGCTGGTTTGGCTCAGTGGCTAGAGCTTCGGCCTGAGGACTTTAGGGTCCCAGGTTCTATTCTGGTCAAGGTCACATTCCTGGGTTGTGGGATTGATCCCCAGGAAGGCACGTGCAGGAGGCAACTGATCAATTATTTTGTCTCATCATTGATGTTTCTATCTCTCCCCCTCTCCTTTCCTCTCTGAAATCAATAAAAATCTATTAAAAAAAATAAAAGAATAAGATTGCTTTGCTATCAAAGCCAAGTAAGGTGTGTCTTTTGTTTCCCTGATGAAGTCTGAGCAGCTCAGTTGCTAAGCGACTTCGCTGGGTTCTTATAAAATAAAATCGTGGAGAAGCAACTACGCCCACCATGCATTTAGGCTATAAAGACGGAAAGTTGGGGAGGACAGAGTGCTTCTGGGGTAGGAGACAGGGAGGGTCAGCGGCTGGGAGGCAGGGAAGACGTGGGAATGGCCAGTGCCTGGAAACACCAGAGAGTCTGGGATATGCAGATCTGCTGGGGGTGGGGTCAGGCCCTGAGCTCTCAGAGATCAGGTCTGGAGGGAGGGCAGGGGTGCAGTTCCAGGGAATCCCCTTCCTGCGAGGGTCCTCCTTTTCCCCTTAACCGCCTAACCTGTCCATTTAAATGAAGAGAGTGGGAAGCAGGTATGCAATGCCTGGGCAGGATGCCTCTCAGTCCAGATGCGTCCCAGGGTGGGGAGAGGGGTGTTTGTATTGGATTATTTGATTCTTCTTACACTTTGAAGCAGGTGGCAGGGAAGTCATCTGCCAGACATTATTTCTTTCTGTTTGCTTGCCCAAACTGCCCCATGTGATGCCTTTTCCCTTCCTTCCCGGCTGCCCCAAGCTAACACGCATGAGATCACTGGAGATGAAACTGGGACCCCAGTTGTGTTGTTTGGAGATTGCACTCCACAGGAATCTGCCTGATCCAGGGAGGGTTGGGGTCATTCACTGAGGGAAAGGCTTGATTTAAACAAAGCCACCACTTAGATAGGTGCCTGCTGAGCCATTTGCACAGAGTTTATCATCCCTTCTGTTTTTTTCCTTGGGAACCACAAACTCAAGATAGCAGTGGAATGCTGTGTCCCCTTATCTGAAACCCTGATTCTCTAGGCCAGTGACTTAAATGCCCCAGGCAAGTATGGGGTGTCCCTTTCTTACTGATATGATGGCACACAGCCAGGTTTTAGGTAGGCTAGGGTTTGGGCTCCTACCCAGGGTGGTGCAGGGAGTGAGGAAGCAGCCTGCTGATCTGTTCTTTAAGTGATGGTGTTACAGAGAATTTGCATATTCCTCTATTATTAGTATAGATTGTAATCCTTTAGCTACATGGGTTAATGTAGCTAATCAATGCCAATGGACTCAGGATCTGTAGTTTTATTAATTACTAGAGGCCTGGTGCACGAATTTGTGCACGGGTGGGGTCCCTCAGCCTGGCTGGTGATCAGGGCCATGGGGCCATATCACCTAGTCCCCATTGGGGCTGGTCAGGGCCAGACAGCTGGGAGGAGGGACCACAGGAGGCTGGATGGACATGGGAGTTTGGCTGTGGGAGAGCATTGACCACCAGGGGGCAGCTTCTGCATTAAGCATGTGCCTCCTGGTGGTTAGTGCACATCATAGCAACCAGTTGTAAAGGTCACTTAGGCTTTTATATATATAGATTCCTCTTTTCTTCATTTTATTACCTTCATTAGCAATAGCTGTAAAATACCACCTTACATATTACACAGTAAATACTGTGTTGCAATCATATTTGTGTCTAATAAATATTAGTAAATGACATTTATTTCCTGGTGTGTGTGTGTGTGTGTGTGTGTGTGTGTGTGTGTGTGTGTGCGTGTTTGTTTTTTAGGACATAATGAAAGAAAAATTTTCCCCATTTTTTTAGGAGAGAATTGTGTGTATTCATTCAAGGTTACGTATAGAATACCCACTTTGTAGCAGATGCCGTCCAAGGTGCTGGGTATTTGATGGTGAACAAGAAAAATATGGCTTGTCCTCATACAGCGTATTGTTACACATAGAAACTAATTTTTGAAAGTGTAAATTGCTTCAAGGAGGCTGAGATACAGGTATCAGCAGGATTAGACTTTAGAAAATACAAGGAAGGGAAGAACTCTCTGAAAAGGGAAATTAACACTGAAGTGGGAAGAAAACTTCCTGTGGAAAGGAAATAAATTAGAAAAGTGTTGAGGGGCCCAACACCTTTGTTTGAGGAAATAAAAAAAAAAAAAACCCAGAGTGGCTGACACAAAGGGCAAAGTGTTATGCTGTAAGGTCAATGTCAAAGACAGATCTGGGCCACATACACTCTCATTTTTCCTTGTAAGAAGTATAGATTTTATTTTGAGAGGGCAAGAGAAAACCAAACATGTCTAACATTGCCCCATGGAAAGCCAGTAACACAAATAATTCTTGAAAATTTTAGGAAATACTAGATACAATATTGTCCTTATGTACAATTATATTTTGTATGCTCCTATATACAGAACATTTCTATCATGCCAAAATCTGCATAAACTTTCACTCGAAATAGCAAATAAATCTGAGCCTCAAAATCTGGATTTCTAGTGATACCTGCCATCTCTCCCTGGGGACCACAATTTGGAAAATATTTATATTGAAAAAGTGATCAGTATTATTCAAGTGTGCTACATGATTAGGATTATGTTGCTTTGTTTTAAAATTACTGTAACTACTACAAATTTAAATCTGTACAAACTGACAATCAAGACAAGAATGTACTTACATCATTAGTTTATATACATCTATTATATCACTCATAATGAAATAAACCATTTTTGAGGCATGAAAAAAATAATTCCTCTGTAAGGTATATTATACTCCATATTCCCATTGGGCAACTTTGGCATTAAATATGGATGACATGATGGTTTTCATGAGGATGTCCAGTATTAGAATGTTAGGAAGATTTTAATTAGCAAGATAGGTTTACCTGTATGCTTGTCCATGTGAAGTGCATATAAATCCTAGAGCATCACCTATGAATTTAAATCAGTAAGCTCATCAAGTTCTGTTGGCAAGGTGAAAGATAAAAGCCACAGAAGGTCCTTCCAGCCTCTGTCACTAATGATAAACAGCATTAACTGCTTCTGTAGACACTAATGCTGCTATCTTGGGAACACAGGCAGCTACCATGAGAACTTTACAGCTTCGCTAATCATACTTTTGTTTGTCACAAAACAGAATAAAATCTCAACAAAGAAGTAATAAATATTAGCATTTATGAACAAAAGAAGGTCACATAAATATGTAGATCTCTAAATATGCAATGCAGTCTTCATTAACCAAATATCATGTTCATTATTATAAGCTCTTATTATAGGAGATGGGAACAACAGAAAATAAGAGCAAATTAAATGAAAGCTGGGGCAGATTCTGTCATGTAGGAAACATTTTTCCATTTAATGATCTGGTGACTATAATAAAAACAAATGCCTTAATGCTGGGAAATATTTACTTGCTTAAATGAACTCTCAGTAGAAATTACTATTACATATTCTGTTATAGCAGTAACTGAATTTTTTTTCTAGTTCATTGAAATTCTTATCTTTTTAGTATTATATTTTAGACTCAAATATTCTTTTAATTTTTTTCATTTTAAAAGCAATATATCATATTAAATAAATTAATAATGTTGCTTATAAAGTTTAAACGTGCAGTAATTTTTAATTTCTTTATTGATTAAGGTATTACAGATGTGTCCTTTTCCCCCCGTTGTCCCCCCACTCATGCCTTTACCCCCCTGTTGTCTGGGTCCATTGGTTAGGCTTTTATGGATGCATACAAGTCCTTTGGTTGATCTCTCCCCCTTACCACCACCCTCCCTTACCTTCCCTGTGCAGTAATTTTGATATTTAGCATAGAAATGGCTAAACAATTTTCTTTCTTAAGACCATATCAGGATGGCATCCACTATTGAACAAAGAAAACAAGTTCAAAGTATGAATAACCATCATATATATCTTTTTTCAAAATGCCTATGCTTATAAAATCAGTGCATCTTATTTTTCATCCCTTAAAACAAGAATATTAAATTCTTAGCCTGGCCAATGTGACTCAGTTGGTTGAGCATTTTCCCACGCACAGTGAGGTCACCTGTTAGATTCCTGGTTGGGGCACTTGCCCAGGTTGTGGGCTTAATCTCCTGTAGAGGCATGCAGAAGGCAGCTGATCAATGTTTCTCTCTCATCATTGTTTCTATTTCTCTCTCCCTCTCCTTTCCTCTCTCTCTAAAATAAATAAAAACATTTAAAATTAAACTTAAAAAGATTATTAAATTCCTAGTTCTTTGAATGATTTCTTTTATGTTCAATGCTTTCATTCTCCTTTTTAAAAATCAGTTTCCTTTTTCATATTATATTCCCAACATGTTTTATTCTAATTTTTCTCCTGTGCTACATTTCTAATGAGATTTTTAAAATGATGGTTCAAGTAGTTTAAATTAAATAACCAATTAGTTAACTCTGTTACTAATTTCACAAAAACCTTTTATCATTGTCCCTGCTGAGTGTATGTATTAAAAAGTACTGTTACTTCAGTTACTAAATTTCATTGGGATATAATTAGTAATGTTATGTTAAACTCAAGTGAAGTTAGGTAGTGTGCATGTAATTTAGAAGACATGTCTGGATGAACCAGAGCATGACTTTTGACAGTATACCTAAAGCACAAAACAAGCAAGTGTAGATCATCTGGTGACCATGGGCTGGGTGTCCTTTAATAATTTCTAGTTTTATTCTCTCTAACTGGGTTAGTAGGACTAGCTATTTCATATCATTTCTTTGAGAATTGTTATGTAAGCATATGAAATGCTTAGCATAATATCTGATCATAATATGTACATCAATACTATTAGTTATAATTTACTTCGATTATATCAAATGTGGTTACTGAAATATACCAAATGATAAGGGAATACTTCAAACATAGTTATTCCTAGTGCAAATATAATATGGTGCACAAGTACCATAAAATTTCCTATTGAATATGGTAATGAAGTGCTTAGAGTGAGAGGGGTTAATTATCTGAAGAAAGAGTTTGGGGACCAAGTCTTTCAAGTCTTTTATAATTTTACAGTTTATATAAATGAAAACAGTTTTTTTAAATGTAACTTGAGAAAAAGCGGAGCACATTGAACATTCATTTTTATTACACAAGAAAACAGTTAAAATAATCTCTGATTAAACATTTTTCTTTATTTTTTTAACTTTTTATTTGCAGCTTACATAATCTAAAACTATCTATTAGTTCATTCCTGGGAACTGAGAATACAATTCATTTGTCTTTATTGGAAAAGAAAAGATTGGAAGAAAACACTGAAGTTGTGTAGTGTAAAGAACTTTAATTGGAATAAAATAAACTTGGCTTCAACTTGAAAATCTCTGGCTATCTAGTTTGGCACAGCACTTAGATTCTATGAACTTGAATTCCTTTATCTTGAAAAGGTGAACAATATACTTAAATCATGATGTTGTTTGGGGATTGCTATACAGTAGGTCCTCAGGTTACGTTGGAGATCCGTTTCTACTGCGCGATGTAACGTGGTTTCACTGTAAGTCGGAACCCACCTACTAAGCACCTACGTCACTCACATGGAGCACATACACAGCAGTAATGAAGCGAAACAGTGAAAAAATATTAAAATAAAGATAACCATTCCTGACCTTTCCTTGTGGTAAATAAATAATAAAAAACAAAAAGCACATATATACATAGGTCAAATGACAGATTTTTTAATAAATAAATGGGAGATGGTGACATAACCATGAAATTACATACATTGAGTCTGACGTAAGCCGAGGACTGCCTGTATATGTACTAAAACACATATTTAGCAATCTTTATTTGGCACATAGTGAAGCCTTAAGATAATGTTTGTTGAATAAATAAATCACTAAATTGTATTTTTACCTGAGGGACTATCAAAAATCTGGATGTAAGAATGTGGAACTAATGAATAACAAATGGGTAATAACACTATAAGAAAATTCCTAGTATTACATTTAAATACATCTGAACATCCAAAATATGGGCTGAGATCTCTGTATAGTAAAATCTTATTCAATTTATTTGCTCTCTATTCAGTTAAAATTGTCTTTAGATGATCTTTAGAAATTAGTGCAGGTAGCTATAAAAATATAAAAACAAAATCCATAAAATTTTGATCCAAGTAGATAATATTTGACATTTATATCCACTCATGTTATGGGCTTTATACATATAGTTTTGATCTAGACATATTTACTTTTCTAAATTCTTTTTAAACAAAAATGCAATTTATCTTATAATCCTAGCTTTGGTTTCATTATTTTTCTTTTTTTAAAAAATATATTTCTTTATTGATTTCAGAGAGGAAGGGAGAAGGAGAGAGAGATAAAAACATCAATGATGAGAGAGAATCATTGATTGGCTGCCTCCTGCATACCCCCCCACTGGGAATCGAGCCCACAACCCAGGCATCTGCCCTTGGCCGGAATTGAATCTGGGACCTTTCCTTCAGTCTGCAAGCTGATGCTCTATCCACTGAGCCAAGCCAGCTAGGGCTTCATTATTTCTTTAAATATTTTTTTTTTCCCAGTGCATGAGGTATATAATGTCAAAGTATATTTTGCATCATTTAAAATAAATTATTTTTCTTAAACATTTTGGAGAGCTCCAGTGATGGTTTCCTTCAGCACTTTTTTCTTTTTCTTTTTTTTCCTTTCTTTTAATGTATCTTTATTATTTGAAGTATTACAGATGTCCCCCTTTACCGCCCCGATGACCACCTCCACCCCACTCCTGCCCCTTCCCCAGGCTTTAACCAAACTATTGTCTAAGTCCATGGGTTATGCGTATGTGCATATAAATTCTTTGGTTAATCTTTTTCTGCTTGTAGCCCTCCTCCCCCTTCCCTATGAGATTCCTTGTCTCTGGATCTAATTTGTTCATCATTTTATTTTGTTCGTTAGATTCCACATATAAGTGAGATCATGTGATACTTGTGTTTCTCTAACTGGCTTATTTTGCTTACCATAATACTTTCCAGATCCCTAAAAGCTGTCTCAAAGGTTAAAAGGTCCTGCTTTTTAGCATTTTTTCTTTAACATAGGAACACTTGAGAGATTTATAAAACACTGATGGTGTACAGTCAATAGATTTTTCCAGACGTTTTTCTCTACCTCCATAAAATATTGCCATTTCACAGCTTCAGAGATTAGAAGGAGGGGAAAGAACAAAGCTAATAACCAGAGATATAGACATAGATTATAGATGATATAGATATAGATCTAGATATGTAGAAAAATGATATAGAGATAGTTAGAAAAAGTCTTCATCAGTAAGCCATTAATCTTTGGTTCTATCCTCTGTCATTAATCTTTGATAATCTTGCCATTATTTACAATCAGAATTCCAGAACAAGTTGGCATTTTAGATTTAAAATATTTTTAAAATGCTGTTTTTTTTCAATTACATCCCCAACTCTAAAAAATTCATTCCCCCAAAAAAATTGTTTAGAAGGAAGATCTATAAAGAGAGAAATAAATTACAACTCTTGCAAAGTCATTTCATTGCATTAGATTTTATTTTCTCCAAAATAAGTAAGACAGTTTACTATTTTTTTGGCCTAATTATTTTTCCCCTGTGGGGTTGGAGATTGGCTGGAGAGAAAGATCACATTACAACCTCAACCAGTGCTTAGGGTTGGCAACTGAGACATGGATACGGTACAATGAGGTGTTTTTAAATAAGGGGAGAGTAATAAATGATAACATTTTCCTTCCTATTCATCTGAATATCTAAATTATGTATAAAATGATTAAATATGTATTATACTTTCTGCAGGATAACGTATGTTCTGCTTGAAAAAAGGAACCATTTATGTATTTACCTTTAAATTCTATTTATGGAATAAATGTGTATATGTATGTAAAATATGTGGAGAAGGCAAAATAAATGTTGGTTTTATGTTAGTAACTAAAATGCTTCTTTCAATTATGTCTGTGAATCTCATCTATAGGTCTCCTCTATCTGATATTAAGTACTTGTTTTATTATCAGGGAAATATCTGAAAATAATACTGGTCCACACAATGCTAAACCCACTTCCCCCTAATCATTTACATGTACAATAGCTAAACACCATTTTCAACACTATATTTTTTGCTCTTCCTTGTAACTATTGTTGAAGATAAAATTAGATCATCAGAAGCTAGTGGTGTGTGAAGGACACAATGCCTCTCTATCACCGTTTAACAATAATTAGTGGTGTATAACCCAGAGCCTTGAAACTGAAAATTTTAAGTATTCAAGCATTCTATTCATACAAAATATTCACTAGATAATAGTTTTAGTATTCATTAAAATTATTCAAAACATATCTTTGCAAAGGGGACATACAATTTTACCCAAATTAATTTTGTAGATAATTCATTAGTGTTTTTTTTTAGTTCAGTTATTTCTTTAATGTTGTAGCCTAAACATTTCCCTAGATATAAATGAAGGGTAACATACTATTCCATCACCCTCATAATTTGAGAAGGATATATTATCAATTTCAGGTAATTTCTGACTGTACATTCCTAATTCTCAACTTATTTGCAATTATGCGGTATATATGTTTGTAGTAGGAACTTTTAGGACATAATAGTGAACAAAAATTGGCATTTATTTAAGTCTCACTCCTTTTAAACCTAAGACTCAAACTAGGCAAAGGAGTATAGCATGGCTATATAATGCTGACCTTAGAATTTGTGTAGTATGGAAGCATTCCATAATATATCATATTTTCTCTAATTCACATAGCAATTAAGCATTAATTAACCCACTTAGTAAATAAATATTTGTTAATTCCTTAATGTCTTCCAGGCACTGTCCTTGGAGTTAATGATATAAGAGTGAATAAACACGGTCACTGCCCAAGAACCTTACATTCTTGATTTAAGGCTCCAAGCAGTGCACAGACAATTGCAAAATAGTCATAACATCCTGGAAGCACATAAATAAAATAGATAACTTAACAAGCATTGGTATTATTGATCATTAAATAAAATTCTGTAGGAGAACATATGCTATTTTGCATCCCATCTGATTATTATTTTAGTGTCAGATAGGTACAAAATAAATATTTGTGGAACAGAAATAATAACAGAAGACATTTTCTTATATGGTGGTTAATAAGAAACAAATGTTGACTACAAGTAAATATCCAATATTTTATATGTATGTAAGTTGGTATTCAAAAGGAAGAATAATCTGAATCAAAATTAACATGTTCTTAAAATTATTTTCATCAGCGGGTTCATGAACATTAAAATAATGGAAATACCTTAATTATAATAATACATGCCAAAATCACCTATCATTCATTGGGCATATCAATTTATGGTATATAATTACATATTTATTTTCTTAGTCACAGATTACATTTTCTTTAGGAAATCAATTAAAAATACATGCCAGAATACTATGTAAGGAAAAGCCAATGACATAAGCTACCTGTAATACATTTTAAACGAGTGAATTTAATGTCCATTTTCAGTAAACAGTGCCCTAGCTGGTTTTTCTCAGTGGTTAGAGCGTCAGCCCACAGACTGAAGACATTAAATGGGTTTGATTCCAGTAAGGGCACATACCTCTGTTGCAGGCTTGATCCCCACCCTGGTTGGGGCATGGGTGGGAATCAGGCAATCAATGTGTCTCTCTCACATCTATGTTTTTCTCTCTGTGTCTCTCCCCTTCCCTTCCACTCTCTCTAAAAATCAATGAAAAAGTTATTCTCAGGTGAGGATTAACAAATAATAATAACAATAATAAATATATAAAAAAGGCTAATATGCTAAGTGTCCCCTCTGGAGTTCAACCAGGAGACCAGGTATTCGCTCGCTCACTATGACATGTGCTGACCACCAGGGGGTGTCATGGAATGAAGGAAGGCCCTGGATGATCGCAGGTCAGGCCTAGGGACCCTATCTGTGCACGAATTTCTTGTACCGGGCCTCTAGTAAATATATAAATAAGAGCACTGGTAGAACATTAAAATTATTTTCCTCAACCCAATTATTATACTTGCTATTTGGTAAAAATTTAGGATTCAATTACAAATGAAGATAATAAAAGATTGTTATAAAATAATACAGTGATAATATTAATTCTTCTAAGAATTGCATAACCATTCACACTGATAGATAAATAAAAAAAATTGTACTGATATTTGATATTGAAAATTTTTAACAGGAATTTTTAAGGCACATAAAACAAACGTAAGTATTAAATTTGTTTATTTTTATCTGAATTAATTATCATACAAGTACTTAGAGTCTTATTTATACAATATGGTGACATCTCCCCTATGGTTAAAATTTTCCTGATAAGAGCCTTAGAACTTTCTCTTTTCAAATATTATAAATGAAAAATTACCACAAATAACAAGCCTAGCAAAACAACATTCTGACTGCATTGTCATATTTATTATAAAACACTTGGTTCATTGCATTTTGGCATTTTATACAACTGGTTCTGACAGTGATTAACATGGTTTGGGCTTCTGCAGTTTCACCCAAGAGAAATAAAACACCAAAATCTCTGCAGGTGTGTAATGGGCCAGAGATTTACAATCTGTTCTGCAAAGTCAGACTTCAAAGACTTGAAAAAAATCCTAAAGTTGGCAATGCTTCTATCTTCACTGTTATTTAAGGTATTTTCCATATTTCAAAAGGAACTGTGTGGCTAATTGCAAACAATTCATCTGCATTTTGACTTCTTTGTAAGTCTCATCAGAGGACAGTTTGCGTCATACATCTGCACGTTCCAGAACAGACAGCACCTATATGAAGCAGCAAGTTAAATAATTAAGTATTTACTTGTACTTCCAAGGAGACTTCACTTACTTGAAGTATGTTGCATGTTTAACTGATGCTAAGGAGTAGTTGGGAAGTACCAAGGTAATTACCAAATGACAATCAGGCAGCAGCACCTGGGCTATGGCAGCCCCAGGAGAAGTGCCCATAATTGCTTCCATGATTGCTTGGTGTGAACTTAATATAAAACTTACCCAATTAGGGTCAGAATACGAATGATGATTTCAATTATAGGAATGTTCATCTTCCTGAGAGCTGCTCACAGAGGAAAAAGTTCAAATGGTGCTATTTAAATTTTTAAGTACGGGGGTTTGTGCATTTTAGTGAATATCAGGTCTATATGTGTGCTTGGCAGAATACAGATTGTCCCATTTTTATAATTTTCTTTTTATGTATTTTCATCTCTATACCTTACACTTCTATGAGTAAAGAAACAATAAACAAAACACAAAGAGATATCATTTTAATGATATGCCTTGCGGAAAATCAGCAGTGAATTACTCAATGAAAGTACCCAGTAACCTCTCTGTCAACCAAGGCTATTGCTAAAAGAAATGGAATAAATTGAATAATGGGCCAATATTTTTAGTCAATTTAACCACCAAAGGGTTTGACTGCTATGACGACATTTTGCCTGAAGCATAATTCTCTTTACTTCAAGCACATTTGTTGAAAATTGTCAAAGTCATAGCTGCATACATTAACCATATCAGCCAGGGTGGCAAAGAGAAAAGCCGTCTTCATTATAGCAGATTGCAGCCTTCTTTCCAACACCTCTTATCATGTCATTGATCTGTTTAAAAGTCAAAAGTAATCTAAATTTTAAAAAATGAAATAAAGCCCCTTAAATATTTGACCCACAAAAAATATTAGGTACTACATTTATGTACTTTTTTTTAACCTGAAAACCATCACACTACTATACATTTTTAAAGCTTGGGCACTTTAAGAATATGAATAAAAATAAAGCATTCATTTATCAAAACTATTCCTTAAAAAAGGAAATAAAATACCTAATTGAAAATGTGCTAAAAGTTTTCAGTAGTATGTGTAACATTTTTCCATATGACAATGTTACACAATCCTACACTTAATTCTCCTTCTATTTCTTCTAGGTTTTTGTGGTAGGAAAAACATAAAATCCAGAACACACATCAGAATCACAAGGGTATGTTCCTTACTTAGTTTCCTGTCTGAAGTTACTGGAAAGTACCAGCCAGGATGCTCTAGTCTAGCAAGTTTCAATCAATAACCTTAACCTGAAGCCAGTGTTGACCTAACTGAACTTGAACTCACTCTAACATTTTATTACAAAGATAGAAAGCTGTAAAAATTCATTGTTTTAAAGTAAAAAAAAATGGATTATTTTAGATTCATATAAAAGCCCTAATTTATGTAGTGCTGTTAATTTTGACGGTATGATGTGCTTTAATCTCTCATTCTGCTTGCCCTGTGTGACAGAAATGCTGGAGCTATCTGAAGGTTACAAACAATGCTAACTAATAATGAGCTCTTATGTCTTTGTAGGTTTCACTGTGATGAATATCCATAGTGTTTCCCCATGACATAATTCTACTGAGGAAAAAACACGTCTTGAAAACACAGCTTGTGCTTTCACCTTCAACTATAAATCGTGTGATTTTTAAAATGAGATAAACTAAAAATGAGACACAGACACACATTTTTGTCATAGCCCTGCAATTATTTTTATTACAGGTACTAACTAATTTAATATGCAAATGCATACATGCTATAGAAAGGAGAATCAATATGCTCTCTGTGGACTATATATTTTTAAACTCCAGCCTTTTACTCAGGAAACAGTAATACCTTTCTGAAACAAATGCAGCAATTATTTTCCTAGAAAAAAATGATTACTTTTTTAAAAGCCTTAACATAAACAAGTCTCCATGTTCAACGCCCATTTTGGTGCGGGGGGTGGTTATAGTTAAGTTTAAGAATCCATTTCATAATTTTGAGCATTACCTATTAGTTTCTATTATAGCGTCAGGCAACAGAGAATGAAAACAACCCAAGACACACATGTAAGATCTTTCTCCAATGCATCTACTGTTCATGTAAAAATATAGAATCAAAGTAGCACAGCCCTTTACATAATAAATAGTAATAAACTAGATTTTTTCATATGTGCACGTTTTGTGTAAAGGCTAAACTGAGTTTTTAAATAAGACTCCTGAGTTGTTAGCACTGGCTCTCCCAAGGATTTGGGTGTCTGTGGACTTTAATTAGAGTGAAGTTCAACATGAAATGTTACTAATTGAATCTACAGGTGTTGTAATCAGAAGTTAGTATTCCTTTTGCATTATATTTTTGCTTCCATGACTTCCTCACAGTTTTTAATATAAAAATGACTTCATTGATTTACCTCTAACAAATCTCTATTTCAATAGATTATGTACATTAGCTATCTTTCTCAATATAAGCGGACTATGAAATGACCTTATATAAAACTCTATACAAGGAGGATTAAATTTGGAAATTCTATGTACAATGATCACAGAAAGCAATTATTTGTTTAACAATTTATTTCTCTACCTTCTTTACTGTATGTGAAGTGCCATACAGCCTACACATTTTGTGAACATGGGACAAAATGCAGGCCTTGGTGAGACTTTCAGTACTCAGGAAGATAACAGCTGTTGTAACTCTCATGTACAAATTTAGACTTTATACATGACACCATGTCAGCGAAATAATTTACTGAGAGTATGCAATTAACTCAATAGAGATGCTCTTAAAATCATCACACAAAAACTTAGACTCCTTGTAGATATGTGTATGAATGTTGATGTAGCCTTAACTATATTATTTCTTTCTATAATGTAATAGAATCATCTCAATGTTAGTGGAAATACGATACTAGAAAAATCTTAACAAAATGTGCAGAAAATAAATTCACACCGCATATAATGACAAATATATATATATATATATATATTAAACAAAATTAAGTTCCAGTGCACATTTTATGAAAAATTGAAGAACAAATTGAAACTTTTGATTTTTTTTACTCCCCAAGAATATGTATCTCATTATGCAAAGAATTTTAATACTGATTTATAGGTGAACATATAGAGAAATTATCAAGGACAGTCTTTCATTAGATTAATGAAAAGTAGTTTCTAAATATATGCATGTCACTTTAATGAAAAGAGTGATGACAGTAATTTCTAAATGACCTACAGATGTGTTTATGAAGCACCTGCCTATATCAAATAGGAAAATCATTAATTTAATTTCACATATATCAAATGGGGGAGTGTGGGCAATTACAGATGTTCCTATTTGATATTCACATGCAGACATCTAGCAATTTCTCCAAAAGGAATGTTTCTGGTAAGCAAAATTTGGGGAATATCTTGAAAGGCAGAAAAGATACTTCCTCTTTCATTCCAAACTGTAGTATCTGAAAAGTAGAACAATTTGAAGACACTCCAACTACCTCAGCAAACATGCAGCTACCCCTGCACTGGAGAACATCTGGCTTCAGAAAGGTGAGATGTAATTACTGCAGGGAGACTGAGCTATTCCATATGCCTAATCTCATTGGGCAGATCCTATAATTTGCTGGAGGTCTAAATAAGAGTTGTATGGCCTTAATTGTTTTTGAAAAGCATACCCAAGACTGATGCTACCTCAAATAGCATCCAGGATTATTAGTAATAAAAAAAGTATACCCAAGGGCCTTTCCCAGATAACTGAAATTCATTCTTTTACAAACACTTTCAGAAAATGTTAGTTCCCTTTAAAAAATTATTGTTGAGAGTATTGCAGATGTCACCCCTTTCCCCCATGGCCCCTCTCCACCTGGTTCCTGCCCCACCCCAAGTCTTCACCACCCTAGTGTCTGTGTCCATAGGAAATGCATATATGAGTATAAGTTCTTTGGTTAATCTCTCTCTCCCCTTCCTTCTGAGATTTTTCAGACTGTTCCATGTTTCCATGCCTCAGGTTCTATTTGATCACAATGTACATGTTCTTGCTTTCTTAAGTCATGTGGTAGAGATAGTTAGCTATCCCCATATATTCATAGGGAAGAGTTCTGATGGAAGTAGCTTCCCAAACAATGAGTATCTGTCCTTGCCCCATGTACTGTGCATCCAGATATGGCCTTGAGACAAGTTCTTGCTAATGTGAGGTTTTTAAGAAGGGGTGGGTCTTCTTCATTTTCTCAAATTCATTCTGCTGACCAGAAGCAGAGGATTCCAAAATCCTGTACAATGGTGGAGCTGCAAGATCGAAGACACTTGGATACTGGGTGTGGAAAGCCACCCTCTGACATGCAACTCTCACATTGGACTGTCAGGTAACAGAGAAAATAGTTTCTAATCTGCATATACACTGTGATTTCAGAGATTACTTGCTTTAGCTGCAATTGTTACTCTCCAATGTCAGGGCTATCATTATATTTGCTAATCATGGGTCATAAAATGTATTCAATAACCACCCAGAACTACAGTCCCTTGAAAGAAAATATTGCTATGAATCTTTCTTTTCTTATGTCTATATAAGAAATAGATGAATAAATGTAGAATTATAAATGGTATAGTCTGTGCTGGGAGGAGTCTGTACAAACTTGCAGGCATGAGTAAAGGCAGTGCATGAGAAGTAGTATTCCTAGGACATTACACTGCAGATGATCCTCTGTAGTCCCAGATGACTTTGAAGCAAAGGAGTGGCTTCGTGAGCTCTATAACAGTGCACATTGGTATTGACAAAAACAAGTCCAGAGGTGGGAAGACCAGTTAGTAATCAATACTCTCATAATGTTCCAATAAAGTGTAATGAGGGCCTGCAGTGGGGCAGTAGTGATAGGAATGATTAATTTGATTTGGGAGACAAGTTGAGATAGGTTTAGTTTACTCTAAATGGTTGTATAAAATATTAAATATTTAAGGAGAGGCCAATTTAGAAGGAAATATGATTAATTCAATCTTTATTACATTAAATGCCAACTTTCCTTAAGGAGTTAGGATCCAGGAGTTAGATACATGGATCAAAAGATCAGAAATAAGTCTGACCTGAAAAGAAATTTTTGATTTATGGAAAGTCAGCCTTTGTGATTTTGCTCACATCTAAGTTTACAGTTATGTTTTGAATGTTGACGTTGTTAAATATAATATCTTTTACTATAATTGATGGATCATATGCTTTAAATTTTATTTTACACTTGTTTTATTAGGTAACAACATTAGATGAATAATTGGTATTAGAATTAATAAGCTTTGTTAGAAATACACATAAAATTTCTTTTTTAAAAAATGTATTTTTATTGATTTTTAAAGGGATATCTCTCTATCACATTAGCAATATTCTAGTAAAGCATTTAAATTAATTTTTGCTGTAACACCATTGTACTAGGGCTTCCAATAATCTGATTGTTATGTCATACTGTATATAAAATTAGACTGATTATATATACATATATATATGTATATACAAAAGATAAATACAAGACAATGTTATTTTTGAAAATATAAAATAGAATGTCTTTCCATTTCTACAGCACAACTGATTTCAATAATTTAAGCAGATCACGTACTATAGATAATTGCTAATGTTAGCAAATATCTATAGTATTTAATTGCTGATTTTGAGGGATAAAGAGTTAGAAACATCAATCAGCTGCCTCCTGAACACTCCCTACTGGGTATGTGCCAGCAACCAAGGTACATGCCCTTGACTGGAACCTAACCTGGGACCCTTGAGTCCACAGGTCAACACTCTATCCACTGAGCCAAACTGGTTAGGGCAGAAATACACATAAACTTTCTATGTCCTACTTACTAATGTTTCTCATTGCTAACATTAGCAATTATCTATAATACTTAATCTGCTTAAATTATTGAAATCAGTTGTGCTGTAGAAATGGAAAGACATTCTATTTTATATTTTCAAAAATAACACATTGTCTTGTATTTATCTTTTGTATATACATATATATGTATATATAATCAGTCCAATTTTATATACAATATGACATAACAATCAGATTATTGGAAGCCCTAGTACAATGGCATTATAGCAAAAATGAATTTAAATGCTTTACTGGAATATGGCTAATGTGATTCCCTTAATAGGCTTTGATAATTTGTATGATAAAATATCATTTATGCTTAGAAATATAATTTTTTTAATTTTTAAAGGAAATTTTTGTTTTCATAGATTTTGGATCACATTTTTATGCAGCACTTGCAATATTCCAGGCATAGCAGAAACATCTACAGACCACAAGCTCAACAGAATATTGTTCTCTCAATTTGCTTATTGACTGTAAGTGGAGTTATGAGAGTATTAGTTTCCCTCTTTTCTCCTCAAAAATCCATGTCCACATAGGCCTGGAAGTAAGAATTGGTATTTCTGATCTCAGAGAAGAGAACCTTATTATCAATATTATGTCAGAGATGTCTTAGATACATACTGTTGTATCTCAGTAGGAAGAATTCATTCAGTGGCTTATAATTTGACCAAAAACTGTATTCTAGAACACACATAGGCGTATCTGATTTCCAAGAGGTTTAACCCTTTATTCATTTCCATTTCATCCATATCATTCTTATGCTTGTCCCTCATCAGAGTATGTGTGGCTTGATAAAATTGATCTCTCTAGCTTAAAGATGCAATAATACAATGCTGAACTAAGAATAGTTTTTCATGGACTTGCATTGCTTTGAAAACCTCAACAAAAAGATAATAAAAATAGACAGAGATTAATACATTTCTTTTAGAAATGCTGCCATTTAGTCCCCCAAAAATATGCTCATTTGCATGGTTGAAATATAGCATACTGAGTTCCTTAGCCCCTTCCACCCTTCTCAGTCAAGCCTAACACCCATGAATCACTGGCAAGTGTAATGAGGCTGTAAAAGAGGACACTCTGGTGTAGAGATTGTGCCAGGTTCCTTAGGGCTCTTGAGACAATGATTTATATTTGTTTGAGTTTACACAACACCACTGTTGTATTATAAAGTGTTTCAGAAATCACCGACTGATGACCTGCAGTTAATTTTACACAAGTTCACATTAAGTGCTACCCACTGTCTGCAAGCTTCCTTCCTATTTGCAGCTTTAATTTTTCATTGAAATCAATGTTTGGTTAACCAGGCACTAAAGTAACTTCTCAGTCTTAAGTTATCCATTTCTGTACCACACATATATTATACTCTTAGTTTACAATAAACTTAACAGCATGCAGTAAATATGTCTTCACAATAAATATTTCTTGGGGAGATTATATTTAAATAGATTTCATAAGATTGGTGCTCAGTTTCTCCCAAATTTGTTATCAATTTTATTTTCTGTACAAATTTTTTCCTTTGGTCAACAGTCTTTAAATTGGACAGTTTAATTCATCACCACAAATGATTTTCAGAAATCACTAGGGATGTGAAAATGCATATTCAACTCACACAGTTTTAATTGAACCCATCCATACCAACCAATATTGTTCCCAGATAATCTTTCTACTTTGCTGTTATTCATTTCATTGAACTGTGAACATAAAAGCTAGTTGTAAAAATATTTTCCCTGGATCTTAGTTGTATTATCTCTTTGGGGAGGATTGATGTGACACTCTAATGTTAATAGGACTCACCTTGGTTTAACTAAGAAGTTTTTTTTTTTAGTTGATTTTAAAGAGAAGGGGAAGGAGAGGGAGGGAGAGAGAGAGAGAAAGAGAGAGAGAGAGAGAGAGAGAGAGAGAGAGAGAGAGAGAGAGAGAGAGAGAGAGAGAGATATTTGCTGTTCCACTTATTTATTCATTTATTGGTATATGTCCTGAATGGGGATTTGAACCCACAATCTTGGTGTATTGGGATGACACTCTAAGTCTAAGCAACTGAGCTACTCAGCCAGAGCCTTAGCCAAGAAGTTATTACATAAGTACTTATATAAAACAAAACTCAGAATATTCTAAAAACAATGGTTTGGAATAGACTGACATACCTCCATGTGAGGTTGTGGGGATGAGAAGAGATAAACGAAAGAACTTATATACTTATATACATAGCCCATGGACACAGGCAATAGGGTAGTGAAGACCTGGGGCGGGGTGGGTAGGGGCTGGGAAGATGGGAGATATTTGTCATACTATCAACAATAGGGGAGGGTGGGGGTAAGGGGGGGGAAATCAACCAAAGGACTTGTATGTATGCATATAAACCTAACCAATGGACACAGACATTAGGGGCTGAGGGCATGAATGGGGGAGTGGGGGAGGCAATGGGGGGGATAAGGACACATATGTAATACCTTAGTCAATAAAGAAAAATAATATATATATATATATATATTTTTTTTTTAAATAAAGTAATTCTCTCCACTGTTAAAAAAGTAAAAATAAATTAAAAAATGGTTCTTAACTGGGGATGAGTTTGAACTTTAGGGGACATATGGCCATGTGTGCAGACATTTTTGATTGTCACCCTGGGGGAGGTTGTTGGGCAAGGCTATCAAGAAGATGTGACTTCCAGTTTGACTCATGAGTTGGATCTGGGCAATTTCAGGCTCCCCCTCCCCTCCCCTTTCTTTGGAATGTATGTTCCACTTGCCCTCCCTACTCCCAGAAGGTGCCCATGGATACAGACCATCTGGAACATGTGTGTGACTAGCTCCAGCTAAAGCCTCAAGCTAAACTTTTAAGATTTGGCACGGGGGGTGGGGTGGGGTGGGGAGGCGCGGTGTGCAGCCATCCCAGACCAGCCTCCACATATGTTGAAGAGTCTCTGTGAAACATTATTTAAAAAGGCTTATTTAATGGATCACAGCATTCATACCTCCACTGAGGTTTAGCGTTGATCTTCTATTTTTAGAACAGAATGACTTATTTTCAGACAATGTTGGAGAAGCAATCATCCAGATTTGTCCAGAGCAAGTCAAGAATAAATAAATAACTAGATCACTCTTTCTAGTCTGCTTAAACCACTTTCTCAAAAACAATAGATCCACTTCTTCTCTGAGTCTCCCCACTTACTAGCATATTCTTTCTTCAGGTATCCTTGTGGCTATATCCAAATGTCGCGCTACATAATATTACACCGCCCATCTTTTCTGTTTTCTTCTCTCCTTAGCTCTCACCACAATTGCTATACTACGTCCGTGACTCACCTGGCATTATCATCCACAGGCCCGCTACATGCACGTTTCTTCAGTCAGTGAGTTAATTGTGTGTTTTTGTTTTATCCTCTGTGCCTAGAGGAGTACCTGGCACACAGTAAGTACCTAATGAACGCTTGTCAAATAAATGAGTGGGACTTGTACGCATGCATGTAAGCATAACCAATGGATACAAGACACTGGGGGCGGGGGGGAGGGAGGGCAGGCAGGTGAAGGCATGTACTGGGGGGTAGGGGAGGCTGGGGGAAGGTCAATGGGGGGAAAAAAAGGAGACATATGTACTACTATTTGTAATACTTAAAACAATAAAAAAAATAAGGGAGAAAAGGAAATATAAATAAATAAATAAATAAATAAAAACAATTCCCACAAAACAGATATATTTACAGGCAAAATAAAAAATGAGTATTAAAAAAAAATAAAGCTATCTACTCTTTCAAAAAAATAAAAAATAAAAAATGAGTGATGAAAAAAAGCCTGAATACAAGTTTTGTTAAGTTATACTAAAAGAAACTAGTCCAATCTGTGGGGGCTGGGAAGCTGAATACAAAGTCATTGTAACTTTTCTAACCTTAGGAAAACTCTCTCTCTCCTCTCTCACTTCTCTCTCTATCTTTGAGGTATTCTTTACACAACAATATATTTAAGATACACATATTCACACAAAAAAAGCACATGCATGTATTTCTTTGTCTTATATAGTTTATTATTTGATACATTACATTGTGACATATTATTAATTAGTTTCCTAAAATTTTACATATCAACCAAGTTTTCCAAATATTGATTTAGTCATTATAAGACAAATTACTATTTTGTTATATCACTCCACCCAAAGATAAAAACCATTTTTTTATTATATCATGTAGTTAAATATAAAGTATATATTAAAAGTTGACCTGCCAAAATTATAAGGCTGTTTCATTCCTGATTTATAATCTCCTCATAAAAACCATATGAATAGTAAAGGACAATATTTTATTTAGGTGTAAATTAAGAAAAATGAGTGTATATATAGTTATGTAAAATTGTATCCCTTAAATGCCAGTGATAATCTAATACTTATTGAAACTAAAATAAAATATTCTCACTTTTTTGAAGAAAAGTGAAAGTTAATAGTTTTTATTGTATAATTCAAATGGTCAAATTTTCATTATAAAAAAGGATAAGTAGTTGTTTAATCCTTTACTAATTTCAAGTACATTGATTTTGGAAATAGGATAGGACTTTAAAAAATATTGAGTGCAAAGGAAAAAATAAGCAAGCAAGATATCTAATGAATATGTTTTTAATACTGACAGAGAAGTCAAATTACATAGCAATACTATAAACAAATAGTTTTGAAATGAGTGTTATTTAGAAAAAAAGATCCAAGGAAAAATAAATAAATAACCCTCTGAATAATACCCACTATGACAAAATAACTCTTTGAAAAAATATTTAATACAAAAGATGATATAGAATTCATTAAACTGAAAAAATAGAGCACTAAATTGTTTCCCTGAAGCTTTAAAGCTATGCATGTTTATATGTGAAGAAGGAAGTTAAGGGATAAAGTTGAAAGGAGAAAAAAGATAAAGGAAAACATAAAAATTATAGAACCAATTGTCATTATCATGAAGTTTCCTACATTGCAATTCAGAGGAGGAAATTGCCTACCTGTGCTTCTTTTCTGAAGTGTTCTAATGGAATAGTCCCTGCTGCGTATTTATTTTCAGTTATAAAAGCCACTGACTTTAACTTTCCTAAGTGTAGCTTGAGCTTTGGAATTTTAGTCTATGAGATATGTATGCATTTTCTCCTCAATTCTTTAAAGCATAAAAATAAACAAAAATATCCAGATATTATTATTCAGGAAAAAAATGATAGATGCACCAAATTATTTGGTTAAGAGCCTTAGTGTCCTGGCTGGTGGTGCACCAGACTATGCATCCAAGGGTCTCAGGTTTAATCCCAGTCAAGGGCACATACTGGTTGCTTGTCCACTCCACGACCCAGGTCAGGGTGCTTATGGGAGGCAAGTAATGGATGGAAACCATCGATGTGTCTCTCTTACATGGTTGTTTCCTTCTCTCTCTCTCTCTCTCTCTCTCTCTCTCTCTCTCTCTCTCTCTCTCTCTCTCTCTCTCTCTCTCTCTTTCTCTTCCCCTCCCTTTCTTTCTCCCTCCCTCACACTCACTGTGAAAAGCAATAGAAAAAATATCCTCAGGTGAGGATTAACAGAAAGTTAGTAAATTAAAAAAAGAAGAGCCTTAAGAAAAGATTAATGCTCACTCCACAGAAGAATAGAATATGTTCTTAGTGTAAAGAGATAAATAAGCTTTCAGGAACTGATGTAAAAAAATGCATATCAATATAGACAGGCTTGAAAAACTTTTACTTAAGGACTCCTTAGTATTAGGTCAAAATTCCTGTGAAGTATGACTCTATGAACAGCAGCATAGAATTTTGTCTGAGCATTTGAGGAAGAACAAGCAAATGCATTAATAATCAGAACCACATGGATGCAGTACGTCATTATGATCTATTTTACACATTCATGCAAGCATTTGAGACAGAAGGTAATTTTCTTTTTAAATCATAAAATTGCAAATATCAAAAAGACATGTAAGTGGTCTGGATACTGTGGAAGCACCACTGACATTGTATCATTCTGCCAATGTGAGTCTGTACTCCAAGTCAGGAAACAAGAAAACCAAACAATAACAACAATACCTATTGAACTCTGAGATATACCACAATAAATCTAGTCAAGCTTGGTTCCCCAAGTAAATGAAATTATGGGGGGTAACTTTTCAGCTTAAATTCCCAGTCAAAAATGCCTTCATCCCTGACTTTACTGCGGTATGATAATTAAGTAATTTGCTGTTTTCTCACCATCAACATATTAATGTGAACTTATTATTTTAGGTAATCTTGCAATTATTTCCTGTGTTTTTATTTCGAAGGCCAGTTCTACTAAAGTCAGGTTCAAAACTTCCTTGTAAGAAACTGTTACTCTTTTCTAAATTTGTCTTCAAATGTTACTTCACAATACAGAAGATGACAACACTTTATCCATATACATAGATTATTAATCAATTGTTTTGCATATAGAGAATAACAAACCCTTCTGTGATGAACCGTAGTGCCTAAATTATTAATCTTTCAAAAACATTCAAATTATGCATATAAATTTGTGAGTTACATGCACTTTTATATGAGGGGATATAGTGTCATAATCTTATATATGCATTATGTGTAAATCTGTTTAAGGAAATAATCAAAATAAATTCCAAGGTATGCTTTACTTGGTATTTCTAATAACTGCCATTTTACATATTTTAGTATATACAAGCATATGTATATACATATTTGTACACACACTTACACATACGCTTCCCACCATTTCTCTGTCAAGGAAGTTGGTACTGTGGAAGTATCAAGAGAGTAAATAGACAAGGAAGTCAGTAACTCTCCCTTGGAAAAAAAAATAATCCCACCTGAGAAAACATTATTCTAAATCTTACTTTAAATGGCACTACTCATAGATAGCCAGATCAGGCCCTGAAAACCTTTAGCTAACTTAAGCACTTCTCCAGTTTTCAAGACCAGCCATCTCTGCAAGCAGCTGAGCAATGCCCGCATTCCCTCAGCCTGTGCAGTGAATTTCCAGCAGCCTTCCAGAGCATGTGTTCTCCCACCAAGCTGAGCAGGTGGTTAAATAGTCAAGGTTACTTGTGGGACAAATTTTAATGTCATTCATAAAACAATAGAGTGAACATGAAGAGAACACAGCTCATATTCCTTTTACCTATTTACTTTACCCTTTAAACAATCTAAAGAAGCTACAGCTATTGCTATAGTTAAATATTATGTTCATTTTGATGTGGTATAATCTTGATATCCTGGTTTGACTGGACAGAATGTATGTTAATTTTTAAATATGAAATAATTTCTCCACTATAGTAAGCTGGTAGGAACCAGCTGAAGTTCAATCAAAAACACTGAATTCAACAAAGATGACTTTTTCTCAGTTCAATCATGCCAAATTTAGAAATATATTATTTGAGTAAGCACCTGGAATATGGTTCATGAAATAGTCAACAGATTTACTGCATAGAGCTATCAAATATTCACACATCCTTCTAGGAGGTACTAAGGAATAAACATGAAAAGGTGGAATCAGACAACTAAATATGAGGTTCAGCCTATCTAAGCTTTGCCTTTAAAAGTAATTTTTAAGAACTTTTTTCCTGTTCTTAAAAAATATTTTCTGTTTTATCATAGCTATATACAAAATATTGTCAACATTCTTTCCATTCTAACTGATGCTTTAATTGAATGCCTCTTCTGTTAGATTGTCCCTTGTTCCACAGGGGAATGAAAGCCTATCTTTTAGGACACAGTTGAGGAGCTATTTCTTCTATGAATTTGGGAGAATCGTGTACTCACCCCACCTCCTTTTTATTTGCTAAAAATCTAAAGTTACCTGTCCTAGAAATAGGTACAGTCTTTGTCTCCCTACTGAACTGAATATTCACTGAGGCTTCAGATCTGACTGACTTCCCTGTTCATGCCCAGATTCTAGTTTATAAATAAAAGTATAAAAGTAATCTTTAAATTTCTGAATGAAATAACTTGATTAATGAGAGATAATGCTTTAGATAAATGATTATACAATAGTTTTTGGAATTTGAAGAGACCAAGAAGGTTTGGGGGAACAAAATCAGATAAAAAAGTACTTGGCAGAAAGATGCAAAAGTACTGGCTATAGATGGATTGGGAGGTAAACTAGAAATAAATCAAACAACACAAGAAAACGGCAATCTTATAGAAATTAATGATAGAATATATATTTGATTTTGTGAATGTTAATTTTTAAAAGTATCCTTATTATTATATATATTTTATTATTATCGAGAGTTACATCAACATTAAAATAATGAATATTAACTTGGGTTAGGAAACACATGTGTCATTTAACGGAGCTATGGGAGGCTCAGATATTTGGTGAAACATTATTCTGGTTATTTATGTGAGCTTGATTTTGAATAAGACTAACATTTAAATTAGTGACTGAATAAAGCAATGTGTCTTCTATAATATGAGTAAAGTTCATCCTATCAGTTGAATGTCTGAATAGAACAAGAGGCAGAATAAGAGAGAATTCTTCCTGGCTGGTGACCTTTCAACTAAGACATTGGCTTCGTACTGCCCTCTGACTTAAAATGAAACATCAGCTCTTCCTGGATCTTGAACCAGCTGGCTTTTGGATGGAACTATACCATCAGCTCTCCTGGGTCTCCAGCTTGCTGACTCACCCAGCAGGTCTTGGGACTCACCAACCTCCATAATTATGTGAGCAAATTCCTTATAATAAAGCTGTTATATTTGTAACATAAATTAAATATATTATATAAATAATTATAATATAATAAGTAATAATATGTTATATCTCTATTCTATTGTTCTGTTTCTCAAGGGAACCCTGACAAATTGATAAGTGCAGTTAATAAAGAACTTCATATTTAAAGTAATGTACATTATTAGGTAAAATGCTAATTCACTTATGCTAATAAGTGAAGACACAAAAAAGAATTCAAATTTCAGAGACAATGTGGATAAAATTGATTATCTTTGATAATATCAGAAAAGAAATGGAATGGGACACTTTTACAGTTGATTGGGAACTACGTCACAGAATTATTGCACATTTGGTGACAACATGATACCTTTGGAGGAAATAGTGAAGTATTAGAAGGAGTAAGTACAGATGTAGGAGAAACTGAGGATGCCGAGGATTCATTAGACAGTGGTTCTCAACCTTTCCAACGCCGCGACCCTTTAACACAGTTCCTCATGTGGTGGTGACCGCCGACCCTAAAATTATTTTCGTTGCTACTTCATAACCGTAATTTGGCTACTGTTAGGAATCGTAATGTAAATATCTGTGTTTTCTGATAGGCGACCCTGCTAGCAGTTTTCAACCTGCGGGTCGCGACCCACAGGTTGAGAGCCGCTGCTGTAGAGCCTAAGACCATCGGAAAACACAGATATTTACATTACGATTCCTGACAGTAGCCAAATTACGGTTGTGAAGTAGCAACGAAAGTAATTTTAGGGTCGGCGGTCACCACCACATGAGGAACTGTGTTAAAGGGGCGCGGCGTTGGAAAGGTTGAGCACCACTGCTAGAACCAGGAGCCGCTGGGACCTCCTTACTATGTTCCCCAGTTTAAACACTTGCCTGACCACAGCCCAGCTGCAAGGTAAGCTCCCCGGAAGGAAATTGTTTTGAAAGTTTGGAGGTAAATATTTTAGTATTTTTGCAGTTAAAGATCCTTCTCTATTTCCAGGCTTAGTAACCTCTCTGTACCTGGGACTGTGGGAAGTCATGTGTCCTACAGTCTAGGGGCACTCTTAACAGATAAGTATGATAGTCATTGCAATGCAACATTTAGATTTTTTCTAATTTTAAAGCACTGCACTGGGAAAATAGCAGTTGGAATCCAAAAATATCTTAGGGAGATTTTGAAGTTTATAATCCATGCTCCACTAGCCTTTATTCAACATCTCCTCTCAGTTTGACAGTGTGCTTACCCCATATGCACATGGGGCCCCATGTCTGCTTTTTGAAGCACAGCTAAGCCAAGTGGTGTGAACTGTAGGATAAAACAATTTTGAATTTCAAACCTAGTGTGGGTATCTATTACTCTAACATCGTACTATTTATTTTACCTTGTCTTTTAGTCTCTGAGTTTTAAAAATGTAATATATTCCATCTTATTTTGAACATTAAATGTAGGAGATGAAATGTTGTAGCAGCTTGTGGTATCTCCATCAAACTGAAAGCTTCCCAGGGAGGCCCTCTCCCTGTCAGCTCAGCATCTAGCCAGAACTCTGCTCCGCAGCTCCCTTTCCTCAAAGCTTTCCGTCCCATCATGTTGGCTGACAGCCTTGCTTGCTCATTGGTTAAGATATCTGAAAAATACTTGCTCTGGTTCTTAATGGCATAAAATTTATAGCTCCCAAATACAGGTGTACACATTATTTTTAACAACTTAACTAGATAAACTAATCTGACACACATTTTGCAATAAAGATGGTGTGTTCATAAAATAAGGGAAATAGGAGCCTGGATATATCTTAAGTTGATAATTTACAGCCATTAATGTTATCTATAGGCCTTTCTGTTAGACCCCAGATCAAGGATGATGGGCCAGGTGCAGAAACTCAGCAGGACAGAGAGCCCTGGATGTCTAGCAAGGGGCAAAACTGGGAAAACGAGGACCTTGCTCCTAAGGTAACCTGTCCTCCCCTAGCATATCAATGGTCATGCTCTTTGGACCCTGGATCTTTCATATTGCTGGTCAGGTGGCTCAGAAAAGCAGCAAATCCAGACAAGTGGCACTGTGCCTGCCTCAGTAGCAGCTACGTTGACTAATGACCTCTGTCCCCACCCTGGCACTAATCAATCAGTGGAGACCAGGACCCTGAAAGAGCACACTTGGAAAGCTGATGAAATTCTATTAAGACCTTGGCCGGAGCCCTCCGCTAAGATTTCCACCTGCAAGAAAGAGATAAATACGCTTAGGACAAACGACCCAGTGTGCTCTTCCTCCAAGGAGCACACCTGTGCCATTCCTCCACAGGCACATGCCCCCAACCTCTAAGGGTTCCTAGGAGACTTGCAACCAGGGGAGCAATGGACAGCTGCAACTCCTTCCGTGCTAACCCCTTGACCTGTCTCCAAGGTCCCCTTTTCTCTGTGTAGCCCTTCCCTTTGGATATCCCCATATCACATCCCCTTTTCCTTAAATAAATTAAATTGTCTTCCCTTTATTTTATTTATTAAATACATTGGGATGACATTGGTAAACATGAATATATGGATTTCAGGTATGGGTTTCTCTGTTACGCGATCTATATATTACCACTTGTATCAACCACCCAAAATCAGATATTCTTTTGTCACCATATATTAGGACCCCCTTCGCCCCACACCCCCTTCCCTCTGGCAACCACCACACAGTTGTTCCTGTTCATGAGTTTCTGTTTTATATCCCACATATGAGTGAAATCATATGGTTCTTAGCTTTTTCTGACTGACTTATTTAACTTAGTATAATATTCTCAGGATGTATCCAGGTTGTTGCACATGGCGCTGTTTCATTCAATCACCATCTGAGATGGCTATTTAGCCTGCCCATACTCCACCACTTTAACCATTAATCTTATACTTTGCGTTACTATCAGTTAAAGTTTGTGTGTGTGTGTTGTAAAGATCTGATTCTATTTTTGAGGCTACCTTCACTAAGACAAATTGGGAAGGAAGATAGAAAAAAGGAGGGTTGGAACTTGATATGAGGAAAAATAATTAGGTCAAATATTAAGTTTTCAATTTTGACATTGTTACTGAACAAATCAGAGAGTGTACAAGGAGCCCAGTTAGAAAATTCTACTTTGGTTTTTGCCTGATGTAAAGATTGTGGTATTTTCAGTGTAAAATAAAAATTGAAAAATAAAAGGTAAGCCTTTGAAAGGTGGCACATTCTTTCAAATCAGAAGCATACATTCCTATGACATAAAATTGTTAATGTAAGAAACATTCAAACCTGTGAAGAATTTTTGAGTTTATTTGAACCAAACTGTGGGCAAATGCAAGGAAGGAGAATCTCAAGGGATTGAGATAATGTTCAAGACAATAGCAGTTTTGCACCTTGATTTATACATTACAATCAGAAGAGGAGACTTAAGTGAGTTACATGAAATCCATTGGTCACAGATTAGGGAGTTCGGAGAAAGCAAAGGGGGAAGAGAGTGAGAAATCTGGGATTGGATAAAAAATACAATGATAGACACATGTTTCTTTTTGTGTAGGTGCAGGCAGGACACATGCTTCTTTTTATGTAGGTGCAAACAGGATAATTAACAGGCAACAATTCTGTCTAATAAGGAGTGAATATGCTAATTGACTGTCACACCCTCACAAAGGTAGTGGTGCCTACAGCCAATAAGGAGAGAATATGTTAATTGACTTTAGCCCTCAAATATGGAAGCACCCACACCCACAAGATGGTGGCACCCAGTCATATGGCACAACCAGGCCTGCCCCCAGGCAGGTCAGGCCACTCCGCACACCTGCCTCTGGAGTCCCCCAGTTCCCTCAGCCACCCATGGCCAGCCTGAGGTCCAGGCAAGCCTCGGATGGTGGCTGCCCAACTGCCCAGGGCCACCCAAGGCTCTGGTAACTAGGGCCAGGTGAGGCTTGTGCTGCCAGCAGTGGCAGCATCAGAAGTGTGAGGCTGAGGGACCTGCCTCCAGTGCATGAATTTTCATGCACCAGGCCTCTAGTTAAATCAATAAAAATGAAGGGATTTGTGTTCTCCCCAGAACTGGTGCCTATGCTTCAAGGGGTCTGGAAAAAGGGAAATGACTTTGCTTTTGCAAAGGCATGTTATTCTAAATGCAAAAAGACAAAGGAACAGGTTAACTTAAGGTGAAGATTAACCTTTGTTAGGGAAAAATACTGCCTTAAAACATGACTAATCATCATGTTTTTATTTATTTAAAAAATAAAAGTCTTGATTTCAGAACAACTTTGTGGTTACTTTAGGTTTCTGAGTTTACAAGTCTGCCATCC
The DNA here is from genome assembly GCA_026230045.1 of Corynorhinus townsendii. Taxonomy (NCBI): domain Eukaryota; kingdom Metazoa; phylum Chordata; class Mammalia; order Chiroptera; family Vespertilionidae; genus Corynorhinus; species Corynorhinus townsendii. The sequence goes on from JAPDVU010000002.1 coordinate 91,369,977, forward strand.
AGGCCTTCACTGAACTAGTCAGGTTAGCATGTGGACCCTTTTCATCCACAAAATCAATTTTTCTTGGTATCTGAAAGCTAGCTGAAATATGATGTTATATATTTTTGAAGGTTTGAAATGTTGACACATGCAGTCAAACCTTCCTAATTTTCACTCCTGTAATGTAAAAATTTAATAGTTTTCACAAAATTCTCAAATGCCTCAACCGTCTTCCTTTAAAATATTTCAGAAAAGGACTTCATAATAAAGTACCTAAAATTTTAAATTTTGTAGATGCCTCAAGTCAATAATTTTCCATGTTCAATAATAGAATATATTTAAAACAGATTCTAAACAAACCTGGTTCGAGAATTTGAAAAAAAAAAATGTTGGTTTCACCCTTACAAATAATGCACACCCAATGAGTTAATTTGTGTAGATATTAAAAAGTTACAGTAATATCCAAAAAATAATTACCTATTTGATCTTTTTTATGTTAGTATAGTTTGCTTCTTTCAATTCCTCAATAGCATTTTTTTTTAAAAAGATTATTCCCTCAGCCTTTTGATCACGGCTTTTAAGTATAATAATTTGTTATTTCTTAATAAGCAGAAAAGACTAAAATTTACCTCTAGCTTATAGGCTAATTACATCAAACTCTCCCCTTTCCCCCATTTTTATTTCCTATGCTTTAACATATACACATATAAATAATATGAGTCCTGGTTTGTCTCTCCCTGAAGGTAAAATATTGACACTACCTAAATTCTAATTTCACAATATGGAATTGACAGGAGTTAGAAAAAGGAACATACACTTTGTATTTCTCATTATAACTTTCTAAAGTTTTGAAGATCTTCAAAATAATTGGCGTGTACTAGTTTTCTCATTTCTGAAATAGCTACCTTTTTTCCACAATTAGATGACAACTATTAGTGAGTATGTGTATTTTTTCCAAAACTATATTCACGAAGAGTAATTAAGATCCACAACACTTCCTCAGTTTTCAAATACAGCGCTTTGTGGCGACTACCTCACTATGGACAATAGAAGGAACCACAGTGACTTTTATCTGACTAAGAATCACTGTCATTCATCTGGCCTTCTGGGCCATTCAAAGTTTGTGTTGTTGCTGTTGTTGTAGTTGTTTTCATGTGTGTGTTGGATATTGCCTGAAATAATATAATCAAAGAGAAAAAGTGTCTCACTCAGTAAATACAGTATGGAAAGGAGTTCTAGGTATAAAATAAGCAGGTTTATGGAGTCTCAGGAATAAAGAGGGTCCACCGGGGAGGAATGCATAGGTTGACAGGCTTGGAGCTGCCAGAAGGAATACATTCACAGAGAATAGGAAGGTGCCACAGGATAAGGGGAGAGGAAGGCATACATTCACAGAGGATAAAGAAAAATCAGAGTGTGGGGAAAAAGGAAACATACTTTCACAGAGGATAGAGAAATGCTGGAAGGCGAGAAACATGTTCACAAGACACAGAAAAACGTTATAAGATAAGGGGAAGAGAAAGAATGGGTACCATGTGGGATTTGGGCTTTGAAGCTGATATTCTGCAAAATGAGTGACCAATTAGAAAAGCATAGGGTAATAAAATGGGGAAGGGGTCCAATTAGAAGGGAGCATGAAGAAAAAAGAACTACAGCATTTATAAACCTTAGAAAAAGGGGCTTGATTGGTTACCCACTTAGGAACCCCTTCCTGCGTGGGAGTCTGTATTTGCTTCTAATAAATTTCCACTCTTTTACTAACAAGTCCTTTTAATCTGCAAATTTTATTCTTCAAACCGTGAAGCAAGAACCCAAGAGGGGGAGATCCACTCCCTACACTCGACGTTTCAGTACTCCTATCCTGTTAAAATTTCAAAGTAACATAGTAGTAGATTTATTTGTCTACTCTATCCTCTACCAGAAGTTACTTAAAACAAATTTAATTTGGGGAACAGAATTTTCATGGCAACTTATCAGGGAAATGAAGACTGTTTTAATAGAGTTGAACACTTTAAGTATAGACTTATTATAGCAGTATTTCCTTTAAACAGGATTTGGTTTTTCCATAGTTGGCTAAAATATTTTCTCTGTGACTTGATGCTATGATTATTTTTTTAAATCTCCCTATCCTATATATTAAAGAGCTAATATGCTAATTAGACCTCACAGCCAAACAACCTTCCAGACGTCCTTCTGGAGGACCTTCTGGATGAAGTCAGGGCTGTGAGGGTTGAGCCCCTTGCATGAATTTCATGTATCGGGCTTCTAGTTGTATTATAAAATAAGCTCAAATTTACAGAAACATTTTAAAACCAGTAGAAAATTAATGTATGCTCTTCATCTAGATTCTCCAGTTGTGGATACATATACTATTTGCTTTATAATTTTCTCTGTGTATATTAATGGAAATGTTAGCATAAGCAACTAGTTGTTGACAAAGAACATAATGAGAGCAATTAAAGCCAGACATCTAATTAAGCTGGATTAACTAAGAATCTCTAGCTTTCAGATACTGCCCTGTCAAGGGGATAAACATCCTTCTGTTCTCCTGGGAGGGCAGAAAGAACTGGTTTTCCAGTCTCCCCAGAGAAAAATGGCCCCTTCCACCAAATTATGAGGGCTGGGGCAATACAGGGGAAATTCCTCTGCTGAATCATGCTTGGTAGAAGCCAAGATGGCACAGAGGGAGGTCTTAAAGGGGAGGAATCTAGCCTGGGGAAATCTAGAAAGGTATCATATTGGGTAAGAGCATGAAACTCCTGAAGATCTAAGAAAGTGATTGGTCGGGGAGGACCAGCACATGCCCACAAAGAGCCAGGTTAATTTGAAACAAACCTCACGCCTTCCCAAACTCAAGATAATATAATCAAAACTTATCAGAGGCCTGATGCCTGTATGTTAGCTAGCATTCTCTCTCTATGGCAGTTGTGTGGGTCCACATGTGGGCCTGGTTGTGGCAACACATCACTGGCTGGAGACTAAGCTAATTGGAGGGGAACAGAGACCAAGCTGAGCTATTGGAACTTCGGCATGGACTGAAATGAACTAGGAAAGCTTCAGATACTCTGCTGATGCTGGGCTATTGGCACACCACCTCTGGGGCTCAGCCCTTCTTTTGGGCTTGGTGAGGAATAGTGTGGGCCTGAGGCTTCAGATATTAGACGTTTTTTGTAGCAACATTGAACTGAGCCACCTCACCTGGTCATGGATGAGACATCACCTAAGCCTATCCTTTTTTTTGCTCGGAAAAAAAACACTTGCCACAGTACCACCCCTCCTCATATGCCTGTACCCTTGAAATGCATTTCCTGCTTTACCATGAAATAATCCTATTTCCACCAGCAACAGATACATATCATTGTTTTCTCTGAACAATTTGAGATTAAGTTACAGATATGATGCACCATTACCCCTGAATAAGACAGGGGTAATGGTGCATATTATCTGTAACTTTTTCTACAAAAACTGATGATCTTGTTTATAGTCACAGTTCAACCATGAAAATCAGGACATTAACATTTGTACTTGATCGAATTCACAGAATAATTTAAATTTCACAAATTGTTCAATAATTTGCTTTATATCAAAAGGATTCAATCCAATCACACTTGGCAATTAGTTTTCATGCCTCCAAAGGTTCCTTTAATCCCAAACAGTTTCTTAGTTTTTCCTTGACTTTCATGATCTTGGCATTTTAGAAAATGATTTAAAGACTAATTATTTTGTAAAAAGAACTTCAGTTTGCTTTTTTGAATGTCTCCTGATCTGACTGAGGTTAAGCATTTAAACATGAATGCAACAGAAGTTGTAGTGTATTCTAATTGTATTCTATCAGGTAATGCATGCTTTTGATTTTTTCTGCTTCTGAAGGTGGTTAACTCTAGTGATTTTTTAAGGTGTTATACTCCAGAGTTGGTCCTATAAATTAAACTTTCATTTCTTTATAATTAATCATTATGGGGGGGGTATCCATTTAATTATGTAATTCTCCTATTCTTCCTCAGACATTAACCCACTAATTGTTGCAATGACTGATAAGTTCTGACTGAATTGATTGTTACTATTGTGGTTACCAAGCAGTGTTTTTCTTTTTTTTTTAAAATATATTTTTATTGATTTTTTTATAGAGAGGAAGGAAGAAGGATAGAGAGTTAGAAACATCGGTGAGAGAGAAACATCAATCAGCTGCCTCCTGCACACCCCCTACTGGGGATGTGCCCGCAACCCAGGTACATGCCCTTGACCGGAATCGAACCCGGGACCCTTCAGTCTGCAGGCCCACGGTCTATCCACTGAGCCAAACCGGTTTTGGCAAACAGTGTTTTTCTAATTCCATCCACAGTCATTAGTGGTAACTTCCTATAAGAAAAAGCTTCCTTTTATCCCAATGGATTCATTCATGTATTTATTTACACCATTATGGATTCAGGGACTCTTGAAGAGATTTTAATCCATCCCATCCATTATTTATTTTGAACCCCAAATTATCCTTTACTTGGCTCATCAGGCTTGTCATTCTTCTGCCCTTTCTTAATTTCTGAAACAATGTCCTCTAGGCTTATCTTGTATTTCCCTGGTTAGCCCTAGAATAAGTCACTTCTCCAAAAAGAAACCAAGATCTGAGTTTTCGGTCTTGCTCTGCTATCAAACCTCTCAGAGGGGAAAAAAAAAAAAAAAGAAAAAATATATATATATTGGTACACACATATCCATGTTCATATTTATTCCTATAGTTATTTTTATTTCAGTCATATGGAAAACCTTAGTAAACACTGATGAACTTGCAAATCCTTGAGATTTAGTCAAGCTTTCTATATTCATAATTTCTTTATCCAACTGCGTGAATTCAGGCTCACATCAGCCTTAAAGTATTTGCTTATTGGTTTAATTATCCTGTTTGCCACTAATCTCTTCACCATGGCAGACTTCAATATCACTTAGCCATTTTTCTTACCAAGTGTTGGCTTCCACTAAGAAACAACATTGCTTGGTCACCTTATTTGGTTCCTACACTTTTTCTAGACCTCTTTGGCATTAAAAAAAAAAATCAACCTCTCATTAGAAATAAGAAAGTAAAAAATAAAGAAGGGTAAGAGGACAGAAGAAAGGAAGGTAGGGAAAAGAAATAAGGAAGAAGCCCTGGCCAGTTTGGCTCAGTGGATAGAGCATCAGCCTGCAGACTCAAGGATCCCAGTTTCGATTCCAGTCAAGGACATGTACCTTGGTTGCAGGCACATCCCCAGTAGGAGGTGTGCAGGAGGCAGCTGATCAATGTTTCTCTCTCATTAATGTTTCTACCTCTCTATCTTTCTCCCTCTCGGTAAAAAATCAATAAAATATATTAAAAAAAAAAGAAATAAGGAAGAAAAAGGAAAATTGCTTGTTTAAAATAACAAGTTTTCCAGTGAACTTCAATTTCAGGTCCTGTATATTCTAGCTCATGAAGACAAAGAGTTAGAGATTCTAGTCCTCTCTGATCTCACATTAAACTTGACCATTTGTGGTTTTCTCATCCTGCCTTTTGTTCGAGCTATCCTCACACTTTTTTTTTTTTTTTCTGGTTCCTGTGTCATCCTTCCTTCTATGTTCATCTTCTCCCAGGGCATTCTCCAACTTCCTTACACCACTTTGCATCTCTGAAAGGTCCTGTATTTTCTGGTATGTTATAATCATGTCCATTTTGATTCTTTACCAAGGCTGCAAAATTATTAGAGCAAAGGGATTTTCTTTCTGGAATATGAATACCCTTCACAATATGTAATACAAGCCTTAAATGGCAAATGCTCATTATTTCTATGCTGTGTTTACTCTTTGAAATTATTTGAGTAACTTGCCCTCACAAAATTATAATTTTGAAAGGTCACCATTTAAAAATTACTAAAAATCACATCACTTTGGAATCAGGCCTCACCTTATTTCTTAAAAGCCAAGCAGTCTTCTTTTTCCACCAAAAAACTGAGTATCACATTAAATAAAACAAGTTAAATTGGTGTCCAAAAACTGAAAAGTAAATAAATAAATGAATAAATAAATACATAAAGAAGTAAAGAAAGAAAGAAATAAAATCTAAGAACCTGAATTATTTACAACAATGCTTCTCTCTCCACAGAAATGGGGGGTGGGGGGAAGGGGTTTGTAAATGGTTTTGGAAGGAGACCAGACTTTGGGTAGTGAACACACAATACAGTATACAGATGATGTATACTGTACAACTGAAACCTATATAATTTTATTAACCAAGGTCACCCCAATAAATTTAATTAAAATTATAAAATAATTTGCTTAATAAAATATCACACTGCATATAAGATAGATAGATAGATGATAGATAGATAGATAGATAGATAGATAGATAGATAGATAGATAGATCGATCTGGGAGAGGATTACATATTACATGTAATATTTATTAATCTGTTATTTGGATTAAGAAGTTGTTGGATATACTCACTATGATATTTTCAAAAAATAGTATTTGAGCTTCATAGTCAAAGCAAATTATTTAGTGAAATGAAATTTGACATCAATTTATCAAGCTAAATTTCTCTATGTGACTTATCTCAAGATGTAAAGGAATGTCAAGATTCACGTGTGCACAAAATTTTATAAAACAAGTATTTCTATATAGCTTTCTATATGTCTGTTAATAGGTGAAAACTTAATACTTTAAAATAGATATCAAGTTATAAACAGTACCAAAACCAAGTTATCTTCATATTGATCCATCATTAACTAAAAATCTTAATATGTAAAAAGCCAGGGGACATCAAGACCTAAATGACCAGTTGGATGACCAAACAGCAGGCTGCATGGGGGTGACCAGGCCTGCAGAGAGGTTAATGAGGGATGACCAAATGACTGAACCCAGGCTGAGGGGGCAACTAGGCTGGTGGGGTGGGGGTGGGGGGCTATAAGGGGTCACCAGGCTGGCAGCGGGGAGCAGTTGGGGGTGACCAGGCTGGCAGGGGGGGTCAGTTGGGGGTGACCAGGTCAGCAGGCAGAGGTGGTTAGGGGTGATCATGCTGGCGGGGGGTGGGGGGTGGGCAGTTAGGGGAGATCAGGCAGGCAGGCAGGTGAGCAGTCAGGAGCCAGCAGTCCTGGATTGTAAGAGGGACGTCCTACTGCAGGTTTAGGCCCAATCCCTGGCATTGGGCCTAAACCAGCATTCGGACATCCCCCTAGTGGTCCTGGATTAGAGAGAGTTCAGGCTAGGCTTAGAGATATAGATATAGATATAGATATAGATATAGATATAGATATAGATATAGATATAGATATAGATATAGATATAGATATAAATCTTTTAATATTCCCACTATGTGGATATCACAAAGACTCATTGGGATTTAAGCATTTCAGTCTAATTTCGGCGACCTTGATCTTTACTGCTAGACTACAAAGAAATGCAGAAAAAATACTCAATTGAGAGTAATAAATTCCTATTGAATAATCTGTAATAATATTTGAGGAGACCTACATAAAAACATTATTTAAGTTAAAGTAGTCATAGATGTAAACCCAAGATTAGAATAATCATATTTCATTAGCTCTATCTCAGAGATATTGTCTGGCAAATTATCTGAGCATGTTTGATATATATTTATAAATTACATAGTTTTACCAGACATTGTTGGATTGCTAAAAGGGAAAGACAGTGTTCCTAAAGAGGTAAACTGAAGAAGAACAAGCTAGGAAAATTATCTCCACTGTGTCCTAGGTTATTGTTCATGATAAAATGATGCAGTTTATATAATTTTCCTACCTAAAAATAATCACTAAATCAAAATATATATATACTAGAAGACCATTGCACAAAGATTGGTGCAATTGGCCTTCCCTCCCTTGGCTTCCAGGACCCAGGCCTTCACTCTGGCTAGAGTCTGCCATCTTCATCTTCACTGCAGACTCCAGCTGGTTCCTCTCTGCTGCTTCACTGCAGACCCCAACCGGAGTCTGCAGTCTTGTCTTCACTGTGGTACTGCACTCCTGTAGATCCCTTTACCCCCCACCCTCCCTCTCATAGCAGGTGTCCTGCACCACCTGGCCATTCTGTGCCTGGAGCAGCTGGGTGGCCGCCATCTTTGGCTTTCTAATTTGCATACTCACTCTGATTGGCTGTGGGCATAGAGGAGGTATGGTCAGTTTACATGTTTGTCTATTATTAGGTAAGATATATATATATATATATATATATATATATATATATATATATATATATATATATATAATATATATCTTACCTAATAGTGTATAACATTTAATTATACACTACTTCAAGATTGCTCATATTTTTCTTTTACTGTTATATTTTTAGTAAAATCATGCCTGTCTCCTTTTGTTTGTTTGTTTGTTTTAACAAAATTTGTATCTTTTTGCACACAAAAGTTCTGTAAAATGCTTCCGATAATGTGTGTAGTGAAGAGCTAAATACAAAGTACATTCTCAATAAATATTCAAAAATTGAAATAAAAGGTGGTTATGAGGGTGAAATAGAAACAAAACAAACAAGAAAATTCAGAAATAATTCAATATCACTGTGGAAGGCTCAGGTCTAATATAGATTTTTCATCTGTGAGGTTTTCCTGTGTGAGTCAAGACACTGTGATCCACTTTTATGAACTACCTTAGTAAATGCTGTCAAGCCAGCACACTTTAGCATTGGTTTGTCTTGCTTATGTTACTCAGCCTTCTACTCTTCTTTTTAGTCCACAGTTCCTAGTATACTGCTGAAGCAGAATAATGACACAGAGAAAGCTGACTCGATGAATGATATCTTTGCTCTATTATATAGAAGATTTACCAATTGATGGAAGAAGGGGAGGTGGGCTCAAGAACTTCTTATATTGCTCCTATTAAACAATGTTATGACAGATTTGGTGCTCAGTACAAATCTTGTAAAAAAAAAACTCTAGAAGCTATGGAGAAGCCCTAGTGTAGTGGTTAAGCAAAAGTTTTCTGGATCAAGAACATCTGTGTTCCTATTCTAGTTTCATGAATTTGTAAATTATGCATAACCTCTCTGTGGGTCAGTTCCCTTAATGTTGATACATTAGTATGTGTATTAAAGGGTTGTTGTGAAGATTAAATAAATTATTATGAATCATCATGTAGAACAGGTTTATCAAACTTATCACAGGTAATTATTTGTTGCAAGAGGCTCTGCTGTACATTGCAGGATGTATGACAGCATCCTTGGACCCCACCCAACTAGATAGATACCTATAGCACTGCTGCCCCAAACCCCTGACATGACAATCAAAAATATCTCTAGATATTTACAAACGTCTACAATTGGCAAATATCGATTGCCAATTGGAGGGGCAAAATATCTAAAATTGAGAACTAATACATATAGTGCATATGAAAAAACTAAGTTCATTTATTATACACTAGGCATCCAGTGCACAAATTCATGTACCTTGAAAGGAACTGTGGGCCATGCGGCTGCAGTAGGCACAGGAATGGGTCTTGGCCCATCCTCCATGCCCCCACCTGGACCCTCCCACTGTGGTCCCTAGCCCCCTGTCTGCTGGCATCCCCATTCCCACCACCGCTCCCACGTGCTGATGGCATTGGCCCTGCTTGCACCCACTAAAGGCACAGAGTGATTGGGGCCAGTGCCAGCAGCAGGTGAGAGTGGCTGCTGCCGCCCTGATCACCCCTCATGAGCAGGGGCGGGTGGAGAAACCCTCAGGGGTGATCAGAACCAGCATCCACCGCTCGCACCCACTGATGGCACCGAGGAATTGGTACCAGTGCCGGGCACCAGCAGCAGGTGCCAACGTGGCTTTGGTGCTGGTTGTGGGTGTGAGCAGGGCTGGTGCTGGCAGGGGGTGCAAGTGGCAGCTTCAGCACTGACAGCGGGTGCAAGAGTTGGCTGCTGGCCCCGATTTCCCCTCAGAGGTCAGGGGAGGTGGAGAAGCCCTGAAGGGCAATCAGGGCCCACAGCTTCCACTAGCACCCTCTAACGGCACCAAGCAATTGGGGCCAGTGCCGGGCACTGGCAGTGGGTGTGAGCGGCAGCGCTAGCGCCAGCAGTTGGTACAAGGGCTGGGCAAGACCGTGGCACGTGCTGGAGCAAAGAATTTTCAGTTACCCCCAGAGATTTGCCCCAATAACAGTGACTGGCACCCCACCTTAGTCTGGTGCCCCCACTCACCTGCTCCATCATCCTGCCAAGGCCGATGCCCGCCATGTTCTGTGCATGCCTCTTGGTGATCAGTGCACATCATAAAAACCAGTTGTTTGGCTGTTTGGTTGTACTGCTGTTTGGTCTATTTGCATATTAGCCTTTTATTATACAGGATTACTACTAGCTTAAGATCTGAAGGTTGAAAATCTGAAGTTTGAAAAGTCTATAATGTGAACTTCAATTTGTAAACTACAGTTCCAAAATAAGGACACAGATTTTTCTTATTAGTGGGACAGTGGAGATATAATTGTAGAATGACACAATTAAATTAAATTTAATAAGTATTTACTTAGTGGCTTCAGAATTTTAGAAAATGTGATGGATAATTATAGTGCCATTTATTATATATATATATATATATATATATGTGTGTGTGTGTATATATATATATATATATATATATATATTACAATACCCCTCTCCAACTTTGATCTCACAAGCCCTACAGAAGAGAAGTTAGTTCTTTATGAAAAAAAAAAATCAAAGATCATGCTTTACATGCATTTTGTTATATGACTCCTTCCAGAAATGAGATTTTTTGCTGTGCCTTGATTGTCTCTAATCCAGTATCTGACTAATAATTTAATTACTTGATATAATACACATTAGTCTAAACATTTTAATTAATTATAGAATTTTTAGATTATTCATTACAGATTTAAATTGTTTTGGTGTTTACATGTTTTATATGTTACTGATTTATTTATATAATTTTATTTCTTGGCAAACATTGAAAGGAAAAGAGATAAGAGGTATAAATGTAAAAGGAAAACAAAGAAGGAGCTTAAATAACAAATATTAGTATTTTATTGAATAGGGGTTTAAGACTTTTACTATGATGAAATTTTAGAACTTATAAGAATGTAAATTCTAGCTTCCTACTAATAAACTCCCCAACGCTCTATGAGTTTAACTAAAGGTAATTTGAAGATAGATGGGACTTTGCAGAATATATTCAAGATGAGTAACAAAGTTTCACCAATAACAGCAATAACACAATAATTAATCTCCAAAGACAGTGATAATAATTCTTCAGGGATTTCATAAATTCATCATCTCAGATGATTATTAAATTTTGAGGATGAGCTTTCAAATAAGAATAGCCATGTGAATTGACAATATTTTCCATGGCTACCAGAGATATTTTTAAAGATGTAGAACCTAAATGTCTTTCTATTCATTTTTATCAACCCTGAGGTATAAAAAAAATTCTATTTTTAATAAATTGAACCAAAAAATAGAAAATACATTGTGAAAGACATTCAAGAAATAAGCAATAATTAAGATATATATATATATATATATATTAGTGTCGAGATACACACACACACACATATATATAGACAAAGGCTATTGAATTAGCACTTAATCTAGATGCAACCACAGGAAAAAAATATATTTTTTAAAATCCCTGAAATTTCTTCCTGCGGAAATTGCAGGGAACATTATGTGGTTGTAAAATTTCCTGCTAAGCATCATATAGTAGAGGCTTTGTTTTTAGTGGTTTTATTTCTTTATAAAGAATTGCAGCCAAATGGATTCTACTATTAGAAATTCAATATTTCCTAAGCTATCTTCATATAATTATATGTAATGCTTAAACAATATGCAGCATTAAGGTATACTTTTTTTCAGATAACTTTTAACTCATTAATATCCCCATATCCACAGACTTATTTGGTAGAAAAACATTCACATGTTTTTATTGTCTTCAATTATTTTAACTTATAGAGAGATTAAGATATATATTGTATATCCATATTAAAGAATGCCTAAAGATCATATGTTTTTCCTTAATGATGACATTTATAAATTATATATATTATAGATTTCTCATAGATTATGAGAGAGTAATGTAAAATATCAGGAGAGAAATTAGAAATTGAGGAATTAGCCCAGCCGGCATGGTTCAGTGGTTGAGCTTTGACTTATGAATGAGGAGGTCATGGTTTGATTCCTGGTTGCATGCAGGAGGCAGCCAACCAATGATTCTCTCATCATTGATGTTTCTATCTTTCACTTGCCCTTACTCTCTGAAATCAATAAAATTATATTTTAAATAAAGATGTTTAGAAAAAGGAAATTAACAAAAATATTTTTTCTTTTGAACAAATATTTCTTAAGTACCAAAGAAGCATTGGCTACACAGCTTTTTGTATTTACTCACAGCTCTTATTTCCTCAGAACAATAGGGCTCATAGTTTCCTTTATAGAAATAATTATCGTAAACCTTAGGTAAACTTGATTGAGGTCAATTCCCTAGAAACAATTAGCACAGCTTAATAATATCAAGTCACCAAGGGTATTCTGGAAACTCAGTTACTCCAATAAAAGTAACCTAGTGACTTGAGATAAAGATTGTGACATTTGAAGTTAAGAGAGAGAGAGATGAGAGAGAGAGAGAGAGAGAAAGAGAGAGACAGAGAGACAGAGACAGAGAGAGACAGAGAGAGAGAGAGAAAAATGAGTAAGTTGAAGGAAGAAAAACAAAAGAAAGGCAAGGAAAGAAGCACAGGGCACAGAATAAAACAGATTAAATTGTTTGAATAAATTTCTACTCCTGAGGAGACCATGAAAAACCAGTAGTAAAATACAGTTTAGAAACTTAAGTCTAGTTTAGAACCTAGAGAAAGTAAAGTAAAATAGGAGAGAAATTCCATATTTATTTAATATGTGCTATATGCAATTTCACTTGCTCTCTTAAAGCTATATTCTTTTGATATTTTAAATGTATCCTTTAAACTGGGTTCACTTATATGCAGCATTTTCTTTTATTTAAATAGTAATGTCAGACGGTTGGTGTGTAGTTACTATGTGCCAGACCTAGTGCATTGTTTTAAAGGCATATTTTAAAGTGGGTTTAATTTTTTTTCAACAAATCAAGGAATTAACACTTACCCAAGTGGAGATGAATATTTTACACATCCTCCCCATTCTATCATAAAGGTAATGTATCAGAATTAAACTTTCTAGAATGGTATACAAAGGAAGTTCAAATTATCTCAGATGTATAAAATTCTTCTTGACTTCACCTTTCTGAAATGGATACAAGTCCTAAAGACTGGTGTAAAACTTTAAAACATTATCATAAAGCACAAACATTCACTTTTGTTAATTCTCCTGGTTTAGCAAACTAGGCATAATAAATGCAACTTGTATGATGTATATTCATCTAGCTCTCCTTAGCCTACTCAGTCAACTGAAATTTCTTTGAATTCTTAAATAATATAGAGGCAAAATCTAGTGTCCTTCTATATCATAGCCATTCATTTGCAGTCACCTGGTGGTATTCAGTGGAAGAAATACCAGACATTAGATAAAAGGGTACTTAGAAGTCATAAAAACTGTAGTTTTTGTTCAGGTTTTGCCACTTCCTACCTCATGACCTTGGAAAATTCAACAATCTATTGAAGAGTTAAGACATTGACATTTATTGAGAACCTTTTGTGTACCCAAAAGTATAACCTATCTCACAGAGTTTTTACTAAATTAAATGAAATATTACAAATATAAAAACCTTATTGCAACATTATACAATGTAAGTTGTTATAATGATGATAATTATATTTTTAATATATTTTATTTATTTTTTTACAGAAAGGAAGGGAGAGGGATAGAGAGTCAGAAACATCAATGAGAGAGAAACATTGATCAGCTGCCTCCTGCACACTCCCCACTGGGTATGTGCCCGCAATCAAGGTACATGTCCTTGACCAGAATCCAACCCGAGACCCTTCAGTCCGCAGGCCAACGTTCTATCCACTGAGCCAAACTGGTTAGGGCAACGATGATAGTTATTAATACTATATTACTGGACCATCCAGGGCTATTGTGCAGATTACTTCATATGAAGATTGTGCCCAACTATATAATGAATAAATAAAATTAAAATATACTCTTAGAAATATATCTAGATATAAAGATGGATTGGATTAAGCCGTTACTAAAGTGTTTCCTTTAAACAGATGAAAATAACATGTGTCAAATACACATTTTTTGCATACAGTGCACTAGTCTCTGCCCATAACATGGGACACACAATTTTAATGTGAAAAAGCTCATATGTAACCAGTTTTGCAGTTTCTGCAGGCACACACATCTTCTAAGCAAGTCTTTCCCCTACCATCCTCAATCAATTAATTCAGCCTGATAAGGAAAGTTAATACCACTGTAGAGTAAACAGGCATCTGTTAATAGATCTTTCCAGATATTTGGCATATGCAGAGGCGCTGATGGAGGCAGCGATGCTTAAGGCAGTATTTTGAATGACTGTAACAAAATGCAATATGTTTCAAACACAGTTAATATCTCCCTACAGTATAATGTCTAGATACTGATATGGAAATGGTTCTGAGAGATTAAAAATACGTGAGAGTAAATGAATATCACACTATTTATAAATATGACCTATAAGACAAAGAAACCATGACAAAAATAAAATAATGAAGATGGGGAAAGTGAAAATTCTGTTTTAAACAAATGCTCATTTAACATGTCCATATGTGTGATCTATTATTCAGATACTAGGCTTACTCTTTGAGTAAGAAATTTTATAGAAGGAAAGGCAAAAATATTTAGATCTTGACCCATTTGCTTCATTTATGCCAAGGTTGGATTGTCTAAATGACATCAGGTATTTAGAAAGAGAATATGGTTTAGTTTTTTTACTAAAGTACATTATAATAATTTAGGTGGTTCACCTAAGAACAGAAATCCTATGATAAACAGTTACTTGAAAGTCAGAGAGGATGACTAGGTAATGCCCTTCAGTTCCTGATTTTTTTTAATTTTTACCTCAATCATAGTAATTAAAGAAATATTTTTGTTATTGTTTCTTCTTTATATTACCAACTTAAAGTGATGTATATAACTAGGTTCAAAAGTCTGATCCTTGAGACAATTCAGATATGTTCAGGAATCTGGAATATTGTAAACTGTTTTCCAATTTCCCCACATTACAACTGAAATTAGATTAAAGCCATACCATTAACACAGTGTCACAATCAGAATTCAGAGTAATCATCACATTAAAATACGAATGTTTGCCTTATTCTGAGGCTGAAGATGTGACAGTCTAACATTTAAATTCTTGGCTTTCAAATCAATTGTTATTGGCTAGTTCATTGTTGGGGTGATTTAGATGGATGAGCAAAAGGTTAAATATATTATCCCTTCACTAATCAAATTTTGATATCAAAACATATATTTACAGTTTGTTCATAGAAACAGTCTCTTGTATAGTAATTATGATATTTTATATAATTTAAGAACAATTATATCTTTAAAATGTAAAGAGATTATTAAAAATTCTAAAAACTTTCATTTTTAACTCTGAAGGTAAACCACGCCAATTTCATTGTTACCACTTAGTTATACAAAATTCTGCTTTCTCATAATATTTTCCTCTGGGATAAAAATCACTGACAGTTGCTAAATATAATAATTTCTAGTTGACTATTCTAGTTAACTAGATCAAGTTTATAGTTGACAACAAAAATCTTCCATAAAAATGAAGGTATTTATTCACTTCTGTTGTTAATGTTCAAGTTTACAGTATGAAGTTATGAAACACTGAGGTGAGAAACCTAGCAATTTGCCATTGAGCTTTATAAAAGCAATTTGACTTTGATTATCTAAAATATGAGTATGCAAATAAAATATTTTCATCATTGTTAATTTAGGCATTACTAATTGTATTTTAACTGGTATAAAACCAATAAAAATATTATAAGCTGGTATTAAATACTTGTTAATATCTACAAGAAAAACGGCTTTTATTTTAGATAATTTAAGAAAAAGTTGAGGTACAAAATTGAAAAGTAAGATGAACCAAACTTGTAAAGGACAGAGTGCTTTACTTGGCAATGGGAGGCACTCAAAGAGGGAACTTAAAGAAGGTGAGTGATTACAAGTTCAGAAATAAATGTTAATGGCCTGAGATGAAAACAATAATGTTGAAAAATAGGACCTGATAAAGATATGTTTAAAAATTGGGAGCTAGGAAATTGGTTCCAGATAGGATATGGGTATGTAATCACTTGACAGTGAATGAGGACAGAGATATTCAAGATTTTTAGCTTAGAGGTTTAGTGCATATCATTCCCACTGGAAAAAGCAATGAATGCAGAGAGAAAGTTTGTCCTTGTATGGTTTTATTGTTTTTTGTTAACTCTTGTTTTAATTTACTCTGCTGAGAGAAACAAAAAACAAAGAATTCATTTGAACATATGACTGTGAGATGCATATACTCTCTCTGCAGACATGTACTATTCAGAAAAATTCATGAACCTCTCAAGCACCAGATCTTGCCAGAAATTATAGATCATGGAAATCATATGAATGGACAAAATTCTCACAGAAGAGCAAAAAGATCATGAAAAAAATAAAAAAGACAGAAACTATAAATTTGGCTATCTCATCTTTTAAGATTCAGCAGAAGGGATGACTGTACAGGGAGACAATAGAGAAGTCTGATTACCATTAAGGAGGAGATGGTAGAATCAAAGAGAGTGTTTAATAGAGGGAAGTGACAAATGCTATAGGGGTGTGAAGTAAAAGATCATTGATTTGGAATTTAGGAAGTATTTGGTATCTTCTCACAGGCTTCCCTCCACCCCCCCTACATGCTGGTGGAAAATGGAAGACAGATTGCAGTGGGTTCAAACATCAATTAAAAGTGTTTATATCAAAACTAGAGGCTCAGTGCACAAAATGCATGCACTCCGCGGCAGGGGGGGCGGGTGCCCTCAGCCTGGCCTGTGCCCTCTCGCTTGCCAACCATGAGCCCGGCTTCTGGCTGAGTAGCACTCCTCCTGTGGGAGTGCACTGACCACCCAGGGGCAGCTCCTGCATTGAGCATCTGCCCCCTGGTTGTCAGTGCCCATCATAGCGACTGGTCGTTCCACCGTCAGTCGATTTGCATATTAGCCTTTTATTATATAAGATATGTTTACCTCAATAAGCTTAATTAATACTACTTTCACCTCACATAGTTACTATTTTTTTTTGTTGTTGTTGATGATATGATGAGAAATTTAAGATTTACTCTCTTAGCAACTTTCAAGTATATGATAAGTATTATTAACTACTGGAGGCCTGGATTGTGAGAGAGTGGTTCTAAGGTGATGCACCCCAGAATCAGGCTCCCTCCTATCTGGTTCTGGGTGCTTCACCCAAGAACCACAGCTGCCAAGTCACCACGACTTGGCAGCTCCTGCACTGAGTGTCTGCCCCCTGGTGGTAATTACATAGCCACCGGTCGGACAATCAAATGGTTGAATGGTCACTTAGGCTTTTATATATATATATAAAAACATTATATATATATATATATATATATATATATATATATATATATATATATATGTTAGAAATGGTAAAACAGCTTTGATTTGAGAGGACAACCTATTCCAAAGAAGAGTGATTTCTTCCTGTTTGCAGTATTTTATTTATTTACTTTTTTTTTGCTGTATTTTCACAGCATAGAAGTAATCACAATTTTTTTTTCCTGTTTGAGCTGGATTACTTTTATGTCTATCTGGTTAATTTGTTAGCTTTATTTATTAATTTTTGAAAATATAATTCACTGAATTGCAATGGATAATGTATTTCTGGGATCCCTTTTCATATTATTTTTTCACTCTCAATACGTACACTCCACATGTGAGAACCACATTCTCTAGTGACTCCTTTGTGCTTTATTTTTAATTTCTCATCAGTATTCAAGTGGAAACAAAGTCAAGTCAGCAGAATTAAATAAAATTAAAATATTAAATATTTGAATATTTAACTAGATAATTCAATATTAATACCATTTTTTGATGTTATGTTAACATTTGAAACAGGTAGGAAATTTGTGCCTTCTTTAAAAGACAATAAAATATAGCTGTTTTAGAAACATTTTGCCAAGGGGTGTGAGTAAATTAAATGCCTAAGCTCAAGATAATGATGCCTTAATACAAATATATACAATGTTTTTGGGTTGAACTCTGGTTTATCATCATAAAATTAAGCTGATTAGTAAAAATGCACTGTTACACTATGATATGAACATTGTTGTCAAAAGTTTTTCTTTCCCTTGAGCTGGCAATTGCTATGTTACCAACTATCCTGCAATAAATCTCTCCCACTGAAATCAACCTAAATTATTCTGATGTCCATATGTAATTTTTCAGATGTAAGCTGGAGCCATCTTTAACACTAATGATGAGAAGCTGCTTTCTGTTGATAGCTATTGCTTTTTAATGACCTAACTACCTGAGTAAGTTTGGATAACTTAAAGACAAAAATGTTAGAAATTCATCTAGGCTTTGCTCCAGGAGAGATTTTATTACAGGTTGTTGACTAAGCAAGCCTACATCAAAGGGTTTCTGCTATCCTAACAGAATTGATGAAACCTAGGCCTTCAAATTATTTCTGTTTGCTTCAAATACAAATATTTAGTATTATTGTAGGCATAGTTACTATAAAATTATTTAGTTTAATTTAAAATTAAGGGTAATGAAGGTTGTATTTTATCATCAAGATATTTTTAAGAATCACCCTTCACTGATGCACACACTTGTAAACAAATTAATTATATATACTAAAAAAATTTGGCTGAGTAAATAGAATGTGGCCATAAGTACATGGAGTCTCTAATATACTGCAACAACTAGTCTTTGTCCCACACTCCTAGCACTCCACACCTAACTTGAAGGCATGACGTCTTCTTATGTATTAACTAGAGACCAGTTACACAGCTGGGTCCATAGGCCTAGCCAGTGATCAGGGCCAATCTGGGCCTTCCTTGGCTGTCGTTCGGGGCTTCCTTCGTTCCTCACCACCCCCTGGTGGTTAGCACACATCATAGTGAGCTATAGAACTCCTGGTCTCCTGGTTGAACTCCCTCGGGGACACTTTGCATATTAGCCTTTTATATATATATGATGATGAGTCTTTATACAATGATCCCTTTAATGGGATGCATTGACTCAATCAACTGCTTGAATTCTAGCTTGTAATCTGGGTCTTCAGTGTTGGAAGGCCATGTAAAAAAACATTTCCAGTAGCAATTTCAACACTGCAGCTAGATCAGAAAAACATGTTTCTTTAATAACAAAATTTATTTAAAATCATTAACCTAATTAACATTTTCACCTGGCCTTCATTAATGTGCAAACAGGCAGTTGATGACAATAATTACTCAACTACAAACTAAGTAGTCAATTAGATACACAATTACCCAATTTGCATGCACAGAAATGAATTTTATCACTAAAAAGTCATTTCTAAACATTATAGACATAATATTAATGTAAAATTTAGTCTGTAATCAAGTCATATAACTTTTACTATCCTTTTTTCCAAGTGCTCACTTAAAGACATTATCCATACTCATTAAAAGAACTGTCTTATATTACAAATAACAGAAGAATGATGTAGGTATTTTAAGAAATTAAAGTTATTCATACATATGGTTATTATTCATATATATATCATTATAAAATGTGATAATCATTCTCTTAAGTCAAATTTATTCATACAAACATCCATTTATTAATACATTAAACACAGATTGAGTCTTCTAATGCAAGATTCTATTCCATATGTAATGTAAAGCTTAAGTGTCACAGAAGTATCATGTTAAGAACCAAGAGGATAAAATAATGTGTGTATATATATGATATATGTATATTATATGTTATAAATATATTACATATATTACAGTATATAAACTACTTTCTACTTTTTACATATGAAACAAAGTTTCTTTTAGAAAGCATTAAAAATGCTGATGGTGTTTGATGAGACAGTAATAATAATCCATTGACTCATCTAATGATTCATAAATATCTATCTTTTACGTTCTGGGTAGCAAACGTGTTCAGTAATATCATAAAAATGTCTTATTCACAGATTATTTTAGTCAAATTATTCATCCAAATTGCAAACTAGTTGGATGGATCTTTCACCTATTTTATTTATCTAGGAAGTTTGAATTTCCACAACTTTTCATAACACAGAAAACTCAGTGTATAGAACTCAGTTTAGAAGTACCTGTTTCACATACAATTTAACTTACTTAAGAATTAGAGTTTTCACTGTAAAGTAACACACATATTTCACTTCATTTTCTCTATATAATATGAATTGAAAAGAATAGAAATCAAATTGCTCCAAATTGGTGAACCCAGGTTGGAACCTGAATGATTTTCAGTAAATCTCACTATTTCATTATTTAAAATCTCAAGCCTACAAACTTAGGAAAGAAACTCTGCTACCACATTTTTGAAGGATTTAACTATATAAAGGCTGCCATAGTTTTCATTTAATCATCCCTGGTTCTCTCTAATATATTCCTCTCTGGTGTATCACACTTTTAAATCAGGATATTTAATTCTTACTATATTATAGACCTAAACTCACTAGGTAACCCAAAATATGTTACTTTCTTATTTGGAAATTTGAAAGCCTTCATTTCTCTTGACCCAGCACTCTAAAATAAGCTTATATTCACTATTCTACTATTGACTTTTTTTATATCTGCAATTATTTTTGAGAAATCTGCCAGGATTGTTTGAGACTTGATTGACCCTTTTTCAGGCTTTGTCTCAAAAACTGGAATCAGCTCTAGGTTTAACTGCATAAACTTAATATAAAATTCCAACCATTGAAACTTGTACCTACATTAGAATGCTACCAAGAAAAGCAGCTCAAAATTAAAGGTTTTCAAAAATATATAAGAACCCCCAGCTGGTGTTGTTCAGTGGTTGAATGCTGACCTATAAACCAGGAGATTACAGTTCGATTCCTGGACACTGCACATAGCCCATGAATAATTATTTTCATCACTGATTTTCTGTCTTTCTCTCCTGCTATCTTCCTTTCTGAAATCAACAAAAATATATTTAAATAACTTAAAAATGTGTAAGAACACTTACTTTCAACTTATACCTTAATAATTCTTACTATGGCCCTGACCAGTTTGGCTCAGTGGATAGAGCATCAGCCTGCAGACTGAAAGGTCCCAGGTTCGATTCCGGTCAAGGGCATGTACCTTGGTTGCAGGCACATCTCCACTAGGAGGTGTGCAGGAGGAGGCAGCTGATTGATGTTTCTCTCTCATTGATGTTTCTAGCTCTCTCCCTCTCCCTTCCTCTCTGTAAAAAATCAATAAAATATATTAAAAAAATAATTCTTACTATGGCTGGGTTACATAACAGCTGGAAGTTTAACTTTTTAAGAAACTGTCAAAATGCTGATCTTTCCTCCACTGCTAAAGGACTCAACTCCTTTATGAGCCGTACATCTGTCTCTCTCTCTCTCTCTCTCTCTCTCTCTCTCTCTCTCTCTCTCTCTCTCTCTCTCTTTCTCCCACCCTTTATTTCATTGTCTAAAACATTGACTAGAGTTTTGAAAAGCGTAGACATCCTTGTCCTGTACCTAACTTTAGGGAAAAGGCATTTAATCATTACCATTAAGTATGATGTTACCTATACGTTTTCATAGCTGCAATTTATCAGGTTGAGGAAGTTTTCTTCTTTACTTTGTTTAAGAGTTTTTAATCAAAAATGGATGTTGGATTTTGTCAAATGCTTTCTTTTGCGTGTTCATTGAGATGATCGCATGCTGTTTTCTCTTTTCAGGCTATTCATATGGTACATTGCTTTTCCAGTTTTATGTCGACCATATTCCTGAAAAAGACTTCAGCTGCTCACCCTGTATTTTCTTTTCTTCTTCAACCTATTGATTTTTCAGTTGCCTTTTTATATTGATTTATATTTCATTTCTAATGTGGTTAGTATACTTTGTGTGGCTTCATTCTATATTTATTGAGGTTTGTTTTTGGCACAGATATGGTCTACTTTGGTATGACAAATATTCCATGTATATTTGAAAAGAATATGTAGTGTTCCATTGTTAACTGGTATGTAATGTTTCTCAGGTCTTCCTAATTCTTGCTGATTTTCTGCCTACTTGTTCTATCAGTTATGTGAGAGTGATATTGAAATCTCCAACTATAGTTGTAGGCCTGTGTATTTCTCCTTGCAGTTCTATCAGGTTCTGGTTTTTGTATTTTGAATTTTTGTTAAAAGGGCATAAGTGTTTAGTACGTTTAGGTCTTCTTAATAAATTTAAAAAGAAAATGGCATTGTTCAACCCTGGTAAAACCTTTGTTCTAAAATCATGTGTGTCTGACAATAATATAACTATTTCAGCTTTCTTGTGATTCCTTGCATCAGAGTATTAAATTTTCCATCTTAATACTTTTCACCTATACATTTCTTATATTTAAAGTGTATGTAAATAATTATTTACTCTCTTAAATGTAAAAATATTTAACTACTTTACTATTCATTTTAACATAAAAATTGATTATAACTGAGTAGAGAGCTAACTGGCAGACACAAAATATAGGTAATTTAAAAATATGTCATATCTGCTGATGTTATATTGACAACAGCATTAGGTATCCATTGAAGCATTAATATATTTATTGAAGCATTTGACCAAAACATTTCTTATCATTCCATTTTAAAACAGTCTTAGTTAATAATATAATGTAATGTTTGTATTCTAAATCCCAAATAGAATACATATATATTTTATATATTTGTATATAATGTTATATATTTGTATAAGTCTTCACACATAAAAGCTTATTATTTTAACATGTCTTATAAAGAAAGAAAATACTGGAATTTATATTTTTAATTGCTTTAAATAGTCCTGGGTGAAATAATATAATATTTTAAAAATTGGAAGTATAAAATGATTTTGAAATCTTACTTACTTTTGTGAACATTATGGGTTGAGCTGAATAGATCTCCTTACTTACCTTTGAACTCCTTTCTACAACCTATTAAAGCTGCTTTTGCATTTTAGAAATAAGTTATTCCTATAAATTTAATTTTTATTTTTTTATTTTAACATATCCTTTCTTATAATTTTATTCAATCACTTTGTATCTAATAAATATTTATAAATTGACCTTTGTTGATTAAAAATGAAATAAATTACATATTATCTTTGGTAGGAAACAGACATATTGCCACTACAAAACATTATGATTTCATGTAAATATCACCCAAAATTTATTATTAGAAAACTAGAGGCCTGATGCATGAAGATTCATGCAAGAATGGGCCTTCCTTCCCCTGACTGCTGGCACTGCCTTTGCTCTGACCTGGAGCCACCTTTCCGCCTTCCCATGCTGCCCAGAGGCCTGGAGTGGCTAGAGTGGTGCAGAACGCCTGTGTGGTCGCTATGGCAATGACGCAATCATTCCACCCCCAGCCACTCCACACCTATGTATGCAAATTAACCTGCCATCTTTGCTGGGTTAATTTGCACCCTGATTGGCTGATGGGTGTCACAAATGTATGGTCAATTTGCATCTTTCTCTTTTATTAGTATAGATTTCAGAGGTGTTTTTTTAATAGTTAAGGAGTGAGGATATAGTTATAAGACTGCTTCTTTAGAAAAATCCAGGTTTATTTTATTTTTTTATATCTCAAATAAATCTCTGTATTCACATTAGAAAAAAATGCATTGGGCAATATAAAAGGACACATAGAAAAATAAAATGTGCACACACTGGAGGTGCTAGTGCTGCTGAAGGAGGGCGACATCATTTTAAAATGTGTTTGCCTTCTCAAGTACCTTTAAAATATTTTAAAATTTAAAAAAATACAAAAGTTTACAGAAGTTTACAAAATGCAAACATGATAAGGGTTTACATATTTAATACACTATCATTATAATAATACCATTATGTATGATATTATAGGTAGAGATTGCAAGTGTTATGAGAGTTCAAAAGAGAAGGATCAAGCCACCCAGTTTAGCATTTGTGCTGCATAACAACAACAATTAAATAGACTGAGAGAGTTTAGCAAGATGACCAGGTTTATGGCCCAAAGGTCCCTAGGTTATAAGGAGATCCTTGTGATTTCAGTCATTATAAATATGTTCAGCACCTCTTTTAAAATGTAGTGTTTCTCTTGAAATAGAACTGCACCAGAAATGACTTTATTTCTATCAGACATTAAAATAACTATATTATTCTCAAGATTAATTTAATCAGAAAAACTGTGAGACTTGGGTTATTACTAAACAGAAACCAAGAAAACTGATTTTTGTATTTTTAAATATTAAGTAAATCTGATTAATTTTCCTAAGCAAGAAATCTGAAACTCTAATTCTCAAATAATTCTATTATTTTTCTTTCAAAACAATCAATCTGAGAGTGAACAGGTATATTTTGTCATAAAATATGTTTTTCAGGAAAAAATAAAATTCTAAGTGGTTTAATGTAAGAATTACTAGTTGTAATATATATAAATATATAAAATATTGAATATATTTACATTCAAATGTTTGACGTTTTATAATAATATAATGTATATATTTACATACATATTTATATGTATACATGTGTGTATTTGTGTATGTATATATACACACATTATTTGGAAATTTTAGAAAAATAAATATGACATTTCCTTGTTACAGCTGCAGCAATAAAATGCTTAAACAACACAATTTTATTGTCACACCATTTTGGAAGCTAAAAGTCCCAAAACAAAGTGTCCACTGGTTTGGTTCTGCTGAGGACTGTATTTCTCCCTTTAGCTTGTAGATGATTGTCTTCTCCTTGAGTCTCTTTTCAATATTTTCCATCTGTGCATGCAAGATTCCTTGCTCAAATTTCTCCTTTTTATATCACCAGTCATATTGGATTAGAGCCCACTCTATATGTCTCATTTTGATTGATTACTTTTGCAAAGAACCTTTCTCCAAATAAGGTCACAATCTGAGGTAATGGCTGAGGACTACAACTTATCTTCTTTTGGGGGGAAGGGGGTTGTAATCGTCCCATAATATTAGGATGTACCAGATTTAGTGTAACATAACATGGCTATGTTTGTACACCAACAGAAATAATGCCTAATCAATGTATGCTTATCTATACAAATCTCCTAAAGAGGCTTTCTCTAAACTTAGTGTTTTCAATGTTCAGTCTATCTACCTATCATTTTAATCATTTGATATAAATGTTAAAGAATCAAATTCCATTTGCTGATTTGAGAGAGCTACATCCAAATTTCATCCTTTCTATTTCAGAATTTGTGACACTTGAGGACATCTCTGTTGAAATGTGATTGGTTTAGAAGACAAAGTCATAATTTGGTCATCCTGCTATATCCAGTGCAAATTGAAACATGGACATAACCCCAAAGTTACCATGGGCTGTGCTGTGGACTTCAGAGCATTCCCATTAGCATCAGAAAATCCCAGCAAAGGTGAGACAGGTTGGCAGATCAAGTTCAAATTCTAATTTTAATTCCAGCTTACACAGGCAATGATTTCATTATTTAAATTAAGTTATTGTAATAGTGAAATTTTTTTGCTAACTAGTGGCCTGGTACATGAAATTTGTGCACGGGGGGGAGGGGGAAGGGTTGTCCCTCAGCCCCTGCACCCTCTCCAATCTGGCACCCCTCGAAGGATGTCCTACTGCTGGTATACAGGGATCAGGCCTAAACAGGCAGTCAGACATCCCTCTCACAATCCGGGATTGCTGCTCCTAACCAGTCACCTGCCTGCCTGCCTAATTGCCCCTAACCATTTTGCCTGCCAGCCTGATCACCCCAACTGCCCCCCATGCCAATGTGCTCACCCCCAACTGCCGCCCCTGCCAGCCTGCTCACCCCCAACTGCCCCCCCTGCCAGCCTGCTCACCCCCAACTGCCCCCTCTGCTGGCCTGCTTGCCCCTATCTTCCCTCACCACTGGCCTGCTCGCCCCCAACTGCCCCCCTGCTGGCCTGATCTCACCCAACTGACCCCCACTGATGGCCTACTTGCCCCCAACTGGCCCCCCTGCTGGTCTGCTCACCCTTAACTCCCTCCCCCCCACCGCCATCACTCACAACTGCTGTCCCATCCTGGCCTGATCAACCACAACAGCCCTCCCCTCTTGGCCTCTAACTGTCTCTACCTCAGCCCCACCACCATGGCTTTGTCCAGAAGAACATCCAGAAGGTCTCCTGGAAGGTCTCTCAGTCTAATTAGCATATTATCCTCTTATTAGTATAGATAGAGGGTGGGGCCTGCTGGTTTGCCTTGAAGGGTGTCCCGGATGAGTGTGGGGGTTCTCTTGGGGCATGGGGCAGCCTGGGAGAGGGCCCTGTGGTGGTTTGCAGGCTGTCCACACCATTGGGTGAGGGTCCCTGCTGGGGGAGCATGGCCAGCCTGGGTGAGGGGCTGATGGCTGTCCTCAGGCTGGCCACACCCCCAGCGGGGACCCTTACTCTATGGGGGCATGGCCAGCCTGGGTAAGGGGCTGAGGGCCATTTTCAGGCTGGCCCACTCCCCCCACCTACCCAGTCTCCCAGCCCCTCCTTTTTTATCCCAAGCCCCTCCTTGAGCAGAGGCCAGGGCGGACTGGAAGCCTGCGTTGCCCCCGGTGACCCAGGCCTCCAGCCACTTCTTGAGCAGAGGCCAGGGCGGGTGGGAATCTTGGCTTCCTCCATCGCCAGGGGCAACCCAAACGTCCTGCTCGCTCCAGCTCTGTGGCTGCCACCATCTTTGATGGCTTAATTTGCATACTCTCTCCTGATTGGCTGGTGGGCATAGTGAAGTGACGGCCAATTTGTGTGTTTCTCTTTTATTAATGTAGATATATTTCCTTTAAAATACAATACATGTTGGAATCATTTGACACACACACATACAAGTTGTGAATTATTTTTTATCATTTAAAAGCCTTTATTTAAGGTTTTGGTTGGTTTATGTTTTGTTTTGTTTTGATATGGTCATAGTAATTTTGACCTGTAAGGTATAGAGAGCCTTTTGGATATGTGGTCATGGGAAACAGTAAGGGTTTCAGAGATGTAACAGGTTAGAAAATCCAAGTTGCTTGTTCCCAGAGAACCACAGAATGGCACAAGGTCATTTCCTCAATTTGAAATAATTGCCTAATTACAACTAGAAGGTAAATTTCTCTCCTCAAGGATTCAGGAAAAAGTCTCTGACTGAAAACAATAAACATGGAGATTCATCTGGCAGGCATAAAAAGGTAAATTAATATTATGTTAAAGTTTAGGTGTTAAAGTAAATCAGGAGGACCAGGGAGTGGAAAGGTTTATATGAATGGCTCAGTTTGAAGCCAAGAGACCACCTTCAAATGGATTCTCTTGGAATATTTTTTCTTACTTCAGAGTTGAGTTTTAATTTATAATTGTGAGATGATGTATGAATTATAAAAAAGTAAGCTGAACAAAATCTTTAAATAAAATTAGGATTTGCAAAATATTGTCAATAGAATAATTATGATTAGATAAAATAATTATTATTTTCACTGGTTTCAAATATAGCCTATAGGATCATTTTTAGTTTGTGTATATACATGTATATTTGAGGCATGGCAGAGATTGATTTTAAAAATTATGGTATCTGATATAAAATTAAGTGATAACCTACATAAGGTAGATATTTATTATTAACTTCTTCATTGTTTAAAGAAGTAATTTTGATTGATATTCAAAAACCATGAAGGGGAGGGTGAAAAATATAAAAAGTGTACTCAAGAGGTCACTGCAGAAAAGGAAGGATGGAAGAAAAGTAGAGGGGAGTGAAGGAGAGAGGAGAGAAATAAGGAAATGAGGGAGAGAGGAAGGGAGGGAAGGAGAAAGGAAGGGAGGGAAAAAAAAAAGTAAGAAAGAGAGAGATAAAGAGTAAGAAACTGCCCTAACTGGTTTGGCTCAGTGGATAGAGCATCAGCCTGCGGACTGAAAGGTCCCAGGTTCAATTCTGGTCAAGGACATGTACCTTGGTTGCGAGCACAACCCCAGTAGGAGTGTGCAGGAGGCAGCTGATCGATGTTTCTCTCTCATTGATGTTTCTAACTCTCTATCCCTCTCCTTTCCTCTCTGTAAAAAATCAATAAAATATATTTTTAAAAAAAGAGTAAGAAACTAATTTCTATTAAACATGTACAATATGCAAAGAGCTATATTTAATACTCTGAAGCTATTAACTCATTTAATTCTGAAAACAATGCTATGGAGGAGGCATTATTCCTTTCTATAGAAAAGAGCCCTTAAACTCTGAGCAGTTACAAGACTTCCTTAACATGAAAGCTAGTTGAAGACCATGATTCAGCACCTCATCTCTCTGCTCACAGCCTACACTAAGGCACTAAAGGCTGTACTGTTGTCAGGCTTTTTTTTAGGTAAAAAAAAACTGTCATAGTTAAACTTCCTTTCTTTGATTTTTAATTTTAGGTAGAACCTGGCTTTTTGCAGAAAGTAAGGATTTACAGAGCTGGCAGGAGAGAACACATTGAAATATACTAATTTATTAGAAATAAGACTGTGATGCTGGTGCGACTTCAAAGGCTCCAGTTGATATTGTGGTTTCTGTGGAAGGTGGCAGGGACTGTTGGAAATAGGGAGAAGATGGCCACAGAATGCTTTTAACTAAAGAGATCAACAAGTGCAAATTAGAATACAGCCAAGGGGAATATAAAAATTTGTTGCAAGAATGCAAAGTTTCCATTCGTCTTTTAATATAGAATCATGTCCAGGTGATATATTTTGTGGATTATAGTTAAAACTAGAGGACTGGTGCAAG
Organism: Corynorhinus townsendii; assembly: GCA_026230045.1. Taxonomy (NCBI): domain Eukaryota; kingdom Metazoa; phylum Chordata; class Mammalia; order Chiroptera; family Vespertilionidae; genus Corynorhinus; species Corynorhinus townsendii. Next base: position 91,398,766 of record JAPDVU010000002.1, read on the forward strand.
AAATTTGTGCACGGAGGGAGTTTCTCAGCCCAGCCTGCACCCTCTCCAATCTGGAAATCTTCAGGGGATGTCTGCCTGCCCGTTTAGGCCCGATCCCACAAGGATCGGGCCTAAACGGGCAGGCAGACATCCCTCTCACAATTCGGGATGACTGGCTCCTAACCACTTGCCTGCCTGCCTGCCTGATCGCCCCTACCCCTCTGCTGCCTGCCTGTCTGCCTGATCTCCCCTAACCCCTCTGCCTGCCAGCTTGATCACTCCAACCTTACACCCCTGCCAGCATGAATGCCCCTAACCTCTCTGCCTACCTGCCTGATCACTCTAACTGCCCTCTCCTGCCGGCCTGATCTCACCTTAACTGCTCTCCCCTGCGCCAGCCTGATCACCCCTAACTGCCTCTGCCTTGGTCCCAACCACCATGGCTTTGTTTGGAAGGAAGTCAGACATCTGGAAGATGGTCAGTTGACCTGGTCTAATTAGCATATTACCCTTTTACTAATATAGATAGATTATATAGGAAAGGATTGCTTAAATGGGGAAGGAGTCTTTTTTTAGCAGGAGGAGAAGCTCTTGGCAGACAAAAACACATAATCCCTATATCTGGACTGTTAGCCAGCCATATGCACTATACTGCCCAACTGGTCATTAAAAAATTGAATCACTTTCTCACACCTTACACCAAATAGGTTGTTTCCCTTAAAACCCCTCCTCAGCCCCCACCTAAGATTCTGCCTTCACAATTCACCAAGATTTGGTTCTGATTGTTTGGTTTCTTGCCGGTCAGCATCAAAAGCTCTGCCTCCTAGGCAGCCATTGGCTCCTCGCAATTCCCCCAGATTTGGTTTTAATTAGTCATTTTCTATGCCAGTCAGCATCCCCAGGCCTATCTCTGGGCCTGATCATAGAGTCAGGGCTGATCAGCAGCCACCCCAGTCTGCTGGTGAGCAGCTGAATTGCTGACATCTAGGAGAGAGAAAAAGAGGCTTGGCTGCTGGCCAGGGAGAGAGAAGCAGCATCTGATCACCCTGCTTCTCTATCCCGTCATTGACAGCAGCCGCTGCCGCTGCTCATCGGCCCTGCCTCTCTCTCTCTCAGAGAGGTCAGCAGTTTAAGCCTGCTGCACACGCAGCCTGTCAAATGTTCAAGCCTCTGGTCATTGTGGATGTTACAACCCTGGCTCTTTATAGATAGATAGATAGATAGATAGATAGATAGATAGATAGATAGATAACCTAGAGACAAATTATGTAAACTACAACTTGTCATATCTTATCTTATATAATAAAGAGCTAATATACTAATTAGACAAGACAGTGGAATGACCTTTCAGAATGGGGCCAGTGGGTGGGGTCTTGGGGCCAGGAAGCATCCGGGCTGTGAGGGCCAAGGCAGGAGGGGCTGCAAGGGCCGAGCCCATTGCATGAATTTCATGCATTGGGCATCTAGTTTATACATAAAAGAAAGTACAGTTTGCTCATCTTTAATTCACTAATATGTTTGGAGAAGTATGGGTCAAAAGGCTATTTTGATTGCTCTCCTCAGACTGCACACAGAGTCTTAGTCAAGGTTGAATAGGGCAGTAGTTAGTGGATACAACCAACAACGCTGATTTTGACACTAGTTCTTTTACTTAAAATCTCTGTGCCTTTGCATAAATATTTTCAACATTTTGAGTCTCAATCCCATATACCATTAGTAACAGGAATAACTACAGCTTTCTCATGAAAAACAGAAAATGTGCAAGGACTTTGCAAAGCATAAAGTCTTATATAGATCTCTGCTATCTTGTTACCCATTTATTTTATTTTTTTAAACATTTAATCACCTTTATTTATTGTTTGTTTGTTTTTGTTAATCCTCACCCAAGGATATTTTTCCACTGATTTTAGAGAGAATGGAAGAGAGAGGGAAAGATAGAGAGAAACATCGATGTGAGAGAAGCACATCAATTAGTTGCCTTCTGCAGGAGCCCTGACCAGGGCCCGGGCTGGGAGGATCCTGCAACCACAGTACATGCCTTTGACCAGAATCGAGCTCGGGACCCTTTGGTCAGCAGGCTGATGCCCTATCCACTGAGCCAAACCGGCCAGGGCTTGTTACACATTTTTTGAGTTACTACTTCTTTATTACTAATTTCTGGGCCAGCACAGTCACAGTCACAGCAGACATACAATAGACTTAAAGTGCCTGTGTGCCTAGGACCAAAGACTAATGCAGGGTAGAAAGAAAGATAGATTGCCTTTACTAGCAGCTGCACAGTCAGTATCATTGGTTGTGTACTGCACGCTAGGTACTATGTTAGAGATTTTGTTTACATTAATTCATATCATGCTCTCAACTACCTTATCCTCTCACTGCCATAAGCAGGCTGCTATGGTAAGAACTGAGAGCTGGCGAACCAGGCTTCAGAAAGGAAACTGTGAGTTTTCTAGATGTACGAATGGTGACAGAAATAACAAAACAAGAAAAATGAGTTCTGATTCTGTTGTTTAAGCATTATATAATTATTATAAGCACATTGTTTTCTAGAACTATATAGAGAGGATGATTCTTAAAATGTACCAGAGATAGATTTGACGTGACTTTGTAATTAGTGTTGTGGTGGTGAACATGGGGTTCAGACAGAGGCTCAGATAACACAGAGATGTGGGAAGAAGATGGAAGGGTTTATTTTAGTTTTAGACATGTCTTTAAGGTTCCCATGGTACCTGCAAGCAGAATTGTCGGGCAGGTAGTGGGATGCATGGTTCATGAATGAAATCTGAACTGTTGAGTGACAGGAGATGACAGCTCTGGTACAATCTTGAGGAACAGCAGCATAAGAGAGAAGGGAAACCTGAACATCTGCACATGAGACCCAAGAGCAGCATTCAGACATGTAGGAGAAATGCTAAGAAAACACCTGGACAAAGACATCAAAGGGACAGAGTATTTCAAGAAAAAAATATCCAAATAAGTCTCCTTTAAGTAAGGTTGTAGAGATTTTCTTTGAATTTAGTCCAAAGAATGTTGATAAACCTGATAAGGTATTTTCAGAGAAATGTGTCAGGGGTAGTAAAGAAAAATACCAACTAAAATGAAAACTATTTCTATTCCCTACTCATAACATTTCTAACACCAAAGGTGTAGGTTTTCTCCCACACCAACTAAGTCTTCAACTCTCCAGACACCAACTGGGTAACTCAATTCTGAAACTACCCAGAGTTACCACAGATACCACAGGTTAAGTGCCCAGTACCACAAAACATACTCCCATTTCAGATGTCAGTCATCAAGCTGGGCCAACTGTACTGCTAACTGACAATTTATACACTGAGGTTGTCATGACCCCCTCCTGGATTTGGATAATTTGCTAGAAGGACTCACAGAATTCAGGACAGGGCTTGATTTACTATTACTGGTTTATTATAAATGATTCAAATAGAAATCAGCCAAATGGAAAAAACACATATGGCAGGGTATGTGAGAGGGAGTATAGAGCTTTCTCCAAAGGCACGCCACCCTCCCAGCATGCAAATATGTTCAGCAATCTGGAAGTTTTCCAAATTTTCTCTCTCTCTCTCTCATCTCTCTCTTTCTAATGGAGTTTATTATGTATGCATGATTAAGTAAATCATTGGCCTTTGATTATTAACCGGATACCAGTTCATCTGGACATCCAGTTAACCAAAGGGCTAAGAAGGCTTGCCAGAAAAAGGGAAAACTGCTTTGTTAAAGTTGATCAAAGTTTTATATGAGCAGAACCAACCCATGGACTTGAAAAAGCTCCGGCAGAGGCAAAACATTATAATGATAATATGATGATAATAGTTGTCCCTGGAGTCAAAATGGATTTTTATTGGCTTCCCAAAGCATCTGGACATGCAAGTGCTTTCATGTCTTTTTTTCAGGATTAGTCCTCATGGAACAAGTTTAAACTTTTATTCTAAGAGCTTCTAGTCTCTACAGTCTCAGGAAGGCCATAACTCTTGTCCTGATATGGGCTCCATCTGAGTTTCCACATCATCAGAATTTGTCTTAGTGATTAGTCTTGGAGGCCCTTTTGTAAAGAAAAGCAAATAAAGTAAAAAAATTTAATCTAAAGATGTCATACACAAGACAGAAATCAATATACAATTATTCTCCATTAGTTTTGTGTAGTTATCTACACTTTAAGAATGGACATTTCTGCTAACAATTTCCTGAGCATGGAGTCAATTCACAGGCAAGGTATTGTGGCATTATGAGCAAATATTTTGTGTCTTCAGGCTGCCAACAGGTAAAAATGAAACACTTTTCACCAAAGGTGTAGACTCCTTGTGAGGAGCTTTACAGCCTGTGAATTAGGTAGTGTTCCTCTGCATGAGAAGTATGCTCAAGAGTAGAGCTTGAAACCCATGCCTAAGGGTTTGCATTGAAAGATGAGGACATGATTAAAAGATGACAACAGCTAAAATGACATCTTGAAAAAAATAAAAAGAATAGGGCATGTTATCTAAAACATGAGACAGACAAAGTTCAATATTCTTAGAGAATGATAGTGTTTTACATAGTACTGAATATATTCTCCTACTATTATCGAGTTTATATAAGTTAATTGGAAGATATTTTTTATTATATTGCAACTCTTTGGCATTTTATTTTTTTAAAATGTATTTTATTGATTTTTTACAGAGAGGAAAGGTGAGGTATAGAGAGTTAGAAACATCGATGAGAGAGAAACATCCATCAGCTGCCTCCTGCACACCCCCACTGGGGATGTACTCGCAACCATGGCACATGCCCTTGACCGGAATCGAACCTGGGACCCTTCAGGCCACAGGCCGACGCTCTATCCACTGAGCCAAACCGGTTTTGGCAACTCTTAGGCATTTTAAAATGTGCTTTGGCCCTTAGATAAATAGGGAGATTTCATATAACATTATTTAAAGTTTCATTTAATATCCTAGAGATAATGTATTGTAAAATGTTTGATATTTCTGTTCTCTGTGCATATAAGCAAGTAGCATTTTAATGCATCATCAGTTACCTTACTAATTATTCTAGTTTATCGAAGAATTCATACAACATAAGGTAAATGTGTTATATAAAATACTACTTTACACTATAAGTGTGAAAAACATACCAAAAATACAAATTATTTGGTCTAAAATACATGGTATTTATATAATGAGACCTAAAATTTAAGACTTTTATATTTTATTTAGTACTTATTATTCTATAACATATCTCCTTAGGCTTCATTTCCTCTTAATTCTGAAAAGCAGCATTCTTTATTCATGCACTGACTGATCAAAGACTCAATGTAGCAGAGTTCAGATTAGAAAAACAGATCTTGATGTTCATAAGCCCAATTCATGAAAAATTAATAGGGCCAAATCACATTGTTTTCAGTATTTTCTTTGGATAAACATGAAAAATTAAACAGAGGACAACGTATTACTGCACCTAATTTTAAAGGAGAAACTAATATTTTCAACCAATGGACACCCTGCTATAATATTAGTTAAAATTAAGATAAACATGATAAACATCTTAAATATAATATAGCTTTTTTTAATTTAAAGATTATTTTGTTTAAAATGCTAATGTTATCCTCTTAAAATTTATATGAGGAAATTTTAGAATGATATTATGGCAGATGCTGGTAGAATTTAAAATTATTCAAAGAGAAATAAATCACCACTGTGGTAAATTTCATTTTCATTTTCAATGTACTTCCTTTTAGAGATATGAAACATGGTAACTGGTATCCAAAATACAGTAATCAATGTTATAAAATCCTAGAAAGTATTATGAATTAAAAATAAATGAGCTAGACCTCAAAAGGAAGTTACAGAAAACAAAATAAATGCTTTATCAGCATTAGAGCAAGCTACATTATTGAGGGATTGCTGACACTGGAAAAGTAAGGCATTAATACTTAAAAGGAAGTGTATCAATATGTTTTATTAGTTTTGTCTCAGTATAAATGCATGTAGAATCTGAAACTGCAGTGAGCAAAGTGGAAGTCTGTTGGGCTGTTGTGTGTCTGCTACATTGTCAAGAGTGGTTCCTTGAACCACACTGATGTGGGATAGTTGCCAGCAGCTACGGAAATCATCTTAGGGAGACTGCCTGCAGAGAGAAAACTCCCATAATACAATTTGTATTACATAAAAACTACCAAGAGTCTGTGTGATCCCTGTCAGTTTCAAACCACAGAGAATACTGTAGAAAAAGGAGGTTCATATTTTTGCTTTGTAGATATAGTAAACAAACTATTATTTTGTTATTCAATTTGCTCAGCTTTTGATCTAAATATTCTAGAACAGAGTTATCAACTGCGGTACTACAGACCAAACAATTATTATAAGTCAGGAGCTGTCCCGTGCATTGCAGGATGTTTAGTGGCATCACCAACCCTTACCCACTTGATCCAGTAGCATCCCTGCTCCTGAGCTGTAACAATATAAAGAATCTTCAGACATTGCCCATGTGCCCTTGGGGACAAAACTGCCCCTTATAGAGAACTACAACTGCTCTGGAGTAATTATTTTAGTTAAACACTGTGACAGAATTTAGATTAATTAATTTTACCTCTGGCTGTATATATAAACAGATTTTAATAATACCTATTTTAAAAAATGTATGAAGGAGCCTAACATTTTATGTACTAAATAAATGATAGCTGTTGTTACTAATTCATTATCAGAGCACTGACTACCACATTTGTCCTCATATTATTTTCTTAACCTAATTTTAATTTAGTATTTTTATTTGCCTTAACTTAAAAATTGTTACAAAATTTAAAAAAATAGATATTCTCTCCTTTAAATTGCATTGTCTCATAAAACACACTATTTAAAAGGAGTAACAGTTGAACCATGGAATCTAAAGTTAATATCCCTAAAGTTGCCACACTTTAGTAAGTATATTTTATTAATTTTATTGAATGATTATTAAATATTTTTAACACTCAAATCCAGGAAGGTAGACACGCTCCTCCATGAGAACAGTATTTTTCTTATATCTCTATGGGTGTGGGAGTCCCATGTTCACTCAGAAATCTCAGTTTCATTGACTCATTCACAAGGGCCCAAAGCCCTGCCACTGTTACCTGTCTTGGCATCAAAGCTCCAGCCCACAGTCTACAGCCAGTCCACCTGAGTGAAACACACATCAAGACTCTTGCAGCATTAGATGTGTGCCCTTAACCCTGGCTTTGAGTTCTTGCTCTGTTTTGCCAACTGGGGATTTCTCTTACCTTCTTTTGAGATTGGCTGTATTAGCTAACTTTTGCTATGGTTGTTGTATTTTATGTAGCATTCCTACATAAACGGAATGAGAGCTAGTATATGTTAACTCAGTTCACTATGTTACTAATAGTACCCCCCAATCCATTATTTAAGTGCACAGATCTAAAACTTAACATTTGGGGGCATATAAGTTTAAAATTAAAGGAACTAAATAACAAATAAATATATCTTATCCTACATAATAAAGAGTTAATATGTTAATTAGACTGGAGGGCAAAGTAAGTTTCCCAACGAACCTTCCGGAACGACCAGAGGGTGGGGCTGCAAGGCAGCCGGAGCTGCAATGGGCCCAGGCAGCCTTGGCTGCGAGGGCCAAGCTCCTTGCACATAATTCCGTGCATCTGGCCTCTAGTTACAAAATAAAGGCCAAGAGGCATTATAGATCATCATTATAATATATTATGAGAATCTATTTGAGAACAGAAGAGAAAAAACTTATTTAACAAATGTTTCACAAAGAACTTCAAAATGTAGATCTCAATGTGCTTATTAAAGCTGGAGGAAGCCACATTGGAAATAAAACAATGAAATCTTTGTTACTGACAGACAGTGCTCAGCCAGTCCCTCATTCAGCTGCATACTAAACAGAGGATTAGAATACCTCTGCAGCTAACCTGTGATTATGCTTCACAATTTAATCACAACTCAACATATGTATCTCAGAAATGAGATATTGCAATGACATTTACTGCAAAGGAAATACTAGGATATTTCTTTAAAAAATATTGTGTACGCCTAGATGAGGAAGGGTAGGGATTTGGATGTATAGTTTTCAAAGCTCACACATGGAATATTTGAAGCTTTCAGATGAGAAAACTGAGATCCAGAGAGATTAGTGGTAAAGAGAGATAGGGATCATATTCACTCTTTGTTTTCTCTGAAATTTAACTCATTTAAATTGGGGTTTTATAAAAACTAAAATGGATTGCTGTTCATATACTCTTTTCTTGACGTCACTTTTTATTTATTTCTGTCTTGATATCACTTTGTATTTATTTCTGATTACTGGCAGAAGACCGCTTATGAGTACTTCTCACTTATAATATCTTCCTTCCTAGGTGTGTCCTAATAACATATATACAGGTGAAGGACCTGGAGAGTATTATGAAAGTGAAATAAGCCAGAAAGTGAAATGAGTCAGACAAGTATCACATGATCTCATTCATATGTGGAATCTAATGAATAAAATAAACTGTTGAACAAAATAGATCCAGAGACATAGGATCATGGAACAGACACCTGAATCTCAGAGGGAAGGCAGGGAGGGTACCTGGGTGGGAAGAGATCAACCAAAGAATTTTTATGCATATATGCGTAACCCATGGACATAGACAATAGGGTGGCAAAGGCCTGGAGTAGGGGGTGTGGACGGGGAGCTAAAGGGGGCCAGTGGGGGGAAAAAGGCACATATGTAATAATTTTAACAATAAAGATTTAATAATTTAATAATTAATAACATTTAATTATATATACATAAAGTTGTTTGATAAGTAGTGAATTACTTAGTATGTAAAATTTAGTTATTTAAGAGGAAATGTATTTTTATGTTGTTAATGCATTTTTAAAATTTTTACAACTATAGCTTTCCTAAAGAAAGAATTTTGGTCTTAAATAATATTGATGAATTGAATGCTGTCATCATTAATAGGTATGTGCACAAAACTCATAGTATTTCTTTACTGCTGTTCAAAAAGAGCATGTGTTGCTAACGTTTGGATTTTAAGAGATTGAATATTAGACTCCAGCATGGCAAGATTATTTATACCTGTAGCAGTAATCTTGAAAACTATCCCAAAAAACCATGCATAGCTTCATCAATTTGCTACATCCTCACTGCTCTCTATTTTTGTTATACTTCAATCATGCAATTGCCATTTATCTTTGTTCTTTCAAGTGTGTGTGTGTGTGTGTGTGTGTGTATTTTATACTGGTTGTTATGAGTTGATTTATATCCCCCCAAAAAGATATGTTGTAGTCTTAACCCTCAGTAACTCAGAATGTGACCTTATTTAGAAACTAGAGGCCCAGTGCATGAAATTCGTGCATGGCGGGGGATGTGTGTCCCTCAGCCCAGCCTGCACCCTCTCCAATCTGGGACCCCTTGAGGGACCCCCTACCAGGATTGGGCCTAAACGGGTAGTCAGACAGCCCTCTCACAATCCAGGACTGCTGGCTCCCAACTGCTCGCCTGCCTGCCTTCCTGATTGCCCCTAACCGTTTCTGCCTTCCAGCCTAACCACCCCCTAATCACTCCCCTGCCAGCCTGTTTGTTCCTAACTGCCCTCCCCTGCTGGCCTGGTCATCCCTAACTACTCTCCCCTGCAGGCCCGGGTTGCCCCCAACTGCCCCCTCTTGCAGGCCTTGTCCCTCCCAACTGCCTTCCCCTGCTGGTCATCTTGTGTCCACATGGGGTCAGTCATCTTTGACTACATGGAGGCAGCCATCTTGTGTATTGGAGTGATGGTCAATTTGCATATTATTCTAGGATAGAGGGCTGGTGCACAGGTGGGGGCTGGCTGGTTTGCCCTGAAGGGTGTCACGGATCAGGGTGGGGGTTCCCTTGGGGCATGGGGCAGCCTGGGTGAGGGACCTGTGGTGGTTTTCAGGCTGGCCACACCCCCCCCACCCCCCGTGGCCCAAGTGAAGGCCCTGGTATCTGGGATTTATTTATCTTCTATAATTGAAACTGTAACCTTCTATTTGTTACAAAGCCTCCTGCTCACTCCTTGGCTGCAGCCATTTTTGTTGGGATTTATTTATCTTCTATAATTGAAACTTTGTAGCCTTAAGTGGAGGCTAAGGCAGGCCAGGGTAGGCAGAAAGCTTGGCTTCCTCCATTGCCTGGGAAACTCAAGCCATCTTGGTTGGGCTAATTTTCATACTTGCTCCTGATTGGCTGGTGGTAGTGGCTTGTGGGTGTAGCAAAGGTATGGTCGATTTGCATATTACTCTTTTACTAGATAGGATACAGTCATGACAGCTGTAATTAGTTGAGATGAAGTCATATGAAGTAGGGCAGACCCTTAATAAGAGAGGGTCCTCACTTATGAAAACCTTTATAAGAACTTTTTAGGAGAAAAGAGGATGCCAAGTTCAAACAGAGACAAATAAGGAGAAGGCAGCTGTGAAATCAGGAGGAAAACATTGGAGTCATTCATCTACAAACTTGGGGCTGGAAGGAGCTGGAAGAGGCAAGGGGGGATACACATCTAGCTTTACAGGGAGTCTGGTCCTGCCAACACCTGGATTCAGACTTTTAGATTTCAGATGTATGAAGAAATCAGTGTCTGTTATTTTAAGCCACCTCGTTTATGGTACTTTGCTAAGGCAGCCCTAGGAAAGTACTGCCGTGATCTTAAGAAAAAAGTAATTATTTCGTATGTCTTGATCATCACTGGAGAAATGAACATAACCACCACTATGTATTTGTTTGTTTGTTTTGGCATGGCTCCCATTGGTAATTTTTTTTTATAATTCTCCTCCTAAAACCCCATGAACTTGACCTTATAGTTCAAATTCAGACGTTTCTATTTGACACATGGATTTCACTACTAGAAAGTAATAAAGACACAATTTTGCCAATTAATAAAAATACAGTTCATTGACTCATTAAGAGGTATTACTAAAGCAAGTATAAAAATATCTTACATATAAAAATAAATTAAGCATTATCTGGGAATTACATATGCTACCTTATTTGGCCTTTTCAACAACCATAGATATTAAGTGGGCCAGGAATTATGCACTTGTGCTATAGATTTCAGTACTAAGTATTTTTTGATGTACCTAATAAATGGTAGTTTGCAATGGAAAGAAAATTGTTGTTAATATTCAGAAAGTGATTTTAATATGACAAACTATTTTGTCCAACTCTGTTAAAAACAAATAGAAAATGGGAACATTATAGCTCTGCTGTAAGAAAGCACTTGCATAAAGCAACATATGTCTATACTTGCACTATTAAAAGTACTTATATTTAGGTCATTTGCCTATTTTTGATTGGATTTTTTTATCTTCCTTTTGTTAAGTTGTATGAGTTCCCTATAAATTTTGGAGATTAAACTCTTATCAGATATAACATTGGTAAATATGTTCTCCCATGTAGTGGGCTTTCTTGTTGCTTTGTTGATGGTTTCTTTGGCTGTGCAGAAGCTTTTTATTTTTATGTAGTCCCATTTGTTTATTTTCTCCTTAGTTTCCATTGTTCTAGGAGCTGTATGTCTGCTATTTTGCTACCAATGGCTTCTTCTAAGATTTTTATGGTTTCCCATCTTACGTTTAAGTCCTTTGTCCATATTGAGTTTATTTTTGTGTATGGTGTAAGTTGGTGGTCTAGTTCCATTTTTTTTTTGCATGTATCTGTCCAATTTTCCCAACACCATTTATTGAAGAGATTGTCTTCACTCCATTGTATGCTCCTGCCTCCTTTGTTAAATATTAATTGAGCATAGTGGCTTGGGTCGATTTCTGGGCTCTCTGTTCTGTTCCATTCATCTATATGTCTGTTTTAAATAGACACTTTTTGAAAGAGGACATACAGAAGGCCAAGAGACATATGAAAACATGCTCAAAGTCATTAATCACCCAAGAGATGCAAATCAAAACAACAATGAAGTACCATCTCACACCTGTCAGAATGGTTATCATCAACAGGTCAACAACAAGTGCTGGCGAGGATGTGGAGAAAAAGGAACCCTCTCGCACTGCTGGTGGGAATGCAGTTTGGCACAGCCACTTTGGAAAACAGTATGGAGTTTCCTCAAAAATTTAAAAATGGAATTTTGATTTGACCCAGTAATACCACTTCTAGGAATATATCCCAAGAAAACAGAAACACCAATCAGAAAGGATATATGCACCTTTATATTCATAACAGCACAACTCACCCTAGCTAAGATTTGGAAACAGCCTAAGTGTCCATCAACAGATGAGTGGATTAGAAAACAGAGGTACATCTACACCATGGAATACTACATTGTTGTAAAAAAGAAGGAATTTTTACCATTTGCAACAGCATGGATGGAATGGGAGGTATTATGCTAAGCGAAATAAGCCAGTCAGAGAAAAATAAATATCACATGATATCACTCATTTGTGGAATATAATGAACAACATAAACTGATGAACAAAAACAGATCCAGAGACAGAGAAGCATCGAACAGACTGTCCAACCTATGAGGGAAGGCAGGAGGTTAGGGGGTAAGAGATCAACCAAAGGACTTGTATGCATGCATATGAGCAAAACCAATGGACCCTGACAGTAGGGGAGTGAGGGCATGTGCTGGGGGGTGGGAGCCACAAGGGAGTGGTCAATGTGGGAAAAAGGAGACTCATGCAATTTTTTTAACAATAAAGAATTTAAACTAAAAAAAAAAAAATACTTCTAGAACAACTAGCAATGGTCAGGTACTATTCTTGTTGTATCTGAACATCAAGGCAGTGAAAAAGGAAGAAAATAGTGAAAAGCAAGGTAACAAGTGAAAGAAGGAGAGATACACAAAGCTAAATTCAATTTATAGCTAATTTTTCCCTATACATTTGTAGTTCTTAACCAATTATCTTAAGAGAGAAAGCAACCTAATCAAAATACAATAGCAAAGTAATAAATCTCTTTGTGCTTCACAAATAATTACTTTTTGTGTGTGAGTAGAGAACATGAGGGCTTCTCGTGTGATTTCAGCCATGGGGACATGAAAGCAGACTTTGATTCAACTAGAGACTTTAGTTGTATAATATATATAATATTTCACCGGTCTGGTCAGTGGCTGTCACTGCATATCTTGACAGGTGGTACCATCCCTTTCACTCAATAATGTAGGCGATTAATGTTTGTTCTCATGAAATAGGTATATTTGTTCAAAAGCACTAAAGATTTGGTATCCTCAGAGAACATTTACCTTCCTCATTTAAGAGGAGAATAAAAGACATAAACAAAAGTAATAATTCTGTAAATAGTGTGCCTAAAGGGAGAAACATTTTAATGCTTAAATATTTTTAATTTTGCATTAAAAAGTCTTGATAAAGTGGTTTAAAGAAGAATACAAATAAATAAATATAAAATATTTTCTTATTTTCTCACTACTTTATTTTTTTATTGGGGAACTAGCAGCCCAGTGCATGAAATTTGCGCACGGGGGGTGGTCCCTCAGCCCAGCCTGCACCCTCTCCAATCTGGGACCCCTTGAGGAATGTCTGACCATCTGTTTAGGCCCGATCCAATCCAGGACTGCTGGCTCCCAACTGCTCACCTGCCTCTGCCTGATTGTCCCTAAATGCTTCTGCCTGCCAGCCTAATAATCCCCTAACCACTCCCCTGCCAGCCTGATCGACTCCTAACTGCTCCCTGGCTGGCCCAATTGCCCCTAACAGCCTTCCCCTGCAGGCCAGGTCACCACTAACTGCCCTCCCCTGCCAGTCTGGTTGCCCTAACTGTCCTCCCCTGCAGGCCTGCCCCCTCCCCAACTGCCCTCCCCTGCTGGCTTGCTCCCCCCAAATGCCCTCCCCTGCAGACCTGGTTTTCCCCATCTGCCCTCCCCTGCAGGCCTGGTCCCCCTCCAACTTCCCTCTCCTGCAAGCTTGGGTCCCCCCAGCTGCCCTCCCTTGCAGGTCACCCCTAACCGCCCACAACTGCCCTCCCCTGCTGGCTATCTTGTGTCTTGGAGTGATGGTCAATTTGCATATTACTCTTTTATTAGATAGGATAACATTACATTTTATAGATATACCACTACTTACCTATTTATCAGTTCACCAACTCTTAACCCAAGTATACAGATTTCCTGTGAATTACATGTGTGTCAGTTGCTAGCAGCAGGCAGTACGATTGCATTCTCTCTCTGTATATTTATCTGTTTTTAGAAGTATTATAAACTTCACAGAGAGATGCTTGCCTAGAGAGAAAGCAAGGCCCTCCTCATTAGCAGACAGTAGTGATCCACAGGGTAGCCAGCATTTGATTATTAATATAAACTGTGCCATTAGCTGTCACCTGTTTCAAAAACTTGTGTGGTGCTGTTTAGCTTTGGACTTTCTTTCCTGCTGTCAAATTTAGTTAAAATGTCCCTCTGGGATTAAATATGGTAAGGCAAAATGCACTGTAGGAACAAGTTCATAAGTCTTCCTCCTACAGGATCCTGGTTGAAACTTAAATTAATTATTAATACATATTATTTTGTATAAGCTTCATAGCTCCCTAAACCTTAGGATAGAGACAATATTTATTAATAATGTCCTGAGGTTTTAGAGTTGCTATCCATCCTTATAATTCATTTTATCTCTTTGAACTAGCAGTTACTATAAGTTAATTTATTTCTCATTGATGTTTAAAGTTACTATGAGAGGGCTGTTTTTATTTTTAATTTTTGGTAATTATGTTAATTCAAGCCCTCTGTTAGATTATTAATTTGGAATGTTAACAAAGTAAACTTGGAAAACATTCATTTATCTTTTGTTATTAATGTTCACCTAGTAATTAACATGAGCATTCCAAATGGAGAATCATACCTTTAGAAGTGCATTACTGTGGGTAATTCATAGCAAGTAAAATGATGATACTAAGTCATGTTTAGCATATTCACACCCACACAGTTTAAAGTATGGAAGATCTAGAACTGAAAAGATTAAAAGCGAAGGAGTGGGCTTCTAATTAAGATCTAGCTAACTTTCAGTTTTTTAGATTTACCAATGGCTGAGAGTCCTGTTATTAATGGTATGTAATCATAGATAACTATATTGGTAAACATGATTTCAATAGATATTTTGGGTACTTCATGTACTTGCCTACTTGTTAGAAAATTGGGAGTGGAGCAGAGATGCATGGCAACTGATACAGTTATTTTGTTTAGGATGTTCCTTTTTGCTGACACTTCTGGCTGATACCTGGTAGTGTGTTTTCCATCCACAAAATCATCATTTTCTCATGGTATTGGTCTCCAGCACAATTTAGAAGCACTCACTTTTTCCTTAGACTCACTACAACCTCTTCATTATGAGAATGTTATTTCAAACTCTGCAACACAAAACACACATAGTTTTATAAACTAACAGAGAAAACTCAGGTCTCTTGCTCCCCACTTCCAAGGTGGAGAGAACAGGCTCTGAGAAAGACATGGCGATATTAGAATTTCTGAATACCCTTGCATGCGTTGAGAGGGCCACCATCAGGCCCTGCATTAATGCTAAAAGGAATGGAACCAGGTAGTCTGTTTTATAAAGCAATCAGAAAGGACTTTTGTGTGGTTGCATAACCTGTTTCCCATGCTCTCTATAGTTTTCCAGAAATTATTTGCTCCATGTTTTGCAAGGTTTTATATAGATCTTCATGGGACTCTTGTTCCTAAAATAATGCAGTAGGGAATATTAATATCAGATTCCAACATTTATGAAAATGAACTTGATTACAGAGAGTGTATTTAACAGGGAAAGTGTCTTGAATATGACAGTAGGTGTCTGAATATTTGTATCCTGGCTAAGTGCAATACCTGTCCTCTCACAAAGTCTTTTAAAACACTGCGGAACTAACCACAGTCAAAATTGCCACTTTGCAACTTCTGGTTTACACAATGTGACCTGATGGGAACCATGGAACCCTCTGCCCTCCAGAGTCCAGCCCCTAAAATTTTATGGTCAGCAATACATTTCCTTTCCCTCTCTCGGAGGTAAATATTTATATGTAAATATTCCTTCCTAGGGTAACATTTTAAATTTGAAACAGGAAAGGAAGAATGAATTTATTGTTTTTCATTCTTTCCTGATGATGAACACAGGGCAGTAGTAGCTGGTAACATTTTCTAGAATTTCACATATTGAAAGAAATCTTCTATTTATTATTAAAGCCCTTTACACCCCTCCAGAGGATGAGGTACTTTTAAACAAAGACTAGATATACTAAAATCATTAAACCTAGCCATAAGAAGAATTTATAGCCAGAGTCTTTGTCTATAGCACATTAAACACTAAAATGGACACTATCTTCAATAGCAGTTTTACAAAAGGAGTGGAGGCATTCTTTATATGGCCATTTCTTGCACTGACCTTTGATAAGAAGCCAAGGGCATGGTGCCAAATCATAGCTGTGTGAAGGCATTTCTGAAAGGGGCTGAAGTAATAGAGTCCTGGTATGTACCATTCTGATGATCTGACTTGATCCAGGGATGAAGCCTAAAGATTCTGGAGATGAATGGTTGACACATCCTCAGGCTGCTTATTCCTCTCGAATTTCAATTGACTCAGTTATCAGACCATTTAAAATGGAGACTACTTTTGGGCATTAAAATTAAAATGTATTTTCTGTGTTGAATATTATTAGCAACCCACATAATAATAACAACTATAGCAGCAACAACAATGAAAATAGTAAGAGCTAACATTTAATGAATGTATGCTCTGTTCCAGGCCCTGCGCTAATTAATCTGTATGTTTTGTTTAAGGCTTACAACAATCTCATGTAGCAGGTACTTTTCATTTCATGTAAACATTACAGAAAAAATAAAAACAAACAAAAAACAAACACTGAAGCTTGCAGAGATGAAACAAACTTTCTGTGTTCACCCTGATAGTAAGTCCAAACGTTGGAGTTTGAATCCAAGCCAACCCCAGTGGCACTACTCTATCCTGGCTTATTTTATATTTTAGTGAAATTATAGCTGGAAGAAGTATTCCTTTGTTACCAAATAAAATAATTTAGCTTATATTCTTATTCAGCTGAAGATTCACCTCACTTCATTATAAAGCTAACCTTCAGGAGTATCTGTAGACACAATCATGATTTTCAAAACTCAGCTTCAATGTACCCTAAGTAGAATTAGAGCTTGGCACTAAAATTTTTTAAGTATAGTGAAGATTGATGTTTAGTTATTATGCCAATAGTAAATTGCAGGTTAGGATAATGTTTAAAAAAACAGCTTTGGGAGAAGGTGTATTCTTGTAAATAAGCCACTGGTTTAGGAATCAGGAAACAAAGCAATTCAGTGATGACTTTAGAAATAACTCACTGCTTCATTTTGGTCAAGTATAACGTCTCCTTGATGTTTATTGAGAAAAAAACTCCCCAAACTTTCTGGATGCCTATGGTTTGTGGGTTTATTTTAAGAAAAATAGCCAAGAATAACAAAAAAATCCTGAAACTTAAATAATAAGGCAAATGATGCCTATTTAAAATATAAATATGCATATGCAAATTAATACATATATGTAAAGGATTTGCCACATAATTATAACTTCCATTGCTATGTAAATGAAATCTCTCTTCAAAAATTGTGAGAATTAAAAACATACATCTATATCAATGAAGTTCAAGAACAGGCCAAAGTTTCTCTAGGGAGAGAAGGTGGAACAATGGTTATGTGTGGGAGAGGGGATACAGATTGAGAAAGATCATAAAGAATGTTGAAGTACTATATCTTGATCTGAAGATTATATATATATTAGAGGCCTGGTGCATGAAACTCGTGCATGAGTAGGGTCCCAAGGCCTGGCCAGTGATCAGGGCTGATTGGGGTCTTCCTTCCCCCCGCTGCCAGCTGGGGCCTTCCTTCATTCTGTGCTGCACCCTGTTGGTCAGCACATGTCATAGCAAGCAGTCGAAATCCCGGTCAGTCAAACTCTGGAAGGGACAATTTGCACATTAGCCTTTTATTATATAGGATATCTATATATACACACACACCTTTATTCGTTTGTAAATGGCCTTAAGCTGTGCATTTAATGCTTGGACATTTTATTGTACGTACTAGTATATTGTAATTTTTTAAAAAAATAAGCATCTTATGTAAATACAGGCAGAAAAGCAGTGTTCTCTCCAGTTTACACAGTATCTTTGTGGAATTAGACAAAAGCCCTTCCAGCAAACTCAGCTTCTTGAGGTGCAAGTTTGGCTAACAAGAAAAGGCAGAGTTTCATCCCTTATTTACTTGGTAGGGTCTGCACAACAGTCATCTGCACTAGTTCATAAAAATAAATATTATAGAGGAAGAAATATAAAAAAAACACATTGGTTTGTATGAGTTAAATTGCATCTTAATGTATGATGAAAACTATTCTATGACAAAAACTATTCCATATTTTAGATTTAGTAAAGGAAAAACAATTTTAATTTTCTAAGGTAATATAATTCAATATGCCAATTTTGAATTATGTAATTAACTGGCATTCAGTATTTATTATAGAGAACACAAATTCCTTCATGAAATTGACATGATCAATAATCTATTTATTTGATTAGTAACCATAGAGAAATTATTTTTATTCATACCTCACACAAGTCAATTCTTTAACAATAAGGCTTGCATTCAGATAAGATATATTTAAAGTAAGGCTAACCATAGCACAGCCAAAGATTTATTAAATTGATTTTTTGTTGAAATTTAAGAGATAAGATTGTGTATTTGGTGATTGTGGTGGAAATTTGTGGTTGGAATATATCACTTGATGGAACAAAAACATTGAGCTACTTTTGGATAATTAATCAAAGAATACATTCACCTCAGCAAGTATGATAGGAGGAAATTTGGGCTTTCTATTCTAGTAAGAATTTATTTTAGCCTACTTTTCTGGAGATTTTGGGTATGAAGCTCTATATAATGTGTCGTTCAATATTGGCAAGCAAATTCTGTATTGTTCAATGATAGTACATTTACTGCTGGATTATGTTAGATAAGTTTGTTTTCCAAATATAGTACCTCCATTTTAGAAAACAAAAAGTTGAGCCTTGAGTATTTATGTTTGTTAGATTTGTTTACTTAAAATATGTTCTAAGTAATGGACTTTAGTAATTCATTTGTTTAAACTTGAATAAAGTAAAACTTTAGTGCTTAAATTGTGAAGTCCCTGAAAATAAAGATACTGAAGATAGAAGAGCAGAAGTTAACATATTATTTTGCATGCTGATTAATGGAACTATTGAACTACATTGCCAGTGTCATGACTTTGGAAAGGCTTATAGTTTTTAAACGTTACTTCATTTTGCAATTGAGATTTAATCAAGTGTAGATTTAATAAACATGATTGTTGTAACTGGTTGTTTTAATCACTGAATTGACTATAAATTTACTACTTCTATTACAATTTGGCTGTGTAATCCTTCATGATTAGTAACTTTTTCAAGCCCTATTTACTAACTGAAATTTGTCAAGAAATTGCTTCTATTAATTCTCTATTAATGGCTGTCTGTACTTATAAAATTGTACTACAGGATCTCTAGTTAGGTAATTCACATTTATCAAGTTAACATTATTTTTAGAATATAACAGAAAAAAGAAAACAAAAGAAAAAATAGACTGGGATTTTTTTCATTCTTTTGAGATAAAAAATAAAATTCCAAATATAGCTAAGTTACTGAGGTAAGAAAAAATTTAAATTCCAAATATAGCTAAGTTACTGAGGTAAGGAAAAAAACCTAACTAATCTCATATAGGTTACTTAACAGGGAATGTCATAAAAATGTCTTGCTTTTAGGATCAAGACAAAACTATTCTTTATTAGAAAAGACTTCTTTTTAAGTTCATTTGCATTAATAATTTATCAATTACCACAAATCTAGAGACAGAGAAAAGGTTTAAAACCTGAAGTAGAAGTAAAGATCATGGTTATTTGGACACATATAAATAACAGACACAAAAATATTTTGTAAACTATCAATTAATATAGTAGCATTACCTATCAATAGCTATAATGTTTATTATTGCAGAACCCTTAGTATACTAATTGACAAATAATTATTATCACATACCTTGGTCAAAGGTATTATGTTTTACTATGGAAATAAAGAATTATAAATAAAAACCTATGTCTTTCAAGAGTTTAGAGTATAATTAAGAAGAAAGAGAATATGAAAAGAATGTACATGATGAAAAGTTTTATATGTGGACTACCAGAGGAGTGGAAGGAGTAGAAAATCAGAGTTGGGGGTCATGTGAAATTGCTACTGGTGTCCCTGTGAAAATCAATTCTGAATTGTTATATCTTAAAAAACAATGTTAAGAGTATTGTCAGTCAAAAGAAAGGTCAGTTTTTACAATCATTTATTTTTCCACATTCATTTGCTGTGCTTTTCCTATGGAAAACCCATGCCCTCTTGTGGACAAGACTAATAGTTTTATGAATTTCAAAGGTGACCCCATCTTTTTCCTCTAATATTAATAAGCATATGTTAGAAGTGGAATCCAGACTGTCAGTAACAGATGATTTTTAGTATTTTAAAGGTCAGAAAAGTAACATTTTAAAGAGATTTAATTTTTATACAATTATATAGGCATAATCCCAACTTCTAGAATGTTCTAAAATACTAGAATACTGTGTAATCATGATTTCCTGTTTCAAATCTCTAAAAACAATTATATAAGCATCTAGTGCTCCATGACTATCTGAAGGTGTAAGGTAAAAGTAAGACAGCTTCCCTTCCTACTTGCTCATTTCACTGCTGACATTCAAAGGTCTCCAGACCTTTGGACACCTATTTTCCACATTTTTTTAGGACAGCAAACCTAAAGAAATATAAATATCTGCCAACCATCCTAAAGCAAAACTTCACATAGCATAGAGTTGCTATAAAGTTTTTCTTAAGATACATATTTTAAGAATGTCATGAAAGCCCTGGCTGGTGTGGCTCCATTAGTCGGGCATCATCCTGGGCTCTGAAAGGCTGCTGGTTCAATTCCTGGCCAGGGCACACGCCTGGGCTTTGGGCATGATCCCTGGTAGGGTGTGTGCAGGAGGCAGCTGAGCAATGTTTTACTCTCAGAATGATGTTTCTCTCTCTCTCTCTCTCCCCCTCTTCTTTCCTGTCTCTCTAAAAAAAATGAATAAAAATATATTTTTTTAAAAAATGGAATGAAATAGTTTTATTTGTAACAATCTATATCTCTCCAACAGATCCCAATGACTAAGGACCCAATGACGAAGGACCTAGATTAAAGTTTTTAGTAATTTGTTTGTTTGGGGTATTCATTGATACTGCTGTTTTTACTTTGTGATTTGATTTGCTGAAGAGTTACATTATTCAAATTATTTAATTCTATGCATTACTTTATATGCCAGTCACGTTGCCATGAAAGCCTGAATTTAATGTTTTAAAGCAAACAAAATAGAATTGAGATCCCTCATTAAACTCTCTAGCCCTAAAGTTTTTAAAGGGAAAAAAACGTACATTCATTGGGCTGACATAATATAGACTATTAGATACCAAGAGAAAGTCAAATGTTCTCTCTCTTTAGAGGAGCTAGGTAATATATATTATATGACCTGAAGTTTACAGGCAGAAAGCATTTTACATTGGTTTCTTATTCAAATTTTAGAGGTTTTTCGCAAGCAGTTTATGTAGGTACAAGCTTCTTAAAATGTCCTTTGGTCACATCTGTCTTTCCAATTTCATCAGTTCAGCTGAATACAAAACCTGTGTCCCCAGGTAAAAGTCATGATGCAATTCTATCAGACAGTTGCTGTACTTTGCGCAGTGTGGGTGTGAGAGCTAATTTTGTCTTTAGATTCAGAAGCTTCATTAACAGTCTTAACACATTCACTGAAGCTTTCTAAACCTCTCAGGCTTTAACACTTACACTACTGCGGAACTGGAGAGAAAGGAAAATAAAATGTTATCCTTGTTTTGAAAACACATTCCTCTGATTGGCTAAAATAAAGCTTTTTTTGTGCACTTCCAAATCTGAGTTCCGACAATGTCATGCTATAGAAGCCTTTCGGCAATGCACAATTGATATTGAGAAAAGTAGATTCCCACACTCACAAATATGCACAAGAAATGTATCCAAACAGAGAGGAATAAGAGACAATGCCTAGACTTGATTATAGGAATTATGTATAGCTAGAAAAGAACATTTTTAAAAAAGCAATTCCTTTTTACTGCATTTTAAAAATCAAACTCCATATTATTTTAATTACTCAGTATTAGTATTAATTTCTCAGATTTCATTGATTTATATTCTTACAAAATGTCTGGTTTCTAAATGAAAACATTTATCAAACAGTAACCTTTGATTATTAATATATGCATTCAATGATTATACCACTGAATACAAAAAAATGTTATCAGATGTTGAGGAAGAAAAAATGCAATTATTTCCTTAGTAATCACAACAAGCTTTGTCAGACTCACTCAAGCAAATATACTGGGGTGATATTAAGAAAATCATTGCCAAATATGTATGCCGTTCTAACCATCTATCTACTAATAATGTGCCAAAAACATAGTTCTCAGTATCCAATTTAACCAGTATAAACTTGGAGTTACACATATGAAAAACATGAGACATGATTAATTAGAAAGTGAAAAAATAAAATTTACATATATTCAAAATTCAACAATTAAAAATAGTCAAGGTGGTGAGAGTATGTATGGAAACTTTAGCAATTGCTTGCTTTTATCCTATTGCCTATGCTTTTCAATTTCTTAAACAACATCATAAACCCTATAGCTATGCAAAGTCATCATATTTTTAATCAGCATATTCAGGATTTCTACACTGTCCCAAAATTGTAAATAGAAAAAAACTGCTGAGTTTTTTGGCACTCATCTCAAATCTGGGAATAACTTAGAAATAGGCTGTAGAATTAATTTTAAAAAAAGGAGCAAAACAATTTGATGTATACCTAAAGTGAAAATTATTTTCTAAAAAAAGAAAGCATGCCATTTATATTTAAACGTTATGTAATGACATATGAATGACCAAGGAGATAAACAAATTGGATCTCGTGGCAAAGAGTTCTATTCATTTTGTGGTATACAGTTTACCTCAGAGTATTTTAGTTATTTACATGACACATATTAGAATACACTATTCAGTCTGATATCATCATACACAATTTCCTAGCAAAACATTCTTAAGGAACAGCCACTTAAATTAAAAGGAAGAAAGGATTGAAATAAATCCTTTTAGAAAAGATATGCATATAAAAAATTCAGTTATTAATGATCTATATATAACCCTCTTTTTTTGTTTTCTTTTTGAAATCTAAGGTTTAGAAATGCTACTCAAATTGCACTATCTGGGGAGTCCTTCTCAAAAAGTGTATTAGGAGACTTGACCACATTCACATGGGGAGAAATATATTTCATAAAAAGACAGTCAGACAAAACAGCCCTATCAGCTACTTTGCCGAACTCCTGTGAAGTGCAGTATTCTATAGTATTCTACAGTCACCATGTTCTCTAACGGACATGTTAAAATCTTGTACAACAGACCAATTTTATTATGGAAAACAAATTATATGTAAATAATATTAAGCCACTAGTGTATTATCCTCCACCTAACCACCAGAGAACCTAAAAATTTAGGAATCATTTTTATAGTTTATATTGTCCTATGAATAATTTTTTTCTCAAGCATTTTTGGTGGCTTCTGGCACACATGCCAGCAGACAAATGGAAATAGGCATTAAAAATTGAAGGAAAATTTATAGAAGAAAATATTAAACTTGAGAAAATTTTATTTATAATCTCATCTACTCCCTAACTCTGCTCCTTCCCTCCCCACCCTTCAAACACTGGGAAAGACTAACATTATTCATTTTTAGCAGCTGTATGCCTTGCACCAGCTTATATTCTCTATTAATATAGATTGAGAAGCAAAGAGAACTACCTAGAGGGTCCCACTTTGATAGGTAAGGATGGCAGGAATTGTGTCAACACTGAAAACTAGTCTGAGGAGGATGGAATTATCCCAGAATTCTTGAAATTTGGCCTTTTGTGATATAGACTGGACTATATCTTATGTTTGCTACCCACAGTACTTATAATACAGCTCTTCTGTCTTTGCAGGTGCCCATCATAGTTTTATTAATAAAACGGAACAACCTAGAATTTCTTCCTGTGATCCTTCCTTTGATAATAACTTCCCCCCTGTGGGATATTGATTTCCTTGTTTCTTATTCCAGCAGCCTGAATCTCACTTCTGCTTTCTCCATCATGTGGTGTGTCAACCCCTGATTTCTTGATCCTGGATCTTTCTCAGACACCGATTCGATTACAACTGCTCAGAGAAAGGTCCACAGTCTTCTCTTAGCAATATGTCAGGTGTCTCAAAGAGGTCTGGAAAGCATAGGGTATCATGTTAACTATCAACACATTTTTCTGGTACTGTGGATCTCATATTTTATATTTATATAAACAGTCAAGTAAAAACAAATGATAGCTGATATGAAGTCTCCATATTTATGATAGTTGCCAAGTAAGAAATCTTAAATAAATGTTACCTATATGGCATCATCTTACAAAAGAGAGCATTTTAACACCAAAGTATTAGGAAGGACAATCCCAGAATACTGTATGCAATCTTTATGAATGGAGTATTATATGAAACTTAAAAATCTTTTTATTTTTTTCATTTCCATGCACATCTATGAAACCTTCTCCAGAGAGCTGTTCTGTCTAGACACTAGTACTTGGAAACCACAGGCAAAATACTTCATACGAGGCAGGAAAGTAAGAAGCCAGCAGCAATATTCATTGGCAAGTGGAAATGGGGAAATGAGACAGCTGATTCACACTGGCCTCATCCAGCACCCTGACTCAGCTGCCTCCTTCTCCCTTGTATGACCTTGAGCATTAAGCCCTGGGACAATAGAGGTTCTGATCACTATCAAGTAATCTTAGGAACAAAGCCTCCAATCTGTTGACCACAGAGACAGAGTTTTGGTCAAACTAGAGATAACATCCAGGCCTCAGTTGTGTGTCAATTCTAGGCTCAGAAAAGCAGATGAAGGGACTCTATGGCTGGCCTCAGGACCAGATGCAGTGACCAATGATCCCCTACCCTGCTGCTGACCAATCAGTGAGACCACAACCCTGATCCTATATGCTTATTTTTATTAATCAGCATATTAAAGAACACACCTAAAAATCTGATGAATATTCTATTGAGATCCTTCCCTAAAATCCCTGCCTTTACAAAACAGATAAAAACCCTTAAAACAAAGGACACATTGTGTGCTCTTTCTAGAGCATGCCAATGCCTTTTTTCCTCAGGCATGTAACTTTGCTTTCCTTCTTCTAAGCTCTAAGGTTTCCCACAAGATTTGCAACCAGGGCAGCTCATCACAAGCCAACCCCCTGAAACTGTCTTCAAGGCCCTTCTTTTGTCTCTGTAACTTGTTTTCTGAGTCCACTCAGCCCAGCTGGCTCACTTCTTCTGGCTCTGACTTTCTTTCTAAAAGGCCAAGGCTACTCTCTGAGCAGCCTGCTCAAATTGTCTCTTCCAGTGTACTTTCACTTTGCATGCTAAATAAACTTCCTCTTGCCTAGAGTTATTGGCTCTGAATTTTTTCTTTACTGAGTTTAAGAGTCAAGAGCCAACATTGCTGGTAACACATACACTTAGGTTATAGCTTGTGACATAATGGAAAATGCTTAGACAAAAAAATCAAAGTGATTTTTGTGTTTGTGTGTGTAAGCAATGAACCTCAGGGATTTCATTAAAAACTGGGATCAATCCTTCTATTACTCATGCGTGGTTTGACATATAACTGACAAAATATCCTATATAATAAAAGGCTAATATGCAAATAAACCAAATGGCAAAATGATGGGTCACTATGACCCACATTGACCACCAGGGGGGCAGATGCTCAATGCAGAAGCTGCCCCCTGGTGATCAGTGTGCTCCCACAGGGGGAGCGCCACTCAACCAGAAGCTAGGCTCAAGGCTGGCGAGCTCAATGGTGGTGGCGGAAGCCTCTCTTGCCTCTGAGGAAGCACTAAGGATATCTGACTGATGACTTTGCCCCAGCCTAAGCCATAAGTCAGACATCCCCCGAAGGCTCCAGGACTGCGAGAGGGCTCAGGCTGGGCTAAGAGACCCCCCCAAGTGCACAAATTTTATGCACTGGGCCTTTAATATGTATATATGTATGTAAAGATCCCTATAAATAACAGAATACTTGGTTAACATGATCTACTTAGTTATTTGTGTTGAGGATATTGGTCATCTTCTTGATCACCTTTTTTGTGTTTTGTGTTCTTTTGATAGATTGTCTACAAAAGAAAAAAATACTTTTATTTCAGGGTCTACCTGGGTCTTTGGAATGCAGAACAGAAAAGGGAACTATACCATAATTACCTTCTGCTCAATCTTTTAAAATAACCTTAAGCTGTAGTTTATGTATTATAGCTTTCAAATACTTCTGAAACAATCAAAAGTCAATAAAATGAAGCAAAAGGAAAAGTAGTAAATTGAGTGTTTTGCATTTAAAGTCCCTGCTACCCATACCACCATCCAGCCTCTGAAGAGATAAGGACTGTAAGGAGGCCTGTGCTACAGCTCTGTTGTAGAGTCTACATTGCAAGGTGGACTGAACAAGAACATTTTAGACTAAAGATTGACATCTTATCCACACCGGGTTTTGTATGTCTTTCTTAGATCTACACTTTTATGCTCATTCCCAAAATATGATATGTGAATATTTATAGGTATTAACCCCACAGACTAAGAAACAGCTTAAGAATGTCCTTCTATTTTGGACTTGTCTGCATGATGCCATATAATAACAGAGAATTATAAAAAAAAATCTTAAATACTTGGATGTGTAAGTGTAATGTCTTTAATTCATAGGAGGGTTTAGTCCTACTCCAAGAAGCTAGGTCTGTTAAGGCATATTTTTATTTACAAAGTAGTATTTACTTGCTCTGAAAATTAATATAAAATTTAGGTTGCATTAATAAAAGCACTGTAAGCTTTTTTAAAATAATGTATTTATTTATTTCTTTAGACACAATAAAGCAAGAGATATAGAGACAGTTTACAAAACAGAAAATGATATTTTAAAATTATAATAGGGCTCCAAAGAAATATTGCAACAATACATTCAATCTTTTGTTGCATAGATAAAATTGTAATAATCTACTCAGGTTCTGTGGGTATGTGGGTGTGTTACTCTGGGGAAATTTAAAAGATCACAGTTGTATATTTTGTGAAGGCCAAAAAGAAAAAAAAGAGAGAGAGAGAGAACTCTTACCTTTTGCAACAGCATGAGTGGACCTGGAGATTATTATGCTAGGTGAAATAAACCAGTCAGAGAAAGACAAATATATGATCTCACTTATATGTGGATTCTAATGAACAAAATAAAAACAGAGGCATGGATACATGTAACAGACTGACAGCTGTCAGAAGGAGGGAGAAAGAGGGTTACTAGATGAAAGAAGGTGAAGGAATTAGCCATAGACATAGTGTGGTGATGGCCAGAGAGAAGAGGGTGTGGGGCTGGGAGGAGGTGAGCAAAGGTGGGTGGACAATGGGGACATCTGTAATAGCATCAACAATAAAAATAAAGTTAAAAAATGAAAATAAATGAAATATCAAAGTTGATGTGCTTACATTAAACTTTTCAGGTTCTGGATTTGAAATCCTGTGCCTTCAAGTAGTTCTTTCCCTAGCATTTTTAGTCAAAATTACATGATTCAACAAAGTAATATCAGCATTTGAATATGTCCTCATTTTATCAATTAAAATTTGGTATTTTGTGTGGATGTGCCTTTTTATTTGGGAGATTCTGGTCAATGAAAACAGCTTATCAACAATTATTTTCTTTGGTGGATGCACTCGGCTAAACTTTAGGACTAGAAGATGAGAACTGGTCCTTACCTTTATGAAGATCCCTCTCTCTTGATTTCCCTTTCAAATGCATTCTTCCATCCAATCTTGTTTGGTATCTCCAGAATATTCAGGAACTACTCTCATGAAAACTGCCAATAAAATCAACCTATCTGCATTTACTAAGCGTATACACATTTTTAATGAAGGGGCATCATATACTCACATGAAAACAGCATTAACTTCTTAATTACCAGACAGTAAAGTCTCCCTCACTTTAGATCAAGATGAGTTTAGAAAAAAATATATATATTAAGGGTTCCCTGGCCAAGGAAAGTCTCACCTTCCTTCATAGGGTGTTTCTATTCCATCTTCTGTTCCTCTGGCAAGAACTGAGAGCTCACTCTTGTGTATTCAAGGCAATACTCCCTAAACTACTAGACTGTAAGCATCAGCAACTTCACACTATTTGAGGCATTGAACATGGTCAACCTGCAGTTGAAACCTCTTCTAGTCTTTCAATAGCTGTGACCTATGTCTAACATGACAGTAGATGCAACCACAGCACACAAAATGTCGAAATCCATTTTTACCCCAGTCATAGTCTAAGTAATATGGAAACAGACTGGAGCACAATCTTGGAATACCAGTTGCCTAGCAAGAGAAAGGCCATGTTTGTTTATCTTGAATGGATCAGTTGATGATACCTTACCTTTTGATCATTCATTCCCTTTCCACTCAGCCTCTGCATATGTTTGTGTCTCCTATTGTCATGCAGTTTGTTAGGCTCTTGGATATGCAGGAGTGTTCGGGACATAGTCCTTGCCTTTAACAGGCTTATACTCCATTGGGAGAAAATAGTTTATAATTATGCAAGTAAATAAATATTTGTTTCCACTGGAAGGTAAGTGCTATCAAGATGTCAAAAGTATTTCTATATGGAGTTAAATGAGTGAAGTCATGAATGGTGAGAAGGAGGTAACCATGCAAAGATAAGTGGCATGAAATAGGGAAGAAGGGGAGAAGCCCAAGAAAAATAGTAGATTTAAGAACCCTCCTAAAATGTTTGGGACCCCATTATCCTGTCTGGTTCTTCCCATCTGTCCCCTATTTTATTAGAGGCAGCTTGCTCAAAATCCAATGTGCTACCTAAAATCAAGAAGCCATTTAAAGGAGTCTGGGCATCTCTCCTACTGCAGATACTCCAGTTGTACTACTCCATCTTCCCATCACTAGACATACACCCCTTGAGATAAATGCCTGCCCAGAAGAAGCCAGAGTTCACCCACCCCTTATATGTTACAAGTGAAGCCATTTGAATAGCAGTTATATCCAGAATAACATGAGATTTTGTGGACTCACAGATCCAGATATAAATTATAGTTACATGATATTAAGAAATCATATAACTTCTCTGACTTCTAGCTATATCAGTAAAAGTTTGTATGCTAATTTATATTGGTCTATATCAGTTTATTTAATAAACCTTATATTAGAAAGATTATAAGCAAAGTAATATAGAATATACAAAGATTGATAAGATGTTGTCTCTGTCTTAAATCTCAGTAGCATCTTATGAGGATGATAAAGTATATAAAAATTACAAAAATACTCATCAGAAAGTAACAGTAGCATGGAAAATAAATCAATAAAATATAACTAGGATTAGAGTATAAAATATTTTTAATTTTTTTATCCAGGAGACTAGAAGTAAAGGGTTTGACCTTTCTTAATGTGTTTGACCTTGAATTACAGGGAATTTGCAATTTATATTTAACAGATAAGGGTGTACACCTACATCCATTTGAAAGAAATAATGTAAAATCTAAAGGCATGGACATGGCAAATCATGTGGTTTGTTCAAAGAATATTTCCCTATACAGTTTGAGCAGATCTTAGAAATAAAAGTGAATACTGAGAATGGAGCTGGGAATGCAATCTGGGAGAATAAATTTTATTTAAGAATGAGGAATAGGAAGCAAGGGATCTTTTAGATTAAGGGGTGATACTTTAATGCCCTTTAGGAATATATTCATGTTTCTGTATGTAGGAGAATTTCTTGTAGGGAAAGACTAAAGGCTGGGAGATCTAGTAGGATTACCTGACTATAAAATATGTTAATGGCCACGTACAGAATATTTATATAAGGAAAGCAGTGATAACATCACTTAAAATAGATAAGCCAGGCCCTAGCCACTTTGGCTCATTGGATAGAGCATCAGCCTGCTGACTGAAGGGTCCCGGGTTTGATTCCAGTCAAGGGCACATGCCCAGGTTGCATGATCAATCCCCAGTAGGGGGCATGCAAGAGGCAGCTGATCAATGATTCTCTTATCATTGATGTTTCGCTCTCTCTCTCTTATGCTCTCTGAAATCAATAAAAATATATTTTTAAAAAGCATCTTCTTTAAAAAAAAATAGATAAGCCAGCCCAGACTCAGTGGATAGAGCATCAGCCTATGGACTGATGGGTTCTGGGTTCTATTCTGATCAAGGCCATGAAACTCAGTTGCAGTCTCAATGACTGTCTGGGCACTTTTTCTTCTCAAAGGGCAATTTTATTTTGTAAGTAAGTCTTAAAATTTCAGATTGATTTTGAGAAGGGGAAAGATAAGCCACACAATGCTTTTTTCAACTGAAGTTTGTAGGAAACAAATTGAAGAAAAAGTTAGCAATTAACAAATCAATTTAAACTATGTCTACAGTTAACTCTGATTATATACACTAAAGGAGTTCATGTTGGGGCTTGACTGGCTGTCTACATAGACAAATTAACCAAATAACTGACACTTCTTAACAAATATTGTAATCACATAGGCAAGTCCTAGACTAAATGCCATGCAGTATTTCAAGCCTAAAGTGAATTTGAAATAAAAGGCACAGTAGTTTTTGCTTTCATTAACCCATTGACATTCCTGTCACCAACCTCATTTTTAAAAATTCCATAGAGATTAGGTAGAATTAAAAGAAAATGTGGGCTATGTACCTCACCCTTCTGTAATTAGTAATGTGGAGACAGCATGCTATGTGAATGGAAGTCAGGATACACTCAATGTCTTCCCTGCTCTGTCACTAACTAGATGTATAAATTAAAGCAAATCACTTAAGTGCACCTTATTTCTTTTCATTTGTAAATGGAAGTTGGATGAATGATAAAAAAAAAAGAAAGAAAGAGGTAATTGGCAAAGACATTTCACAGGTAAGCACTATGTTTTAGGATGCTTGATGTTTGGTAATTGCATGATACATTCCAGGCAGTGATAAAGATTTACAGAAGCAAGCTAATGCTTCCAGCCATGAAATGGTATGATTTGTATTCACCCCCTGAAATTTTGGTATATCGAGGAGGCTACGTAAATAGTGAATGCACTATCTAGGAAGAAACTAAAATTTAAAAAATAAACAAGAAAACAATAACAGTCATGGTTGTCAATTTAATCTATATCTTTCTAAATTAGCCATAATGGAAAAAGAATAAATTGGTAAGGCAGAATACTGGAGGAAATAAATCTGGCTCTAATTGAGATATCTTCAAAAGAATATACACCTAAAGCAGGCAAATCTGTATCTCTATCTGTATCTTATCTTTGAGTTTTGCACGTGTGCATACAGATCAGGTGTAGCCTACCTAACTTCATATTTTACCATGCAATTACTTGAAATATACATGCAATTGAATACATTACAAATTCTGCAGATGCAATTTGTATGCCAGTATAAAAACTGCATTTCCCTTAATTTATAATATAAATTGACTTAGCAATAATCATTATATCTTTTAATTCATTTAAAAGTGCTTACATTTTACACTATTTTTCAGAATATATATGTATATATTTATATATCTGCAAATAAAATAGTGTAAAATAATGTATATATACATTTTAAAGCAACAACAATAATATTAACAACACTATTTCATTCAAATCATGCATGGCAATATATAAAAAATAATTATATTCCTAAAATTTTCCTTTACTTATTGTAATTCAGCCCATGCCTACTCTCCTAATACTACTTCCAATTTTCACAGTGATTTTTAAGGTGGAATGTTGTGTCATTTTTAAAGGTGAGGAAACAGAAGCTCAAAAACTTTATGCCCTTCATCAAGGTCCCACAGCCAGCAAGAGCCTAATATAAGATTTAAAAGCAAGGACTAATTGAATTATTTGCCAGGGATAGTTTCTTCATATTATATGATTAAATTTTCTTTAGTGTACAGGAAATAATAACTTAAACATTTCATTCAGCCATATTCTAGAATTGCTAAAGTAAAATACCTACTTTTCACCTTCCTAGCCATCACTAATGTCAAATATCCAATGATGCCCATAAGTATATCTAATAAACAAGGAGAAGAATGACTTTATTTTGATGCCATAGGACTGATAAATACAATTCAATAATCTATTTTTAGGCAGATTCTGATAAGGTAATTAAATCTCATGAGTTTTCAATTATTATCACTATAATTAACAAACCAAACAACCTCATTTTTCCATTAAGATACAAGTTGAGCAACACAGAATATGGAACTCTGGCTTATAAGACTATTGAAAAAAGTGAATATCCAATTTCTTCCATGATTAAGAATAAGTTTGTCCATTCTATTCATAAAAAAGTATCACTTTGTGAAACAGTTATTATGAACTAACTTGAAGAAGAGTCTGGACTTAGTGAATATTGTCCTAAAAGCTTACAGTTTGAAACTTGCCAAAGGAATTAGATGGGAAACAATGGAATGATGATATTAACAGCAGATTTAATTAACTACTTGTTGTGTTGATTACATTTTCTTTTCATTTCTCATTTAAGATGCTGTCACCAGTTCAATTGAGATCAGGACTGCAATAAATCACAGCTACTCATCCAGTTAAATTCTATACTTGCTCTACTCCAAAAATACAAATCATACTATGCTGCTAGAAAAAAGAAGGAATTCTTACCATTTGCAGCAACATGGATGGATTTGGAGAACATTATGGTAAGTGAAATAAGCTAGGCAATGAAAGAAAAATACCACATAATGTCACTCATTTATGGAAAATAAAGAACATTATAACCTGATGAACAAAAAAGATAGATACAGAGGCAGTAAAGCATCAAACAGACTGTCAAATTACAGCAGGAAAGCAGGGGAGTGTTGGGGAGGGGGAAAGAGATCAAGCAAAGGACTTGTATGCATGCATATAAGCACACCAATGGACACAAGACACTGGGAAGGGGGGTGGGATAAGGGCATGTGACAGGGGGTAGAGGAGGCTGGGGGAAGGTCAATAGGGAAAAAAAGGAGCTATATGTACTGCTATGTGTAATACTTTAAACAATAAAAAAAGAGTAAATTTTAACAGGCCCTTTTAGAAGTTCATCATTCTGATTTGATTCTTAAGTGTGAATTTGCAGAATGTCAAATTACTGATAATACATAGTAATTACAATGTATATTCTAAAATCACATAACATTTTATCTTTATTATAGATTAGCATAAACAATATGCCATATCTCTATCTCTAGCCTGAAACACATCACAATAAAAAAATAAGTAATTTGTCCTGGCCAGTGTGCTCAGTAGCTGGAGCCTGGGTGGAGAAGTAAGTGTCCAGGGTTCCATTCCCTGTAAAGGACATATACCTGGGTTGTGGTTTACTACCTGCCCCAGGTTGGGGTGCCTGTAGGAGGCAACTAGTCAATGTGTCTCTCACATTGATGCTTTTCTCTATGGCTTTCTTCCCATCTCACTTCCTCCCTCCCTTCCACTCTCTCTGAAAAGCAACGGGGGGGGGGGGGGGAGGGGAGCGGGGGGGGGGGGGATAGCCTCAGGTGAGGATTAACAATAACAACAACAAAAGTAACTTGTACTCAGAAAAATAAAATTCAAGATAGAAATTAATTAACTGATGTGGGCTTTGGTCATAAAATGATTGATCAAAAGGTATAGCTAAAGTGCTTTCTAGCTTCCAAAGTACAAGTTAAATAAGAGCAATCTTTGTACCAATCACAACTGGAACTTTAGTTAAGGAGGTTGCTGAGTGACTTTTTGAGTAAGAAGTTAGTCCAATGGAATTAGGTAACCTTGAGTTTGCAGCTCTTTAAACTCCCAGCTATTTACTCAAATTCCAAATGTCACTTGCCAAATTTGAATCAAGCCATTATCTTTCCTATTTTGTTCTTGTCACTCCTATCTGCTTTACTTTCCTAATTATAAATTAGCACATCAGTATAGGGATTTATCTGACTTGGGGAAAAAGAACACACACAAAGTTTTGCTTGGTTAAAGACCTCTTCCTCTTATGAATGTCATGTCTTAATGTGGTGCCAGAATTTGAAATAAAGTAACAGTTAAAAGTTTGGATAAAACCTGAGAGAGGTTAGAAATGCTCATACAAGGTTATGATCCTCCTCAACTAGATAGGCTGCAGTTATAGATCAGTTCACTGGCCCATGGACCCTAGAGTACTTAAATTTGTGAAGATTCAGCTGTGTCAGGATTAAGTAACTCAATACTATCCAACAATGCCTAGTCAGCCAGTTTATTTGGGGCTGAAATTTTGTTTTAGTTGGTTTCATCCCCAACTCTTTCTTTACCAATAAAGCCCAAAAACTTACCTGCGCCTTCCATGTTACACTGTCTAAGTTAAAGAAAGGGCATTTCTGTTTTCAGGTTTTGATTTGTATTCCATGACAAATCTACCTAAGATAGACCCTCAAATCAAATCTTTTTTTTTTTTTTTCAATTCAGACAAGCCATTTCATAGAGTTCTCCGAAGTCCTCCCATCTTCTTTAAATATTTCAGAAATGGTATTGGATTAAATTACAAATACATTTAATATTCTATCACCTTTCACTCTGAATGCCAAAGATGACAAGACAATATATTCTTGATATGAATTTGTAAAATAGCCCTGTATTATTTGCTACTAAGATTCTGAGCCTTTCTTTTTGGGATATTAGCAGGAAGGACCTAATTAATATAGATTTTAAACCACAATTTTATTTTTGCACTTATTTTAAATTGCTATTCATATTTTGGTACCTTCCATTACTTTTCTATCTAAAATTAAATTACTTGTGACCATTAAGTTTTAATTAAAATTTTTTATCTTTATGTTTTTACTCAGTCCTGAATATGAACCATGTAACTTTCTTAATCATTTAAACATTTTTTCCACCTTCCTTGTCACAACATATGCCTGGTCTTGGTCTTCAGACCACTTCTTCATCTACCCTCACTCATTGATATCTCAGTCCTCTATTTCAATTGCATGACTTTTCTGCCACATGGGCACTAAAAATTGAAAATTTTTAGTGCCTGTAGGAAGAACTGTAGGAAGAACTCACCTCCCTTTAAACTCCAGACTCATATATCCAATATCTCCATTTGGATGTCAAATAGACCTCTCAAACCATGTTTGTCCAAACCTCAAATCCTGATTCTCCCATTGGCAATAAATAGCAACTTTGTGCTTCTGATTGCTTTCTCCAATCATGCTGAAACCATCTCTTCCTCATCCCTCACACCCCTCATTAGGGCATCAGCAAATTCTATCTGTAATACCTTCAAAATATATCACCCATCTCTCTACTATCCCATTTCAGGACTACCTTTTGGTCCAAGACACCACAATTTTTCTCCTGAATTATTTCAGTAGGCTACAGACTGATCTACTTGCTTCCTCTGCTGCAATCTCCCTACTCCTCCACCTGCAATTTATTTAGGGCACAGCGGCCAGATCTCTTTACAATGTGAAATATGTCATGCCTCGGTTCAAAGCCTGAAAAGTTACTACCCATCTCACCAAGAATAAAAAATAGCTTACAAGGTCCTACAAAATCTGTGATGATCTGCCATTGCTCATTCTCTAACTGAAACCTCCCCTCCCACACTCATTCTCTAACTGATACCTCCCCTCTCAATTATGTCACTCACTTTATCAGTACCAATCTCCCATTCACCAGCTTGGTAGCTCTGATTCTTGTAACTAGCAAAAATTGGAATATTTTTAAATATATATATATATATATATATATATATATATATAATGCAAAGTGTCCCCTCAGGAGTTCAACTGACCAGTTCTATTGTTTGCTATGAAGTGCATTGACCACCAGGGGGAGGCGCAGAATGGAGGAAGGTCCTGGCCAACAGGCAGCAACTGGGGAAGGGAGGCCTACAGCCGCTTGGGACCCTACGTGTGCAAGAATGTCATGCACTGGGCCTCTAGTTATTGAATAAGGCAGGCAGACACCTGTCTCAACATATTATTATTTGCTGTTCCCACTACCTAGAACATTCCTCCCTCATCAATCCATGTAACTTAGTCCATCCTCATTGAACACCTTTCGACCATGTTCTCAAGAAAAGCACAATTATACATTCCATTCCATAGAGTATAATAATCTGATTTTAAACTTTTAAAATTATTAATTGGGTATAACCTTCCTTAGGATACAGAGTTCAATATTATTAATTTTCTGGTTATCTTTTATTAAATTATTACACTATCAAATTATTCATGTTCGTAGACTCAACACTATAGTAAATTATTGTTACAGCTTCAAAATTTGCTTTGGCATTTCTAGATTCCTTCTTTGGAGGCTTTGACATGCTCTGCTCCAAATTCTAGGTTATGATTGGCTTTCAAATTGTTATTTGGCTGTCCTTGAATCTCCCACTACATCTTGTTCTACATCAGATTAAATTGGCTCACTTTCACAATCTCAAAGCATAATGTGCATTGCAGGTATATTTTAAATAGCTTTAGACAAATTATAATACTCATTTGTCATATGCTTTTTTATAAAGTATCTCACAAATATAAAGAGTCACAGCATTGATGAAAACCACAATAAAAAGAACAACCAAAGTAAAATGTTCACCCGATACATATGTTTGCATATTCAAGTACTGCAACTTTATACAACATAAATATAAAATATATAGTACCAGCTTTTAGGTATATACAATAAATATTTTTTGTTTTTTTTTTAATTAACTGAATCTAAGAGTATCACTATTTCCTAAAAATAACCATTTTTCAGTATATATGCAGAATGCATGTGTAATCTTCACATTTAAAGAATTAAATGATAGTGAATTAGATAAATAGATGCTAGAATTAGAAAATCTTATTTATAAGAATGTGAAATTCTGGGAAAATAGTATTTCTTTTGAACTTTCTAAAACAGCACTACCAATAATAATAATAATAATTAAAATAATTCCAGAAGAGTAAAATAACATTACCAAAAGGACAACTACATTATAATTTTAGAGTATTTAATTGAAAAAGTTGAGCTCAGGTCCAATTTAAATATATGAAATATAACAACTTGCCAGATATAATAAAGAGAATCTTTATTCCATTCACATAAAGTTTAACTTGCTATATGAGTAAATATAAATCTCTAATATAGATAGATTATATGTAAATATTAGCATCTGCAATATTATTTTTTAGGTGTCATAGGATAATTTCATGTATCTTAAGTGTTTAATTTTTATTTTTTAACTAGAGGCCTGGTGCACAAAATTTGTGCACAGGTACAGTCCCTAGGCCTGGCCTGCGATCAGGGCCATCTTCCCCAGCTGCCCACAGCTGGCCCCAACCCCCACTGCCACCCACCCCTGGTTCCCCATTTGCCATCAGGTGATAGGTGCATGACAGCTGGGGGAAGGGACCCAGAGGTCGTATGTTCCCTCCCGCTCGCTGACCCCACCTTTGCCACGGGGGTCATCAGGCCATTTGGAGTCTGTTGGCCAGGGAAAGGGACCAAGAAGTGCTCAGTGAGCCATATAGTGACTGGTCCATTGGTCATTCTGGTTGTTCTGCTATTAGGGTCGATTTGCATATTTTATTATATAAGATAGAGGCCTGGTGCACAGGTGGGGGCCAGCTGGTCTGCCATGAAGGGGGTCCCAGATCAGGGTGGAGAGTACCTAGGGGGTGGGGCTGCAGAATTTGCAGGCCAGGCACGCCTCCGATTGGGGTGGGGGTCCCCACTGTGGGCGGGG
Organism: Corynorhinus townsendii; assembly: GCA_026230045.1. Classification (NCBI taxonomy): domain Eukaryota; kingdom Metazoa; phylum Chordata; class Mammalia; order Chiroptera; family Vespertilionidae; genus Corynorhinus; species Corynorhinus townsendii. The sequence continues at coordinate 91,436,594 of JAPDVU010000002.1, forward strand.
AAGGACTGGGCAAGGGGCCCCGGAGAGTTTGCAGGCTGGTCAAGCCCCCAGCTTTGTCAGTTAAGACAGATGTCCACAATGACATCCAAAAGACGTCTGGTCTATCCAGTCTAATTAGCATATTACCCTTTTATCAGTTTAGATAAGCTAAAGTGTGCAGAATTAATGGAAACTGAAATATTACTATTTTGAGGTATAGACTTATTGAAAACTAGAGGACCGGTGCATGAAATTCGTGCACGGTGGGGGGGAGCGGTTGTCCCTCAGCCCAGCATGTACCCTCTCCAATCTTGGACCCCTCGAAGGATGTCCGACTGTCTGTTTAGGCCCAATCCTACTGGGATCATGCCTAAAAGGACAGTCGGACATCCTTCTCACAATCCAGGACTGCTGGCTCTCAACTGCTCTCCTGCCTGCCTTCCGGATTGCCCCTAACCACTCCTGCCTGCCAGCCTGATCACCCCCTAACCACTCCCCTGCCAGCGTGATTGATGCCTAACTGCTCCCCCTGCTAGCCTGTTTGCCCCTAACTGCCCTCCCCTGCAGGCTTGATCGCCTCCAACTGCCCTCCCTTACAGGCCTGGTCCCTCCCAACTGCCCTCCCCTGCAGGCCATCTTGTGGAAGCCATCTTATGTGTTGGAGAGATGGTCAATTTGCATATTACTCTTTTATTAGATAGGATAGAGGCCTGCTGCATGGGTGGGGGCCAGCTGGTTTGCCCTGAAGGGTGTCCCAGATCAGGGTGGGGGTTCCCTTGGTGCGTGGGGTGGCCTGTGGTGGTTTGCAGGCTGGCCATGCCCCCCCCAGCAACCCAAGCAGAGGCCCTGGTATCTGGGAATTATTTATCTTCTATAATTGAAACTTTGTAGCCTTGAGTAGAGGCCAAGGCAGACCAGGGTATATGGAAAGCTTGGCTTCCTCCATTCCCAGGGAAACCCAAGCCTCCTGCTCGCTCTGTGGCAGCAGCCATCTTGGTTGGGTGAATTTGCATACTCACTCCTGATTGGCTGGTAGGCATGGCTTGTGGGTGTAATGGAATGATGCCTAATTTGCATATTACTCTTTTATTAGATAGGTTATGTCTTTATAGCAGCAATATGTAAAACAACTAAATAAAACAACAATTCACTTTTAATTATGTTTCAACTTAAGGTAAAATTATATTTACATATGATATGGATTGTTTGGCCAGAATGGATTCTGGTTTATAAAGTATGTCTAGCCCTGACCAGTTTGGCTCAGTTTATAGAGTGTTGGCCTGTGGACTGAAGAGTCCCAGGCTTGATTCTGGCCAAGTGCACATGCCTGGGTTGCAGGCTTGATCCATAGAAGGCAGCCAATCAATAATTCTGTCTCTCTCCCTTCCTCTCTTAAATAATACAGAAATATCTTTAAATTTTTTTTTATATAAAATGTCTAGAATTCTTTAAAAATTGACAAATTTAACTTGTAAGAATCAGTTAATATTTTATAGTAAAACATTTTATTTTGTATATGTTAAAATACAAATTTAAAACTTATGTTTAAGATATTTCATATATGATAGATATATAACATTTCAAGCATATGTTAGCTATGTTTTTGGAGAATTGTGCAGATGAATATAATTTGCCTTATTGTTGAATAGGATTTACTTTAAGGTTGTATTTTTTCTTCACTCATAGAGCTCTCAATGTAATGAGATGTTATAAACAGAATGACAAACCATTTAAAGTGAGAAACGAGCAAACAGGTGTACAGCTTGTGCCTAATAGGCCTTCCCTTAGTTTCACAGTCTGATAATTTTCTTTGCATACTGCCTTGACCTGATTATTCATGACTTTTTGCATAATGAGAGAAAGCTTTTAGATATGTTAGGTATGACATACAAAATCTGAAGCTATTCAACCATTTTTAGAAGACCTATTGTTGTTGTTGTTTTTAGGTAGATTTAACAGTCAAATAATAATCGGATGCAGCATGATCAAATTGTCAAACCTATTTAGTGACATTTTTGAAAAATAAACTATCTTAGAATATTTCAATGCATGATTGTCTGCATAAGACTATCCTCATATTCATTTAAATGTGTTTAAATGAGCAATTAACACAGTATTTTTCACTCTTTCTTTAAGGGATAAAATATTTACTCTACTAGATTTGTTACCTTTATTCATTATTTTTAAAAATTTTAAATAATATTCTAGTCACAAATACCAAATATTGAACCTTAGCTAAGAGATGATTAGCTTGGTCTTTAATATTGTTCATTCCATTGAAATTTAACTATATTTTCATGTTGACAATCTTACCTAATAATAGACAAACATGTAAATTGACCGTACCTCCACTACGCCCATAGCTAATCAGAGTGAGTATGCAAATTAACCCAACAAAGATGGCAGTTACTTTGCATATATAGGTGCCCAGCACCTGCGTCCCGGGAATATCCTTTCACCCAGGTCACTCTGAGGTAGGCCCCAGATGGGCCTTGAGCAGTATGGGAAGGGCCTGAGCCAGGGGGATCCTGGTTAGGGCCAAGCCTGCCATCAGAGCCAAGGGGGCAGGGGCAGAGCCAACAATTGGAGGGAGCTAGGGGACCCCTGCCCAGGCCTAAAGCCTCGGCCAGAGGCTTTAGGCCTGGGCAGGGGCAGAGCCAGTGATCGGAGGGACCTGGGGGTCCCCTGCCCAGGCCCCAAGGCTTTAGGCCTAGGCAGGGGTGGAGCTGGTGATCAGAGGGAGTTGGGGTCCCCTGCCCAGGCCTAAAACTTCAGCCAGACGCTTTAGGCCTGGGCAGGGCCCAGCAGGGGATTGGTGTGAACTACAGAGGAAACACCTTTTCTGACCGTTCATTGGCTAAGCTTCCTGTATGCCACTGGTAATATTCTTAGTAACTTGGGTATAAGAATCCAAAAAGGTGATCTAGGGTTTTTCCACCACACTCCTGGAGAAAAAAACAAAGGTCCACTGCTGGAGGGCTAAGAAATGTCATATCCTGCCCTAGCCAGTTTGGCTCAGCGGATAATAATGCCTCGGCCTGCCGACCGCAGGGTCTGGGTTCGATTCGGATCAAGGGCATGTACCTAGGTTGCTGGCTCCTCCCTGGCCAGGGCCCAGGTCAGGGCTCATGCAGGAGGCAATCAATCAAAGTGTCCCTCTCACTTTGATGTTTCTCTCTGTCTTTCCCTCTCTCTTGCACACTCTTTAAAAATCAATGGAAACATATCCTCAGGTGAGGATAAAAAAAAATAAAGAAATGTCATATCCTATGAAAGACAAATTTTGAAAATGCCTAAAGAAAGTTGTCATTTTTTCATGGTGAAGGGACTGGAGTCCATGTTGATGAAAACATCTTAGTGGCTGCAGTGACTGGCAGTGGCTGCAGCAGCAGGGTGATGGGGCTGGTGCCTTCCCCTGATCAGCCTGGTCGCCTCCCACAAGGAACGGGCTTAGGCCCACTCCCCCATCAGTCGGACATCCCTTGAGGGCTCCCAGTATGTAAGAGGGGGCAGTTTGGGCTGAGGGACCCCCCCACCCCCAGTGCACAAATTTCGTGCACCGAGCCCCCAGTTATGTTTATAATTCCCAAGAAGTATTTATTATTTCATATTTCTTTTTCTATCAGCCTATTCCTAGTTTTGTTGTAGTAGTTTTATTTTTTATTATAGAAACTATGAGGATGCCTAGTAGAAATTGTGAAATTTCTATTTTCTTAATTTTACTTTCTCTGTCATCAGGGGCGTTTGTAGTTCAGCTTGGCCCCCGATTTATGGTTCTATTTATTTCTCACATATGTGCTATAGTTGATACCCATGTTCCATACTTGAAATCATCACAGGCAACTTATCTCTAGGGAGTCGTTCTTGGGAAATGAGCAGTGTTTGATTTAAAGATATGTGCATATGTGGCCATGAGGGACTTATGGGTACTTTGAATTTCTGGTCTCTGTATTTGAAATTTCTTTAGGGGTCCCTTGAAACATACTACTCTGCAGTAATTTGCACTATGGTTTTTATTCTTATTACAGTGTTTTACATTATGGTTTTTGTGGGCTTTTTTCTTCATCGTTTCAATGTTATGTACTTTCCATACTCAAGAATTTTTTCAATCATAAGATTAAATAGACATAAAGTCTAGTAAAGTTATGTTTTTTACCCTTTTTAGAAACAATATTTTCTAACATTACAATATCTTACTTAGCAGTAGCTTGAGTCACCAAATGTTTAAAATAAGAATTGCATTTTTAACTTTAATAATGCAGTCATTTTGTTTTATTTTTTTATTGTCAATTTGTATTTTTTTAGTGCACTCCAATACATATGTTTTTAAAATGGCTCATTTTTTCTGGTCCATCACTACTAACTTAGTTATAGGAGGATCTTTATAAATATTTAAATATTTGTTTCAGTACTCCTGAAATTTACCCTCTTAAAATGAAATTTTTAAAAAATATATTTTATTGTTTTTTTACAGAGGGATAGAGAGTTAGAAACATCAATGAGAAACATCAATCAGCTGCCTCCTGCACATCCCGCACTGGGAAGGTACCCGCAACCAAGGTACATGCCCTTGACCAGAATTGAACCTGAGACCCTTCAGTCCACAGGCCGACGCTCTATCCACTGAGCCAAAACAGTTAGGGCTAAAATGAAATTCTTAATGAGCACTTTAGATAACTAATAAAAATTGGTAGTGAATTAATATTAAAGAGTATTATTAACTTAACAAACAATATAAAATACCTTCTGAATAAAAAGCTAAAAATTCATAAACATGGAGAAATAAATAGTTCTTCAAGCGAATATATGAAATTGAATCCAACATAATTCAAATTTTATTTTCACAATATAAAGATCAAAATGTACACATTGAATCTTCTTTCGAGAGAAGATGATTATATCATCTACCAGAAGAGTTTGATAAGTATAAATATCAGTTATCACATTTTCAAATGTTAAAGACTCAGAGTGAGTGAGAATGACCTGGCTTGTTTGCACAGTCACTAAGTCTATAACTCATCTGTTGCTCTACAGAGGTTACCAATAATACAAGATTACCCTGACTTCCAGAGTCTCATTACATTTATATTTAAGTGATTAGATATGGGATTTCTATAACAGATATTTGTCCTACTTAAAAGTACATGCTGCATGTATGTCATTCTGCAAAATCACCATTGATTATTATACGGTTAAATGAAAATACACTTTTTACTCTTGATAACTCAAAATAAGCAGTATGTACACACTTCTTTTGTTTATTGAATGACTGTCCCATAATTATTTACTTAAAAGCTATATGAATTTCCATCTATAAATCTGATATCCTAAGCAACTATGCAGAACAATTTTTCTTAATGATAGAAAAGTCAAGACCACAGATCAGTATTGTCATATGATATTTTCCATAACTGGGCTTATAAACCTGCACCCATTAAGCTGGAAATATTTCCCATATATATATATATGAAATATATACACACATATATATACATATATATAAAATATATTCACATATATATAAAATCTATCTATAAAACATTTTGCAATAAGGCTTAAAACAATGATACTTTTTTCTAATATGCACGCGCGCTTGCGCGCGCACGCACGCGCACACACACACACTAACATCAACAACATAACATCCACAGATCCCTGGAAATATACATGCTTTAGAAGACGTCATGAGTCATTGTATAAACTAAAATGACTTTATATGTCCATAAGGCACACTGTTAGGCATGGGAAAGATAAAGAAAAATAAAACAATATAAGTTACCTCAGAAGATCATGATATATTTTAGAAGAAAGGAAATGGTATAAAATTAAAAACATCAGTACAAGTGATGAAACAGTACATGCTAAATCAATGAGGCAGATCTATTATGCTTAAAATTTTCAAAGGCGACACATACAAGGGCTTGGAAAGTGACCTGAATTATACTTTGAAATGGAGGTAGACTTTACATGGGTAGAAAGAGAAACAATATACCAATATACATAATGATCAGTTAAAGCAATGGAAGTGGGGATGAAGAATATTTAAGGTAAATGTTCAGATTACATTTATTGGGGCAAAAAAATTTAGGTGACACTTGAAAATATCAATCTAAAGGTAATATAATTTATCTTTATTGTTGTTGTTGTTAATCCTCACGCAAGGATATTTTTAAATTAATTTTTATAGAGAATGGAAGAATGGGAAGGAAGAGGAGAGAGAGAGAGAGACATGGATATGAGAGAGACGAATCGATTTGTTGCCTCCTGCATGTGCCCTGAACTGGATGGGCAGTGAATTGAACCTGCAACCCAGGCACATGCCCTTGACCAGGGATCGAATCTTCACTCCAGTGTTGAATCACATCAGTCTAGGCAATACAATTTATCTTTAGACATTATGTAGCTATTATTTTTAGTTTAATATATTAATTGTGTTAAGTAAAGTTTTAGGACAAATGTATAACCTAGGACATAGAAAAGAGATTAGAATTAGTGAAGCAAAAAGATATTTGTGGAGTCTAAGAAAAAGAGGTGGTTTTCATGGAAATAGAAAGCAAAAAAGACTCAGGGGGTGATGGAAAATCACCCGGACTGCTACCTAAATATGGGCAGAAAAAAAGAGTCATACATGGCTTCAATATCTTAGCTTAAGAGAGGGGGAAAATGACAGAATTCCACACAAAAAGAGCCAGTTTAGCTACATAGTTACTCATGAAGGAACAGGAAGGGCACTGAAAGTAATCTATAAACTCATCTAATTCCTCCAATTCTATCTTTTACAAAGGATCATTTAAGATAGAATTTAAAAGGAAAAAACTGTAAATGTAGAAACTAAAGTAGTTGACTCTAGCCACAGAATGAACAGGGCTCACCAGAAAGGCAAAGACAATCAACTGATGGCACAGTAGATTAGTTGATTTTATCTAGTGCAGTAAAATAAATTAAAAAGTAAATAATTTTCATCTGACAAAACACAGTATACAATGTTTGGTGAGAGCATTTTTGTTCACTTAAATTTTCAGAGTGAAACAAAATTCCAGAAGAAATTCACAGGAGAATGTTGATCCGAGCAAGATATATAGTTGAGTGAGAAACTGTGGCTAGAAATGTGGATCAGGCAGATTATTATGGAAATGGTAGGTGGACCTACTCAATAAATAAACTTTCTAACTTTCTAAAGAACTTAAAAATATAAAATAAGGGAACTAAAGGATGAGCCACAGGAGTGCTCCATTTAGACAGTGGAATTAGCCCTGCTTTGCTATCCATTGTATAGTACTCTTGTATACTTATATAGTTTTGAACTTGATATTTCAATGTCCAAAGATTAAATTTTCTCATATATGATGGGGATATTTAACGTTCCTCTACCATTAGATAGTTTGAGGTAGTGCAGATAAAGGGTTACTCAATGTTTGGCACTTACCTTTTATTTAAAAATATAATTATCATTTCCTGTTCTTATTTTTAAATTTCTCTTTCAGTTTCTACTTTATTTTTTAATTGCTTTATTGATTAAGGTATTATATGTGTCCTTATCCCCCCAATGCCCCCCATCCCCCCCACTCATGCCCTCACCCCCCTGTTGTCTGTGTCCATGGGTTAGGCTTATATGCATGCATCCAAGTCCTTTGGTTGCACAATTCACCATAGCTAAGATTTGGAAAGAGCCTAAGTGCCCATCAACAGATGAGTGGGTTAAAAAACTGTGGTACATCTACACAATGGAATGCTACACTGCAATGAAAAAGAAGGAATTCTTACCATTTGCAACAGCATGGATGGAACTGGGGAGCATTATGCTAGGCGAAATAAGCCAATCAGAGAAAGATAAACATCACATGACCTCACTCATTTATGGAATATAATGAACAACATAAACCAGTGAACAAAAACAGATCCAGAGACAGAGAAGCATCAATCAGACAGTCAACCCTCAGAGGGAAGGTAGGGGAAGGTGGGGGTAAGGGTGAGAGATCAACCAAAGGACTTGTATGCATGCATATAAGCCTATTCATTTATGTAGTCACCATCCCAATTCAAATATTATTTTATCACGGACTAATAACATTGTTTTACTAGTATTTTTCCTTTTTCATACTACTTTCTTCTACTAGTTCATTGCTAATATTCATAAAGATTAACTTGAATATATAAATAACCTATTAAATTTTTCACAGAATTTATACCTTGGACTAAATAAAATTCAGATGTTTTAGTCAGATATTTATAGTCCTCCAGAATATTTTCTTAACTTGCTTTTGTTGTTTAATCCCCCATCATTCCCTACACATTCTCAACATCTGAGTCAGATTGGACTGTTCACCTGGATTTAACCATAGCTTTCCACCTACATTCTTCTCTGCATGCATTTTTTTCTTCTTAAAATATACTCCATCCATTCCTATTGATATTTGTACAAGATTTCTTTCCATACATCATCTTGAATTAGAACACTACATAACCTCTTAGCATTTACTCATATAGCATTTTACACAATTAGTTTTATAGTATTGTCATTTTAAACTGCATTTCATAGTGGATGAGAACTATAAACAAGCTATTATACTAGCAAACTATTATGGGAAAACTAGAACTACAGAAGGTAAAAGAATTCAAGTTTCTGCTGAACATAAATGAGAGGAATCAAAGATATGTCTTGAGAGATTGAAAATTCTGAAATAGCAATTGGATGACTAATTGGCAGGGATATAATAGGAGATATTAAACCAAGGGTATGTGGTTGATACAAAAATAATTTAAATGGTCCAATTTTCATTTTCAATTACATCTATATACATAGCTTTAACAGCAAGGATTAAGGCAGGTGCTAAGATTAAGGATTGTCCAAAGTCATATGAAAAATGGATGTTTATAATGTAGTCAAAAGAAAAAAATTCGAGCTTGAACATCAAAGTCCGAGAAATTATGTGTGTGTGCATCCATGCACACTCATGCATGCTTATGTGTGTTTGATTTTTTTGTTGGTTTATTTTTAGCTTCGTAGGAAATACTGAGATGAATAATGCTATATCTTAAGAATAAATTGTATAACATTAACACTGTTTGGTTGAGATATGAGTACATAACAAGCAACTTGAATTTTTTTTCCTTAAAAATGGTCATCTGCTTTGATTAACTGGCAGAAATGTAAGTACATGGGTAACTGCTTGACAAAGAAATTTTAAATAATTTAGAAATACCAATAATAGTCCCCATTTTTATATAATACTATAGGTCACATAATAACAATAACCCTAAGATTCTTTAATAAGTGATATTTGTCTAAAAATTACAAATGGGTTACACATCTAAAATTCAAAAAGAAAAATAGCTTTTAAACTATGAAATCTGGGTCAGTTTTATACTAATACTGGAGACCCAATGCATGAAATTCATGCACTCGGTGTGTCGGGGGGAGGTCACTCAGCCACACCTGTGCTCTTTTGTAGTCTGGGAAACCTCAGGGGATGTCCAGCTGACGGCTTACGCCTGCTTCTCACCAGCCATGAGCCAGGCTTCTGGCTGAGCAGTGCTTCCCCTTTGGGAGCATACTGACCACCAGAGGGCAGCTCCTACGTTTAGCATCTGCCCCCTGGTGGTCAGTGCACATCAGAGTGACTGGTCGTTCTGCCATTCGGTCAATTTGCATATTAGCCTTTCATTATATACGATATAATGTTTAATGTATCTTTGGCTTCAATAAAGAAAACTGAAAGCATGATCATTACTTCAGTTTCTAAGAAATCACTTAGCAAATAGATGTATTAAAAAAGAACTTTGACAAAATGTGTAATAGTAACAATTTGAAAGCAGAAGCCAGATCAATAGGAAAATGCTTAGTTAAGATGTTCAAACCCATGCAAGGTTTATGTGTATATATGGAATTTATATTTTCATAAAAAAGAAATGCACTCCAAAAAGATGTGCAAATATATATATATATATATATATATATATGTGTGTGTGTGTGTATATAAATATGTGTGTATATATATGTGTGTGTGTGTGTGTGTGTGTGTGTGTATATATATATATCCTATATAATAAAAGCCTAATATGCAAATTGTTTGATAGGGAATCCCACCTGGAGTTCGACCACTCACTGTGACATGCACTGACCACAGCGCGGAACATGGTGGGTGTCGGTGACTTATTGTCGACAGCAGGTGGCAGTGGAGGTGCTGCTGGCCCTGGTGGTCCCTGATGAGAGCAGGACTGAATGGGATGGTGGAGCAGGTGAGGGGACAGTGCCAGGTCAAGGTGGGTGCAAGCAGGGGTCCAATCATCCCACTGATTGACCCACAGACAACAACCAATGGTGGTGGACGGACGTGGGGCCACACCTGGCTCCCAGGCGCTGAGGGAGCTGGGTTGGGGGCTTGGCCCTGATCGATCGCCCCACCGGCAGGATGGTGGAGCATGTGAGGTGGCGGTGCCAGGACATGGCAGGGTGCCAGGCGGGGCTGCGGGGTTGGGAGGCTAGGGGCACGAGCTGGGGTCTGATCCCTGAAGACCACCATGAAGGACCCCTCCCATGCACAAATTCATGCAATAGGCCTCAATTATATATATATATTTTTTTATGATGTGAAAAACAAGGCACTTACTTAAATACAAAACTAAAATTAATCATAAACATATACATTTACTACTAAATTGTTGACAACTCCTAAATTTATGTGTTATGTAAAAGTATTTTAGAAATTGTCTTAGGAGCATATAAAGTACTCAATACAATTTTTAAGTGTGCAAAATATAGAAGAAAAGCATATAATATTATCACTGGATAGCATGTTGAATTTTTTCACAAGTAATACAGTAAGGCAGATGCTTAATAGAGAATGCTTGAGGTACTCTTCTATTTCAAAACCAATGCTAGAATATTTTGACAAAGAATATAATGTTTGAATTGGCCTTAAAGAATCCTCTCACTTCCTTTTCAGTCAAATCTCCTGCCTGCTCACCCTTGCTGATCAGGTTTTATAGCTAGGCTTCTTTGGCTTTCCTCTTGACCCCAAGATCTTTCCCTTCTCAAAGTGTTCACACATTCTCTGTCTGGAGTCCTCTGTATTTATAGCCCAAACTCCAATGCATGTTTAGTGTTCTTCTTCAGTGTTGCTTCCTCAAGAAGTCTTATTGAACCTTCTAGGACCTTTAAAACTTTTACCAATGTAGGCTTTTCCATAAAAATGTAATTAAGTACATTTAATTCCTTTTTCAGATATTTCATGAATCTCCATGAAAGTTAGACATTGGTTCATTATATTCCCCAATGGCTACTGCAGTAAGTAATTATTAAATAATTTTTGAGAATGGATGAATGAATATAAGAGAAGAAGAAACTGATGCTAATGAATTAATGCATAAGAAGAGGAACAAATGTGTCTTATCCTCTAATACTGGCATTAAATTGATGATCTTGGATTAGTTTGTTCCTTACTCATATAAGAAAACTAAGTCCCATGGAGGAAAATATTAGGAATACTAGAGGCCTGGTGCCTAAAATTTGTTCACGGGGGGTGTGGGGGGGGCGTGGTGGAGGTCCCTCAGACTGGCCTGCACCCTCTCGCAGTCAGGGACCCCTCGGGAAATGTCCAAAGCAGCGGGCCTAAGCCAGCAGGACATCCCTCTTACAGTCCAGGACCCTTCACTTCTTACCACCTGCCTGCTCACTGCTCCTTACTGCTCAGCTCACCACTCCTTAGCACAGCCGTGGAGGCAGGAGAGGCTCCCACAACCACCGCTGCACTCACCAGCCATGAGCCCGGCTTCTGGCTAAGTGGGGCTGCCGCTGTGGGAGCTCACTGACCAGCAGGGGGCAGCTCCTGCATTGAGCATCTGCCCCCAGGTGGTCAGTACATATCATAGTGACTGCTCATTCTGGCCCATCCCCCGTAATAGTCACTTAGGCTTTTATTATATAGATGAGAATGCAGATTAATGAAGCCAGCATAGAAAACAGTATGGAGGTTCCTCAATAAATTTAAAATGATCCAGCAATTCTACTTATAGGTATATAACTGGGGAAAAAAAACAATACTAATTTGAAAGAATATATGTATTTCTATGTTCATTGCGGTTTTATTATAATAGCATAGATGGATCTAGAGGGTGTAATGCTGAGTGAAATAAGTCTAACAGAGAAAGACAAATACCATATGGTTTCACTTATATGTGGGATCTAATAAACAAAACAAAACAGAAACAAACTCATAGATACAAAGAACAAGTTGGAGATCAGCGGATGGGAGGGTTTTGGGGGGATGGGTGAGAAAGGTGAAGAGATTAAGTACTGCAAAATGGTAGTCAAAAAATAGTCATGGGCACGTAAAGTACAGCAGAGGGAAATAGTAAATAATATTGTAATAGCTATGTATGTTGCCAGGTGAGTACTTGAAATACAAGGGGATCACTTTGTAAAGTATGTGATTGTCTAACTACTATGTTGTGTGTTTGAAACTAAAGCAAAAAAAAAATATTGAATATAAACTATAATTGAAAAAATAAAATTATAAAAAAGGATGTCTGTTGAAAAAATTCATACATGAGCTGAGCTTGTGACCTAATTCTGCCATTTATGAGTTGTGTGATCTGGATAAGTAACTTCATTTCAATCAGATTGTTTTCTTACCTTAAAATAGAGACAATTATTCTTACAGTTGAGATTAAATGAAAAAAAAATTAGTAAAATATTATATATACCTATCTAATGTATTTCAAGTGAGGTACAAGCTAGTATGAAGACAATCTTGACTTCTTGTTCTTAATAGTCAATCAAAGAATATGTTCACAGATCCTTGATTTCCTTTCTTTACTGAATCCTGGCTCTTACCTGAGAATGCTTTCCCTGAAGTTCTCTAAGGACAGTTTCTTCTTCCAAAAATCACTGAGGTTGGAACATGGTGGATTGGAGGGATGTGTTCCATTTTGCTGCCTCTAAACTATTGTCCTCACTATTCCCTAAAATTTTCAAGTTTTAAATCCCATTTCTTCAGACTATAACACCCACAGTACCCACTTATCTGTTATATTTTTTTAACTTCATTTTGAGGGGGAAAATTAACACCTGGCACACTGTTACTCCCTCTAACTCTTTCTGAAAGTCCCTTGGTTGTATAAATCTTCCTGAAGATTCTTAGTTCCTGGGCCACTTCTTCTCTGATCTAGTCCCTTTGGTCCCACTCACTCCAGTGCTAGAGCCATATCTACCTATCTCAGCAAACTCTTCAGCATCTCACTCTTTAATAACACTTCTCTCTGTCTCAGTTTGTCTAGTAATCTGACCTGAGCCAGCCAATTTAACTGCATACGGACTTACAGCCAGTTGAACCTACCACCTTTCCATTGATTTCCACCCTCACATATTCTTAATTTCCTCTTTATTCACTTCTGCCACCATTTTAATCACAGCCTTGCGTATACCTTCAACTTCCTTGCCCCTTTCTCAAGGTTGTCATATTTATTCCAATCAAATCCCAACTGTAGTTAAATCCAACTAAATCCATCTCAGGCCTTTATCCACAAATGTAGCTATAGTAAAGCACATATCTGAATATGTGCATCTTAATAAGTGAGCTATTTTTAACTTTTCATTTTACTTCAAAACTCTTACCTTTTGTCCCCATCCTAACTTCTACTTGATAGCATTGTTTCCAAAGCCCTAGGACTATAAAAAGAATCATAAGGGAACATATATAAGCCACCACCATCTCATTTCCCATCATAGTGAAACCATGTTCATGTAGTGAGACATATTTCCTCTTAGTGAGTGGTTTGTGCTCCACACTCCAGGCCTGTGCTTTCTGACATTTGTGTCCTGGGAACCATCCCTTCTAATCTGTTCTAGGACATCACTGCAGCAACCCTAACCCTCCCAGGCACTGTAGGACATTATCACTTCATCAGTCTGGTCCTCTTTCCTACATCAACAATTTCCCTGTATTATATTATTCCAACACCTTTAGACATAGTGTTCTCCTATCTACTTCTATTAAATTCACTTCACTCTCCAAATATTAGTAGATTTCTGTTACATTATCAGCAAAACTCTTGAGTGTGCTATCTTTAATTCCTCTCCTTTCATTTTCTCATTAACTGAAAATATCACTGAAATTGTTTGTTTGTTTTTCCCCTCTTACCTGTGGTCATCACATTGATAAATACTGTTTTCAGTTGTCAGTGTTCAATTTATGTGACCTATCAACAGCATTTGACCCAGCTGATATCTTTCTCCATCATAAAAGACTTTTTCTAGTTGGCTCTATGACATCTCACCTTTCAGGTTCTTTTCTTTTGGTTGTTTTACCAGTGGCTCCTTCTTATTCTCTTCTTTGATGCTTCTGCTTTATCTTTCTCTCCTATAAACATTTCTCTCCTATAAACAGAGCACAGACTTTGTGGACATAACCTCTTATGTACATTCCTCCTTTGGTGATATTATCCAGTATCATATTAGGCTTTAATTACCCTTTATATGATAATAACATCAATTTTATCTCCCATATGGGTCTCTTCTCTAAGGCCACACATCTAAAGGTATATTCAACATTTTTATTTAAATGTATACTAGCTATCTCCAACTTAATATGTCTAAAGTCAAAATTCTGAACCCCTCCAATAACTCCACTCACAGTTTCCTCTCTCTAAATATATGGCTATGTCATACGTTCAGGTGCTCAGATCCAAGTCTTAGGATCATCCATCCTAGCTGTCATATTTTTTTCTCATATCCTTTATTCAATCAATCAGCAAATCCCGTTGGCAATATTTGCAAAATATGTCCAGATTCCAATCACTTTTCATTCACCATTTCCACTGCAAAAAATGTTGATGCAAGCTCCTATCATCTTTCTGTAATATTATTATAGTAGCCTTTTAATTGTTATAACTCTTCTTTTTAGTTACTAGTATTCTCAACACAGTTGCCAGAGTGATTTTGCTAAAATGTAAGTTGGACCTTCTACTCAAAATTCTTCAATGCCTTCCCATCTCATTTGAAATAAATGTTCAATGCCTATGGAAATTTATCACATTAGACCATCATTAACTTCTACCTGGCTATAACTTACTAATCTCTCTCTTCTTCACTGGCCTACTTGTCATTTCTGAAAATGTGCTAAAATAATATTGCCATGAGATTTTTCCAATTTCCATTCTATCTGACTGCAGCCTTTTTCCAAATATCCACTTATGACTCATATCCCCACTTACTTCAGGAGTTCATTCAAAAATCACATCAATGAGGCTTTTTCTAAATTCTAATCTTAGCCCCATCTTCATCTCTTCAGCACTTTCTTTGACCTCTTTACTGATTTTGTTTTTGTTGCTATTCTTTATACTACATACTGTTCTCCATGAAATATATTCCACTTATTTCTTTTTAGTCTCTAAAACTTTCATTAAGGTAGGCATTTTGTCTGGATGTCCACTACTATATCTCCAGTGCATAAAAAGTAGGGGAGCCCATCTGGATTGCACAGTGGTTGAGCGTTGACCTATGAACCTGGAGGTCATGGTTCAATGTCCTGGTTGGGGCACATTCCTGGGTTGTGGGCTCAATCCCCAGTAGGGGGCATGCAGAGACAGCCTATCAATGATTCTCTCTCATCATTATTGTTTCTGTCTTTCTCTTCCTCTCCTTTACTCTCTGAAATCAATAAAAACTTATTTTTTTAAAAAGGTAGGGAAATTGATAGGTATTTCTTGACTGAGTGGATGAATAAGCAAGCGCATGAGAAATGTTAGTTTAATTGGAAGGAAACTCTTCACAACTGTTAATATAACTCAGTAATTTAAAATATAAATGTGGAGAGTAAACCGTATGACAATTGGTACTGTCTTTCAATTGTTTCATTCTAGTGCAGAGGTTCTGAAGACAAAAATGCCATTTTTATCACTACATAATTATGAATCTTAAATACATTTAAAATTATATATTTATTCTTTTCACTCATCTAAAAAGAGAAGCATTTGTATAGATAGTTGTTTGAATAGAACTCCTTGCACAACTGCCTTTTTTCTTAACAATAACTTGATTTTAAATATTTTCCTTTTCAGGAAGAAAAAGTAAATATGATTTAAAATTGTATGCAATAACATACTTTTTGCCATCAAGAAAAATGTAGCTCAAGTTGTATATACTCTTTACTAGCATTATTATTTCATGACTTCTTACTTTATCATGTTATAGTTTTACTCAAAAAAATACTGGAGTAAGCTATTTTCTCTTTTGTGAGGATGCTTGGTATAAGGGAAAACCCATTAGATTTTGTCTTAACACTATGTCATTGTTTGCCTAGCTCTGTCATTTTATAGTCCTATGACATTGAATCATTCACAGGAAACATTTTTTCTCTTTCATCTGTAAAATGTGGACACCTGCTCAGCCTTTATCAATGGGTGGTTATGAGGCCAGAATACTAAGAACAGCAGTCTTCAATCAAATGCTGAATTAACTGATGCTGGTCATGTTGGGACCTTCTTTGTTCTAGAGCTAAGACAAAAAAAAATAAAGATTAATGATAAGGCATATAGAACAAAATTAATTAAATTGATGTTCTTGTAATTGCTATTAGGTATTTCCTTTTCATTTATTTTTTCAGTAATAAAGCCTCTTCTGGTATAGAATGATCAATAGCTGAAGGTTTTCTTTTTTTTATGATTGTTTTATTTTAGTTTTGGATTTTGTTTTTGGTGAAATAAAACTGTGAAAACACTATGTCATATTCCTGGCTTTATTTATGTTTAATTTAAAAGATATATGATGTTCTAAAGTCTGGGAATGACTAAGTCAATGTGGCACTACTCAAATTTTGACAACTGGCCTGACAAGTTGGAGGTAGCATCAGGAGAGATGGTTATTATTCTGTCTCTACCTTTACAAATTCTGTTTCTATGAAATAAAAGAAAAGATTGGAAGATTCTGGAAATTCTGATTCAAAAATTACAGTCAAATAATATTATAGTACTTTCTATGTTGACATTTCCTACTTCCAACAAATCTTTGAGTCATGCTTTTGTATCCACAAATATAAGGCATTTTGATAATGAATTATTTTATAAAATTTATTATGGGATTTATTAGAATAGTAAAGCTCATATTGATTTCTTAAAATAAATATTTTAAGATGATAAAAGCAAACATGAGATTATAACAAACAAAACAAGAAAAAATGTAGTTTGCTATAGCATAGAGCAATATTCAAATCAGAGAATAAAGTCATTCTGAACTATTCACCATTCAGTAAGCTATTTTTCTCAAGGCCAACTCTCTAGATCACATTGACTTTACACCAGGCACTATGAATTTCTGAAAAGCTTCCTTATGATATTCCAATCTGAGTGACTGTATAGAAGAAAAGAAAGAAAGATAGAATAACAGCAACCAACCTTCCCCAGTTTAAAATGGAAATTTTTAAACAAACTAACAAATTTGAATCTATAGGTCAGACATAGCAACTATCTTTTTCATTATTTTTTCCATGTGCAGACTCATTGAAAAGACTTTCACTTTCTTCTGCTTTAAATATATTTATACATATGTGTGGAATGAGTTGCTACCAGAAGATTAACTTGTTCTGATTAACAATGAGTTTACATACCCTGTCAATCAGTGGGGACCCACTATATGAGTTTTTTTTTTCTATTTGCAGGCTTTGCAAGAAGGTTAGTGAAATATCAGAAATCACTCACTTTTCTCACCACACAATGGCCAGCTTCATAGATTTGAAATGCATCTCTTATGAAAAACCATTATTTTGCTTGTAAATGGTATTATTGGTCACAACATGATGAGAAAGAAAACTTGGCAAGTAATACATTTTAATGTGACAAAAACATTTTAAAAAGTAAAAACAAAGATAAAACTCAAAAGACAGAAATATTAATATAAAGTGTCAAAATAAAATTAAAAACATTCATTTACTACTTGAAACAGATGGTTTGCATTGACTTGGCTTCAAAAGATAAAGAAAGTAAAATTGGGGGTTGTTAGGGGCCATATGTCTTTTTACTGTCTCTCTCTGTCACATGGAACATAGTGATCCTAAGTGGAAAGACCCAGAGTACTAGTGGAATGATATCTGACTCAGTACACCAGACACAGGGAAATGTTCCATTAGTTATTTAAAAAGACCCTCCAGTTATAAAATTAACCAAGATGTCCAAGAGATGAAAGGGAAGACTTTACACATAATTTTTAAATATACTTTTTCTCAAATACAAGATTTATGTTAATACATACTTTGTGATATTTTTTCAGCACTTGAGACCAAGATTGACTATCATGTATTTTGGTATAGTTTTTCCATATTTATTTTTGAAAACTAAAGTACCAGTGTTTTTTTTTATCTTAGTGCAAACAGAAGTAAAAGCTAATCCTAAAGACAATGTTTATTTTATATGAATTACAGTGTAAGTGAATAATTATAGACACATTTGTAGAGTCAGTATTCTATCAGATCTATTTTAGCAAGTTTTTATTTATTTTTTATTTTATTTATTTTTGTGTATACAATATAATGCTTCAGTATATTTATATATTGTGAAATGATCACCACAATAAGTCTAGTTAACATTCATCACCATACATATTTACAGAATTTTTGTCTTGTGATTAGAACTTATTTTTAAATAATTATTTATTATTGAAAGTATTACATATGTCCCTCTTTTTTCCCCCATTGAGCCCTCCAACCTGCCCCACCACCCCACTGTCTGTGTCCATGGGCCATGCATATATGCATATAAGGTCCTTATTGATTACCTCTCACTCACCCATCCTCCCACACCTTCCCTCAGAGATTCCCCACTCTGTTCCATGCTTCCTTGTCTCTGAATCCACTCAGTTCATCGGTTTATTTTGTTACTTAGATTCCACATATGAGTGAGATCATGTGATACTTGTCTTTCTCTGTCTGACTTATTTCACTTAGCATGATACTTCCCAGCTCCCTTCATGCTGTCCCAAAGGATAAGAGATCTTTCTTTTTTACTGCTGCACTAGAGGTCCAGTGCATGAAATTCATTCACGGGTTGGGGGTGGCCCTAAGCCCAGCCTGCACCCTCTCTAATCTGGGACCCCTCGAGGGATGTCTGACTGCCCGTTGAGGCCCAAGTTGGATATCCCTCTCACAATCCAGGTCTGCTGGCTCCCAACTGCTCACCTGCCTGCCTTCCTGATTGCCCCTAACCACTTCTGCCTGCCAACCTGATCACCCCTTAACCACTCCCCTGCCAGCATGATTGCCCCCAGCTGCCCTCCCCTGTAGGCCTGGTCACCCCTAACTGCCCTCCCTTTCAGGCCTAGTCACCCCTAACTGCTCTCCCCTGCAGGCCTGGGTCAGCCCCAATTGCCCTTCCCTGTAGGCCCGGTCACCCCCAACTTCCCTCCTCTGCCAGCCTGGTCACCCCCAACTGCCCTCCCTTGCAGGCCTGGTCCCTCCCAACTGTCTTCCCCTTCTGGCCATCTTGTGGTGGCCATCTTGTGTCCATATGGGGGCAGCCATATTGTGTGTTGGAGTGATGGTCAATGTGCATATTATTCTTTTATTAGATAGGATTAGATAGGATAGAGGCCTGATGCATGGGTGGGGGCCAGTTTGTTTTCCCTGAAAGGTGTCCCAAATCAGGGTGGGGGTTCCCTTGGGTTGTGGAGCGGCCTGGGCGAGGTGCCTGTGGTGGTTTGCAGGCTGGCCATGGCCCCTTGGTGACCCAAGCAGAGGCCCTGGTATCTGGGATTTATTTATCTTCTATAATTGAAACTTTGTAGCCTGTAGAAGAAGCCTGGGCCAGCCAGGGTGTGCAGAAAGCTTGGCTTCCTCCATCACAGGGGAAACCCAAGCCTCCCTCCTGCTCTCTCTGTGGCCGCAGCCATCTTGGTTGGGTTAATTTGCATACCCGCTCCTAATTGGCTGGTGGGTGTGGCTTTGTTTGTGTAACAGAGTAATAGTTAATTTGCATATTATTAGATAGGATAGTATTACACAGTATAAATGTACCACAGCTTTTTTATCCACTCATCTACTGATGGGCTCTTGAGCTGTTTCCATATGTTAGCTATTGTAAATTGTGCTATTATAAACATAGGGCTACATACATTCTTTCTGGTTGGTATTTCAGGGTTTCTTAGGATACATTCTTAGAAGTGGGATCACTGGGTCAAATGGCAGTTCCATATTTACATTTTTGAGAAAACTCCATACTGTTCTTCATAATGGCTGCACAAGTCTGCATTCCCACCAGCAGTGCACTAGGGTTCCCTTTTCTCCACCTCACTGGCACTTGTCATTTGTTGATTAGTTGATGGTAGCCATTCTGACAGGTGTGAAGTGGTAACTCATTTTAATTTGCATCTCTCTGATGATCAGTGACTTTGAGTATTTTTTCATATGTCTCTTGGCCATCTGTATGTCCTCTTTGGAGAAGTATCTATTTAGATCCTTTGTCCATTTTTATTAAGTTTTTAGAGATAAGTATTCAAATTATTATTACATTTCTATTTTAATGTTTTCTTTAGTGTCTTAAAATTTTCCCTGAACATTTGCATTTATTCTATTTATTAGCATGTTACTCTATTTATTAGCATGTTACAAGGTTTGTAGTCAGAAAATCTGAATATGTGATGCTAATTGGCTTCTGCCTCCTGATTAATAATATGGATTCAATTAGTTCTTATATTTTTGTGAGTACCAAATAAGAGTACATATATATATATATATATATATATATATAGAAATTTTTTAATTATTTGCATTTGTGTCATTCTTTGCTTAGGTGGGATGCTTACATTATATTTATTCAAAGAAACATCTATCAAAGCAGACAAGAATTTATAATATTGAAGAAATTGACTATTTAAAATGTTAATTTGTGGATTATCTTTTCCCCTCTTGATTGCCAAAAATTATTAACTTCCTGAAACTTTCAGTATTTCAACTTTTTATGTTTAATGAAAGCGCTCACACTGTTCAATTTGGTTTAATAAATATTACAAATTATCCATACAAGGTATATGTTATTGAAATCATTTGAATCTAAAAGAAATTTCAAGTTAAATAAAATAGTTGGTATTCATGGGAGTCAATACAGTATAGCAAGTTGCTGCAACCTGCCACACGTTTTTGCATATATTTTCTCTCTGAATGCCACACACCTTTACCTGTTCCTCTTTATTACCTAGTCATCAATTCATCCTCACTATCAGTTTAATCATCACTTCCTTAGGGAACAACTTTAAGACAAACTTCCTAGGAGTCTTTGATATTCCAGACTAAGCCAGATCATCCTATTATAGATATCAAAAAATTTGCTAGTAACATCTGCAATATGTTTTTGGTAAGATTACCTGAAACCTTTTCCCCGTACTGGTTGTAAGCTTCATTGTATCCATGGCATCTACATAGTGCTTGTGTACTTTGTAGGACTTTGACCATAACCCTTTTAATAAATAAATGTACACATGAATGAATGAAGTGCGTTACTAATAAGAGTTAGGGCATGTACACTGTGAGATAAATATATATTTGCCTGTTTCCAAATAAAAAATCTTAAGCCACTGAAACTGTATATCTAAAAAGATCAAATTGGTTATTTCCATGGCCAAGAAAGTCTATGCAAGATCAGTACTTGTCTATGCCCAATAACGAGATCCTCTGTTTATGCCATGTTATTATTATTACTTTACTTAACCAACCTTCTTTCCGTTATTAAATGCCAGACACTGCTCTGGGGACCCGGGAGACAATAAAATTCCCTGCCACCATGAAACTTCTTTTCTGCTGATCAGAGCTCAGCCTTGCCTGTGCGTCCTGCAAGCCGCCACCGCAGCCACAGCCGCCACCATGCTCTCTGCCAGCTCATCTCCTCCCTGACCCGCAGCAGCTGCAGCTCTCGCCCCCCCCCCGCCCCCCAAGGGGCTCAGCCTGGCCGACAAGGAGAGCAGGCCCCAGCCTCAGTGGCACCAGCGTGCTGGCCAACAAGACCGCCCGGAGGCTCTTCCAGGAGCCCGCCGATCCAGAAACGCAGGTCCCGGTCCCTGCCACGCGGATGAACCGCTGCTGAGAGAAAGCCCCGCGCTTTGCCACCTTGCCCGTGGAATACCATGACATGGGGCAGATGCAGAAGAAAGCCGAGCTTCCTTGCGGACAGCAGCGAAGTGGCCCTTTCCCGCGCCTGCCCTGCAGACCCAGGAGAGGCACTTCCCTCCCCAGGCCTGGCCTTCTCTGCCTGCGGGAGCGATGGCAGGTAAATGGGAGGAGTTGGACTCTGAGGAAGCCGCACGTTGAATTCAGGGCTGACAGACTCACGCTGGAGCTGGGTTTTAGCACAGTTTTCCGAGTAGAAAACCCATTTGACTTCATGGAGAATATGTCACTGGAAGGGAAGACAAACTTCTTTGAGAGGAGGGTCCGCGAGTATCAGAGGATGGGAGTGAGGTCAAGTCCCACAGAGCACTCTTTCACCCTGGACGCTCACTTCTAAACCAACTGAAGGTCTGCTCTTAGTTTGCTGATTTTTTTCCCTTCTCAAAAGAAAAATTAGCGACCTTAAGTCTTTTTAACTAGCTACACCATTAACGTTCGTTAATGGCATCTTTAAAACTGTAGCTACCCTGGGCATGAGCCCCTTTAATGGTCTCAACTAGAAGGGAAGCATAGACAGAGCTCCTGGGAGTCGGGAAGCTCCTGTCCCCCTTTGGCTGTTCCCAGCCCGCAGGCGTCCCTGACCTCTCCGTGGCTCCTAGCCCAGCTCCCTGGGGACACAGGCGGTCTGGCTGGCAGGTTGAAGCACTCAGTTCCCACCACAAGACTTCAGCCTCGCTGCTTCAATGCAGGTTGTAAAGTTTAATTATTTGTACATAAAACTGGAACTTTATCCACAATAAGCACAGTCCGTACTACCTACATCAAGGCCCTGGTTAGCCTAAATTGAATAGTTAGAACACCAGAGTATTCTGTTGACCACTAATGGGAGCCAATTCAAAATTTACCAGGTGACCCAGAGAATTTAAACTGTAATCTAAGCATGTTGCTTCTATTCTTTATTTTCTTTAATGAATTGAAGTGCCTTTTCATCAACTTTAAATTTGATGCTGTGCATTTCTAAGTATTAGCCAATTGCCGCCACGTAGGAGGTGGGTTGTGTTTTGTGTTCTGTAGTCCAGGCCCAGTATTGGAGGATAAGAGATAAAGGGGAAGGAACTTCTAACTTAAATCACTAGAGACTGAATCATGATCTGTGCTGACTGCTGGGAACCTGGGTGTGTGGTGGTCAGTTTTATTTTACTTCTCAAACTGCGATTTCCTGTCTTCAGTGAATATGAACAATACTTGAAGACTTAATAGCCGGGGTCTAAGATAGGACTATATATTGATTTTCAAATTATCCTTGAATGAAGTGACCAAGCTAAGATCTTGCTCCTCTTAAGTGGTAAAACCAGGGCTGAAACTGGCTTTCCAAAAGTTGTTTTTACTCTGGTTTTGTTTTGGAAGCAAGTACAAACTAATACATACATCAGTCCTTTAGCCCTTTTTTTAACATGTGTTGGGTGTCAGTTGAACGCTGGCCTACACTATCATCAGTTTTCATCATTTATTGTGTAAATGGTCAAATCATCCACATAAAATTTTCTGTAGCATGCAAGCCTTCCCTGTCTTCTAAGTTATTGTTAACTGAAGTTAATCCACATTATGTGGTCCTCACATATGTGCAGCACCAAAATAAACGCTTTGCCTAAAGTTGTGGGGTACGGGAGGAGGCCGAGGCAGATTTTAGGGTTCTGCCCCCAATTAATTGTGTTGGGTAAGAATTCACGGCCTCCAACTAGGATTCCATTTCTCCATTTAAATATGGTAGACAAAGAAGGCTTCTCTGAGTGGTTAACATTTATTTAATTTATGACCTATAGGATAAGAGGAAGTGAAACATGGAGAGGTCAGAGGAAGAGTCTTATGGCAGAGAGAAGAGCAAATATGAAAATATACTAATAAGTAAGAATGTTCCTTATATGTTTGCTCAAGAACAAAAGGGATGTAGGGGTGCAGACAAATCCTTAATCCTGTGACCATACCAGGCCACATTTCAGATGCTTCCAAAAGAAAAGCTCCCACATTTTTCTTAACTTTTCTTATGTGAGCTCTACTGATAAGAATGCCACCAGGTGGAGAATATGCCTTTGCTTAAAATTACAAACCATTCAATTATGCCCTAGATTGAAATTCACTATATTGTTCATTTGAAACTAACATAATCAATATAAGATTATGTGCCAATTATACTTACTTTTTTAATTTAAAAAATATATTTTAGAATGAAGAAAAGCAATTGTAATTTGTTCAAACCATTTTTGAAAAGGTAACTGTTTAGACTTTTATTTAAACTTATTTTCATTGGTATACTGTTAAGTCCCCATGCACATTACCAGATAAAGAGAAACTCTCTAATACACTGAAAGATTTCTTTACATAATTAGAGTACTGCTGTTCATTACTGATGAAGAGCTGCTAGTAAGATATTTAAATGATTGTTTATATGCTCTAAGTTGACTAGCAATGTCAAGCCGTTGATCCAATGTTGGTTATCTCCTCTATTTCCCCTTTAAAAATAATGTAGAACTTCAATAGTAGTAAAGGAATAAAATTGCTAATTAGCAAAAGAAATGTCATGAAAATAGATCATTAAGTACAGTTCAATATGATATACCCAGTATGTGTTCCTATATTTCTACCTTAATAAAATGTCTAGTATTTTTAAGACATATGCAGAGACAGTAGAAACTTTATAGTCTTGCTTTTGCTTTGTTAGATCCTTTAAATAAAGGATTCTTAATGTTCTCTTTAACTTTAGCTTATTTGAATAAATCATTGAGAAAATATATCACTTTAAACTAGTATTGCACTAGTATTGTTTTAATTAACTCTAGTACTTTATGGTTAACAATATGAGGACTAACTATTAAAAACAAACCTAATTACCTGTCAAACTTCTCTCATAGTGTGAACCTATTTATTGTCTAAACTATAAATTATATGTTTAGTTGGAAATGGCTCAAAATATTTTATTATTATTTTTATTTATTTCAGAGAAGGGAGAGGGAGAGAGAGATAGAAACACCAATGAGGAAAGAAAAAATCACTGATCAGCTGCCTCCTGCATGCCCCCTCCTGTGGATGGAGCTCATAACCCAGGCATGTGCCCAGACCAGGAATGGAACCATGACTTCCTGGTTTATAGGTGGATGCTCAGCCATTGAGAAACACCAGCTGGGCTCAAAATATTTTAAGTGAAATAGTTATAACATCATTTTCTCTTACTTGTATCCTACTTAAATCCACTTACTTGTACTTATAATTTAAAATAAATCCTTTTTACTGTAGTGTCATCTAATTCGAAGAGTTCTATTTGGAGACTGCAAAAACCCAATGGAAAATAGCAAATATTGTTATTTATGGCATATTTACCCACAAACTCCATTTCCTCTTGTTAGAAGACAATCTCACCACTTCCAGACAGGTAACATAGCATAACCTGATAAAGAATCGAGCCATTTATGCATTCATAAAGTCAGCTCACTATTTTCCATTATGAGACTATTTTCTTTCAAACCTTAGGGCATAGCAAACAAGTTACTGTTTGAAAAGTTTGACAATTTTGGCTCTATTAAGGTAGAAACAGCTACCTTCAAACATGTGAATGAATAATAAAGTCTCCTCAGACTTAATACTGGAGGGTAGAAAATGGAGGTTGGCAAAACACATATTTATTATATGATATAAAGAAAGTAGTCTCGCAAAACTGAAAGCTATGTATAGAAATTATTCTTCCCATTTAAAGTTTCAAAGTACTCTACATAATACACAATAATTTGGAATCTTCTCAAGCATTAGGGGAAAAAAGATGAATGTTATTAATAAAATAAATTATTACATGATAGTGCATTTATATCTCGAGGTATAAATAACTCAGGTAAGTTAAAATAAATAGAAAATATATATGTATCTAATTTTTAGAATTAATGCAACAATCTTAAATTTCAACATTATAATTATAGTATGCCATATTTTAAATTAACATGGATTGTTGACTCTCTTGTTATAACCTAGGTAGATATATCTCTCAAATTGGGAGCCAAGCATTATCTACTAATTAGTATTTACCATATTCTGAATGTTGTTATGAGGGCTTTGCATATGTCATTTCATCTGATTTAAACTGATGAAGAAAATTATGGCTCAGAGAGGCTAAATAAAATAGCAGAAAAATATTTAGTAACAGGTTTTATCATATTCCAATAGGAGGCTAAAAACATCTTGTTTTTGTTTATGAGAGCCATTTATTAAAATTTTAGGAATTTGATTAGTTTGTTGTCAAACACAGGCATTATTAAATTTAAACTTAATTAAGAGTAAAATTTCAACTATATTTTAAAAGTTAATACACATGAAAATTCATCATTTCCTAATTATTTTACTATATTTTACTATTACCTATACTGTGAAGTTTTCTAATGACTATTATATCTAAACTAGTGGCCTGGTGCAAGAATCCATGCACATTAAAAGGAAATTAATTAGAAGAAATATTTTAATAATGCTATTTGCTCTTTCTCTATAATAGAAGTGTCAAACAAATTCACGATGGACAATGACAGATCAAAACACACACATACAATTGACACCAGCAAGAGTTTTATATATAGATACAATTGCTTCATTAGACCTGCTTTCTGATTTAGCAAAATTTTCCCAGCCCAGTGAAGCACCCCAAATTCTCTTTCAGGTAATTGTCAGCAACACAGCAATAAATATCAACACAAAGCAGATTATTATTGTAGATCATGCAGGGACAACAAAAGGTAAAATATTTAGCAGTGTTTGACTATATTCTACACAGTGAGAAAACCTGAAATTATTTTCAAGGTCCACCATTTCTTACTTCTTTTCAGTCGGGTCAAGTTTCTAAGCTTTCTAAATCTCCGTTTTCTGGCTAATGAAAATAATATAGGATTCCACCAAGTCTCCTATCTACCTACTCCAGGACTTCTGTGAGGATCAAATGAGATGAGGCACGGGAAAACACTTCACAAATATTTGATTAAAGTGTAAAATGTTTGCACCTGGCTATAAAGCAAGTCATGTTCCTGGTCTGAAGAAACTACAAGGAGGCTAGTCACTAGGGAGAGGAAGCCAGGCGTTGCTATGTGATGTCATTACCCAATGCCCACAGCCACTGTTTCCAGGCTGGGCTGGGCTGTGGGCTGCATTTTGTACCATGGAGTCTTGGCAGCGTTGGCTGCGATTTGGTGGGCTCTAGGTTGGTGGCAGGGTCTGTGTCCCACTTGGGGGAAGCTGAGTGTTGCTTTGTGGGTGGTGCCATTTCTCTGTAAATGGCCAGTGTGTGTCACGGCAGCTCCTGCATTGGTCAGTGTTCATCATAGCAACTAGTTGGATGATCAGATAGTATATTAGCCTTTTATGTATATAGATGGTAGAAATAATATATGTTGGTGTGTTACTGTGTATCTTTTTGCAACTCGGGATTCGGTGACAACACCTTAGTAGTTTGGTCTGCCATTATAATAGTGTTTACAACAATAGATATTGACAAATATAACAATTCAGGGCTGCATTTATATTTGTTGATTGCCTTAACTCTAGACTTATGAAATTGATTAAGATTTATAATGAAAATTAAATATTTAAGTCTCTGTTTATATCACATAGTGAATAGCACAAAAACATTAAGACTATGTTCTTACAATATTCAAAAACAATTATCTAAATCAACAGTGAGTCACACATGTCATTGATTAGTGATTATCTACTAATCTACTTCTAACATCTCTTCCTTGTTTCAGTAAAGTCTTATCTATTAATGTAAAAAATTATCAGTCAATATTTTTATCAGAAGTATGTATTTTTTTGTGAATTGCCATCCTGGTGTGGCTATAGGCACAAGAATTACACAAAATGGTGTCTGAGTAAATGGAAGCTACACAGACACTCTTCCAGGATCAAACTGGAAATATAGCTAAAATACAGGGGAAAAAAAACAAAAAAACCTTAAAAATCAAATGAAGACTAGCTAGAGAAAACCCTGATAACCAAGGACAGAAAGTGGAGACTGCATAGAAATTGATAGAAAATGATCCAGCATAAAAGGGCTGGCTGGGTTCCCACAGACAGAAGCTGAAATTCCAGAGGGATATCTCAGCTGTGGGAGGTTCCCCGTGAAAACACTCGGTCTAAACCCCAAGCTGGGCTCCCCAGCCCAGAGCACCAGAACTGAAAAAGGTACCCACATAATATGTGGCTGTGAAAAGCAACAGGATTACTGTCTGCCAGCAAGAGACAGCTGGAAATGCAGGCAACCTCTCGAAGGGCCAACACACAAAATATTATGTGTAGCCATTCATCGTGGGCTCCGACAGAGGGAGGGCAGAGTGGTCTAGAGCTGTATGAGGAGAATCCAGGATTGGGGGCTCTCAAGTTGGAGCTTGGAGGGCAGCCACCCTGGTTTCCTGTGCTGAGTCATATCCTTAGGCTGCAGAGGACATGTTTCTCCAGCAGACTTTTGATATACAGGCAGTTTTTGCCTCCAGGGAAAGTAGCTGCCCTGCCATGTTGAAAGATCTTTCTTCCAACTCTGTGGTCCATAGCCTGAGGCTAATTAAGACTGAATGTCTATCAGACTGCAGGCAGAGGTGGATCTCTGGAAGCTTTGAGTCTTTGCCTGATCTCCTTCTGGGCCCAGGGTTAGAAAAAGCAGTACCCTGGTGCACATCTTTGTCCTTTCCAAAGGCACCCAGCCACAGGCAAGGGAGCCACAAGCTATGGATTGTTCATAGCTCCAAACAGGGTACTCAGAGACAGTCACAAACATTGTCCTGTACTAGAGATTGGGATTTGTAACAGACCTACCTAATACATAAACACAAACACAAACAGGCAGTCAAAATGGGAAGAGAAAAAAGAAGTCCAAAATGAAAGAACAAGAGAATTCTCCAGAAGATGAGCTAAATGAAAATAAATTCATTGGACATAGAATTCAGAATAATGATAAGGATGCTCAACAGCATAAGAAAACACATAGCAACTATGAAGAATGACAAAGCACTAATAAAGAACACAGTGAAAGGAAAACAGCAGATTAGGGGAGGCAAATGACTGGAACAGTGAATTAAATGACAGGGAAGAAAAAAATCAATCAGAGAAACAAAAAAATAAAAAATAAAAACAGGACAGCTTAAGGGAGTTGTGGGAAAACATGAAACATAACAATATTCACATCATAGGAACAACAGAAGGGAAGAAAAAGAACAAAGGACAGAGAACTAGTTTGAAGAAATAATGATAGAAAACTTCCTTAATCTGGTGAGGGAGAGTCAAACAAGTTCAGGAGGCACAAAGAGTCCCAAGCAAGAAGGACCCAAACAGGTCCATGCCTAGACACATTGCAATTAAAATAACAAACATTAAGACAAAGAGATAATCTTTTTGAAAAAGTATATTTTTTGTTGATTTCAGAGAGGATGGGAGAGGGAGAGGGAGTGAGAGATAGAAGCATCAAGGATGAGAGAGAATCATTGATTGACTGTCTCTTGCATGTCCCCTATTGGGGATTGAGCCCGAAACCCGGGGCATGTGCCCTTTACCGGAAATGAACCTGGGACCCTTTGGTCCACAAGTCAATGCTCTATCCACTGAGCCAAACAAGCTAGAGCAAAGAGATAATCTTAAAGGCAACCACAAAAAAAGCAATTTTTTACCTACAAAGTAGCTCAGTTAAAGCTCTCAGCTAATTTCCCATCAAAACCTCTCCAAGCCAGATGGGAATGGAATGAAGTATTCAAGGTAATGAAAAGCCATGGTCTGAAAACAAGATCACTATATCCAGCAAGGCTATCATTCAAAATATATGGTGGCATCAATAGCTTCCCAAGAAAAAAAAAAAAGGCTAAAAAGTACCTGCACTGTAGGAAATGCTAAAGTGCTAAAGGGACCTCTGTAATGAGAATATATATATATATATATATATATATATATATATATATATAGAGAGAGAGAGAGAGAGAGAGAGAGAGAGAGAGAAACATAGGCATAAAGAATTAAAAAGGCAATAAATAAGTACCTATCAATAATAACTTTAAATGTAAATGTATTAAATGCTCCAATCAAAATACAAGGGATAGCTGAATGGTTACAAAAACAAGAACCAATTATATGCTGACTATGAGAGACCCACCTCAAAACAAAAGTCTCACACAGAATGAGAGTGAAGAGTTGGGGAAAAAAAACTTACCATGCAAATGGAAATGAAAAAAAGCAAACAGAAAAGCGGGTGGCAATACTCATATCTGACAAAATAGACTTAAAATGAAGTCTAGAGACAATAAAGGTCATCACATAATACTAAAGGGATTGATCCAACAAGAGTATATAACTCTAATAAACATAAATGTACCCACTATAAGAGCATGTAAATATATTTAAATTTTTTCTAAAGGACTTTAAGGGAGATACTGACAGCAATACAGTCTATGACTTTAACACCCTGCTGACTTCACTGGAAGATATTATAGACAAAAAGTTAATAGGGAAACAGAGACTGTAAATAACACAGGATCAGATGGATTAACTAGTAATTGACATTTATTGAACATTTCACCCCAAAGCTGCAGAATATACATTCTTCTCAAGTGCACATTGGTCATTCTCAAAGATAGACCACATATCAGGACATAAAACAAGTCTCCACAAGTTCAAGAAGATTAAAATCATATCAACCATCTTTTCAGATCACAATGGGATGAAATTAGAAATCAACTACAATAAAAAAAAATTCAAACACATGAATGCTAAATAGCATGTCATTGAAAAATGAATGGACTACCAATAAGATAAAAAAGAAATCAAAAATTTCCTGGAAACAAATGAAAATGAACATACAACAACCCAAAACCTATGAGGCACATTGAAAGCAGTCCTGAGAGGGAAGTTCATAGCATTACAGGCTTACCTCAAAACACAAGAAAAATTAATAATAAACTATTTAACCCAACAACTAAAAGAGTTAAAAAGAGGACAACAAGAAAAGCCCAGAATAAGTAAAAGGAAGGAAAATATAAAGATTACAGCAGAAATAAATGAGATAGATACAACAACAACAAAAAAGAAATACAGAAAATATCAGTGAACCAAGAGCTAAACAAGATTGATGAACTATTAGCCATACAAACCAATAAACAGAGAGAGTTCAAATAAATAAAATCAGAAAAAAAAGAGGTGAAGTAACAATTGACATTCCAGAAATAAAAAGTATTGTAAGAAAATACTCTGAACACCTATATTCCAATAGCTGGACAATGTGGATGAAAAGGAAAAAATCCTAGAAAAATACAATCCCCCAAAACTGAATCAGGAAGAATCAGAAAACCTGAATAGGCCAATAACAATTGATGAAATAGAAGCAGTAATTAAAAAAAAACACAAACAAACAAACAAAAAAACACACTGCCAGCAAACAAAAGCCCAGGTCCAGATGGCTTCACAAGGGAGTTTTACCAAACATTCAAAGAAGAAATAACACCTATACTCCTCAAACTATTCCAAAAATTCAAGCGAGAGGAACACTTCCAATCTCTTTTTATGAAGCCAGCATTATCCTAATTCCAAAACCAGATAAAGACACTACAAAGAAAGAGAATTACAGCTCAATATCCCTGATGAACATAAATGTTAAAATCCTCAACAAAATATTAGCAAATCAGATTCAACAAAATATTAGCTAATATATTAAAAAATCACAGAACATGACCAAGTGAGATTTATTCCAGGGATGCAAGGTTGGTACCATATTCCCAAATCAATAAATGTGGTATATCACATAAACAAATTGGAAGACAAAAATCACATGATCATATCAATTGTTGCAGAAAAAGCATTTGAGCCCTGACCGGTTTGGCTCAGTGGATGGAGCATCGGCTTGCAGATTGGAGGATCCCAGGTTCGATTCCAGTCAAGGGCATGTACCTTGGTTGCGGGCACATCCCCAGTGGGGGGGTGTGCAGGAGGCAGCTGATCAATGTTTCTCTCTCATCGATGTTTCTAACTCTCTATCCCTCTCCCTTCCTCTCTGTAAAAAATCAATAAAATATATATTTAAGAAAAAAGAAAAAGCATTTGACAAAACACAAAACCCATTTTTGATGAAAACTTTCAACAAAGTATAGAATATAGGGAAGATATCACAACATAATAAAGACCACATATGACAAACCTATAGCCAACATCATACTCAATGGGCAAAAACTAAAACTATTTTCCTGAAGAACTGGAACAAGACAGGGATGTCTGTTTTCACCAATCTTATTCAACATAGTGCTGGTAGTCCTAGTCACAACAATCAGACAAAAAAAAGATATAAATGGTATACGAGTTGGAAGGGATGAAGTAAAACTACCATTTTTCACAAATGACATAATATTGTAAATGGAAAACCCCAAAGACTCCACCAAAAAACACTAGATTTAATTAACGAGTTCTGTAATGTAGCAGGATAAAAAAATAATACCCATAAATCAATGGCATTTTTATGCACTAATAATGAATTCTCAGAAAAAAAATACTACACAATCTCATTTACCATTGCTACAAAAACATTGAGACATTTAGTGACTAAGTTAACCAAGGAGTTTAAAGACTTGTACTCAGAGAACTGCAGGACATTGAAAAAAGAGAAAAAGGGAGATATAAACATGTGGAAGAATATATTGTGTCCATGGATTGGTGAATTAACATCATTAAAATGTCCATACTACCCAAAGCAATATATGAATTCAATGAAATCCTTATTAAGATACCACTGGCATATTTCATAGATTTAAAATAAATACTCTAAAAATTTATATGGAACCAAAAAAGAATCCCAATAAGCTTAGCACACTTGAGAAAGATGAACAATGTTGGGGGGATCACAATGCCAGATATCAAGTTATACTACAAAGCCACTGTGTGCAAACAGCCTGGTACTGGCATAAGAACAGACATATTGACCAATGGAACAGAACAGAGAACCAGAAATTAACCCAAGCCATTATGGTCAATTAATATCTAGCAAAGGAGGCAAAAGTGTACAATGGGATAAAGATAGTCTCTTCAATAAATGGTGCTGGAAAAATTGTACAGGTAAATGCAAAATAACCAAAAAATGCATCTAGACCACTAACTTACATCGTACACAAGAATAAACTAAAAATGAATAAAATAATTAAATATAAGTCATGAAACCATGAAAATCTTAGAAGAAACCATAGGGAGCAAAATCTCAGATATCTCTCATAGCAATATGTTTACCAATACATTTCCTAGAGCAAAGCAAATTAAGGATAAAATAAACAAATGGAACTACATCAAAATAAAAATTTTCTGCACAGCAAAAGAAACTATCAACAAAATGAAAAGGGAACCCACTGTGTGGGAGAACCTATTTGGCAATGATACATCTGATAAAGGGTTAACATCCAAAATATATAAGGAAGTCATACAACTCAATAAAAGGAAGACAAACAATCCCATTAAAAAATGTGCAAAGGACCTAAATAGACACTTCTCCAAAGTGGACATATAGATGGCCAAGAGACATGAAAAAAATGCTCAGTCACTAAGCATCAGAGAGATGCAATTTAAAATAACAATGAGGCCTTGCCTCACATCTGTCAGAAAGACTACCATCAACTAGTCAACAAATGACAAGTGCCAGCAAGGATGTGGAGAAAAGGGAACTCTAGTACACTGCTGATGTGAGTGCAAATTGGTGTAGCAATTATGGAAACCAGTATGGAGTTTCCTCAAAAAATTAAATATGGAACTGTCATTTGACCCTGTGATCTCTACTTCTAAGAATATATCCTAAGAAACACTAATCAGAAAGAATGTGTGCATCTCTATGTTCATGGAAGCACAATTTAGAATAGCTAAGATCTGGAAACAGCCCAAGTGCCCATAAATAGATGAGTGGATAAGAAAACTGTGGTACATTTACACCATGGAATACTATGTAGCCATAAAAAAGGATCTCTTACTTTTTGAGACAGCATGGGGCGACCTGGAGAGTAGTATGCTAAGTGAAATAAGCCAGTCAGAGAAAGATAAGTACCACATGATCTCACTCATATGTGGAATCTAGTGAACAAAATAAACTTGTGAACAAAATTGATCCAGAGACAACAAAGTATGGAATAGACTGTGGAATCTTTGAAGGAAGGCACAGGAAGGTGGGTGGATGAGAAAACAACAGCTAAAACCTTGTATGCATATATGCATAACCCAGGGATACAGTCAATAGGGTGGTAAAGGCCTGAGGGAGGGGTTGGAGGGGGGCTAGAATAGGTCATTGGGGAAAAAAAGAGGGCATATATAATACTTTCAACAATATATTTTTTAAATGGAGAATGGTTTGAAGCATTTTTGTGTGTGGCAAAATTTAAAGCCTACTGGAATTTGAAAACAAAAATTGGCAAAATAAAAATATATATAACATATTTTATATATTTATATGTACATAATATATATATCCAACAAATTGGCTACATGTGATTCATAATTAATAACTTTTTATTTTTATTATTATCTGAAAATTGTGTGCTATACATCCTCAAATAAATTTGCAATAATATTGTGTATGCATACATACAGATATATTTTTCCAAAGAGCCAATTCTTAAAAACATCACTTGGACTCCCTCAACATGGAGTTTCAGAGAATGCTATAGTTTGAAGCAGCTGTAGTCTCCTTCTTCAAAATTAATATAATACATTAGGCTCACCCAATAAAAATTGTCTTGAGAAACACAGACTAGAATTTTAAGCTGTACTGTTCATTACTTCATACTTGGCACCAGCATATCAAAGTTGGTTATGAAGCTATGAGTTTGGATGCAGAAAAATATAATAGTTGTCATATTTTGGGCATGCTACAGCTTAGGCACCTATAGTCTATTCAGGAACTTAACAAAATGGAATAAATTCACCATAAGTATGTTCACATACAGTCAGCTCTGAAGCTACACAGATCTGCTTGCATAAATTAAATTTTTAAAAAACTGACTGTAGAGAATAAATAGCTCCCAGATGGGCTAGAAAACAAACAAACAAACATAGTATAGGAAGAAAGACAAAAAGAAGAAATTGAGGAAAGAATGGGTAAGCAAAATCACTACCCAAAGCTAGAGGAAGGGAAGATTATGTCCCAAAGAAGGGATAAGGTTTTTCCTATGTAATTAAACTGGACTCTATGATGGAATAGTGTTTTATCTACCACGGGGTGTAAAACATTTAGAAGACAATAGCATGTGGAAAAAATGCAGTTAACATCAAGACAAGTTGTTTCCACTGTCCTTTTTCTATATGCAGCATGTTTGGGTTGGGGAAAATTATTAACATAGCTTAAATAACAGTTTTAGGTTTGCTATCAGTGACTAATATTCAGAAGACAGGTCTGGAGCTTAGAAGATAAGACTAGAGAATGTAAATCTGTGAGATTTCTGAGAGAAATCTGTGTTAAGTTTTTAAAATAATACAAAATAAAAACCACTTGTTATAATTTTCTTCCAATAATGGTTAAAATAAGGGAGCAAAAGAAAGAAAAGGTGAGATGATAGGTAGATATGTTGGGAATGATGGATGACAGAGAACCTCAGAACTCCTCAGCTCCCAATTTCCTTTCATATTTCACCCCAGAATTAAGTTGAAATGAAAAGTGAGAGAAAATAGCAAAAAGTCAGGGGCATACTATATAATAAAAAAACATTTTTGCCAATGTTATACCCGACAAGGGTTTAATCTCCAAAATTAATAGGGAATTCATACAACTTAACAAAAGGAAGATAAATAATCCAATCAAAAAATGGACAAGGGACCTAAATAGACACTTTTGGAAAGAATATAAATACACACACACACATATATATATATATGTGTGTGTGTGTGTGTGTGTGTGTGTGTGTGTGTGTGTGTGTGTGTGTGTGTGTTTCTTTTTTAAATAAAAGCAGCAATCCCTGAAGGAGCAAAGTGGGAGGCAGAATTATATCCTAGAAAGTTCCCTAGATGTTAGGATGTTTCGTTCCCTGTTCCACATTTGTAAACTATGGTTTTTAAAGTTATTTAACTCTCTGAGTTTCAATTTACACACTATTGGAGAAAGATCATTTTGCATAATTCATAGGGGGTGGTGAAGTAAATTTAGATCTGTATGTAAAAGCACTACTGTTGAACTGTTCAAATGCAATGTATATATTTAACTTGTTTTTAATGGATTTTTTCAAGTAAATAGGATAAATTCACCTTCACTAAATAAAAATAAAAATAAAAACTTTAATATCTGAAGAAAAGAACCCATATCAATATGGTTTAATCAGTCCTGGGTTTTGTTGTCTTTAGCACATTTAAATATTTTACTAAAGTCAGAAAAGACACAGTCATTAAGAGTCTAGACCCCTGGATGCCAGAATTAATATTCAAACCTGTCCCAAGTATAGATAGGAAATTATAACATATAACATGATTAAAATTAGAAGTATAAAATTAAGATGCCTAATGAACAATAAAGAGAAATTTGGTCTAGTTTGAATCCATGCAGTTTGATTTCATTCAAATACAATATGGTTTAATATTGTAGCTCCAACAGCTAATGCACACATTGGCTTTCTTGATGTAATTATAGACATTTTGCATGTAGCATTTTCAGATAGTCATTGAGTTACCTGATAGGATGAAAATGGAGTCAAGGTAAAGTATTTGAAATCTATATTCTACTTTTTAAGGATTTGGAGGTAGTTGACCTAAGGGGGGGTGGGGGAATCCCCCAGAGGAACATGATTACTATCTCAAACTCTCACTGGGTGCAATGAAAAGTCAAAGACCAGAGTAAGGACTAATGATCAGAAACACAGATTTTACATTTTCTAATGAAAGAGCTGTAGTGTTATTGAAATCTTAGTTATTGTTTGTTTTTTTAAATTTTATAGCTACTTGAATTGCCAAATATACCTGTATGCCCCTCTATATGTTAAGTAATTTAATGTAAACCTTCATAAACCCTCACTTTAAAGTAGACCCATAAATAACCTCTCAGAATTATTTAAAGGATTAAGGGATACAAAACAAGGAAAATTATCAATTTAATATCTAAACATTCAATGCACATTAATTTATTATTTTATTTAAAACAACTAGAATATTCACTGAAAGCCATAAAAATATTGATGAGTTATTAATGAGAAATAGAAAAAGATTAGAAAATTATTAGAATAGTCATTCACAAAAGAGATGTTATGTTTAAAATGAGCAGGAAATGGATTTCATTGGGATTAACACTAATCAGAAATGTCTATTGAGAGAGAAAAGCAGAAAATATTAGGGATAATATAAAAGGAAAATTTTAAAAAGGAAAACAGAAATGTAAAATATTTTTCTTCATTAGAAATTTAAAAAAAGTCCTGGCTGAATCCAAGATGGCGGCGTAGGTAAACACCTAAACTGCTGCCTCCCACAACAATTTAAACTGCAACTAAAAGACAAAACGTCTATCACCCAGAACCACGGGAAAGCTGGCTGAGTGGAAGTTCTACAACTAAAAGGAAAGAGAAAAGAGCATTGAGACGTGCACGAGCGCTGAAAAGCTGAGGTACGGAGGCTCGTGATCCGGGCTGGCTGCGGGCGACTGGGTGCATTGCTTTTTTCAACCCGAACAGAGACAAGCCCCCGATTACTCTGAAATCCAGTCTCTGGGGAGACACGGGGGACCCAAACTCCTATGGGGAAAAGCTGGACTGTCTGCCAGTGAGGGTCGCTTGCTTGCAGAGCTGCGAACAGGAATAGTTTACTGCATTGGGGCACGGGACTCGTGGATGCCGTTGGGGACCCAGAGCCGGCTAACGAGCAGCCATTGCTGTTTGCCATGCCCTAACCTAGTGACACCCTGAGGCCCCGCCCTGCACAACCTACAAACCCACCCAAGCTCCAAGCAGTGGAGTTAGCATAAGAAAGGCCTGCCCTATGGCAGCTTAACCTAGCAAACTTGCAGCCTGGGTCAGACAGCTCCAAAACCTCCAAAACCCAAGCAAAGAGGAGAAAACTGCAGCTCTCACTGTAGCTCCTGCTGAGTGGCCTCAGACAGTAGCTGACCTGCACCCCATTGGAGATCGAGAAGCCAGTGTACCTAGTGGTCAGTGTGAGAAACCAGATTTCAACTCCTCACATCCATAAGTGACACATTCAAGAGGCAGACTCAGTGAGCACCAAAGCCCCACTGAAACAAGTCCTGTCCCATAAGCATGTCTTCAGCGCAGCAGTTATAGAAACAGGGAGTGCTCACAGCTAATTGGCCTGGAGGTCAATTCCTCCCAGCATACCAACAGCAATTAAGGCTTAACTATGCCAAGACTTTGCACTCAGCCCACAAAGGGGTGTACCAAGAGCGTCTACATCAGGTGATTGGGGAGGCTGAGCTACTGCCCCCTATAGGTCACCTACCACACAAAGCCACTCCATCAACACAGGGAAGCAGCCAAAATGCAGAAACAAAGAAACATGTTACGAATGAAAGAAAAGGAGGGAAGCAAACTACTGGATGACATAGAGTTCAGAACCACATGTATAAGGTTACTCAAGAATCTTCTAAAAACCGCTGAGAAACTTGATGACACTTCTGACGAGCTTAGTGAGACCTTCAAGGACCTTAATGAGAATGCCAAAAAAATGGAAAAGGACCAGTCAGAAATGAAGCATACACTGTCTAAAACAAAGAATATACAGAAACTCAATTGTAGATCAACGTACCCCAAGAATCAAACCAAAGATCTGAAATATGTGGAAACAAAAAACATCCAACCAGAAAAACAAAAAGAAAAAAGAATCCAAAAATATGAAGATAGTGTAAGGAGCCTCTGGGACAACTTTAAGCGAACTAACATCCGAATTTTTGGGGTGCCAGAAGAAGGGAGAGAGCAAAATATTGAAAACCTATTAGAAGAAATAATGACAGAAAACTTTCCCTACCTGGTGAAAGAAATAGACTTACAAGTTCAGGAAGCACACAGAACCCCATACAAGAGGAACCCAAAGAGGACCACACCAAGACACATCATAATTAAAATGCCAAGGGCAAAAGACAAAGAGAGAATATTAAAAGCAGCAAGAGAAAAACAGTTAATTACCTACAAGGGAGTACCCATACGACTGTCAGCTGATTTCTCAACAGAAACTATGCAGGCCAGAAGGGAGTGGCAAGAAATATTCAAAGTGATGAACAGCAAGAACCTACAACCAAGATTACTCTACCCAGCAAAGCTATCATTCAGAGTTGAAGGTCAGATAAAGAGCTTCACAGACAAGAAAAAGCTAAAGGAGTTCATCACCACCAAACCAGGATTACACGAAATGCTGAAGGGTATCCTTTAAGAAGAGGAAGAAGAAGGAAAAGATAAAGATAAAAATTATGAACAACAAAATCACATCAAATACATACCTACCAACAAGTGAATCTAAAAATCAAGTGAATGAAAAATCTGAAGAACAGAATGGACTGGTGAATATAATAGAATCAGGGACATAGAAAGGGAGTGGACTGATGATTCTCAGGGGAAGTAGGTGTGAGGGGTGCGGGAAGAGATTGGACAAAAATATTACTCCTATGGATGAAGACAGTGGCAGGGGGTAAGGGCATGGGGTGGGGTGGGGAATCAGGTGGAAGGGAGCTATGGGGGAAAATAAAAGAGGAACATCTGTAATAATCTGAACAATAAAGATTTATTTAAAAAAAAGTCAAAATAAACTTTTTTCAATGTTATTCAAAATGGAGTCAAGGACCATTTATCATTAACTTGTCAAATTTATGAAAATTTACTGCAAACTTCACTGGGTATATTTAACCTCTTGGATTCATTTTAGGACCTGTGATCCACAATTATGATTATCACCAGATTTGGTAAAGAATTTGTTGCTAAGAATAGCTAAAAAGCCTGGCTGGCATGGTTCAGTGGTTGAGTGTCCACCTATGAACCAGGAGTCATGGTCAGACCATATGCCTGGGTTGTGGGCTCCATCCCCATGTGGGGCATGTAGGAGGCAGCCAATCGATGATTCTCTCTCATTGATGTTTCTCTCTCTCTCTCCCTCTCCTTTCTTTTCTGAAATTTATGCAAATACCTTTAAAAAATAATGAATGGTTTACTTTCTAAAATTTTAGAATGTATTTAAGATTACTTATCACTTGGTTTCTTGAATGTGAAAGGAAAATTAAAGTGAAAATAGGGCACTGGAAATGGCACATGACTTGTGATCTTTCTTACTAGGTGCAGTCCATTGTCCTATGGTTCAAAAGTGAATGACC
This sequence comes from Corynorhinus townsendii, assembly GCA_026230045.1. Taxonomy (NCBI): domain Eukaryota; kingdom Metazoa; phylum Chordata; class Mammalia; order Chiroptera; family Vespertilionidae; genus Corynorhinus; species Corynorhinus townsendii. Next base: position 91,476,962 of record JAPDVU010000002.1, read on the forward strand.
TCTGTCAAGGGTGGGAAACACAATGAGAAGCACTGCAATCACCACCCATTGAACTTTAATGTGATCAATGCATTTTAGACATGACACTACAATACCTAAAATTAGTTATAAACTTAAAGGAAACCATCAGCGCTTCAGAAATGTGTTCAGCTGTATTGAGGATTTGTCTAGTTTATTTTTCTAGAATAAACAAATGTCCTAAAAGCAAAGAAAGCTATCAACACTTCAATTCTTTTCACCAGCTGAATCTGGACATTTTCTAAAAAATTTCGGAAGAAAAAGATGGTGTAAAAATAGCAAGTATATTGGATTTGATTTGGAAAATGTTTCTTCTGTTTGTATCTATAACCAATATAACAATTACAATCTCCTGAGCACTTTAGTTTGCTTTATTATCATATAAAAATTAATAAACCAAACTAAAATGACTGATGTATTATAATCCTATATATTTATGAAAAACTCATTAAAATATTTTTTCACATTTATTATTGTGGTTACATGGATTGTTGAATTGTTCCACTGAATTGAGGAACATTATTCATATCAGAAAGAAAATATTTAAAATACATTGAAGTGTCATGGATTTTTGAAGAGGCACGTAAATGAGGAAGGAGTCTCTGCTTCTTTGCTGTAAATAGTATTCAAGTGGCTTTAAGAGTTCACTCATCTTCAAATGACTAACCTTTCTGATTGTGTTGCACTAGGAAACCCTGGCACAGTGATTTTGGAATGAGTCAACTTCTCAAAACACAATTATAGGTTATTATTTTTCCATCTTATGCTAGACCCATAATCAGATTGGAAATCTATAGTCAGCAGTAATAGAGCACTGAGAAAATTGTCTGTATCATTCAAGCCAAAGAAACACTTTGATTTGGAATGCTGCATTTAAATGATTGAGGCCAGAGTATGCTTTTAGTTTGAATGATGTGGATAATTGTTTCAGTTCTCCACTACATTGCACTAGTATAAATTTCTAAAAAGCAAATGTATGAGCTATATCATATCCATTCAGTATCCTGAAAATTTATGTAAATTTTTTTGCCATATAAAGTTTATAAATGTTTAAAGGAAAAAAAAAACCTGAAAACTACTGAAGGTATCATTTACATATTTCCAAAACCTCCTTTACAGAAAATAAATTACAGTATGCAGGTTCACACACATTCACTAAATTGCATTTAGTGTAGCTATTTATCATTAAACTATTTCTGAAAATTAAACAATTCTTAACATTTGATCATCACAAATTATGAAATAAACCAATAAAATCTTATAAATTAAACATGATTTAAACAAAATATTAATTTTCATACTGTCCTCAATTATCAAAGTAAAATATTCCTAAATTGCAGAACCAGAATACTGAAGAAATATCTACCTACTTGTTGCCATTCTCCTTGTTATGTCCTAACTCTGCTTCTGTTGTCATGCATTGTGATTGCTGTGTACTACATGATAAGTGGAGCCAACTACATTTCCCAAAGTGGATCATTGCAGTTGTTTCAGATTCCCTTAGTAAAGCCCAAGTTCTGATCTGCGCCTAGAGCACTAAGGCAATCAATGCTGATGAATGACTAGAAATGGTTTCTTTATTCCAGTCCTCACTGAATAGAAAGTTTCCATTATCTCATTCAACATCTACACTCTATCAATTTGACAGGGAGAGGCAGTTTCACACTTCACTGCTTTCACTTTGGAATAGTTGTCGACTTATCTATCTGTTTCTAATATGAAAGAAAAATGAAAAATAATAAAGTCTGGAGAAAACTTATTGTTTGCACACATATAAATGCCATCTTTCATTCTTCTTTTAATTGTTGTTCAGTTTTACCTAGAACATAATCATTTAAAAAAGAGTGGCAAAATAAAAATTCATAATAAGAAAGCCCAATTTCTTATGTTAGGCAAAATAAATCAAGTTTCACTTGTTAAAAAAAAAAATTTAAAGCATTATTTTATGTACCCTTTTTGATCCTAGTGGATATGGTACTTTTGTTCACTTTTCAAGAATTGGATAGCATCTTGACTTCCTCCTGTGGCTTTGTTCTGGCAGCCTGACAGCTTAGAAAGTCAGCCAATATGCACATATTGGGGCTGTGTGAGGGTTTTGTCCCCTCCTTTTGTGAAATTGTCTATCTCTATGGAGCAGAAGAGCACTCTGGAAAAAAGGAAAGGTGCAAACTAGCCTCTCTTTGGCAGCCAGTCAGTAGGCTTTTGAGAAGAAAAGTATCCAAGGTAACAGCACAAGATGTCAGAAAGAAACTTTTTAGAACCAGAAATGGGGGGTGGGGGGGAGAACCATAGAAGTTGCTTGGGCATTAATTACTAGAAACAGTCATTTACAGCATTTATCCTCTGCCAGAACTTTTTTTAATGCTGGAAAGACAGTCTTCTAGTGGCACAGAGCACAGTGTTTGCAGGGGCAAGGTCCAGCCTCTAAAGACCATGGGTAACCAGCCATGCACAAGAGCTTGGCCATTCTACTTGGCCCTGCTGCCTCATACATGGCTAGTACCTTTGGGGAGCCTGAATTCATGACAAAAGAAAGTGAATTTTTCTTTCCCTACCCTTTCCTGAACCTTGTACATTCCATGTGTATTTCTGATCATTGCACCTGTGTGATAAAGATCTTTCTGAAATAGAAGAAATCACTTATGGGCTCTTTTTTTTTTTTGGGGGGGGGCGGGTACTGGGAAGGGAAGCATTATATTTCTCTGATAGCAAACTCTCTGAGTTATAATCCAAAATATTTCAGTGATTATATGTTTGTATAGTATCAATTATCTATCATTTCATTTTATTCTGTTTTGTGTTCCTACAAATATATTGCTAAAAATATCTTTAGAAAAAACATTATAAAAAAGACCAAATATCACAGTCACTTAAACCTACATCTTCTATATAACACTGATAAGAAAGAAATAGCCAAAGGCACTGCATTACCAGGCAGAGACCAAGACCACCCCTGCTCCCCGCCATACGCTAACCGTGGGTTGGGACTAACCCTGGAAATTCTCTAAGTTTGCGTTTTCTCTTCTAGCAATTGAGAAAAACAACCCAAAATTATATTTTCAGACACTGAAGGTAATACTCTGAGCATCTCCCAAACTTAACAAAAGAGAAAACAGAGACTCTAGTAGAGGGAATAAATTAATTTTTGCTGTTTTTCTCTCTTCTTGGCTATGCATGTATACTTGTGCTGTCTTTTGGTAACATTATGTAGGGGTTTTAAAGAAAGAGTGGAATACACATTATAGGTACAGTCATTTATTAGTAAATTAATAAATCTGTCTTATGCATACAATCTTCACCATATGCAAGTAAGCATTCTGCCATATTAGTGCTTTGTACAGACTTTGGGGTCAGATATAAAAACATGACTTAATGGATGGTTAAGAGCAGAGGTCTAGATAGTGTCTGCTTTAAAAACATGGCCCTGCCTCCTTTAAGCCGCACAACCTTAGGTAGGTTACTTCATACCCCTGTTCCTCAATCCCTTTACTTGTAAATGGGACTAAGTAATTGTTTCTACCATTTAGAGATGTTAGAAAAAATAAAAAGGGTTAATCTATGTAAAATGCTCAATACAGTGCCTGGCATATAGTGAAATCTCTAAAAATGTTGCTAACATATAATATTTCTGGAAGACTTCTTTATGATAAGTCCTGCCATGAATTTGTATTTTTTTTCCAAGAAGTTAAGTGGCAGAAGAAAATAAAAGTCAAACCACAGAAAATAAATGTAACTATTCTTTATAATGGGGTAAAATATTGTTTATATCAATTCAATAACAGAAGAGCAAGAGTAACTAAAACAGTTACAAAATGGAAGGCATGTGCTAAGTATGCAGTTAAGCTTTTAATATATTTGTAATGAACCTGTAATAATCTTCGAACCTTGGTGTTAATCAAAATTAGACATTGTGAGCAATAATAGGACTTGTAAATAATGAGATTTCTGAAAGAGTGGAGATAACAATAATTGAGTAATCTCTGGAATTCAACAATTATTTCTGACTGTAGAAATATTTTATAGCATTTTGTAGAAAGTCAGTACCCAAAAATGCATTTCCTATTGGTTTAGCTTAGGCCTTTGGCCTCAGAGTTACAGCTTTTAAATAGCAGCTCTTGCTTAGTTTCCACAGGTGCATTTCCTCCAGCAGATTTATATGCCTCATAAAAGCTTTATGTTGCTCATAAATGCAGACTTTCAATCCTACAGGTACTGCTGATCTGGAAGTTTTATTTTATCTTCCAGGCTGATGAAAATGGCACATCCTTGCTGGGAGATTCTACTATGAATGACAGAGCCATGGTATAAAAAACGGAAGAGAGTGATCTTGATGAAAAAGGGCTGGGAGAGGATCTGTGAAGTTGGAGTCCATGGGGAGAGCAGAGTGCTAACTGGGAGCTGCAGGGGAGGAGCACTTCACACTGTGAGCCCAGGCAAAGGAGCTCTGTGTGAGAAGGCGGAGTGAGTAAATGCAAGAGTGGATTGAGTGGAAAGACAACGAGCTGCAAACATGTGCTATCTATTTAGGTTCACTTACAATAATGCACATTTATTCTCAGGACAATCTAGGTACTTACACATAGCAAACTAATTAATTCAGTGTTGTTGGTTTTTTTAAGCTAGTAGGTATTTTCAAACTATCCTTTACACCAGAAACAGACTTTTCTAGAAATATAGATATAATATTTAATAGTAAATAGAAATAGCAGATATATTATTTCTTCATGTAGACAATTAGGATTAAAAGTAGGGAAAGACTCAAAGAGAAGACTAGATAGGGTCTTATTTTTGCAGTCCAGGTTGAAAACAAAGCCTAGAATGGTTGCTGGCACTGGAGGTGTGGCAAAAGATTGATATCTATTTTGAACATGAAATGATGCATTCAGTGCTTAATGCATGCTGGTAGTTTGCATATATATATATATATATATATATATATATATATATATATATATATATCTCCACTCACTTTTCACAAGGGTCCAGTAAGAGAGGTGCTATATTAATACTGTCTTACGGAAAATAAAAAAGGTTTGTAGAGGAGTTAAGCTAAGTCACCTAGTGAGGAAGTGATTGCTGGGTTTTCATGTGTGGCTTTGTGGGCCATTCATTCCACAAGGAAACTTGTCACTGGTTTCACTGGGGCTGAAGTCTAGCTCTTGCTCCAATAATCAACTAAACAGTGTATCTGCCACTTCAATGAATGAAGCTTCTTCTACGATGCTCAAAAGCATCCCTTGGGCTAATGAAAACTCTGCATGATTAGGACCTAGGCCACCTGACAGGGGAGCTATTTTAAATGCCATGCTAAATACACTAAAGCCCTCAAACAAAAGGCAGAGTTTCTCCCAAATAGCCTTTCCCACACAACTCCCTCTTCTTCTTTTCTTCTTTTTTTTCCATTCCACAAAGTTTTCCTCCCCTAGCCTTTTCAGGTAAAAAGATGCTCAAAATTTCCATTGTTACTAACATTGTACCGCACTATTCTTCTGGTATTGATACCTTTGTAACTGACCAGTTATTAATATCAAGAAAGGAGTAGAGGGAAGGCCAAATATTATGGGCATGTTGTTTAGACAGCTTCACAAGGGAGCTAAGGCTTTACAGGGAACCACCAGTCTATTCCCTGCTGATCTCTGAGGGGAAGGGACTGGACAGGGGGAGATAGACTAGCAGAGGTGCTTAGTGTCAGTCACACCTGGGAACATGCCATTGGCCAGAATAGGCATGGCCTTGGCAAGTGGGGAGGTTTAAGATATGTAATCCCTTGGCTTGTGTGCCCTCTTGGTTTTTTCTTGGTTGACTCCTGCCTTGCGGGCTCTCATGTTCCTGCTCTGCTGTATTCATCCACATGGCCCACGGTCATGTGGACCACACACACAATGGACTAATGAGCTGTAACTGGCCTGATGCTGAATTGGACCCAACTGCAACATGGAAAGGAAACCAGGCACTGGCTTTGCTTCTAGCTCAATGAAACCCCAATTACACTTCTTCCAGGACTTCAGATGTAATTCAAACAAATAAAAATCACTCCTCCTCCCATGTAAGTTTCAGAAAATTATTTTTCTCCAGATACTTTGAGGACATCACCCCAGCACTAAGTGGGGAAAGGGATACCCCACTTACACTGATAACAGTATCACAACATCTTCCCACATTTGTGAATGAACCCTTGATTAAATTCTTCTCAAACAGCCCTAACTGGTTTGGCTCAGTGGATAGAGTGTTGGCCTGTGGACTGAACTGAAACAGGTTCGATTCCAGTCAAGGGCGTGTACCTTGGTTGTGGGCACATCTCCAGTAGGAGGTGTGCAGGAGGCACCTGATCATTTTTTCTAACTCTCTATCCCTCTTCCTTTGTCTAAAAAATAAAAAATAAAAATCAATAGAACATACTTAATTTTTTTTTAATTCACCTCAAACATAATTTCATTACTCACATTTTCCAACCTATTTCATGACAGGTCTCTGATTCATGCAGTACCCTTATTTTCAATTTACATCTAAACGAAACCCTCTAGGTCATAGCTAGTAAATTCAATTTTGTTTGAGAAGTGCATCTTGCTAAGCAACAAAGAAAAGAAAGCAGAACAACAAGGACATGAGAAAAAATTTATAGAGGATCTTAAAGTTCTAGAATTTCATCAGTTCAACAAACAGAAAAGACATAGGCAAAGAGTATCCTGTGCAAAAGCAGGGAAGAATAAAAGATAAAGGAAGATTAAGGGAACTACAAATAGATCTTTGATGTAGCCTTGTAGGGAATCAGGGATGGTGGAATGTGAACTTGGAAAGGCATGTGGGAGACTAAGATAATATGGGGGGGAGGCGGGGGACCTGAGGCAGAGGTCATTGAGGAACAAAACTATAGGATTTAACCAGGACCATAAGCCTGAGTGAGCTGAAAATTTAACTTGATTTCCGAAAGACTGATCATAATCACACAATAATTTTGATTTTAAAGATCATAATATATATGCAAACATATTGTTATCACCATAGATGCAATCCTGCATTGTGTACACATTGACAAGCCATAGGGCAGGCATTCATCTCTGTGCTTAGTAAAACTAAATTTTCTGCTAGCAACCTAAAGTCTGAATACTTAGAATGTTAGTGGGCATAATTTTGAATATACAGTGATCTGACTTACAAAATATTTTTGTTTTATTTGTTTATGTTATTTTTTGTTGTTTTGTAATGATTCACTGGAATCTTTAATGGAGGTTAAATTTTGTGACTGTGTTAGGAAAATAAGTAAAATATTATCTTCACATATAGGCTTGTATGACATCTCAGAATGTGCACTCTGTTTTTCCAAGCTTAATAGCATTTTTCATAATGTTGAGGTCATTAAATAAAGTGACATATTTTGTCTTAGTTAGCAGTCAGATTTTGATAACTACTCCACAGTCAGCAGAAGGGGCAGATAATAGAGCAGATAATGCTGAGAGTAGATGAGTTCTTTGCAAAAGAGATAAAATTAGCTTCAATGACAGACATGTAAAGAATGGGCTCTATAGTTAGATTCCTTGAGAAATGGTGTTTAACCCTCTGTGTCTGTTTCCTTATGTAAAAGGTTACAGTGATAATAATACCTACTTCGGTGTATATGAAGATTGACTGAAGTAATATACATGAAACACAAAGACTAGTATCTGACAAACTGTGAGCAACACACACATTTATTCTTTGTGATCAAAGATATTAGTACATTAATTTTCATCCTATATAATAAAAGCCTAATATGCAAATCAACCAAACTGCGGAATGATTGGTGGAACAACTGGTTGCTATGATATGTACTGACCACCAGGGGGCATATGCTCAATGCAGGAGCTGCCCCCAGCCCACAGGCTCCAGGACAGCCAAGACAGGTTCCAGTGGAAGCCCCCTGATCACCCCACTAGTCGCCATGCAGAGGGAGGCGACTGGCAACGGTGGTGGGGTGTGGGGCCGGCGAGCAGCCTGCACCAGACTTCCCAAGGCAGGAGCCAGTGGGGGCTCCCCGATTGCCCCACCAGTCACCCCACAGATCAGCCCTGATTGCTGGCCAGGTCTAGGGACCCTACCCATGCACAAATTTCATGCATAAGGCCTCTAATGTTTTTAATAATTATTGTTTTTAAAATCTCCACTTAGAAGCAATACACAATGCCAGCGAACTCTAGAACATGCCACAATCAATCTATATACATAAAAGCCTTAGTGACTAAGGACCGAATGACTGGTCAACTAGTCACTATGATGCACACTGACCACCAGGGGGCAGATGCTCAACGCAGGAGCTGCCCCCTGGTGGTCTGTGCGCTCCCACAGCTAACCTCCTGTGACCAGCCAACCTCCGGTGATCCCTCCTCCCAATTGCCAGCCAGACCGAGCGATCCCACCCGCTCACGATTTCGTGCACCAGGCCTCTAGTATTTGAATAAAATCCTACATCAGTTCATCTTCAAAACCTTGGAGATTTTAAAGATGATCTACAGAATTCCATTTTTCCTCAAGCATATCTCAAAATAATTGGTGTCATATGTTGACATAAGCCATTCAAATTGGTTTAAAACATTTATGATAGAGTGTATAAGTTGTAGCTATCTTTGTGTGATGGGTCAAGAGGAAAAACAATACTTGAGATACCAATAACCATGATCAGAGCAATATTTGTTGACTATTCTCATTATAGGCTAGTTTTGATTACCTTATTCTTCCAATGTTACAAGAGTTAATGGGAACTGCTGAACTCTCAAAAATGCTAACATGACAAATTCCTGATATGGTAGTGAGAGATATTGACCGTTACCAAATAAAAGGAATGTCATTAATGTTGACCCAATAATTTTTCCAACTCTATAGTAAGAGAATACATTTTTAAAGGTTCTGCTGAGGTCTCATGATTTCTTCTAGACTTGGAGTTCCTTCTGTGTAAAATAACTGATAATTATTTTTTAAATATAAGGTAAGAAAAACAGCTATGGTGGTAATAAAATGTGGTTTCCCTGCCTTTATATAAGTAGGGTCAACTATTTCCTAATTACATAAAGGATACTATTCTACAACTGGTTTCATTTTTATATTTCTATAATGAGCATTTGACCAAAGGATGATCGAGCTGATACAATATCAAAACTCTGATAACACAGAGTTTTATCTTTGGGATTAATTGTTTCAAATACTTTCATTGTAGTTATATTTTCAAATTCAGTTTAGTAGTTTAAGAATAATCTTATAAAAGAGAAAAAACAAGCTTGCTATATTGGTAAAATAATTGATGGACGTCAGTTCTCAGTTTATATGGTTTTTGTCTAAATCAAGATTTCTGTCTCTCTCTGTAATATTTTTGTCTCTGTAATTTTCAAGAGTGATCCAGAGACCACAGAATATGTTATAATACATTTTGGAGTTTATCATTGGAAAAATAATGCCTTGAAAAACATGTTTAGAGAATATAAGTCTTGGGAATAGTTATTACCAGGTTACCTATGAGGAAGGCAAAGTAGATGACACAAATAATGGGAAAGGGAAAAATTATTCAATAATAGCATTTTCCGAACAGAACACTTTTAAAAAATTAGAACTTAATTGAAAAGTATGGGCCATAATTAATTCCTAAAATATGAAGGAATTAAATGGCAAAAACTCAATCATCAAAAATTAGAGAAAAAGAAAAACTAGAACAAATAGCTTTTATATGTACTGAAACTTCAAAATAATCCTATAGAATAAACATAGACACCCCTTCACATAAACATATCTCTCTAGCACATTAGAAAATTCATGATTAAGTATGTTATTTCTATTTGAATGAATTCAATATAGTTAATAAACATCTTCCCAAACAATTACTAAAATAGGAAAGACTCATAAGAATTATCAGATAATCCATATGGATTTAGTATTATACAACCAAAATAAATGTTCACATATAAAAAGAGATATTAGATTTTAATTAGTAATATAATTCCAGTTTTATTATTTATATTTAAATTAGTGTTGTTATTCAATTTCACAAAAAAACATAATATATACCTAATACTATGTTTTAATATTAATACATATCTTCATTTTAAGCAATTCTTTTCACTGACAGAATATATTACATTAAACCATCTGAAAATACTGTTTTTGTAGTTCAAAAATGGTTAAAGATTGGCAATATCATAAGACCCCACCTAATGTATTTAGTATATATTTGCTAAACTAACATAGACACATATTATTGTCTAGATGATAACATTCTCACTTACAAGCACATTTATGTTGAAGTATCTTTAAAAGCCATTAATACTTTTATTTTCTATACAGAGAGAAATAAAATGCTTTCTAGTCTTTTCAATAAAATTTTAGTAGGATTTTTTCTGGCTGCTTATTAAGTGCTGATTTAAATAAACAGAATAGTATATCTTAAGCATAGCATAGTATACTGCAATTGCATACTGAAATAATGAATACAATTTTCTGATAGTCTAAATAAATTCCATTTCTTCTTGACTTTTAAGGGCAGGAGTTAGCTTGACTTTACCATTGGGGGCTTAGGTTGGGCTAGTGAAATTATTTTACTAAGTAAATTGTTTAAGAACAGAGAGAAGCATTACCTAAAAAAATGAAGAGACAAACATGGTGAAGTAAAATATGCTATAATGTATAATGCATGTTTGAGATTTATAAAATAAAATAAGACCTATTCTGATAACAAAATACTGGTGAATTAAAAATGTTCAGATGTAACAAATTTACTTCATTTGTGCTATTTTATGTGATTATCAGTATGACCATTGTAGAATTCACCAGACATTTAATGAGGTTCCTTTACAGAGGCTCTCTCCTTTTTTGTACTCCAAGTTAACTCTTCTATTACAATGATAAGCAACCTGACGGAGTATTAGAGTTAACAACTTTGAATGTATTAATCACAGATGTCTATTTAATCCATTGAAGTTTCCATTATCTTTTCGTACACTTCCAAAGCTTCTGATAAATTAAGATTAGGAAAAAATTACACCAAATAAAAAAAATTAATTGTATAAATTTCTTTTAAAATATGGGGTAGTATTTCTTTATTTTGTTCTATATGGAAGAAAGCCTATAATATGTTATTTTGGTTTTAAATTAGTAAAAACCCCAAACAAATGAAAGAGCAATTTTTCTAAGGACAAAGGGAAGATATTCTAGCAATGTGAAAGAATATTGATTTAAGGTAATGGCTCAATTAATATGGACAATATTAGTATTGATTCAAACATGACTTAACTAGCTACTCAAGCCACTATATTCCCTATATATTGTAAATTCCAGTAATTTTTTGCTAGTTATTTAAAAGTGGTGAGGACTGTTTTGTAAATACATTACTTTATTTAGACAGCTACTATTGAAAAAGGAGAAAAAAGTTAGGCCTATTCTGGATGGGCTACTAAGTAAATTTTTTATATTGTTATTGACCCATTTTATCTTAAATATCTAAAATTACATTATATTAGCTAAGTTTGAAAAAAATGCTAAAAATTCAGACCTGATCTAAATATAAGCCACAGCAATAACTGTGTTTTGTGAAGATACTACCATATAAACATTTTATATAATAAAATTAAATCAACTGTAAATGAAAATATTAAAATACCAATAATATAGAAATAGTTTGGTAACCGCAGTTTCTTTTGTCCACAATATAATATAGCAAGTATTCAGTTATACTATATAGTAGCAAAGATTAAACAGGTATATAAAGAATACTTTATACCAAATAATTAACCTACAATTTAAAGACTTTTTCATACATTTTATCAATTCTGCAATAGTTTCTGTTCAAAAATCAGGTTGCTTATTTTTTGCTATTTATCCATCCAGATTAAATTCAGCCTCCTCTGTGATTGGGCACACTCATGATGAGAAAGTTGATTAGCTGGGTACACCAGAAAAATTACATCTGATAAGTTTTCATTTATGTCAATGGATCATGCTTTCACGAAACTTTTTATTTATAACCAAATTACAGACTACAAGTAATTTTAATCTGGTTATTATTTCTATTATATCTTTAACCTACTTCTGATTTAAAAGTTTGTTTCCCTATCTCTCATTCTTATTTGAAGACAGTGAATACATAAATTTCTCACCTAGCTCACTGGTATGGTCATAGGGAGCAGTTAATAAACATTCATGTAATGAATAAATATTTGTTAAATGAATAAATATGAATTGTGTGGGAGTTCATAAGGACATATGAGAGAAAATTCAGAATGCAATTGTATTGTATCCAAGGCAAGAATATTATTTACATTTAATTTAAACTAAAAGGTAATTAATACTAACATATTTAAAATATAATTTTGATTTTTGCCAGAAAAATAGAAAAATGCATAAACAAATAATACTTATATTAAAATATAGAATAAATGAGGTTTTTTAAATGTTAAAATAAGAGGGTAGATTCTTGTAATGTTATAAAGAATGAATTTTTGGTTGAATATAATGATTTTAATGAATCCCAATAAAACCAAAGTGAAATTATTCATGTATATTAAGAAGCTTATATCTATTTTACATAAGACACTGCACTAGAATCTCTGTTGTATCCACTATAGTTTATATTATGACACATACTTGGTAAGTATTCATTGAATTGAAATTAATTAGGAATACATTTCCATTCATTTTCAATTACCCATCATGATAGAGAAAAAAATAAAGTAGCTAAATCAACATCAGCAAACATTTCAGAAACCTGAATTTGTCAAAAAAAAAATGAAGAACTAAAACAATTCACACAATTCAAAGTGAATAGTGAATTTTATATGTTTAGTAAAATATATTTTGAGATTGGAGTTACTAAACTAATGTACAGTAATTTATATAAATATATAATTAACTCAAGTACAAAACTATGATTTTATATATTTAAGTGTTTTTTAGAAAAAGACAAATTCTTTAGAATTATTTGATAATTCTATGTATTTGTTCAACATAGACTCACACAAAAATACTCCTGAAATCCACTATGAATTATAATCTTATTGTAGTTAAAACTGTTTAAAATGTACTTATGATACATCTACTATAATTAGAAAAAGGGCATTGCTCAAATGTCTTGTTTTATATTTTGTGTTTAAATTCTTTATTTACTGATTTGAGAATAAATATTTGATTTTCTTTATCAATACACTAGAGGCTGGTGTATGAATTCATGCATGGGTGGGGTCCCTCGGCCTGGCCTGCGATCAGGGCAGATTGGAGCCCTCTCACCCAAACCAATCGGGGCTGGCTGGCTGCGGGAAGGGACTGCAGGAGGTTGGCCAGCTGCAGGAGGCACTGACCACCAGGAGGCATCTCCTGCATTGAGAGTCTGCTCCCTGGTGGTCAGTGCACATTATAACTACTGGCGGGTCATCCAGTCGTAATGGTCACTTAGGCTTTTATATATATAGATAGGAAAAGCTAACAAAACCATACTTGTTTTATTGTAGATATTTTTGATGTGCCAATCACACTAAAATTAATATAACTTAATCATTTTACATCTCTACATTCTGCTCTTTTCAGAATATGACTTGTTAATCATGTTTTCAGACATGCCATTTATTCTATCATATCCAACATCATGTGCAATAGTGAATGTAATAATGGCTTTCTCATTATAAAATGTTATATATCTTAACAATTTTAACTAAATTTCTTCATGTCAGCTAATAAAACTTTAGATCCTATTAAACATCAATATATCATGAACTGATTAAACTGTAAGTTAAACTGATTTTGTAGCAAATCAATATATGTAAAATAACACAATATCAATAAAAATGCCAAGAGCAATAGTGATATTTTTTTCTCATGCAAACAGCACTAAAATATATAAACTGTAAACAAATTGGAAAATTCTAAAGTCAATATGAAGTGTAAGTTATTTTTCCTGAATACCTTACTCACTGACAGTTCAACTCTTGCATTTCTTTCACAATATGTTCTGACTTAATTATCAGATGTATAGTCCGTTCAAGCATATAATTGTATATTTGAAGTACATTTATTAGAATTCTACTTAACTTCTTACAAACTCTGATTTATTCATAATTAAAATAATTCAACTTGTAAGTTTATATTTTTCAACTCTCGAGAGTTTCTTTTTTATTTCAAATAACAAGTGCTGTATTTATCCTAATTTCAACTTACCTGTCACTTAGTACTATTTATTTATTCATTATACCTCAATATCAATGACAGCTTTTGAAAAAATTTGAGTGTTCAGCACACACACACACACACACACTAACCAAATCTATTTATATTAACAATTAACAATCTATTAAGCTTATAGATTACACAGTGCAAATGTAGGAAAAATCTTGGACTTTGGAATGAGACAGATCTGAAGTTTAATTCTTTCCTCAACACTTACCAGCTAGATAAGTTCTGGCTTTTAATTAACCATTGTGAGCCACTATTACTTGAAGATAAGTTATGAACGTCTCTCGTGTTTGGCTCTTGGGAAGCTAAATATAATGCTGTCAAAAGCATGTAACATACTGGCCCATCGTAGTTTATATAGTATGATAGCTAATACATTTCTAAATAGTCATTTTTATTTGCAACTGATTTATATGCCATTAAATGCCAGGAAGAAAGGTAGAAGTATGTTTATGAAGTGAATAGAATAGCAGAGTCATTTATTCTTAATTGATCAAATGGTGAATTCAAAGGGAGACCACCTAGAGAGGTACACAGACTTGAAAAGGTAGAGAATTGAGAGAAAAGTCTCAGGCTGAATTCTCATTTAGTTGACACTTGGTTCACCAAATATTTTACAGATTTGTTGCATGTTCTTGAATCTACAAAGCTCTGATCCAGACTTATGAAAAGCACTTCAGGATCATTTTTTCCTCTAATGGTTCTCCTGGCAACTTCATTATGGTTACCTGGAATTCCCTCGTTCTGTAGAGGCTTGTCTGGTTTTCCCCACAAGACATCTGCTTGTGAGGAATCATGCTATTGTAAACCATTGTAGGACTTGAGACTAATACTGCTTCCCAGGTATTATTGTTAAAGGAGATACAATTATATGGATTAACCCACTCTATTTTCTTTATAGGTTAAAAATATAAAACTATTCATCATTTCTAGTTATTCTCTCAACTCTAACACTTGGCTAGACTTTGTAAAGAATTATCAAAGCCTGTTCATA
Source organism: Corynorhinus townsendii (assembly GCA_026230045.1). Classification (NCBI taxonomy): domain Eukaryota; kingdom Metazoa; phylum Chordata; class Mammalia; order Chiroptera; family Vespertilionidae; genus Corynorhinus; species Corynorhinus townsendii. Next base: position 91,492,152 of record JAPDVU010000002.1, read on the forward strand.
TTTCTTTTATAGTTTTCAAAGTTTAGAAAATGCATGCTTGTATCAGGATGGTAGTGAGCTGAGAAGGAAGATGTTTTCAAGTAAATATAATGGAGTAAATAGTCTCAGAAACTTTTAACATCCGCAGGGTCTTAAGAAAGAAGCTACCTAGGGATGATGGTGGAAAGGAATGAAATTGTATCTGTCTGATGGTATATACTTATGCTCTTGCTCTAAATCACAGCATAGAATATGAAAAATGATGTCTAATGAGAAATAATAGTTAAATTGTTATTAACATAACCCAAAGTATTGATCCAGAAATTGTTTTCACATGCTTTTCTTTTTTTCAAAGTCAATGAAACAACTAAAATAAAACTTTACAATTTTATCTAATATTACTTAATCTGAAATTGTCAAAAATAAATAAAAAGGTTTGCATATTTTGTTTAAATAAGTCAAGCCAGAGAAGATCCAATTGATGCTTGTTTTAAAACCTTTGAATGCTCAAGATTTTCGGCTGAGGTTTACCTTTATTCAAAAGAACCCAAGAGAGATGTTATCCTTCAGTCAAGTACAAAGCCCTTGCATGTTGCTGCGCTTTTCTGCCACACTATTTGTTATAATAAAGTGGAAACTTAAAAAGTAGTCAGCATGATTAACCACATACCCAACCTTTGCATAGATAAAATTACTTTTATACATATTCAAAATGAAATCCATGTTAAAAATTAGGATAGTTTTTCTTAGTAATTTTTATTATTACTCTCCAATGTAGAACATATTCTAAAATTTAGCTTCTGTTTTTTAACAATACTCAGTTACTAGACTCCTTTTTTTTTAAAGATGTTAGAAGAAGGGATATCAATATATTTTGGATTAAATAATTAATTCTATAATGCTTTTCATATAAATATGTGTCTATTAAATCTTTAAATGACAATGAAGAAAATGATTGTGTCTGATCTATCAGAATAAATTAACTGAATTTTGTTCTGTTAGTAACTAACTTGGTAAGAATTATAAAAAGTACATGAAGAGTAGAGTGGGAATATTCCCAAAAGTCTGATCCTAATATAACTGGGATGTTGATTTTTCCTTCCATTATTATAAACAGGCCTCCACCGGATATATATCCACTTTGGTTTGAGGGGACATTAGTTATGACTGAACACTGTTTCTCACTCTATCTGGACAATTGAATGTGCTGCCTCCCTCTATCAAGAACAAATGAGTAATCCATGCAAAATCACTTAAAATAATATAAAGTACTTTATGAATGCAAAGTACTATTAATTTAGGACAAGTAATTAGTGCTTTTAGTAATGAAGAAGTACCCACTTGACAATGTTAATATATGAATGATAGTTCTTTGGATATGAACTTCTAATCATTTGGGCACATACCTAAAGTGATAAGTATTATAACTTCAGTTACATTATCTTACTTTCCGGATAAGAATTTAAGTCAGAAACAACAGGCTGTAAATAGAGATACAAAGCATAGTACTTTTCATTGGACAATAGCTAAAACTCTAGAAAGTATAATTTATTAAACAATTCAAATACATTTATTAATAACAATTTAATATCAAAATATGCAATGCTATTGATATGTAGTAGAAATAAAATAAATGTTTTGAAGAAAAATAAACTTTTCTGTTTAATTCAATTTACCTTTTAATTAAAAATGACTCTTTATACAATTATTTGTGAATTTGTGGGACAGAGTAAGCCTATACTTCTTTCTAAATGGGCACATTTACTTTTTAATATTAATCTCACTTATTTTAATCTTACTTATTTTACTGACATGAAGATACTTAGAGTCTATGTAGAAAAGTTATAACTCAAAAGTTTACACTACTTCATGAGAATACATAGAAAACTTTGTATAAAAACTCTTTCTTTGATGCCCAAATTTTATGTAAGAAATATTCAAATTGAAATTCTGATTTTCTTAACCATATATAAGAAATTACATGCTTGACTAGAAAATGTTATCATTGAAATGCAGCTGTTCTATTATATTTAGCTGAGTCACCTTTCAAAAGACACTCAAAAGACAGATCTAGAGAAGGATATTTGAATTAGGAATATTTTCAAGAAAATCTCTGTTATGTTAGCTCTGGATATAAAGTAGATTCCTATAGCTTTTTCTTTATAGAATAAAATACTCCAGATATATAAAATCTTAATAAATTAGATGATATGCTTGAATGTGATGAGCATATTATTATTTTTATTTCAAATTTGAAAATATCCTATATAATAAAGAACTAATATGCTAATTAGACCGAACAGCAGAAGGACCGATCTGTTGACCTTCTGGAGGAAGCAGTGTGGGGCTGCAAGGGCCGAGCCTCTTGCATGAATTTCATGCCTTGGGCCTCTAGTATATAAATAAAACAGTGTTTTGATGTTTATCTACCAAAAAGTAAACATACTTACTAATTTTAGTGATATTATCTAATTGCTATAATTAACCTAAAATATTTTATCCACTACTAGAGGCCCAATGCATGAAATTCATGCAAGAGTAGTCCTTCCTTCACCCGGCTGCCGGCACCGGCTTCTGTCTGGCACCTGGGACCTAGGCTTCCTTCTGGCTGCTGGCAGGAACCCAGGACCCGGGCTTCCCTAGCAGCCCTGGCTTTGTCCGGCAGGTCATCCAGAAGGAAGTCGGATCCAATTAGCATATTACGCTTTTATTATTATAGATAGTTCATTGACCAGCTGAATATTTAAACTGTTTATTTCCCATTCTTAAACCATAAAGAGCTTCCAATTGGTTGATATAATCCTGAGTCTAATAAACCAAGTATGTTTGAAATAAGAATTTCATTTTCAATAAACGAAAAATATTTTAGGAATCTAAATTTTCCTAATTAATACATTTCAACTTTAAGTTTTCTTAAAATGTATTTTTACTGATTTCAGAGAGGAAAGGAGAGACATAGAGAGATATAAATATCAATGATAAGAAAAATAATTGATCGGCTGCCTCCTGCATGCCCCCAATGGGGATCCAGCCTGCAAACCAGTCATGTGCACAGACAGGGAATCAACTGTGACCTTCTGGTTCATAGGTCAACACTCAACCACCGAACCCCACTGGTTGGCTAAGCTTTTTTTAAAACCCTATGCCTGGAGTAATTCTTTTCTTCAAAGTGTTCTTTTCATAAAGCCAGCATGTTCTTCAAAATCAAAGCCTTATCATGTATTTCCTCATAAGGAATATCATACTATCTACAGGATAATCTCCTTTTTAATATTCTCTTATTTTTTGAGCACTGGACTATTGCTAATGTTACACAGAGGTAATACTCTTAGGTTTATGGTGTTTAATAAAATGTTATTGCTGTTTGCTGCCATCTCAAGAGTAAATTAAATCTACACATGTATAATTAAACACACAAATGCCCAGAAACTCATTCTTAAATATTAAAAGGGGTTCATTTCTAATACTTAGCTTACTTTATTATATATTCAAAATTTATGCTAACTTGTCTGATTTTGATACTTTTATCACATGTGATTATGAGTAAATACTGTGATAACATTAAAATGATGGCAATTTCAAAATAATAGGTATATTTATAACACAAACCAACCCTTTTTTGTTGTCACTAGGTATTTTAGTAGACTGAGCAAATAAAGAGGACTTTGACATAGCTTAAACTCAGATGAAGTGACCTGGGAACTTTGCAGCATTGAGAATGTTATACCAAGCTCAGAGACTGAGTCCCTATTAGAATATACCCTCCCAACCATTCATTTTGTTATGTTTATTGCTTCTAAATTAAGAACCATTAACCTAGTCTGATGAGCTGGAATGTGTTATTGATGTCATTCTAATTAGATATTTTATGGACAATCATTTTGCCAGAAGTTGATATATAATAACATTAATTCACATTTGTGTAATTTCTATGACCTTTACAAATAATTTTCACAAACTAAAATGAAAACAAAATTCTATCACAAGTAAATTATTTCAAGAAATAGTTATTTTCAAGTTAAAAGCGATTTATCATGTCAAAAGCCGTCATGTCACAAATATAAACCCAGAAAAAACAAACCTATATTCCCTTCATCCACTTCCATGTATAATAACATACTCAGTAAACTAACAACATAAAATGTTATTGTCTAAAATATTTATTATCATACTGCACTTAAATTTGGTAACAAAACCAATATCCCATTTCATGAATGCTAATAAACCAGAAACAAATTTAAAAAATAAAAAAATTCCTTACAAAATAGCATAATGCCAGAAATCTCATTCATTCTACTTTCTCTGGAATATATTCTTTAAATAATGTAATTTATTAATGTTATAATCAAATCTTAAGGGGATTAATACTTTAATATTTAAAGTAGATTTCCAGCTCACAGATTTCAATGTGCACTAATAACCTCCATGAATACAATTAATATTTAATAAAAAGACTTTCCTGACATTTGGATTATCCTGTAAGAGGTGTTTTGTCTTTTGAAATAATTTTGAACAGTTACTTATTGAAAATATTTTAAAATCTTAGAACAAATCAGCATTTATTAAAAAATGAATGAGGAAAAAATTCCTTAATTCTATAAAACCTCTTTTAATAAAGATAAATACAAAAGAAAATTTCTATTCGAATTTTAAGAATAATTCATTCATCTCTTTAACTTTTCTAAACATTAAGCCACAGCTAAGTGTATTTCATTTTATCTATATTGAACATTATGTTGGATAAAAAGTGAGGTCCATTATATTTCCAGGATGAAAAATCTAAGTTCTAAAGTTTTAAAAAACTTAGTAAAAAGTCTTTATTTCTGATTTTTAATGTAATATTATTTTTCACAATGTAATTGATTCTTCAGTGTTATTAGCTAAAATAGTCAAAATCATATCTCCATTTATGTTTTCAAACCATCTGAGATAAGATCCATGGACAATAGTTATGTCAAAGCATATCACTATTGCTCAGGTATAAAGCACCCAAATTTACTTATGTGCTAGATCTGAATGGCATAATTACAAACTAAAATATAAGAAAATATTTCCCCCTCAACACTATTGTGTCTAATTTCAAATAGATTTTAGAGATTTGATCATGACTCTCAGTAATAGAGTGCTCCAGCTCACTAATTTATATCTTTGCATGTTTCAGCATTCAATCTAAGCCATGGCTGTTTCTTTACTTACCAACAGGACACCAATAAAAAATATATAATACTTCATATGCAGGAATTCTGATATTTAACCTTCAGTTACTCACCTAGGAGAGAAAGAGAAGAAATAGATAATTGTTAGTATTAGAATACTCAATGTTTTATGTTATACTCAGCATCATAATATAAAAGGGCCTTTGCTCATTGCCATATATTTGGTGTGCATATTGATGTGACAATTCTGCAAAGTGAACTATATTTGAAGGTTTTATGTTGTTAATATTTTAGGAAGGTCTTTATTTTCTATGTAAACTTTCTTGAAAAAAGTATGTTTGGCAGGAAATCAACTTAGCAACCTGAACAACATATCTTAATATATACCAAGTGCATTACTTGCAGGGATGGGGAACGTCCAGAAAGCGGGCCACATAAGATCCACAAAATCATTTGGTCTGGCCCTGCCAAGGCATTAGGGGTGAGTTAATTAAATGTTTAACCAAATATAGCAGGTTAATTTTCAAGTTGATAATGTATAGCTTGCACATGATGTTATCACTATCCAAATGGTCCTTGGCAGAAAAATTTCTGTTGGTGCCGTGGCTGGTGTGGTTCAGTTGGTTGGAGTGTTGTTTGTGCACCCAAAGATGGCAGGTTCAATTCCTGGTCAGGGCATATACCCAGCTTGCAGTTCAATCCCCAATCGGGGTGTGTGCGGGAGGAAACCGATCCATGGTTCTCTCTCACATCGCCTCTCTCTCTCCCTTTCTTCCTCTCTCTCTAAAATAAATTTTAAAAAATTCTTTAAAAAATAAATTTATGATTTTGAAGGCACTCAGTTCATGGTATCTTGTCATGACAGTCCAAGCCAACTAGTTCACCAGTGTTCCTCATATCTCTACTTATCAGCAACAAGAAGATTCAAAATGATGATGCTCTAGATTATTAACAAAGAACCAAAAACCTGCTTTTCCTTGTACTTAAAATAGTATTAAGAAGGTTATGCAGGATGCTTAATTTCTCCCAGTTTCCTCTATATGAGCAGTTGGTAATAGTTAATATCGTTGTTAATGAGACGTAACAATAAGGAGCAGCAGTAGAAAGGGTCTCCTGCAGCATTTGATGGAGCTGCTCCTTTCTCTCTGCACCTACTTAGTTAAATTTTTTAAGCACAAGTCTATTTGCTGCATAACTGGATAATGACTTAATTTGAATGGGTTAACAATTTCACACCTTCTGAGCAGGAGGTGAATACCAAGTAAAAGCACTAATCTAATATCCTCACATAGGTCACTTTTATTACCTATAATGGAACAATGAGATAAACTTGCACTTTCAAATTCAAACACTCGATTACTTGCACTAATGGAGGGAATAAGAACCATAGATAATCTGAGACAGTGTCGTTTAGGCTCAGCTTTGGAATAGGTTTTGTATTCTCGTTTATTCGTGCTTTATAGTCTAGGGACCAACATTAATCTAAATAATGAAGTTACAGTATTTAAAACAAATAGCAGAATCTCTGAAGCCTGCCACAATACACCTGTGCCTAAGATTTCTTTACAGTGTACTCTTGCTAAGGAAGCAAGAAATAAATCCTGGAGAATATAGGAAAAGGAAATACATCTTGTAAATTTTGAAGAAATGCCATTTATCAGGCCAAGCCAGGGCCTGGGAGGGGGGTCTCCCATTAGATTTCCATTGCCTAATTTCTACTCCTGCCAGTCTGAATGGATTTCCCAGCATCACAGTTACTGATCTGGGTTAAACTGGGAAAGGTCATTACTTCCTGAGACCATAATGTCTTTATCATCAGTTTCATGGCACAGGTTAGATTACAGATTAGTTATTAATGCTGGAAAATGATGGAGTGACTGTTTCTAAACAGAGATGACACATGATTAGTCACTTTCAGTGGTAACCGCTACAGTGCAACTGCAGTGCTTTGCAATAACAAATGCAATATTCAATTATGGACCAGGACTTAAATCCCAGCCCCAATACCTTCTCCACAGAATACCCATTGAAATCAATATAAAACACATCCTGTCTTGTCAATGCCTGCTTAGAATCTATAAGTGACTTCTCACCGCACTTAAAGAGGCCAAACTTTTTCTATAGCCAATTTCTACTTGATATGACTCCTAACTATGAGAAAATAAACATTTATTAAAATTTAACTAGCATTTACTGATAATCTAGGTGCCAGATTCCATGTAATATGGATGAAAGAGAGAGCCCCTAACCACATAATACTTCTGTCCAAAATGGGACATATGAAAAATAAAAAAAAATTGATGGCCATTCAAGAGAAAATATTTAAGTGTACTAGTAGTCTTAAACAGAAAAAAAAATACATCTATATGAAAGTTCTATGAAAGAGGTGGCCTGAATAAGTTAAATAATTATTTGGGAATTAGAAATATATAGATAGAGAGGACAATTTAGGTTGAGGGCATAAATTGAACAAAAGTGACATGAACAAACGATCAATGAGTGATGAGTTGTGCAATTTGGCTTGAGCATAATAATTAATACATACATTGTATAAGCAATATGCTATACAATAATAATCTCTTTTCCATATTAACCAAAAGAAATTACATATTATCTCCAAATTAAACATGAGTAAACTGAATGAAATATAAAGGATCTTAAATGACCAATTATTCCAAATAATATGAGAAACAGATTTTAAGAGAGGGTTACATATGGCAGAGATTGATAAGGGAAAACACCTGTGTTAGTTAAAAAGGTGGGAACCACTAGAGGCTGGTACTATCAGACTGTGTGGTATGTATGACCCTGAGTAAAGGAATGAGGTAAGGAGGGAAAGTTGAGGGTAAGCATCTTGAAATGCAGTGCAGTGCCTAGAAAATTTGGCAAGGTCATCTGGTATTCTTCAAGCTAAAATCACCATCAGAGGAGTCATATATCTTGTCAGAATAAGCTTGCCTTAATATCCTTGTCATGTTCAGTCATTGGCTAGGAGCAGCCAATGAGAAACACCAACCACAGGGATGACTTCAGAGTCCAGAACCTGGGGTCATAGGTCAGGTAGCTCTGTAATTTGATGGCAACCACAGTAACAAACTCAACAAGGTTCTAAACTGGTATCCCAACAAAGTCTGTGCAATGAACTTTTCTATCTATCTATATATATATATATATATATATATATATATATATATATATATATATATAAAGAGCCAGGGTCCGTAACGTCCAAAACAACTGAGGGGCGACCAAATGCCAGGCTGCGTGCGCAGCAGGCTCAGGTGGGCAGGGACTGGCGAGCAGGCTGAACTGCTCACCTCTCAGAGAGAGAGAGAGGTGGGGCTGATCAGCAGCCACCCCAGGCTGCTGGCCAATGGGATGAACTGCTGACCTCTCAGAGAGAGAGAGAGCCTTGGTTGCTGGCAAGGCCCGGAGAGAGAGAGAGGGGCAAGGGAGGTTGTCCAGCCAGTGAGGGACCACAGAAGGGCTCCAGGGTGTGTTTGGCCTGTCTTACTCAGTCCTGTTCAGCCCGACTCCAGCAGCAACTTAACCTACTAGCTGGAGCGTCTGCTCCCTGGTGGCCAGTGCACATCATAGTGAGCAACTGAGCGGCCTGCACAGCATATCATTAGCATATTATGCTTTGACTGGTTGAATGGACAACGGGACAACCAGACACTTAGCATATTAGGTTTTTATTATATAGGATATTGTTACTACCCCCATTAGAATCCCAGCCACTAAAATAATATTGGTCAATATGCTCTTTTTTTTAACTGAGAGTATATAAAGTTCTTCAAAAGGAAAATAGTTTCCTTTTATAGGTGAGGTTGTGAGCAATAGTTGCTTGGTATCATGCTGTGAGAAGAATACATTTTAAAATCAATATCAAGGTCACTATTTAGCATGTAACGAATTTTATTCACTTTTTTAACTAATGACTACAATTTTCTTTCATGATAATGTAACTGGGAAATGTAGTTGCTTTTAAGGCTTATTCACTATATTAGCTCTCCTTGACACATGTGTTGAAAGAAGATACCAGGGTTTTTATATAAAAACTAGAGGCCTGGTGCACAGATTCGTGCATGGGTGGGGTCGCTCTGGGTGGCGTGCAGGGATCGGGCCAAAACCCACAGTCAAACGCCACCTGCAGCTCCTACCTGCCACTCCTGCTCATCCCAGCCCCACTGTGACTGCTGCAGGCTCACGCCCAATTAGTCCCAATCAAGAGTCTCATGCTACTGCAGCAGGGCTCACCAGCCATGAGCCCTGTGTCAGGTGCCCTCCCAAGGGGGTTGTTCCCAGGATCAGGCTGAACCCAGCTCTCCAACATCCCCCGAGGGGTCCCAGATTGTGAAAGGTCACAGGCCAGGCTGAGGGACCCCACGGGTACACGATCAGGCTAGGGAGGGACTAGGAGAGGGCTCCAGGGCACATCCAGCCCATCTGGCTCAGCCCTGATTGGTCAAACCCCAGCAGCAAGCTAACCTACCAGTTGGAACATCTGCCCCCTGGTGGTCAGTGCACATCATAGTAAGCAGTTGAGCAGCCTTAGCATTCATTAGCATATTACTCTTTGATTGGTAGTTTGGTTTTCAGCCATTTGGTCTATTTGCATATTACCCCTTTATTATATAGGATAATGTATACTTAGGCAGTGTTGATGGCTACTTTTAAAGTTACAGTTACTATAAAATTACGATTGGTAGCACTGTGACATAGCAAGTGTAGTTTCGTTTGGAATTCAAAAAATTTAAAGTGAACATTTTCCATTATGACAAGGTCAGTGTATTTTTGGAGTTTGTTTCCTAAGGCATTACATTCAGGATTAGCTGAGTATCTTAATCCATTATATTTTATTAAAAAATAAATTAATTAAAAACCAAAACAAAACAATACACAGAGGTTTCTGGTTAGGGAAAATGTTTCTTCCTCATGTAAATACTGCGTAGTTTACATTTGGAGTATCACAATGTCATATGATCCTTTTTGTCAGTAATTCAAAACCTCTGCTACAACACATTCTATGCATTCTATATTCTTCTCTTTCAAATTGTTTTGGGATAAGTCTTTGAGGTATATAAAGACTATATATAAAGGTATATATATATTTTACAGAATTATCTCTGTAATATTTTAGCTTATCATTGCTTTTAATCTTTTTTAATTTCATTTTTTATAAGTTTTAACTATGAGGTAAGGCTAACTCATATGGACATCCAGGGTAACTAGGTTATAATCCTGTGTTGCCAAAAAAAATAGAAAATATTTTTGAAAATGGAAATATCCATCACTGTAGAATTGTGCACAATTTTTGTATAAACATCTAAGTTACTATAAACTTTAACTCTATATCCACTCAGCTACCACCTTATGATAGTAATAGTTGTCCCTCATTATTCTCAGGGTATTGGTTTCAGTGTATACCAAAATACACTGATTCTCAAGTTTCTTAATCGGCCCTTCATATTCATGAGTTTCACATCCATGGATATGGAGGGCTGAGCGTAACTTGCTCTTGCTTATCTCTGCAGGGATGTCTGGAACAAACAGAAGTTATGATGTGGTGGCATTATTTAAATATAAAGCTGATGGTCTCTGCACTGAAAATGCAGTGCTAAAAATAGGAGAGCAAGGTACATCGTAGATGTTACCTCATTATAATTTGGTTTCTTACTCATGCATTCTAGAGATAGTTTATAATCATTTAAACAATTGGAAAGTTTGGGATAATGTTTTGTATTTTGCTCTAAATTATTTTTATATTGCTCTAATGGTATATTTGGCTAAGTCTGCAAAATGACTCACTTTCAAGTGACCTCTCATTTACATCAAGCCAGTATACAATTTCCATTTTTACACTTATTGTTGAAAATAATACATTGCACCTGGCCAGTGTGGCTCAGTGGTTCAGCATCAACCCAGGAACCAAGAGAGAATTATGGGTTCCCAGTCAGCACAAATGCCAGGGTTGTGTACTTCATCCCCAGTAGGGGGCTTCCCAGAGGCAGCAATTGGTGATTCTCACTCATCGATGTTTCTCTCTATCCCTCTCCCTTCCTCTCTCTCTAAAAATCAATAAAAACATATTTTTAAAAAAGAAAATAATACATTGCATTCTGCATAATTTATTGCTTTATTTCATAAACTAATTATTATATCACAAATAAAAAATACATGATTTCAAATGACCAATGGCAAGAGAGAAGCAATCTATTGCAGAAAGAATTTTGTTTTGATTGAAACATTTGTAAATGTTTGATTGACAGACACACAACTGAATGCCTAATTTCCAAATACATGACAAGGTTTTTTAAGAGAGAAAAACAAACAAAAATAAAGTTGACCAACATTTAAAAATTATATAAATGTTTAAGTAAGTGTAATTTCTTATCACTGGTTGAAACAGTCTTCTGATAAAATGAATAATATTATATTATCATTACATTTAAATGACTTATTTTCATTTATTATACTTATCATGGACTTAAACCCTATTTCTTATTTTCCTGACAATTAAGATTGACACAGTCTGCTACAATTGAAAGTGTTATCTTTACTAACACAAAGATAACGTTAACAAGCTATAAGTGATTCCTTAAATGTCTATGATTCTTCTGCTTTAATTTGTTTTTATCAATAGTTACAATATTTTAAAACAGTGGAGGACTATTTGCTTCTATTTAAAAGAAAAGTCCCACAGATTTAATATGTAAATATAGGTGAGTTGGTATTAATATTTTCTAAAACAATTCTATTTTCAATTGCAAATTACAATTAAAATTGTTTTTAGTTCTAAAAATATGCTACTTAACTTGATTTGTATGTGTTTGGATTAAGATATTTATGCACACTGAAGTGCTCACATCTTTCCTCTCCTAGTATGTTTCACATGAATCTATGACATACATGTTCTGATACTTTTCCACCCTAATTTCAATTTTATCCCTGCATTAATGAAATTGGCTTTGTTCATTTTATGGCTTTGTTAAATAAACATCAGCAAATAAGTTTTTTATAATTTTACATTCATGCTATAAGTATAAAATATATATGCAAGGCAAATGGACACTCTTCCACATGAGCTATTTTCTTTACTAGTATCTATGCACTCTCATCTTTTGTGAACACTATATTTTTAATAAATTTACCTTAAATTTTGTCTAGTTTATTTATTAATATGAAGTGTATAGTTTTAAGAAAGAATATATCATCATTAATTAAATTTTGTTATATTTCTTTATGGAAAAGTGAAATTAGATAATGCAAGTAATTGACATAGCATAAATTTTAAGAAAAGGCAGGAAAAAATCTCATTATAATAAAATTTTCATCAATATTATTATTATTTTTGTTATGTTTTTTCCTATAAAAAGATAATTTTAAAAAAATATATTTTTATTGATTTCAGAGAGGAAGAGAGAGGGAGAGAGAGATAGAAACATCCATGATGAGAGAGAATCATTGATTGGCTGCCTCCTGCACACCCCCTACTGGGGATTGAGCCCACAACCTGGGCATGTGCCATTGACAGGAATCGAACCCGGGACCCTTCAGGCCACAGGCCAATGCTCTATCCCCTGAGCCAAACCAGCCAGGACAAGAAGAGAAATTATTATTTCTGACCACCCCATTAAAAATTATCTCTGCATTAAACAATGACACTAATAATTAAAATTCCATAAATAATTATAAACAAAATATTAGTATCAGGATAATGTCAACCAACCAACTTTTTTGGGAAGGGCACATTTGTAAAGTTTCTTTTATGACCTGGCAATCCCTCTCCTGGATATATAGCCAAAGAACTCAAAAACATTTTTTGCAAATTTTCCCATTAAAACAATATTATAATAAAGAGGTAGTTATAATTTTAGATGCATCTATTTCAATTCTGCTTTTGTTTCTAAGATATTGACTGAAACAACAACCAGATTAGTTATGTATTTATTTAATACTAGAGGCCCAGTGCACGGACTCAAGCACTCGTGGGGTCCCTCAGCCTGACCTGCGGGGATTGGGCCGAAACTGGCCCAGTGCAAGAATTCAGGCACTGGAAGAATTCAGGCACTGGGCCTCTAGTATGCATATAAGATCTTTCATTAATCTCTTCCTGCCCTTCCTCCTTCCCCTTCCCTCTGAGATTCATCAGTCTGTTCCATGTTTCCATGCCTCTGTGTTGAGCATCTGCCCTCTGGTGGTCAGTGCACATAATAGCTACCAGTTGAAGGGTCTCTTAGGACTTGAACCCTATTATATATATATGTCAGTTAGCTTGTATTTGGTAGTTTTTTGTCAGTCTGAAAATCTAGATTTACCATGTCAAAGGATATGTCCTTCTGGACAACTTATCTATAATCTCTGAAAGTGAAGAACATAATCAGTCATCATAAATTGATCCTATAAAGATAATTCTCCAATTATGTGTAAGTGCCTTAAATCTTATCCTACCTAATAAAAGAGTAATATGAAAATTGACCATCACTCCAACACTGCCATAAGATGGCCAGCAGGGGAGGGCAGTTGGGAGGGACTAGGTCTGCAAGGGAAGGCAGTTGGGGGCAATCAGGCTTGCAGGGGAGGGCAGTTATGGGTGACCAGACCAGCAGAGGAGGGCTATTGGGGGTGACCAGCCCAGAAGGGGAGGGCAGTTAGGGGTGACCAGCCCTGGAGGAGAGGGCAGTTAGGGGTGACCAAGCCTGCAGGGTAGGGCAGTTAGGGGCAATTGGGCCAGCAGGGGAGCAGTTAAGCTTTGATTAGGCTGGCAGGCAGAAGTGGTTAGGGGCAATCAGCCAGGCAAGCAGACGAGAAGTTGGGAGCCAGCAGTCCTGGATTGTGAGAGGGATCCCAGATTGGAGAGGGTGCAGGATGTCCTGAGGGACACACACCCCCGTGCACAAATTTTGTGCACCAGGCCTCTAGTTTTGGAAATAAATTTTTGTATAAATTGTTCTAAAGTAATAAGCTATGGCTTCAAATGTAATTTATTATGATTACATTCTTTATAATTTGTGGGAAAATTTTTCCATTAAAGCAGCATTATAGAGAAGTAGTTATAATTTTAGATGCATCTATTTCAATTCTGCTAATGTCCCCCAAATATATAAGCCAGCTAGTATGCATACTCTATGATTTTATGAAGAATTTCTTGCAGAGATACACTCTAACATGTCAGTTCACACATGGGAGATGCTCTCTCTCCTCTCACCACCTACTCAAAAAAAAAAAAAGTTGGTAGCATAATCACCAAGTATTGTTGGCAATAAGTTCTAGGTCCTCTATAAAATACATGTCCCTAGAGAGAAACACAATTCTAGGGTTTTCTGAAATTCTTAAGTGTCTAAATGTAGGAAATAAAAAGAGAGAAAAAATGGGTCATTCTAGTTTCAAAAAGATTAATAATAAGAATTCTCCCTACCCTCATTCACTACTGGTGGGAATGTAGACTGGTATAACCACTATGAAAAATAGTCTGGTGATTCCTCAAAAAGTCAATACTAGAGTTATCATATCACCCAGCAATCCCTCTCCTGGATATATACCCAAAGAACTCAAAAACATTTTTTGCAAAGATATATGCCTCCCTATGTTCATTGCAACTTGTTGACCAAGACATGGAGACAACCAAAGTGTCTTTCAATAGAAAATTAGATGAATATTTGGTACACATATACTATGGACTACTACTCAACCATAAAAAAAAGATGAAATACTGTCTTTTTAGACAACATGGATGGACCTTGAAAATATTATGCTAAGCAAAATAAGTTCATCAGAAAAACCTAAGAACCCCACTCATATGTAGGATATAAAACTGAAATCCATGGGCACAGACAGCACTGTGGTTGTTACTAAAGGGAAGGGGTTGGGGGTATAGTAAAGAGTAAAAGGGACAAATGTTTTGGTGGTGAAAGAGTATTTGACTTTGGGTGGTGGACATACAAGCAATATATGTTATAGAAATATACACTTGAAATATATATATGTGTGTGTGTGTGTGTGTGTGTGTGTGTGTGTGTGTGTGTGTGTATGATCCTATTAATCAATGCCGCCCCGATAAATTGAATAGAAAATCATTAAATAGATATACTCTTTATTAGGCTTCTAAGAGGCTAGAGATATGTAAGTCAATATAAAGGATTTTAAAATAAAAAATATTATCCCTCGTATATAATACAATATAAATTGAAACAGGCTCACATAGTTCTCTAGTTCTGTCTGGCAGTTAATTTCCTTTTTTTCCCCCCCTTCCCATCTCTTTACAAGAAAGGTATCTCTTATATCCCTAAATAAAGGTAGCATCATAAATTCACCTTATTATATCAGGTCGCATTGTGCTATTTGCTATTTTTAGTTTTAGGAAAATGTAGTCACCTTGATGTAGATGAACTCAGCAAGCAGTTGGCAACATTTCTGAGAAAACCTTGTGTGCAAGATGAAGAAATACAACCTACATGTGAGGAAAACTGACTGGATTGATGGGCTTAATACAAACTGAAGCATAGTCTGATTAAGGATCACCACCAATGTCAAATTGGGGGGGGGGGGCATAGCTAAAAGACTTCAGAAAAATGTTGTTCTCCTTTAATATATTTATTAGTAATTAATTGTCTTCTTCAATTTATTAAATCATTAATGAGGAAAAATAACACTATTCTTTATGGTATTTGATGGAAAATGATATTAGCAGTGTTGTCAAAATGCCAAGAGTCTGGCTTCACAGAGGTCTCTACAGACTAACATGATCACCCAAATAAATCAAAATTAAGTGATTAGTGCTTCTTTTGAGTTATTAACATCAGCGTCTCTCATTTCTTTGAAAACTTCTAATAGCATTATGGCATACTAGACTTTTTCCATCTAATATTTTACTTCACATTTTATTTTTCATCTAGATTTTCATGACCTTCAAGGGTAAGAGATGTACATAATAAACATTTTTTAAATGTTGACTCATCACAATAATTATTATGTGTTACTGGATATTTTATGTTTATTCATTTGTTTCCTTTGTGTTTTATCTTCTATGATTCTCTCAATTATATATTTCACCCAGAATTACTTGAAAAGATGAGGAAATCTCTGTCCATGATGTGCTCTGTAATTTCACACAGTATAAAGCTGGAACTATTCTAAATTAAGTGTGTTCATTTTCAGAATAATAGAAAGTGAATGTAATACCCTCAATATGTTTCATAGAAAGCCATTTTTTACACATGCCTAAAGAAAATCAATCTGTGATTTGAACAATAGAAATAATTGCATTTATGATTCTTGATGTTTTGTTTTCAAATATAAATTAAAATCAATGGTGGGGAGCAATAAGAGGTGACATCAATGCATTTTAAAAATTACAATATTTTTTCTTTTCATATAAATTTGAGAAGCAACCTTCATAGAGATATTTAGGTACATAAATAGAAAAGCTTATGCTTTCTAGAGAATTCTAAGGGTCAATCCTGTTTTTGTTGCTAAGTTTCCTTTTGATTTTGGAAAATCAAGTTAAACTTTCAGGACTCCAGTTACTTTATCTATAAAATAGATAAAATATCTTCCTCAAAGGCCTTTCATTGGGAAAAAATAAATTCACACAAAGCACTTAACACATGGCTTGCCCGTGTGCCTTGATAGACATTTGCTTACTTCCCCAAATCTAAACTAATATATTTAAGAAGCTATATAGTTGAATAGTCTGAAATTGTAGTTCTTAAACACATTTTTGAAGAGCAAGAAATCATGAATACTACACTAATAGTTGACTCAGTTCATAGTATTTGGTGGGAAAAATCAAAATCTTTGAATCCAATCATGAAATAAGATCTGTACATGCGTAAGTTTTCTGAAGCCAGTGTATCATTTCTCTTAAGTTAAAATTTTCAGAAAACTTAAGCTCTTTAACAGGTTCAAGATCCAACAAATTATTTAAAAATGCATGGCATAAATATGTAGCATAGGTTTGGAAGATGTTAGGATGAATACCGGAGAGTGTTCTCTAATTGGGAACAGCATTTCTTATCTGGAGTGACATCAGGTGACACTGTGAATGTTATTTTTAAGTCATTGGATATGCTTGTTGTTCAACTGCTCCAGCACCTGGTGAAATATGCAGCTGAAGGGACATGGAAATTTTAAAATAAGTGAATCAGAGATTATTTTTAATTTCAATTTCAAATGCTGTAATCACCTGTATTTAATATTAGCCATATTTAGACAAGCTGCCTGTCTCCACTTAAACGTATCCTCTTTACCTCTGTCATTTTGCAAGTCAACATTTTAACTGCTTTCTTTCAATATGTAGATTTATCTTCTCCCATGGCTGGGTTGTAATTAAAACTGTCACAAACTAATTATTTATGTATAATTATTATTACACCAGTAAAATCTTCACCCCCACTGACTGCCTTTCTCCTAGGTCACCTTGTGAGAAAAACTTTGCATTTTTCAATTCACTGTTGGTTTCCTTTCCATCTGTGTGTAAATTAAAGCTGCTCTACTTTCCTATGGCAAGTCTTATCAGACTAAGTCATGCACCTTTCAGTATTGCTACCCTTTTGTTGTAGTCTCACTATTGTACTTTTATTAAAACATTTCTAATAACATTACATAAAGGGGTGTTATAACAATCATAAAATTAAATTTGAATTTTGAATATCTGTGAATTGACCTAGAGCCTAGAAAATTTAGGTCATATATAGAAGGACATCTCAAAACCTGAGCATATCAGTAATGCAAAAACTGCAAGGCAAATCACTCTTTTTTTGAAAGGCTAATAGTCACTTCGGATGACATTTGTGTCATCCTAAAACTAGAGCATAGACTCTATGTAAGGCAATATGTGGCGGGCATTGTCAAGGAAGCAAGGATGACAAAAACACAGTTTATTAGAAGAACCTACAGTTTATTACTTAACTACAGTAAAGGTTAATAATAAGAGTAATGCTAATAGTATCGGAAGTCCATTAAACAAAGTGGAGGAGGAATTGAGAGATCTTATAACCAGGTTTTTTAAATGTCCTACAAAGAGATGTAGTTTATTAACTTCTTAAGTTGAGCTTATAATAACTACAATTATCAAAAGTTTGTCAAATTGAATTATGCCAATTGTTTTTCTTATTTTGAAGTGACTCTTTCTGTTACCCATGCTCTTAACTGAACTTAAATGTCATTATTTCTTTTACACATACTTTAAATTATTTCATTGTTCTTTTTCAGTCACTATCAAACCAGTAAGAGACAGTGGTTAGTCAGGAATGGTTCAGTATTCTTTATAATTCTGATTTATAATTTTTAATTTTAGAATTGATGGCTGCTCAAAGAATAGTAGTGAGTTTTGGGATTTTTCTTAGAATAATGTTAGCACCACTCAGCCTATATGAAATAAAACACAAAGACATAAGAAGCATTTCTAGATATCATATATGTATATATAAAATGTTTTACTTTAATAAACTATAGTTCTTATAAAAGAAAATGTCAGTTACCCGGTATGTAAAGCAGAAATGCCTGCAAAAAAATGAAAAGAAATATTCAGAAGATGAAGCAAATAAGCAAAGCTGGCCCATTCATTCATCCATCTCCTGAGAGATTTGGAACAGCCAGATTAGATGAATATCATTAGGGATAAAAAAGGTTATCCTTCACAAAGGAAATAAAATACAACATTTATCATTTTATTAAAAGGTTATGAATTTGCATTAAAACATGTTCCATACAAATATTTAAATATATGGCATATAAATTCTCAAATTTGAAATAAACTGATATTGTTTAATAAAAAAGTTATTATTTTTAATGCTTATATATGTGTGTGTGTGTGTGTGTGTGTTCCTAAGTGACCGATTCTGCCTAGTAGCCCTTTCTCTTTAATGTATTTTCTCTGTAGGGTCTTAAATATTTTCTCAGAGGAATTTAAGATGGTGACAAAATTCCATTTCAAATATTATGATTGTGAAGTTAATTAAAAAATACTTCTAGTCCAAGGTTTTTCTTTTTTTTAACAACTTAATTTTATTTATAATATTTAATAATTTGTATGTTCATAAGTCCTAAAATATGGAAATGTATTTTACATAATATCTAATCTGATATAAAATAAATTAGATTAAATAAAATTGAGAATATATAACTAGAAAAAGAACAATGAAAAAACTTAACTTTAGAAAAAAAAAACTTAACAAATTAATTATGACTGGATGAAGAAAAGCCACTTAAATCAGTTTATAAAATGACCTATATTCTTCTACTGTGATTTGATTGTGTAATTTGAGAATTTAAAGTTTCACTTATAACAAATTATTATTCAATAATCAAATATCTATGTGTCTGTTTTGACAGATGAGGAAAATGAGGTTAAGAAAAATTAAGCAATATCATCAATAACAAAAACAAAACAAAATAAATCGGCCACAGTAAGTGCCAGAACTGAGAAATAGAATATTGAACTAAAATTGCAGAACTCTTAGACTATACTGTGTTAGGATGTCAGTGTTTTGTTTTGTTTTCCTGGTTTAGAAAGTGTTTATTTGTTATTGTATCATTTGGGTTTTTGTTTTTTATTAGTTTGAGCTATTTTTAAGGAAAATTATACACAATGGATATTAAAGGTCATAAGAATCACAAGAGCTATCTAAAGATGTGAAAGAAACATCCAAGTTCAATAATTACAGGTGATCTTGATTTGAGTTGAAAATTAAATATTCATGTACTGTGTTGTTGAGCCTACAACAACACACTACATGAGGGTATTATAAATATATTGACATTGGAAAACATAAAGTTTTTAATAATATTTTACTAGAATCAAGTTATTTTTATAAGTACTCTATTCCACTTGCTATATTTTAAACTACTCCTTTTTTTTCCCTCTTTAAACATCCTTCAATTGCTAGTTCTGAAAAGATGACATATTGTAATTTTAGTATATTATTTCTTTAAATAATTTAAAACCTCCAGATCTCAGTAGAAAATTTTCATGTAAATTTCTCCACAGATACCACAGAAATACACAGAAAACTCCTGGAGAACAACCTAACACAATCAGCATTATATATAGTTTTATAGTAATGTTTGTTTATGGATTTAGGTAGAAATTCTGCTTCAAAATTTAGGGAGAAAGTTGGACACATAGATAAATAGATATATATGAAAGGTATACATATATTTGTATTTTATATATAAATTTCATAAATAATTACACATGTATTTTAACACACTTTCAAAAGTGTGGTTAAAATTAAGTGTTCAAAGATATATGTTAATATTATCTGGGATATCTATGCATTTTATCATTGATAAATAAGTTATAATTACAATATTATTTATTAAATTATCATTTTATTTTCAATAGTAATTTTTTGTCATTTTCTTTAAACTATTTCTATTTTTTAATTTAAATGTCCCTATAACTTTCAACTGCTGAAGGAAAGGTCTTAGTCCAAACTTTCATGGTACCTCCAAATTTTTGATAAGCTATCAAAATATCAGAATAAGATTTAATATGCATAAATATAATAAAAACTCCTTATACATTGTTAAGCACAAGTGTTTACTTAGTGTTTAAAATTCTTGATTAGCAGTTCAATTGGTGCCAGAGATAATTTTTCAAAATATATTTTTATTAATTTCAGAGAGGAAGGGAGAGGGAAAGAGAAATAGAAACCTTAGTGATGAGAAAGAATCATTAATTGCTGCCTTCTGCATGCCACCCCCCCTCCACGCTTGGGATCAAGCCCACACCCAGGCAAGTTTCCTGACCAAGAATCACACAGTGACCTCCAGGTTCATAGGCCAAAGCTCAACCACTGAGCTATGCCGGCTGGGCACTGGCACAGATAATTTTTGAGCATCATGACAGATTTTTCAAAGAACATAAAAGAAAAAAAAAATAGATATTGTAGTCTAGTAGGAGGTCAAGAGTTAAAAAATAAAAAAAGAAAGAAACATTAATTACAGCATATTGCAATTTTGTAAGTGGCATAAATTGTGTAAATAAGGAAGAGTAAGGAGTAATTAATCTCCCTCTGTAGCTGTAAAAATGATCTTCATGGAAGCTCCATACCAATAGAATGTAAACTATTAGCAAGGCAAATACTTAAACAGGGGTTTATTTATTTATGTAGTAATTTGGCATTAAGTAAATAAAATTTAATCCAAAAAAACCACAAATTATTTTAAACCAATTTTCTTATATCTGTACCAATATATGTATATCCTATTACATTGAATGCCAAAAACATTATTTAAAGTCATTTTTTTTGCATGTATCTCTCAATTTTCCAAACACCATTTATTGCAGAGTCTGTCTTGACTCCATTGTATGTTCTTGCCTCCTTTGTCAAATATTAATTGAGCATAAGGGCTTGGGTTGATTTCTGGGTTCTGTTGTGTTCCATTGGTCTATATTTCTGTTTTTGTGCCAGTATCAGGCAGTTTTGAGAACAGTGACATTGTAATATAGCTTGATATCTGATATTGTGATCCCTCCAACTTTGTTCTACTTTCTCAGGATTGCTGTGGCTATTCAGGGTCTTTTTGGAAACTAGACCACCAACTTAAACCATTCACAAAAATAAACTCAAAATAGATAAAGGATTTAAACCTAAGATGAGAAACCATAAAAATCTTAGTAGAATCCATAGGCAGCAAAATATCAGACATATGTTGTAGCAATACCTTTACTGATGTAGCTCCTAGAACAATGGAAACTAAGGAAAAAATAAACAAATGGGACTACATCAAAATAAAAAGCTTCTGCACAGCAAATGAAAGCAATGACAAAACAACAAGAAAGCCCACTGTATGGGAGAACATATATATCTGACAAGGGTTTAATCTCCAAAATTTTTAGGGAATTCATACAACTTAACAAAAGGAAGATAAACAACCCAATCAAAAAATGGGCAAAAGACCTAAATAAACACTTTTCGAAAGAGGACATACAGAAGGCCAAGAGCCATATGAAAACATGTTCAAAGTTACTAATCATCTGAGAGTTGCAAATCAAAATGACAATGAGGTGCCATTTCACATCTTTCAGAATGGATATCATCAACAAATCAGCAAACAAGTGCTGGTGAGGATGTGGAGAAAAGGGAACCCTCATACACTGCTGGTGGGAATGTAGACTTGGTGCAGCCACTGTGGAAAACAGTATGGAGTTTCTTCAAAAAATTAAAAATGGAACTCCCATTTGACCTAGCGATCCCACTTCTATGAATGTATCCTAAGGAATCAGAAATACCAATCAGAAAGGATGTATGCACCCCTATGTTGATAGCAGCACACTTTACAATAGCTACAATTTGGAAACAGCCTAAATGCGGATGAGTGAATTAGGAAGCTGTGGTACATCTACACAATGGAATACGATGCTGCTGTGAAAAAGGAGTTCTTACTATTTGCAACAGCATGGATGGACCTGGAGAGCATTATGCTGAGCAAAATAAGCCAGTCAGAGAAAGATAAATATCACATGATCTCACTCACTTGTAGAAGATAATGAACAACATAAACTGATAAATAAAAATAGATCCAGAGATAGAGAAGTATGGAACAGACCATCTAACCTCAGAGGGAAGGTGTGTGTGGGGGGGCAGGGGGGAGGGGAGAAGAGCATAAGAGAGCAACCCACAGACTTGTATGAATGCATATAAGCGTAACCCATGGACACAGACAGTAGGGGGTGAGGGCATGTGCTGGGGGATGGGAGCCACCAGGAAGAGGTTAATGGGGGGAAAAGGAGACATATATAATACTTTAAAAAATAAAGAACTTAAAAAAAAAGTCACAATTTTATACAACACTAGGGGCCCGGTGCACAAAATTTGTGCATGGGGGCAGTGAGGGTGCGGGTGTGTGTGTGTGTGTCCCTCAGCCCAGCCTGCACCCTCTCCAATCTGGGACATCCCTCTCACAATCCAGGACTGCTGACTCCCAACCATTCACCTGCCTGCCTTCCTGGTTGCCCCTAACCACTTCTGCCTGCCAGCCTGATCACCCCCTAACCACTCCCCTGCCAGCCTGATCAATGCCTAACGGCTTCCCTGCTGACCTGATTGCCCCTAACTACCTTCCCCTGACAGCCTGGTCACCCCTAACTGCCCTCCCCTGCTGGCCTGGTTTCCCCCAACTGCACTCCCCTGCTGACCTGGTCACCCCTAACTTCCCTCCCTTGCCAGCCTGGTCACCCCTTACTGTCCTCCCCTGTGAGCTTGATCCTCCCAACTGCCCTCCCCTGCAGACTTGGTCTCCCCCAACTGCCCTCCACTGCCGGCCTGGTCCCCCCAAACTGCCCTCCCCTGCAGGCTTTCCCTCTCCCCCCCCTCAACTGCCTTCCCCTGCCGCCATCTTGTGGTGGCCATATTGTGTCCACATAGGGGTGGCAATCTTTGACTACATGGGGGCGGCCATCTTGTGTGTTGGAGTGATGGTCAATTTGAATATTATCTCTTTATTAGAATTATTTTAAATCAGCAAACAAAATTATTAGGGACTTCCTAAAATTATTATTAAACCTACCATGATATAACTATGAAAGACAAAGTTTTTATTCATTTTAGTTCTAGTGAAACCCTCACTTTTCATTTTAACATAACCAGATTATTTAATAATTTTAATATCAAAAGTTCTTATAGGTGTTTCTAATTTCATTAGCATCCTTTCACTTATCTATTGTTCCTATTAGATGAAATAGAAAAAAAAATGTCTTTTAAATGGGCTATAAAAATACGTTTATTAACAACCTCATAGCAACCTCATACTTGTCTTATTACCTTGGTTTGATTCTGTTGAGGAGATGGAAAAGGGCTAGGTAGTCAGGAAGGGAACTTGGGAGAGGGAGAAGAATGGGGAAACCCTAGAATAGCAGGACCTTGTGGAGGTGGACAAGATTCAGCTTGCTGAGTGTGCCCTGAACCAAGAAAAACCACAGGCAAAAAACAAATTGCCTAGATACGAACCCACCTAGGTGAGAGTTGCTAAGGCAATCCAGCTAGGTGGGAACAGTGACATCACCTTGGACCTTAAGTGGCAGTCCTCAAGCATGTCCTCCCCTCAGAGGAAATTGAGCTTTAAAATGTATGGACATTGCTGTCAGAATTCTTTGAAATTACCAATCAGAAGCCAGAAAAATATATATCTACCACTAGGCAGAGAATCTTAACAGGTAACCCACTTGGGCTCCCTCCCTGCTGCTCCCTACTGTAGGGAGTCCATATATATCTCAATAAGCTTTGCTTCTGCTTACCTTTTTTGTCTGTGAACTCATTCTTCAATTTCGTGAGACAACAAACTTGGAGAGGATCAGAAATTTTGGCATCACTGTCAGGACTTTACCTCATGATATAGCAAAGAATCAGACATTATTTGACTGAACTCTTCTAGAAAGACTTTCAGAACCACTGTTCTGTTATACTTGGCCCAAGTGAGGTTTGCATCCTCTCCTTATTTCTAAGCATTTCTCATTTAATCAGCCTTCTTAATCTCTTAACCAAAATGTGAGTGCCAATTATCCTTAGCCCTGTGTCCTGTGTTACCAGTGTCTGGTAAATAATAAGTACTCAAGATGCTCAATGAATGAGTAAAAATGTTTTCTTAGGAAGAACTACTTAATGACTAATCATGGAAAATGAGTGGTTTTTACCACTCCAATACTTTCCTTTTGATACTCATAATACTTATCTCAAAATGCCTTCAAAGTGATCCTTATTACCTTCTATTTTATAGATGAGAGACACAAGTTTCTAAGAATTTAGAGATTCGCCTAAAATCACATACTTTAGCTAAAGACTCCACAGTGAACTTTACTACTACTCTGAAATGATGCTAGAAAAGAGGAATTATGATACAAAAATAAATGTTTTAATTACAACATCAATTATTTGCATGTATTTTTTAATACTCATACCAAGGGTTTGTTTTATTAATTAAGAGACAGAGAGAGGTATCAATGTGAGAGAGAAGCATTGATTAATTACCTCCCCTATGTGTTCTGACCTGGGACTGAACTTGCAACCCAGGTATGTGCCCTGACTGGGAATTGAACCCACAACCATTATTGGTGTACGGGAGGTCAGTCTAAACCAACTGAGCCACCCGGCCATGGCTGCATGTATTCTTTTTAGAGTTTACTAAACACTGATGCATGCATGATGTAATTTTATGTGCATAAGATACTATGAGTTTGATAGATCAGATATCATAAATTTATGTATTCTTCAAATAACTGAAGGCTCATTTCATAGACAATGTCACTGATTCTTTCAGAGTTGATCACATCTTCCTCTACAGTACATTTTCAATATTTACATATCTCAAACCTGGGGTTTTGAAGATTAATTATAATTACTTGATTCCAGGTTTGTTTTTCCCACTTGATCATGATAAGTTTGATGTTAAGAATCTTATGTAGTTTTTTCTTGTTTTATCCAATTATGGACTAAATCTGAGTATTGCTGTATTTATCAGAAAATACATTATGATTAAATTCCTTCACCATATATGCCAGAAACTTACAAATTTAATTCACCTGTATTCAAGAAAACATTTGCCATGCACATGTGCAAAGCTAGACATAAGAATGAAAAATATGTTTACTTGTAGTAGTTTGTAAGTTTTATATATAATAAAGATAAATTTTAAAAATATCTAATAAATTCATTATTTTCTCTGTTTATCAGTTTCTAACTATTCCTTTTTTCCCTTTCTCTATCTCCTTGTTTCTCTCTCTCTTTCAACACACACACAGATAGAGAGAGAGAAAGAGAGAGAGAACACACAGAATTAATTCAGGACAGTTTCTGGCCTCTCCTCACTCCCACCCTGATAGCCCGTAGTCATAAAAATTAGAGATATAATAGCTCACACATTATAACATGAGTATAAGTAGTTTGTCTCACAAATTACTCATTGTAAATAATTTGATATTTTATGCACACTAAAGTGCATATTAAAAATGCCAATAAGAAAAACATATACAGTAGTTTGGTAGTAATAAATATAAGAAAACATGAATCAAAAAGGACAATGCATTATAATGGACCAGGAAATAACAAATGATGAAAATAATCTAATAGAAGTTAAACCTATAAATAACGGCTTCCTGCAGTGGAGGAAAATTAAACATAGAGCAATTAAAGAAAAGTGGAGACAACATTTAATTCACATGGGGAGAAATAAGTGAACTTATCTAAATGCGGTCAAGAACAATAAAAGAATCAATACTTTTTGATGTTCACAGATTATAGAAATGATTAATGCCTACTATTGTGATAGAAATGCATAGGTATAAATACAGATATAGATTTACTTGATAAAATAGCCAGTTAAAATATAAAATAAATGAACAAATTTTAAAAAACCAAAGTGCAAAATCATTTGTGAACCTTAAATAATTTTCTTGTTGTTTGTCATATGAAGTTAGCCAAATCATACTGCTAGTGTGTTCTGGGCCTAAATTAGGGTTTGCTACTTACTGAGGGTTATTACTACAATGTAAATCTAAAGAAATAAATGTTACTAGTATTGTGAGTACATAGTATAGGCGCAGAAAGAGGGTATATCACCATATAAGTGATCATAATTAGAAGAAATCCATCCTATACTGTATACCAAAGGGCATTTTAATATTGCTAAAAATCTTATACTGAAAATTATTTTGAAAATGTGAACTGATAAATAGATTATAAGTGTTGGTAATAATGCTAGAATATTTCAGAATACCATGGTTTCTCCAAGTATTGGAAGAGAATGATATATATAAAATTAGAAGTTCTATGAATTAGACCAATTGCTTCAATATATGTGTTTTGAGTACTATTTGTACAAGGCATTGGGCTAAACACTAAACAGGATAAGCATAAAAAAGAAGCAGAGTCAGATAAGTCATACTGGCAGCTGCATTGAGGTAACTAAATAGGGCACGCCAAGATATCAGGAAAATAGTTACAGAAATAAGCCCTGGGGAGAATTTATGAGAAAGGCATTGTATTCAGCAATACTACCTGTCCTGAGACAAAAGACCTCATACAAATGATGAATCTAAAACCTGTTTCTAGCAGAAGGAGGCCCTTCAGGCATTGAGAATGATCACTTGGGTGGATTACACTTTTATCCATGTAAACACATACTATGTGCTCCTAGGAGGCACTCTTTTAAAATAAAGGTAATATATATGGCAGCACCCTGATGAGAAATACATAGACATTATGACATTTGAAAAACATAATACCATTCATATAAATCGCTTGTGCTGACTTGTGTCATTTACATTGTTCACACTGAATTTCCAAAGTGGAAGCATGCTTAAATAATATATGTCCAACTTCATTGTCTGAAAAAATTAGAGAGCAGTATAATAGAGTCAAACATACTTGGATTAGAATATCAATTAATTAATTATCTCTATGATTTTAGGCAAGAAACCTAATCTCTTGAAGCTCTCATTTCCTTGTAAAATGGAGACAATATATAGGTATAATGTTGTCTCAACTTGCTTATCTCTCCTAAGCGTATACCCCCAGTGTCAAACAGTGGCCCAAAGTATACACTAAATAAAATTTTTTGAATAAAAATAGTTATAAAAGTTTGGGTACATCATTTCCCGCTTTGTAGGGTTTGAGGTTAGGTTAACCTTTTGAAGCTTCCATTGCACATTGCATTAATCACTGCTGTCATTATAAAACTGTAAGCATGTTTGTAGCGTTTTCCCTCTTCTTTTAAACTAGACATAAGTCCATGAGACCAAGAACCATGTCCATTTTTTTCAGTAACTCGATAAAAATGTTAAGAATGTATAAGACAGCCCTAATCGGTTTGGCTCAGTGGATAGAGTGTCGGCCTGTGGACTCAAAGGTCCCAGGTTCGATTCCGGTCAAGGGAATGTACCTTGGTTGCGGGCACATACCCAGTGGGGAGTGTGCAGGAAGCAGCCAATTGATGTTTCTAATTTTCTATCCCTCTCCCTTCCTCTCTGTAAAAAAATCAATAAAATATATTTTTTTAAAAAGAATGTATAAGACAGACACTTAATACCTTTGATTCTCTGTTGTTGTTTTTTACAAAATTAAAAGACAAACAAATAAAAAGAGACAAACAGAAAATATTCCTCCTATGTTAAGGGTATAAGAATTTGTGTTATTGAAAAGTACCAAGGATTGTCCTAACACATAGAGAAGATTTTCTCTAGGCTGATTAAAATTTTCTTCTTCACTAAAGCTTACAAAATAAACTTTTACCAGTACCATTTGTACCTCACTTTCACATTTATATTGAGTCATTCATTAAAAAAACACTAAACTACCTATTATCTAATAAGGAATTAAAGCAAGATGGTTCTTGCCCATATCATGCCCACAATTTCACAGGAAATTGAGACACTTGTTTCTCAAAGAACTTGTGATATAATTAGGATAGCTATTCTTAGTTTCAAAGTACAGATTAGTGAACAAAATTCTAGAGATGTTTAAATGACTTTCCCCAGATGATAATTAATAGGTGTCAAGGTCTTCTAAGAATAGATTCTTCCTACACTTTGAGTTTTTCTATGTATTTTTCTGATCTGTCATCAACCAAAACAAGCCTTCATGTACTTCAAATAAAAATCAATACACTGCTTTATTTCATCTTTTTTTTTTTTTTAGGATAAACCATTTTAAAACCTGTAAAACTCTTATAACTTTTCTATATCCTTTCAGCTTTGCCAAATATTATAAAAGTTGAACTACTCTCTGATGAGTTATAATTTTAAAGTATAGGCATCTTATAGATTACTAGAGTCCTTGTGCATGACATTTGAACACTAGAGGTGGTGGGGGGCCCTCAGCCCAGTCTTCACTGTCATCCAGTGAAGTGTCATCCCCTCGGGGGATGTCCAACTGCCAACTTAGGCCCAGTGAACGCCTTTCAGCCAGAAGCCGGGCTCACTGCTCTTTAGCACTTCCTTGGAGGTGGGAGAGACTCCCGCCACACCCCTGCACACAGCAGCCTGACTTCTGTTTGAATGGTGCTCCCCCTGTGGGAGCACACTGACCACCAGGGGGCAGCTCCAGCCTTGAGTGTCTGCCCCCTGGTGGTCAGTGTGCATCATAGCGACGGATCATTCCGCCATTTGGTTGATTTGCATATTAACCTTTTATTATATAGGATGATAAAATGGGTATTTGATTACATTTTTAGTTGTAACTCACCACAAACTATAAGAGATTAAAAAACTACTTTTTAAAGATCTGAATATATTGAGCAAGCAATAAAAATTATACCTTATTTTTATTTTTTATAACACAGAAGAATAGCTTGTACAGGGTATTTGCCCGTAAGAGTTAATGCATGAAATCACCTCATACTTTTGGCATTCATTTTAAATTGTGTTCAATAGCAACATGTTTAAAATGAAGGCAAGCTGTCATAAAGCAACTTGGGGGTAAAAAGTGTTTGGCAATTAAAAAGCTCAAGCACATTTACCAATCTGAATATTCAAGAATTTAAAATCATTAATCATAAGTAAACCACCTGCTGGGGACACTCTAACCCAGCAAAAAGATTTTCCATGTGCATAATTGTCAGTTTCATATTGATTTTTTTCCCAGGGAACAATAGTGTTCAAGATGATTTGGGTGCAACTTTTGTTAATTTTGAAAATAAAAATAATTGTATTTCTCAGTGTATTTCAAATATTGCAATAGCATTATTTAAAATTACTATTGTTTTGTTGTCTTTTAAATGTCTAACAATAATTAGTTGACTAATATAAGTGATAAAACTATTTAAATGCTCAGATTTTTTTTAACAAATCTATTATTGCAAGCCAAAAATAAGCTGACTTGTTACAAACCTAAGAATTTTAGGTAGTCATAAATTTGTTAGTTTTCTTATCACATATATGTAAATTTGTAGCCTACTCTGGTATAGATGGCAAACTGAGTTCTTACAATAAATAGACAATCTTAGCTCTACTGATAATTTTGAATCAGTTACAAAGTGTTTGTGTATGTGTGTGTGTGTGTTGGGCTTTATGGTTTATTTAAATAGTCAAAAATGCATACCTCTTTATAAAAAAACTAAAAGCCCAGGGCACAGAATCATGCGTGGGTAGGGTCCCTAGGCCTAGCCTGCAATCAGGCCTATCTTCCACCTGCTCACCAGTCCCTGGTCCTGTCCCGCCTTCACCTCCAGCCACCCAGTTCCTCTCGCTGGCCCTCACCTCATAGCGACTGGTCGAGTGGTCGTTCCAGTTGTTATGCTTATGGTCACTGGCCTTTTATTATATAGGATGGCTAAGAATTTCTGAGTGGCATTAAACAGTTGCAAAACTTGAAATTGCAGTAGGAATAGAGGAGAAGAATCTCCTTCTTGGTGATGCTTTATGCACCAACTCTAGTTTAAGTACTTCCCACATTACAGACCAGCATTTTGCTAACAGAGTGCAGAGGCCCCCAGTGCCTAGCCTCCCGTAGATTAGGTCTCAGCTTAGATCAGAGACAGACACAGAGGTTTCACAGTACCCAGATCTGACCTGATGGGACTCAGAGAGATTGGCTTTCCCCGGAGCTTCTCACAGAGGTGGTTACAAAACCAAGAAGGGCATGGGACATACTTTTGACTGAGAGACAGGAGACTTGATAAAGCAATACAAACATTCTTGATCTGAAATCCACAAAAGTTAAATAACTTATACAAGGTTAAGCCAGTGAAACTATGCAGCTATCTGAAGTTCAGTCTGTCGAAGCAAAGATTTCCCTAGGTTTTGAGCATGTACAGTTTTTGATATGTGCTATACTTTAAACTTTTGACATGAAACCCACACTCCAGTATGTTTCCACTATTTATCAATGTTTAGATTCCACTAAGACTAGTAGGACTTGATAAAAATGTGGTTCTCTAGATGGTTTTATGTTTGATGCTATCAATACAGGTAATTCTCAGATTAAACTTTAAGCAAATGTGATACAGTGCCTCCTGGAAAGAATGGGATTGCAAAGCTTATGGCAAAGCTGCTAAGACAACTGTGATTTCTAGGGAGCAAGCAGGATGGTTCTACTGGGTGTGGATTCTAAATTCCCAGTAATGAGTTTAGATTTCCTTCTGCCTCAGCCTCTATGACTTTCTAGCTTCCCACTCATCTTTCTGTCTCCTTATTTTTTTATCCTTATTCCTACTGCTTATCTATATTTTTCCTTCAATCTACACTGTAGATTTCGTCTAATGACTGCTACATGTTAGTTATCAGACATTGACTTCTTTCTTTTTAAAATTTTAAGATCACCACTAGCATAGCTATTCTAGCAAGCACTCACTGGTCTGTGCAGATTGATAGCTCCCTGCCAATCCACCCTCCTTGTTCATTGCTAAGTGCATTTCTGATCATATCACCCTCCTATATAAAATATTTCATAAGTTTCCAATGTTTCAGAGAAAACTCACTCATCTACAAAGCCCTGTGGTTTCTAGTCCCTCTTGAGCCTTATTTTGTGACATTTGGTCCACACAGTCTCTAGTCCAGAATAACTGAGAGCTTAAGTCCCTCTCACCCAGCATATTTCTGCATTCAACTGGACTTTTCAAATGCTCTTCTCCAAGTAATCCTACTTATGAATCCAATTCTTCTCTTTTTTCACTAAGCTATTCTCCAGTCTTATGCCCTACCATAGTGGTTGCTACCTGTGGACTGAGGACCACTGGTAGTCCAGGAGGCCCAAAAGGTTGGAGACCACTGGCTTAAGGACCTAGCCTATCTCCATAGGGCATCTCCTGGGACCTCCCTCTTAGGTAACATCCCTGTCATACAATCTCACAAACTCTTAGATGACACTGCTCACAACTGCAGTTTTACATTTTTATGTGATTATTTGATTAGTGACAGCCTCCTCCACTGGACTCCAGGAACCACAAGGGCAGGGATAATGCCAGCTTTAGCTTTCCCAAGCTTTCCTAGTGAGTGCTTGGCAGATTTTAGGAATTCAGTCCATACATTTGTTTAATTTGTAAAAGATTTAAAAGGTGCTTTATGTCCCTAGGGAATTGGGAATTACTCTACGGACAAGAGGATAACAAATAGTATAGGCTGGGCATGACATAACCAGATCTCTGATGTAGAAGCCTACTTCACAGTAGATGGAGATTGCACTGATGTGGAAATAGACTGAAAGTAAAGAAAGAGGTCAGAGAGCCACCTAACCTAGAGGTCAGTCTAGGCTAGAAATAATGAGGGTCCAGATAAGGAGAGTGACAATGAGCTAGAGGAGGGAGAGAGGGAGTACTAGGGTTTGAAAGAAATAAGGCAATAATGGGAATCATTGTTAAGTGTGTATGCAGAGACAAGGAGAGTGAGATTTCAAGAAAGTCTGTCATATAAGGAGAAGCAAATTTTTGGAGAAAAGGAAAAAAATCATGGCTAAAAACAGTGAGTTGTCCACAAGAAGCTTTTACAATTATTATGGATTAGAGGCCCCGTGCACAAAATTCTTGCGTCAGTAGGGTCTCTAAGTATGGCCTGCAATCAGGGCCAATCTGTGGGTGACCAGTGGGGTGATCAGGGGACCCCTGTTGGCACCTGCCTTGGCTGGCCTGGCACCAACTGCTTGCCAGCCTCACCCCCCACCACCGCCACCTGTCACCTTCTTCTGCAGGGCGACCAGCAGGGCAATTGGGGGCCCCACTCACACCCATCTTGGCTAGCCTAAGGCCAGCGGGCTGAGGGCAGTTCTTGTGTTGAACATCTGCCCCCTGGTGGCCTTGTGCATCATAGCAACTGATTGTTCCACCGGTTGTTCCGCTGTTCAGTCAATTTGCATATTAGGCTTTTATTATAGGTCTGCTGTTTAAAATCTAGTATCATCAGCCCAAAGTTGGACATTGAGTCAAGGGAAATGAGCTATTATAACCTTGGTATCATCCTTCTTCCAACCATCCAATTCAAAAAAAATGTAATCATACCATTAATTTACAGTCATATGAATCCTTCAAAAATTGTCTTACCCACACCATATATACCTAGCATTTTAATACTTGTTTTGCCATACAGAATTGATTAGGTATATAGGCCATACTTCTTTATTTACACTAACATGATTGGTGGGTGGAAACTTGAAACTTCCTTAATTTGGCCATAAAATGCTGAAGTGTCTCCCTTTCTAGATAGCTTCTCAGTTTCTTAAGCCCATCATTCATCATCCTGCTAGATTAATTTCCTTAAAATACTGCCTTCATCTAAAAAGAACTTACAATGGTTCTGTTGTCATCTACATCTAAGTCAAATTTGGCTTCTTTAAGGCCCTCAACAATATACCTGTCTTAACTCTATATTCTTCACATGAACCCTGTTTAAGTTAATCTTATGATCACTTGCTGGCCATCTTCCCTCCTCCTTTTGCCCAGCTTCCTGTCTGTTATTTAAGCACTTTAGAGCATGGTAAAAATCATACTTCCCATTTCCTCCACAAATCCTTTCAGATTTTCCTATTTCATATTAATCTCTACGTCTCCACTCTCTATGGCACACTTTTATTATAAAAGCTTTGACATATTTCACTTTTGAACCCCTTTGAGGTTCCTTCCTACTCCACAACACTTTGGCCTCCCACTGGCATGTTAGCAAGGCATGTGGAGCATGCCAAGCACTCAGTGTGCTCCCTTTGTGATGACTAAGGGAAGAGGAGGTCTTATGAAACAACGACACTCAAGAAAACAATGAAAACTCCAGGATTTGCCAAATGACTTCATTTCAATGTTAACATGAAACATAAAAATCCACTTTTTCATAGATAGAGAACAGACTGGCAGCTGTCAGAGGGGAGGCTGGTTGCAGGGCTAGATGAAAAAGGTAAATGGATTAAGAAAAATAAAACACTGAGAGTCATAGACAACAGTATGGTGATTACCAGAGGGAAAGGGGCATGAGGAAAGGCAGGAGAGGGTAAAAAGGGAATAAATGGTGATGGAAAGAGACTTAACTTGGGGTGTTAAACATATAACACAAAATACAGCCAGGTCAGTGTGGCCCAGTGTTTGAACCAAGAGGTCACCGTTTGATTCCCAGTCAGAACACATCCCTAGGTTGCAAGCTTGATCTCCAGTACGGGGTGTGCAGGAGGCAGCCCATCAGTGATGTTTCTTTCTCATTGATATTTCTTTCTATTTCCCTCTCCCTTCCTCTCTCTAAAAAGCAATTAAGATATATTCAAAATACAGATGATGTATTATAGAATTATACCCCTGAAAGTTATGCAATTTTATTAACTAGCGTCATCCTTTTACTGATTGGGGTTACTGACTAGGACCTCCATGCTTTTTATTGGCACAGAAAATATTTTAATGTCAAATGAAAGTAAAGTAAAGTAGAGTTTCTTAAAGATACATTCCCAATGAGGAGCAGGCTAGTTGAGATGAAGAGAGAGAGAGAGAGAGAGAGAGAGAGAGAGAGAGAGAGAGAGAGAGAGAGAGAGAGAGGGCTATGATCCTGCTGCTTTAGCTCACTGGGAGGTCAGAATAAAAGGTAACCTTGGATACAGGTTCAAGGGGTTAGCTGGGAGGAGCTTCAGCTGCCCATTTCTCCCCTGGTTGCAAGTTTCTTAGGGGATAATTGCCTGTAGGGGAAGGGAAGGGGATAGGATATGGTATGGGTGTGCTCCTTGGAAGTAGAGTGTGCATGCACAAGAGAGAGAAAGCATGGCCTCTAACTACTGGGTTTAAATGAAGAATTTTCTGGGTGGAGACTTTCATTTGCATTCAGGGATGATTGACAGAAACTATGTTACTTCTGGGCATGCCCTTACCCAAAATGCATAAAGAAAAAACTATGGGGGATGGGATCTTACTTCCTACTTAACAACCCTAATAAATTCTACCTAAATAATAATAATAATAATAATAACAACACCAACATAAAATACAAAGAAATACACTATTAAACAAAACAGGAAGATGAGTGCTGTTTTTACTGAATTCTAAGACTTGTTTTAAAGTTCACAAAGGAGCATTAAAATTTATCAGCAAAGAATTACTTAAGATCTTGAAAATTCAAATTTGTGTACCATAATAGTATCAGTTTTTACATTCTAAAGTTTATTTGATGGACCTCTAATTTCTGCCCATATTTCTTGACAATGTGATCTATTTTCTCTTATTATGAATGATCCTATATAATAAAAGCGTAGTATGCAGATTGTTCCCTCCACCGGGAGTTCGACCAGGGGCCGGGGCCAGTCAGAGGAAGGGAGGGAGGCCCCAGCAGGCAGCCAGCAGCTGCTAGGGACCCTACCAGCACAGAATTTCATGCACTGGGCCTCTAGTTTATTATAAGTTGTCAATAAATATGCATTTTACAATTAAAACTTCATTTCATCTGAACAATTGAGTTTATGAGACATTGTGAAAACATGTTTGATTGAGCTGAGCTTTACATAGCTGGTAATGAAAAATAGCAGCCTCATCTAACGTATCTATTCAGAATCTGCTCTCACATGAGATAAATGTAGTGACTCTACATGTGGAAGCCGTTCACAGACTGCAGGTTTTTGAGCTAGTTCAACATAAACACTTCTGCAAATTAACAAAACAATTTTTTGACGACTGGTGTTTGAGAAAATGGGACCATCACTGAGGCTACACATTTTAGCTCTTTACATACCTATGTTTTGACTCTCTTTTAAAGATCAAGTTAAATGAACACTAGGGATTTTATATGTAAATGACTAACTAATTTGAATTCAGCCTTATACCCCAGCTAGCCACATAACATATTTATACATTCATTTATTTACTCATTCATTCATTCAACATCTATTTGAATATATACATATATTTGGTAAATGAAGTGGATGAAGCTTCTGCCTTATGGTGCTTTTATTCAGAGCTATCAATTTACATCAGTCACTATGACTTTGTAATTAAATCACAATCTACTTAAAGCACAAATCTCAAACCAAACTGTATAGGTTGACAGTCCCAGCTGTGAGAAAATTACGGAAATTATTTGTGTCTCAGTTTTCTCAACTAAAAAGTGGGGATTATAACAGTATTTTTGTTAAAACATTTTTTGGAGGTTAAATAGATTAATATTATTAAAGTATTAAGAAAAGTTCCATCACATAGTATATAGTAAATAAATGTTCACTACAGTAATAGTTAAAATATTATAAGATTGTTATAAGCAATGTGCATTCATTATAAAAGTAAGTTGCTTACTGTTGATGAAAAATAAAGTATAATCTATATCAAAATATAAGAAAATGTGATAAGAAATGAAACTTTGGGTTAGACTGTATAAAAAGAAAGCAATAGGCAAGTATAGAAGAATGTAATTTTTCCTAGCAATTATTTTTTAAAATATATGTTTTAGCTTCCTGGCCTACACCTTCTCCAAGGACTTCCATTTGCATATGCATGTTTTACCCATAAAATAGCATTCATCTATACCAATTACAAGCATAACAAACTATACCTTTCCCTTTTCTAAAAACAATTTGAAATAAAAATAGTTGCTACACATTTTAGCTCTTTACATATCTATGTTTTGATTCT
Source organism: Corynorhinus townsendii (assembly GCA_026230045.1). Classification (NCBI taxonomy): domain Eukaryota; kingdom Metazoa; phylum Chordata; class Mammalia; order Chiroptera; family Vespertilionidae; genus Corynorhinus; species Corynorhinus townsendii. The sequence continues at coordinate 91,528,802 of JAPDVU010000002.1, forward strand.
CTTTTAAAGATCAAGTTAAATGAACACTAGGGATTTTATATGTACTTGACTAATTAATTGGAACAGTTACCAATTTCATTGCATTTATTAAGAAAATTTTATGAGAATAATAAATCCTAGTTCATCAAGGGAAATTAAAACTTCTGGAAGTTGGTATAAAGTAATAATCACTGCATGTTACAAGTTGAGGATGGCAGTTCATAGGAGGACACATCCCCTTATTACATTCAATGATTCAGAGTCAACTTAACATTAATTTGCTCAGTACTCTTCTACCATTTCTTGTTCTCTGCCAACTCCAAAAATGTCCCGCACAATATTATCACCTTTCTTTTAACTTTCTGCCAGTGTTTATTTTGTGTGTTTAAGGAATAATAGAATTTCATGGGAAAATTTCATTTATTAATTTCCTTAATTCCTCTTAAGTCCACCTGAAATACAGCCATGACATTCAGACAGACTCCAACACTGCATAAGGCAGAGAGTATCAATTTCTACAAATAAATGTACCTGCTAAGTCTCACATTTAAGATGATTGACACAATGTGTTTATAAAACTTTACAGAACATGGAAAAAAAGGACAAGGAAAAGGAAGGAAAAACTATGTCCATTAGCGGAAAAAGAACACAACCACAAAAAAAAAAGAGAGAGAAAAGAAAAACTTCAGTTTTAGAAGAGAACTGGCATCCTATTGAGAGCTGGTCCTGTGGTGATAGCCTTTAAAATGACCCCCAGCGATCCTTGCCTCTGAATATTCATACCTGTTTTTGTAATCCTCTCATTTGAGTGTGGTTTGGACCTAGGGACTCATTTCTAAAGAACACACTACGGCTAAAGTAATGGGATGTCACTTCCAAGATTAGGTTACAAAAGACTGACTTTTGTCTTGCTCACCCTCTCTGGCTCTCTCTCACTCCTGCTGAAGGAAACCAGCTGCTAGGTGTGAGCTGCCCAGTGAAGAACTGAAAGCTCTGGACAACAGCCATGGAGGACCTGAAACATGCCAAGAGCTTGGAAGTGAACCTCAGCGGAGCCTTGAGGTGGTTGTATAATCCCAGGCTACATCATGGTTGCAATGATCGCAGCTTTGCAAGAGCCTCTGAGTCACATATCCCAGCTAAGATTGCCTAGATTGCTGACTCACAAAAATTATGATATAATAAATATTTGTTATTTCAAATGGACTATCATTTATCTACACTTACCTATGCCAGCACACATCCATGCGTTTTCCGTTAGAATAGTAACCTTCCGGAGGACAGGCAAAGCGATGCCTAAGCTTTGTACAATATTTCAGAGAATAAATGCCTATCAATTATTTAATGTATTCTCTTGATGAGCATAATAGGATTTTCTATCAAAAATAACTACTGATTGAAACTCCAATTACCTAAATAATTGCTTCAAATCCCTGGTTCACTTTAGCTCTGGATTATTAGTTATGAAAAATTATTTATCATGCTTCAGGTCTCTTTTATTTCTTACTTAAAAATACAAAACAAAACAAAAAAACAATAACACACAGACTCACAACCTAACTTGAGAAATGAAAGTTGATACCAAATCATCTGTAATCTGTCAGAGAAAAACATCTCCCTTTCAAATCACAAGAACCAGAAGCATGAAATATCCTTCTACATGCTTTCAGTTACAGTTAATTCCACAAATTGTGATTAGTTTGAATATATGTAATATTAATAGCTTACTTTCTGCATGAGCAGATTCAAAGTAAAATTCTCTTGTCTATTTGCTCTTCATTTTAAAAATGTTTGTTTAAAAAATATAATATCAAGGACTTTCCATGGTTAGAAAAAGATAACCAAATGTAATCTATGACAATATACCTGTTCAAACTGGGTTATAATGATTGACATGTGCAGAAATTTTTAATGGATATACAAATGTAATGAAATGAAAGTACTCATTGAATACTATATATTCTGAAAATATAATGTGTGACTATGCAAATTACTTATCAATATAGTAAATTCCTCTATTAATGAGATAAAAAACAATAGGCCAGAAATCTCCTGATCAAACACAAAAATATTTATAACTATGTACAGTATAGTTATCATTCTCTTTTTTAAGTCAATACACTTTGAATACTGATAATGTGTCAAAAACCACTATTGTAACTGAGAAATGTATTTGATATAAATGGCATTAAAAAAAAACAAACAGCATATAACTTGTAAAATATGACAGCATAAAAATGTAATGCTGAAATATTTTAGAAATATATCTATTTTACAAGCTTCTGCCCAGAAATCATATATTAAAGAAGTTACAATCAGCAATTAATATTATTATTTAAATTATGTGATATATGAGATAATATTTTTGGGATCAAATTTTTTAAATTTATTTATTTTATTGATTTCAGAGAGGAAGGGAGAAGGAGAGGGAGATAGAAACATCAATGATGTGAGAGAATCATTGATTGGCTGCCTCTTGCATGCTCCCTACTGGGATGGAGCCCACAACCCAGGCATGTGCCGTTGGCCAGAATCAAACCTGGGACCTTTCAGTCAGCAGGCTGACACTCTATCCATTGAGCCAAACCAGCTAGGGCTAGGATCAAAATTTTAAACATCAACACGTATTGATATGTTTTTTATATTTTGTGTTATTAAATCTAAATATCAATTGTTACTTGCATCCTTATTTTATGTACATATAAGAGAAAAATACCATCAATTAAACTCTGACACACCATGGATTTTAAGATGCTTCATAAATTCAGATATTTCAAATGAGAAAAAATGTGCATGTGATTTCAATTAAATATGATACTTTACATGTCTATACAAAATACTGCAAAAAAGCTTCAATGTCTGCAGAGATTTGATAAAAGAATATGTTTATTCTTTTAAAAAATCCACTAAAATCACATTTTCAACTACCTTTTTAAACACAAAATTATCTATTTATGCACATGTAAAAATCTACATTGATTTTTAATGAACATCAATTATACTTCAATTTTTTATATTACTTATGAAAGAAAATAATTTAGACTCATTTTCAAAACTGCCAATTGCAATTTACATTGGCTCTTTCAGGCAAGAGAGGGTTCGGAAATTAGCAAGTTAAACATTTAGTGAATGACAAACAAAATTACAAATATGTAATATAATCCAATATTATTCTACAAATAATAAATTTAATATAGTTTTAGTAAAGAGGTTCCTATAAAATTATGAAGGAAGATTTCTTTTTTGTACTCGAGTTACATTATTGTCAAGACTACCAAGAAAAACACAAAAATGTTTGGAAAATCATTAATATTAAATTTATTAACATTTCAATGAAGGAAAAGGTCTCAAACTACTGGGAAATCTTTAAAATAATAACAATCAAACTATTACCTTGGAGACCTACAAAAAGTAGACATGCCAGAATATTTTCTTGCAGCTTCCTACACCATGCAATATCAGTGTGGTAACCTAGAAAGCTACCTGTTTTAATAAGAAGAGCTGACTCAGCTCTCGCTGTGTGACCTCCGACAGTGTAAGTCCTACAGACATCAACTTCCTTAATTGTGAGATGTACATTCCATACATACTTGTTTTTGGGGGGATTAAATAATACGTGTAAAAACTCTAATTCAGGGCCTTAAGTTTAACTGCTATTCATTGTAAAAGGAATTTGCATTATTTCAAAAGAACACACAGAGAACCTCATTCAGTGATCAATTGATAAATATTAATACAATAGCAATGACATTTTTCAAAGTATATGAAAGCAAAGAAAGCTCACCTTCCTTAGCTATACTCTTACAGAAATTATCTGTCTCTGAGTTCACAGTATAAACACACAACCACACAGAACTACATACATGTAATTTATCAGTTAGCCTATTCAGTGTCCCTTTGGGGCCATTTGGTAATGCCCAGACATTTTTGCTCATCAAAACTAGGGAGGGCCTCCTGCTGGCAGCTAGTGTGTATAGGCTAGGGATGCTACTAAACATCCTGAGATGTACACACGTGTCTTCAAAACAAGGAATATGCAGCCCTCAGCTGTACTATGGTTGAGATATTTTGCCTCGGTGTTTCAATAGACAGTCATTATACCATGTAAGTCCTTAATTATCATGAATATGATGAAAGAAATTTGCCTGCAAAGGTAAAAGGGAGCTACAGGTTTTTCTTTTTATTAGGAAAATATAAAAAAAAAAAATTTAAGTGGTTTGCTAGTGTCATTATGTTATCTGCTCATTAGTTGTGGGGTTTTACAATTGGATCCTAGTTTCTATTTTTAAAATCAAGTTTGTAACCAGCAACACTGTTTCACTACTGTGCTAGGAGGCTATTTGCTATAGGCTTTTTCTTAGTTGCTTAAGACTTAATAATTTCCATGGAATCTGTCTAATTTCCTACCCTGAAAGTAAAGAGAAAAAAATAACATCCGTAATGAACCTAAGCAATTATTATAAGTTAGAAACTGTCATATTCTTTGTTTTTGTTTAAAATATAAAATTTTAATCTTGCATATTGCCAGCAATTATGTCCCTGCAAGCATATCCAAATGCCTGTGTCATAGCAAATTCCATGCTGAGGAGCCGCCTTGCTGTTGCAGGACTTACCCCTACCAGGCCTCTCCTGAATGCTACATAGATCGAGCTAAATAGCCACATTGCCTTCCTTCTAAAAGCTCCAGCATGTCTTTTGTGGTTGAAAAATAATCAATTACTCACTCAATTCAACCAATATTTAATAAGCATTTATTCATTCTTATATTTTCCCCCCTTGTGGGTTGCTATCTTGAGAGCAGTTGAGAAGCAAATGACTTCCATTTATTAAGCATGACTTTCCATTTATTAAAAATAAAGATGCTTATTTTTATTTAAGCATGCTTTATTTTTAAGATGCTAAAGTGCAGTTCACAACTCTTCAATTGTTCTTACTAAATCCCCGATGGCTCCACTGTTGAAGAAATTCATATGCCATCATACAGAAATAAGAGTAATGTTTTCCTTTTTCATATGTCAAGAAAATATCACTGATATAACTGGGGAAGGGATGTGCAGAGTATGCATGGCGTGTCTAGATATGTTATACATTACTATTATAAAGAAGCTTACTTATATACACATATTAAAACACTGTAAATTTACCTTTCAAAATGCTACATATAAGTGTTTATGTTGCAGATTACATGCAAAAGCATATTTTGTTTATTACATGTCATTGTTTTTTGTTTATATCAAAGTTTAAACAATATAAAAACCTATTATATTTTGGGAAACATAGGCTCCTATTTCTAATAAGTACCACCACATTTTTTTTTCTTTTTCTCCTGAGAAGTAGAAAGAGTAGTTTGAGGCCAATCTTAAAATAAATATTCTTTATTTGGATCAATATGTAGATGATTGCTTCCAAGAACATTAGTCATAATACTGCTGGGAACTGTCTCCAGATTCATCCCAGCCAAAAAAGATAGAGCATCTTCTCTTGAGAACCTTTGTGGGTTCTATTTTCCCCACCGTGGGACGCAAACCAGTATTCCAATACATTCTCCCAGGAAAGTCAAAAAGAATACCCTATCCGTCATCTGTCTTGGAGCCAGGGTTATGTTTCTCTTATAGGAGGATTAGCACTTTGTAAGGCTTTTTCAAAATCAAAATGCCAGGTCTGTCAGAAAGTACTACTGAGGATACCAAAAAAGTCACTTGTTTCCCCTTAGCTAAGCACAGCCTAACTGGACTTTTTGGAGAGCTCAAAGTCCTGAACAGAGCTCAGCCTCCTGGTAGAAAAGGGCTGAGATCTAGGATATATATCTTGACCAATTCAATCTTTGTTCATTTTAATACCACCCACAGAGGTTAAGAATATAATTTCTACACAGTAGAATTATATCAAATACTTTACAGAGTACTGGACATAATAAGTGAAATGAAATGGAATACATTGTTATATTATCATTACAAAAAGAAAAAAAAAACAAAGAAATAAAATATTGATCATTTCTCAGACCTAAAAGGTAATCAGTAGCAGCAGGAATACTGACCTTAGGACAATAATTTTCTGCATTATCCAATTTACCAAAATACACGCCTACACCTGCATTTCTTTGCAAACTACTGACTTCTTAACTATTAGGAAACATGTTTACAAATCTATTGAAACTCTTAAAAAAAGGTCACATAATCTCTCAATCAAAAATCCAAGTATCAGAATGTTCCTGATGTTCTTGTTCCAGAATGTTCTTGTTCAATCTCAAAAATCCAAGTATCTTTCTCATTTCTCATACCTTTGTCAGTGTGCTTGCTATGTTTGCTTCTCACAGATAACATAGTAAACCACTTTCATTTCTTGGCTTCTGTGACATCTTACTTTCACAAGTCACACCTTTACTCTCATCAACCACTTGCTGCTTTATTCAGACCCTGTCATTTAAACATCAAAATAACTAGTTATTTTTAATTTTTATTCTCATACCTTTTCCAGCTAACACAATATTTTAATTTATCTATTACTTTATGTAAAAAAAAAAAAGGCACAGCCTTTATTGTTTCTAAAAGTCAAGTTCCACTAAGTAAATGTTTATTAAATTAATTTTACTGAGTGCATCATTCTCTTGTATTTTCTCTGTCACAATCATAATACCCTCATTCCTTACTAGAACTGTGTTCTGCGAATCAGGTCTCACATTATAAACTCTTCAATCTTCAGGGTTTAGCTAGAACTAATATCTAATAGGTAAATATTTCTCATTTTAACTGTACAGCTCAACTTATATGAAATAGTGAGATTTATGAACATACACAAAATAGCCATTAATTCAAAGAGCTGTCTCAGCAAAAAGCTTTCTGGAGGCTCTGGTCGGATTGCGCTAATCCTCAGCAGGTTAGGAAGTGTCCCAGGCATGGAAATCCCTGGGCAGCTGGCTTTTCCAACACACAGCTACTTATAGATTGAAATGTAACATATTTCTTGCTCTTTTTATTTTTGTGAACTCTTTAAATAAATTTGGAGAAGATATTATCCTATCGTGCTTTCTCATGGGATAGTATTTCAGGACTGCAATTACAGATTCGAGCAACAAAATGTTTTTCACAAACATGCTCTATTTTTGTTGGTATTGATAGTCATGTGCAGCATTCATTTATACAAGTGAATTTTTCATGGAAAATAAAAGTATATCCATGGTTCAGTAAATGAATCTCAGATGCATAACCCACTTGACAGGTTTTAGCCTCTAATGCCTTAATCCTTCCCCAGTATCACTGGTGTAATTTCTGAGAGGCTAAGTATTAATTGAGTATTATTTTTCTTTACATTATCTGGAAAGGAGGATTCAGAGTGCATCTTGTGTAAACTGAAAATATACATAGCATGCATTTTAAAGCCATTTTAATGTAACACTTACATAATTGAACTGTATTCACTATTTTTTACTAAGGGGAATGAATGATAAAGTCTAAAAATTAGTCACTAAAATTAAAACAATACAACTTGGCTTCTAAATAGCAACATAATACTTGTAAAAGTTATCAGGGAAAGGAAATTCCACATCACACATTTCAAATAAAGGCTTTTTTGGAAAAATATATACAGAATTATAATTTTAACTAGTTAACCATAGAAATTGCTATTTTTAAAATTCTTATTTTGAAATAATTTTAGATTAACAAGAGAGATGCAAATTCAGTAGAGGGACAAATTCAGTAGAGGGGGTCCTATATACCCTTTCACCATTTTCTCTAATGTTAGCATGTTACATTTGCAGTACACAAATCAATTTTAAATTTTATATGCTTGGGTCCAAACTGATACATTACACATAGTTTCACATTTCCTTAGTCTCTTCCAATATGATTCCATGCAATTGATATTTTTGAAAAGTAGAAAAGTAGTGGTCAGCTATTTCACAGAATGCCCCTCGATTTTAGATTTCCTTATGTTTTCTCATGATAGATGAGGCTCTGGATTTTAGAGAATAATTCTACAAAGATGTAATGTCTTTCCCATCATATTATATTACTAGAGGTCTGTTGCATGAAGATTTGTGCAATAGGCCTTCCTTCCACTGGCTGCCGACACTGGTTTTCCTTTGGCACCCAAGACCCAGTCCTTCACTCTGGCTGGAGCCTTCAGTGTGCTCTGCTCTGGCTGGAGCGCCGCTCCTGTAGCTCCCTCCACCCCCCCTCTTCCCCATCATAGCAGGCGTCCTGCCCCACATAGCCATTCCTTGCCTGTGTATGCAAATTAACCTGCCATCTTGGTTGGGTTATTTTGCATACTCACTCCTGATTGGCTGGTGGCCATTGCAGAGGTATGGTCAATTTGGGTATTTCTCTTTTATTAGTGTAGCTAGATCTGGTGCACAAATTCGTTCATTGGTGGCCCCGTGCCGATAGGGGCTGATCGGGCTGGGCCAGCCTCGGGGAGGGGACATGGGAAATTGGTGGGTTGGCCCCACCCTTTATTAGGTTGGGGGCCAACTGGAGGTGGGGCTGGTGGGGGAGAGGGGCTGCAGTTGGTTGGCTGGCTGGCCCACCCCCTGGTTGAACTCCCGGTTGGTCAAACTCCTGCTGGAGGGAACAATTTGAATATTAGCCTTTTATTATATAGGATTGGTACACATATCATTGTGACATTACTGTTTATTTAGATGTCTTGGTTAAGGTGGTATCAGTCAAGTTTCTCCAGTGTAAGGTTATTATAATTTTTTCTTTCCAGACTCCATTAGAAGTGAGTCACTAAATCCAGCCCTCACTTAAGAAGAGGAAAATTAAGCTCTGGTTCTTGGAGGCAGAAGTGCGAAAGAATTGTGAACATATGTGAAAGCACCACAGTCATTAATAAATACTTTGGGGAAAATACTTGAGGTTATACATATAACCTGTTTTTCCTTATAGATATACCATGATTTAGCATTCAATTTACCATTTTGTTTCTAAAAATATTGACTTATATATGATATTTATTATTATGTATTATTTCATATACATACTTTATTATAAATAGCGATATATTAAATGCATATAAAGAAAATATATATTACTTTAATTATTTTATTAGCTATTTGATTTATATCATCATATCCCCATATTTCCTAAAGAATTTTTATGTGGTGAACTGAGAGCAATATACTATATATAGAATAAATGAAATATTGTTAAGGAATTGAAAAAATGTTTAATTAAATTTTGATATTTCTATCAAAGTTTAAGAAAATAGTGATAAAGTAAATGCAAATTTGTCCATCGAGGAACTTTAACCATCCTTCACTAAATTTACACTAAATATTTCCTTATGAATAAAAAGGTTTTCCCTAAGATTTTGAGTGATTGGTAACTTTACATTGAATTTTCAACTCCTCAAAAAGTTTCATTAATTCTTCAAAATCACTCGCACTCATATAACTCTATTGTCTAGCAATTATTACCTTGCTTAATTTTTACCTCAATGGAAGATAAGCTTCAGAAGACCATGGATCTTCTTTATCTTTTTCATCTCACCCCATAGTTGTCTTTCAATATATGTTATTGATTGATTGAATTAATTAAAGAACCATAAAATGGGTATCTTGGAAGAATTTTTTAAATAAAATCTCCAGTTGCATTTTCATCTTATAAAAATCTGTCTCTCACCCAGTGGGGTGAACTGGGCCCTCCCTGGAGAAGAAACCTGGGTTCCCCAAGATATGTGATTAGTGGCAGGACCCCGCCAGCAGGAGAGGGGATCCCAAGGCAGGTGCTGGGCATGGAGGGCACGGGGGCATAGGATACCAAGGAGACAGAACATCTCACCTCACCCTGCTTGGCCCCAGAGTATGGCTGGTTAGCCAGCGACGGGTAGGATTCCTCAGGGAAGGAACAACTTAAGACAGGCACAGTCGCAGAGGGGCCATCAGGAGAGACCTTGGGAGTCAAAAGAGCTGGGGCACAGACCCTCACCCTCCCAACTTTGCAGGGGCCTGAACCCTCACCCCTTCTGAGGGAGGTCTCCTACCCCCATGGCTGCTTCGCTTCCCATGCCCAGCTCAAATCGGGACCCAGGTAACAGACAGAGACTTGGCTGACAGCAGCTGCCCTCTCACTGCAACAAGACTTGTTTGAGTTGTCTTGTACCCATGGTGTGGGGAAGTGGGTTTTGATATCTAAATCCAACCTAGCACCAGGAATGCTTAGTGCCTACTCAAGAAGGCAAATAATCCTTTCCACTAATATTTACAGGGTAAAATAAGATTGTTGTTACAGTATTAAATTTGACAGTAAAATAGTAGTCAAGTTCTCAGAATAATTTAAATTGGCTAAGTGAAATAAGCTAATATTCTAGAAAAATTAATGGTACTGGACAAAAAGCTGTTCCTAAAGTGTTAACTAAAATTTTTATTGGTAGTTTATCTCATGGTAAAATTGCGTAACATGTAATGAACCTAAAGCAGTCATATTTTAGTGTAAAAATTAAAATTTAAAAGCTATCAAGAGTACATTGATTTAAATTAAAATTTAAAAGCTATCAAGACTACTAAATTTTAAAAAGCCTCCTAATATTTAAATCAAAACAGGGGAGAGAGTAGAAGAATATCATGTAAGAAAAAATATCCTGTAAGTAAATTACATCTAGAAAATTTTTACTTTAGAAAATTAACTTCCATTTGCAATACTAACAGCAAGACACCCATGAAAAACACACATGGTCTCAAAACAAGCCAAAGGAAAATGATTTGGGCAAAAAATGAAAAAGGATCCCAAGTCAAATTTATAGAAAATATTCCTTTATTAACTTTTGGTTGAGAATATGTTTGTATATTTTCAGAAAACAACTCCAAGACCATGTGGATTCCTGCAACAGAGAGGAATTGACAGGACTGCTCCAGCCATGAAGACAGAAGAGAAACAGTTCAGAGATGGAAGACGCTGACAATGCCTTGCCATACTAGAAGTCAGCAGCTGAGTGTCGTGGCAGGTTGCCCAGGACCAAACCAGAGAGGGTGAGACCTGCATTACCACCATTTGTCCACCATCCAGAACTGAAATATCATTGCTGACATGTACACATAAGGAACTGTTTGACATTGAAATTGGGACTCAAAAGAACTGTTGGCCCAGAAAGAAACTCTGACTGATTCATTTGCTTCTCGGCATAACCATTATTGCTTGTCTCATTTTCGGTTCTTATAAGTGTATTTCTAGTATCACATGATTTCACTGATCTAGGGGAAATAATGAACAACGTAAACTGATGAACAAAAGCAGACCCGGAGACAGGGAAGCATCGATCAGACTGTCAAACCTCAGAGGGAAGGTAGGGGGGAGAAATCAACCAAAGGACTTATATGCATGCATATAAGCCTAACCAGTGGTCACGGACAACAGAGTGGTGGGGGCATGTGTGGGGAGGAGTTTGGGATGGGAATGGGGGGGGATGAGGACAAATATGTAATACCTTAATCAATAAAAAAAATAAAAAAGAAATTAAAAAAAAAATCAACCTCTTTTTCCTCTGTCAGCTGTCAGGCTATTATCTGTATCTATGAATCTGTTTCTATTTTGTTTGTTCATTTATATTTTTCATCCGATTCTATATATAAGTGAAATCATATTATATGTGTCTTTCTCTGACTGACTTATTTCATTCAGCATCATACTTTCCAGGTCCATCCATGCTGTCACAAAAGGTAAGATTTCCTTCATTTTTATGACCAAGTAATATTCCATTGTGTAAATGTACCACAGCTTTTTTATCCACTCATCTACTGATGAGCACTTGGACTTTTTCCAAATCTTGGCTCTTGTACATAAAGCTGCAATGAACATAATGGTACATATATTCTTCTGAACTAGTGTTTCAGGTTCCTTTAAATATATTCTCAGAAATGGAATTGCTGAGTCATAAGGCAATTATATTTTTAATATTTAGTGGTGGCTTGGGGGGCTGGGTGAAAAAGCTAAAGGGATTTAGCCATATAAATTGGTAGTTGCAGAGGAGCCATAGAAGTGTAGTTAGCAGTGTGTGGAATACAGTCAGTAATGCTGAGGTAACTGGGTGTAGGGCCAAGTGAGTTTTGGGGGCAGCAGGCACCACTTGATAGAGTGTATGGTTTTCTGTCCATTTTGTTGAGTATGGATGGTATTGAATGTAAAATGTGATTGAAAAATGAAATAAAATATCTTAAAAATAAACCTATATGACTTTTTTTAAAAAATATATTTTATTGATTTTTTACAGAGAGGAAGGGATAGAGATAGAGAGTTAGAAACATCAATCAGCTGCCTCCTGCACGTGCCCTTCACCGGAATCAAACCTGGGACCTTTTAGTCCACAGGCTGACGCTCTATCCACTGAGCCAAACCGGTTTTGGCATCAACCTATATGACTTTTAAAGTGGATATGGCATGCTCATTTGATTGCATATGCTACTTTGCCCTCATAAAACTGTCATCAGATTATTTCTTATATTATCAATCAGTGTTTCTATTCAGAATTACTACATTCATTTAAACCCTTCAAGTGAATTTTTGGTAATTCTTTGTTCAATTACTGTTATTATTTTATGTACAACTTTCTCAGAGATGAAACATGAACTCTCTATTTTTCCTCTACTTATTTCCATGAAAATTTTACATCACATTTTCATCTAGAGGATAATCTCTTATACCCTGCAAGTAATAGTATCACAAATTCCCCCAGTATTTGTCTCTGTCTCAGCTAAAACTTTCTTTGGAATTACATTTCAAATATTAGATGATAAATAAAAGTTTGAATTACATAAAAATAGCACTATATACTTAAAGTCCAAATTGTATTCTCATTATTTATTTTTCAACCAAACAATTTATATGTATCTACTCCAAAATTTTGACACAGGTATTGCCCAGTGTTGACCTCCTGAAATATTATAGCTTGAGATATTCTTTCTAATAGTGTATTAGAAATCCTGTTGAACTTTGTGAACTATAAATGGCAATAGTAAAAACTAAACATGTGAATTAAGGGGAGAATGACATCAAAGTGTTTAGAAGTTGAAAACTAAGAAAAGAATAAGGTGGGCTCTTTTACCTTTTTTTTTCAGCCTGAAGAAATTTTCCAATTCCACACTTCTTCCAGATATCAAAAGTAATCTTGCCAATGAGGCACTTAACCCTATAGAAGCTACTATTTTTGTACTTTTTTATTATGCTTATTTGTCTGTCTGCCCAGCTACATAACGTGTAAGAGAAAAAAAAATACTGTTTTATTATGTATTGTAATATAATATTTAAAATGTATGCATGATACATTTCTATTTTTCAATGACAGTGATATATACATATTTGCACCCCCAGTGCTTATGGCATTGTTTTGCATATAGGAGGTGCTCAATATATTTTGCGGGACTGTAAATGCAAATAAAGCACTAAGGTATTCTCGCAAATTATTGAAGCTGAATTTGTACATCCTTTTAAATTAAAAAGTTAATCTCACTTAACACTAAGATGTCTGATTTAGAATTATATATTCAAAACAGAAACCAAGTTTAGTTGTGTTTTTCAGGTTTTATTACATATGTTTGACCATTTGGTGTCAATTTCTAAGCATATGTGGAAGGAATCTATCCAAAACTATCTTCTAAAGATTCCAGTATATGGAGTTGAAATATAAAGCAACACCTTAAAACTATATCCTTCTACACTTAATCGATTAAGAAAAAATACTATCCTAAAGACATGACCTTAGAAACTATATATTGGGAAAACTTAGAGAAATTATATGCAACTTATATTTTTTGCACTGACATTGCTTTCATGTTTAAAAAGCAATCTATTTTTATATCACAAATGTAAGAAGAAAAAACAGAAAAGCATAAAAAAAACCTGTTCATATAGCCAGTTTATTATAAAAGTCATTTACTAAATATTGTACTCATTATAGGAAGCCATGTTCTTACACACACATATCTTTCCCTTAATTTTACTAAAATCACACAAGTTTAAATATGTATATTCTCCATTCACTGATTAGAAGCAACATCTAGAAAGGAAAAGATGCTGAGGTAGATCATACCATTTACTGCAGTTTTTATGGAAACTGAAAGGCGATCCAAAAAGCTTGAGAAAACAACTAAAATAGAACAAAAGTAGTATCCACACATTTTTATAACATACTAGAGGCCCGGTGCACAAAATTCATGCATGGGAGGGGTGTTCCTCAGCCCAGCCTGCACCCTCTCCAATCTGGGACCCCTTGAGGGATGTCCGACTGCCTGTTTGGCCCCGATTCTGGTGGGATCGGGCCCAAAAGCGCAGTTGAACATCCCTCTTACAATCCAGGACTGCTGGCTCCCAACTGCTTGCCTGCCTGCCTTCCCGATTGCCCCTAACTGCTCCTGCCTGCCAGCCTGATCACCCCCTAACTACTTCCCTGCCAGCCTGATTGATGCCTAACTGCTCCCCTGACAGCCTGTTTGCCCTAACTGACCTCCACTGCAGGCCTGGTCATCCCTAACTGCCCTCCCCTGCAGGCCTGGTTCTCCCCACTGCTCTCCCCTGCAGGCTTGGGTCCCCCCCAACTGCCCTTCCTTGCAGGCCCGGTCACCCCTAACTTCCCTCCTCTGAGGCCTGGTCACCCTAAACTGCCCTCCCCTGCAGGCTTGATTGCCCCCAGCTGCCCTCTCTTGCAGGCCTGATCCCTCCCACCTGCCCTCCCCTGCTGGCCTGATCACCCACAACTGCCCTCTCTTGCAGGCCTGGTCCCTCCCAACTGCCCTCCTCTACTGTCCATCTTGTGGTGGCCATCTTGTGTCCACATGGGGGCAGCCATCTTGTGTGTTGGAGTGATGGTCAATGTGCATATTACTCTTTTATTAGATAGGATAGAGGCCTGGTGCACAGGTGAGGGCCGGCTGGTTTGCACTGAAGAGTGTCCCAGATCAGGGTGGGGGTTCCCTTGGGGCATGGGGCAGCCTGGGCAAGGGGCTTATGGTGGTTTGCAGGCTGGCCACGCACCCCGGCAACCCAAGCAGAGGCCCTGGTATCTGGGATTTATTTATCTTTTATAATTGAAACTTTGCAGCCTTAAGCGAAGGCCTGGGTTGGCCAGGGTGTGCTGAAAGCTTGGCTTCCTCCATCGCCGGGGAAACCCAAGCCTCCCTCCTGCTATCTCGGTGTCTGCAGCCATCTTGGTTGGGTTAATTTGCATACTCGCTCCTGATTGGCTGGTGGGTGTGAAAGAGTGATGGTTAATTTGCATATTACTCTTTTATTAGATAGGAATAAGAAGAGAAGACATCAGACACTTTCATAACTAGGTAATGCATCACTGTATTTTAGAAGAGCTCACTTGCACATTAAGAACAACTGAACTATTAGGAAAAGTCAGATAATATGATTTAATTTTTTAGTCATGGAAATTTATAGTGTACATATTTTAATTGATTTGTCTAAAATTAGTATTTTGTATTCAAAAGCATAATTTAATGTTTTTCAAGTATTCTAGTGTAGCATTCCAAATACAATAGTAAAATATGTGCTATGTTCCTTTTGTAGAAGTTATCACAGTATCACAGCATTTATTATTCACAAAGGAACGTTCAGAGCTTAATTAGATACCTGAGCTTTAAGTAGACTAATGGGTTTTTAGTTTTTTCATAACTAAAGAATGCTTAAATATATACAAATGGGATCCATTTAAATATTCAAAAATAAGGGTAATTTTTTATTTTATTTAATCTTAATATTTTTTTGGTTAGTTAAATAACATTTGTTTCTCATAGCTCTGGAGCCTGGTAGATTCAAGATCAAGGAGCTGGCAGATCTGGTGTGAGGGCTTGCCTCCTGGATTGCAGATGGCTAAAATTTGTAAATTCATTTGTTTTCATAATGTTCTAATGAAAAAAGATCAACATTACATTAAAACTCTAGATGTAAACATAAGCAAAATAACCTTTTCTACAAATTTCTGTAGGCTTTTATTAAAAACCTACAGAATTAAGAAATTATGTGATACATGGGTCTCTATTGTTAGAATTTTTAAATTTGTCTAATTTCTTATTTTTAAAAATGTATAGCATAATGTATTACTGATTAATAGGTAAAATGTATCTAAAAAGATATAGTAAAGAACATAATTCAACAAATAATTTATTAATAACTTATTATAATAATCTAAAGGTATCATTCCAAACAATGTTTAACATATAAATGTTTAAATTTTCTAGTAATTAATTAATCACACATATAATATCTAACTATTATGAAAGTTCAAGAAAAGTGAAAAATGTTCTTCAGGTTATATTTGGTTGGACTTCCTAAGCCAGTGGTCAGCAAACTGCGGCTCGCCACAAAACTTGTTATCATTCTCATATTATAGCAACCTAAATACAGGATATAACATTATGGACTTATCTGAACATTAATTAGTATTGTAAAATTATTTCAATGTCTAATATTAAAACTCTAATCAAGAGCACATAATGAAAAATTAGCTTGAAAGAAAAGGACCCCTAACCCCTGCACCACGAGGGGCTAATGAGGTCTTTCTTTCTCCCCCAGTGGTTTTAGAGTATCGCTTGGTACATGGAACAACTTGAAAAAAGGAAAATGATTGTATTTTATATAGAAGTGAGACATAATAGATGAACAAATGTCCCTGTTATTTTAAAAACTCAAGCAGCTCCTGTTTCTCAGGACCTGTTAGATCTAAGCATGAGAGACAAACTACTGCCATGGGTAGATAAGGAGCACATACTGTCTTGTGCACACAGGTCCTCCTTTAGCCAAAGTTCAATTTGTCCCAGATTTATGACTGCAGAGCCTGATTAATGGGCCATAAGCCTTTAGTTTTAGAAACATAGTTATCATACATTTTTAACATCAAAGATAGCTGTTGCCCTAACCCATGGTCAGTAAACTCATTCGTCAACAGAGCCAAATATCAACAGTACAATGATTGAAATTTCTTTTGAGAGCCAATTTTTTTAAACTTAAACTTCTTCTAACGCCACTTCTTCAAAACAGAGTCACCCAGGCCGTGGTATTTTGTGGAAGAGCCACACTCAAGGGGCCAAAGAGCCACATGTGGCTCGCGAGCCGCAGTTTGCCAACCACGGCCCTAACTTGTTTGGCTCAGTGTCGCAGGGGTCTTCAAACTTTTTAAAAGGGGCCAGTTCACTGTCCTTCAGACCATTGGAGGACTGGACTACAGTTTTAAAAAAACAACACTATGAACAAATTCCTATGTGCACTGCGGGCCCGGGATGAGTCGGCTGCTAAGCAGGACAGGCAGCAGCACCCGGAGGGCCGGATAAATGTCCTCGATGGGCCGCATGTGGCCCACGGGCCATAGTTTGAGGACCCCTGGTAGAGCATCGACCTGTGGACTGAAGGGTCCCAGGAGCAATTCCAGTCAAGGGCATGTACCTTGGTTGCAGGCACATCCCCAGTAGGGGGTGTGCAGGAGGCAGCTGATCAATGTTTCTCTCCCATCGATGTTTCTAACCCTTTATTCCTCTCCCTTCCTCTCTGTAAAAAACTCAATAAAATCTATTTTAAAAAAAAGATAGCTGCTAAGTTTTGCTCTCTATTCGAGGTAGCATCTCCTTACTTCATATTCATTGGGTTTCAGAAAGTCATATCTTGCCAACTATACTCTTATATGTGTTATCTAAAGAAGAAAATAATTTTTCTAGTTTTATCTTTTGTGATAGTTTCATCAAACAGATATGAGAAGCCTTCAAAGCATTAGTCAGGGACAGGGTGATTAGGTTCTCTCTTTATGATGGTTAATTAATATAAAAAGAATGAAAAAATTCTTAATCCCATTACACTTGATCCATCATTTAGCAATGCTTTTTGACTCTTCAAGGCAAAATCTGCATGTGAATTTCCCCAAAGCAATCAAGTCATCAGTTTCAGAAAACTGTAAAAGCCCACAGCAAACTGCACATCAATGACAGAAAAAGAAGTGAGGTTTCTGACATTCATCTAGGAGTATCTCATTGAATAAAACCATCTCAAAGATATCTCTTTAAAATTATTCCTAATAGAATTGACCTAATTTTGCTTTAGCATATATAATTCAAGAATAAAGGCAATACCTGAATAACAAAAAATATATAAAAATAATTAGATATAAATCTACAGATAGTCCATATGAATTGGCAAGGGATTGTGGCTCATAGAAATACATATACTGTTGCAAACTGACCAAGCAGCCTATTACACCACAGAGAAAAACCTTTCTCAGAATGCTCAAGACAATTTTCAAAACCCCTCAAAATGGATCTATCAAGATTGTGTATTGGCCTGACCCACAGTTTGAAATGTTATTGGTTTGTTTTCTTGCCTATTTCCATTCTCTAATGTTGCAGTATCTTTATAATATCCATCCTAAGGTGGCGAAGTTCTATCGCCTTATGGTTTTAGTTTGGATTTATCTAATTCCTGGTGATGCTGAACATCTTTTCATGTGCTTACCAGCCATTTGTATATTTTCTTTAGAGACATGTCTATTCAACTCTTTTGTCTATTTGTTAACCGACTTTTTGCTTGTTTGTTTTGATGTTCTTGTTCTTCTTGAGTTGTAACAATAATCTATTGAGAACAGAATCACAAAGCAAACTAACATAGGGCCTAACTGATGTACTATTGTCTCTGCTTTCTGATACTGACATATCATTTTATTAGATGAAATCAACCTCTGTCTTCTTTGTGTCTTCATATTACATTTCGACATGACTAGGAAATATTTCTCCAAATCTCATGTCAGTACTGAAATGCAGTACACTTAAGAAAGAGGTGATTTTTATAGCAAATTTATTTTCATATTAAATAAAGTCTAATTAAAAGACAAAAATAATAAATATTAGATAAATTCAATTCTGCTGTTTGGTTCTCTTACATTCTCCATTATGCCTTTAGTTGAGTGCTAAAATAAATAAATAAATAAGAAATGAGCCAGCTAGTGATAAGAAATTCCAACAGAAATTTTCTTATGAGGAAAAACCAACCCACATTAATTCATTGTACACCAATAAAAGTTTTTTTGACGAACAGTGAATCCCATTTTTCTGAGGATTTCTAGCTGGAAGGCAAATAAATAAGTAAGCAAAAGAAGATAAACAGCACACCTGACACTTTACCACTCACATGTACTATTCACTTTCTTCCAGTGCACGGACAATTGTCCTCAACAATTTGAAAGCCTATTATATAAAGAAGAACTAGACTCCTGTGCTTCTCGAGAAAGCAAAGAGCCAATGTTTGGAAGTTAAAATGAGGCAACTTCCAGCTCAATTAATAATGAACTTTCTAATCCTGAGAACTGCATAATAATGAGATGGGCTGTAATGGAGGGAGCTCAATGTGCATTTTCAAGGATAAACACAAGAATCAGAAGCCAGGAGTGTCTCAGAAGGTTTTTATTAGCCAGGAGGTTGAAATAGATAACTTTCTGAGTTCCTTAAAATTCCTGTGTTTCTCGGATTCTAAGGCTCTCCGAAATATTGTGTGGAATAATAAAAAGAAAAAGATTTTACCCTAAGGAACAAACAGTCCAAGTAAGATACAAATAAAATGATCGCTAACAGCAACACAACTGAAATGTGTAGGTCTGAATGCTACATACAAAAAAATCAGACACTATTTGGAAATAGATTTTAAGAACAGATTCCTTGTAGCTGTAGCCTTAAAAATGAAACTGTTTGTATTACTGCAGGGCTTAAAGGCCTCATTCCCTTATGCTTCAATAGATTTTCTTTAAATAATGTAAAATCATTTACTCTTTAAAATGTCTTCTTATCTTTTTTACTTGTGGACTACCAAATATATATGTACATGTGTATACAATAGTCAAGAAATTTATCAAATTGTCAGTTATTCAATAAAAACATACTCAGTATCTTAAAATGTCAGAGAGACTTATTATATTTGGTCAAGAGAAAAACTCAAGAATCCTTAACAGAATGATTAAATGAGGAACACTGAGATCAGAAAAGAAAAAGAAAAAACTTGATAAAAAATAAAACATTCCATATTTTTATACGAAATGAGTTAAAATCATTAGTTATAATTTACAATTGCATAAAATATTTACTTTAAAGTTTTGAATTGATTTATATAAACATGATATAGATAGGTATAAATAGAAATAGAAATAGATATAGATATCAGAGGTTTCAAGGTTCAGAGGCTGAGTGGTTCAACTGCTGAATATATATATATTTAGAGGCTAAAAAAAAATATATATATATTCAGAAGTTGAAAAAAGTATATTTATATAGTCTTTCAACTCTTACTGCCATTGTCCTATTTCCGATCTTTAAATCTGAAACCATCTTTCAATAGCAGCAACCCTACCCTATATAATAAAGAGGTAATATGCAAATTGACCATCACACCCTCACACAGGATGGCCACCCCCGTGTGGTCAAAAGATGGTCACCACAAGATGGCCTGCAGGGGAGGGCAGTTAGGAGAGACAAG
This sequence comes from Corynorhinus townsendii, assembly GCA_026230045.1. NCBI lineage: Eukaryota > Metazoa > Chordata > Mammalia > Chiroptera > Vespertilionidae > Corynorhinus > Corynorhinus townsendii. The sequence goes on from JAPDVU010000002.1 coordinate 91,549,222, forward strand.
GCTGGCAAGGAAGGGCGATTGGGGGGGTGGGGACCAGGCCAGCAGGGGAGGGCAGTTGGAAGGGACCAGGCCTTCAGGGGACGACAGTTAGGGGCAATTGGGCTGGCAGGGAAACAGTTAGGCATCAATCAGCCTGGCAAGGGAGTGGTTAGGGGGTGATCAAACTGACAGGCAGGAGAAGTTAGGGGCAATCAGGCAGGCAGGGAGGCAAGTGGTTGGGAGCCAGCAGTCCTGGATTGTGAGAGGGATGTCCCAGATTTGAGAGGGTGCAGGCTGGGCTGAGGGACCCCTCCCCCCCCGCCAGTGCATGAATTTGATGCACTGGGTCTCTAGTATCAGATAATTATCTACATCCACCCTTAAGACATTCCATTTTTACCCATTGCCTGGAAAATAACTTTTAAACTTTTTAGCTTGGTCATCAAAGACTTTCACAATCAGTTTCAGAATGTTCTTTGCAATCCACACACCCCATCATTACCATCACATGTCATACTTGTTAGGTTCCTAGCCTTTGCTGATGCCCCTCCACCTATATTCTTCCCCTTATCACTTCTAACAATCAATGTCCTATCATTTTCAAAATCTTCTAAAAGCCACCTTACTTCCATTTACTAGTAGGTATATTATCTCTATTATCACCATCTGAAAGTTACCCTTGCTCTTTATATTCTATAAATTCTATGATTTTATTAGAATAGTGGTTTTTATAATAAATTCCCAATAGGTACTTGGTCTCTTAAGGAGGTTACACCTTGTGTTCATTTTTATATCCCCGCTATTCCGTTACATTACTTTGCCAGTAAAAAAAAAAAAAAAATTATATATATATATATATATATATATATATATATATACACACACACACACACACACACACACATATATGGTGTGTGTGTGCGTGTGTTTAATTGAACTCTATTTTTACAACTTAAGAAACAAAAGTGAAGACTGTTAAAAAGTCTTGCAGGTTAGGATGGGCATTATAGGGTGATTCTAAGAATAGAAATGGGCTCACCCATGACTGCAGTCTGGTGATCTTGCCATTAGAGAGTACTCATCCCTAGGTAACCTAATTTTTTTTGACAGTAGGCAATGCTCCACAACTCTAGTACAAAAATAATACTTAAAGGCACACTAATGTGAAACTAATTTATTAGAACAGTACATTTAACTTTTACTTTTATTTAGATTTCTATAAATTCCACAAGAAAGTAAAAATATTTGTAGTTTAAAATGAAAATTATTGTGTAATATCAGCTTAATTACATACACTTCTTGGAATGTAAATTCGGGCAAATCATAGAGTTTTAGAGACACAAAAATAAGTCAAGTACTATGCACATAATATGTTCATGCAATCACTGTTTGAGGCTCAGCATCTCACATGGGGTTACCTTATACTGTTCATTTTATTTTTAATTATATTTCAATGAATAAGTAAAATATTCATATTTGTGTTGTTAAATTTTTGCTAAAATAATAAAAAGGTATAAGCATATAGTATTCTTTAATCCCTAAATCGATTCATAAGGTTGGCTATTTAGATGGAGTTACCTAGGAATAAATAAGAAATAAATATAGATGATTAAACTGCACTCCATCTCTTCATCTGTGTCAATAAGCAGGTAGATAAAACATTCTGTGTCTCATCTCTATAATAAGGATTACTTCAAGGTCATAAGGATTAATTAGTATGTATAAAACATTTTAATTTTGAAAACCTATTTTAATGCATATATATTTGTTATTTCATTCCTAAGAATAATTTGTATGTTAACATGTTCTAGATAAAAAGAAACCTTTAAATATACAACATATATGAAAAACAATGATTCTCTTATTTTAATGGAAAAAAATCTCAACATATTTTAGTTAATTATGAAGATAGCAATCTCTCTGAAAACTCTTTCTAGACATGGTATGTTTCCATTATATTGGCTGGTTTATTTTTGACCATATTATAGTAGCTATTCAAGTTAAGAATCCTTGGGTGCAAGTCACCTAATGTGTCAATATCCACTCAAACAAACCACTAACATTATAGTGGAAAACGACAATTCCAATTTCATTTAAATGTAAGCCCTTGTGACTTCAGGTTATTACCTTTAGAAGATATTACCTTTATTTTCCAATTTGAGTAATTAATATATATATATTTAAAACCCAAGGAAAACCATTGTTTCAGGGACTGAAACATTTTAATCTAAAGTCACTGCTGCTATGCTCTGTCTTGGTCTCACAATAACATTTTGATTAGTTAGGGAAATAAATTTACTATACAAAAGTTACAGGCTTTTGATACTTGAATAAAACAGTCATGTTTTTATTAAATCATAGCAAGTTTATATTAAGTTACTAGTGGCCCAGTGCATGAAATTCATGCACGGAGTTGGGAGGGGGGCGGTGTTCCTCAGCCCGGCCTGCACCCTCTCCAATCTGGGACCCCTCGAAGGATGTCCTACTGCCGATTTACAGGGATCAGGCCTAAACTGGCAATCAGACATCCCTCTCACAATCTGGGACTGCTGGCTCCAGCTGCTCACCTGCCTGCCTGCCTACCTGCCTGATTGCCCCTAACCACTCTGCCTGCCAGCCTGCTCATCCCCAACTGGCCCCCCTGCTGGTCTGCTTACTCCCAATGGCCCCTGTGGTCCCATCCTAGCCTGATCACCCCCTGGTGACCCAAGGTCCCAGCCCCTCCTTATTTTCTTTTTCTTTTTTTTTTTCAGCACCTCCTTGAGCAGAGGCCAGGCCCAGCTGGAAGCAAGTATCTAGGATTTATTTATCTTCTATGATTGAAACTTTGTAGCCTTGAGCAGAGGCCAGGGCTGGCCAGGGCGGGTGGGAAACTTGGCTTCCTCCATAGCCGGGTCAACCCAAGCTTCCTGCTCGCTCCAGCTCCATGGCCGGCTGCCATCTTGGTTGGGTTAATTTGCATACTTGCTCCTGGTTGGCTGGTGGGTGTGGCTTGTGGGTGTAGTAGAGTGATAATTAATTTGCATGTTTCTCTTTTATTAGTGTAGATGGTCTTGGAAGCTGGAGATAGCATTAGAATCCAAATTTGTGATATAAAATGTTTTAATGAAAATTTATAATCAAATATTAAACTTATCCAGGTAAATGGGCTTAGCAAAAACTGTGTGAGCTTAGAATATTTTTCCCCTCTAAAAGCAGACCTGTGCCCTGGAGATGTGGCTCAGCTGATTGGAGCACTGTTCCATACACCAAATGGTTGAAGTTTCTATTACCAGTCTGCGCACATACCTAGGTTGTTGGCTTGATCCTGTCAGGGCACATAAGGGAGCAAACAATTGATGTTTCTCTCTCACATCAACATTTATCTTTCCCCCCCAGCTCTCTCCATCCCTCTGTCTCTAAAAAAAATAAAAATCAACAAACATATCCTCAGGTGAGGATTAGCAAAAGAGAAAGATTTGGGTCAGCTACATACAATATCCAACATGAGGACAGATAAATATACAAAATATACCAAGCCTGAAAGGTCAGCATTGCAGAGAAAGGGCACAGAGAGTTTCTGTTGGAAAATTAAAAAACAGGTGTTACCAATTTACCATGCTATTCATTGAAAAAAATCAGTATTTTACCCAGGATACATCTAATTTTTTGCAGTATTACTTACCCTAAAAGACTATAGGTAAGTTGATTACAAAATATATTCCTAGGTAAATAACTAATTTGACCCATATGCACATAGATTTTGGATAGATACCAAATAAATAGTAGAAGAAAGCCAAAAAACAAAACAAAACAAAACAAAGCACAAACAAACAACTGGTTTTAATCTGAAGTATTTGATCTCAAACTATTATTGTGATTGTTTTTCTGTTGAGGGTCCTTCAGTCTGCGGCAATAATACTATATCAGCACAGGAGAAAACACATCCTTAGAATTCTCTATGGCAAAGAAATATAATTTGCTCAACACTTTCTCTGAATGGATAATCCTGACCAAAAAAAAAATAGTTTTCACAATAAAATATAGTGTTATCATAGTCTTATTTAATGAATTGTTTTCTGAATACTCTAAAAGTCATTCTATGTTTTTAGTAATCTTATTTCAAATTTATTTTGGTGGTCTTCATAGAAAAATATGAATTCTGAGATGTTTTACTTCCCATAGGGAGATCATCTTACAATCTAATCCTAATAAAGAGTGATAAGAGGTTGGTTACTTTTCAAATTGTTATTTTTATCTATCACTAAATAGGCAATATATTTAATTTACTATAAAGACTGAGCTAGAAAAGAGGACTCTTAAAATAGCCCAAGCATAGACTTATTATGAACCCACTCTTTGAAAGAAACAAAAATATAATAAAATTTTAACAAAATTCAACAGTTAAATAATACATTCTAGATATTGTATTTCTTCATTTACTTTTCAAATATATATTAACTGCCTGCCACATGCCAGACAATTAGATAGACATAGAACGTGTCCTGGTGTAACTAATATTCCAGGAAGGAATACAAGGGATGACAAATATGACTACTTTTACAAAAGGAAAACCCAAGTTGCATTGAAAGGTAATGTGAGATATAGTCATTTAGTCTTCAGACTCTATAGAATATTTACTGGAAGCTCCAAGATATAATTGGGATAGTGAAGAAAGAAAATGATGGCTTGGGCATCAGAACCAGTAAGTGAAATAGACAGATTAGATAAAATTGAGGCAAAAGGTATTGTTTTGAAGAATACCAAATATAGTCAGTATGAATTTGTCTTGTTTTACACAATAAAAATGTGCTTTTAAGTGCCTGGGTTATGTTTTGAAATACTATATATATGGCAAAAACTTAGAGAAATGGATGTTTAAAATAATTAGAATAGATATATGTATTGGGGTACCATGTAAATATTACCAATAATGTAAAAATTGGCAATATGGAAAACGCTGCACATTATAATTCTTTCAAAAAATCAACTTATATACATGACAGTTAACATTCTCACTCTGTATGTGAAACAGAAAGGTTTTATTCAATTTTATTGCCTTTCACTCTTTAGGATCCAGCTCCTTCTTAGAGGAAATCTACCCTTGTCTATGCCTAAATGGACCTATCTAGGCCTACCATATGGAAAGAGTCCAAAGAATGTGTGGTTAATTAGTAAGTAAGTTTGAGGCAGTATGACTAGAGATATTTAAAAAAACTGTCTGATTTAATTTTCATTATTTGTATACCTTAAAATTAGCATATGCTAATTCTGTAATAGGGCAAACTGATTTCTTTTATAAAAAAGGTATTAAATAGCATTGAATTTAAATAAAATATCTTTGTTAAGTAAAAATTTGGAAATGGACTTAACTTTTTAAATTATGAAATAAAATTAATGGGTAAACTGCAGCCCATTGCTTGGGGGTATGCATTTTAGAGATGGCTGATTTGGGTTTGAATTCCAGCTCTGCCCTCTCTAGTTTAGGATGGCCTACTCCTCCACCAAAGCTGCTGGACCTGAAATTAAATAATACCTGCAAAGCATTTGCCATCATTGCTTTCAGAAGTTAGCTGGTTTTATTATTGTCATAAAATGGTATATTAAAAATTAGACTTCTTACACTTAAATTCACACCCATTTTCTTGTCTACTCTTTTTCCAACAAAGTATACTGCATAAATAATCATCTTCAGTTATTGTATCATAAAATATTTCTCAAATTATAAATGGAATTTGGTGCTAGGCATATTCACTCAAATTCATACTATATTTTCCATTTAATAATTGGAGAAAAAAAAGTAATGTAACTCCCCTGTGAGGTGCAAAACTTTTCCTGGAAGTGACATTTTATACTATAATATTTTGAAACGATTCATTCCTAAAAAAATTCATTTGATCCCTAGAAAGTTTGGCTCATTGGATATAGAGCATAGGCCTGCAGGCTGAAGGGTCCCAGGTTAGATTCCTGTCAAGGGCATATGCCCGGGTTGTGAGTTTGCTCTCCAGTAGGGAGGCATGCAGGAGGCAGCCAATCAATGATTCTCTCTCATCTCTTTCTTCCTCTCCCTATTCCTTCCTCTCTGAAATTAATAAAAATATTTTTAATTCATTTGAAATAAAGGTACCCTATAACCCAACTATATTGACAAAAGCTTTAAGATATTTTTATCATATAATTTCTACTTCTAAAAAAACTAAGGTGTGTTTTAATAGTATGAAAATCTGCTTTTTAATATTTAGTTACTATTTTCTCTTAGTTGAATCTTTGTTTCCAGATTATCATTTAAGTAAATAAATCTATTTCAATTTTATTCTAAGTGGTGTAAAAAATATTGAATCCTGCTCCCCCCCCCAAAAAAAAAAAAAAGAGGATAAAATTGCATGTCATGATTGGCATTTTTTTACCTTCCAAATGTCTAACATAATGACATTCTTCAGTAATCCTATCTCTTTATGTATGAGGGAACTCATGTCCTTTACAAATAATAAATTAATAATAATAATAATATATAAATGTATTGATTTGGACAAAATGAAAAAGGAGAAAAATAATGTTTTAATTTGGCAACAGTAAGCAACCATTTAAATTTGGAAGAATTTACTTTTCTATTATTTTAATCCTCACCTGAGGATATTTTTCCATTGATTTTTAGAGAGTGGCAGAGAGAGGAAAAGACAGAGACAAACATCAATGGGAGAGAAACACATTGATTGGTTGCCTCCTTCACAGCCCCAACCAGGACAGAGGTAGAGGAGGAGCTTGCAACTGCGGTCCCTGACCTTGCCCAGAATCAAACCCGGGACCCTTTGGTCGCAGGCCAATGCTCTATCCACTGAGCCAAACCAATGCTCTATCCACTGAGCCAAAACAGCTAGATCAAGAATTTACTCTTCTAAATTATTCTTTTAAAATAACCCTAAATCAATAGTATATGAAAATTAAAGGTAGTTCCATTTTCAAGAAGTTATGTTATTTCTTACCTATATTATTCTATAAAAAAACAAATTCAGTAGAAGTATGTATTTTGCTATTTATTATTCCTCAAAGGGTAAAGTATTTTTCTTATGACTGTGAATAGAGCAATTATGTTACAACTAGAGGCCCAATGCACGAAATTCATGTAAGAATAGGCCTTCCTTCCCTCGGCTGCCTGCACCAGCTTCCCTCTGGCACCCTGGACCCTGGCTTCTCTCACAGCACCAGCTTCACTTAGAAGGTCGTCCGGAAGGACATCCGGTCTAATTAGCATATAACTTTTATTATTATAGACTAGAAGCCCAGTGCATGAAATCGCGTGGCCCCTCCCACCCACACAGCCTTGAAGTGCTAGCAGCCCCTCTTGCAGCCCCGCCCACCTGTGCCAGTCTTTGGTTGTTAATGGCGTTAGGGCCATAGACCTTTTAAATATAGACTAGAGGCCAAGTGCACAAAATTTGTGCATGGGGGAGTGTCCTTTATTCCAGCCTGCAACCTCTCAAATCCAGGACCCCTTGGGGAATGTCCAACTGCAGGTTTTGGCCTGGTCCCTGTGGGATTGGGCTTAAACCAGCAGTCAGACATCTCTCTTGCAATCCAGGATCACTGGCTCTTAACCACTCACCTGCCTGCCTGCCTAATGCCCCCAACTGCCCTCCCCTGCTGGCCTTATCACTCCTAAACCCCTGCCAGCCTGATCTTGCCCCTAACCACCCTCCCTTGCTGGCCTGATTGCCCCTAAGGGCCTCTGCCTCAGCCCCCACCACCATGGCTTTGTCTGGAAGAAAGTCAGATGTCCAGAAGATGGCTGGTCCACCCGGTCTAATTAGCATATTACCTTTTTAGTAGTATAGATGGATTATATAGGACAGGATTGCTTAAATGGGGGGAAAGCCTTTTTCAGCAGGAGGAAATGCTATTGGCAGACAAAAACACATAATCTCTATATCTGGACTGATAGCCAGCCATATGCACTATACTGCCCAACTGGTCATTAAAAAATTGAACCACTTTCTTACACCTTACACCAAACAGCTATTGCCCTAAAAACCCCTCCTCAGCCCCCACCTTAGGTTCTGCCTTCACAGTTCACCCAGATTAGGTTCTGAATGGTCAGTTTCTATGTCAGTCAGCATCAAAAGTTTTGCCTCCTAGGCAGCCATTGGCTTATCTGGGAAATTCAGAACAGCCCCACCTTCACACCGTGCAAACCCTTCAGTCACACCCCCAGTTTGCTACTGGGTATATCTCTGGCCTCTCTGAGAAGCAGCACCTCAGGTCTGTACTGGTGGCAATTTTGAATTCTCATCCCTGACCTAACCTTTCTACAGTGTGAGCTCCATGAAGGCAAGCATTTGTCTTGTTCATTCTTAGTTCACTCATAGACTTTACCTGTGTCTATGCATCTATGCTAGCAACGCATGGTGACTGGTCAAATGCTTGTTTTGGTTGTCATGGTCACTGACTTTTTATAGATGTAGATACTTTTACTCTAGAATTTAGGTTCTCTTACATTGTGCTTCCTATCTCATTACAGAATAATTGAATTTCTAAGTTATATACAAAATTTAAAATGTATTTTTAATAAGTAATCTACAATTTAATATATTATATACTTCAATGAATTAAGGGTTCAAAATTTATAGCACATAGGATAGTGTAAGTTCAGAGTGTTTTAAATCTCTGTCTTCTAAAGTTGAGAACATTCCATTTATATTGCTTTGCTACATAATTTAGAATTACAAAGGCAGACTCAATAGTAAGGAAATAGAGCTTGACTAGGAGTAAAGCTGATTTGAATTCCAGCTCTGTAAATGACATTAAGATCTCAGGCCTATATTTCAAATTGTCTGTGCCTTAAAAAATCTCTGGGTTATCTGCTGCAGGAGTCTGTTGAGAAAGAAAAATAAAAGAGTGACTTTACAGAAAGATACTAGATAAATTTAAGATATAATCTATCATAACTTAATTTTCTTTATTTTACAATCTCAAATGCCAAATGCCCCAAGATAGTTGATACAAATCCACTGAGAATATTTCATTCAGAGTACTATAATTACTGGTTAGTAATTTAATTTTCCTAAAAAGCAAATATTGTATCAATTACTTTCTGAGAAAAATAGCAACTGATTTTAAATAAAATGTGGACATTTTATAGACCATTGCCTCCATTTTAAACAATGTAACTTCTTAAGTTAGTCTGAACTCTGTATTTTTAAAAATATATATTCTTATTAACTCAGAGAGGAAAGGAGAGGAAGAGAAAGATAGAAACATCAATGATGAGAAAGAAACATTGATAGGCTGCCTCCTGCATACCCCACACTGGGGATAGACCCCCAACCTGTGCATGTGATCTCCTGGTCCATAGGTCAATGCTCAACCATTGATCCATGCCAGAAGGGCATGAACTCTGTATCTTACAAGATAATATATTTCACACATACTATTAGAAAGTTAGGAACAGAACAAGGATGATGAGTCAGATACAGAAACTCACAAGGGCAGAAAGCCCCAGATGCCTAGAAAGGGCAAAACTGGGAAAATAAGAACCTCGCCCCCAGGCTCACCTATCCTTCCCTAACATATCACTACTGGTCCTGTGGTTTGGCCCCCTGACCTTTGATATCGCTGGTCATCAGGTTTAGACCCCTGACCATTTCCTCCCTACAGATAACATCTAGGCTTCAGTTGTATTTCAGCTCCAGGCCCAGAAAAGCAGCAAAACCAGACAAGCAACACAGCAGCTGGGCTGCCTCAGGACCAGCTACGCTGACTAATGACCCCTGCCCTGGCACCAACAATCAGTGGAGACCACGAATCTGAAAGAGCACACCTGGAAAGCTGATAAATTTCTATTAAGACCCTCCCCTGAGATTTCCAACAGCAAGAGAGAGATAGATATGCTCAGGAAGAAGGACCCATTGAACACTCTCCTGCCAAGGAGCATGCCCGTGTCATTCTCCCACTGGCACCTATTCCCCAAGCTCTAAGGGACTCCATGAGACTTGCAACCAGGGGAGCAAGAGGCAACGTCAGCTCTTCCGAGGTTAACCCTTACACCTGTCTCAAGACCCCCTTTCCTCTGACTTCCCAGTGAGCCAAAGCTGCCCAACCCAGGCTCTCCTGTTGCTTCTTCTCTACCCTTCCTGTTTCACTGTCCTAGGTATGTTTTTGCTGCCATCATGGACCTAATACCATGTGGCTCAGTGTTGTGCAGCCCTTCCCCTTGGATATTCCCATCTCCCATCGCCTTTTCCTGAAATTTTTCTTTATTCATCAATGTGACATGGCTATTTAGCCTGCCCCCGCAAGATACCAACCTTAACCTTTCACACACATCAAATTTATTAAATACTTAAAATGTACAAAATCAAAAGGATCCTAAATATTTAGAAATGTGATGTGTTGTTTTTTTTCTATTAGAAGCAAATGTCACTATAAAGAAATATGTTAAAATTGTGTAACCATAGCATATATGAGAGGAATATGAAGAAGCACTTATTTCCTCTTGCAGTTTATTGAGAGACACCTAAAGTGGTATAATTAAGCATTAGAAATAATGTTTAAAATAGCTTGGGACTTTGTTTTTAAGTGAAGTAGTACAGTCTTAGGTTCTTAAAATTTTCTTATATCATTTTAGAAATAGTTAAGTACATCTCTTGAAAGATATCCTATATAATAAAAGGCTAATATGCAAATCGTCCCCTCTGGAGTTCGACTGACCGGGAGTTTGACTGTTCTCTTTGACTGCGTTGACCACCAGGGGACAGCACAAAATGAAGGAAGGCCCCGACCTGCAGCTGGAAGGCCTGATCGGCCCTGATAGCTGGCCAGGCCCAGGGATCCTATCCGTACATGGATTTTGTGCACTGGGCCTCTAGTGTGGCTATAATTAGCTTTATTTATAGAATAAATAACCTTGGGAGAAGCAATATCATCTCAGGAAAGGGGTGCAGTGTTTTAACATCTGTCCTTTGTGATAAGCTTTGCACATATGCAAAGATAAATGTAATTCAAGAGTTCTGATTGTATGAGCTAGAAATAAATTTATTAAATTGGTGAGATAGCATACTATAGTCCCCCATTAGAAGATTAAATTAAAAAAATACAGTTTTTTATATTCTAGGACTTTTTAGCATGTAGTTATTTGCCTTTGGACTTTTAGATACTTTTCAATATCTTCCATTAAATGTGATGTCACAGATGGATATTAATTTTTTTTTTTTTTTTGCTTTTTGGTGAGAGATAGAGAGAGGGAAAGAGAGAGACACGTTTAATATTCAAGATAGCACGTGGCTACTTATAAAATATTATGTTGGAAAACAATCTCATATGCTCTCATCAAGTTTGAAAGCAAGGTAGTCATTAAAACTAGAAATAAATATTTCATGCCAAATGCACTATTCTACAAAAATAAAGTGTAAATATCATGTTTAAACATGTGAAAGATAAATTCCCAAGTAAGGGCATATCCTAATGTATCTATTCATTTGGAGCAGATTCTCATTTTAAAGTAAATAAAGAAGCAATTATAGAGATTTGCCTCTACAAATCGAGGCATGCCTGATTGCAGCCTGAACAAGCCTCAGAAGATAGATCCCTACATCAGCCCAGTTAGGAAAGGGAGGAAACCTTAAATACTGGAACTCAGTGAGGCCAAGCATTCCCCGGATGGTCTGCTATTGGGTATTAAGGATTTTGAAAATAAGATCTGTGCTTGATAGTTTATTGGAGGCAAGACTTAGATTCTGAAATGGACCCAAGTGGGAGCAAAGACCTACCCAAACATCTCTTATTATTCCTTATATTTCCTTTCTGTTGGAGGGAGAAATTCCAAACTGTATCTTTACTATCCAAAGCCCTACCCCTCTGGTAACCACCATACTGTTGTCTGTGTGTCTGAGATTCAGTTTTATATCCTACATATGAGTGAAGCCATACGGTTCTTAGTTTTTTCTGACTAATTTTTCTTAGCATAATATTCTCAAAGTCCATCCATACTGTTGCAAATGACAAGATTGCATCTTTTATTATGGCTGAGCAGTATTCCACAGTAAATATGTACCACACCTTCTTTATCCAATCATCTATCAAAGGACACCTTGGTTGTCTCCATGTCGTGGCTGCCATGAACAATGCTGTAATGAACATAGGAGTGCATATATCTTTGTGAATAAATGTGTTTTTTTTTAGTTTTGCCAGTAGATACCCAGAGGAGGGATTGATGGGTCATAGGGTATCTCTATTCTTAATTTTTTGAAGACTCACCATACTATATTCCATGGTGGCTGTAACCACTTTACTTTTCCACCAGCAGTGAGTGAGGGTTCTTTTTTCTCCACAACCTCTCCAGCATAGTTATTACCTGTCTTGTTGATAATAGGCATTCTGACAGGTGTGAGGTGGTATCTCATTATAACTAGGCCTTCCAGATCTATGTAGAATAAGAGTGATGAGAGTGGGCATCCTTGCCTTATTACTAATTTTAGAGAAAAATATTTCAGTTTTTCACTGTTGAGTATAATAATAGCTGAGGATTTGTTATATATGGCCTTTATTGTTTTGAGATACATTCCTTCTATACCCATTTTATTGAGTGTTTCAAACATAAATGGGAGTTGTATTTTATCAAATGACTAGAGACCTGGTGCATGGAATTTGTGCATGGGGGTGGGATGATCCCTCAGCCCGGCCTGCACTCTCTCCAATCCAGGACCTAAGGGATGTCTACTGCCAGCCTGGACACCCCTAACTGCCCCCTTGACTGTCTGGTCACCCCCTAACTGCTTCCCTGATGGCCTGATCACCCCTAACCACCTCTGCCTCAGCCCCTGCCACTGTGGCTTTGTCCGGAAGGAAGTTGGATGTCTGGATGATGTCCAGTTGACCCAGTCTAATTAGCACATTACCCTTTTATTACTATAGATTTTACTGCATCTATTGATAAGATTCTATGATTTTTATCTTTCCTTTTGTCAATGTGGTATATTACATTGTTTTATTTGTGTATGTTGAACCATCCTTGTGCGGCTGAAGTGAACCCCACCTGTTCATGATATATTATTTTATAATGTGTTGTTGTATTTAATTTGCTAGTATTTACTTCAGGATTTTGCATGTGTATTCATCAGAGATATTATTATATAACTAGAGGCCTGGTGCACAAAATTCATGCATGGGGTGGGTTTCCTCTGCCCGGCCTGCACCCTCTCTAATATGGGAACCCTTGGGGGGTGTCCGATTGCCTCTCGCAATCCTGGACTGCTGGCTTCTAACTGCTCACCTGCATGCCTGCTTGATGACTGCTAACTGCTCCCCTACCAGCCTGATCATCCCTAACAGCTCCCCTGCTGACCTGATTGCCCCTAACCACCTCTGCCTCGCCGTGCACCCAGGACCCAGGATTCCCTCCTCCAGCAGGTCACAGGTACCTGGGACCCAGACTTCCCTCCCTCTGGCCAGCCACAGGCACCCAGGAACCAGGCCAGCTGCAGCTGCAGGGGACCGTGGGCAGGTGGCTTTGTCTGGGCCACAGCCACAGGTGCCTGGGACTGCGGGGCAGGCGGCTTGCCCCTCTCCTGGGCCGCAGACACAGGTGCAGGTGCTGATGCTCGGGACCATGGGGTGGGCAACTTGTCCCTCTCCCAGGCCACAGCCTGGCGGGTCCCCATTCCTCTCTCACGAGCTCATTTGTGCCTGGCTGGTCCTCATTCCTCTCTCCCCAGAGTTGAGTGTTTGAGTCTTTATGGCATGTGAGGGCATGATGACCGATTGCATATTAGCTCTTTATTATATAGGATTTTCTTTTTTTCTGTTATCCTTGCCACGTTTTGGTATCAGGGTTATGTTGACCTCATGAAATGCATTAGGAGTTATTGCCTTTTCTTCAGTTTTTTGGAAGAGTTTGAAATGGATAGGTTTTAAATCCTCTTTGAATGTTTGGTAGAATTTACTAGTGAAACCATCTGGTCCTTGATGTTTACTTTTGGGGGACATTTTTGATGGTTGTTTCAATTTCCTCATTGTTTATCAATCTATTTTGATTTACCAATTTTTCATTATTCAGCCTAGGAAGGTTTATATTTCTAGAAACATATACATTTTTCTAGATTATTGAATTTGGTGACATATAGTCTTTCATAGATTCTAATATGATCATTTGCATATCTGTGATGTCTGTGGTAACTTTTCTTTCATTTCTGATTTTGTTTATATGAGTATTTTCTCTGTTTTCCTTAGTGAATCTAGCCAGGATTTGTCAATTTTATTAATCTTTCCAAAGATCAAGCTCTTTGTTGTATTAATTTTTATAGTCTTTTTGTTCTCTATTTCACTCAATTTTACTCTAATTTTTTTTATTTTTTCCTTTCTTCTTCTCACCTTGGGTTGCTTTTGTTCTTCTTTTTCTAGTTATTTAAGATGTAATGTTCAGTTTTTTACTTAGGGTTTCTCTTGTTTCTTGAGATAGGCCTGTAATGATATAAACTTCCCTCTTATTACTGCTTTTGCTGCATCTCAAGGGTTTTCATGTGCTGTATTGTCATTCTCATTTGTCTCTATCTATCTTTTGACCTTACCTTTCATTTCTTTTTTGACCCAGTCATTTTTTAGTATTATGCTGTTTAATCTCCACATATTTGTGGATTTGTTTACTTCCTTTGGACAATTGAGTCTAATTTCAAATCATGTGGTCAGAGAATATGTTGCTATTATTTCAATCTTCTTAAATTTGTTGAGGCTAGTTTTGTGACCCAATATGTGGTCTATCTTTAAGAATGTTCCATGTGCACTGGAGAAGAATGTATAATCTGATATTCTGGGATGAAATGTTTTGTAAATGTCAATTATGTTTACTTGGTCTAATGTGTCATTTAACAGCAATATTTCTTTGATTTTCTGTTTGGATGATCTGTCTAGACTTGTCAATGGAGTATTTAGTTCCCTAGCAATGACTGGTCTGTTTGATCTGTTTTGGTCTGTTCCTGTTTTGGTCTGTTTCTCTCTTTACTTCTGTCAGGAGTTGCTTTATATACTTCAGTGCTCCTTGATTGGGTTCATATATATTGAGAAATGCTATGTCTGCTTGATGTAGTGTACCCTTATTATAAAATATCCATCTTTGTCTCTTGTTACCTTTGTTATCTTCATATCTATTTTGTCAAATATAACTAGGTTTACATCTGTTTTTCTTTGGATGCTATTTGCTTGGAGAATCATTTTCCACCCTTTCTCTTTGAGTCTATATTTGTCTCTGCAGCTTAGATGTGTCTCCTGAAGGCAGCATATGGCTGGGTTTTCTTTTTATAGTTTAAATACACAGCTTTATGGTCTGAAGGTGTAAAGTCCTAAGGGTCCTATTTGTTCTCCAAATAAATTAAAAATTCTATACCATCAGTCTGTCCTTAGCCTCATATCCATGACATATTGCTTTACCTTCAGTACAGCTGAGAGGTAGTATTCAATGTTCTCTGAAATTTTCCTGCTTCTGCATTTCAGTTTATTTGGTTTCTGATGTCCAAGATGCTTTTCACCACAACCACCCACCACTATTTCACATCTTGCTCTATAAATTTTTTACCAGAGTTTTAAGCTCTATCTCAAATGTCATCTGACAAATTCCTGTCTACTCAGCTATGGATGCCAACAAATAAACTGCTTGTAAAGCATTCAATCTATAAAGCCTTCCAAAGTTTTCTACAGTATTTCTAACATGGACTACAGGTTTGCTACTCACAAAAATGTAATAATATATCATTGGATTTTTGTTAATGTATGACCATGCTAATTATACATTTCATCCTATCATACCTAATAATAGACAAACATGTAAATTGACCGTACCTCCACTATACCCACAGCCAATCAGAGTGAGTATGCAAATTAACCCAACAAAGATGGAGGTTAATTTGCATACGTAGGTGCCCAGGAACTTTCTCAGCACCCAGGTCACTCCAAGGTAGGTCCCCATAGGTCCTGAGCAACCTGGGAAGGGCCTGAGCCAGGGGGTTGCTGGGCAGGGGCAGAGCCAGGCAATAGGACGATTAGAGGGACCTGGGGGTCCCCTGTCTGGGCCAGAGGCTTGGGGCCTGGGCAGGGGCAGACCTGGGCGATCTGAGGGAGCTGGAGGGCCCCTGCCTAGGCCCCGAGGCTATAGGCCTGGAAGGGATGTAGCTGGCAATCGGAGGGAACCCCCTGTCCAGGCCCCAAGCCCAGGCCAGAGGCTTGGGACCTAGACAGGAGTGGCCATCCGTCAATCAGAGGAAGCTGGGCGGCCCCTGCCCAGGCCCTGAGGCTTTAAGCCTTGGCAGGGGCGGAGCCAGAGATCAGATGCGATAGGTGTGAACTACAGAGAAAATACCTTTTCTGTCTGCTCATGGGCTAAGCTCTCTGTTTGCCTCTGGTAATATTCTTAGTAACTTGGGTATAAGAATAGGAAAAGGTGATCTAGGGTTTTCCCATCACACTCCTGGAGAAAAAAAGGAAGGTCCGTTGATGGAGGGCTAAGAAATGTCATACTCTGCCCTAGCCAGTTTGGCTCAATGGATAATGCCTTGGCCTGTTGACCGCAGGGTCTGGGTTAGATTTTGATCAAGGGCATGTACCTAGGTTGTAGGCTCCTCCCTGACTGGGCCCAGGTCAGGGCTCATGCAGGAGGCAACCAATCAAAGTGTTCCTCTCACTTTGATGTTTCTCTCTGTTTTTCCCTTTCTCTTCCACATGCCCTAAAAATCAATGGAAACATATTCTCAGGTGAGGATAAGAAAGAAAGAAAGAAAGAAAGAAAGAAAGAAAGAAAGAAAGAAAGAAAGAAAGAAAGGTCATATCCTATGAAGACACTTCTTGAAAATGCCTAAAGAAAGTTGTCATTTTTTCATGGTGAAGGGACTGGAGTTCGTGTTGATGAAAACACCTTGGTGGCTGCGGTGACTGGCAGTGGCTGCAGCATTGGGGTGATGGAGCTGGTGCCTTCCCTTGATCAGCCCAGTCGCCTCAGTAGGACTTCGTCTGAGGGCTCCCAATATGTGACAGGGGCAGGCTGGGCTGAGGAGACCCCCCCCCAGTGCACGAATTTCATGCACTGGGCACCTAGTATATAAAAGCCTAATATGCTAAGTGCCCAACTGTTTGTTCAATCGTTCAACAACCAGTCGCTATGACATGCACTGACCACCAGGGGGAAGATGTTCTGACCAGTAGGTTAGCTTGCTGCTGGGGTCTGGCTGCTTGGGACTGGGTTAGATGGGCCAGATACATCCTGGAGCCCTCCACAGACCCTCCCTGGCTTTGATCATGCACCCTGGCCCTGATCATGCCCTCTCACAATCCAGGATCCCACAGGGGATGTCAGAGAGCTGGTTTCGGCCTGATCCCTGCCGGCCAGGCCGAGGGACCCCACTAATGTATGATTCCGTGCACCAAGCCTCTAGTAATGTTATAATTAAATATGACACACAATAACATGGCTATGTTGAATATAGAATGACAATTTAATTACGATTATGTATAACTATTTCAAATTTACATGGTAAATTTAAGACTGAGGTTATTTGAATTTCCATTTGTTTATCAGAAAGATAACTAAATTGTATAATATTTTTTTTCAGTTGTCCTATGCATATATCTATTATTTTTACAACTAAAGGCCTGGTGCATGAAATTCGTGCACTGGAGGGGTGTCCCTCAGCTCAGCCTGCACCCTCTCCAATCTTGGACATCCCTTTCACAATCTGGGACTGCTGGCTCCTTACCATTCGCCTGCCTGATTGCCCCTAACCACTTCTGCCTGCTAGCCTGATTACTGCCTAACTGCTCCCCTGCCAGCCCAATCATCCCCAACTGCCCTTCCCTGCTAGCCTGGTAGCTCCCAACTGCCCTTCCTTCCAGCCTGGTCGCCTCTAAATGCCCTCCCCTGCCACCTTGATCACCTCTAATTCCCCCCCCTGATGACCATTTTGTGGCAGCCATCTTGTGATGATGTAGGGGGAAGCCATCTTGGGATGATGTAGGGGCAACCATCTTGTGATGACGTGGGGGTAGCCATCTTGTGGTGGCCATCTTGTGACGACATGGGGCATCTGTAGTCTTGTGACAACGCAAGGGCGAGATGCCACCTAGGCTTTTATTGGTATAGATATTTCTATATCCATCATATATGTACTACTATTCAATATTATTATAGCACTATTTACACATAAATATACCACTGCCAAGAACACTGGCAATGCATGATTGACACGAAATTAAATCTTGGTAACTTTTTGAAAATATTCTTCTGTGCAATTCAAATCTGTAAGTACAAGCTGCATTTCAAGATTATAATATGTAAAGTGCAGAGATAATACTGTTTTATATACTATGGTGATAAATAAACAATATATAAATCTAATTGAAATTCTTTTGTATTCTGTAAACAATCCTTTTGTATAAATTATGGAAACACAAACCTCAACCACAACTTTATTTAAATAGCAGGTATCTATCAAGCGATCTCCATTAAATTTTTAAAACATCAAAATAATGTTATTTCTAGTTAATTCCAGTGCTAACATATTCATTAATTTAAAAGCTAAAATAAGAAAGAATATTTAGAAGTGTGTACCTATACAAACATACATTAATTTTCTGGCATGTCTGTAGATATAAAAAAGCCATTTATTTTATGTTTAGAAATATTGGTAAGCACTCTACATAACTCCCTGTAACCAGGATTATTGGCCAAACTCAAGCTTTACAATATATATATTTTCCTGGAGGAGAATTTCTTTAATCACACATTCTTTCTTCTCATCCTCATCATGACACAGATTTGAAGATCTACTAAAAGACTACACTGTAAGACCCTAACCACACCTTAGAATGTAAGCAGGAACTTGTTTGTTATTTTAATTGCTAAATGCCTAACAGTTCACATAATGAGCTCATTAAATATTTGTGCAATAGTGTTAATTAAAAATAAAACTACTTAGTTTTTCTATTTCATTTTTTTCATTATCCTGAATTAATATATCCATACCCATCTTTCTATTATCAACCTTTCATCTATCTGTCTATCTATCTATCTATCTATCTATCTATCAAGTATCTATCTACTTATTTTTCTTCATTCAATCCAGATTATTGAGAGTGTATTCTGTGCAATTCACCTAGAATTTAGGCTGTGTAAACCAGGTAATTGTTGATGATCTGAACTTAGAGGAATAGCATGCTAACAGGCTTTGTAAGTGGGAATCCGGGGCCTGATGTATATCCCAGAGAAAATGAAAAGGCCAGGACATCCCTTTGTAATATGGAAACAGGAGGAAATGTCACTTGTGATCTCCTCCCAGACTTCACAGAAACACTCAATCTGACAAAATGAGCTATTTGATGCCTGTTCCTCCTGTTTTCCCAGTTAAATCCTTAAAAACTTATGTTCCATCTTTTTTCCATAGCTCTAAAGTAAATGTTTAAAACTAGAATGTACTAACATTCATTTCAGCAAAGCCAATCAATAAATGCTGTGATATAAAATGTTTTCTGGTTCAGCTAAAGTGATCAATATTAGAAAATAGGAAAGCATTGTTTCTATAATAGGGCAGAACAAACTGAGTTCATATTTCATCTGTTTTATATTTAATGGGACCAAGACAAAAATGTGGCTTTACTGAGATATGCATCAGTCTCCCAGATTTACCAGCTCTCTCTGCCTCAGAGACAGACTTCATTCACACAGAGGACTGGTTAATGATGTAGGGTCCGGGTCAAAGAAATGGTGCAAATTATTCAATCATTTCACTTTATATTCAGGACAGAAGTAATATTTATTCCCTCTTCTCCCACCAGATGTGAGTTCTTTGAATTATTAAATTCCTTAGCTAGTTGTGCAATTCCTCAGAGCCTTATTCAACTACATGGGAAGACTAAGTATTGCATAAATGTCAATTCGTTGAGAACATATTTGTAAAATTTTGTGCAAGCTTCGAGAAAATAACAATTGAATATTTTATCTTGAAGTAATGTTCTTAAAATTTTATCTGAAAGAATAAACAAAAGAAAGAATCCAAGAAAAATTCTGAGAAGGATCATGACTGGAAAGAATTCCATTTGTAATTTATAACTTCTTTTAAAAATTCTACAAAAATAAGCAACAAGAAGATAATCTTAGAGGTGATCCTAGATGTGGGTGCAGGTGTGTGTTCATTTACACAGTGTAAGGAAACTTGAAAACTAATGAGAAAGACAAAGTTTTATTTTTTATAAGAAAATAAATTTCATTTAAAAATAAAATTAGATCCTTATTTTATATTTATTATAATAAATTCCAGATGAACTATAAAGGGTAAAATGAGAAAATTTAGTCATAGAAGTGAAAATACAAGAAAAAGATATAACTGATTTTGTATTTATTATTTTTGTTTGTTTGTTTTGTTAACCCTTACCTGAAGATTTTTTTCCACTGTATATTTGTTGTTGTTTTTTAGAGAGAGTGGAAAGGAGGGAAGAGGTGTGGGAAAAGACAGAGACAGAGAGAGTGAAAGAGAGGGCCATATTTTTGTCTTGGTCCCATTAAATATAAAACAGATGAAATCTGAACTCAGTTTGTTCCGTTCTATTACAGAAACTATGCATTCCTATTTTCTAATATTATCACTCTGTTGATGTGAGACAGACACATCTATTGGTGCCTCCCATATGTACCCGACCAGGGCCTGTGGTGCTCTAATACCGAGCAATACCGGCCAGAGCAATCGCTAATGTTAAGATAAAAAAGAAAGAAATAAGCGTGAGAGTAAAGAAGAAATTCCTGGATTGATTTATTGGACACAACATAAAACATTGGAAGTACTGAACACCCTCCTTCAGAATAAAGAAGAAATTAAAAGTATAGGTCTTGTTCCATCTCATTAATAAATGAAATAATATTTTATTCCATTTGCAGATACCAATCTTCCCCACTGTGTATATGTATCTATGCATGTATGTATGCGTGAATATAGATATATATCTACCCATCTATACCTTGCCATGTTAGTGATTACTTTAATGATGCGAAATTGCTAAAAATAATTTTAAATTATAAAACTTTCTGAAAAGCAATTTGGTCAAAGTTATGAAAAGTGAGTGTTTTTTATTCGTGGATATAATTTTTGCTACAATAATTCCGCTTGTAGAATGGCACTGGGGATTCTAATGAACTATTTATATAAAATGTATAGTATAAATTTTTAAATAATATGAACTGTATAAAACACTAGAATAGTTAATAACAAGTCTTATTGCTATGATAGGCTATGATACATTCACAGCAAAATTATTTTTGAAGTATATGATATGTAGATACATCAACAATACAAATCTATAATAATAAAAACGTAATATGCTAATAAGACTGGATGTCTTTCCAGACAACTTTCCGGATGACCTTCTGGATGAAGCCAGAGCTGAAAGGGAAGCCAGGGTCCCAGGTGCCAGAGGGAAGCTGGTGCCAGCAGCCAGGGGAAGGAAGGCTTACTTTTGCATGAATTTTGTGCATTGGGCCTCTAGTAAATAAATAAAAAGTATAAAATATGTTCATGGTGAATGATTACATGTGTATGTTTAGTTTGAATATAAACTATTTTGTATAAAAGCTCAAAATTAAATGATGGAAGAGAAGAATTTGCACAGTTAATTGAGCAGCAGTTATAGCGCTCTCCAAATCGTGGACATTGATTTAGAGATTATGCTGGCCCTAGAGTATAATTTCATGCCCATACTCATTTGCCCTTTGTACTGTCCTTGTGTCCTAATATATCATTGCTCTGTTCATTAAATTTGAAAAACGGCAAATTCCAGGGTGTGAAGTTGCCCTCAATAAACAAGAGAACTATGCCCTTTCATATAATTAGACAGGTGTATCCACATTGCACTCAAGGAAGTTTCCTTGCCATCTGATTTATTTTCTTAATGGACTGAGTTTCAGCAAGTAAACTAATTTAAAATCCTATCTCAGGAAATTGGTAAGAGCAATTGTCACACCTATAGGCTAACTATTTTATAACTTAATAAGGGAAGTATTTGTTCTTCACTGGAAAAATCTCTGATAATTCATGAAAAACTATCACATAAATATCAATGGTTATTTTATCACTACCACCTACATTTTAAATGTCCTTTGAATGTGCAGTATTTCTATCTGTGGGATTTTAGTAATTTCTTTTGTACACCATTTCCCCGTGGCAGAAAGACCATATACTCCCACCTTCCTCTTCTAAACGCCCTTTATTCTTAGCAAAGACCCTGTATGAAAACCCCTTTAGTACTCCAGGGTCACTACTTAATAAGGTAAATACAGACAAAAAGGGCCTGTCATCCTTTAAAACCTTTCCGTTTCTGAAAGCTAAAATTTAATTCCCTGTGAAAATTCATATATAACTCAATAGCAGAACAGTTTTTCTATGTAGTTGATAGGATTATGACAAAAGGGTAGAAGAATTGATTTTCAACTGAAGTGAGAAATTAAGTTAACCTTAACCTTCACTCGGATATCCATGCTGGTGCACCAGAAAAGACCATGTAGCTTCTTTTTCGTTGTCAGAAAATTCAACCTACCCATATCCATTGTTAAGACATTGTGAAAATAGAGGGGCAAATAGTTTGTGTTGGGAGAATTATTATTCTAGACACTGAAGATATGAGTTGATTTCCTATTTAAAACAGTCAGGATTAATTATAAATAATTGTATGCAGATGATTAAACAAGGTGGATCAAATGGAGAGTTTTTTTTTTTTTTTTCCTGCACATCACCCCTGGGGATTAAGCCTATAACCTAGGCATGTGCCCTTGACCATAATTGAACCCTTCAGTCCGTAGCACAAGCCCCAAGCTCTATCTACTAAGCTAAATTGAAGGTTTTTTTAAAAAAAACATTAATGATAAATTTTATAATGTCCTATTTATTAATTTTAGATGACTTACTTAAAAATATAATTAATTTTTTAAAACTATTTGAAATATGGACATCTATTTTCAGCCTTATTTAACTACTAGAGGCCTGGTGCACAAAATTCATGCACTGGGGGGGGGGGGTGTCCCTCAACCCAGTCTGCACCCTCTCCAATCTGGGACCCCTCGATGGATGTCCAACTGCCAGTTTTAAACTGACAGTCGGACATCCCTCTCACAATCCAGGACTGCTGGTTCCCATCCGCTTGCCTGCCTGCCTGCCTGATTACCCCTAACCACTCCCCTGCCAGCCCAATCACCCCCAACTGCCTTCCCTTGCTAGCCTGGTTGCCCCCAACTGCCCTCCCCTGCAGGCCTTGTCCCTCCTAACTGCCCTCCCCTGCAGTTCTGGTCACTCCCAACTGCCCTCCCCTGCAGGCCTGATCGCCCACAACTGCCGTCCCCTGCCAGCCAACTTGTGACCACATGGGGGCAGCCATCTTGTGTGAGGGTGTGACAGTCAATATGCATATTACCTCTTTATTACATAGGATGTGCTTTAAAGGATTGTCCAACTACAGATCCACTGCATGGAGCACTTTTGGAGATACCACTGGTCTCAAAGGCTAGGGGAGTTCTCTGAGGGCATAGCCATCCTCTCTCTACCCCACTTTCCCACACAGTAAAGCTGGAAAGCAGTGGCTGAAAAATAGAACACAAGCTTCCAAGAGAATGGCCCAGACACTTCTGAAGGAGAAGGGTTCCTCAATCTGCAAAGGGATTATTCTTATTCTTGCAAAGATAGAATGCTTCAAGGTATCAAGACTTTCTTTGAATCTGTGGTATTTACAGCTTGTGGTACTTGGGAAGAGATAACTATACTGACCAAAAAAACAGAATGGAGCCCAGAGAGAAACATACCCATGTTTGCAACTGGAATGTATTACAGAATTTGTACTGCAGCTACATGGGCAAAGGAGAGCTATTCACAAACTGAGCCTGGGGCAAGTGGTTACCCATGCATTAAGATTAAAATTACAGTCTTACCTCCCACCTTATGCAAAGTATAACTTAAAGGGGGATTAAAGTCCTAATTGTGAAAAGAAAAATGTTAAAGGAAATATTAGAAAAAAATATCTTTCTAACAACTGAAATTTCTTTACCAAGACACAAAATAACACTACCCATTAAAAACTCTTAAATTTGACTATATTAAAATTCAGAATGTATGCTCATCACAAGAAACCATAAGAAATTGAAAAGACAGCCACAAATTGAGAGAAAATATATGTCATACAATTATTTTGTGGAATTTCTTATTCAGTATATTAAAATTCCTGTTATATACGCTGTTAATAGAACCAAAATGAAACACTATGTGATTTTAAACATTATGCATTTGTGTCTAATAATTATTATTTCTGTGTGTCACATCGAGAATAATGTAGTAAGCCAAAAATTGTACATATCTCTGAAAGTTGTACATTTAAAAGTTACATTTTTTATTTGTTTAGCCATATTCTTCATAGCTCCTTGAGATAAGTCGCACGCTGCCCCTCTTCTCAAGTAATGCTGGAGGGGAAATTGCCCAGTTCCTGCTGCAGCTGCTGCTTTTCCAGCAGCCTGGGGAGCTCTGCTGCCTGTGGACTTGGCTTTGAAACTTGGAGAGGGCTCAGCTGCCTGTGCAGCTGAAAGAATCAACCTATGCTGACCTCATTTTATGCTAAAGCTTTTTTGAACCAGACATGTCTATTCACACACTGTGATATTCATTAAATGACCTGTCTAGATGAGGTTGGATCAATATTATGTCTAACAATAAAATTTATTTTAAAATATATTTTATTGATTTTTTTTTAGAGAGGAAGGAGAGAGAGAGAGAGAGAAAGACAGAGAGAGAGAGAGAGAAACATTGATGTAAGAGAGAATGTCCTCTGACCAGGGGTCAAACCGCAACCTGGGTATGTATATTGATCAGGAATCGAACCAGTGACTTTTTGATGCTTAAGACGATGCTCAATCAACTGAGCCACACTAGCCAGGGCCTAACTTAAAAAGTTTATTACTTTAAGTACAAGCATCACTAAAGCAACAGCAACTTCAGGAGATTATATATTTCTAAAATAATTTCTAAGTTATGTAAATTAATAACAGTGCCATTTTATCACAATATGCATACTCTTACTAGTATTTATATATAGTGGTTAGTTATTATTATTTAAAATGTGAACATAGCCTTTCTATTGCAAATTTCATATCTTTAGGTCTTAGTTTTTTCTACCTACATGTTGTATATGTATAACTCATTAAGTATAGGAATGGAAATAGCATAATTTGATCAACATAAATGAACAGCTTAATCATTTAATATCCTAAACACATTTATGGATAGATAAATAAATATTTTGATGCCATACTGATGCTACATTCAATGTTCTTTTCACTTGGCAAAATTTTTTCTTTTTTTAAAATATATTTTTATTGATTTCAGAGAGGAAGGGAGAAAGAGAGAGAGATAGAAACATCAATGAAGAGAATCATTCATCGGCTGCCTCCTGCACACCCCCTACTGGAACTGAGCCCACAACTTGGTCAGTTATGTGCCCTGACTGGGAAGCGAACCCAGAACCCTCCACAAGCTGAAGCTCTATCCACCGAACCAAACCAGCTAGAGCAGAAAATAATTTCTGAAGGTTATAAATAGTTCAAACTGCAGGATTAAGAAAACAGTATAAAATATGGAAAAATCAAAATGGATAAGTAAATAGTATTAAAGAAGGAGAAATTTACTATTAGCAATTGTTATTAGTAAAACAATAATTCATACTCATTATGCTTACCACCCTATAATTTACAAAGGATATCCAAGTACCTGTACCTTAAGAGAAAAGTTTAAAACCCAAGATCTACCTCTAGGTATCTCTCATAAAAATGCCTTGCTTCCTTTCTTCCAAGATAGGCATTTTGAACACTGCCTAAACAATCCATTCACACCCTAATCAAATTTCTTACTCCCCATTAACGTTGTACTTCACCTAGTTCTTCATGCTTTTTTCCAGTCAATCCATTATTTTATTCAAGTGCAATCCCTTCCTTTTCAATGCCTTTATGTGGTCCTTGCTTTAAGGCATATAAGGAATAACAACTCACAAATCAAACCCTTGTGAATGTAAATTCTCAAGTATCCTATAATACATTCAGTCTCCAACCTTGGTGAAATAATACCTTAGAAACAACTCATTTATATTGTGAGTCTTTCTGACAGAAAATCTCACATAATTTATCAATGCTTCCACAAAAGCAATATTTGGAAATTTAACAATTTATTTCTGAATTTTATTTTGATATTCCACTTGAAATAAATAAAATTCCAAATGCAATCATACATAATGTTACAATGCAATAAGTATTTCTATAAATCAAAGGTTACTTTGATAAAGGATATTCAACATTAATTATTCTAAAAATAATTTTTAAAATTTAATTGTCATAATATATGAATAAAGTCAAAGGAAAGATAATAGATTTAAATTATTTATTAGGATTTTGCTTGGGTTTGCATACTCTACCTGCTTTCCTTTGCCAATACATAAAACAAAGGCTTAATTAAAAACCAAAAAAGGAATGATGATGCCTTAATCAAACATTCATCAACAAGAGTCATCATAAAATATGTTAATTGATGTCCTGATATAAAGCATAATGATACTACAGTACAATTACTGTTAATATGCAAAAGGCCAACAAGAAATGTACCTGGTTGTTTGTGTGCTGCTTAAGAAACCATGGCTGCAAAGTCTAGTTTTTGACATTGTACATACCAGCCAATGTCCTAAATGTTTACAGGTATCAACTCACAGCTATACTAAGAAGTATAAATATAAAGCTTATTTGTCAGATGAGGAAATCAAGGAGCAAAGAAGTTAAAACTTGCCTAATGTCATATAGCTACTAAGTAACAAAGTTGGACTCAAACCCAGATAATTTATCTTCATTTTCTATACTTAACCTTTTATGTCAAACTGAAATAACTTTTCTGTTTAATATTTGTTTAGATAATGTCCTTGGCACACAATTTCTATTTTCATGTCAATATCAGACATTCAATATGTTAAGTAGATAATGGGGGAAAATTAAATGTTCATGTAAATTAAGTTTATCCAAAATGTTATATATTGTGTAAATCCTATACTTATTTATTTTTATGTATGTGGACAAAATTAAAAGGTGCTAATTATTATGAATATATCTAATTGGATATAAGTCCATTTAAATTATATCATTCCATTATCTTTACTTGCTTACATCATTAAACATGATTGGGACAATTCTTTTGCCTATCAAACCAAAAGATGGTAGACAACACAAATATAAAACAATTATGGTCTTTAACTTTAATTTTCTCTCCTACCCTATACTAGTATTTTTCAAATTTTATGATAAACATGAAAACTAGTGTTTTTTATAAAGTCCTGTACTTCACCGTATAAATTTGAAAACAATACAAGATTACTATACTGTATTACATGGAAATGAGGGCACATAAACTAGTGAGAAAAGAAATTTGTCTTTATTTAAGATAGACAGATGGGTAGATGAGACATATAGTGACTAATATGCATTAAGAACTTAACCAAAATCAGCCAATATTTTAAAAAATTATACAAGGAATTAAAATAAGTTGAATAATTGCAGTACTGATGTTCTTTCCCAAAGCGGGTGTCCAAATAAAGGTTTATTGATGTAAATTAAATTTAAACTAATAAAAATATATGGTGCCCTGACCAGTATTGCTCAGTGGTTAGAGTGTCAGCCTAAGCACCGAGGAGTTGCGGATTCAATTCCTGATCATGGGCATGTATCTGTGTTGCTGGTTCAATCCCAGGCCCAGGCCAGGGTGTGTGCAGGAGGCAACCAATTGATATGTCTCTCTCACATCCGTTTTTCTATTTCCCTCCTCCCTCCCTCTTCTCTTCCATCCTGTCTCTAAGAAAATCAATGGAAACATATTCTCTGGTGAGGATTAACAACAAAACAAAAAACAAAAAAATATGGTGTATTAAAGTAATGCTTCTCAAAAATTTCCACAAAAGTTTCTTCCTTAACACAGAATAGTAAAATTCTATGGGAATTAGAACTAGGCTTTAAGTGGCCTATTTTATGCAGAAAACCCATATTTTGGATTTAAATTCATCTCTATAGAAAGATGTGCAAGTTTTATTCTGAAGATTAGCATACTACTGAGACATGATCATGTACATTCCAGATTACATGTTCTTGAGTTGAGAAAGTCTTTTATCAGTGGTAAAAAGGTTTGCTCTCTAATTATTATTCCACACCTTTCTATTGATACCTATTTTCAAATTTTTAGCAGTAATCAGGACATTTGTGGTTGATTTTTTTAAATCTCTTATAATAGACTACTTTTAATCAAATGAAAGAAACCTTCCTAACTCCTTGATCTTTAAGCAAATGCATTTACTCAAGAATAAATAATAACATCTGCCAAGTTCTATCCCATGCACTGGGGATACAGTGTTGAGCAAAACAAACCAACCAATCTTGCTCTCGTGAAACTTATATTTTAAAGAAGTGAGAAGCACTGTCTCTGTGGTGTGTGTGTGTGTGTGTGTGTGTGTGTGTGTAACATAGAATTTGTTAGACGGTCATAAATGCAATTGACAATAAAGTTGATAAGGAGAACAGGTGATGTTAAATGTGTCACAAGGGTTGTCTGGAAAAGGAAAACAGAGTATACTTTTGAATTTGCCCTGAAACATTTTTGGTGGAGTGAAAATCTAATTGGATAACAAAATATTGAGGGAACAAACAGCAAGTACAAAATGCCTGATGAAGAAATAGCTCCTGGTGAAAAGGAAAAAAAGTGGAGGGGGAGGGGTTTGCAACCTAGTTCAGTATCTGGTTAAAACTGTAGTCTTACTTCCCCGGCTCTGACTGACTTGGGCGGAAATGCAGAGCCTAACCCCAGAGCCCTGCCACAGCTGATTTGGGCAGAGCTGCGGGGACCCTTAGGGGCCTGCCACAGGAGGAGATATATAGGTCAGAGCCTCCCCACGAGTTCAGTTCAGGCTTTGGATCCGGATTTCCCCTGCACTAGCAGGTCTGCGAAATAAAGGTTAAACTTTCCTCCCTCAGAGTGCCGGCTGATCGTTCTCCCCTGCATTCTGCCACAGCACTGGCACAGCAAAGAGACCAGTGTGACCTGAGCACGGGGAGGCAGTAGGAGACCTAACTGGAGAGGGAGTTGGGAAAGGTCAGACTGTGTATGGCCTTATAGGCCACTGGAAGGACTTTGGTTTTCTTTGAGTGGAACGGGACTCCTTGGGGAGCTTGAATGATGGTATTACATGTGCTGACGTACATTTTATCAGAAAAATGCTGTCTGTGATTTTGAAAGTAAGCTGAAGGCAGGAAAAGGGCAAGCACTTATGCAGTCATGGCAGTACTCCAGGAGAGAGATGATGACTTAATTTAGAGCATAGCATTAGAAGAGGGTGGTTGGTCCTTGGACTCTTCTTGAAGCATAAATAATAATTTAAGAAATACAGGGTAGAGCAAAAGTAGGTTTATGGTTGTGAGTATGCATAATAGAGTTTATTCTTGGGTGATTATGTATTCATTATTGTATAATTTTCCATATGAACAACTGTAAGCCTACTTTTGCCCCAACCTGTACTTTATTTTTCAAAACACAAAGTTCTCATTATTCACACAAGTACCTGTGGTCCACCATTAGAAATTTCCACAACCAATGCCTTTTAATAATTAGATGAAAATAATCATTGAAAAAAACCTCTCTCAAATATATATTCATTTCCCAATGGAATTACATTTCCTTCTGTTTAATTTTACTTAAAACTTATTTTATAATACTAAAACTAAAACAAAAATGTTTTCTTAGCATTTAAGTTGTCAACCCTTGCCCATATTTACACTTTTGTTTTGCTCATCATTAACTCGTAGTTCTTGGCCTGTAATTGCAATCTCTTCCCTAAGAGAATTTACAATATGTTTTTAAATACATTATCAAATGACATAATGAGACAGACTGGAAAAATAATTACTTTCTAAACACACAAAACACAACATTCGCCTTTACACTTCAGCGAACTCTGCTAACTGGTGGACAATCTGCTCATTATGGTCTCCGTTCTGATTTATAGTGACTTTGAGAGCCTGTGCAGGAGTTCTCATGGCTGGTTAATATAGCCAAAATTAACAGATTGACTCTGCCATGCCCTATTCATTTTCCATGAAGAGATTCAGTTAAAAGGTGCATAGCTTATGATTCTTCATTTCCCAGAGATGAAAGGTAGATCATCACCTAAATTTGATGCAATTTTTCTGTACTTTAACTCACTGGGAATAATTAGTTCGTTTTCTTCATAATAACTGTAAGTCTATGACCATTTAAACTATTTCAATAAAAATAATCCAAAGATATCCTTGGCAATTATACACATACTATAAGCAATGAAGGTAGGGGGAACTTTTCCCATATGCATTCACAGTGCTAGGGGGCTCGAGGCCAGGCCCAAACCTTCTTGATAATTTCCATTCTTCATTCATAGTTTCATATTCCTGAACATATAAAGCATGCTGATTAAAGCAAATGACCCTTAAGAAAAAAATTTCATATTCATATCAAGAGTTGATTTGTTTTTAATTGGTTCATAGTATATATTAATTTGACCAGAAACCTATATTTAAAGGCCACTGGCTATGCAGCTAAGACCACAGTGAAAGAGAGGAAATGCGCGTGATCCTGGGATGAAGGTCAGGGAGGCTAGTTCCAAAAGCCCTTCTTCAGACAGAAGGAGAGCATCACTCCTGCTCCTCCTTCGCAGGGAGGTGTAACTGTGTGTGATTCCCTTTGGCAGCAGAAACATGGGTAGAAGTGATGTGAATTTCTTCTTGTCAGTAGCATAAGAAACTCTCCTGCTTCACCACCCCCCTCTCTCTCCTGAGATAATGGAGGGACATGAAAACACATGTTGAAGTGGGGGTTCGGGAGCCTGGGTCCCTGAATGGCTGAAATAAACAGATGCCTCTTCCAACCATGTTCAGCAAGCAGGCCTGAGCAGCAAACAAGCCTCCGCTGACTGAAGCCACTGAGACTTGTTCCTAAATTTGGTGGTTATACAGTAGTAACTGTATACACGCGGCAAGTAACCATATTATCTACTAAAGAAAACCGGTGGTAACAGGACTGGAGAAAGTAGTTATACTGAGATGTGAAAATGTGCTAAATTGCCCAAAACACAGGAAACGATGAGGCCAAGGAGAGTTTGAGAAAATTGTGGGTTTTATCTGATGGAAGTTTATACTATATTTACTAGTTTATCTTCTTCAATCCATATTAAAGAGAATATGATGGAATAAAAAAAAAAAAACAGTTGGAAGTTGATTACAACTGTTGTTAAAGTCTTGGAGATAAAAGTATATTTTTTATGTTTGAAATATGATAGGTAATAGGGTTTATTCTGGAGAAACAATAAGAGGCTTTGGTCAGAGTATCTCAGCAGCTTCCAGAAAGCATTTTCCCCAAAGTGAAACTACTACTCTACTTAGTTATAGAGCAAATCTTATTATAGTGTTTCCTGCAGTGACACCCTGCTTTAAACACTTCACAGGAGACAAGCATCTAATCCTCGCAAATGGTATCCTCCCAGTTGGGTATTGAGGTTATGCCAATGTAAGATATTTCAGGAAACTGAGGCATAAACAGTTTATGTAATATGCCCAACGTTATACCGGTAGTAATTGGCAGAACTGAGATTTAAATCCAAGCATTTTGGCTCCAGTCTGTGCTTTTGAAAACTATAATCTACTGCTGCTCAGTAAGGATTAGCAGTTAATTTCTTTCAATGCTTTAAATAAAATAACCAGTTCTTATATGAAATCCAGGGTTTTACAGAAGATTGAGCCAGATAGAAGAGAATGACAGACCAAATTCTATGTAATCCATGTACCTAGTCCCTGACTAAATTTACCTGCATTTATCAAGAAATCGGTATGACAGACGTGGATCAGACATCATGGGTTTAATGTACTAGGAAGGTGGTTTGCCCAGAGCCCAGGGGCTCTAGAAGGGTCTGAGTTCCACACTCTTAGAAGTGACAACAGCTAACTTAGATAACCAGAGTCTGTAATTCACTAATTAAGAGGCAGACTGAGTCCTGCCAGGTTAAAGACAAGCTGGGATAGCCTGCCAAACATATGAGAAGCAGCAACAACTTAACAGGGCATACGACCAGGAGAAACTGTTTGGTTCTAAGTCCAAATTGTAGAAATAACTTTCTATTCGCTGGGTGACTGAGTTTTAGCAAATGATTTAACTCCTGTAAGCCACCAAAACTTCAAGATAATAATGCTACCTTTTAAGATCAATAAAGAATTACGTGAGCTGATGTTTTCAAAGCACTTGGAACACTTCCAGGCGTTTTCTAAATGTGACAGGGTCTGAGGACAGCATTAAAAACTTCTTGAGAACTGTGTTTTAAATGCTTATTCTAACATATACCATCAATTTATATATTTAGGTTGAGTTACGCATGTTATTTGACCTGTAACTTCCATTCCCCCTCCCCCATTTTTTTCATTTCCTTTTCACTTCCTGAATGCATGCTAAGTAACTTTATATAGCCCTAGCTGTTAGCACCCAGTGGATAGAGCCTCAGCCTATGGACTGAAGGGTCCCTGGTTCAATTCTGGTCAAGGTCACATGCCCAGGTTGCGGGCTCGATCCCCAGTAGGGGGCATATAGGAGGCAGCCACTCAATGATTCCCTCTCATCATTGATGTTTCTATCTTTCCCTTCCTCTCTGAAATCAATAAAAATATATTTAAATAAAACTCAAATAACTGCATCTGCCCTGCTCTTCAAACCTCCTTATAGAAAAAGATATTGTTTGCTAATAAATAATTTAATTTGTATTAGCTCTTATTAACATTAACTATAAACTCTCTAGTTTTTACATCTCAAAGAAGATTAGTGAATCCCACCCACTTGCTCTGGATAAGGATAATTTTGTTTAAAATGCTGCACAAAAATATTTGCAATAATTTGTGTACAATCTTTTTTTTTTTAATATATTTTGTTGACTTTTTACAGAGAGGGAGAGGGAGTTAGAAACATCGATGAGAGACTAACATTGATCAGCTGCCTCCTGCACACCCCCTACTGGGGATGTGCCCACAACCAAGGTACATGCCCTTGACCGGAATCGAACCTGGGACCCTTCAGTCTGCAGGCTGATGATCTATCCACTGGGCCAAACCGGTTAGGACAATTTGTGTACAATCTTATGCATGTAAGTTATGTAACTGATGGCTTCGTGGTTCCTGATTCTTAGCTATAATGCTGGTTTATGTCATTTCATCATTGGGCAATGACTGTATATTATATATCAGTTAATAGCCCTTCCTATCCGCTGGTTTTGAACCACAGATTGAATACAAACCCATCACCTGTTCTGTCTGGTCCCGTTTCACTGTCCTCTTTCTTCTCCACATACCTGCCCCCTGCTGTTTTATACATTCTGCATTCCTTCCATCACTCCACAGGTTAGCTGTTTCTCCCTTCTCATAAGGTAATTTATCTTTGACGAAAACATGACATGTAGTCAATACCTCTTTTTTCAGAGGAAAACTGAGCTCCCAACTTTCTCTCATTTTTTTGCTAAAATTGCCACATGCCATAACAATGGACTCAGTTTCTCATTTGTTAACTTTTGATATCAGAGCTTAACTTACATGTTTACTTCTATTGACTATTAATGAGGCTTTTTTTTCATTATCTCCTTCAGCTTCTGGTAGCTTATCTACATGGCAACCAATAGCTCTTGTAAATAAAATATACACATAATAAAACCTTTATTATTTGAACTCACAATATTAAAGACAAAATAAATCAATAAAAGTTCATCAGTTGTATCAGCTGGTAAAATGCAAGTACTCTGAGATAAGAAGTTAGTGTGTGCCAACTATAAAGTAATGTAATTATGAACAAAACATAGTGACCAGTACAAAGAAATAACTCAAAAGCCAAAATATGCCATTTAAATGAAACTCCTCATGAACTCGAATTATCTTGTTGCTAATGGTATATGGGAAGTTATGACTTTGGATAATTCAAGAATATAGCAAGGATCTCATTCTCTTGACTGACAGGAGAAAATATATGGTGTGTGTGTGTGTGTGTGTGTGTTTTGTCATTATTAAAATGTATATTCAAAAATAGTAACTTCATGCATTACTCCTTCGCAATGATGTTTTAAATATTATTTAAATTTGTTAGAGGGCTCTTATGGGAGTAAAATTTTAAAAGGCCAATAGGAATTCTAATTTTTTTTTTCAGAATGGCTAGCAGCAGGACTAATTCTAAGTGCTATGTTCACACCTCATATTTGAACCTCACAGGTAATTGCCCAGCACAATGGAACACAGCACAGCGGTGGGCATGGTACCTTTCCCTGTACTGAGCTCAAATTGCAGAACTTCAATTTGGCCTGTTGCTTCCACTTTTCCTGCCATTTGTCCATTTTCCCCTTAGTTTACTAAATGCAGATTAAAGAAACCACACCTAGCCAGACTATAAAATCATTATCAACTATAGCTTACTACTTGTTTCCTTTACTTAGACAAAGCGATTAACGATAAGAGAATATAAATGCATTACTCCAGTGAGGTGACTAGAGTCAATTCTAGTACGCAGGTACTCCATCATGTTGGGCTGTTACCCCCAGGATGGTGAAGTTAGTGTGAAGAATATGATACCTTTATAAAAAATAGTTTTTGTTATTTAGCATTTATTTTCACAAGTTCTATTTACCCACTACTACTGACACCCTACATTTTTGTCCTTACGATTGAAATTGTTGGTTTGAAATTGTCCTTATGTTGAATATTGGCATATAGTAAAATATGGCAATAACAGCAAGCATAAATTGCATCCCATATAATTTTAAAAAGGCCCTGAAAAGTACGAAATAAAAATACCTTGTTAGCTATTAAAATTTCATTTCAGTTGATATATTTGCCTAATAATTTTAAGTCTCTAAACCCAAATGTCCAACTGGTTTTTAAAAAATGAAGTGTGAACCGTTTGGTAAAATCATAAGCAAACAAATAAAAAACCCTGAAGGAAACCTCTAGGAAATCATTGGGTTTCACCTGCATTTTCTTATCATCTTGAGTGTTCTATGTCATTTCCAAAAGCAGCACCTACCTCCCCCCCAGAGAAAAGTCTCTGTAACCCATTAATAGGAATACATAATGAATAAAGTATAAAAATATATTTCGTGACACTGCAAATAAAGTGTATTGGTGTAAGTTTTCCCTGTTAGGAACAGAATGCAACAAAGAAAAGAATAGCTGAAAGCAATGTCATCACTCACTGAGGAATTCTGACTCCATCCACTGAATTACCAGTAACCAAAATCCACATCACCTGCTCCTTTTGATAAGGTAGAGGTCAACATAGAAAAACCCATCTTTTTATCTATCTATCTAATTGCATATTTGTGTACAAAAAAAAAAGAAAACCTTTTAGATGTATATCTCAGGATTAAAGACACTAGTAATTCTGTATTTGAATATTCCATAACAAAAAGTTAAAATATTTAGCCCGCTGGCTTGGCTCAGTGTTTGAGCATTGACCTATGAACCAGGAGGTCACAGTTTGGTTCCCAGTCAGAGCACATGCTTGGGTTTTGGGGTCCATCACCAATAGGGAATGTACAGGAGGCAATTGATCAATGGTTCTCTTTCATCATTAATGTTTTTTTTCTCTCTCTTCCTCTCCCCTCTTCTCTGAAATCAATAAAAATATATTTAAAAAAGAAAATATGAGAGAAAAAAACAAATGTGTAAGTAAAAAGATTCATGAAATATTGTTTGTGAAAGAATCTTCTTCAGCAAGACTTAGATACTATAATTACTATAACTGATCAATTTCTAGTCACTTCCCCTGTTTTTAGGAGGCAGCTGTTAGATTCTTATAAATTAACATTCTAAGGCCAGTCATTTAAACTGATTGACACTAGTTTTCATCACCTCTAATAGGGGGATGGTATTCATCAATTTCTTATTACAATAATGAATACTATATGTGGTTTGGGGTGTAAAAGGATTTTGAAATTATGCAGCAGTACACATTTGTAAGACAGTGATATTTTTAAATGTCTAAATTTATGTTTACATTACAGAATTATATTGTGCCAGTGACTAAGCAAATTTTAATAGCCCTCATTACATAACAACATAATTACAGTTTATTGTTATAGATGGAGTAAATTCTAGAGAATTCTGAAGTTGTGAATATATCTTTTCCAAAGTTTTACATGATCAATAGTGGATAAAGGAATGTAGTTACTGGTCTTTTGTAGTTACTGGTCTTAGTTTGAAGGTGACTCTTCATTTGAAAAGTTTATGGAATATGGCCTTACCAGTGTAGCTCAGTGGTAGAGCATCGGCCCACCCAGCAAAGGGTCACAGGTTCAATTTCCGGCCAAAGGCAGGTACCTGAGTGTCCGATTAGGCCACTCCTGGACCATGTGCAGGAGGCAACCAATCACTGTGTCTCTGACATTGATGTTTCTCTCTTTCTCTCTCCTCCCCCCAAACACTACCTCCATTCTGTCTAAAACTCAATGGAAAAAATATCCTCTGGTGAGGAAAAAAAAAATGTTTACGGAATATTAATTCTGTAATCCTATAATCCTATATAATAAAGAGGTAATATGCAAATTGACCATCACTCCAACACACAAGATGGCTGCCCCCATGTGGTCAACGATGGCCACCACAAGATGGCCAGCAGGGGAAGGCAGTTGTGGGCGGCCAGGCCATCAGAGGAGGGCAGTTAGCAGTGACCAGGCCAGCAGGGTAGGACAGATGGGAGCAACCAGGCCTGCAGGGGAGGACAGCTAGGGGCGACCAGGCCAGCAGGGGAGGGCAGTTAGGGGTGACCAGGCTGGCAGGGGAGAAGTTAGGCAGCAATCGGGCTGGCAGGGGAGTGGTTAGGGGGTGATCAGACTGGCAGGCAGAAGCATTTAGGGGCAATCAGAAAGGCAGGAATGAGAGCAGTTGGGAGCCAGAAGTCCTGGATTGTGAGAGGGATGTCCCAGATTGAAGAGGGTACAGGCTAGGCTGAGGGACACAACCCCCCACACACAAATTTCGTGCACCAGGCCTCTAGTCTGTATATATAATATTACTGATAATTTTGGCCTTTTAAAATTGTTTTAAGTTTTACAACCAAATATTTTTGGTTTGTTAGTTTCACAGATATAGAGCTGATATATTTAATCATATGACATTTTCTGAACTATGTATTATTTTGTATCTCTCTATATGCATATTTACTTTACTTGTGAATAAAAATTTTTCCACAACCATTGTTTATTTTGGCAAAATTTTTAAGTTAATAATAATTTATTATGAATCAAACTAAATCATGAGAATCATTAATTCTAATATGTTCAGAGAAATAAGAATTGTTTCTTATAACAATTTCAAAGTTACAAGATAGCAGCATAATAAGCAATATTCAAGGTATTATAAGAACATATTTTGTTTTATTTGAAATTATATCCATGTTATGGAGACAAGGAACATATTTAGTGTTATTAAAAATAAGTGAAATATTTCAGTAGTTCAAATATTTTGTTTTAAAAAGTGTTATAGAATTATCACTAAAACTTATTTTAGTTTCTTTTAAATTTACTTTACTAATTATATGTCAAAATTCTAGTTCATCCTTTTAGGACAATTTATTATCTGCATTTAGTAAGAATTCAACATGGTTACTCACTACATTTTCAGCAAGTAAGAGATAAGATATTTGATAAGATTTAAAGTTTGACTGAAGTTACAACAACAACAAATTACCAGATATTCAGTACTGAACAAGTATAATTAACCCTGCTAAAATCACAAAAATTGTATTATAAGTATAAGCAGCTCATAGAAAGGCTCTTACCAATTGATATTCAAGATATTTTACATGGCAAACATTCTTATGTATTATACCATGAAGGCTACACTGAAAAAAATTCAGAAACATCTCCTAGTTAACTTTATTTTTATGTGTGGTTACAGATTTTGCAATTTATGATGTTATCTAGATGGCACCTCCTTAATTAAGGCATAATTTATTCTTGTATCTTAATAATTATAAAATGGGTCTAATTTCTAAATGGTAATATATACTACTTGTTTATATGCAGAAGCACTTAAAAAGTAACTCATAGAACTAAATTTACCCAAGGCACACCCTCAGAGGTAATTTTGTAAATAGAATCTGTTATCTTAAGCTCAGACCAAAGCTTGCCTGCCAGGTGCCACTTAATTAAAGCTCTTCTTATGAAAGTAAATATTAACCAACTCCTCAATGCTTCTGAGAAACTGGTTCTCATTAAACTACTCCACTATATCCACAGACACAACTTGGGAAGTTCGTTTGCAATGGATTCTACAAGCTGAGTTAGCTCTGTTATTTGGTCACAGAAACACTTTGCTCTTATTGTTAGTGATTAGGTGCTATTAGCTCAAAGCCAAACTGCAAGGAAAAATAGAGTATTGTCAAGTTGCTAGAAACTGGAGATCAATATTTCTTGACAAAAAAGACAAATGCAACTTTTACATTCCTAAAAAAATGTTTATAAAATAAATAGTTTTAAAATTGTCTACCCCCAGCCACTGTAGCTCAGTGGTTGAGCATCAGTGTATGAACTGGGAGATAACAGTTTCATTCCCAGTCAGGGCACATGCCTGGGTTTCGGGCTGGATCCCCAGTAGGGGGCAGAGAGAAGGCAGCAAATCAATAATTATATCTTATTATTGATGTTTCTCTCCTTTTCTCTTTGAAATCAATAATAAAAAAAAATATTTTAAAAAATCACTTTCATTTGTCCATTGTCATTTAAGAAAAGCATGTCCATCATAATGTTTCTAAAACACAATAAAGTAATATTTCAGGTATTTATATACATACTAGAGGCCCAATACATGAAATTCATGCATGGGTAGGGTCCCTAGGCATGGCCGGCAATCATGGCCAATCTACAGGGCGAGCAGTGGGGCAATCAGGGCCCCCACTCACACCCACCTTAGCTGGACTAGCGCCACCCACTTGCTGGCCCTGTCCCCTGCCACTGATGCCTGTCGGGGCCTGCAGGCTGGGGGCAGCTCCTGTGTTGAGCATCTGTCCCCTGGTGTTCAGTGCACGTCACAGCAACTGGTCATTCCACAGGTTGTTCCACCTTTCGGTTGATTTGCATATTAGGGTTTTTATAGTTGGCTGATATAGTTTACATTTCTTCAAACTGTTCTAAAGTAAGTATATACAGTTATGGGAAAAGCTATTTATCTTATTATTTTGTGTGTCTCTACTGCCTAGAGTTTTTAAATCAACCTAATTATTTATACTAATATCCTAGCCCAGTGGTTGGAAAACTAATTAGTCAACAGAGCAGCGAGCCGCATGTGGCTCATGAGACACAGTTTGCCAACCACTGCCCTACCCAGTTTGACTCAGTGGATAGAGTGCTGGCCTGCAGACTGAAGGGTCCCAGGTTCTATTCCGGTGAAGGGTACGTGCCTGGGTTGCAGGTTCACTCCTCAGTAGGGGGCGTGCAGTAGTCATCCAATCAATGATTCTCTCTCATCATTGATGTTCCTATCTCTCCCTCTCCCTTTCTCTCTGAAAACAATCAAAATATATTAAAAAAAGAAAGTTGCCATCTTTAAAAAATATGAAAGTGTCTGTGTATGCACCTTTCAATCATAATGCATTAATTCAAGAGAAACATACCATCTTCCAAATAATGGTTTAAAATAAAAAGAAATTTCACTAAATAATTTTTTAAGTCATCATTTTTCAAAAAAAGGGTATTATGATCTAGTGAAGAGACATGGTTAGCTAAGTTATTTATATTCTCTAAAATATTCAGACTATCAATGGTAATGTAAGTAAGGTAACTAACACAGAACCTGATATATAGTATTCAATTCATTTATTTATTTGTAAAATATGTATGAAAACTTTTGCCCCCATCATCTCATAGGGATATTATGAATATTCTTGGAAGATGTTTCAGAATTAGAAAGTAAATATGATTTATTCTATTTTTAAGTAATTTAATATAGATCAGCAAATAATGAAAATGCAGTAAGCAATTTTTTTTCAATGTGTCTTGTTTGGACATAATTTTAGGAAAAGAGATTACATTTTTTCACATTCTTTTATCTCTCTACCTATCTGTTTATCTTGCTTCCTTAAAACTCAATAATTTCTCTTAGCATAATGTTCTCCCAGTCCATCCATGCTGTCACAAAGGGTAAAATTTTCTTCCTTTTTATAATAGAGTGCTATTCCATTGTGTAAATATACTATACTGTTCTATTCACTCATCTGCTGATGGACACTTGGGCAGCTTCCAAATCTTGGCTATCCTGTAAAATAAAAGGCTAAAATGCAAATCAACTGAATAGTGGACAGACCGGTCTCTATAATGAACACTGACCACCAGGGGCCAGATGCTCAACACAAGAGCTTCCTCCTGGTGGTCAGTGTGCTCCCACAGGGGAAGCGCTGCTCAGCCAGAATCAGGGCTCACAGCTGGCAAGTGCAGCAGCAGGTGCAGGAGCCTCTCCCACCTCCACGGCAGCGCTAAGGATGTCCCATTGTCAGCTTAGACCTGCTGAGCGGGCCTAAGCCATCACTCAGACATCCCCTGAGGGCTCCTGGACTGTGAGAGGGCACAGGCTGGGCTGAGGAACTCCCCCCTTAAGTGCAAGAATTTTGTGCACTGGGACTCTAGTTGTAAATAACGCCAGTCAGAGAAAGACAAGACCTATATGATTTCACTCATAGTTAGAATTTCATGAACAAACTGAAAAGGCACAAAACTCTGACAGAGGGAAGGGGTGTTGAGGGAGGTAGAGGGATTGAACAAATTTTAAAAAAAGAGAGATAAAGAACTCATGCACATAGACAACAGTGTAGTGACTGCTTGGGTGCATGGTAAGACTGGTGGATGGAGCTCGCAGAGTGTACAAGGGGGGAAATGGTAATAGGAAAAAATCTATATATATAAAAGGCTAATATGCTAAGTGGCTGTCCATCTGACAGGTTTCTATGACATGCACTGG
Source organism: Corynorhinus townsendii (assembly GCA_026230045.1). Classification (NCBI taxonomy): domain Eukaryota; kingdom Metazoa; phylum Chordata; class Mammalia; order Chiroptera; family Vespertilionidae; genus Corynorhinus; species Corynorhinus townsendii. The sequence continues at coordinate 91,590,242 of JAPDVU010000002.1, forward strand.
CCACCAGGGGGCAGACACTCAATGCAGGAGCTTCTGTGATATACACTGGCCATTTACAGGGAAATGGCATCACAGACATGGCACCCACAAAGCTATACTCGGCTTCCCCCAAGTGGGACACAGGACACACCACCACCCCAGAGCAACACCCCACCAAAACAAAGCCAATGCTGCAAAGAACCTATGGCATAAGATGCGGCTCACAGCCCAGCCCAGCCTGAATACCGTGGCTGTGGGAGCTGGGTACTGACATCACGTAGCAACACCTGGCTTCTTCTCCCTACTGACTAGCCTCCTTGGAGTTTCTTCAGCCCAGGAACACGACTTGCTTTATAACCAGGTGGAAACATTTGACACTTTAACCAAATGTCTGTGAAGTGTTTTCCTGTGCCTCATCTCATTTGATCTTCACAGAAGTCCTGGAGTAGGTAGAGAGGAGACTCGGTAGAATCCTATTTCCTTTTCATTAACTGGAAAACAGGGATTTAGAAAGTTTAGAAACTTGACCTGACTGAAAAGAAGTAAGAAATGGTGGACCTTGAAAATGACTTCAGGTTTTCTCACTGTGCAGAATATAGTCAAACACTGCTGCAGTTAAATATTTTACCCTTTGTTCTCTCTGCATGATCTAGAATAATAATTTGCCTCATGATGATATTTACTGTTGTGTTGTTGACAATTACCTGAAAGAGAAGTTGGGGTGCTTCAGTGGGCTGGAAAACGTTTAGCTAAATCAGAAAGCAGGTCTAATTAAGCAAGTTTATTCAATATAGTAGTATATAAAAAGCTAAGTTGACTCACACACGCACAATACACATAAAGCTCTCTCTGGTGCCAATTGCACATGTGTGTTTCGATCTATCATTTTCGATCATGAATTTGGTTGAAACTTCTATTATAGAGAAAGGGCAAATAGCAATAGTAAAATATTTTGTCTAATTAATTTCTTTTCAATGGCACAAATTTGTGCACTGGGCCACTAGTATATAAAATAAAGGAATACAAACAATAATTTCTGAGAGTCAAGGATATTTTAAACTTATCTTAAAATATTATTTGAATGTTGTTAGTACTGTTTCTTGTAATTTTAACTGCATAAATTTTATTTTAATATGTAAATTAAGTTCTTATCACTGTGAAAATTGTAATTAATTTTTATACATTAATAACATTACATCTAAGAATTCATATAAATTCACTGACAAATTACAAGAAAATTTGTTAACAATTTTAACTTTCTGTTGGTAATCTAAGATAAATGCAAAGATAAAAGTCTGCTTATGAAAATAATGGATTTCAGGAGTCTACAATTAATTTGAAACACCCTGTGATATTAGGACAAAAATAAATTATTTTCAACCATATTACTCCATATGACCTATTATTTTATGCAGGGACATTTAATCTCTTCCTTTATCTTGAAAAAATTGTAGAAGTACTGCATAACAAATCACTATGTTGTATCTAACTTCATCAATATTAGATTGAATAAATTTATATGTTACTTAGGAACTGACCTTAATTAAAATCTTTGAACATTCTGTTAAATCACTGGTTGAAGACTTCTATTTGCAAATTTTCCTAGGCTTAGGCAATTTATCTTTGTGAGCATTAGAGTTTTTATAAAACAATAGTAATTCCTACAGTCAAAGTGTGGAGAAAACAATGCTATTTAGCAGTTTAAAATGAACTTTGTTTTAAATATATCTTGGTTCAGAGAAAGATATTAAAAGTGTTTTCCTAATAGTTCTGTATTTTAAATAGAGGAGTAAATACTCTTGTGGGGTCTTTAAGGATCACTCAAGCACAGCTGCAGAAATGCCACTTAGAGAGGTATATGAAATGAACGAATTTATTTTCTTTACTGGTCCTAGGGAAGGGAGGAGCCGCATGCCATACAAGGGACCACTTGGTAGGAGCCCCAAGTATTTTTATGGAAGTGGGGGTCAGAAGTTAAACAAAATGCATAAGAGGATTTCAGTAGTGTGTTTGAGTGTCACTAGGTCACAGTCAGAGGAGAGTAAGAAGGGGACTTTTGAGGGGCCAGTCTTATTACACTGGCACCCCTGGTCACTTGGTGGATGCTCATGGTCTGTTGATGGGGATATTGAGATACTAGAAACATACAAAGTTTTAAAGTTTTACAATACAAGTGCCAACTTGGTATGCATTTAAAAAATAACTCTGACCATTGTAATAAGCACAGTTCTAAGAAAATGTAATCCCTATGTTGTGATAAAGAGAATAATGAATGTACAAGTAGAATAAAGATTCAAAAAATATATCAGGCTCATATTTAGATGGATATATGAGTTCAATATAAGTTTGCACATTCTTTTTTTCAGATTGCTTTCACTAGATAATCAATCCTGCAAAATAAAAGCATAATATGCAAATCAACCAAATGGCGAAAGGACTGGTCAGCGGGGGGCGGGGCCAGTGAGAAGGGGGGCGGGGCCAGTGAGAAGGTGGTCCCAGGCCAGCCAAGGCATCTGCGAATGGGCAGAGGGAGGGGATAGTGATCGGGAGGCAGCTGTGATGGAGGGGCGATCTGAGGGGCAGGTTTGGCCACTCGCTGGGCGGCTCTGTTCCCTGATTGGCCCACCCAGTTGCCTCCTACAGAGGGAGCCCAGACTGCGGCTTAGGCCCACTCCCCAAGAGAAGTGGGCCTAAGCCATTAGTCAGACAACCCCAAAAGGCTCCCGGACTGCAAGAGGGTGCAGGCTGGGCTGAGGGAACCCCCCCAAGTGCATGAATTTTCATGCACCAGGCTTCTAGTATAAAATAAATAAGAACAAAGTTCATAAGTTGTATTCTTATGGAACAACTATACATGCAATTATTGTAATAAGCAACACAAGTATGTTCTCCATATTTTTCAAAGTAAGAGATCTGAGAGTAACTTTGGTTAGAAGTTGTAACAAATAAGAGAAAACCCAGATGCCCTAAAATGCTGAAGTTTGCTAATCACAGAAATAATTGAAAAATCAATAAAACACATACCAGGAGTCTTGCATAAATAGACTAGACAGTCAATAAAGTGGTAAAAATGCAGTGGTCAACAGAGATTGAAGGTTTGCAATTCCACTGTATGTTAGAACATTTTCAACTTTATTGTGAAATAGTGAGGGACAATATAAGTTGAGCTATATTCATTTACTTTTATATTTTAATGTTTCTTTAAATTATTTCTTTTATTTTATGATTTGGATATTTAGCATTCTATTCCCTACTGGCATAGTACAAGGAAAGTATTATTTGCCTATTAAATTATTTTTAAAAGAATCAGTGAGTGATTTACTTGTCTTATAAGTCACTATGGAGTAGATGATAACTTATTTATAAGTTACTTTGTTACTCTTTTGCCTTGAGAGCATCATTTATATATATAATAGCCTAAGCGACCAAACAAACAAATGAATGACCCAACAACTGGTCATTCAGTCACTATGATAACACTGACCACCAGGGGGCAGATACTCAATGCAGGAGATGCCCCCTGGTGGTCAGCGCACTACCACAGCCAACCTCCTGTGGCCCCTCCCCTTGGCCAGCCTACCTCTTGTGGCCCCGAATGACCCCAATTGCCAGCCAGGCCAAGGGACCACACCCACGCACGATTTCGTGCACTGGGCCTCTAGTTCCCTTATAAAAGTTACATTGTATTTTTCTTTTCTGAATTAGTTAACTGAACTAGTCATCTGTTCAACTATAAACATAAACTTGTCACTGACTGATTACCTCAGTTTATGAACATAAAGATGCTAAGATTTAGGGGGGAAATCTGTTTTTCTCAAAATCACATTACCATGAAAAATAAGGTTATTATGAAGGTCACATTTAGCCTCAGAAACTTAGGTTGAGAATCCTACAAACTTTAAATAATAAATTTCATTATATTTTAAATAAAATCTATTACAAATCTGTAACTGGTTTAAAAATTCTAAAACTTCATCCTGAAATGAATATGCCATTGCAGTATTAATTTTAAAAATAACCTCAATATACTTGCATTCATACATGCAATCTTTATTCAAAGTATGACACATCCTATTCAATGTCTTACACTATTTACTGGTGTAAGTAAAGGCTATACCAGTAGCAGAAAGTGCAAGAGAGGGACAAGTTTAGCCATAAAAAAATTACAAAAATGTTAATAATTGTGTTTACAATGTTAAATTGACTTGATATAAGAGTATGTTTTAATTACTGCACTGTCTTTATATTTCATTACCTTGATGGCTATGTCCTGACTGATTTCCTCTTGAGACGGTAATGATCATGAATAAAGACATCTACACTTATAAAACTATTATGGTAAAACCCTAGTCTCAACTGAGCTAGTCCCTGAATAATTGGCTATTTAATTCATATCACCGTAGAGATAAGAATAAATGAATTAAATTTAAAAATATTTTCTAATAGCTAACTTAAGCTAAGATATCAATTCTCATTCTTTTACTATTCAAACCAGACCAAACTACATTCTGACACATGGATTAAATAATTGGAAGACACCAACAAATTATTACTCTATAAACCTCCTGATAAAGAATGGAGATTTGTTATGGATATTTCTCCAGTTATAAATTAGAGTTGAAGTGACATAATAAAGCATATCAGCTTTGAAACAAGTACAATGTTTTCAATGTTCTGGCCAAATTATATGAAGTGAGGAATCACAGGGTATTTGAGAAAAATAGAGAAAAGCTGACAAAAATACATTATCATATCTTGTGTACAGATTTCTTACTTGATCTCTGGGAATTTTCCAGCATCATTTTTCCCTAGTGCTCTTCAGTTGATAAGAACGCATATGCTGGTCAAGAACCACTTGTGTGAAGAGGCTATGTGAATTCAGCATTGGTAGGCAAATAGGTGATTTCTAATGTAGGGTCACATGAATTGAACTATCACTATCATGGGAGTTGAGTTTTTAAATGCTTTTTTTATGAATTTAGTAAATTATATGGGACAAAGGGGGAAATGAAAGTTATTTTCCCTTAAATGTATAACTACCTAAATACAGGAAATGAAATGGGGAAAATAAATCAAATGGAATAAAAATGGTATATAGTTAAGAGGGGCAAACAATCTATATTAAATTAAAATTTAAAAAAAAAGAATTTAAAGATTATTGAATAAGCAGGATTTGTTATATATTCTTTCTGTATTTTGGCTAAACTGAAGAGGACAACCATTTCCAGGAAAAATAAGGCAGAATGTCCTATTTCCCAGATGCCATGTTTAGCTCAATGGGGCCCAAACATTGAATGGTGTCCTGGCCCAGCACCACTATTGCAGTATACATCACTTAGCATACATATATTTTGGTATATCAATAGAAAAATTATCCTAAGAAAAAAAAGTAAATTAAAACAGGAATCACATGTAAATACGGAAGACCATTTCTGTTGGTGGGTAAATTCATTTTCAACTCTCAATATCTGATATGTACTCTCTGACAAATTACAATTGATTTTTGAGAAGGAACTGAATAGAAAATTATCTATTTATAATGATAATTTCAGTCCCAGCAGTAAGTTCATAAGTAAACAGATATAAATGGTCTTCTCTATAATTCTCTTTTATTTCTTAGCAATAAGAAGTTGTTTCTACTGCCCTCATGATGAAACACTAGATGGCCCCTCATTGGCTTATTTATGGGCTTGTATCTTTGGGGATCTAATCCCAAACTTGACTCACAACAAGTTAGGAAGAGGAATTTGCTGGTATATATTTATGACCTATGTGTGATTTATCTAAATACCATTTTCCTCTGACTAGTCATAAAGTTTATAAGACTAACCTAAGGCTTTGAGACACAAATTAAACTCAACCTGCTTGTTTATCCTACTATCTTTCCCCACTAAGCTTATTAGACATATTAAACTATACAATATATTAAAAATATATTTTTTAAAAATATATTTTATTGATATTTTACAGAGAGGAAGGAAGAAGTATAGAGAGTTAGAAACATCTATGAGAGAGAAACATCGATCAACTGCCTCCTGCACACCTCCTACTGGGGATGTGCCCACAACCAAGGTACGTGCCTCCAACTGGAATTGAACCTGGGCCCCTTCAGTCCGCAGGCTGATGCTCTATCCACTGAGCCAAACTGGTTTCGGCAATATGTAGATATTTTAAAGAACACTATTGAATATCTAGGTCACATGGAACATCTAGAATCATTCGTATATTTTTAAAATCAATAATTAAATATAATTTCTGGAGCTCCTAATTATTGTCCTCTTTGTATTAATGAACCTGACAACAAACTGTCTTCCAGGTTGCAGGGTAAACATGGGCTATTTATAGGAAATGTGACATTATAAGTAGCCCATGTCCCTAGACCAGCTGAACTCTCAAAAAGTTATCAGAAGCTCTGGAGTCTAGTTTCAGCTTTGCTATTCGCATAGGATACAGGCAGATTTTTAAAAATTCAGTTGCATTATTAACTAATAAGAAAAATATGAATTAGCACTGTTCAATAGAATTTTCTACAATGTTGGAAACGGTCTGTATCTTTATGGTAACCAATAGCCACATGTGGTTCTTGAAGACCTAAAACAGGTCTAGTGTGCTTAAGAAATTAAATTTTTAATGCAATTAATTTTAAATAATTAAATTGTCAATATGGGTGGTAGATAGCAGGGGAAGTGCAGATAGTATTTGACCACATTTCTAAGAAAGAGCAAAAAAATTACGGATAGTTATGATAAACGTAGCATTTTTTAATGAGTCTCTAATAAAAAAACATGTTTTATACATAGGCATGTCCCTAGAAAAATGTACAACCTTAATTAAGGCTTAAAGGTATAAAGAGCCCAAGCTACATGAAAAATCAGAATAAAATTAATATTAAGCATCAATTTGCAGAGGAAAATAGAAGAAGTCATATAGCCATGTTAAATGAAAGGAATTTTTAAAAGTATGGTTCAATTTTCTCCAGGTAGTATTATAAATTATTGAATGTATATGGAATTCAGGACTTTTTAAAATTTAGCTGGCTCAGAAGCCTCTTTTTCTCCTGGCTCTGTCCCTGGTAGAAGTCAACAGTATATGATGGGGAGCTACTCATATGATATTAGTCTTTGGTTTGGGTTTGAAATTTGGGCTTCGAGTCATTTACAAGAGCAAACATTTCAAGAACTCCATAGATTTTAAAAACTGACCTTACTAAAAGCACATGGTTTTATAAAACAAGATGGTATTATAAGTATCACAACTCTAACAAAACTAACCTAGCTTCTATTTTTTAAAAATCCTTATAGGTCTATTCCATTAAAGTATACTGTCATTCAGAGAAGGTTTAATAACTGTAAATATATTTTGGTGCATGATTTCTACACATTAGGAAAAATAAAAGCTGGTTTTCCTTTTTTGGTTATGCTTAAAAATGGATTTCCTATACTGAACGCCAATATTAACTTTCTTTTATTAGTTAAAGGTTAACAATTCATATTATTTAGAGTTCATCGTGGATCTACTAAAAATTGTCCTTAAAAATAATTTGAATCTTCCTATTCATAATGAAATCATAACATTCTTGACAGATTCTTGCTATCAAAATAACATGCAATGCATGCACACACTATATAGCTTTTTGCATAATAAAATTAGTTTTTTAAACTCTTGATCCAGGGTTTTTTTTTTCTACACACACACACACACACACACACACACACACACAATATTGACAGAATAACTGACATCTAAAATCATCTAAAAATACCAACAAATAGGAAAAATAAAGCAACATATATAATAAAAATATTATAAACTCTACTCATTTTTGCATTCATTGAATTTGTCTTAGAATGATATAAACTTATGGTAATAAACCATAATGTTTCATTATATTTGACATGTTACAAATTTAAGGAAAAAATACAGACTTATAAAGACAATTGTTGTAATTGTCTTACTGTTAACTATGTATGCCAGATATGGTTAATACAAAAATAGATAAATTAATAAAAATAAAAATAGTAGCATAATTTAAAGCATAACATAAAATACCTAAGCTAAAGACATTTTTAAAGACTGTATTTTTTAAAAACATGCATACAATAATTTTGCAAAAGGAAATGTTAAAAATTTTACATTTCAAGTTCTGAACTAGCTAATTTATGATCCTCTTCTAAAGCACTTATAACCTTAAAATGCACCATATTATTTCCTTAATACTTTTTCCCAGACTCTACCCACTAGGAATGAGAGTTGATCCTGTATAGTTTATTGCTGCAGTCCCAGCTTCTAAATCAGAGCCTCCCACATAATTAGGGAACAATAAATATTTTAAGTATAAAAGATAATTACTAACCACATTAATTCTATCTATTAAAGCATAAAAAAACATTACTATACACAAATTCTTAAAACTTATCAACAATGGAACTATCCAAATGCAGTGATTTTATGTATAAAACTCATTGTATTAAGTCAAAGGTAATTCACACTATTCTTATTTAACTTGTTAAAATGATAGTCTATGGTAATGCATATTTGTTATTACAGACTCTGAAATTTATTACTTTTCTTCTGCAATTATTAAGAAAACAGGGAACTAAAGATTGAAAGATAATGCAAATATTATGTAATTCTTTTAAAAGAAAAAGAATGGCATTTTTACCTATGGGTTAGTTTTATATTTAAGAAAAACAGAAAGTTTTAAATTTGGGGTAATTTATAGTATTTTTATTCTAAATTCACTTTTACTTATAACTAGAACTAAATAAATATACACTAAGCTTATGCGTGTCATGACATTGATCCAATATGCATGTAATTCATAGAATAACACTTTTCAATTATGAAAATAATCTTATTTATTGTAAAATTATTTTTATCTTTATTATTGATGGTATTATAGATGCCTCCTCCTTTTTCTCCCCATTGCCCCTTCCACCAGGTTCCTGCCCCACCCCAGGCCTTCATCATCCTATTGTCAGTGTTCATGGGCAATGCATATAAATTCTTTGGTTAATCTCTTCCTGCCACTTTCTCCTCTTCCTCCCACACCCTCTGGTACCCTCTTTCCCTCTAAGATTCATCAGTCTGTTTCATGTTCCCATGTCTCTGGTTCTATTTATTTCACCAGTATTTTTTGTTCATTAGATTCCACATATAAGTGAGATCGTATGATATTTGTCTTTCTCTGACTGGCTTATTTCACTTAGCATAATAATCTGCCCCACTTCTAGGAATATATCCTAAGAATCCCAAAACACCAACCAGAAAGAATATATGCACCCCTATGTTAATAGCAGCCTTATTTACAATAGCTAAGTGCCCATTAGTAGATGAGTGGATAAAAAAGCTGTGGTACATTTACACAATGGAATACTATGCATCTGTAAAAAAGAAGGATCTATTACCCTTTGAGACAGCATGGAGGGACCCTGGAGAGTATTGTGCTAGTTTTATTTTCATGATACCTTAAATCAGTAGGATATAAATCAGTTTCAAAAACTGAAAGAATTCACTAATTGTCCTTTTATCTTAAATAAAATAAACATTTTCCCTGTATATGTATATATTTGTTATATAATATTTTATTACTATAAAAAGAAAGTATCAAATAAATGGTGAAAAATAGGATGCACATAAAAAATAGATAAACCCATATGTAGAAGAATCAACTGCAAATTTCAGTTTCCCATTATTTTGAAACTCTCATAGACTAATTTCTTACAATTTAATTTTTTAATGTTCCTGCCCAATGTACAATGTAATTGAGTAAGAGTTATATAATATTTCACACACACACACACACAAAAAAGGTTTAAAAAGAGATGAAGAAGATGGTGGCATAGGTAAACACCTAAACTGCTGCCTCACACAATAACTTCAAAACTACAATTAAAAGACAAAACGGACATCATCCAGAACCACAGGAAGGCTGGCTGAGTGGAAATTCTACAACTAGAGGGGAAGAGAAAAGCACTCTTAAAATTGGGGTGGGGAAGAGGTATATTTTAACCCAAGTTAATGATATTCAACATTACCTATATAAAGAAAAGTAATGAGTTTTAAAAATATTTTATTACTATTCATTGGAAATAGACAATATCCAGAATCAAAAAACAATGATTAATAATGATAAATTACTCAAGAAATCCCCTTTTCTTGCTTTTTAAACAATATAGACAGATAAGAGCACTGTTTGTTAATTTTATTCTAATAAATATCACTCTGAAGCCTTTGACAAACAACCAAATCCAACAATACAATGTCAGTTAACTTACCCAGAAGCTATTTTCTTTTGTTTTCTTTTTTATTTTTTTCTATTTAAGAAGAAAAATACATGGAAATCATACTATGGATGGGCTGAATTCAGATCAGTTTTATAAACATTTGTTGATTATTAAAGTTGTGTCACCCACAGGTAGGTGCCAAGATAGCATGAATACAGCATCACTCTTTGTCCTAAAGAATACCATCATCAGGTGGGTAGTCACATAAAAGACCGTGATGTTTTATTGTGGTAAATGCCATGTTAGCTACCTATGGGATAATAGAGGAGAACACTTAGCTCTGTCTGAGACTTCATGGAAGGTGTTCTCAGATACATAATTCCCCAAAAGAGCTAAATCTATATTAAAAATGAGTTAGCCAAAAAATGACGTTGGAGTTTTAACATCATAGCAAAGAATATTCTTGAGTGATTTTGTGGTACTGTCAAATGGGATCTCTTAGGGTTGCCGAAGGAAGAATGCATGAGGCCAAAGTGGTGAGGGGTTATGAATTTATTACATCATCTGCAAACTAGATGGGCTGAGCCCCAAAATGGCATCAGCACCCAAGCATGGGGAGTCAGAGATTTTAAAGGATGCTGGGCGGGCTTATTTTGGACAGAGATTTCTCTGGGTGGGTCTGGATCCTGGGAAGGTCAAGAGGGAAGGATAATGGTCTTATCCAATGGAATGTGGTTTTAGCAAATGGAATGTGGTCTAAGCAAAAGGAATGTTTATTGTGAAATGGTCTATAGGTCAGTTCCCAGGAGAGGGGTATCCATTCAATTATTTGATCAGACCTAACAAGATCAGGCAAATATTTTAAAAACTAGGTAAAAGTTGATGTGTTTGAGAAGGCTGTGGAAGCTCCAAGCAGATATGCTCATTTATAAATCTACTAGAGGCCCTGTGCATGAAAATTCATGTACTTGGGGGGTGGGGACCCTTAGCCTGGCCTGTGCCCTCTCAGAGTCTGGGAGTCCTCAGGGGTTGTCCTACGGATGACTTAGGCCTGCTCCCCACAGGGCCTAAGCTGCAGTCTGGCCTCTCTCTGCAGGAGGCGACCAGGCTGGCTGATCAGGGGATGACGCTGCCCCCATCACCCCACCGTTGCCACCTGGCCTCCAACTGTGGTAGGTGAGGGTAGGGCAGTGGTTGGCAAACTCATTAGTCAACAGAGCAGCAAACCACGGCTCACAAGCCGCATGTGTCTCTCAAGCCGCAGTTTTCCGACCACTGGGGTAGGGGGTAAGGGGACGGTGCCACCCCCATCACCATGCTGTTGCTGCCTAGCTTCCCTCTGTGGGAGACAACCAGATGGGTCGACCAGGGGACGGTGATGGCCCCCTCATTGTCCCTCTGCTGCCACTGGTTGCTGCCCTCCCCCATCGCCATTCCCTCCCTCTTTTTGCTGGCATGTGCCTTGACTGGCCTGGTGCCACCTGCTTGCTGGCCCCGCCCCCCATTGACTGGTCATTCCTCCATTCTGTCCATTTGCATATTACACTTTTATTATATAGGATATAGTCATGTGCCATATGACCACTTTGGGGGCAACAATTATCTCCAATGACTTCATAGTTATCATAATGTGGTACCAATGATACCACTATAAATTAACCGAGTTATTAACAGGGAAGGAACAAAGGGAAGGCAAACATTATAGGCATGCCCATTAAAGTCTGGGTGATAAATGGAAGGTCTGTCAGTCACACCTGGGAACAGGCCATTGGCCAGAGGCTACTGCAAGCAGAGTGGCCACTGCAAGCACAGGAAGATTTCAGGTATATAATCCCCTAAACAAAAGAATTCCCTCTCTTGCTCTCTCACTTCTTGCTTGCTGGCGCTTGAGTCCTGGCTTCCATAACTCTCACATTCCTACATTTGTCACATGGTCCACAGCCGGTCCACAGCCATGTGGAACCCATACAATGGACTTATGGACTGGCACTAGCCTAAGACTACACCAGACCCCACTTCACCATAGAAAGGAAACTCTGGACATTGGCTTTGCTTCTAGCTCTGCTGAATTCCCAGCTGCACCTCTTCCAGGACTGCATTAAGGGACTGGGATCTTAGAAATGCAAGGATGTAATTCCATGCAAATAAAAATTACTCCTCCTCCTGTAGGAATTTCAGAAACAATTTTTTCTAGAGATAGCATAAGTACCTGACCCCAAGCACATAGTAGGAAAGGGGATACCCACTGATAAGAGCATGATGCATTACTCACATGTTTGTGGTGACACTGGTGTAAACAAACCTACTGTGCTGCCAGTCCTGTTAAAGGATAGCACATACAATTATGATCAGTACATAATATTTGACAATAATAATAAAAAAAACATGTTACTGGTTTATGCATTTACTATACTATACTTTTAATCTTTATTTTAGAGTCTATTCTTTCTACTTATGAAGAAAGTATGCTGCTATGTTCCATAAGCAGGAGCCTAAGACTTCTTGTGTTCACCACATTCTTAATTGCAGCATTTTCTCTTGTGTTTGACTTAACCTCCAATGTCTTTCTTCTGTGTTTTTGTTTGTTTTGTTTTCCACAGTAACATGCTGTACAGACTAGTAGCTTAGGTGCAATAAGCTATACCAGATAGCCTAGGTGTGCAGTCAGGCTCCATCATCTGGATTTGTGTAACTGCACGCTATGATGACCACATAACAACGAAACTGCCTAAGGATGAATTTCTTAGATATGCCCCATCCTTAAGCAGCATGGGAAACAGGTCTGGAATGAAGATATAGATTGGGAAATCATCAAAGCCATCCTTGTTTTGTGCACAAAACTTGAGAATAGATGAGATAGCCCTGAGAAAGACAAGATTATTGAATTTCAGAAAACTTTGGTCAACCTTAACATTTAAGTGATAGGCACAGCAGAAGCTCAGAAATGAAAAGTGTGTAGAGTAAATAGTAAAACAAATTCCAGAGAGTAATGAGTTCTAAAACATCATACTTGGCAAACAGTGAACAGGGAGGTCCAGTAAAGTGAGTGAATATTCTCACTGGATTTGGCCATGCTGAGTCATTGTTGAACCCAAATTTAGATCTGTAATTGTAATTGCAAACTAAGACATATTGCAATGTGTTGCTGAATCAATTAAATCTGAGAGATTAGAGTTTGTAAATATAGTTGGAGTGTATATCTTATATAATAAAAGCCTAATATGCTAAGTGTCCAACCGTTCATTCAACCGTTCAATGAGATGCTGTGATGCACACTCATCACCAGGGGGCAGATGTTCTGACCTGTAGGATAGCTTGCTGCTGGGGTCAGGCAGATCAGGACTGGGTGAGACAGGCCGGACACACCCTGGAGCCCTCTTACAGTCCCTCCCTACCCCCATGATGCCCTGGTGGGGCCCCTTGGCCTGCAGAGAACAGGCCAACACCAGCCCAGTGCACAAATCAAAATGGGCTGGACACTCCCTGGAGCCCTCCTGAGGCCCCCATCAGCCCTGCTCAAGACTGAGCGAGACCAGCCAGCCCAGCCCCTGTGGGGATCAGGTCGCAACCAGCAGTCTGACATCCTCCAAGGGGTCCTGGATTGCAAGAGGGCACAGGCCCGGCTGAGGGACCCCACTGGTGCACGAATCTGTGCACCAGGCTTTAGCAGTTAATAAAGTTTTTGTTTTAGGTCTGAAAAGGATAATAGAAGAGGATTCTTTAAATACAGGAGGAGCTAAGTGACTGGAAGAGTTAGAGTCAAAGGTAAGTGAAATTGAGGAGATATTGATGGAATAAAGTCCTTGTTGACAAGAAAGGGGATGAGATCAAGTATAAATGTGAAAAGACTGGCTTTGATCAAGGGAAGGAGCACCCAGTCTTCTGTGAATGAGATAAGAAAGTGAAGATAAATTGAAGATAAATGAAGATGTCAATACATTTGAAAGAAGGAAGAAGAACACAAATTAGTTTATGCTTGATTAATTATAATTTTAAATTTGCTGGTATGCTGGGAGAAAGAAAAATATGGGTGCAGTGTGCCTGTGCTGAGGCAGAGGCGTGCTGCTTTGTTACTTCTGAAGCCAGTGGCAGGAGCTGCTGGGACTCCGCGAAGCCTGGTGCGTGGGGGCCTCGCCATGGCGTGGCAGCTGTTCCGGGAGCAGGGCATCACTCTGCGCAGGAGCGTGGACGTAGTGGCCCAGTTCTTCTCATTCTTCTCAAAAATCAATAGCATTTTGTAACAGCGTGGCATTTATCCGTCTGAAACCTTTACTCGCGTGCAGAAGTGCGACTCACCTTGCTGGTTACCACTGACCCCGCGCTCATGTAATACCTAAGCCATGTGGTGGAGCAGCTGAAAGACCGGCTGTACAAGTGCTCAGTGCAAAAGCTGGTGGTGGTCATCTCGAATATTGAAGACGGGGAGGTCCTTGAGAGGTGGCAGCTTGACACTGAGTGTGACAAGACGGCCAGAGATGACGTGCACCCAGAAAAAGTCTCAGAAAGCCAGCCAGGACGAGGTCCGCTCGGTGATCAGACAGATCACAGCCACAGTGACCTTCCTGCCGCTGCGGGAAGCTTCCTGTTCCTTTGACCTGCTGATCTATACAGACAAAGATATGGTTGTACCTGAAATGTGGGAAAAGTCCGGACCCCAGTTCATTGCCAATTCTGAGCAGGTCCGCCTGCGTTCCTTCGTGATGACAATCCACAAAGTGAACAGCATGGCAGCTTCTAAAATCCCTGTCAATGACTGAAGGAGCCGGAGACGTAATGGAATCCTACACGTGTGTTTCCTGAGACCAAGTCAACTGTAGTTCTTGTTTTGTTTCATTGATTACTTTTGAGGTGGGGAAAACTTAACATTGTACTGCACTGAACTGTGCATATACTGTAGTTCCAGTTTGGTGCCTGTTTGACTTTCCATAGGGTAGACATATTTCCAAAGGGTTGACACTGTTAGAAGGCACCAGCAGATCCCATCAGCACTGGAATGTCAACTCTTTTGAAGGTGGAAACTGGAGATAGGAAACTTTGGTTATTCAGCTAAATGCCTTCCTAAATCAGAACTTTTGGTCAAGTAGCCTGACTCTGAGTCTAGGTGAATATGGAACAGCAAAAGAAGTCTGAATATTCCAAATCTTTGTTTAGTTCTAAAGTAACTGATTAGCCACTGTAACAGTATTCCTAGCGGGTCCTTTTGCCATGTATCTCATTTGTATAGTTTCCATATTGAAAAACCTCCAATTACTTGATTTTAATGTATATCATTTACACTTACAAATCTGTTGGCATTTCTCCTGTTTCAATTCCACTGATACAGAACTCTTAATGTCTTTTTGTGTTTTATAAAATCAAGCTTTAAATGACAGTGATAAATAAAGTTACATGTGCATGTTTAAATAAATATATATGACTCAAGAGGATAAGTAAGTGGCTAATATAATCGGATGGGGAAATGTAAGAGTTGTCCAGAGGCAGGTAAAATTATCGATGAGTGTTTTTGGAAACTAAGCAACAAAATTATATCAATCACATCTAAATCACTTATTGATGCCTGTCTTGTCCTTTCCATAGCTTAGGTCTTTTGCAGATTTCTTTAAGTGAATATCTCATGAGCACATTTTATGTGGTAAACTGAAAACTTGTTCTCAAGTCTAAGCCCCCAACTCATCATTCTTCCTCATGTCTTGCAGACCTATCTCCTCCTGTCTCTTGGTTTTGTAACCACCAAGTCTACTTTGATGTTCTGTTTTCTTGAAGACTCAAATGAGTATCTGATAATTTCCTTCCTTGTTCTACCCAGACACAGTAAACCAGTCCTCTTCAATTTTTTTTTAGTTTCACTAATAAAGACTCTGGAAGAACAGGCAGCATATAACAAAAGTTATAGTATAGACACACACACACACACACACACACACACACACACACACACATCTCAGATTGACAGTAAATGGTTTGTAATTACTGATGGCCAGTAAGAAAATCTGAATGGATACCACCTACCAGTTCTCCCTCTACTTTATTACCCTGAGGACAAGCTCATCAAAGGAGCACCTTTCTTCTGTTCTCTCATTTATTGAAATTGAAGCCTCAAGACATAATCAAGGCAGAACAACAGGTGCCCTCTTGTGTCAAGTGGGTCATTTGCATTTCTAAGTGTCTCTGGATTCAATGTGATGACTTTTGTAAGGGGTTTGAGGTCCTTCCTGGAAAGATCAATTTTGGAATTTGCTTCTCAGTGTGTTTCACTAGAATTGCCTTCTATTACAATGAAGGTTTTCTAAGTGGCTGTGCCCAGCTGAGATATCTGGATATGCAGGGCCATCTATCTTATACAGCTATGCACCTGCCCTAGGGAACCTCTTAACACAAATGCATAAAGCCAAAGTAAACAATTAAATTATTTTAACCCTTTAAAAGAATGAAAGAAGTCTAAAAATTAAGACAATGGAATAAGATATTATTGAGAAAAAGCAGTCTGCTTTATATGACAGTCTGTTACTATGATAGAGTATAATAAGTTTTAGATTGTAAACAACTAAAAATTGTATAGATCATACCAGAGACAAGGGAGACTATTTTCATTTTTAAAAACAAATGGACATTATTAAACTTCTTTGAACTTTCCATGGAAAGCATGGTTATATTGAACACACTCATAAAACAACACATTTGTTATAAAATCAAAACATACTGATATTTTTAATATATCAATTTTAATTTAATATTTTATAGACTTGATGGGCATTTGCTGAATATAATTATCTTGCATAATCATATATAAAACGTTGAGAATATTAACAGCTGAATAGAATAAATCATAATACTTGAAGAATTTATAATCTTCGGAGGAAAAAATTACATAAGGCAAAATAGCAAATGTTGTTTTAAAAAGGGTGGAAATGATACTGAAAGGAATTTTTGAGACAGGATAGGCAGTTAGGGAATAAGGGGGAGAGGGGTGGGGCATGGGAGAGGAATACATAAGTGAGGTTTTAGAGCTGCAGAATGCTTATCTTACTTTTACAGAGGATAGAGGAATGTTGCAAGGGGGAAAGAGGGGGGGAGGGGGCTTTGACCTTTGAAATTGATACTCTGCAGAAGATTGACCAATTAGGAAAGCTCAGGAGTCATACATTAAGGAAAGGTCCAGTTAGAAAGGGTCATGAAGAGACAAAGAACTGCAGTCTTTATAAACCTGGAGACAAAGAGACTCAGAGAAGTGATTTTTTTTTCCATTTTAGGGAGAGAGAGAGCAGGTTTTTCCCATTTGGGGACCCCTCCCCAGAGTGAGTTTATATATGCTTCCAATAAACGTCCACATTTTTATTTAAAAAGCCTTTTAGTCCGAGAATTTATTCTTCAAACTTCCTAGGACAAGAACCACAAGGAAGAGTCCACATCCCAACTTCATGTATCAGTACCATTGTAATTAACCTAATCTACACTAATAAAAGAGAAAGATGCAAATTGACCATCACTCTGCTACGCTACCAGCCAATAGGAGGGAGTATGCAAATTACCCAACAAAAATGGCCACATCCATAGCGGCCAGGCAGCCAGCACCCGGCAGCCCCAAACCCCGCCATGGTGGTGCTGGGGCTGTGGGGAGCCAGATCTGGGACACAAACCCACAGGGAGGCTGGCACCCAGCAGCTGGGGCTGCGGGGTAGGGGGGTGAGGGGATCACAAACCCGCAGGGAGGCTGGCATCCAGCAGCCCCAAGGTCTGCCATGGTGGTGCTGGGGCTGCTGGGGGGGTGGGCAGCGGAGACACAAACCCACAAGAAACCTGTTCAAAGGGAGATAAACTATCATAACCTGTGGAAAGGGAGATAAACTATCATAACTTTATCTCCCTTTCCACAAGATGAGAAAACTGCCCCTGGATTATTTAGTGATGTGGTCCACACCTTTCTACAAGCACAGGGTATGTTATGACCACTCCCAGGAAGGTCTGGTCAGAATACCATCTCCAGGGAATAATGCTACCGTGGCAAATCATCTAAGAGAGGAAACAAGCTTTTGTTGGGTTTATTCTGAAGGTCAGAGAACATGCCACCCCAACATATACTGTGTTGTTATATTGATGATCTTGAGCTGCAGATGCTTGAAAAACAGCAAATGCATGCAGAGGTTTTCACTGAAGTCTCCTGATCTGCCTAAAATCGGACCCCCTAAAGGAGCTTAAATGTCATAGGTCCCCTTCACAGGAGAAGTGTCATCAGGCAGAGAAGACTGACTCCTGTCACAAGACAGGAGAGTAGAAGTTGACATCACACCCAAACTTTGTTACAAACTATTTCCCCCCACCCCCATTCATCTTTCCTAAAAATCATTTACTCTCCTCTAAGAGACCTACATCTCCCCTCCCCTTTCCCTAGGAAGAAGGTATTTAAATCTGCATTCTAAGCCACCTTGAGGAGTTACTCATTTTTCCCTGGGATCTCCCACATATACACGAGGTACACATGTTAATGAACTTTTGTTTTTGTCTTGGTGATCTGTCTTTCATTACAAGGGCCTCCACTAAGAACTCAGAAAGTTGGAGGAAAACTATTTTTCCTCCTCCGTAATTCTATCTCGGAAGTCAAGTCCCCAGCTGAACAATGAGGTTGGATCAAGTACCAAGCGGTCTTGGCTGACGGGAGGGAAGCTTCTGGGGAGAAATCAATGATATTGGCATCAAAGTGGGACAGAGGGCACACGCATGGTTGCTGGTGGGAGTTTAAAGTGGTTCTACATTTTTGGAGGATGATTTGGCTAATTCGATAGAAATGTTCAAGGTATATCCAAGAGTCTTCTTCTAGGAATCACATCTGCTGAGATAAAGCACAAGCGCATAAGCCCTGGTCAGAACCCAGGATGCTACTGTGGGCTCCCCTTCCATGATAGGAAAACCTGGGAACAACCTGCATTTTTTTGGACAAGGTGGCATTTATACTAATAAAAGGGTAATATGCTAATTAGACTGAACATCTTCCAGATGACCTTCCAGATGTCCTTCCGGACGTCCTTCCCAACAAAGCCATGTTGGCAGGGCCAAGGCAGAGGAGGTTAGAGGCAATCAGGCAGACAGGGGAGAGCAGTTAGGGGGACCAGGCCAGCAGGGGAGAGCAGTTATGGCGAACAGGCTGTCAGGGGAGAGCAGTTAGGGGGATCAGGCTGGCAGGCAGGTGAGCAGTTAGGGGCCAGAGGTCCTGAGGGGTCCCAAATTGGAGAGAGTGCAGGCCGAGCTGAGGGGACCCCCTTCTTGTGCACAAATTTCATGTACTGGGCCTCTAGTTATTAATAACAGGTAAGGAATTAAGGGAAGGTCAAATATTATAGGCATGTCCTTTGTGCAGCTTTGCTGGGAAGTGGGAGTTTAACACTCCCCAGGAAGCCACAGTCTATTTCCCACAGATCTCTGGGTAAAGAGCTTGGACAGGGGAAGATAAGACCCATACCCAGTAAAGTCTGGGTGACATAGGGAAAGTATTTATTTGTCAGTCACACCTGGAAAGTAGGGGTGGCCACTGAAAGCTCCAGAAGATCTGAGGTAACCTAAACAAGAAGTGTGCTCTCTTGGTTGGCTCTCTTGGCTCCTGGTTAGCACTCTCTTGGCTCTCTTGCATTTGCACACATGGCCCAGAGCCAGATGGACCCCATAAAATGGACTAATGGCCTGCAACAGGCCTGATGCTGTGCCTGACCCCACTCCAATATGGAAGAGAAACTAGACCCTGCTTTGCTTCTAGCTTCTACTGAATCCCCAGCTGCACTTCTTCCAGGACTGGATGAAGAGAAATGAGATTTTGGAAACCCAGGGGTGTAATTTCATGCAAATAAAAATCACTCATCTTCCTGTGCAAGTCTCAGAAAATTATTTTTCTCGAGATATTGTAAGGACCTGCTCCCAGCACCCAGTGGGGAATAGGACACCCCACTTCCACTGATAACAGAATTGTTCAGGGACCAGAGTTTGAAGAGAATACTTTGGGAAAAGAGACTGATGTTCCAGTTGATGCCAAGTTTGAAAACAAATTTCAATGTAGGAGGAAACAAAGTTGGGAAGAAAATGGCATTTTCTGGAACTATAAAGAGGCTCATGAGTTTTTTTTATGACAGAGTAAAATTGATTGCTTAGATTTTGGGAAAAATATACTACTTGATAAAAATACCTTAATCCTTATTAACACCCTATCAACACTTTTTTTTTTTATGAAAAACAATTCATGAGTGACATCATGTTTGTCGGTTTTAATAAATTGTAATCCCATGTTAAAATCTGACAAATATAATTCAGATTAAAACACACACACACCCTAAGGCTTATTGTGATTTTCCAGCCTATAGTAACTACATTTTTTAAAACTAATCCATAATTGATGGCTCATGACATTGCCATTTTCAAGCCATTAGTTACACAATAACAATGTTAATTGAGTTTTAATTAAATCAGCCATATTCAAGCTTGAAATATTTTAGCTTTCTTTCACAGATAGATGATATTTCCTAGGGTCATTTTCATTTATATCTATTTTTAAAATATTATTTACTACCTTTGAAGATTTACTGAGAATTAATTTTGACCACCATATTTAAATAGGAAAACATGAAATGTATCTATCTTCAGCAATATTTGCTTCTAAAAGCATTCAGACTTCACCATACACCAGAAGATAATTTCTAAGGTAAAAGTTGATTGTTGTGATGATTATTTTCTAGAAGTTGGACACAATCAAATTTGTTCAACTCTTTCATTAATTTTGACTCATAATAGTATGAATTATCAGTAATCATTAAATGTATGATTTAACTTAGCTTTGGGAGATTAAAGTTTATTATTCAAATTTCCTTATATTTAAACTAGTGCTACAAATTAAAAAAATAATAATCTCTCTATGTAAGAATATGTGCATATGTTTGTGGGTCATCAATTACTAAGATGGTATTGCTAATGAAGACAAAGTCAAGAATGTGTTAGTGATGCTGTTCCGTTAATAGAATCATCTATGCTTCCACCCATATCAACATATTATTTTTCTCTAAGAAGCATACAAGAGAGACCAGATAAGAGGGAGAGACCTAATTCAGCACACACTGGTTATTACCATGAGCCTACCGGTAACTATGGGTCACTAGCATTATCTCACTATGAAAATAAAAGCATTATGAATGAAATTAAGAAGATAAGAAGGGAGACACTGTGGAGAAAACAAGCATACAATCATTACCAGGTACAAATAATCTACTACTAAACATTAAAGTTGATCATTAATTGCATTTTAAATTGGCATAATAAACTTGTGAGGTAGGTATTATCCTAGATTTTTTACAAATGAGAAAAGTGAAGGTTACAAATATCCTTTCAAAAATCACCCTTTTAAAGGTCACACAACTGGTATGTGCTTACCTTGATCTTGAACTCTATTTGATTGCAAAGCCATGCTCATTTTACTTTTACTCCCAGGAAGGAGGAATAACAAAAGATACTAAGGGATGATTGGCAGCGAGAATCTGGTAATATACTTAAGTCTATGCTTCCAGCTTAGACTTGCTTTATAAATAATAGATATGCATTAAAAATATTAATGAACTTTCTAGTTTTATGTCCTGACATAATTCAGACCTTAGAACAGTATTATTGAGGAAACAGTGTTAATTCTAATTAGCAATTCATCTGGTGCTCTTGAGGGTCATTTTTAAATTCTCCTTATTAACTTTCAGCATTTCCCTTCTCAGATTGACTGTCATTTCCAGGAATAAGTTAAGGTAGATCAGACCTTGTAGGGTTGGCAAGAAGTAGGACATTATTAAAAAGAGCATTCAAGTAGTTAAGGAAGGAGTAGAAACTTATCAGAAGTAAATTGGCTATTAAATCACCATTGGCTGTTCTCTCATTTGAAATTTTAAGCATTTCAGGTAGATATAAATGAAATAACATTGAAGACTTCATTAAGAGTTTGGAACATGTTTAAGAATAATAAAGGGGCCTGCATAAAATATTCCAGGGTGGTTATGCTAGGCCCCATTGTATGAACAACCTATATAGGAATATTTCTATATATGACCTAAGACTCAGATTCCCTTAATCTTTTCCTTTTGTCATAATGAATGATCACAGAACAAGCCCTATTTTTTTAAGAACTAGACAGTCTATTAACCAGCACAGAAATTATTATCCTGATTTCACATACCAAGGAACTGAGCCTGGGAGAGGTTAAGGAACTTGTTCAAGGTCACACAGTTAATAGGTGGAAGAGCAAGTATTTAAACACAAACCTGTCTCACACCAGATCTGATGCTCACGTAACTACCTAAGCTAATTAACGTCAATACGTACTACCAAGATTTTTTTTTTTTTCAGTTCAACATTGAAAGAGCTAATTCATCATATTGTAGCCAAGTTCTTTTCAGAATCAGAATTTTTGAGCCATGTCTGAGCTCGGTAATTACATATACTTCCAGTAACTTCCAGGTCCAGAATCTATCTCTGAAGGTGGTTTATAACCAACACCTAATTTTCTAGTGTCCTGACAGGGTGACCAGGGTACCCACTACTTGCCTTTTAGCTAAACTCATAATCCTTCCTCATGCACCCACACCTACTCTGAGGACGCCTGTCTCCCCTGTATCTCCACATAGAATGTCACCACAACTCGTATTTCCATCTTATCAGTTCATGTCATAGGGTTTCCCTATGCTCAGTCGTTATTCACTCCCCGCATCCCCCAGATACCCACACCCTGATGTAGGAAACATGCAACCCTAACTATTGAGGTAGGTTTTTTTTTCTTAGATCTCACATCCAAAGACTTTGCAGATCCTTCCACAGCCACTACTTAGGGATCCCACTCAAGCATTATGTGGCAAAAATAATATCACATAAATGTACTGCCAAGACTATTCTCTATCAATATCAAGATTAATTATTGAATTCAGGAAGGAATCTGAAGTGGAGAGAAAATTATGTATGTGTGTGAAACTAAATTTTATTTTTCTCTTAGGCCATCACCCTGCTTGCCACAACTATTGAAACTCAAAGACTTGAGAGAAACTAATAATAAAGTGACCATTTAGCTACAGTATGTCATAAATTTTAAAAATGCTATATATACTCCCTCTTCTCCCCCTCTATTGTTTCCACGGTGGTACAGATCAGAAAAAGGCTGGCCTCACATTAAACTTTGCATAAGCAGGATACCCTAACAGCAACAACAAAATATTAAAATAAATAAATAAACATTAAAAAGTTGTTTTAATTATATTGAGAAATATATAACGTAAAACATTTTAGAGTACAATTTGAATATTCAACAGTAATGTGCATTCTCTTTGATTTGTGTTTAAACTGATGTTCTTGAAGGAATGATCTTGTTCTCTTACTTCTACGAATGGCAGAGTGTTACTTTGGTGAACCTCTTTTCTCTTTATCCTCTCCACACCCAGTGGAAAATATAGTGGTATCTACTAGGTCTCCAACACCTGTATTTTTCTTTCGGTCCTGTCAATAACCCCAAGAGGAAGGCATTATTAACTCATTTTCAGTTACATTGCCCAGATCGGTTAGTCATAAGTCTGTTTTCAACCTAGATTTTATCTGCTATAAATTACTGGGGCAGCAGAGCCAAATCTCTTGGTATCTTTTGTTCCTCATTCATTGCAAGAGAGATCTACTGGCACTGTGCCCAAAACAAAGTAATCACCTCGTAAATGAATGAACAAACTCATAGCTTTTTCCAGAAGATACAGGAGATATTAAGATCGTGGAACACTAAGAAACACAGTGAAATCTAAGCTAGAGGAGAAAGTGTCAGAGATGACTGACACAAAGATTTTGTATACAGTTCATCTATGAATTAAAGGGTTGGTGAGCAATTCAACTTAGAACTGTAAAATTTAAGAAGTTATTGAATTGTATGCATATACAATACAAATTCTACAGATATATACAACAATATAGTTTTCTAAATTGTTTGAACTATTACAACATATTAATTTGTTATTTTTAATTATTGAAAAGTATTCTAGCTATAAATAAGTATATATAACTTCAAAATACCCTAATTTTATTAATATTATTCATATTTGACATGTATGGATTGTTCAGAGGGCCTAATGCTATTAATATTGCTTTTTTAATAAAAAAAATCATTCTGCAAAAAAGAAATATTTTTTACAGTAGAAACCTTTTGAAATAAAATACTTCATATGTAATATTGCAGAATTTTCCTAATAATTCACACAATAAAATCTTATAAGAATGTAAGAATTACCAGTATATATCAACTTTATACAAAGGGAAAACATGCATGATAGTCACTTTTTCTACTTTTTGGTAATTTAGCCACACAAAAGTACATGAAGAATTCTGAAATGCTGGGGAATCATCAACATTTTATGTCTTTGGTCAGAAAGATTACTTGCATGATGTATTTTAACTCAGGTTTATAGCTCTTAAATGCCAAAGAAGAATTTTATTCCCCAGAATTTTCAAATAATAGGTAACATCCTGGAACTTTTATGTGTAAATATGGCCATTTGCTGTCAACATGAGACACACCAGGCAGCATGTGTAAAGCTGGCCATTGGTTTTCACTGAATGTTGATAAGAAATGATAAATGAGTCTAGGTATTTGAGTGTCTTGTGAAATAAGAGGCATGCTATCTTTCCACATTGCCATTTTCCATCAAGAACCCTTTGTCCCCTATCTATAACTTTGAAACAGAACTTTTTGGAGGTGTAGTAAAGAAATGCTTTTTGATCAGTAAACATTATTAAGAGCTTAGAATTTAATAGAAGACTTTTACTTAGAAATCTATAACTATCCATTATTTTTAGATAGCTGTTCTAATAAAGTTTCTTCCTTTCCTATTCCATTACTATTCATTCTAGGCATCAATGAAGTATAGAATACTAAATAGGAAGTAGATATCCCAATTTGGCTGTTATTGACATATTTTAATAATGTTAAGATAAATTAAAATTTGGAGGTGTGTTTTGTGCTTTTTTTAATCTTTATGATTGAAAGTATTTCATATGTCCCCTTTTTTCCCCATTGGCCCCTTTTAACCTTCCCCCATCCCCCACCCCAGGCCTTCACCACCCTATTGTCTGTGTCCATGGGTTATACATATATGCATGCAACTTCTTTGGTTGATCTCTTCTCACCCACCCAACCTCCCCCACCTTCCCTCTGAGATTTGACAATCTGTTCCATGCTTCTCTGTTTCTGGATCTATTTCAGTTTATTTCGTTCATTAGATTTCACATATGAGTGAGATCATGTGATACTTGTCTTTCTCTGACTGGTTTATTTCGCTTAGCATAATATTCACCAGGTCCCTCCAAGCTGTCTCGAAGGGTAAGAGATCCTTCTTTCTTACTGCTGAATAGTATTTTTTAATACATATTCTCATCAAAATACTTCAGAATTCTCATATAGATGTAGATAATAGGCAGATTAGTATAATATAAAGGTTACAAAATCTGGGGCATAAGGGTTTAAATTTGAACCCTGGCTATCCACACTGGCTGTATCATCTTGAACAAGTTAACTTTTCTAATATTATGAAACTTATCTGTAAATTCAGGAGAACTAAATGCAATAAAGTAGGGGGATTATAATTATATATATATATATATTTTTAAGTACTCTGTAAATTCTAGTTATCTAGTTGTGCTATAAGTTAAGAGAAAATACTAGTTTTCTTAAAAACAATTTAAAACATTTCAGGACCATCTCAGAAGCATTTGGAATTTATCTTATTGATTTGAATTCTATTTTCTTTACCCCAGATATTATAATAAAGACATTTATAAATGTATGAAATACTATTTCACACTATGTTATTTCAAATACTCAGAAGAAAGGTGAAGTCTTTCAAGAAACAAGTTTGTCTGAGAATTGGAATTAACATTGTAAATCTGCCAGAGTGATCTGATGTCACAAACAAGTTCCTCAGGCTAGTTATCTACCTGTCAGAAAGGTTGGTTAGAGAAAAATGTGTAGGGGGGTAGGGCGGGGAGACACACTGATATCCTAAATGATAATATATATATGCTTCTAGAAACCCCTAGAATGTTAAGAAAGAATCATTTTGTATATTTGTAAATATAAACCAAATGGTCCCAGGTTTATTTGTTTCCTATAGGAATTGAAAGAGACAGATCATGGCTAATGGGACCCTTTGGAAAACCATTCAAGAACAAGTGGCTTTGAGACCTGTCTTCCTCCTCTGCCCTGCTATATGCCCTTGTGCTCCTCCTGTGTCCACCAAGATAATTAGATAAGTAACTGTCATTCATATCACAAGGCAGATGGATGCGATTTTTTTGATAAGGCATGAGTATGTATTTACAAACTGAACAAAGTAGAAAAGTCTTAGAATTTCCTGAAATACATATTTTTATTTTGACAGTCCAAGAGTGCCACCTTTTTTAGTTAGAGCATAATCATTGATTTATTGAAAACCTGTTGTGGATTTATATCTTTGCATTATAATATATGCTTTCTAACCAATAATTTTTAATTTTAAGGATTCTTTCTTTGTCCCTCTCTTCCCATTTCAACAATGTACGTGTTTCAGCAAAGGTAACTGTAAAGGTACTGGTAGGTATCAGGTTAAGAAATGAAGGTATTGTGTGTTTCTCTCTTGATTTTGTTCAAATCAAACTTGGGAAAAAAATTGGGGGGGAAATAATGGAGCTGGCAGAAATGAAATCTGCCCCAACTACTACTCTTTTTTTTTTTTTGAGTCTTATCTAATTTGAGGAAACCTTAGACCTCCTCGTAAAAACAGAAAAATAAGAAATAATTGGACCATTAGTCCCATCTAATTGTTGGTTTTTCTCCTCTTCATAAAGCTCTTCTTGCCTATATCATTTTTCTCTCCATAGCATAAGGGAAGCCCTGCTTAAAATGAAACTTATACAAATTGGAAACATCCTCAACAATGAGTACTTGTCACTTTCTCAATGTCTCAACTATTTTTATCATTTCAAACTGAAACTCTGCTCCCATTAAACAATAATTTCCTTTTTATCCTTCTTCCCAGCCCCTCATAAACTCTATTCTGTTTTCTGCCTCTATGAATTGGACTATTCTAAACACCTCATATAAGTGAAACCTTATAACATTTGTCCTGGATTATTTCACTTAGCAGAATGTCTTCAATTTTTATTAATGTTGTAGAATGTATCAGAATTTCATTACATACATATATATATCATCATATATATATATACACACACACACACACACACACACACACACACGCACACACACACATACACACACACACACACACACTGAGTGGCCAGATTATTATGATCTCTGAACACATAATAATCTGGCCACTCAGTACATATATGGTTCTTGAATTCATGCATGGGTGGGGTCTGGCCAGCCTGGCCAGGGGGAGGGGACATGGTCGGTTGGCCGGCCTGCCTGCTGGTTGAACTCCTGGTCGAGGGGACAATTTTCATATTAGCCTTTTATTATATAAGACATACACTGAGTGGCCAGATTATTATGAGTTCAGAGATCATAATAATCTGGTCACTCAATATATATATATATATATATATATATATATATATATATATATGTATGTGTGTATATATATATATATATATGTATGTGTGTGTGTGTGTGTATATATATATATATATATATATATATATATATATATATAACATTTTGTTTACTCACCTATTGGATGTTTGGGTTGTTTCCCATTTTTTTTTGTTATTGTGAATAAAGCCCTTATGAATATGGATGTACAAATATTTGTTAGAGTCCCTACTTTATATTAATTTGGGTGTATACCCCAGGGTAGAATTATTGGATCATACGGCAATTTTTACTATAATTTTTTGAGATGTTATACTGTTTTTCACAGTAACTGTGGAAAAACATTTTACAATCCTATCACCAAAGCAAAAACACTCCTATTTTGCCACATCCTCATCAATGCTTGTTATTTCCTCTTTTATTTGTTTTTTTAAATAGTCATCCTAATGAACATAAAGTATGTCACTGTGGTTTTGGTTTCCTAATGATTAATGATGTTGAATATCTGTTCATGTGCTCATTAGCATTTGTAGATTTTTTTATTCTTCCTTTTATTACCAAAACTTACAAAATATTCATGTATACTCACTGTTCTCCATTTTTTTACAAAACAGTTTCAACCTCTTTACCTCCATACCACAGTACACGTCCCTTTATTCCAGAGACATTTCATTTAAGAGTATTAATATTATCTTAAGCGCCAGTGGCAGTGGACATTCTCAGGTGAGGTTCTGTTATTGTAAAATGGTACACTGGTAGTAGGTAAATCAGTATCTTCTTCATGAAAATCAGTTGGTAACGTACCTCTTTGGCTACTTCTCTCTCCCTGCATTTACTTTTGCCTTTCCTCCCCCTATTTCTTGTACCTTATGTATATATTTCCATAGGATTTACCTACCCTAAGTTCTCTTTTATATCTCATAATTATTTCCTTAATAACGTTATCAAAACTCAATGCTTATCTATCTAAACACCTAGTTCTTGTGACAGGCCAGTGATTCCCCTCAACTTTGACAAGTTATTTGTTGAATGACTAACATAGACACTACTCTCCCTTTACCCCTTTTTGCTTCCTTTTACCCCTTCCTGCTCTGTCCGGTTAACTGTTATGAGTTTTTACCAGCAATTTGCCTAGAATTTATTGCTAGAGCATGTTCTTTGATGGGCCAAGGCTGAGCTTCCCCAAACCTGTTTTCATTGAACTCTGAATTTCCACATCCTGATCTACACACACGTAAGTATAACTGTCTGTTTAGATGAATATATCTAAACATTATATCACTGATAGAGAAGACTTATGTGTCATTAATCATAATTTCCACATATCTTTGCGTAGTGCCTATCGCATAATAGAGAAAAATACTTACTTGTAAAATAAGTGAATAGGGATCCATGTGAAAATCCTGCCCCTCTTTGATAACTACATATTGGCATGCTTATTCTGGATGCTTCACTAATACCTCAACCAAGATGCTACAAGTAGAAGAAAATGTCTTCTCTTCCAAACCAGTCCTTCCTCATTAGTGCCTTTTCTGCTATTAGCTCTATTGCCCTGGAAGTATAAGTTAAAATTCCTATTTTTTAAATTTATTTTTATTTGCTCATTTCTGTTTACATGTCATCATTTCCTATGCCTCATTAATGTTATAATATTCCTTAACTATATCTCCCTCTCACCATTTCTATTGTCTCTGTTTTCTCTTCAATAGGTCACATATTTTCTTTGGATTAATATATTGGCTTAGTTTTTCTTTTATATCCCACTTCTCTGACTCATCAGATCTCTCTTCTTCCAAAACTATTCTCCCTTGTTCAGAAACCATTTGTGGGCATCCCTTTATTTCTCAGGAATTATACAATCTTCTTAACATGTCACCCTTGTTCCCTCTCCCTTCCTTCAATGTGGTCAAAACTCTTTTTTTTTAATGTGAATATATTACCACCTAAGTGACTGCTTATATTCAAAAGGGATGTCTCTTCCCATGTGAGGTGTCCAAAGTCTACTGGTCATTTCAACCCAACTCAAATATTTATTTTCTCTTCCAAGGACATCCCCTGTTCCCATTTCAAGTGCACACTAGCAGTAATTACATTGAACTGCTATGCAATTATTCTGTGTCTTCCTATGATATTTGTCAATTTACAATTTGAACTATTCCTATTCCTGATCATGCTATTCTTTTGCATATATTGTAAATTATTTGCAGACAGGATCCTAGCATTATTTATCTTTTGCTCTCTCACAATAAATTATATAGGAGATTAGCACATTGATTTTTTTATAATTTTTGTAGAAGCTTAAATGACTATTTCTTACACAGATGAATGAATGAACAAATGAATAAAATTTGATTTATGGTTGTACTGAAATCCTTCCCTCCTTATGTAATCTTCCTAAATCTTTTCTTACAACCTGCAAGGAAACACACATCCTAAGTATCTAAAAATCATCTGTAATCTTTGGTTCCCTGCTACTCTCTGTATAATAACACAGACATTACAAGCAAGTAGATATTTAAAATTATACATTAGGGATATATTCTTCTAGAAACTCAAACAAGTTTATTCATTATAAGGGCTTTTTATTTACCCTCAACATTTCCAAGGTAGCTTTTTTTTTATTTATTTAAGGTTTTGTTGCCTAGGAAATTTTATGACTGCCCATGGTTGTCCAGCAATAGAATGTGCATAGCCCGTATTCTATATTTGAATTGTTGTTCAAAATGAGTTTTAGGTTACCTTATCATTGACATACAATGTCTATGAATATATTCTTTATTACTCTGGAAATGTTTAGTTGTGCTTTTTTCGTGTGTGTGTGTGTGTGTGTGTGTGTGTGTGTGTGTGTGTGTGTGTTTTAAGTAAAATATACTGGTATAAAAATTATATAAGGAAAAGCTGTCAAAATTATGCAGCAACCTGAAGTTCCATATAGATTTACTTATTGTATAAATTGAAATATAGAAATTCAGTTCATAGCAGCCCAAATGCCAGGTCAAGAATTGCCACAACATGAATTACTAAGACAATACTGGTTTTTGAAGCTTGGTGCTTTTCTACTTAACAGCCAGAGTGAGAGATCAGCATGTTTTATTACTTGAACTTTCCCCCAAATACTATAGCTCTTCCTTGTTCCTCCAGAGGGAGGGCTTCTTTGAGATTGAAAAGGGTAGTTGCTCCCCATTGTTTCCCCATTACACACTACAAGAGAGATGCAAAGATCAACTGGAGGGTACAAGGAAAATGCTCCTTCTTTTTTATCATGATTATGCACATTAAATATCAGCATCTTTTCCTATGTTCTCTAAGCTTATAACTGAAGTAAATTATCAATTGCTTTATAAGGTAAATGCCTCCTCAATTATTTTTATATCTCCAGTAATATTTACAAAATGTTCTCTTTATTCATAACCCATACATTTACTGCTTTAATTATACTCCAAGCAAATGTGGAACCAACAGAAAAGTCACAGTACTATATATATAAAAGGTGGTAAAGAGGATTATTTGTAAGGCCCATGGTATAGGAATGGCAAGAGTTAAAACTGGTAACCAAATTCAGCTTTACAACATGAGAAAACAGCACCGGCTACTTATATTTCTGAATACAATCTAATGCCTCCTCAGATATTTTTTTTTCTGATCCATCTAGAAAAAAAAAGAGAACTATGTCTTAAAAAAAAGGTGAAAATATACCAAAACTTTGATTCATAAGGTAGAATAATTAGTATACCTTATAACAAATAATACTGGGAATCATGGTAGATCTCAACTCTGTCTTGCACCCAATGGGCTTAAGTTCAATTGGAGTGCCTAATGACAGTACATTATTCTGGAAACAGTAACATTTTTTATTAGTTCAGCACAGTGGTTCCTGATAGAAATGGGGTGATATTTGCCAGTGTTACTAGTGCCTGGTACAGGCAGATGATGTCTCCTGGAACAGAAGGGCCAAAAGGCTACAGGCAGTCCCAGGCATCCACATGCAATTCCCAGAGACAATGTCAACAGAGATAATGAGCACACTAGTAGACAATGCCAGGAAGGCAGGACTGGCTGAGCAGGTGAGCAAGAAGCTGCAGGTATCCCTAGCCATTAGAGAAATTTATCTGCAGCACAAGTGATACATCTCCTAAGAACCTTCAGAAGTAACTGTTGTCAGGAACATTGCAAAGCCAAGGACCTTCTAGCAGGAAGAAAAGCAAGAGCCACTGAAGGAAGTTACCATTAATAAAGTGACCCTATGTAAACTTGTGCTTAACTATAGTAACTGGATTATTCCAGGCAACTTATGACAATTATTTTCTCATTTGAAATAAAATACAAGGGAGAGATGGGAGTGAAGTAGATTGTATGTTATATTTATGTATGGCATCTAAAATCTTTTAGAAACTATACAGTTATCTATACAACCTTTAATATACCCAGTGATTTATTGGTTATAATAATTTGCTTGCCCTTCCATTTCCTTTTAAGCGTCACCTTTGCTCACCAAAGCTCTCTTATTAGGCTGCTCTTCCTTGCAATATAAGGTATCTGCCAGCACCCTGAGATCTATATGACTTTAAGAGGCAAAGGCATTCCTTAATCAGTCAAATCTTTAGGCAGGCTGAACTCCCAAAGAGGTTAACAGACACTGTGGGCCTAATCTTACCATTGCAGGGAAGGGGAAATTATATTCCTTCTAACCCTTCACCATTCAGAACCTGCAGAGATTTCAATTGTGACTATTAACAACATTCTGAAGGATAGACTCAAGAGTCTGTACATAATGAAATGCACAATCCTGTTCACTCAATCATCACTTAAGTATCACATAATTAAAGTTGCCCAACCAAAGTAAAGCTTAAATATCAGATTACACTTAGGAACACAATTAAATTAGAGTATAGCTCTCACTAACTTCTAAATAGAATTTGAGACAGGATATAGAATTCCAACTAAAGCTTGGAACTTTTACTAGTGGCCTGGTGCACAGATTCTTGCACATTGAAAGGAAATCAATTAGAAGAAATATTTTAATATTGCTATTCGTCCTTTCTCTATAATAGATGCCAACCAAATTCACGATTGACAATGACAGATTGAAACACACATGTGTGATTGGCACCAGCAAGAGCTTTATGGGTATTGTAAATGCAGGAGTCAACATTTTTTTTTTAAATTGCCAGTGTGTGTCACATGTATCCGTCAATTGGTTGGTTGGATGGTCAGATGGATATATGATCACTTAGCCTTTTATATATATAGATTATGTTTGATTATTTTCACCTCAGATAAAAATCATTTATGATATTAAAATGATAATTAATAAAGAAAATTTCATTTTAAACCTGTTACAGATTACCGTTTAAGATACTTAAGTGGTCTGTTTTTTTATCTTTTGGAAGGTGTATATCATACACCATATCCTGACAGAAGAATGTTATATTACAAAACAATGGCAGAAGACTAACAACATAAGATAACATTTGACTAGTGTTTTCATCTGCATGACATTTTATTCTGTGCTTGAGATTTTTCTTAATGTTCAGCAGTTAGAATTATACTTGACAAAATATAATAACCCTCTTTGATTTTAAGACCATTTTATAGAGGATCTAATTTCCATATGACATCATTGAAAGTAATTTCTGAATTACATGTACATACTATAAAAATACTGATTATGAAAATGCAGTTGATGAGGGTGTTTCCATTTGTTCTTATCTATGATAATTTTTATTTATAAAATGTGTGCAGCTGCAAGAGATCCATTCTAGAGTGTTTACTTTTGCTGCATCTTGGCATTTTTAAGAAAGATAATTTACAATTACAACTTATAAATACAAATTTATTTTAATTCTTGACTATGTTTTTTATGCTTTAAATGTATATAGGAAATACTAACAGGAAAGGCCTGATAAGAAACTAAATGTGATCCAACAAGATTTAGCCCAGTCATCAACTTTTCAATCCACCACATTCAGAAAAACTAAATACTAATTTGGGTTAGAGGTTTCGTTTTTTAATCTCTAATAGTCAAAGTTTGAATATTCGCAAAAATATAGGAAGCAAAAATGTTATAAGAAAATAATATACTGGTAATAGCCATACTAATTATTGCAAGCTTGAAACAGTGCTCTGCCTGCTTAATGTGGAAACCTATGACTGATCAGTTACATAGACAAGCAGAACTTAATTAGACATGTAGAAATAATGTGATTTAAAATAGCAACAGAAAACACTAGCTCTACAACTATTTCAGAAGCACATTCAGATCCTAGAGTGGGAAAAAAGAGTATTACAAGAAAACCACGAAGCTATCACTGGGGTTTTTTAAATAGTGGAACAGCATTTTACCTGAAGAAAGAAAATCTAGAGCAGCAGAAGCCCTCGGAGAGAATTTGTAACAGGCGCTAAGGCTCCTGGAGAATAGAAAGCTGATTGCCTCAGGTGCCTTTAGTCAGCAGGAAAGTGGGGAAGCAGAGCAATAAGAGAAATTGTAGGAAATAAATAAAAATGGAATTCTAAACTTCAGAGATGAGCAATGATAGCTATACTTTCATGTAAACTCCCTATTGCTCAGGTTCCCTCCTTTCCAAGAAAGCTTAAGAATCTGAAACTTAGGTTGTCTTTTTCATATGCAAATTTGAGTGGAAAAGAATCCAATGAGGAAAGCCTAACAAACTGAGGTTTAATGCACTGGCCTAAAATACTGTCTTTAGTAATCAGTAATAGAATGTATCTTTCAAATTATTTAAAAAGAGGGAGAAAGCTATGCTCAATAGTGAACTAGGTAAGGAAATGTTGGCAGGGTTGGGACATACTCATGAGTTCACCAACTTCCAGAAATACCCAATTATGGATTGTGAAGCATTGGGCCAGAAGATACAAGAATTCTTTGATACTTATTAAAAGATATATTCAAGAAATTATATAGTAAACTAGTGGCCCAGTGCTGAAATTTGTGTACTTGGGGTTACGAGGGGGGGGGTCCCCCCAGCCTGGCCTGTACCCTGTCACAGTGCAGGAGCCCCATGATCCATCACCCCAAAGAGGTAGGCCCCACCCACCCATCCAGGGTTCCTCCATGGATTGCCCCAAAGAGGTTGGCTGAAGCCAGGGGAGGCCTGCAGACCCCTGCACACCTGCAGACCCCTGGACAGATCCACAGTGGAGGGGCCTCTTCACATGCCTGTGGACCCCTGAGCCAGTACAGGGGGGCAGGGACATGAGCCTCAAGTCCCTGGGCTGGCACAGGGGGCAGGGATGCATGCCTCATATCCTGGGCCCATTGCTGAGGGCGGGGAAATGAGCCTCATGTCCCATGCCCATTGTCGAGGCAGGAATGCGAGCCTCATGTCCTAGGGCCCATTGCCAGGGCCAGGGACGCAATTCTAATGTCTCCAGGCCAGCACAGGGGGAGGGGATGCAAGCCTCATGTCCTGGGGCACAATGCCAGAGTCGGGGACATGAGCTTCATTCTCCGGGCTGGTGCAGGGGGTGGAGACATAAGCCTCACGTCCCGGGCCTGTTGCGGAGGGTGGGGACTAGAGCCTCACATCCTGGGTCCTGGGGCCCGTTGCCAAGATCAGAGACATGAGCCTTATGTCTTCTGGCCAGTGTAGGGGGTGGGGACGCAGCCTGCTGATCAGTTGTTATGTGACGGTGTCCCCACCAATTTGCATATTATCCTATTATTAGAAAAATAATATTATAAAAACTGTCTATGGTGCCAGGTACTTGAAATATTGGGGTAGGGTCACTTGTAAAGTATATGATGGTCTAACCACTATACTGTACCTAAAATAAATACAAAATAATATTAAATGTAAAATGTAATTGAAAAATAAAATTTAGAAATAATAAAAAGTAATTAGAATGAAGACA
Organism: Corynorhinus townsendii; assembly: GCA_026230045.1. Classification (NCBI taxonomy): domain Eukaryota; kingdom Metazoa; phylum Chordata; class Mammalia; order Chiroptera; family Vespertilionidae; genus Corynorhinus; species Corynorhinus townsendii. The sequence continues at coordinate 91,625,885 of JAPDVU010000002.1, forward strand.
AAACAAGTTTGTCAAATTTTTAGATAACTTTAAGCTGGTGTGGGATTGACTATAATTAATAAAAAATGAGACAAAATTGAAACAAAAAAATAGACTGGCTAGGCACAGTGGAGAGGAACAAGATGAAATTAATGTAGATAATGCTATATTTATATTTAATAGAATATTACAATTATAGAACAGAAGATTTATGGGAAATAAGACCATCTGGAATATCGTTAACATATAACAATATGATAGAGGTACTGAAAATTATAAATCAGTGTCAGGCTTACATGAATAATTATTCTGGACCTTGAAAAGTTAGAGAATTCCATTGTAGTTAGTTCTGGCAGAAGATATCTGAGTATTGTGTTGAGTCTCACACATTCAATTTATCAGTTTGGTAATATTAAAAAATTAGGACATTTTCAGATAATAAAATATTTTTAAAAATAAAGAATTAAGAAAATTATGTAAGACTATCAAATAGACTCATAAAATTAAAGTTTAAAAAGTCCCAAGGGGAGCAGTCAGCAGCTGTGCACCGCTGCAGGTTACCTAGGACCAAACCAGAGAGGGTCGGACCTGCATTGCCACCATGTGCCCACCATCCAGATATCACTGCTGACATGTACACATAAGGAACTGTTGGACATTGAAATTGGGACTCAAACATTTTTTTGTTTTGTCTTGTTTTGTTATTATATGTTTATTTCCAGTCTGCAAAGGCAAAACTTTTTAAAGGAAAGAAATGGTGGGAAAAAGATACAGAGGCAAAGAAGCATTGAACAGACTGTCAAACTACATTGGGAAGACAGGGGTGGTTGGGCGAGGAGGGCTGTAAGAGACCAACCAAAGGACTTGTATGCATGCATATAAGCACAACCAATGGATATAAGACACTGGGGTGGGGGGGGAGGGTGGGCAGGTGAAGGCATGTCCTGGGGGGTAGGGGAGGTCGGGGGGAGATCAAAGGGGAAAAAAAAGGAGACATATGTACTACTATTTGTAATACTTAAAACAATAAAAATAAAATAAAATTAAAAAAAAAAAGTCCCAAGGGAAGATTTAATGTAACAATTTCATTTATAGATGAAATGGGCATGGAAGTTATTTTCAAAACTAGCAACAATGATAAGATGTATCTGACTTATACAAAAAGTTACTAACATTTGGAAGTCTCTAAACATGGAAAACAAACTTTTGACTTTATGTTTGTACCCTCATCTACCTTGTGCATGATCAATAACTGTTACCTGCAATAACTCTTTGGGTGGGGCTTGAAATGAACAAATTGTTAACCTCTCAATACAACAGTATAGCAATGAAAAACCTCTTAGCTCTTAAAACTTTCACTTTTTTAATGTGCTAATTAGCAATAAGCATTTGGAAAATCTCACAAACTACCAAAGAAAAAATTTGAAGAAAAAAATATAAATATACCTTATCTTTCAAAAGTAGATAACACTTTATTCCCTTAACTGGAAATCTTATTGAGTTATTCTTCAATATCTAGAATGAAAGATGCTAGATACTCACACATGCTTTGTGCTTCAACAATGTACATTTTATAAAAATTCTGAATTTGAAAATGTACTACTGTTTGACAATTTTGAAAATCAGTGACTAAAAAATAGATTTGAAGGCTATTTTGGAAACTGCTTTACCTAGAATCTATAAAAGTTAAAAATTTCATTTCATATATTGTATATTATAAATTTATTTTGCCATGTGATTAATAAAGTTATTATTTTCACAAAAGGTGTTCATTGGGTGCCATATGTGATTGAAATTTGACATAGATATACCACATTTTGCTCACTTGTCTGATCAATAAGAAATGAGACAGATTTCTATGCCAAAAATAATAGAAAAAATTGAAAATAAATGACAAATTAAAAAAAAACCTGGATTATGTTATTCTGAATCTTTTGGATATTAGTGTGTTTTTATATTTGATTAATAACACTTTATCTCATCTCTTTAATAAAATACATTGGGAACTATCATTTAAGCAAAACTTTTCTTCATATGCAGACTCAAACAATTTTCCTTTTCATAAGAATACTGTTTACCATCATAGTTGTACAGAAAGAACATCAACTTTCTCTGTAAAAACATCAAAAGCAAAAAATGCCATACCAATATTAGACGTAAAGTACATTCAAATATAATGTGTAGATAATTATATAAACATGTTTATGCAATGCACATATAAATGTACATACATATCTTTAAAATGCTGTATAAATTTCTATCAGAAATAAAACAAAGTACCAGAAATTATACTCATCTATTTCTGCCATTTCTGTTATTCTATTGATGAGTATCCATCACTTATAATTTTAATTGTACCCTATCAGAATAATATTAATAATTGTATATTATACATTTATAGAATTTTGTTTCCATATATACATTTTTTTCTATTTATAAGGAGGTATCACTAATATAGTAAGGTAATATAAGACAATCATAAAATATTAAGGGAATCTAGCATACTTATTTAGAGGTCACTAGATATTTGTTTGAAAATTTTGATATAGAGATATTTAAAATTTTATCTTCATTGTTTAAAGTATTACAGATGTCCCCTTTTTTCTCCATTGAGATTTTTAAAATTAACTATTGAAGATCAGTAAAGGATATATCTAAACTTATATTCATTAGAAGATATATCTAAACTTTCACCAATTTTACACTTGTTCATTAGATAGAATTCCAAATATTTTAATAGAGGACTCTATCTATATATATAAAAGTCTAATATGCAAAGTGTCTCCTTGGGAGTTCGACCAGAGACTGGGAATTTGATCACTTACTATGATGTGTGCTGACCACCAGGGGGCGGTGCAGAACGAAGGAAGGCCCTGGCCGGAGGCCAGCAGCCAGGGAAGGGAGGCCCTGGGTGGAAGCCGGAAGGTCCCAATGGGCCTTGATTGCTGGCCTGGCCTAGGGACCCTACCCATGCAAGAATTTCATGCACCGGACCTCTAGTATAAATATATATTTGCAGGAGGCCATAAAAATAATATGGTTGGTTAGCAATAATATATTTTAGATTTAAATATTATTATAATTAAATGTTTCCTCTTATTTATGATAAGAATTAACACCTCTTTTAAATTTCACATGCCAGGTCACTACTTTTAAGTATGCTTTGGCTTTTACTAAGAGAATCAATTCATGTTACACAAGTAACTGAAACTAAGGGAGATAGTTTCATTAAGTGTCACACATAATCCCCTTGATTATCTCATTCACAGTGAGCTTCCAGAGAAACTTTTAGATGGAAGCAAAGCAATCATCTTTGGATGCATTTTCCTATCTGTGCCATTTCAGGTTGTTGGACTTTGAGAAAATATGTCTTCTTCTCCTCTTCATTTTGCAGAAAGGCCCTGGGCAGTAAATGTATTATGTTGTCTCTACAGAACAAGCATATTTTGACATTCTGTTAGACTATTTTAGGAATTCTAGCTCTGAAAAACAAAAGCAGCAATAGTATATGATTTTTTTTTTCTCATTACAGCACAGTTTCTGTTGAATATCTGTGATTATGACCACTTGAAAGTAATGGTGATAAACCAGAAACCAACAGTCTCAAGTACTGATCCTCCCGTCCTCCATTAAAAAAAAAAAAAAAAAAAAAATCTCATACAGTATCAAATGCTTACCAGGGTAAAAAAATGAATACTTGTTGTAATGTTCTTATGAATAGACTAGAGGCCTAGTGCATGAATTTGTGCACCAGTGGGGTCCCTTGGCCTGGCCTGTGGAATCGGGCCTACACCAGCTCTCTCACATCCCCTGAGGGGTTCTGAATTGCAAGAGGGCACAGGCCAGGCTGAGAGATCCCAGCCCAGTGTAGGGCTGGGGAGGGACACAGGAGGTTGGCCAGCCAGGGAGGGATTGTGGGAGGGCCCCAGGACATGTCTGGCCCATCCAGCTCGGTCCCGATGGGCCAGACCCCAGCAGCAAGCTTACTTACCAGTCGGAGTTTCTGCCCCCTGGTGGTCAGTGCACATCATAGCGACTGGTTGAGCAACCTTAGTATATCATTAACATATTATGGTTTGATGGGTTGAGCGGCTGACCAGGTGACCAGACACTTAGCTTATTAGGCTTTTTTATATACTAGATGCCTGGTGCACAAAACTGTGCACTGGCAGGGTGAGGGTGGTCCCTTAGTCTGGCCTGTGCCCTCTCTCAATCCGGGACCCCTCACTCCTTAACACCTGCCTGCTCGCTGCTCCTTACCACTTAGCTCGCTGCTCCTTAGCACTGCTTTGGAGGTGGGAGAGGCTCCTGCCACTGCCACTGTGCTTGCCAGCTATGAGCCTGGCTTCTGGCTGAGCATCGCTCCCCCTGTGGGAGTACACTGACTACCAAGTGGCAGCTCCTGCATTGAGCATCTGCCCCCTGGTAGTCAGTCTGCATCATAGCAACTGGTCTTTCCACTGGTCATTCAGCCATTTAGTCGATTTGCATATTAGGCTTTTATTATAGAGGAGGATGAGAGGGAAAAAGCCTACATTGAGGCTTGTGATGACTATACACTGTATGCTATTAGCCACGAATCACTGATTATGGCTGTAATCAATGCTGTTTTCTGAGAAGCTTAAAATTTTCTCTTTGAGCTTTGCTTTTTTGGTTATATAATCTCATGTTGCCTATTAAAACAATGTTAATGTTTAATAGATCTAAATTTCACTAGCTTTAGTATCTGAATATTATAGCCTCAATACTGAACTTCAATGCATATTATATTATGGGGTTGTATAAACTCAAGAAATTTTCAGATAAGTAGACTTTTTTAAAAATGTAAGCTTGTGAAAATGAAAATAGCTGTTCACAAAAAGGAAATCATGTATATATTAATAAGCTATATGTAGGAAACTTATAAAATTAGCAATGGGTAGCCATCCTTTCCTCTGGCAACTTATAAGTCTTATAAAACTAGATATTCTGATCCTAAAAAATAAATTACAGTAACTAATCTCTCCTACTTCCAAATTTAGTTTGTAAAAGTTGAAAGGCATTTTGAAATAAGTTTTGAAACTAAGGTTCAAAAAGGTGAAGTGATTTATGCCAGCTTATATAATTTGGTGATATGGTAAGACAGAAAGTTAAAATTCCTTGGCCTAGTCCCATATATTTTCTCCTTAATTTTTACTATCTGTCTATATTCCATAGCTTTTGGTTTAGGGTAAAACTACAGGTAAAAAAAACCAAACAAAAACAGGACTTTTGTTTTCTTGAAAGAAGTAATTTGCTTCTAGCTAGCAATAGATGGTGCTTCCTTCCCTTCCCACCCTGGGATATCCTTTACATACTTCTCTCAGGCAAATAAAACTAATGTCAAACACAGTGGTGCTGGGAGGTGTCCTGCCAGACCATCCTTGTAGCCTAGAAACCAATCTCATTTCTTAAGGTTCAAAGTCATTTTCCAATTATTTACATCTTCCATTTCCCAGATGTATGTTTTGCTAAGAGGGAGTTTATTCCAGATTCCCAGGGTATAATTTAGATCCTACTAAATTGAAAGTCTTTTGAATGAGGCCCAGAAATAAGCCCTTTAAACAAGCACCCCAGATGATTTTGATGAAAAATAAGACTTGAGAATGATTAACTTAGGGGTTGTTACAGATGATAAGGAAGGAAGTGACAGGCATGAAAGGACAACAGGGGAAACCATTCAGTTTTAAGATTATCCTCCTCATTGGTATATCTATTTGATGAAACAGATAATGAAGAGATCAGAATGAGTGAGGGAAACCATTATTATGAGAGAAAATGTGCCAGTTGTGGCTGAACATAAGATCAAACACATGCAAACCAAAAACTCTTACAACTGGAAGTGGGAATCCATAGGAAGACACTGGCATACTGTTACCATTTTCAGATATTTCTTCTCACTGCAAAATAGAAGATAAAACTAATACAAAAAGTAAATGAATAAGTTGACATTGAAAATGCTCTAGTGATCAAAAACAAGACAGTAAAGCAAAATGAGATGCATATGAAGAAAATATGAACTAGTAGGTAGAAGTCATAGATTAGTACATATGCATTGCTATGGTCTGAACTGCTGTATTGGGAAGAATCAATTAAGTGAAATGTTTAGAGCTCTGCACCAGCTGTTTCACCCTGGCTTGGGAATAGTTCGCAATAATATTTGACAGGAATATGGTTTTATCCTTATTATAAAAAATATATTATTTTTCAGAAACAAAAAAAAAACCTTAAATTTAATTAACTGCATTAACACTTTAATAGATGCATTGATATTCTGACATGCTAAATATAGATAAATTAACATTGAACACCAATGTATCAATCAAATACTTATTTGTCTGATATTCTAGAATGAACATCTAAAATGTTTATTAAGAATCTGTCTTCCCACAGAGCAAACCTAATTAGATAGCAAAAAATCCACATTGCTCTCTCTCCTCTCAGATCGGTCACACTAGCAGAGGCGAAGAGTAACTGAAATCACCCAGACCTGGCCCTATAGGAGCCTTCAGAAAGCAGCCAGCTCAGCCATCCGACATCTGACAAATGGAGACAGTAAGGCTGAGACTTGAAGTGACTCTTGTGGAATTCTGTAATTGGTCTTTGAGTTAAAGTCTGCCCCTTGTCTGGCAGATGTGCTCAAGAAACCCTAGTGCTGCACCTTATAGGAAAGGAGACTGGAGAAAATCACACACACTAGTTGAATAATTTTGAAAACCTGAATTTAAAAAAATTTAAGCAAATTTCTTTAGCAAGAGTTTTCAAACAAATTTGCTGGACCAAAGAAGCTTTAAATCAACAGATATACATTAGTTATAGGAGGGGGAAATAAGCTTTTTTTCTCTCTTTTTAAAAAAATACGTTTCTATTGATTTCAGAGAGGAAGGGAGAGGGAGAGAGAAAGAGAAACATCAAGGATGAGAGAGAATCATTGATCGGCTGCCTCCTGCACGCCCCACAATGGGAATAGAGCCTGCAACCCGGGCATGTGCCTTTGACCAGAATCGAATCCAGGACACTTCAGTCTGTAGGCTGATACTGTATCCACTGTGCCAAACCAGCTAGGGCGAACTTTTTTTTTTTTTTTTTACCCTTGAGTTTGGTTTTTCTTTTTATATTACAAGCTCCTTTTAAGTGAGGACTATTTATTCCTATAAAACCTAGCAATGTGCTTCAGAAATCTGTTTAAGGTACATTTGTATATTAAACATGTATCCAATCATACAGATGAAACAGAGGTCCAGGTCTCAAAAGAAAAAAGAAAAATTAAAAAATGAGAAAACGTCACTTAGTTCCTTTGACAGCCTATTGGACAAATAAGATGACCAAGCCCACTCAGCCAAGGAATGTGACCCTGTAGCTCCATATAGTTAGACCACACCCTGGTATACAAACCTGAAGAGAATCCTGCTTGAGACTACTTTCACTCAATACACTGGGTCACCATTAATGTGCTTTTTGAATAATGGTAAGGGCCAAATTTTCATTTGTATGCCTATCACAAGATTTTGACAAAGAATATGAAGAAGTAAAACTCACATTTCCTATCTTTTTATTTACAAATAAAATATTTTAAAATTACTTTGAAAATCACATGTAGTTAATAAAGGTATTAGTGCCCATCCATGGGGTATGCCTTTCCATATTTTAGAAATAATCCACTACAAAAGGATAAATCTATTTCAAACAAATTCAGAGGAAAGGAATGTCACAATATTATTGTCTACTGAGCCAAGAATTCAGATGCATGCCCCCTTAAAATCTGGCACATAGTAATAATTTATATTAGAAGCTATTCTACATTTATAAATATTATCCCCTGAGTATTGACACCTCAACTTTTTTTCAATACAACAGGTTGCTATTATACATTCAGGATAACATTTGATAAAGTAGTTAATGTGTCCTCACCTTGTACCACTAGGGAGAGTCTTATCATTTAAATATATCTTTGAGCAAAAGTGCAAAGCTTAGGATGGCAACCTACAATTTCCTAGAAGAGTCAGTGATTGCATACAAACTATGAATTACATAATTAAATCAATCAATATTTGTTGAATTATTTGTGCTTTTTAAAAAATGTTCTACCTGATATGAAAAATTACCATCATTTTAAAGAAAACAATGAAACTACTTACTGATCCGTATTCAGAAAGAAAATGGCTTTAAAGTTCTTGTCATTGTTTGTTTTTTTTTGGTTTGTCTGTTTACATTTTCTCAGCACTAAACCACAGCAATGTTAACATCCACCATCCCCTATTTCCACTTATGCTTTGCATATGTAGCTATGTGGTTATACGTATATATCCTATATAATAAAAGTCCAGCAACCGAATGGTGGAATGACCAGAACAACTGGTCTACCAGTCGCTATGGTGTGCACTGACCACCAGGGGCAGACGCTCAGCACAGGAGCTGCCCCTGATGGTCAGTGCACTACCACAGTGCCGGTCAGCTGACCAGCATGAGTGGCTGCTCCTGCTGTGAACTCCAGCTGACAGGCAGGAACCTGGGCTGCGATTATTGCCTCCTCAACCCAGGCTCCTCCTCCTTTCTCCCTGCCACCTCCTCTGTATGCCCTCAGGCTGTGCAGTGCCACCACCGGGCTCACAGAGCTGACCCTGGAGGCAGGTTCATGGCTGCTGCTGGGACTGAGGCTTACTCTGCCACCTCTCAGTGTTATTGTCCATGGGCCCAGCCCCAACTGAGTCCCCTAGAGAGGCAAGTACTCCGGCTCCACAGAAGATGCTGGACCAAAGAGCAGCCACTCAGAGGGCAGGTCCACAGCAGCTTGGCTGACCAAGATGAGCGGCGCTCCCACAGCAGACTGATCACCGCAGGCCACACCCCCACCAGTGCACAAATCCCATGCACCTGGCCTCTAGTATGTATATATTTATGAATACGTCAATATATATGTGTATTTATGAATATACACTTACTAGAGGGCCAGTGCATAAAATTCATGGACAGGTAGGGTCCCTAGGCCTGGCCGCCAATCAGGGCCAATCTGTGGGGCGACTGGCGAGGCAATTGGGAGTCACCACTGGCATCCGCATTGGCCAGTCTGGCGCCACCTGCTTGCCAGCAATGCCCCCCGCCACTGCCATTGGTTGCCTCCCTCTGTGGGGCAACTGGTGGGGCAATAGGGGGCCTCTGCTGGCACCTGCCTTGGCTGGCCTAGGGCCTGTGGGTTGGGGTCAGCTCCCACACTGAGTATCTGCCCCTGGTAAACAGTGTGCATCATAGCGATGGGTAGTTCCGCTGGTCATTCCGCTGGTAGGTCAATTTGTATATTAGGCTTTTATATACTAAAGGCCCGGTGCACAAAATTTGTGCACCGAGAGTGGGTGTGTCCCTCAGCACAGCCTACACCCTCTCCAATCTGGGACATCCCTCTTACAATCCAGGACTGCTGGTTCCAACCACTCGCCTGCCTGCCAGCCCGATTGCCCCTAACTGCCCCCCTGCTGGCCTGGTTGCCTCTTACCGTCCCCTCTTCCAATCTTGTCCTCCTCAACTGCTCCCCTCTGCCAGTCTGGTTTCCCCTAACTGCCCCTACCTGCTGTCCTAGTTGCTCCACGCAGCCTGCTGTTCAGTTGTTTGGTCATCCCTCACTAACCCCCCTTCCGGCCTGGTAGCTCCACACAACCTGCTTTTTCAGTCGTTTGGTCGTCCTCACTAACACCATCCCATCCTTGTTATAGGCAGCCATCTTGTGAGGGTGTGGGGGTCAATTTGCATATTACCTCTTTATTGTATAGGACTAGAGGCCTGGTGCATGAAATCGTACATGGATAGGGTCCCTTGACCTGGTCAGTGATCTGGGCCAATTGGAAAGTCTTACCAGCTAGGGGAAGGGACCATGGGAGGTTGGCTTCCTTGGCTGGGGGGAGGGACTGAGGGAGGTTGGCCTGCTGGTCCCCCTGATTGGGGCTGATGGGGGATCCAGCTGGCTGGGGGAGGGACCATGGGAGGTTGGCTTTGGGAGCGCACTGACCACCAGGGGACAGCTCCTGCATTGAATATCTGCCCCTGGTGGTCAGTACACATCATAGCAACTGGTCATCCGGTTGTTCAGTCACTTAGGATTTTATATATAGAGAGGATTAAATGGTTGGCCATAAGAAAGAGAATAATTTATTGCTTTAGTAGAACCATTTTACTAGCTGAATACAGGACACAATTAATTGTTTGAAACTCATTAAAAATTACTTCTTAAGTAATTATTACTATACTAGTGGTCTGGTGCACGAATTTGTGCACTGGTGGGGTTCCTTGGCCTGGCCGACGATCAGGACCATTGTTGCAGTGGGAGGTTGGCTGGGTGCAGGGGCCATGGGTGGTTGATCAGCCAGGGGAGGGGCTGCAGGAGGTTTGTCTGGCCAGGGCAAGGGACTGCAGAAACTTGGCCAGCAGCCCTAATCAGGGTCATTTGGGGTCTGTCAGCCAGGGAGAGGGACCACAAGAGGTTGGCCACCTGAGGGGAGGGACCACAGGAGGTTGGCCGCCCAGGGGAGGTTGGCTGTAGGAGCACACTGACCACCAGGGTGCAGCTCCTGCATTGAGACTCTGCCCCCTCGTGATCAGTGCACCTCATAGCAACTGGTCGACTAGTCGTTTGGCTGTTAGTTTGTTTGGTCACTTAGTCTTTTATATATATAGGTAGGTATAATGATTGGGTAAGTTTCTAAAAGGAACTTATTTATAAAACAGGTTTAAAATACACATAGAATAAAACAGATACACATAGATATTTTTGTGTTTCCTGTTGGAATTGGAAAAAAACTACAAGAGTACACTACAGTCTCCTGACTTTTGCATCAGCTCAGTTGAGAAGTATGAGTAAAAGTACGTCCCAATTTTAACAAACTTGGCAGTCATCAAATTTGCTTCATTATATTTTAATTTCATTTAAAATGGAAAGCTGTTATGCCAGTGTACAAATGGGGATATCACTTAGAGATTCATCTCAGGAACTGCCCTAGAAGCATCTCTCCTCCCAACTAGCTTTGCTAATTACCTTACCTTCAATCTTTTACCTGTCAGCCCTCCTGCCGGAGAGGACTTATTTCTATCCTCCCCTAATCATCTCCTGTACCAGCACACTCCTCCCCAAGGAAAGTCGACAAAACCACTTTCGGGAAAACCTGTCTACACTTAAAATAATATATCCACTCTCATAAAGGAAGAGTAGAGTGGATATAGGACTTAGGGTAGATATTTGATGCACATCATTTTTCATTTAATAGAACTGATAATGGCCATAACAGCAACAGTTTTGGACTAGTGCTTTGAAACATTATTTTATATGTATAAATCTCTTAAATTTGATATTTGGTTTATCTTTCATCAATAACTTATTAACCTCACAAAACTCCTTTAGTCCCTCTTTTATGTTTTATAAATGAAATTTATAGTAGTCATCATAAAACATAGCAGTTCATGTGAAGATGTTTCCTTGCATGGATGTATTTTCACCTGATTATCTGGCTTATTTTGAAAGGATAAATCCTGCTCTGTGTCAGGACCAGTGAAGTTGATTATTATGATAGGAATATAGTGCTATGGGTTATAGAGTAGGGATGGTAGACCTTGGAAATTTTTCTTGGGATATCCAGAAAAGTAAGACATTTTCAATGAAGAAAGTAGATGTTAATGATCAATACTGCAACTATATGTACAATGAATTAGAGGTACTGGTGTGGGAATTGGAAAATAAAGCTTGATACAACTCTAGATTTTCAGGAGGTGAGTCACAAGGGGTAATTAGACTGGTATTTCAAAACATAATGGGCACATAAATAACCTATAGATTTAATGGAGTGGAGTTGCCGTTGGATTGGGTCAGTACTGTATCCATGCATTCATCATTTTGACAAGCACCCCTAGTTAATCTACTCCTGGTGATCCCCATTCACACTTTGGAGGTACTGTCTCATCATGCTAGGAGTCTGGAGTGGAAACAGTGCTCTTTGGTTGTAGAGCACAGAAATTGCTAGAGTTGAAGGCAGATACTGGCGAAATCAAAGGTGCTAACAGGCTAGCAACTGGTATTTATTCTCTTTTCATGATTAATGCTTAGAAAAGCCCACTATTAATTTATGACACTAACATTTTCTAATTAAGCAAAAGCAAGGACAAACTGAAGCAAAAACAGAAACATTTCATAAAAATTCACTTGTAAATAATCATTGTCAATTGCAATACTTTATTGAAATTATTATACCTAATATTTCATGTATTAACAGAGTGGAAAATGAGTTTGAAAAATGTACTTATATTATACAGGCATCTTACACTTAGCTTACATAAAATGAACAAATCCATTGTGACTATTCTTAAAATTCATATAGAGGATTAGGCAGAATAAAAATTAAAATGGAGAAAGATTCAAATCAAGCAAAAATTTTCTTATAAACACACATACCCAAAATATGACAGCTACTTCCTATTCTATTTAAATATCAATTCAGTACATATCAGGGAAAACTTTGAGATAAACTAAGAAGAGGTTAAATTGTTAGCATTTAGCAATGCTGAACTAGTTCAGAGGACTAAAATGTCCTGATAAACAATAGTTATAGTGAAATCCAGAGAAACTTCTTGTTCCAGTCAATAGAGATGTGGAAGGAGAGAGAAATTCAATATATTTGTTACATCAACATTCCAATGCAGAAAAAGGAACATTTTCCAATATATGAGGTAAACATAGTACCAACAGAAAAGAACTGCGGTAAGAACTCATGCTGTCCTATTTCACTGTTTTCTTTAGAGGATTAAAAATTCAAATCTGAAGCTTGTTTTCAGTAGGGAGAGTCCTGGAAGCCTAAAAGTAAATGAATGCATCCTAATTAAGACAAAAAATATTCTAGTGAAAGGGTGGAAATACTACCATTAAGTCCTTAGACCTGAAATATTATTTTCCAATAAAATAGAAACCCTTCTAACCAGGTCAAATCCTCTGATATCAATTTAATTATAAATTATTGAAAATCTTTTATGTGAGTCCAAAGTTCAGTTGATAATGAACTTTTGGTCTAAACATCTGAACTTGGACACATTCTGGTGGAAAACAGGCACTGAGGAATGAATTTAAATGACTTGGATGTGAGGAATGAGGCACTGTGTCAAGTTTTTAAATAGTCAAATTACTTCATTGTAGTTCAGTTGCAAAATATTCAAGAGAGGAAAATGGGAGAATTTTCAAAGGAATCAAGACTGGTTTCTAATTTCTGAAGGAGAGAGTTCAATGTCATAATGAACTAAAACTTTTTTTAAAACATAAAAATCATGCTTGGAGAACTAACTACATTTATAAAGTCCAAGATTTTATATAAAAATATTTCTTCAGAATATAAACAACCTCCTAGAGATCAATAGTTTAAGATTAGGCAGCAGATTACCCCAATATTGCTGAGTACACTTTCCACTAACAATACTTAAATGTAATTATACAGAAATTATTTGGCTTTAAGACTGATCTTTCCTATAGTCTAGATCTTTATATTATAAGCCACTGTTTAAGGCAACAACAAATTCACCTCTATTGACGTTTGTCGCGTTGTCTTTACATTTTCCATGCTTACTAAATATATCCGATAATCACTACTCTGGTATTACAATGCTATGGAAGCACACATTTAATGATAGTTAAGAGTAGCAATTAAAATATTTCCGGACCACGAAATCATCAATAGAAAGAACAACGATGCCAGCTTCACCTCTTATTGGACAAATAGGTGTTGTGTAATGCAGTGCCATCTGTCTTTATAAAAGAGATTTTTATGTCAAATCAGTATGTAATAGTTTTGTTTAATAATGCATACTATGACATCATAAGGTACTTCAGCTGTAACCATATGAGTCCTAGCTATAATCTTGAAATCCGTTTTCCCCTCTTTCTGTTTATTTGATCCAAATAAAGATTTGTTTGCTATTGTTTTCAGGAGCCTATTACCTAACAAGAACCAGTATTCTGCATTTACTCATCTGATTCTGAAGGTATTATCACATGTGCCAATACAAATAAATGAAGACTTCAGACAAGCTTCAGTAATGTTGGAAAAAAAAAAGTAGTCTTTCTGATTCTTGCCAGCCTGCATACTTAATTTTGCTCATTATAAATACTATGTGTAACAGTTTATCACATCAAATTGCAGTTAGTGTTTATCCACAGTTTTAAAATTTATACAGTTGGCTCTCTAAAGAATTTTATAATTAAAGATTTCCAAAGATTTTTATTTCTTAGATACATGTGTCCCAGCTGGTTTTAGGAATTGGGCCATTGCTTGTGAGGAAAGTGGCAGGAACCAAGATGAATTCACTGTGTGGGCCAGCATGCAGAATTAATCAAATTGGAAACGTATATGGAATTTACAGACACAGCTGAGAAATCTTAGGTAACAAGCATTCACTCAGGATTAGACAGAAAAGTCCATGTTTAACCTATCCGGTCTTTCTGATTTGTTATGAAATAATCATCATTCAATAAACAAATATTTACTGAATGCCATGATGTATAGAGAAAATTTAAAAGGAATAATAGGCAGTGTCTACAAACAGGCATAAATAAAAGAGTATTGCTATAGAAGAAATATGTGGAAAGTGATAAGGATTGTTAGAAAAATTAGAGAGTTCAGCAGCTATCTGTGCCTAAGCTTCCTTATAGAATTCTTAAGAATGTATGAGGAGGTGCCGCTCTGTAGAGGGATGGAATTCTTCCTCTGAAATAATTTCTCCTGAAAGCAATGAATAATTCAATGTATTTAGAAGAGTGCATGCAACAAATTGTTACAATAACATGTGAAACTTCTCAATTACCCAGAGAAATACAATGATCATTTGCATTAAAAAACAATGTAAATTAAATAGATATGGACAAGAGTTATGTCTTCAAAACCAAGACTACTTCCTAATATTTCCTTTTCATAGCAAAATAATATTTTTGTGGTGAATGTCCAAAATGAACTGAATTTGGGCAAAAAGAACATATATTTCCAACTCTATAATCTATATATTCTATAAGATTAATAACTAATTTTGCAAACCTTTCTTAATTTTATTTAGTTATAGTGAAATATATTTTCTTGCAAGAAATTAGTAGAATAACTCATAATATGACTGTTACATAGGATTTGTTTACATGATATCAAACATAGCCAGATGAAAAGAGAAAAATATACTATAATTAATCAAGAATTTTTTCATCCTATACCAACTCTATAAATAGCTAAAAACATCTGAACATCTGGCATCATGTAGCCAAAACCCTTGAGGCAGTCAGTAAACTACTCACTGACCTTTCCCAACAGCCAGACTCATGGACAGAAGGATCATCTTTTAGATCTTACAAAAAGGATTACCTTTTTCTGCTGTCATCAGAAGTTTTTGACCTTTCTGTTTCTTTCCTCAAGAAACTGCTCTAGAATTCCAATTTCATCTTTACATTTTCTGTGTACAGGCCACATTGAGAATAATAAAAAAACCAAAAAAAAAAAACAACCTTCTTTTTTATTCTTCTTATACAGGAGAATCATCTTTCTGCTGGCTTGCAATGTTTTGCACTTTTGTGATGTTGAGAAACCTGGATACAAATATATAGTGTCCTCCAATGCAAATTGAATTATTAAAAGAGCAAATACATTATTAACATTTATATCTAACTTTGGATATGCTCTGATAAAAAAGCAGATTCAGTATATTTTACTACATTTATTCGTTTATGCTATATCTTTCATCAGGGGAAATAAGTTCATGTTTTCTTTAAAAATAAATATTATTTAGTTGACTGCACCAGAGCAGACAGCAAATGCCTACTCCTCTTTTCTGAAAAGACTTGGTTTAGGGGTTGAGGTGTGGAGAAATGAGAGGGTAGGGAGGTAGGAGAAGCATGGAATTCATTCTGTGATTAATTCTGTTGGCTTATTTTTTTTGTTTGCTTTTTTTGTTTTTATTTTTGTTTTTTTTTTTACCAGTTCACCAGAGTCTATATTGAAATATAAACTAAAATTTGCCTGAGAAAATAATATACATGAAAAGACACTTAACATTATTTTTTCTGCATAAGCTACTTCTAGGCTAGAAGGCTCATTCTTGAGAATTTTTAATGACAATGTCTAATATCAAATCTTGTTTTTCTTATGTGGTACTATGCTAGAATTTTTCTCACAGCTTTAAAACTTCCATTAAAATGTGGTTTGAGGCAGCCAACTTTTTAAAGCATTCTATGTGGAAATAAGGAAGCTATTGCGGGACATCTTTGTGATTTATCAAACAAGGCAATTCTAATCTAGACTGTTCCTACTGTAAGGATGTGCCATTTTTAACCCTTACTTGCAGTCACCATGTGCCATTTTTAACCCTTACTTGCAGCCCACTCTGTCACTCTGCCCAGGAACAATTGTACCTTAAATATTTCCAGGTGACTGCAATGTGCTATTCATGGGCTTACTGAAAAAAAAAAAAATCAATAAATAGAAGAGATAATGGAATGATGTTGTTTAGAGAATTAATTGCTGGTATATTGAATATGCATAGAGGCCCAAATTTGTTATATATTACACCTGCATGGTCGGTTTGTATTTTAAGACTAAGGCCCTTATATATGAAAAGATTTCTGACAAGTACAAGGAAGGATTAAATAGTTAATGGGAGAAAATAAAGAGACAGGTATATTAAAAAAAATGTAATTGAGAAATTATATGAAGCAAGTAGTATGTCTACTTGACTAATTGTAATTAGTCCCCCCAAATTTTTAAGAGTCTTAAGAATGAACCCAGATTAACATAATATTGAATTATATACTGAAAATATAGCATAGTTAATACATTTGTCAAATAGAGGGGTGTTCCATTAAAATCAAATGTGAGCCACAAACACAGGCCACATATGTAATTTTATTTTTCTAGTAGCCACATTTTAAAAATGAAAAACAGGTAAATGTGTTTATTGATGTATTATACTTAATGCAATCTATTAAAATATTACTTCACCAGATAATCAATATAAAAGTTATGAATATATTCCATTCTTTGTTTTATGCATACTGAATTGTTAAAATCTCAGATTAGCCACAACTGAAAAAAGTACTAGTTTAATATGTTTCTATCCTGATGTTCTTTTTTTCTTTTCCTAAACAAATTGTACCGAAGTGATAGTTAGATACTGAAGGACCTTAAGATTAGGTTCCATTAAGAGCAAATTTTAGTGTAAACATTTCAGATATTTCTTGGGGGGGAAATAAACTTTGGAACACATAAAGAAAAACTGCTAAGGATTCTTTTGCTATGTAAATGGCTTTAAAATCAAAAGCATGGATCATGCTATTAGCATTGACATATAACTAAAGAAAAGCCTAAGGAAGTTAGAAAGCATGTCAGCTCAGCAGACCAGTCAGAAAGAGTGATGCCTTTCACATCATGCAGCTTATTTCAAACGGAGGACTGACAATCTGCAAGAGTTGAGAACAGCAGGGCATATAATAATTGGGTACTTCATTGCATGCTAATGACTCAGTCAGTATATCAGTGAAAGTATTTAATGTGGGTAGAAATAGGATCGATCATTATAGTTTTATTTTTAATGGGTTATTTATTCCCACAGGAACTTAAATTCAATGCTAACGGCATTCTGTTTCTATGGAATGCATGTTGTGCCATTCTGTGACAGTGAAGCACATAAATTTGTGAGAGTTTGTGTTTATATGCCTTTATTTTGCTTATGCAATATTTTAGTCACAATATTTCAGATAAAAATGGGCCAAAAAAGAAAGACCAGGAGAAAAATGAGAAAGGACTTTTTTACTTTTGTTTATTTTAATGTAGCTTCTCCGGATGTAGAGTAAGACATTTTGATTATTTTCTTATCGTTGACTTGAGTTCCCCAAAACTAAATACCATAAGGTATCCGATAGGCGATTTTACAGTAAGAAATCCTTAACTGGATCTTTAGCATAAAGAAAAGGATGACTTGATTAGGAAATGTCTTTCCTACAGGTGTGATTCCTTTACATTCAAGATCATGTATGTAAAAAGAGAAAACAGCATTTCGCAAGCAATTATAGTGTCCATAATCCTTACCCAAGTTTAGGTGAAAGGGAAAGGAGAATGAAAAGTAAGTTCTGTTACATGGAATATTAATATCATATCTTGATTGAAATTGAATCAGAAATTCCCTGATGGCAAAAAAGAAAGGTGAAAGATGAAAATTCCCTTTTCATTCTTTAGGCAATACCATTGTTGCATCCTAATTTTACATATTCTGGCCTCATTAAGGTCAAGAATTGTCACTTGTATCCCATGTGTATGACAAATAAACTTTCATATCTTGGTGACAGACATCATATATTATCTAATATATTTTTCAGAGATATGGAAACACACAGATGGCTACAATCTACCAAATACAGCATCCTCAAAGTTATAAAAATATATGTTAAGCAACTTGGAAACTTTTTGCACAAACATCTTTCTAAAAAAATTCTTTAGGACATATGGATTCTACTGAATAGCATGTGTTTGAGGCAGGGAAAGTGAAACATTGTGTTTGCTGCTAGCATTACTACACACTTCTGTGTAGTCAAATATGCCTTTGTTCTTTCAGATTATGTTTTCCAGACCGCAGTGCAAAAGGCCCTTGTTCAGGCTTTTACTGGAAAATTACCCATTGCACCTGTAAAGAACTCCCACCCGTGTTTTTTAAAGTCTACACATCTAGAAAACCTTCATTGTTATGTAGTCAAGCACTCAGGCACCTAGTTATCAAGTCACTTCTATGTCACAGGTCAAGAAATGTGTTGAGATTCAGAAAAGTTCAGTGATTTATGCCATTAACTGAGAGAAAAAAATATGACAAGCAAAGGGCTTTGCATTTTTCAATCTGTACTCATTGTTCTAAAGACCGAGTGTGGCCTTTTAGAACCGTGAAATAACTTTGTCCTTCATAAAAAGTCACATTTATGTCCATGTATTGAAAAATAATGTGTCTTGCACGTTTGAATACAGCAAGAATCTCAACTACTTTGCACAGTGTGCATGAAGTTTAATTTATCTTGCAAGAATATGACATGATATTTAATAAGGCCCTGAGCAAAGTATGTATTAATCTTTTAAATATTACTATTTTCCCTGCCCTTTTAACATTGGTTTCTTAAAAAAATATATATTTTTATTGATTTCAGAGAGAAAGGGAGATGGAGAGAGAGATAGAATCATCAATGATGAGAGAGAATCATTGATTGGCTGCCTCCTGCATGTCCGCTACTGGGAATGAAGTCTGCAAGCAGGCATGTGCCCTTGATTGGAATCGAACCCGGGACCCTTCAGTCGGTAGATCATTGCTCTATCCACTGACCCAAACCGTCTAGGGCTCTAACAATGCTTTTTATTTGCCTTGGTTTTTCAATACAGTAATATGCTTTCAGTGTGTGTGTGTGTGTGTGTGTGTGTGTGTGTGTGTGTGTGTTTGTGGTGAATATGGACAGCAATAGACGTACCTAAGATGTGAATGTGTCATTTCCTAATTGGCAAACTGGAGCAAATAATTTAACTTTCCTTCTTCTCCTTTCCTCCTCTATTAAATGTGAATACTATATATGTCACAATAAAATCTCAGAATTGTGAGAAAAAAATCAGGTGATATTTAGGAAAGTTTTTGTGTGACTTTAATTCTCAGGAATCTATCACAACTGCTCTAGCATCAAGCTGACAAAGGCTTGCCAGTGACATACGGGAATTATTTTTTGCTGTGTACTCCGGCTCTTTTTTTGTCTTATTCTTTGAAACACCCTTGTTTCTATCCAGACAGGCAGATCTGCGTTGCAGACAGCGGTACACACTGTGTTGTAACCACCGCACGTGTCAGTTCCAAGACCGCGGGGGAACACGTGGCCTTTCTCCCGAAGCCCTGGGGAGCTGCTAGACTGAAGCTGGGGAACTGCAGGTCGGCAGGAGGGGGTTTCCCTTCCCGCTGAGCCCACCTTGGGCACTCCTATGCTCCTGCCTCATACCTGGGGACTGATGAACTGGGGGGCTTGTAAACAACGGGAATGTGTTTTGGAGGTTCTGGAGGCTGGAAAGAAAAGATGTAGAGGCAGCAGCAGATTCAGTCTGAGGAGAGACCATTTCCTCCTGGGCAGGCACTGAAACCTCCGAGGGCTGGGGGGCCTGGGAGCTTTCTCCGGCCTCTGACAGCATGAATCCAGCCCCCTATCCTGCTCACCACCCGAAAGACCCACTTCTAACAGCATTACCTTGAAGGTTAGCATTTCAAGACATGAATATGGAGGGACACACACATTCAGACCACAGCACTTCCCCAATACAAAAGGAATATTTGAGATGATTAATCCTGGAAAGTACTACACAAGCTGGTTTTCTATGCAGAACTTAAAGAAAACCGTTATCCACAAAATATAGAAAAAAAAATATAGAGAGAGATAGATTAATCACATTCAAAACAGAGTCACAGAACAGAGAACATTGCTACATATTGTGTCCCTACCAGACATGATGCACCTTGGACAGAACTTTACATGTGGCAACATTGTAATTTTAGACATAAATTAATGGCCCAGCCCATAGTCAGCAGGTAAGTAGCTGGCTGAACACACTCCTGACTGTTTGATGCAATAGTTACCACCTTAACAGAAAAGTAAATGATTAGATATAAAATGAACCTTAAAAAATGCAATTCAAACAAGTATCACATGATCACACTCATGTGTGGAATCTAAAAAACAAAATAAACGGGATGAATGAAATAGATCCAGAGACAGAACTTGAAACAAACTGATCAGTCTCAGAGGAAAGGCAGGGATGAGTGGGTGGGAAGAGATTAACCAAAGAATTCTATAACATTTTTAAGATTTTACCAGAATTGTAATGATATGTTGATATAAATTGTAAAATAAAATGTAGGTAGTGTCTTGAACTCCTTAAATTCAAAAGTTTTTCAATTTTCCTCATTATTAGTAAAATATTTCTGATTTTTGTGTTCTACATATAATAGACAGTCCCAGATTTTATTTAAATAATTTGTTTTACTATAAGGACAAAATACATCATAATTTTTTAAAATAAAAATATTATTTTTAAATATTTTAAAATTTTATTTTATAATCCTACCTAATAAAGTGGGAATATGCTAATTGACCATCACACCCTCACAAAGATGGTGATGCCCAAAGCCAAATAGGAGGGAATATGCTAATTGATTGCCATACCCTCAAAGATGGCAGTGCCCACAGCCACAAGATAGCGGCACCCAGTCCCCTCAGTCCCACCAGGGCAGCAGGGGTGTGGCACGACTGGACCCGCCCCTGCCTCCAGAGTCCCCCAGTCCCCTCAGTCCCCCAACTGCCCAGGGCTAGCCCCAGGTGCAGGCAAGCCTCGGATGGTAGCTGCCCAGCTGCCCAGGGCCACCCAAGGCTCAGGTAACCAGGGCCAGCTGAGGCTTGCACACCCGGCAGTGGCAGCAGGGTCACCTCCTGCCCCTGAGGGCTCCCGGACTGTGAGAGGGGCAGTCCAGGCTGAGACACCAGGGCCTCTAGCAGTATAATAGTCTTATGAAAGCAAACTACTCTAAGATTTCTTAATATAGAACTAAAAACTTGAACAAAGTGGTATATAGATAGGATAAGTTTATCTAATATAAGTAGCTGTATCAGAAGTGAACAAGTGTGGAGTAATCTGAGGATTTTAAATTCAAACATGCAATTAAAACATCTTTTTATTTGAATGTGCCATTAGCAAGAAAAAACACCATTAATGATGATATATATAATATTGTACATACGTATATTTCATATATTTGTTTTTACTCAAGGTGAAAGAAAATTGAGGTAAAATTAAATTCATTATGATTTTTATTTTGATATTTCTACTGATAATTCTGAACTGAGGCATTAATAACTGTAAGTATATGATATATGATCTCAATGATTTGTATAATTGAACCTGTATGTTTGGAATTGCCTGACTTGAAGATATCACTTGGCTTTTGTTGAATTCCTGCCCTCCTTTTAGCACTTAAATCACTTTGACACATCATCAAAACAGAGAGGATATAAATTTGATAGGGTTTTGACTAAGCATGAATCCATGGTTTGCTAAAGTGACCAATCATTGAAATGTTCACATAAAATGAGAGGCATATAATAAAATTTCTAAAGGGCTATTTTTCTAACTATGTTATATATAAGATCATTAGGAACAGACTAATGAGGAAGTTTGCAATCAAGTTAATTGATGCACTTTATTTCACACTGGAGGCTTGGTGCATGAAATTCGCGCACAGGAGGGCAGGTCCCCTCAGCCCAGCCTGCACCGTCTCCAATCTGGGACCCTTGGGTGATGTCCGACTGCTGGTTTAGGCCCGATCCCACCGGCAGTCAGATATCTCTCTCACAATCTAGAATCTAGGAACACTGGCTCCTAACTGATTTGCCTGCCTGCCTGATTGCTGCTAACTGCCCCCACCCCAGCCAGACTGATCTTTCCTAACCACCTCTGCCTTCCAGCCTGATCACTCCTAACTGCCCCCCCCCCCCCTGCTGGCCTGGTTGCCCCACACAGCTTGCTATTTGGTCATTACTGTTATTGTGACAGCGTCCCAGACGATTTGCATATCCCTCTGTTATTAGTATAGATTCCCTTTATAGGCATTTAAAAGTCTTTTCACCATTTCACAAAAATAGTATGGTGTTTTTTGGGATATTTTAAGTTTTCTCTCTTGGTTGTCCAATAATTCCAATTACTCCTAAATTCTTTTTGTAATATCCTGTTCTAAAATTTTTATTTTTGTTGCCAACAGTGTATCAAAGAGTCAAAATGCATTGTGTGCCTTCTTCAACATTCTACATTCTTGGATTTACATGACTGTACAACTTCTATTATGTAATGATGACGGTCATTTTGAGTCCATGACTTACTGTATTCTCTAAAAGGTTATTATTTGGAAAATGTACATCTTTATATAAAAATAAAATAAGATTTGGAGATATTTTAAATAAGGTGAAGGTCCATTTTAGCCTTAGGCTATTACTGTATAATACACTATTTTGGTTTTTATAGCACAATAATGGGAGAAAAGAAGCTACAGAAATTGAAAAGGTGTGCCCTAAAAATAATGATGATGCTGCTGTTCCACAAAGGATCCCAGCTTTTATGTGTAGATATCTGTAGCACACAAAAAATAGTGTAGCATGCATGTGCATTAAAACTGTTTTATTTTATTAAATTTTGAAATTAGATAGTTGCATATATTTATATTTTTCCTGTTACACAGAAATATCTAGATTTACAAAATATAGTTATTATTAAGAATTGTTTTCTTTTTTTCTTTTGAAAAACAAAACATAAATTATACCTAAAAATCTAATTCAAACAAAACCCATTATGTGTAATTACTGTGTTTTCTTAGTTATCAATAACACAAAATAACCATTAAAGAGAAATCCACTATGGTGAAATCAGAACACCTAGAACATTACTTTTTTGTAATGCCAAATATATCCTTAACATTTCTGTGTTATGTTAGACACCCCAGAAGTGCAGAGTGCCTAATGTTTATTTTGAAAACCCTACAGTAAGAGTAAAGATGAAAGAAAGCCTTTGACAGGAAAGAAAAACAAGTTTGCAAATAGCATTAGGTGGTGCCTTACATGCACTTCAATATGCCCAAGGAGGGAAATGGCTATATCTTTCCTAATAGATGATAAAGGCTCATTTGGAGGAGAAATAAATAATGAAGCATCACAGAGAACATCTATTCACTAGCTGTTGTGAATGAAAATTATGAATGTAAAATTGGGAGACAATTTCTGGGCATTCTGGAGATAAGAAATCTGCATATGAATGCTCTTTGTTTCAATGATTCCTGTAAGGCTTTACATTGATGATGTAATGCTACAAAAGTGTCCTTACCCCAGCTTTATATATGACTACATGAATGTATTATACAGGATGCTATGTTAATCCCAGACTGAGCAGCTTCCTTTTGCTCTTGTTAGCTCTGAAAAGCTGGTGGGTGATCCCAAATCACAATCATTACCTTTTAGCTGTGGCAGGAACAGTTTATTTGTTTTAATGCCATGTGGTTCAATATGATTTGTTTTCTGAGATATCCAGAGAACACAAAGGAACTGTTATTGGTTGACTACTAAATATGGGTTTGTTGTTCTTTTCCTTTCTAACAGACAACTTTTAAAAATAGGATCATTTAAAGAATGGCAATGGAACAAAGAGCTAAAAATGCTTACCAGGCATTTATCCCTTACTAAATAAAACCCACATTTCTATACATATTTCATAAAATATTTGATGCACATAAATCTGCATTTAAAAATTAAACAGTGAAAACAGTCAAGCCAGCAAAAGTTGTAAAAGCAATTATTTTTCTTGTTAGTGCTTCTGTGTACCAAACATAAAGTTCAGATTTTACTTCTACAAAATAGTAAAAAGCACATCACATGGTATTAGAAAGCTTAATTGTGCTTTACTATAGAATGGTATTTCCTATGTAATTTTGCTTACTATTAACTTTTATTAAAAATAAAATTATTTTATATTAACACAATTGTAGCATAGCAATTGACAAAAAATTAATTACAGCCCTAACCAGTTTGGCTCATTGGATAGAGCGTCGGCCTGTGGAATGAAGAATCCCAGATTGGATTCCAGTCAAGGGCATGTACCTTGGTTGCGGGCACATCCCCAGGAGGAGGTGTGCAAGGAAGCACCTAATGTTTTTCTCTCATCGATGTTTCTAACTCTATATCCCTCTCTCTTCCTCTATAAAAAATCAATAAAATGTATTAAAAAATAAAAATAACGAATTACACAATTTTGTGTCAAAATTGAATTAAATACTTTAATTTTGTCTTTAAGTGAGGAATGCATTTTAAAATGTTTAAATTTATTAAAATATATCTAATAAGAGATTACTATATCATCTTACATTGGAAATTTAGGAGGGAATTAAAGAAATGATAACTAATGTATACTTTTAAAATAAATTATTGGAGACTTTATAGTTTAATTTACAAATATATAATCATTACCATCTTAAAATAAATCACTTATGATTTTTAGGGAAACACAGAACATGACAAGAACTAAACAATTTAGTACCTGAACATACAATAATGATAAGCCTATATAGAAAAAAAAGAGATATCTGGAAATAATATTGGTCTCCTAGACCATTTTTAGCCATCAGAGAAAAACTGAGAGCCTATCTCTAAGTATCTCTTACTATTAGAACCTTAGGCACTCTTTCCAATAAAGAAGTTTCTATTATAATAAAATGTTGGATGATACAAGGATATTGCAAACGAACCTCAACTAGTAATCGCTAAACACATGGCAGCAATTTTCAATTACTTTTGACCATTGCCAGATGCAATGGCAAACCTCTAGGTAAAGAGCTCTTGCATCTATTAATGCTCCTGAGATGTCCTCTAGCTTCATAAACAGAAGCGATATTAAGAGTCTAAGATTTCATTTCCCAAGGAGTTATTTATTGGTGCATTTTAAATGAAACATATATGATATATTATAAAATTGGTAAATTCATATCTATTTTAATAGGTGTTTTTTTCATTTTTTTTTCCTTTCTCAGTGGCTAGAATCAAAATTCCTAATTTAAAATCCTGGATACTAAGAAAAGAAAGAAGTCTTACACACACTCAAGATGAATAAACATAAGGAAAAAGTTAAGTGGATTGTCCTTAAATACCATAAAGTGGATTCGAATGGCAAAACCAGTCACCTTCACTGGCAGTGCCCTGCAGGTGAAGGTTGTGCTGGCGTTTTTATGGCAGGCCAGTTTGACAGACATTATTGTGGCAAATGGTGTCTGATCTATTGCTTCAATAAACATGAAACCAAGTAATTTGAGAACCAACAATGACAACACAAAATTCTGGCTGCAGCACTAATGTGAACAAGTTCACTTCTTATTGTCTTCACTTTCTCATGATGGGAAGGATAATAATCGAACCTGCCCCGTACGATTTATGAGATGATTAAATGAGATCATTCACAGAGAGCATCGGAAGAGGAATTGCCACATAGTAACTGCTTCAATACTTTTTTAAACCTGGAGAATCTTGACTATTTCCCCCTGTAGTTAAAACACTTTATAATAGCATAGTTTTAGATTTACAGCAAAGTTTCAAAGATCCCAGAGAGTTCCCATATATTATGGAATTAGTTTCACCTATTGTTAACATCTTACGTCACTGCATATGTCACCACTATTGATACATTATTAGCAGAACTCCATACATTATTCAGATCTCATTAGTTTTTTCCCTAATGTCCTTTTTATGTTCCACTATCCTATCTATGATATCATATTACATTTATTCTTCACAAACCAGTTTCTCAGACTTCCCAGAACATTGAGTTTCACAGCAAAATTGAGGGGAAAGTACAGCGATTTCCCATTTACTTCCTGTATCCACACAAGCAAAGTCTCCTCATTATCAACATTCCCCCCACTGGAGCGGTATATTTGTTACAACTGATGAAAATCTTGGCTTTTTCTTCTAACACAGTGGTGCTCAACCTTTCTAATGCCGTGACCCTTTAATACAGTTCCTCATGTTGTGGTGACCCCCACCATAAAATTATTTTCATTGCTACTTCATAACTGTAATTTTGCTACTGTCAGGAATCGTAATGTAAATATCTGTGTTTTCCGATGGTCTTAGCCTCTACAGCAGTGGCTCTCAACCTGTGGGTCGCTAACAGGTACCCCAGGCCACACTTTTTTTCCCCACACTAGTTAAATAATATACTCTGACTCTTTAGTGTTAAGTATTGCAACTATTATTCAAATTCAAGTCAATTCTAACATTCTTTATAATGCAACTACATTTCACAATGCCGCTATGTGGTATTGTCAAAAGGGATATATGGGAAAAAACTGCTGACATGCAATCAGCTCTCAAAATTTTACTAAATTTTAATTCAATTGTTGAGTTGAATTTTGAGAGAATAATTAGGTTGCTATGTTCTAATGTGACATTTCTCCCCCAAGAAATAACGATTACTTTGGCCTTAAATTCTTAATCCTAAGTATATCTTATGTATGTGGACAAGCCACACTTGGTTAAGTAATGTTAGTTGTATATTTTTACTTCAATATGAATACTAATATGTTAAAAATTCTACTCATTTTAGAAATTAGAACCCAAAACAAAATAACAACACCAGCAATAATAATCACAACAAATATGCAATTTTTGTGAGATAATCACTATATCCTGAAAATACATTTTTTTCCTCAGGTCTTAAACTTGGCTTACTATAGAGAGTAGATACAAGAGTCTCAGTATTTAGGAAATACCAACCTGACTTGTTTTTTGGTTATGACTATTCTTCAGTGAAAGCTTACAACTGTTTTAAACAGATGTAACCTAATGGATAGTCCTAGCAATAGAGGTAATGTTATTTATTAAATGGGTACTTCAGTTTTCGATTAGTCCTCATTAGTACTAATGGAAATATTGCTTTGGTAAGAATCTTGCATCCCTAAAAGGACTGAAATAATCAACTAACAGCTGGGTGAAAAAGGTGAAGGGATTAAGCAAATAAATAAATAAAAATCAACTAAATTTTTTCATTTGTTTGTTTTCCACTTATTCACATTTCATGGATTATTACACTTCCTCAATGGGATCATTCAAAAACTAATACAAACTGAGATTACATTGTCTGACAATTCAAGGATTCAAAAAACAATTTCCTATTTAAATGGAAAACAAACAATTTATCCATTTGATTGCTAGGGAGTTTTCCATCTGTTACAATTGTGTTTGCAAATGGGGAGTCCTCAGTCTTCCCAGGATGGCCCTAGCCAAGCACATACAAGCTGCCTTGTGCTCACAGTGCAAGACTGGAGACCAGTTTGCCAGCTCCGCACTGTCACCTGCGGTACCACAGGACAACCCAATTTTTACTTAGAAGTCTCAGAATGAGAATGGATACTGGGGTTAGGGAGGGAGCCACTTGGTTTACAAAACCTTCCAACACACTGTACTTGCTCTATAATAATAAGTACTTTTAACATCACTAAATTTGATTTAATCAATTGTCGTTTTCTCCATTTTCTTTTCAAATATGAAACTATCACCCTTTGTTAAACAAAACAAAACAATGAGAAAAATCACTGTTCACTAGTTTTCATAGCATAGTTTAAAGTAAATTTATTGTGCTAAAATTATAAGTGGATGCATATAAAACATAATTACATATACACATATATACACATATTGGAGAAAATATATGTTAGAATTATAAAAGCAGAAATTGGTTTTAGTTTCCTACTCCTAAAGTGTAATACATTCTGAAGTTTGCTACCAAATTAGGAAGATAATAAAATAAATGCAAACTGGAAATATTAAGTAAATGTAATGCAGACAGAAGTTAAAATGCTTTGACAACATCCCTCCTAAGAAGTTTATCTTTTCTGTAATGCATAACTTCCCCTACCCGCCTGGAATCTTCTTAAATGTGTATGTTTCATAAATAAATTTCTACATTCTGCCTTATATTACCATGTCAAATATTCCCTTCTTCACTAAAAGATTTCTAATTGCAGGTAGTTATTTATTTTCACATCATCCATGGCATACAAAACTCAATTATTTATAGAAAAATCTATAATGTAGCAGATTATATCATTTCCAGACTTTGCTACATTTCTATTGGTTCAAATTATGATATATAGAAAAATGCTGGGAACTGCGCACTGAATTAAACATTTTAATGCATTTTACCCCCACATCTCTCTTCACCACCATAGGTTCCCTATTCATTGTCTCCAATATTGGCGATGCCAATTTCCTCTCGTTTATTTGTTCATTGTTTCCCCACCATGCGCTCAGCTTTTTACTGTGCTCTCTGGAGTGCAGAGCACTGCAAATAGGTACAGCGTCAGATTGCTTACTGAGCTACACTAAATTGCATTTTGTTCCCAGTGGATGTATTTATTCGAACTTTTGAGGACTTTTGTTTGAGAGGAGTATCTCTGAGTAGGAGTTTTAGAATTGGAAGGAAACTCAGTCATTTTTGTTTAATTTTTCTCATAACATCCAGGAGAAAAACCTCAATCCTGGAAGTGTGACATAGCTTACCTGAAGTTACATAGCCACAGAGCTGAGAACAGAAATTGGCTGTCTCTCCAATGCTCCCTAACCCTTTTCTCTTCCCCAAGTGATGTTTAGTGAGGGACATAGCTGGCTGATTTAAACAGAATTATCATGAAATAGCTTATTTTCTATAGAATCCATAGTCTACGTCTCAGTTTGTAAATACAAACTCTACTGTAGGAAGCTATTTAATTATTAATTCAACAAAACCTTACTGCACATCAAATATGTGCCAGATACTATTCGAGCTGCTTGTTATATGTTAGGGTGAAAAATGGTAAAAATCCCTTACATCTTAAAGCTTATATACTATTTAAGGGAGAAAAAAAAATTAAACAACCAACATTAGAAAAAAAGTAGTGAATCATTTAGGATTTTAGCAAGAGATCAATTCCACGGAGAAAAGGATGAGAGTAGGATTCGTGTAGAGCTGCGCAGTGACTTTCCAACAGCAGGGTGGGGTAAGCCCCGTGGAAATTTTGAGACCTGAGCGAAGATTTGCAGTAGTTGTGGGAGTTAGCCTTGTCCATATCAGGAGGAAAAGCATGTGACACAGTGCAGAGGCCCCAAAGCAGGAAAGAATGTGCAGTTGGAGAGGGCTAAGGGAGAGGAAAACAGCCCTCGTGGCTGGAAGAAGTAGGAAAGAGAGTGGTAGGAAATTGGGTCAGAGTGATAACCTGATAACTGTGGCTAGGACAAATAAAGCTGCACTGTGCAATTTGGTAACCACCGGCAAGTAGCCACTGAGCATTTTAATGTGCCTACTGCCGCTGAGGGAGGGAGTTTTTATTTTACATAATGTTCATTGATTTATATATTAAAACTGAAACACTTGTCATTATGTTCCAGATATATAGGGAATTTTTTTTCTGGTAGTCAATTCAGTTAACTGGAAAAATTTTAAATATGCTTTAAAACATCTTGAGTAAGTGAATCTACTTTCTTAATGATAAATTTTATGAAATGTAAATAAGTATTCCTGTGTAAAATTTAGCATCCAAATTCTGGGAAGCATTGAGTGTAAAATTACCCACTGGATTTCAAGGATGAGTATAAAAAATGTAAAATAGCACCGTGGCCAGTGTGGCTCAGTTGAGCATTGTCCCACCCACCCGGAGGTCACCTGTTCCATTCCAGGTCAGGGCACATGCCCAGGTTGGGGGTTGATCCCCAGTAGGGGGTGTGTAGGAGGCAGCTGATCCATCTTTTCTCTCAGGGGTATTTCTCTCTCTCTCTCCCCTTCTCCCTTTCTCTCTGTCTAAAAACGAGAAAAAAATTAATCAATAAAAACATAAACATATTTTATTTGTTTTAAAAAGTAAAATAGCTAGTAAATAATTTTCAATAATGATTAGCTTGAAATGACACTTTGGATATGATGGTTTAAATAATATATATTATTAGACATAATTGCATATGTTTCTTTTTGTCCTTATTAATGTAATCACTAGATGTGCAAGCAATCACTTATGTGTTTTTTATTACATTTCTATTGAAGTTCTATAGGCCATTGTAAGGAAACTGGCTTTTGCCAGTTTTCAGCAAAAGAGAAACAAGAGCTATGACATAGTTCTATTTTAAATAAATTATTTAAATTAATTAATTAATTATGGATGACATTTATATCCCTCTTCTAAATCATTATTTAGATTCATACTTTATGTATATTGCAACACAAATAATTTAGGTAATTAAAGAAGTGATCATTCATTCCAATTATATTACTTAGAATTTTTATAAATTCATCTAAGCATGACAGAGGAGGATAACCCACATAAAGACTGTGTGTTACCCTTGTTCTAACTCACTGTAGCTCTGGAGAACTTTGGCAAATTGCGTCCACTATTTCCAGAAACAAATCTCAGAGTACCAGGTCTTTGTGCTAATTCCCAAATAACACATCCAGTAACTCACCAAAAATGTCCCTACATTCTGCTTTTGCAATCCATGAGCCAAATAAATTATTTTGGGCACATTGTTATCAGTGTCTTAATTACTGTCTACACTAAAGCCACGCTGGAATTGAGAAGCTAGATGCAGTCAAACTATAGCCTCAAAATAAGAGGAAAGTCTTCCTTTAAATGATTAAACAAGGGAAAGGTGTCATTTTCAAGCTTTCAATTATCCATTACAATATAATGTTTATCAATTTCAAGGTTCCAGCATCCTGTATGACTCAATAAGCATCATGAAAATTTAATCCCAAATAACTGCATTAAAGAAAAGTATATAACTATTTGTAAAGCAGTCATTTTAAGACAAATTTAAATGATAAAGAGATCCCTCTAAAGTAAATCTGACAATAATTTAAATTTTCTTATATTGGAATTTTTAAATATTGCCTAACTTCAAGTTTTTCCTCCAAGAGGGAAAGGGGTTTTGTATTTAACAGGAAAATAGACTATTTCTTTTAAATGTATTTCTGTTTTATGCACAGAACTATCATAGTGTTAATGGGTGTTAGACACATAAACCTGCCTGTATAAAAGAGCAGAAACTG
Organism: Corynorhinus townsendii; assembly: GCA_026230045.1. Classification (NCBI taxonomy): domain Eukaryota; kingdom Metazoa; phylum Chordata; class Mammalia; order Chiroptera; family Vespertilionidae; genus Corynorhinus; species Corynorhinus townsendii. The sequence goes on from JAPDVU010000002.1 coordinate 91,657,540, forward strand.
TAATCTATAAGATGAATGAATTAAATCATTATGAGTAATTCTTTAGCACATGCCCTCCTCTAAGTCCTATCAAGTATATAGTCTCACTTTTTGAAATGGCACTTAAAAAGGTTTTACACCTTAATTGAACAGCCATTCACTGGGCTTATTTTTCACTTAGATCTCTCCAAATACCTGTGAAGTAGGGTTTTAAAATAGGAGACTGGATGGTAAAAGCAGTAATTTCTCATCAGGGAATATTTAATAAGTGGAAGCTATTAGCTAACTAAAGGACACAAAATAGATTCATCTTTCAAAGATATGTCCTTTTGGAGTTAGAAATTATTCAGTTTTTAGGAGGAAAAAACCTCTCTAACAGTTGTGAAAGAATAGATTTACATTTAGTATTTCTTCAGAATACCTGATAAAAGAATCTTTTTCATACTAATTAAGATTATTTGAAAATAAGCATCAAAGGTAAAACATAGATCATCTAATTTTGGAAATGATTGACCTCTTACAGATTGAGGTGTTTTTTTTTTTTTGAAGATGACACCATGGAAACTAGCATTTTATTATGATATACTATTTTATATACTTATATAATATTGTTAGCATATAGAAGAAAATCTAACTCCATTACCCCTGATTGTGGCTATAAAAATCACCTGAAAATGAAGTTATTTATGATTTAATTAAACATATATATTTGCTCAAAAAAGTGACTATATGTCAACACTTTTTACAAAGAATCATACCCAATATATAATACATTAAAAAAAAGAAAGTTGAATGCTGCTGTTTTAGAGTTAAACTTAGAGTCTAGGTTCAATTTGTCTGTACTTTTACAAATTTCATCAGTTATTTTTACCTAATTATCCATCCCCTTTTTAAGAAAAAATACTTATTGTTCCCATTTAAAGACCTTAAAAACAAATGTACATGTGATTTTATATTCACCACCACAATGAAACAAACTCAAGACCATCTAAAGGTAATCGATGGGAAAATTATTTTTTAATCCTCACCCAAGTATACATTTTTTCACTGATTTCTTAGTGAGAGTGGGCAGAAGGCTGGGAAGGAGGGAGAGAGAGAGATGTGTGCTCTCACATGGCCTGGTTGCGGATCCAACCCGCAACCCAGGTGCATGCTTTTGGGAATGGAAACGCCACATTCTGGTGCTCAGTCCAATGCTCTAACCAGTGAACTATACTGACCAGGGCTTTGAGAAACATTTTAATGAATCCTTGAGGTTATACATTTTTATTAAAAAAAAAAAAAAGAATATAGAGTTGAACAAAGAAATCCTGAAATTGATAGGATAGAATTTGGGAGCACCATGAAAATTTCTACTTGTTTTCACATTTCTTTACCATGAGCAAAATTTACCCTGTAAGAAATTTACTTACAGAAAAAATAAGGTGCCCTCTCCACCACATTTTATAAGAACTTGTCCTGGCAACTCTATGAGGCATATCTCTTCCTTGACTCTCCCTGTGTCTCATCCTCCTCTCTTCCCTCAGCTCCTTTCCTCCTTGCTCCCTTCTTCCTTTCATTCTCCTCTGATCCTGCCACATATACTTTATTGTTAAAGAGTTATATGAGTGCATATCTCTGATTTTGTAAGCAAAAATCTTTTAGAAAATATTTTGTAATTAATTTCTTTGTTAATTAAGGTATCACATATTTGTCCTCATCCCCCCATTCCCATCCCACACCCCCCCCCCCACGCATGCCCTCACCCCCTGTTGTCCGTGACCACTGGTTAGGCTTATATGCATGCATACAAGTACTTTGCTTGATCTCCCTCCCTTACCCCCACCCTCCCCTATCTTCCCTGAGGTTTGACAGTCTGATTGATGCTTCCCTGTCTCCGGGTTTGTTTTTGTTCATCAGTTTATGTTGTTCATTATTTCCCCTAGATGAGTGAGATCATGTGATACTAGAAATACACTTATAAGAACCGAAAATGAGACAAGCAATAATGGTTATGCCGAGAGGCAAATGAATCAGTCTGTAGTGAGTTTCTTTCTGGGCCAAAAGTTCTTTTGAGTCCCAATTTCAATGTCAAACAGTTCCTTATGTGTACATGTCAGCAATGATATTTCAGTTCTGGATGGTGGACAAATGGTGGTAATGCAGGTCTGACCCTCTCTGGTTTGGTCCTGGGCAACCTGACACGATGATGCACAGCTGCTGACTGCTAGTATGGCAAGGCGTTGTCAGCATCTTCCATCTCTGGACTGTTTCTCTTCTGTCTTCATGGCTGGAGCAGTCCTATCAATTCTTCTCTGTTTTTTAAATAGTTGTTTAATTTTTAGTGTTTTTTTAGAGAGTTTATTCTAAAAGTTGTTGTTGTTGTTTTTTGTTTGTTTGTTTTCTGGCCTGCCTGATGTGACTCAGTAGTTGAACATCAACCTATGAACCAGGAGGTCACGGTTTGATTCCTGGTCAGGGCACATGCCTAGGTTGCAGGCTCAATCCCCAGTGTGGGGCATGCAGGAGGCAGCCAGTCAGTGATTCTCTCTCATCATTGATGTTTCTCTCTCTCTCTCCCTCTCTCTTTCTCTCTGAAATCAGGAAAAATAAATTTTAAAAGTTTTTTTTTCTGAGAATTTATAATAAAGAATTTTTCAATTATAAGATTACCATAAAGACTGATGTATGTTTATGCAATCCAGAAACTGCTATATTCCTTTAGACACATGTTCTAGTCCAACCTCTTTTAAGAACCTCTTAGGATGCTGTGGTTTATAAATCTATTCAAAATATTTTGAATTAAATTATATTTCTTTTCTAAAACATACCTTGGGAGTATTCATCTTGGCATTTATTATCAGTTACAAGAAGTAGTCCATTTCATTTCTTTTTATTTAACCATACTTTATTTTTTTAATAGTTCAGGATATAGTGAAAAGACTTTTCTACTTGTATAGAAATGATTTTTATTTAAAATCTGAAACTCTTCAAAAAATCTGAAATTTAGTTTTCCTTCAGTTGAAGAGTTTAAAAGACAACAGATGAAACTAATATTCCTATTTAATTCACTAGCACATGGTTTCAGACAACCTAGTGGAATAGAATCTAGTCTTTCCATAAGAATAATTTGATCTGAAGAACAGCCATGCTGCATACTGTGCAAATTGTATTAAATGGATACAAGAAAAATTCACACAGACTTTTTAGTTTGTTCACATTTTACATTCCACCATTTGGATATATGTTGAAAAGTCAATAATTTTAGCTTACACAATCACCACATTTTGAGATAAAGGGCACTGCTTAGCCAGAGAAAGAAAAGAACAGTGCGAGAACATAAAATCAGATAAGTGTATAATAAAAAATATATAGTAAAATGTCAGTATTTAACATACTTTGAGAATTTAAGTATAATAAATACTTTTCAAAAATAATATGATTATCTAAAATGAAAAGTCAATTATTTTAAAGAAGCTGAACAAAACACAATGGTTGCCATATGGTTGTATGTATTAGAATACCATTATCTGACATGTATGTAATTATTAAATTTGGCAAAAAGAAAAAAAAATGAAGGTAAAAACTCAAGTCCTGGCAACAAATATTTTTTAAAAGCAACAATAGCCCGGATGCCAGCAGCCCTCATCAAGTTTAGACTTATCACACCAATTTATTCAGACACACTCATACTCAAAAAGAAAAATAAGGTAGTACTAAGGGTTGCGTCATGTCTGGTCATTAAGAAAAATGATATGCAGCTTACACATTCAAAGACTTTCTTTACTTCCAGACTTCACAGAGCTATAAAATTTCAAAGACATGCCAATACCCATTTCTTTGGAAGAACTGCTATTTATAGATCTAGTTAATACAGTGCAAATTACAAATAGTAAGTACAGAAAGTCAAAGTAAATATGCTAATTCAGGACTGATTTTCCAACTTTTGGCTAAAAATCAATATCAAACAAAAAATTTGGTAGTTACTAGAAAGCTTAAAACAACTAATAGAGAAAATAATCCATGTTTACCTTATTCATAAAAGACTGTCTTGACTCCCTTACAAAAACTGTGCATGTACTATTCTTATTTACTGTATCACACTTCTATAATTGCAGATGTTTATTATGCAAAAGTATCTGTGTGGTAATATTGGCAAAAATATCAAAAATTTTGGCAGAGATAATTATTTTAATGAACAAATTAATAAATATAATGTCCTAAAATTGTAGGCAAATCACAAATCAATATTATAATTCCATAATGACAGTCAAGGGAACAAGGATTTAAACGAAAATACTGAACTCTAAGTCTACAGTAACAGATCTCTTTTCTCTCTCTCTTCCATTATTCTTCCCCATGGGAAACATCGAAGTTTTGCCTACAGTAATTCAGAAGCACTGGTCCTGAAATTGAGGGTATAGGCATCAATAGCCATAATTGAGCTATTCAGTCAAGTTTCCTTTGAGAGCATATTTGATTGGCATAATATAAAAATAGAATACACATTTAGAAATAGACTTAAAACTGCTCTTGAAATGGGGACTAAATGGTTCATGAGATTGATGAGACAAATATTCTATTACTCCAGTCACTGGCTTGAGTCTAGCTTAAATGAAAGTGGCTAATTCATTACCATAGGACAATCTTCAGAAAATGACGTGGTACAGTAAGTTAAAGTCTCCACACAGATTTCTTTCAACAAATGATAAAACTAAATACAAAACAAACTTTCTTGAAGCATATATCCTGTATCTAGTAGGTTTTCTCAAAATATTTTAAGTGTTTGTGATTAAAAACTCATTTTAATCTGATCACTTGTGCAAATGGTTCCCCAAATGCCATTACACTGGGGATTGTGAGGAAGACTGTGGACCTACATTACATCATACAGGGCCTGAATAACTATTGGTGGGCATTATTTTCAATGTGTTTTTTGACCAAATAGACCATTGGGATTATTTCTTATTTACACAGTGTTTAAGTACTAACTTTGTGTTTACCAGGTTAAATTTCAACCTCTGGATATAACTTAATACATGAAGCTCTCCATGCGATGCATACTGACCCTGTACCATATACAGCCCCAAGACTGTCGAAGTATACTCTTGCTACTGCTGTCCTTCCCAGTTCCTTCAGCTGATTAGTGTGCATTTTCAGGACCTTGGTTTGGGGAGATAGTAAATGGGTATGTGGTAGAACAGATAAACTGATTGACAGAGAGAGTGATGAATACTGACTCAGCAGCTGCCCTATATCTAAATTCAGCCTAGCATCAGGAAATGCTCAGGGCCCACTCAAGAATGCAAATAATCCTTCCCACTAATATTTACAGGGTAAACTAAGATTGTTGGTAGAGTATTAAATTTGACAGTAAAATAGTAATCAAGTTTTCAGATTAATTTAAATAGGCTAATTGAAATAAGTGAATATTCAAGTAAATTTAATTGTACTGGACAAAAAGCTGTTCTTAAAGTAATAACTAACATGTCTATTGGTAGTTCATCTCATAGTAAAATTCCTGAATATGCAATTAACCTAAAGCAGTCATATTTTTGGGCAAAAAAAAATTAAATTTAAAGTTATCAAGACTGCATTATAAAATTTACAAAAACCCCCATTAATAAAAAAGGGGGGATAGTAGGGCAATATCATGTGAGGAAAAATATCCTATAAGTAAATTACATCTAGAAAATTTTTACTTTACCAAATTAACTTTCATTTGTAATTCTAACAGCAAGATGGCCATGAAAAACACACATGGTGTCTAAATAAGACAAAGGAAAATCGTTTGGGCAAAAATAAAAAGGATCCCAAATCAATTATATAGAAAAGATTCCTTTATTAACTTGTGGTTGAGAATATATTTGTATATTTTCAGAAAACAACCCCAAGACCAGGTGGATTCCTGCAACAGAGAGGAATTGACAGGTGTGCTCCAACCACGAAGACAAGAGGAAAAAACAGTCCAGAGATGGAAAACGCTGACAACGCCTTGCCACGCGAGCAGTCAGCAGCTGTGCACCACTGCAGGTTACCTAGGATCAAAGCAGAGAGGGTCGGACCTGCATTGCCACCATGTGCCCACCATCCAGATATCATTGCTGACATGTACCCATAAGGAACTGTTAGACATTGAAACGGGGACTCAGAACTGTTGAACATTGAAATTGGAACTCAAACATTTTTTTTGTTTTGTTTTGTTATTATATGTTTATTTCTAGTCTGCAAAGGCAAAACTTTTTAAAGGAAAGAAATGGTGGGAAAAAGATACAGAGGCAAAGAAGCATTGAACAGACTGTCACACTACATTGGGAAGACAGGGGAGGTTGGGCGAGGGGGACTGTAAGAGACCAACCGAAGACTTGTACGCATGCATATAAGCACAACCAATGGATATAAGACACTGGGCGGGGTGGGAGGGGGAGGGCAGGCAGGTGAAGGCATGTACTGGGGGGAGGTCAATGGGGGAAAATAAAAGGAGACATATGTACTACTATTTGTAATACTTAAAACAATAAAGAATAAAATTAAAAAAAAAAGAATACTGACTCAGTTTTGTTTAGGGGGAAATTGATATGTAAATAGATATTCTTACCACAATATCTCCACTGTTAAAGCTGTCGGGAAAATAATATAATTGAGGCTTGCTCATTACCTATGAAAATGATTCTCTAAATATACTTTAAAAATATGTAAGAAAACAAAGAGCATATTTTCTTTCCTTGATTTTTTATAATGTATTTTTCGTCTGGTAGTTTGTTAACCTGGATCAACCTCCTCCTTCCAAATGAAAGAAGAAAAAAGAAATAAACACACACACACACACATATCAGGGGGACATTTGATAGTAAAATGATTAAAGAAAAAGTCCCTAACCATGTCACAATGCCTTGTGCACAAAAATTGTATTCCACATTTTATCAAAAATTCCAGTCACTGAATTTCTTGAGAAAGAAACAATGTAATGTAAATAAGTATTTCAAAAATAAAAGGCAGCTTAGAGTAATTATTTCCTCAATGCAGAAAATGGTCTCCCTAGATGGAAAATAATTATTTGAGCAAAAACCTGAAAGAGATGGTAAATGCAAATGGAACTCCATGGACAAGCCTGCAGAAGAAAAACAAAAGAAAGAAGACTCTCTTGTGATTGGGCAGCAATGACGCTTGTGTACAGGTGAGGACAGCTCCCTAAAGAAAACACAGTGGCCTGCAGTGCTGCCAGGTGTCACACTGTCCCCAGGGCTCTGGCTAAAACGGCTGGGGGACTCCCTCTCTTCACAGGTTTTTCGTGAAAGAGAAGAATTATGAATGTATTCCATGAACTTCCAAGCTAAATGAGATAAGCGTTGCTGCTAAAACTCTTACAATAAATAGATTAGGAACCAATGCTTCACAATATAATAAAAAGCCAACACCTTTTGTTCCCCTTGAAAAGAATGTTAAACACATGCACAAATAGACACATCCATGCATGCAGGCACGCACACATTCAGTTGTTGCACATTGCTTCAAACCCACTGTAGGCAACAAAAGAAAAATGTTAGTTACACTTTCCTAAAAGCAGCAACACTTTTATGAAATATTTAATGAAAATTCAGATAGCAACTGCTGATAAGAAAATTCAGCCAATTAAATGCAATCAGTGAATGAAATTAAAATACATATATAAGCTGGTACATAAATTAAAAGTGGAATAAAGGGTTTATAACAAAAAAATTATTAAGCTTACTTATATAATAACCTAGAATAAGTGATTAATACCTTACCTTAAAAATCCAAATAATATCAAAATAACACTATAAAATGAAAAACAGCTTTCCCTGTAGCACCAGGATCTCAAGGCAATGAATGAATGAGAAAAAATTCTGTAAGAGCAAATGCCTTAGTCTAAATATATACCTCAAGCTGAAATTAGGTGAGGAAAGTTTGCAGAATATGTGCAAAGGGAATTTAAATTGAAATCAACAAGCACTTTTATCAAATACAGCTTAACTGGATTAGGATGAAAACCTAGAATACAACTTTGGACTTTATATGAGGCTGATTTTTAGATGGAACTGATGGAGCTTGTTAACAAAACAGTGCTATAAAAATAAAGTAGTGCCAAATAAAGTGTGAATGATAGGCCCGTATTTTGAAAACAAGTAGGACAAAGGTAACTACTGCCACATTAGAAAAAAGACTCAATGATTCAACACATGATGAATAAATGAGAGTAGGAGATTCCACAGAATATCTCAATTTCAGTAAACTACTAAGGCAACATTTTGTATAAAGCAAATAATGTAAAAAATAGTGAATCAAATTATTTAAAAATTGGAATATTTTATATTATTTCATTTAAAAATATTTTGTGACTGTGTAATGGCTGATCATTAAATCCAATTAATGAAGCAGATTGGAGGAAAGTATTAAGAAGCTGCAAGTGCCACCATATAAGATTTCACAAAGGAGAAAATTAACTGGCTTTGAAGCAACAATGTGGTTTCATCAGGGAAGCAGTGAGGTGGTGTAAAGTGTGAGAGCACACTGCAGGGGAAGAGGAGAAGGGTGTTTTGCTAGGATGGCAATCCAGTCAAAGAGAAAGAGTCAGCCTATTAGTGTATGTGCATCACTATTGTGTGTGTGCATAGAGGGAGAGCACTTGTGTGTAGGAGGTAAGAATGGAAAGATTAGTGGTGCCAGGTTAGAAAGGCAAAACCTCATTCAGCAGTTTAAACCCCAGATAGTTGCCAAATATGGTGGAATATCATATCACATTGAGAAATTTTAAAGTGCAGATTCCAGTGTTCTGCTCCTAGTTGAGGGGCATCCATTAGTTTGGGTCCATCCAATGTCGCAGTGGTTCTCAACCTTTCTAATGCCGTGGCCCTTTAATACAGTTCCTTGTGTTGTGGTGCACCCCACCATAAAATTATTTTAGTTGCTACTTCATAACAGTAATTTTGCTACTGTTATGAATTATAATGTAAATATCTGTGTTTTCCTATGATCTTAGGCTCTACAGCAGCGGTTCTCAACCTGTGAGTCCCGACCCACAGGTTGAGAACCACTGCCGGGTTGATTCGCTTTGGGAACAGTTGCTACATATAGTCTATGGGCAATAAAAAGCCAAAACAATAATCAAAAACTGTTTGACATGGGCAGAACCTGATAACTCTCACACCTGTGTGCTTCAGGGGCAGTGACAACACCTTCGTGGCACAGCATGCAAGAAGAGATTATGAAGGTCACATCTTCAGAGCTTACTACCCAAACTGCACGATCTGAAGTAGCCTGTCAGTTATTTTGTCTCCTTAGATTAGTTTTTTATTGTATTATGGCATTTTACCCTGCTTACTTTTTTTATTGTCTAGTTCCACTCCATTCATATATACACACTCAAATGAAATCTCAAAGAGAACAAAACATGGCTAATAGTGTGCATAGCATATGTGCCCACCTATTAGAACATTGCATGGTATAGGAACAGGTGTTAAAAAATTTGTTGTTAAGGCTTAAGGAAAATACTGTTACTGTTAAAATAAACAGTTGTTGTTTTTTTTATATAAACCATATCTGGACCAAGTAAAGTTCTGCATCTGATTCTGTGATATAAACAGTTGCAATTGATGGCTAGGCAAATAACCCCTTCGTGAAGATAACCAGAATGAATTAGACATACATTTTTGGCTAAGGCACCTGCTCATGAATGGAAGAAGGATGTGTATCAGCAAAACTTTAAGGTCAGTTTTTATTCATTCAACACTGGGCAAATTTGGATTTTGAAGAGGCTGAAAATAAATAATCTTAGTTATATCCTCAAACGCATTGAAATTATTTTTTGAGAGAACATATGTTCATTATAAACTTGACACAGCTTATAAGCACAGTTATAATCAAGGAAGTTTAGAGCATGAAGGTGAATTTGAGATTTTTCTGTTCAAACTATTTATTTTACAAATGAGAAATCCAGAGACCAGAAAGAGAAATGATTAAAAAAAAGAGAAACAGTTAATTAATAGTAAACCTCAATTATCAAGAGCTAATTAAAGTAATTTTAAATTGGAATGAAATCCAGTCCAATATATTTTGAAGTGTAACAGTCTAACTTAAAAAATAAAATTATTTTCAACCTCATTTCATTCTGTAGATCTACATAAAATAAAATTTAAATTCCAAAATTAAATATAAATTACTCAAACAGAAACATCAGGTAACAATACATTAGATTACAATCACTGTTGTACTAGTTATTTCTATGATAAATAAAAGTTTATTAATTTGCAAATTAAAGGAAAATTTAAAACTACTGCTTATAAAACAAATTTAAAACTCCTGTTGTGTAATGTGACATTAGTTCTGTGGAAATAGATAAATTCCCTAATCTCCTTTTTATTATATTCTATAGATATTTGATTCATAAGTATGATTTGGAAAACACATCCAGCTAGCAACATAAAAACATGAGGAATGCTGGTAAAGACAAAATGCGTATGTTGCCTGTGTAATTCTCGTAAGAAGATCCTAATTAAATCAGTAGAATTTGCATTCCACATTGCTAGGAGAGCAGTCATGGTACATACAGCAGTCATCATGTATTATTCAGTCAGTCTGCAAGGAAGAGGGAAGGATAAAGCTATATATTGTGTTCTAGTCTGATCATGAGCAACCAAATATACCAGTACATTATTGCCTGTTTGCCTAAGTACTCCACAAAACTTATAATTTCTCTAAAGTTTCCTTAGGTAGGATGTTATTCTCAAAGAACAATAGCCCTTCCTCTTCAACAAAGTAAGACCAAAAAGAGGCGAGATAAGAAAAATGGTGGCTATGATTACAAACCCTATGAAAATATGTAGTTCTAAGTTGGAACTACAAATTGTAGTTCAAGGTGAGATCCGAAAGACTTTTTAAAAATTGTCTTGTATAAGACTTCATTTATCTACTCTAGAACGTAAGTCAAAAAATCCTATCAAGAAGGTATAGATCTCCACCACAAAGGAAAAGTCGATCATTTAGACATTTTTAAGTAAAGCATAAACAAAAAGAGCAAGAAAGCTAACGTCAGGATCATGTAACTTGTCCACTTTTAGAACATGCCTTTTTCCAATGTTCCTCTTTAAATTATCTCAAAAGTGTACTCCTTAGTGGTCTGAGACAAGTACTCTCTAAAGAATGAGTGACAGCAGCAATATCATTCCAACTCCATCTCATTCTAAAATCACAATGCATAACAATTGATACACATTTGCTTCCTGGAGCAAGGGTCTCAAAGGCAAAGAAACTCTGAGAATTCCTTGGGGAAAAGAAACACCTGTACCAAAAACAATTGAACAGATTATGTCAACTATCCAAAGCTATCAGTTTTTCTTCAATATCTTATCATTTCTCCACACAGAATGAGACATAGAAAAGCAGCAATAAATTAAAGAATGAAGTGTGGAAACCTACTGGGAAGGAGACCTGAAAAGTACTAAATATATTTGTGGCAGAATTAATTCCATCACCCAGGAGGAAGCTGCTAATGCATTAGAGTGAGCTGTCAAGTGAAACGGGAAATTTTTTCCAAGCATCTTCTAATAAGTTTTAATACACCTCCAGTATTTATTTTAAGACATTCTGCTTGTCAAAGTGGAACTTCTGTTCTCATTTTCAGATAATATTTTTAAAAAAGCATTATTCCATTTCAAAATATGAATAGTCTACTTCAAATACAATTCTGTTTGTCGCAAATGCACCTGATTAATTTCTTTTTAAAGCCAACAAAAATGAGAGCCCACAATGTCTGTTTCATATTTCTTCATTTGTTTTAACTCATGATTCAAACTTCACAATTTTATCTTATTCTATGATCCAAAATACTTGGATGTTTTAAGATATACAAGTTTGATTGTCAGTAAGACTGATGTCATCTCATATGTGTCTGTGATTATGACATTTTGTGCATGGCATTAGCTCTATTTTTTAAATTTGCACTGTTTGATGATTATCAGACCAAAGTCTTTACTTTGATTTTGTTGCATTGGGGCACTGGAGATAAATTAAGAAAACATATATCCTAAATTAGAGTGAATTTTATTTAAATCATGATATTCAAAAGTTATTTAAATTATTAGTCAAGAAAATTCAATTTAATTTCCACCAAAGCTTCTTGCAGTTTGATTTATATAATCCCCATGCTTCAGAGATGAATGGTTTTTACTTTAGAAGGTATGTAAGAAACATTTTAGTTTTTTAAATTAACATTGCAGTTATAGTATAAGTGAAAATTGAATATTATTTAGTAGTATAATGTTAAATTTAATTGTAGTTTATGATTGTAAATACATTTAGAATTTAAATAAGGTCAAAAGGTTTTTAGCAAATGTTTTAAATTATTCGATTTACTCTTGTTTATGCACTTAGTAGAGAATTGAAATTTTTAAATACTTTGATTCTAAGTGATTCTTCCTTTTAACTCAAAATAATCCATGGTAACCAGCAATCCTGTTTACAGCAAATTAAAAATTAATATTGTACTTAAGTAATATCTGATATATTTCTGATATGATTTGTAGATTAAATTTTAAAATAAGTCCTTAAAGAATACAGTAAAATTGTCATTTGGAATGAGATATTTTTTTACTTTTCATGTTATAGTAATCTACCACAGTTGTCACATTTAAAATAAAATTCTGAGTTTTCAAAATCTGAAAAGTAATAAGATAATGTCATATTTACACACTTTTAAAAACTTAAAATATTGTATTAGTGAATTTTTATCCTTATATTAATTAGTAAGTTAATTATCCCACTATATCACCTTTTTAAATAATTAAGTGCCTTTAAATAAAAATAAAATTTATTTTAAAAAGCAAATAATAATTTCCAATTAATATTTGAGTTTTACTGACTGTTCTTTAATTTTTCTACTTTATTTAAAATGAAATATTTCCAATTTATTTAAAATCTGCTAGGATAAGAATACATATAAAAATAATTTTAAAAACACATGCTTAATTACCTGTACTATTAATAACAGTAGAAAAGGATTATGGGAAAATTTGGTCAAATTGTTTTTTATTTATCTTTTTTTGATTTGTGTAGGTCTCCAATGGTCTTTAAAAAATAGTATTTAAATTTTCCCTCCAAAAATTTAATGATAGAATAATAAAGAATTGTGTCAATTATACAAGGTTTATTTTACTTTTTAAAAATTAGGAATTAGAATAGCAAATAACTAGAAGTTTGGGAACAGATGAGTGTTGGGAGCAGCAGTCTGCATATGTCCACATGCCTGTGTGTGTGTGTCTGTGTGTGTGTGTGTGTGTGTGTGTGTATAAGCCACACACTATTGTGTGTCAGTTATAAACTGGTATTTTCTGCTCTCTAGTGTCTTCTCTTTGAAAGATTGTTTTTTGTTGTTGTTGTTGTAGTGTGTTCTTGAAAAAAAAAGTTTTCCCCAAAGATTTTTAACACTGTTGCTATCAAATGTACTGTATGATTAGGAAGGGAAGAAACTAATGAAACTAAGCTTCCTTCAATAAACAATCAACTGCCCTAGCTGGTTTGGCTCAGTGTACAGAGCGTTGGCCTGTGGACTGAAGAGTCCCGGGTTTGATTCCAGTCAAGGGCACATGCCTGGGTTGTGGGCTCAGTCCCCAGTAGGGGGCGTGTAAGAGGCAGCCAATCAATGATTCTTTCTCATTATTGATGTTTCTATCTCTGTCTATCTCTCCCTTCGTCTCTGAGATCAATAATATACATACATATACACACACATACACACACACATACATATATAATAAATAAAATAAACAATCAACTTTATTGTCAATAAACAATCAATAAAATATAATAAAAACCTACTTCATGATAATACCATATACAAATAAGCCATACTGTATCCTGCATTATATACGCACTTTATCTTTCTCACAGCTTCAGCAATGTGCCCAAGTTGCAGTAGGAGGTACTACTAACATTTGGATTGGATGGGAAAAATAAAGTTGTAAATGAAGCTCTCCCTAGTTGATGATAATGAAAACTTTATTCTCTATTCAATTAAATTTTAGAGGACTTGCAACTGTGACTTGTTCACAGGCTATAAGTTACTGTAGCCAGATATATCCCTGAACAGACCTAAAGAAATTAGACCAAACTTGGTGAAATGTCTGTACTGCTTTATCTTTAACTAGAGGCCCGGTGCACTAAATGTGTGCACTCAAGGGGTCCCTCAGCCCAGCCTCCACCCTCTAGTGGTCCGGAAGCCCTCAGGGGATGTCTGAGCACTGGCTGCCACAGAGGCGGGAGAGGTGGATCAGGCTCCCACCACCATTGCTGTGCTTGCCAGCCTTGAGCCCAGCTTCTGGCTGAGCAGCACTCCTCCTGTGGGAGCACACTGACCACCAGGGGGCAGCTCCTGCATTGAGCGTTTGCCCCCTGATGGTCAATGTGCATCATAGAGACCAGTCGCTCCACTGTTCGGTCAATTTGCATATTACCCTTTCATTATAGGATGACAGACTACTCATTCCTTACTAAATGTTACGTAACAACACCCATCTTTATTTCTATAATTAAATATTGACTACTATATATAGTAATATATATATTCCATTTCTGACATGGATTATACTATTGAGGATAACTCCTTATAAATGGTCTCCCTCCCATGACTAGTAATGAACATTCTAACTACCTATTGGCAGTAGTATATTTGCCCATTAAAAGACACATTTTAATAGTAAATGCAATGCTGGAGTGACATAGTTTCTGGTAATCATACTTCTTATATTGTTATGAAAGTCAATGGAAAAGTATGACAACTTAGAAATGTTCATTTTTAAAGCAACATTTTAGGAACAAATATCTGTCATTTCTGGTAGTAGGTCATTATTATCATCATTACAGATGAATAGTTAGTTCAGTAACCTTTATTGGCTCAGTAATTCTTGTGCTCAGTAATTCTTGTGCATTTCATGAGAATAAATCTCAATACTTGAGATTTATTCTCAAGTATTGCTATTTTGGATGGGATTATTTTTCTATTGTTTTAACTGGTTACTGTTGATACAAAGTAACAATATTGATTTTAGGATGGTAAGCTTCTATCTATCCACCTTGATGGATTCTCTTATTAATTTTAATAGTTTATTCATCGATTTTCTTGGAATTTTGAGGCTATCATAGCATCTGTACATAATGAACACTTATTCCTCTTTTTTAAATATTTAAAACTTTTACACCTTTTGTGTAATTGTGCATTAGCTAGATTCTCCAAAAAAGTTCAAAGACAGCAATTAGAGCATACTGCTATTATTGTCAGGAAAGAGTGTCATTCCCACTACTTTTCACATTTATTTTTATGTTGCCTATTGTATCCTCAGTAATATTATTTATCAGTATAAAATTTGCTTTCCTAAATTGTTAACAGGTATTTTAACACTCATTAAATATATAAAATAACACTTTGTTTATCTACACGTTTAAAATCACTTCCCTTATATTAAAGGAGAGTCCAATACAAAATAAAAATGAACATTGTAATGTCTAAAGGCTGAGATTTGTATCCTTGGTTTGAAATTTAACAAAAGAGTTATATGGGAATGGTAGATATTTTCAATGATTGATTTGGACACAAATATATAAGGATTAAAATAAATGTTTTTCAAACAAAACACTTCCATTCACCATAAGATAAATACAAAATAAAATTGTTCTTAATTTTTTAACTTTATTGTTTACATTATTACAGATGTCCCCATTTTCACCCCTTTGCCCACCTCCACACAGACCTGTCCCCATCTGGCCGTCACCCTACTGTGGTCTGTGTCTATGGGTTATGCATATATGTTCTTTGGCTAATCCTTTTACCTTCTGTCATCCAGTCCGCCTCTTCCAAGTCCCCTCTGATAGTGTCAATCTGTTCCATGTATCCATACTTCTAGTTCTATTTTGTTCATCAGTTTATTTTGTTCATTAGAATCCACATTCTAATGAACAAAAGAAGTGAGATCATATGGTATTTACTTTTCTCTGTCTAGCTAATTTCACTTAGCATTATAATCTCCAGGTTCATCTATGCTGTGGCAATTGGTAAGAGTTCATTCTTTTTTATAGCTGTGTATTATTCCATGGTGTAACTGTACCAGAGTTCTCTTTATCCACTTATCTACTGATGGACACTTGGGCTGTTTCCAGATCTTGGCAATTGTAAATAATGCTGCAATAAGCATAGGGGTGCATATATTCTTTCTGATTGGTGTTTTGTGATTCTGAGGATATATTTCCAGAAGTGGGACTGCTGGGTCCAAAGAAAGTTTCACTTTTAATTTTTTGAGGAAATTCTATACTGTTTTCTATAGTGGCTGCACCAGTCTGCATTCCCACCAGCAGTGTACTAGGGTTCCCTTTTCTACGCATCCTCACCAGCACTTGTTTATTGATTTACTAGTGGTAGCCATTCTGGCAGGTGTGAGGTGATATATCATTGTGGTTTTGATTTGCATTGCTCTGATGATTAGTGACATTGAGCATTTTTTCATATGTCTATTTGTCACTATATGTCCTCTTTGGAGAAGTTTCTATTCAGGTCCTTTGCCCATTTTTTAAATTGGATTTATTATCTTCCTGGTTTTGAGTTGTATAAGTTCTTTATATATGATGGATTTGTTTTTAATTTTTATGATTGGGAGATATGAGATATTTTACATAGAAATAAACTAATATTTACTTTTGGCACCAATAAAAGCCTACAGAGTGCAAAAATGTATCATGAATATTGAATCAGAATCCCTGGGAGTGTGACAAAGGAAATTAGTATGACTGAATTAGAGTTACTGAAATTAAAGGAACATAGTGAGATATGAAGGCAGAGAACTGACTTTTATTCCTGGCTCTCCCTTTATCTATCTATAAATTTGTGGGTTCACAATTTATTTTCTGTGACTATAATTAGCCTATCCATAAAATAAAATGTGAACCACATGTTTCTATTAGTCACCAGGAATAAAGCCTTTATTTGAATTACTGTGTGTACTCCTTAGTGTCTCTTACCATTCTATATTAATGAATTACAATATTTAAAGAGAAAATCATAAAACAGGAATTGTTCTCTGATATCCAAAACTCATTTATATTCAATTCCTTTTCCATGATGAATTCATAGGACTTTACAGAAATGCATTTTTAATTTTTTATTCTTATTTTTATATATCAATTATGTAAAAATACAAGTTCATAAAATTTAAGCAAGAATGGAATTAAATTATATTAAAATCTATACATAATAAGATGGAAACACTGATATTACTTTTAAAATCATTTTAACAAAAAAATCTTAGAAACTATGGACATAAAAATGTCTCAAAATTGGGTGAACATATGCACTTATAAATAGATTCATAAATGTGTGTGCATACATCCACAGATCTCTTTATATTCATATATGTACCTATACATATATACATTAATGTTGCTGCTTTTTTTTTTTATTTCATGTTGGTCTAGGAAGATTCTAACTTCATGTGACTATTTTTATTTTATTCTCATCAGCTAAATCTTTAATAAATGTACAGTTTGTTTACATGAACAAGCCAATTTTGAACTTCATAAAATTTACAGCCAAATAATCATTCTTTCCGAAGTTTATCCACATGTGTATACATACACATATAAGAAAAAGAGACAGAAAGAAAGAGACAGAGAATATGATAATTTCATTCAAAGATTCTATGAGAATTGTTTGCTGCACCAATTTAAGACTAATGAATCTTAAGGAGTCAGGAGGCTTTGGAAAAAATATCTAATGCCAACTTTGTTGGGAGCGGTCTCCAGTAAAAATGCCATTAACAACAACAACAAAAATTTCTTGGTAACGTTAACGTGTACTAGGAAAAAGGCTCCTGCAGTAAAACGATCCACATTCAAACCACCTGCTAATCATCAGTCTTCTAGAAACAAGATGTGATTCAATTTTTTGCATTGTAAAGCTTCAGTTACAAGTTACTCTATTAAAACTGTTTGTCTAATTTGACTTTTGATCAAATGATGGTAAATTTTCTGAGTCTTGCTTATTTGTGACAAGCAACTACATCCTGCTCAACTCTGAACATGGAGAATTATGAACATTGTGAGATGCACACACAATGAAGAAACTACATTATATCCTAATCGAGATGCTAGTAAATCTTGAAAATTTGATTATTTATTTAAACAGAAACTAAATCAAATAACCATGCGAATGTTAATAATTGCTATGACTGTCCAGAGGCATTTCCTGAATTTGTGTAAGATTTGAGATTGTGTGAAATATTTTTTAAATGAAGGGACTGTAACACCACAGGAACCAATCCTATAACAACAAAACATTTCAGACAGTGGTGAATTTCTAATGAATAATTATCCTTAAATGACATTTTATGCTGTTGTTTAGATTTTTTTTCTCACTGAAAATATGTTGTTTGGATTTAACAAGTATTTCCTCAGATTTGACGGGTGAGTGTGTTTGTGCATAATAAGTGTACTCACATAAAAAGTTGTTGACAGGGCTTGCATTTCATCTGTTTAAGAAATCTGTCAATATATTCTGTTCATTTATAGCATTTGCCAACAATGAATTCAAGAGCTTATCTGCACCAGAGATTCTCAACTGTAGCTGCACATTAGAATCGCAGGCAAGCTTTTGAAAACCTGGTGCCTGAGAATCAACCCTGGCTGTTCTATTCTGAAGCTATGCAAGTAGGGCTCTGGCACGGGTGATTAAAAAACCCTCACAGGTTATTCTATTAAGTCAGGATTTAAAACCAAAGATTTATACATTTTATTTATTTCCTTTCCTCAGCACTCAACAGAAGTCAACTAATAATGTGAAATATCTTAGAATCATAAAGTGCTATTCTAGGATCAAGAACAAATCAGATGAATATACTCAGTTTTAAAAAATCTTATAAGTAGAGGTATATTTTATTACTTGTTGGATACTCCTCAAGGTTGTGAAAACATTTACAAGTTAATAACCCATTATATAATACTAGAGGCTCTCCAACATCCCCCGAGGGGTCCCAGATTGTGAGAAGGCACCGGCCAAGCTGAAGGACCCCACTGGTGCACAATCAGGCCAGGGAGAGACCATGGAAGGGCTTCAGGGCATGTCCAGGCCATCTGGCTCAGTCCTGATTGGCCAGACCCCAACAGCAAGCTAACCTACCTGTTGGAGAGTCTGCCTCCTGGTGGTCAGTGCATGTCATAGCGAATGGTTGAGTGGCCTTAGCATGTCATTAGCATATTATGCTTTGATTGGTTGAATGGACAACTGGACACTTAGCATATTAGGCTTTTATTATATAGGATAGATAGATACCAATGTAAAGGAGAATAATGAGTATTCAAGTCTAAATGTAATGTCCTTCAAAACACTGTGGATAAATACATTAGTCATTTTGCTATTTTAGTTATAGAAAAGTACTTAGAATAGCCAATTATAAATTACCTCTATGTGTAAGTCGCTGCACAGGGGGATATATTATCTCATTTAATTCTCTCAATAGCTTTGTGAACATATTAAGTACAAAACTAAACTGCTTAGTACTAAAAATTGTTTTGTAAATGGCAGGTCATAGATTTATAATTAGATGTGTCTGAATCCAAAGCTCATATATTTAACCTTAACTCCCTCTTTTAAATCTATGAAATCCTGTTAATATTAAGATTCCAATAGATACAGATAATTAAACATGAACAAAAACTCTGTGAATATTATTCTGAAATTTTTAGATTGAAAAACATTAGATACATTCCAGTTCCCTCATCTTAAATAAGAAGGTGAAGAAACTGCAGCTTTGAAGTGTTCAATTTGCCTCAGAGCAGCACATGACTAATGCAAGACTATAAACTACTTCTCATCTTCCGTCCTGTGCTCTTTCTACTGTTCCACAATCGCCACTGTCATTTGTGATGAATTAGCACTGCATTTCTATAACAGATGACACCATTTAAAAACTTACCTTTCAAAGGTGAAAGCATTTATGGAAATTAAGAAGAGAAAGTGCTAGACATATACTCAGGAACTATCACTTAAGAAATAATTAACTTGTATAATAACTTTCAACTGAGTGGTTCAGTAATCTCATAGATAAAAATGTTAATGTTCACACATTGTTATGGTTATATTTTATATTCACAGAGTGAAGAGTGCCTAACTTATCTCTTGTTACAAAACTTGGCTATGATAATTTGATATCAAACTATTTTACAACACAAACGAAATACAGTTGTGCTCCTAAAACATTACAGGGCATACGAATCACATGACGATCTAACTAATATGCAACTTTGGATTCAGTAGCTCTGGGTTAGGGCCTGAGATACTCATTTTAAACAAGCTTGCATGTGAGGCCAATGTTTTTCAAAGTTTGATCCACAGATTTCACTTTGACTAGCAAGTAATATATGGCACCATCATTAACTGGAACTCCTATTAAAATTATTTTGAAAATAAAAAAAGGAAATCTCACTACGTGGCTCAGTTAATTGGAGTGTCCAAAATGTTGCAGGTTTGATTCCAGAACAGGGCACATACCTACGTTGTGGGTTCCATTCCTGGTTGGGACATGTGTGGGAGGGAACTAATCAGTGTTTCTCTCTCACATTGATGTTTCTCTTTCTGTCCCTCTCCTTTCCTCTCTTTCTCTCTCAAATCAGTGAAAGTATATATCCTTGGGTGTGAAGGAAGGAAAGAAGGAAGGGGAGAAGGAAGGAGAGAAGGAATGAAGGAATGAAGGGGAAAAAAAAGTTAATGGAAGTCAGCAGGTATAGCTAACCGGAGACAAGTGGGTGTCTGCAATGGAAAAAGTTATGATGCTCTGCTTCAGTTGACACCCAGTGATAAGAAGCAAATAATTCAGGAATTACTTCAGACTCTAAAAACTGTCATAAAAGCTCAATAATAGACTGCCAAAATATGAATATACAATATGTAAGAGAATCCTCACTTGAATTTAAAACAAAAGCACTTAGTGCATGGGAGCTTTTGATAAATCCTACTTGATGACACTCACTTTCTAATAATGTGGATGATGATGGGAGAAAAGGAAGGCATGCATGCAATTTCATTTTATTAACTGGATGATATATCTGAAAACAGATTTTTTATGACTTGAAAAAGAAAGTTTCCAAGGACTATATTAGAATAATAAGCATGACACATGAATAGTTTTGTGTCCTTGATCCATATGCTGTGATTAAGCCTTAAAACATGTTGTCATACTGGTTTTTAAACAGTTCTGTGAAAAGTAAATTGAACTCTCAGTTTTAAGACCACATAGCCCTTTCTCATTGATCTAGTCCTTGGATGGTGCTGCTTGCTTTTTAGTTCATTATTATAACTAAGAATGCACTGAAAGGAATGAACAGAATAATACTCCCATGGGGCCATGGCAGAAGGACTGTGACAAGACCCATCAAATTCACAAGTTTAAAATGCTTTCAGTGCATTAGGGACAAAATTAAAACCCTTTCAGCACTTGATGTGAGGTACATTAAGCATCCTATTTATGAGGCCTCATCCATTGCTTGCTGTGGTAGTCATCATCATTTTTCACACCAGTGAAGCCTCTCAAATATTTAATAAATATTTCTTTCTCGAGATCCATATAGACTTGGGGCTATTTATTCAAGTATATCAAGCATCACTAAGAGAAGTGATTGTTTTATGTTTTATGTGGTGTTTTCAAGCAAATGTTGTTTATCATCAAGAATACTTGCATATACTCCCTAAGTTAAAGTCTATGTCTATATATTTGTGGCCAAAATGGTTGTAAGAGCTATTCTGGCCTGATCTTTTCTAATAAAAACATTCAAGGATTTTCAAATATGACTTAGGAACAAAGTACACATTTCTCCTTTCCAATTAGCATCCCCTTGATTTTAATCTTCTTAGTCAAACAATGTTAATAACTTCATAACTGGTTATTCTGAATCCAGGCTTTCCCCTTTGAATCCATGACACATAATTCCTAACATTAACCTTGCTAATGGGTAGCCTTATGGCTCACCCACACAAGGCCCTCAATCATTCCTTGCTGCCTGTGGAAGAAAGCACACAATGCCAGGCCTTTACAGAGCCATTCCTGAGATCCTCCAGGCCTCTCTCCAGAGTTATTTCTTAGTTTATTGAAGTCACAACTTAATTTATGCCTTATATTCTTCCTCTTTTCCATTTCATCCAGCTGTTCCCTATACTTAGACTGTGCTCTTGTCTCTGCCAATTCAAATAATTTACATTTCTCACACCTATTTCATCCTCATCTCCCCCATCTTTCATCATGAGGCTTTCCTGATTTTCCAATTAGATAAGCTTTTCCCTATCTTTTCTTTTTCCCCCCTTTCTCCTTGCATCTTTATAACACTGTTCTTATTTCAAGGAACCTCTATTTTATCCACCTTATACACAATAGGCTCTCAGTACTGATGACAAAACATTTAACTATAGAATTCTTACAGTGGATGATTAGTGTGATAATTTGATAAGCATTTGAAATTACTTAGCTCTTTTAACAGAAGAAATATCACAGAAGGTTCATCGCAATCATGAGGACTGCAAGAATCTGTGCTGTTAAAATAAGAAATTCAATTAACTAAAAACATTTCTATCTGAAAAGAGACCTCAGAATTTGATTTGCTGTCCCAATTAAACATGAGGGTGGCAGCCACTCCAGATGGTAAAGACATATTTATACAAAGTTTTACATAGGGAACTTCAGTGTAGGAGGGACATTTAAGTTCATCTAGCTTAAACCAATACCTGAATCATTTCTTCTACAGTGACCTGACCCCCAATTCCACTTAATCCCCTCCACAGAATAAGAATCCACTACATCTAGAATAACCTTTTTATTTAAAGAATAACTCTAATTTTCAGAATATTCTTTACAAAACAGTGTTTTGCCTCATTTGCACAACATTGGCCTCTAGAATGAGACTCATGCATTTCTTCACAATAAAGCCCTCTAATGTTTTAAAACTATAATGTTTTAAAATATCACAAATGTGTTTTCTTCTTATTCTCAGTCCTTACAATTAATTTGTCAGCACTTTTTTTCCTTTCATTTCTTGGGAACATTTCCTGTATGTGCAATCCAGTTTGTCAATGTCATCTTTAATACAATCTCCAGGCTTCAGGGGCAGGGCCAAAGAGAACAAAGGACAAATATTATTGTCACCTTTTGGTGATAGGATAGTACACTTACATCCACCCAGACTTCTCATTAATATTTTTTACAGCATTGTGATATAGTTAAGTAATTTAGAACTTAGAATATCTCTCTAAACTTTTGGTATAGCTTTAATATTTTTAGCCTTCGTGATACAAGTCAATTCATTTTTGCTAGCATGGCAAATACTTTTCCTGTCATTAGTAATTTTGAACATATCCTCCCGGGAAGTCCTTAATACTAGTATTTGTCTTTCAGGATCTTATAAATGTGGTATCATTTCCTTAGTACAGTACTGGCCTCTTCAAGTTAACTTTTTCTCATTCAGAGCCAAATGAGCTCTTCTGAGTTGTGCCAAGGAAGCTTACTGTAGCTATTTATTGAAATTAGAACAAACAAGATAATTTATCAACACATAATGCTATACTAACTTATTTTTCATGTCTAAAAATGTAATTGCATAGTTTTGTAATATTAAACATTGCTTATGTACTTAACATAAACATTTTGCTAATCTAAACTAATTGAAATACATATTTTAAAAGATGAATGGTTCTGAAATTTAAGCCATGTCAATTAGGATTTCAAGAAAATTTTGCCAAGCAAATATTTGTGGAACACCTGTCTAAAACCCCATAGTAGGTTCTATGGGGTAGGGTAACAATTTAAGTCAATGGTGTATTTGAGATGTCAGTGCTATTGTACAAAAAAGAAGAGTTGGATACTTTCCAAAGACTCATTCATGGTATCAAAGATTTTTCTTAAATCTTTCATATATCACTTTAGCTTTAGTTGTATATTTATCCTCATCACTATCTAGTCAGGCAAATTTTGGCTCAGGAAAGCAAATGGCATAATTAGAAAAATCCTATTCTTCTGTAGCATCTCAAAGGGGAGTTTGTGTCCCAGCTATGCCACAAAATAATTCATTTGTCTACTCCCCATCCCTACTATCTGTTTTCTCCCTGTTTAAAAAAAATAATGAGCTTTAATTAAAACAAATATCAAGGACACTTTTGAAAAGAAACATTGAAAAAAAAAAGACTCACGTTTTCCTTAAGGAGAGATTGATGATTCTGTCTGGAAGTGTAGAGGGAATATGCCCACTCACCCTGCCTTCACAGGAGACTGGGCATTATCCCTGAGGATTTGAGATGTGTACCAACACTTAAACGTATGATTGGTAGATACCTCTATGTCTTCCATCAGCAATCTTCCTAAGATTCTGCCAAACTACCAGCAACGCAGTCCCCAAAACAGAATTTTGGATATTCATCTCAGTTTGCTATACTTTGGGAATAGTTTTGAACTTCATAAAGAGATTTCTAAAATATCTCTAGTGATACTTCACATTCTTCACTACTCCAACTAAAGTGCAAAGTGCCTATATGTATTTATCTGAATATTTCCACATTTAATAATTACAAGGTATTATTCCATAAGAAAGGGAAAAAAATAGAGAAGCATTCTACACTTAAATGGTAAAGATCTCTAGTCTATAAAGTTGAATAGCCTTCATAATGCCCCCAATCACTAATTGTTTTGGGGGTGATAATAAGAGGCAGGACTTAAATTTTTCAAACTATATTTAGAATCACTTAATGACCTTAAATTTGCATCTAGACAGACTTGTGCAAGGTTTCTGAATGTCAGAACAGCTCAAATGACAGCTGAGAAAGTCATCAAGCCCTCTGAGTCCCAGAAGTCTGGCTAGTCTCCATACACACTTTGGAAAGGCCTTTAAAAATAACATGGAGCAGGCTGGCAGGCTTTTCGGCAGCCGTTGAGTGAATTCTGACAGTCCATGTGTACTCCCTCATGCCAAGTCTAAACTGACACAAAAGGGGGGCTTCCCTCTGCCCCCTTGGTCTTCTGTGCCTGGAATAGGTAACTTGGAAATTTCAAAGTTTCTTGTTCTTTCCCTTTAGACAGCAATTATACGTCACAGTCACTGTTTTTAAAGGATTTGAGGGAAGAGTAAGAAAGAAGAATTTAACATAGTTTTCATAATCTAAATAGGTCATTACTACATTTTCAAGGATATAGAATTATATGCAGGTATAGTCCATAGCAGAATTTCCCATAATTAGTTTGAATAATTGAGATTAGCTCTATTCTAGGTGTCTGCTACCTAGAGGGCTTTTTAAAGGTTTAGGTGAGTCATTCAATTTTTAGATCTCTCACTTCTTCATTTCTTCAAGTGAAAATACTAATATACCTCCTTTCCTATGTAATGAGCTTTGTTTTTAGTATTTTATGAGAAAAGAATATACTTAGAAAACTGTAGGTCTCTCCACAATTATTGTTGATTTATTGTAACAAGTCATGAGGAAATCCTGGAATAACATTCCATTTTAGTCCATGTCAAGTTTTAAAGTTTTGGTCACTTTCCAGTTTTATTTCTCTAGATATATGTTTATGTATTTGATTGTGTTTGCTATTTACTCAAGCTCACACCTGCCCACGTAGCATTCTGCATGCGTGAGGCAGTTGTCCTAAAGGCACTGATCCTCTGACTTCTTGGTGCAAAGGCAGTGTGAGCGTCCTCCCTGGGCTTTCAGGATTGAGGAGCCTCTGGCTGCCATGAGAGTGTGCCATAGGTCAGCGGGATCCTGTCAGCAAATGCAAGAAGCAATGTTCAGTAATCCAGAGCTTCTCAGTCCACACTGAGTGTGGCCAGAAAGACACTGTTTCCTCAGTGCCCTCCTCAGAAGTCCTCTACAGAACACACTGATACCCAAGAGGATGGATGCAGCGACTGTAGACTATCACTCTTTTAGTAGTTGAGAAGGAGGGGCCAATGCAATGTGACATGGCAGATGAAGAGATCAGCTGGGGATTCCTATTAAATGTGGCCCCCATGAGTATTTGTCTTCGAACAAACCAGGAAACTTTCGCCATTTGCTGCTGCTGGTGTGTGTGTGTGTGTGTGTGTGTGTGTGTGTGTGTGTGTGTGCACGTGCACACATGTAAACACTGTGGTCAAGATAACCACAGAATTACAGTTCTAACATTGCATTTAAATTCTGGAAAGCAGAAATTCATCAATATTTTGAATATTTGATACTAGATTATTATTGGACTAGAGGCCTGATGCATGAAGATTTGTGCAAGAATGGGCCTTCCTTCCCCTGGCTGCTGGCACCGCCTTTGCTCCACCCAGAGCTGCCTTTCCACCTTCCCATGCTGCCCAGAGGCCTGGAGCTGGTGAGGCCTGTGCAGAATGCCTGCATCATTGCCATGGCGATGATGCAAGCATCCCACCCCAGCCCCAGCCACTTGGCACCTGAGTATGCAAATTAACCCACCATATTTGTTGAGTTGGTTTGCATACTCACTCCTGATTGGCTGGTGGGCTTTGCAAAGGTACAGTCAATTTGCATCTTATTCTTTTCTTAGTGTAGATTAGAAACTTGAAATCTTTAAAAAAAAAAAAATATATATATATATATATATATATATATGCCTAATGTGCTAAGTGTTCACCCAGGTAATGGTATCACATAGCAATGCCCAGCTTCCTCTCCCTAGTGACAACTAGCTTCCTTGCAGTTTCTTCAGCCCAGAAACATGACTTGCTTTATTGCCAGGTGGAAACATTACACACTTCAACCAAATGTCTGTGAAACATTTTCCCGTGCCTCATCTCATTTGATCCTCACAGAAGTCCTGGAGTAGATAGATAGGAGACTCGGTAGAATCCTATATTCTCTCCATTAGTCGGAAAACGGAGACTTAGAAAGCTTAGAAACTTGACCTGACTGAAAAAAAGTAAGAAATGGTGGACCTTGAAAATGACTTCAGGTTTTCTCACTGTGCAGAATATAGTCAAACACTGCTGCAGTTAAATATGTTACTCTTTGTCCTCCCTGTGTGATCTACAATAATAATCTACTTTGTGTTGATATTTACTGGTGTGTTGCTGACAGTTACCTGAAAGAGAAGTTGGGGTGCCTCACTGGGCTGGAAAAGTTCAGCTACATCAGAAAGCAGGTCTAATTAAGCAAGTTTATTCTATATCTATAAAAGGCTAAATTGACTCTTGCATGTGCAATACATATAAATCTCTTGCTGGCACCAATCACACATGTGTGTTTCCATCTGTTATTGTCTATTGTGAATTTGGTTGACACTTCTATTATAGAGAAAGGGCGAATAACGATATTAAAATATTTCTTCTAATTAATTTCCTTTCAATGTTCACAAAATTCGTGCACCGGACCACTAGTTATGTTATATTATTCCATCAATATTGTAATCCCAAATGCTTTACTCAT
Organism: Corynorhinus townsendii; assembly: GCA_026230045.1. Taxonomy (NCBI): domain Eukaryota; kingdom Metazoa; phylum Chordata; class Mammalia; order Chiroptera; family Vespertilionidae; genus Corynorhinus; species Corynorhinus townsendii. The sequence continues at coordinate 91,684,952 of JAPDVU010000002.1, forward strand.
TTTTATTATAAGAGTTGACATGATGACATGTATACATTTTTTCACCAAGATTCACTCATAGAAAGCTCAAATTTCCTAGTATTAACCACTACACATACAAATTTAAAAATCTGTATTTCCTATGTTTGTTGTCATGTGGAAAAGATAGGTAGCACAGCTTGATGACTATTCAAGGGTTTTGCAATATAAAGTACTTAGTTGTACAAAAAGGTATGGAATTTTAAAAGACATTTATCTTACTATGAAATGCATTCTTTGTCAAGCACTAGAAATTCTAAAAAGCATTTCCCTAAGGGTCATTAAGTAGTATTTATCCTTAACCAATATCTTTAACAGTAAAAATACTTTATTTTGGGAAAAAATAATGAGAAGTTGTGTAGAATTCAAGTACTCTGCTGAGATAGAAAATTTTAAAAGGAAATACAATTAATTTATTGGACATGTATTATATTCTGAAAACTATGCAAAGATATTACATACACTATTTTATTCAATCTTCACAAGTGCATTTGAAAGTAACTCCTGATTTTCATACATGGACATTGAGGCTAAGTAACTTTATAAAGATTAGATGCTAATTCCTAAAACTGCCAGGATTCAAATTCTGGACCTTCTGATTCTTATACCATATGATCTTCAAGCCTCAGCTATTGACGAAAACTTATACAATTAACATTGTATGTATGTTATAATATATAAACACAATTGCTCACATTAGGAACTTATGGTATAATTTTTCTTCACACTGAAGAAAACATTTTTTTAATTGAAAGATAAATAATAGTTTAAGATGGCAATGTAGCAAAGCAAAACTATATTATAGAAAATTTTTCTCTAAATTTCATTTTTAAGATATGGGGGAAACTATTAAATCACAGAATATTATATTACTGAAAAAGTTGGATGAGAATTATCTACCTAATGTTTTATTAGTTTTCAGAAACAATTTAACACCACATTATCTAATTATCAATATTTACTTTCTAAGCCACATCTTCAATGTAAATATAAATTCTATGCAGATTTACTAATAGTGCATTCAGATTTCAAGGAAACAAATAAATCAATTAAGGACACCTTAAACATTCAACTAATATAAGTTAAATTATCTATCATTTTTCCACAATCAAGTTCTTGAATAAGTACTGTACTCATTGCTCTACAACATCTCTTTCAATTCATGAGACTGAGAGAAGATGACATCCCTTCTTACTGCCTCACTGAAACTTCCACCAAGTCTCCAGTGATCCAAATGCTGAAGTTAATGAACTCTTATCTATTATCTTTATTATAACGAAGCACTGTACTATTTGAAACAATTAAACACTTCCTTACTTTATTTTCTTTCTCTAAGACCACGTGGTTCTCTTTCTACTATCTAATCCCTCCTCCCCCAATGTATCTTAAATATTATATTTCCATATATTCAATTATTGGCTATCTTTTCCTTCAGGTTTCCCTTGAAATATCATCCCTATTTATTTTCTTTATACCCAAAACTGAGCTCTCATTGTGCATTCTGAATTTCCCTTTTACATGGATCTAGACCACATTTTAATTATATATATGGCTGGCTACTAGATATCTCTTTATGTTTCACAGAATCTCAAACTTAGCTACCAACAAATAGAATTCATCATCCTCTCTTTTATATTATTTGGGATCTGGAAAACTCTATCAACAATTGTTTTTACCTCACATCACGTGTCACTGGTCACCAAGACCTCTCAATTATATTATCTAACTTTATCTTGAGAGCTTTCATTTTGTGCTTCTCAATCCTTATTGCATTGTCCCAATTCAAATCCTAAGGATACCTTATCTCGATTATTGCAACAATCAAACTGACTTCCTTTTTTCAAGTTTGATGAATACTATGATATTTTATATTTGCCTCCTCAATAGTCTTTCTCCATCACCACTGTAATCAATTTGCACCTGCATAGTCCAAATTCCTCACCATGGAATATAAGGTATGGGAAATAATGCCTTTGCCCACTTATTCCTTATTATGAACAAGTACAGTGTTGGGCATTTCATGCAATCTCTTTAATCTGAACATGTTCTCATACATCTGGAATACCTTCCTCCATCCCTTATGTCCGCTAACATGTGCTCCTTCAAAAGAGATGTCAAAATTCATCTGTTATATAAGCCAAATTAAATCCCTCTCCTATAGCATGATATATTTCTTCATTTGTGAACCAGTAACCTTACTCCATGTATCCTTTTATCACTCAGCATACTGATTCTAAACTATTCCTCCAGTGAGTTGAGAGATTTTTGAAAAACTATTTTTGGATTTTTATTTTTTTCTGCAAGTACATAACATATTTGTTAGCATATTATATGAGTCCCATAAGGGTATAGTAAATGTACACAAATTAAAAGATGGGTAATAGACTGTACATTTACACTTTTCTAAAAATTCAATTTGTATGTCTTAGTCTTCTTGATAATTCCCAGATGGTCATGGCTGAGTTATGAGTAACTGTATATAGCTTGATTTATAAGAATTGGATATAGGAAATAAAGTAAAACACTAGATAAAACATTTTACAATTTTTAGCAACTTAACCTCATGTTTCTTGCTTGTAAAAAGGAATATTAATTGTAAAACAATTTTTGGCCTGGGCTAGGTAGCTCAGTTGATTAGAGTATCATCCTGATATGCAGAGGTTGCACGTTTGATCCCCGGTCAGGTCACATACAAGAATCAACCAATAAATGCATCGATAAGTATAACAACAAATCTCTCTCTCTCTCATCAATTAAAATAACAATTTTTGAAGATTAAATAATTTGTATAAAATATATTAACATTCTTTCTAGCATGCTGTATGTATTCAGTACATTCGATTCCCTTTTGTAAGTTTTTTTTTTTTTCAACATAGTATCCTCTTGCTTCTTGATTATGTTTTATTTTCTTTTAAAATACAGAGTGATATGTAAATTTCTGTGACGGTTGCCTCTTATTGGAACATCATTGATAAACTGAAATAATCATGGAGATGTCCCTTATTATAATTTCCATTATTAGAGAGGCTTTATTACCTATGTCCAAACTCATAGAATCTACTATTAGGATTTGTATTGCAATTTACATTTTAAAACATAGGAGACCCATAATAGAAAAGTACAAAAGTTATTATCTTCTAGTAATAATCATATTTTTATGTGGGCTCTGTGTATGAAAAATCAGCAGGTCATGAAGGACAATGGTACAGTGAAAAAGTGGTTAGCAAAGACATCATTGATCTACAACAGAAACAAATGAAGTGTCTCTGGTGACAGAAATAACATAAAAGAGCTGGAGCCAAGGTACATGGTGATAGAAAATTAGGATTTATGACATGAGGGAATGTAATATAAAAGAAAAGTTAATTTATGGTATATAGTTTTGATGCTACCTAACATGTAGCTTATTAAATCTCTCTATTTAAATAACTATGTTATAAAAATACATCTACAGACTCTCCTGTTTTTATTTTTTGGGATATACTAAGCTATTGTTCACTATTCTGGATAATTGGGAAGATATTTGGGGGGGAGGTCATGGAAAAATTCTCACCTACATTTGTGATGTGTTGGATCATTGAATGAGAACATACACCCTAACCATTAGTTAAACTAATGAACAATAGTCTTTAAATGTAGTTCATTGCATTTTAAAAGCCATATTTTCATTATTTAATTCTGTTAGGCAATCTTTTAAAAATTTTCTATAATGTTAGTGTGCTCATGAGAATTTTTATAGCTATAATTGTAAAACATGTTTTATATTAATTTCATAGTTGTTCTAAGTTCTATTTTGTCATTTTTAATAGTTACATGAAGATTTTAAGCTGCTATTCTAAAATCATAGTTCTATAAATGTATCCTTTTATATTATTTATTCTTTTAGAAATAAAGCAAATTTGCACTTTTCTATTAATTAGTAGATGCTTACATGCTAAAAAAAATTTAATTATAACTCAAAACTGGAAACTGATATATTGTACTTTACACTTTAGAAAATGCAATCAACAAAGAGACCAATAATTACAATTGACACCACTGGTTTGTGCTATTAGTTGTGGAGTTGGTAGTTTAATTTTGTGCCTAGGGTCATGAAGAAATAATGGACTTATCTCTTAAAAAATAAGACAAATTCATAATGGATTTGGAAATATAGCAGCTGAAGGAAAAGAAAAGTTTTGCTTCAGTGAATCTTTGTACATATTTTGGAACAATGCTGCATCATGAGGTCCTTTGGCTATTTTAAAGATATTACCACCAGAGGCCAATTGAACAAGTATGGCTTATGACTGACAGTGCAATCAGTTACTAAAAGTCCATAAAAATAATTAGACCTCTCAGGAATGAGATCTGTGCACACTGTTTCCTAGTTTTTCAATGTATCAACAAGTATTTATAATCAAAACACAGATAATACAGTTTTAATTAACATAACCACTTGTCCTGGCTTCTTCTATCCTCCAACTTTTTAATCTTTTGGGAAACTTTTTCAAATGGAAAAAACAGCATCAGTGTTCCTAAGATGGTTATTTTAGGAATAATGCTAAATAGACCAATACTAAAAAAAAAAAAAAAAAAAAACATAAGAGATAATAGAACTTGATGTTTAGTTAAATTATATGAACCTTTCCCCAAAACATACTTTGAAGAGCAAAGATCTAAGCCATGCTCCAAAAATCTAATACCATCATGAGAGTGCTGGACATATCCTATCTAATAAAATAGTAATATGCAAATTAACCATCACTCTGCTACACCCACCAGCCATGCCCACCAGCCAATCAGGAGTGAGTATGCAAATTAACCCAACCAAGATGGCTGTGGCCACAGAGAGAGCAGGAGGGAGGCTTGGGTTGCCCTCGGCGATGGGGGAAGCGAAGCTCCTGCAGCCCTGGCCTGCCTTGGCCTCCGCTTAAGGCTACAAAATTTCAATTATAGAAGATAAATTAATCCCAGATACCACGGCCTCCACTTGGGTCACTGGGGGGCACGGTTGGCCTGCAAACCACCAAAGACCCCTCACTCAGGCTGCCCCACACCCCAAGGGAACCCCCACCCTGCTCCCGGACACCCTTCAGGGCAAACCAGCTGGCCCCCACCCATGCACCAGGCCTCTATCCTATCTAATAAAAGAGTAATATGCAGATTAACCATCACTCCAACACACAAGATGGCTGCCCCCATGTGGTCAAAGATCCTGCCCCCATGTGGACACAAAATGGCCACCATAAGATGGCCAGCAGGGGAGGGCAGTTGGGAGGGACCAGGCCTGCAAGGGAGGGCAGTTGGGGGCAATCAAGCCTGCAGGGGAGGGCAGTTAGGGGTGACCAGGCTGGCAGAGGAAGGAAGTTGGGGGCAAAAAGGCTGGCAGGGGAGCAGTTAGACATCAATCAGGCTGGCAGGGGAGTGGTTAGGGGGTGATCAGGCTGGCAGGCAGAAGCAGTTAGGGGCAATCAGGAAGGCAGGCAGGCGAGCAGTTGGGAGCCAGCAGTCCTGGATTGTGAGAGGGATGTCTGACTGCCCTAAATGGGCAGTCAGACATGATGGGTCCCAGATTGGAGAGGGTGCAGGCTGGGCTGAGGGACACCACCCCCACCCCATGCACGAATTTCATGCACTGGGCCTCTAGTATCAATATATTCCTTTAGTAAAACAGTTTTGAAAGATGTCTTTAACTTTGTTTCCTACCTTTGTCCAATTGCACATTCATAGCAAAAAAATGTCTACCCAATCTCCACCTGTGCATCCTTTTACTTATAAAACACACACACACACACACACACACACACACTGTCCTACTTATTAATTATGGGTATTATAATACACATAAAATATATTTAAAATAAGATGGGTTGAAAGTAAAAATTAAATTCTGATAATTTTTCCACACTAGAACAGATTTTCTTCTACATAGCCCCCACTGTAAAACACAACATACCTATATCAAGAAGCATGAAAACAAGGAGGGCAAGGTGTAAATAAGCTAGACCCCAAATGGGACATCTTTTGAATGATTATGTGAATATAACTTTTTTTTTCTACTGTTATATTTGCATTTGATGTAATGAATATCTAACATGATATTGTCAGGTCAGGTTTTCTACATGAGTTTCTAAGAGGAAACACAAATGCCAAGTGAAATAAATAGTTCTTGTGCAACATTCATAGTATATCTAGGTTCAGGATTTCTCCCATTATTGAGTGAGTTATAGCAGGGTTATTTATTTATTTTATTGAATTTATTGAGGTGACATTGGTTCACAAAACCATACAGGTTTCAAGTGTACAACTCAATAAAAGATCATCTGCACACTGCGTCATGCTCCCACTGCCCCAAGCAAAGTCTCTTTCTGTTCCCATTTCCCCCCACTTTGCCCACCTCCACCTACCTACCCCCACCCACTTTTACTCTGGCTATCACCACACTGTTGTCTGTGTCTACAGTTATTGAAGCTATGTATCAGAATAAATATTTGAAAGATACACTGGATAGCAACTTCAAACGATGTGATAAAGCAATGGACTGCTGAGAAACAACTGCATGCAGTACAGCCTAACAGTCAAAGAGGAGGTGATTTTTTAACAGAATATCCCCTGCACACATGTGAAGGCATGGAGCCATTTCAGAGAGGGCCAGGCTCTGCAGACAATGACCACTATAATAAACCAAAAAAACATCCTTTATAAGAGACCATTTTTGCCCAGATGGTATGGCTTAGTGGTTGAGTATCAAGCAATGAACCAGGAGGTCATGGTTCAATTCCTGGTCAGAGCACATGCCCTGGTTGTGGGCTAGATCCCCAGTGTGGGGCATAGAGGAGACAGCAAATCAATGATTCTCCTCTCATCATTGATGTTTCTATATCCCTATTCCTCTCTGAAATCAACTTATATATATATAGTATATGTATATACTATAGTCCTGATGCACAAATTTGTGCATGGGTGGAGTCCCTCTGGATGACGGGCAGGGATTGGGCTGAAACCCACAGTCCAATGCTGCCTGTGCAGCTCCTACCTGCTGCTCCCGCTCATTCTGGCCTCACTGTGCCTGCCACAGGCTTAAGCCAACCAGTCCCGATCAGGAGAGGCTCATGCTGCCAAAGCAGAACTTGCCAGCCATGAGCCCTGCATCTGGTGCCCTCCCAAGGGGAGTGGCCTTTGGGATGGGGCTGAAACTGGCTCTCTGACATCCCCTGAGGGGTCCCAGATTGCAAGAGGATGCAGGCCAGGCTGAGGGACCCCACCGGTGCAGGATCAGGCCAGGCAGATACCCGGGAGGGCTTCAGAGCATGTCCGGCCCATCTCGCTCAGTCCCAATTGGCTGGACCCCAGCAGCAAGCTAACCTATCAGTCAGAGCACCTGCCCACTGCTGGTCAGTGCACATCATAGTGACTGGTTGACCAGTTGACTGCCTGCCCCCCAGTGGTCAGTGCACATCATGACAAGCAGTTGAGCATCATTAGCATATCATTAGCATATTAAACTTTGATTGGTTGTTCTGCTGTTCAGTCTATTTGCATATTACCCTTTTATTATATAGGATATTTAAATCCACTTTTGAAAAGTTGGCAACATATCAGTTTGAAGGATTTTTTTTTAATCCATAACCATTCACTAGCTGGCTCTCTATCAGTTATATTCTTTAAAAAAAATAAAGATACTAAAACTTTTAAAAACCAGGATGTTCTTAGTTTAGGTGCCAAATATCCACCCAGGAATTTCACTGATTCTTCTTAGCAACAGACTTTCCTGGAACCATCCTTGTCTGATTGGTAAGTCTTTCCTACAAGGTAAAAACAGTGTAAAAACAATGTCTTAGCCCAGAAAAGTCTTGGCAGAGAGTATAAGAAAGAAATATAACCTACAACAAAGAATATCCTCACTGAGAGGAAGCAATTTTAGAAAGCTGATATACTCACCCCAGCGAATTTCTCCTGGCATGTGTCCCTCTCTAACAGAGAGGACAGACCCTTTCAACTGACCTGGAAGCCTTAGCCAGAAGCAGCTTTCGTCACTCAGTGTTGTAACAGCTCATCATCAAGCCAAAAGCCAAACTGCTTTGGGAAAAACATTTTAAATCTCACATTCTCCAGCTTTTCTTTGGAGACGAATTCCATTTACCACCAAATAGATATGGATGCTTCTGTATTGAGCATGGTTTGGGCCAGTTGCTACTAATTGGTAACATAATTCCCCTCACCCTACTGAACACACAAGCCCCAGAATTTAATCATCTCAAGTCTTAGGCACGGAAGCCTTTGTAGTAGTAGGTGGAACAAGAGAAGTTTCAGTCTACAAGAGACGAAGGCACAGAAAAGTGGTGGATGGATGTGACCTGTCTACTCAGGCCACAAGGATGCTGAGGGGAACACTGCGTGTTCACATTGTGAGTCTCTAGCACAAGGAGACCTAGAGGTCCGAGGGCATGGTATGGCATAAAGTTGGAGAGAGTGTACTCTTCCATTTATCACAGAGTTCCTTTCTGGTGAATAAGAAGCTGGGGAGCATCCAGATAGAGATAGCTCCATTGGATGAATACTAGGTTTTACATTAGGTAATGGCAGAGATAATGGTGTGTTTATTTTTTCAAGTGGTTTGAAGAAAGGATAAGTATAAATGACCAAGAAAAGAAGAGACATATAGGGGTTTGTGAGGAACCACATGATGCCTGATGTTGACAAATGTGATTTAGGGAAAATAAGTCACACACATCCCTCTAGGTTACTTACTCAAATCACCAGAGGGCAGCTAGGAAGAGGACTAGGATTGCTGTCCACAAACAGCTGTCAAGCTAGGTGGCATTTGGGCTGGACAAAGCGCTCTGTTGTAATGCACATAGAAAGCACAATTTCATGTGCCATTCATTTTTAAAACAGTAGAAAAACTATACCTTTGAAATTTTGCAACTGGCAGAGATGCAGAAGAAATGAAATCTGATTTTAAAAAAAGGATTAATCATACATTGCAGAGCTGCTAAACAGAAAATTTTAAAAAGCAGAGTTGAAAAATATCAGGATGTCAAAAAACCCCACAAACTTCAGTAAACAAAAGCTAAAATTAATTGAGTGCACATTAAATAAGAATTGTCACTGCCTATTTAAAATTTGAGCCCCAATCTAAAAAATAAAAAATAAATAAAGAAAATAAAATTGAAGCCAGCAATTCATAGTGTTAAGCTCAAAGGTTCCTTTCATGCCTGAGACAAATAATAGCTGGGTTGAAGCATTTGTTCTAAAAAAGAAAGTACAAAATTAATGGGCACTCACTCTCCCTATTGCCATTTGTTTTCCTGATTTGTAAGCAACACACCTCTGAGTATGCATTTATGAGAGTAGGTATGGAAGAACGGTAGTGCTGGAGAAATTACTCTTGGCCCTGATAAAGAAGAGTGACTGATAGGGTAATATAGGGTAATTACATTCTGAAGGAATGCACCCTAATATTTAAAGCTCATTTCCTTTCAATATTATTCACGTATGAAACAAACCTTTCTTCTCCTTCAAATGCTCCCTTATAGTTGGGTGCCTATTACAGCAAATAGCAAAAAAAAAAAAAAAAAAAAAAGCAAAGTGACAACTGTCACTTACTTTAAGACACTTTTTTTTTTCTTTCAATTCTGCCATTTTTCATCATTTCTACAATTAGCCTATAGACCTGGCTGAAAAGTCACTGCCTGTCTGCCAGGACACAATGAAAGCACAAAATAGTAACACCATTTCCTTCCTGCCAAAGATGACAAACCTCCTAAAGGGATAATTTCTCTCTGGGGATAAAGCCACACAAGGCTCTGACTCGGATCTGTTTTAAGAGTCTTCTGAGCCTGAATGCCAATTATGCATGAAATAGTGCAGGGATTACAATAGATGACTGACCCCCCTCTTCTTGAGGTTAGAAACAAGAGCCTGGGGACCTGGAAGACAGAACAGAACACATGAACCATATATGAAAGGTGGAAAAGGAATAAGATTTACCAGCCTAAAAAAAAACACAAAAATAGGATATTATAAATGCATTATTTTATTATCTTCCTTTTGCTCTTCTGACTCCAGTTCTATCTTATATTAATCAACTCTCTGTCTCTCTCTTTTGCATTGCCTCTTTCTCCCTCTCTCTCTATTTCTCTTTCTCTTCCTCCCTTCACCCCTGTGCCACACAAGCACACACCTACAAAGTTAATGGAGAACAAACTGCTGACTTTGTGAATAAAAATATTTGAATAGATATGTATATATGACTAAAATTATACCATGATAAAAATTTAGAGATTAAAGAGCATGCAAAAAAGATGAAATATAAGGCAGATTTAAGTTGCTAAGCAACTTGGCATTCACATGAAATCAGATATAGCAATTTGCTTTGGCAAGACTACATGATAAGTTTAAAGAAACAAAACCAGTTATTAGTTTGAGCTACTAAGTAATTAAAGGAAGAAGAATTAAAAGATTGAACTGAATTAAGTCAGTGTTTAACATATAAAAATACAACCAATTTGTCTCAGAGGCCTGAGGGTCCAAACTGATATTTAATTACAAGACAAAAGATGATTGTCATTTTGACAAAGGCAAAAATAGATTAAAACATGATACTATATTTAAATCTGATCTTGTACAATGAGTTTTGACGTTATGCTAAACTCCCGTAGTATCACTTCTTACATCATGTAATAAAATGTTCATGTACTAAAATCTCTCTGCACATGGATTCTGATGTATGTACTCTTTCTGCTGGATTTAAAGCATGCCACCTCAGCAGAGATTAAAGTGCTGAACATAGTGAACATTTAGATTTTTGTTTCTAAAAGAATGGAAATATGCATTGTTGCTAAGCTTTGGGAATGTGCTTGCATCCTTGCCATCAGCTCCCATAATCAGAATGCAAAGTAGCAGAACTTCTATTCCCAGGATGGGTAATCTGCTCCTTCTAAACACCAGAGTAAAAAAAAAGGATTAAGCCTGTTGTTTGTTTGTTTAAGGTGCCTTAATTCTCTTCTAGTAACTAGCCCTTGGCTTTTCTTCACTCAAGAGATTATTTGGGAAGGAAAATAAGAATTGCTATCTATAAGTGTTGCTCACTTTCAGACACTAAACTGCAATAATGAGTCTATCATGTCAGTATCAGGAAACAGCAGCAGTGAAACAAGAATAGACTTGTTGATCCAAATGAACAAATAATAAGATAACAAAGGCAAGGTGTTCCAAGGAAGGCACTCCTAATTCTCTGATCAGCTTATGTGTCAGACATCTTCAGTGGCTCAAATACTTCATTAGGTTAGTCATTTCAATTTCTCATATCTCAAAGAAAGTTTTAGTAAAAGCACAAGAGTAAAATGTAATCCTATCTAATAAAAGAGTAATATGCAAATTAAAAATCACTCCACAACACCCACAACCCATGCCCATCAGCCAATCAGGAGTGAACATGCAAATTAACCCAACCAAGATGGCTGCAGCCACGGAGTGAGCAGGAGGCTTGGGTTTCCCTGGCAATAGAGGAAGCCAAAGTTTTCCGCACATCCTGGCAGGCCCAGGCTTCCACTCAAGGCTACAAAGTTTCAATTATAGAAGATAAATAAATCCCAACAAAAATGGCAGCAGCGGAGCTAGAGAGAGCAGGAGGCTTGTGTTGCCCCTGGCAATGGAAGCAGCCAAGCTTTCTGCAGCCCTGGCCTGCCTTGGCCTCTGCTACAAAGTTTCAATTATACGAGAAAAATAAATCCCAACAAAAATGGCTGTGTCCATGGAGCAAGCAGGAGGCTTGGATCCAGTTAAGGCTACAAAGTTTCAATTATAGAAGATAAATAAATCCCAGATCCCAGGGCCTCCACTTGGGTCACCAGGGGCATGGCTGGCCTGCAAACCACCACAGGCCCCTTGCCCAGGCCGCCCCATGCCCCAAGGGAACCCCTACCCTGATCTGGGACATCCTTCAGGGCAAACCAGCCAGCCCCCACCCATGCACCAGGCCTCTATTCTATCTAATAAAAGTAATATGCATACTGACCATCACGCCAACACACAAGACGGCTGCCCCCATGTGGTCAAAGATCCTGCCCCCATGTGGACACAAGATGGCCACCACAAGATGGTCAGCAGGGGTAGGCAGTTGGGAGGAACCAGGACAGCAAGGGAGGGCAGTTGGGGGCGATCAAGCCTGCAGGGGAGGGCAGTTAGGGGTGACCAGACCTGCAGGGGAGGGCAGTTAGGGGCAAACAGGCAGGCAGGGGAGCAGTTAGGCATCAATCAGGCTGGCAGGGGAGTGGTTAGGGGGTGATCAGGCTGGCAGGCAGAAGCGGTTAGGGGCAATCAGGAAGGCAGGCAGGCGAGCAGTTGGGAGCCAGCAGTCCTGGATTGTGAGAGGGATGTCAGACTGCCCGTTTATGCCTGATCCTACTGGGATAGGGCCTAAATGGGCAGTTTGACATCCCTCGAGGGGGTCTCAGATTGGAGAGGGTGCAGGCTGGGCTGAGGGACACCCCCCCATGCATGAATTTCATGCACCGGGCCTCTAGTTTTAACTATAAAGACGTCACATTTTCTTTGTATTTTTCAAATTCTTTGCATAAAATGTTCCTTTTTTTTCAGGTTCATTATTAAGCTCCTGAATATTCATTCAATATGTATGTGCTCATATTTATTATTATGTGAGAACTCATGGAATTTTATCCCCCATGAACTTAGAATCCTGGAACTCCATTCATTTGTACTGCCTGAAGGTTTGATCTTACTGAAATCAATCTAAGGTTTGGAATGTTTGCTTTTTATTTAGTCAAAAGGAGGTACAGTCAGTAAGGCTGGCTGATGCCAATTTCTTTGCTCCCTCACTGTGAGGACAGCAAGTGACAGAATGACATGGGCTTCCTGATGCTGATAGTGGAGGAGAAGGTAGTTGATTTCTTCTTCAATATCTAACTTAACTAGATGCTGAGAACATTAATGATGGAGCACACTCTCCTACTGGCCTCTTCATTCTCTACTTGTCTTTGTACTTTTCTTTCAAGAGGGATAGTAGTATTGATCCAGATTCAGAAAGGAAAATACAGGTTAGGAGGAAGACAGGTAATAGCTAAATTTTGGGTACCTATAGGTCATTTAAGTGTCATTAAAATATATTTATTTGTATTTTTTAGTAAAGTATAGCTTTCAGAAAACTTATACAATATATGAGTTATTTGTGAAAATCTGGAAAATAATTATTAGAATTATAAGGGCAGAGGGACAGATAAAATAGAACTGAGGTATTTAGAGTCTCCACTCACTGATAATTTAAATCAAACAAATATTATTATTTTGGAAATTTTTAAAAAATACACAATTTGCCAAATATTTCCCTAATGTTCTCTTATGGAAACAATCTTACTACAAATGTTACCAATTATTCATTTAAGGCCATCTTTCTCTTTCTCTCTTTCTCTCTCCATCTCTGTCTCTCTCTCTCTCTCTCTGTCTCTCTTTCTATCTCTCTCTCTGTCTCTCTGGCTGTGTGTATGTTTTATCCTTTAGTGAAAAATGGAGAAAAAACATAGAGCACAAATAATGAGAGAGAGGAGCTTTGAAAATACATTTAAAAGCCCATCTTTGATAAACACTCTTCCACTCAGGTATGGATTTATCATGTTCAGGGGATGGAAGAGTTGTTACATTTTCACTTGCATAGATAATATCTGGTCACAATAGGATTTATTCTTTAATTTCAGTGTTATAGTCTTCTCTGGGGAGGTCAACAAATTATTTCTTGATATAGAAACTAGAAGCCCGATGCATGGAGATTCGTGCAAGAATGGGTCTTCCTTTCCCTGGCTACCAGCACTGCCTTCACTCCAGCCCTGGAGTCTCCTCTTTCTGCTCCGGCCCCACCTTTCCACTCTGCCCAGAGGCCCTGAGCGACTGGGTCAGTGCGGAATACCTGTGTTGCTGCCATGGTGATGACGCAAGAGTCCCACCCTGCTCCCGGCCGCTAGGTGCCTGCATATGCAAATTAACCCGCCATCTTTGTTGGGTTAATTTGCATGCTCACTCCTGATTGGCTGTGGATGTTGCAAAGGTACGGTCAATTTGCATCTTTCTCTTTTATTAGTGTAGATATTCCCACAAGTCTCTAATTGTGTGATTTGATTAGTGTTTACTATATGTTAAGTATGCAACTCAGTTATCCCTGTATTAAAATAAGCTTAAAGTGTTTCAACCCCTAGATCAAGGCAACATGTTAGTAAGCATCAAAGATGAAATGGACTCAAGAAGGTCAAATCCCATGACTCAGCACCTAATCACAGGTCTTTCAACAGTGTTAAAACCACCTATTGAGAGTGATTTAAAATGTGTGTTCTTGAATCCCACATCAGACCTAGAATGATTTTACTTTGTAACAAACACATTTGATCACTCCTAAACATGGTATTATCTAGTGATAATATAGAAAATAAAATGAAATAAGCAGTGCTAAGAGAGTAACATAAAACAGAGTCAGGAGGCCATTGAGGAAACAGAGCCTATCCACATCTCATATCTTGGTTTTTGAACTATTGTTGAACTACTGACATGTTGCTAAACCCAGATCAATGGTGAACAACCAACATTCTGAGTCCAGGACTACTATACAGACATATGTGAACTTGACTTCTCATCATGGTGAACAGACCATCTACTTTGTTCACCTAGAAAAGAACCAATCCATTTTGACAGCCAGCATCCTTCACTTACATAATGGGCCTAATCAATCCCCCCGGACCTAGCCAACATCCTTTCTTACATGAAGGACCTAAGTGAGAATAGCTGTCATGGTTTTGCCCTTTATAAAACCTGCTTTTGTTTTCTTCAGAGTATGATTGAGCACTTTGTTACCTGAATCTGTGCCCTGAATCTGGATTATAATCCCTCCTACGCTCAAATAAATGCTTTTTATTCTTACCACAGCCTAATTTTTAATTACATTATGTATCGCCCGAGACACAGGGCATGCACTAATAAAATACAATAAGTTAGCCAAACTGCCTTTGTCTTGAGCACTTATGTTATGGAAATGAACTGCACTATATACATGTCACATATTTTCTTATTTCCACATAACACTCTGTGGTATCACAAGTATCCTTCACTTTACATGTGAAGACACCACCATGAAAATTGTGCCTGAGATCTCAAATCACAGACTCTGCTCCTTTTGCTCTTCTGAATTCATGTTTAAGGACTGCGAATATTGACATTGAACTGACTTTTCAAAATTTCAGAGGATGCTAAGTAAATAAGGAAATCATTTAAGTATACTTGGTACTAAGTACTGAGAAAAAAAAAAAATGAAAACTATACCAGGCCTTCACAGTTTTACTTTGCCTATTTTAAGAAGCTTTATTTCATCCCAATTTTGACCTCTAAGAACTCAGTAGTTTTTTTCATTTTTTTTTAATGTTTTAGATTTCATGCCATCACTGAGGCTAATATTAGCCTCAGTAATTAACTTTGTAATTAAAGAATAGTATGAAATTGAAGGGAAAAAAAGTTAAAACAAAAGGGAGATTGAAAAGAAAGGCTGAAGGAAGAAATGGAGAATAATACGAAGGGGGCTGTGAACAACAGTCATTTCTAGATAGGAGGAAGACAACGTTCTCATATGCAGACTTGTGTTTTAAATTAAGTAGCAAAGTTCTCTGGTAAGGCTCTGTTCCAAAGCTTATATATACAGCAGAAAGATGAAGGAAACAAACATAAAGAAAAGGCCTTCTGCCGTGACTGGTTTGGCTCAGAGGATAGAGCGTTGGCCTGCAGACTGAAGGGTCCCAGATTCGATTCCAGTCAAGGGCATGTACCTTGGTTGCAGGCACATCTCTAGTAGGGCGTATGCAGGAGGCAGCTGATTGATGTTTCTAACTCTCTATTTCGCTCCCTTCCTCTCTGTAAAAAATAAATAAAATATTTTAAAAGAAAGGAAGAAAGAAAAGGCCTTCTTACCATACTGTCAGGCTGGGTGATATTCTTTTAAAGAGACAAGAATGGAGACTCCCACCCTCCATGCTACTGTAGAGGAACAACACATCCACAGAGATCATTTGAAATGGGTAACAAAAGATCGTTGCACTGAATAGGGACCTGAATAGGGACTTTTGTACAAAGCAACAAGAACAGAAATAGAAAAGGCAAAAGTGACATATCTTTGGTGACTCCCAATCAGGACCTAGAGCTTTTACTTCAAGAGTGAACTTTGGGCAATTCTAGATAGAAAGAGTGAGTGTCACATGTTCTAACTCATTTATAGAATATAATGAACAACATAAACTGATGAACAAAAATAGATCCAGAGACACAGAAGCATGGAACAGACCATCAAACCTCAGAGGGAAGGGGAGGGTGGAGGGTGAGGTAAGAGACCAACCAAAGGACTTATATGCATGCATATAAGCATAACCAATGGACACAGACAATAGGGGGTGAGGATCTGTGCTGGGGGGGCAGGAATGGGTGGGGAGAGGTCAATGGGGGAAAAAGGAGACATATGTAATACTTCCAACAATATTTTTTTCAAAATAAGAGTGAACTTTGGGCACTTCTACATCGAAAGAGTGAGTGTCCTTGCAGATTTAAGATATTGGCATTCACCTGACAAATCTGCATCTCCACTTCACAAAGTGAAAAATGTGGGTCAGAGAACCAGGAGCAGGGAAATACCAAGAATGTACCTAACAACAACCATTAATTCATATTGCCCTAACTAATATTGGCTACAGCCAATATTGACAGAAAAGTGAATTGTATGTTAATACCAGTTTTATACTGTGGTTTTACCAGCAACATAAGGAAGTTCACAGTGTGGATGTAGTTTTCTTACCTTCTTTGTCCCTAAGTTAAAAGGATCTTTTAAATATTTATATTATAAAAGATACCTGAACTAGGTGAGAAGAGCTAATAGACTTTTAGTAATTATCTTTATTTCCCAATTGAATAGACAAGTTAATTATAACCATTATATTTCCCAATAATCCCGATCCTTAATTCTTTTTCCTCTTTAACATCATAGATATTTTTACGCTTAAAATCAATTGCTTCTAATTTTAAAAAAAGTATCTTATTTGGTTCCAAACACATTCTTAACTATGAGTTTTTCATATGTACTAGTGTTATTCTCCATGTTGTTTTAAGAACTGCTATTTATTGTGTTGGATCTATGAATAGTTCTTCAGAACTACAGAAGGAAAGAAACAGAAAGAAGATATAAGATAGAAGAATAGAACAGAAAATATATATGATAATCAAAATTAGCATTCTTATACTAGGTGTATCAGTTAATAATGCGGGATTTTGTAATAAAAGAAAACGCAATAATTTCAAGAGAAATACCAAAAGTGCTTTATTCAAAGTAATGTCTATCGTTAGCAACACATTTCCCCCATATTTCAGTTAATTTGTGGACCCATCCCAATAGAACTTTTCTTGTTTTGAGGCAAACCATTCAGAGACTCAATTTGCCACTTCTTCATACATTTTGAAATTTCATAGTCAGAAAGTGCATGTACCATCAATGGGAACAAGTGGTAATCCAAAGGAGCAAGGTCTGGTGAATCTGGTGAATACAGTGGGTGGGTTAATACTTCCCAGGCAAGATCTTTTAATGTGTCTTTAACTGGTTTTAAAGTGTGTGGTGGTGTGTCATCAAGAAGCAAAATTACTTTGCCGTGTCTTCTGGCACATTCTGGTAGTTTCACATCAAAGCATGGTTCAAATTGATTATTTGTTGTTGGTAGCAATCAGTATTAACGGTTTCACCTCATTTTAGCAGTTCATAATACACCACACCTTCCTGATCCCACCAAATGCAGAGCATTGTCTTTTTTCTGAAGCATTTTGGCTTTGCAGTCGATGTTGATGGTTGACCTGGATCAACCCATGATTTTATGCATTTGGGATTCTAAAATAAATCCACTTTTCATCGCCAGTCACAATTCAATGCAAAAAAAGACTTTCTTTCGTGTCGTTGAAGCAACATTTTACTGATGACTTTTCGGTTTTCCCTTTGTCTTTCGTTCAGTTGATGTGGCACCCATTTTCCTTCCTTTAAAATCGTTCCCATTGCTTATAAATTGTTTGCTGAGCAACATTTAATCTTTCTGCAAGTTTTTTTTTTTTTTTTTTTAGTTTGACATGCATCTTCTTCCAATAGTGCTTGTAATTGTTGGTCTTAAAACTTTTTCGGTTGACCTGGACGTTCTTGGTCTTTCACATCGAAATCATCACTTTTAAAGCATTTAAACCAGCGTTCACAAGTATCTTGAGATGGAGCATGTTCACTATAAGCTTCCCGAAGTATACGATAACTTTTTCTTCAAAATAAAGTAATGAATTAAAACTTCCCACAAATGCTCTTTTTTGGCACAAAATTCAACATTTTTAAGTGTAAAAATATCTATGATGTTAATACCTTCAGCAAATTTGATATATGAAGTTTTGAAGCTTGCTGTCAATACAACAAAATAGCATACATATCAAATCATATGTATATCAACATATGTGTAACTCCATCTATTGAAAAAAATCCGCATTATTAACCTGTCCCCTAGTATATCTATGAGTCAAAGGTATATTTCTCTTTTTTTGTAGAATTTGTAAAGTAGGGTTAGTGATACCTGCCCCTTAATGTTTATATAATATGTAATACATATCAGGAAGAACCAGGCTGGGAGGAGAAAATGAGGGTAAATGGGGTCAAATATATGGTGACAGAAGGAGCCTAGACTTTGGGTGGGAGGGGAAGGGGGGTCACACAATGGAATATATGGATAATGTATTAAAAAGTTGTACACCTGAGACTTACATAATGTTATTATCCAATGTTACCTCAATAAGTTTAATTAAAAAATAAAAGACTTAAAGAAATCTTGCATTTATAGTAAAAATTAAAAAAACAAAGTAAATATATAAAACATTGTAAAATCATATACTGTAACTGTTGCTTGAATTTTAATGACTCAAAGTTTAAATTACATATATGTAAGTTGAACAAAACAGCATTTGTATTATGTATTTATAATGTAGCTAATACATATACCAGTATAGTAAATTGCAATGATTATAATACTGTTTCAAATGCAAAATACAAAAAACCTTGTATACCATAACACACACTAATAGATTCAGACTTAGATTAAATAAAAATTTTATTTTTTACAATGAAAATAAAGAAGAATGGTTAGTGTTGGGCCTTATACACAATAAGCAGACAAAAATTGAAGCTATTTTTATTCATTCTATAACTTCAGATTGCTTAAAACAATGAATATATGTTTTTCTGAAAAACACCTTAGAGGAAAAATATTGGAAAGCCATTGAGAGTTACTATTTGAAAAATGGAATACATAAGAATAATGAGGAGAAACACTGGGTTGCCAATATTATACACCCAATAATGTCTCCTGGTTATACACTAAAGAAAATCCAGCCAGAAGCGGGGTTTGTAACTGTCTTGTGGCCCTCTGAGTGGGGTGCTTCTACAGGTGCTTTTGATTCCTAACCAGGTAGGTCATTTTGATACAGATATATTATACCTGCCACTTCCCCCCACCAACAAGCTGCACATATTTGCAAATGTTGAACAGTTCTCAAAACACTTCCATAAAACCTCAAACTGTCACCCTTTTCCCTCTTGTATCTCACTACTTTCTCCATTACACAGATGTCCCCCTTTAAGACAATTTCTTCCTCATGGTTTTATTTGTTTTGGTAATTCTGTTGCCTGGTATTATAATCCCATCATGAAATAAAGGAAACATGGTCAGAATACAGGAAGCATAGAGAGATTCTATGTTAATATTTTTAAAGAGCAGAGAAAACAGATAATGCTGGTCTCAGACATATTTCAACAAATATAACAACTTTATTTAGAGTGTTGAAAATTATCTACATTGGCATTTAGTTATAGCTTCTCCAAGAATTTAAAAATAAACAGTATAAACACAAAGGAGCTACCTGAAAATAAACTTTAAATCCCCATTCAATGAGCCCTTTGGGAGCAAAATCCAATCAGGAAAGTGTGAAATGTAATGTGTGGCTAGGGAATAAAACCACCTTTTAATTACTGTTGATAGCTAGAAAATATAGTCTTCACATCTAGTTAATGTCACATATTTTAAAAAACAACATAACTTTATAACCTTAAGAAGCAAAAATAATAGCACATAAGAACAGAAACATATATTTCAATGTGGCTTAAATAAAAATAAAGCGTCACTTACATTTCTTTGTCTGCAAATTTAAATAAAGAAAGCAGATTTTTTTTTCTTATCCTTTTCAAATATAAAACGCTTAAAGCTGCAAAGAGAAGATATATGGGAGAGAATATATATTGAAAAATCAAGCACTATCTGGTTTGGCTCGGTGGATAGAGTGTTGGCCCACCAACTGAAGAGTCCCAGGTTCAATTCCAGTCAAGGGCATTTACCTAAGCTTCAGGCTTGATCCCTGGCCCTGGTCAGGGCACATATGGGAGGCAACCAGTTGATGTGTCTCTCTCACATCGATGATTCCAGCTCTCTGTCTCACCCCCTCCCTTCCACTCTCTCTAAAAATCAGTGGAAAAATTGTCCTTGGGTGAGGATTAACAACCAAAAATATCTCTCAGAGAAAAGGCTAACAGGGTTTATTAAGAAAATAAAAAGTTCTTTTCTCACAATTGCCATGACAGGGTTAATGTGAAATCTTTCCTTAACTTGGTGGTGAGGAAGGGCACTGAAGTTAGAGTACACATATTTATTCCATTTCATCCTCTCTGTCAGGGTAGCCATGCAGAATGCCTGCATAGCATGCAAACAATTAAATCATTTAAGAGCACGATCCTAAAAGTTAAAGGATGATATTCCACATGATCAACTTGACAAAACCTACTTGAGCACAATTTTCAATACAAGAATGCAGACTCCTTCTGAGGTAACCAAGAGGAGAAGCAGCTAAATAGGTCACTGTAAAGCATAAGTGATGGACAGGTAACATTAAAGAGAAAAACACAGAGTAGACTAAATGTATATATTTAAATTCAAAGCCCTATATGGCATTATATAATTTTAAATTTTTCCATAAAAAACACCACCACAATTTTAGTATATTCCACATGTTGCTTTAGTGGTAAATTTGTCTTTTTCAATTATGACTGTCCCTACATAACTTTCCCTGTTTCTGTGCTTTTACAGTAACAGCGTTGAAAAAAAAAAGGCTTCTTTTTCAAAGAAGCAATGTGGTCCTCTGTCCATGCCTTCCTTTAAATTGTCTTTGATGCCAATGTTATCTTTGTGACCTTGTTCCCAGGTCATCCTTCTCAAGGTATGCAACTCAAGATTAAGCATACGAACTGGTACTACTGAACCTTTTAGAAAGTGATTTTCATTTTAAACATAGTCACTTATTTATTTCCCAAAATAAATTACCCACAACAAACTATATTAGGCATATAGATAACCCTAGTACAGCAGTTAGCATTCAGGGTCTCAGACCAGTAGAAAGACAGATGACATGCAAATTAATACAGCACATAATTAAATGTACCAGTATCTAACATGGACCAAGCAACAATGAATACAGAACTTGTATAGACAAATGATAAACAATATAGAGTCCTTGCTATAAAGTTACTTCCCAGATCATAAAATGAAAAAATTTCTCTGCTGGAGATATGTAAAAAAATTTTGGAAAAATAGGAAGGGGCTGATTAACTATCTGGTAATAATGAGCAAATAATATTAGGAAATAAACCTTTGAATTGGCTAATGGAGATGGATTTCAGCAGCTTAGGAAGAAAAGGAAAATCAGTCTGGGCTGGGGCAATAGGTACAGCTGCCCAGACAGCCTCCCAAAAGAGGAGCCTATATTCTGGGAGCAAACAGTTGTTCAAAAGAGCTAAGATAGTAAAGGAAATCAAAATGTGATACATTTCTGCCATTTGCCTATCTGGATTCAACTTAGACCCTTCTCTAACAGGCTCTATGCCCTGCAAGGCTGACATACTAACTTAATCAGCTCCCTTGTCCACTGACTGCCTGTTGGGTTAAGTCAATGAAAACACTGGTAGGAAACCAAAGAAAGGAGAGAGATTAGGATTGTGAGTTCTTGGGATTTATTTTATTGCCCTAGTTCTACATCTATCAGTGAGTGCATTCATCAACCAAAGGTCACAGCTGCTCTCCGGCGGCCCTTTCTTTGCCTTCTGTTTTCTCACTATACCCTCCACTCACATTTTTGGCCTCTGGATGGTAAAGTACCCCATTGTTACTAGTCCCTGGTACTTTATTCTTCCTTATGCTTTACCCACACCCTGCCTACACTTCTGTAAACAGTCCCTTTATGAAATTCTACTGAAATACTCAAACTAAACTAAGTTTCATATAACATCTGTTTTCTGTGTAACCCAGACTGATATAAAAGATGACAAGATATTTAGATTTTTAGGGTGGGAGTGTCATAGGGAGCAACATAAAGACTTGCAGAGAAGAAAAATTAACTGACAAACTCAGATCATGGAGTCATAAAACCAGGACTGAAGATGGAAAAGAAAGGGGTAGGCTATAAATGGATATATCTATATCTATATCTATATCTATATCTATATCTATATCTATATCTATATCTATATATCTATATATTTATATCATCTATCATCTATATCTATATCTGGGCAAAGGTAGGTTTACAGTTGTTTGTATAGACAATAATATGATAATTAATAAATAAACTATTTTTGGTACTCACAACTGTAAACCTACGTTTGCCCTCCCCCACTCTCTCCCCCCCTGCATGTATGTATATAATGGAGGGTCATAGGAAGTCAAGGAAGACCATGTTTGAAAGGCTTTATTTGTTTTGTTAAGTAGATGGCATGGCAATTTCTTACATATTGAGGGAGCAAATAATATGCTCCGAAGTTAAAAAGAATGAGAGTGCTTTTGATTAGCAATGAGAAAGGGGTCAGTTAATGCCAATGGTACTGATTAGTAATCAGCTGAGGTGGGAAATCATCCAGGGGTAAATATTTCGGGTCATGTATCACCTTGCCATTTTCTCTAGCAGTGTCTTACAAGTGATGTTAGGATCCACCCATTGGTACTGGTTAAGGGATGAGAGGAAGAGACAAATAAATGGAAAGCCCTAGTGAGAGAACAAGTGAATTGTTTGACCATGTGATTCTGGTTATACACAAAAAAGAAATTAAACTGGAATGACAAAGATAAGGAGGGAGGGTTACTTGAAAATGGGGGTCTAGAAGGGGAGGAGAGAGAAACCAAGATGGCGGCATAGGTAAACACCTAAACTGCTGCCTCGCACAACAATTTCAAAACGACAACTAAAAGACAAAATGTCTATCACCCAGAACCATAGGAAAGCTGACTGAGTGGAAGTTCTACAACTAGGAGGAAAGAGAAAAGAGCATTGAGAAGTACACAAGCGCTGAAAAGCTGAGGTACACAGGCATGCAAATCGGGCTGGCAGCAGTTGTTGCTTCTTTCAACCTGAAGGGAGACAAGCTCCTGATTACTCTGAACTCCAGTTTCTGGGGAGACACTGGGGACCCAAACTCCTACAGGGAGAAGCTGGACTGTCTGCCATTGGGTTGGAAAGTGAGGGTGACTTTCTTGCACAGGTGTGCCCAGTAATCATTGTTTACTGCACTGGGGTGCAGGACGTGGGGACTTGGAAATGCGGAGACACAGAGATGGCTGACTGGCAGCAATCACTGTTTGCCATGCCCTAGCCTAGTGACTCCCTGAGACCCCACCCTGCACAATCTACAAACCCACCCAAGCTCAGCGCAGCAGCTTTTGCATATAAATGGCCTGCCCTATTGCAGCTTAACCAAACAAACTGCAGCTCTGGTCAGACAGCTCCAAAACCTCCAAACCCCAAGCAAAGAGGAGAAAACTGTAGTTTTCGCTGTACCTCCTGCTGGGTGGCCTCAGACAACAGCTGACCAGCACCCCATTGGAGATCCAGAAGCTAGTGTATCTAGTGGTCAGTGTGAGATGATACCAGATTTCAACTACTCATATCCATAAGTGACACATTCAAGAGGCAGACTCAGTGAGCACCAAAGCCCCACTGAAACAAGTCCTGACACTTAAGTGTGTCTCCAGCACAGCAGTTCTTCCATTATAGACACAGCGGATCCTCACAGCCAATTGTCCAGGAGGTCAATTCCTCCCAGCGACACCAACAACAATCAAGACTTAAGTACAACAAGGCTGTGCACACAGCCCACAAAGGGGTGCACCAAGAGTGTCCACCTCAGGTAACTGGGAGGCTGACCCACTGGCCCATATAGGACACCTAGCACACACAGCCACCCTACCAACTCAGGGAAGCAGCAAAAATGCAGAGACAAAGAAACAGATCACAAATGAAAGAAATGGAGGAAAACAAACGACTGGATATAGAGTTCAAATCCATGGTTATAAGGTTTTTCAAGAATTTCCTGGAAAAGGCTGATAAATTCAATGAGACCATCAAGGATATGAAAAAGGACCAACTAGAAATTAAACATACACTGACTGAAATAAAAAATATTATACAGAGACCCAACAGCAAATTATAGGAAGGCAAGAATCAAGTCAAAGATTTGAAATACAAAGAAGCAAAAAACACCCAACCAGGAAAGCAAAAAGAAAAAAGAATCCAAAAATTTGAAGATAGTGTAAGAAGCCTCTGGGACAACTTCAAGCGTACCAACATCCGAATTATGGGGGTGCCAGAAGAAGAGAGAGAGCAAGATACTGAAAACCTATTTGAAGAAATAATGACAGAAAACTTGCCCCACCTGGTGAAAGAAATGGACTTACACGTCCAGGAAGCTCACAGAACCCCAAACAAAAGGAATCCAAGGAGGACCACACCAAGACACATCGTAATTAAAATGCCAACGGCAAAAGACAAAGAGAGAATATTAAAAGTAGCAAGAGAAAAACAGTTAATTACCTATAAGGGAGCACCCCTACAATTGTTAGCTGATTTCTCAACAGAAAATATCCAGGCCAGAAGGGAGTGGCAAGAAATATTCAAAGTGATGAATAGCAAGAACCTACAACCAAGATTACTCTACCCAGCAAAACTATCATTCAGAATTAAAGGTCAGATAAAGAGCTTCACAGATAAGAAAAAGCTAAAGGAGTTCATCACCACCAAAACAGTATTATATGAAATGCTGAAAGGTATTCTTTAAGAAGAGGAAGAAGAAGAAAAAAGTAAAGACAAAAATTATGAACAACAAATAACATATCTATCAAAAGTGAATCTAAAAATCAAGTGAATTAAAAATCTGAGGAACAGAATAAACTGGTGAATATAATAGAATCAGGGGCATAGAATGGGAGTGGATTGATAATTCTCAGGGAGAATGGGGTGTGGGGGGTATGGGAAGAGACTGGACAAAAATCGTACACCTATGGATAAGGACAGTGGGAAGGAGGTAAGGGCAGAGGGTGGGGTGGGAACCAGGTGGAGGGGAGCTATGGGGGGGAAAAAGGATAAACAATTGTATTAATCTGAACAATAAAGATTTATTACATTTTTAAAAAAAGATAAGGAGGGAGCAGTTAATGGTCTAAGTGTTTCAAGATGTGAAATAAGGGCAGCCAGTGAGGTTAAGTTAGAGAGAAGTAGTTAGCGGTGGATCTTGGAATTTAAAATATTAAAAGTAAAATAGTTCTGGGAAGGATAATGTTTTGAGACCAGAAGAGTGGGTTACTGAAGTCGACTGGAGCAGAGGGAGAACAAAACCAATCTGTGAAAGTTAAGCATTTGACTTCTGCAGAAAATTGAAATACTTTAGCATGAGGTCAGCTTCAAAGTTAGAAGAATGAGAGTAAGGGGAAGGTGAAGTGCTATGAGAACATCAGCTCTGCCAGCTGTGTAAAATGCTAAGCAAGCGTGAAGTCACATGGGAAATGTCCTGTTGAAAGTCTTGGATAAAATAGAACAAGTGTCACTAGTCAAATTCAAGGTGAGGATTCAGTTTGATGGCAATAGGTTTGCAGAGAGCAGAGTACAAAGTGTATGAAGAGAGATGAACAGGTTTACAATGGAGTTAGGCCTGGAATGAGTAAGAATGACATTCCTGAAGACAAAAGCCCACTAAACTTAGCATTGAATGAATATTCCACTTCAAGATCATGGAGGTGTGGAAACTACTGCCCACTTTATTAATAGTCAGAATTCTTAGAGTGTTTGTGGCCACTACTGATATATTTTCCTTTCAAGATCCCTACTGCCCAAAATATACCCTATCTGCTTGTGAAAGTCAGCAATATAAATCAACTAAATGAAGGCAATTAGCATGCAGTTTTACCAAGTGGACATCAATTATGAGAAAGAGCCTCAAGAAAGAGATCCGAGTCCCAACTCAAGAAGTTACTAGCATACTCTGAAAACTCCGTATTTTAGCAAACTTACCATTTTATTCAGATTGATAAGATGTCAAGTATCATAAATAACTCAGTTAATAAACGGCCAAAATACCTGAGTACATTATGCTTAATGTATTTAATGTATTGCTATTATATGTACAGAATGCCCATAAAATGACAAATCTTTCAATACCAAATTTAATTAGAACCAAAAAAGCAAAAGCACAATTATTCATTAATACATTTTTTAAAAGAGCACAACACTTTAAAAATAATGTCTGTTCTTTAAACAGAAATAGAATTCTAGAATAAAACTCTGCTTAATGACTATGGCTGATAAGTAGCCAAGTTTTGGTCTAAAGTCTGTGCGTAAGAATGGAAATAAATGCTATAAAAAGTATTCAAACATATTTTAATTACTACATGAGGACAAATTTGAATATCCAATTAATAAGCTACACATTTTTCAGGGATGTGGACAGCAATTTTGAGTTTTAAGTTGAGATGACAAATTTATGACAGTCCCGGTGTGGAAGTTAGTGACAGGAGAATTATTTGACCTTTTTACCTTATTTCTTGAGTTTTCACTCTGTGAGAAAAATTCAGAACCATCTAAAAGGAAGATGGGATTCTTAGTTCTTACTACATACCTAAGACTACCAGTCTTGTGTACGCTGACACCAAATGTCACCAGATTTCTCTCCTCTTCCTTGAATATACTGAAATATACTTGCTTATTCTACATTTTAAAAGAACCTCCAAATCAAGGTCTATAGAGATTTTAAAATCAGATAATTTAGTATTCAAAGCTACTGATTTGTATTATTAGACTTTAGGTAAATTAGGTAAAGTTTCTCAACCTCAGTTTTCTTAGTAGTAAAAGGAAAATAATGATTCCTACATCACATACTTTGTGGGAATTAAATGACATAAACAATGAAAATACCTTTTACAAGGCTGACAACTGTTATGCACTCATCAGGCATTGTTGATTCCATTCTGAGAAAGGTGGTTTAGAGAGAAAGTTAGTCACACATGGTTGATTCGATGTAAAGAACAAAGTTATTGATGTTCTACTGCATTGAGTTTAAAACTTATCTCTACCATATGTCATCTGTGTAGCTTTGACAACATGCTGAAACTCTCTGAGGATAAGATTCCTCGTCTATTAAAAGGAAACTACAATGTACAGCTCTGAATATCCTACAGAGCATCAAATGGAAAATCTATGTAAAGAACTAACGTTGTGCCTGCCATACAGCAGGAACTCAAAAAGTATTTGCTGTTTTTCCATCTGACTCTTTTTAAAAGTTGTATTATTTTAATAGTGCAACAGCAACATGACTCAAAAGGAAAAATAATTTTGTATGTTCATATATAAAAAGAGCATTTTTAAATAAAGATAGGGAACTAATTTTAAAATACAGATTGAGGTCAAAGTTAAGAGTGGTTTGGGCAAATATGTTAGCAGATCTGGACTAAAAAACCTCTAGGCCCCTAACATGCTGTGCAGTCATAGGCAATCACTGTTCTGATGTCTACAATACACCTACCTCAAATGCTTGATTAGAGAATTCAATAAAATATTTAATGTAAAGCTCTTTATGCATGTCTGGCTTAAGGTAAGTTACCTGAAAATATTATTTATTATTCTGAAAACATTACAATTTTCAAATTCAAATAAATGTCTTTAAAAATAATAATTTTGATAATTTTAAAATTTAGAAATAATAAAAATAAAATATTCTCTAAAATATAGAAAGGCATAAGTATAAAGCATGATTATTAAAATATAATTGCATATTTATAGCATAAAAATATTCAAATGAAACTTCTCAGTTATTCCACCTACTTACTTAAAGAGATTTTTTAAAGAGCTAAGAATAGTGTTCTAAAAACATCACATGAATAAATACCAAGTACCTTAAGCACAAAAAGATGAGCTTAAGAGAAAGATATCCTGCAAGAAGCTGATGCCTAAATTTCCTTAGTCTCTCGTTGCCATAAATTGGGTAAAAGCAGTAAGTAGTTGCTTACAAAAAATTTATTACAGGCTTTTTATACTAGCATCTTTAAAATAAAACCAAGTATCTCTGTTTTCAACAAAGCAAATTAATGCAGACCATATAGTTGTATTCCTATCATGATTTCAACCCAATATAAACACAACGCTCTATGAAAAGTGTTGCCGCTGTGACAGTAAGAAACTTGTTACTCAGTTCCCCCAGGCAGCTTCTCTATTCAATTAAGTATGTTTTCAAGAACTGTTGCAATTTTTGGTACATTGCCTTTTGGGGTACACTTAGAAGATATGCTTCACCGATGCATTTTGTTTTCAGTTTCTGTTAAAATTCAATATAATGTAACAAATCAGGAGTATTCGGAGTACACAAAGAAAATTATCATAATTTGGAGAAAATACAAAACTACAAGGAGAATTAATCTCTCTGTTTTATAAGCTATAAAATTAATAGCAAATAAAATAATCAGAAATGTTTTATTCAGCTGTATTGGAAATACTTCTGAATCAGATTGAATACTATGCCATTATTTGAATATAAATATATTTGCAAAATATTTTTATTAAAACAATAATTATTCTATGTTTCCTTTAGCAACTGTTTACAATTAAATATTGAGTAAATAACCAATGCATCCTTATAAGTGAAGTAACATGTGATCTTCACTTAATACAATGGTCATTATTGCAAAACAATAAAACATATTTTTGGAACTCAATACAAATTCACCAAAAAATCTTAATTTGCTATTAAAATGTACTCTTGACAAAAATGTAAATTCAGAAAGTGTTTATTCTTAACCTATTTTTATAAGTCTGAGACTGACATAAACTGTATCAGATATCCCATTTATTTACTGTCTGGTCATTCACTGGACTGACCAGAAAGTTCTTGATCTTTACTTTTGAACAATGTGTTGGCAAATTTAGTAAAAGGTAACTGAGGTTGTGAGCCAGAAATCATTTATAACTTTGAGCAAGTCACTACACCATTATGGACCTAATTTTTCTCATCTGTTAAAAAAAAGTTTGGTTCAGTAATTCAAAAGCTCTCTGCCATCTCTGGAATTCTAGAAGTAATGCATTTAATAAAACATGACAGTGAAAACATTAAGAAACAGTAACTTTGTTTAATACTAACTCCATTTTTTACCATTTGAGAAAACCTAGGAGAAATAACCTACAATAATTATTCCACAGGGATATTTTGAGAACCAGGGGACCTGATATTTCATAATGCTTTATAACCTAAAATGCACTACAACTTAAATATCATTAACTCCATTATTTAATGTTTACAAAAATTTGCTAGAGGTCCGGTGCATGAAATTCATGCATGTGGGGAGGGTGTCCCTCAGCTCAGCCTGCACCCTCTCCAATCTGGGACCCCTTGAGGGATGTCTGACCACCTGTTTAGGCTCGATCCCTGTGGTTAAATGGGTGGTTGGACATCCCTCTCACAATCCAGGAATGCTGGCTCCCAACTTCCCTCCCCTACAGGCCTAGTTCCCCCCAACTGCCCTCCCCTGCAGGCCTGGTCCCCCCAACTGCCCACCCCTGCAGGCCTGGGTCCCCCCCGCAACTGTCCTCCACTGCAGGCCTTGTCCCCCCCAGCTGCCCTGCCCTGCGGACCTGGTTCCCCCCAACTGCCCTCCCATGCTGGCCTGGTCTTTCCCAACTGCCCTCCTCTACTGGCTTAGTCACCCCTAACTTCCCACAACTGCCTTCCCCTGCAGGCCATCTTGTGGTGGCCATCTTGTGTCCACATGGGGCAGCCATCTTTGACCACATGGGGGCGGCCATCTTGTTCTTGGTGTGATGGTTAATTTGCATATTACTCTAGACAGGATTGTCAGGCAGGAGACGACATACAAGTTGCAAAGACTAGGGCAAAATCCAACAAGGCCAGTATCTTATTGAGTTAGCTATATTTTGTTAAATAAGAGTATTTACTAATGTTTATTCATGGAAAAAGAATTAATAACCCTAGAGAATAAAGAATATGACATCTTTGAACATCTACTAAGCCATGATTAAAGAGAGTATATGTCCAAACTTCCCATGATTTTGACATTTGAATGAATGGGTTACTTGATTCTAAAAACTTCCACTTCGCCTCAGTTAACTTGACAAGAAGCTTAAGACTTCAGTCAGATGTTATATTCCAATAATACAAATCCAAAATAGCTTCAGCTTAAGCATCTGAAACATAAAAACCTTGCTTCACTTGAACAAAAATTACCTCATGGTTTTACAGATCACTGAATTTCTATACTTTGAAAATAATGAACTGAATAAAAAAGGTTAAATAGTATAATTATTTTTTTTAGTCCCAACTGACAAGGAGTAAGTTTTAATTAGCTATAGTAAAACCTGGCTTAAATACTGTTGCTTTTAGATTGAATGACATTTATACAGATTTTTATTTAATGAAACAAGAAAACTAAAACATATGCATGCTTTAACACAATTACTGGATTTCATATTTCCTTGAATAGTTACTAGTACAAGTGTTTTGATAAGCCTATCGTATATTGCATATTAACCAATATTTCCCTTCTGAATGAAATAAATACACTGAGTGGGCAGGTTATTATGATCTTTGAATGCATACTAATCTGGCCACTCAGGTGTGTATCCTATATAACAAAAGGCTAATATGCAAATTGTCCCCTCAACCAGGAGTTCAAACAGCAGGCAGGCCGGTCAACAGCCCATTTCCTCTCCCCCTGGCCAGGATGGCCAGACACCACCCATGCACGAATTCATGCACCAGGCCTCTAATATGTGTGTGTGCGTGTATAACTGAGTGATATATATATATATATATATATATATATATATATATATATATATATATATATGGTGGCCAGATTATTACGCATTCAGAGATCATAATAATCTGGCTACTCAGTGTATATATGTACACACAAATAATAAATTGCTTCCTTAATTGTTTTACTTAAGGTATTTTAAAATAATAATTAGTCAATTTTTTTTTCATTAACGACTCTATATATGAGAAAGAATAAAACAAGTAAAAAACTATAATACTCTAACATAGTGTCCCTTACCAAAACCAGCTACAAATCAATATTAATATCTTATAAGTGGATTAATATATATTTAGGTGAATAAGGGTATCATAATTTATTTTTTATTAAATAGTAAAGTGGAATATTTGTATAGAAGCTGTGATCGGCCTCTTCATAATAGGAAGTTTTAATAATTTAGTAATGATTATTGCATACAGGATAATGGTTAAGGAAACGGGCTCTGGAATTTGAGATATGTGGATTTTGAATTCTGACTCCTATATTAAATAGTTATATAATATTGAGCAACTGAGTTTAAATTCCTCAAGTCACCCTTTCCTGTCTATAAAATTGGAAGAGCAATACAATCCACCTCAAAGAATCTACCTGAAGATGAAGTGAGAGAAGGCACAGGCACTTGGGGTTCCCAGTGATCACTATTAAATGGCAGTTACTGTTATTTGTATTTTTCCTTTGGTAACATAATTTGTAAGATGCTTGTGATTCTCAGAAGAAAAAAGTGGGTTTTACACTTTGTCAATAAAGCTGTACTTTTGAATCACTAAAGTTTAAAAATGCTGCAGCTGCTGAAAATCTACATATGCGAGTATTGGATAAGTTCATATAGTTTGCCCACACAAAATATAACACAAATTAATTTATTTCTTATTTGGAACTGATATGAAAAATGTGTAGAAATATTATTACATGTGAATTTCATGGCTAAATGAACAAATCCCAAACTCTTACTATTATTAATAATGAATTAATTATTCTTCTTCTTATTATTTAGAGGCCCAGTGCACAAATTTTTGCATGGGTGGGGTCCAGCAATCCCAGCCCCAATCGGGACAGATCAGGACCAAGCCTTTCGGGAGGAGGAGACAGTGAGCAACTGGCCAACTGGCCTTCCCCGATTGGGGCCGATCAGGGCTGGACCAGCTGTGGGGGACTGATCTAGGGTCAGTGGCCAGGGGAGGGGCCGGGGGGGCAGTGATTTGCGGTGGAGATGGCTGGGGGGAAGGGCTGCAGGAGGTTGGCCAGCCAGCCCCACCCCCTGATGAGGCCGGTGGTTTGCTGGCCACAGTGGGTGACATAGTGACCAGTGGTTCTGGTCTTTACAATGTTCCAGTTGCTGGATTTTTATATATATAGACAAAGATTCGTGCACAGGGGGTGGTCCCTCAGCCCAACCTGCACCCTCTCTGATCTGGGAACCCTCAGGGGAGCCCTCTCCAATATGGGAGTTTCTGTCTGTCTTTGCAATCATATGAGTGAATTATCTGAGAGCCCAACCCACTTTGGTTTGTTGCTCATAGAATAATAGAGGCTTTTTTTTTCTTTGCTTCATTGGTGGTAATTTCCTGGACGTTTTAGGATATCTTGCCTTTAATTTTTCCTAGACACTGATTTTACTTATGTCTCTCACCTTTGCTTTCCCTCCATCCCTCACCACAACAGTAACTTGCTCCAGGCTCATTTTTCTCTAATGGTTAGGATATCTCTCTGCCATCAGAACTACAATTCCCAGAATTCCTGATGCTCCCCACACTCTTGGTTTTCCCTTCCTGTTCTATCTCTGTCCCACAGACTCCCGCTCTGCCAAGTCCTCCAAGCATTGGGTTAATTTGCATACTCACACCTGATTGGCTGATGATTGTAGCTAAGGTACGGTCAATTTACATGTTTATCTTTTATTATTCTATCTAATGAAAGAGTAACATGCAAATTAATTACCACTCCACTACACCACAAGCCACACCCACCAGCCAATCAGGAGCAAGTATGCAAATTAACCCAACCAAGATGGCTGCAGCCATGGAGCAAGCAGGAGGCTTGGGTTTCCCCGGCAATGGAGGAAGCCAAGCTTTCTGCACATGCTGGAATGCCCAGGCTTCCACTCAAGGCTACAAAGTTTCAATTATAGAAGATAAATAAATCACAACAAAAATGTCTGCAGCCACAGAGGAAGCAGGAGGCTTGGCTCTGCTCAAGGCTAAAAAGTTTCAATTATAGAAAACAAATAAATCCCAGATCCCAGGGCCTCTGCTTGGGTCACCATGGGGCATGCCCAGCCTGCAAACCACCACAGGCCCCTCACCCAGGCTTCCTCACTCCCCAAGGGAACCTCCACCCTGATCCAGGACACCCTTCAGGGCAAAGCAGCCCGCCCCCACCTGTGCATCAGGCCTCTATCCTATCCAATAAAAGAGTAGTATGCAAATTTACCATAACTCTAACACACAAGATGGCTGCCCCCATGTGGACACAAGATGGCCACCACAAGATGGCCAACAGGGGAGGGCAGTTGGGAGAGACCAGGCCTGCAAGGGAGGGTCGTTGTGAGCAATCAAACCTGCAGGGGAGGGAAATTAGAGTTGACCAGGCCTGCAGGGGAGGGCAGTTAGGGTTGACCAGGCCAGCAGAGGAGAGAAGTTGGGGGCGACCGGGCCTGCAGGGGAGGGCAGTTAGGGGTGACCAGGCCTGCAGAGGAGGGCAGTTAGGGGTGACCAGGCCTGCAGGGGAGGGCAGTTAGGGGCAAACAGGCTGGCAGGGGAGCAGTTAGGCATCAATTAGGCTGGCACGGGAGTGGTTAGGGGTGATCAGGCTGGCAGGCAGAAGCAGTTAGGGGCAATCAGGAAGGCAGGCAGGCGAGCAGTTGGGAGCCAGCAGTCCTGGATTGTGAGAGGGATGTCGGACTGCCCATTTAGGACTGCCCAGTAGGATCAGGCCTAAACGGGCAGGTGGACATCCCTCAAGGGGTCCCAGATTGGAGAGGGTGCTGGCTGGGCTGAGGGACACACCCCCATGCACAAATTTCATGCACCAGGCCTCTAGTATAGGATAATAAGTCATTATTAGTTCTTCATAGTGAAGATATTCTTAAGCACATAGAAACATAGGTATAATAAAACAGAGAGAACAACTATTTCAAACATGTCATTTAAAAAATAGAACACTAAATTAAGAAAAAAGACTGCTAAATAGGTAATACTGTTCCTAAAGGGGCATAGAATATTCATACATATATTTTATTTTGGAGGGACTGCTGCTTATTCTATGTTAAAACAACCTATACAACTTTTATTCTGAGTGTTTAAAGCTATAATAGTTATTGTGTGAATAGTAAGATATGCATTATATTCTCAGTTTGAATATAATGGTGGTTAAATGTATAAAAATATTCCAGTTCAAGTAAAGAGAGAGTAGGTGAGGCCTTTTTTCTTCTAGACTCATGAAAGAAGGAATCCAATCTGTACAACTAGTAATAAACCTACTGGGAAAACTGGCAAGGGAGGCAGAGAAAAACATAAAATTGGTGCAATCTACACAACGCTGTTTCAGAAAGAGAAGAGAAAAATTGCCTGAGAAATCACAAATAAAAAGCATGTTTTATAAGATAGAAGACATATTAAAAGGAAAAAATAATGCCCCACAACCCAATCCTACTGAGGTAATAAATACAAATGGTAGACAGGATTTCTTAGCTGAAAGAGGTGCCAAAAAAAAACAAAAAACAAGCAAACAAACAAAACACATGAATAACTACAGAAAAAAAAACAGCAAAACTAAAATCTTTGGTTTGTCTCTTTCTAGAATCTAATCTGAATCCATTTCAAAATTATCGTCCATGTTAATGGCACTTAACTGAAAAATTTGTCTACTAGGAATATTCACTTTGCATATATTGTGAATTAATCTGAAAATATTTCAGCAATTGAATGGCCTTGGATATTTCTTATAGACTAAAACACTCATTTTATAAATAGAAAATTTAAATCATAACTGCAAATGTGATTTTTATAACATACTAGAGGCCCAGTGAACAAAATTCATGCACAGGGGTGTGTGTCCCTCAGCCCAGCCTGTACCCTCTCCAATCTGAGACCCCTCGAGGGATGTCCAACTGCCCATTTAGGCCCGATCCTGGTAGGATCCAGTCTAAATGGGCAGTCAGACATCCCTCTCACAATCCAGGACTGCTGGCTCCCAACTGCTCGCCTGCCTGCCTTCCTGATTGCCCCTAACCGCTTCTGTCTGCCAGCCTGATCACCCCCTAACCACTCCCCTGCCAGCCTGATTAATGCCTAACTGCTCCCCTCCCAGCCTGTTTGCCCCCAACTGCCCTCCCCTGCAGGCCTGGTTCCCCCCAACTGTTGTCCCCTGCAGGCCTGGGTCCCCCCCAACTGCCTTTCCCTACAAGCCTGATCTCCCCCAACTGCCCTCCCCTGAAGACCTGATTGCCTCCAACTGCCCTCCCTTGCAGGCCTGGTCACTCCCAACTGCCCTCCCCTGCTGGCCATCTTTTGGTGGCCATTTTGTGTCCACATGGAGGCAGGCATCTTGTGTGTTGGAGTGATGGTCAATTTGCATATTACTCTTTTATTGGATATGATAGAGGCCTGTTGCACTAGTGGGGGACAGCTGGTTTGCCCTGAAGGGTGTCCTGGATCAGGGTGGGGGTTCCCTTGGGGTGTAGGGCGGCCTGGGCGAGGGACCTGTGGTGATTTGCAGGCCAGCCACGTCCTCCGACAACCCAAGTGGATGCCCTGGTACCTGGGATTTATTTATCTTCTATAATTGAAACTTTGTAACCTTCAGCAGAGGCCTGGTGGGCCAGACACTTGGCTTCCTCCATTGCCTGGGAAACCCAAGCCTCCTGCTTACTCCGTGGCCACAGCCATCTTGATTGGGTTAATTTTCATACTCCCACCTGATTGGCTGGCGGGCATGTCTTGTGGGTGTAGCAGAGGTACGGCCAATTTGCATATTTCTCTTTTATTAGATAGGCTATTTGAAAAAATTGAGACTTCCAATAGGTTCTATACAATATAATAAAATAAGAAAAGGGTCTATTATAACATTTCAGGAGTCATGATGAATTCATTAGATTTAGAATTAAGATAAAACTAAATGAAGTTAGTTATTTTCTTTGTGTACTCATTTTTTTTTCTACAGGTATTTATTCAGTCACTATTAAATAGTGTAGACACAGATGAGTAATACCTGCCATCAGCCTTAAGAGTTCAAGGAACAGTAAGATGAAAGAACATTAGAATAATTTTAAGGCTGTGTGGTATCCTATATAATAAAACCCTAATATGCAAATAAACCAAATGGTGGAACAATTGGTCACTATGATGCACACTGACACCAGAGGGTATATGCTCAATACAGGAGCTGGGCCCTGGCGGTCAGTGAGCTCCCACAGGGGGAGCGCCACTCAGCCAGAAGCTGGGGCTCATGGCTGGTGAGCACAGAAGCGATGGCAGGAGTCTTCCCCCCGCGCCCCCTCCCCGTCCCCGCTGCAGGTGGGCAGTGAGGAGCGAGGGGTCCTGGACTGTGAGAGGATGCAGGCTGGGCTGAGGGACCCACCCCTGAGTGCACAAATTTTGTGCACCAGGCCCCTAGTAAGTTATAATTGTGATACATACAACATGCAATGGTAGAACAGAGCATGAGAGTGATTTGGAGGCTTCTCCAGTGGAGAAGGGGGGAAAACATTCTAGGCCAAGGATCTAGTAAGGATGACATGTGAAAACAATTTATGATAGAGTTTGAGAACTAAATAACTAGCAATTGAAATACTTACCTGGGGAGCAAAATCTCTATCTTTGCTCTTCTATAAAGACTACTAGGAAAATAAGAGAAACCCAAAGAAGGCCATTCCCCATGCTGCTGCTCCATAAATGAAGAGTATTATATAGTCACTCTAGGTCCTGAAGTTACAAGCACAGAGTGTGCCCAAGCTGAAGGTATAAATTTAAATAACTAGGGTAAAATATGAGATAATTAGATCATTTGCATATGAGAATTTGAGAACCTGGGTGTGAATTACTCTGAACAAATTCAGAAGACGGCAGTGTTACTCTGGACTTGTTCCCCATGCTTTCCTGCCAGGCTGCCCACTCCTCCTTTTTTGCCAAATAATTTCTATAAGCCCCTGGTTCTTAAGCCATTTTGTTCTTAATGTCATTTTGTTCTGCTAGTTTAGTGACATTGACAGAAACACAGTGTTTTTAGAAGAACGGATGGTGTGCAGGTTAGAATGCATCAGTCCCTGGGTTATGGGTGTGTTATGCCTCTGTTGAAACAATATAATTCCATTAGCAATTTCCAAACAGGTCTGTGAGATTATAGCAGGTGCTTCATCAACGTAACACAAATAGATGTGGGCAATATTTTCCTACATGTTATATCTTTAAGTATGAGAAAGAAAAACAAAATACCTCGGCATATTTTTATAGATAGGCTTATTCCGGAATGCTTGTCCCTTTCAGAAAATGGTTTTATTCTTGGTAAATTCCAAGATGTGGCCTGTAAAATCACCTTAAGTACTAATTTGTAGCTTCTGTTCATTGATGTCTCGGAGGGTTTACCAACTGTGCAATGCACTTTGAAAATAAAAAGCAGGATCCTGTGCTTTTCGAATTGTAGTAGAAACAGAAAAGACAAAAAATTTGCACAATTTTACTGGGAAGATGATATAAGCAGTTTTGTTTCTAAAGAAAATAGAGCTATATAAAATGAATCTCTGAATTACTTGATAACTACCCAATATGTACAGATTTTATTTTCTCATGTTACAAAATGACTATAGAAAATAGCATGTTACATTGTTGTAATGACATTTAAAATGCACTAGAATATATATATACATATATGGCACATGTATACACACATAAGATACATATGTATACACACACAGACACATGATGCTATATCTGATGTGTCTCCTTCATAACTAATATTTAGCTGATATGTGAGACACATATAATAGTGTTTTTATTTTTAACTGAGTATTATAATCAAAATGTAAAATGAAAAATGTTTCTCTTTGTCATTATTTTTGTACTCTAATCTTAATCAGATGTTATTTATGTTTCTTTTTCATTCACTTGTAAAGCATAAATAATGAATAAAATGAAGGTATTTATTACAGCTATGAATGTATGCACAACACAATTTTTACTTCAAATTTGATGTGTTAATTATACCTCATGACTTATCACTGATATCTGAGTACTAGCTTAATTTTTAACTCATTCCATGATAGTGACCTTGAAAAATTCTGATGTAAGCAGCCAAAGCATTTATCTGATCCTGTATAACAAATGTCAGTAAAACTACTTAACTTCATTCAGGAACTAAACTGGATGTCATCCCTTCTGATACTTTCAACACAAATTCAAAATGTTTCTCACTGAAACCACCAGGCAACACAAGTAGGGTCCGATTGCTATAACAATCTTGATATTTTACAATTTAAACTACTTAGTTTAGTATTAGTCCTAGACAGATCAGTTTTTACTGGGTAATGAACACTATCCAAATCCATTTTTAAGAGAAGAAAAAATAAACTGTCCCAGAAATTAAATTGTATTTCAAAGATCAATGGTTAATCAACCATAGTATCTCTATGTGGGAGATAATCGCATTTGTACACACTTAAAAAAATATTGTTAGGAGTTGATTTTATTTCAAATATACCTGTGTGTGTGTGTGTATGATGTGTACTGTCAGCTAAGATTAGTGACTTGAAAAAAAAAAAGAACTTGGCATTTGCAGCACTTTTAAAAGTGTGTCTATCTCTTACTAGAATGTGAGTTTGGGCTGGCCAGTTGACCTCTCTGAACTTCCTGTTCCATAATTGTAAATGAGTTATTCTATATATTTTACAAGCATGTTTTCCTAGTTATAGCACACTATTTGACTGACACACTGTAGTCTATCAATCCGTGAAGATTATTATAATCATGGTTTCTCTGATTATTCTCTGGGCTAGTTTCAGTTTTAAACAGCAGTGCCTGGGAAAATACCTTGTAGTTCTTATTGTTATTCTTGTTTCTCTACTATGGAATGTAAAACATACACTCATAAATCATTTCATTCAAGTCTATGGTATGGATGCTTGACAATGCTAGTGTAGCCAATTGTCCTGGTTTGCTTGGGACCAAAAGCATTCCTAGGATGCAGAGTTTTCAGTGCTAAAACTGGTAAAGTTTTTGGCATTCCAGAATGGTTGGTCACTTTATAGTTACCACTTAAGTTTCATCCTTCTTTTTCTTAACTATATTTTAGTCAAAAACTACATTTACCACCACCCTATAACTGAGTCCATATGGTTTGTCCTGGCCAGTGAAATGATGTGTGCACTTCTGAGCCAGGTATTTAAGAATCCAATGAACCTCCCCAAAGCTATTTTCTCTTTATTGTTGGCAGATGGCAAAAGCATAGTGATTTACAGCCACAGATCCCTGGAAAACAAGATGCAGACAATCTGGGGTCCTGAATCACTATGGGGAAGATCCCCCATGTCTCATCAAACTGTGAAGTAAGAAATGAATTTCATTGTGTTAAATCATTGTTATTTTGGAGTTGTTTTTTACATCAGTTAGTGTATCCTAATGAAAATAACTTGTCCTATATAATAAAGAGGTAATATGCAAATTAACCCTCACAACATCACAAGATTCCTGTGCCCACAGCAGAGGCGAGGTTCCTGTAACACAAGATGGCTGGGCCCACAGTGGAGGTGGGGCTTCCGTAACGAGCGATCAGCAGGGACCTGACGCTGAGTGGCTCCAGGCCAGGGCGGTGGACCTGAGGCTGCGCCCCCAGACCAGCGGGGCTTGACTAGGGACCTCAGGCCGAATACCCCACCTGGCGAGGCTTGACAGGGGACCTCAGGCCATGCCCCCAACCCGGCGGGGCTTGATGGGGGACCTGAGGCTGTGCCCCCCACCTGGCACCAGGACAGGGGACCTGAGGCTGCACACCCCCTGCCTGGTGGGTCTTGATGGGGGTGGGGCTGGCTGGGTCTGGATCTCCCACAATTTTGTAGCACATATGAGTGGGTGGGGACTTGACTCTGGGTCCCGCAGCATGCCCCAGACTCTGGCAGGAGGAAGATTTTCACATACATTTTCCTAATTTTCATTCATCTCTGACACTTCTATTATAGAGAAAGGGCAAATAGCAATATTAAAATATTTCTTCTAATTAATTCCCTTTTAATGTGCACAAATTTCATGCACCAGGCCACTAGTCTCTATACATAAAAGCTCAATGACTAGAACAGCCAGTGGCTATGACATGCACTGCAGCAGCCAACTGGCCTGTTCCAAGCCCCTATCACCCCATTGCCCGGCCAGCCCAGCCCCCAATCAGCTCCCCCACACTGATAGGGGGCAAGGCTGGCTGGCCAATGGCCCACAGCCCCTCCCTCCCACTGGCCCAGCCAATGGGCCCCCATTGGGCAAGCTGGCCGGACCCAACTTGTGCACAAATTTGTGCACCGGGCCTCTAGTCTATATAATAAAAGCCTAAGCAGCTGTTAGAGCAGAACGACTAGTTGCTGTGATGCACACTGACCACCAGGGGCAGACGCTCAATGCAGAGCTGCCCCCTGGTGGTCAGTGTGCTCCCATAGGGGAGCATCACTCAGCCAGAAGCCGGGCTCACTGCTCTCCAGCACAGTGGTGGTGGTGGGAGCCTCTCCCACCTCCATGACAGTGCTAAGGGGCTGTGAGCCCAGTGGTAAGGAGCCTGCTGCTAAGGATCAGTGAGCTGAGGAGTAAGGAGCGAGCAGGTGGGCAGTAAGGAGCAAGGGGTCCTGGACTGTGAGAGGGCGCAGGCCAGGCCTAGGGACCCCCGCCCCCCCCATGCATGATTTCATTCACCAGGCCTCTAGTTTTTAAATAATATTGGAAGCAAATGTAATTTGTCAATTACTTTGAGTCATCACTTATTTTCTCCTAATTGCAGAAAGATAAATGCCAAACCTAAGAATAAATCATGACTTCTGATACCAAATTCTATGTTCTTCCAATAAGCTGTTTCTTTTACATATTCTATAATCACACTTAAATGCATACACACACATACATACACACATACAGGTGTGTACACACTACAAAACAGTAACCACAGTTAGAACACATGCACGTTCTTTTCAAGTAAAGATATCTATTACTGTCTGACTAGAAAGCTGTCAGGAATTGCAAAAACTGAAAGAGATTCTGACAAATCTGTTCTGTACTCAAATATGGCCAGTCTGAGCACATGTATTGACCACACATTAAGCAGCACTGCTAAGATGTCAGCTTTTGTTTGTTGGTTTGTAGTTTTCTGGTTCCCTGTCCTAAGTGGTATTTATCCAGTTCCTAATGATAGTCCTCTATCTTTCAACAATCTTTAACTCAGGTAATAGTAATAATACAAAAGCCTCAAGTTAAATAACCTAATAATTATTTTTCTCCAGATTAGGGAAATAAGTCTGAAACTTAAATAACATTGTATTTCACATTAAGAGTTTATTTTACAGAGATTTATTTACATTCCTAACTTTAAAATAAATTAGCTATAGAAGCAATAATAAGTTTTTAGAGACCAGAAAGTTGATAAAAGCTGCAAGATAACTTGTTTGGCAGAATTTTGTTAAAATGAGGGGAGAAAAATTTGAAATTAAATATAGTTTAAACATTAATATGTAGCAAAATTATATCAGGATAAGAATTATCTTTTTTCCTATGGCTGAATAGGAGATTAACTGGGAATACATTGGTTTTCACATGAAGATAAAAGTGAAAGAGAAACATTACAATATATTGCTAGGTCAAATCACAGTTCCAGCTTCATATTAAAGTACCTTGTACTGGGAGTATTTTCAAATATTATATTCTTCCTGCAACACTAAATCTATTTGTGATCTCAAAAAATCCAAAGTAATTTCAACTTTAATATCTCCCCAAATTATCACAGTCTTTCTTCCTTTCTCTGGTACTTCTTGAAAACAAACAAGAAAGGTGTATTTCTAGGAATTCCCTCCTTAAATTCATACATGCTCTCTTCTTCCATTACTCCTTCCCACTGTTTTAAAATAATCAGCTACTGTGTCTTTTGTTATCCACCTTCTAAAACTCTCTGTAGTGTCTCAAATTGCTGATTACCTGCTTCTTCAAATACTTTGAAGGTTAGTAGATGTATCACAAAGAACCTATTTCTCCAAATGCTCCATCTCACTCTTTGATGAGTCCCATTTATGTCCACCATCCTCATACTATAGATGAGGTTATACTTTCACTCAAGTATCTTACCTACCTCCATTCCTACTTATTTTCATTTTACTTTATTCTAAACTATGGTCTTTTACTCTTGTTCTTCTAAGTTTTCTATGAAATACAGATTGACAGGAATTTCCCTGTGTATAAAATACGCAAAGGAGTGTGTATTGAATTCTACATTTTTGGAGCTAAAATTCAAACTCATAATTACAGTCCATAATCATTTTCTCCCCTTATTCCCCTTTCTTTTGATTGTCCTAGTTATTTGGAATTGGTTGGAACGTATATTTTTTTTGCATTTCTTTGCTCATTTTTAAAAATAATTATTCATATAATTAGTGTATTCACATGTTTCTCACTTCAGCTTCCTTCTATCTATTCTCACTATGAACACTCTACTCTAGGTTAGGCCCTCATTGCACTTACTATGCTTGTAATATAGAAACAAATCTGCTCTACTTAACAGTTACTTTATATCCTCTGGGGCTTCTCTCTTTACTTAATGATTTTTAACACATCTTTTCCTATTATAATTCATTCAGATATATGTTCTTATATTATTCTAAGCACATAACTGCTCCTATCTCTTTGTTCAAAATGGAGCTTTATTTCTCCCAAATTAAGTATTCACTCTTAAAACTAGCATTTAAAATCATTCTCAATACTCCTACAAGATACCTTTGTAACCATATCACAACTACTTATTAAGTTTCAGCCAAGCAAGACCATTGTGCATTCCCCAAATATGCTCTAGTCTACACCATCCCACTCCCACTAGTTCTATTGTTTCCATCTGGAAAATTCCATTCCTGCTTACTCCTTTGCAAACCTTAATCATCCTTTAAGACCTAGCTCAAAGGAGCTTATGCCACAAATGATTTCTTTCTCTCCTGTCAAAGTACATTTGATAATCCACTTCCTTGGACCCACAAAACACTTTCTTTGTACTTCCCTTATGATACTTATCTTACTTCAGTCAAATAATGGAATCTCCTGTGAATTGTTTTGCCCAGAAAAGATTCAAGGTTTCTTGTGGGCAGACATTATAATAACCATCTCTGAATTCAAAATTGCTTAGCATAACAGGTTATACATAGCCCTTTCTCAGAAAAATGTTCATTTATACAGAAGAACATTCAATGTAAGTTATTATTTAAAAACAATTGAAAGCCAACGTGTGTTGCGGGGGGGAGCGATTGTGATGCAGTACAATTTAAATGGAGTTAGATAATTATAAAGCAAATGAGGAAGTATATGATGGTAAGATGTTTAGCTAGTGAAAAAATAAGGAAACAAAATCTCAGCAAAGGATTTCCAATGCACAGTTCAATAGAAACTCACTTCTCCATATTTTTTCCTGGTATAACTTAGATAATATAAATTTACATAAAATTAATATATATTCTTATATATATTTATGTATGTGCACATATATACACACTGAGTGGCCAGAGTATTATGATCTCTGAACACATAATAATCTGGTCACTCAGTGTGTGTGTGTGTATGTGTGTGTGTGTGTTGTGTGTGTGTGTGTGTGTGTGTGTGTGTGTATTTTAGAAGCCCGATGCATGAATTCGTGCATGGATAGGGTCCAGCCAGCCTGGCCAGGGGGAGGGGACATGGGCAGTTGTCCGACCTGCCTGCTGGTCAAATTCCTGGTCAAGGGGACAATTTGCATATTAGCATTTTATTATATAGGATATACACTGAGTGGCCAAATTATTGTGCGTTCAGAGATCATAATAATCTGGCCACTGAGTGTGTGTGTGTGTGTGTGTGTGTGTGTGTGGGTGCGCGTGTGCGCATATATATATATATATGCACACACACATACACAGTGTAACAGAAAAATGTAATGCCCTGATAAAATGTTGGCAGTTTGAACTTTAAAAAAACAAAATGTTGTATTTTCAAACTCTAAAAATTGCTCTATGATTTATGTTAGACAATGGTTTTGTGTTTCTAAGAAACAAACAGAAAAGAAATAAAACATGCTTAGGCAGGCTTCAAAATGACTCCCAGAGCTTCTGCCTTCTGGTACCCATACCTTTATTTAGTTTCTTTCCAAATTATCCTAGAGTTGCTCTGTGTGACTAATAGCACATAGCAGAAATGATGATATGCCACTTCTTAAATTATAAAAGAAGATGGTTTCCATCTTAGACACTCTCATTTTCTCTCTCGCTCTCATGCTCTGGAGAAGCAAGCTGCTAGCAAGCAGTTTCGGGCAAGCCTTCATGGCGAGAAATTTAGCTTCTGGTCAAAGTCAGTGAGAAATTGAGGCCCATAGCAAACGGAAACCTGCCATCAACCATGTGAATAAGCTTGGAAGCACTGCTGGTGCCTTGAGATCACTGTAACCTCTCAACCTTGT
This sequence comes from Corynorhinus townsendii, assembly GCA_026230045.1. Classification (NCBI taxonomy): domain Eukaryota; kingdom Metazoa; phylum Chordata; class Mammalia; order Chiroptera; family Vespertilionidae; genus Corynorhinus; species Corynorhinus townsendii. The sequence goes on from JAPDVU010000002.1 coordinate 91,729,831, forward strand.
GAGAGACCCTGATCCCAAAGCAGCCAGCAATCCTGCACCCAGACTCCTACCCACCGGAAACCAAATGAGGAAACCGAGGGGTTGTTTTAAGCTGCTACATTTTGGGATACTTTGCTATGTAGCAATAGGTGACTACGCAATATACAGATACAGAGTAACTTTTCCATTAAGCCTATTTATAATGACATTAATAATGTGATCTTAAAAAGGGGTTTGTTAACTACATTATTTTATTGACTATATTAATGAAATATCCTGAAAATATTTATTTTATAAGATTTTAGATTCCATTTAGTAAAAGTGACGACAACCCCTTATTTCTCAAGATTCAAGTTATCGGGACTTATCGCACCATAACAATCTTGGATTACTTTACTTTTCTTTAAAAATGGTATGTTTTAAGGATTTGGTTCTATTTTCTCTAGCGGTTCTGAAAATAAGGATTCCAGGTAAGTTTCAATGTCTAGTTGAAGATCAGACATATAGAATTTTCCACAGTTATTTGGGCATAGCAGGAAAGAGCCACAGGTCATACAAAAAGATAAAATAGATTCTTTCTCCCAGATCCTCTTCCTGTGCTTTCCTGAACCCAGTTTTTAAATTTGCCACAGGCCAAAGACAGACTGTAGGTTTTTCTTCTCCATGAGTCTATGAATCTTATTATTTACTTCCCAGTGCTTTTTTCAGGAGTCCTGGGTGTATTAGATCATAGAGTGCAAAATAAAGTGCTGTATTAATAAATTTTATATATAAATCAATATTATATGGTCATCATTATGCCAAAGCTTTATCTTTAAAAATTCCTCATCTTTAAAAATCACCTTTAGTTTCATTTAAATATTAACTTCTTTGGATAGCTCAAAATATTCTTGCTAGGAAACAAATGGAAAACAGAACAAATGTATACTATATTTCAAAGAAATAAGTCTTGGTACATTTTTTTGTCCTGCGGCAATGCTGATAATTGGTTCCATCAATCTAAATGATATTATGATACTAGAATTTTATTAACAAGGTCAATATCAAATGATTTACAATATATGTAATATAAAAATAAATTTTAATGGAATTTACTATATATATTATTTATTTTTAAAATACTGAATATCTACATTAGAAGAAAGCTGGACTTTTTGTGTTATTTTCATACTTTATATAAATGCATATAAAACATTTAAGTGGTTGTATATATTCTTATTATTTTCACTTGAAAGTGAAAATATTTAAATATTGTAAAATGTTTCATGTTATCACTAAATTTATTTTAAATAATTAAACAAGGATCTCTTGCATGTTGTAAATATAAAAATACTATAATATACATATAATTAAATTTCATATATGCTACTTTGTATTATAAGAAATGAAAGTCTGAAGCAACTGAAAAAATATAAATTAATGATAATAAGTAAACATTTTAGAAATAAATGTTAGGCCATCTGTGAAGAAAAAAAATATTTTGCAGAGATAACAGTATGAAAAAACTGTAAAAGCCAGGATCCAAAGTACCCATCAACCACCATAATTTTTAAAAGTTGACTGTAACAAAGATTGACATACAATGTTTTCATGTTTTGTATTTAAAGTACCAAAAATTAAATCATGACTGAAAAATGATTTTCATATTTCCCCATTTTAAAATATCAAAAGACAGATCCTTACCATTATATATCGATGGCTAAACTTTTCTCTTTAGTAGAGTTTAAATCATGCGTTAAATTTATAATTTAATCTTTTTAAAGATTTTTTTAAAATTTATTTTGAGGGACAGGGAGAGGAACATCACTGTAGAGTGAACATTGAGCAGCTGCCTCCTGCACACCCCTGCCAGGGATGGAGCTGGAACCCTGGCACGTGCCCTGACCAGGAATGGAACCCACAGCTTTAGGTGCATGGGATGATGCCCAACCAACTGAGCCACAACTGAGTATCTCCACTCAACACGTGCCAGGCCTTCATACATTTAAATTATCAGAGCTCTGCTTCTGATAGTCCTAAGATTGCTAAATTCTACTGAAACTTTGGAAAACACTCTAATGGCTGTTTTTGTTTGTGGGGGTGGTGAGGGGAGTTGCATATCTTCCTTCAGAAATAAATTACTATATTCTACAATGGCTACATGGAATTTGCATTAATTTTTAAGATTACACAATTATTTCTATGATGATATACATGATTTTACACTCAAAAAAACTTAATCTTATGCCTTAATTAATTCTGGAGTTTGTGCAGTAAAATTTTTCTAACAAAATCCTGCCAATAAGAAAATCATAACAGTACACCCTACCTAAATAAATAAAAATATATTATTTAAATAAACCACCCTGCTAAGAGGTGAAGGAAACAGAGAGATAGTGGATGCATATACCTTATAGACTATAACGATAGATAAATCAAGTAGATTGGTAGCTATACTGCAGGTTAGAATATGAGTACCAAAAATTATATAAAGAGTGATTTTGGTAAAACAAAGAAGAAAAAAGTTTCAATAAGCTTATAAGAAAAATTTCAAATAATCGTTTCAATGTTTATTGCAATATTTATTAGCTAGTACATTTAGGGAGAAAAAAAAAAATGATCAACTGTCTAAGACATATGACCGTCTTTAAATATCTACCATAGAAAGACAGAAACAAGGCCAGCTCAAAGTCTAGCCAAGGTAAGGAGTCTTTAAGGTGTAGTAAAGATTTTCCATTTTTCTTTTTATTCTAAAGGCAAATTTTAATGCCAAGAAGTAATAGAGTTCTAAGAAATTGGAATCAGGAGTTACAAGATTATTTTATTTCACCTTCAGTGTTAGTAATAGAATCATGGAATGTTGGAAGTAGAAGTTCTCTTAGCCTTTAATGTGATTTTGAGATGATTTAAGTTGTTCTGTTCATTTTATAATGCTGGCACCTCTGTATAATAAAATACAGCACTCTGATATTTCTGGGCTATACATTCTAGATATGGTATCAAACATCCTTTTAGGTTTTAGTTTTTTGTGTTGTTTTACTGGGTTGGTTTAACCATAGTTTTTATTGTATTTTCATAAGTCTTGTAGGTTATGTTCTTTTCCTTTGTGGAAAGGGGAAGGCTATTATTACAGCTCTAATGCAGTAATATATTTTATTCAACTTTCCCAAACACCTAAATATTCTTCAGAGATCTTTTCATTTTAAAAGGTGTTATCCATTATATTCTTCAAAATCCCTGCTGAGACAACCTCTAAATCCAATATAATGAGGGACTCTTATAAAAACATGTAACTCTAAATTAGTTTTCCCTTATTAATGGTCAACAGGTCACTCCTATAACTTTTTTGGGGTTGAAATAATGAATATTTTGTATTTTCAAAATTAAAATTGCATATTGCAAAGACCTGAATATTGGTGGTATTTATTCAAAAGTGAAATAAAGTGAATGAAGTCAATGTCATCTAGTCCATTCCTCTTATTTTACATATGAAAATCAGAGAGGTTAAATGAATTACCCAAAGCTACATATTTAGGTACTTGCAAATTCTGAAATTAGAACCTAGGGATTCTAATTTCTCTTGAGCTGAGACTTAAGTAGGCCCATCATTCAGATAAAATCTATCTTCTACTCGATCCCATGACTCACAGATAATCCTATGTAAGAAAAGGCTAATATGCAAATTGTCTGAATGGCAGAATGACCAGTCACTATGATGCTCACTGATCACCAGAGGGCAGATGCTCAACACAGGAGCTGCCCCCTGGTGGTCAGTGCACTCCCACAGAGGGAGCACCGCTAAGCCAGAAGCAGGGCTCAAAGCTGGCAAGTGCAGCAGGGTGGTGGGAGCCTCTCCCACCTTCAGGGCAGCACTAAGGATGTGCAGCCTAAGCCGTCAGTCAGATATCCCCAAGGGCTCCTGGACTGTGAGAGGGTGCAGGCTGGGCTGAGGGATGCCCCAAGTGCATGATTTTCATGCACTGGACCTCTAGTTCTTATACATAGTTCTTAATAATATTGTGAAGCCACTACCACTTCTAGTTGTATGCGTCTGCAGGGAGGGATTAAAAATATCAGACAAGAGAAGCCCTCTATAGTGGCAAAAATATCAAATGTTGGGAGAGAAAATGTAAGCCAAATTTTTTCTCAAACTCTCCCAGTTGGAAGGGGAAAAATGTTTCAGCAAGCTTGAAAAAAACATCTGAGAATCCTTTCCTAAAATGTTATTGACCTCTGGGCTGATGATCTCACACAGATACACTAGGAAAGTCTACTCAAACAGTGATAACCAGAACTATGGGCATTCCAACAACAAATTTCACCAACTCTTAATCTTTCACCCTGATCTTCCTTATTCTTTTTCTTGTTACCCTGTCTCTAAAGTGCAAACTGAATATTTCATTGGCTATACTTCATTCGGGCTCATCGCCATTCCAAAAGTACAGAGTTGGAAAACATAAATACCAGACCATCTTTTCTTGGCATTTTTGAGAAAAAAAAGAAATGAAGAAAGAAGAAAGAAAGGAGAGAGAGAGAGAGAGAGAGAGAGAGAGAGAGAGAGAGAAGAGAGAGAGAGAGAGAGAGAGAGAGAGAGAGAAGAGAGAGAGAGAGAGAGAGAAAAAAGAAAGAAAGAAAGAGAAAGAAAGAAAGAAAGAAAAGAAAGAAAGGAAAAAAGGAAGAAAGAAAGAAAGAAAGAAAGAAAGAAAGAAAGAAAGAAAGAAAGAAAGAAAGTTGCCCTACCTGGTTTGCTCAGTGGATAGAGCATTGGCCTGTGGACTGAAGGGTCCCAGGTTCAATTCCTGCCAGGGTCACATGCCCGGGTTGCGGGCTTAATACCCAGTAAGGGGCGTGCAGAAGGCAGCGATCAATGATTCTCTCTCATCATTGATGTCTCTCTCTCTCTCTCTCTCTCTCTCTCTCTCTCTCTCTCTCTCTCTCCCCCCCTTCCTCTCTGAAATCAATAAAAACATATTTTGAAAAGAAAGAAAGAAGGAAGGAAGGAAGGAAGGAAGGAAGGAAGGAAGGAAGGAAGGAAGGAAGGAAGGAAGGAGGAAGGAAGGAAGGAAGGAAGGAAGAGAAGAAGAAGAAAGAAAGAAAGAAAGAAAGAAAGAAAGAAAGAAAGAAAGAAAGAAAGAAAGAAAGAAAGAAAGAAAGAAAGAAGAAAGAAAGAAAGAGAAAGAAAGAAAGAAAGAAGTAAATTTACATACACTAATGGCAGTGTCTTAGGGAGCTGAACCAGCTGATCTCAAAGTCATGGACTCTTGCCAGGCTCAGTTACTCCTTCTAGTCAGTTAAATAGAAATATTTATCAATTCTGAAATCTCTTGGAGTATCCAACCCTACTCTCAAATTGCCAGAAATTCTGCATTTCAACAGTTCTTCTGACTAAGCTAGCTAGGCTGTCTCTAGGCCCTTCTTTTTCCAGTCCTTACCATAATGTTTTCTTAACAGAAATGTCATTTCACTCCCTTGGTGATAAGACCATCGATGGCTACTCAATAAACATCAAATTTATTAGGACCTCATATGAGGCAACAACAATATTGCCAGTTTCATCTCCAGGCATACATGCTGTGTTCCAATGCCATATTTTAGAGCCCTTTAAAAACATTATGGTCCATCTTGTGTTTGTGTTCAGGACTTTTCATTTGCTATTCTCTATTTTATCTAGCTAGTTAATTCCAATGCATTATTTTAAATTCATTTCAAATGAAAGCATTCCCTGAGATATATTTAGTCTCCACATCATTTGAATACCTCTCTATTCTAGTACTATCACATTTAAATGTAACAATTTCTTAATGTGTCCCTATTGCCCACTCTAGCAGGGGTTGGTGGAGAAGCTTTGCACATTTGGCTCTCTGTTTTTGTAAAGTTTTATATTATCACAGTCACACTCATTTGTTTACACATTGCCTATGGCTGCATTTGTGCCACAATGACAATATTTGAGTAGTTGCCACAGTAACTATGTGGCCCATACCTCAAAAATATTCACTCTCTGTCCCTATACAAGAAAAGTGTTTGACCTCTCCACTAGACTGGACATTATTAAACAAAATATACTGTGCCACGTCCATTTTTGTGTATCCACAAGCTAACATACCATCTAAGTAGGGAATGAAAATAATTTATTGAATGAATTAATTTTTCTCAAGCTTTACCCTGTATTTCTTAGTACTTTATATAGGCCCCTTTCAGCTATAGAAGAAAGTGTCATTGAATAATTCCAGTAACTCTAATATATGGTCAGCTATAAACATGAACACAATAAATGCACAGAAAAAATGAAGTTGATTAATCATCCAAATCTAAGCAAGAAATCATTGGACTAATGGGAAAATACCTTAAGGGATTTTCAATATTCAATGCAGGATGTGTGGCCAAAATGAAGTAAGAGAAACTAGGTTGCCAACTTAAAAAACAGAAAATATACATATTTTTTAAAAGAAGACAAATTAAAATAGTGGATGAGTGAATTGCTTTTTATATTTATCTTTTGATATTTTGACATTATTATAACAGGCTCTTAAAAAATAATTCTTTGATACTAACCTTAACACTAACCTTGAAATATAGAGGAAGATGAGATTACATATTTCAATGCATGTATCTGTGTGCGTTTGAGACATACACACACACACACACACACACATATATATATATATTAACTTGGCATTCAATAAATAAGCTTCCTATTCGATGTGAAGATTAATTCAAACTGAGGGTAACCACATAGGAAGCTTTTCCATCATGTTAACCATGTTTCTGGCCATTTATTATAAAAACTAGAGGCCCAGTGCATGAAATTTGTGCACGGGGGTTGGGGGGGTGTCCCTCAGCCCAGCCTGCACCCTCTCCAATCTGAGACTGGGCCTAAATGGGCAGTTGGACATCCCTCTCACAATCCAGGACTGCTGGCTTCCAACTGCTCGCCTGCTTGCCTTCCTGATTGCCCCTAACCGCTTCTGCCTGCCAGCCTGATCACCCCATAACCACTCCCCTGCTAGCCTGATTGATGCCTAACTGCTCCCTTGCCAGCCTGTTTGCCCCTAACTGCCCTTCCCTGCAGACCCAGTCACCCCCCACTTCTCTCCTCTGCCAGCCGGGTCACCCCTAACTGCACTCTCCTGCTAGCATGATCACCCACAACTGCCCTCCCTTGCAGGCCTGGTTCCCCCCCAACTGCCTATCCCTGCTGACCATCTTGTGGTGGCCATCTTGTGTCCACATGGGGGCAGGATCTTTGACCACATGGGGGCAGCCATCTTGTGTGTTGGAGTGATGGTCAATCTGCATATTACTCTTTTATTAGATAGGATAGAGGCCTGGTGCATGGGTGGGGGCCAGCTGGTTTGCCCTGAAGGGTGTCCCAGATCAGGGTGGGGGTTCCCTTGGGGTGTGGGGCCGCCTGAGTGAGGGGCCTGTGGTGGTTTGCAGGCTGGCCATGCCCCCCAGCAACCCAAGCAGAGGCTCTGGGATCTGGGATTTATTTATCTTCTACAATTGAAACTTTGTAGCCTGGAGTGGAGCCAAGCCTTCTGTTTGCTCCATGGCGGCAGCCATTTCTGTTGGTATTTATTTATCTTCTATAATTGAAACTTTGTAGCATTGAGTGGAGGCCTGGGCCAGCCAGGGCAGGCGGAAAGCTTGGCTTCCTCCATTGCCAGGGAAACCCAAGCCTCCCTCCTGCTCTCTGTGGCTGCCGCCATCTTGGTTGGGTTTATTTGCATATTCCCTCTTGATTGGATGGTGGGCATGGATGGTGGGCATGGATTGTGGGTGTAGAGGAGTGATGGTTAATTTGCATATTACTCTTTTATTAGATAGGATAGTAGCCCTGTGCACGAATCCATGCGCCAGTAGCTCTTTGTGGTGCCTGGCCACTCCGCGCCTGCTGCTCAGAGGCTCTCTGTGGCCCAGAGGCCCATCCATGGCCAGGTGTGGAATGATTGCCTCATTGCTGTGGTTTCCACCAGGCTGCTCACGCTGTCTGCTCTCATCGGCTGCCCCTCACCGGAATCGGGGACTCTGGGGGGACTGAAAGGACTGGTGGCCACCATCTTGTGGCTATGGGCACTGCCATCTTTGTGATGGAGTAACGGTTAATTTGCATATTACCCTTTTATTAGATAACATACATCAAGGAATAAAAATTGCAATACATTTAGAGCATGTTTTCATATGTCTCTTGGCCTTCTGCATGTCTTCTTTCCAAAAGTGTCTATTTAAGTCCTTTGTCCATTTTTTTATTGGATTGTTTATCTTCCTTTTGTTAAGTTGTATGAGTTCCCTATAAATTTTGGAGATTAAATCCTTAAGGGAGATAACATTGACAAATATGTTCTCCCATGAAGTGGACTTTCTTGTTGTTTTGTTAATGGTTTTGGTTTCTTTTGCTGTGCAGAAGCTTTTTTATTTTCATCCAAGAGATGAAAATCAAAATAACAATAAAGTACCATCTCACAACTGTCAGAATGGCTATCATCAACAGATCAACAAACGACAAGTGCTGGTGAGGATGGGGAGAAAAAGGAACCCTCTTGTACTGCTGACTGGGAATGCAGACTGGTGCAGCCACTGTGGAAAACAGTATGGTGTTTCCTCAAAAAATTAAAAAAAAAACAAAAACAACTTCCATTTGACCCAGTAATCCCACTTCTAGGAATATATCCCAAGAAAACAGAAACACCAATCAGAAAGGATATATGCACCCCTATGTTCATAGCAGCACAAGTTACCATAGCTAAGATTTGTAAACAGCCTAAGTGCCCATCAGCAGATGAGTGGATTAGAAAATTGTGGTACATCTACACAATGGAATGCTATGCTGCTGTAAAAAAGAAGGAACTCTTACAATTTGCAACAGCATGGATGGACCTGGAGAACATTAAGCTAAGAGAAATAAGCCAGACAGGGAAAGATAAATATTACAGAGAAAGATAAATATCACATGATGTTAACCATTTGTGCAATATAAAGAACAACATAAACAGATGAACAAAAATAGATCCAGAGTCAGAGAAGCATTGATAAGACTGTCCAACCTATGAGGGAAGGCAGGAGGTCAGGGGATAAGAGATCAACCAAAGGACTTGTATGCATGTATATGAGCGTAACCAATAGACACAGATGTGGAAGAGGAGAGGGAGGGCAGGTGAGGGCATGTGCTGGAGGGTGGGGGCAGCTGGGGAGAGGTCAATGGGGGAAAAAGGAGACTTATGTAATACTTTAAATAATAAAGAATTTAAATTTAAAAATTGCATTCCAAAAAATTAGATTTCCAGTAAGTTTAATTTTTCTCCAAACTGGAATACATCACATTTAATTGTGAGTCAAAGAAAAATATTTCAAACCTGACCTTTACTTCTTTTTTCACATGCCTCTAGGAGAAAAGGCACTCATTTGATGTTTTCCTTGAGGGTTATAGACAATCTCTCTGACAGTGAATGTGATCAAGTTTTGTGGCTCAAACAGCCAGTAGAGTTCCCAAAGTGCTTTCCTTACCAGGAACACATAGAACATGCCCTTTTATTATCATCTTCATCTTCCTTTTCTAAAGCCTGTTTAAGTTCATAACTCTTTTGGGGTGAGTTTGTTTAGTGGTTAAAACAACTGGCATTTATTATGTTACTAGAGGCCCGTTGCACGAAATTCATGTCCTGGGGGGGGGGGGTGGGGAGTGGGATCCCTCAGCCCACCCTGCCCCCTCTCACAGTCTGGAAGCCCTCAGGGGATGTCCTACTGATGTCAGTAGGCCTCCCTCTGCAGGAGGCAATCAGGCTGATCAGGGGAAGGCGCTGCCCCATCACCCCACTGCTGCTGCCACTGCTGGCCACCGCAGCTGCCAAGGTGTTTTCATCAACATGGACTCCAGTCCCTTCCCCATGAAAAAATGACAACTTTCTTTAGGCATTTTCAAGATGTCTCTTTCATAGGATTTCTTTCTTTCTTTCTTTCTTTCTTTCTTTCTTTCTTTCTTTCTTTCTTTCTTTCTTTCTTTCTTTCTTTCTTCCTCACCTAAGGATATTTTTCCATTGATTTTTAGAGAGCATGGAAGAGAAAGGGAAAGACAGAGAGAAACATCAATGTGAGAGGGACACTTTGATTGGTTGCCTCCTGCATGAGCCCTGACCTGGGCCCCAGCCAGGGAGGAGCCTGCAGCCTAAAGTAAAACTGCTAATTTAGGTACAATCTGGCTAATGTCCTATAAGACGATAAAACCATCACTTTTTGAATTGGTGTGTCTTCTAGATAAAAATTAGTTACATCTTTAAAAGCCAAAAAATTATTTTCATCTTCTCACTTTGCTGATCATTATGTGTAACTTTCCAGGGCTGTAAAATGTCAAAATATATGGAACTCATTTAATTGTAAATAGTGTGTCAGAGTCATGTGTTTCATAGAAAAGGAAATGATTACTCTGTGGACCTCTAATGCCCCAATTATACTGAAAGGACTTGCTGTCAACGTTTTACTCTGGATCTGTGCTGGGCTGCAGCCTGTGCTTCCAGGCTGCTTTGGCGCTGCTGCCCTTGCTTCCTGGGGAGGCGATGGTCCCGGGAAGGTGCAGGCTTGGCGCCTGTCTCCGGGACCCAGGTTGCTTGGCACTGCCCTGCCCCCGGCCACTTGGCACCTGTGTATGCAAATTAACCCACCATCTTTGTTGGGTTGATTTGCATACTCACTCCTGATTGGCTGGTGGGTATCGCAGAGGTATGGTCAATTTGCATCTTTCTCTTTTATTAGTGTAGATCGTTCCGGAGGTCAGAAATGTAAAACAGATCTCATTGGGCTAAAATCAATGGGTCATCAGGGCAATGTTTCTTGTAGACGTTCTCAGGGAGAATCCCTTTTCCTGCCTCTCCACCTGCTTTCCTTGGATTGTGTCCCTACCTCCACTTTCAAAGCTGGCAGTGAAGCCTGTGGATTTCTGACACTGACTGACTTGCCCATTTTTAAGGACCTGCTAGTGATTGCATTGGGCCCACTCAGAGAATCCAAGATAATTACTTAATTTCTATTGAATTGATTGGGGTGACATTGGTTAATAAAATTATACAGGTTTCAGGTGTACAATTCTATACTATATAATCTGTACACTGTATCATGTGTTCACCACCCCAAGTCAAGTCTCCTTTTATCACCATTTATACCCCCTTTGCTCTTCTACCTCCTCCATTCCCCTTTGCCCTCTGGTAATCACCATACTATTATCTGTCTATCAGTTGTTGTTCTTGTTTTCCTTAATACTTTAAACTTTTTTACCCCCCTTCCCCAACTTCTCTCCCCTCTGACATCTGTCAGGGTTCTCTACCTATGAGTCTAAAATTTCTATCATGTTTTTAGTTTATTTTGTAGGCTCAAGTGTCCATTAGTATATGAGTGGATAAAAAAGCTGTGGTACATTCACACAATGGAATATTATTCAGCCATAAAAAAAAAAAGAAATGTTACCTTCTGAGATAGCATGGAGGGACCTGGAGAGCATTATGCTAAAGTGAATTAAACCAGTCAGAGAAAAACCAGTGCCATGTGATTTCACTCATATGTGGGATCTCACGAATGAAATAAACTAACAAAGTAGAAAGAAATTCTAAGTTTGTTTTTAAGCAAAGAGTATTTCTTAAAGCTTCACGCAAGACTGGTCTGCGGGCTGCTTTGATTTCACAGCCAGTCATCCAGCTATGCCACATTGTTTGCATCTGTTTTTAGTAAAGTCTTAAAAGCATAGCTTTTCCTGTGACTGTTTGCAATTTATTCTGCTAGCCATACATTTATACATACTAGTAACAGAGCACTCTCTTTGGTATTTATTAAGTATAGCTGCAATAAAAATAATATTAGACTCCTACTCAGTTAAAATCCCATAAGAAAACAACTTAATAGCAAAGTAATTTGTATCTCATTCTAAGTTGGGAAATTAAAAATTTGTTGCTAAACCACTCAGAGTTGCTAACTAAAAAATACAACAAATAATTCCATTAAGAAAGACAGGAAAATAAAAATACACAGATTCAGAAGTTAATCTAAATCTGCCCACTGTATCAGATTATATATAAAACAAAAACCTATGTGATTTATTAGAGCTTAAAATCATCTGATGCTTAGCAAAACAACTTGTGCTATACCTGGACTTCATATTCATAGACAATGCTGCTGGCTCATTATCCTGACTGTATAAAATGCTGTTATTCTAATAAGCAAATTTGTCTTGATTTATTTCCCTATGGCTTGATCTTTTTGTCTGTGACTGTGGTATAAACTAATGATTTGAGAGAGCTAAGAAAAAATTTAATAATCAGTACATGTAGTGAATTCAAAGGTCCACCCTGTGCATGGAATTCAGAGAGGCTAAGGTGTTATGGTTTTAATTCTAATAGCCATGATGCATGAGGCAAACTACAGCCAGAAGCTCAGCTGCCTCTTTTTGCAAATAAAGTTTTATTGCAACACAGCCACATGCATTTGTTTATATTTGTATGTGCCTGCTTTCTGGCTACAACAGCAATGTTGAGTGGTTTCCACAGAAACGGTAAAGCCAGGAAGACTAAAATATTTATTGAAAGTTCCCTTAAGGAAACATTTGCAAACTGCTTCTCCAGAATATTGGAATCTGAGATAATGGTCTCAAATCAGAAGTTCTGCAATCTCTAATAACCAAGGGCATTTGAAGTAAGTCCTTCAGATATTTATTCCAGGGGCTATGAATCTACCACTGACATGGAACTTTGTTTCACATGACATTAGATTGACACATTTTCTGAACTTCAGATCAGAGCGTCCAACTGCCCACTTTTCATTTCCACTTGGAAATACAAAGACATCCAATTATCTTTCTTTTCTAAGACATTAGTCTTAACTGTTCTCTAGTCCAGTCAGTCATCCAAATTGCTCCCAGAGAATGCTTGAAAAGAAAAATTTAATCATGTATGTTTTAGCACTGCTTAAAATCTGTAAGGACCATCCCATATAATACTAAAAGGAACAATACAACAAGAGGATATAACTCTGGTAAACATATCTGCCCCCAATGCAGGAGCACCCAAATACATTTTTAAAAAAAGCACTTCTGGAAGGTATCAATGGAGAGATCGACAGCTATATGATCATAGTAGGGGACTTTAATACACCACTGACTCACTGGATAAATCCTCTAGACAAAAAAATCAGTAAAGAAACAGCAATCCTAAATGAGTCACTAGATCAGATGGACTTAATTGACATCTTTAGAACATTTCACCCCAAAGCTAGAGAATATACATTCTTCCCAAGTGCACACATGACATTTTCAAAGATAGACCACATATTGGGTTACAGGCAAAGTCTCTTAAAATTCAAGAAGATTGAAATCATATCAAGCATCTTCTCAGACCACAATGGCATAATATTGGATATCAACTACAATAAAAACAAGAAAAAAAACACAAACACTTGGAGGCTGAATAGCATGTTATTAAATAATGATTGGGTTATCAAAGAGATTGAAGAAGAAATTAAAAACATCCTGGAAACAAATGACAATGAAAACACAGCAATCCAAAAACTATGGGACAGAGTGAAAGCAGTCCTGATAGAGAAGTACATAGCATTATAGGCTTACCTCAAAAAACAAGAACAACTGGTAATAAATCATCTAACTCTACAAAGAATTAGAAAGAGAGCAACAAGAAAAGCCCAGAGTGAGGAGAAAGAAGGAGATACTAAACATCAGAACAGAAATAAATGACATAGAGACCCAAACACACACACACACACACACACACACACACACACACACACACAAGATCAATGAAACCAAGAGCTGGTTCTTTGAAAGGTTAAAAAAGATTGATGAACATCTAGACAGGCTCATCAAGAAACAAAGAGAGAGGACCCAAATCAACAAAATCAGAAATGAAAGAGGCAAAATAACAACAAACTCCACAGAAATACAAAGGATTGTAAAAAAAAAATTCTATGAACAATTCTATTCCAACAAACTAAAAAACCTAGAGGAAATGAACATATTCCTAGAAAAAGACGACCTTCCAAACTCAATCAAGAAGAATTTAAAAATCTCAACAGGCTGATAACTAAGGAGGAAATTGAAGCAGTCGTCAAATAATTTCCAGTATCCTTTAAAATAAAATCAAACCTCTGAGAATGGCTTAATAACCTTCATGAGATGGATCAAATATTGGACCCAAATTATTGATACAGTGGCTGCCTGAAATTCCTCTCTTGCTTCAGAGCCTTCAAATAGCCACCCATTTCCTGAACATTTTCCTGGTTAAGGACCACTTATCAAAACCACCAGCTTAGATTATTTCTTGCCAATAAAATGTCTTAAATATATTCTGACCCTTGATCAACTTAGATATCCCACACATGTGTCTCAGAAGAGCCCTGTATTTAGCCCTATCACAGCAGTATCACCTGACATGGCTTTTTTTTTTTTTTGGTTATTTTTCTCAGTGACTTATTCAAAAGGTAAACTTTTCATATTTTCTAATGATACACCCAATAAGAGGTTAACATTCAAATGTATAAATAACTGTTACAAACAAACAATTAGTCTAATAAAAAATGGTCAGAGGACTTCTCCAAAGAGGGAATACAGATGGCTATTAGATAGATGAAAAGATCCTCAATGTTATTAATCATCAGATAAATGAAAATTAAAACATCTGTCAGAATGGCTATCATGAATAAATTGACAAACAACAAGTGTTGGAGAGGATGTGGATAAAAGGAGCCCTCGTGCACTGTTGGTGCCATTATATAGCATACAGCCACTATGAAAAACAGTATGGAGGTTCCTCAAAAGAAAATAAAAATAGAACTACCATATGAGCCAGAAATTCCAGTTCTCAGTATTGATATGAAGAAATCCAAAACACTAAAATTTGAAAAGATGTATGCACCCCTTGTTGCAGCATTATTTACAATAGCCAAGCTATGGAAGCAATCTAAGTGTCCACCAGTAAATCAGTGATAAATATATATATATATATATATATATATATATATATATATATATATATATATATATAATGGAATATCACTCAGCCATAGAAAAGAGTGAAAACTTACCATTTGCGACAGCATGGATGAACCTAGGGGTATTATGCTGAGTGAAATAAGTCAGACAGAGAAAACAAATACCATATAATTTCACTTATATGTGGAATCTAAAGAGCAAAGAAACAGATGGGAGGAGGGTTGGGGGACTGGGTAAAAAAAAAAATTAAAATGATTAACAAGTACAAATTGTTAGTTACAAAATAGTCAAGGGGATATAAATATAGCACAGAGAATATATTCAATAATATTGTAATAGCTATGTACATGCCAGTTAGATACTAGAGTTATAAGAGGATCACTTTGTAAATTATATAAATGTCTAACCACTATGCTACACCTAAAACTAATCTATATATATATATAAGCCTAAGCGACCATTATGACTGAACAACTGGAACAATCAGAATGACTGGTTGACCAGTCACTATGACGCTCACTGACCACCAAGAGGCAGACGCTCAACACAAGAGCTGCCCCCTGGTGGTCAGTACACTCCCACAGCCAACCTCCCTTGGCTGGCTGGTGGTGCCATGGCCGTTCCTTCTGCACCCGGCCCAGTGACCGACAGTCACCGCCTCTCCCAACCCCAACCAGGGCCTTTGTCCCTTGGCTGGGATGGGGAACCGGGGGTGGGTGGCAATGGACGCGGCCCCTTTCCCAGGGGGGCCAAGGACCAGCTCCCTCCTTAGGACTGGTGGCCAACCTCCTGCACCCCGTCCCTCCCCCAGGCCAGCAGGTCCTGGTCAGCCTGCGGCCCCTCCCCCTGGCCCTCCCCGCAGCTGTCAGGCCTTGATGGGCCAGGCTCTGAACATCCCTGATTGCTGGCCAGGCCAAAGGACCCCACATGTGCAGAATTTGTGCACCAGGCCTCTAGTATAAAATAATACTGAATGTCAGCTGTGATTTAAAAACATATTCTTTTAAATCAGAAAAAAATAAATAAATAACAGTTAACCTTCCTGCGGACAGGGACTCATTTTATTTTGATTTCAAGTTTCTAAGATCTAAAACAAGATATTTCTTGAATGTTGAGTGAATGAAGAGCATTGGGTCTGCTTTGTTGAGACACAAGAGTCTAGTTGAAAATAATTGTAGAAAGGATGTATGAAATGAGTAAAAGCTATTTTTGTGACATGTGTGCTAATTAACAAAATCTACTTTTTCTTCTCTCTTCTACAACCATTGCTCTCAGTAGTTTAGGTAATTTGTGGGGGAAAAATGAATAAAACACAATGGCCAACTGAAAAAAAAGGCTGACTTCTTCATATTATTGACAAGAATCAATAATTCAATTATATAAGATATTGTGTTACCACAACACAATTTTTGAAAGAATGGCCACTGACAACACTACTGTTTCTTTAAAAGTTTATGAACTGAAAAAATAAAAGTATCCAACCTGCAGATATTATGAGTATAGTTTCTGGAGACCTCTACTTTTACAACTAAGAAGCTATAATTACAGTTTACACATTCAAATCAGCTTCACTCTATAGATGAGGAAACAAACATACACAGGTAAATGAAACCATCTATGTCTGGGCCATTGGTAAGCAATAAAATCATAAAAGCATACATGTCCATCTTATTTCCAGGACTAAAACTTAAAATTAGAATTTTAGTTTTCATATAAACTTCACAAAGTTTTCAACAGTGAGGTATGAGCTATTTGTAAAACAATACACCAAAGAATTCCCTGGGCCTCCTTTATTACTGTACAACACTAAGAAATGTGTGTGTCAGAGCAGGAAAAAAAATCATGAAAACTATTTTTTTCAGTCTAAGTAATCACATTTGTAACAGACTGGTATAATAAAACTTGCTAACTCAAATGGCCTAAAAGATTCAACAAAATACTTGAATTCCAAAAATATATTCCACTATTCTACCAGATCCTTATCTTTCACCAAATATGGTGAATTCTCTCTCTTAGCCATCTAATATGGTAAATGCTTCCAGCTAATTTTCCAGCTTTTCCACAGAATTTCTAGGATGTAATACTTTTGAAAAGCATCTCATCTTTGGAAAAAAAAATAGTAGTTTATGTGGCAAAAGACATTATTTACTTCTTAATAAGAAACAATCTTAAAAGATTTTTCTTTAACTCTTAGAAATCATGTTATTCCATACCAAAAAAGCTGAGAATAAAGAAAAAAATTTTTAATAAAAAATTAGAACATCATTTTTAATATATGGTTCTTTTATTTCTAACCACCAAGAGTTGTGGGTAGCAGATGCATCTCTATCCTGAGGAAGGTCTCAAAGACAACATAGTTAAAAGGCATTTCCTAGAAATTCTGCTAATCATCTACGTACACAGACACTTTCCACTTGAACATGTTCACTGGCTACTTGTTATAAAGCCAAAGCTGCAAAGAAATAAAAAGCAAAGGTGAAAATATAAGAAATACATTTTCTAGCAAAGTGTTCTCCACATAACCTGTAGTTTTAGAAACGCAGTATTTTTAAAAAGATACCTGAAAACTGATTAGTCTATACTTCCTTTGAATAAATCTGTGTACATTTAAAATACATTTTATTCTGATTGTGATGGGCAGTAAAGAAAAATTGACTCTAATTCTTATCTTGGTAACACTGACTCCAAAAACATCAGAGCCTAGGAAACTGGCCTTTGCTGTCACTCACTGACAGAAAGCCATACAGTAGTGAGCAGCAGGAGGTGCAGCCTGGAATAACACCACACAGCCTAACAGTAAGGCGCCACAGAGCTAAAGGAGAAGCATCCCTGGGAAAGAACAGAATACACAGAGAGCAGAGACAGGGGAAAGGGGGCAAAAAGCATGGCCAGAGGAGATATTATTGATATATCCATTAATTAGGGCAGAAGTTCACTTAAAATAATTATAAATAAAATTAGATTAACCTAAATATCGGATTGAGCAACTCATGCTAAGATAAAACAATTTATCATCTTAACAACAGAAACCATCATAATGATGCAGAATGAAATTAGAAAGCATTGGTGTACCTACCAAATACTAGTATGACAATATTTTTGTTTGTTTTATTTTTGTTTTACATTTTTATTAATGGTAAAATTCCTGAATATGCAATGAACCTAAAGCAGTCATATGTGTGGGCAAAAAAAAAAAAAAATTAAATTTAAAGTTATCAAGACTGCATTATAAAAACTTCCATTAATATAAAAAAGGGGGGGGTAGTAGGGCAATATCATGTAAGGAAAAATATCCTATAAGTAAATTACATCTAGAAGATTTTTTCTTTATTTTTATTGTTGACACTATTACAGTTGTTCCTATTCCTCCCCACCTTTGCTCACCTCCATCCAGTCCTAGACCCCCCTTCCCTCTGGCCATCACCACACTGTTGTCTGTGTCTATAGGTTCTGCATAAGTTCTTTGGCTAATCCTTTCACCTCCTTCCATCCAGCCCTCAACTGCTCCCCTCTGACAGTTGTCAGTCTGTTCCATGTATCCATGCCTCTGTTTCTACTTTGTTCGTCACTCCTTCTACCAGATTAGTGAGAAGGAAGCCTGCTCGCACAGACACCAAATATGCCAATGGCTTGATCATGGGCTTTCCAGCTCCTATAACTAAAGGAATAGTTGTTTAAAGGCCACCCAGTTGATGGTATTTTTGTTATAGCAGCCAGAGTGGACTCAAACTTTGAGATAGCGGATATTTAAGTATTTTTTTTATTTTCACATAAAATAAGTTGTGTTAAAGGGAAAAACCGATCAAAGTCTCAAAAAATATTAATATCTTAAAGTTAATTAATATCCCTTTCCTCTCTCAAGATATGAGTATCAACACTTCCTTCTAGAAAGTAAGTACTGTCATAATTTTAATCCCATGGTATAATGAATCTTATCTCATTTATCTTTAATATACATCTGTGAAATAAATAGTTACCACTTGTATCTGTAGAGATATGAAGAGACATTCAGATTAACAAATGATCATCTCTAAGTGACTAAGAAAAATAATTTGCCTTTCTGATCTTCAGATCTATTAATTATTATTTTGAAGAAAATGAATTTGTCAAAAATAAGTTCACTGATTTAGTATACTGGTAAATTATGCTCCAAGAGATGGATGATAGATATGTAGATAGGAGGATAGAGATAAAAATAAAATTAGGTAAGGATAAAATACAAAAAATATTGAATAATGGGGACATACTCAACATTATTTTTGGTATGATCTGAAAAACAGGTATCCGAAAAGAATTTTGAGTAACTCTACAGAAATTGAAGACTTAAGTGGATAAAGAAAACAAATAAAGAGAGAAGCAGAGATAGAATGACACATGGCCAATTAAAGAGCATAAAAATCAAATGGATCATCCTAAAGAGTTATTATTTGATCCACCTCAATTTGTCCATTGAACAACCAAGCACAGATTAAGTTATCTGGGTTAATATGAGTGTATCAATAAGAATATCCACAATGTCTCTTATGTTTTGCAAAGAAAAGTGCATTGAGTGTGAAATAGAGTATAATCACATGAAACTAATCCTTTGTAAAATCAAATTTCACCACTAAGGACACTGTTTTTCTATTGGCAATGTCACAAGAGTGGCTAGTTTTGAATGCAAAGATTGTGTGTGTGTGTGTGTGTGTGTGTGTGTGTAAAGCACACACAATTGTTAAAAAAAACACTTGGATAAAGCAACTGAAGATTTAAAAAATGTCAACTCTTATCAGTAAATTATTTGTAGAATACTGAACCAAAAGTTATAGGTAATTGTGGTAGTAGGCTTTAAAACTTTGGACATGAAACTGTCCTATTCAGCTTTTATTTTTTAAATCAACAATTTACTAGTAGATGAAGGCATAGAAAACAAAACAAGTAGTAAGACCTCATCTTAAACTATGTAACTTAAAAAAGTATCAGCATATTAATACTTCGCGACCTTGGAATGTCTAAAGCACTTCTTATGTGAACCTAGAAAAGGACTATGCTCTGCAGCTTTAGAAGATGAGAAGTTGAAGCAATTGATAAAGATCATATTAAAACAGCCAAAAGTCATACTTAGTGCCTGTGAAATTTGTAAGGTTCCAATCATGGTAAATGCTAAAGCTTAAATTTTATGTCAATGCTTCAGATATATTTAACAGGAAATTCCTACAGGAACTAATTGATCCTAAGATCTCTTGCAAATTTAAAATTTTATAATTACTTCCCAGAATTAAGGAGAAGCTTCATACAGTCATCATAGACACAAACACTTCACAAAATCATTCTGGTTGGCAACATATGGTACAGTCGATCTTCCTTATTCCTGGATTCTGCGATTTGCAAAATCACCCACTCACTAGAATATATTTGTAATCCTAAAATTGATACTTACAGTGATTAGAGTGTCATTTGAGGACACATTCAGAGCAGTAAAAAAAAAATGGGTTATCTGAGCTGAGGTCAGAAAAGTTAACACTCTGCCTTTTCGTTTTAGCTTTCATACTCTATACAGGTGTTCTTTTCAAGCTGTATTTAGTGCCACATTTTCACATTTCTGTGCATCTTTAAAATGGGCCAAGCAAAGCATTGAAGCCTTTCTAGTACGCCTAAGCAAAGAAGGCTGTGATGTGCCTTAGGAAGAAAATATATATTAGATACGTTTTCTTCAGGTGTGAGCTACAGTGCTGTTGGCCAAGAGTTTAATGTTAATGAATCAACAATATATATTAAATATGGTGTTTTCAAATAGAAACACACGTAAAGAAGATTATGTGTCCATCACTGACAAAAATGTTGTGATCAAAGTCTCACAGGAATCTAACACCATAATTTGCAGCATTTGCCAAATCAGTGTTCCAGGAACTTCGTAGAACAAAATGACTGTGAATAATGAGAATACACTCTATTTCCCCACATAGACCTAATACTGAATATATAAATCTCTCCAAAGGTGTTTGCAATTAGGAAGAAAAAAAATCAAGGTTAAATGAACTTCACAAATGAATACGTTATGGCTTGGTATTCTCAGTGTATCTTTGTAAATCAGTGATAACAGCAATCACGTTTAGGGAAAGTTTTCTATCCCTGTGATGGGAGAATATTGACCTCTCCCAGATAGATACACACATATCTTTCTATGTCTTATCCTTACTCCACATTACATGGCGACTATCTAGAGACAATGCAGTAGCATATAAAATGTTTTTAGCACTTACTTTTGTACAGTGAAAGCTCTATCAGGCAACCAGGTGGGCACTTACTAGCATCAAATTGAGATCAGCTAATCTGAGCCTCTGGCTCCCCTCCTCGGATCACAGAAAAGCATACACTGCTCTGCGTCTATTCCTGGAAACCTCCAAGGCAGACTTTTATAAGATTGTTATGAAGTCTAGGGAATCCAAAGAGTTGCTAAACAATTGTTAGCACTAGTTGTAATACTCAGAACTCACTGTAAATATTTATGGAGCTGACAGTCACATCCACACCACTGCACAACTATGACCATTAAAAAACAAAATTTCACATTTACAACTTGATCAATAGTTGTGTAGTTTCTGAGATTTGTTTCTCACTATCTGTCCTTATTTTTAAATGTTGTCCTTCAGTCCTGTATTTCAGAAAAAAGGAGCATCAGGATCTCAAAATTAGATGGGAATTACTGGTTCCAGAAAACACATTTTCTATATTAAAACTGGCAGCAAAACTTTTTATGATTTAATCTCTAGATATAAAATATGAATGCAAGATTATATTTAAGTTATATAGATATTCTAGTAGAAAAATAATTTTGGGTAGACCATGCTATGTGACCAAGTATCATCACATAATGTCCTTCATTTGGTTACCTGAGCCTCATAAAAAATAGCTTATTGTTCCTCAAATAGCTTCAAAATGAATTTTTATGAAAAACACCAGGTAAGAAAGACTTAGATTTGATTTTCGTTGTGAAATCCACATATTTCTTTTTCCTATCGTGAATGAATTAAAAAGTTATAGAGCCCAAGAAAGTAAAATAAAGTAGTTGCTTGCTATTTTACATGAGGAAAAAATGAACTTCACAGTCAAATAACAAGAGGTTCATCAACATAATAACCAAGAAAATGAGTTTCAGTACAGTCTTCCCTCAATAGTCAGCAACAGCTTTCTCCTATTGAGAGTGCCACTATGTTAGCATTTGCTCAAATTGTTCTCAAAATAAATGAATCCAGGATCACACATTTCATTATCATCTAAGAGAACCATGTTGTTGTTGTTTTATTTCAATATATCAACATGGAAAAGTCTTTTTTGATAATAAGTTTGATACCATTTAAAACCATAAAAGAAGATAAATAATAAGAACAAGTTAATAACCTTCAGATAGTCACAAATGGTATGTAAAATAAATATAAAATCCATACAAAATATGGAAGAGAAAATTCTAATTTACTTAAAATCACTTTTAATTTATTCTCTTTTCTTGAGAAATTGCAAATATTTTTCTCATTTCACAAAAAGAGAGAGAGAAAAAGAAAACCAGGAATATATGTCCTATGTTGTAAAATATTTTCTCTGGCTTTAAATAAATTCTAAAAAGAAACAAATAATTCTTTATAATTTATGAAATATAGAAACTAGTGGGAAAATCATTCCAAAAAATTAAGATATTTGTTAACTCACTTAAATTAAGGTGATTCTCTCCAAAAATTGAATATGTGATCATGAGAGTGACACTGTGTAACAAAGAAAACATTGTGTAACATAAGCACATATGCCTCAAACCAGGGCAAGATGTAGAAATTAATTCCAGGAAACAGTAAAACAATTCCAAATTTTCTTTTTTTTTATTTTATGTGTTATTTATTTATTTATTTGTATTGATTGATCAGAGAGAGAGGAAATGAGAGGGAGATGGAAATATCAATGTGAGAGAGAAACATCAGTGTGAGAAACATCAACGTGAGAGAGAAACATCCACTAGCTGCCTCCCGCATGCCCCTTATCAGGGATGGAGCCCAGGATTTGAGTATGTGCCCTGACCAGAACCGAACAGGAAATCCTCCAGTGCACAGACGACATCCAACCCACTGTACCACACCAGCCAGGGTTCAAGTTTTCTTGAACAATCAGAGAAAATAACTTACAAACCATCTTCTAAATATTATTCAGATAAAGAGAATTTTTAAATGCTATTTTAAAGTTCTGATTACAGAACAGAGAGTTACTACATAATTTTGAAACAGAATCATGCTGTGATTCAAATCATGTTTATGACAACTCCTCTTATTGTCTGTAAGATATAGGGCTTGGGAAAATGTCAATATTTTTTTCAAGGTCTTTCAATAAAAGTATCATCTAAACATTTTCTTGAAATTAATTGTCCCTCTCTCCTTTCCTTCCTTCTCAATTAATTCAATGCGTTTGTAAGAAACCCTTGAGCACCACAGGGTGAAACTGATCCAAAGGACATCGATAGAATATTTTTAATGATGCTGATTTGTTCATTTAGAAGACAATGATAATGATACTAGGCAATTAAGTTATAGTCTAAAATGCCTGGACAAATGGAAAATGAAGTATGAGGGTAATGTGCCTTCTATACAAAATACAAAGAATATAAGATATGGATAAATAACATGATTTTCATTAATAAGGAAAATGTATAATACATTTTACCATTAAAACCATTAAATGAGTAATTTAGCTTTTCAAAACATATAAAAAATGTAAAACATACAAAAAAGTAAAATAATGTAAATAACTTGGGGAAGCTGCTAAAAATAGTTTTTTTCATAGTCTATTTAAGACCAGTCCAGAATAGTTGATAATATAGTATATAATCCTATATAATAAAAGGCTAATATGCAAATTGTCCCCTCAACTAGGAGTTCCACCAAGGAGCAGGGCCGGCCAGCCAACTGCCTGTGGCTCCTCCCCCTAGCCAGCCCAGTCCCATCGGCCCTGGGCCAGCTGGATCCCACTCATGCACAAATTCGTGCACCAGTCCTCTAGTATAGTATAATAAAGTCCTTTTTATACAAGTAAATTAAATAAAAGGTGAAGCACAGATTATGGGATTTAATCACACTAATATTGTATGAGTTGCACCATTGTTGCTTCATAACCATGCTTTAAAGATTAATGAGGCAATTTAGGTTAATATTAAAACCTGTCCTGTCATTTGTACTACCCTATTCCAATAAAAAGTTCTCTACCCAATTTATATTTTGACTACAAAGATGCTTCTTTTTTCTTCAAACATGTGCAATAGATTTTAATTTAACTATTTGGTGTTCTTCACATTCCATATGAAACCTGAAACACATAAAGTAAGCACCAGCAGGGAACAAGACTGGGAAGGTGGACTTGTCAGATTGTGCTTGAGCTGACAGATCCTTTTATGTGCCTGCACCTCTACCACAGCCACGCGCCACATAACAACCTTCCAGTCAACACCAGACCACACATGAGACAGTGGCCCTATAAGACTACAATGGAACTAAAAAGTCCCTACCATCTAGTGATGTCCCAGCTATCCTAAAATCCTAGTACAAAGCTCTACTATTTTGTGCCTTCTCACTCATCCATAACAATGCTGTCCACCAGAAATGCTTGGGCCACTTACCTGGGCCCCAGAGAGCTTCCCACAGAAGCTCCTTTTCTAAATCAGTTACACAGGACCCACTTTTATGGTTCTTATTATGGTTATAAGATGGCAATCCTAGATAACCAGTAAGAGGAAACTTTTGAAAAAGCAAGATATTATTTGCAGGCCCTGGAAAGTACAAAGCAGATGTGGGTCCACGGTGAGGTCACAGTTAGAGAGAGAGCATGGGGCACAGGCCTGGAGTCCTGCTTTTATTGGGGCCAAGCATAGGGCCTTGGGTTTCTCAGCTCACTAGTATTAGTAAATTTAAAACACACTTGCCTGCATTTAAAGCATGGAAAGAAAAAAAAATAAGTAGCCCAAATGGTCAGTCATGGAATCAACCAGGATCTCTAAAACAAAGGGATGGGAGCAGGGGGAGAGCTGCCTCATTATCTAGTCTGTAGCTGGCAATGCCTTTATTCCAGATAGCCAGGTGTGAGGTGGATGCCTTGGAAATCTAAGTTTAAGTCAGGGACCTGCATAACAACAACAACAAGCCAACTGTCAGGGCTTAAATTACAATTACTTAGGTGTTGGTGGTGACACTGGTGTAAAGAAACCTACTGGGCTTCCTGAGATACAAAAGTGAAACACATACAAAAACAACAGTGGGTATATGGTCTAGGTTTGTGTAAGTACACTCTCAGATATTCACACAATGATGAAATTGTGTAACGATGTATTTCTCAGAACCTATCCCCATCATTAAGCAGCATGTGACTCATTAACCGAGATAACAGGTTAAATAAAGTCTCTCTCATTGGAGTTTTATCCGTTTTCTCAAGTCCCTTTCTGAGAACCAATAGACACGGAAAACCTATCTCTTGATCAGTCGAAGAAAAGATACCAAAAATCAGAAATCTCATCACAGAATAAACTGGGGTTATTAAGCAGGCATTTGTCCTCAAATATCCAAATTTTAAGCTATCTTTGACTTAGCCAAAATAATTCCCATAAATGCTTGAAAGCTAGTTGTGGAAACAAGAAGCCATAGGAATGGTCACATACTCTCAATCATGGAAGGAAATAGTATTGTGGTAGGCAGTTAGACAGACATGAGCAGAGCAAGGAAATGGACCAGGTACAGAAGGTCACCAGGGCAGAAATCCCTGGGTGCCTAGCAATGGGAAAAACTGGTAAAACAAGGACCTTGCCCCCAGGGTAACCTTTCCTCCCCTAGCCTATTGCTGGTTATTCAGTTTAGACCCCCTGACCTTTCATATCTCTGGTCATGTGGTTTGGACACTCCTCTAACCTTTCCTCCTCTAGCATATCATTGGTCCTGGATTTTGGACAGCTTGACCTTTTTATATTGCTAGACATTCAGTTTTAACCCCCATGACCTTTCCTCCTAGAGATTACATCTAGGCCTTGGCTGTATTTCAGCTCCAGGCCCCGAAAAGCAGCAAAACAGACAAGGACACCATGGCTGACATCCGGACCAGCTGCATTATCTAATGAGCCCCTGCCCTGGCCCTGACCAGTCAGTCAGTGGAGACCTACACCCTGAACGGACACACCTGGAAAACTGCTGAATACTCTACTGAGATCTTACCCTGGGATCTCCCCTAAGATCTCCAACTTTTAACCCTTTCAGGACAGAGGACCCAGTGAGTTCTCCCTCCCAGGAGCATGCCTGAGTCTTTCTCTTTCCCCTCACCCTGCCACACTTGAGACATGGTTATTTTTACCTTCCTCACTCCTCACTTGTTTCCTGAGCCCATTTCTTCTATAATTACTTCTCCTACCTCTGTGACTTTCTAAATAAACCTTCCCTTACAGTTTGAGTCTTAGCTCTGAATTCTTTCTTAGCCAGAACTCAAGTATCCTGGTTGCTGCACTGACCTGACCCCAGAGGTCTAACACCTAGTGCCATTTTCACTGCCACCAACAGTATAAGATTATTCTCTTTTATGAGCCAAGTACTTAAACAGGAAATATGTGTAATCTCCAATAATGTCTTACTGTTCCCTATGTAGATCAAAAAGCCTAGACTTGGAAAGATTAACTTCCCTGGTTTTATGCATAGCTAGCTTCAAACACAGATGTTCTCAAATCCAAACTGAAATTTCTTTCCACTCTAGTGTTGTTACATTTGAGTTAAGTATATCTCAACTAATGCAAATTCTCCTATTTTGAAATTATATTAATTCAGAAGTTATAAAATTTGCCAAGAATGGCATAATCTCAAAGTTGGTGGACTGAGTCAATTGGAAATTGTGTTTGTCTCTATTTCCTCTTTAGTTGGTTAACACAGGCATTTGCCATCCTCAGTATCAGTTTCGAATTACATTAGTTTGAAATTACAGCACATCTTCAGAAACATCACACTTTTTGTTGTTATTGCTCTGGTTTTATTTTATTATTTTTTATTAAACATTTTAATGTTGACATTATGCAGACTTCCACCTCCACCCCTTTTGCCCACATCCATCTACCCCTGCAACATAGCACTCGTATATTACGTGGCTAACCCATATATCAGGCTGCCTCAACTATTTTAGAGATAATTCATTTCTAAAAGTCATTTGTGCTCCTCATGTAGAAGCTTTTTTTAAAAGTCACAAAGGAATGAATGTTTGTGGATAGACAAACCCTTATATTTTCCAAATTGGGTAAAAAAGTTTCTGTTTTGTATAAACAAAGTTTATTTTTAAACAGATTATTAAATCACCCATTACACATTTTGATATTATATGAATGCTAAGGAGGAGAAACAGGATATAATATTGTACGCAATATATGATCTCAACTAAACCAACAGCAGTTAAAAAAAAAAAAAGGACAAAGGAAATCCTCTAAAATTTAAGTGTCTAGCTTATAGGTTTTAGGGAATTTTTAACTACCTTTCTACTTACCTAAGGACATAGAAATTGAGATTAAAATCAATCTTTTAAATGTACATCTTAATGAAGAATCCAATATGAATCAATGTTATCTTTTTTCATTTGCATATGTTGAGGTTTTCTATACAGTTTAAAATTTATTCAAAATATCAGTAAAAACCATAACTAATTAAACTACTCTTATCATAACACATATAATATTGACACTTGAAATAAGGAAATTTCCAAAATTGGTGAAATATATTTATTAGGATGTATTTATAGAGATCTTGGCACACACTCCTCAAATGTAGAGAATTAAAGTGGAAATGTGATGTCTGTGCCAAATTCCTTCAAAAATGTTACACACTCTAATATAGTGTACATGACAAGCCTGAAGTGTTGAAAGAAAGCCATTTGAATTATCTGAGCACAGAAAAAGGCATCTGGAAAATTACCTAACAACTGAAACATCCTATTCACATTTTCTGGAGTCATATAACACTGAAAAAATGTTCGACAGGTCCTGAGTTTACACTAATTTGCAAGCTTTCGAACAAGTATAAGAATTTCAAAGAATAGGTTCTATTTTGTGGGTGTATCATGAATGAAATATGATTTTAACAGAAGAAAAAGAGTTTTAAGCTTAATTTTGTTACCTTTGTGTTACAATGCCTATTACAACATTAATATTTAGTGTCATACTAAGGTGCATTTAGAGATAATAGCAGGAAACAAGGGTCACCGTTCATTCTTTGTTCTGGTCCCTAAGGCTACAAAGCCTGGAATAAGCTAAATAAAGCAACCTAACTCCTTTTAAATCATGCCTGAAAGGAAAAATGACAGTTCGAATCAGCCAGTGTGCTTCTGCTAATGGCTTTCAGATTTTCACTTCAGAAAGCTGGAGTCAAGGTGTTTTCGGTGGAAAACCTGTACCTTTACAGCGTTCTGCTCTTCCCTCCCTCGAGGTGCACCACTGACCACCAGTGTGGGGTCCAAGACCTACTCTATAAAGCTGACCTTGTAACAGTCGCCAGTAGGACCTGCAGAACTTGGTCTTAAACTGTTACCACCACGTCCTCTCCCGCAGTCCTACTAGCTCTTTCCAGGCAGTGTTCTGTTTTCCTTGTCCAGTAAACTACTCAAGCTGCTTTGGAAGCCAGTAGTGCTTCAATCAGTAAGGTGGCTTCCATTACCGAACCAGAGCAGTGGGCATCAAAATAGTAGTTACTACTTGAGACCCTTAGATTACTGTAGTGGACTATGGTAGACAGGCACATTCCTGTCCCTCTTTTGGTAGCAAACCCACCTCCTTTTAGGAATTTCTTCTTCAACTCTATTCCTTCCGAGGCTGATCATAGACTCACCCCTAGAAATAGTGGTAAGACATTGAACCAGCCCGGGCTAATAAGACTCGCTATTTTCATGTACCCATTCATTTTCTTTCCTCGTAAGCTAGTTTGTGGTAGGTTTTCCAAGAGCTGAAATGACTGGGGTTACTGAGATTACTAACCCACAAGTCCCGGGTTGACAACATTCAACATCAGTATAAATATGGGAGTCAACCTTAATTTCAGGGTAATGACATTCACTGCCTGAAAAGGCTTCTCCTCTTCCACCTCTTGCACAGGTTCGCATGTTTACTCCACCTGTTGTCATAATCAGGTAAGGTTTCTTTGCCTTTTTCTTTTGCCACTTTTGAAATATTAGAGACCATTTTGTTGGAACTTCAGAGTTAGTGTTACTGATTAGCAGCTGCCTTTATAATATGGTCTGAGGTACAAAAAGTTTCCAACTATCTGGCTCAATTCAGGTACCAAAGACACTAATTATTTTTTAAAATATATTTTTATTAATTTCAGAGAACAAGGGTGAGAGAAGGAGAGATAGAAGAAACATCAATGATGAGAGAGAATCATGGATTGGCTGCCTCCTGCATGCTCCCTACTGGGGATCCAGCCCCTAACCTGGGCATGTGCTCTGACCAGGCATTGAACCGTGACCTCCTGGTTCATAGGTCAATGTTCAACCACTGAGCCATGCCAGATGAGTGAGACTAATTATTTCACTAAAGATCTATTGCTGTGTGTTAAGCAGCATTTTCTAAGGGCTTTATTTTTTATTTAAATTCTATACCGGTAAAAATTAGTCTAAGGGGCTTAATCACAAGGAACAACAGCAGCCTGTAATTATTGGAATTGAGAGACTAAAACATCAAGATTATTGTTTTGGGATTTTTTTTCCCCTCTAGAATTTCTGATTGATTTTATCAAATTGTTTGAAGGTATAAGAGAAATCATGAAAGTGTTGAAGAGCTAGAGGGCTGTCCAGAAATTTAACAAATACCTCAAAAACACTTGGCTATTTTAAGTTTTGCCCCAGCTTTTTTCCAGGAGAGGCCTAGTATGTAGGTCGCAACCTAGGAAGTGTTGGACCGGGCAATATGGTCACTATCCAGGTCTGTGATCCAGTGAGTATTTCAGTACAAACCAGAGGCCCATATGGGTTTGTAATTGTTAAGTGAAAAACAGAGGCTGAAAGATCTCTACTGAGATCTGAAATACGGAAGAATACAGGCTGTGGAGGTAACACAAATACAGAACTACAAAAGAGTTTAAAAATAAAGTGAACAAACCTGGTGGGGCAGGAATTATCCTGGAATAATTAATCTGACTCATCCAACAGATTGAAAGTCAGTAAAAAATAGGTCTGGAGTGTTCCTTTTGGCATTTACCAAAATAGGAATTTGAAGAAGAGAATTGTAACCCATTACACATGTATTATTGTACCTTAATTCTCAAATAAAGCAATAAAAAATCAAAAGGCATTTATAAGATACTTAATCAATATAGTGTCAGATCTGTTTCATTTCTGTGATCTGTCATCTAAGAAAACAGGGTTATGAATCTGTAAGCTTATGCAAATTAATAAGTGGATTAATTCCCCACTTTATTTTTCCCTTTAAAAAGAGAAATGAATTAGAAAAGTAACTGTATAAGGAATTGTAGCCTATGAATAAATTACAAATCACTGATTCTTATAAAGAGATAAGTGCTCCAAGTCATTTTCATTAAATATATAATCAAAAATTAGGAAATCTATCTTTAATTTAGTACTTTAAAAATACATTTAATAATTGAACCAAGCATGAAGCTCCTGTCATTTAAGGGCAAAAGAAACCTTTTCTTTTCTTTCTTTCTTTCTTTTTTTTTACAGATATAACTACACAAATAAGTCAATTGAAATCATAAATTCATTTATAATATAGAAAATAAATAAATCTTTAAAATATTTTAAAGTCTATGTTTTATATGTTAATATTGAAACAGAATCAATTTAGTTATATCTCAATTATTACAGCTACTTTAGAATTAAAACAGTGCTTCTATCCAAAGCAAAATCATTATATAACATTATGTTAGACCAAGTGCTCAAACAAAAATAAAATATAAATCATTTTAGCAAAATGTTTTATTTAATTAACTAAAAAAGCAAGAAATACAGACAAGGGTTTTAGAAGGCATTTTAATATATTCTAAATGTATTTAGTCTTTAAGGGCAATTACACAGATACTCATTTACACGAAACTTTCATGTTAATGGATAGAATTATATAATTGAAATCCATGCCCTCTCATGTTTTATTAAATATAATGAGATCATTAAATATTAAATACTTCCTTCAGTAGAATATTGTCAGAATATACAATATTCAATGAATTAAGTACTGTACTTAAGTATTCATCAATTGTCTTCAAAAGAATCTGTAACTCTATTAAATTTTGTTCTGAGTTTATTTCTCTTATTTTTAAAGGGTTAAGCTTTCTTCTTTCTTTTACTATCCTTTTAATTCATACCTTTTTTAAAAAAAGCAGGTAAGTGGAGAAATGATAAATGGGTTGGGGAAGAAAGAAATCATAAGACTTAAATTTTGTATAATATTTACCATGGTAAGATATTTTTAACTTAGCATAGTGCTAAGTTAAAACAGTTATCTCAGTGAATTCTCACCTTAACTCTATGAGACAGACAGTCCTACAAACCAAACTTCACATTTTTATAGCTGAGGAAACTATGATTTATACACAAAATCACATGTAATTTGGTGGGAAGCAAGCACAGGCTATTTTGAGTTTAATTTTGACTAGAATTTCAAAGTTGACAACTAAGAAGGCATTCATTTTTATAATATACACTAGAGGCCCGGTGCATGGATTTGTGCACCTGTGAGGTCCCTCAGCCTGGCCTGTGCCTTCTCGCAACCTGGGATCCCTCAGAGGAAGTCGGAGGGCCGGTTTTGGCCTGGTCCCCGCTGGCCAGGCTGAGGAACCCCACCAGTGCACAAACCCATGCACTGGACCTCTAGCATGCATATAAGATATTTGAATAATCTCTTCCCACCTTCCTCCCTCTCCCCTTCCCTGGGAGATTCATCAGTTTGTTCCATGTTTTCATGCCTATGGTTTCCGCTCCTATGTTGAGTGTCTGCCCCCTGGTGGTCAGTGCATGTCATAGCTAGCAGCAGGCCAGCAGGTCAGCAGGTCAGCAGGTCAGCCGGTCACTTAGGCTTTTATATATAGAGATTAGCTAAACAAGTATTTGTTCATAAATATATAAAATTACACAATACAGGAAAGCATAAGAAAAATATATTCTCCTTGAATGCACGGTGAAACTTTGTTATCTATTTATTATTAACAATAGAGATAGTTTAGTTTGCTCATTATAACCACACAAAAGCAGCTAGCTTTAAAGCTGTTTGCAGAATACATTTATTTAATTGTCATTGCTAATGACTTATCTATTTAAGTAACTATGTATTTTTAAATGTTAATCTGATAATCCATTGGAAAACTAATGCAAGTTTAAGATCAACTATAATGAAATCTGTCCCAAAGGGCTAGCCAGTTAAAGGGATTTAAAATCTAGGTGAAAATTGTGGAATCTTTGAACAACATTATTTCACATTATTAAGTATAACTTTTTTTAACCAACTGCTATCTAACAGAGAGATAAATAAAATTTAAAGTCATAAGGGACTTCAGATGTGGTGTAATATATTTACCTCTTATTAATATGAAGAAACTCCATTTGGCCTCCAGGCTTACAAAGCAGAAGAGGAATTTTATGATAGCCATGACATTGTACTGCCTCTACATTGACTTTTGTTCCTGTCTCCATGCCCAAACCTATAGCATATAGCAGGAGTTCAACTCACATTTTCTAAATTAATATTTTTAAATAGAAAACATTAGAAATACAGCAGTTTAGGCAGAGTAGAGTTCAGTACAATAGATGGAGATATAAACTAATTCATCCTATATTTAAGAAAACAATTTATAGACAATATAAGATTTTAAGATTGAACTTAAAGGTATAAGAAAGATAGTAAAAATCATATAACTAAAATGTTTGAAACTTACTAAAAGGTTGAATAATAGGAACCTTATGATCAAACTAATTCAGTTAAATGTAAGATTGTCTGAAAATAGTAGATAGATAAAGAAGACAAAAAACTTTTGGAAAGTAGGTGTTCAAAGATGGCAAACAATGGTTTCAAAGCAAAGGTACCTCAGAAATTACATAATAATATTGTGTGGTTCTAAGAATGGAATCAAAGTAAAAAGAGATTTAAATTTATATGATGACAACAAATAGTTACTGAAATTTTACTCTGTGTTGATACTGTGCTAGGTATTAAAAGCCCTGGTCCTCAATGATACTATAAAGAGAGAAGTGTTCTATAACTAGAAGGTTTATAAAAACAATACAGGTAAGTATTGTCTAGAATGTGGCCTAAGGCCAATGTGATCAAGCGTGCTATAAAGGAAAAGGAAATAGCATAGAGGCTGATGCCCTATCAAAGTGTACTAAGTTCTGGCATCTAACTAAGATGTTCTTTAAGAGAAGGACATCTTCCTCCCTCTGTTTTTCAGAAACTGAAAGAGGCATGTGGAAGATGCAAAAGCAGCATCCAGCCTGGCTCTGCAGATGGGGAGCATGGGAGAATCATTAAAGCAACTCAGCCTCTCTCTCCCTCTCTCTCCCTCTCTCTCTCTCTCTCTCTCTCTCTCTCTCTCTCTCTCTCTCTCTCTCTCTCTCTCTCTTTCTCCTTTCTCTCCTCTTCTTTCTCCTCTCTCTCCCTCCCTCTCCCCCCATTCATGTCTGTGGCCACAGCTTCAAATAAGGACCCTCCCTAGAGATCATTCTCACCCTTCTACCCCCCAATACCAAATAAGCGCTGTATTCAATGAGCTTATGAAAGCACACACACCCCTGCAGGGGGACAACTGGCTCATTTATCCTTATCAGTTCCACCAATTAGCAAGACAGATGCATCACAGAGCAGTTGTGGCACATTAGTAGATGGCAGGGCACTGCATGGTCTAGGGAATGGGAGACAGCTGGGCTATGCATAAACAAATGAGTTGCTGACTGCTTGGAAAGTTCTATATATGCCAGAACTTTTCATAAACACACATTAATAATCACAGGTAACACTACTGTGGTTACATATTCACAACATCGACCAGATTAGCCAATTTTAACTCAATGCATACCACTTGGTGAAGGCCTACCATGTTGGAGTAGGTCATGTAATAGAAAAGAAGTACACCTGAAAAGCTAGCTTTGACAAGGTTTGTCATCTGGTGGGCAAGACAGTCACACTAACAGTATGAAGAAAACTGTGATGAAGTACACTCAGAGTCCTTTAGAGGAGGGATTCAGGGTGTCAGAGATAATTTCTTGAAAGATAATTGGAGCTGAACTTTAGTTCTCCTTCATAGGTAGTAGAAAAAAAATCCTTTTGATTCAGCAATTTACTTTGCATTACACAAGAAAGCAGAGACTGGCAGCTTAAAAAGGCATCTGGCTGACAGTTCCCTGTGCAGTGGCTTCCAAATTCCCAGTGCAAACATTAAGAGAAGACACCACTGAAATAGTCAGCTAAGCTATGAAAACACATGCCCATTGCTAGAATCAAGGAAGATTGTGCTACTCCATGCAAATGGATTCCAATACATCTGGAATCCAAATGCAGTTTGAGACCCAACCATACCCTTCTTAGAGTGGGTAGGAAGTGTTCCATTTTTCTCCCAATGTCGGCTCTCCACTTTAGAAAAATAAGGTCCATTCCAAATAGAAAATAGGCCCTAGCTGGTTTGACTAGTGGATGGAGTGTCGGCCTGAGGATGGAAGGGTCCCAGGTTTGATTCTGGTCAAGGTCATGTACCTTGGTTGCAGGCTCCTCCCTGGCCCAGGCCCTGGTTAGGGCTCATGTGGGAGGCAACCAATTGATGTGTCTCTCTCATATTGATGCTTCTCTCTGTTTCTCCCTTCCAGTCTCTTCCAAAATCAATGGGAAAATATCCTCTGGTGAGGATTAACAATTAAAAAAATAAAATAGGAAGCACCTTTTTGCCCCATAGGTATATCATTGGGTGTTCCATTCTACTTTCCTTTCTGCATTCACTTGAGAATTATATTCCCCTTAATGGTCATGGGAGATGGAGAGGGCCTACTGTCCTGTGTTCAGGGAGACCTAATCCCCACCAATTACACCCTGTGAGCAGGTACACAAAAGATTCAATCACTAAATCAATTACACAAAGAAAATAAAAAATATTTAATCATTCTGCAAATCATGTCACATGCCTTATGAAATTTAAATATCTTTCAGAAGAAAAGTTACTATCAAGTAAAAAGGCTAAGAACCAGTTTATTTCAAATGGAATAACTTTTGTTGCTTGATAAATTATTTATGATCCCTCAGTTCAATCTAATATTCCTCAACCTTCATGTTGAATATCTTGATTGTTTTTACACAGTGTTCCCTTCTCTGGAATTAGCCAGTAGTTGTTTGATGAAGTTTATCTACAGGCTTTCAGAAATGCTTACTCAACAGCAACTGGCTATGCCAGAGGAGAGCTGTATCCTACTAATGGGGTCAGCTAAGCCATGGGCCACTTTAAAAATATGAAATCATAGTCTGAATTTAAAGCAGTCAATATGAACAAGATCTTTCCTTAGGTTAGATTAGAATCTTTTAATTGCATTGAAGGTACATAACTTACTGAGGCATTAACTGAAGTACATCCAATTTAGACCCACTAGCAATTATCAGGTCAGCATTGCTACTAAAATAACTGCTTTTATTAAAGAGCATAGGATGACACAGAATAGTTTGCTTTTAGTGACATCATGGCTCACTGTCTATATATCTGGAAGAGTGAAGTATAGGTCAAAATATCTTAAATTGAATATAAGCAATCATTTTGTATCACAGAGAGAGCAAACATCAATGAACATGCCTT
The DNA here is from genome assembly GCA_026230045.1 of Corynorhinus townsendii. Taxonomy (NCBI): domain Eukaryota; kingdom Metazoa; phylum Chordata; class Mammalia; order Chiroptera; family Vespertilionidae; genus Corynorhinus; species Corynorhinus townsendii. Next base: position 91,765,567 of record JAPDVU010000002.1, read on the forward strand.
TTTCTTCTTCATTCATCTTTAACAGTCATAATTAAAAATTAATTTCTAGAGTGATTCAAATCTCTATGACAAAGTTTAAACTAAAACTCTATATTCTCTTAGTTTATCTTAATAAAAGTTATATTGTTATAAACCTTGTGTTATTACCTAAATAGTTTTGATCACCTTTATTTTGACTCAACTTTAACAAGTCTGATTAAGAATTAAAATATCTGTTGACCTGAAGTGCCCATGCATTTTTTACTGTTACCTTCAAATACTGAATTATAATTATGATATATTACATAAGGTTATAAAAGATTAATATCAGATTAATATTATAACTAGATTGATATACACATACCTATAAAAATTCACAATTTAATTACATCATTAAAGCAAAAACTGATACCACTTAAAACAATAATTCCTGAAGCCAAAGCTTGAAACCACATACCAGGTGAACCTGTTAATAATGTGGATTTTGTAATCTGAGAAAACACGATAATTACAAGAGAAACATCAAAAGTGCTTCATTCAAAGTAATGTCCATCACTAGCTACACATTTCCCCATCTTTCAGGTAATTTGTGGAAACCGTCCCAATAGAACTTTTCTTGTTTTGAGGCAAACCATTCAGAGGCCCAATTTTCCACTTCTTCATATGTTTTGAAGTGCTGCTCAGAAAGTGTGTGTGCCATCCATCGGAACAAGTGGTAATCTGAAGGAGCAAGGTCTGGTGAATACAGCGGGTGGGTTAATACTTCCCAGGCAAGATCTTTTAACGTGCCTGTAACTGGTTTTGAAGTGTGTGATGGTGCGTCATCATGAAGCAAAATTACTTTGCCATATCTTCTGGCACATTCTGGTCATTTCACAATCAAAACGTGGTTCAAATTGATTATTTGTTGTCAGTAGCAATCAGTATTAATGCTTTCACCTGGTTTTAGAAGCTCATAATCTACCACACCTTCCTGATCCCACCAAACTCAGAGAATTGTCTTCTTTCTGAAGAGACTTCGTCTTGCAGTCAATGTTGATGGTTGACCTGGATCAAGCCATGATTCTGTGTATTTGGGATTCTCAAAATACATCCACTTTTCATCACCAGTCACAATTCTATGCAAAAAACACTTTATTTCATGTTGTTGAAGTAACATTTTATTGATGACTTTCTGTTTCCCATTTGTATTTCATTCAGTTGATGTGGCACCCATTTTCCTTCCTTTAAAATCTTTCCCATTGCTTGTAAATGATTGGAAATTGCTGAGCAATGTTTAATCTTTCTGCAAGTTGTTTTTGAGTTTGACATGCATCTTTATCCAAAAATACTTGTAACTGTTGGTCTTCAAACTTTTTTTTGGTTGGTCTGGACGTTCTTTGTCTTTCACATCAAAATCATCACTTTTAAAGCATTTAAACCAGTGTTCACAAGTATCTTGAGATGGAGCATGTTCACCATAAGCTTCCTGAAGTATTCAGCAGCACTTTTCTTCAAAATAATGAATTAAAACTTCCCCCAAATGCTCTTTTTTTTGGCATGAAATTCAACATTTTTAAGTGTAAAAATATCTATGATGTTAACATCTTCAAAAAATTTGACATGAAGTTTTGAAGCTTGTTGTCAATACAACAAAATAGCATACATATCAAATCGCATATATATCAACATATGTATAACTCCATCTATTGAAAAAAATTCACATTACTTACCGGTACACCTAGTAGACAAAAAACATGTTTCCTGTTATTTCATGTTGTTGCCTTTTTTAGGTGTATATAGAAAACTGGGCTTCACAATCATATTACCTATTAAATGTAACTATTAGAAAGACTCTCTCATGAAGCTCTGGACATAAAATATGACTTATTTTAAGACTAGATGCCCGGTGCACAAAAATTTGTGCACTTGGGAGGCAGTCCCTCAGCCTGGTCTGTGCCCTCTTGCAGTCCAAGAACCTCAGGGGATGTCCACCTACCATGTCCCCGGAGGATCGGGTCTAAGCTGGTAGTCAGACATCCCTCTGGCAGCCTGGGAGATCTCAGGGGATGTCTGCCTGATGGCTTAGGCCAGTGGTCGGCAAACTCATTAGACAACAGAGCAGCAAACCATGGCTCGTGAGCTGTGGTTTGCTGACCACTGGCTTAGGCTCACTCCCCATGGGTATCAGCCTAAGCCACACTTGGACATCCTTAGCACTGCAGAGGAGGTGGGAGAGGCTCCCACCACAGCTGCTGCACTCACAGCCATCAGCCTAGCTTGTGGATGAGCAGAGCTTCCCCTGTGGGAGTGCACTGACCACCAGGGGGCAGCTCTTGCATTGAGCACCTGCCCCCTGGTGGTCAGTGTACATCATAGCGAACAGTTATTCCACTGTTAGGATCAATTTGCATATTACCCTTTTATTATATAGGATTACTTTGAGTTTCTCATGCAATGATTAGTACACTTTGTCACCTATTAATTTTTGATATTTGAAAGGCATAATGTCATATTAAAACATGTGTGCTTTGGGAAATGCTGCAAGTTCAATAGAAATAGGACTCTTAAAGAGTGGTTGGGGTGGTTAGTAATAAGTTACTGGCATTTGGGGGCAGAATGAGAATGTCTTTTATATTAAACTAAATAGTTTGTGCTTTAATTAGTGTTGAAAATAGAGAGGCTGTAGTGAACTTTAATAGAAGTAAAATGTAAGCACATCTTTTATTTTAGGAATATAACCTAGAGACAGTGTGAGGGAGGGAGTGGGGACAGGTTGATGAGAGAATGTAGCCACAGTGTAGATGAAAGACTGCAGGAATCCACACAAGGTCCCGGCAATGCAGGGGAAATGAAAAAGCCACATATCAGAAACCGTGGACTAAGATAAAGTGGATGGTGGGGAGATGGAGAAGTTAAGGACAGCATAGGGTTGTGTTTTTTGTTTTGTTTTTTTTTTCTTCAGCGTAGGTGGTTGGGTGGCTATAACAGCATTAACTGAGAAAAGGAATTCTAGGCATGCAGAGGGCTGGGAGGAGGTGTTTGAATGGAAAAGATAATGAGTTCAGTCTTTGGACCTATTGCCTTTTCATGTGCCTGCACATCTTTCCGTAAAAATATCCAGGAGACAGTTAAAATAAGGATTTGCAACATGGGAGGAGTTCAGGCCCTGATAGCTAGATCTGTTGGATTAATCAGCACTACCTCTCAGGGCCTTGTTTGTGCCTTATTAAATGAGTCAATCATTATATTATTTGCGTTTTCTTGACTTTTTTTCTTTTTTATTTTAACATCATTGTTAACATCAAATTTTAAAAAGAAGTCAAGGAAGTGATTGTAAAAGGCAAGCATAATGCACAATTTGGAGATAGTCAAAAAAGCTCACATTTGCAGAATTTTGTTGCCCATATAACAGAATACCAGTGATAAGTTGCTGAGACATTGAAAAGTAGTTAACTTATTTTTAGCATTCTCCATAAAAGAAGGCATAGTATATTATAAAAATGCCCTGGCTTGTATTTCTCAGTGGTTAGAGCATCAGCCCCTGCACCAAAGGGTCTCGGTTTCAATTGCCAGTCAAGAGGTCCAGGGCACATACCTAGCTTTCAGGTTCACTCCCCACCCCTGATCAGGGCACCTGCAGGAGGCAACAAGTCCATGTGTCTCTCTTTCATCTCTCTCTCTCTCTCTCTCTCTCTTTCTCTCTCTCTGTCTATCTCTCTTTTTCTGTCTCTCTTTTCCTCCCTCCCTGCCTCCCTCACTCCCTTCCGTTCTTTCTGTAAAGCAATGGAAAACCCTTTGGTAAGGGTTAACAACAATAAAGTAAAATAAAATAAAATTTAATTTAATTTAAAAATAAAATAAAATAATAAAATAAAATAAAATAATAAAATAAAATAAAATAAAGGTTTCCATCAAGTGTGGTAAAAAAAAAATTCCATTTGCCTTATAGCTTATACTAGAGGCTCTTTGCACGATATTCATGCAAGAATAGGCCTTCTTTCCCCTAGCTTCACTCCCAGCCGCCCAGGAACCGGCATGTCCCCGCTCCCGGCCCGCCCGGGAGCCGGCAAGTCTTGGGGAGCCAGCAAGTCCTCGCTTCTGTCTGGAGCACAGCTCCACCACTGCCCCCCTTTCCCTCATAGCAGGTGTCAGGCCCCTCCTGGCTGCTCCATGCCTGCATATGCAAATTAACCTCCATCTTTGTTGGGCTAGTTTGCATACTCACTCTGATTGGCTGTGGGGTAGCGGAGTGATGGTTAATTTGCATGTTTCTCTTTTATTAGGTAAGATGTGTCACAAAACATTTTTCTCAAGAAGCTAGATACACTATGTTACTCATTCTAAGGTCAAAAGTTGAAATATAATGCTCATATTCCTATCATAAGTATAAAAGTTAGATAAAAGCTGTATTCACTGAAACACATCAGTGTGAGCTGGCTCTCAGGTTATAAGACTGGGAGCTGCCATGTGTTGGACATGGACCCCAGCACAGGCACGTAAAGATCTCTGCGTTGAAGGAACCCATGTCCCCATTTCCTAGAAATAGGTCATTCAGGCTGATCTCCAGAGAAAAAATATCATATTGCTTCCCTTTTAAAGTATCCGTTCAAATAAACTGACAAACAAAATAAATTCTTACTGGCCCATCAATAGCAGGCAATGATCAAACAAAATTCAGAAAGTATGTGTCAAGATGGAAAGTCCAAAGGTGATTTAAACTCATGGGCAGTTTTTTCCTATAAAAATACTTTAGGAAGTTGATAACTGCACCTACATATGTCACACTCTCTGGATGTTTTGATATTCAGAAAACACATTTTTTTCAGCTCGCCTTCATATGCCTAAAAATGTTTATATTATTTAAATCCCCAATTGTGTTATATATTGAAATTGCAAGAATAGAAAACAAAAAACATAATGCAATGCAAAGGCTAATGTTTGACAGGAAATTCTTCTGGCTACCATGTCTGAGTTGACAAGTTAAAAGGCAAAATGATATGGATTAGCCACCTTTACATCATAGCAGATGTCTAGTCAATAATATTCACTGAAGGCCATTGTGCGCAGAGCACTCCTCTTCCTTCCCTAATTTCCTACTGGGCTCTCTGCAGAAAGGAAGGAAGGTAGGCCACTGTTTCTGACACCTCTAAGAACTTTGCACACACACCAAAAGTTTTCCTTTCAGTGTGCAAGTACTATTTCATCACTATTCTCTTCAAAGTTATCCATTGGATTTCTCAAAAAATTTGTTTTACTAAAACTTGATATTTGTGGAATTCCAGGCATAAAGTAAGATTCCAAATGACTACACTGGGATAAAAAAAATCCTGTATTTTCAATGACCCAATAAAAAAATGATGTAGACAGGAACTCTCCAAGAGAAGAAACAAACAGATTTTATAGGGATTTATTTTTAGCATAACACTCACAGATTAGAAGACACAATTTCCAAAATATTTGGTACAGAATAAGAAACTAATGAAACACAATTTACTATCCATTGTAGTGACCTATAGTTATAGCACAAAAATGATACATAGAAAAATAAAGTATCAATGCTTTAATATTCAAACAGAATATGTGGACATGTAACTACTTCATTTCAAAAGGAGTACCACAAAGAGCCACTTTAATAAAGTGACATTTCAAAAAGTTGTATGCTTTGAAATTTGTATCTATATTTTAGTATAACATATTGCCATTTCATGTTTTAGTGTTTGGCATACCTTTTGTGCTTAATAATTAAACCATTTTATTTTAGTAGAAAAAAAGTAATTTTGTATTATCTATTAAGAAATTAGTTTCATATTTTAGACTAGTATTATTTTTAACTCCAACTCAACTTCTGAAGAATTCCTTCAAAGAACAAAAATGGTATTTCAATATATATATATATATATATATATATATATACACACACACACACATATATATATCACATATAACCAAGATAACCACAAAATCCTCAGTATAAGCCCCATCTCTTTGCCTTTTCTATAATATTTACTCAATTAAAAATCATGTGGATATTTTTGTATTATAATGAAAATTTAAAATGCAATTATTTTATATGCTTGGTTAAAACATCCATCCTGGATTTTCAGTTTTATATCCAGATGCTTATGTTATGTTGATACAAACTATCTGCATGAGTCATCACAAAAAGCTTACTTATATGTGTTTAAAACATGATTTTTAAGTTCATGGGTGTATATTCTGAAAGACTAAAAATGGATTCTATTTTATGGCTACATCCAGAATCATAAATGAATATTTCATTTCATAAAAAAGAAATAGTTGGCCAATGTGCATATTCCATGACCTTGAAAATGATGAATTCTAAAAAAGGTTATTTTCTCACTAAGAAAAGGTCCTTTTAGTGAGACATCAGAGGGACAAACAATCCACACTTTTCTTATTCAACTAAAAGTCAATGAGAGAGGGGAGACATTAAATCTTATTACCCAAATGTGTGCATAGCATGTCAGCTGCCAAGCTCCAGGATGTCCATTTAAATGTTTAATTAATTATTTAAAAGATCCAGGTTAGAAGTTGTGAGTTTTCTGCAAACCTTGCTTAAAACAGGCGTTAAGTGAGACCATGTGAAGAGGGTCCCCCTGCTTAAAATAATGCCTCCACTGAAATATAATTGTACTTCAAACTGAAATAGCCAGGGAATGTGTCTCTCCGTGGACCGTGGCAACAGCGCCCCCTGGGTAGCATGGTTGCTGCCTATATTGTTGATAATTGATTTCATTTCGTTTCTGAAATCCAACTACAGAAAAGTAGATGATTCTTTCCAGGAATATATTTAATACTTTTCAACAAAGAAAAAGACTCCTCGCAATACATTCTCATTTACCTGGAAGAAAGAAAGGGATAAAGGGAGGGCAAAACAGGCAAGTAGAAGCTCTCTATACTCAAATGAAGAAGTGCTCATAAGGTTTTTCTCTAGCTATAGAGTATCCAAAATGCAAATTTTTTAGCTTTAAAGAATATTGCTATTAAAACATTTTACTGGTGCCTGGCCGGTGTGGTTCAGTGGTTGAGTGTTGACCAATGAATCAGGAGGTCAAAGTTCAATTTCAGTCAGGGCACATGTCAGGATTGGAGGCTCAATCCCCAGTGGGAGGTGTACAGGAGGCAGCCTATCAATGATTTCCTCTCATCATGGATGTTTGTATCTCTCTCCCTCTTCCTCTCTGAAATCAATAAAAATATATTTAAAAAAAACATTTTATTGCCACTTTTCTCCCAATACTTATTTGTAGATTTACAAACAGCAATATATTATATTAGTTTCCCTTTTTCTGCCTTCTGTATTCCTCCTTTCTCTAGTGCTTTTGCCCAAACAAGCTTAAGTTTTGAAATAAAAAAATATTATATCCTTTGTAAATTTTCTGTGATTATTTTCAGGGTTCTCCAATCTTTCTTATTAACTAATCTTTCTTTTAATTCTTGTAATACCCTATTAAAATATTGTAGCAAAAATAATGAGCAATGTGCATGCAAAATTCGGAGGACTGAATGCAAATTTTGAATTGAACATTTTTTTTCTTTCACCATGTTTCTATAGTTTATTAAGTACCCATAATTTTATGGACATGATACCATTTATGTGACTATGTTAACTAATTCACCCTCACAATACTCAGTGAGATGTCTCAGGAAGATAAAATCATGGGCTCAAAATTACACAGCAAATCAATATCGGAGGCCAACCCTGTACAATTTCAAAGACAGCATATACCACCCTCTGCACCTGTGACCTGTGCTTAGGTTTCTCTAACTGCAGATAACAGTACAACATAAAGGTGATGATGATGATGGGTGATGAACTTGGAATCCCCAAAATGAATAAAATTGAACTGAGCCTGGAAGGCAATTTCACTGGGTTCCTTTCCAAAAGTGACTAAAAGGACTTGAGGACATGCATGTGTGCAAAAACTTATCTGTTTATGTTTTGCTGTTCATAACACATTAATTTGGAATCCATTTATAGAGTGAGTGAGGTGTCATAACCCTGAATTACATTTCCTAATTTTGCCTTTTCCGGGGCAATAGTAAAACCCACCAGCTTAGGAATGGGTATGGGGAAAAAGAGTGTTCCTGCAGCTGCAGCTGACTTCTGGCAGACTTGGAAAGCAACTGTGTTGGCAGCTTAACCAGTATCTGGGACTGTCGGTGAATTAGACTTTCTAGATAGCCTTTAAACACTCTGCATTTGCCTTGCTTCATAATAAAGCGAATTTAACTCTTTGCATGATTATGGTTAGAAGTTATGAAACCCTCTCTTAATTAACCAATGCAACTTTATTTAATGAAATGCAAAGAAAATAACAAGTGTTTGGCTTTCTTAAGAGCAAATTCTATTTGGTAAAAGTGAAATATTAGATTAGTTACAACTTGTGCAAACTGGTTTTATATCTCATGATTTAAGGCCCTTCAGTTCTCTTACTTTATCTTTAAGAGGGTACACTTCTAAATCATCCAATAAAGATGAAGAAAAAAAGGTATCGATCCTTTTAAATACCAAGAAAGCACTTCACCGCTTTCTATTTCAACGTCTAGTAGTCCTGTGTTTAAATTATTTCTTAATTAAGTCTAAAGTTCTCTTGAAGTAGTTTAAGAACATTATCTTTGTTTTGAGCCTTAACAAATATTAAAAAGTGTTTATGGCACTTAGTGTAAAAGTAGCTTCATTTATTGAAGTCTATTCCTGGAATCAGAGTTATTTTTTGTTGTTGTTGTTTTTCTCCTGTTAAGGTTGACAATTTCTAATAGTTTAAGTTTTTCTTTGAAGTGTTTTAAAAAATAAAAATTTCTTCAATAACCCCTCTTCTAGTTATTCATGTCTCCTTACAAAGAATAAGGTGAAAGGTCAGACCTATGATAAATTACTCATTCATGCACACACATTTTTAAACAAATAGAATTATGACTACCTGATATAGAAAATTATTGTATTTCTATATCAATATATGCCAAGATATCAATCTATGAATATATATACACACATAATAAATTCATCAGTAGAGTTTTATAAACAACTAAGAATTTATTTCATCATTTTATAACACTTGTTTAGCTAAAACTCCATTTAATGATAAAGTCATATCATATCTTAATCTTTGCAAAGTATATCCACTTACTTTCACTGCTGAATTGGAGTTATTCTTCAAGCTGAAGATACCTTGGAGGTGATTCGATTCTAACACCCTCTGAGCACTGACCCCTTGAGAGTGGAGCTGTTCCCTGGGGGGTGGAGGGAGCCAGTGGCACAGTCATGGGCAGAACTCTGATTCCTGAGGCCCTACTCCTTGGACTTCCCATTTACATATGCTGCTGCTCTGACGTGAGATGTAAATAGGGTGGAATGTGATCATGCTTAAATCTAAAGTACCACAGAGCTTATTTTAAACTTTCATCCAATTTTGCTATAACAGATTTCTTATGCAGAACTTCCCCTATGGCCTATTATGATCTTTGGTTTGATTTTTTTCACATAATGAAGTTATAATATCCTGACTTCAAACAAATGTCAGAAAAAGAATACACACACACACACACACACGCACATCTGAACTACATAGCAGCAGTATCACTTCCAGTCATATTAACAGCTAACATAGGGAATATATAAATACTTTAAAAATGTTCTTATGGTGTTTCAGCAAGTAAATATCCTGCTCTATTTTCCTTTAGTCAATGAGCAATAGCAGTATTGTATTTTATTTCAAGCCTAATGCAATAAGAAAACGTAAAATGTTCTCAAATAATAAGTAATATATAATAAAATATGAGTTATGATGTGTCTAAAAAAGGACTTAAATAACTTTACTAGTAATAAGTAATGTAAGTAGATATATTTTAAATACAGTGTTAATTTTATTTCTGTTCACTATAGGAAGTTGCTCAAGAAGTCAGGGATCTTTTATTTAAAAGAATAAATCTAGAGCTTCATATATATTCATGCACAAAAATGTAATGAACAATTTTGTATAAACATCAAGGAATTAATCTAGCCCTGGCCAGTTAGCTCATCGAGGATGTGTGCCAGACCATATTACAGAAGGAGAAGATAAAAACAATAAACAGTATCTCTGCACTCACAATTTATTGCCTATAGGGAAAAGGCAGAAAATATAAACAAGTTAAAAACATGACAATATAATTTATGATAGTGACACTGTCTTAAATAATATCAGGGGGACTACTTTACATTATTAGCACATTTAGATTAATTTCTTTTTTTATTTGTTATTGATTATTTTTGAGAGATATTTGTTATTCTACTCTTTTTGCATTCATTGGTTGATTCTTGCATGTGTCCTGGATGGGGATGAAGCTGACCTTGGCATATCGGGGTCACACTAATCAACTGAGCTAACTGGCCAGGGCTAAATTAAGTTCTTGATGTTTATACTAATAAACATACCTTTTTCGTTTTTAAATGCTTGTCACATCTCTCTGATTTACACTACCTAATTTTGTTTAAGTTAAAGAAGAAGACAATGTTTTTGCAAGTGCCTTTATTCTCTTTCAAAATTTTTATTTATATTTAGACATTTGGATAAGGATGATGGCTCCCTAGAATGCCAAGTTCTCCCCAATTTTAAATATTTTATTTCAAGCCAGCAATGTTTCTTTTGAAATGCTTGCTGACTGACACATCAAGAGTTAAATATAGCAACTGCTTTTGTAAATTTTGGGGGATTTGTTTTGAGATCAATATCTCAGGAAAAGAAATCTATGATTAAGCCATTTTTTTTACCCTCACCAGAGTAAGAGAGAGATACAGAGAAAGAGAGACAGAGAGAGGAACATTGACCCAACCAGGGATCAAACCTGAAATATGTGTCCTGACAACTGGAATGGAACCCTCAACCTTTCAGTCGGTAAAAGGGACGACTCTCCAGCCAACTGAGCCACCCAGCCAGGGCACCAGTGCTGTTTTTAAAACTGTTCTCTTTGGTTGCTTTTCCCAGTTTCGCCTCTGACCATTTGTAGCCAGAATAAGAAACTTTTTTAAAAAGTTGACAATTTGTAAATTAAAATGCCACATAAGGAGCATTTTTCCTGGAACTGGCCAGCAAAAGACAAGCATCTCCTAATTATTGCATTCCATTCCATCACTTCCAGTCATATTGATGGCAGTATAGAAAGAAGAGAGGACAAGAGTATTATTTTTTTTATTTTTTATTTTTTTTATTTTTTGCTTGCCAGAGGCAGGGTTAGGGGTTGGGTAGTAGGCAAGAGCTGTCTTAAGACAAATTCGATCTTGACTAAACCAAATAGGGAAGATATACTTAAAAAGTTATTTTTGGGTGATACATGGGTCAAATCAATTATACCTATATTTTACAGTGTTGGAATTCATTACTGTGCTGCCCCACTACAATTAGGTTCTGGGCATGCTGCACCAAAATCATTCACAATCTATACTTAGTTCTGTTCTAATCTCTTTAACCATGTATGATGTCTGTATCCATTGGGTTCATCAAAACTTGACTTGTTGACATCAACCATAATTTTATATCAATCCTCATATGAAGGTTATATTTCTATCTGTTTAATGAAGAAAACTATACTTAAGAGTTCAAAATATCTACATCTATCCTCTCCGTTACACTGTTGCTTTTTTCTCCTAATTACCATCTCCCTTTGCTTATTTTTTCCACCTATTCTGCTATCTGACTCTGATCTCAAAAGAAATCCAGAAATCCCTTACTTATTCTTGTTTTTTCTTTTTCTTTAGTCTACCTTTTAAAGTGAAAAACACCTTTAGATCCATGAGATATAAATCTTTCATCACTGATAAAATGTGGCAAGATGAAAAGGAACCTCTACAGAAGTTTCCAAAGGAGCATTTGGAAAGATACAATGAAGCTCCTGGGGAAAAAAACAAAAAAAAAGAATAATAATAAAAAAAAAAGACATGCCAAGGAATCTGTCTCCTGCCACTGATTACTAACAGTCAGTGGCTCATGCTACATTGCCTGAGATTAGTCTTCATAAAAAATAACTGTGAAGAAAGCCTCTTTTATTTAAATACTATATCTTCAAGAAATAACTACTGACCACAAGAAATTATGAAAAATGCATATATTTTGGTGTTAATTCTGGAGCTTCAGTCCAAGAAGAAAACATATTGCTAGAGATACGTTAGTCTTTTCCCTTACAATTTTTCTTCACAAATAATAAGCAGTTACCAGAGTTACAAGTTTTCAGATTTTTTACACTTAAGAAAAATAAAATAAATCTATAGACTTGCTGTATTCTGGAAGATAATTTTGAAATATATTCAGTCATCAAATATTTTTTTCACCAAATATGCTTTACTTGAAGTATAGTGTATTTTTAAAATAAGCTAGCTATAACACTTTGATCCTGATGATATTGTCATTTAACTTTCCATAAAATAAGTCTAATATCTAATATATTAAAGTTGAATATTTTTAATTAGTATTACTGCCAAAATTTCAACTTTCAAAAATTAGAGCATTCATTATCACACAATGCATATTTCTGAGCAGTTAGACACAGCCAATATATCAGTGTCTTTCATAATTTTTTTATGTAGTCCAAACTTTACTGTCATACATTTTGAAAGTATTTTTGTAATACAAATAATTAAAACCCAAAATATAAATACCAACTTTTTACATAATCTCAAAATGCGTATATATTTATCACCAGGTTTCTTCACATTTTAAGGTTACGGCACTGTAAAACAGTTACCTAATCTTTCTTTGGAAAATTTAATTGGATAGAAAATGGAGGCATTTCTTGTGAAGGAATAATGCCAGCTCTCCCATGCAGTTTCTCCACGCTGGACTCTTACTTGTCCAGTGTTTAACCACTGGCATTCATTCTAATACTTGCAACTTCCATTTTATTTCAGAAGGCCAGAAGGCCAGACGTGGGCAGCAGAGTCTAGCAGCACTTTCACTTAGGCTTATTAGTCTAGATTAAGATGTTCATCTCAAGAGATCATCTCTTTGAATTCTAGGATGACGTGCCATGGAAGAAATTCCGTATTGATTCTGTCTCCCACAGATAAAAGATGTCTGAGATAACAGAAAATACAAAGAGTTTTCTACAAAAAAAAAAATTATTTCCCTATCAAGGTAAAACAGAAATGTTTTGTAATATAAATACTAGCAAGAAAGACTTATTATATCAGAAATAAAGAATATAAATTATTTTTTCCCATTGAAAATGATAGAACTTGTGGTGCATGCGTACAACTCTCTAAGCACTTCATCCTTATTTTACATCTAGACTTGCATTAAAGAATAAATTATATGGGATTCTTTTCTCCAAAAGTATCTTAAAATTATTAACACACATAACTTACAATTGCTCCTATATAACACATGATGATGTTGATTGAAAAAAATCCAATCCCTTTAAGTTTTTACTTATCTGCATTTCTTAAACCTAAATGTATCTAAAAGAAGCTGTATTTCTTACCAAGAAAATACACTTCAGAGGCACCAGTGTATCAACTATAAAAGGACAGTGAAATAACTTTGTTTGTTGTCATTTAGCTTGAAATAAGTGCATTATTTTATCTTGAACTATCAGATACCACCTAGATCATTGGAAGGCACAGTTAACATAAGGACATCCTGAAACATGAAAAGATTAACTGGCAGCTTAATTGAGGTCACTTTTTTTTTTTTTTACAGAGAAGTAAATTAAGCAAACAATATCTTTTCAAGGAAAGGTTTCTCATTTCTTTTGCTTAAAGGTTTAATTCAATTTTTAGTATTTCAAATAATAGAAGTTTTTTCCTTGAGCTTATATATTTTGTGGTATTTTTATACTAAATCAATTTAATCTGTACCAAAATTCACAACTTTAAATTTTGACTAAATTCTATTGTAAACATTTTAGCAAATAAATAGCCAAGTACAAAGGTTTTAAAAACACATAAATATCTGAAGATTTCATAATTTAATATAGTATCTTAAATGTTAAAGAAATGAGTAAACTGTGACATAACTTTTTACTTAGGAAGGAAGTTTTTTATGCTGTACAAAAATACTGCTGAAACAAAAGATGCAAGATTAATATAAACTTAGTTAATAAAAAGAAATGCCATTAGGAGACCACGCAGTGTATTACCTAGTGCACCTATTGTATGAAAGTGTTGAATGAATCCAGAACAGGACCAAGGAAGCCACTAAGACACAAAGATGACAGCACAGCACCACCTAGTTCCCTCTGCACACGTTTCCAAATAAGTATGAATCTCTGTCATGCTTTGGAAAACTGAATATATTTTCAGCTAAATCATTTAGTACAAAGCTATGGTTTTGCACTTTATCGCTTGCAACAGAGCACTTACTTGAATTGCTTTAATTGTAAAGTTTATTTTTTAAAAAGAGCAAATTAAAGATAATGTTTTAACTGGTTTTTCTAGCTGTGCATTGTACTGTTGTATGTAATCCAGATAAATAAGTCTTTAAATAGAGTCACTATACATGCTAAATCAGCGATTTTCAATTTTTCCCATTCCATGGCACAGGTAAACTAATTACTAAAATTCTGTAGCACACCAAAAAATATATTTCATGTTTTGGGCGGTCTGACAAAAAAAAGATATAAATTTGATTCATTCACATTAGGCACCCTTTATAGTGTTGGCTGTTGTCATTTTTTGACAATCTAAGGGAAAGGAGGTCAGTGCCCTGACTAAATGGTTAGGAATTGCATGTTTTAAAAATTATCGGGATGCACCAGTGTGCCACAGCACACCAGTTAAAAATCACTGTGCTAGACCACCATCATTATGATTTCCAAAGTATATATAAAAAAATGTTTTATCCTACTTACTACAAAATATGTTTCATTTACTCCACAAATACCACTATAATAATCTTCAAAAATGCCATACAATCTGTTAAAAATATGACATCATCTACAAGTTAAGGTCATCAGTCAAACTTAAATACTAAAAGAAGTGATATAAAGACATCAAGAATATTTGCAGCCCATTCATATGATTTTGTATTTCCTAACTTTTTAAGTAATTGTATATAAAACATATTTTCTTAAAAGTTTCTAAATGGTGTTCTCCAGCCTTGTTTACCAAGTGATTGATATTTCAATCATATTCAGAGCAGATTGAGCAAGAAAAAAGATTTCAGGAACAACACTTAATCCACTCTCAAGAAGCAATATCATAGCGGTACAGGCTTTAATCAGGCACAATGGATTGTAATATAAGCAAGGGCCAGAGTTTTAATATATATGACAGTATACATGCAGCATTGTTTCTAGATAGGACACTTTAGAAACGTTTTCCCTGAGGCATCAACAGCTCTTTAAATGACTGTTGCTGGTAACATCAAAATTGCTCAAGCAGAACGTTAGCTCTGAAAAAACTAAATATTGTTGCTTGTTACAGAGATCCTTCTCGCAGACCTCTTCTCCCCTACATCCCTCAGCTGACCTGGTCATCTGTTCTGGCCCACTGAGCCTTTATGAAATTAAAGGAATCATCCTCTTGAACAAATCAGTTAGAATGGAGCATGCTTGAATATTTCTTGTTCAACTTGTCACCTTCTTTCACATTGTATTAATAAAAAAAAAGAAGAAAAGAAACTAGCATCCTTCTGAGAATGTTTTTCAGGATAACAAGCTAGAGAAATGAGAGCTCTTTAATGCAACATTAAATAAATATCTTGAAAGCCCAGAGAATTTATACTATTGTTGCTAAACCAATGATTTCATATCCTCACTGATATACCCACATTCTGTTGCTATTAAAAAAAAATGAAATGTTTATTTCAGGGGAAAAAAAAAGAATTGCACATTTTTACTTGTCTATACTGTGTCTCAGCCACTAGACTATAAACTTCACAAGGGCAGAAACTGTTCCATCTTGTTCATTTGTATTTACAACACTGCCTTCAAATATTTTATTTGTTGAAAAATAAATCAATAAATGAGGAAAGTTATGCTTAAGCAAGACAAAGAGTATGAAAAATAAAATTATTGTAAAAATTTACACACAAACACAAATTAAATGCACAGAAAAACAAAATTGAACACAAAATTACAACACTCAATTCAGTCTACTTCCTAATAATAAAAATGACTAATGGAGCAACAATTTACTAGTTTTCAAAGCTGATGTATGGATGTAATTTCATGAGAAAAAAAAGTATGACCCAAACACAGATGGATAACTATAAAATTAATTTATAAAACTTGTTGGCAGCAAAAGAAAGCTTCTGAAATGTATACAGACATATGTATCAAAATAAAAATCTCTTTACATGTGTTAAAATTCTAAATACCAAATAATGCATGGGTAGACATAAAAATTAAATTTTAGTAAAGGTATTTGAAGGAGTACACAGTTAATGTAATAAAAATATCCTTAGGTGGAAAGTGAAAAGAAAAACAAATCATGCTCTTTCTACAGTTTGCAATGCTCCGTAAGATCTTTCTACAAGACATCACCAAAGAATGGAGGCGGTGCCAATCCCTGAATCTGCAGCGCAGAAACTGAGCTACAAGAGAAGTAACTTGCCCCAAGTGTCTAAAATACTGACATGGCTTAGTGGGAATTTAGGTCCCTTGATTCCTACTATTATGTCTTGCTGCTGCAAACATTTCCCCAAATCAAAGCCTGAAGTAGTCCAATGATATCACTTCCCTCTACACAATAGAGAACTCGCACTACAAAATAAAGAACACCCGCCAGGCCAGCCTCATTACCACTTCCACCCTGACTGTAGTTTGGCATAGCCACTGCTTGTTTTCCACTCAGGAATCAGGGGTAGCTATCACTCACTCTTGCTCTGTCACCAAGTCACGTCCATTCTTCATCTTGCACACCCAGGTGATACAAAGGTCTTAGGAAAAACTATCCTTAATGCCTGATTAAATGTACTGTCATTTAATACTAAAACCATCATTAAAATATACAAATTATTAGTCTTCCCAACCTGCCCATACCAACCTGCAAGCATAGTTCTGCATTACAAAATATACTTTTTTTGCCATCATATCCTTCAAAAATAATCTGTTCTGCTTTATTGGTAGTCTGAACTTGCACAGTCGATAAAATTTGGAAAAGCAAAACAAAACATTAAAGCAAATCTGACTTTATGACCTATACCAGACATCTAAAAAATATATGAAATTATTTCTCTACCAATATCTTTATCTTAGTTATTCCATGGAAGTGAAAAGATATGACAAATTGAAGTTTCACAATACCATTAGTCTTATCTCACCCATAGCACTTCTATGTTAAAAAATAATAAAGCAGAGATATGAAATTATCCTCTGTAAATTTTATTTTAATCTTAACAATATATTCATACATTTTATTGAACATACTAGGGGCCCAGTGCACAAATTGCACCTTGAAAGGAACTGTGGGCAGGAGGCTGCAGTGGGCACAGGGGCGGGTCTCAGCCCACCCACCACGCCTCCGCTGGGCCCCTCCTGCAGCGGCCTCAGGTCCCCTGTCTACTAGCAGCCGTTCCTGCCACTACTCCCACGGGCTGAAAGCACAGAGAGATTGGGGCCCACGCCAGCAACAGGGTGAGCGTGGCTGGCGCCGTCAGCGGGTGCTAGCGGCAGCTGCTGCCCTGATTGTCCTCAGGAGCAGGGGGAGGTGGAGAAGCCCTCAGGGGTGATAGGGGCCGGCAGCCACCACTCGCACCCGCTGACAGCGCCGAGCGATCAGGACCAGCTCCGGGTGCTGGCAGTGGGTGCAAGTGGGGCTGTCACCAGCAGTAGGTGCGAGAGGCGGCTGCCAACCCTGATCACCCCTCAGGAGCAGGGGGAAGTGAAAAAGCCCTGAGGGGCGATTGGGTCTGACAGCCACCACTTGCACCTGCTGACAGCACCAAGCAATCAGGCCAGTGCCAGGAGCTGGCAGTGGGTGCAATCGGGCCAATCCTGGCAGCAGGTGCGAGTGCCAGGTGGGGCCAAGGCACACAGGAGCAAAGAATGTTTAGTAACCATCAGAGGCTCACCCTGATGACAGTGACCGGTGCCCAGCCTTGGTATGGCACCCCTGCTTATCTGCTCCACCCTCCTGCCATGAACAATGCCCACGATGTTCTGCACTCTGCCACCTGCTGCCAACACCTGCCATGTTCCTTGTGCACCCCCTGGTGGTCAGCGCACATCATAGCAACCAGTTGTTCGGTTGTTAGGTTGTTTTGCTGTTTGGTCAACTTGCATATTAGTCTTTTATTATAGAAGATAACTTTTTCATGCTAGTTAACATCAAATCCTATATACTAAAAGGCTATTCAATATGCAAATTGACTGAATAGTGGAATGACCAGTAGCTCTGATGCACACTGACCACCAGGAGGCAGACACTCAACATAGGAGCTGCCCCCTGGTGGTCAGTGTGCTCCCACAGCGGGTGGTCCTCTCAGCCAGAAGCCCTGAGCTGGGCTCATGGCTGGCAAGCACAGCAGTAGTGGCGGTGGCGGGAGCCTCTCCCACTTCCTGAGGCGGTAAGGAGCGAGGGGTCCCAAACTATGAGAGCCCCAGATTGCAAGAGCAATGCCTGACTGCCAGCTTAGGCCCAATCCCCAGGCGGCAGGCAGACATCCCCAGAGGGCTCCCAAACTGAAAGAGGGCACAGGCGGGGCTGAAGAAGGACCCCCCGACCCCGCCCAGTGCATGAATCTCATGCAACATCCTCTAGTCTTTCTATAAAGACATGCACTTAGTATAATGCTCTTCTGATGAATATTATGGGTATCATGTTTAATATGATAACTGGACAAGACAAGAATGGTGGTCTGAAATGCTTTAGCATTTAAAGTAACAGGTAAGGTCCTTCTTATATCAAACTGAAAAATCATTACAACTGAAAACGTTGAAAAATATGAAGGTGTAACTCTTCCTTATATTTCTAGTGTTCCAGATACCATGTGGTTACACATAAAACATTAAAATATGTCATTTCTGCCTGCCTTTCATGGTTCAGTGGCTGAGTATCGGACTATGGACCAGGAGGTCATGGTTGGATTCGGGGCCAGGGCACATGCCTGAGTTGCTGGCTCCATCCCCAATAGGGGGCATGCAGGAGGCAGTCTATCATTGATTCTCTTTGATCATTGATGTTTTTATCTCTCCCTTTCCCTTCCTCTCTGATATCAATAAAAATATACTTTAAAAGTAAATAAAATAAAATAAAGTATATCATTTCTAGTAATAGATTTATAGGAACATCCTCAATATAATGAATAGAATTCAGTAACATACTGAAATAATTTTTCATCACATCAAAACAGTAAAGCAGTCAACAAAGCTACATTAAAATAATCCAAGCTACATTTCTTTTATTCACTAGACTCTGGAAAGTTGATCAGCAAGAGTTAAACAGTCACATTACACAGGAGGTTAATCTTCTATGGTTATTGTATCATCCTGACGCTTTAACATAAAGCATGATATTAGGTACTAACAGAAGCTATGGGGGAATGTAATTCTAAATATCAGCTCCTAAAAGTGTCAATAATGCCTAATAAATTGAGCTCATTTAATCTACTTTAGATATTTATTTACTGAATGTGTATTTCAGCATAAGGATGACACAATAATTTCAGCACCTGGTGTCAGGTAAATCTTAAAGTTAGCCTAGTTAATATCTTTTCAAATGCCAAGAGTCATGAAATAGTAAAAAAAAAAAAAAAAAAAAAATCAGGGAAATTGATTTTTAAATGGAAAGAAAATCTAACTGACTTTTAAGAAAAGCTACATTTCACTGATAATTTTTGGGAAAAGCATTTGTAAAACACCTTCTGTGGAAATAGAGTCACTACAAATTGTAGAAAGTCTATTCTCCTTTGGCTTTCAGATCCCAACAACTATACTTAAATTCTCTCCTAAATCAGTTAATATTCCCAACCTACCTCTCACTGTCTTTTAATATTAAAAAAAAGAAATAAATCAAATTCAGCCACAGAAAACCTGTCTCCAATCACAGGAGTATGAATAAGCATTAAAACACAAAACAAAATGAAAGAAAAAACAAACAAACAAAAAAACACCACGCCAGTATTTAGGGTTTTCTTTGAAAGGCCTTTTAAATAAAAAGGATGAAACTACGCCAGTTCCACTGAGAAGAATGTAGTCTGAATCTGTACTTCAGGGACTACTCAGGGAACCTCTACCCTAAAGCTTGGCAATAACAAAAGCAGGTCAATCCACAGGAATAATCTGGCAGATCAAGGTCAGTTTGTAATTCCTCTTTGTTTATACATTTATCCAGACATACCTGCTACTCTAAGTAGAACAATAAGATGATTTGGCTTCCTGTTTACCCAAAGTCGTCATCAGGAATATTTTTGAAACTAGGATATAAATCTTTAGTAAGTAGAGAGGAAAAGACAAGGGTTTATAAAGCCCAGGGAAATTGGAGAGATTCAAAGCTGGGAGACAAATGTTTTCAGTACAAATTTGAACCACCTACCGTAAGCAAAAGCAATGATTCCATATTTTTGTGGAGTATGTCATTATTTATAATTGTTTGTGTTTCTTATTATCTGTTTGTGTCCTCTCTGTACATTACATACAAATGAAAATTCATTGCAAATATTTATTCTGTTCTTGTATACTGTATTGGCATTTTGGCAGTTCTAACATAAATTCTTAAGTATTATTTGGATCCAATTAAAGAGATGTGTCAAGATTAAATGGATTGGGAGAAAACTAATCAATCACTGGAATGAAAACATTGAAAAAGGGCACAGATCAGACACTGGATTAGGCCCTTGAAATAAAATAAAGACTAAGATCCTGTACGTTAGGGGCTTATAGTCCAGAAGAAGAGACAGATAGGTAAATGCCAAACATTCCAAACATTATAATAAAAATATACAAAGGGGTTATAGAGATCATAGCATAGAGAAAATAATGTTTAGTTCTCTTATTAATTAAAAAGACATAAATGCTTAAAATAATTAATAAAAGGCAGATGGCATTATTTTGTTTACTAAAACAAATACATCAGACTCTGGTTAAAAATTAACATAATAAAAATATCCTATGCATTCCTGGATACTAGTAATTATTAAGATACCACTAATAATAATATGGCTTTAAAAATAATGCAATTGTATAAAATAAAACAAAAATTGGTTAAAATTTTTAGTATATCAACTTATAAAATGTTTTTATCACAATAGACATAAATAAAAGAAAGAATAACAGTTGTATTTACTAATTAAACTCAATTTTTTATATAATACACAGAAGAATACAAGTATGCCAAAGGTACAATTAATGAAAATTACATTCTCAATGTAAGAAAATATCTTCCTTATAAATGGCGATGTACTACGATGTACTAAATGAGCCAGTTCTTGTAGTTCTCCCTTCACAAATGAATTCCCTATCTTAAAAAGATACCTACCTCCCTCTCCCTCTCCCTCTCTCTCTCTCTCTCTCTCTCTCTTCCTCCCTCTCTCCCTCCTTCCTTTCCTCCCCCTCTTCCCCTTCTCCCCTCCTTCTGCATAGGATGTTTGAGAAGGAGTCCAATGTTTCTCTATACTGGCACAGTTGCCCGAATTGCATCCAAATCAAAAACTTAAAATATAATGTCTCAAATTTAGCAATGCACTGGCATTTGGCAGCCTATGAAGAGCTCAGGCAATTAATATGATCTAAAACTCTATAGCCTGAAATAATAAGTAGGATAACTTCAAGATCCCACCACAGCAAAATGTGTTAATGGTCTAGTTAGGGAATAGAGTATTGATTTAGGAACAATTTCTGATTCTTCTTTTTGCTTGAGAGAGTGAAAGGAATGATCCCTATTCAGGATTAGGGATACACATATTCACTCATTATTGTACTTCATTCCCAGTGCAAGGAGCTATTTAGAAATAACAGATACTGTATTATGTATCACAATGGTGAATTTCATTCTGCCTTGGCAGGATAACTAGTAAGTGCAAAATGTGAGTAACTGCTTGCTGTACTAGAGTCATAGATATATAATTGTCTTCAGAAAAATCCTTCTCTGAATACCACCTACACATTAATACATGACACTGAATTTACAGCCAGACCCCTGTTCTATCCCACATGATCCCTGAAAAGGCTTTGAAATGAGGACACGTGCATAATTAAGGCACACTGAATATCACAGTACATGTAACAAACCAGAGTATTATGAATCCTTAGGGGAACCTCATAGAACTAATACATTTTCTAAAGAAAGCTGCACATGAGTAAAGAGAGCCTAAAATGCTAATTAGATCCTCTCAGTGAAAGCTATAGAAAAGTTGATTCTTGAATCCTGAAGTTGGGCACAGAATGGAACATTTGTATACAGAACGACTGAAGAGAGGAGAAAAGAATTTGACATCAAAGCCCCTCAATAGATGATTTATACAATTCATGAGAAAATAAATGAAGCAAAATAAAAACATAACAGTGGGAGAATTCCAAACCTCCTGAAAGGGTTAAGAATGAGAACTGATTTCCTATTAGAAAGGGATTATGTAACAACAGAGGGAAATAGTCAGCCTAGCATATGCTAATTTAGTAGGCTTTGCCAGGCATTTCTGTGTGTGTTTGGCTGGCTGTCTTATATTCTTTCCCTCCTCTTTTTGCCATTTTTTAGTATGAGACTAAGGAGGTTGAACTCACACAATATGCAATAACAAAAACAAGTAAAAGCACATTGTACTAGTACATGATTTAGTCTTGCTAAATAAAACATTGGGGTGCTTGCCTTGGAGGGTGAAAGGAAAAGTACCCACTCTGTATGTATTCAATATATAGGTTTTAGCAATACTCCCTCTCTTTATTCTTCATTCCCTGTTAATTTCTTTTAATGAGTCTTTCAGGTTGGTGGCATGGTCAGGAATGGGGGATATTTTTTATTACTGGAGAGTGTTAAGGAAGCTCAGTGTCTATTCAGACTAAAGCACACTAATAAAGTAGATGGCAGTAAAGGAATGAGGATTACATAAGACACTTACACATTTTATTTGTTGTTAAATATAAATATTCTAATAATTTCTCAATGCAAACTAAGTACTACTTCAGATTGAAAAGCAGGGGCCATATAAGGTGTGATCATGAACTGAAGGTACAGGTGTGATGGACATTTTCCCTAGGGGGTATAGGACAAGATAGTGTAATACATGAATTTATCAAGAAAGTAAAAACACACTTTATGTACTATAAATCTTAGTCCTTGATGTTTCAGTTGGTGTTTGAAAGACACTTGCATTTTTAAATGCACACAATTTTAACAAAGACGCTAAAAATATTCCTTTACAGGAACAAATTAACTGGCTTTATAAATTACACCAAATCAATATAGCAGCTACACACTTAGCAGTGGGCAGCACAGCCTCATTAGGAAGGTCTTCCTCACTGCGTTCCCAAAGATGACTCTAGATAAACAATGTGCAGTTACTATAAATAAGCCGTTGCCACGTATATAAATTTATTAGGGAGTCAATTTGACCTATAAAAGGACTTTTGTTTTCTTATATGAAATCATTTGCACGACTTAAACACACTCAGCTTTAAGACTTTATGTTCCTGAAAGTGAAGGAATGCTTATTCTTATTTTCTAAGCAATCCCTAATGACGTCAATTATCTAGCCCCCAGAGGAGCTTTTTAACTATTACTTACCAGGGGTTTCCCCTTCAGCATTCAAATGGCTGAGATATAATTTAAATATGCAAGTAAAAACTACTTGCTGAGTCAGAAAGTGTTATCCCCAAGTTGAATAATGACTGTTTTAATATTTACTTCTAAGTCCTCTAAAATAGAATGTGAATAATTAATGGCCAGCTCTCTCCCTGGCAGATTCCCTTGCAACCTCAGCCCTGGGTCTATTCAGGTAGCAGAGGTTCTCATCACTCAGTTTCATAAGCACAAAAGAAGATCCAGAATAAAAGCTCAGCTCTACTGCAGATTCACAAATTATAAGCCTGGCTTCTGTGTTTTTAAGTAGAAAAGTTAATCATTGTTACAACCTAAGAAAATTTATTTTAAAATATACTTGTTAACATTCATAAACAGGGTAAAAGAACATAATGAGTGCAAACGAATTCTTGTCTTTTCCTACACTTTATTCCTGGGAGCCCCAGACTCTGATTACTGACAAAATTATAAAGTTATCCTTCAGACCTAAAAATAACTGTACAGTTTAAACTTGTATATATGTGCATATAGAGGTAAATGATTGAGGAATATTTCCTTTTTCAATAATTACATCTCTGATTTTGGCATTAATATTCAACTGATACCTAATTTAGCAGAATATTTACTTTCCTAATTTTTAAATATGCTACATACTTCTAAGATGAAAACAATTTCATACCTGTTTAAAGAAACCCACTGAACACATTTACAGAACCAACTGTTCTCATTTCTTGAATAAAAATTACATGCATAATATGTTCAATTATTTATTCTGTAGCAAGTGGAATCAAAATAAATAAAGCTACATTACTTACTGTTACCTGATAGGCTTCCATGATAGGCTACCCATAAAAATTGGTCCACAACTCTTACTTTTATTAAGGAACCTATTTTATGCGTTTGCCTTTGCAATAAATAATATTGTTCACAGTGGAAATATTCTCTACTAATTATACATTAACACAAATTCCATGTTATAACCCTAAGTAAACTATATAAACATATACTGAATACTTAATCCCTATTTGTTTTAAAAGTATTGTGTTCTCATAATACATGAAATGCTCCAGTGAAAAAAAAGCCAAGGGAATGATTCCTTACTCACTAAAGAAAGGAAAGGCTAACAAAATATGTCCTAAGCCCAACACAGATTAGGCCCAACACATGTAAACAGCTGCACAGAAATCCTATTTTAACATTGCTATTTATCTTCATTAAACTGACCCAGGTTCCTGGTAGTTTTCACAAAAACTATGCATTTCACCATTCATTTGATGAAAACGATAATTTTATTAGGATTTATTTATTACATTAATCTATAAACAAAGTAGTTGTTCTCTCATTTACTTGGTCATGAGCTCACGTGATTAGAAATTCTTTCTGGATCATTTCTGGTTATAAAAGCTGAAGATGGGTTCGCGTCCACTGCAGGCTATGAAAGAGTCCCCATTTCACTCATGCCCCAGGACTGCTTTCCTGTGTGTTTGCGCGCTGAAGAGCACATTAGGCTGAGATGCCATTTGCATCATCACACAGCAGGGGGCTTCAGCTGCCACTGCTCTAGGTTAATCCTCACCCACCACTTTACACAAGGAATGTGTGGAAGATGCCTTTTTTTGGTACTACAAAACCGCACTCCAAAAATGCTTGACATTTTCAAATAAAATGGTGGCAATGAACTTGTCCTTTTAAATGTTTTAGGTTAAGTCAGTAAATTTAAATCATGCCCTCCTTAAATTTTTTTTTGTTTGTTTTGTTTTCATGGAAAGAGTTTGCAATCTAATCTAATGCAAAATATTTGGAATTTTTAAAGAAAAATATGTGTCTGGAAACTAAATGTTAAGAACTGGTCAGATTGCATTCACTTACAAATTTATAACAAGAGCTGTTGCTATGTTAACTTTTCTATAGGCAAACTGCTTCCTAAATTAATATAGCTTATAACATGTTAAAATTAACTCAAGTATATTATTTAACAAAGTATGAGTGCTGATATATTATGAAGAGAAGGGACGATTTAATTCCATCATAATTAATTAGGACATACCTATTTTCAACTCGGCACTATTTATTATTCATCCACTAAATATAGAAGAAGACTGAACAGGTAAGGCTCAGGGCTTGTCCTCAAGAAGCTTAAGTTAATAATCATCTGGGCACTAGAGCTGTTTTGGAGGGTAAACAATCCAGTATCTTCCAATCATACAAAGGGCTTCTGACTTCAGCTTGAGAATTCTGCTTCCTTGGTTTGTGATTTCCTTTCTCACTGTCCCCTCAACCTGTTCAACCAGCTGCTATGCAATGGACAATTTTACCCAGGAGGTTTACAAAGTGTATTAAAAGGAGAATTCTTCCTCAATAAATCTCATAGAATGCATGTTAGCATGATCAAATAAAACATCAATATGCCAGGCTTATGTTGCAGTATTAATGAACTTCCTAATAAATAAATCTTACTTGTCTCAATCATATAATACCCTATAGACTGCCTATTTTAAAAAGAAAATTTATATAGTTTGATATTGATTTTAGGCCACTTTAAAATGCATGCTTAGGATGTCTTCCAACATTTCTGCACTTCCATTTGCTCTTGAAGTGATTTAAGTAACTTTTCTTTAAGAAAAATGACATCTCAGTATGTAAATGTGGAGCAAATAGTATTCAAGTACCTTATTTCTATTTGAGAAGGCAGGAAGAGGCCATCTCAGTTGATGCTTACCCTTGTCATATTAATTGCCCAGAGTTCTAATAGTTGTGCAAATGGGGAGAATACAATAAAGTAAGCTGCCATATCTTAATGCAAAGTTAGTCCAGAAACCCCTCATATTTGCAGGGAGATTTTCTTAATTACTAAGTGTCTGATGTTTGTGTAAGTTATAGTCATTGGCTCTTATATACAGATTCTACTTTTCAAAGTCTCAGCTATTAATCAAAAAAGGGTGGAGGGAGCTATATCCCAGGAGCTGCATTCAGTATTAAAGCTTGACAAGACTAAGGTTATTACATAGAGAGGTAAAATAGTAGGAGAAACATGATTTTAGGAAGTATTAAGTCATCAGTATTTTATTTAATGTGCATAGTGCATTTTATAATATATTTTTTCTAAAAATAAAAGAGGAAGTTGCATGTTTCAGTGTTTCTGGATCTGTTTTGTTCATCAGTTTATTTTGTTCCTTAGATTCCACATATAAGTGAGATCATGTGATACTTGTCAGACTTATTTCATTTAGCATAATACTCCCCATGTATTTCAGAGGGAAAGGGGTGGGAGTGGTGGGAAGATATTAACCAAAGGACTTATATGCATATATGCATAGCCCATGGGCAAACAATAGTGCTGGGAAGGCCTGGGAGAGGGCAGGAAAGGAATGTATGAGATCAAAGGAGGAAAGAAAGAGGACATCTGTAATACTTTCAATAATAAAAATTTATATATATATATATATATATATATATATATATAGAGAGAGAGAGAGAGAGAGAGAGAGAGAGAGAGAGAAGTTAATGATACATACAGATCATTAGGTAAACAATATGTATGTCCAATTGACCTTTAATTTGAAGATCTTTCTTCCTGAATATAACATATCATTTACCAGGGCAAAAGAACACACAAATAAACAAAAAAAAATTAACGAAAGAAACTGAAGCCCCAGTATTTGTGCTGGATGTGTTTTTGTGTAAGATAAACTCTAAAAAGGAAATAAAGTTCTCAACAAAATCTGGGTCTATTTTCTGGTTATATTTTGCCCTTGTCTCTTGTTCACCCTTTCTAGGACAGTTCCTGGTTAAACAAGACAGTCTCCATCTTTGCAGTGCCTCCTCAGGCATGGAAAGGGATATAGCTTCTGCAAGGGTTAGCTATCGAACTGGATCTTCTCTGCAGCCAAGAAAGGTCTTAGTTACAGGTGGCAAGCTTTTGCACTCCTCATTCTAAAGAAATTCATTTCTCTAAAGAATCCCTTGCTCTTACCTCAGATTTTTCCTCTGTCTATGATGGAGAAAAATAAGAAAATAGCTTAACACTGAATCATTTTTTTTTCTAAGTAGTCTAATTCCAAGTTATACTTTAATCAGAAACATGTTTATTTACTAACCATTTATCTCATAAAGATCTATTGAGGATGAGTTGATAGGTTTTTTAGAATTAAACAATTTAAGCTTTTTCTTTTTATTTCTTTTTTTTTAATGCATGATGTCATTGACTGGATTCTCACCATTGGCTTGTCATTCTACACCTTAACAATTCAGAAGATTGATTTTGCTTCTCAGAAAATGGGAAAAAATGGTGACATATAAAACAGTGAAAACACAAGAGATGATACGTCCAAATGGGTCCTCTTCTATAAAATAAAGCATATTGCAAGAAAGTGGATAATAACACAAAGGATAAATACATTGATTAGTATTAACTGAAGTAACCGGATACCATTACAGTGCTGACAAAACTAAAAATAAGAAGCTGTAGACTGCCCATAGTATTTGCCTAGTCATAACTGCTAGCAGGCAGAGCAGACTCCCCCTAGCCAAAGTCAGTTGCTCACTATTGCCCCTACCACCCTGCCTTCCCTGGACTCCAAAAAGACAGACCTGCTAAGTATTTCATCTGTGTCCTGGAAATAAAGCTTTCCCTTTACAACCTCGTCAAGTCCTAATAAAACAGTACGGTGGTGGGAGAAACATAAGCCTGGACCCCGAAGCAATGTTTTCAGACAAGACTAAGACAAGGAAGGCATGAGCAATTTGTTTGAGCAAGAACTGACAGTATCAACAAAGTGTGATGTGCCTGTGGAGCAGTGTTTGATAAATGTGAGGCAGCCATAAACATGAGAAGACAATCCAGTGGTGCTTCGCACCCCCTCCCCCTTCTAGGTGTTTTTTTTTTCTTCTTCTTCTTTTACATCCTCTCTCTCTTTTGGTGTATTAATATGGCTTGATCTGAGATGCTCACAAGTACACAGATATTGGGTTGGTGCTCTTTCCCTGGTTGCTGCATCGGACACTTATTTATTTATTTGGACCTGCTGCTGGTGTTGCTGCTGGTTGCAGTGGTGCATTTTCTCTGGCATACCCACACGCCTTCCACCCCACCCCCAGTTGGCTGTGAAAGCGACACTGTCTTAATCAGTGGTTTACATACTTAATAAAAGACATCCATGCCCTTAAAAAAGAGAGAGAATGCAGCTGATGGAATCTTCAGGGTAGAGAAAGTAAATCCTCCTCGGGCTGAGAAAGAGAGGGGCACAGGCAGACAGTTATTTCGCTGTGCACTGAATAGGCAATTCACAGGGAAATGTTGAGGCAGAGAGGAGACGACCCCCAAGTGCAGTCCATTGCCCACATGCTTTATAATAAATAGTCTTCTAGCCCCAGCCCAGCAGTGTGTGCAATGACGTGCTAGGGCCAGCTCACACAGATTGGCAGGGAAAACATATCCAGCGGTGTCGAATTTTCATCACAATCACCAAATTAACTGATTTCCCCACATAACACTCCTCTCCCCGGCGTGGCGCGCGCGCGGGAGCGCGCGCGAACACACACACACCACACACACACACACACACACACACTCGCGCCCGCGCGCACACACAGACACACTCTCACAGGAGATGAGAAATACAAGTTACTGAGAGGTGAAGTGGCGTCTCTGGGAGGGTGTTTCAGCTCGGATTAGAAAGCCAAGTAACGTGTCAGCCAGCGACCAGGGTTACTTGTGCGAGGGTGGGGGTGTGAGCGCTGGGAAATGGGACGAGGCAGCCTGAGCAGGAAGAATGGGCTGTCTGCCTTCTCGGGGATGATGGCATATGACAAATCTGAAATTTACCTCCAACATAAAATACACAAGATTACCACAAAATATTCTAAAGAATACCTCTGCAAGGTCAGCTAGTTAATCCAGGAAAATTCTGTCCACTAGTTCACCTTTCATATTCATAAATGTGCATAAATAAAATACGGTCCTGGTCTATATCCCGGAGGAGGATAGGAGAGAGGACGCATTCCAAGAACTTGCTGAAAGATGGTTCATTGACC
Source organism: Corynorhinus townsendii (assembly GCA_026230045.1). NCBI lineage: Eukaryota > Metazoa > Chordata > Mammalia > Chiroptera > Vespertilionidae > Corynorhinus > Corynorhinus townsendii. Next base: position 91,795,229 of record JAPDVU010000002.1, read on the forward strand.
TCATTTATACCCTCCAAAGGCCGCCTGGGTTTTGCCCGCCTGTGGGTCTCATGTGCTTGACTTTCACATTCCTTTTACCCAGACACATACATTTGATCAACTTATCTTTCCACACACACACACACACATAATGACAGAGGGGTTAGAGGTGGGCTAAGATTTAAGGGGAAATCAAGAGTCACCTAGCTTTAAAAGGAAAACCCTATCCACCATCATTTCACATCCATTCTCCCTGAATCTCACACTCAAACCACAATCCCTACTCTACTCTCTTCAAAGCAGCAATCTTCCTCCTTACAGCCCCTGCCCACCGAGCCCTAGCATGCCGCCTCCGCCTCCACCGCCACCCCAAAGTGTGCTCTCCCCATGCACTCCTACTCCAAACATCGCCGTTTATTTCATAATCAGCCTCGTCCTCCCAATTCCCACACAGACCCTCCCTCCCTCCTCCAAAAGAGCGTCTGGGGAAAGTGCACCTCAGTTCCCTAGCCACTCCGCATCCAAACCCAGTGATTTGCATAATCACAGTGTTTTGTGCAGTTTCCCTCCACTGCGGTCATAGGGGTTCTTACATTTTACGTGAAAGGGTAGTATTAATTACGGAAAGAAGCGGCAGAGAGCGGATGGAGAGGTCGGGAATCTAAGCGAAAATCCCGAGCAGAAAGTAACTGTTAGGATGCATATATTTCGTTGCTGGGGGGGGGGGGGGGGCGTGGAGAAAAAGAAAGAAAAAAAGAGAAAAAGAAAACCACATGGACTGAATAATAAAAAGTCGGTTTGTTGGTAAAGTGGCTTTGGGTCTTTTAATTGTTTTCCTTCTTCTCGCCCTCCCCCCCCCCATCCGGTTTATTCATTCATTCTTTTTCTCCTTTTTTAAAAAAAATCTTTCTCTTTTCTTTCGTTCTTCTTCTTCTTCTTCTTCCTTTTTTTTTTTTATCCCAAACACAGCCTCCTCTCTCTCCCTAGGTGAATGACAAGACTCACAACACATCCCCCCGCCGCCCCCCCACACCCCCTGGGATGTTATTGCAATGCACACGGTGCTGCCGCTGCTGCTGTTCTCGCCTCTCGCCGTCTCGGTAGCTCGCTCCCAGACTCTCACTCACTTTTTAAAGACACAGGATATGATGATGGTGGGAAGCAGGGGAAAGAGAAAGGCGACCCGAAAGGAGGGAGGTTAAAGAGATGACAAGAGATGGAGAGGGTCGGTCAGGAGCGTGATGTGGGAAGTGGTTGGTGGGTGCTGGTGAGAGGGTGGAATGTTCAGAAAAGGCACAAGTTGCCAGCCAAAAGGCGTAGGAAGGGGGCGGGGGGGGGGGGGCGGGGATGGAGAGATGCTGGAAGCTCAGGTGAATGAAAAGGCGAAAGGTGCCGCGTAAGGGGCTGACCGCTGGGAGAGCGGGGCTGAGCCAGCAGTAGAGATCCGAGGGGCTGGAGCAAACTGCCACTGCCCCCTGCTGCACAGGGGAGTAGGGGGAGGGGGTGGACATCTCTGGGGACTGGGGGACCGAAAAGGGGAGAGTGGAAATATGGGGTGGAGTGGAGATGATGGGGAATGGGCGTGAAGTTGATGCTCCCCGGCGGGGCGGGGATTACCTTGTAGTAGAAGCCCGCAGACACTGTAGAAGCGGAGAACGGCGCTTCGTTTCCAAATCATGGTCCCGTCTCTAAAGGGTTGGGGAAGGAACCAGGGGGCAAGGATCTGCTGGTGAGCGGGGCAACGGAGTGCAGGGCTCCGCCGGTGTCCTCCTCGCGGTGCCCGCCGGACCACGGTCCCCGCTGCTGCGGTGTTCGAACCCGCGGACGCGGTTCGGCGGCAGCAGAAGCAGCAGAGGCGAAGCACCCGCAGAATGGGGTTGCGGTGGGCGAAATAGTTTCCTCTCCTCCTCCTCCTGCTGGTGGTGCAGCCGCGACAGCCCGTCTGCTAAGCACGGGGTCCGAGCTTGCCTTCCTCTCGGCGCGCACAGCAAGTCCGAGCGCCTGCCGGGGCTGCCCGAGCAGGTGGTGCAAGGATGCTGGGGTGTCGGAAAAGGTGCGTACGAGGGCTGCAAGGAGTGGGTAGGTCACAGAAGGGAGGGGCAGAGGGAGAGGGGGTGCATGCAAGCAGCAGCCGCCGCACGCGCTCGGGGTGTCTCGGGGTCCTGGGAGAGGAGATGGTAGCAGTGGAAGCAGCTCTAGCGGCGGCGGCGGCTCCCGGATGCTCCGGCTGCAGCAGCGGCGGCGGCGGCTGAGGCGGCTGAGGCGGCTGAGGCGGCAGCGGCGGCAGCAGCAGCGGCAGCGGCAGCTCTAACGCGCACTAGACACAAGGGCAAGCTCAGCGCCGCGGAGGCCCCGCCCTCATCCTGGCCAGACAGACACCGCCCCCTGACCAATGGAAACGCACCCGCCCACCAGTCCTGACCAGTGAGAGGAAGGGTTGGGTGGAGACAAGCGCCGGGAAAAACAAACAGGCTTCTCAAGGACCCTCCGGGCAGGAAGGACTGAAGCCCCCATTCACACACCCTTGGCGGGTCTCACGTCCTTAGAGAAGTCTCGTCTTAACTTGCAGAAAAGACAGCGGTCTTCATTAATCATTGCTTTGCACTTGGGAAGGGTTCAGCCAATCGTCACCACGAGGGGGCGGGGTTAGCCGTGTCCCCAGCAGGGTCTGGAATCTGTGGTGCCTGGGACAAGTCCTGGGTGCGAAGTTCTTTTGCGCATTTGGACTCCCTAGAGCAGATGGTGGCTGCACCTGCCCACTCACCAGCTGCAGTACCATTCTCTGACGCTCCCAGCAGCAAAAGGGAAAATTGCAGAGGGCGTGATAGATGCTAAGTATAGGGACTGGCACACCTACCTGCCTGCAAGAACTTGTGTGGCAGGGAAGGAAAAAGTTAGGGGTGGAGGAAGTTATTTTGCTGTTGTTGTTCTTCAGAGTTTTGACTTAGTCTAGGCATAAACCTCATTAAAGCCTCATTAGTGGGTGACAGTATCAGTCCTTACTAGGATCAGGCAGACCCTGGTTCATGTACCAAACTGTCTCTTTTTGCTTCATAATGTTTGATAATTTTACTTGGACGATTAAATCTGAAGCCCCTCAACTATAAACAGGGATAATAATAGCACTTAACTCCGAATTATAAGGATTAGTTGAGAATGCAAACATGTTAGTACAGGGTCACACAGTGTGTAAGTGCTTTATAAATGATGGCTCTAGCTGTTCAGTGGGGCTTTTCCAATTCAGGATAGCAGGGAATCTTAGGCAATCCCCTATAAATGTTTCAACAATAGTCGTAAGGAAGGGAGAAAAAGCACATCTGTACTTTCTTCAGGGACTCAACCTTAAGTGGTCATAGAGAGGAGCTCGGGAATCTGGAAAAAACACCTATATAAACCATCATCATGAAAAGTGTCCTTTAAAAGAGGAGACATAAATGAGCAAGATAAAATTAATCAGAAGTTGTGTTTCCAAATTAGCTTAATTCCCAGGCTTTTCCCTATGACCAGTTTTTAATTGGACCAAATTAGCAGAAGATGGACTATTCCAGTAGGGTTAAATCAGTCACACCATAAATAAAGTCTGCTTTGTTTGAAAGACTACACAATAGAAACCTGCAAGCAAGAAGACAGAGGGAAAGATGAGAGGCAAGATCAATATTGATGCCCTTCGCTCTTTCTCATTTGTTGCTTTTTTTCGCCACAACCTTTTACAAATTCAACCCCTGCCTTTTAACGAATGACCTATTCATTTCTCTGTCCACTTTCCTCCCCAGGTTCTCAAAATTAAGAAATAAAATGCCCATAATAAAACTGCAAGGGGACCTTAGAAGAAAGAGGATGTGTGAATACTCTTGTTATTATGGGAGATAGTGGCCCACTGTGAGTTTTAGCTGTTAAGAGAGTCAGTCCAAAGATACTGGTGTCATTTAAACTATTGTGAGCATCAAAAGGTGAAATTCTAATCATTATTGACTCATGCTTAGGCGCTTTGTCAGAAAGAGTATAATAAATAGAAATGCCAAAGAAGTTGGGGTTTCTTTATTTAAGCAGTGGTCAGGAGTCCTGGGTTCTAGCACTGATAACCCTATGACTTTGGGCATACATTCAACTTCCCTGACCCTCAACTATAATATGAGGAAGCTGCATTTGATGACGTCTAAAGTCTCACAGAGCTTTAAAAAAAAATCATCATTCTAAGATTTTTGTATTCAAGAAAATGCCCCAACTGAACATGAGTTTTTTAGCATTTGTGATCAATACTAAGAAGCAAATCATGTTTTTGTTCTTGTGATAACTACCAGAGCAATTAGAATTTCCACAATTAAGTAGTCCATAGGTTTGCTATGCAGTATGTGGTCCTCAGACAAACATCATCACCATTACCTTGGAACTTGTTAGAACTGCAAAATCTCACATCTTTCATTATAACAGGATTCCAGGATGATTTATATGTACACAAAAATTTAATACTGCTTACTGAGCACTCAAATGCAGGGAGCATTTCAGTGGGTGTTCTAGAAGACTAAAAAGGCCAGAGGATTTTTGTTAAATTACTATTTTCAGGAACCCCAGGAGTCTCCTTGTCATCACAATAAAAAAAGTAACTCTTTTTGTAAACTATGGAACAAATAAATTAATTTAATTAGGTATTTTTAAAATGGTTGCAAGTTTGATTGTGATTATAATCATAAACTTTCATGTGATAAAAAGCTCTCTCTAGTCCACACTGGAGTTTGCACTTATTCCAGTCCTGGGAGAAAAACACTCAACATGCAAACTCTGGCCACTTGGGTAAATAATGTCATCTTCAAGTCCAAAAAAATAGGTAACACTATATTTCCTAGTCTATGCTTAGATGCTATTTATCAATTGTTTTTTAAATATCAAATGCTCCTTTGTTGTAAGAGCTTTCAATATTTTAAAGTGTGACTATAGTCAAAATGTTCATAGTTGTCATTGTGTAAGTAAATTCATTTCTAAAATGTAAAATATTTCTTAAAATGCAATTAAACATCTTTAAATATCTTTATTTATAGTTTTAGGACAATTCTTGTCTCTCTATATATTACCATTGTCTTTAAATCTACAAATTACCTGACCCCTTATGAATCCTTAGATGTTGAATATCATAAATTGCCAAAAGATGGCATCTATCTGCCTGGCTGTTGTGGTTCAGTGGTTCTGTGACAACCCATAAACCAGGAGGTCATGGTTCGGTTCTGGTTTAGGCCACATGCCTGGGTAGCAGGCAGGATCCCCAGGAGGGGGCATGCAAGAGGCAGCTGATCAACGATTCTCTCTCATCAGTGATGTTTCTATCTCTCTCTCCCTTTCCCTTCCTTTTTCTGAAATCAATAAAAACGTATCTAAAAAAAAAGATGGCATCTATCCAGCTTTAGTTTCTTTATCATTAAGCTTTGTATTCATCTTCACTTCGTGGAAAAATATTTTTTAACATTTAACTTCATGTTTTGAAATACTTTTTAAGAAATGGATGCTTTACATGCAAGTCATTCATTTAATACTGTTTTAAAAGTTATGTAAAAATAGCACACACTTTTCCCCTGCTTTGGATATGATGGTTCTCTTTGCTTGTGCTGTCACACAATAGAATGACAGCCTCCTCCTCCCGCAAGAGTATTGTATGTCTTAGAATTCTTTTAAGATGGATTTTACAGAGGAGTTCAGTTTTTACATTATAACTGCTTTTACACCAGTAAGAGAGAATTGGAAGTTATCAAGTTTGTGATGTTTGTATCTTTTTTTCACTCTACAAGGAGCAAAGTAATCTGTCAAAAGTTTTAAAGTGATGGATGATAATTAGCAAGATGTATACATATATCAAATATATACATATATCAAATCATCACAACGTACACTTTAAATAATTTTTGTTTTAATTTGTAAATTATGCCTCTGTAAAGTTGAAAAAATAACAAAAAAAAAGTTTTACTTGTGTCAAAATGTTTTGAAATAAGAATGGGAAGTTATTAAGAGACATCTTTTTTTACCACTATGGATACATTTCTTGGGATTTCACATAGTTACTTAGAATATTTCTATTTTGATTTTTAAATTTTAATTTAAGTAAAATGTGTAAACACTTTAAATATATAGTCATTATAGATCCCCAGGACTAAAAATATAAAAATCCATGCTAAATTGACTCTTATAGTAAATTGACTCTTATAGTAAATTGACTCTTGAAGCAAATTGACCTAGAAAAAGATTTCTCATGGCCTGATGAAAATGTAGACCATTGTGAAATAAAATTAGCTTATTGAATACTGGAAGCCTTGATTGTCATTCTCCATGCTCACCAGCATTTTAAATATGAGGTCAGCTGTTTATGTTGGAGAGATGTTAAGAGTCCTTGGGTATAATATATAATATATATAATATAATGGATAGCATATAGTATTATATACATATATTATATATACAAGGATGAGCAAAAGTAGGGTTATAGTTGCTAGTATGAAAATAATACAAACAAATAATACAATAATTAATAAATAACACATTTCATGTACTCACAACTGTATACCTACTTTTGCCCACCCCTGTATATGATAGCATATAACAATATTAACTGCTTTGAATTACATTTTAATTCAGAATTTTGCTACTATTTATAAAACATTCAAGGTCTTCCATCACAATTATAACATTATTTTATCACACTCCACACCAATTGTTTATTGCGAGAATTTTAAATTATAGTAATGAAGTATATCAATGCCTGAAGAGAAATTCAGAAATTTACAATCTCAAGATGAGCTTTTTCTGCGTTTTTACATAAATGAACCAGCATATGCACATGCTCTCATTTGGAAAGATGAAATCACAATATATAGAGTAAAACTGACCTTATGCTGTTATGTAGGATAACTTCTAGCTCTACAATGATTGACTCTAAATGATGTAAGATATATGACCACCACACACTTTCTTAAATTCAGCAAGAACAATAATTATTTTCCTCCATTTCCCCCAAACAAGCAAACAGTCACTATACTTTATAGCAGATCGTATAATCCTAGTATTTAAAAGCAGCTAATGTGCAAAAGAGTAGTTTTGCAAATGACCAATGTGGAGCTTTTCTACATGAAACACGCATTCAACCTATATTGTAAAAGTCATGTGGCCCTAACGCCGAAACGACCAAACACCGGCACGAGTGGGTGGGGCTGCGTGATTTTGCGGGCTGGGTTTCTGGTATCATTGCATAAGTCATTTCATTATTTTAGCAAGAAGTCTGCTCAGATATGATATTCTCAGGGAGTCATTTACTGATGCCCTTCTGCCCTCAACCCATCTGTTCACTCTTTGCACATCTATCTTGTTTTATTTTTCCTTATGTCCCTTATAAACCTGAATTTATTTAATTGATTTATTTCTTGTGTGTATTGTCTCTCTTAACCCCCCACCCCCCAGCTAGAATGTAAACTACAAGAATGCAAGAACAGTGCTTGTCCACTGGGTTTCTAGCAACTAGAAAAGGGCTGAAAAATAGTAATAACTCAATATCTATTTACTGAACTAATGGGTGTATCCATCCAAAGCTGACTACCCTCTAGTTTAACTTGTATGAATACAGATTCACTTATCTTTCTTCTTTGTGTCTTATTCTAGGGCATCATTTTCCTAATAAGAACTTCTAAGTATTCTTAAGTGGAACCAGCAAACTGAAACTTCAGCACTTATAAAAAAGAAAAGTCCACTTAGATTTTTATTTAAAAAAATACATGAGTTGGTAAAATGCAAACTATGTTGAAATAAATAAAATAGATAACCAGTAAATGTATTTACTGATATCATTTTTCTTATATAATTACTGTTGACCATTGTTAATTATACCTGATTTTTTTTTCCAACAGCAAATAGTTTGGAATTAATAGATAAGAATAATTACAACCACCTATTAAAGTATACAGGGTGAGACAAAAGTAAGTTTACAGTTGTGACTATGCAAACACAGTTTATGCTTGTATTATAACTTAATCATTGTATTATTTTCCATACAAGAAACGGTTTTGTGCTCCTCTTTGCATTCCCTTATTTTAAGATATTTTTATTTGTACTAATATGTAATATCACTTCTGTTAAGAATATTACAGATTTCTTCTATAGAATTAACTGAGAACCCAGTTTTTTGTCTAGATTAACCAAATAAAAGGAGATGTGTTGGTAACTCAAGAGCTGAGATATAGAAGTATGAAGAACTTTATGATGTTACTTGATTCCTGCTACCTTATAATTAATTCTACAGCTCGAACAACCAAGTTTATCTACATCTCTAGGGAACATATAGTTTATTTCTTAATAAAAAATAATAAGAAGGATAAAGCATTGTGAAGTAGCAAATGAACAACTACTGAAAGGACAGAGAAGAATATAAGGAAATGAGTCTGGGAAGTAGTATACAAGAAATAGCATGGTTTAAAAACTATGGCTTGTTCTTTAGAGCTGTAGTCACTAACCTTATGTGATTACTTAAATTTAACTTAATTAAAGTAAAATAAAATTTAAAACTATGAATTGTAGTCATATTAATCACATTTTAAGTACTCAAAGCCACATGTGACTAATGAGTACTCTATTGGACAAAACAGAAAACATTGCCATCATCACAGAAAACATTTTCATTAGAACAGTGCTATTCTTGGTACTGACATTGTATTATTCTAGATTGTCCTGAGAAATAGAATCAATAAAAGGATGGATGGATAGATAGATAATAGATAGATATATATTGATTTATTATAAAAAATTGGCTCATGAAGTTATTAAAACTAAGCAGTCCCAAGAATGCAGTCAGAGGGTTAGAGACCCAGGAGAATTGAGGGTGAAATTCCAGTCTGAGTCCAAAGGCCTATGAACCAGGAGAGCTGATGACAGAAGTTGTAATTCACGTCAGAGTGTGAAGGCAGGAGTAGGCTAGTGGCCCAATTTGAAGACAGTCAGGCAGAGAAAGAGAGATAATCTGGACTCCCAGAGAGCCATTTTCATTATTCAGTCTGCTGATTAACATGTTAACCTCAGCCAGAAACACCTGTTTCCAGACATCCCAGAAATAGCATCTCACTAAAGTGTGTCCCAGGGAAGATGACATATAAAATTCATCACCATACTTTCATTTGGTAAGTATCATATTGCCATTCACCATCACTACCATGATATTTTCATAATTTTAGGTTTAAATTCTAGATATTAAAATTTATAGAAATAAGGTTTACCTCTCAGATATACCAAAGTCCTGCTTAGTGTATTTTATTTTTTTACAGATATATCTGCCTCTTTCTCATAGAATTGGTAGTAAAACCCTCTATTCTCATGGTGATGGTGTTCGGGGTGGGGGAAGAATCTTGTTACCCAAAGTATTGTCTTATGCTATGGATATATTAAGATAGCCAATGATGAGTAGTTATTTGTCTAAACTCTTTGGTTGCAAGTGCCTTAAATGCAAATCAAATTAGCTTAAGCAAGGACAAACAGACAAAAACCAAATATTAGTTCATTTAACTTAAATGTCCACATTTGGGGGTTACTTCAGCCTACTTCAATCCATAGGGCTTAAGTGATATCATTAGATTGTGTCTTGTTCCTTCTAACTCTGAACTCTTATTTTCTTTAGATTTGTTCAAACTTAAGCTGGTTCTCCACACAGAGGTTAAGAACAGTCAACACATTTCTAGCCTTACACCATAATTATATGCAGGGTTCCAGAGAAAGAGAAGAGCTTTTTCTTCACAACTCTGTAGAGTCTTGTAATGGCTTAGAAACAGCCTCTTTGATTATCACATGTCCATTCTCCAGTATCTGACTCTGCCTGAGTGGCCAGTGACAGCAAAGGTGTGGCTGTGTGACTAAAAGTGAGGTATCCCTTTCCACATTGAGTGCTTGGGGTGGGGTCCTTACAATATCTTGAGAAAAATAATTTTCTGAGACTGACACAGGAGGATGGATGATGTTTATTTGCATGGAATTACATCCCTTGGTTTCTAAAGTCCCATTTCCCTTCATCCAGTCCTGGAAGATGTACAGCTTGCGATTTAATAGAGCTAGAAGCAAAGCCAGTGTCCAGAGTTCCTGTTCCATAGTGTAGCTGGGTCCAGTGTAGCATCAAGCTGGTTACAGTCCATTGTATGGGCTCCACATGGCCTTGGGCCATGTGGGTGAATGCAGGGGAGCCAAGAGAGTAAGCCCCCTGCAATGAGAGTTCTCAAAGTCCCGAAAATACAAGAAGAGCACAAGAGGATGAACTCCTTTATTTAGGAGATTAAATATCTCACATCTTCCCTTGCTGGCAGTGGCCATGATATTTTCACACTCTACTGGACAAAACTTATAAAAATAAGACAGGCCAAGGACCTGTTTCTAGGAGTGGCTGAGACAAGTACCCTACGTCACCCAGACTATACTGAGCATGTGTCTATTCTTCTCCTGTCCAGTCCCTTTTCCCAGCGGTCTGCGGGGAATAGACCGGTGACCACTGCGGAAGCTGTCCAGGTGACATGTCCATAGTATTTGGCCTTCCTTTTGCTCCCTTCCAGTTATTAATAACTAGGTTAAATTACAGTGGTGTCAAAACTACCCACCATATGGGGAGGGTATCATTTCTAAAGTGGAGAAAGAAAACTTAACAGTAGTCCACTATAGAATACAATAAAATTATAGGATGTGATGCAAGAAACATTTACCCTGACAAAAATATTATTTTGTTACCTGTGATAATTAGATGAAGTATCAAATGACAGTCTGGAGCACTTCACACTCTACACAGTAGGATGTTAATAAATATTTATGAAACAAATAAAAATATTGCAGTAATAAAGTTCTCACTACTGGAAACATTTAGAAGAGGATAATCCTCAGATTTTATGGAGCCAAAAGATTACTTCTCTGCTTTTCTATGATAGCTCATAATACTGTGTATCTGAGTGTCATATCAGCTCTTGAAAATTAACAACAGTTTAATGCTGATTAACTCCCAGCTTTTCTCCCCTATAGTTTCCATATACTTTTTTCAGACTTGCTTAGAGTCACGATTGTGGGTATTGCATGCGTACTTAGCTGTTTTCTCCCATGTACCACCCTGCACTTGTCACTATTAAACTTCATACTGTTTTTGATGGATGACTTCTCTAATTTGTCAAGGTTATTTTAAATTCTAGTTTAGGCTTTGAAGATCAGAACAATTTGTCTCAACTCAGTATCACACTGGGTGTGCTCTTAATTCTATTTTCTAAGTTTTTATAACACACACACATACACACACACACACACACACACACACACACACACACACATACACGTCATGTGAATTCCAGTCATGTCCTGTACTAGTACACTATTTGGTACTACAGAAGAGTTGATTATTTTTTAGGACTTGAACAGCAATTTAGAGGTAGGTGGAATAGAGCTAGCTTGCAAGCTCTCTATATTGTGTAGGATTGCTTGTAGAAAAAAAAATATTCAGTGCAGGAAGACAGGCAGATATATACTATGTTTATGGAGTTATATATACAAGAGTGTAGGATGACCAGGATTCTGAAACCTAGTGTCAGGAAAGAGGAAATTCAGAGTTAGAGACCCAAAGAGAAGTTATGAGTTCTGTTCTTAACATGGAAATTTGAGAATGCAATGCTTAGAAAAATGTTCCAAATTCAAGACAATAGTGTAAGAACTTGATAATGCACCAAATACATTTTACTTATGGGTTTCTAGTTTGCTTCTTGCTCAGATTAAATACATTTTTTAATTTAAATTTTACTTATTTATTTATTTACTAGAGGCCCAGTGCACAAAATTCGTGCACTCCGGGGGTGGGGGGTCCTTCAGCGTGGCCTGTGCCCTCTCGCAGTCCTGGCTCCTTACAGCTTGGCTTGCTGCTCCTTAGCACTGCCATGGAGGCAGGAGAGGCTCCCACCACCACCTCTACACTCAGTAGCCATGAGCCCGGCTTCTGGCTGAGCTGCGCTCCCCCTGTGGGAACGCACTGACCACCAGGGGACAGCTCCTGTGCTGAGCGTCTGCCCCCTGGTGGTCAGTGAGCATCATAGCAACCAGTCTTTCTGGTCTTAATTGTGGCTTAGGTTTTTATTACATGGATGTATTTATTTACTTATTTAGCATTCTGATGATCCTGAACTTTCAGGCGGAGGTATTAGGTACCACTTACCCAGAGTGTAGAAAACAGGGTTTGAGATCAGGAAATTCTAGATCCATGCTTATATTTTTCTTATGGTTATGTAATTTTGTTCTGTGTTTGAGCTAAATGTATACAGATTATTTTAACCAAACACCTTCATAGAATAAAATTATTCAATATATTACAAATGACACCAAAAGAGATCCATGATGTTTCTAAAGTCACAGAGCTTTTTAAATAGAAATAAAAATAATAGTACACAATGTTTCTTGTTGCAAAGCCAAATGTTAAAGATGGCCTATTTCCACAGCAGCTTTGTTACAGTCTTATCAGATATTGTTTGCTCACTGAATGGTTTTTGTAAAAATGGTAGATTAGCTATCTCCAAAAATGTCTCTATCATGTGAAATCCACTGGAAATTAGAAAAGCCCATGGGGAATATACAAATACATTTAAAAAAATGTATCAGTATAAAAATGTCCCACTTATGATAATCAAGTTTATATTATTGGTGATCATAGCAACTAGTGTGTAAGAATTAAGTCATCTAGAACTCCACTAGATATCAGTTTTTCAGTAGAGTTATGGAGGTAGGGGTAAATATCTAATACTTATTGGCATACTTTAAAAGATATATTTTTTATTGATTTTAGAGAGAGAGGAAGGGAGAGAGAGGCAGAAACATTGATGAGAGACTTCTATCAGGTGCCTTCCGCATGCCCCCTACTGGGGATCGAGCTTCAACCCAGGCATGTACCCTGATCAGGAATCAAACTGCTTAACCCTTGGTTCATGGATCAATGTTCAACTACTGAACAGCAGTGGCGCATCAGCATACTATTTTTATGTGAGATGCTTTTATAGTACTGCATATAATTCTTGACAACACTATAAAATATATCAAAGATGACTACTATTTTAGTACAAATGAAAAACCTGAGTTCAGGAAGTTTAGATATCTTGATCTAGTTATAAAGGCAGTAAATGCTAAGTCAATTGGACTTTAGAACTTGGGTATCTCCATTACTGTTTTTATTTCTCATCAAACACAAGCAAAGAGAGATATAAGATTATTACTACAAAATGTGATTTGTTCCATGTACACAGATTCCGCAATGTGGAAGTCCTTCCGGGAAAGAATTCAGTACCATGATCATATCTACATACCAAAAATTAAAAAAGAAAACTTGAGACCTGGTGGAAAATAAGAAAGAAATGGGAAAGTGCAGAAGTTGTTGGAACATCAAAATGATATTTTGCCTCAGCATGCATTAGGATATCTGGTTATCTATTCCATGAAGTGAAAACCAGCATTATTTTTAAAGATTTCTTAGCTGTCTCTAAAGACTTCCCAAGAAAAAACTTTCCACAGGTTTTTTCATGCAAAGGGTTTCTGTACTTAAAACATATTTACAGAAATGGCATTATCAAATATCATTTGAAAATGTCAGTGCCTTTCCTTAGGCACACAAGGTTTCTATATTTTTTATTTTCCCACTTGAGCTCCTATTATACCTATGGTACATATTATCCTTCTAACTTATTTCCATGCTTTCAGTACTGGCCTGCTTTCCCAAAACCCTAGAGGGATTGCATTCTTACCACACATTCCACTTTGCTTAATTTGAAAAGAAAAAATGTTTTACTCTACATCTTTGGACCTTCTGAAACATCATTTAATAACAAAAACTTTTGTCTTAAATAATTATGTAAACAATTTTCACAAAACATATTCAACCAAAAAATCCTAATTTGATGGTTCTAATCAATTTTTTCTTCATGAAAGTGGTCACCTTTGCTTGTTTGTTTAACATGACTAAAAACTGTATCAGAATCAGGATAACTTGGTATCTAAAACCAGAATTATTTGTATCTATTTAAATATGAACTAATATTTTTTCCAGGTCTACATAATTCTGATCACATCATTCCCTAGATTCTGGGATACACTGATTTAAATGAGAGTGAATTTTGCTCACAGCTACCATGTGTTTTGGAAGAAACAGCCCGCAGCTAAAGTTGCCTTTTCTGCTGGCTTTACATATAGGAGGAATTGTAGGATTGTAGATGGTTTTTAGCAACCAAACTTAACAACAGCTTGTATTATAAAAGTTTGTGTTTTTAAAGAGAACTAATAAATACTACTTTTTGTCACCACCTGGGTTCTGAAAATTTTGATAAGTGAGGTATAGAATAAGGAATTGGAGGCCAAAATATTAGCCTTAAAGCTGGTAAATGATAAACTGGAGCATTTATGTTAGTAGACAGTCAATGGGGGCCTGCTAATTGAACCCCAGATTTTGATAGATTATCCACACTATCAATTGAATTGCACTATCAGGGGCAAGTCCTCTCCAAGCAGGACATGGGGTGGAGGTCAGGGGGAGGGGGAGAAGTCAGCCTAAATTAAACATGTGACACAAAAAACAAAATCCTCACCAAAAATGGAATGTCTTTGCCCTGTGAGTATTTCACTTCCAAAATGAAAAAGAGATGAGCTAACTTCATCAAAATCATTATTCCAAAAATGTCCAACAGATAGTCATGGCATCTCCTTTGAGATGGAGAGACCTTAGGAATTTCACAGTGATTGAGGCCCCTTCACAGGAAGGAAACTTTAGGAAAGAGAGTATCGTTACTAATGTCATTACTTCAATATGCCACAGGTTTTCTTAGGTTTTATTGTTGTTCTTTTCCTTAACTGTGTGTCACCTTTATTCCATAGCCAAGCAGAGTTCTGGTGATCGCCCTTTGGGAGAAGGTGGACCGGACTTTGGGGCAGTTCTGCCTCCACCTACACAATGCCAGGCTCTCGGTCACAGCCACTGTACTTCTGTTATCCACCTGGAACCACTGAATTACACAAATAGATAAAAGCACATTCATTAACTCAACTGCAAGTCTTCACTATACTAAGGGTAAATAGCCATTCCCTGTTCTAGTTCCCACTGCAAATAATGTATATTCACTTAATCCAATATAGTCCATCTAAACCCCACAATAAAATTGAAGGCAATGTACTCCAAGAACAAAATAAATAGACACTGCAACAAAATGCCAGCAACAAAGAGCTGATTCAAATGTGAATATGATCTCCCCCCCATCATGAATTTCCAAAGGCAAATTAAAATTACTAAGGTTAAATCCTCTCACAGATTTAAATTCTAAAATGTTAAAACTCATAGAAATTGAAATGCAAATGGAATTCTCTTTGTCCTTACAACACTATATTTCAAACAAATTAATAGGAAATGTCATCCTCCCCAACTTTATGTTCTGTTCAATCTCAGACTGATGGATGTTGATGTCTGAGCTTTGTTGCTTCAGTAGCTACAGCTAGAAAGCCCTCTCATGGAAACGGGTGTGGTTCGTTAGAGCCTTTGGGTTTGCACTTCCTAATGCCAAGTCTGTGCTGTGCCTCACTTCTTATAGAGTCCAAGAGCTAACAGTGCAGCGCTGGCCAGTATGGCTCAGTTGGTTGGTACATCATTCCAAACACCAAAATATGGTGGAGCTGGATTCCGGGTCAGGGCACATAGCCAGGATCCAGGTTCAATCCCTGGTCAGGGCTTGTGGGAAGGCAACTCATCAATGTTTCTCTCTCACATCAATATTTCTCTTTCTCTTTCTCTTCTTCCTCTCTTTAAAAATCAAGATTTTTTTAAAAGTTAAAAATGCACATAATATTTCACAACACAGGACCCAAGCCTACCCAAAGTGGAGGTCTCTCTTCCACATCTAGGACATAAAGTTTAGCCCTGGCAAAAATTTATTTCCAGAATTTGTTTTTCATCCGGTAAGAAACCATATTGGAGGTTGGGTGTTAAGAGAGTCAAGGAGAGAAGATGTAGTAAATCTTGAATTTAGTCTTGCTGGAATGTCCTGGAAATTGCTCATTCTGTTCTATGTCTCCAAAATCTTTTGATTTAAAACTCATTCCCATCAAGTGATTAATCAAGGAGCTGTGATCACCATATTCACTGACATTTCCCCTCCTAGCCTTATGCTTCTGGCATTCCAATACTGACTTGAATACAGGTTCCATCTGGTAACATAGAGACCACAATAGCATTTAAACAGGTATTTTCATTTCTGAGTAATTTCCACTGCTTCTGACAGGGCACTCTACTACCCTAGACCTAAGAAACTTGCTTCCTACAAAGTGTTTACCCACCCACTTCAGTTTCAGCTAAACAGCCTCTGCCTCTGAAGCTGCTGTTCATGTTTCTGAAACCCAGCCCATAAGGTACTCATAGAAATCAACCCATGAAGCATAGTCTTTCCTTGTTTTAATTTACAAACTTTAAATAGCATTTCATTGTTGCTGCATTTTCTGCAGTACTGCAATAAGTGTCTGGTATTTTGTTTCTAATTTGGCTTAAGTGTTTTTCCGTTATCCCATTTTATTCTTCAATTCTAGAAGACTACAGTGAAATAGATAACACTATTCAGTGCTTCCTTTCTTAGTCTGGAACTCAGTTTGAAGCTAGAACCTCCCTAGAGCTTCTAGCACACGTAGAACTGATGCATAGTGTTAAAGTAGAAAATACTGCTCGGCCAACCGGCGATAGCTAAATGGCCTGTGAAGACACTCTTTTCCCTATAGTTGTATATTTGCCTCAGCTGTGCCTGCTTACTAAGGCCTCTGTGATTTGCCAGCATCTGCCAAGACATCTGCTAAAGCTCTGGCTGCCAACATATTTACTCAGTGTAGTTCAAGATCAAGCTGTATCAGGCTGTATCCTAAAGTCCCCCACATTTGGCCAAGACCACCCATGCTTCCGCCGGAGGCCATGTGGCCCATGCCTCTGTTGCTAATCCTCCTTGCAGCTGTCATCTGCCAAGGCAGCCTGTATACTAAAGCCTCTAACTTCTGTGGTCAGACCACAGAAGTTAAAATCCAATAGCACCGCTCACAGTAAACACTCTCTAGCCCCAATATAAGCCCCTCAGCACAATGACATCAAAATGCCTTAGAGCACAAGGCTCAAAGCCACATGTTCTAGCTCCATCAAAACCTCCCCTTGTTTTTAAAATATTTCCCCCAAAATGTTCATGTTTTGTTTTGTATTTTAGTGTTTCTTATCGCTAAAGCTATTTCAGAGTATTTGAAGGGTGCAATATTTATCACTCTTCTTTTTCAGCTTGATTCTAAATTATTCTTCTTATTTTTATTTATTCCATTTCTTTTGTATTTGTTCTAATTATTATTAATTTATTTATACTATTTATTTTAGATTATTTATTGAGAAATAAATAGCCTTGTAGAACATTTGGAAGTAAAGTATCAACCTCAATACACATTAGCATAAGACATAAGTAGAAGGCAGTTGCCTGGTTAGGAAGTGTGTGTGTTCATGTGTGTGTTCATGAATGTGTACAGAGGAGGATATGATGAGCTAATACTTAGTACATGGAAAAGCAGAACCTTGAAGGCATCTCTATCTAAAATGAAAAAGAAAAGTTTGAGATAGTTAAGCATGTCCAATTTATTCTCCCCAAATCCCACTGGGTGGAGGGAATAAAGGGTGGAAAATGCCAGGAGTGTTACAATGATTGAGATCTGCCAACAGCAAGGGAACATTTGGGATATAGTAGAAGTATACCATCTTAAAAACAAAGAAGCTAAAAACTATTTTTCTGAATGTAGACATATTTTCCCCAAAAAAAGTACCTATGTAATGGTTAATAATCTCCCATGCTGGCCCATTTTAAGTTAAAAAAAAAAAATGTACCTGAAGCACAATAGGGTATACCATTGAAAGTGCCAGACAATCTGTCACATACAACAATCTTATTTAAAGGTAATGCATTGTAAAGTGCTTTGGATGCCACAATATTAATTTTTTCCTTACTGTGGCTCTAACATTCCAGTGGGGCTGCTAGTGACTAACTATTCATAACACCTATGCCCTAGGGCTGGTTCTCTTATAAATGAGATGCAAAGTGGAAGGAGAGCAGTGCAGGGGAGAGGAGTTGAGACTCATGTGCTAATTCTGAGGGAATGATGAGTCAAAGGAATGGAGAATAACTTGAGCAGGGAGGGTAGGGTTATCATGGAAGGGAATAAATATAGTGGATTGTGGAGTGCAGGTCATACTGGTTTCTTTCATCCTTGCCCACACCCAAGATTTCCTATTTCCTCTTTCTAAACTTTCTCTTAATAGATCACAGTGGGGGTTGGGAGAGAGAGAGGAGAGTCAGGAGCATCTTAATATTATTAACACATTGCTGACCAGTAGTTTTATTCCTAGCTTTACCCAGTGGCCAGACAAGTTTCTATTAAACGAGTAAAAAAAAATGTTTTACATAAATGTTAAAGTCATGCTTTAAAATTACTAGTATATACTAGAGGCCTGGTGCATGAATTCATGCACCGGTGGGGTCCCTGAGCCAGCCTGCGGGATCTGGCAGAAATCGGCTCTCTGACATCCCCCAAGGGGTCCCAGATTGTGAGAGGGCACAGGTCAGGCCGAGGGACCCCACAGTGCACCCTCAGGGCTAGGAGAGACGCGGGAGTTTGGCCAGCTTGGGAAGGACTGTGGGAGTGCACCAGGGCATGTCTGGCCCCTCTCACTCAGTCCCAATAGGCCAGACCCCAGCAGCAAGCTAACCTACAGGTCAGAGCATCTGCCCCCTGGAGGTCAGTGCATGTCATAGTGAGTGGTTGAGAGGCCTTAGCATATCATTAGCATATTACACTTTGATTGGTTGAACAGACAACCACACAACCAACACTTAGCATATTAGGCTTTTATTATATAGGATATAGTGTCCCAAAAAACATATACTCAATTAAACAGCTGATAGCTAAACTTAAAAATGAAATGCATTTTAGTAAACACTGCCTTTATAATTATTCAAAGTGTTTTGTATACATTTGAGGGGGAGGCACCCTATATATACCAAAGAATACCATTTCAGACCGTTTCAAAGGGGGAATTTTGCAACAGCAATTATAGATATTATATGGTAACATTGCAACAGCTTTTACGATTTGTGTGGTATTTTGTAAATTAGATTAGTGCATGCTATATTTATACACACACACACACACACACACACACACTAGTAGCCCTGCAGACAAATCCATGTGCCAGTAGCTCTCTGCAGCCCTCCTGTAGCTCTCTGCTTGCTGCCCCACCCTCCTGTAGCTCCTCCCACCCCCCCTCCACCCTCCCCCTATAGCTTGCTGCCCTGCCCCCTCCTGTAGCTTTTCACCGCCCACTAGTAGTTTGCTGCTCCACCCTCCTGCAGATCCATGATCTGGTCATTATGCTGTTAGTTGTTATGCCTCAAGGCATAATGGATAATTAGCATATTCCTTTCTTATTATATAGGATAAGATTTTATTGTCTAAAGTTTTATATATATATATATATATATATATATATATATATATATATATATATCCAAAAACTTTGTCATTCAGATTCAGAGTTTTTTAAATTTTTATCTAACTATAACTTTGTAAGATGTCTTAATTAAAATGCATTTTAATGCATTCACCAAAGCATCTTTAATTACAAGTGTTTTCCATAAATGCAAGCCCAAGTCTGTTTCATTATTTTGTCATACAGACATCTCTGAAAAGAAAATCTTTCAATATCATCTTAAAGAGATTTTATTATGTACTAGAGGCCAGGTGCACGAAATTCATGCCCGAGGGAGGGGGTGTCCCTCAGCCCAGCCTGCACCCTCTCCAATCTGGGACACCTCGAGGGATGTCCAACTGACTGGTGGGATAGGGCCTCAATGGGCAGTCGGACATCCCTCTCACAATACAGGACTGCTGGCTCCCAACTGCTTGCATGACTGCCTGGCAGATTGCCCCTAGTTGCTTCTGCCTGCCAGCCTGATCACCCCCTAACCACTCCCCTGCTAGCCTGATTGATGCCTAACTGCTCCCCTGCCAGCCCAATTGCCCCTAACTGCCCTCCTCTGCCAGCCTGGTCACCCTAATGCCCTCCCCTGCTCGCCCGGTAACTCCTAACTGCCCTTCGCTGCAGGCCTGGCCCCCCTCAACTGTCCTCCCCTGCAGGTCTGGGTCCCCCCACAACTGTTCTACCATGCAGTTCTGTTCTTCCCCAACTTCTCTCCCCTGAAGGCCTGTTCTCCCCCAACTGCCCTTTCCTGCAAGCCTGGTCCCCTCCAACTGCCCTCCCCAGCAGGTCTGGGTCCCCCCACAACTGCTCTACCTTGCAGGTCTTTTCCTCCCCAACTACCCTCTCTTGCAGGCCTGGGTCCCCCCACAACTGCCTTCACTTGCAGTCCTGGTCCCTCCCAACTGCCCTCTTCTGCTGGCCTTATTGCACACAACTGCCCTCCCCTGCCAGCCATCTTGTGGCAGCCATCTTGTGTCCACATGGGGGCAGCCATCTTTAACCATATGGGGGTGGCCATCTTGTGTGTTGGAGTGATGGTCAATTTGCATATTACTCTTTTATTAGATATGATAATCAATGCATGACACCTTAAATTTATTAAAAACCAAACAAAATTTAAAAGATATGCATTGATTTTTTATTTTGGTTTTGGAATTGAATAGCTAGTTTAACATTGAGTACACCCTGCCAATCTCCACTGAATACAGGACATAGAAAAATACATAATTAATGATAGAGAAACCTAGATACAGAAATCTATCCATAGATAGCATGCTTTTCAGAAATTATGATAAAATAGTTTGTTTTGTTTTATTTGAGGTTTACTTGCAATAAGCAGGAATACACTCACATTTTCTGACTTAAAATACATGTTGTTTATCTATAGTAATAAAAGTAAAATATGCTAATTAGACCAGACAACCTTCTGGATGAAGCTGGGGTTGCAAAGAAGCCTGGGTCCCGGGTGCCAGAGGGAAGCTGGTGCCGGCAGCTAGGGGAAGGAAGGCCTATTCTTGCACAAATTTTGTGCATCAGTCCTCTAGTATTCAAATAAAATTAAACATAATTATAAGTATGCTCATCTTGAAAGAATATATCAGAATTTGCACTACTCATTCTTGCAAGCATACATGCTCAAATACCTTCGCCCCTCCCACCCTGCACACATGCCATACCCCAAATGGAAAAAGTTATTTCATTAGAATGATAATAACTTAAAAATATTATATGAACTGTTTTGCTGAAACTTGAATTTATCTTTCTTTCTTTCTTTGCTTTTTTCTTATTGTCTAAAGTTTTACATATGTCTCCTTTTTCCCCGATTGCCCCCTGCCCCCCAGCCAGTTCCACCCGGGCAAGCCCCCACTGCCCCAGTGTCTGTGTCCATTGGTTATGCTAATACTAGAGCCCCGATGTATGGAATTTGTGCAAGGGGCTCGGCCCTCGCAGCCCAGCTGCCTCAGCCCTCGCAGCCCCAGCTTCGTCCAGAAGGTTGTCCAGACGGCCATTCTGCCATTCAGTCTAATTAGCATATAAGCTCTTTATTATATAGGATGCATGCATACTAGTCCTTTGGTTGCTCTTTAACCCCCCACCTCCCCTGCCATTTGTCTCTGGATCTATTTTTGTTCATCAGTTTATGTTGATCATTATACCTAACTTATGAATGAGATAATGTGATATTTATCTTTCTCAGATTGGCTTACCGTATTTCACTTAGCATAATAAATATTTTTTTTATTTATTTCATAGAGGAAGTGAGAGGGAGAGATAGAAACATTGATGATGAGAGAGAATTATTGCTCAGATGCCTCCTACATGCTCCACACTGAGGATTGAGCCTGCAACTCATGCATGTGCTCTGACTGGGAATTGAACTGGTTTATAGGTCAGTATTCAACCATTGAGCATGCTGGCCAGGCACAATGTGTTTTGTGTTTTTTTTCCTTCTTAATGTTCCCATTTTTGTATTCAAATTTATTTCGATACAGCTGCCATTAAGCCTTGACTTCATGTTATAAGCTCTGGAATAGGGGAAAAATGGTTTTCTTTAAATTGTTAATCTTTAATCATCATTATGCTTATTTCAAAGTTGTAACATTTCACAGCAAATGACTGTCCAGAGAGCTTTTCCAATTTTCAATTTGTTTAATCAGAAATTTCTTTAACATTTATTTTCCCAATTATTCTTTTTGAAATTAAAGAACTATACAATTGTATCTTAATTTCTTTAAAATAGCATTTAAGGCATTTGTAACAATTTTTAAACATTTCCTACATTCTTACTCAGCAGTTTATTAAAGTTACCAAAGCTTAAGTTATTTTCTTTCCTGCTTCCTTTAGCTGTGATAATGTGGCGGGATAGTAAGATGCTAGAAAAAATTCTGGGCAAGTAGAACAGGGAAACTGAGACAAGATCATTTAAAAAAGGTCAAAGAGTTTTGGCAGCTTGCAGTCAGCCTTTGAATCGCAATACCTTCTCTTCCCCAACCAAGACACTTGAAAGCAAATGGTTTATACCTCTCCTCCCAAATCAGAGAATACATAGCTTAAATCACCCTGGCCTGGGAAAATAGAGAACAAAGACCCATTTAATACATTTGCACCAGCTAAACCCAAGGACAAATGAAGTCTGGGGGACAAATAACAAAAACACCGAAAGCATTTGGATGGTATCCCCCTGGAGGACGGAATGTTAGGCAGGGAAGATAGCCTCTAAGGCATGAGGGGAAAGGGAGAAAAATAAAAAATATGGGAGATTATTTCACCCACTGACCAAAGAAATGAGCAGTCTTGGGATTTGCCAAGATAAAATCACCAGATGTTCTCATAAATTCTGAGAAAAGCTTTAACAATGTGAAAAAGGGACCTTGAAATCTAGTCTTTCTGGCAGAGGAACCTTGAAACACCAAAGAGGGAAAAGTATAAAACCCTTGAACCCCACCAGGTGGGGCACTCAGGCCAGCTGAGTTGCCTGCTTGTGATGTCTGACAAGGATATTCTTAATAAATTTGCTTGTTTTCTTTCCTTAATAAATTGGCTTTCTTTGCTCCAACATATTACTGTATTTAAGTACATATATTATATATACATTTTTATATTTGTATATACTAGTATGTGTATACATACATATATATATGTATATATATATTTAATTATTTCTTATTGCTATATTGCCCGTTCTTCTTTATTGTGTGCACTCTAAAAAAAGCTTTTAAGTGCTTTCTTTCTCCCTCCTCCCATGATGTTATATAGTATTTCCCTTGTTTCATCATTAGCTTCTGCATATGCTCTTTAATTGTTGTTTCACTTTTCTTTCACAATTGCTCCATATTAGTATGCTTCTATTACAAAGTTTATTTGTTAACATCATGTGCCTGATATTTTTGTTAGGTCTCATTAGAGAAACTAGAGAATTGCATTAAACTGAAATAATATATTAATGGAGATAAATTATGAATATATTTTAGTTAAAATATTGTTTACTGGTAGCTTTATTTAGAGGCAAGTGTTTAGGAAATTTTGGGCAAGATAAGAAAAAATTAAGTAAAAATAGCCTCCTCTGAAACTTATTGTGTTTTTGGTAGCTGGGTTAAATATGATTAAATTAGTGACTGAGAACTGGACAACTGAAATACCTCAGAGTCCAGAATTTTGCATGGACTATCTAAAAAGAAAGCAAAAAACATTTATATTTTCTAATTATTTGTTTTTAAAAAATTCACATTGACTTTGGAAAACTAGAGAACTTTTAAAATTCCTACCTGTAATAGCATACTAGAAATAACATACTGCATGTTTTTAACTTAATAATTTTAGTTCCAGTCATTAAAACACTCAATGAATCTACTTTTTAGTATTTCTCTTGTTTCAGTGAATTTATACAACTCAAACAAGCTTCATCTTTTTTCTGTCTCTCTCCCTAATTAAGTTCTCAACCACATCAGCATCTCTGTTTCCATGGAAAACACCCATGGTGCCAAAACAAGCCAAAGGAAAATCATTTGGGCAAAAAATGAAAAAGGATTCCAAGTCAAATTTATAGAAAAGATTCCTTTATTAACTTTTGGTTGAGAATATGTTTGTATATTTTCCGAAAACACCTCCAAGACCATGTGGTTTCCTGCAACAGAGAGGAATTGACAGGACTGCTCCAGTCATGAAGACAGAAGAGAAAGAGTCCAGAGATGGGAGACACTGATGACGCCTTGCCATACTAGCAGTCAGCAGCTGTGCGTCGCTGCAGGTTGCCCAGGACCAAACCAGAGAGGGTCGGACCTGCATTACTACCATTTGTCCACCATCCAGAACTGAAATATCATTGCTGACATGTACACATAAGGAACTGTTTGACATTGAAATTGGGACTCAAAAGAACTTTTGGCCCAGAAAGAAAGTCACTACAGACTGATTCATTTGCCTCTCAGCATAACCATTATTGCTTGTTTCATAAGTGTATGTCTAGTATCACATGATCTCACTCATCTAGGGGAAATAATGAACAACATAAACTGATGAACAAAAACAGACCCGGAGACAGGGAAGCATCAATCAGACTGTCAAACCTCAGAGGGAAGGTAGGGGCGGGTGGGGATAAGAGGGAAAGATCAACCAAAGGACTTGTATGCATGCCTATAAGCCTAACCAGTGGTCACGGACAACAGGAGATGTGGGGGCATGTGTGGGGAGGGGTTTGGGATGGGAATGGGGGGATGAGGACAAATATGTGATACCTTAATCAATAAAGAAATTAAAAAAATAAAAATAAAATAAAGATAACATGCATAAACCCTTGCACTGACATCAGGTTGTATTAAAAGTTGAAGCTGGACATGGTCAACTTAACTTTTAATGATAAAATTCTATTTAACTCTTGTTTTGCTTTCTGCTTGTTGCAACCTGTTTAATTTTTCCTCTAAGATTCCCTTTTTAAATTACAAACACATTTACTCTTTTTGACAACATCATTCACCAAAGAGTCCATGTTCCAATCTACATTTGCCAAGATTCCCTGTCCAGCAGTTTGGGACCATGTGACATTTTTAACCCCAGTGTCCCATTCAATGAGAAGTTAAACACAGGCATGTGTTTTCTACGCACTCCTTTTCCGTACCTTCATCATTGTGAGGCACCACGTTCCAGTTTAAAGCAAGAGCACTGACTTTACCTGAGCCAAGTCAAGGGTTTCCAAGCTCGTAAGTCAGACTCATAATTGTTATTTATTAAAGTAAACGGATGAAAAGCAAACTCATCAATGGAAAATGATGCATGGGGTAAAGTCTGTTGAAAACTAGGTGTAAGTATCCAAAAGCTGTTTCCCAGGACAGCAGCACAGGACATGGTCAGTTTCTCCAGGAACAAGATGAGGAACCATGTATGAAGTATTGCCTGCCAGTGAAGTCACCCGAGCCTAAGATTCCAGGGTCTTTATTGGGGAGACACACGTAGGTACATAATGCCTGCTTCTCTGACCAGTTACTCAAACTTTTGACACCCAAGAGAACTGTAGATTCATAAATCACAATTCACCATAAATTTGCATGTACTTTCTAGACAGACTGATACAACATGGTTCATGCAAAAACACTTTTATCAGTAAGAATCCACATATTTTAACTACTTTTATTGACATATACTTCACACACCAACGATTCACCTATTTAAAATGCATAATTCCTGGTTTTATTCTGTTCATAGATATGTGCAACCATCATCACAATTTTAGAACATTTAGTGAATTTCGTCACTTCAAAAAGAAATCCTAGATTTGTGGTTTCTACTTCTTGTGTAAAGAACTTGGAAGTCAACACTCTGGCCTAACAACAGGCAAAAAAACTGAGAAGACTGAAACATTAGCAACTCTTCTCAGACCCACAAGAGAGGAGAAGACATAGGGCAAACCGTTGCCCCCAAGTTTAGAGAAACAGAGGCAAGTGAACATAGGGAGCCGCAGCTTACCTGAAACAGACACTTACAAGCAAAATCCCCTGTGGGAAAAGGTGCTGGGGTAGAAGTACTTGAACTGTTATTGACAAATTGCTGGAGGCTCAGTATGTTTAACTCCAAGTGTTAAAAACTCCAATGGGACCCTGCCCCCACCATAGTGGGGCTCCACAATACTGTTAGATTTACTTTCAGGAGCTTCATCAGATTCCTACAGTAAATATCAGAGAAAAAATCCCCTGCTTCCAGCAGGGGGAGGGGCAAAGGAACCATTGTGAATGCTGGCAGAGCACTTTAGTCTCCTTCACAAGGCCTGTCCTCCAAGGCAATCAGTTAACCAAAGCGTAAGCTGCTGGGGTATTACTGACCTGAGGAAGATAAATGCCCAACTCCAGCTCACTCTATCCATTCTGTTCCACCTAATCAGGAAGAACAAAACTGAGAAACACTTGGTGAAGGTCACAGTCCAGAGTCATGGGCTCACTAAAAGACTGAGACCTAATCACAGGACTATGGAATGCTTCTTCTCTCCCCACTACTCACCACCACATTACTAAAGGCCTAGTCACAGCAGTTTCCCTTATCAAGTATACCATGTCCAGCTATCGAGAAAAAAATCACAAGGCATACCAAAAGGCGAAACAAACAAACAAACAACAAAAGCACAACAACAAAGCAATCTGAAGAGACAGAGCAAGCAGGGAGGTTGGAATTATCAGATCAGAAATTAAAAACAACTATGACTAATATGCTGAGTTCTCTAATGGATAAAATAGCATAAAAGAACAGGCGGGCAATGTGCAAAGAGTGAAAAATGTTAAGAAAGAACCAAAGAGAAATGCTAGAAAGGTTAAAAGAAAAGACACACACACACACACACACACACACACACACACACAAACACTTTAACAGAAATTAAGAATGCCTTGATGGGCTTAT
This sequence comes from Corynorhinus townsendii, assembly GCA_026230045.1. Lineage (NCBI taxonomy): Eukaryota > Metazoa > Chordata > Mammalia > Chiroptera > Vespertilionidae > Corynorhinus > Corynorhinus townsendii. The sequence goes on from JAPDVU010000002.1 coordinate 91,822,131, forward strand.
CAGTAGACTGGACACAGCTAAGGAAAGATTCTCTAAATTGAGGACCTATCAATTAAAACCTCCAAAACTAAAAAGCAAAGAGAACGAAGACTGAAAAAAATTAAAGAGCAGAATATCCAAGGACTGTGGGACTACAAAAAGTGTGACATTGTATAATGGGAATTTCCAAAGGAGAAGGGAAAAGGAAGTGAAAGTATATGTGAAACAATAATAAATGATAATTTTCCCAAAGTATTGTCAGATACCAAACCAAAGATACAAGAACTTCAGAGAACACCAAGCTGAATAAATGTACCCCACAAAAAACAAACAAACAAAAAAAAACTTCACCTAGGCATGTCATCTTCAATTACAGAAAATCAAAGAATAAAGAAAAAATCCCAAAAGAAGCCAGAGTGAAAAAACAACTTACTAATGGAGGAACAAAGATAATAATTACATTGACTACTCAGAAACAATGTAATCAGAAAGAGATTGGAGTTAAATATCTAAAGTGTTGAAAGCAAAAACCACCAAAATAAAACTCTATATCCTGTGAAAAGTGAAGGAGAAATAAAAACTTTCTTAGACAAACAATAATTGAAGAAATATATTGCCAATAGACTTGTCTTCTGAGAAATTTTTAAAAGAAGTTCTTTAGAGAGAAGAAAGATAATATAGGTCATAAACTTAGATGTATATAAGGAAAGGAGTAACACTGGAAGAGTAATAAATGAAGGTAAAATAAAACCTTTAATTTTTATTTTTAATTGATACAAGAGATACATTTGTTCAAAATAATAACAATATATTAAATTATGTATGCTTATGTATATATCTTATACATATACTTCATGTATGCATAGATACATATAAATAAGTGAAATGAATGACAATGTCATAAGGAAAAACTAGAATTTTTTCTCATTATAAGATATACAACACTACATGTGAAGTGGTATATGTTCATTGAAAGTGGACTTGGATTAGTTGTAAATGTATGTTTCAAGCTCTAGAGCAACAACTGAAAAAAGAAAGTTTTAAAAACATATAGCTATGCCATGGCCAGTGTTGCTAAATGGTTATAGCATTTGCCCATGGACCAAACAGTTGCAGGTTCAATTCCTGGTCAAGGACACATACCTGGGTTGTAGGTTCACTCCCCACTTCCAGTTTGGGTGCATGTGGGAGACAACCAATGTGTTTCACATCGATGTTTCTTTCTCTCTCTCACTCTCTCCCTCCCTTCCAAATTCTTATGATAATTAATATCATAAGAAAGGAAAGTTAAATCATATGAAATGCTTGATGTAAACTACAAAGGGCAACCAAAATAGGAACAAGACTAACAAATAGAAAACAGCAAGACAAATAGTAGATATTTAATCTGACTATATCAATAATAACTTTGAGTATAAATTATCTAAAATCACCAAATAGAGATTCCAAAATGGAGGCAGAGTAAGTGGAAGAAGCTACACTGACATATTCACAGGACCAAATTGGAATTACAACTAAAATACATTAATTCAATAATTGATAAAGTAAGATGTACATACAGAAAAACCATCCTGAATAATTAACTGAAGACTAGCTGGAGAGAACCCTGATAACCAAGGAAGGAAAGTGGAGACCACATAGAGACTGGTAGGAAGTGCAGAGGCACAAAAGGTCTGGCACACCCCCACAGCAGCTGAAGCTCCAGAGGTATATGTCAGCCATGGGAGTTACCACTGCGAACTCTGGAGTCTAAGCCCCAAGCTGGGCTAACCAGTCCAGAGAACCAGAACTCAGAAAGGAACACATATAACATCTGGCTGTGAAAAGCTGTGAAAAGCAGTGGGGTTGCTGTCTGCCAGGGAAAGACAGCTGGAAATGCAGGCACCCTCTTTTAGAGACAATGTACAAAATTTCATGAGCAGTCACTCAATTTGGGCTCCCACAGAGGGAGGGAAGAGTGGACTGGAACTGTGTAAGGAGAGTCCAGAATTGGGGACTCTGGGGTTAGACCACAGAATGAAAATACCCCAGATTCCTATGCTAAGTCATTCCCTCTCGATGCGAAGGACATTTTCTCCAGTAGACATGTGCTACCCAGGTGGTTTTTGCCTGCAGGGAAAGGCAAGGCACCTTCTTGGAAAACTTGCCCCATCCTGTGGAGTTTCTCAGGCCCATTAAGAAACTGAGAGTAACAGTTAGCCTACAAGCAGAAGCAATTGTCCCACCCTGTCGGAAAAGCTCTCACTGCACCCTGTGTTTGCAAACCTGAGGCTAATCAAGCCTGAGTACATAAGACTGCAGGCAGAGGTGGGTATCTGGAGTCTTTGAGTCTTTGCCTGATCTATTGCAAGGCTATAAAAGCAGATCTTTGTGCAAATCTTGGTCCTTTACAAAGGCACCCAGTCCCAGCAGAGGGAGCCAAGAGTCGTGGATTGATGATAGCTCCAAACAGGGTACTCAGAACCAGTCAGAGTCTGTCACTGTCTTCCACTAGACATTGGGAGGTATAACAAATCTACCTAATACATAGACACAAACTCAAACAGGCAGCCAAAATGGGGAGACAAAAAACAAGCCCCAAGCGAAAGAACAAGAGAATTATCCAGAAGAAGAACTAAATGAAATGGAGATAAGAAATTTATTCACACATAGATTTAAGAATTATAATAGCAAAGATGGTCAACAGCATGAGAAATGGTATAGTAACTATGAACAATAACATAGCAGTAGCAAAGAACACTCTGGGAAGAACAGGTATATTCATTTCAACATTAGCAGATTTCAAATTCAGAATATTATCATGGATAAAGAAGGGCATTACATATTAATAAATGGGTCGATTCTTTAAGAAGACAACGATTCTTAATGTGCATGCACCTATCATCAGAGAATTAATAACATGAGGCAAAAACTGATAGAACTGCAAGGAGGAATAAATGAGTTCAGTATCATAGCTGGAGATTTTAACATCTACCTCTCAGAAATGCACAGATCCACCAGTTAAAAATTCAGTGAAACTATAGTTGATTCAGTACCATCAATCAACTACATATAATTGATGTCAATAGACTACTTAACCCGACAGCTGCAAAATACACATTTTTCTCAAACTATTCACCAAAATAGACAATTGTCTGGGCCATAAAACATACCTTAACGAATTTAAAAGCATAGAAATCATAAAATCTCTGCTTTTTGAATACAGTGAAATGAAAAAAGAAATCACTATCAGAAAGATAAAAGAATATTCCCAAAATGCATTGAGATTAAGCAATGCACTTCTAAATAGCACATGAATAAAAGAAGAAATCTCAATGGAAATGTAGAATGGTTTTAACTAATTGACAATAAAAACACAACTTACCAAAATCTGTGGGATGCAGAGAAAGCAGTGTTTAAAGGGAAATTTATAGCACTGAATGAATATATTAGAAAAATATATCTAAAATCAATAATATAAATTTCCACTTTATAAAAGTGGAAAAAATAAACAAATCAAGTCCAAAGCAAGCAGAAGAAAATAAATAATATGTAAAGCAGAAATTAATTAATTGAAAAGAGGAAATCAACAGATAGAATCAATAAAGTCAAAGTTGGTTTTTAGAAAAGATAAAATCAATGCATCTTTGTTCAGGCTAACGAAGGAAAAAGAAGAGTATACAAATTATTAATATCATATGTGAAAAAGGGAGATATCACCACAGTCACAATGGAAATGAAAAAGATAATGAAAGAAAACTATAGACAACTTTCTCCTCTGCTGCACATATTCCATAAATTTGATAACCTAGATGAAATGTATTGATTTCTTAAAAGATCCAAGCTTCCAAAACACACACAAGAAAAAATAGACAATCTGAATAGGCCTATATCTATTAAATAAATTGAATCAACAATTAAAAAGCTTCCAAAACAAAAAGCATTAGTCCTGATGGGTTCACTGATGAATTCTACCACACATTTAAGGAAGAAATTATAAGAAATCTCTACAATATTTTTCAAAGAATAGAAGCTGAGAGAATACTTCCTAACCCATTCTATGACACCAGCATTACCCTGATACCAAAACAAGATAAAGACAATACAAGAAAAGAAAACTATAGGCCAATTTCTCTCATGAACATAGTGATACCATTGGAATTTAACCCAGTTATTAATTAATTAAAAGAAAAGGAGCAGGGGGAAGGGCAAATAGTATAGGCATGCCATTTGTGCAGTTTTCCAGGAAACTATAGCTTAACACTCCCCAGGTCTTGGCCGCACAGTCTGCTGGGAGAATGGACCGAACAGGGGAAGAACAGGGACATGCTAAGTCAAGTCTAACTGACAAAGGGAAGGTACTTGTCTGTCAGTCACACCGTGGAACAGGTCATTGGCAGGAGTAGGCATGGCCACTGCAAGCAGCCATGGAAAGATTTCAGATATTTAATCTTCTAAACAAAGGAGTTCACTCTCTTGCTTTCTTGAGACTCTTGTCGCAGGGGGTATGCTCTATTGGCTCCTCTGTATGCGGCCTCATGGCCCACAGCTGTGTGGACCCCAAACAGTGAACTAATGGACTGCAACTGGTCTAATGCTAAACTGGACCCAGATCCACCATGGAACGGAAACTTTGGACACTGGCTTTGCTTCTAGCTCTATTGAGTATCCAGCTGCACATCTTCCAAGACTGAAATAAGAGAAACAGGACTTTGCACACCCAGGAATGAATTCTGCACAAATAAAGCTTTCTACCACATTCCCTCTCCCTGTGGAGGCCTCTGGTAATGATTATACCAGCAGTATCCCAAGAATCCCACTCCCACTACCAATGGAGAGAAGGCCAGCCATGCATTTCTCTAACAATAGATGCAAAAGTCTCAACAAAATATTATCAAATTAAACTCAATAATGTTTAAAGAATATTATATACCATAACCAAGTTAAATTTATATAAAGGATACAAGTATAATTCAACATTTGAAAATCAGTGAACATAATCCAGCACAGCAACAGATTTAAAAAAAAAAAATCACAAGATCGCGCTAACCGGTTTGGCTCAGTGGATAGAGCGTAGGCCTGTGGACTGAAAGGTCCCAGGTTAGATTCCTGTCAAGGGCATGTACCTTGGTTGTGGGCACATCCCCAGTAGGAAGTGTGCAGGAGGCAGCTGATGCATGTTTCTAATTCTCTATCCCTCTCCCTTCTTCTCTGTAAAAAAGCAATAAAATATATTTTTTAAAAATTAAAAGAAAAATAAATAAAAAATCACAAGATCATATCTATAGATACAAAAAAGTATTTTCCAAAATCCAGCACCTTTTGATTATTAAAATTCTCAGTAAATGAGAAATAGAGAAAAACTTTCTCAACTTGATAAAGACAATCTATAAAAACAAACAAAAAACTATAGCTAACACCATATTTGATGGTGAGAAACTCAAAGCTTACCTATTAAGACCAGCTATAAGTCAAGGATGTCTTCTCTCTACCACCCCTTTTCAACATTATATAGAAAGTCCTTGCTAATGCAACTGGACAAGAAAAGGAAATGAAAGGTACTTATATTGGTAAGGAAGACATAAAACTGTCTTTGTTTGCAGAGGACATCTGGTTATCCATGCAGAAAATCTGAAATAGTTTTTAAAAAAGTCCTGGAACTAATAATATGCAAGTCAATCTTTTCTTGCAATTAGCAATGAACAAGTAAAATTGGAAATGAAAAACACTATAAGATTTTCATGAGCAACCCAAAAATGAAACAGATAGTTATAAATCTAACAAATACATACAAGTGAGTCAAATATATGGTGACACAAGGAGACTAGACTTAGGGCAGTGAACACACAATGCAATATACAGTTGACATATCAGAGTTATACTCTTAAAACTTGCATAATCTTATTAACCAATGTCATCCCAATAAATTTAATTAAAATAAGTAAATTTAATTAAAATAAGTAAATAACCAAATACCAAGTGTTGGCAAGGGCATGAAAATATTGAAACCCTTTTACACTGTTGGTCAGAATGTAAATTGTTGTGCCTAGTATGAAAAACGTATGGAGGTTCCTCAAGAATTAAAAATGGAATTATCATATAATCCAGCAATACCACTTATGTTTACATAGCTGAATTGAAAATAGGGTTTTACAGAGACATTTGCACTCCCATGTTCATTGCAGGATTATTCATAATAGTGTAATTAGGACTACAACCTAAATATCCATTGATAGATGGATAAATAAATGAAAATTTGTATATACATATAAGTCTGTAATGTTATTCAGGCTTATAAAAGAAAGAAATCCTTCAGTATGCTACAACCTGGATGTCCTTATGCTCAGTGTAATCAGCTAATAACAGAATGGCAAATGTTGCATGATTCCACTTATATGAGATATCTAAAATAGTCAAACTCAGAAACAGATAATAAAATAATGGTTGCCAGGGACTGGAGGCAGGATAAAATGGGGAGTTGCTATTTAATGAGTATAAAGATTCAGTTACGTAGAATGAACAAATTCTAGATATTCACTGCACAGCATTTTACCTATAGTGAATAATGCTGTGTTGAATTCCTAAAATTTTGTTAAGTCCTGTCTGTTATGGCTCAATTTGGTGGGAATCATCCTGTGAATGGAAGAGTTGCCATTTTGCTCCCCAGTTTGCAAGCTGGATCCCCAATAGGTGGTGTGCAGGAGGCAGCTGATCAATGTTTCCCTCTCCTTTTTTTCTCTCTTTAAAAGTTATTTTTAAAAAAGAGGAAAAAGTTGTTAAAATAATAGATCTCCTGTTAGGAATCCTTACCATAATAATAAAAATATATAAAAAAATTACCAAAAAAATAAATCCAATAAAGGGAAAACATAAATAAAAATAAACTTAATAAAATTAAATCGAGTTTCTGAGAATTTCATATTGCCAATGAAAACTTACATCTAGTCTAAGAAGCATGTGACTATTTCAAACATAAATCATTTGATTCTTAATAATTCAAATGCCAAAAAAGGCTGGCAAATCTCTACAGACCCAAAGAGGGCATACTGCCCAATGTCCTCATCAGATATGCTAAGAATGGGAATGGAATAGGAAGAACGTCCCACAGGGTGGAGCCAGGGACCAAGGAAAGTAGATGGAGAGGTAGGGCCTCTCAAAAAAGCAGACTCAAGGCTTAATTCAGGTAAACCCTGGGTAGAGCTTCCTTAAAGACGATCTGATGTCTTATTTGGTTGTTTAGCTAGTGGTTATGTTATACAGCTGGCAAAATGTTTATTCAAGATGGATGTTTTTTTTAATATAGATGTCTCAGCAATCAAAATTTAATGTCAGCCACTTACACTAAAATCAAAAAGCTTAATGCCAAAGGGAAAATCGTTTGGGCAAAAATAAAAAGGATCCCAAATCAATTATATAGAAAAGATTCCTTTATTAACTTTTGGTCGAGAATATGTTTGTATATTTTCAGAAAACAACTCCAAGACCATGTGGATTCCTGCAACAGAGAGGATTGACAGGTCTGCTCCAACCACGAAGACAAGAGGAAAAACAGTCCAGAGATGGAAGACGCTGACAACGCCTTGCCACACGAGCAGTCAGCAGTTGTGCACTGCTGCAGGTTGCCTAGGACCAAACCAGAGAGGGTTGGACCTGCATTGCCACCATGTGCCCACCATCCAGATATCATTGCTGACATGTACACATAAGGAACTGTTTGACATTGAAAAGGGGACTCAGAACTTTTGGACATTGAAATTGGAACCAAACTTTGTTTTGTTTTGTTATTATATGTTTATTTCTCGTCTGCAGAGGCAAAATTTTTTAAAGGAAAGAAATGGGGGAAAAATAGATACAGAGGTAAAGAAGCATTGAACAGACTGTCAAACTACAGCGGGAAGGCAGGGGAGGTTGGGCGGGGACGGGGGACGTGGGGGGGGGGGCGTGTAAGAGATTAACCGAAGGACTTGTACGCATACATATAAGCATAACCAATGGATACAAGACACTGGGGAGTAGGGGAGGCTGGGTGGAGGTCAATAGGGGGAAAAAAAGGAGACATATGTACTACTATTTGTAATACTTCAAACAATAAAAAAATAAAATAAAATAAAGTAAGAAAAAAAAAAAAGCTTAATGCCAGGCACTTGCACTACATAAAGGCTCTAAATTATTGGGCTATTTATTTTATCTAATGTCTAGCACTTCTGCTGGGAAGCAAATAGAGCTCCCCAGGATAAAGCAATTTCACTTAGTCCTAACAGGAAGTTCAGAATTTCTATGGACCTGTGACTCATGTATTTGTTCATTTTTGCCTTTCTGAAGGTACTTTTGCAGCCTTTGCTCTACTGCTATAAATAACTGTATATGTTTGTGGAGAGAAGGTGAGCTGGTGCCTTGTCATTCCAGTCCATTGGTCTCTGGACCCAAAGGAACCACATTTGTACATGTGAAGAAACTGCATGGCACCACCTGAGCTTCTGTGGTGTCTTGCAGATCCCCTACTTGCTCACTCCAGATTTACTTTCCACCATTCTCCACCCCGCGTGATACAGCAAAGGCTGTACTTATGGACTTTATCAATATGGTTTTCTTTTTTGCTTGCTTACTCTGTTAAGCTAATCAAAGGCCTAGGTCAGACATTAGAGGAAGTGAGAAGAGAAAGAGAGAAATATCAGATTTATTATTCATTTCAGTTCCTCTCTGCTGGACTTAGGGTTTTGTTTTGTTTTTTTTTAATATGTGTGTTTCTCTACTAATGTCCAAAGCTCTGTCAAGCACTACACAACTATACATGTAAGAGTATTCTGATAACCATTTCCTCCCTTAACCATTCAGATCTAAGAGTACTAATTGCTTCCACTCTTCAATTTTTGACTATTGTCAGCAACAATTTGTAGTATACAAGGTCATCTATTTTCTCCAATCTTTTAGGTGAAATATTATTTACTATAGTGTTAATTTTGAACATGTATATAAAAATAACTATATTTTCCACATATTTATGGCTACTTGTATTATTCTTTGTGAAATGCTTACTTATATTGATTTCACAACCTTCTGTGTCCTCATTTGATGGAAAAAATATCAAGGAAAATGAAGTTTTCAACTAGATGTTTTCTTTCCCTTTTGTTTTGGAAGCAATAACTAGTAAAGGGCTATCCATGTGGTTCCCCCAAACAATCTTTCATTTAAGGAACTATTACTGAGCACCTTCAGGTACTGTGTTAGTTGCTAGAAATAAAGTAATGAAGTATAAAAATAAAACAACCAAGCAAACAAAAGCCCTGCCTTTAGAGGGCAAGTTATAATCTAGTCACTAGTGCATGTTAAACCATTGAAAAGATTATAGATCTTATAATCAGATGTTAAAATAATGAAAATAAAAATATACCTCCATACTTTCACATCACTCACTCTTTTGTTAATAATCATATACAACTCTTTGCTTTCCTTGTCCCTTGTCAAGTTCAGCAATTCTTTTTCTTTATGACAATTATAAAATAATTATTAAATAATTAATTCTGGAGATATTATATTAATGTAAAATATGTTCAATTTCTTAAAATCATCATTGATACATATTGTCAGTATTCTCTTGTATCATGTCCCTAATTTTGCATCAAACACTGTACTTGTCTGGCAATGGATACATTTAATAGTATTTATAACAACAATAAAAAAGCCTTCCCTGTAAGTCCTGGAATATAAATGCAATGTTGCATTGCTTCCTACTATTTATCTAAGCCTAAGTATATTAAATTATATTTATGGAACTATTCTCTTTCCCTTCTTCTCTTCTTTCTCTTCCTCCTCCTTTTTCTTCACTCAGATTTTGTATATAGGGTGAACGGCACTCCCCCTATGGGAACACACTGACCACCAGGGGGCAGCTTATGCCTTCCTTGCAATAGCAACCCTTAATTACAGTAAACATCATCATACCCATTTATATCTATCCATAAGAGGTGTATGTAAACCAATATTTTTATTATTCCATCTTAATTATTCAGTTCCCATTATTAAACCTATTAACATTGCAAAAGGTCCCTATAACATATTTTAAAAATCTCATCATGGAACTTCAGAATTGTTAGCTCCTTGCAGTTACTGTAGATGGCACCATGGAAAGAAGCTTATCTTGTTCTCTGAAAGCTATACCTATATCATCTTTCTGCCAAAACTCACTGGCCTTTCTGTACTGTCAAGGGGAGCTTTGATTTATGTCGCTCACTGTGAGGATTCAGTGAATAAGCTGATGCCAGTTCCTGTGTACTCTCCGGTCACATATAATAGTTTCTCTGCTACTGTCATTTCCCTCTCAACTGACATTCTAAAATGACAAAAAGCAAACCATCAGTGATCATACACAAATGCATGCAGGCATGCACACACAAGCACAGGCACACACACACAGTAATAACCAAGAGATATAACTTTAGTCAAAAAGAAAGAAAAAAAGGAAAAATGAATGCAGTATAAAAAAAAAAAAAAGAGTCAATGATCAGATTATGCTTAATAATTTGATAACTAATTTAATTCCCTAACCTTCCCAAATTTTATTGAATTGTCTTCAAATTTCAGCACATGAAAATTGACAATATATTTATATTTTAAATATTAAGTTGAAGCTTTTCAAAATTTGTCTAAAATCATAATGATGAGAAACAACTTGTGACTTTCAAAGATCTTTTTAACAATATATGCTTAAAAGAATTCTAAGTAATAAAAGCCTAATATGCTAAGTGTCTGGTCTTCTGGTCGGCCATTCAACCTATCAAAGAATAATATGCTAATGATATGCTAAAGCCGCTCAACTGCTCCCTATGATGTGCACTGACCACCAGGGGGCAGACAGTTGGCCCATTGACCAGTCACTATGACATGCACTGAGCACCAGGGGACAGACACACCAACCAGTAGGTTAGTTTGCTGCTGGGGTCTGGCCAATTGGGACTGAGTGAGATGGACCAGACATGCCTTGGAGCCCTCCTGTGGTCCCTCCCCGGCTGGCCAACCTCCTGCTTCCCTCCCTGGCCCTGATTGTGCACCAGTGAGTCCCTCGGCCTGGCCTGTGTCCTCTCGCAATCTGGGACCCCTTGGGGGATGTCGGAGAGCAGGTTTTGGCCCAATCCTACAGGCCAGGCCAAGGGACCCCACTGGTGCATAAATGCATGCACCAGGTGCGCGCACACACACACACACACACTTATATCGTAAACAAGACAATGTATGTCCCCCTGTCCAGGGGCCGCAGAAAGGACTGCAAACTCCAGCTTCCCCCAGGCCCGTTGACAGGACCAGACACTCCACTGGTGTCTCTGGAACCCCGGCCGTTTGGCGCCAGCGTGCACATGAGCTGGCTGCAAGCTCAGAGAGGGCAGGGTCCTGGGGATGCCTGCCGCATCACCCCAGCTATGTGGAGGGTGGGCGGGTGTCCCACTATGCCCCCTGCCACTCAGCCCCTGAGCGTGTGTGTGTTGCCCACAGGCCCACCATTTTGGTGGGTTAATTTGCATACTCACTCTTGATGGGCTGTGGGTATCCTGGAGGTATGGTCAATTTACATATTTGTCTATTATTAGTATAGATTATGGATAATAAGATTACCTTTTTCATAAGATTGTTATAAAGATTAGACATCATTGCCTGCACTTGGTAGGCATTGAATAAATGTAAGCTGTTGTTACTATAAGTTTGCACAAACAAAAATTAGAGAAAATATAAATGAATGTAAAAACAGTGGTTATATTGAATTATTTCCTTCAACAGCACACAAATGTATTTTTTATTATTTCCTTAATAGGACACACAGATGAGGAAAAAATACTAGAAGAATACAGATTAATGGATAGATTATAATGTGATGGTTTGAATTCCTTAGCAGATGAAGATTATATAGTCCCTCTCCACAGGTATTAGACTTGGTTTGTGATGTGATTTGCTTTGGCCACTGAAATGTAACTCAGAATCTAGTCAGGAAACACGAAACACATCAGTTGTTTTAACAGATAATTTGATGTAAATTAATCTCAATAGCTAACTATTGGAGGCAAATTAAAAACAAGGGGAATACTACTTTATCATGAAGAAAATAGCTGTGGTAATAGTTACCATACTTAAGGCTGGAGGGTAAAAAGGAAAGATGTTGAGATAGTTAAAGGAGTTTGGAGGAAAGACCTCATGAGAAGTTTGGTGCCTTAGGGCCTCGGATGTACGGCTCTGTAGAGCGTGGATACAAACCTTTTGGTACTGGAATTACTCCGCTGATAAAAAATAATTTAGGAGTTGAAAAGAAATGAAATATTATTCTGACCAGCGGTGCTGATGTCTCTCAGCAGGTACAGAGAGATGTTTTGGTGAACTTCAGAAAAAACTTCAATATACAATCAATTGTTAGTGCCTGGGTAATGAAATATTGCTGACGTATACTCACAGGGAAGGAAACCCTTTTTCCCTAAGCCAGCTTAGGGACCTGGGCCCAAGACCCCAAGGACACCCCACGGCCAGAAGGAGCACTGAACTACAAAAATGTCATCACTCCTCCACTCCCTACTCAAAAAACGCATTGGTAGCCGATTTTATCTCTCTTCTAACTGCCCGTTTAAACTACCTATCCGCATGTGCAGTCGATCAAAGTTGGACCACTGTGTGACCTTCCTAGTGGGGGGCAGGGAGGGGGCGGGAATGAGCAGTGTCCTTTTGTGGCTGACAGAGCAAGTGCGAACATAGCTACCCTGCCACACAGCTGGGAAAAGGAGTCACCCAGCCAGAAATGGAAAATTCCATAAGTCTTCCATTTTCGAAAAGCCCACCTTTTCATACAAGCCTACCTCATTCCCAGCTTATAAATGCAGCCAAGCACAGCCACCCCCAAGCCAGGTGAGAGGACCATCCTGACCTCTGTGCTGCTGCCCTTGAGCTCCAGCATAAGCTTAATAAAGTATATCTGGAAACTTCTCCGGGGTTTCCTCTCAACTTCTACATTGGGAGCCTAAGAATCCCAACACAGGAAATATTTCTTGTACAGATTTCTAGACAGCCTGTAGTACCCTCTGTAGTTGGATCTGCAACTGTTCAGAAGGGCCCGCCTCCATTAACAAAGCTCTGGTGATCTGCAGATGTAAAAGCAAAACTCTGATGGTAAAAATTGTTTATTTTGTTTATTGACACTGAGTTCAAGAGGTGTTTTTTGCACAGTAATAGCTGACGGATAGAGTTGGATAGGTAGGTAGGTAGGTAGGTAGGTAGGCAGGTAGATGGGTAGGTGGATGATAGGTGATTTCATTTGTTTTGGTTACCCGAATATCTCCAACTTCTCCCTCTCCCTTCCTCTTTCTCTCTAAAAATCAATACAAACGTACTTTGAAAAATAATCAAATGAAAGGATCCACATAGTATTAAACAGATGATGGTGATAACTTCTGTTGCTCACCATATAAACTTATATGCTGTCCTGCAGTGTGAACTATGTGTGCTCCTCAAAGCTATCTTTTCATAGACTGACCAGGTACTATTAGAATAGTACCTGATAAATAGTATTTATCAAAATAATTACCCACTGAATGAATATATTGCTTATACATATTTGAATCTAGTATATTGTATTTAATTTTGCATAATTAATTTTTTCCAATTTTATTAAAAATGCGTCCAAAATCTCATTACCAAGGCTGCAATGGTTATAAAATAACCTGCTTTACAGTCTCCTGGTGAGGGACATGTAGCAGGTTTCAGATTCCGTCCTATACCATGGCTTGGTTTTGGAATATAAGGACAAGTGGCCCTTCGTGCATAAGATTTTTCTATGACACATTCTTTAGATTGGGAGCAGGCCTCTTTCATGTTGGACGCCCTGAAGCCTGCTGTCTTTGGAGGGAAGAAGTTTAGGTCAAACAATTTAAAGCACATACATTTTAGCCTTTAATCAAATTTGAAACTTACATCCATCCATAAAACAAAAATTCTGATTTATCAGTGAGTAGGAAACAAAACAAAAATAAAAATATGTTCATAAGAGTCTCTTAACCTGCAAATTCTCACTCAGGTTATTCTTTCAGAATGTAAAGAAATAGATGAACAATGGTATGATCAATATAATGTCTCTGTATGAGTTCAGTTTTTACCTGGTCAGTCTATGAAAGGATAGCTTTGAAGAGCACACATAGTTCACATTGCAGGACAGCATATAAGTTTATATGGTGAGCAACAGAAGTTATCACCATCATCTGTTTAATACTATGTGGATCCTTTTATTTGATTATTTTTCAAAGTACGTTTGTATTGATTTTTAGAGAGAAAGAGGAAGGGAGAGTGAGAAGGAGAGGGAGAGGGAGAGGGAGAGGGAAAGGAAGAAACATCCATGAGAGAAAACCACCTATTGACTGCCTCCTGCACATCTCCTACTGGGGATCAAGCTGGAAATCCAGGCATGTGCTCTGACCAGGAATCAAACTGGGTTGACCTCTCTGTGCATGGGACAAGGCTCCAGCCAGGTTGATCCTCTTAAACAATATCTCTGTCTTTGATATTATTGGAAAGAACTCCATCATAAGTAATGAAAGAATTTCTGGGTCAACACAAATATTTCTGTAGACCCAACAGGAAAATAATCATTGTGTCAACTTGTGGTAGGAGAGTAAATTTTTTTAAATTTGCATTTTCCACAAATATTAAAAGAACTGCAAATAGGGAAGTAGAAAATTAGAGACAATGAAGACACTGGAAGATACAAGATGACAAATTTGACAAGAGATTGACTTTCTCTAACTATAAGAACAGAAGTGGAGACAGAAAGACAACTGAAGAAATTCGGGGACAATTAGATAAGGAGACACTTAATGCTCTCTGTAGACTGAAGTTTGGCTGCAGCAGCCTTACAAATTCTGCCAAAAATAAATGTTGGGATTTAACATAGATAATACTAAGAAATAAATAATTTAAAACCATTTTTTTGCAACTGAACTTACTTTTATGTTTTTGAACTTCTACTAATCTTGGCACAGATAATCTAAATATTTTCAAGTGAATTATTATCAATTTAATTATTTATGTTAGCTAAATTCAACATTCAAAAATCATGGCTAGTCCAGTTTGCAAACTCAATCTAATTTTTCTTTGCTTTAACTGTTACTTTAGGTCTCTTGTTAGTGCAAATATTAGAAGAACAAGATTACTGCTGGCACAAGGCATTTAGAAACAAGAGGATCCTTGAACTCACTCAGGATGAATTCCAGGGCCTACAGAGTCATGAAAAGTATCTACACGTTCCTGATGCTCAGAACAACATATTTATGGATAAGTTGAAGAATGAAGGGCATACAAGCAGCAGGAGTCCAAATGGGAGGGCAAAAAGTTCAGCCATGATAAGAAAAGTAAACTCTACTAGTATGTCCCATTACCATTCAGAGCATAGACAAATATATTGCCCTCATAACCATCACTAGGAATGACTTGTGCCAAGAGAACAGATTAGCAGGACATCAGATGCTGAAAATATAGGAACACAAGCTTGAACTCTACTCTCTGTTTCTTCATATTTTATAGGGACCCCATCATGTTAGCTGACTGCTCCTCAATCAATAGAAACCTTCAAATATGTGCAGTTATGACAGACTGAAGCAGTGGGTGAAACAAACAAACAAACAAACAAACAAAATATATATATATATGATATATTTCCCAACTGGAGCAGAACTATATGGTGAATATTGAATTTGCTCAGATATACAGTATATTTGAATTAGTCAATTTACTTGATGGTGACTAGATTTAGTTACCTAAGAAATTCTAGAGACTCCAAGCAACAAATTGCCTACCTGCAGAGTAAAAGCCTGTTTTTTAAATTCTTGATCTCAAGTTAACACCATCTATATTTAAAATTAAATCATTATTTTGGCAATTTTAAAATGTACAATATTTATTTTTTTTATTTAAAAGTCTATTTTTGAAGACATATTTTACATTTCACCCCCTTTGGTGCACCTATCACATGGCCATCCTTCATTGAATCTGACAATCCAAAGTAGAGTGCATTTTTCTTTCTTATTTTTTATATTAACAGCCCACTCTTATTAGCAGCCCTTAGTTTTCTAGGCCCAAACCATCACTCCCATGATTTATGTCTCAGTAATTTAAGGTCTAGAACAGATTTTTTTCTATTTCTTAAAATATTTGATCTTCTCTGCAGAAGCTGAAATTAAGAAACCATATGAAATGGCCGTTGTTTTTGTTAATCTACTGCTGAAGGTATCATATATTATGTAGTCTAGTGCCGTTTCAAAGAAATAATGCAATGAAAAGTTTGTGGAATCAGCAGAAGTAGAAGTTTCAACACTCCCAGCGAAACGGCATGTTTCCTTTTATCAAATGATGAGCATCGCATACTACATTGTGTTTTCTCTGACACTTGCTTTTTAAAAATTCTGAAGCCAACGTTAATTTTAAATCATATTATGTAAGTGTAGCTGGAGGAAAATTTAGCAGTTGGAAGCAGAATTTCTCTTTAAAAAAATAAAGTGAACTGTCTTTGTAATAGGCAAGTGTTACCCAAACTTTAGTATTTCATGAACTTTTACAATTTCTACCATGGACTCAAATGTCCTATGTGGTTATTTACCTAACAGTTTGTAAATTGATTCAGTTTAGGTTGAAGTACTTCAATCTCAAAGCAAAATTTTAATTGGGACAAATGGGAAGAAACTCAAACAAACAAAACATCAAATTTTTGCTAAATAGATATTGCTTCTGGAGTCCTTGTTTGTGGTTTGTTTTCTTGTTTGTTTGTTTTTTAAAATATGTTTTTATTGATTTTAGGGAGGAAGGGAAAGGGAGAAACATAGATAAATTAGCTGCCTCCTTCATGCCCCCTACTGGGGATTGATCCAGCAACTGGGGCATGTGCCTTGACCAGGAATCAAACTTGAATGAACCGCTGACCTCTTGGTGTGTGGGATGATGCTCAACCAAGTGAGCCAAGGCTTGTTTCTGGTTTTTGTTGTTGTTGTTTTTTGTCTTTTAATGTTATCTAATGACAGAAAATGTTAAAGATCTAATAACTATAAAAATATTGATTTCAAAAAATATTGAAATAAGTAAATTATTGCCCTGGCTGGGTCTCAGTTGGATAGAGCGCAGTTAGTCTCCTCTATGTCAAGGTTGTAGGTACCATCCCTGGTCAGGGCATATACAAGAATCAACCAATGAAAACCAATGAATGCATAAATAAATAAAACAACAGATCTCTATCTCTCTCTCCCCTTTCTTCTCTTTTTCTAAAATCAATAAATAATTTATTTTAAAGGAAATAAATTTCACATGATGAAACGTAATGCTAGTTAATGCTTTAGCTCAGGTACCTAACATTGTGTTTTTTACCACCCACAATGACATCAGTTCTATTGAGAAAGGATTGTTTGCAGGAGTTGGAGAATAATAATACTGAAAATATCCTATCTAATAAAGAAATACGCTAATTGACCATCACACCCTCACAAAGATAGTGGTGCCCACAGCCAATAAGGAGGGAATATGCTAATTGATTGATTGATTGCCATGCCTTCAAAGATGGTGGTGCCCACAGCCACAAGATGGCAATGCCCAGAACCCCTTAGCCCTGCCTGGGTGGCAGGCGTGGCACAGCCGGGCCCACCCCACCCCCAGTGAGTCCAGCTGCTCCATGCACCTGCCTCCAGAGTCCCCCAGTCCCCTTAGCCCCCCAGAAGCCCAGGGCCACCCCAAGGCGCAGGCAATCCTCGGATGGCTGCTGCCCAGCCAATGCCCGAGGCACAGGCAAGCCTCAGATGGTGGCTGCCTAGCTGCCCAGGGCCGCCCAAGACTCAGGTAACAAGGGCCAGCCAAGGCTTGCACTTCCAGCAGTGGCAGCAGCAGAGGTATAATGGGGGCGGCACCTTACCCTGATCGCCGGGTCGGCTGGGTCGCCACCTGCCCCTGAGGGATTTCGGACTGTGAGAAGAGCCAGGACAGGCTGAGGGACCCACCCCTCCAGTGCATGAATTTTCATGCACCGGGCCTCTAGTTTGTAAATAAAATTGCACCATTTGGGGGTGGTAAAGTGGCTAAGATGCAATGTATGAGAATCAGCAGTAAGAAAGGGGCTGACTGAGTTTATATCTGACTTCTCATTTAAATTTTCATCAATATGATATTTAGCCCCATTTGTCTCCACCAAAACTCAGTCAAGCCACCCACATACATGAAGTTCATAAAGGCATGTGCATAAACAATGCATTAAGATAGGCAAATCAGGAGAAGTGACTAAGTGCCTTATCTGGTTTGACATTACATTAAAAAGATGTAACCTGCCTCCCACCCCTGGAAAACACCAATCTCTTCTCTGTTTCCACAAGTTTGTTTTTTTGTTTGTTTGTGTGGGTTGGTGTTTTTTTATGTTCCACATATGAACAAAATCACAGAAAATTTATCTTTCTATGTCTGACTTATTTTACTTACCATAATGCCCTCAAGATTCATCCATGTTGTTGCCAATGGAAAAATTTCCTTCTTTTTTTAATGGCTGAATAATATTCCATTTTATGTGCATATCACATTTTCTTTACCTGTTCATTCGTTGATGAACATTTAGGTGTTTCCATGTCTTGGCTATTGTCAATAATGCAACAATGAACATCAGATGCAGATATCTTTTCAAGATACTGATTTCATTTCCTATGGATATATAGCAGAAGTAAAATTGCTGGATCATATTTTTAGCTTTTTGAGGAACCTACGTATTATCTACCCAAGAAATACATTTTGATGTTAGTTTAAAATGCATTGATAAACCCTATAATTATGTGGAATTCCAATCAATTTAATATAATTGTAAAATAATTACTTTAAATTGTTTTCTACCTATTGCTCATGACTTTTGAAAACTTCTGAATTATTAAAACAATATGCAGTTTCTTCATATTTTAGAAATATTAGTAAGTTGTAAACATGTATATAATTAAGCAATTGTTATAAAATCTCTACTCTGAGAGAGGTAGATAAATTATTAACAAGAGGCCTGGTGCACAAATTTGTGTACAGGTGGGGTCTAACCGGCCTGCCTTAATTGAGTTGGGCCCACTTGCAGGGAGGGGCTGTGGGCAGTTGGCCAGCCAGGCCCGGCCCCTGGTCAAACTCCCAGTTAAGAGGACAATTTGCATATTACCTTTTTACTATATAGGATTGTGTTTACATTTACTTAGCCTAATATAAGGTTTTAGGATACCTTAAAGTTGTATTGTTTTTACGTATCAGTTTATACTACAATATTGCCACATTAAAGCTAGCCTTTGTGTTCTGTTAGTTTATCTTCTATTTTGTTAATTATTTATGCAAAGATCATGTAAACACACTTGAATTAAATCTCCTTCTCCCAGTTGATGTGACTTGGCAATATTTAAAATTTGAAAGCAAACAGAAATTGTTTATTTGGGAAATAAATAGATTTAGAAAAATTTTCAAAAGATTCTTTATTTTATAAAATAGCAAGACTCTTATAGTTCTTCACTGGTAACTGAAACCTGTTTCATATTTTCTACTGTGAATGTTTTGGGCACTAATATTACATTTTTTTTATTTTATATAACTTAGCAATTTTAGATTTGTAAACATCTGAATATTCTATGTGTTTTGTTTTTGACTGCAAGTACATATATCACTAAATTAAAGTTTTACACAATATTTGGTGAATCCTAGAAGTGCAGTGGCAAAAAAAAAAAAATAGAAAAAGAAAAAAAAAAGTGGGATCCTTTCTTCAGGCACTGAGAAATAGTTTTACAGATCAAGGGAAAGCTGATCTTCACTGTAAACACATCCTAATTTATCATATTGATATACCTACAGTCAGGGTACTTCATACACCAAAACCAGGACACTTAAATAATTGACCTTCAGTATGAAGAAAAGGAAAATGAAGAGAAGTTTATGTCTCATTTAGGAGTCTACATTTCCATTTTGTACTTAGTTCTAGAACCATTGTATAAATAAATGAAAGGATTTGAACCTTGCTAGATGAGGATTCAATACATGGTTCTGTCATTTGTTGAGTATACATGGATAATATAAAAATATTCCTGAAACTCATTACTAATTTTCTTTAAATTTCTCCTTTTTTATTTGGGAGTTAGAATTTTTTATGAAACTTTCATTACAGTTAAAAACTATGTTCTGAATTTCACTAAACTAAAATTTCCAAGCCCAGTTGCAGAATAGTTTAATTGCTTTCCTTTTCCACCAATTCTTATGTTGAACACCACATTTTAAACAAACCACAGAGATGGGAGGGAAAATAAATTCTTGCTTATTTTGGAATATATATTTCAGGATAGATGCAATACATATCACAATGCTTTGTGGTTATTAAATGTGCAGTAGGCATTGAGTAAATGAATTAATATTGAAAGATTTTACTACTTCCCTGCTTGTTTAACTTCCACTTCTGTCCTATCATGCAGAAAGAGAAGTCTCATGAATTTTATTTGGAATGGAGTTTGAGTTGGCAAGCATTGGACCCTCTGCATTTTCAACAAGTCCTCAGTGGGTCAGGCAATATTCTATAACAGAAAACCTGAGTTTGAGTTCCATCACACCATCTACTAGTTGGTTTGACCTATTAAATGCCAGAAGCCAATTCCAGTATGTCATAATTACAAGAGTTTCATCAAAAGGTTGATGAAACTTGGGGACTCAACAAGGGCTGAGTCACATATGTAATCACCTGTTGGAATGGCTGAAAGGCATTTCCCCCAAACTTGAATAGGATGATTGTTTGCTGCCAGAGAACTCAGGGCATCTCAATCTACATGTTATTGTCTCCTGTTGGCCAAATACCTGAACAGCCAAGGCTATTCCCCACTCTGACAATGCTTCTGTACCCTACCCTTTGAAGTGTATTATCTCCACCTTGCCTTAGGACAAATTGTGTTAATAAAAAGCAAGGGTCCTGAGACAAGGAGAACTTTTAGCTCCTTTAGCTGAAGCTCCTCTGACCTCCAATGCCTTTCAAAATTGTCTTTTGTCTTTGGACTCAAAAATCTACTCACAGCCTTTCTCCAGATTGCCGAACCCTTTGTAATGCTAGAACAAGAACCCTGACAATTAACTTCATTCTGACACAGTAAAATAGGAAAATAGTGGTCATACATACTTCATAAGATAATTTTGAAGATTAAATGAGATAGTGTAGATATACAGCCCTTATTAAAAGACAAAAGAGTATTAGTCCACTACTGCTAAAAAAAGTAATAATAGAAGGTAACATTTTCAAATCAGGGACTCATGCTGGAATAAATAGGACATTATAGGAAGTTTAGAAATGATCTATAATGTCCAGAAATGAAGTATACTTTAATATGTTATGACAATTTCATAAATAGACTAAATAGGGCATTAAAAAGAATGAAGCAAATTATTACGTACAGATATGGAAGATATAGAAAGTAAAAGAAGTCAAAATAGTAGCTCAGTTGGTTAGAGTGTCAACCTGATATTGCATATTCAATCTCCAGTCAGGACACATACAAGAATCAACCAATAAGTGCATAAATAAGTAGAACAACAAATTGAACTCTCTCTCAAATCAATAAAAACAATATAGAATAGTATATGTAAACACTAATCTATTTTTGAAATGTGTGTGTCTATTTATAAGTATATAGTTATTCATATATGTATAGAATATCTTCAATAAACAGAAGCAATTAATAAATTAATAATAGTGTTTACTTTCTGGTCAAGGTCTCTACTCGTAGAGAAAGGGGTAGTAAGAAAAGTGACTTCACAGTAGCTTTGTACATTTTTGTACATTTTTGTATCAGTTAGCTGCATATAAAACCCAAAACTTAACACCATTAAAAAATGATTATTTATTCTATTTCAGATACCTGTGGGTTGGCTGAGGTCCAGTTGTTCTAGGCTGGGCTGAATTGAGCTTGAGTCTAAGCTACAGATTGAGTCCAGGTATGTTTCACATATCTCTTATCCTTCTTGAATGAGTGGGCCACCTGAAACATTTCTTGTTTAAGATAATGCCAGAAGCACAGAAATGAGTACCTCACCATGCATGCAGGTTTTGTTTTGCTTATGTCACACCAGTTAATAGCCCATTGGCTAAAACATGACATGCCCAAGCCTAAAGTACAGTCCACTCACCATGAAACCAAATAAATGTACATGGCCAAAAGCAGTATCAGTGGAGAAGAAGTATACTCCTACTTCTATCTAAATGGAAAATAAATGATTCATAGCTTAGAGATAACTCATCTACCATGTTTGTACTTGCATTACCTAATTATGTTTGATCTGCTGGTGGGAATCCACATGTGCAGAGAGCCATCTTAACTTATATGCAGATTTTTTACAACCTGGGTGGAAGGTTGGTATCTCTTACCCCAGAATTGATCCAGGGTCAATTGTATACATAAAGCAGAAAAAAAGAAAACAAAGTAAAAAGGTTAAAAGTGTATGCCTTTATACTAACCACAGGAAAAATTAGTAATCAACTGCATACATGTCATAATTAACATCCCTCATGAAGTTTTACCAGAGAGGAGAAAAACATATTATTTGACAAATTCATCATCTAAAGAGATTGTTTGAGTAGCTAGGATGATCAAAGAAGAAATAAAATAAAAAAGAGAGGATTTTAATTTCAAAGACTCAGTATTCACTTACTCTAGTCTTATACAGGGAATTTAAATAATACACAGTGACAAAATGATTTTTGTCATTATTTCTTTAGTATGTAATTTATTAGAAAAAAAATAGTTTTCAGTCTGTTTTTTCTTGTGGGGAGTAGCATTTTTTCCCCATGTTTCTATGGTTGGACATTATTCTAGTGCTCAAATTTGCATTTGTTTGCTCCTGTTTTGTTTTCAATTAAAAACAAAGCAAGAACAATGAAGACACCCTGCAGTTTTTAGGCAATTTTGTGTTATTTTTCTTTCAAGGTGTTATTATCAGTCTTCACTAAAGGTTAAGTAAATGATGAATTCATTTCAGAGGTAGCCTGATTTTCAGTATTTTCAAGTTTATTCATTAGAAT
Organism: Corynorhinus townsendii; assembly: GCA_026230045.1. Lineage (NCBI taxonomy): Eukaryota > Metazoa > Chordata > Mammalia > Chiroptera > Vespertilionidae > Corynorhinus > Corynorhinus townsendii. The sequence goes on from JAPDVU010000002.1 coordinate 91,845,139, forward strand.
TTAAAAATCAGTAAATTGTATCAATGTTATTATAGTGTTTTCAATCAATCAGTCTTAGAAATTTGTTTTTCCTGAAGACAATTTGAACCAAGTTTGTCCTGAAATCATATTGGGCTACAGAGACCCTCTCCTCAGTAGTGACTCTATCAGAGGGGAAAGGGAATTAATGTGAGACTTATCTTGGCTCTACTTTGGCCAAGTCACATAAGTTGCAGCCTCGTCTGATAAATGAAGATATAAAGCTTGTCATCCTTATCTTAATTTTACATAAAAGTCTCATAGAAGAGTATAGTACATGCAGAATAGAGTTCATATGGTCACCTGAAATTTCCACTTTACCATAGTAGGTTGATTCAGATTTAAGATATTAAGTAGATAAATGCACAAGGAGAGGGACACGATTCTGACTGTGGTGTAGCACAAACTCATTGGTAAAACCTGGTGGAAGAGAGAAAGGAACCATTATCCCCATGGTATAGGCACAGATTATTTGAATTTATCACATAAACCTGAAAAACAAATGAAAAAAATAACAGAAGACTTGTTTCTCACTATGTCTGCCTATCCCACTATCAGACACCAACAGGAAGACAGTAATCTGCAATTGGACATTTAGAAGAGGAATGTGTCAAAAACTACTTCTGAGTTAAGGAGGCAAAGAAGATTTTATTCCAAGACTACTGTAAGAGGAAAGAGATTAAAGTCAACTCCAGGGAAACAAAAGGCAGAGGGTTTTAAACTTTGGGGTGATCTAGTAGAGAAATACTAGATGTGATAGGCCATCTGTATTTATTCCTGCCCTCCTACAGAGACAGGACAGTGGTGCTATATTTTTTTATAATTGCATTTCAAAGGATGTCTCCTAGGTCCTTGAAAAAGATAGCTCTGGGGTTTAAACTGTCTGGAGGCTGGGAGAAGATTTGCATCTCCAAAGGAGTGTGAATGAAAGGGGCCACATGCTAACCTGACAGGCTCAGGGGAGGCCTGCATGGTGGTCTTGCAGACTCAGAGACCTAAAGTAACCACAAAGGATGGTCTGAAATTAAATTTTAACTAAAAGCACTTATGGTGGGTAGTCACCTCCTAGGCCGGTATCTTCAGTGACAAGGCCAACATTTGCCTTAATTGAGCCGTTCTATCTTTTTGCATCTATAATAACATACCATTTGAAATGTCTAGGTAACTTTCAACTTCCCTTTTTGGGCCACAACCTACTGTGCTGGGCACCAAGACAGATACCACAAATTCCTTTATTATCATGTTAATTGTTCCTGCACCCACCTAAATATGTGTCCATCATTTTACTTTTTATCCAATCCCAGAGGTCCCCCCTTTACTTTCTCCCACCTCTCTAATCTATCACCAATAGATTTCATGTAACCCACCTACGTCCCTTTCCTTTGATTGCAATGTATAAATACAAATGTAACCCGCCAATCTCCAGAGCATTATCTCAATTCACTGAGGTTCTGCTTCCCAGCATCTGTCCACAGTTTGGCTCAAATTGAAGTATGGTAGTAGAAACTGCTGTTTGGGTTCTGTACTTATTTGTTTGATAAAACAATAGAAAGCTATTTTGATTTTCTGAACTTATGTATGCTATCCCAATTCTCTATTGATGATGGTTTGATATCCCATTGATTGTGATCTCACTGGTCATCGAAGCACATTCCCTCTGGGACCCAGGACAGATAGTGATCCTAAATTGTCTCAGCAGCTACAGATAACTGAGTTTCCGGTTGACTCAGTGATTTCAGAATCTGGACAGCACAATTATTCTAAAATTGCCCAGGTGGTCCCAGATAATGTGTTTCCATTGATTCAGTGATTCGTAGATATTTTAGATAACTAAGTTGATCAAATTCTGCTTCTGTAAAAATGCTTTTTCATGGAACAGGTTCCTCATTCCAGATGCAAAGATGTAATCGATACCTTAGTGATATTCTGCCAATATAAGCCAGATGTGGCAAGCTGTTCAGGGTTGTGAGGTCTGGAGCGCTTTTGCTCCCTCGTATGCCGCCGCCTTTTAATAAATGACTCCATAATTCGACCTTTTTTTGAGGCGTCCTTTGTGAGATTCAGGGTACATCACAACAAAATAAACTCACAAAAATTCTTTACAGGTTTCAACGTTTTTTTAAAATGTTAACAGGAGGACAGTGGACTTTACAATTGAAAGTTTTCTCAGAGAAGGGTGTCAGGAAGAAACCTGTTTAAAGTTCAGTCAAGCTGAGGGGACCATTAAGGCCATCCTCGTCAGATGGTAGGGATAGTTTGAGAACACAATAGGAAAATTAAGGAAAACAATAGGAGCTAAGGAGAGAAATAGACACATTTGCTTTTCCTTATATACTGTAAAATACAATAGGATGAAGAAGAAATGGTTCTTATCTTCAGGAGGTTTGCTTACTGTAGGGAATATCACACACACACACACACACATATATACACACACACACACACAGTAACTTTACAATAGGGTAAAATGGAATACAAACTCTTCCAAAAAATGTTATAGAAACTTAAAGAGATAATGGTTTTCAAGACGTTTTCATAAAGGTGAGTTTTGATTTTGAAATGGAAATGTGGTGTTTGAGTCAGAGTTTGTTGACTTGCCAAACCAAAAAATGGATTCCTGGACAAAAACGGTTAGCGGAAGCAAAGTTTATTGAGAGAAGCCAGTTCTGGAAAAGTTGCAGCTGGGGATCCAAAATCAGGCTAGTGTCCAGAGCTTCTGTACCAGACAGTCACTGGGTCTGTGCTGCCTGTCACTACTTGAGCCAATTAAGCAGAGACAGGGTTGAATCATATATGAGCACTTATTCCAATACTGCCGGCAGTATGGGAGAGCAGCAGCCCTCATAAACCACCTGTTTATATAGGGTAGGGCAAGGATTATGCGGGAGGGGGGTGGGGGGAGAAGTAGGGATTACAGGCAAGGGGAAATAGAAGGCTGGGTGGGACTCCATTGTTTGGATACCAAGAGTGTTAATCTTTCCATGATGACATGATAATAGGCAGTTCTTGAATGAAATGGACCTCATTCCAAGGTTGACTTCCAGGTCCTGGGGGCATACAACTCCCAGCCAAGTCAGAATGTCCTTTCTTTAACCAACACATGGTTAATAGAGCATGATTAATATTTCCCATAACCCTAGCTAGTCCCCAATATTCTATTTTCACCCCTAACACTTTTATTCCATGTTCCAGCTGGGTGTAGTTCAGTATCCAAGCTAATTAAAGTCCTTGAGTCCATGTGTGGAATTTCACATGTCCATAAGCCACATGGGTACAGGGGAGCATATCCTGTGGAACCCACTGTGAGCCAGAGAGAGAGAGATTAGAGGAAACTCATGCTTTCAGTTTAGGGGTAGATACAGCCTTGCTAGTTCTTGATTGGTCTTTTCAAAGAATTCTGCCTCAGGGACATCCTTGGGATTGGTATATATGCTTCACTGCCTTGTGATTGGTTATTTGCAAGCTGCCTGTCTTAGCACCACCCCTTCATTTTAAAGGTTACTTCTCCTGCCCAGTTGGATTGTTTTAGTAACTCCACCTAGCTGGGTTCCCTGGTTCTACTCCCCTCCCCCAACTCCACACCTCCCCCTGCCCATGGCCCCATCCCTGTTTACCTAGCTTCCATCTGTCTCCTCAATTTCATATAAAATATGGAAGTAAATTAGAATTTGACTAGTAAAAATATAGGGTACGCTATCCAATAGAATGGAATTGCCTTCTACTAGCAAGTTTATGAGACTACTAGAGGCCCGGTGAACAAATTTTGCACAGGTGGGGTCCCTCCGCCTGGATGGTGTTTGGGGCCAATCGGGAGGTTGGCCAGCCACAGGAGGTTGACTGTGGGAGCACACTGACCACCAGGGGGTAGCTCCTGTATTGAGCTTCTGCCCTCTGGTGGTCAGTGCGTGTCATAGCAACTGGTCAACCAGTCATAATGGTTGCTTATGCTTTTATATATATAGATAGTTTTTAAAATAAAATTTTAAGAATTTAATGTTTGTGAAGATATATGTTAACATCATCCATTTTTAAACTTATTTAAAAAAATTCAGTGGAGCACTAGATGTGTTATGAATATGCTGGCCATTGTGGTTTCAAAGATAATTACTATACTATCCTCTCAGATTACTCATGTATTCATAGGATAAATGGCTTATAAACACACAATTACAAAATGAAAAAGATAGATGTTATAATAATGGTAAATTGTATGAAATAGAGACACATGAAAGGAGAGATCAACTGTGCCTTTATATCAGAAAAGCTTTCAGAAAAAAGGTTGAAGCATGCAGAGGACAAAAGTGCTTTTGCAGCACTGTTATGGCAAATCAAACTAACCAGGAAGAAAAACAAATAATAAGGTAGAAGGGAGGTAATATAGAAGACAGTTTTAATCTTTGTTGTTCTCCAATTTTCTAAACAACAGTCATTATTTTAAAACATAAATGAGATCATGTCACTTCTCCGCCCTAACCATTCTGTCGCTTTCTTTGTATTTCAAATAAAATAAAGATTCATTTTTCTTGGCATACTAAACATCTTCCTATTTTTCCACTCTCCAACTTAATTCCTTTCCTTCCTTGCCATTAATTTTCAAATTCACTGGCTGGCGCTCAGTTTCTAGGATGTGCCAGATTCATCTTCCTCTCTGGTTTTTACACAACTGGATTCTTTTCATTTTTCAGCTCACAGGATTAATATCACTTAACCATAGGCACCTTCCCAGAATATCTGCATAAGTATCCCCATCATCCATTATTCTCAGTTACAACAAGTAACTTCTGTCTTGAACTTATTAAATTTGTGATTATATTAAGCACTGTTTATTTGTATATTTTCATTGATAAATAAACATTCAGCTTTGACTAGAGTCAACAGGAGAAAAACAAGTAGAATATAGCATATATTATAGTAAATGTATATTAATATTTGTAAAGAAAAATGCACAAACAAAACAATGAAAAACCAAAACAAAAACTTATATAAATGCTTATTTATGCAAAAAGGCATAGAACAGAGGCGGATTGTAATGGAAGTAACATGTTTCAGAGCATATATTGTTATTAATTTTGAATTAAAACATGAAAACTTCTTATGTGTTACAAATTAACTTACATAAAAATGCAGTCTTAAAAATTGAGGACAAACTAAAACAAATATTTCATGTTCATAATATAACTACACAGACAAATTATTTCAACATGATTTAGAACATAATATTTTGGCTATACATCTTTAAAGGAAATGTTTACAAAGAAAAGAAACATAAGGTACTTAAACCTTATTGGATTTATTGTTCTAGTTAGGATATCACTATGCTTATTCATAATTTTATTTCTGTATATTACAGAATAAAGCAAATAAAAAGTTAATAATTTTATAATTATTACTGTAAAACAGGAGATATAAGCATAAATTGTCAGAAAGTTTAAATTATATATAATATTGTATGTGGTGTTAAGTATGAACTCAGAGTATTTGTTGTTTAAAAATTTTTTTTCTGCAGTTCTGTCCACTGAAAAGACCCAAAAGCTATATCAACTCACTGGCTCTGAGCACCCACACGTACATATCATGGTGTCTAAATGGTATTCTTACCAAAAGTAATCAGGGCTTCTTAGAAAAACAGCTTATTTCAGGTCTAAGGAACAAAATGTAAAAAACAACATAGTTTGCTATGTTAGAAATCAAGGAAACTATCAAAGACAAATGTGTGCATACTGAAAAGTCACAGTTAACAACCTTAAGGTGATTCCACTACCAAACTTGGGATAATTTAAGAGTAATAATAACAATAACTGAAATTAATTTAAAATATTAAATATGTATTTTATATCCATGTTATTAAAAAATGGTTCTCAGAAACAGAGGAAGCTAAAACAATGAAAACCTTTATCATTATTAAAGACTAGAGGCTTGGTGCATGAAAATTCATGCACTCAGGGGGGTCCCTCAGCCCAGCCTGCACCTTCTCACAATCTGGGACCCCTTGGGTAAGGTCCCTAGGCCTGGCCTGAGATCAGGGCCTATGTGGTTTTCCTTCCCCAGGCTGTAGGCAGCTGACCCCACCCCCACCGCTGCCACTACTTGCCATCTGTGCAGTGCTGCCCCCCCTCCCCTGCCACCAGTGGCCTCCCTCTGAAGGTGACAGGCTGGGGTGCAATGGCTTGGCTGGCCTGGGCCTCCCTCTTTCTTTGCTGGGGCACGAGGCCAGCCCTGCAAGGGGCTGTCTGCTTATCTGATCACCTCTAACTGCTGGCTTGCCTACCTGATCTCTCCTAACCACTCATCTGCCTACCTGATCACCCCTAATCACTCTGTCTGCCTGTGGCCTGATTGCCCCTAACTGCTTGCTTGGGGGCAGGGCCAGCACTGACTTTCGGTTGGTCAGCCTCTGGTCATTGCTGGTTGTTACAACCCAGGGTTTTTGTATATTAGGATATGAAGTACACTAATAATTTACTCAGAAAATTGGTTATAAATGAAAATAATAAGCATTTTCTTCTCTTTTCTCTAGGAAATAAACTTTATATTGTTAAAAACCCTGGTTAATGCAAAAAAATTATTTATATGTGATTTCTAGTTAAGACATAGGAAGGAAAGACAGAATTACAAATTACAATTTTACAACTATTACTATAATAATTATGACAGGCACACATAATCAAAGTGCTTAAACATTTTGTGAGAAGGTAATGGGGTATACTTATTCTTAAAGACCAAAAGTATCACTTCCAAGGAATACTTGCTGATATCAAGATGAGAAACAAATTAAAAACAAAAAATCTCATGACTTTGTAATGGAAGGAACGTTGACACTTACTGAGGTAGCTGAACACCACTGATACTAGGACAACCAGATCTGTGTGTCCCCTGATTGGTGCAGATTACTGTACAGAGCACCACCTAAAAAATGCTCCTGCCAAAAGCTGAATGCAAATCACTTAGGCTTCATATCTTACTTCTAGTTTATAGAAAACATAGGAGTTAGAGCAATAAATTAAACGACAGGTGCTGTCAGAGGTGATGGAGGTGACATCCTCAATCTGTACGATCTTCATTCCCAACTGGGCAAGGCTCCTAGAGCTGACTGGGCCCCTGGCCCAGCGGTGTTGGTCCTACATCCTCCTGTGACCGGAGTTTGATGTGAAGAACGGTGATGCCCAGCTCCTTTCACGCCTGGGCCACACCCTGGGCAGCCAACATGGCAGCGTATGGAGAGGACTCATCTCCATCAGCCTTTCCCTTTATCCCACCAGTCACATGGCAGATGGTTTCCTTGCCCAAAAGATCAGTGACATGGACAGAAGTGTAATTGAAGGATGTAAAGATGTGGCAGACACCAAATACATTTTCTCCTTCAGCCACCTGAGGTCCGAGGCTGATGACCTGTTCTTCCTTCTTTTCCTTCCCCTTGCGAGGTGCCATTTCTGCGTGTCTCACCCAGACTCCACCACCAGGAAGCTCCAATGATTTTTAGAGAGATGGTAGGGAGAGGAAGAGAGAGAAACACTGATGTGAGACACATCAATTGATTGTTCTCCGCATGTACCCAAACAGGGCTAGGATGGAGCCTGCAACCTGCAACCCAGGCACATGTCCTTGATCAGAATTGAACCCACGACCCTTCAGAGTGGGGGCCAACACTATTCGTGGAGCCAAACTGGCTAGGGCTTCAAGTATTTTTAAGCCATAAACTTCTCACCATGTTAAAAGAAAAATACAAACTGATACTAGATGATTTCAGCTCTCAGGAAAAAATGCTATAGGGATAGAATAAACTTTAAAAGGCATATGTTGATGATGGCATCATCCTCATCACCGATACTTGAATGTTGGGGACTTTGCAATCATTATCGCTAAGATATGTAGCATCTCTGCAGGAGAAGTATTATTATTTTCATTTTAAAGATAAAGAAATTAAAGGTCAGAGATTTAAGTATTTTGCACAAATATCACATGTTACATTTTGAAATAGGAATTTTGGGAGTAAAATAGGACAGGTTTAGGAAATTTTAGAAATTTTGGAAATTAAGGGAACCATGGAGGAAGTACAGGGCTGCAGAGCAGCAGAAGGTATATTTCCATAGAACAGGGAAGCTGAAAAGATGCAACAGGTACATTCCCATAGAATGAGGGCTGGGAACAGCAAAAGGTCTATATTTACAAAATAAAGGGAAAGAAGCCCTTCATCCAGAAGGAGATGAAGAAAGCCCAAAGGGAGTAGGAAAACAATAAGGAAGGAGCGGGGAGAACCTCACATGTCCCATGTGAGGTTTGACCTTTGAGCCCAGGAGTTACTATAGTAACCAGTCTAAGGAAATAGTGACCAATCAGAGGGGATATCAAGGCACCAGGATCTGCAGCCTTTATAAGCCATAAGGAAAAGGAACTCAGTGGGATCCTTTCCCCCTCCCTATGTGGGAGTCCATTCTGTGGGACCCTTTCCCCCTCCCTACATGGGAGTCTGTACTTGTTCTTCAATAAATCTCCACCTTTGCTACACCACTTTTTGTCCGTGGATTCATTCTTTGATTCTGGCAGACAAAGAATCTGGTTCCAGTCCAAAAATTCCATTTCAATTTGTTGTGACAAAAACAGCAACACAGTTAACAACAATAAACAAAAAATCACAGTAAATAATATTTTGTTTTCTCCAAGAGAAAATTGAGACATGGAATTATTTAGTTCACAAATGGCTAAAGTTTGAGGGCTTCCTAACTCCAAAATACTTAGCAATAAAGTCAAAAGTATAAGACACTTTGTAATATCAGGTTGAAGAATTCTAGTTTAGATATGCATGCTTATAGTTGTGAATATTTACCAAAAATCCCTGGAAAAGTGGGTCAGAGGAACTGATAGTATTTTTATACAAGAGAAACTAGAGGTTGTATAATGCAATGTGAAAGATGTTACTTTTTCTGATCCTGCTATGATAATAGCTAAAATTAATTTCTCAAAAGCTGAGGAATTTGGCAGATATATTTGGAGGTTGAGAATATCCCTATGAGAACAAGAAGAAATTTAAAAAAATCATAAGAGAGATGATCAAGGGTAGAGAATCCCTGCTTACCCTTCCAGATGTCATGAAGTGGTGACTCATATATATATTTTTTAATGATATAAAGACAATTCCCTAGAGAAGGAATCAAGCCAAGAGCTTTAAAGAGCAAAATAGCTGTAGAAATGTTTAAAGGCGTACACAGACAGAAAACCAAGGTGAGGATTTGGAAGCACAAATTCTCACAGATCTATAAGACAGGGTGATGAGAGAAGAAAGAGGAAGACAAAGACACTTCCCACAGCTATGTGAGCTTGTGCAGGAAAACAGGACAGAGTAGAGGAAAGCAAAAAAGTTAAGGGTTATCTTGGCACTAAGGGAGAACAACGGCGATGCACTTGTGCTCCTTAAATAATGGGAGTGAGCATGAGAAAGAAACTTCAGAGCCCGGCGGTGTAGCCCAGTGGTTGAGTGTCCACCTATGAACCAGGGGTCACGGTTCGATTCCCCGTCAGGGCACATGCCCAGGTTTCAGGCTCCTTCCCCACTGCGTTCCGGAGGCAGCCAATTGGTGATGCTCTCTCATCATTGATGTTTCTGTCTTTCTCCCTCTCCCTTCCTCTCTTTGAAATCAATAAAAATATTTTAAAAATAAAGAAAGGAACTAAGAAATAGGAACAAAGAAGGAATCTGAACTGATGCAAGGTGCCAATGAAAGAATAAGCATTTTGTTAGAAAGTATCACAGTTTGAGAAGTGAATCCAAGGGAGAAAGTATTCCAGTGAAATATTGTGGATAAATTAGGCACATTTTAGATATTATCTATTGCAATATTAAAATGGTCATCATAAGTGAATCTCAAGTTATGTGTTTGTTTTTTTTTAAATTTAAAGACATATATTGAAGCATCCATCTTATATAAAAACTGCTGTTTGAAATTTTAACCCTGCTGTTCGGCTTCTATAAATGCTTGCTTGCTTAAAAGGAAAATGAGACTACTCCCTCTTCAGAGAGGTCATTAAACCTTCCCTGGACAAAATTATCAGTGCTGGCACCAGGCCAGGCCTTTGGTTGAGGTCTCAAGGCCCCAGCACATAGGGGCTCTTTAAGAACTTGCAAAAGGGGCCGGAAACATCCCATATTTGGGAGAAAAAGAAGGTAAAATCATATAAATAGGGAAAATTCCTCCATGTTGGGGCCCAGAATTTGAGAGACATTTTCTTCTGGACCCGCGCGTAATAACGTGTGACTCCAAACTCTCCAAGCATTGCTTGATTTATTCTGGTTCTCTGTAATATTATTAAAAGCCAAACTTTGAAACTAGACATTGATTTATAGATTTTCAAAGCATAGCATAAGACATGCAATAGGCATCATGATAGGAGGGAAAATAGCTATTGGGTCAAGGAATCTGAAGAGACTTCCTGTTTTAAGGGGAAGTGGGAAGAACATTACTTTTATTTCAATGAAGCAAATGTTTGATTGGAAAAACAACAACACAAACAGTTTCTAGTTAAGACCATCTGTCTGAGCATTGCTAAAAATATGTGAACACATTTACCAGCAACCCTATCAGCTGCCCATACACAGCGGTGGGTGAATGTGTGTGAAGGGTGTGTAATTCAAGGTGCCAGAGAAATGAGACAAGCCTGCTTGTCTAGTTTCTCTCTGTGTGTTGAAAACTCTTTTACAATGAGATTTTAGGGTACTTCCAGGGAAATAAAATACACAAATGAAAATGGGATGCTACATATAGTCTGCAATGAATTTTATTTCATGTAGATGACACTCTTTGAGTTCCAGGAGGAGCACAGGCTGCAGACAAATATGAGTAGTGTTCTCCCTCGAGCAGTGGGAAGTACAATTAAACAGATCAAAGTAGCAAATCCATTATTATGATACCAGATGCAAAAGTGGCTCTATGAAATGTGACAATGCTGAGATCAGTGCAAGGGGAATTATTGGCCTTCAATTTATAGAGAGGAAGATGGAGCACAATAAAATAAGGCATGGTAAGGAAAGTAAATGAAAAATGAAGGGAAATCTACCATTCAAAAACAGGGCAAGACTGAGTAAACAACTCCCAGTGACAGTTTTCCAGTGCCTTGGTTCTATGTGCACCCTTCCCCCCCACCTCAAGAATATGGCACTTCTGGCAGGGCTGTTTAGTTTCTATTGGAAATGTAGGGATAACTTAAAAGACAGTCATGTTTCAAAGTGAACCGTAACAATACTTTGGGCAACAAACTTTAAATTCCACTAGCTCATGTGAAGGAATGAGGGAATAGGACTGCTTTATTGAAGATTAAAAAAAAAAAGTTTTTTGAAGGAAAAAGAGGGTGAATTATGAAAAGGATCTGGTAAAGTAGATGATGGCATAGAGTATAAAGCCTAAGACTTAAAAGGAAAAACTAGGAAGGTATCACACTTATAAATATCAAAGGAGATCTATGTGAACACATGAAGACATTTTTTTAAAAGGTTGTAAATATCTAAGGAAAGTAGTAGAACTGAGTCAAAGGAAAGAAGTCTTTCTTGAATTTAAAAAAACGCCCACTTCCAATTAAAATACATATATAATAACTAGAGGCCCAATGCACAAAATTCATGCAAGGGGCTCGGCCCTTGCAGCCCCAGCTTTGTCCAAGAAAGTCGTCCAGAGGGTCCTCAAACTTTTTAAAGGGGGACAGTTCACTGTCCCTCAGACCGTTGGAGGGCCAGACTATAGTTTAAAAAAACAAAACTATGAACAAATTCCTATGCGCACTGCTGGCCCGGGACGAGTCGGCTGCTAAGCAGGACAGGCAGCAGCACCCGGCAGGCCGGATAAATGTCCTCAGCGGGCTGCATGTGGCCCGCGGGCCATAGTTTGAGGACCCCTGCTCTGGACAGTTGTTCTGCTGTTCGGTCTATTTAGCATATTAACTCTATTATATAGGATGTTTGCCCAAAGGACACAGGAGGAAAAGAAACCAAGGAGCACAAACTCAGTGACTATAACACACTTGAGAATCAGATGGCTCAGGTTATAAAAATAATAGTCGAAATAATGTTACACACACATATATGCATACACATGCAACTACATATTTATGTTGCAGAATTGTTTACACACTCTTTTTAAAAAAATATATATTTTATTGAATTTTTAACAGAGAGGAAGGGAGAAGGATAGAGTTAGAAACATTGATGAGAGAAAAACATCAATCAGTTGCCTCCTGCATACCTCCTACTGGGGATGTGCCCGAAACCAAGATACATCCCCTGGGACTCTTCAGTCAGCAGGCGGACGCTCTATCCACTGAGCCAAACCGGCTAGGCTTGTTTACACACTCTTGACGTGTGTGGTTTGATGTTTATAATGATCCTTCAGGCTGAAAGGACAGTTATCTTAATTCCCATTTTGCAGCTAAAAACACTGAGTTTCAAAGAAATCTACCAACATTTCTGGGGGGGAGGGGCAGAAACAGCTATTAATCCTTAATGTCATCAGCTTTGCTTACTTGTGAACTCAGCCTCCCTTTTCCACTGGAAAAACCAAATCCTTGATTCCATTAAAATTCCTATATCTGTCTGTATTTGTCAAACCCAGTAGTGGGCACATCTGAATGATACTTTGGGTATATGTGGCCCACGGAGCTGCAGCCTGTCCATCTAACTTCACCCATATTGATCGGTCTCTCTGCATAGGTCTCAGTCCTAACTGTATTTTCTCTACAGTTTTCTGAAAAGACTAACTCATGCATGGCTGAATTCCTGCTCCCTTACCAAAGTATATCCATAGTTTCTTATCTTTTGAAAACCAAGTCTTGTCTGTCTCCAAATTCCTGTTTAAATTCTCTTTTATCAGACAGAGTGCTTACAGCAAAAACCCTGTAACATGAGTCACCATGGGTACTGCACATTTCCACAGAAATTTATCTCAAGCCCTCTTGAACACAATATGTGAATCTCTGGTCATCAGTCTTGGAGAAAGATACACGGGCCCATTTTCTTATCTTAAAACAGTCCAACCATACTTTACACGTTATTTGGCAGCTTGCTGAATAAATGTCCAGTAAGAAAGTTCTATGTCTCTTACATTAAAAACTTCATATATGTATGTGGTGTTTGTTCAAAGTGTTAACAGTATCTTTCCTTCATAACTTTGATATACAGTTAGAGAAGTACAAAAACTATGAATATAATAGTGAGTCTTTCAAAGGATAGTTTACAGATTTTATAATTGTTTTCTCTTTCTTTTGGTTGATATGTATAAAAATGAATTTTATGTCCTTTGAATAAAATATTAAGAATTTGGATACGATTTGGCATGTATTTTTCAACATTTTTCTAGTAATTAATTCTTATTGTTTGCAATGGAGTTTCTGATCTGCACATGAAAATAAATCAAGAAATAAAACAATATTTGTCTTCAACACCACTAGTTCAAAAGCTCTGTGCTAGAAGATCACACTGTCAAGAGAAAAAATTAGCCAGAGAAGCAAACTACATTATAACTTTTAAAAATTAGCATTAAGAGAAAATGATGAAAATGAGAGGAATATAATTTATGACAATAGATGTTATTTTTAACAACGTGTTTATTGGTGGAAAAATATAAGTATGAAATACACACAACTTCTTATTGTACAGGTGATCCAACTTATAAGTAGGTATCCGCTTCCCATCTCACACCATCACTGTGTTATTACAAACATTGTCAGAAACATGGAGCAATTAGGTAACCTCTATACTCAGAGTGAGTAGAGGAAGAGGGCATTATGCACAGATCCGGAGATTTAACCATGACTAACCCTGTGTCATCCAACTATACCATAACATTTATTAATTCGTACATTGGTTCAACAAAAAATATATACCTTTAGTAATATTATGTCCACTTATAAAAATTATCTGTAGCCACAATGGAAAACAGTATAGAAGTGCCTCAAAAAATTAAAAATGGATCTACTATATGATCTAGCAATCTTACTTCTGGGTATATATCCAAAGAAAATGTAAGCAGAATATTGAAGAGATATCTGTACTCATATGTTCATTATATTCACAATAGCCAAGTTATGGACACAACATACACACACATGTACACGTGCACACAATTAAATATTATTCAGACACAGGAAATACAGAAATTCTGCCATTTGTGGAAACATAAATGGATCTCCAGAGTCTTGTGCTGAGTGAAATAAGCCAGATTGAGCAAAACAAATACTGCATGGTATCACTAAGATGTGGAATCTAAAAATAAAGTAAAACTCATAGAAATGGAGGTAGAAAATTGGTTCACAGGGCTGAGGGTGAGAAAATAGGGAGAGGTTGGTAAAAAGGTGAAAACTTTCAGCTAAAAGATGAGTGAGATCTGAAGATCTAATGTAAAACTTGGTGACCAGAGTTAATAACATATCATCATGTAATTGAAATGTGCTAAGCAAGTAAAATATAGAACTTAGTCATCACCAAAGAAGAAGAACAGAATAATTTCTGTACTACCTCAGAAATAACTTGTGTTACTTTTTTTGTGTACCTCATACCAGTTTTCATTTTGTATGTATATACATAGGCATGTACATACATGTATATATGCAAACATATCTATATATATCATGTTATATGTATAAAACTTAAGCATCCTTTGTCATTTTATAGAAGACTAGGGGCCCCATGCACAAATTTGTGCACCTTGAAATGAACTGTGGGCTGAAAGGATACAAGGGCATAGGGACAAGTCTCGACCCATCCTCTGTGTCCCTACCTGGCCCCTCCCGCTGAGGCCCCCGGTCCCCTGTCTGCTGGCAGCCCTATTCCCACTGCCACCACTCCCACATGTTGATGGTGCTGGCCCCCTCACACCCACTGACAGTGCAGAGCCATTGGGGTCGGAGCCAGCAGCAGGTGCGAGCGGCGGCTGCTCCTCCAATCACCCCTCAGGAGCAGGGGGAGGTGGAGAAGCCCTCAGGGGCAACTGGGGCCAACAGCCACCACTCGCACCCACTGACAGTGCCAAACAATCAGGACCAGCACCAAGCTCTGGCAATGGGTGCGAGCAGCAGTGTTGGCTGTGGCTGTGAGTGGGGCTGGCACTGGCAGCGGGTGCAAGAGGTAGCTGCTGCCCCAATCACCCCTCAGGAGCAGGGGGAGGTGGAGAAACCCTGAGGGGCTATCAGGGCTGGTAGCCACTGCTGGAACCAGCTGATGGTGCCAAGTGATTGGGGTCAGCACTGGGCACTGGCAGTGGGTGTGAGAAGGGCTGGTGCAGGCAGTGGGTGCGAGCACCAGGCAGGACTGCAGTGTATGGGAGCAAAGAATTTTCAGTAACCAACAGAGGCTCACCTTAATGACAGTAACAGGCACTCCGCCTTCATCTGGCACCCCCAATCACCTGCTCCACCATCCCACTGAGGCTGACGCCGCCATGTTCTGCACTCTGCCACCTGCTGCCGACACCTGCCATGTTCCACACGTGCCCCCTGGTGGTCAGCACACATCATAGCGACCAGTTGTTCGGTTGTTCCATTGTTCGGTATATTTGTATATTAGGGCTTTATATATAGATAGATGAGCAATTTCCTAATTATATATGTGATTTATACATATATGCAACAGTCCTCTAAAATGCCATTTTAATCCTATCTAATAAAAGAGCAATATGCAAATTGACCATACTCCACTACACCCATAAGCCACGTCCACCAGCCAATCAGGAGAGAGTATCAAATTAAACCAACCAAGATGGCTGCTGCCACAGAGTGAGCAGGTGGCTTGGGTTTCCCCTACAATGGAGGAAGCCAAGCTTTCCGCAAACCCTGGCAAGCCTAGGCCTCCACTCAAGGCTACAAAGTTTCAATTATAGAAGATAAATAAGTCCCAGATACTAGGGCCTCTGCTTGGGTCACCTGGGGGGGTGACCAGCCTGCAAACCACCACAGGCCCTTCGCCCAGGCTGCCCCATGCCCCAAGGGAACCCCCACCCTGATCCGGGACACCCTTCAGGGCAAATCAGCTGACCCCCACCCATGCACCAGGTCTCTATCCTATCTAATAAAAGAATAATATGCAAACTGACCATCACTCTAACACACAAGATTCCTGTCCCCATGTGCTCAAAGATGGCTGCCCCCATGTGGACACAAGATGGCCACCACAAGATGGCCAGCAGGGGAGGGCAGTTGGGAGGGACCAGGCCTGCAGGGGAGGGCAGTTAGGTGCAAAAAGGCTGGCAGGGGAGCAGTTAGGCATCAATCAGAGATCTTATATGCATACTAGAGGCCTGGTGCAGATGCGTGCACCAATGGGGTCCCTTAGGCTGGCCTACAGGGATCAAGCCAAAACCAGCAGTCCAACATCCCCTGAGGAGTCCCAGATTGTGAGGGTGTAGGCAGGCCAAGTGACCCCACAGGTGCACGAATCTGTGCACCGGGCTTCTAGTTTTTCAATAAAAATAAACAGAAAGGGTTTGAGGTTATCAATCAATCATGTGTTAATGCAAATAAGTTTGTGCCTGTTGCTTTTTCCTGACAAACAAAGTCAAGTTACTCGCCAAAATGGAAATTGTAATTGGTCTGAGTGTGTGAATCTTTGCAGTGTGAATTGCATAGATATGTCTGAGCTCTTCTTCCTATTCCCAAAGTAGGAACCTAAGGAGTATATTGCACACAGGGAACGAAGACTGGCATTATCACTGCCAGTGTTAACATGCCCTGTATCAAAATTGTGTCTAAGGTTATTGCTACAGGAGATAATGAGGAGAAAACAGCATTCTCTTTGAAGTTCTGGATGGCTACTCCTATCACTCAAAATACAGGTGGTTGTAATTATTACATTAATTTGACTACAATGTCATTTACATGGACTTTTTGGTGAGACCAGGGTTTCTACTATAATTTCATGTCTCCCAACAGCATATCAACAGATACATTTTTATTTGTTCTTGGTATTTTCTGTTTAGTGATTTTAGAAAGAGAGGAAAGGAGAGAGAAGGGGAGAGAGAGAGAGAGTCATTGATTTATTAATTTGTGTTTGCACTTTTTTATGTGTTCTTTGGCTCATTCTTCTATGTGCCCTGAATGGAGATTCATCTCTCAACCTTGGCATATTGGGAGGACGCAATACACAACTGAGATACTGGGCCAAGGCCTGTTCCTGCTACTTCCTTTTTTTGTTTTTTTAATATATTTTTTATTGATTTTTTACAGAGAGGAAGGAAGAGGGAATAGAGAGCTAGAAACATCGATGAGAGAAACATCGAGCAGCTGCCTTCTGCACACCCCCCACCAAGGATGTGCCCATAACCAAGGTACATGCCCTTGACCAGAATCGAACCCGGGACCCTTGAGTCCGCAGGCTGACGCTCTATCCACTGAGCCAAACCGGTTTTGGCTGTTCCTGCTACTTTCCAACTCTAGTTCTAATTATTAATGGTGCTACAGAGAAAAAGAAATTAAAGTCTCTTCCTATAAACAAGGAATTTGCAATCTGGTTTTGGGGCAGACTGTTGATTAGAATATAATACACACTAAAATATGATGGAAAATCATAGTTCCAGGAAAGACCATAAAAGGTGGGAAAAGCACTGGTTTACACATCAAATCTGAGGATACATCTTCACTGGAAACTGAGGTCTCCCTGTATTTATGTGTGGTTAGAAAAAGAAGATACCATATTAATTCAGAGTATAACTATCTTTACTAGAAGAAGACATAATTTCTCTTTTCAGCCATAACAAAATAAAGAAGTGTTTTAAAAAGAGTTATGACTATGATGCATATTTAGATCATGTGCACACCAATGTGTAGAGATTTCTTATTTGCAAACAAGCTTAAATTTATTTCAACATACACACACACAAAAAGCCAATTTCAGTTTTCTAACTACTTTCTTTGCTATTTGCTCTAGTTGTTCTGAGAAATGGCTCCTTAACGTGTGTACTTTTGTAAAATGAGTTAAAATGAGTGAATTATACTGGAGTACAAGGACAAAAGTAAGTATTTATCTGAGAAGATGGACTTTAGGGTGAGTTAAGTGGTTGTATACTATATAGGGTAAATAACACTTTCAATATCTTTTTGGAAAGAATTATTTTCATTGTGTGATATATGATTTCTTATAACCCTTATCCCTATAAAGTCCATAAACCCTGTAAAAGGGTTTATGTGCCAACTATATTAGAGTTCTTTGGTTTTAGAATCTGTGAGCATGATCGTGTGTGTGTGTGAGAGAGACAGAGAGAGAGACAGAGAGAGAGAGAGAGAGAGAGAGAGAGAGAGAGAGAGAGAGAGAGAGAATTTTGTTGTATTCCACTATACAATGCAGTATATCCCTGGCCTTTATTTGATAGCTATTTTTCCCTTCTTCCTAATATCATATTACTTTTTCTCTTTCTTTCCCTGTGATATCCCAGCATATCTATTAACCCTCTTTCATTTTTAAAATGGCAAAATGACTAAATTTGTAAATTCTTATAGCGTGTACAGCAGCAGCCTGTACACTGTCTAGCAAATGAAACTACACACTTGGGAGAAATTTCCCCTAGATTTTAAAATTATTTTATAATAAAATATTTGGGAACGCATTTTAAGCTTGCCACTGAAAATCACTAATTTATATCAGTCACCTTCCATATAAAAAAATAAGCCAGAATGTCTTATTGTTATTATTAAAATGGAAACCCCTAAGAAATAAAAAAATTAGATATATTTCTAAAATATTGATTCATAGAAATTCTGAACCTGAGCTTTCATGATTTAATTTTTTCATAGACAGAGAAATAGATATTTATAATGATTCTCTACTTTCAGTTTTTCAATGTAGGATGGTGGGAAATTTGTCAGACAAGTATGTAAGCGTATTGGTCAATCTAGCTTGATTGCTTTCCTCCTACAATGGCCAATTTTAATTTTCTATCACATTTATAGTCATCATATTTAAGAAAGGGCAAAATAGGTTAATGAAATTATTATAATTTTATTCAAATAATATATATTTTAAAAGCTCAATTAAAGAAACAGATAGCCTGGCTGGCATCACTCAGTGGCTGAGCATCGACCTGTGACCCAGGAGGTGGCAGTTCTATTCCTGGTCAGGGCCCAGGCCCAGGTTGGGGTGGTGCAATACCTTCCGGCATGTGGATGTGTTTAACAGCATCAACACTTCTGAGCCCCATAGTTTTTAAAAGGCATTACCAATTATTAACTCAATCTCTAGCCTCTCCCCTCTCTCCAGAGGATGAGGGGGTGATGAGGCTGATAGTTCAGTTTCTAATCATGGCTTGGTTTTTCTAATGATTACGTCTCCCTCCTGAAACTATCAAAGAGCTCACAAGGAGTTGCCTCAGTAGAACAAAATATGGCCCAGGAAATATCAAGGTATTTAGAGGCTACTTCTAAGACACTCCTATCACCCTATTATTCAGAAAATTATAAGAGTTTTTGTATGTCTGTGTCAGGAACTAGGGGCAGAGAGAAAATATAGATTTCTTATGGCATAGCCTCTCTGCCATATCCAGGTATGGTAACAGCTCTACATTGCTCCTCTCAGTCAATGAGAGAACCCAACAAATAGGGAGTCACCTTGTCTGATTCAAAACCCTTCTAACAGCAAATCTTGCTTGGAGTTCCTCATAAAACTGACCAAGGCTGTCTCAGAGCTACACTTCATGCTGAGGCTCTTCCCATCTAATCCTCGTTTTCTCCTTTCACAGACATTGGGCCTGCACCTGCCTATTCCTACTCCCTCTTCTATTTATCTCTAAGTTGGTTATGTTTTATTCATGTGTTTCTAGGAGCATCCAAACCTTACATTTTATCTTTCGTGTTTTAAGAAACATGAAGGGTAGAAACCAAAGTGAAAACTCTCTCAAATGGGCAAAAGAATAGCTTCAGAAGTCACCTATGCCAATGGCTTCTTATTTTCACTAAAGTTTAGACATAACTATTGTGTATGAATCTGTGATATAATGAATTCATTTAATAAATAAATTTAAATATAAAACCCATATGTTCAGTTTTTGTTTTTGTTTTTTAGCAGAAATGTTGATGTCTGCCTTCATCCTTGATAATTTATAACTAAAAGCCAACTCTCACAACTGAGTGGAATTCAAAATAACTATACAATGATTAAAAGCAAACCAAAAATACAATATTTTAAAGTGGCTCAGGACTTTCAATGCACATAGATTTTGATAAAAGCAAAAGAAAATCCTGTCTGAAAGAATTCTTTTCCAATGATCAAAGACTTTATAAGGAGGAAAATGGGCAAATTCACAAATCACAAAATCCACAAGGAAACAGAATAATCCACAGAATAGTGACCATCTAAGAATCAACAAACAGTAGAATCAGATTCACCAAGATGCGAGAAACACATAACAGTAAACTTAAACTTCAGGCAAAAGGAAAATCTCAGATCATGTGATTTAATATTTCAAAAGAAATAAAAAGCTAAGAATTTCATTAATAAGATTGCAAATCAGAATGCACACAAACTCTGGCTGGGAGGCTAAGTTGGTTGAAGCATTGTCCCATACACCACAAGGTGGTGACGATGGTTCCTGGTCAGGGCACTTAACTAGGCTGTGGTTTAGGTCTATGGCCAGGGATCATACCTTAGGCAACCCACTGATGCTTCTCTCTCTCATCTGTCTCTCTCTTCCTTTCTCTCTCTCAAATCAATTAACATATCCTTGGGTGAGAAGATAAAACAAAAGCACAGTGACTAGAACAAAATAATGGTAATAAATTGTGCTGTTAAAAGAAAGATTGAATTAAATAGATGATAGCATATAAATTGGGAGAAAGTGATTGGGATTTAAGTGTTCTATATCATCCTAATGGTCAGGAGTAGGGTAAAGATAATACTTAATAGAGATTTTGAAAAGTTCACATTCTATAATTTCTAGGGTAACCATTAAAATAATCAAGATGGGGACTATAATCTTCCTATCTAATAAAAGAGTAATATGCAAATGGACCATATGTCCTCTACAACCACCAGCCAAGCCCACCAGTCCATCAGGATGGAATATGCAAATAAACCCAACCAAGATGGCTGCAGCCACAGAGAGCAGGAGGGACTGGGTTGAGTTTCCCTGGAGATGGAGGAAGCCAAGCTTTCTGCCTGCCTTTGTTGGCCCAGGCCTCCACTCAATGCTACAAAATTTCAATTGTAGAAGATAAATAAAACTCAACAGAAATGGCGGCAGCCAGGGAGCGGGAGAGAGCAGGAGGCTAGGGTTGCCCCCGGGGATGGAAGAAGCCAAGCTTTCCACACACTCTGGCTGGCTCAGGCCTCCACTCCAGGCTGCAAAGTTTCAATTACAGAAGATACATAAATCCCAACAGAAATGGCTGCTGCCAAGGAGTGAGCAGAAGGCTTGGCTCTACTCCAGGCTACAAATTTCAATTGTAGAAGATAAATAAATCCCAGATCCCAGGGTCTCCACTTGGATTGCTGGGGGCGTAGCCGGTCTGCAAACCTTCACAGGCCCCTCGCCCAAGCTGCCCCACACCCCAAGGGAACCCCCACCCTGGTTGGGGACACCCTTCAGGGCAAACCATCTGGCCTCCACCCATGCACCAGGCCTCTATCCTATCTAATAAAAGAGCAATATGCAGATTGACCATCACTCCAACACACAAGATGGCTGCTCCCATGTGGTTAAAGATCCTGCCCCCATGTGGACACAAGATGGCCACCACAAGATGGCCAGCAGGGGAGGGCAGTTGGGAGGGACCAGGCCTGCAAGGGAGGGCAGTTGGGGGCAATCAAGCCTTCTGGGGAGGGCAGTTAGGGGTGACCCGGCCAGCAGAAGAGGGAAGTTGGGGGTGACTGGGTCTGTAGGGAAGGGCAGTTGTGGGGGGACCCAGGCCTGCAGGGGAGGGCAGTTAGGGGTGAACAGGCAGCAGGGGAAGCAGTTAGGGGCAAACAGGCTGGCAGGGGAGCAGTTAGGCATCAATCAGGCTGGCAAGGGAGTGGTTAGGGGGTGATCAGGCTGGCAGGCAGAAGCAGTTAGGGGCAATCAGGAAGGCAAGCAGGTGAGCAGTTGGGAGCCAGCAGTCCTGGATTGTGAGAGGGCAGTCGGACATCCCTCGAGGGGTCCCAGATTGGAGAGGGTGCAGGCTGGGCTGAGAGACAAGCCCCTCCCCATGCACGAATTTCATGCACCAGCCTCTAGTAATATATATAAAGAGCTAAGTGGTGTCACAACCAAACAGGAGACTGGTCACCATGAAGTGCATGGAGTACCTTTCAGTCCCCTCTCCCTCAGCCCCCAAGCCACTCACCATGAGGGAAAGCTGGTGTGGAGGCTGGACTAGGGACTGTTGAGCAGTGGTGGTGGGCTGCTTCATGGGGTGGCCATGAGCTTAGCGGAGCAGTCACCCAGGTAGCAGCGAGTTTCATGAAGTAACTGCGGAGCAGGGGAGTTTCGGGGAGCAGTGGCAGGGCGGGGGGAGTTTAATGGAGATTCCAGCGGCAAGCTTCGCGGGGTGGCAGCAAGCTTCGTGGAGCATCGAGAGGCAGGAGTAGCCTCATGGAGCAGTCAAGGGGCTGCAAGCATTGCAGAGCCTCCCAAGGTGGGGAGCTTCACGTAGTGTCACAAGGCAGCAGAGGCCATGCGAAGTAGGCCAGGCTAGGCCTAGGGACCCTAACCATGGACAATTTTGTGCATGCTTGACCTCTAGTATAAAATAATAGAGACAAAAATCATTTGAAAAATAAGCAAATTAGTCCATAAAAGCTAGAGAGGGTAAAAAGCAAAACAGAAAGAAGTAGCAACCTCATGTCAAAAGTTAGGTTCTAAAATACAATACATCCATTAAATTAAATAGGCAAGAGACTTCTGGAACTTCCGCTTGTACCACTGAGACAAGGTTGCAACAAAATTACCTAAATCATTATTAAATTACTAGAGGCCCAGTGCACAAAATCTGTGATGGGTAGGGTCCCTAGCTGCTGCCAGCTGCTGGCTGGGGCCTCCCTTTGTTGTGTGCCATCCCGTGGTGGTCAGCACATGTCATAGCGAGTGATTGAACTTCCAGTTGGTCAAACTCCCAAGGGGACACTTTGCATATTAGGCTTATGTATATATAGATTTGGTCAATCATGTATTCAAATTAGATAAAAATGTAAATAGAATTTCCTTCACATTAGTCTATAAATTAAAATCAATTTGAGGTAAAAAAAATTTGAAAGATAAAATTATAAACTTTAGAGTCACTTCAGGGAAATACACAAGGATGGACAAAAATAAGTACACAATTGTGAATGAAATTATTTTGACTTAATAAAAGTTATTGTAATAATCATAACCTGTATGTCTTTTTTCATATAAATAATTGTAAAGTTACTTTTGCCCACCATGGTACAAATTGGGGATAGTAAAACAAGTGACACAAAAAAACACAAAACAAAAGAAAAACATGAAAGAAAACACTGGCTATATATTATGACTATATAAATTTATTATTATTTATTGAAAATCATAAAAAAATGAAAATAAGAATCTCTGATTGAGAAAAAATATTATATAAATGACAAATGAAGATTATTCAGAATATCTAATAAAAACTCCATAAACAAATAAGAGAAAGACAAAAAAAAAATGAAACAGATAATAAAGACTTAAACTGTATTTGACAGAAAGAAAAATCAGAATCACCATTAAAACAAAAATACTGTATGCTCAAATGTATTAGCAATGTAAAACTCCAAACTAAACTTATAGTGTGGTACCATTTTATATGCAACCACATTGTTACAAAAAATCATAGCTTTCAAATATCAAATATTGGTGATGATTTGAAATGACAGAACTTTCATATATTGCTGGCAGGAAGTAATGTAAATTAGCACAAATACTTTGGAAAATTACTTGACATTATCAAAATAAAATGACAACATATATGTCCCAATGACTAGAAATTCTAATCTTCAGTATTTAAGTGGAAGATACTCTTGCATACCTACTTCAAGAGGAATATATATCTTCACCAGAGATGAAGTATCCATCAGTAATAGAACAGATAAATTGGGTTGTATGCATACAATGTAAGACTATATAGCAATATAAATTAATGGACTTCAGCTACCTGTAAAAACATAGAGGGGAGAACCTAAATTTTAAAGATCTTAAGTTGAACTAGAAAGCATCAGGTAAATATGCACAATTTAATTATACTTAATAAATTTTAGGAGCATGTGAAGTAAACAATGAGTTGTTTAAAAAATCAAAATGAGTGATACCATTTTTCTAAAGCAAATAAAAAATAAATCCAAAATTCATAATTGAGTTTCTTCTATAATTTTAGGAGTATAAATATGTTAAAGGCATGAGATTTATTTTTCCCTTATGCAGAGCAATTTGTATATGAGTTTATTTATTATGATTCTTTGTACTTCATACCTATTTTTAATACATTTTAAATATAGATATTAATTTTAAATTGACTTTGCAGGTGAAAATATTTTTTAAATGGCTTAAATGAAAAAAATCTGCATAAACATTAAAGTAAAGTATCATGTAATGCATTTGAAAATATATACATTTAACTGATATAAAATGTCAATTTAATTACATTGGCTACTAAAATGCTATATAGCTATGAGAATTCATACATTAAAAACTAATTGATGAAAGTTCTAAAAAATGCATGTTTTATTACATCAGAAAAAATAAGTGCCAGCCCCTTTATCTTTTAGCTTGAGAAATACAAAACTTGGCCCTGGCTGGTTTGGCTCAGTGGATAGAGTATTGGCCTGTGGACTGAAGGGTCCTGGGTTCAATTCTGGTGAAGGGCATGTGCCTGGGTTGCAGGAGGCAGCCGATCAATGATTCTCTCTCATTGATTTTTCTATCATTCTCTCCCTCTCCCTTCCTCTCTGGAATCAATAATAAAAAAAAAAAGAAATACAAAATTTAGATCATGCCTATCTTGTATCTAAGTAAAGCAGAGTTCAAAGACATTCTGCTTCTTTCCATGTAAACTTTCCTAATACAGAGAATATCACTGATATACATGCAAATTAATGTATTGCCCATGCTTAGAATTCTCAAATAGCAAAACAACAGAGTAATAATTTACATTATCTATATCTGTATCTATATATATATCTGTGTATATATATACAGGGAATATGCTAATTAGCCAGTCGTTCTACCTCTCAGGAGGCACCTGCATCAGGACTGCTCAGGAGGAGGCTGCATCATAACCACTCAGGAGGAGCTGCGCTCACAGATGGGTGGGAGGGCACTGTGTCCCGCCCCCAGCCCCAGCAGCCACGGGTGTTGGAGAGGGGGAATTTTTGCCCATTCCAGAGAGGCCGTGGACTATGCCCTAGATAAAGCTGTCAGTGCTGACACCAGGCCAGGCCTTGAGATACGGTCCCATGGCCTCTTCCCAGCACATAGGCCTTCTTTCATAGAACACTGTCAGCTTTCTGAAGAACAGGATGACCCTGTGAATAATATGGTCGTCAATGGCATGATCCTGACATTGCTTGGGAAAAACTGTTTTGTCTTGGGTTACTTGCTCTGCAAGAACAGGATGTGGTTAATGTGCTTAAAAGTGGTCCTGCACAAAGGGTGGGGGCTGCTCTCCGGACTCCCTGTGTGGAGAATGGCAGAGCAGTCAGCTGGCTAGCTCGAATAAAGGCTCTTTGCTATTGCATCGGACTCGGCTCCCTGGTGGTCTTTGGGGATCACGAAATCTGGGCATAACACGGGGAGCATGCCAGAGTGGAGGCACAACACACGGAGAGGCTGGGACTGAGGGCAGACCAGAGCAGAGGCACAACACACAAGAGTGCCTGCCCCCACCCCATCGGACACAACACGGTGGTGGCCAGCGCTATGCGGGTCAGGCATGGATTCCGGCCCCCGTGGGGTGCCTCCTTGCACAGCGGGAGGTGAGGCGCCTCCTCTTGCGATTTCAATTGCAAGCTGGGCCTCTAGTTATTATTATAATGACTGACTTTTTTCCTGACTGAATCCTAGAATTGTGTGAAATTCCACTTGTAAACTTCATTTCCCCAGTAAATAAGTTTTATTGAATTCACCTCACTTGGAAATTGTTACATTTTCTTCTCTTTTTAAAAATTTGGTTATGAGCTCCATGAGAATAGGAATCTTATCTATTATAGTCACCTATCCTAGCATCTAACATAGTGCCTGATAAATATAAAATGTTTTTGAATATTTATTAACTTAACAAGTGGATCATTATCACATTATTGAACAGTAAAAGGATAAATATATAAGATGTTTCAAAAGTAATAAATGGTACTAGTTCTTTCTTCTACTTAAGGGTCCACATAGTTCCAAGAAAATTCACTTAATTTTTATTAAATTAAATTTTATTTTTTATTTGGTAATGAACTTACATGGTTCAAACTTCAGTAAAATGTATATATATATATATATATATATATATATATAGAGAGAGAGAGAGAGAGAGAGAGAGAGAGAGAGAGAGAGAACTTGATTGCACATGTTCCTTTTCTACCAAATTTATCTCCTTCTATTCCCTAAAAACTTATTGTCTAATATATTGTGCAGTCTTTCAGCATTTCATTATGCAAATACAAATATTAAAATATATATTTTTATTACCTCCCTTTAATTGCATGAAAATTACATGTGCTATAAACATTTTTCTACCTCTTTATTTTTCCTTCTCTTAAAAATAAGTTGTGTCCATTGGTTATGCAAATATGTATACGTAAAAGACCTTTGGTTGATCTCTCCCTTTTACCCCCACCCTCCCCTACCTTCCCTCTGAGGTTTGACAGTCTGATCTATAATTCTCTGTCTCTGGATCTATTTTTGTTCATCAGTTTATGTTGTTCATTATATTCCACGAATGAGTGAGATCATGTGATATTTATCTTTCTCCAACGGACTTATTTTGCTTAGCATAATGCTCTCCAGTTCCATCCATGCTGTTGCAAATGGTATAATCCAGTGGTCGGCAAACTGCGGATCGCAAGCCACATGTAGCTTGTGAGCCGCGGTTTGCCGCTCTGTTGACTAATGAATTTGCCAACCACTGGTATAATCAATGGGCAGAGACACTAGGTGGGTGAGGGCATGAGTAGGGGGGAGGTGAGGTGAGCAATGGGGAGATAAGGAATATAATGAACAATATAAACTGATGAACAAAAACAGATCCAGAGAAAGAGAAGCATCAATCAGACCGTCAAACCTCAGAGGGAAGGCAGGGGAGTGTGGGGGTAAGGGGGAGAGATCAACCAAAGGCTTGTATGCATGCATATAAACCTAACCAATGGACACAGACACAAGGGGGGTGAGGGCACAAGCAGGGAAGGTGGGAGGGGGCAATGGAGGGATAAGGACAAATATGTAATACCTTAATCAAAAAAAGAAAAATAATAATTAATTAATTATAAAATAACTCATGGAGAGCTTTCCATATTAGCATACCAAGTGCTACCTCTATCTTTTGTACAGGTACAAAACATTCCTTGTGTTGTTGCCAATCTCATGCTGTTAACAATGCTGTGGTGATGCATAACCTTCTACATATATCACTTTGGCTATGTGTAGGCACTCTGAATGATAAACTCCCAGAGTTGGCATTGTCTTGGAAATTATCACTATAATACCTGATTTCATTTTGAAATGCCAAGGAATAAACACATTATTAAATTTGAATAATACAACTCCACAGTGATTGTACTATTTTTTTTATATTTATTGATTTTTTACAGAGAGGAAGGGAGAGGGATAGAGAGTTAGAAACATCGATGAGAGAGAAACATCAATCAGCTGCCTCTTGCACACCCCCTACTGGGGATGTGCCCGCAACCACGGTACATGCCCTTGACCAGAATCAAACCTGGGATTTTTCAGTCTGCAGGCTGACGCTCCATCCACTGAGCCAAACTGTTCAGGGTGTGATTGTACTATTTGCTATGCCTACCATGTTTTAACCTATGTCTTTAAAGAAATAAATACCAAAATGACATTAAACATGAAAGGATTTTATTTGGGTAAATGTCTCCAAGTAAATGAAGAGAGAGTCAGTAAATCAAGGGAAAGTGTGAGGACAGTGATGTAAGTCTTCTCCCAGTGAAAGAAAGAGAGGAAAAGGGTAGGTGAAAACATCCTAGACAGCCCCTCTTTTTCAAAGGAATAGATCTGCTTTGGAATCCTTGTTTGGTATCAGATATTGGCTGGTGATGGCCATGGAAGGCCAAAGATCAGTACAACGGTCCCTGGGTCAGTTATAATCTCTGTAGTTGGAAGTTTGCTAGGCATGTAACACAAATACTATTAAAAAGTGAGAAATTTGACTTTGGGTGAAAAACACACAATGCAATATACAGATGATGTTTCATAAAATTGTACACTTGAAAGCCACATACTTTTATTGACCAACTAGAGGCCCAGTGCATGAAATTCGTGCATGGGGGCGGGGTGTCCCTCAGCCCAGCCTGCACCCTCTCCAATCTGGGACCCCTCGAAGGATGTCAAACTGTCCGTTTAAACAGGCAGTTGGACATCCCTCTCAAAATCCAGGACTGCTGGCTCCCAGCTGCTCACCTGGTGCCTTCTTGATTGCCCCTAACCACTTCTGCCTGCCAGCCTGATCACCCCGTAACCACTCCTCTGCCAGCCTGATTGATGCCTAACTGCTCCCCTTCCAGCCTGATTTCCCCTAACTGCCCTCCCCTGCAGGCCTGGGTTCCCCCCAACTGCCCTTCCCTGCAGGCCCAGTCACCCCCAACTTCCCTCCTCTGCTGGCCTGGTCACCCCTAATTGCCCTCCCTTGCAGGCCGGGTTCCCCTCAACTGCCCTCCCCTGCTGGCCATCTTGTGATGGCCATCTTGTGTCCACATGGGAGCAGCCATCTTGTGTGATGGAGTGATGGTCAATCTACATATTATTCTTTTATTAGATAGGATAGAGATCTGGTGCACTGGTGGGGGCCAGCTGGTTTGCCCTGAAGGGTTTCCCAGATCAGGGTGGGGGTTCCCTTGGGCCATGGGGAGGCCTGGGTGAGGGACCTATGGTGGTTTGCAGGCCGGCCATGACCCCTGGTGACCCAAGTGGAGGCACTGAGATCTGGTATTTATTTATTTTCTACAATTGAAACTTTGTAGCCTTCAGCAGAGGCCTGGGCTGGCCAGGAACTTGGCTTCCTCCATTGCTGGGGACAACCCAGGCCTCCTGCTCTCTCCAGCTCCATGGTTGCTGCCATTTTTGTTGGAAGTTATTTATTTTCTATGAAATTTTATGGCCTTGAGAGGAGGCCAGGGCCAACCAGAGCAGGCGGGAAGCTTTGCTTCCTGCATTGCCGGGGAAACCCAAGCCTCCTGTTCCATCCATGGCGCAGCCCTCTTGGTTGGGTTAATTTGCATACTTGCTCCTGATTGGCTGGTGGGCATGGCTTGTGGGCATAGCGGAGGTACGGTCAATTTGCATGTTTCTCTTTTATTAGTGTAGATGTCACCCAAATACATTTAATTTTTTAAAAGGAGGGCTTAATTCTCCCTCCCTGCTGAAAATGGGAAGAGTTTCTACCTCTCCTTTACTTTCTAAACATTTATCTTAAAACACTTTAAAGATATTTTTAAATTAAATTTATTGGGATGATAATGGTTAATAACATTATATATGTGTCAAAGTACATTTCTATGATACATCATCTGTATATTGTATGTGTGCCCAACACTCAAAGTCAAATCTTCCGTCACCATATATTTGACCCCCTTTTACTCTTTTTCTTCCCTTAACCCCCTTTCCTCTGGTAACCACCATACTGTTGTCTGTGAGTTTTTGTTTGCTTTTCCTGTTTATTCATTTGTTTTGTTTTCTTTTTTTTTTGTAAGTACTTTCTTATTTTTGAACTAGAGGCCCGATGCTTGAAATTCGTGCATGGGGGGACATCCCTCAGCTCAGCTTGCACCCTTTCCAATCTGGGACCCCTCAAGGGATGTCCAACTGCCCGTTTACGCCCAATTCTGGATTGGGCAGTCAGACATCCCTCTTACAATCCAGGACTGCTGTCTCACAACCACTCGCCTGCCTTCCTGATTGCCCCTATCCGCTTCTGCCTGCCAGCCTGATCACCTCCTAACCACTCTCCTGCCAGCCTAATTGCCACTAACTGTCCTCCCCTGCAGGCTTGGTCAGCCCCCAACTGTTCTCACCTGCAGGCCTGGTTGCCACCAAATTCTCTCCTCTGAGGGCCTGTTTTCCTCTAACTGCCCTCTCTTGCAGGCCTGGTCCCTCCCAACTGCCCTCCACTGCTGGCCATCTTGTGGAGTCCATCTCGTGTCCACAAGGGGGCAGCCCCCTTTGACCAAATGGGAGCAGCCATCTTGTGTGTTGGAGTGATGGTCAATCTGCATATTACTCTTTTATTAGACAGGATAGATGCCTGGTGCATGGGTGGGGGCCGGCTGGTTTGCCCTGAAGGGTGTCCTAGATTAGGGTGGGGGTTCCCTTGGGGTGTGGGGCTGCCTGGGCGAGGGGCCTGTGGTGGTTTGCAGTCTGGCCACGCTCCTTGGCAATCCAAGTGGAGTCCCTGGGATCTGGGATTTATTTATCTTCTATAATTGAAACTTTGTAGCCTTCAGCGGAAGCCTGAGCTAGCCAGGAACTTGCCTTCCTCCATTGCTCAGGAATCCTAAGCCTCCTGTTCTCTCTGTGGCTGCAGCCATTTTAGTTTGGATTTATTTATCTTCTATAATTGAAACTTTGTAGCCATGAGCAAAGGCTAGGGTGGGCAGAAAGCTTGGCTTCCTCCATTGTCAGGGAAACCCAAGCCTCCTGCTTGCTCTGTGGCCGCAGCCACCTTGGTTGGGTTAATTTGCATACTCACTCCTGATTGGCTGGTGGGCGTGGCTTGTGGTATAGTGGAGGTACTGTCAATTTGCATATTACTATTTAATTAGATAGAATGTAACTAAATCTTTCTGAAAACTAGATAGGGCTTTTTTCAACTGGCTTTTGCAGGTTCATGATTCAGGAATGTTTTTCTCAAGAACCTGGGGGTCATCTCTTTGAAAGGTAAGCATGGATGATAGCATCCCTCTCCCAGTTTATGGGGAGTATAGGAGCCTGACTTCAGTGAGAACCTTGCTCCAAGTTGCCAAACCATTTCCTGCTATAAAAAGATGAGAAGCTTATATTTCCCCGGGGATAAAGCCTATTAGCTAACACAGATGGTCACCCCAATTACTAGTTAAAGTTAGAATGAACTGTGTGTAACTTACTTGAGGACTAGTTATTGTTTATCTTGAAGTCACATATGTAATGGGTAGTATCTGCTTGGCTATCTGAAGAGGTGAAATTTCATTCTGTCAGCTCCCACAGTCTCTTAGGAATGTGACCATCATATTTCAGTTTACTGCTTATTCCATAATGAAAGTGTTTTCTTCCTCTATTACTTTGTAGAGAGAATTTCTACTTTGGGGTATATGTCTATATCTATATAGATAGATAGATATACTATATAATAAAGAGCTAATAATCAAATAGTCATTATGCCCTCAAGCCCTCACTCCCTCAGACACTCAACACTGGGGAGAGAGGAATGGGGACCAAACAGGCACAAATGAGCTTGTGAGAGAGGAATGGGGACCAGCCAGGGTGTGGCACAGGAGAGGGACAAGGTCCCTCCCCACCCGTGATCCCAGGTGCCTGCAGCTGCAGCTGCCCTGGGTGAAGGCAGCCCAGGTCCTGGGTGCCTGTGGCTGGCCAGAGGGAGGGAAGCCCAAGTCCTGGTGCCTGTAACCAGCCAGAAGAGGGAATCCTGTGTCCTGGGAGTGGGGCGAGGCAAAGGCAGTTAGGGTCAATCAGACCAGCAGGGGAACAGTTAGGGGCGATCAGGCAGGCACAGAGATGTAGTTAGGGGTGATCAGGCAGGCAGAGAGGTTAAGGCCTCTCTCTCTCTCTCTCTCTCTCTCTATATATATATATATATATTCTATATAATAAAGAGCTAATATGCAATTGCTTATCATGCCCTCACACCCTCAGGTAGGCAGGCAAGCGAGCTATTAGGAGCCAGCAGTCCCAGATTGCGAGATTCAGTCAGACATCCCCCAAGGGGTTCTGGATTGGAGAGGGTGCAGGCCAGGCTGAGGGACCACCCCCTTCACAAATTTTGTGCACCAGGCCTGTAGTATATATATCTCTCCATATATAGATCTATAGATATGTCTATATCTATAGATCTATGTATATCTATATACATATATGTCTATCTATATCTATATCAATATATCTATATATATCTATATATATAGTCTATAAATATATATCTATAAATACATATCTATATATCTATATCTATATCTATATATACTAGAGGTCTGGTGCTCAAAATTTGTGCATTGGGCGGGGGTTCCCTCAGCCTGGCCTGCACCCTCTCCAATCTGGGACCCCTCAGGGGATGTCTGACTGCAGTCAGACATCCCTCTCACTATCCCGGACAACTGGATCATAACTGCTCACCAGCCTGCCTACCTGATCACCTCTAATTCCCGCCCCCTGCAGCTTAGTCACCCCTAACTGCCCCCCCAGGTGTCCTGGTTGCCCCTTACTGCATCCTCTGCCAGCCTGGTCACCCCTCACTGCCCCCCTCTGCCGGCCTGGTTGCCCCACACAGCCTTTTTGGTTGTCCGTTGGGTTGTTATGGTCACTTAGGCTTTTATATATATAGATAGATTACATTTTCCCAACAGGTGCAACAGGTATTTTGGTGTCAATTGACTAAAGTGTTCTGTCAAACTTTTCACTTAACTTGTTAAGGAGCTCAGTTATCCTGTCTTTAAATGGGCATACTTTTACTTGACTGTTCATCTACATCACTGTATGGTAAGAAGAGGCAAAATAAAATTATAAAAATGAAACAACTTTGGAAACATAAAGCACAGTATGGATGTAAATTTATTAATTTTTACTTTCATCAACATTAGGTGAAGGCATCACTACAGAAACATTTATAATATTTATTATTATCAAATTAGAGGCCCAATGCATGAAGATTTGTGCAAGAATAGGCCTTCCTTCCCCTGGCTGCTGGAACCTGCTTCCCTCCAGCACCCAGGACCCTGGGTCTTCGCTTCAACCAGACCCGTCTTCTGCTTTCGCTCTAGCCAGAGTCATCTTCTGCCTTCACTCTGGCCCTGCCGCCCTTCTGTAGCTCCCTACACCCCCTGTCCCCACCATAGCAGGTGTCATGCCCCACCCTGGCCTCTCTGTGCCTGCACACACGCACTGCCCAGTGGCCCTGAGCAGCCGGGGGAGGGCACTACCATCTTTGTCATGTCAATTTGCATATCCCCTCCTTATTGTCTGTGGGTGCCACCATCTTTATCATAGAGTGACTGTCAATTTGCATATTCCATCTTTATTAGATAGGCTTTACTAGGAAAAAAACATGGAATATACTGGAAAGGTTTATATACCATAAGTAAATTTGGCAAGCTATGTTTACTGCATAGTCCAGAAAAGCATTCTTATTAGCACTTCAATTTAACATGAATGGAATTTGCATGACTAGAATAGGAGAAACATTGAGTTCCTAATAGCAGAGAAATAGCGGGAGAAACATTAGTGAATTTGAGCAGCAAAGGGGCTTTAGATGCATTAATAAATAAGCTATTTGGTGATGGTAATTATAGCATTCATCGCTACCTTTGTATGATACAAATATATCTGGAAAGAGTAACCTGACATAAGTTGTGGAAACATGCATTAACATAACATATCACATCATAGACCTTATTTGATGAATTGCACTCACATTTAATAGGGCAAGTAAAAAATTGTGAATTCCATAACTCTAAAAGGATATTCTTCACCCATTCTTTTACTATCCTTGCTAAGTCTCAAATGTGACATAAAACGTTAACCTGTTGTCCTTTCTTCACTCTGACACTCTTAAATTCAGCGTTAAAGAAAACTATTTCATGTAATATAGGCACAGGAGCTCTGGCAGACCTCATTTACTTGTAATATGAACATTATCCCAAGGAAACACCATTTATTTTATTTTATTGTTTTTAGCCTTTTACAACTGCATTTATTGGGGTGACATTGGTTAATGAAATTATATAAGTTTCAGGTGGACAGAGAAGGACAAGTACCATATGATTTTACTCATGTAGAATTTAATGAACAAAATAAACTAACAAACAAAATAGAAACAGACTCAAAGATAGAGAACCCCCTCTCAGAGGAGAGGGGGTGGAGGGGCTAGGTGAAATAGGTGACGAGATTAAGTAAAAAAAAAAAAATCCCCCAAAACTCATAGACACAGACAACAGCTTGGTGATTTCCAGAGGGAAAGGAGGATGGGGGGGGGGGGGGTAGAGGAGTGTATGGGGGATAAATGGTAAACACTACCATAATTAAGCTAGATAGTCAATGAAAAAAACACCTATCAAATGTAGCAACACTTATATACATGTTCATAATGGAGAATTCTCTATTCCAATTACTTAACACACAGCTTACATACTAAATCTGGCACTGAATTCTAGACATCTAGACTGAGATGTATGCCATTATCTTTATGCCTTTCCTGTTGTGTTTTCCCTAGGGGCATGTTTACCTATTTTGCATTCTATCTGGGTTATTTTCTTTGACCTTTCTTGCTTTCATTTCACTCCTTTTAACTTACAAATCCTCTTCAATCTATAATAAATGCCATGGCTAAATAGCACAATGTAAACTTTTCACCTCTGTATTTTAAATACGTTCTTTGTGCACCTGTCTGGTAGTATTTATAGCAACATACCAACATTCCACCTTTCCATAAGATATAATGGTCAATACATTAAGAAATATTAACCTCCCATTCTATACAAAGAAAACTACTTTAGTTTCATCTAAATAGGAAAATTTTCAAAAGACTGGAATGTATGTACAAACTTCTAAGATGCTAAAATTTAATTTACCATTTAAAAAAATATGGGTGTGCCTTATCCAGGTGGCTCAGTTGGTTAGAGCATCATCCTGAACACAAAAGGATTTCAGGTTCCATTCTTGGTCAGGGCACATACCTAGGTTGAGGATTTGATCCCAGGTCAGGGCAAAGGAAGGCAACTGATGGATGTTTAACTCTCACATCAATGATTCTCTCTCTCTTTCTCTCTCTCTCTTTCTTTTGCCCTTCCTTTCTCTCTAAAAATCAATTAGAAACAAAACTAAACAAAAAAGCATATTCTTAGGTTAGGAATAAAAAAAAAATTATAAAATATATGGGTGTGGTGTTAATAATTTGTATTAATGGAGACATTTGAAACAATCAAATTATTATATCTCTCCATGATTTTAAAAAACATGTTGCTTAAAGTTTTCTTTCTTAAAATGCTATATGTACTGTTTGACCAACTCCAGAAATAGCTATTAACTGAAATGATCATTAGACCTAATAGTTAGCAAAAATATCTGTCTGTAAAGACATTTTGGTGAAATGTCTTCATAGAAAAAGTATAACAGCAACAAAATACTTCCTAGTATAGAAAACTGCCAACATCACACATACAGTTTCAGCCCAGCCCACATGGCTCAGTGGTTGAGCATCGACCTTTAGTGTTTGACTACTTTCACTAAACTCTGTATGTGAGTTTTGTCTATGATGTTACATGTTTCTTCTCGTGGCTATCTTGTATTTCATTATATGAACATACCAGAATTTATCTACTTATTTCCCTACCAGCTGCTGGCTGCCGGCCAGGTACTCCCTCTCTTCCCCCAGCCCTTGCTGCCACCACTGGCCAGGGCCTCCCTCCCTTCCCCTGGTCACCTGCTAGCATCGGGGCCTCCCTCCCTTCCTCCAGCCAGCCTGCCCCCTGATTGAACTCTGGAAGGACTTCACTTGAGGGGACAATTTGCATACTGCACTTTCATTATATAGTTAGTAGTGGTGGACATTTGGATTGTATTTACTTTTAACTATTATAAAAAGAATTAATAATATTCTTGTGTAACTCTTTTGATATACAAAATAACACACTTCTACATTTTCAGAAATCAAATTGTTTGGTCATCCTATCTAATAAAAGAGTAATATGCAAATTGACCACCACTCCAACACACAAGATGGCCACCCCCATGTGGTCAAAGATGGCCACCACAAGATGGCCGGCCGGGGGGGGCAGTTGGGGGGAACCTAGGCCTGCAGGGGAGTGGTTAGGGGGTGATCAGGCTGGCAGGCAGAAGTGGTTAGGGTCAATCAGACAGGCAGGCAGGCAAGCAGTTGGGAGCCAGGCAGGCAGGCAGGTAGGCGAGCAGATTGTGAGAGGGATGTCGGAAGTCCCTCGAGGGGTTCCAGATTGGAGAGAGTGCAGGCTGGGCTGAGGGACACACCCCGCCCCCATGCACAAATTTCATGCACTGGGCCTCTAGTAGATTATAATCAGTTTTGGTAGAATTTGCCAGTTATATCAATTAACATTCTGGATAGCAACACATAATATTTAGATTACTCTATATCATCACTAATACCCATACATATTGCCTTTTTTGCATTTTCAGTTATTCTAATAGGTTTATAGTGTGATGCTATTTTGATTTAATTTTCATTTCCCTGAAGCCTACCCATGTTGA
Organism: Corynorhinus townsendii; assembly: GCA_026230045.1. Lineage (NCBI taxonomy): Eukaryota > Metazoa > Chordata > Mammalia > Chiroptera > Vespertilionidae > Corynorhinus > Corynorhinus townsendii. Next base: position 91,881,741 of record JAPDVU010000002.1, read on the forward strand.
ACAGTATATGTATATGTATGTTTATGTACATATACACACATTTTATTCATAATTTATTCAATCATCATTCATTCATTTAGTTAGTTTATCCTATCCTGATCCATTATTCATGCTTTTCTATCAAGTTCTTTGTCCCTAGATATTAACATGTACTGGTTCTACCAACAAATTCCCTTCCATTCTCTGTTCCATCAATAAGGATCACTAATGGGGGATGGAAAAGAGGCAAGGAGGGAATGAAATCAGATATTTCTTCTCTCTACTCCTTCCATTTGGCTATGCTGCAAGCTGTCTGTGATTTTTCATAGCAAGGTCATAGATTTCTATAAGTCAGCATATCTAATAGCCCCTCTCTGTCTCCAATTTCCTACTAACTCTTCCTTCTTCATCCCAAATATCTAAGGGTGGTGTGAAACTTTGCTAGCCCTGGCATATTTCACTATCTCTTATAAATTTCCTAACCCTTTCCACAAATATGTGCATAGTTTTTTCATAAAGCCATCCTCTATTTATTTAAATTAAAATCTACTATTTATTTCCTGCTGGAAATCTACATGGTGTGCATTGCTATTTCTAAATTGTTCTGAGTATGTGTGGAAAGATTGCATATGCAAGATGGCAATTTGAAAATTAAATTAATGGTATTTAGTAGAAAATACAGTGTTTTAGAATAAAATTACTCCAGGACATTAAGTAATAAATGCTTGCCAGGGTAGAACTCATATTTTAAGCAAATGTAAGATATTCTATTACATGGCATCCAAGGGTGATTCCTTAAGCAGTTCAGTTGTAGAATGACTTAATCCATATTTTGTAGCAAAAAGGGAAAAAAAAAAAAAGAAAGAAATACATGTGGTATGATCTCAAAGAAGTGTTCACCAGATTTGCCTAATGATATTAACATAGTGTCTTAATTTCTATTCATTATCTACTCATTTATAATTAGGTAGCTCTAACAATTTGAAACATTATTGTCTAAAATGACAGTATCCCTTGCTATCTTCTTATCTATTAACTAGAGGCCCAGTCCGTGAGATTTGTGCACTGGGGTTGGGGGGAGGGTCCCTCGGCCAGGGCTGTGCCTTCTCACTGTCCTGGAGCCCTCAGGGGATGTCCAACTCCCACGGAGTCTGGAGAGGCTCCTGCCACCACAGCTGCGCTCACCTACCATGAGCCCAGCTTCTGGGCTTCTGGTTGAGCAGAGATCCCATGGTGGGAGCACACTGACCACCAGGGGGCAGCTCCTGTGTTGAGCATCTGCCCCCTGGTGGTCAGTGTGTGTCATAGCGACCAGTCATTCTGCCAATTGGTTGATTTGCATATTTGCATATAAATAATCCTTTTATTATATAGAATTAAGTTGTGTCTCAGATAATTTCAAACTTGAGTCAAGTAAAAGTCTTTCTGTATGGGAATAAATGACTTTTATCATAGCTACCAAAATGTTATATGCAAAACAAGCAATCTGAGAAAGGGGAGGATTTGCAGAGAATGGAAATTTACAAATTTCCACAAAGAGTGAGAAAAATTATTGTAATTTCAGTCTTAAATGTTTTAAGTATGTGGATTAATTTCTGTTAAGTATTAGTTAAGGAGAGCAACCAATGAAAGAAATAGGCATAGTAGCAGTGCCAATTTAGAGCTAACTCAAGCTGAAGTGTAATAAGGTAGTTTTATAAGATAATTAAATAGGACTGATATACAAAGTAACAACTGAGAATATTCCATGGGATTATGAGCTCTTCATCTTCCAGTTTACTCTCTTACCCATTGCAATTTGGTGTTTGCTCCAAAAACTTTTTCTAAAACTAGTCTAACAGTCAATAATGATCTTGTAATGTTGTTTTCTCAAAATTTATGCACCAATTGATAATGTTGACCATGCCTTTCCTCATGAAACTCAATGACACAATATACAGCACTTAATTTGGCTCTCTCCTTTCTTACCACTCCTTTTATGCCCTGTGTCCCAAATGCCCTGCCCCTTAAATATTTGTGTTTCACAACATTCAGTTATTGGTCCATTTCTCTGCTCATTCTATATTTTAGTGGGTTAACCTAATGGCTTAATAAGAATCATCCTTTATTTCAATAATTTTCAAATCTTTATTTATAATACCCCTTTATCATATGATATAGAAATGTATTATAAAATGGTTTGCTAGATAAATTTAACATGCATATCTTATAAAGTACTTTAGTTTTAACACAATCCAGTCAGTTATCTTCCTTTCCAAAGCTGTTTATTTTTCCTTTCAGTGAATAAAATCACTATTCAGGGAGTCACCCAAGCTGGGAAATGTCATTCTGATCCTCAAGTCATCCGTTTATCTCATCTCTCACATTCAGTCAGTCAGCACATTGTGTTAATTCCATCTCTTGCTTTTTGAGATCTGTCTTTTCCTTTCCATTCCCAGGCTCCTTCTCTTGTCCATGGGCTCATCGTCCTTGAGCTGGTCTTCAGTGATGGTACCCTAGTTAATTCCCTGACTTCCAAGATTTACATGCAGATATCTCAGCCTTCTGTTCATCTTTGTGTGCTTCTAAAACACAAATCATACCCCCTCTTACTTTAAAAATTACAGTTACAAAATTAAATACATACTTATATGAGAAATGGCTTAGAAGAATAAGGATTCCAACAGTAATACATTATATTGAAATGAAACATAAGCAAAAAAAAAAAAAAAAGGGTTCTCACAGAAAAACATACAATATGCATAAGAAGAGCATTTCTCTTAATTTTTATCAATACTTTGGATTATATGATTTTTAAAATCTTACATTGTTTATTTGCAAACCACTGAAAGGTTATAATACAAATTTATGATATCTATTGTCCACTTTGATTTTTTTTTCAAGTAAAAGAATTCTGTATCACATTCAAACACACACATGCATGCATATATATTTATATTTTACATATTATGTAAATGTATGGTATACTGCTTCAGCAATACTATCAGAGACACGATATTTATGAATTCATAAAAGTTTTTAAATTCATTAAAAATGAGTCTAAACTATATATTTAGAAATATTTTTTTTTTTTAGAAAGAAAGAACTCTTGGGGTGCACTGAAAAAATGAAAATTGTTTCTAATCAGCACTTTTCCCCTTAATGAATCAGGCCAATGAGTTGGTATTAAAATGTGCATTTATAAATAAGCTTCTGCAGACATGTGACATTACACACCTGCCTGAGAGCTTTAAATTGCAAATGCAACTTTTTTCTTTTCTTTTCTATTTTGTACGTTTATGGCAATTGGCAAAACAGTTTTTTTTTTCTTCATTTTTTCTCTCTTTATTGATTAAGGTATTACATATGTGTCCTTATCCCCCTTTTGCCCCCCACCCTCCTACTGATGCCCTCACTTCCCTGTTGTCCGTGACCATTGGTTAGGCTTATATGCACGCATAAAAGTCCTTTGGTTGATCTCTCCCCCTTACCCCCACCATCCCCTACCTTCCCTCTGAGGTTTGATGGTCTGATCAATGCTTCTCTGTCTCTGGATCTGTTTTTGTCCATTAGTTTATTTTGTTCATTATATTCCACATATGAGTGAGATCATGCAATATTTATCTTTTTTTTGACTGGCTTATTTTGCTTAGCATAATGCTCTCCAGTTCCATCCATACTGTTGCAAATGGTAAGAATTCCTTCTTTTTACCGCAGCATAGTATTCCATTGTACATATGTACCACAGTTTTTTAATCCACTCATCTACTGATGGGCACTTAGGCTGTTTCCAAATCTTAGCTATGGTAAATTGTGCTGCTATGAACATAGGAGTGCATATATCCTTTCTGATTGGTGTTTCTAATTTCCTGGGATATATTCCTAGAAGTGGGATCACTGGGTCAGATGGGAGTTCCATTTCATTTTTTTGAGGAAACGCCATATTGTTTTCACAGTGGCTGCACCAGTCTGCATTCCCACTAGCTGTGTATGATGGTTCTTTTTTCTCCACATCCTCACCAGCACTTGTCATTTGTTGATTTGTTGATGATAGCCATTCTGACAGGTGTGAGATGGTACTGCATTGTCATTTTGATTTGCATCTCTCAGATGATTAGTAATTTGGAGCATATCTTCATATCTCTTGGTCTTCCTTATGTCTTCTTTCAAAAAGTGTCTATTTAGGTCCATTGTTCATTTTTTGATTGGGTTGCTTATCTTCCTTTTGTTAAGTTGTATGAATTTCCTGTAAATGTTGGAGATTATTTCACAGACCTAGAACGAACTCTTCAAAAATTCATCTGGAATAAAAATTAAAAAAAAAAAGACCCCAAATAGCTGCAGCAATCTTGAGAAAGAAGAATAAAGTAGGAGGGATCTCAATACCAGATATCAAGCTTTATTACAAAGCCACTGTTCTCAAAACTGCCTGGTACTGGCACAAGAACAGACATATAGACCAATGGAATAGAATAGAGAATCCAGAAATCAACCCAAACCACTATGCTCAATTCATATTTGACAAAGGAGGTAAGAACATACAAAGAGGTTCATACAGTCTCTTCAATAAATGGTGTTGGGAAAATTGGACAGATACATGCAAAAAATGAAACTAAACCACCAACTTACATGATACACAAAAATAAACTCAAAATGGATAAAGGACTTACACATAAGAGGGGAAACCATAAAAATACTAGAGGAATCCATAGTCAGCAAAATCTCAGACATATGCTGAAGCGATATCTTCATTGATACTGCTCCTAGGGCAATGGAAACTAAAGAGAAAATAAACAAATGGGACTACATCAAAGTAAAAAGCTTCTGTACAACAAAAGAAATCATCAACAAAACAACAAAAAAGCCCACTGCATGGGAGAACATATTTGCCAATGTTATCACTGATAAGGGATAAAACTGTTGTTAATATATGATAAAACTTCTGTCAGTTAACATTGCCAGTACTCTGCTTAATAGTAGTATGCTAGGTGATTTTTGGATATTAATATATTATATCAAATAAAGAAAACAGGTAAATTGCAACCTTATGAATTATATCCACTATAATTCCAGATATATTGTACTGTATCTCTAGAAGAAAATGTTTTTATTTTAAAAGCAAAATAGATCCAGAGACACAGAAGTAAAGAACAGATTGTGGAACTGCAGAGAGAAGGCAGGGGAGGGTGGGTGGGTGAGAAGTGATCAACCAAGAGCTTGTATGCATATATGCATAACCCATGAACACAGACAATAGGGTGGTACAGGCCTGGGGTGGGCTACAAGGGGTCAATGGGGGAAAACGGGGACATGTGTAATACTTTCAATAATAAAGATTTTAAAAACAAAGAAACAAAAAGAAGGTGGAAAAATAAATTTTAAGTTTACTGAAATTCTGAAATTTACGTAAATCACTCAAATATATTTTAAAAGTTATTCTAACATAGAATAATGAAAACACTGATGGAGAAACTAAAGGAATTAATTTCAAACAAATCTTAAGTGATTCAAGAAAAGAATAACAACACATTATTAGTAAGGGAGTTGCTTTTGCCCCATTTCTTCCTGAAATACTCTTAATAATTCTAATTTTCTGATTTTTGTTTCTAGAGAGGCTATAAGCATAGACAGTGTGTGTGCAAGTGCATCATTACTCTTTAAAACTATAAATGGTTTTGTTTACCATGATTCCTCTCTATTAAGAAGTGAAAAAAGCAAAATAAAAACTATTTATATCTTAATGATCATCAATGAGAAGAACAAATAATATTATTTTCAAATTTCATGTCTTATTTGCTGACCCTAATAAAAGGAAGACCTTTTTGAAGTCCTAAAGAAGAATTCTGTAGTAATAGAATTTTATATCTGTGCAAAACATTCTTATAGGAGTATCAGTTAGAAAACAGAGTGACAAGAACTATAGTAGAGGATATTTGATTAAGTTTCTATTTGGAAATTGACATAAAGATCCCCTAGGTATAATGACTCAAATGTAATCTACAATCAATGTTGTAGATTACTATAACCAATAAACAATGCTCCTTTGAATAAGTATTTGGACTAATGATTAGGGGTTCGGAGATACTTTATTTTGATGTTGTTGTAGATAATATTTAGAAACGCAAAGATTTTTCCTGACTTTTTCAAGAACACAAAGTAAAATAATATACAAGCAAGATACAATCTAGCCCTAGCTGGTTTGACTCAGTGGAGAGAATGTTGGCCTGCAGACTGAAGGGTCCCTGATTCAATTCTGGTCAAGGACAAGTACTTAGGTTGCAGGCTGGATCCCTGGGCCTGGTCAGGGAGTGTACAGGAGACAATGGATTGATGTATCTCTCTCACATAGATGTTTATCTTTCTCGGTCTCTCTCCTTCCCTTCTACTCTCTCTAAAAATCAATGCACACATATCCTTGGCTGAGGATCAACAACAAGAACAAAAGATACAATCTAAGTCACCAAACTTTAATTTTTGCATTTTCTCTATTGAGGCTCTGAATTTAGTAATGAGAGGGTTAACTTGAAACAGAGGCTGATAGGGCAGGGGTCCAGTGGAACTAAAGGCAGGTGGAACACAGTGAGGGGCAGACATGGTAGTTTGAGCAACCTAACCACAGGAACCAACCAAGCAGAAATAATAAAATGTTCCTGGACCCAAAGCAGGAGGCATGGGAAACCAAGGGAGGGCCTGTAGCAACAAGATGCACAAACACATAGAAATAGAGAAAGTTGAGCATAGGAAGAGAAAGAACAACACATAGAAACAGGGAAATTTTAGGTCCATTGCCGGCCAAAAAAACAATTGAGGGAATCAATCAGGTGACCACACAGGTAGACAAAGAGCAGGCTTGTAGCAAATATATACCCCTGGGCTACACGGCTTTCATGGGCAACCCATTCTTTGGGCCTTCTCCTCACTGGGGACTCTGAATCTGCTTGTAGTAAACTTTGCACACTTTTGCTTAAATCTTTTGGTCCACTGCTTTTTGTGAGACATGATCCCGGGGAAAACACCTTGGCTCACCATTCCAGTCATCAGTAAGCCCTAGTCAGATTTATCAATTTAAGACCTTCAGTAATAGAGGAGAGAGAACAAAAATGTTAATATTCTTACCTTGAAGAATAAACCTTGGAGCATAATTGTACCTGTAGCCAAAGGGAAATATACTGCTTCCTTTGGCATAATCTACATACCCAGTAATTTAATTATTACATATGTTTGAGCTAAATTTAAAGTCTTAGATAAACAGAATGTTTGACAAGCATTCCAAATTTAAGAAGGGGTAATGTAGACTAGTAGGCAATAAATGTTCCTGGAACAAGGACAGCCCTATCTTATACAATACACAATAAACAATTTCAGGTGAAATTTACATTCATCAAAAGATACATAAAATGTGAAAATCTGTCAACAATCTAAGGGAAGGACTTAACAAAACATAAAACCAGCATAGCATTTATCTGGAATACATACTAAATAATTCCTATGGATCAACAGAAAAAGACAAAGTAATAAAAATTAAGCACTAGAAGTAATCAGAAATTTCACTGAAGAAGCACAAATAGTCTATAAGATTTACAAATATATGTTAAATTAGTAACCAGGAAAATGAAAATTAAAACCACAATGACATATAATTTCACATTCAGCAGATGTGCAAAGTTAGATAATACTATGTTCTGACAAGAATGTTAGTTGGTGGAAATTATAATTGTTACTACCACTCTGGAAATCAGTTTTATGTAACCTAGTAAAATGGGATATGCCTGTACATATCCAAAACTAGCAATTCTACTCCTCATTATGTACCCTAGAAAAGTTCTTACACACGTGTATAAAGATATATTTGTAAAAATGTTTTTTATATCAATGTTGCCAACAAAACGGTACAACCCCTCCCCCATAGCCACAAATGGAATAATAATTTTCAGTATACTCATACAATGATTATAATATAGTAGTGAACATAAAAATGCTATAGTCATACACATCAAATTAGAGTAATTCAAAGAAGCATCTCATAGAAGAAGATATAGAAATATTATATTTTCTTAAAATAATGTTTGATATATTGGCCTGAATAATAGCTAAACAGATATTTATTTAATTTTTTAAAACTACACATTTATATTTCTATGCCCACTTCTTATGCATGCTATATTTCCATCCTTTTTTGTTAATCAGTGTATAAAAAAGCAATACATGTTGATGAAGGAAGAAAGCAGATAAGAAGGAAATGCATTCTGGGGACTTTATCATAGAATTTATTTTTAACTCCCTCTCAGCACTTTAGATTTTCTTTTCTTTCCACAATTTCTACCTCTTGCCTAACTGCAGAGCCCACCCTCACCTCAGATCTCTCTCTTTCTCTCTGCTTTTGTTTGTTTTGTACATAAGCTGCAGAGGTTTTGATAAAAGAATTAGTAAAAACAAAAGAACTAGTTCTCTCTAATCTTCTTGGAAGACTGAGCATTAAAGTGCCACATTATTGACATTGGAAATGATGTATGAACTGTTGGGAGGAAGATAACATCTGCAAGGTCAACAGCATTGTCATTGGTGGAGGTGACAGCAGTGAGTTAAACCTTGAAAATAAGTAGCACTAACTGAAGAGGCAATACTGTTAGTGGTTACTATTGGCAGGGCTAACATTTTTAAAATCCACAACAATAAGAAATTACGTCAAGGAGTATAGAGCTAAAAGAAAAAAAGGAAGACAACAGATATGCTAAAACAATATATAACATAATACCTTTTAGGATAAGTCTTAAAATAAAAGTGAAACAGTTATTGAGGACTACCAGCAAAATTTCATTGAAACTTAAGGAATTTGAAGTAGTTTTGATGTAAAACAAATTGAAGGCAATGTTATCAGGCTTTCCAAGGGTTGCTGGTGGTCATAATAGATATATGTTTAAAATATACTTATTTTGTTATACTCATCAATTTCTTACACCCATATCACTACAGTCTTAGAGATATGGGTTATATCAATTTAGGGACATACATATATTTCCCAAAGTAAATATTGTTATAATTATTTGGAATCATATAGCCAAAAATATTGCTCATAAGGTTTGGTATAGGCTGGTGCTATAAACATAGTTTATGATATTGTTTTCCACTGATAATGCATTTTAAGTATTAAATAACCAACTTATAAATGGAAATTTGAAATATACCATATTTATAAGCTGAGAGATGCCAATACATGGACAAGGGAATTTACAGAAAGTTTAATTTGTTGATAAGCATAAAATGGGAAATTCGTGGGCTCATTGTACATTTTAAGAGGCCACAAAAGGAAAGCCATATGTTGGTTAAATGGTAAACAAGTAAAATATTTCACTAAAAAGAGAGAGGAAAGTAGGAATTGCTGGGAACCAATTCCAGCATGTCATAATTATAAGAGTTTCACCAAAAGGTTCGTGAAGTTTGGAGACTAAACAAGGGCTGAGTCACAAAATGTAATTTTCTGTTGGGAAGGCTAAAAGGCATCTTCCCCAAACCTAAGATTTGTATATATTATTGTTTGCTGCCAGACAGCTCAGGGCATTTTAAATCTACATGTTATTGCTTCCTGTTGGCCAAACACCTGAACAGCTGTAGGCTAGTCCCCAAACTGACAATGCTTCTGTAAACCTTATCCTTTGAAGTGTATTATCTCCACCTTGCCTTAGGACAAATTGTGTTAATAAATAGCAAGGGGTCCTTAGACAAGGGGTAGTCTTTCAGCTCCTTTAGCTGAAGCTCCTCTGACCCCCATGCCTTTCAAAATTATCTTTCATCTTTGGACACCTTCTTAATCTACGCATCAGCCCCTTTCTCTAGATTGCTGAATCCTTTATAACGCTGGGACAAGAACCCCGGCAAGAAATGATGTAAGTTCTCCTTCCCCAGATGAGTTAAAGAAATGTTAATTAATGTGAGAGGCCTGGATTTCAGAATAAGTGAATCAGGCCCACAAGGTAAGGCAGCATCTAACCATGAAAACCAAAGCAACAACAATGACAACCATGATATCATATAGAATAAAAGCCTAATATGCTAAGTGTCTGGTCAACCAGTTGGCCATTCAATCAATCAAAATGTAATATGCTAATGATATGCTAAGGGCACTCAACTACTCGCTATGACATGCACTGACCACCAGGGGGCAGAAGCTCTGACTGGTAGGTTAGCTTGCTGCTGGGGTCCTGCCGATTGGGACTGAGCAAGATGGGCTGGACATGCCCTGGAGTCCTCCTGCAGTCCTTCCCTGGCTGGACAACCTCTCGTGTCTCTTCCTGGCCCGTATTGTGCACTGGTGGGGTCCCTTGGCCTGGCCTGCACCCTCCCACAATCTGGGACCCCTCAGGGGATGTCAGAGAGCCGGTTTCGGCCTGATCCCATAGGCCAAGCCAAGGGACCCCACTGGTGGACGAATTCATGCACTGGGCCTCTAGTGTAATGATAAAAGTAAGCAGTAATGCTGAGAAATAATAATGATTTTAATGTTTTGTTTCCTTTTGCTTGTTTTGTTTTGAAGAAGTCAAAGTCCAAATTTCTTATTTAATCAGCTAAGATTCCCTTACAGATTCTCATAAGATTAGTACCTGACAGAATGACAGGAGTTATTTGTGTTAGTTTTGTAAATTAAGGCTATTAATGTAATTCTATGGCAAGGATACCTGTTTTGAATTTTAGATTTCTATCAGAACCAGAGGGCTAGAGGATTTTGGAATGAGAAAGTAAAAAGATATGCCGATTTGACAATATTTTATTAAATTTAAATCTGAGTATATGTGGGAAAAGAATACACTATACAAAAAAGGCCTATGTTTATGCACCAAAATCCAAGAAACATATTTATACAATTGCATAAGAATGATTTACAGACATCATACAAATATAGGAAATAATATAAAATTAAAGTAGCATTATCATTGGTTCTTATTTATACCAATATCAGCTAAGGTTACTTTTACATTTTATAGCTTTCAAACAAAAACAAAACAAAACAAAACAAAACAAAACTATATTTTTAAAATTTTTCTTTCATTTAAATGGTTTCTCATGGAGAAATTGTATAGTGTAATTAATCTTTTATTTGGAAGTGTGTGTGTGTGTGTGTGTGTGTGTGGTGTATGCGTGGTATGGCTTTTGATGTGGATAAGAATTCAGATTGGTACTGTGGTGAGTTTTTGTTTTTTTTTTTACTATAGTCATGAATGTACATGTGTTAACAAAACAATTTTATACCTATTCATTAAAAAACATATACTGAACAGTGTCAGGCATGCTTCTATATGTTCAGGATATAGCAATGAATAAAATTCCTTCCCTTGTGGATTTCACATTCTATTTCATAAACATTTTTTAAGACTATATTTTATTTTTTAATTAGCAGTCTTTTAGAGTATTTAAAAATTACAAATTAGAAAACTCTAACTAAATCAAGAAAAGATGCAGAAATGTTATTTTTTAGTGTTAGCATTAACATTAAAAATGGATAGCAAAATGTGTTCCTGTAGTCACTTTTATTCACAGTTCTCAAAGAACTATGACAATTAATTGTACATCACCCAACAGATATAGATCAGTATTATTGTTCTAATTCACAAATAAAGAGATAGTAACATAGAAGTTGAATTCATATTTTCCTCTATACCTTAATAGAGCTCTTAAGGAACCCCATAGCTATTGCAGGATTTTAGCTCATGTATTGCTATGTACCACTGTGACACTTTTTTCATTACTCAAGGTAGACATTGTTTGAGAAGTGATATAGAAGAAATATTTGTGGGTATTGGGTTCTGAACAATTTTATATAGTTGATGGGGTATACTAAGCAAAATGTATAGTAAAGTGTGCCATGCTCACTTCTCTTGTCAATTATTCATAGGTATAAAGCCAGATATCCATTTGGTTCCAAGAAAACAAGATCATTTGCCCAAGGCCTCCTGATTCTATAACGTGGAAGGCCAAATAAAATCTTAAATAAATCCTTTCAATACAACAAAAACTAATCAACTAAAAGAATGAACAAACAAAGACAAACCCCTTTAATTTTTACAGTAAAATGAGGGACTAATCATTACTGTGTCCAAAAGAATGCATTAACACTTAATTACTTCTTATAGAAAAAAGTAGCCAGTTCTATTGGTCAGTGAGTAGTCAGGGATTTAAAACAAACAAACAAGAACACCAGGTAGTTTAATAGAGGGATTATAATATCGCAAATACTTTAGTGATGTTACAATTGCTGAGGCCAAACAAATGGAGAGGTGAGACAAGCAGAGATCAGCGAAATTCAAACAGCCACCAAACATTACTCTGGAAGGGTACTTAAGGTAAGGAGGTTGTATAAGAACCTGGGTTGCCAGGTTTGAGCAATAAAGCAGACACAGCCACTGCTCTCTGGTAGTCATTCAAATAAGATGCAATTATCCTCATACTCTGTCATCCTCATACTCTGTCATCTTCTGAGAGGTCAATGCTAAATGCCTTTTCTCCAGACCTTGACACAAGTCTGTCAATCTAGTATCTCATACCAACTAAAGTCCCACACCAATGAAACAAATAATTAGTCAATACCCATGAATCTGAACAGGAATTTTAGGGGAATATAGGCAGGCTTAGGACAATTTTAGAATTGGGGTCAATGGAAAAACACAGGGCTACAGATTGGGAGAAGAAATATCTCCATAATTCAAGGAAGCCAGGTGCAGGGAGCAGCAACAGTTGTTTTTACATAAGACAAGGGAGCTGGAAGTAGCCAAAAGGCCTATATTTATGAAATACATAAGAGGAAGGAAGGAAGGAAGGAAGGAAGGAAGGAAGGAAGGAAGGAAGGAAGGAAGGAAGGAAGGAAGGAAGGAAGGAAGGAAATAACAATGAGGAAGGAGGGCATCACATGTACCATGTGGTGTTTGACCTTTGAGTTCAGGAGTTACTATAGTAACCAGTCTAAGGGAATAGTGACCAATCAGAGGGGAAATCAAGGCACTAGGATCTGCAGCCTTTATAAGCCATAGGGAAAAGGAACTCTGTGGGACCCTTTCCCCCTCCCTACTTGGGAGTCAGTTCTGTGGGACTCTTTCCCTCTTCCCATGTGGAAGTCTGTACTTGTTCTTCAATAAATCTCCATCTTTGCTATACTACCTTCTGTCTGTGGATTCATTCTTGGACTCTGGTGGACAAAGAATCTGGGCTCCAGTCCAAAAATTCCATTTCAGATCAGTATCTTGGAATGTCCTTTTCATTCCATGAAAAATGAAGAATTAGATGTAGTGTCCAAAATTCAGCTCACTAGAGTGTTTCCTTTTAAGGATGCAATGATTAGGATATTGCAATCATTTTTTACTAGTAACTGTTTTTCCTATTTCTACCTCTCATTTCTATTACACATGATAGCTAGAGTGGTTCTTTTGGAACGTAAGTTGTATTATAACTGTCCTTTGCTCAGAACTCCAGAGAAATCCTCAATCACGCAAAAGAAAGCCAATATTTTGACATAGTCAAAAGACCATTGTGACCTGGCCTTGCCCTAACTCTGTGAACAGTGTCCTAGAGATAATGTTGCAATTAACTGAGTTATTAACAACATTAAAGGAGCAAAGGGAAAGCCAAATATTATAGGCATGTCATTAGGGCAATTCCATAAGGAAGTTAAAGCTTTACAGTCCCCAGGGAGCTATTGGTCTATTCCCTGCAGATCCCTGGGGAAGGGACTGGTCAGGGAGGAGAATAGACACACACAGTAAAGTTGGGGTGACATCAGGATGGTACTTGTCTGGCAGTCACACCTAGGAATAGGTCATTGGCCAGAATGGGCATGGCCACTGCACGGGAGCGAAATTTGGGATATTTAATTCCCTGAACAAAGAAGTTTGCGCTCTTGTGCTCTCTGTTTCTCCATGCTCTTGAGACTCTACTGCTCAGGATGTGCTCTCCTGATGCTGCACTAGACCCTGCTCCAACATGGAATGGAAACTCTAGACCAGTGGTTCTCAACCTTTCTAATGCTGCAACCCTTTAATGTTGTGGTGACCCCCAACCATAAAATTTTCGTTGCTACTTCATAACTGTAATTTTGCTACTGTTAATGAATCGTAATGTAAATATCTGTGTTTTCCAATGGTCTTAGGCGACCCTGCTAGCAGTTCTCAACTTTCAAAATTACAGTTATAAAGTAGTAACTCCCCACAGAAATGAGGAGATGGGAGAGCTATCTATTTCAATGTTTACATTTCAAAGATATGGTTCCCATGTCCTTAAGAAAGACATATCCTGGGCTGTAAACTGGTAATAGGCTGGGAGAAGATTTGCATACCTTTCAAAGAAACAGAGAATCCTATTTAATAAAGACGTAATATGCAAATTGACCATCACACCTTCACACAAGATGGCTGCCCCCATGTGGTCACAATATGGCCACCACAAGATGGCCAGGAGGGGAGGGAAGTTGTGGGTAATCAGGCCAGGAGGGGTTGGCAGTTAGAAGCAACCAGGCCAGCAGGAGAGGGCAGTTGGGGGCAACCAGGCCTGCATGGGAGAGCAGTTGGGGGCATCCAGGCCTGCAGGAGAGGGCAGTTGGGGGGGACTGGGCCAGCAGGGGAGGGCAGTTGTGGGGGACCAGGCCAGCAGGGGAGTAGTTAGGCGTCAATCAAGGCTGGCAGGGTAGTGGTTAGAGGGTGGTCAGGCTGGCAGGCAGAAGCAGTTAGGGGCAATCAGGCAGACAGGCAGGCGAGCAGTTGAGAGCCAGCAGTCCCACAGGGATCGGGCCTAAACCGGCAGTCGGACATCTCCCAAGGGCTCCCAGATTGGAGAGGGTGCAGGCTGGACTAAGGGACACTCCCCCCTCATGCATGAATTTTATGCACCAGGTCTCTAGTCTACACTAATAAAAGAGAAAGATGCAAATTGACTGTACCTCCATGATGCCCACCGGCCAATCAGGAGTGAGTACGCAAATTAACCCAACAAAGATGGCAGGTTAATTTGCATACAAAGGTGCAGAGCAAAGACTGAAGACTGAAGACGACTGAAGACTAAAGAGGCTTGGCTTCTCCTCTGTCACTGGAGCGGAGAAGCCTTGAGGCTTGGCTTCTCCATTGTGGCCAGAGCAGAGAAGCCAAGCCTCGATGTGGCCAGAGCAAAGGCCTAGGCCTAGGTGCCAGAGGAAAACCAGTGCCAGCATCCAGGGGAATGAAGGCCTATTGCATGAATCTTCATTCAATGGGCCTCTAGTAATTTATAATTGTAAGTGTATAACATTCATGTTTTGATCAAAGGGAGGGCAGAGCAATGGAGTCAGGAAGAAACCTGCCCACAATTTAGTCATGCTGAGGGGAATAATAAGTTTTTCTTGGTCAGTACTTACTCTTCTCATATTCTCAGTCTTGGTAACACTCAAACACATTTCTGCTTCATAGTATTTGTATTTGTTGGACCTTATGGTTAAATTATTATTCTGTCAGCTTCCTACAGGGTGTGTTCTCTAATTTCCTCTGATTGGTGCTCACCTGTCAACTTTTCAGAGAAGCTTTTCATGACCACCCTATTTAAAACATCCACCTTTCAAGCACTCTCTGTATCCCTTACTACTGTGCTTTATGTTTCTCTATATAACTTAAAATATCTGATATATTATCTGTAATTTAACCACAGAGAAGTTAGATAATTAACTTGAATCTAGTACATGATCAGTGTTCAATACATTCTTATTAAATGAAATTTATTAATGAAGCATTTACTATCATTGTTTCAATTTTCAAAACAAGAAAATCAAGGCACAACATATCAAAGTACTTAGAGCCGTTGAGTCGTTAAGTGCCAGTTATTTATTACTCTACACAACTTCTGCCTGACCCCAAACCTAATTCTTTAGCTACAATTTAAAAAATAGATTAGAAGTTGTAATTTTTTAAACAAATTCATTGTAATAATTTTAGTACATACATCTTACTATGGTAAAGCATAGTAGCCATTCAGCTTGCATATAATTTTGTGTTGTCTAAACAAATTATTCATACCACCTATTTTTAGGTAGGAAACTAGACATGAGTGGCTGGGGTTGGATCTGCCCTGAGGTCCTGACAGGGGATCTGACCAGTATTGCCTTCAGACCATCTCTCTATGGATGGCCCTACAGTCACCAGTTCCTAAAGCAGACTGCCAAAGGGCAAATTAGGAACAAGTTGTTTCTCAGTGCAAGTGCAAAGGAAAACCACATGACTTCAATTCAACCTTACTAGGGCTCTTGACTAATTAAAACACACACACACACACACACACACACACACACACACACACACCCCATGCCCCATGAGCTTTTCTGTATGCATTGTGGGTAAGGATATGAGCAGAAGAAATATAGTTATATAAACTTTTTTTGTCAATTATCCCTGGGTGCAAATGAGTATCTCCACCCAGAAAATCCCTCATTTAAATCAAATAGTCCACAGAGCTAGAGGACATTGTTTCTCTTGGCCTGATCCTCTGCTTTGCTTTACTTACATTTCATTAGCCTGTAATTCTTTTCTGTGTAAATGAGAAGAACTAAAGCCCCAGGGGGTAACACCACCACAGTGCCTGGCCCAAGATAAATCTATGTAAATAATCATTGAATGAATGAATAAATCAATGACTAGAATTATATATCTGGATTCATGTCACTTCTTATGTAAATTGAGATACTTGGCTAATCTCTCTGAACATGGAAATTATCTGCAAAATAAAAATTAGGCTAGGTGGTCTCTGTAGCCACCAAAATTTATACTCCCCCTTCCACATAGAGAGAGAATCATTGCTGAGAACCCACAGGCTATCTTTCAAGCTGCACACCCACAGGCTATATTTTCCATTCCTACATCTAGGAGATATTCTAGTGTAATATAATCATTTGTATTACCTATGGGCTGAGCTTTAAAGAAGCAAGTGTATTTCTCCATATTTCCTTTACTTTTCTGCTGGATAAATTTAGAGGACTCCAAGGAAGGGAGGGTAGAGCCAAGATATGAAAATCTGAACTACAGTGTGAAACAAAATTACTCACCCATCAGAAACATCTAAACAGTTTTTTGAGTGTAATGTAAAATTCCATGGTGCACAGTAATGAAAATAGTTGACTTTAGTTATTATAAAAGCTAGCAATATTCTAAATTTACTAATATAATCACCTGTTTGTTCTAAATACAAAATTCTATACTTCATATCAAATTAGTAAGTTTTAAAATGTTGAACATAAATTCCTATGTATAAAACAGAAAGCAATAGAAATGTACTAATTATTTTCAGTTTTCATGGCCACAACACTAATTCCTAATTAGCTAACACTTTTAATGGCCATGATTTCCAAATGATCTTCATTCTTTAACTTTTTTCTTCTTCAGTTGACTCTCAACAATACTGTTTCATAGTTATTTTTCAATCATATATTAATATTTTTAAATGGGCTTGATAGAAGTGCCTGACTGATTTCTCAATCTTTGTGAAATATACCTATCTAAGGCTTATCTCCTAGTGATCCCCAATGTAATTCCTCCACTTTAACCAGATCACTCACCTACACTCTTAAGTCAGCTATGTTTACTCAAGTCCCAGTAGCTTTACTATTCCCTCCACTAAACTTTTAAGATATACATAGTAACATTATTTCTTTGAAGACTTCACCACCCACTCTGTCTAGTTAATATTGATTTCATCTACTTACACTTTGGTTCCTAATATTTTATGTCAGGAATAAGAAATGCTTAATTTTTATTGAACTGAATTCTGTTTCTGTCATTAGGACAGTCTTTCCCAATGCTATTATACAAACAAATTGCACAAGATGGGTTCAGGCTTAAACTTCTAATTAGCCAGATTGTCATAAAAACTGAGAATCACTAGTCCATCTCTTTTGAACTGTAAGCTTATATTATTTACTTCTATTAAAATGTATTTTTATGTATGTACTAGAGGCCCGGTGCACAAAATTTTGTGCACTGGGGGGAGGGGTTGTCCCTCAGTCTGGCTTGCACCCTCTTGCAGTCCTGGACCCCTCAGGAGATGTCCACCTGCCATAGTCTGGAACCCCTCACTCCGTATTACCTGCCTGCTTGCTGCTCCTTAGCGAGTGCACTGACCACCACGGGGCAGCTCCTGCATTGAGTGTCTGCCTCTTGGTGGACAGTGCACATCATAGCAACTGTTTGTTCCACTGTTCAGTCGATTTGCATATTGGGCTTTTATTATGTAAGATAATAGTTCTAGACTATAATATTATTAAAAAGAGGGGTTCATATAATTGGAGGAAACCAAGAAGTTTTTTGTTGTTTATAAACATTAATCATGATCAATATTTTTTTGAAAAAAGCCCTCAAATTCCATAATGGTGATGGAGTAAGTGGAAGCTACATGCACACTTTCCCAGGACCAAATAGGAAATACAACTAAAATACTGAAAAAGCACCCTGAAAAATCATCTGAAGTCTAGCTCGAGAGAACCCTGATAAGCAAGAATGGAAAGAGGAAATTGCATGAAGACTGGTACAAAGTGTGGAGGTGTGAAAGGGCTGGCCAGGTTCCACAAATAGCAGCTGAAGTTCTAAAAAGATATCTCAGCTGTGGGGGGTTACCACTGAGAACTCCAGAGTCTTAAACTCCAACTCTCCAGCCCAGAGGACCAGAACAGAGAAAGGTGCCCACATAACCTCTGGCTGTGAAAAGCAACGGGGTTGCTGACTGTTAGTGAGAGACTGCTGGAAGTACAGGCACAGTCTTAAAGGGCCAATGCACAAAATTTTGGGAGCAGCCACTCTTAATATTTTATGTCAGGAATGGACAGAGGGGAACTAAGAGGGCATCCACCCTAGTTTCCTGTGCTGAGTCATTCCCTCACAATGAGGAGGAAATATTTTTACAGTAGCAGACCTTGGTAAACCAGGTGGTTTTTTGCCTGGGGCGGGGGGGGGGGGGGGAAGGCAATTGTCCCACCCTGTTGGAAGATCTCACAACCTACCCTGTGGTCAATAGCCTGAGGCAAATCAAGTCTGAGTGTCAGTGGGTATTTGCCTAATCTGATCCTAGGCCTGGAGCTAGGAAAAGCAGACCCTGGTGCACATCTTGGTCCTTTCCAAAGGCACCCAACACCATCAGAGGGAGCCACAAGCTGTGGATTGCTGACAGTTCCAAACTGGGTACTCAGGGACAGTCACAAACAGCATCAGACATTGTCCTGCTCTAGAGATTGGGTGTCTTACAGACCTACCTAGTACACAGACACAAACCCAAACAAGAACCAAAAATGGGGAGACAAAAAAACAAGCTCCAAACTAAAGAACAAGAAAAGTCTTCACAAGAAGAGCTACATGAAATGGAGATAAGAAATTTATTAGACATAGAGTTCAGAATAATGATGGCAAAGATGCTCAACAGCATGAGAAAAGATGTAGTATCTATGAAAAATGATGTGGCACTAATAAAGAACACAGCGGAAGGAATACACAGAAGATTAGATGAAGCCAAGAAACAGATCAGTGAATTAGAAGATTAGAGACAGGGTAGAAAAAATTACTCAGAGAACCAAAAAGAAAAACACACAAAACATTTAAAAACAAGAGCACAGCTTAAGGGAACTGTGGGACATCATGAAACGTAAGAGTATTAGCATTATAGGTATGCCAAAAGAGAAAGAAAGGGAGTAAGAGATAGAGAAACTTTTTGAAGAAATAATGGCAGAAAACTCTGTAACCAAGTGAAGAAAAAAGTCACACAGGATCAGATGGCACAGAAAGTCCAAAGCAAGAAGAATGAAAAGAGACCCATGCCCAGACACATCATAAATAAAATGCCAAAAATTAAAGACAAAGAATCTTAAAAGCAGCAAAAGAAAGCAATTTGCTACCTGCAAAGGAGCTCCCATTAAACTGTCAGCTGATTTCTCATCATAAACTCTACAGGCCATATGGGAATGCCATGAAGTATTCAAGGTCATTAAAAACAAGGATCTGAAACCAAGAATACTATATCCAGCAGGTTTATCATTCAAAATAGATGGTAAAATAAAGACCTTCCCAAACAATAAAGGGCTAAAGGAGGTTGTCACCACCAAATCAGCACTGCAAGAAATTATGAAGGAACTGGTGTAATGAGAAGATAAAATAGAGAGAGAAGCATATGCATAAAGAATTGAAATGACAATAAATAAGTACCTATCAATAATAATCTTAAATGTAAATGGATTAAATGTTCCATTCAAAAGCCTTAAGGTAGCTGAATGGATAAAAAAAATATGAACCAATGATATGCTGTCTACAAGAGACCAACATCAGAACAAAAGACACAGGGTGAGAGTGATGGGATAGAAAAAAAAATCATGCAAATGTGAAGAAAAAGAAAAAAAGATGGGTAAGCAATACTCATATTTGACAAAATAGACTTCAAAATGAAAGCCATAATAAGGGACAATAAAGGTCATTATATAATACTAAAGAGATTGATCTAACAAGGTAATATAACCATGGCAAACATATATGCCCCCAATATAGGGGCATATACAGTATATATACTAGAGGCCCAGAGCATGAAAATTCATGTACTGGGGGGCGG
The DNA here is from genome assembly GCA_026230045.1 of Corynorhinus townsendii. Taxonomy (NCBI): domain Eukaryota; kingdom Metazoa; phylum Chordata; class Mammalia; order Chiroptera; family Vespertilionidae; genus Corynorhinus; species Corynorhinus townsendii. Next base: position 91,902,276 of record JAPDVU010000002.1, read on the forward strand.
GGGGGGGGTCCCTCAGTCTGGCCTGAGAACCTTCAGGGGCAAAAGGCGACTCGGTGATCAGGGGAAGACTACGTCCCCATTGCACCTCTGCTGCTGCCACTGCTGGAAGTGCAAGCCTCGGCCAGCCCTGGTTACCTGAGCCTCAGGCTGCCCTGGGTGGTTGGGCAGCTGACATCTGAGGCTTGCCTGTGCCTCAGTCAGGCCCTGGGCAGCTGGGGGTCTGAGAGGACTGGGGAACTCCAGAGGCAGGCACGCAGAGTGGCCAGGCCTGCCTGCCACCCCAGCAGGGCAGAGGGGACTGGGCATTGCCATCTTGTAGCTGTGGGCGCTGCCATCTTTGAGAGCATGGGAGTCAATTAGCATATTCCCTTCTTATTGGCTTTATTAGATAAGATAGATGATAGATAGATAGATAGATAGATAGATAGATAGATAGATAGATAGATAGATAGATAGATATAGATATACACTAGAGGACTTTAAGGGAAAGATTGATAAAGATACAATCATAATAGGGGACTTTAGCACCCCATGGACTTACTGGATAGACTGTCCAGACAAAAAATGAATATGGAAGCAGAGAATCTAAATGACACAGGATCAGATGGATTTAATTGACATTTATGGAACATTTCACCCCAAAGCTGCAGAATATACATTATTCTCAAGTGCACATGGGTCATTCTCAATGATAGAACATATGTTAGGACAGAAAACAAGTCTCTACAAGTTCAAGAAGAATGAAATTATATCAAACATCTTCTCAGATCACAATGGTATGAGATTAGAAATCAACTACTGTAAAAACATGAAAAATGTTCAAACACATGGAGGCTAAGTAGCATGTTATTAAACAATGAATGAGTTACCAATAAGATCAAGAAAGAAATAAAAAAATTCTAGAAACAAATGAATATGAACACAAAACAACTCAAACTCTCAGGGGCACAGCAAAAGCAGTCCTGAGAGGGAAGTTCATAGCACTACAGATCTAATACAAAAAAACAAGAAAAATTAATAATAAACTATTTAACTCTTCAACTTAAAGAATTAGAAAGAGAATACTAAGAAAAGCCTAGAATAAGCAGAAGGAAGGAAATAATAAAGATGAGAGCAGAGATAAATGATATAGAGGCTAAAAAATAACAATAATACAAAAAAAATCAATGAAACCAAGAACTGATTCTTTGAAAAGATAAAAAAAAAAATTAATGAACTATTAGCCAGTTTTGTCACAAAACAAAGAGAGAGGACCCAAATAAATAAAATCAGAAACAAAAGTGGTGAAGTAACAACTGATAATAGAAATACAAAGGATTGTAAGGATATACTATGAACAACTATATGCCAACAAGCTGGATAATGTGGAGTAAACGGGCAAATTCCTAAAAAAATACAATCTTCTAAAACAATCAGGAAGAATCGGGAAACCTGAATAGGTCAATATCAACTGATGAAATAGAAGAGGTAATCTAATAACTCCCAGCAAACAAAAGCCCTGGTCTGGGTAGCTTCACAGGGGAGTTTTCCCAAACCTTCAAAGAAGAACTAATACCTCGCCTACTCCAATTATTCCAAAAATTCCAAGAGGAAGGCCCACAAAGAAGTTCTTTTTATGAGGCTAGCATTATCCTAATTTCAAAAGTAAATAAAGACACTACAAAGAAAGAGAATTACAGGCCAATATCCCTGAAGAACATAGATGCTAACATCCTCAAAAATATTAGCAAATCTGATCCAGCAATATATTGAAAAGATCATACACCATGACTAAGTTAGATTTATTCCCAGGATTCAAGTCTGGTACAATATTCATAAATCAATAAAGGTCTTACATCAGATAGACAAATTGAAAACAATAATCACATGATCATATCAATAGACGCAGAAAAAGCATTCAACAATATTCAACACACATTTTTGATAAGAACTGTCAGCAAAGTGTGAATAGAGGGAGCATATCTCAACATAATAAAGACTTTATATGACAAATCTACAGCCAACATCATACTTAATGGGCAAAAACTAAAACCATTTCCCCTAAGAACAGGAACAAGACAGTTATGTCTGTTTTCACCATTCTTATTCAACATAGTATTGGAAATCCTAGCCATAGTGATCAGACAAGAATAAGAAATAAAAATATTCCATTTGGAAAGGATGAAGTACAACACTCATTATCCACAGATATTGTGAATACCCGAAAGACTACTCCCCAAAAACTATAGGATTGAATAAAGGAATTTCAGCAATGTAGCAGGATACAAAATTAACACCCAGAAATTGATGGCATTTTCATACATCAACTAGAAGCTCGATGCACGAAATTTGTACATGGGGGGTCCCTCTCAGCCCAGCCTGCACCCTCTCCAATCCAGGACCCCTTGGGGGATGTCTGACTGCCAGTTTAGGCCTGATCCCTGGACATCTCTCTCACAATCCAGGACCACTGGCTCCTAATCACTCAACTGCCTGCATACCTGGTCTCCCCTATCCGCCCCCCTCCCACCAGCCTGATTGTCCCTAACTGCCTCCCCTGCCAGCCTGGTCATCCCCAACTGCCCCACCTACTGGCCTGGTCACCCCTCACACCCTCCCACCCCCCACCAGCCTGGTCGCCCCATGCAGCCTGCTGTTCAGTCATTTGGTCATCCCTCACTAACCCCCTGCTGGCCTGGTAATAGACATCCATCTTGTGAGAGCATGATGGTCAATTTGCATATTACATCTTTATTATATAGGATAACAAATTCTCAGAAATAGAAACTAAAAAAAAAAATCGCATTTACCATTGCAACAAAAACATTAAGATACTTAGAAATAAACTTAATGAAGGAGGTAAAAATTTGTATTAGGAAAACTACAGAACTTTGAAAAAAGAGATAGAGGAATATATAAACAAGTAGAAGAATATACTGTGTTCATGGATGGGTAGAATTAACATCATTAAAATCTCCATACTACCTAAAGCAATCTACTGATTCAATGCAATCCCTATCAAAATACCAATGGCATATTTCATAGAGCTAAAACAAATACTCAAAAAATATTTATGGAACCAAAAAATATCCCAATAACTGTAGCAACCTTGAGAAAAAAGAACAAAGTTGGAGGGATTACAATACCAGATACCAAGGTATACTCCAAAGCTACCATAATTAAAACAGCCTGGTACTGGCACAAGAACAGACATAGATCAATGCAACAGAATAGAGACCCCAGAAATCAACCCATGCCATTGCCCTCAATTAATATTTGATTAAGGAGGCAAGAACATACAGTAGAGTTACAACAATCTCTTCAGTAAATGGTGCTGGGAAAATTGGATGGGTACATGTAAAAAAAACTAGACCACCAATTTTCACCATACACAATAATAAACTCAGAATAGATAAAAGACTTAAATATAAGCCATGAAACCTAAAATACCCAAGAAGAAACCATAGGTAGCTAAATCTCAGACATCTCTCATAGCAATATATTTATGGATACATCTCTTAGGGCAAAATAAGCTAAGGAGAAAATAAACAAATGGGACTACATCAAAATAAAAGCTTCAGCACAGTAAAAGAAACCATCAACAATATGACAAGGGAGCCCACAGTATGGGAGAACATACATCGGAGAGTGTGAATATCCACAATATATAAGTAACTCATACAACTTAACAAAAGGAAGACAAACAATCCAATTAAAAAATGGACAAAAGATTGAATAGACAATTCTCCAAAGTGGACATGAAATGGCCAAGATGAAAAAATGCTCAAAGTCACAGATCATCAGATAGATGAAAATTAAACCAATAATCAGGTATCACCTCACCCTGTCAGAAAGGCTACCATCAACAAATGACAAGTACTGGTGAGGATGTGGAGAAAAGGGAACCCTAGTACATGGCTTCTGGGAATTCAGACTGGTACAGCCATTATGGAAAACAGTATGAAGTTTTCTCAAATATGTAATATGGAATTACCATTTGACCCAGTGATCTCAATTATAGGAATATATCCTAAGAGACCTGAAATACCAATCAGAAAGAATTTATGCACCCATTTGTTCATAGCAACACAATTTACAATAGCTAAGATCTGGAATCATCCCAAGTGTCCATCAGTAGATGAGTGGATAAAAAAACAACAAAAAACTGTGGTACATTTACACAGTGGAATACTATGCAGCTATAAGAAAGGAGGATCTCTTATCCTTCGAAACAGGATGGAGGGACCTGGACAGTATTATTCTAAGTGAAATAAGCCAATCAGATAAAGACAAGTATCACACAATCTTAGTCATATATAGAATCTAATGAACCATACCAACTGTTGAAAAAAATAGATCCAGAGATATAGAAGCAGGGAACAGACTGTGGAATCTCAGTGGGGAGATAGGGGAGGGTGGGTGGGAAGAGATCATCCAAGAACTTGTATACATTTTTGCATAACCCCTGGATACAGACAATAGGGTGGTGAAGGCCTGGGTGGGGGTAGGGGTGGGCTAGAAGGGGTTAATGGAGGGAAAAAGGAGACATATGTAATGTGTTCAACAATAAGGATTTAATTTTAAAATAATAAATAAATAAATAAAACCTGACTATCTAAAAACAAACCAAAAAAAGACCCTAAAATTTCAAATATTCAAATACATCTATAATAATAATAGCTTTGAAACAGTGATCAAGAAACAAACAAGTCTGGCATCAGGATATGTTAAGTACCCTATACTCTGCTGACGACCAATAATAAAGGAAAACATTTAAGGTTTTTAATTAGAGACAACATATTTGTGAAAAAATTTCTGTTAAAGTGAAACATTGTAGAAAAAATGTTCTTTTGAGTTTCATTCAATTTCACACAAAATTATTAAAACAGAGAAGTCAGAGAAGAGGGAAATTATGGTGGTAACCTAATACTGACTTATTGATGGATTGATTGGATTATCTACATATTTAATTTAGGGAGTAAGGTAGGTGTCTTTAAATAAGTTAAAGCATAAGTCAAGCATTATCATTCCTAAAATATTGATGGCAACAATAGTGTTAAATAAAAATATTTGGATGGTAAATATAAAAAAAAGTGAGCAATAAAAATAAGTAACTTAACGTGCTTGGAAAATTTCTTCAGGTATACACAACAAAAACATTACTATAAAGTTCCATATTTCCCATCAATGGCATCATGACAAGGCAGTGTTTCTTTCTATAAAATAATCTTCAATAATCTGAAAGATAATTATTACTATTATTTAATTCTTAAATTTCTTAAAATTTATTTGTAGGGGTAATGGTTGCAAGATTTGCTAAGAGTCTAAAATTATGGATAATCAATCTACAAGACAACAACTAAGCACTGTAAAATTATTCATTCATATAGATGTAAAATATAAATGTCAAAAATGTTGTCCATTACATTTTTAAATATTTAATGTAGTATTGAAATAAAAAAGCTGTTGCCTGACCATCATGGCTCAGTGGTTGAGTGCCAACCTATCAACCAGGAGGTCACAGTTCTATTCCCTGTCAGGGCACATGCCAGGTTGTGGGCTCGGTCCCCAATGTGGGGCATGCAGGAGTCAGCTGATCAATAACTCTTTCTCATCATTGATGTTTCTATTTCTCTCTCCCTCTCCCTTCATCTCTGAAACCAATAAAAATAAATAAATAAATAGACAAATAATAAAAATGCCATTACAAACATTTTACATTCAAGTATAAAGCAAATAAGTACAATTGGTTTTTGTGAAAGTTTGAATTTTTTACTGCAAAATTTTTCAAATATTTGGAATTAACTGAATAACTAGCCTCCATAATTTGCATCAAAAGCTATTCAATAGTTGAAATTTTTCTCTTCTAAACATTTACAGAAATGCCAACAGCAGATAAACAAAGGTATAAACATAGATTAGTTAATATTTATCTTCTCAGTCAAGTTCAAGTGTTCTGTCAATTAGAACTTAAACTAATTCAAGACATCTGCATAATGTGTTCTTATAAGTGCTGTAAGAGGAATCAGGGTTGATAAACAGATTCCGGAACAGAGTGGCAGGCTAAAAATGAGTTATGCTTCCAGGTGGCATGCTGAACATTGGGCTTAAATTGGGAAATATCAGAACCATTTTAGTACACAAGTGATTATGATTAAAAAAACAAAACAAAACAAAAACAAAAAAAAAGAACAAAAATCATTTAGCATTAGAAGGGTTATTTGCAATAACATGGCCAAGATCAAGCCAGTAACTTGAAATTAATATACATAGTGAACTATTCATTTATTTCTCAATGGTCTTCTTCAGACTCTCTCCTGTTCACAGAGCTGTAGGATTGGAGGTGTGGGGAAGACCTTTCAAAATTAGCTAGCCAGTCCAAGAAGCTTGGCAATTCCCATTGCTTGCCAGTCATTCTAATTCCCTAGAACTGGCAGAGAGCCAGAGCAGCTGGTCAAGAAAGCTATTGAATAGCCACTTCTCTGGCTGTTACAGCTGCTGAGAACAAACCTAGGCTATTTACCTGGCCCCAGTGGGATTCTCTCTCTCACTCATCCACCTGGCCAACCACAAACCAATCAATCCTAGCCTTCTTTTCAACTATGCAAGATGTTTTTAATATTCTTAAAAAATAATAACTCTCTGAAAATATTTTATATTCAGGGAATACCTCAATAAATCATGAGGGTCAAGCATAATTATGAGATGGTCCATTTGGAAGGATCAGACCATTATGAACATAGCTAGGAATGGGATTTATGGAAGGTAATACCTATCAGAGCATATCTTAAGTGTGATTACGGGCATTCATCTGGACGGATAGGGGTCAGCACACCCCATTGATCTTTGCTTTTGGAATTGCATTAGTCCTGGGGTCAGCTTCTGTACTATCTGGACTATTAATGTTATTGTGCTGTGATAAATCTCTGACAGTCAGGAAAAAGCTAATTGGAGATCAGCATAGTTATTACTCTTGCTTCCATTACTCCTATTGTACTGGCCTTGAAAGTCTTTTTCCTAAAATATATATTTTAAGCTAACTTAAAGGTTACCATTAGCTTTCATGATCCTTATGCCTTGCACCTTCACACAAGTTATATAAAATTTATTTTATTTAGGGTTTCTAACTTGTTTTTCTTTTTTTCCATTCAATCTTCTGTTTAAAAGTGTACCTATGTTGGTTTATGTAAAATCTAGTTTACTGCTTTTAAATCCCGTGTGGTATTCCATTGCATAAATAAATCACAATTTATATCTCTACTAGTGGCACAGTGCATGAAATTCATGCACATTAAAAAGTAATTAACTAGAAGAAATATTTTAATATTGCTATTTGCCCTTTCTCTATAATAGAAGTGTCAGAAAAGAAAGAAAATTAGTAAAATGTATATGAAAATCTTCCTCCTGTCAGAGTCTGGGGTGTGCCGCAGGACCCAGAGTCAAGTCCCCACTTACCATGCATGCCTCAAAATCATGAAAGATCCAGACCTGGGTGGGGGTCGCCCCTTGAGGTCTCCCATCAAGCCCTGCTGGGCAAGGGGCATAGCAGGGGGTGCAGCCTGAGGTCCCCGGACCCAGCCCGGTGCCACACAGCCCCAAGTCCCTACTGATCGCTCATTATGGGAACCCCGCCTCTGCTGTGGGTGTAGCCATCTTGTGATGTCATGATGGTTAATTTGCATATTACCTCTTTATTATATAGGATTTTACTACTGATGGAGACATTTGGATTATTTCCAATTTTTCACTTCTGCAAACAATATCTTAGGGCTTATCCTATCTATACATGTTTTCTTCCCTACAGGTGAGAAAATTTCAGTAGGATATCTAATAAAAGTGTAATGGCTGTATCACAGAAAATGCATGCATCCAATTAGCCTAGAAAGACTGAAACTTCTGTTCTAAATGGTTTTATCAATAGACTCTTCAACAAAAGGTTTATGACAATTTTCTTTTCCTATTATCCTACAAATACTTGATATTGCCAGATTCATTTTTACTTTGTTAATCACCTGAGTTTGAAAGGAATCTCATTTTTCACAATTTCCAATTCCCTACAGAAATTTGAAATAGTTGAGAGTCTTTTCATATGTTTATTGGTCATTGTGTTTCCTTGTTTAGTAATTCCTATTTACATACTTTGCACACATTTTCTTTTTAGCTATTTGTCTTTTATTGATTTGTAGCAGTTAGTGATAGTACTTATATTTATCAGTACTTTTTATTTATTACAAATGTTGAACATATCTCCTCTAAGTCTATGGCTAGCGCCATAATTTTATTTATAGTATATTTATCATACAGATTATTTTATATAATGCAATCATATTGATTAATCTTCTAGTTTTTGCTTTGTGCTTTTTGAATCTTATGTAATGCTAGGGAATGAATTGCGTCTCCACAAATTTATATGTTTAAGCTCTAACCTTTAATGTGACAGTATTTGGATATATGGCTTTTCAGAGGTAACAGATTAAATGAGCTCATAAGGGTGGTGGTGTATTAATGTGTTCAGACTGTTGTAATAAAGTGCCATAGACCAGGTGGCTTAAACAACAAAAATTTATTAGAGTTGTAGAGGCTGGGAAGACCAAAGTCAAGGAGCTGGCTTTCATTCTGAAGCCTCTACTTTAGGCTAATATGTGTACTCCGTCTTGATGTGTGCTCCCATGGTCTCTTGTAAGTTTGCAGAGAGACACTGAGCTCTCTAATGTTTCTTCTTATCAGGACACTAATCCATTCAACTTAGAATACCAGTCTTCTGACCTCATCCTATCTAATAAAAGAGTAATATGCAAATTGACCATCACTCCAACACACAAGATGGTTGCCCCCATGTAGTCAAACAAGGTTGCCCCCATGTGTACAAAAGATGGCCGCCACAAGATGGCCAGCAGGGGAGGGCAGGTGGGAGGGACCAGGCCTTCAAGGGAGGGCAGTTGGGAGCAATCAAGCCTGCAGGGAAGGGCAGTTAGGGGTGGCCAGTTTAGCAGAGGAAGGAAGTTGGGGGTGACCTGGCCTGCACTGAAGTGCAATTGGTGGGGACCTAGGCCTTCAGGGGACACCAGTTGCGGCGGGGGGGATAGGCCTGCAGGGGAGGGCAGTTAGGGGCAATCAGGCTGGCAGAGGAGCAGTTAGGCATCAGTCAGGCTGGCAGGGGAGTGGTTAGGGGGTGATCAGGCTGGCAGGCAGAAGTGGTTAGGGGCAATCAGGAAGGCAAGCAGGCAAGCAGTTGGGAGCCAGCAGTCCTGGATTGTGAGAGGTAGGTCCGACTGCCCATTTAGGCCCGATCCTACGGGCAGTCAGACACCCCTCAAGGGGTCCCAGATTGGAGTGGGTGCAGGCTGGGCTGAGGGACACACACCACTGTGTATGAATTTCATGCACCGGGTCTTTAGTGTAACCTTAATTACCTCTCTGGGGCTATATCTCCAAATAAAATCACAATAGGAGTTGAAGCTTCAACATATTAATTTTTGAGGGTCCCAAGCATCATTCTATAATAGGTGGGACCCTAACCTGATAAGATTGGTGGCTACATAAAAAGAGAAGAGATATCTCTCTTTTTCTTCTCTCTCTCCCATCCTCAACTCCCTCATTTGCTCAGAGGAAAGGCCAAATGAGGGCAAAGTGGACAAAGTGATCATCTGCAAACCAGGAAGATAATTTTCATTAGAAAAAAAATTTTCTAGAAAATTGATCTTGGATTTTTTGTCTTTAGAACTGTAAGAAAATAAATGTTTGTTGTTTAAACCACCCAATCTATGATATTTTATAATTGTGGTAAATCTTCCCCTTTACCAAACTCATAAAGATATTCACCTATAATTACTTTTAATATCTGACCCATGTCATATCCTATATAATAAAGGTATAATATGCAAATGGTCCTTATGCTGTGAAGTGTAACAACAGACCGTGTAACAACTGGATCACGGATCAGCAGGAGGGTGGGGTAGCAACCTACAAGTGGGTGGCGGAGAGCTACAAGAGGGGGCAGGGCGGCAAGCTATGACGTGGCTGGGGAGAGCTACAGGAGGGCGGGGAGCTGGCAGAGAGATACTGGAGGGCAGCAGCGAGCTACTGGCAAGCCACTGGTGCACTGATTCATGCTCAAGGCTACTACTACATGTATATTCACATGTAGAATATTTTGACTCATGTCATAAATATCTTTGTGACACACACACACACACACACAGAGATGGCCAAAAGCAGGTTTACAATTGTGAGTATGTGAAACAGTTTATTATTGTATTATCATTATTAATTATTGTATTACTTATTTGTATTACCACTGTAAACTTACTTCTGTCCACACTTGTATGTTTTAAATCTATAGCTATCTACACTAATAAAAGAGAAACATGCAAATTGACCATACCTCTGCTATACCCATAAGCCATGCCCATCAGCCAATCAGGAGTGAGTATGCAAATTAACCCATCCAAGATGGCTGTGACCATGGAGCGAGCAGGAGGCTTGGGTTTCCGTGACAATGGAGGAAGCCAAGCTTCCCGCCTGTCTGGGTGGCCCTGGCCTCCACACAAGGCTACAAAGTTTCAATTATAGAGGATAAATAAATCCCAACAAAAATTGTGGCAGCCAAGGAGCTGAGGAGAGCCTGAGGCTTGGGTTGCCACCAGCAATGGAGGAAGCCAAGCTTCCTGGCTCGCCCTGGCCTCCGCTCAAGGCTACAAAGTTTCAATTATAGAAGATAAATAAATCCCAGATACCAGGGCCTCTGCTTGGGTTGCCGGGGGACATGGCTGGCCTGCAAACCACCACAGGCCCCTCGCCCAGGCCACTCCATGCCCCAAGGGAACCCCCACCCTAATCCAGGACACCCTTCAGGGCAAACCAGCCGGCCCCAACCTGTGCACCAGGCCTCTATCCTATCTAATAAAAGAGTATTATGCAAATTGACCATCACTCCAACACACAAGATGGCAGCCCCCATGTGGACACAAGATGGCCGCCACAAGATGGCCAGCCAGGGAGGGCAGTTGGGAGAGACCAGGCCTGCAAGGGAGGGCAGTTGGCAGAGATCAAGCCTGCAGGGGAGGGCAGTTAGGGGTGACCAGGCCTGCAGGAGAGGGCAGTTAGGAGCAATCAGGCTGGCAGGGGAGTGATTAGGGGTGATCAGGCTGGCAGGCAGAAGCGGTTAGGACATTCTGGAAGGCAGGCAGGCGAGCAGTTGGGAGCCAGCAGTCCTGTATTGTGAGAGGGATGTCCGACTGCTCGTTTAGGCCCGATCCAACTGGGCCTAAATGAGCAGTCGGACATCCCTCGAGGGCTCCCAGTTTGGAGAGGGTGCAGGCTGGGCTGAGGGACACACCCCCCCATGTGCACCAGGCCTCTAGTATCTATATAAAACAAATTGGGACAAAGATATTTATGTAATAGACTATCCTATCCTCAAAGATTTGAAATAGTTCATCTATCTTAGAATATGACAACATGCTATAAAAGATAGGGTCTATTCTTGTTATATATTTTGTTTTATGGATCATCTATGCATAAATGCTGCTTTGCATTAAGTGCTATCCTAATAATATTATTTCTTGATACCTGGTAGGGCAAGAATCTCCAATTTTTGTTCTTTCAGTGTTGGGCATTCTTAGAATTTTGAAAGCTCAGTGCCTCTCAAACTTGGGTGTGTATATAAGGCACCTGTGATCTGGCTTGATGATTCAGTAGGTCTGGAATAGGGCCTGAGGGATTTCTTTAAACCTCCTAGAATTTACTAGTAAGCATCAAGGAATTAGAAATAATTTGTCAAATTCAAATTTTAAGCCATTGAAAAGGTTAAAATACTGATATGAATTGCATTGATTCATAGAATAATTTTGTTTTAAAATATTATTGAGTCCTTCCATAAAGGTCAATGGCACCTTTTTCCAGATTTTATTTTGTCTCCTTTAATAATGTGATTTAATTTGCTTCATGAAGGGACACCTTTTGTAAAAGTTTTACCCATATAATGCATGCTTTATATTGTATTTGCAAATAATATTCTTTTTCCTTATTCTAATATCTAACAAAATTGGCAGAAGATAATAATTCTACTAATTTTTATGTGCTAATCTCATATTCAGAAATCCTAACAAACTTTTATTCAGCAATGCTAGTAGTGAGATAGCTGGAATTTTCTTTCCTTGCTTTTTTTTTTTAATTGGAATTATGCTGATCACATGGAGTGTTTACCTTCTTTTGTTTATTTTATGCAAATTTGGCACTACTTGTTCTTGATAAACTGGTAAAACTTACCTAGATTTAATGTCTTCCCTGCACCTATCCATTTTTGGGGAAGGATAGATTAGTAGAACATTTAATTGCTGATATTTTACTTGCATGGTGATATTTAGACATGTATTTTATTTCTTCTTGATTTGAATTTGAATATACTAATATATATCAACATGTATCAAAGTATCTTCTGAGTACCTCTGTGGTTCCTGGAAATCTTTCAGGGGGCCTATGAACTACAAAATATTTTCATAATTATTATACTATACTAAAGTGTTATTTACCTATCATTCTTTTTTTCTGAGTAGTTTTCAAGATTCCAGGAACTCAACTGTGATATTTTTGCAGATTTAATGTGTTATTAAGCCAAATTAAAGAAAAAAAAAAAAAACACATAGAAAGTATTCTTGTTTTTTTGTTTGTCTTAAAAATATATAGTTGCTTTTTCATAAAATTTGATATGTAAATTAACATGTAATGGGTATATATTATTGTTATATCAAAATGAATTAACTCATATAAAATGAGTTAACTCATGTATATATTAATGTTGTCATTTTTTAAACTATGTGTTCATAGATATAGCTTTCATAAATAAAAGTTCCTTGGGGACCCCAATTATTTTAAAGTATAGAGTTTCTGATCCTAAAGATATTTGAGAACTGTTATTCTAGAAAATTATTTATTTTGGTGTACAGTTTAAAATATATTAATATGAAAGTGTACATTATTTACATAGCAGAGGCCTGCTGCACGAAATTTGTGCACAAAGGGAGGGATGTCCCTCAGTCTGGCCTGCAACCTCTCCAATATGGGACCCCTCAGGGGATGTCCGACTGCTGGTTTAGGCCCGATCACAATGTGGAGCTGCTGCCTCCTAACCGCACACCTGTGTGCCTGCCTGATTGCCCCTAAAAGCTTCTACCTGCCAGCTTGATTGCCCACTAACTACTCCCCTTGTGGCCTTATTGATGCCTAACTGCTCCCCTGCCGGCCTGATGACCCCCACCTGCCCTCTGCTGCTGGCCTGATAGTCCCCAACTGCTTTCCCCTGCTGGCCTGGTTTCCACCAACTGCCCTCCTCTGCCAGCCCTATCACCCAAAAATGCTCCATTGCCGGCCTGATGGCCCATAACTTCCCTCCTCCTCCGGCCTTCTTGTGGCAGCCATTTTGTGATGGCCATCTTGTGGCAGCCATCATGTGGTGGGTATCTTGTGATGTCCATCTTGTGACTACGTGAGGGTGGCCATCTGTAGTGGCCATCTTGTAGCGGCCATCTTGTGATGATGTGAGAGCGACGTGCGAGGGCTCAAGGACTACCTAGGCTTTTTTAAAAAAAAAATTATTGTTTAAAGTATTACAAATATTAGTACATATGTCTCCTTTTCTTCCCCATGGATCTTCCCCTTGGTCTCCCCTACCCCTGGAACATGCCCTCACTCCACCCCCCAGTGTTTTGTGTCCATTGATTATGCTTATATGCATGCATACAAGTCCTTCGGTTGATCTCTTATCTACCCCTTACCCCACAACCTGTCCCAGCCTTCTTCCTGCTATAATTTGACAGTCTGTTCAATGCTTCTCTGCCTCTGTATCTGTCTTTTTTGTTCATCAATTTATGTTGTTCATTATATTCCATAAAGGAATGAGATCATGTGGTATTTTTTTTTTTCTTTGACTGGCTTATTTCAGTTAGTATAGTGCTCTCCACTTCCATCCATGCTGTTGCAAATGGTAGGAATTCCTTCTTTTTTACTGCAGTGTAGTATTCCATTGGGTAGTGTACCACAGTTTTTAATCCACTCATCTGCTGATGGGCATTTAGGCTGTTTCCAAATCTTAGCTATTGTAAATTGTGCTGCTATGAACATAGGGGTGCATATATCCTTTCTGATAGATGCTTCTGTTCTCTTGGGATATGTTCCTAGAAGTGGGATCACTGGGTCAAATGGCAGTTCCAGTTTTACATTTTGAGGAAACTCCATACTGTTCTCCACAGTGGCTTCACCAGTCTCCATTACCACCTGCAATGAAGAAGGGTTCCTTTTTCTCCGCATCCTCGCCAGCACTTGTAGTTTGTTGATGATAGCCATTCTGACAGGTGAGAGGTGGTATCTCATTGTTGTTTTGATTTGCATCTCTCAGATGATTAGTGACTTTGAGCATGTTTTCATATGTCTCTTGGCCTTCTGAATGTCCTCTTTCGAAAAGTATCTATTTAGGTCCATTGCCCATTTTTTGATTGGATTGTTTATCTTCCTTTTGTTAAGTTGTATGAGTTCCCTGTAAATGTTGGAGATTAAAGCCTTATCAAGATAACATTGGCAAATATGTTCTCCCATGCAGTGGGCTTTCTTGTTGTTTTGTTGATGGTTTCTTTTGCTGTGCAGAAGCTTTTTCTTTTGATGTAGTCCCATTTGTTTATTTTCTCCTTAGTCTCTCTTGCCCTAGGATCTGTGTCTGTAAAGATATTGCTACAACATAAGCCTGCAATTTTGCTGCCTATGGAGTCTTGTAGGATTTTTATGGTTTCCTGTCTTACATTCAAGTCCTTTAGCCATTTAGAGTTTGTTTTTGTGTATGGTGTAAGTTGGTGATCTAGTTTCTTTTCTTTTTTTTTTCTATTTTTGCATGCATCTGACTGAATTTCCTACCGCCATTTATTAAAGATACTGTTTTGACTCCATTATATGCTCTTGATTTCTTTGTCAAATATTAATTGAGTATAATGGCTTGGGTCAATTTCTGGGTTCTCTATTACATTCCATTGGTATATATGTCTGTTCTTGTGCCAGTACCAGGCAGTTTTGAGAACTTTGGCTTGGTAATAGCTTGATGCCTGGTATTGTGATCCCTCCAACTTTGTTCTTCTTTCTCAGGATAGCTGTGGATATTAGGGGTCTTTTTTTATTGCAGATGAATTTTTGGAGAGTTTCTTCTAGATCTTTGAAATATGACATTGGTATTTTAATAGGTATTGCATTGAATCTATAGATTTCTTTGGGTAGTATGGACATTTTAATGATGTTGATTCTACCAATCCATGAACATGGTATGTTCTTCCATTTTTTTTTTATGTCTTCCTCTATTTCTTTTTTCAATGTCCTGTAGTTTTCTGAGTACAGGTCTTTTATGTCCTTAGTTAAGTTTATTCCTAGCTATCTTAATGTTTTTGGTGCAATGGTAAATGGGATTGTTTTTTTTCATTTATCTTTCTGTGAGTTCTTTATTGGTGTATAAAAAGGCAATAGACTTCTGGCTGTTAATTTTGTATCTTGCCACATTGCCAAATTCATTTGTTAGGTCTAGTAGTTTTTTTGATGGAGTCTTTGAGGTTTTCTATGTATAATATCATGTCATCTGTGAATAAGGACAGTTTTACTTCGTCTTTTCCAGTTTGGATGCTTTTTATTTCTTCTTTTTTTCTGATCACTATGGCTAGTACTTCTAGTACTATGTCAAACACGAGTGGTGAAAGTGGGCATCCTTGTCTTGTTCCTGTTCTTAGTGGAAATGGGTTTAGGTTTTCCTATTGAGTATGATGTTGGCTGTAGGTTTGTTATATGGGGCTTTTATTATGTTGAGGTATGATCCCTCTATTCCCACTTTGCTGAGAGTGTTTATCAAGAAAGGGTGATGGATTTTGTCAAATGCTTTTTCTGCATCAATTGATATGATTATGTGATTTTTGTCTGTCAGTTGTTTATGTGATGCATCACATTAATTGGTTTATGGATATTGTACCATCCTTGCAGCCCCAGAATAAATCCCACTTGGTCATGATGTATGAACTTTCTAAGGTATTGTTGAACTCAATTGGCTAGAATTTTGTTGAGAATTTTAGCATCTATGTTCATCAAGGATATTGGCCTGTAGTTCCCTTTTTTGTGTGTTATCTTTATTTGGTTTTGGGATTAGGGCAATGCTGGCTTCAAAGGAAGAGCTTGGAATTGTGTCTTCATCTTGAATTTTTTGGAATAGTCTGAGGAGGATAGGTTTTAGTTTTTCTTTGAATGCTTGGTAGAACTCACCTGTAAAGGCATCTGGACCAGGGCTTTCCTGCTGGAAGATTTTTGATAGCTCTTTCAATTTTTTCAGTAGTTATCAGCCTATTCAGGTTTTTTGATTCTTCTTGGTTGAGTTTTGGGAGCTTGTATTTTTCTAAGAATATGTCCATTTCATCTAGCTTGTCCATTTTGTTGGAATAGAGTTGTTCATAGTATTTTTTCATAATTGTTTGTATTTCTGTGGGATCAGTTGTTACTTGACCTCTTTCATTACTGATTTTGTTTATTTGGATTCTCTCTCTTTGCTTCTTGGTGAGCCTGGCTAGAGGTTCATCAATCTTGTTTATCCTTTCAAAGAACCAGTTCTTGGTTTTGTTGATCTTTTGTATTGTTTTTTTTGTTTGTTTGTTTTGTTTTTGTTTTTGTTTTTGGTCTGTGTGTTGTTTATCTCTGCTCTGATCTTTATAGTTTCCTTCCTTCTGCTTAAGCTGGGCTTTTCTTGTTGCTCTCTTTCTAACTTTTTGAGTTATAGGGTTAGGTAATTTATTACCATTGTTTCTTGTTTTTTTACAGTAGGCTTGTAGTGCTATGAACTTCCCTCTCAAGACTGCTTTCACTGTGTCCCAAAGATTTTGGATTGTTGGGTTTTCATTGTCTTTTTTTACCATGATGCTTTTTATTTCTTCTGTGACTGCTCTGGTAACCCAGTCATTCTTTAATAACATGGTATTTAGACTCCAGGTGTTTTTTTATTGTTTTTATTGTAGTTAATTTCTAGTTTTATGCCATTGTGATTTCAGAAGATGCTTGATATTATTTCTATTTTCTTGAATATGAAGAGACATTGCCTGTGTCCCAATATATGGTCTATCTTTGAAAATGACCCATGTGCACTTGAAAAGAATGTATATTCTGTGGCTTTGGGGTGAAATGTTCTGAAGATGTCAATTCCATATGATCTAGTGAGTCATTTAGGATTGATGTTTCTTTGCTGGTTTTTTTTTTTTAGTGGATTTGTCAAGTGGTGTTAGTGGGGTATTAAAGTCCCCTACTATGACTGTATTGCTCTCCATGTCTCCCTTGATACCCTCCAGAAATTATTTTTATATATTTGGTGCTCCTGTATTTGGTGTGTATATGTTTACCAGATTTATATCTTCTCGTTGGATTGTTCCCTTTAGTATTACGAAGTGGCCTTCCTTATCTCTTATTAGGTTCTTCATTTTTAGATCTAATTTTCAGAGATAAGTATTGCTTCCCCAGCTTTTTTTTTTCATTTCTGCTCACCTGAAAAACCCTTTTCTATCCCTTCACCATCAGTCTGTATGAGTCCTTTGTTCTGAGGTGGGTTTCCGGTAGATAGCCAGATATATGGATCATGTTTTCTTATCCACTCAGCTACCCCATTTCATCTGATAGGGGCATTTAATTCATTTACATTTCAAGTTACTATTGATAGGTACTTTTTGTCACCATTTTAATTTTTTATGCCTGTGTCCTTTCTTCTTTTCCTATTTTTTCTTTTTTCAGCAAACCCTTTACCATTTCTTGTAATGCTGGTTTGGTGGTGATAAACTCCCTTAGTCCTTTTTTGTCTGTGAAGCTCCTGATTTCACTCTCAATTTTGATTGATAGCCTTGCTGGGTATATTATTCTTGGATTTAGATCCTTCCTTTGCATTTCTTTGTATATTTCATTCCATTCCCTTCTGGCCTGATGTGTTTCTGTTGAGAAATCAATCACTAGTCTGATGGGGGATTTTTTTGTAGGCAACTTTCTGTCTCTCTCTTGCTGCTTTTAAGATTCTTACTTTGTTGTTGGTATTTGCCAATTTAATTATAATGTGCCTTAGCATCAGTCTTTTGGGGTTCATTTTGTTTGGGATTCTGTGAACTTCTTGGACTTGTGTGAGTTTTTTCTTCCCTATATCAGGGAAGATTTCTGTCATTATTTTTTTAAACAGGTTTTCTATTCCTTGCTCAGTTTCCTCTCCTTCTGGCACCTTTATTATGTGGATGTTGTTTTGTTTCGTGTTGTCCCAAAGTTTCCTTAGGCTCTTCTCCTGTTTTTTAAGTTTTTTTTTTGTTGTTTTTTGTTGTTTTTTTTCTAGATACTGCTCTGCTTGTGTATTTTTTTCTATCTTGTCTTCTAGCTCAATGATGCAGTTCTCTGCTTCTTCTAGTCTACTAAAGAAGCTTTCTGTTGAGTTCTTTATTGCAGTGATGTCATTTTTCAATTCTTCTTCATTTCCTCTTGGTTCTTACACACGTTGTTGAATTTATCTTCCATTCTTTTCAACGAACTTATGACCATTTCTCTGAGTTCTTTCTCTGACATATTGCTTGCCTCTATTTTGTTTACTTCATTTTCTGGTGATGCCTCCTTTTTATTTTGTATGTGGGCTGTTTTCTTTGTTTTGTTTTGTCTCCCCATGATATCTCCTCTCAGGGTGTCTGGTTATGTAGCTATCCCTCTCCTGCATTGTTTTAAAGGCACAAAACACAACATAACAAGGCACAATGCACAAGGCACTTTACCCAAATGTATTCATGATACTAATAACCCCTAATAAAGATGACCACCAGAGATAAAAGAATTAGGGGATAAAAAAGTGCAAAAATGATAATGAGAAAAGGGAAAAAAAGTAAGAGAGTAAAGAAAGATAAAAAAGAAGGGGGAAAACTATTTATATGGGAAGAAAACTTAATAGAACAACATCTAATCCAAAAAAAAAATAATTCAAACAACTAAAACCCATATAGGATGCCAACTACAAACAACTAATAATAAGTGAGGAGAGGAAAAACAGAAGTTAAAAAAAAAAGAAAAAAGAGAAACAATCATACAAACAAAGAAACAAAACAATCTAATCAACAATCAAACAAACACCAACAATAGGACAGAGAGAAAGAAGGTCAAAATAAAGAAAAATAAAACAAAAAACATAAAAAAATCAATGAAAAAAAAACAACCAAATAAGGAAAGAAAAAAGGAAAGAGAGAATAGGAATTGGATAGTGAAGAAAAAGAAGAGAGAAGTATGTATGGACTTGGAGAAGTGGGTCGGGAATTAGATATATAAGTAGCATGAATGTTTAACAGGGGGTAAAAGGAAGGAATAGGGAAAATCTAAAGCAGGAATAAGGTAAGAGAAACAGGACAACAAAAGGGGAAAAGTGAGGAAGAGAGTGTTGGCATAAAGTTAAAGTTGAGATAGAGTAAAATGATGCTAAAGGATAATTGAAAATAGAATGTAGGACACTAATCCTAAAATAAAATAAAATAAAGAGAAAATAAAATGAAACTTAAAAAAGTAAACTAATAGTAGTAATAATACTGATTAAAAATAAAAATATAATAATTAAAAAGGTAAAATCAAGTGAGAAAAAAAGAGAAAAAAATTAGTTTCTTAAGTAAAAGATAAAAATATAAAAAATGTGTAGTTGTGAAGGTTATTCACTTCCTCTACTGTTCTGTTTGGCACACTTGTTTCCTGTCAGGTAGTCAGGACAGTATTGAAGTTCCCTGCATCCCACTGCACTTCTGTGTTGTAAACCACAATCCTGTTTTCAAGCAGGCAGTATTTCTTTGTTTCTCAGCCTGCCTGTAGTTGTATTTACACAAGAATCAATTTATGATTCAACCCCTTTGTGGCAGTGTTTCTGTATTGCCATCTGGGGCTATAAGTCCTCTCTATCCAGTACTTAAATTTTGTTTTCCCTGGCACACTTAATACTTGTTTGGGGAATGGACTGCCCCTGAGCTGGTTTTCTGATCATTTCTCCCCACTCTGATCCCCAGGTTCCACTAAAACAACTTTCCCCTGCAGTCTCTGAGAATGTTTTTAATCGGGTGTTCCTATGTACTGGGCTTAGTAATCAAAGCAAGGATTTAAGGAGAAAAAAGAGCCAGAGTAAGCGTGCGAACTTGTGACTTTTTCTCCCCGGCACTGCGCATGACTCTGTGTGTGTCTCTACACACGTCTTTTTCCCCCGGCACAGCACAGCCTGTATACTGGTAAAACTTCAGACTGCCTTTTTGCACCAGCCCAGTTATGGGTTGATTTCTAGAGTTCCCTTGTGCCAACAGCCCTGTGGAACCCCTTACACATTCACGGACTATGCTGGCCCCAACCTCTGTAGATTTTGTGGGGCGCAGACTTCCTCTGAACCTCTAGATCCCACTGCACACGTTTCTCCCTCTGGTCTGGATCATAGACCTCACCTTTCTCTGGGCAAAATCTGACCTTTCTGTGAGAAGGTGCAGAGCTCATCTGAATCCTCATATTCACACTGCTTGAGACCTGGTATTCATGGTTTTGCAGCTGGTCCTTGGGTTTTGTGATTGTAGGGTCCTAGGAGGTATCCAATTCTTCCAGGTTGAAGGTAAGGCTAGGCTTTCAATCACAGCCACTCTCCCCTTCAAGATGGTGTGGTCTCTGTAGCAGAGCTGGTCACTTTGGGAGAGATTTCAGCAGCAGTGGAGGCTGCCCGGTCAGGGGAGCTGGGTCTGGCAGTTCCCAGCAATCCTTTGGAATATAGCTGTCCCTCACGCACAAATAGACACTCCCCGTACATACACACACTCTCTTTTCGTTTTCTCACTCACACACACTCTTGCAGCCTGCCTTCCTCTTGGCAGCCATCTTACCACGTAGGCTTTTATTAGTACAGATCTTTTTAAAATGATGATGTATTATTACTTTTTATATTTTACTAAACTTAATTTAAGAAATTTATTTTACTTGATGTTTCAAATATTCATTTTTGTTTTTCACTCTTCTGGTTGTTGTCTATTTTATTTAAAAATACCTTTTTAATGTATTTTCTTCTTTTCATGTTCCTTTGGTTTACTTTTTTTTCATTATTATAACTTTATGAGCACTGATTAAATAATTAATCTTTTTCTTTTCAAAAAGAAAGACTAATACACTATAAATTCTCTGATGAAGAATTTTTTTTACTTAATTCTAAGCATTTTGTAACTTACATTGTTCATTTTTTTCTTTATTTCATTTTTACTCTCTTTTAATTTTTGAAAAGTTAATTCAGTGGACATTCATACTAACTTAGTATGTAGCAAATAGTTCCAAATATGCATATTGACATCAACATTGTTATATCCTTAGATATATAAACATATATTTCTAGTAGCTTTCACTTTCTTTAAATTTTATTCATTAAGGACAAGCAAGTACTATATTTTCAACAATAAAAATACATTAAAAATATATTATCTATTTAATTTTATTGTTCTGTATCTATTTATGGGCTATCCTTTTAAGTACATGCATGTTCATTGTTGCTATACATTCTTGGTTGGTTGTGCCAAGAACTGTGAAGCATGTGAAATTTACCTTATATGCAAGCTCACGAGTATTGATAATTTCAAGAATACTTCCAAAAGACATGAGATTCCTGATTTAGAGCTATTATATAGTTTATCATTCATAGCAATAGCTGTAGTCTCAATGTCATATTATTGCCCCTCAGTTCCCTGAGCCCAAATTCCCATATGGTAATATTGCAAGGGCCCAATGGTGCTTGCATAAGCAGTAGATTGCTTTATAAGAGAAGAACTTCAAACTTAGAAAGCTTTAGTCTGTTTTAATTGGCTGCAATCAAATAAGCCTAAACTTTCCCCCAGAGGTAGATATTGTTTTTATTATATTGGGCAGTAAAAAATAAAAACTTATCTCTGCTGTAAGAAAAACCCTATCTTTATACAAAGCTGTACCCTATAAAAATATTGGAAAGGTAGTTGATAACAAAATACTATCAGGACCTATGTTTTCAAGGTGTGCAATAATATGAGAGACTATTAAGAGACTTGTCTCCCAACAGCTTATTTCTATTTGTCATTAGAAATAAATTGTTTTGTTGTTGTCTTTAAAAATAACTTGTTTTGCTGTTGTCATTAGAAACAGCTTAACTTTTTTGTTGTTGTTATTGGGAACAACAATTGTGTAATACCAATTTTGCTTTCATGTAATAAACCTTATAATCTGGTTTGAATATTGTCACATTAGCATTAATTGTTGAGTGGCTGACTGATACATTTTCTTAGCCTATATGTATATTAAATATCTTTCTATTGACAAGAGAGAGAGTGAGAGAGAGAGAGAAACACAGATCAACTGCCTCCTACATGACCCTACTGAAGATCAAGCCCATAACCCAGTCATGTGGCCTAACTGGGAACCAAACCAGTGATCACACAGGCCAGGCAGCCTTTATATATAATTTTCAACTTGACATTTTACTTTTTTTTAAATAGGATTTTATTGATTTCAGAGAGAGGAAGGGACGGGAGAGATAGAAACATCAATGATGAGATAATCATCAATAAGCTGCCTTCTGCATGGCTCTACCTGAAACCTAGGCATGTGCCCTGACCAGGAATCAAACCAGTGACCTCTTCATTCATGAGTTAATGGTCAACCACTTGAGCATTCGAACATTAAAAATTCAATTTGAAGATAGGAACATTTGAGCATTACAAATTCAATTTGAGCCCAGCTAGTGTGGCTCAGTGTCAACCCAGGAACCAAGAGGTCAGGGGTTCAATGCATGGATTATGGTCTGACACCACAGGGGGCAGCCTATCTATGCTGTTTCTCTCTCATAGATATTTCTCTTTATGTATCCCTCTCCCTTTCTTTCTCTCTTAAAAAAAAATCAATAAAAACATTAAAAATATTCCAACATGATACATTTGGTTTTTCACTGCAAAAATATTATATACATGTATCAAATATGTAGTACTGACAGTATATACAATATTTGGATATATTTTACTAAAGGACTGATGCACAAAGATTCATGCAAGAATTAACATCCCAAGAGCATATCTCTTTCTTCCCCTGGCTGCCGGCACTGCCTTCGCTCTAGCTGGAGCTGCCTTTCCGTTCTGGCCCGGAGCTGCCTTTCTGCCTTCTCACACTGCCCAGAGCAGCTGGGGTGGTGCAAAATGCCTAAGTCCCGCCCTGACCCAGGCCACTTGGTGCCTGTGTATACAAATTAGCCCACCAGCTTTGTTGGGTTAATTTGCATACTCACTCCTGATTGGTGGTGGGCGTCACTAAGGTATGGTCAATTAGCACGCTACTCTTTTTTTAGGTAGATAATTTTTTATTTATGTTTTTCCTGTTTTCTTCCTTTCCATTGAATTATATATTTTAAAATTTCTTTTCTATCTATAATTGGTTTTGAAAAAAATATATTTCCATTTATCCATAGAACTTTTTCTTTCTCTCCTAATCTACATTGTTAGGCCTCCTTAGACAAGCTGTAATTGAGGAAATCAGGACCCCATTGTTGGTATCATGTTACTAGCCTTTGTTTCATGAAGTGGTTCTCCATTGCTGGCATCCATTTGAGTAATTTGGGTACATTATCCTAATGGCATAGAACTCTCATCCTCCCCTTCCTTCTTTCTAATCTCAGTTCTCAGAAGATTCATGAAGAGTCAAAATCTTATGGAAATCCACAAAGTGGAGAAAAGTTGTAACTGGCTGTCTAGTTATTATTGGCATAGAATAAGGAATGCCAAAAAGAATAATGTTTCTGAAGAGCAGACCTTAGTCAGTCTTCTTTCCTTCATTAATAACTAGTTGTCATAATTTGTGAATAATTAGAATAGAGGGAATAAATGGGATGGATTATAAGATTTTAAAAATGGGGACTGGGCTTATTTGTAACACTTTTCTAATGTCCTCCTCCTTTAGTTAATATTGACATGAAGTTAAGCCTGCTCATTATAATTAAACAACACCGGATTATTAAAGTTCCATACAATCAGAAAAACCAATCGGATTTAGATGGGTTATTATTTCTACAAAATTCTAAAGGGCTATAACTATTAAGAAGAGGGTTTTATTATTGTAGTAAGTCCATAATATCATTTTCCATTGCCAATTTTATTTATGAAAAAATATAATATATCAAAAGTGATATGTCAATTCCATAATCTTTATAACAGATGATTACTTCCATCTTGCTAGTGGACTCTCTTGCTGGCTTTGATCAAGAAGGTAGCTGTGTTGGAGAAGCCCATGCGGTAATGTACTGAGGGCAGCTTTTGCCAACATCTAGCAAGCTTAAGTCTTCTATTCAACATCCCTTTAAGACTGAATCCTACCAACAACCACTTAAGTGAGTTTGAAAGTGAATCTGTCCCAATAGATCTCTAAGATGACTCCCCAGACCTGGTAAACATTTTGATTGCAGATTTTTGACAGACACTGACAGAGAAGAACCAGATGAACAGCACCCTGATTTCTGACCCACAGAAACTGTGAGATGAATGTATGTTTTTTTCAGCTAAGTTTTAGGGTACACATCAATACAAATTCCATGACTTTCAACTGTTTCCTAATGGGTACTG
Source organism: Corynorhinus townsendii (assembly GCA_026230045.1). NCBI lineage: Eukaryota > Metazoa > Chordata > Mammalia > Chiroptera > Vespertilionidae > Corynorhinus > Corynorhinus townsendii. The sequence continues at coordinate 91,926,896 of JAPDVU010000002.1, forward strand.
CAAGGATATTTATTCTTACTGCTAGTATAGCCCTTGTTATATTATATTACTGTTCCAGAACACTCCTGAAGGGCAAAGATTAACATCCCAAGAGCATATCCCTAATCTCATAGAAGTTTAATTCAAATTTGGGTTTGATTCTCCTTTCTTTGGGAAAAGATATTGGGGGGAAGGGGTGTTATGGGGGAATAAGGACAGATATGTAAAAAATAAAAATTAAAAAAAGTTAATTAAAAAACTATAAAATAAAAATAAAATACTAAATCTAAACCATACTAGTGGTCACCATAACCTTAAGAGAAATTGGTTCCCGTGACAAAAATTTTCAAATGAAACTCTCTGTAGCCTAAAAATTATTTTGGAAGGAAACAAAGAGAAGTTTCGTTCAAAAGTCATAAGGATTGTAATTGAAAGTCAATATATTTGGCCTCTTGAACTAAAGTAAGTAATTTCTGTTTTTCCCTCCCTGAAAAAGTTTATATAAAGCTACAAAAAGAAATTGACAGCCAGTTTGAAATGGAATTGCCAGGGCCTGGGGCAAAGAATATCCTTACATGATATTATTCTACAATGTCATTATAATTTTAGATATTTTACAACATCATATTTTACAATTATCCCAAACAAATTTACAAACTAATTCGTTGAATATTTGGCAGCAATTAAAAAAAAAAAAAAAAGGACATGAAAGGATTTAATCCCTTTCAGAAGGAATTAAGGCACTGGGAAGGCACTTGAGCATCCTATATTGACCCCTCTTGCCTTTTGTGCCAAGAGGGACCCTCTTCTCACAATCCAATTGCCCTCAGCTGTTGAATGAGCTTTCTGTTCATGCTGAGCTTGAAGCCTCCTGGGGGCTGGTACCATGGATCGCTCTCACACCCAATTGTGTGAGCTGGGCCCTCACTGGAGAAGAAACCCGAGTTCCCCAAGATATGTGATCAGCACCGGGACCCCGCCAGCAGGTCAGGGGTTCCCAAGGCAGGTGCTGGGTGTGGAGGTCATGGGGGCATAGGCTACGAAGGAGACAGAACTGAACCTCACACCACCCTGCTTGGCCCCAGAGGATGGCTGGTTAGCCAGAGACAGGTAAGATTCCTCAAGGAAGGAACAACCTAAGACAGGCACAGTCGCAGAGGGGCAATCAGGAGAGAACTTGGGGGGGGCAACAGAAGTGAGGCACAGACCCTCACCCCCCCTACATTGCAGGGCCTTGAACCCTCACCCCTTCTGAAGGAGGTCTCCTGCCCCCATGGCTGCTTTGCACTTCCCACATCTAGCTCAGATCAGGACCCAGGCAACAGAAAGAGACTTGGCCCAGCTCACATCAAGATACAGGTGACAGACAGAGACTTGGCCCAGCTCAGATCGGGACCCAGGTAACAGACCAGACACTTGGCCGACAGCAGCTGCCCTATATCTAAATTCAGCCTGGCATCAGGAATGCTCAGGGCCCACTCAAGAATGCCAATAATCCTTCCCACTAATATTTACAGGGTAAACTAAGATTGTTGGTAGAGTATTAAATTTGACAGTAAAGTAGTAATCAAGTTTTCAGATTAATTTAAATAGGCTAATTGAAATAAGTGAATATTCAAGTAAATTTAATTGTACTGGACAAAAAGCTGTTCTTAAAGTAATAACTAAAATTTCTACTGGTAGTTCATCCCATGGTATAATTCCTGAATATGCAATGAACCTACAGCGGTCATATTTTTGGGCAAAAAAAAAAAAAAATTAATTAATTAAATTTAAAGTTATCAAGATTGCATTATAAAATGTATAAAAACCTCCATTAATAAAAAAAAAGGGGGGGGAGGGGATAGTAGGGTAGTATCATGTAAGGAAAAATATCCTATAAGTAAATTACATCTAGAAAATTTTTACTTTACAAAATTAATTTTCATTTGCAATGCTAACAGCAAGACGGCCATGAAAAACACACATGGTGTCTAAATAAGACAAAGGAAAATCATTTGGGCAAAAATAAAAAAGATCCCAAATCAATTATATGGAAAATATTCCTTTATTAACTTGTGGTCGAGAATATGTTTGTATATTTTCAGAAAACAACTCCAAGACCATGTGGATTCCTGCAACAGAGAGGAATTGACAAGTCTGCTCCAACCAGGAAGACAAGAGGAAAAAACAGTCCAGAGATGGAAGACGCTGACAACACATTGCCACGTGAGCAGTTCACAGTTGTGCACTGCTGCAGGTTGCCTAGGACGAAACCAGAGAGGGTTGGACCTGCATTGCCACCATGTGCCCACCATCCAGATGTCATTGCTGACATGTACACATAAGGAACTGTTAGACATTGAAACGGGGACTCAGAACTGTTGGACACTGAAATTGGGACTCAAACATTTTGTTTTGTTTTGTTATTATATGTTTATTTCTAGTCTGCAAAGGCAAAACTTTTTAAAGGAAAGAAATGGTGGGAAAAAGATACAGAGACAAAGAAGCATTGAACAGACTGTCAAACTACATTGGGAAGACAGGGGAGATTGGGCGAGGGGGGCCTGTAAGAGACCAATGGAAGAACTTGTACACATGCATATAAGCACAACTAATGGATACAAGACACTGGGGCGGGGGTTGGGGGGATAGGTGAAGGCATGTACTGGGGGATAGGGGAGGTCGGGAGGAGGTCAATGGGGGGAGAAAAAGGAGACATATGTACTACTATTTGTAATACTTAAAACAATAAAAAATAAATTAATAATAATAATAATAATAATAAAAATTTTGTGTAGGTTCTATGTGTAAATATCATTGCTATCAATTAGACTTGATATGTAAATGCCTGTGTTGTCATATTTCCTTCTATCAAATCACAATATGAGTGACATAATAAGCATGTGTTTTATGTAGCTATAATTCTATTTGATTGGTTCATTTCTGTTTTGAATATTTGGAAAAAAGTTTGCCCCATATTTCCTGATCTGCTTTTTATTCTATGACATTATTTCCTGGGATTCTTTCAAGCCACAGAAGGCAAAACATCTTTTAGAATGTTTAAAAAACTAGTTTTAATCAAGATTTCCACTTTATACATTATTTAAGCATCTTTTTTCTGGCTTCAATTAGCTGATTTTGCCCTTTTAAAGTCATAATTTTAAAAATGATATTCCTGTATCTAACAATTTATGAATAATTTTTCTCCATGACAAAAACGGAAGCCTGAAACTACTCCCTGTGGTTTGCTTTATTAATTACTCTGTGGTTCTGTCAGTGATGGGTACACAAAATGGAAAATTTTCTAAGCTAACCTAACCTGACTCAGCACAGACGTGGGAATCTAATCATGAGGGATAAAAAATGTAAGAGATCCCATATGCCTATAGATGAACACCTGTTTGAATGTATTTTCTTAACTAAACTCTCTGTACCAGTTAAAATATGGAAATTCATTTGCATGTAAGTCACATCCTAAGAAGCAAAAAGCAGAAAAATCCTGAGAATTTATTTCATTTGAAGTCAATAATACAGGTAAACTATTGGGTCTCAAGAAAATAATGGAACCCTTTAATGAGAGGCTAGCTGTGTTACAATTCACCTTTTTCTTTTCTTTCCTTTTTACATTTTTTTTTTTTTTTGCATGAGAAACACATGCATGATTGAAACTTAGAGAAAGAGTATCTTGCAGACATGGTTTTACTTGTTTCCCTGATGCTATATAAATCCATCAATACATCTACACATTTATATTGTATTCAGCACAAAGTTAAATGATCACATGATTCCAGGTGATTTGCCCAAATAGCAACATATTTTTAGCTTCAAAATCTTGTCTCTGTTGTTTTTCATCTTGCAATGCCTTCGTTTTCAATTTATGTTTTCTGCCACAGGTGGCGGCAGAGTCTCATGGGTCTAGAATGAGTCTGCTGATGTGAAATCCAAATTGATCAACTCAGCTAAACTTTTCAAAAACACATTTTAATTTAATTTTACTTTTAAATGAGGTTTTCTAATTATGAAAATAATACATAATATGGTATAAATATTCACATAGAGTAGCTAACAGTGATAAGTAGAATTTACTACACTTTGGACTAGCAGCTTCACAAGACAATTCCCCAGATATAGTAATGTTCAACTGTTTCTTTGGTATTTCCACATAATTCCTATGGTCATATCAGAATGTTGCAAAAATAAAATAAATTTATTAGGACACTGTTGTGAAACTTGATTTTTAAAATCAACAGTGTATCCTCCCATATTCTTTCGATTATGTTTTTAAGTGACTACCTCTTACTCCATAGTATAGTTATATATTAATGAATTTAATCTACCCTTTTTTTCCAAACCTTATTTATTTATTTATTGTATTTAAATAAATATGTAGTAAGTATCACTTCATAAATGTCTTTGTGTATAAGTATTATTTTACAGGTAGAATTCATTCCCAAGTAGAATTGCTAGCTCTTATGGTATGTGCTTCAAATATTTTCATAGGAGGAAGAGGTTGGACAAACTTAAACTTCCACCAGCAGCAGACCGCTTCATTCTCCCAGAGCACTGTCAACCTTGTTAATTAATGTTATATACCGGAAGAATGTATAGGTCTCATGGCTGTTCTAATTTGCATTTTGTAAACATAAGTTAAGTTGAGCATATTTTTCCTCTGTTAATTGGTTGTTTGTATTTATTTTTTCTTTAAACTTGCAGTTAGGATTATTGTACATCAGCTTGATCATACTATATAAGTTCATATTTTGTAAGTATGTGGGTCTATATTGGCTTTGCTAAGATCAGCTTTGTGAGTGTCTCATTTAGAAATTCAGCTTGCAAGCATGGTCATTATCTAGAATTTGCAGTTCTTATTGTTGGGGATCTGAGCAAGAAGGTCCCTGCCAAGACACAGAATAAAATTTAAAAGTTTTTGTTCAGATATGGGAACATCTGAGCTGTGACAATGTAACTCATCACATTCCATTGATAAGGTGGACCTCATAGCTGAGACCAAATACAATGGGGTATGGAAGCATGAAAAGTACATATAAAGAAAAAAATACTGTGAACATGTAATGCAATCTATCATTATATTCTTTACCTATTTTTCTATTGACTTTATCTTCTTCTTTCTTTATTTATTGTAAAAAACCCTTCCATTTTGAGGAAAATATCATGTTATCATATTTGTTACAAACATTTTTGATACAAATTTCATATGCCTGTGGCTTTTATATATTATTAATATGGTATACATAATTAAAAAAATAAACTTTAACATTAACCTTTATGACCTCTGATCTTGTAACATGTTAGAAAAAATATTGCAATTCCATAAACATGAAAAACAACTAAGTCATAAATTGCTAAGCAAAACAAGTACTCACAAAATATATATATATCCTGATGAAATATTGTAGAGAATTGTTTTTTAAAGCATTTATTTTAAAACAGTTAACTTCTATTTTTTAAACTGAGTATAAGTAAAGAGAAAATATTTATCCTAATACTTATTTTGTTAATATGATTTAATCAGTCTCTTAATAAATGCTATTTTTAAAGTCTTTATGTATAGCATATATATATATATCGAGAGAGAGAGAGAGAGAGAGAGAGAGAGAGAGAGAGAGAGAGAGAGAGAGAGAGAGAGAGAGAGAGAGAGAGAGAGAGAGAGAGAGAGAGAGAGAGAGAGAGAGAGAGAGAGAGAGAGAGAGAGAGAGAGAGAGAGACAGTTTGTGTACAAGAGTATAATGCAATTCTTGAGCACACCATGATGTCCAAGCACCTAAATCACTCGATTTGATTTATTTTCCACAAATCTTTGTGGTACTTTTTTACAACAGCCCTAGGAAATTAATACAAGCATCCGATGGGTAACAAATAATCTTTTCATCAAATGGTGCTGGACAACTTGATAAGCATATGCAAAACAATGAAACTGAATCTTTACCTTACACTATATATAATAATTAAGTAAAAATGCATCTAATTTAAGAGTTTAAATTATAAAACTCTTAGAAGAAAACAGGAAAATATCTTCAGATTTGACAAAAGATTCTTATATACGACATTGAAAGCATGAGCATGTACATAAATTTAATCTGATAAAAGCCAAAAATAGAATGATATTTTCCATTTTGTTCCCATTTATTTAGACACACAAGGTTCTATTCTGTTTAGTGCAAGGTTAGTAATTTTTCTTTCTAAACAAGAATGTCATCCCTTTGTGGAAAAGCACTCTAAAAATCCCCTGTATTTTCTTAAGGGTTACACATGGATTCAAGATTCCCTCAAAGTCTACATTTGGTCATTTTTTTTCAAGACCTTTATATTCCCATTATATAAGCTAATTGGAGGAGGCTTATAGTTGAAATATACTCAGTTTATTATTTTAGTCAAAAATTAATTTACTTATCAATTGACAAATATAAAATTTGTATATGTTTTTTAAAATTTGAAAACTACCATTTCTTTGAAATTTTATTTTTTTCATACTTATTATCTTTATATAACTTCTTGAGGGTATATCAAAATTATTTTAAATATATATAATAAAATATATATTTTAATTAGTAGCATTATATTATGTGTTATATGATTTGAAAATTTCCCCTATATGGGACTGGCCACTTATAGTCAGTTGCCTGTGGCTAATTGAGCAATTACTTAAAATTCTCAAAAGAAATTAAAATGTGCTTGCAGGGTATTAAAAAAATCAGTTGTTATAGCCTATTTTGTTGAGAAAGAAATCCATTTATATTTGTCAAGGATATTCTAGTGATGTGTGTCTACTGCATAAAGACTGGGAGCTAACATATCTCTGCTGCTCATTTATCACATAATGCACTCTGGTTTTATGAAGTAGGAGTCTTCCCCTCCCTTTTCTGACACTACCCAGGGATTCAAAATGTGAATAAGGAAGCACATATATTGTCAAAAAATAGGAGAGTATATTGGAGAGTATATCAAAGACTAGAGTGGGTATGTAAAATCTGTTTCATCAGTGTGGGCCAAACAGTCAACTGTTTGGAGAGTATCATATATTATTTTAGCTAAACTTATTTCTTTAAACTGACAAAACAAAATGGTTCTAAAAACAGGTTAAATACAATTTTTAATGTATAAATTACTTAGTCATTGGGTCATATATATATATATATATATATATATATATATATATATATATAGGCTAACATGCAAAGTGTCCCCTCAGGAGTTCGACCGGGAGAAAGAGAGTTCGATCATTCACTATGACGTGCGCTGACCACCAGGGGGAGGTGTGGAACATGGCGGGGTGCTGAGGGAGTGAGGGAAGGTGAGGCGGGGTCAGAGAGGTGGGGAACCTGACTGGCCCTGATTGCTGTCCAGGCCTAGGAACACTACCCATACACAAATTTTGTACACCGGGCCTCTAGTTTATCTAGAAAAACCTATGCAACATACTATATTTTATTTATCCTTGACATAAGTTTACAGGTCTGGTAGACTTAGGTTGTGTCAAGATTTTATATTAATCTGGATTCTTTTCCAGACACAAATAATAAATAGGATGAAAATATTTGGTGGGGAAGAATTTCTTTTTCACTACCTTGATGTTTGGTATACTTGACAGAAACAAAAGAAAACAAAGCAAATGGGTTCAATGCAATCCATAAATCCTCGGAATGTAGCTGTGCAGGTAGGTACACTTGTGAGTATCAAGACACTCTAAGCCAAATGATCAAGTCAGCATTGACAGGAAACTTGAAATGGGGATATAGTATATCATTTGATAAGGAAGTGTGTATTACCTGTGATGCAAAAAAGTTCATAATGATTATAATTTTGGTATATAAAATAGATTATTTTTAAGTAAAATAATAGCTAGTAAAATCTACTTTGTATGTTAATATTTATCAATTTTTACTTGACTTATACTTCCTCATTTAACCAGTAGAAGTTTTCCCCCCTTTGTTTATTTATTATATTTCTAAAAATTTTGAGGTAAATTTAGAAATAAATAGTAAGCTCTAAAAAGTAACAATTTGCTGTGATAGAGAGAATGACAGCAAATGAGAAGGATTTTTACGTTCTTTGTTATAAAATAGACTACTAAGATTAATTTGAACCCACTGTGACTTATAAAATAACTGAATGTGCAACCAACTTTTTAAAGGTCACAGAGAATTGAAAAAGGATGGATGGGTAAGATGGTTAAATGCCTTTTTTTCAGGTATGAGTTTTTCTGTAAAGCCAGGGAGAAACTTTTGACCCAGAAAGTACTAGAGTAGAGATTAAGTTCTTGCATGAAAAAAAAAAAAAGTAGTTTGTTCACTTAAGGTATTATAAGGATCCCAGCTGTTGGGATACATATGCCCTGGTTATGATTGGCACTAAAATGTCAAAGCTCAAATCCCAATACACTAAATTGCCTGCCTCAATCAGACAAGACTTGTCGACCCCCATTGTTATGGATCAGCCAAGAGCTGTCTGTTTCTTTTATTTTTTGGCTGAGAAGACAGCTACCCTTGCCCCTTCAATTGTATATTATTTTTTTTTCCCAAAGACAGACTCGACTATACCTCTTTACAGAACTCTTTTACTTCTTAAGACAATTACTTATAAAACTCTTAATTGTTAACTACATGGAAAATGAAGGGCGGGGATATGACCAATGAATTAATTATTCAAACAAGAGTAATATTTGACTTTATGTACTTATATTTGTCAGAGGAGATATATTTAAATGCAGAATAATTTAATATTAATTAATAATAATAGCACATATGATAATATTATAAGATATAATTTTATATACACACATATATAAATACAGATGGTATATATGTATGTATGTGTGTGTATATATATAGAGAGAGAGATAGCATCCCCAGGGAGGTCTTGAAAGCCATTTGCCATTTACATAGGCTATCTTTCTTTTTGAGTTGATTCTTCAGTAGGCAAGTAAGTCTTTTACTTTTATTATTATCATTATTTTTGTTGTTAATCCTCATCAGAGGACATTTTTAGGGAGAGTGGAAGAGAGAGGGAAAGACAGAAAGAAACATAGATGTGAGAAAAACACATTGATTGGTGTCTTCTGCATGTGCCCCGACCATGGTCCATACTGGGGAGAAGCATGCAACCAAGGTATATGCCCTTGATGGGAATCAAACCCAGAATGCTTTGGTCCACAGGCCGATGCTCTATCCATTCAGCTAGACCAGCAGGGGTAAGTCTTACTTTTAAAAATGTTGGTCATTGCAGGAAGTTTGACTTAGTAAAAGAAACACAAAAAACTGCTTTGTGATGACTTAAGATTTTTTTTCAGTGTTATAACAGTCAAGTAAATAGTTCTAAATAGGTTGCACATGTTATTAGAGTATTAAATAATCTAGAATTTTAAAAAATAAAGGGAAAAAAGCAACCCATTCTTTCTCACCACTGTCCTATAAAATAGTGCACTTGACTGTGTATCACCCATTAAAATAAATATTTGAATTCAGGAAGTCCCAAGTAGACCCTAAGATTCACTAGTCCTACTCAGATTCCTGGGTGCTGCTGGTGCTGTGGACCACACTTTGAGGAATAAAGTGGTAAGTAGTGTTTCAGCTAATTCTTTTCTTCAGCTGTACACAACCTTGTGCAGATGTCACTGTTTTCCTGGGTTTTAAAAACGGTAGTCAAGATCCTGGGTGAGCCTGGTTCCCACCAACTCACTGCAGCCACACGTCTTAGTGTCAGAGCACTTCTGTGACACTTGGGTGGTGCAAAGCTTCCACGGCATATGACCCAGGTCCATGCAACTTGAAGTTTGAACCTTTTGGTGATCGTCAGAATGGGGAGACAACACAATCCCCAGAGGAAAGAAAATGAAGAGTCGTCAAGAAAGGAAATTAGTGATATTTAAGCATGCAACATGACCGAAAAAGAATTCAAAGTAATGGTCATGGAATTCATACATTGGATGGATGAGAAAATCAACAACCTATGCAAGAATGAGGAAGAAATGAAAAGTGATATAGCTACAATAAAAAACACTATGGAAAGTTTCAACAGTAGACTACAAGAAGCAGAGGCCCGAATTAGTGAGTTAGAAAATCAGGTACAAAAACAAGCCCAATAGGAACAACTGGAGAAAAAAATGAAAAAGCAGGAGGAAAGCCTAAGGGAGCTTTGGGGCAAAATGAAACGAAGTAACATATGCATAATAGGGCTGCCAGAAGGACAAGAAGAGCAGCAAGGATTAGAAAATTTATTTGAAGAAATAATGACAGAAAACTTCCTGGATATGGGGAAGAAAAAAGTTACACAAGTACAGAGAGTCCCAAGCAGGATCAATCCCAAAAGACCCACACCAAGACACATCATAATTTCAATGGCAAATATTAACGACAAAGAGAGAATCTTAAAGGTGGCAAGAGAGAGACAGAGGGTTACCTACAAAAGATCCCCCATCAGATTATCAAATGATTTCTCAACAGAAGCACATCAAGCTAGAAGAGAATGGAAGGAGGTATACAAAGTGTTGCAGAGCAAAGGACTGAATCCAAGAATATTCTATCCAGCAAAACTATCAATCAAAATTGAAGTGGAAATCAGGAGCTTCGCAGACAAAAAATAGGCTAAGGGAGTTTATCACCACCAAACCAGCAATGCAAGAAATGCTAAAGGAAATGCTGTAAAAAGAAGAAATAAAAAGGTAAGAAGGAATACAGACACAAACATAGATATGACTACAAACAAGTACCTATCAATAATAACTTTAAACCTAAATGGACTAAATGCTCCAATCAAAAGACATTGAGCGGCTGAATGGATTAAAAAATATGACTCATATATATACTGTCTACAAGAGACCCATGTCAGAACAAGGGACTCACACAGATTGAAAGTGAAGGGATGGAAAAATATATTTCAGGCAAATGGAAATGAAAAAATAACTGGGTTAGCAATACTTATATCTGACAAAATAGACCTCAAAGTGAAGGCCATAACAAGTGATAAGGAAGGCCACTTCATAAAATTAAAGGGATTGATACAACAACAGGATATAACCCTGATAAACATATGTGCACCCAATGCAGGAACACCCAAATACATAACAAAACTCCTGGAAGATATCAAGGGAGAGATTGACAACAATATAATCATAGTAGGGGACTTTAATACACCACTGACATCACTGGATAAATCCTCTAGACAAAAAATCAGCAAGGACACAGCAATCCTAAATGACTCATTAGATCATATGAATGACATCTTCAGAACATTGCATCCCAAAGCCATGGAATATAACTTCTTCTCAAGTGCACATGGGACATTTTCAAAAATAAACCAAATATTGGGTCACAAGCAAAGTCTCCCCAAATTCAAAAAGATTGAAATCATACCAAGCATCTTCTCAGACCACAATGCCATAAAATTAGAAATAAACTATAATAAAAACAATCCCAAAATCTCAAACACTTGGAAGCTGAATAGCATGCTATTAAATAATGACTGGGTTACCAATGAGATCAAAGAAGAAATTAAAAGCATCCTGGAAACTAATGACAACAAAACACAACAATCCAAAATCTATGGGACATAAGGAAAGCAGTGTTGAGAGGGAAGTTTATAGCGCTACAGACCTACCTCAAAAAACATGAAAAAATGGTAGTAAATCATCTAACTCTACAACTCAAAGAATTAGAAAGAGAGCAACAAGAAAAGACCACAGTGAGCAGAAGGAAGGAGATAATAAAGACCAGAGCAGAAATAAATGACATAGAGAACAAAAAACAAAACAAACCAAAAAAAAAAAAAAATACAAAAGATCAATGAAACCAAGAGCTGGTTAAAGAAGGATAAAAAAGATTGATGAATCTCTAGCCAGGCTCACCAAGAAGCAAGGAGGACTCAAATAAACAAAATCAGAAATGAGAGAGATGAAATAACAACAGACCTCACAGAAATACAAAGGATTGTTAAAAAATACTATGAACAACTCTATTCCAAAGAACTAGACAACCTGGAGGAAATGGACCTATTCCTAGAAAAATACAACCTTCCAAAACTCAATCAGGAAGATTCTAAAAATCTCAATAGGCCGATAACTATGGATGAAATTGAAGCAATCATCAAAAAGCTCCCAGCAAACAAAAGCCTGGGGCCAGATGACTTCACGGGGTTGTTACACCAAACATTCAAGGAAGAACAAAACCTATCTTCCTCAGACTATTCCAGAAGATTCAAGAGGAAGGAACACTTCCAAGCTAATTCTATGAAGCCAGCATCACCCTAATACCAAAACCAGATAAAGACAACACAATGAAAGAGAATTATAGGCCAATATCCCTCATGAACATGGATGCCAAAATCCTCAACAAAATTCTAACAAATTGGATGCAGCAGTATATCAGAAAGATCATACACCATGACCAAGTAGGATTTATCCCAGGGATGCAAGGATGTTACAATATCCACAAATCAATAAACGTGATACATCACATAAACAAATTGAGAGATAAAAATCACATAATCATTTCAATTGATACAGAAAAAGCATTTGACAAAATCCAACACCCCTTCTTGATAAAAACTCTCAGCAAGGTGGGAATAGAAGGATCATACCTCAACATAATAAAAGCCATATATGAAAAACCCACAGTCAACATCATCCTCAATGGACAAAAACTATAACCATTTCCCTTAAGAACAGGAACAAGACAGGGATGCCCACTCTCTCCTCTCCTGTTCAACACAGTACTGGAAGTACTAGCCATTGCTATCAGACAAGAAGAAGAAATAAAAGGCATCCAAATTGGGTAAGAAGAAGTAAAACTGTCCTTATTTGAAGGTGACATGATATTGTATATAGAAAACCCTAAAGACTACATCAAAAATGATTAGACTTAATAAATTAATTTGGCAATGTAGCAGGATACAAAATTAATGCCAAGAAATCTATGAAATTTCTTTACACCAATAGTGAATTTATACAAAGAGAGACTAAAAAAGCAATCCCATTTACCATCACACCAAAAAAATTAAGATACCTAGGAATAAACTTAACCAAGGAGGTAAAAGACCTATATGCACAAAACTACAAGACACTGAAAAAAGAGATAGAGGAAGACGTAAACAAATGGAAGAACATACCATGTTCATGGATTGGTAGAACCAACATGATTAAGATGTCCATACTACCCAAAGCAGTCTATAGATTCAATGCAATCCCCATTAAAATACCAATGGCATATTTCACAGACCTGCAATGAACTTTCCAAAAACTCATCTGGATTAAAAAAAGATCCTGAATAGCTGTAGCAATCCTGAGAAAGAAGAAGAAAGTAGGTGGGATCGCAATACCAGATATCAAGCTGTATCACAAAGCTACTGTTCTTAAAACAGCCTGGTACTGGCGCAAGAACAGACATATAGATCAACGGAATAGAATAAAGAACCCAGAAATCGACCCAAACCACTATGCCCAATTAATATTTGACAAAGGAGGCATGAACATACTATAGAGTCAAGATAGTCTCTTCAATAAATAGTGTTGGCAAAATTGACAGATACATGCAAAAAAATGAAACTAGTCCACCATACACAAAAATAAACTCAAAATGGATAAAGGACTTAAACATAAGAGGGGAAACCATAAAAATACTAGAGGAATCCACCGGCAGTGAAATCTGAGACACATGCTGAAGCAACTTCTTCACTGATACTGCTACTAGGGCAATGGAAACTAAAGAGAAAATAAACAAATGGGACTACATCAAAATAAAAAGCTTTTGCACAGCAAGAGAAACCATCAACAAAACAACAAGAAAGCCCACTGCATGGGAGAAGATATTTGCCAATGTCATCACTGATAAGGGTTTAATCTTCAACATTTACAGGGAACTCATACAACTTAACAAAAGGAAGATAAACAATCCAATCAAAAAATGGGCAAAGGACCTAAATAGACACTTTTCCAAGAAGGCAGAAGGAAGGCCAAGAGACATATGAAAACTTGCTCAAAGTCACTAATTATCTGAGAGATGTAAATCAAAACAACAATGCGGTATCATCCCACACCTGTCAGAATGGCTATATCAACACATCAACGAATGACAAGTGTTGGTGAGGATGCGTAGAAAAAGGAACTCTTTTGCCCTGCTGGTGGGAATGCAGACTGGTGTAGGCAATGTGGAGACTAGTATGGAGTTTCCTCAAAAAACTAAGAATGGAACTCCCATTTGATCCAGTGATCCCACTTCTAGGAATATATCCCAAGAAACTAGAAAACACCAATCAGAAAGGATATATGCACCCCTATGTTCATAGCAGCACAATTTACCATAGCTAAGATTTGGAAACAGCCTAAGTGCCCATCAGCAGATGAGTGGATTAAAAAACAGTGGTACATCTACACAATGGAATACTACGCTGCAGTAAAAAAGAAGGAGTTCTTACCATTTGCAACAGCATGGATGGAACTGGAGAGCATTATGCTAAGTGAAATAAGCCAGTCAGAGAAAGATAAATATCACATGGTCTCACTCATTTGTGGAATATAATGAACACCATAAACTGATGAGCAGGGACAGATCCAGAGACAGAGAAGCATCGATCAGACTGCCAAACCTCAGAGGGAAGATATGGGAGGTTGCGGGGAAGGAGGAGAGATCAACCAAAGGACTTGTATGCATAAATATAAGCCTAACCAATGGACAGGAACACCAGGAGGGGTGAGGGCATGATGGGGGGACGGTTGGGCGGTTAATGGGGGGATAAGCACACATATGTAATACCTTAATCAGTAAAGAAATTTTTAAAAAGGACAAAAAAAATAAAAGCGGTAGTCAAATTCAAAGCAATTTCTTATCTAAGCTGCTCTCCTCCTGCAGAACAGCTCTGATTCAGCTTAGGTCACTTAAAGTGAGACCTTTGGGTGTCAGACCATGGTGTCAGCTCCTTTAGTCAGGTTCTCCACACTCAGAGATGACAATGTGGGGTGGCAGCAGCAGCAGAATGCCTTCTATATTATAAGTGGAGAAAAAGAAATGGGAGGGGGAAGCTTACTTAGCATTGGTATAATATGACATTGGTGCCCAATTGTGTGTCAGCTGTCCAAATATTACTTCTATTGTGGGTCTTTTAAAATACATATTTTTGGTTAGAGTAAACCCATATGGGTAAGCTCTTGCATAGTTTTTTGTTTGCTTGTTTGTTTTACTTTGCTTTTTATCTCTGGAATCATGGCATGGATATGTTTTATAAAACCATGGGGGAAATGTAGGTTATCAGAAATAGAAGACTGATACTGCAGGCACAATTCACTTAAGCTCTTCTGTGGGCTCCTTTAGATGACCATTCATATAGAATAGAATTTTCTCAGGCTCTTTACCCATTCTGAAATATCTGACCTCAACATACTCTATTTTAAACTCCTACTACTTATTAACTGTTTGCCAGACTTGCTGCTTCCTTTCAGGTTCTGCACCATTTGGCCAGATTACTAGCAAATACATACACTACTGTAGTTGATGGACTATAGTTTAAGAGGTTTTATTTCTCGATTACATTTAGTATGGGTCATCAAACTATTTCGATTCTTATCCAAAATTAGCACATTGACTCTATATGCCAATGAATTCCAGATCCTATAAAATTATGTCTCATTCATCTTTGTTAAGCATCTTCCAAATCCTGTTGCCACAATTTGCCATATGTTTTGAAGATGAAAATTGGCAAAATTCTTTCATTCTTTACATGTGTAACATTTTTATTTCTTGATCTCCTTATAAATTTTATCACAGTTTTCCACTCCATTTAAGGCTTTGTTAACTATATATTTATTTTTTCTATTAAATATTCAAACATTAAGAAGAAAGTTTTGGCTTCTTTACCTAGGAACTTGTTCAGTCAAAGATGACACTGCTTTTTTAAGACAGATGCACAGTCAGGCGTGCTCCCTTGGAGTTTCTTGAATTTCAGTTAATATGCAATGTCCTCATAGCAATTAGCAAGAGTCCAGTGCTTTCTGATCAATGTGTAACTTTCACATAAAAGGTATGTTCAAACTGTAAATAAGCAGGCACTGTAATTCTGCAAGCTGCAAAGTCAATATCTCAGTTTGTTCTTCAGTGATTTCTGTTCTCAGCAATGTACTAACCCAGTGGTCGGCAAACTCATTAGTCAACAGAGCCAAATATCAGCAGTACAACGATTGAAATTTCTTTTGAGAGCCAAATTTTTAAACTTAAACTTCTTCTAACGCCACTTCTTCAAAATAGACTCGCCCAGGCCGTGGTATTTTGTGGAAGAGCCACACTCAAGGGGCCAAAGAACCGCATGTACCTCGCGAGCCACAGTTTGCCGACCACTATACTAGTCTTTCAAATGGTCACCAGAAAAATCCTGAATGTTTATCTCACTCCTTAGGAGAGAATTTAGAAACTTGATTTGTCTTTTATTTAGTATTATTTATCAAATACTATAAAAATGTCCAGCTACAGAAGAAAACAGTCAGTAAAATTGTGGACATATCTTGTAGCAATATATGTTTTTTCTGATATGTCTTTTCAGGTGAGGGAAACAAAAGAGAAAAATAAACAAACGGGACTACACTGAACTAAAAGTTCTTTTTGCACAGCAGAGGAAACTATCAACAACTTGAGAAGACAACCCACGATATGGGAGAATATATCAACGAATAATACATTTGTGATTTTCCTTAGGCAATCAGCCAAATCATGGGTTTGTAACCTAGCTTGTTTATTTAGACTGAATACAAAGTTTAATTTTGGAATAATGTTAAAGTGATACACTTATATGAAGTTTAGAATTGCTCTGTACAATGAGAGGAGCCAGAGTCTTACTTCATACAGGATAGAACCAAGAGGAAAGAATCTCGAATAAATGACATTTAAAAGCACTCCATTAGTCAAATATTATATATTCTTGGATAACATGCACACTTTTTTTCAAGGTTCCTCTAATATCCACATTATAGCAAAGCATTTCTTTGTTGCTGATTGTTAAATGAAGAATAAAATTTCATTTTATGATTTTCTTCAGTTGAAAGCAAAACAAGCATTTATTAGTTACTATTTTTTGTATAAAGTTGTATGATTTATGGATAATTTTAATTGTCATTACAACTATGTCTTTCCTATGTAAACATTTTTAGAATTCAGATTATGTAGTTTTTCTCCGTAAGTTCTTTCTGACTGGGTCACCTCCTATTTGGATATTTTTATTTCTATCTAATAAAAAGTATGGCCAAATTTGCCTTCATCTGTGAAACCAACTTACTATTTCATGTAAGCAGGAAGTGAAGAGATATGTTTGGGTCATACACAGAAGGATCAGGAATCTGGAGCCTTTTCCCTGCCATTCTCTAGGCCACCTTTGTCTTTTTCTTTGCTTGTCAGCTTTCTCTTTCGGGTGTTTTCTTTCATGATCTTAAAATAGCAATACTTAGTCATCAGGTATTCCTCATTCATATGTTGGGTATGTGTGTTTCTTTTTCAAATACAGCATAAAAGCCTTTGCTCCAGTCTTATTAGATCAACTCATGCCCACTTTGATCAAAAACAATTGCTAGAGGAATTATTGGCCCCTCGTTGTATAATAGAACTATTTTATCTTCAAAAAAATCTTACCCTAATTGGTTTAGAGCACCAAGACCACCATACCTGGAACTAGAGATATACTGAGCAATTGGGAGAAAAGAAAAGGAGAAGATCAATAATATAGATTGGAGAAATATTATATTACTTTTATATTGCCATGTAACAAATTACCACAAATTTAATGGCTTTAAACAATACCTAGTTAATATATCATAATTTCTGAAGGTCAGAAATCTGGGCAGGCATGCCTGGGTTCTTTGTTCATTTCCCAAAGAGCTGATATCAAGGTGTTGGCAAGCTATGTTCCCATCTGGAGCACACAATCCCCTTGCAAGCTCAGACAGGTGGTTGGCAGAATTCACTTCCTTGTAGTTATGGAACTGAAGTTCTTATTTTCCATCAATCAGCTAGGGTTTCCCTCACTTCCTATAGGCTACCCACATTCCTTGCCATGTGGCCTTCTCCAACTTCAAAGACTATAATGGAGAATCTCCCTCACACTGAATCTTTCTCAGGTTTCAATCTCTTTCTTCTGGGGCTCACCTGATGAGGAGAGGCCCACCAATGATAATTTCCCTTTCTTAAGGTAAACTGTACAATCCTATATAATAAAAGCCTAATATGCAAATCAACTGAATGGCAGAATGACCGATGGAACGACCCATCACTATGATGTTATTCCTTATTTCACCTCGGGAGGTGACTGGCGGTGGCTGTGGGGAGTGGGGTTGGCAAGCAGGCAGCACCAGACCGGCCAAGGCGGATGCCAGTGGGGGACCCCTCGATCACCCCTCCAGTTACCTCACAGATTGGCCCTGATCGCCACCCAGGCCTAGGTACCCTGCCCATGCACAAATTTCATGCATTGGGCCTCTAGTATAACATAATAAGTAGGATTTCCCCCCCATGATATTCATAAATCCTGCTTAAGCTCAAGTGGCAGAATTATATAGGGTATGTACATCTCCAAGTGGGAATTTGGAGAGCCATTTTGGAATCCTGCTTATTGCAAATGTCTGCTAGAAAACAGATGTGGCAATACTTTGTGATTTTGTGGATGTACATGACTAAAAATTGAAATAAGGAATAACAGAAAGTATAATGAGTTCCTGGTTTCTGCAGTATGTGGCTGCTTTACAATTGTTTCCAAATATTAAACTGGGTAAAAATATGAAACAATGGAAGTTATGAGCAAAATTGTGGGTTTATTTTGAATTTTAATTATTGAGATACTTTCAAGGACTTTAAATATCTGTGTGCTAATTAAAAAAGAAAAGAAAAGAGAAAATAGGAACAATGGAACAATCAGCTGTCTGCATTTACTTTGGAGGCCTGGCTAACTTGCACACTATCATTATTAAACCAATTATGTGAGGAAGCTTTAGTAAATGCCTTGAAATTTAACAAATCTAATATTCTATATTGGGTGAGAATGGACAAGTTCTTGAGGAGACTCACTTTATGTCAACATCCCAGTGAGCACTGTATTCCCCATCTCTTTTTATTTATTTTTTATTTTATTTTACTTTTTATTGATTTCAGCAAGGAAGGGAGAGGGAGAGATAGAAACATCAATGATGAGAGAGTTATAGATCGCTGCCTCCTGCACGCCCCCTACTGGGGATTGAGCCTACAACCCAGCCATGTGCCCTGATAAGGAATCAAACCATGACCTTCTGAATCATCAGTAGATGTTCAACCACTAAGCCATGCTGGCAAGGCTATATTCCACATCTCTTCCAGACACATTGTTATCTGCCTTTATTTGCACTGATTTAAGTGGAACTCTTAAGATAATGAACTATAACTTCTACTAATAGAATTATTCATTTCTTTTGTTTTCACCTCACTTACAAAAACGATTAATCAACCTGTTTCCAATTTACCTTTAGATTCAAAGCACTGTACAGGGTGGGGCAAAAGTAGATTTTCAGTTGTTTGTATGGGAAATAATACAATAATGATTAAATAATAATATAGGAATAAACTATGTGTTTCTTGTACTCACAACTGTAAACCTACTTTTCCCCCACCCTGATTTTATTACACTTCTCAAAATAATTGGCCACACCTTTTAGTATTTTCTGAACCCCAGTCTTCATCTCAACTTTATCTATTGAGTCACTTTTCAATTTTTGCATGTCAGGTATGTCATATGATTTCAAATATTTTACCTTCAAATAAAAGGAGAAATAAATTCTCCTGTACCTTAAGATAAATTGCATATATTCTGCTACAATATACTTTCATATCCAGCTTTTCAAGTTGATGGACTTTTTTATAGGTATCTTTTGGCTGTATCATTCATTCCTATACGAAGAGAGGTTATTAGCAGTTGGAGAATTTTATTTGTCCAGGGAGTTTTATTATTTATGCTATTGGTAGTGTGAACACAGAGAAATATTTTAATTTAATTTTACTCTAAAATATTGGTTCTCTGGACACTTGAGAGTTATGTGATTTGTGATTAGAAAGCTGTCAGTGATTGTGAGAGTGGAGTTTGAGTAATATACTGATGGCAGAAGCCAGAGAGCAAAAGGTTAAGGATAGACATTTCTAGAGTTATCTTTGAGAAAGCAACTGGTTAGTCTCTGGTGTTTTTGAACATCCATATTTATTGGAATAGAAAAAGATAAGGTCTTTATTATGTGTCAAAAGTCATAAATAAATATAGGGTTAGTTGCTGTAATCCATTTATTTGAAGGCCTTTGACATTCTAGTGGAATTGCTCATTTATCCAACTCAAAATCAGGCAGTGAAGCACACTTGTTTTCACTGAAAATACATTTTTTTAATGTGGACTTTTTTTACTTTCTTCTTCTCAGGCTGAAGTTTTACAAAACACTGATTTGAAAGCGTATTTATATGATCTGATTTATCTGTACTTCCTTGAATGATTAAAATGCTTAGTAGATAGTGTATTAGTTTGAGAGCTCATCTCTTATACAGTTTTGTAAATTGTGGAGTCAAAAAAGACAGATAGCTTGGTTAAAGTTATTTTAGTAAATTAGACTTGAGTTTTAAATAGTCAACAATTTCCTTATAAATAAATTTCCACTTAATTTTCTTTGGAAATTATCCTGATTTGTGTTCATTTGCCATCTAGGCAGTTCACACGGAAAACTTGGTCAGGGACTAAGAGGTACTGGCCAATCTGATTTGACTTTTATGATATAGATGAGTTTCACATTTATAAAAATATTTTGGGTTCTTATTGATCATTCAGTTCCCTGATTGCACCATTTAAAGATCACTGTAGAAATAATATAAATATGATATTTTGAAGCATTTTCTTTAAACTTCAGAAGAAGATGGGAGAAACACCTTTTTATTTTAGAATATTTATATTATTAGGTTATTTAAATAGCTAAACCTAGTTATAATCTTGATTTTTAAATCTTAATCAATGCTATTATTGTGCTATTATTGAGGCTATTGATAGTAAATATCTTAAAGTAGGTAAAGAAAGACATTTATAATCACTTAATAGATGCTTTCAACAATGTGCTTTAGAATCATAATGTTTTATGTCTTGTACCCTGGAAATAGGGCCTGAGAAGGGACTTTTTGGTTGTATGGTATTAAAGGAGAATGTAGGAAGCAAGATAGGGCATGGGAGAAAGTGAATAGTGTGATTTTAAAAACTAACTTGAGGGTGATCTCAGAGAAAAGTCTGAAACACAAATTCCGTCATAGATTTAGTCACATTTTAAGACAAAGAGGTCTGTCTTTTGTACTCCATGTCGGTCAGTGATAGCTGAGGTATGGAGAAGAGGGAGCACATAGCCATCCAGGAATGTGAGAACTATTTTCATATCATGGGCTACTTCTCTCTCAATGCAAAGAGGAGGACCTGAGGTTCTGTCAGGCAGTGATCATTGGGAAGATGTGCTCTCACCAATATCTCTCAGAGCTATTGCTAAGTGTTACTATAAGCCTGTCAGGAAGTCCATTTTCATCTTGTGTCACCTACAAAGACACATCTCTGAACTAAACATGGGTTTTCTTTTCCCCTTCTGTCAGTTAATCTTTTGTGTTTTATTTAATCATATATATACTAGAGGCCCGATGCACTAAATTCATTCAATGGGCTCGGCCCTTGCATCCCTGGCTGCCTTAGCCGGCCCTTGCAGCCCCAGCTTTGTATGCAAGGTCATCTGATGGTAGTTCTGCTGTTCTGTCTAATTAGCATATTAGGTCTTTATCATATAGGAGATATATACATATATATATATTGTTGACAATATTACAGATGTCTCTCATTTCTTCCCATTTCTATCCCCTTCACCCAGTCTCTACCCAACTCCCAGTTCTTCATCACCTTATTGTCCGTGTCCATGAGCTATACATATAAGTATACTACTGGCCTGATGCATGAAATCTGTGCACATTAAAAGGGAATTAATTAGAGAAAATATTTTAATATCGCTATTTGCCTTTTCTCTATAATAGAAGTGTCAGAGATGAAAGAAAATTAGTAAAATGTATATGAAAATCTTCCTCCTGTCAGAGTCTGGGGAACTCCGCGGGACCCAGAGTCAAGTCCCCACCCACCCATGTGCCTTGAAATTGTGCAAGATCCAGCCCCAGCCAGCCCCACCTTTACTGGGTGAGATCTAGACCTGGCCAGCCCAACCCCCGTCAAGACCTGCCAGGCAGGGGGCACAGCCTCAGGTCCCCTGTCAAGCCCTGCCAGGCAGAGGGCATGGCCTAAGGTCCCCCAGCCTGGGCTGGGGTGGAAGGAACACCTTGAGGTCCCCTGTCAAGCCTTACTGGATGGGGGTGTGGCATGAGGTCCCCCATCAAGCCCCATTGGGCAGGGGGGCGTGGCCTAAGTTCCCCTGGCTGGGTGTCGGTGTGGGGGGTGTACCTTGAGGGCCCCCGTCAAGCCCCACTGGGCAGGGGGCACAGCCTCAGGTCCCTGCTGATAGCTCATTACGGGAACCCTGCCTCCGCTGTGGGCACAGCCATCTTATGTTATGGGAACTCCGCTTCCGCTGTGGGTACAGCCATCCTATGATGGCATGAGGGTTAATTTGCATATTACATCTTCATTATATAGGACTAGTGGTCTGGTGCACAAAATTTGTGCACATTAAAAGGGAATTAGAGAAAATACTTTAATATTGCTATTTGCCCTTTCTCTATAATAGAAGTGTCAGAGATGAAAGAAAATTAGTAAAATGTATATGAAAATAATACATACATTTATTAATAAATGAACAATGAGAACATGATATAACAACAACAAAAACATGATGTAAAAATAACACTGATACAAACAATGACTGATAAATGGATTACACTTATTCTAATATCTCCCTGTATACCACATTAAGAGTGAAAACACTTTCAGAGTACTTGACTAATTTCCTTTGTGATGAAGTATTTATAACTTTAACTTTAACATCACACACTCTTCAAACTCAAGAGAAAGCAATATATAACTGACCATGTGAGAAAATGGGTTCAGGTAGGAATATTCCTACTCTGTCTAGAGTTTGTCCTTATGATTTATTAGTTGTCATTGCAAATGCTGGCATCACAGGAAACTGTCTTCAAATTAATTTAAATGGGAGGCCAGTGTCAGATGGGGACAAATCAATTATTTGAATCAGAACAACCTCTCCCTCTGCAGATCCTGTTAATACTTCAGCTTCGATAAGGTTAAGTAGCAATCTTTTGATAATAAATCTGGTACCATTACAAAGACCCCATTTACTATTCAGATTTCTCAGTAACATGATGATTGCACCCACTTTCAATTTTAATTTATGACATGGTATTCCTGAAGGAGTAATACTATTAAGAAATTAGATGGGAACATTTTCCTTTTCAGCATCATCTATTGAATCAATGGACTCATCACTCAAATAAGTGTGAAAATCTCCATCGAGTATATCCAAAATTTCTTCATTTAATTTTTGAATGTGCTCATTTTTTGGACAAAGAATCACACGTTTAGATATATTTTTAATATTATCTATAGATGTACTATTTCCAAAGGCAGCTTCAATAATAGCTCCATTACAAATCATTTCATGGGGGATTTCAATAATATCCATTCCTAAATGAAATCTGCTATCAAGTTTGCCATCTCCAAGTTTTACTAACTGTTCACTATAAGCAGAATCCTCTGACTTCATATTTGTTTTAAGAGACAACTTTCTGAAACAACCCCACACATCACATTACTTTAAACTCGTTTGTACTATGGCTGATCACATGGCATGTGGCACAATGCTGAGACATTATCGAAAATCCCTCCGAGAAGGAGAACTTTCCCACCAAATGCAACATTTAAATTCACAGTCTCTCTTAGTAATCTGTCTATGGCGTTTATAGTGTGACTGGATGCCATTGTGCATTCATCAATAATGAGAAGTTTGGCCTTTTTAATGGTTTTAGCAACTTCACTCTTTATATCGAGTCTAGAAATTGAAGTTTCATTTAATGGAATTGGTAATTTATATTGGGAATGAAAGGTTCTCCCACCAAGAAGTAAATTTGCAGCAATTCCTGTAGAGTCTGTGGGTAAAACAGTACCACCACGACCTCTAACATAATGTATTAAAACTTTATAAATATATGTTTTTCCACTACCACCTGGACCATCCAAGAAAAAGTATTTGGGATGTACAGTTTGATCTTCAAAGGCTGAAATTATAGTCTGAAAGGCTGCCAACTGCTCATCATTCAGAGAATTGATCAAAACGTCTGCCTGTTGTCGCTTGTACAATTCATCACATGTATTTGCATTCATTAATAAAGGATAGTCCGGAAGTTTGAAATGTGAACATTTCATTCCATGCATTGTGAATACCTCTTGGATTTCGTTAAGGGCATGCATTTCACAGTTCACATAGGCACCTTCTCTTCCGTGTAATTTCCAACAGAAATCTTCAATAAAATGAGATTTATTCTCATCCCATAATTTTTCTGCAGTAGAAGGACATCCGAACACACATATGTATGCAAAAAGTTGTCGTGGTTGTTTGGGCGTATTAAGGATGATTGCATCGTCAATCGTATCTTTCCAGGTAGTGTCGTCAATTAATAATCCTCTATGTTTAGCAGCTTCATGAAATGTATCATAAATTACACCTCCTACAGTTCACAGATCATCAAAACCTATCGCGTCTTTTACATGCAGAAGCAAAAGTCTAAGGCAGGGGTCAGCAAACTGCGGCTCATGAGCCACATGCGGCTCGCGAGCCTTGGTTTGCCACTCTGTTGACTAATGAGTTTGCCAACCACTGGTCTAAGGTAATATTGTTCTGGTTCTCTAAAGCTCACAGTGAACAGTCTACCTAATACTTTATTCCCAACCTTTTGGTGTTTTGTCTACAAAGAATTATTAAACACATAGTGTTGTGGAATCTCCCAATAATAATATTTATGTGCATCAGAATCTTCTCTATTCAATAAGAACCAAGCCATCAAAGTCGGGTTATGCATTTTAGCCCTATCTATAACTTCAGCAAAATCATCAGTATGAAAATACAAATTTTGTTCATTTGGCAAATGAACAACTAATCTTGTGATTGCATGAGATTGGTCATGCATTCGCATTGCAAAAAGTCTCCAAACAGCCTCAGGAGCGCTCACATACCTGGAGTCAATGAAGTCTTGTACTTAGTCATGATCGATAATATTATTTTCAGAAATTTGAATATTTGCACAATTGTGCCCTTTATAGAAGTATTTAAATAAATATTTGACACTCTTAATTGATGCACAGACTTCAACCTTTATATGACAGTTATATTTAAGGCACAAATACGGGTTATAAGGGACAATGCAAATGTTATTGACAGCTTTATTTCCAATAGACATGGTGCTACCAGATCTTCATTTGTATTTGTGATATCCATCAATATTTCCAATGGTTACATTTTGAAATTCTTTCAGATATCCCTTTGAACATTTTCCATTTTCTATACATGGACTATTTGGATTTTGTATTCAACATGGCCCATGTACCATATTTGATTTACAATTTGAAAAAGTTGATGACACTGGTATCCATCCAGAATTTCTGCCTTAAATATACAGTCAATGTCATCTTCCATTTGTAATTTAAATTCACTAATATCAATAATATGTGAGCGTGAGGCAGTCCGTGTTTTTGAAATTCAATGACATGAGTTTTAGCTATTACTTTGCCAAATAAATGGAATTTACATATATCATTTAAAAGACCTTTCAGCTTAATATTAAAAACTCTGGCTACCAAGTCAGGTCTGTTTTCAACTTTTTGCCAGTGTTGTAAATTGTTTGTAATATCTGCCCATTTGGGGTTGCATGTCATGGTTATGAATAAATCGAGTTTGCTAAACTTCGTTACAATTGTCATAGCATCCTGATATCGCTGCTGCATATTTCTGAAACTACCTTCAAAAGATGATGGACGTATTATCATTTTACCAATCCGCACATTGTCATTTTCAGATCTAGATGTGAGATAATCCATCAAACCACTATATTTTTCAACTCTCAACTTAGATTGGTTTGCTTTAATTAAATTTATTTGATTGGCTTCTATTTTTTAATATGAATCCACTATAAACTGTTGAGTTAATTTTCCTGCATTTAAAATAAGATTGAACCTGTCCCTCACAGAGAGATGAAATCCATAATACTGCATTTGTGTGACTCGTGTCCTTACATTTTGTCTAGTATTATTGTCGATTACACTGTCATCTCTGAGTCTTAATACAATATCTGTTCCCCAGCCTTTTTCACCATGTGGAAAAAGAATAGGTTATGTCATTGCATCTAATGCAGGAAACAGGATTCTGATTTGTTTCATTTTAGTGGCATTCGGATTATTGGGATCTGGTTTACAATGAATGGGCAAGTCCCTTTCAAAAGGAGCTTCTCCATCTTAATTTCTGAATATGACAGCAACTTCGGTTACACAGGCAGAATAATATCTACCTGGGTCACTGTTATGATCATATTTAATCACCATTGTTACGTCCCTGGGAGCAATACCTTTTGCTACTGCTTCAGATTGGGCTTCCTTTTCTACCTCATGTAGCATCTTGTACGATTTTGTTAATTCATTTATTTCATGCACAAGGTTGTTGATGTTGATCATGAGTCTTTCTGAGCAGCCTTGGTTTTCTGGCATTGCTAATCTTTTAGTTGTCACTTCAGCTGTATCTAAAATATAGAGTTCAGCAAACTTCCAAGAAATTACCATCTGAAGGATATAAAGTTCCAGTACGGTGATAAACTTGTCCATGTATTCTAAAACAGTATGGCCTCTATCCTGATGGTGATGCAATATTTGCACCCATTGAAGCAAAAGAATTATTTATTGAACAAATATTTTCCATGAAATTTTTACTGTCAGAATCTTTGTTTATCATTACATTTTTAAAATATGCTGGGTATTCTGGAAAATGTATATCATGTGGACAGACTTTACATTTACTACAACATCGAGTAAATTTTCCATCAGATGGCTTTTCATCAGTGAAATTTAGTGATAGGTAAAATTGATATCTAACAGTCATTCTATCACAACTATGTTCGAGAATTGCATCCTGATGTACTCCATTTTCGCTGTGAAGGCAGTTCCTACCAGAATTGCTAGTAATTGTTGATGACTGTTCTCTAGACGTATTCTATCGTCACTGCCACATTCTTTCAACTTCAGAGGCACGTTGGTCTGCAGACATTTTCTGTCGATGATGCCGGCTTCTTTCCGCTGCAGAGCTACATTGTGCCAATCATTGGTCTTCAGATACATTCTATTGCCGACACTGGCTTCTTTTGGCTTTAGAGGTATGTTGTGCTAATAGTTGATCTTCAGACATTTTCTGTCTATAACACTGGCTCCTTTTGGCTGCAGAAGTACATGCTGCCAATTGTTGGTCTTCAGATACATTCTGTCACCGATGCTGGCTTCTTTTGGCTTCAGAGGAATGTTGTGCCAATAGTTGCTCTTTAGACATATTCTGTTGACGCTGCTGCTTTCTTTCGGCTGCAGAGGTGTGTTGTGCCAATTGTTGGTCTTCAGACATATTCTGTTGCCGATGCTGACTTCTTTCAGCTTCAGAGATACCTGTGCCAATAGTTGGCCTTCAGATACATTCTGTAGCCAATAATGGCTTCTTTCAGCTTCAGAGGTACTTTGTTCCAATAGTTGGTCTTTAGACATATTCCCTCCTCCCTGCTGTCAGTGTCCCGGGTGCAGATTGATGGGATTCCTGGCTGTCAGGCCACTGACAGCAAGTTATCCAACAGCGTATTCTGTGAGAAATGGGGCTCCCTCCTCCCTCTTGTCAGGGTCTGGTTTGAAGGCTGGCCATGCCCCCGATAGCGTGAGACACAGAGTTCTACTGCACCCTGACTGTCTGGGGCTCACATTTCAGTTCTTCGCCCCCACAGGCCACCCTTCCATTCAGGCCTCTTCAGGCCCAGTCTGTTTTGTTTCTATCTCTCCATGCCAGTTTCTTCCAGTCTCTGTCTCTCTTTGTTTTTCTCAGCAGTCCTCCAGGCCTCCCTGCCTCCCTCTCTCCCCCCACTCTCCCTCCTCCTCTTTCCTGGCTGGGAGGGGGTGGGGCCAGTGAGGGCAGCTCCACCCTCTGCCTGCCCTGGGGCCTCATTCTGAGAGAGGCTCTGAGAGCGAGCTGGGAGGGAGAGAAAGAAACAGAGAAAAGGCTGTGAGCTGGTGGGTGCTGTGTGTGTCTGTCTGTGTGCAGTTGTGAGTGAGTGTGAGTGCTGGCCCTGCCTCCCCTGGCCCCATACCCGCTGCCACAAGTCCCCACCCACCCAAGCCTGCTGCATGCACAGCATGCTGTTTGGTCGAGCCTTCAGTCATTTTGGATGTTACAGACCCTTTATATATATATAATGTTCTTTGTTTTTTCTCTGCTCAACCCCCTGCCAGGTATGTCAGTCTGTTCCATGCCTCCATTCTTTTGGTCTTATTTTGTTGGTCAATTCATTTTGTTTGTTAGATTCCACAAATAAGTGAGATCATGTGATATTTGCCTTTCTCAGACTGGCTTATTTCACTTAACATAATATTCTCCAGGTCCATCCATGCTGTCCCAAAGGGTATGAGATTCCCCTTTTTTACAGTTGCATAATATTCCATTATGAAAATGTCCCACAGCTTTTTTATCCATTCATCTACTCATGGATACTTAGGTTGTTTCTAAATCTTAGCTATTGTAAATAAAGCTGCTATGAACATCAGGGTGCATACATTCTTTCTGATTGGCGTTTCAGGGCCTGTTAGCTAATCTTAAAGAACTTCTCCATGAGACCAATGGTCTGAGCTGCAAGAGATATTTATGAAACAAGAGAAGGGAACATGGAGGTCTGTGAGACTCCCATCTTCATATAGCTTATTGTGCCTTCCATATCTGTTCATTTTCTTCTCAGATTTTCTAATTTGGGTTTAGGACAGATTGCCACTAGACCTTGGTGTTTGTGACAGTATTCATTTCATTCAGAACAGTTCTAGCTTTACATCTCTGGTTGTTTCTTTGTAAAATGTTCCATGTATAGGCATTATTATTTTCCAGAGCTTTTGTTCTGCACAGTGACTTTCCCATGGGGGCTTGGCAGATATTTCTAATACAAAGTCATATGGCCCAAACTGGCCTGTTTATACAGCAGTCTGAACCTGCTTTAGCATTCTTTCTTGTTTTGGATGTCACTTAAAAAGATCAGCCATATACATCATCCAATAAATGTGCCTGAGTGGTAGTTTGAAGCATAGGATACACCAGTGGTCGGCAAACATGATGTTTGCCGCTTTGTTGACTAATGAGTTTGCTGACCACTGTCCTAGTTCATAGGTCTAAGTTCAACTACTGAGCCACCGTGTTCCTCTTTTAAAATGCTTGGGTCAGTGGTTGGCAAACTCATTAGTCAGCAGAGCAACAAACCATGGTTCGCAAGCTGCATGTGGGTCACGAGCCACGGTTTGCCAACCACTGGGATACATTTCCTGCAAAACCCAGATGAGTTTCTTAGTGGTATAAGTTGCAAGGTGCAATACAGTGTCTTTTACTTTTCTGGTATATTCCAGACCACTGGACATACAAAACTTGAAAAATATGATAGTCCCTACAATTGTGTAAGTTCCTTTTTATTTTTTCTTCCTATTATTTTCCAGTTCTATTATTTTTTAAAATTTTATTGAATTTATTGGGGTAACATCTATATTTATAAAACGACCAGTCAACCATTTGACTAGTCACTATGGCATGCACTGACCACCAGGGGGCAGATACTCAACACAGGAGCTGCCCCCTTGTGGTCAGTGTGCTCCCACAGTGGGAGCACCGCTAAGCTGACAGGCTTCAGACTCCGGGCTCATGGGTGGTGAGCACAGCTGGGGTGGCGCAAGCTGCTCCCGACTCCGTGGCCGTGCTCCTGAGCAGCGAGTGGTGGCAGTGGTGGTGGCAGCAGGCACGTGCAGCGGGGCCAGGATGAGCGGGAGTGGCCTAGTCCTTGGCCTTGGCTCGGGCTCCTCCCTGGCTGCCTACTGTTTTGTGCACTACTACATCCCTCAGGAGATGTCAGACTGCTGGTTTCAGCCCTCCCTACACCCAAAACCAGCAGTCCAACTTCCCCTGAGGGATCCCAGATTGAGTGAGGGTGCAGGCCAGGCTGAGGGACCCCACTGGTGCATGAATCCATGAACCGGGCCTCTAGTTGCTTAATAAAATTATATAGGTTTCCAGTATACAATTCCATGACACATCACCTTTATACTGTATTGTGTTTTCACCACCCAAAGTCAAGTCCATTTCTGCTACTATTTATCCCCCCTCACCCTCTTCTACCCCCCCAACCCTCTTTTCACTCTGAGGATCACTATACTGTTGTCTGTGTTTATGAGGATATTTTTCTTAATCGCTTCATCTTTTTCACCCAGCTCCCCCAACACCCTACCTCCCTGACAGTTGTCAGTCTGTTGTTTGTATCTATGAGTCTATTTCTATTTTGTTTATTTATGTTTCATTCAATGAAGGCTATGTGTCTTTACAAGCAATCCAGAAAACGTGCCACTTTTTGTTAATCAGGACTGAGTTGTATGATAACTTCAATGGAATAAACCAATGTGATCTGTTCGTAGAATATCAGAGTGGTCAAAGTCCCTTCTGACTACATTATGAGGAAAATGAATATATCCTGGGATGTATCTCATGTCCATTCCAGATATAAATTTGGTAATACAAATATACATTTGGAAGCAAACATAAATGACTACGAGGTGATCCTATGGGCCTGGTGTGTCCAACATAAGATGGACCTAAGCCAGAACTCCATTTCTTACCTGTATTAGTTTCCTATTGCTGTTGTAAAAAGTTATTACAAACTAAGAAATTTAAAACAATGCTGATTTGCTGTACAGTTTTAAAGATCAGAAGTCCATAATACGTTTCACTAGGCTGACGTCAAAGTATCAGCAGGGCTGGTTCCTTCTGGAGGCCCTGTGTGAGCGTCTGCCTCCTTCCTTTTACTGTTTCTGGTGGCCACCTTGGCTTGTGGCCCCTTTCTCCACCTCCAAAGTGGATCACTCCACTCTCTGCTTCCATTATCAAATTGCCGTTTCCTCTGACAGACTACTTTTGCTTTCCTCTTATAAGAACAGTTGTGATTACATTGGGTCCACCTGGATAATCCCCATTTCAAAATCCTTAATCACAATGTAACAGATGTAACAGGTCCCATGAACAGGGTCCAGGCAATAGGATGTAGCCTTATCTTAAAGGCCATTATTTATTCTACCACATTACCTAACACCGACCTACATCCTACTCAAACAGGGATGCCAGGAAAGCACTGTGCATTGCTGGGTTTTAAGATCAACTCAAATGTTGTTTTCCAAAGCATTTTCAATATCTGGGTATTTGTCTTGATCCCATGTATGGTCATCTAAATATACGGCAGTAGATTTTCTTGGAGACCTGGGATAATTGCTTCTCCCCTTGCTGTTACAAAATTCTTCCTCATTAAGACCCAACATTTCTTCTAGTCCATGAGTTCTAGGTCTGAAAACTATCTTAGAGCTGTAGACGGAGTATTTTATTGTAACTTTCCATTATAGCTTACTTCAGTTTTCTGTTATCTATTCTTTGATCTCTTTGATTACATATATGAAACAATATATTCCTTGGCTGTCCATTTACCTTGCCTCTAAAACACAATGTTCTGAGTTTTCTCCATAGACCACAATAGATCAGGCCTCTACATGCCATTTCAACCCAAATGTCTTTTACTGTAATTAAGCCAAAATATCATCTCACATTAAGTGCCTAGGGTATAACCTTGGCTTAACAGTTCAATTAAGCACTAAAGGCTATGTTTTCTGCCTTTTCTCAAGGCTTCAGCCAACCTCTGTTTTCTTAGAGTGTGTAAGTAAAGACTTGTGTTTTTATTTCTCTTCCAGCCTTTTTATATCTCAGAGAAGTCTGTTTTGGGGGAGAAAGGGATGCTTGGCATAGTGAGGAGCCACAGGTGTTTGCATTAAATCTAAAAATACTGGTTTAAAGAGAGAGAGTGCCAAAATGAGGGGAGGAAGCTTGAGAACAGGTAGATTCACACTCCTCAGCCCCTCCCTTTCTAGTGCTCCCACTTGTCAGGAGAGTTGGTGCTTCACCTTCCTCTCCTTCTGATTTCTTTGTTCTGCTTTCCATCTCCATCCTTATACAAGCCTTAATATGCATTGATATTGCTAATGTGGATTTTTGAGAACTGCGAAAAGTTATGCATCTTCTCAAGATGCCAGCATTTGAATACGCCTCTTTCCTTTTTCACCAGCACCTGTCTTACAAATTTGGCTTTCCCTGCAGCAGGCAGCCAAACCCGGGTTCAGTTATAAGGATACAACTTTTATATCCCCATTCTAAGACTCAGAGTCCCATTCTTTTTCCTATCAGTGTCCTGATTTGGCATTGGAGATTTGTTCAAGCTGCAAATTCTGCATTCTCTGAAGTTTCTGTACCGGAACTTTAGCTGTGTCTGCCCTTCAGAGATAAAAGATAAGAGTTTTTAAAAGTGCTGCCAAGAAACGCCTCTAACTCACACATCTTGTGATTGACATATGGTATGTCCAAACCTGTAGATAATTTTTATAAGAGTTTATTTAGGCTGAACTGACAATATATGATGAGAAGCAAGATCTCATAATATCCAGATAATAATAGTTTTACAGCTTCTTTTATGCATTTTACATCAATGAAGGAATTTAAGGAAAATTACATGGAGGTTAGGGAAGCAAGGCTGGGATGGGATTACAGATGTATGTGCTTTCTTGAGGGTTAATATTCCCTTCCTGGGTATTACTTCTGGGATTTTAAAGGTATATTAATCTAGATGCACAAGAAACAATGGGCAG
Organism: Corynorhinus townsendii; assembly: GCA_026230045.1. Classification (NCBI taxonomy): domain Eukaryota; kingdom Metazoa; phylum Chordata; class Mammalia; order Chiroptera; family Vespertilionidae; genus Corynorhinus; species Corynorhinus townsendii. The sequence continues at coordinate 91,959,818 of JAPDVU010000002.1, forward strand.
TGTTTAAGACAAAGATAAATATTTACTAAAACATTACAGGCCTGAGCATGACTTTCCCAGCTAGGAATTTATGATCAGATCACCCTGTGAGATGTCTTTCCATAGAACCCGTTTTTCTGTCCACATTGTTGTACACCCTTGATTAACAAACCAGAACCACATTTGTTTTTATTTTAAAAGCATCAGTGGTGCAGAGCCACTCAGTGACACAATCTTTAGTTATTTCCCCCAAGACTCTCAAATGCCTCAGATATTGCTTTTTCTTCTACCTAGATCTCATCACAGTTTATCACAGATGAATATTTTAGCAACATCACTGCTACAACATGTCATAGACTACCAATGCCTACTTACCAAAAGCAAGAGTTAAATGGTGATGGGGGAAAAAAAAACATTTAAAAAGAAAAAAAAAAGAATGTAAGAATAATTTGTCTGCACATAGAAGAATTCTTTCTTAAAAAGAAAAAAAAAAAAAAAGCAACGGAGTTCTCTTTACCGACCCGATAAGGAGAACTGTGAATTATCTATCATAGTTGTCTTCCTAAGACACCTTCTTGCAGCACTTATTTAGGTCAGGTTTCCTAAAAGCAGAGTCCAGAATGGGAGATCACCTCCAAATGAATACTTGGAGGAATGCCCTCAGACAAAGGGGGATGAGGGAAATAGGGAAGAGGACAGTAGAACAGCTAACCCAAATTCTGTTTCAGGTAAAAAACCATTTGCAGTCTGATCCCAGAAGAAAATTCTGGAGCACAAATTGCACAATTGCACCAGAATCAGTCTACTTTGAAGTAAGAAAAGCCATTCTGTCCCTTCCTAGAAGGCAGCCATTGCCAAATTGGTTGGGGAAGGGGAAGGAGCCATAGGCTCCAGCTGGGATGAGGGCAGTTCTCTGGAGCAGGCAGCAGGTGTGAGCCATTGTTGGTTAAGACAACTGCCGGAGAATGGGTGCACTGGCTGAAGAGAGAGAATCTGGGGTACCAACATCATTCTCTACATAAAATTTCACATTCAAGGATTAACCTTTACTTTGAATGTTGTAGATCTGAATAACTATAGCAACTGAGGTATTTTAGGTAAACAAAAGGCATCCTGTGTAATTTTGTTTGTTTTTCTTTGTGAGGATAGAATAGCTACACTAAAAATTAGTCAGAAGATTGTCAAGCTCATCTTTTTACTTTAAGCTGTGAAATCCTATAAATTAGCTTTGTTCATATTATGCTATGTGAAATGAAAATGTGGCTATTATCATATTACGTATTTAGATAACCCAGTGTGGATACATTGGGCCCTAAATTGGCTTTTCTTTCCTTACATGAATAAATATATTTATTTCTTTAAACTGCTAAAAGCCCTCTTTTAGCTCTAGTGTACTGGTCTGTACCTGAGTGGGATTGGGTTTTCTCCATAACACCTAACAGTTTTGATGAAAAACTGAAGATTGAGTAGGTCGATGAAGAGTATGGCACCTCATGTCCATATGAGACCAACCAAATTATTGCAGCCACTTTCCAAGTTGTGGTAAATAATGGTAGTGAGTTTTCAATTACTCTCTGTGGGTTCTGTTTTCTGAAAGGATGCTAAACTGATTTAACATTATTTCTCTCATCTATGAAAATGGGATTGCTTTTTAGCTTTCACGGAGTAGTAAGATGTCAATTAGACGCTGAAATCATATTAAAACGGACTCTTTTTTAGTTTTTAAATTTAACTTGGGATTAAATACTCAGTTTAAGGTGTTTTTTGTTTATTTGCTTTTTTTTCTTTTTGCTTTAAAATATGGAGATTTGAATAACTTATCCAAAATATCATTTTCAAAAACATTTAATAAACCTTTATCTTTTTATTTGTTATTTTTTTAATATCATTATCTTGGACTACAAAGAAAATAAGGTAATTTGTGTAACCACTGCATTCCCACAGAACATTGGGTTGCAATGTCTCCATATTCTCATTTAATAGATTAATATATTTGAATTTATGTTGTGTTTAAAAAAAAAGTGATTATATATCCCATATATTTTTATTTAGACCACAACTTTATTACTAATAACATCTCTTTAACACTTTTGAAGGGATTTTTACTTTCTAGTTAATAATAATTTAATTTATTCATTAATAATTTGAAAGATTTATTTTGTGAAGCTTTTAGTGAAAAAATTATTTAATGTCTAGCCTCTTTCCTTCTGGATTTTAGACTTAATAGCACCTGATGAAAACCTTTGTAATTTTCCAAATACCTAAGAATACATTATATTTTTTTCTAAATTAAGACTTTGAAATTTCAAGAGAAAAATTAATAGTATTTATATAAAAAATATCCTGATGACATTTTAGATTACTTAAAAAAAATTAAAGGTTTTGCCCTGGAGAAAAAAATGTTTTTTATATATTGCCTAATTCTGCTTCAAATACTTAGGCCTCACCAACTTTGTATAGCAACACATATTATCATAGAGATCCTTAAGGGAAGAAATCTATGAGAAACTTACTATGCAAGTGCTATGGAATGAATTATGTCCCACCAAAGTAATACGTTGAACCCTAAACTTCAATCTGGAGATGTGGCTTTTAGGGCAATAATTGAGGTTAAATGAGGTCATAAGTGAGAGGCTCTAGTCCAATAGGAATGGTTGGTATGTTTATAAGGAAAGAAAGGGATGCCAGAGTGTTACCAGACTAAAGGGGTCTGTTTGCCTTTGTGCATCAAAGCTCAGTAAGACTCAAACAGGACCTTGCAGCAAAGAAAGTAAGGGTTTATTTCAGGAAGTGGTCCATGCTCAGAGACAGGTGAGCTCGTGCTTGGACCTGGCTCCCCGATGGCTTCCAGGGGCTGGGTTAGATAGAAGAATCATTAATCATGGTAACTAAGAGAGTTAGAGTGATGAGCATGGTCCTGGTCTCTACTAATTAGATAGTTCTAGGCTAGGGGGTAGTTAATCAGTCCTGATTTTGCTGCTTTTCTGAGCCTGTAGCTGAAACAAAGCTGAGGCATAGATGTTACCCCTAGTTTGCCTGAAAAGTCTGTCTCTGTGGTCAACAGACCCAAGGCTTTGTTCCTAAGATTATTTGATGCTGATCAGAACCTCAGTGTCCTGAGGGCTTAATGATTGAAAGAGTGGGCTTTTAAGGGAAAAGAAGGCAGGTGAATCAGGCTCTGGCTAAGAAAATATTTAATCAAAAGTAAAGAAAGGAGAAATGGTCATATTAAAGAAATAAAGTTTCTATAAGGTAGCAAGAGGTCTTTTCTTTCAGTGCACACAGAATTAAAGGCCATCTTGAGGATAGAGTAAGAAAGGTGTGTCTGTAAGACAGACAGAGACTTCTTACTGGGAACCAAATCTGCCCATACCTTGATGTTGAACTTCCAACCTCCAAATTATCTGCTAGAAGATAGATTTCTGTTGTTTAAGCCACGTAGGCTATAGTATTTTATTATGACAGCCCAAGTAGACTGATACCTAAGTACACTTGTCAGTGGCTCATCCAGACTTAGTATATATTAGTCATTTTCTTCTTCAGATTTGCTACATATTGGTAGAAAATATCCAAATTAGAGTAAAAATAGTGATTGACTTTTACTTGGTAGCATCATGCAGATACCAATAGTGATGGCTAACCTATTGAATGGCATAGAAAATGTACTTCTATTATTACTGATAAAGTACTTTGTAAGTAGAACTAATTCCACATGCATTGATTTCTCTTGTTCTCTCTCTAAAGAAATTTTATATTTAAGATATGCAGATGATATTTACTGAATATTTTGTATATATCACTCACAGTCACACAGAGTAGGAAAAGCTACACTACTGAAATTGCAAATGTCACCAAAGGGGTCTTCCCATCCACCACACCAGGAACCAGTCACCAGACATTTGTCAGCGGATCACTGCTTAATATGTATTCAAAACTGAACCAGAATCCACGAGGGAGGACAAAAAAGACAAGCAGGGGACATGGCCTTTACTCTTGAGATTTTAATCTAGAAAAGGAAATGAAACTCATATGCTCACCAAGGATATTACACTATTGTTATGTTTATTCATTCAGATGTAGCATGCATTAGGTCATTTTATTCTTTATTCATTGTCATTGTTACTTCTTGTAAAATTTTATTATGAAATATATCACAATATAGAAGGGTTTCTAAAATTATGTACAGTTATCCCAGACTGGGTGGATCAGTTAGTTGGAGTGTCCTCCTGTACACCAAAGAAGGTTGCAGATTCAATTCCTGGTCAGGGCACATATCTGAAAGACTTTTTGCTGTATTATGGGATATTAAAGACATTTCTTTCTAGTCAGAGAGGCCCTGCTATCAAATCACACTTCCTCTTACCAAACTTCTATCTTAAATGGTCGCTTTCACAGTATACTCTTTCACTCTTTCATGATTTTTCTCTTTTAATCAGATTAGTAGTCACAAACTCATTGCCTCCCCACCCTCATCCCATCCCAGACCCTGAAAATCACTAATCCACTTTCTGTCTTTATGAATTTGCCTGTTCTGGATATCCTACATAATAAAAGCATAATATGCAAATTGACCAAATGGTCAAATAGCAGAATGACCATCCAGATGACCATCCGGACAACTATCCAGGACCACGCTATGACACCCACTGGCGCCAGGCCAGCCAAGGTGGGTGCAATGCAATTGGTCAGAGGCCCTGCTATCGCCCCATGAACACCCTGCAGAGGGAGGCCCAGGCCACCAGCTGGTGGGATGATCAATCAGGGAGTTCCACAATTGCCCCAAAGAGGGAGGCCCAGACCACCACCCAGTGGGCTGTGGTGGGTGGGTGAGGCCTCCTTCTGCAAGAGAAGCCCAGGTACCAGGTGCCAGTGGCTGGAGGGAAGCCCACGTCCTGGGTGCCAGAGGGAAGCCAGTGCTGGCAGCCGGGGGAAAGGAAGGCCTACTCTTGCACAAATTTCATGCATCAGGCCTCTAGTTTACTATAAACGGAATCATGCAATATGTGGCTTTTTATGTCTGGCTTCTTTCACTTAGGATAATTTCTCAAAGTTCACTGATGCTGTAGCATGTATCAGTACATGCTATATACTATAATATGTGCTGCTAAATAATATTTGAATGATTGGATTATGCCACTTTTACTTATATATTGATCATTGAGGAATATTTGTATAATTTCTACTTTTTTACTATTATGAACAATGCTGTTATGGACATTTGTGTATCAGTTCTTTTTTTAAATTGATTTCAGAGAGGAAGGGATATGGAGAGATAGAAATATCAATGATGACAGAGAATCATCTATCTGCTGCCTCCTGTACACCACCCCCCCCACACACACACCTGTGGATCGAGCCCCAAACCCAGGCAATTGCCCTGACTGGGAATCAAACCCTGACCTCCTGATTCATAGGTCAACCTTCAACCACTGAGCCACTCCAGCTGGGTTGTGTGTCAGTTTATGATAGGGTATATGTTTTTGTTTCTTGGGCATATATATAGGAGTAGAATTGCTAGTTCAAATGATAAAGCTACACTTAACTTTTGTAGAAACTGCCAACGTTTTTTCTATTTTTACTTTTTTTAAAACAATTTTTTGTTTGTTTTGAAAGTGATTATCTACTTCTGCCTTTTTAAAAATTTCCTTCCAGTTTTACTGGAAAAAGCCAAAGTTTCTCATTCCCATCAACAATGTATGAGGGTTACAATTTCTCCACATTCTTGCCAACAGTTCTTTTTTAAAAAAATATATGTTTTATTGATTTTTTACAGAGAACAAGGGAGAGGGATAGAGAGTTAGAAACATCAATGAGAGAGAAACATCGATCAGCTGCCTCCTGCCCACTCCCTACTGGGTATGAGCCCACAACCAAGGTACATGCCCTTGATTGGAATTGAACCTGGGACCCTGAGTCCGCAGGCTGATGCTCTATCCACTGAGCAAAACTGGTTAGGGCACCAACAGTTCCTATTATGACTTTTATTATAGACATTTTAAAAATGTAAAGTGATATCAGATTGTAATGTTGATTTGCATTTACCTAACAAGTAATGACGTTGAGCACCTTTTCACAAGTTAATAGCTATTTTATATCTTTATTTATTTATTTTTAAATTTTTAATTGATTTCCGAGAGGAAAGGAAAGGGAGAGATAGAAACATCCATGATGAAAGAGAATCATTGATTGGCTGCCTCCAGGATCACTGGGGATGGAACTAGCATCCCAGGCATGTGCCCTCATGGGAAATCAAAACCATGGCCTCCTGGTTCATAGGGTGATGCTCAACCACTGAGCCATGCTGGCCGGGCCATTTTATATCTTTTTTGAAGAAATGTCTATTTAAATCCATTGTCTATTTTTAATTGAATTGTCTTTTCATTAAGTTGCAAGGGTTCTCTGTATATTTTGGATAGTAGTCCATTATCAAATATATAATTTACAAATATATTCTTCCATTGTATGCTTTTTTTAAATCACTTTTTTGTTAGCATCTTTTTTTTTTTTTTTAATCCTCACTGGAGGATAAATTTTTATTTATTTTAGAAAGAGAGGAAGTAAGAAGGGGACAGAGAAAGAGAAATATTGGTTGGTTGCCTTCCATCCATGCCCTGACCAGTAATCAAACCCACAACCTAGGTATATATCCTGACCAGGAATAAAACCTGCAGCTTGTAGGATGCATGGGATGATGCTCCAACCAACTGACCCACACTGGCAGGGTGACAGCATCTTTTGAAGCACAAAAGTTTATAATTTTGATAAAAGGTAGTTTATTTTTTACTTTGGTTTGTGGTGTCACATCTGAGAATCCATTGCCTAATCCATTGCAATGAAGGTTTATGCCTATGTTTTCCTCTAAGTGTTTATCATTTTAACCATTGTATTTAGAAACTAGAGGCCCAGTGCATGAATTTGTGCACAGGTGGGGTCCACCAGCCTGTCCCCAATGGGTGGATCAGGGCGGGCCTGTTGGGAGGAGGAGATGGTGGGAGGTTGGCTGGCTGGCCCTCCATTGGAGTGGGGAGGCTGATCAGGGGCAGAGCTGGCTGGGGGGAGGGGCTGTGGGCTGATCAGGGAGGTGGGGGCCCATTGGGGGCTGGGCCAGCCTGGGGGAGGGGCCATAGACAATTGGCCAGCTGGCCCTACCCCTGATCAGGGTGGGGGGTGCCAATCTGGGGTGGGGCCAGGCTGGGGGAGGGGCTTCAGAAGGTTGGCTGGCCAGCCGGCCTTGCCCCCTATTGGGGTAAAGAGGGGTGGTTAGGGGTTGGGGCTGGCTGGGGGGAGGGGCTGAAGGAGTTTGGCTGGCTGGCCCTACTCCCAGATTGGGCCAGTTTGCAGGGCACAGTAGGCGTCATAGCAACAGGTCTTTCTGGTCCTTATGGCATTTCAGTCACTGGTTTTTTATATATATAGATAAGATTCATTTTGAGTTAATTTTTGTATGAGATTTGACATAGAGGTTTGCATTCATTTTTTTGGAATGTGGATATCCAGTTGTCCCAGAACCATTTGTTGAAAAGACTATTGTTTTTCCACTGAATTTATCTGGGCATGATTATTAAAAAATAATTAACTGTAAAAATAAGAGTTTATTCCTGAATTCTCAGTTCTATTCATTGATCTATATCTGTATGTCTATTCTCTTGCCAGTAATACATTGTCTAAGTTACTATAGCTTTGTGTAGGTTTGTGAACTCCTCTTTGTTGTTATTTTTTTATTTATTGTTTTTGCTTTTTGGACCCCTTGAATTTTCATCTGAATTGTAGAATCAGCTTATTAATTTCTGCCAAAAAGTGCAGTTAGGATTTTCATATGAATTACATTGAATGTGTAGATAACATTACATTTTTAAATCCAAGAACATATGCTGTAGCCTATTTTGCTCAGTGGTTGGAGGGTTAGCCTGCAGACTGAAGGGTCCCAGGTTTGATTCCAGTCAAGGGCACATACCTCTCTGCAGGCTCAACCCCTGGCCTGTATGAGAGGAAACCAGTCAATGTGTCTCTCTTACATCGATGTTTCTCTGTCTTTCCCCCTCCCTTCCACACTCTCTAAAAATCAAAAGAAAAAAGTTATTGGGTAAGGACTAACAACATCAAATAAATAAATCCAGGAACATTGAATGACTTTTCATTTACTTAGTTTTCTTCAATTTCTTTCAACAATGTTTTGCAGTTTTCATTGTAAAAGTTTTTCTTTCATGTCTTTGTTTAATTTAATCTTAAATACTTTATTATTTTTTATTCTATTGTAAGTAAAATTATTTTCTTAATTCCATTTCCATATTGTTCATTGCTAGTGTGTAGAAATACAATGAATATTTTATAATGCTTTTTAATCTTACAACATTGTTGATCTATATTTTTGTAATTTAAGGATTTTCTTTATACAAAATTATGTCATCTATGATAGCTATTGTTTTATTTCTTCCTTTCCACCAGGATGCCTTCTAATTCTTTTTCCTGTTTAATTATCTTGTTTTTATTTTATTTTGCCATTTATTCTATTTATATGTTGTGCTACTTTTTTTAAAATAACTTTGCACCTCTGAAATAAATCCCAAGTTGATTATTACTATACTATTTTTTATAGATGGATAGATTCATTTTGCTGTTATTTTACTTAGGATTTTTATGTCTATAATGATTATGGGTATTACTCTATACTTTTTATCCTTATAGTGCCTTTATCTGGATTTAGTAGGAGAGTAACACTGGCCTTATAAAATGAATTAGGAAGAGTTACTTCCTCTTCTATTTTCTGAAAGATTTTGTGAAGAATTGGTATTAAATACTTCTTTAAACATTTGGTAGAATTTACCAGTACAGTCAACTGGACCTGGGTTCCATTTGTGAAATGTTTGTTTATATGTTGTATTACTAGTTCAATCTTTCCACTTTTTATAGCTCTATTTAGGTATTTAAATAATTTCTTCTTGAGTTACATTTTCTAGATTGTGTCTTGGTATGAATTTTTCCATTTAATATAGGTTATCTATTTTGTTACCATATCATTGTTCATAGTTACTTCTTTTTATAATTTTATAAGACACATGTTTAGGTTATTGATTTGATATTTTTATTTTTAATAGAGGTATTTTCAGCCATACATTTCCATCTCAGCATTATTTTAGCTATATCTCATAGGTTTTGTACATTGTGTTTCTATATTTTATTCATCTCATAGTATTTTAAAATTTCCATAGTGTTTTCTCCTCCTTTTGGCCAATGACTTACTTGGGAGAATAATGTTTTAATTTTCATGTATATATAAATTTTCTAAAAATGGCTCAGTGGTTGAGTGTCGACCTATGAACCAAGAGGTCACAGTTCAATTCCAGGTCATGCCAAATACCCAGGTTGTGGGATCAATCCCCAGTGTGGGGTGTGCAGGAGGCAGCCAATCAATGATTCTCTCTCATCATTGATATTTCTATCTCTATCTCCTTCTCCTTTCCTCTCTGATATCAATAAAAATATTTTAAAAATTAATTTAATTGGGGACAGATATTTAATTTGTATTATTACAATCCTTTTTAATTTAGTGAGGCTTGTTTTATAGCTTACTGTATTATCAATCCTAGGTAATGCCATGGAAACTTGAGAATATGATTTCTACCATTTATTATTCACTGAAGTGTTCATATATGTTTGTTAGGTTTAGTTGATATATAGTGTTCTTCAAACCTTCTATTCCCATGTTGATATTTTGCCCCTCTAGCTATTTTTTTGCATCATTGAGAGTGGGATAATGAAGTCTCCTACTGTTATATTGAACTATTTATTCTTCCCAAAAATTCTGTCAGTTTTTACTTCATAAAATTTTGGGCTGTGTTGTTAGGTGTGTATATATATATATATATATATATATATATATATATATATATATCTTATAATTCTTGTGTTTTCTTGATGGTTTGACCCTTTCATGATTATAAAATGTTCCGCAGTTTCTCTAGTAACAATGATGTTTCTCTTGAGGTCTGTTGTGTCTGGTATTAGTATAACTTTCTTTAGTTAATGTGTGCATTGTATATCTTTTTTCATTTCTTTACCTTTAAAATGTTTGTATCTTTTATTTTCACCTATTTGTGCTATAGAATACACAGGGTGGGACGAGTGTAGGTTTACAGTTGTCAGTTGTTCTTATGGAAAATAATATAGCAATTAAGAAATAATACTATAAAAATAAATCCTGTATTTTGTGTAGTCACAACTGTAAATCTACTTTCCCCCACCCTGTAAATTGTGCCTTTTATAGACAACATAAAGTTGGATAAGACATTTTTTAAAATCCATATCCCATCTCTTTTTTTTATTGGTCTGTTAAATCAATTTACATTTAATGTAGATACAAATAAGATAGGATTTAAATGTGCCATTTTGCTATATGTTTCATGTTTTTTGATTCCTCTATATCTCAATACCATTTTATTTTGTGTTAAAAATATTTTTCTCCATGCTATTTTAATTCACTTAATTTATTTTACTATGTCTTTTACTATATCTATTTTTAGTTGTTTTCTAGTGCTTAGAGAGAAGAAGGGAGAGGAAGGGGGAGAAAGAAAAAAACATTGATGTGAGAGTAAAACATCCATTGGCTGCCTCCTACACATACCCCAACCTGGAATTGAACCCCTAACCTGGGCTTGTGCCCTGACCTGGAATGGGAACTGGTGACCCTTTGGTGCACAGGACAAAGCCCAACTAACTGAACCACAGTGGCCAGGGTTCAACTTAATTTTGATAGCATCCTAAGATTGCTTCTTTATAGCTCTATTCCCTCTCCTACCTTGTAATATTATCATAAAATTACATATATACATTATGTATCTATCAACACATATTTACATGTTTGGCTTTGCAGTTATCTTTTAAATCAGACAGGGGGAAATTGTTACAAAACATGTATTTATATCATATTTCATATATATAGTTATGTAGTGACCTATACCATTGCTCTGTATTCCTTCAGGTGGTTTTGAGCTACTTTCCTCTTACTTCAGTCTGAAAGACTCCCTCTAGTGCAGTGGTTCTCAACCTTTTTAATGCCACGACCCTTTAATACAGTGCCTCATGTTGTGGTGACCCCCAACCATAAAATTATTTTCGTTGCTACTTCATAACTGTAATTTTGCTACTGTTAATGAATCGTAATGTAAATATCTGTGTTTTCCAATGGTCTTAGGCAGCGGTTCTCAACATGTGTGTCATGACCCACAGGTTGAGAACTGCTAGTAGGATCGCCTAAGACATCGGAAGTTATGAAGTAGCAACGAAAATAATTTTATGGTTGGGGGTCACTACAACATGAGGAACTGTATTAAAGGGTCGCGGCATTAGAAAGGTTGAGAACCACTGCTCTAGTGTTTTTTATATTGCACATCTGCTAGGGACACATTTTGTTTGTCTGAGAACTTAATTTCACCTTCATTTCTAAAATAAGGTTTTGCTGAATGTGTGCTTCTTGGTCGGCAGCCTTTCTCTTTCAGCATTCTGAATATGTCAACTCACTGCTTTATGGCTTCCTTTGGATTCTTAGGAGAAGACAAATATTTATATTACTGAGAATCCCTAACATGTATGAGTAATTTGTGTTTTGTGTTTTTTTTTTTTTTTTCCCAAGATTCCCTCTTTGTCTTTCAACAGTTAGACTATGATATCTATGTGTGGGTCTATTTAAATTTTTCTACTTTGGAGTTCATTGAGATTCTTGAATGATTCTCATCAAATTTGGAAACATTTGAACCATTATTTCTTTTTAAAAAATTCTAGCACCTCCCCGTTAGGGTATTTCATTATGCTTATGTTTGTATGCTTGAGGGTGAGTCATAGTAGGATATCTTAGGATGTATTCATTTCTCTTTTGTTACTTTTTTATTTGTGTTTCTTTGACTGGATATTCTCAGTTAATATATCTTAAATTTTACTGTTTCTTTATTCTGCCTGCTCAAATATGCTATTAAAACATTAAGTGAATTTTAAATTTCAGTTATTGTACATTTCAACTTCAAAATTTCTATCTGGTTCCTTATAATAATGTCCATATTGTTATTGAAATCTCTGTCAGTGGTGATCAAGGGGGTCTCTAGCTGGAGATAATCTCTGTCCAGAGACAGTACTCTGTGGCCCCAGTTCTTGCCTTGCTGCAGGAATGAATTCAAACAAGAGAAAATGAATGGCAGCAAAAGCAGGTGAGGATTGATTTGTAGGAAAGCCCTTCATGTAGGTGTTATGCCACTGGTTAGACCACATCTTGGTGGATTCTGAATCTTTGCTCCCCACATAGGGGCCTGCCACCTCCATTGTCCATTTTCAGTTTGTCACATCTCACACTTAGTTCCTACAAACCCCAGCTGTCTCTTCCAACCTCTCCCAGCTCATACCTTTCTATCTGCCTATTCTAACATCCCTATGCAGAGATATGGTTCTGAAATGTTCCTTATATTCTCTAAATAGGCTTTCCTATAGTTAGTTGAGCATATTTTAAATAGCTTATTTAATGTCTTGGTCTAGTAAGTTCTAAGTATGGGCTTTCACAGATACAGTGTATATTGATTAATTTTTTGTCTTCTAAATGCTTAATATTTTCTTTTTCTTTTTCTTTTTTTGTATGTCTCATTTTATTGAATACTAGAGGCCCAATGCACGAAATTCATGCATGGGGGCGGGGTCCCCTCTCCTCAGCCTACACCCTCTCTAATCCGAGACCCCTCAGGAGATGACTGACTGCCAGTTTAGGAATCCCCAGGATCGGGCCTAAATCGGCAGTCAGACATCCCTCTCACAATCCGGGACCATTGGCCCCTAACTGCTCTCCTGCCCCCAACTGCCCCTCCACCAGCCTGGTTGCCCCTTAGTGCCCCCTCCACTGGCCTGGTTGCCCCACATAGCCTGCTTGTTCAGTGGTTTGGTTGTCCCTCACTAACCTCTCTGCCAGCTTGGTTGCCCCATGCAGCCTGTTTGGTGGTCCGTTAGGTTGTTTTGGTTGTGATGGTCACTTAGGCTTTTATATATATATATATATATATATATATATATATATATATATATATATATATAGATTAGATACTTAAGTAATATAATGTGGCAACTCTGTAATTAGACCACCCTTTCCTAGAGTTTGCTGTTGCTATTACTTGTTGTTGATGCTATTATTGTTTTTGCTCTTTGTTTAATTACTTTCCTGAACTAATTCTGAAAATTCTATTATCTGTTGTGCGGCCACTGAAGTATCTGCTCTGTTATCTTAGTGGTCAGCTAATGATTGGGCAGAAATATTGTTAAATCGCTGGAGTAGTTTCCAAACGTTTGCCAAGGGGCTCTGTGTGTGTGGCAGGGTACACCTTCAATGCTCAGGCAGGCAGTTTAAAACTTTTCCATAGCCTTTACCTCTTGTCTGTGCAGAGCCTCAGGATCAGGTAGAGACATTCTCAGGTCTTTCCTAGGCATATGCACAGACTTGAGCACAGCACAACCTAGACATGTGCATGGCATCTAGAGTCCTAGGGGTATGTCAGAACAATTTAAAGCTTTCAATGGATATTTTGCTCCTAGCTTTCCCCTTTAAGTGCTTTTGGTCAGCTTCTTGTTTGCCCCAACTGTTATTGCTGCTGCAGGCAGCTGTGATCTAAATAGTTGCTGCTGATTATTTTTGACAAACTCCCCTTGGGAAAAGGCTATTTGCGCTGAGTGAGCTTTGAGTCAGGTCAAATAGAGACAAGCCCTGCAAATGGGGGTTTCCATGGAACTGCCAGACAGATCAAATAATGGCAATTTTCTGAAAATACTGTTTTTGAGTATTCCAATTCCAGTATTCCTTCCCCAGTGGCTGCTAGGCTCTGCTTTTCATTGTGATTGTAGGGCCGTTAGTTTTTGAAGCTACTATGAAGCTAGGAAGGAAATAGAAATAGGGAAAGTTAATGCACTACAAAGATCACTATATAAACCAAGATTCAGTCTTTTTTCATGAACATCTTGGGTTGTTGCTAGCCTTTGGGTAATTTCAAGAGTACTGAAAAAATTAATTTTTATTTTTTGTTAGTGTTTTTGTTATTTTTATGGAGGAGCTGATTTTTCTACATCTTTGCTCCAACATTCCCATCAGCATCCCTCAATTCTAATAGTGATGATATTTGGGTAATTTTAAGTTTGGGTTATTATGAAGAGTGCTGTAGTAGATATTTATGTTCATGTCATTCAGTACCTGTGTGCATGCTTTTCTCAATGTCACAATGCTAGATTTCTAGTGTTCATCAATTTCAGTTTTTCCTTCCCTTTCAGGCATATAGGAGAATGTTATTCTCTGAAAAGAAGTGGGGCCAAAGGACATTTCTGGCCAGGTCTCTGTAAGCCTCATCAATATGACTTCCAGAATGAAGCATGTACCAGTAATCATAGGCAAATTATCACTTCTCTCCTGTCACTGTTATGGAAGGTCATTGCTGTTTTGAAGTTAAGGCCAAAAGTTCACTGCTTCCTGGATTACTGAGTCACTCCATGGAAAATATGGGCTGAAGAGGTCCTTTGCATTTCCATGTAAATTTTAAAATCACTTTGTCAATTTCTTCATAAGGACCTAATGGAAGTTTGAATAGATACATTGAGTCATCTTAGAACAAATTGGACTCTTAACAATATTGCATCTTCCAATTCATGACATGTAATATCTCTATTCAGCTAGTTCGTTAATTTATGCTAAAACTATGTTCAGTATACAGATCTTGTGCATTTTTTCTTAAATTGATCCCAAGAATTTTACATGCTATTATAAATAATAGTTTTTATACCTTTATTTCCAACAATTGTTTGTCACTAGTGTATAGAAATAGGATTGATTTTTCTATATCTGTAATCTTGCAATATTGCGCTTATTAGTTCTAGTAGTTGCTTGCAGACTACTTTGTGTGTGTCTTTTTTTAAATTCACCACCTTGCCATCTATTGATTAAGGTATTTTACTTTGTCTTTATGGCTCTTGTTTTTTTATTCCTTCTAGTGGTTGAGCTACAATATTCAATACAATATTAAATACAAATAGTTTGATGGGATATCTTTGCCATACAACCTATTTTAGTAAGAAGTGTTAAACATTTTACCATTAATTTAATTGGTAGCCATGGATATTTTTCATAACTGCCCTTTATCAAATTGAGTAAGTTTCCTTCTATTCATAGTCGGCTGAGAGGTTTTAATCATATATGATAAATGTTTTAAAATGCTTTATCAGCACTTATTAAAGTCATGTATTATTTTTCTTCTTTATAATATGTTGTACCATTAATGAATTCCTAAATGCATTTTTATGAGACATCTCAATTGGCCATGATACATTTTTCTTATTACACATTGCTGAACTAAATTTTCTGATACTTTTTAAACAATTTTTGCACCCTTGTGTATGAGTGACACTGATTTGTATTTTTCTTTTGTTGTAGGATAGTGTCCAAATTTTAGGGCTATGCAAACACCACAAAAGTAAGTTATAAACTATGCCCCTTTCCTGTATTTTCTTAAAGAGTTGATATAAAACTGGGATTATTGATTTTATTCCTTAAATATTGAATATAATTAATCAATGAAGTCATGTGGACACTGAAATGTGTGTGTGTGTGTGTGTGTGTGTGTGTGTGTGTGTGTATAAATGTTTGGATTTTTTCTGATATATAAACACTCTGTATGAAATAGCTGTGTACATAAAAACTTCTTCAGTACAGTAGTTGTGTTCATAAACCTATGGAAGTCATAATTTTCTCTCAGCATATTGAAATTAGAGTCATTAAAAGTTCACTTCAATTATTTGTACTTTCAAGTCAATCATTAACATAAAAACTGCTAACTTAAAGGTAATAAATTTTTCTCTGGATCCATTAAACCAACCAAGTAAAAAATATTTTTCTGTACTTTGGTAATTACATGTGACCATATTACAATTTTTATTTATTTATCTACCCTGCTTGAGATTCCTACAGCTTCCTGTGGATTGGTGAATTTCATCATCTTGAACAAATTTCCAGCCACTGACTGTATCTTTACATATTTTCTCTTTTATATTCTTTCTTCTTTTTATGGAATTCTAATGATGTTGACCTTCTAATTCTTTATTTGTTATATGTTTCAGAAAATGGAATAATGTCATTCAAAGACTCCCATGTTTGTATCCTCAGAACCTGTGAATCTGTTACCCACTCATGGCAAAAAATATTTTGCAGATATAATTAAGCTCTTGAGATGGGAAAATTATCTGGGATTATCAGAATGGGTTCAGTTTAATTATTTGAGCCCTTAAAAGTGGAAAATGACAAAATAAATTGTGCAACTTGAGAAGGACTCAACCCACATTTGTTGTCATTGAAGAATGTCCTCGATTGGAGAGGATGCAGGCTGGGCTGAGAGACACCCCCCTCCCATGCAAGAATTTTGTGCACTGGGCCTCTAGTCATCTATTTAATCAGAGTAAGACAAGGAAAGTTGTATACTTTTAAATAAGAAGTCAAAGGAGAAAACTAAAATATTATATTAGAGATCTTGTAAGTGCTACAGTCACAAACTATGACAAGAAAGAGAAAGGGATTAAGAAAGGATCTCTGCAAATTATTCATCAGTAAGTATTCAAAGCGTAGGGACACACACAAATTTAAAATTGAAATGTTTTCCCTCTCAAGGAGTCACTCCATTGGTTTTCTGATGAACACCTTTATCTCATAGTGAGTCTTTCATATTTGGGTCACAATCTCTTGTTAGACAATTTTCAACTCTTTTTTTCCCTACAAGTGTTTTTTTTCTCTTTTTGGCTATATATTTTTGCAGTCACTGTTCCCAAACAGTTGACATTTTACCACTGAACATTAAATTATCACATTTCCCACCCACAAAAATGTTCTTTCGTGTTTCTTTTAGGGACCTTTGTTCCCACAAAACTCATTACTTTGGGGAGAACTTTCATATTAGCACTGATAAGAGGCAAGAATTCTGTATTTTTCTAATTACTACCTAAAAATAGTAAAAGAGTATATAGCCACTTTCATTTGCCTTTTTTTTTTTTTTGGTAATCCTCACCCAAGGATGTTTTTCCATTGATTACTTTTAGAGAGAGTGGAAGGGAGAGTGAGAGACAGTTGGTTGCCTTTTGGAGGCACCCAACCAGGGCATGGGACTGAGCCTGCATCTTAGCTATATGCCCTTGACCAGAATCAAACTTGGGACCCTTCAGTGGATGGGCTGACGCTCTATCCGCTGAGCCAAACCAGCTAGAGCTTTATTTACTTTTTTGACTACTTGTCTGTCTGGCTGTGAAAGAAGTTTCTTTTTGCTATAATTGAGTAAATATATAGTAAAGTACTAAATATTACTATGTACTAATAATAATTTTCATCTACTAAACAGTTGTAAGTAATTTTCTTGCAGAGCTCATTTAATTCTCACAACAATATTATAACATTTTAGTTACCTCTCTTCTACAGATAAGAAAGCTGGTAACTTGCAAAGTTGAAGTAACTTGCTCAAGGGCACACAAGCACTAAGAGGCAGAACAAAGAATTAAACCAACACAGTCTGACTCTGAAGTCTATGTACTTCAGTGTTTGCTTTTTGGCCTTTCATTTATTTACTTGATCAACCAAGTCCTCATATACACAGTTTTATAGTATTTTATTTTATTATACAAGCCAACATTTATCTTGTATTCTTATTTTCTGATTTTGGAAATTTATTTAAATTTTGTACTTCAAAATGTAGGCTTTTGTAAGATAGATGTTATGTGTGCTATACATATTATATACACATATATACATATGTAATACACAGACACATACATACATACATATATGTTATAGTTTGAACATTGGAGGCACATTAACTTTTTTTTAACTTCTTTCTCTTCTGATTTCATAAAATTAAATAAGTATTCCATATCATTAAATGTTATTAAAAGCAGAACTATCATTTTAAAGGCTGCTTAGAAGGTCAATGATAATAACTGTTTTGTTCTTTGCAATTCCATGGATGTTTTATATAACCATCAATCTGTTGTTACTGACTTCCATTTCTTCCATTTCACTATGATTAAAAAATACTTGAATGATTATGCTTAGTCATGTTTACATTCTACCTAGATCTCCTCAGATATCATTTATTACTTTTGTATGTCCATTGCCCCCTTCCAAAATTTTTTTCCGTTGCTTCTAATGCCCCACTACTTGAAAATCTGCCCATAAGCAGAAAAGAGGCTGGGTCTAGAACATATTATATAGGGTGCCAGTGTATAAATCCCAGTTCCCTTCCATCAAATTGCGACAACCTTTATTCAAACTCAAGATTATAATCTAGAACAACTTTGTGGGATTAGTTTAAAGCTTGTATGTTGCCTGAAATCTTGCCTTGCTTGATTTATCTCCCCTTCCTTGTCTATGAACCCACTTCTTTACCGGTTTCCCACGGGAGCACTTTCTCAATAATTCACTTGCAGGTGAATTCTCAAAGTTAGAACTGCCTTTTAAGAAACCTTATATAAGACAGAATGTCTTTATATGTAAATCTTGGCACAAAACTCTCATAAAAATTTTATGGTCCTGACATTTGTACTAATATTCATTCTTCCCAGGTTATAAGAGTGCCAATATAGCAGCACTTTAAGCAGTAATTTACTGCAAGATGGACTGTACAGTTTTAGCATATTTCTAACATGAATAGAAAATTTCCCCTTTTTAAAAAAATTTGTCATTTCCATTATGAGAAGGAGCAAATAATTAGAAACCAATGTTCATGTTAGTATTTTATCTGTAAATCCAAAGGCTCATGATCAACACTTAATTTCATTTAGATTGGTTCTACATGTATTTCAATTGAAACTAAAATTTTTAATTTAAATCAGGCACATATATCTCTGGGAAGGTCTGTGATAATAACTAAATTTTTCTTTGCAGTTCTTTGTTTTGCTAATAACATTGGAAATTTGGTAGTCTTATTTTGTTCTCATAGTTACCTTTTGTGTTCCACAAAAGTTTATTGATTGCCTTCTACCTGCTAGAATTGGTTCCAAGAAATGTTAAATGAGACATATATTCACACCACCAACATTCTAATAGTGAATATAGACAAGACAGGCAAATAAAAGACAATGTGAGAAGTACTTTAGTGAAGGCAGTATCCTCCGCTATAGAAAGCACTCTTAAAAATATTTTAAAAATCAGAAAAAGCATCCTTTTTAGTGCAGGTCAAAAGTGGGCAAAGAATTGAAAGTTGTCAGCTGAAAATAGTCATGGGCTATGACAATTAATGAAGGTTGTATTGTGTCAGGAAAATTAAAAGTTTACGTTTAAGGAGAATGTGCACTTTTCTGGAAGTGAAAAAGTTTGTTATTGCTGACCATATTCTCAGAAGCCAGTTGATGAGCACGTATAAAGACATTAAGAATTGTACATAATAGCATGAAAACTCGTTGATAAGTTATGGATTTGGAGAAAAATAGTATCAGGTTTCCAAGTTAGAAATATAATTGAGCCTGATGCATGAAAAACTGATTACAGGGGCTTAAGTTGAGAGAAGGAAGCAAGGGCATGGGAAGGAGGTACAATCATCCACGTGAGAAATAATTTGGTGTGAACTACTGGTAGTTTCAGTGTAAAAAGAGAGAAGTGATCAGAAATAAGATGTATTGGATGTAAAATTCAGGAAATTTTTTATTGAATAAGTATGGAGAAAATGATAGAAGAAGGAATAAGGGATGATATGGAAATTAATGTCTTTGGTAATTGCATGGAAATTTGTTTCATTTTCAAGACAGAGAACAGAAGAATAGGTTTGGAACTGAAGATGCATTAATTTTGGAAATGCTGAGTCTGAGGTGCCAGTAGCAGAGTAAAATGCAGATATTTACATATAACCCATATGTAGCCCATGTTTTAACATTCAATCAGTTCTGGGATGAAGATCCAGATTTGGGAGACATTAACAACATGCAGATGGCACTTGAAACAAGAGAGGAAGGTGAGAGAGCCTAGAAAAACATGACTAGGGTGAGAAAAAGAGGTAATGACAGAAACTTGCATAATACAGTATTTAAAAGAAAGATTTAAGAAAATACTATGGAGGAGTGGCCAGAGAGGAAGAAAATGCTCCAAGAAAAGGAAGTAATTAATAGAGAGATCAGATAACATAAGGACTGATGATTGTTCATGGGTTTCCAGAAATAATTAATAACAATGAAGAGAGATATTTAGTAAAATAATGGGGACTGTGGATAGATTGAAGTGAGTTGAGTTTATGGGCAGTGGAGAAGTGGAGATAATTCGTATACACAACCTTTTATAGAAGTATGACTTTGTAGGAGAAGAAAGATATAATCTAAAGTACAGGTAGTGAAATGGATTTTAGAATGAAAAAATAATACCTTTTCCATTACAACCAAAGAGAAAGAGAACATAGTAGATAGCAATGTAAAGAAACTCAAAGAGTTGGTAACATAAATTGGAAGGTCCATCTTGTGGATTGCCTTCATTTAATGAATTACACATTGAGGTCATTTGCTAGGAGGGATTGGAAGGAGAAGATGGGATAAGAATTTTAAAAGCCACTGAGTCTCTATACATATACAAAAAATAAAAATAAAAATATGATATGCTTTACATTTTTTAAGACTTTATATTTTAGAGCAGTTTTAGGTTTACAACCAAATGAAGAGGTGCAGAGATTTCTGCTGACACTCATGCATAGTTTCTCCCATTATCAATATTACTCACCAGAATGTTATATTTTTTACCAAAGATGAAACCACATTGGTCTATCATAATCATCTAAAGTCCATAGTTTTCCTTAGGGTCCGCTGTTTGTATTGTACATTCTATGGGTTTAAACAAATGTATGTGACATATATCTAGCATTATAATAGCATACATATTATTTTCATTGACATAAAAATGCTCTGAGATCCAACTATTCATTTCCCCCACCTGCCCTTGGCAACCATTGATTTATTAGTTCTATAGTATTCAAATTTATATAGTTGAAATAATATGTACAGTATATATAGCCTTTTCAGATTAGCTTATTTCACTTACTAATATGCATTTAAGGTTCCTCCATGCCTTTTCATGGTCTGATAGCTTATTTCATTTTAGCACTGAATACTATTCTATGTTTGGATGTACCTTAGTTTATTTATCCATTCACCCACTAAAGAACATCTTGGTTGCTTCCAAGTTTTGTTAATTATAAATAAAACTGTTATAAACATCTATGTCCAGATTTTTGTGTTGACATAAATTGACATAAGTTGACATGATATTTCCTTTAGGAAATATCAAGGAGCAAGATTGCTGGATCATATGGTAAGAATACATTTAGTTTTGTAAGAAGCCACAAACTGTCTTCTAAATTTGCATTCCCACCAGCAATGTATGAGAATTGCTATTGCTCTGCATCCACACCAGCATTTGGTGTTGTCAGTGTTCCAGATTTTGCCCATTCTCTTAGATGTGTAGTGGTATCTCATTATTGTTTTTATTTGAATTTCCCTGATGACATATGATGTGGAGCATATTTTCAATGATTATTTACTATCTATATATCTTCCATGGTGAAGTGCCTATTAAGGTCTTTTTCCTATTTTTTATTTGGGTTGTTTTCTTATTCTTTTGTGTGTGTGTGTGTGTGTGTGTGTGTGTGTGTGTTTTCTTTTTGTATAATAAAAAAAATCACAATATACTGAGTTGAGGCAAATAAAAATCAAAGTAAAGATCTCTAAATAGTATTCTAATTCCCAGTATATCAATTATTATAATAATTTTATAATTCCAGAACTTGCTTCATAGTGTACAAAGTATTTTCATTGCTATTTCATTTGACTCTCAAAGGAGTTTTGGGGAACCTACAGGGAAAGTATTTTGCTTTGATTGTATAAGAGAACTAAAGCTTAGAACCTGTTATTGTTTGTCTTTTTCCTTATCACTTGGCAAAGCCAACACTCTAATTTAAGTCTTCGTTCAGTTGATTATTCTTTCTTTTACTATAGTCAATTTCTGCTCTTGTATTTTTAATTTATTACAAGTTGAAAAGGGAGATATCTCAGTGATCATAGAAAAAAAGTGTCTACAATTAGAATTTATATATTGTAAACTATACAGGTAATGTGTCATGGAGTTAATACCTCAGTTCTAATCCTAATTTTGGTATTTTCTGGCTGTGAAACATTTATTCAGTCAATAAAGCTCTCTAGACCTGCAGTTTCTTCAACTGAGCAATGCAAGAGTTGGTAATCTCTTAAGACAGGGATGGGGAATATCTGGCCGTGGGCCATATAAGGCCCACAAAATCATTTGATCTGGCCCTGTCAAGACATTAGGGGTGAGCTAATTAAATATTTGACCAAACATAGCAAACTAATTTTTGAGTTGGTAATTTTGTATGGTCCGTGAATGTGAATGATGTTATAAATATCCAAATGGTCTTTGACAGGTAAAAGATTCCCCACCCCTGCTATAAGATAAGATCCAGCAATGCAGTTCTCTGCTGCTCCAATTATTTTGATTAAATAATGATAGTTTTTTGGTTCAAAAAGACCTAGAATATAATAGCATGAGAAATTCTTAATATAATCACAAATGTTTAAGAAGAAAGCACTTTTGCACTTATTTTTTAGTTGATAACATGACTAGTACCATTGCTATTCAAAAATCTAATAAAATTATTAACTTGCTCCCTCTTTCTCTGATGTTGATGCCTGGTTCTTATAAGGACAGAAGAAACACTTTAAATAAAGATGGTGTATTTCACACTATCCTGACTTAGAGTCAGAGTAGGAGGTTTCTAGTTGATTCTTTCTTGGATAAGTACAGCTACCTTCTCACCACCATCAGTGTTCTTTGGTCATTGTTCCCTTTTCCACTTAGGGATAAAAAGAAAATCTTAGGTGTGTCCTAGATCCTTGATAGTACTGCAGTGCTTGGGTATATGGGGAGTGGGAGGGGGGGTGGAGATGGTTTTCACTCTGGCTCATTGATCCATTTACCATAAAGTTAATGAACTTAACCTTCAATGAAGCTTATTAGTAGCATGAGAGGAAGCCCATGGGAGAGAGAGGGCCTAGCAACGTGTTCATAATTTTGTTTTCTTTAAAAAAACAAGGGCAGGGGGAGCAATAAAATTGTATATACATGAGGTTCCACAGAAACATTCATCCCTACTCTTGCTCCTTCCTCAACTGGGCATGTAGTGAGTGCATTTAACTCGCAGTCTCAACTGGATGCAAGCTGTTCACTGAGTTACCTTCCCTATGGTTTGCTGTTGGTGACAATAAATTGTGGTTATTTGGGTAAAGATTTAAGATCTCTTAATGTCAAGCTGCTCACCTAATAAGTAACCACTTTGTAACCAGTCTGCAATGGTCTTTATTTTGACTTTTCTCCAGGCACAATAAAATTAATAATGGTTGCTTTTATGAAAAACATTCTTTGTTTAAACATAAGTCATTATACTTATGTATCTTCACCTTTTGGTTCTTATCGATACTTACCCTCTCCTTCATAAAACAGTGGGTAACATACCTAGTAGTCTAAGGTATGGAAGAACAGGTAGAAAATTTGAAAAATTATCTCCTAGCCTCTTTAATGATTCTTGTAGTATTTGGAGGGCATTATCCAATAGTATTGAATAACACATAATACATCCCCTTAAATAAACTACCTAGTTTCCCCAGAAATATTAATCCTTAAAATTATATAGCTAACCTGAACTACTTTTTTATTTAAAAGTTTTTAGTATTATGGAGATATTTTCATTTGCTATAGCAATGGGTAGGATTTGTTTTGACACCTTGTTCAAGTTTAGAATTTTTCATTTAACAGACATTTTAAGAAAATAATATCCTCTTCATTTTGCCTGTTCATTTAAGCTAATACACCCTTTTTATAGTCTTGGAGATATTTAGCATCTTGGGATGTTCAAGAAAATACCCCAGATGCTTGGGGCACAAAGTACATTTATTCTACATAGTTTATTTTTTAATGATTATTTCATAGTTATGATATCATATTAAATGCACAATTATCAAGATAAAATGCAGAGCAAGAATCAATAATGAAGAATAGCTAAACTGATCAATATGTTTCAGGCAGCTTTGTATTTTCAACTTAAAAAGACAAATTATTGGGATAAAGAGATATTCTCAGTTGAATATATAATTTAATTGTAATACTTAACTGCTAGAAGCTATCCATTGTCTACACTATCATGAAAGTGCAAAGAGGAAACCCAGAAGGCTGATGGACCTTGAGCTTTGGCAAGGGCTAAAAGCTATGCACTGATTGTTCTGTCGAGACAATGGTGGCTCAGGCAATTTCCTGACTTAATTGTCTCAAAGTAAATCTTTATCAATATTTACTGACCTTTAAGATAACCTGTCTGCTACCAGAATTGCCTGCCTGACTAAGGGCAAGATGTGCATTCTAAAATTGAATAAAAGCTAACTGGGTCTGGGCCCCAGTGAAACCTTTCCACTAGAGGAAGACTCTCTGCCTGGCACCCCATGATTTCCAAATTCATATTTCTTGTCTAGTGATTCATTTGTGTATGGCCCTTCTCCAGATCCTGAACCCTAGCCATGCAGGTTGTGGCGTTCACATTTAGCTACAATGTATGATATTATACCATTTTAAATAACATTAAATAAAGGTGGGCTTCTTTTTGTATTATAGCCAACTATGCTAAGTAATATTACAACTGGCCATTAAAATGCACTACAAAGAAATATATTGATGGAAACACTTTTCACAAATGAACCAAAATTAAACCCAAAACAAAGCAAATCAGTTATTTTTGTTTCTTCTACATTATGAATATTATCATTTGTCATTTAAAAAGAGACTTCCTTCATAGAGATTGCCTCTCAGTTTAAATTTAATATGTAGATCTTGCCTAGCTGGTGTGATGTGGCCCATTGATTGAGTGTAGTCCCAGGAGGTTGCTGGTTCGATTCCCAGTCAGGGCACATGTCCGGGTTTACTGGCTCGAGCCCCATGAGGGGACATGCAGGAAGCAGCCAACTGATGCTTCTTTCTCATGGATGTTTCTCTCTCTCTCTCTCTCTCTCTCTAGCTCCCTTCCTTTCTCTGAAATAATTTTTTTAAAAATATGAAAAAATATGTAAATATTAGCAGTTAGTCTGGTTCCTAAAACTTGGAACGTGCTGGCGCAATGTATGCACATTTTCTAACATGAAGATAACTCATGCATAAATAGCCTGCTTCCCAGAGGAATTGTGGTTTATATAAAGGGCAAGGTATGAAGAAAGTCTGTTTACTTATTCTACATAATAGAATATGTAAGTGTCCCCTTCTTTTTAATTTCCCCCCCCATCACCATTCCCTACCCCTTATATCCACTTCAACCCCTACCATCACCAAGTGCCCTCATCTTTAAAATTGATTGATAGGCAGTGTTTATGATTTATCTTAAGTTGAAGGAAACAATTAAGTTAGGTTATATTTGTAATAACCTACAGATGAGAAGTTGTAAGCAGGAGTCAGGATGGTAAGTAATAGGAAATATGCCACTGGTATGCAGAAAAATAAAAATAAATAAATCATTGGCTCAAAGCATAAAATAAAGAATGAGAGTTTAAATATATTCCAGGATAAATATTAGATGAGCTAGAACCTAGTTAAAGCCAGACTCTGATCTTTTGAACAAGGAAAGTGGTTGAAATGTAAGCAGCTATATAATTATCAACATATATTTTAGGTTGATAATACTAGTGGGTGAATACAAATATTTTGGGGAATTTAAAGGGTAGAATCAGCAGAATTGGAATCTAGATAAAGATGATTTTCACAGAAAAAACATTATGCAAAAGTAGGCATAGTAAGCATGTTTTAATAAATTAGGGTGATTTTCCAAAATATAAATTAAAGTATAAATGTAGTTATAATTTACTATATAAAGCAATCATAGTAGGTACTGCTGATGCCCTGTCCATATTCACTTTACTGGCCTGTACGTACATCAACCAAGCTATAAAGGGCTGCGTTAACAGCTTACACTTGGGACAGATGTGATGTTCCTCATCCCAGTGCATTCAGTGACTCACTAATATGGGCCCCTGTGGTCTATTTGCCTATGGTCAAGAGGATGACTCTGCAATGTGATTTGTGCTCATGAATCAGATCAAGCTAGAACTTATGTGAGACCACACTCTTGCACATCATTTTTCCTTTCCCTATTTTACTTCCCTCATTCACTAGTTTTCTGATGAGAAGTTCTTTAATTAATATGTGCACACAAATCCCAGGCTCTGTCTTTGCTTGTGTTGTAACTTACCTTATAGAGTTGTACACAAGTGGTTCTGGGAAGAACACTAAGGATGTGATTCTAGAAAAAGCTTATCAGCTAGCTACCTGACAGTGAACACTCTGTCACTTAAATTAGGTGAAATGTTAATTGTTCTTAACATTCTGTACCACCAGTCTGTCATTAGGAATTCACCTGTGGTGATCTGGAAAAAAAGATAAGAGGTGGAAGGAGATGCATGGCTCTTGTAATGGCAACAACTCTGGCACTGGAAAAGAAAGGGGACATACTAATGATATGGACAGTGAAAAAAGGGTGAGCTATTGCGGAGCACCAGTGAAAGAAGATAATGGGCTCCAGATGATTAATCACCAATTTAATATAAAGGGTGAAAATCAGAGGTCCTCAATTGCAGTGTTTAAGGAAATACAAATCTCCTGTAGCTGGAGGGCTAATTATATTGAAGAGTAAGCTCAGAAACTACACACAGAAAGAGTAAAACTCCAGAAAAAGTTGAATTCTCAGCTCCTGCAATTCTCCTATGTCTAAGAGGAAAGAAGAAGAATTGAAATTGAAAAATAAGGATATGTGGATATATGCACTTGAGAACACTAAGTTCCCAGATTCCTTTGATCCTCTGAGCTTCTAGATGGCACCCACTCCCACATTTTAAAGGGTAACATCTCCCTCCCACCTTCTGTTTCTTTTACTCATATTTCTTTCAGAAGCCTCAATGCAATGAGGTGCTTTGCAGGATAATACGTTCCTAGTCAGGATCTGCTCCAGCTTCCTATATAGGCAACCAACTAAACAAACAAATAAAACACTAGAGGCAAATTTCAGCATGACCCAACTAGTGAAGTGCTGAGAGAGAAGAAAGGGAGAGAAGGATTATAAGAGGAGGGCTTATAAACTGTGGAACGTCACTGTGTTTTATTGACAAGGCCTGGGCTAGTTTCAGTCTGATCTCACACTGATGGTATGAGATCAACAGAGGTAGAACACAAATCTGGATATGATGGTATTTGTGATATTGGGGACAGTTTCCCATCAAAAAAGATTTAAGGTTCTGACTAGGGCAACAAAGAGAGGAATACTAGTTCCAATTCAATGTTCTAATGGCTTTCAGAAACTGGGAAGTAAGACAGGGGGTGGACAATTGCCAGCGTGATATGAAGTAGAAAAGCCAGAAGTGCCTGGAAGACCATGGAAGAAGGGGTAAAAGCACTTAGAGAAGTAGCCATGTTAGAGTGAATTAATTACACAAGACCAGAAGAACTACTAGCTTGAAACGTTTCTTGGAAGGACCCTCTATTTGTCAAGAAAGTAAGGATGCACAAGGGGGAAAACACTGGCATTAAGAGGCTCTGTAGGCTGGGACTTAGGACAGGAAATTCGGGCCCATAATTGTGATCACTGACTCTCAAAACAGAAAAGGCAGGTGGCCACACTTAACAATCAGAAGTTATATGGGAATAGTCATTGTAATGACCATCAATTTCTGAATGTCAGCCATGGTGATAGAACTGCTATCAACATATGAATAATGTATTACAGCTTCCCTAGAGAAGTGTTGCCAGATAAAAGGCATGTGATTAAATTTAAATTTCAGTTGAACAGTGCATAATTTTTTTAGTATAAGCATGTCCCAAATATTACATGGGATATGTTTATGCTGAAAGCATTTTCATTATTTATCTGAAAATCAAATATAGCTGGTATCCTGTATTTTTATTGGCCATATCTGACACATTTATCTTGGAAACAAGATGACCAGTCCACAGGACACTGCTTAATATACAGGGTGGGTCAAAAGTAGGTTTACAGTTATTCATATGGAAAATAATGGAATAATTAATAGATAATACAAGAATAAACTGTTTTATGTAATTATGACTATAAACCTACTTTTGCCCCATCCTCTATATAATTAAAAGTTGTCAAGAATAGATGAGCATAAAGCTTAGGTCAGTGAGCCCCATTGTAAAGGTCATTAACCCCTTCTTAGGTTCCAATTTAAACAAGTTTTCACACCTGGAATTTATTAGCTAATGGAGAGATTGGGGTTCCTTTGAGGAAGGACCAGTATGCATAGTAATGATTCCCCCAGCTGTTCTCTGATGGAACTTATGTCAATTTACTCAGGTAATTATTCACTGAGGAAGAGAGAATACCTAGATCTTTTAAAAGCACTAGAATACAGATTATGAGTTTACATTAAAGCCAGCTTCATAACATCATCGTGGCACACCTCTTGGAGTATTGGTACCTGGGAATCATATAATAAAAGCCTAATATGCTAAGTGTCCAGTTGACTGGTTGGCCGTTCAACAAATCAAAGTATAATATGCTAAGGATATGCTAAGGCTGCTCAACCACTTGCTATGACATGCACTGACTACCAGGGGACAGATGCTCTGACTGGTAGGTTAGCTTGCTGCTGGGGTCTGGCCAATCGGAACTGAGCAAGATGGGCTAGACACACCCTGGAGTCCTCCCTTGGTCCCTCCCTGGCTGGCCAACCTCCCGCATCTCTCCCTGGCCCCAATTGTGCACCAGTGGGGTGCCTTTGCCTGGCCTCTTGCAATAGGGCTGAAGGACCGCCCCCTGAGTGCACAAATTTCATGCACCGGCCTCTAGTTAGGTAATAAATGGAGTCCTGACCCAGGTCTGTCTTATAGCTGCTCAATTGAATCCACAGACCCCTCCCTGGTCACTTTCCAGTTTCTTCAAAGTGTCAGAACTCTCATTGTATAGATACTCCATTCTCTTGCTTGTTTTTTTATTATATAATTTTATGCTCAGTAATTGCCCAAATAGGCAAAATTATTAATATACAATAAGATAAATTAATAAATTAGAGTAATGGTTATCTGAGAGGGTATGCTATAGATGGGGAAGAATGCGGGTATTTCTGAAGAAGGCTTAGAAATTTGGTTACATGGGCACTTACAACAAAAATACATACACACAAGTAAAAATTCATCAAGTTATATACTTAAGATATGCGTATTTTAGTATATCTGAATTATACCTTTAATACAAATATAAAACATTTCTATAAATCAAATCATATAAAATATAAACTCATTTGTTCTCAAAATCTGCTTTATCATCAAGATTTTCTACCTCTGCAAAAGGCATCAGAAGCACAGACTAAAAACTTTAGAATTATATTAAATTATTTTATTTCCTTGCTTCTCACTTCTAATTGCTCACAATTCCCATCAATTTTCCTTTAGATAATGTTTATGAATTGTGTCCTATCTTTCTCTTAGAAACATGATTTCCTAGTTTAGGTTCTTTGTTTATTATATTTTAAAGTATTTCTAAGTTTACCATATAATCTTTAGTTTCTTTCTCTTTCAATATTTTTAAAATATTTATTCTTGAAAGTATTACATATGTCCCCTTCAATATTTCTTACATTTTGCTACAGTTAACTTTTCTGAAGCATAAATAAATCTGATTATGTCACTTATCTACTAAAAAACTTTGAAAGCCTGTGGCCTAATAAGTCTCACAATGAGTTTGTTTATATATTTTTCACTTTCATTTCTTCTTTCTATCCTTTCCTTCCAAAAAAAATATTGCTATGCTACCAGTAGTATTTAAGTGTTTCCCTTGCTTTATACGCTTGCCAACAATTAATATTATCAGATTTTGTAAGTTTGGAGTCATATACTATGTAAAATAATATCTCACTGTACATTTAATTAGCATTTCATTAATTGCTAAATGTTTCACAAACTTTATATATATATATATATATATATATATATGTCATTTGCATTTTCTGTGAAATGTCTTTATCACATTTCAAGCAGGCAGTCTTTTTTTTAAATGTAATCTAGGTTTATTTTTCATTGCATGTATAGCAAACATTTTCTTTTATTTTTATTATATGTTTTACTCTACAATGTTTTTAATGGACTTAAGTTATCAATTTTAATGTAGTCAAATTCATTAATATTTTCTCTTATATTTAGTACTTCTGTTTCCTTTTTAAATAAACTACATACTGAGGACTTTAATGTTCTAATCTACCTTTTGTTCTAATGCTTATAAAATTTGCTTGTCACATTTAAGTTCTTTGTCTCTGTGGTATCATGAAGGAAGAATCCAACTACATACATCACATTTATAAAATTGTGTAAATAAGAATTCCTTTGTCAATAACACGTTATATTCCTTAAGAAGAAAGAGATGAAATACAGTGAATTATGTGCATTCAAAAGTTTTGAGAGGATTAGAGAAATAGGATCTAGGCTGGGCTTCCAAGAATGATTTTCAACAAACCAATGCATAAATGGATAACTAAAAAAAACAGACTTTTTGTTACAATAGAACAAAAAGTTTGTGTGGCAACTATAGGCTTCAGAATAGTACCATCTTACCTGTACTAGGAATGATTTTCAACAAACCAATGCATAAATGGATAACTAAAAAAAACAAACTTTTTGTTACAATAGAACAAAAAGTTTGTGTGGCAACTATAGGCTTCAGAATAGTACCATCTTACCTGTACTAGGAATAAGATGGCTGCCTCACTGACTGTTTGGTCCATAGATAAAGCATCACATTAAAACATAAATGCAGTATCTTCTCTGTACTTCAGCTAGATTTGAATTTCCTGGGTGGGTCTGATCTAATCAGATGATCCCTTTAAAAATAGTCTAGATGTAGAGGACTTGAAGCAGTAGACTCTCTTTACCCATTGGTATCTTTAAGAAAGTTAGCTGCCATAAATTCTACAGCTTACACAGAAATGGATTCTACCAAGAACCACAGGAACTCAGAAGACCCCTCAATGAGAAGACTCGGGTGAGAGCACTACAGCAGATGACATCCTGATAGCAACCTCATTACACCTGAAAAAGGATCCAGATAAGCAGGGCCCCAAATCCTGACCCATTAAATGCTGTGGGATGATAAATGAGTGCTTTCTAAGCAACTAATTTTATGGTACTTTGTTACATAGCATAAAACACTAATCCTATCTAATAAAAAGAGCAATATGCAAATTGACCATACCTCTGCTACACCCATAAGCACAAAGGTGATGTATAATCACATCACCTTTGCCTGGACCACAAATCACATCCAGCAGCCAATCAGGAGCAAATATGCAATTTAATCCAACCAAGATGGCTACAGCCACAGAGAGCAAGAGAGAGGCTTGGGTTTCCCTGGCAATGGAGGAAGCCAAGCTTTCCTCCTGCCCTTGCTGGCTCAGGCCTCCACTCAATACTAAAAAGTTTCAATGATAGAAGATAAATAAATCCCAACAAAATGGTGGCAGCCACGGAGCTGGAGACAGCAGGAGGCTAGGGTTGCCCCTGGTGATGGAGGAAGTTAAGCTTCTGCATCCCTGGCCTGCCTTGGCCTCCATTTAAGGCTACAAAGTTTCAATTATAGAAGATAAATAAATCCCAAAAGAAATGGCTACCGCCATGGAGCGAGCAGGAAGCTTGGCTCTGCTCCAGGCTACAAAGTTTCAATTGTAGAAGATAAATAATTCCCAGATACCAGGGCCTCGGCTTGGGTCGCCGGGTGGCGTAGCCAGCCTACAAACCACCATAGGCCCCTCGCTCAGGCCACCCCACGCCCCAAGGTTACCCCACCCTGATCCGGGACACCCTTCAGGGCAAACCAGCCAGCCCCAACTCATGCACCAGGCCTCTATCCTATCTAATAAAAGAGTAATATGCAAATTGACCATCACTCCAGCACAAGATGGACACAAGATGGCCGCCACAAGATGGCCAGCAGAGGGTGGCAGTTGGGAGGGAAGAGGCCTGCAAGGGAGGGCAGTTAGGGGTGACCAGGCTGGCAGAGGAGGAAAGTTGGGGGCGACCGAGCCTGCAGGGAAGGGAAGTTGGGGGGGGACCCAGAACTGCAGGGGAGAGCAGTTAGGGGCAAACAGGCTGGCAGGGGAGCAGTTAGGCATTAATCAAAGGGAGTGGTTAGAGGGTGATCAGGCTGGCAGGCAGAAGCAGTTAGGGGCAATCAGGAAGGCAGGCAGGCGAGCAGTTGGGAGCCAGCAGTCCTGGATTGTGAGAGGGATGTCCGACTGCCCATTTAGGCCCCGTAGGATCTGGCTTATTTGGCTTATTTGGCTTAGCATAATACTCTCCATCACATTTTTTAAATTACTGTAGCTTTATAATAAGTCTTGAAATCAGGTTGTGTAAGTCCTCTCTAACTTTCTTTTCTCTTAATATTGTTCTGGCTATTCTGGGTCTTTTGCTTCCTCTAAATTTTTAATACATTTTTGTCTTTAGTTTTTCCTTATTTGTTACCTAACTTTTTGATTGAAACAAATATACTACTACTCTAAATCCTGCTTGCTTAATTTCCTTTTTTATTAGTTACACTTGAAATTTTACCATACGGTTAGATTAATAACTTTAAGAGCTTAGTTTATTTCATCAATCTCTTGAATTACATGTGATTTTTAATCCAGTATTTTTAGTCATGCATTCCTTTTTATGCCAATTATTGTTATTCATTTTAATTAAATGGTTGTCTAGTTTTATCTTCTTTATTTATTATTTGATACTCTTAATGTTTAGCTTTTCATACCTTCCCTCAAGGTTTACATATTATTCATATTGTACTAAAGTATGTACACATACTTTAGAAACACTGTTAGTGAAGTTCAGTTGGTGGTAAATTCTAACTTTTACTTATTTGAATATGTTTATGTTTTGCCTTCATTCATGAAAGAGTGTTTTTGGCATACAGCACTGTAGGATAAAATCAGGGCTTAGAGAAATATGTAGGATAAGAACTGATGAATATAAGTGCCATTTGGGGCTGATGTATCAGGAAGATAGTGACTCTTGGGTACTTTTATGTAGAGTTCCAGGCTGTTGAAGCTGAAGATTCCTTTATAACTGGAGAAGAAAGACCCTAAAAACTATTTCCCCAACTCATGCTATACTAATGGAGTCCCCCTAAGTAGGACTTACTTCCTTGTGGAAAATGTATAATCACATCACCTTTGCCTGGACCCTAATCATACTCCCTAGGATGTTTCCTCAGCAAGTTATTTCTGATATTACTGAGAATAAGAAGTATGAAAAGTTGACTTAAAAAAAGAATACTCTGCCCAGCCAGAGTGGCTCAGTGGTTGAGGATTGACCTATGAACCAGTATGGAATGGTGTGATTCCTGGTCAGGGCACATGCCCAGGTTGCAGGCTCCATCCCCAGTTGGGGTTTTGCAGGAGGACACCAATTAATGATTCTCTCTCATCATGGATGTTTCCAACTCTCCTCCCTTCCTCTCTGAAATGATCCTATATAATAAAAGCTTAATATGCAAATGAACTGAATGGTGGAACAACCGGTGGAACTGAACCACATCCAACACAGCCAGTGGTGAACCTGAGGAGGGGCATTGAAGGATTAAATAAAATAGACAAGAGAATATAGTTGGGGCCAGGTAGATCACTGTACCTGGTTGAGGGCACAAGCTGAATCTTTATTTTATAGTCAGATCACACTAAGCTCCTGGGTTGAGTGTATGCCCCCTGGTGGTCAGTGTGTCATAATTCTGGTCATTCCGTCAGTCGGTCACTGTGCGCGCGCGCGCGTGTGTGTGTGTGTGTGTATAAATTAGGGGCCCAGTGCACAAATTTGTGCACCTTTAAAGGAACTGTGAACTCTGAGGCTCTGGCAGACACAGAGGCAGGTCTCAGCCCATCTTCCACGCCCCCTGCCTAGCCCTTCCTGCCATAGCCCCTGGTCCTCCGTCTGCCAGCAGCACCATTCCCACCACCGCTGCTCCCATGTGCTTATGGCGGTGGCCCTGCCATACCCGCTGATGGCACAGAGTGATTGGGGCCAGCACCAGCAACAGGGACAAGTGGGGCCAGTGTCATCAGTGTGTGGGAGTGGCAGCTTCTATCCTGATTGCCCCACAGGATCAGGGGGAGGTGGAGAAGCCCTCAGGGGAAATCAGGGTAGGCAGCCACCTCTTGCACCCACTAATGGCTCCAAGCAATTGGGACTGGCACCAGGCACCGGCAGCAGGTGCAAGTGGTGGCTCTGACACCAACTGTGGGTGCAAGCAGGTCCGGTGCTGACAGTGGGTATGAGTGCTGGGCAGGATTGCGGCACATGGGAGTAAAGAATTTTCAGTAACCACCAGAGGCTTGACCCGATGACAGCAAGCCTTGTTCTGGTGCCCCCACTCACCTGCTCCACCATCCTGCCATGGCCAATGCCCACCATGTTCTGCGCATATCCCCTGGTGGCCAGCACACATCATAGCAACCGGTTGTTTATTTGTTCAGTTTTTCCATTTGTTCTGCAGTTCGGTCTATTTGCATATTAGCCTTTTATTATATAGGAGATGTAAAGAAATAGTACTCTAGAGCCAGATAAAAAGACGAAAACATCTCCAAGACCATGTGGATTCCTGCAACAGAGAGGAATTGACAGGTCTGCTCCAACCATGAAGACAAGAGGAAAAACAATCCAGAGATGGAAGACACTGACAATGCCTTGCCACGTGAGCAGTCAGCAGCTGTGCACTGCTGCAGGTTGCCTAGGACCAAACCAGAGAGCGTCGGACCTGCATTGCCACCATGTGCCCACCATCCAGATATCATTGCTGACATGTACACATAAGGAACTGTTAGACATTGAAACGGGGACTCAGAACTGTTGGACATTGAAATTGGGACTCAAACATTTTTTACTATTATTATTTTTTTTTTGTTATTTTATGTTCATTTCTAGTCTGCAGAGGCAAAAATTTTTAAAGGAAAGAAATGGGGGGGGGGCAATAGATACAGAGGCAAAGAAGTATTGAACAGACTGTCAAACTACATTGGGAAGGCAGGGGAGGTTGGGCGAGGGGGGCTGTAAGAGACCAACCGAAGGACTTGTACACATGCATATAAGCACAACCAATGGATACAAGACACTGGGCGGCGGGGAGGGCGGGCAGGTTGAAGGCATGTACTGGGGGGTAGGGGAAGCTGGGGGAAGGTCAATGGGGAAAAAAAAAGACATATGTACTACTATTTGTAATACTTCAAACAATAAAAAAAAATTAGTTATTGGCATACCAAAAAAAAAAGACAAATAATAAAAAATAGTAATAAGAAAAAGACGTTTTGAAACATGATTGATTATATTTATCTAATAAGTTGTTTTGGATCCTAAATATTATAGTCTAAGGAAAGCCATAGGTTGATATAAAGAAATGGCATGAATTCAAAGCTTTTGAATATGTGTTTGAGTAGTAGGCTGGAAAATATAGATAACCCTAAATCATGGTTCAAAAACATACACAAAATTGGTGACTTTTAAAAATATCTTATATTTATAATAACTGGTTATATCCAATTTAGTAGTTTCATGTGTATATGTGTGTGAGACCCACCCTTTATTGAGTAAAAATTAAAAAGATATGGTTATTGGTTATATTAAAAAGTTAAATGGATAGCAAATTGAGGCAAGACATGTAAGACTTGAGACTTGAAGAATATGGGATAAAAAGAAGAGGTCCCAGGAGAGGAGTTAAGGTTGGTAGAATTGTGTTGGTAGAAATTAAATTTCTGTGCATTGGTTCTGAGGCACACTTATTACTGGAGGTTTTTCAGATAGCAATGTAGGTGTTTAGAAGAATAATGTTTTTTAGTTATTTTTTTCCTACTAGAGTTTATGAAAAAGATGGCTGAACTTATGTGGGCTGTGCTTGTGTTTGGATTTGATTCAGGATTTAATAACAATACAGATTTGAGTATTTTTTAGGGTTCAAGTAAAAGACCAGATCAATGGCAGGCAATGGAGCATTTGGAATTGTCTGTGAGACCTGATCTCTGAGCAAAGTGCAGACAGAAATTGTTAGATACAAACCAATTCCAAGTAGAAAAAGAATCAGAGGTAGGGAAAGCAATCATGGTATAGGAAAAATAATTATGGCTTTGGAAACAAAGTAAACTGGTCACCAAACTTGAACTGCTTTTTAGCTTGGGCCATAAGCCATTTTACTTTTTTTGTATCTTAATTATGTATAAAAGTAAATAAAAAAACTAGCAATTATAAAACTTTCCTCACAGAATGATTGTGAGGATTATAGGTCATAGAATAACAATATGCTTGGCATAGAGGGAGGTCTCAACAAATTGCAGGTTTTTTCCCTTAACCTAGAGACATCTCTGTCTCTCTGTCTTTTTTTTTTTTTTTAATCTTTGTCCCTCTTTTCCATCTGTCATGTTTATCTATATCTACACTATATAGTCATATTCCTATTTTCATTGTGGCAATTTTCTCAAATCTTCTAAAACAAATAAATGTTTTTTAGATGGAATGTGAGTCTTTTCTAAATAGTATCTAACATGTATTTAAAACTTGTTCTATAATATATAGTATTATTTTTATTGCTGGGAAATGACCATAAACTTGATTCTATTACACATAAAATTCTATATGTGTATATAAAGGAAAACATGAAATACCCAATATTTTTAGGATTGTGAACCAAACATATTATTGAACATAACTTCAGGGAGAGACCAAATGATCAACTATAGATATTCATTGCTTTTCAGTTATAAATTCCGCTAATTTAATGCTTGACTTGGTTACCTTTCTGAGTCATCAAATGAAATAAATAGAGTAAGAAGTTTTCACTCCTTCAATTTGTTAGACAATTTTTCCAATTCAAATTCTCTTTCCAAAGGGGAATTACATTTTAATCAAACACTATCATTACTCATCTAAAAGCATGCTGTGGTGTCATTCTAGTACTTGTTTTTAATTTCCACACCATTGGGCATTTATAGAAATATTGAGAACAGGAGACAAAGGGGAGTCAGTAGAAAAGAAAAGCTAGATTTTATGAGTAACAATTAGTCATTCAAGTAGTACACAGAAATAAAAAGTGCTTGTAAAAATATTATAAAGATTATTTTCTTCTCTATTTATTTAATGATATCTATAAAAGAAGGCTTAAATTATTCAGATAAGTGAAAGTGCAAGAATGCAAGTGTCCCAGCAAAATAATTCTTATAGTCAATCTTATGCCAAGTACCAAAAAGCATTACTAGCACATTTCACATGCAAAATGATTCTCTATAAATTACAAAATGGCCTCTCATTTTGAGATTTTTATTAAAATTATTTTTTATTTTATTTTTAAATATATTTTTTTAATTTCAGAGAAGAAGGGAGAGATAAAAATATCAATAATGAGAAAGAATGATTGATTGGCTGTCTCCTGCATGCCCCACACTGGGGATCAAGCCCACAACTCAAGCATGTGGCCTGACTTGGAATCAGTGATCTCCTGTTTCATAGATCAATGCTCAACCAACCACTAAGCACTCTGGCTGGATTAACATTATTTTTTAAATATGACATTTGATGCTATTACAATATATGTAAAGCTATTTGCTCAATGTATTAAGATGTATTTTATGTACAACTAAAATATAAATTTTCAAGTAATAGAGATGATTATGTTATTCACTTATTTATTTTTTTAATTGCTTATGGGCCTATATTGGATTAGATAACATGAAACTTTCAATTTAAAAATATATGTTTTTTTATTGTTAACAGTATTACAGATGTCCCCCTTTTCTGTCCCTTTTGACCCCCTCCGCCCCATCCCAGGCCTTCATACTATTGTCTGTGTCCATGGGCTATAGATATAAGTATACAACACACACACACAAACACACACACACACACCCCTTATCTAATAAAAGAGTAATATGCAAATTGACCATCACTCCAACACACAAGATGGCTGTCCCCATGTACACACAAGATGGCTGCCACAAGATGACCAATGGGATAGGGCCTAAATGGGCA
The DNA here is from genome assembly GCA_026230045.1 of Corynorhinus townsendii. NCBI lineage: Eukaryota > Metazoa > Chordata > Mammalia > Chiroptera > Vespertilionidae > Corynorhinus > Corynorhinus townsendii. The sequence continues at coordinate 91,997,916 of JAPDVU010000002.1, forward strand.
GTTGTATATCCCTCAAGAAGGGATCTCAGATTGAAGAAGGTGCAGGCTGGGCTGGGGAACACCCCTGACCCCGTGCACGAATTTCGTGCACCAGGCCTCTAATATATATATATATATATATATATATATATATATATATTTTTTTTTCCTGCAAAGCAGACTTTGCTTTTCATTTGGCTAGGTGGTAAATGTAGCCAATTAAAACTGTTCATCCCAAGTCTTTTCCCTACACACGTGTCACTGATGCATGTTAGGTAGAATGATTTCCTTGCCCTTTACCCTGGCCTCAGTTATATGACTTGATTTTTGTCAGCTAGATTTAGAGAACTCAATGTAAACAGAGGCTTGAAATGAGCCTACATCTTTGGGCTGTCTTGTTGGGCTCCAGATATCACTGTAAGAAGAGCATAGTCCACATATGCCCCTTTGACCTAAGCCCTGATAAACTTGTGCTGTATCTCAAACCTAAGTTGACTAGGTTCCAACAAGCCCAGCCAATATCAACCAAATCCCATCTTGCACATATTTCTGAGTGACAAAAATAGACATTTGTTTATGTAATACATCAAACATTTGAGAGTATTTATTGTACGTCATTATTATATAGATCAGGATTTACATGTAGTTTAAGTATTAGAATTTAAAAAATCAAAAAACCTTAGTGCTTATCAAAGATTCTCACCTGGAGAAAACGTTTCCCCCAAGGAGTCATTTGTCAATGCCTGGAGACAGTTTTGGTTACCACAAATCAGGAGATGCTACCAGCATCCAGCTTAGCAGAGCAATAGTGCCCGTGATGATCATCCTTGGTTTATGAATTTAGCTTAGTAGTGAACTAAATCAAATACACAAGCAAAACAGGTGTTTTTTTAAATATATTTTATTGATTTTTTACAGAGAGGAAGGGAGAGGGATAGAGAGTTAGAAACATCTATGAGAGAAAAACATTGATCAGCTGCCTTCTGCACACCCCCCACTGGGGATGTGCCCACAACCAAGGTACATGCCCTTGACTGGAATCGAACCTGGGACCCTTCAGTGGACAGGCCGACACTCTATCCACTGAGCCAAACTAGTTAGGGCAAGCAAAACAGTTTTAAGTGAATGGATTTGAATTACTTGCCAAATATTCAAAACCTTAGCAATGTAGCCATTAAACTATCATATATCAACCCTGCCTTCTCACTGCTTCCTTTTGCATTCTGTTCTTTCACTTAAAATATTAAGCCTTGGGATGTTTTCTTCTCGATTCCAATATTGCTTGTGATTTCAATCTAACTTGTACATTGCTACCAGTCTAATTTTTATTAAAGTTCCATTTTGATCATATTGCACAAATAACTTATATAGGTAATTTTTATGAGTTTCAAAATCTTTCATAATTTTACCAGACTAGATTCTACAATTTCTGCTTCAAGAAACTAAGACTCACTATCTCACACATATACTATATTTTATTGCTTATAGTATTTCTCTCCCTTGAATATTTACTCATTTATTTTTATATTGAATCTATTTTTAATGTGTTTTTATGTCAAAACATCAATGCAAATCTGTTTATTTCTTTCAAACGGAAGGCTTTAAAACATCTGTGTCTGTGCAATGTAAGTATATAAGAATGTTTGTAATATGTGTTGGAGTGTGTGTGTGTGTGTGTGTGTGTGTGTGTGTGTGTTTGTGTATTTAGGTGTTGGGTCTGGTGTTATGACTGCACTGAAGTGTCCTTTCTTTATGTAGTCTTAGGACTGCACCTACTAGTAAATGTCTGACATATCTAATTCATGATCTGTTTTTCTTTCAATTTGTTACACATAGTAATGGAAAATCTGATAGTTAAACATATTAAAATCACAAACTTTGGTTAATATATATATATGTATATATATATATATATTATGGAGATATATATATGGAGAGAGAGAGAGAGATTAAATACAGAACTCTACAGAGTCAAATTTAAATGACATTTGCAATAATCTAACCCTGTCACTAGTTGATTTTAATACAAATTCAGAAACTAAGTAAAATGACATGTGTTGATAGAGAAGTAGTCTTTAAAGTCGCATTTTGAGTCTAACTTTGCACTATTACAGCTCTCTTAAGAACAGTATTTTTGTCTATTTACTTGTCTCTCTTTTTTAGTGTGTGATAAGCTGTAGAACAGCTATTGTGTAGTTGTGTGTATATGCGCTCTAAATATTATTATTCATAAAATATGAGAAAATCTGAACAGATAGTGCACAAGTATGGTTGTTTAATAAATGAAAGTGCCTGGCCAGCGTGGTTCAGTTGTTGAGCATTGACTTATGAACCAGGAAGTCACGGTTCGATTCCTGGTCAGAGCATATGCCCAGGTTGCCGGCTTGATCCCCAGTGTGGGGTGTGCAGGAAGCAGCCAATCAATGATTCTCTCTCATCATTGATATTTCTGTTTCTCTAGCCTTCTTCCTTTCTTTCTGAAATCAATAAAAATATATTTTAAAAAACTAAATAAATAAAATAAAAAATAAATGAATGTATACATGTTATAGCTGTAGTCATTGATTCCATGTTTTTAAGACTGTCTTTTCAAAAAGATAATAGTCAATACATTTATATAATGCATATAATTAGTCAACATAATGTCATTAATTGTTCACTTCAAAATACTCAGTGAAGATTTACACTTACCTATTTGCTACAGTGTCTGATGAGAGATGTCTGAAATGATTGTATATGTATTTTTGCTTAGGCTTTTCCTGCTTGGAGTTCCTTCTAAGATACCATTTCATAATCAACTTTAATTATTTTCAGTTAAGAGTTATAATGAACAAATATTATTAATTTTTTCTTTGTTATAAAATGTATATCAAGGTATTCTTTTAATTTGGAAATTTTGTAAATACATATCAATAGAGTTATTTTGTGAGCGAAACTAACTTCTAATAAATATCTGAATTAATGTTACTATTAGAATTTCTTAATCTTTAAAATACATTAGAATAAAAATTGATAAAATTCAAGTTCATTGTGATATATTTTAATATCAATATCTGTGGGTAATGGTATGTGAAGTGATCATGTATCTGTTTACTGTTATGACAAAGTCAAATGCATTAATAAATCTGCCTTATATTAATAAAAATAGGACACTTTAATTTGAATAGTTTTACTGAAATTAAATGACAATCAAAAGAATATGCTTCCATACACAAAGATTAGAATGTAATTGCCACTAAATTTTAATGTGAACACAACATCAAAGGGAATATGTGAAATTCTAAAACATATATTTAACACTTTATTTGATTCCAATAATTATCAATCTATCTTTGAAACATTTTGTTTTTGGAATTCAGATTAAATTCTGATATATATATATATATATATATATATATACATGCATATGTATATATATATATAATGTATGTATAATCATTCTTCATTAATTATTTTTTAATACTAAATTTTTTTTGAATACTATACAAATGCTCTAACATTTTAGAGTAAGCAATTCATGCTGAGAAGCACAAATTTTCATTTGTTTGATATCCACATCATCTGGCCAACATACAAGTTTTTCATATCTCTGAAATATTCAATTAAATGGCCTTTAAAAGAGTTATTTTAACATAAAATCAGTTGAGGACCCTACTTGTAACTTACATAAGTAATTTGAATATATTTGGGGGAGAATACCTTTTCTATCTTTTTTTTTAAACAGAATTATTTTGAGTGCTAGTAAAATTTTAGGCCAAATTGAATTAAAAATTGTAATGATCAAGTTTAGATATTTGCTTATCTTCTCCAAGTCTGAGAAAACTGAACCATCAGAAAATGAGGATATCTAAGCTTATGGTAATTCAGAGAAAAATCAAGTCTTCAAACCTAAGAAAATTCTATAGTTTAGAGTGTTGGTATGGCCAATAGGATACAGGGACAAACCAGAATTGAGCAGCTACTAAAAATGTTGTGAATTAAAAAAAATAAACTGTTAAATTGGGTCTCAAATTCTATCCTATATAATAAATGCCTAATATGCAAATTGACTGAATGGCAGAACAACCGGCAGAATGACTGGTTGCTATGATGAGCACTGACCACCAGGGGGAAGATGCTCAACGCAGGAGCTGCCCCAAGCCTGCAGGGCCCAGGCCAGCCAAGGCGGGTGCCAGCGGGGCCACCAGTCATCCCACTGGTCATCCCACAGATTGGCCCTGCTTTCTGGCCAGGCCTAGGGACCCTAACCCTGCACAAATTCCATGCCCTGGGCCTCTAGGGTTAGTATAAAACTACAATAGATCTTAATATGCCTTATTATTTAATATATTATAACAATTCCTTTTGAATTCAAACCATCTGACTGAACATATCTTTAATTTTACTACAGAAGTTAGTGGCAAACAATTTAAAATGAAATCTAGTTGTTTAGAATGTTTGCATTCTGTACATTCACATTTATGCTTTTTCTACATAGTATGTAGAAAATGGAACGTAAAGAGATATTTTTAGGCAATGGGTTGCTATCCTACTTACTGCTCCTCAACTACATTGGCATAAGCCTTCAGATGAGTCTAAGAATTACTGAACTAATTTTCCTACTTTCAGGTAGGGATCCTCAATGCAAGAGATACATTTACAAAATTGCTTCCATTACCTACAAATACCACGAAGTGCTGTATAAGCATAGAACTATATCACCACAGGTTAGAGAAAGAATGCATTTTCTATCAAACTTTAACTGATAAGAATGAATAACCAGAAAAAAATGTTACAGAGAGTAAAATACCAACAAAAGTCTCCAAAAGTGAAATGAGGAAAACAAAGGGCTTATCATTCTAAATTCTGTGAGAAAGCAATAGAATAAACCAGGAGAATCACACATTATGTGGTAACTATTATAATTTTATGCTTCTTTATACTTCTTACTAATTGAATGACAATTTCTATTTACTGTGGAGCACTGGAAAATCCTGACACACAGTAAAGTACTATGCTTCACAGAAGTGAAAGGTACTACCATTAAAAATAAATAGAAATAGCCATAACCGGTTTGGCTCAGTGGATAGAGCGTCAGCCTGCGGACTGAAGGGTCCCAGATTCGATTCTGGTCAAGGACATGCAGGCACATCCCCAGTAGGAGGTGTGCAGGAAGTAGCTGATTAATGTTTCTAACTATCCACCTCTCTTCCTCTCTGTAAAAAGTCAATAAAATATATTAAAAATAAATAGGAATAAAAGTAAATATTGTTAGGTTGTTAAATTTTAAAAAATTAAAAATATTACTTAGAATGAGTAAATCTTTTAATTTAAAATCATTAAAAATTACCCAGTAAATTGCAACTTTTTATCTAGAAAGTGGCTACTAGACATATATATGTCTTGATAGTCTGACCTAAATGGCAGCATGACAAAATGAGCCAGTGCATAGAGTCAGAAAGGGTTTAAATAACTAATACACTTTCTATTAAACAAATATGCCTGTTGAGACATTTGTAAGTACAATAGCTTCAATTTAAGGGGCTGGCTTCCAGCTAGAGTAGTAATATATGTCTGGCTACAACTGAACAATAGTATACAACTGAATGTTTAATTCCCAAAAACTTTAATCTTATGTACTTTTTACATGTCTCATTAGCATAGTTTAACAAAATATTAGAATTTTGTGGTTTTGTATTATAGATCTGTATTCTAGTTTTAAACAATTTAAAAATCAATAGACATAATAGATCTAAAAATATTTTCTTATAAAAATATAATATGCTGTAGTAGAGTGTACATTTACCTTTTGTAAATTTGATTTCAAAACTATAGTTAAAATTTTTCTTTACTTTCAGTTTTTTTTAAACTTTTGGTAGGCAAACCAAAGCCAATGGGTGCAATCTGGCCCACTGCTTGTTTGCATATTAAAAAAAAAAAAGTTTTGTTAAGCACCGTCACATCATCTAAGGCTGCTTTTGTACACAATTGCAATTTTGGGCTGCTATAACAAAATAACATAGACTGAACAGCTCATTAACTGCAGACATTTATTTTTCACAGTTTAAGGGGCTGGAAGTCTGAGATCAGGGATCCAGCATGCTCTGGTGAGAACCCTGTTTCAGGGCACTGACTTCTGTATGCTCACAGGGCTCAAGGGGCTGGGGCGCTCTCTATGATCTCTTATAAAAGCACTAATCAAGTCCCAAAGGCCTCATCTCCTAATACCATCATATTGGGCATTAGGATTTAAATATATGATTTTTACAGGACATGGACATTAGGACCATAGCAAGCAGAGACCTGCAAAGCTGAAAATATTTACTATCTGGCCCTTTAAAGAAAAATTTTGCTGATCTCTGCCTTAAATCAACAAAAGGCAAGCATCAGTTCTTTGCCACATCTTTTGGATTATAGAAATGCATATTGTTTTTAAATATTAGATTTCAGAAAATTAATTGTGCTTCTTGGAACTTTAGGAGGGTGAGATGCAGATTTTTCTACCTGGTCCACCAGATTGACTTTTGAAACCTATATGAACACTTAGAAAATAAATAAATTCACTGAGAAAAAGTTAGTAAAATGATGCTTGCAATAGAATTGAGGTGATACATAAGGATTATGAATACAATCTGTGGTCATGCAATAAGATAACTACTCCATAGGTGCTAACAGCAAAGATTTTGACATAATCAATGCTGCAGTCAGTCAAGTTTGCTGATAAAAAAAATCAATCTAGGTGGGAATGAACTTTTGTAGTTTCTTTGAGCTATTAGATCAGTATATAGCCTAATGAGGACTTGTAGCCAATCAATGGTCTTGCTAATGGCTAATATCTAGCTTTTTTCTTTGGAAAATTTTCTCAGATGTCTGCTGAATGTATTAATATTATGTTAGGAGCCATACCATTCTGCCTGCTCTACTGAAGGCTGACCCACCCATTACATCTCATGACACTGCTGCTAGTTGAGTTTCTACAGTTTTTTTTGTGTTTTTTTTATTTGCATTTTCTTCAGTCTTCTAGGTCAGAGTGATTAATGCATAGTGTTGTTTCTCCTCTTGCTCCTGCTGTCATCTTGTGTCTTAATGGCATGCTTATGAGGATGGATGCTATTATTAGTCTCACTTGCTTACATAGTATGGAGCCATTATAATCTCAATGGAAGAAGGGGAACAGAATGATTCAATTATAATGGCTTTAGTGGAACAAGCTCATGCATCATACTGTTTCTGTATCTCTTTTTATTTTTATTTTAACATTTGACTTCTAAAACTTTTTAAAGCCAAACTATGAAAAAATTAATAAAACTCCCTTTTTGCAATTATCTAAAATTTTTGAAGTGTGCAGTTCTTACACAGATATAATTACCATACAAAGAATATCAGAGTTCCTACCTTTAGGTCAGGTTTCTAACCAAATGTCCTAACCTTATATCCACAATTACTTAAATGAATAAGCCCAATCTAAAAATATCAATATTTTATATAAAAACATTTTAAAAATATGTGGCTCTTCATTATGATAAAAATTTTACAATGGAGGACTCTTACAAATATTTTTATATATAAAATTTGTCTATTGTTTCTTAACACAAAAATTTGGATGTACATCATTTTGGTCTATCCATTACCTTGAGACTATCTTGAAATAGTCTGAGTAAACAGACATTTCTGAAAGTATTTATAAATTTGAGTTCCTTCTTCAATTTTGAAAAGGTCAGATGCAACTATAAGTAAAAAGGTTGCTATCCTACACATATATATTCAGCTTGCCAAGAAATTAACATTTTTTACTGCTATCACACAAGACTCTGGGCCAGAGCCATTTTAAGCATTTTAATCTCACTATTATTTTTCCACTTGCAAAGATGTGTGATCAGTGAAAATAATCTTTCAACAATCAAACTGTCACTGTGATGAGTTTAGACTACCTTGACATCTTCATACCACCTCTTCTAGATCCGAGTCTGGTTAGTGGCATAAAATAATTGCAGTTATTGCCACAGGAATATGTACATTTTCTCCACTTGCCACAATGGCCCCATCTCAGTACAAGGGTGGAGCAAAAGTAGCTTTTTAGTTGTTTGTATGAAAAATAATACAATACAATGGAACCTCAGTTCTCAAAATTAATTCGTTCTGGAGGGCTATTAGCAGAGCGATTTGTTTGAAAACCAAATCATTTTTTCCCATTAGAAATAATGTAAATTGAATTAATCCATTCCAGATCCCCAACTGATTCCCTGTTTTAACCTTTCTTAGATATAGAACATGTCTAATATACTGTTTATTCTATACATAAACACTTATTTTCTTAAATTTATCAAACCACCCCCTTCTAGCTTTAAAATAATTTTTTCCTATATCTCTGCCTCCCAATGCTATACTGGCCAACTGCTTTTCCTTTATCCAACCAACAACAGTTCTTCTACATATTAAATCATTAGTGATTGTTTTGTGAGCACTTTAAAACCCCTAGCAACATTAGCACTCTTTATTTTTTAAAATTGTGCTAATCATTGATTTTGCCAGTAACAAAAGCATTATCTCTTTTGTTGGTGGCCTGAGAGACATTTTTTTTTGTCATGCCGAGGTATCGGCATGAAAGGATTATCAGGTCGAAAACTGAAGTTTTGTTCGACAACCGATACATTTTTCTGTGAACATGTAGGTGGAGAACCAAATTGTTACTGATGGAGACATTCGAGAAACAAGGTTTGACTAAAATTATTAAATAATAATACAAGAATAAATTGTGTGTCTCACAACTGTAAACCCGCCCTGTAAGTGCATTTTGTGTATCTAATTTTAAGAAACTGAGGACAAGCTCTAAGCAATCTTTACATGATGTATGGCTGGTCCTTGTGCTACAAAAAGGCTACGGACAGCAAAGGCTAAATTGTTTTGTATGAATATTCAATCTCTGCTTATAACCAATTTTAACTCTCAGGACCTTGTAGTAATTCCATACAAGTTAACTAGACAAAAAAAAAAAAAAAAAAAAAAAGACACAATTTAACTTCACAGTAATTTGATTTTTACTGACTTTTCATGGCGACTTTCTAAACAAATACATAAGGCTACCAGTGATGTCATAAATAGAACTATAATCTTTTCAGGGCACATTATAATTAATAATTCCTAGAAAAGCTAACTCAAGAATCCAAATTTCTGAAGATTAATTCACAGGTTGAAATCGTGACGTTGTATATTACCTGTTTCACAGCCGATCATTAACCTACCTGTCTTAGAAGTCAGTCAACCTCCTTGTTGACGATACAAAAAGTTAAACCGATCAATAGTCCTTAATGGTTATAATTATTTTGCAGATTGCCCAGGAGATGCTTTCCAGGGGAATGGCTGAACAAAACGAAGTTCCTTTAAAAGGCTAATTTTAATTCGCAACCTTGTACAGCATTGCCAGTGGAAAACATTTGGATAAAGGTGATGCAATATTATATACCCTTGGCAAGAGTAAGTAAATAAGTATTATGTGATTTAGTACTACTAATAATAGTATATTATTATCAGAAAGAGACCATCTGAAAGAAAATTTGTTTTAGAAGCATACCAATGCCATACCCTTTGGGTAAATTTCAAATTAGGATGAGAAGACAATTTCACTTTCTGTCTTGACTAACAGAGTTTCTTTTAGATGTTTCAGACAGGGAAAGGATGTGGATTTAAAGAAGATCCATGCTTTTAAATGTATACGTTATGTAAGGCATAATGTTGACATATTCTTATTATTTTCATTTAAACTATAAGGCAAAATGAAAACCACAATATCTGCCTGAGTAGGATTTAGGATGTATTCATAATGCAAAATGAGAAGTTATGGCTGTTCTCCTGCCCATATTTCTCTCCTGAGTCTTAGTCCTAGCTCCCACTTATATGGGGAATAATCAAACTCTCAATGCTAGATTGAGTATGTGGTATAAATTTGTGTTCCACTTAAGGAAAAAGTGTCCAGTGAAGCAAATCAAATGATTCAGAAGACAAAAAAACAAAACAAACAAAAAAAACCCCACACAGAATGTATAGATATAACAGCACCTATTCTGGAAGGAATGCGAACCTTTTGATGAGGGCACTTTCTCTAGATCCTTCAATGCTATTATGTAAGGTTGCTGCCTACTATATACATTCAAAGGCCCACTCAGGTTAAACAATTTACATTTTTACTCTTTTGTGCTTTGAATATGAAGCTCTTCATATTTAACCTCCTTTATATGTAATTTTCACAGTGTAAAAAGTAAAATTAAATGTTTAACCTTCACTTGTACTTTCTATATATAAACCAAATCTTGAAATTAATCTATATTTACATACTTTTTTTTCAGTACCTACCTCTATTGTGAAAATCTATAGCAATAAAAGAGTTAGGAACCTTTTCGTGAGTTGTTTTAACATTATAAAATTTTTATTTGCAAAGAGATTTTTATTTCCCATGAAATGGCATACATCTTGATAGCTTAAAGGGATATTAGTGTTGTAGGTGCAATGTTCGATAACTAATGTCTTGGTATGGTATTACATTTAGCTCCTGGAAAGGATTTGGGGAAGTGTAGAAAAAAGTTGAATAAATTGAGAGCTACCTGAAAGGGTTCTAGTGCATCCTCAATTGGGATGTAAAATAATTCAGATCACAAGGGAACACTGAACTACAAGTTTGTTGAAAGGGACACTGAACTACAATTTGTTGAAAGGAAGGTTGTAAAATATTCCACTCTGATGCTAAAGAAAATCAGGTCCAGAATTCTCTTTTTATTTCTTGTAAATCGATGGAATGATCTATGTGACTCATTAAATATTTCACATACGACTACGATTGTTCAGAGGTATGGGTACATGGAATAGAATGACGGATCCCAGAGTGGGGACTGGAAGAGATTAACCAAAGAACATATATGCATATATGCATAGTCAGTGGACACAAACAATGATGTGGTAAAGGCCTGGGATGGGGCGAGGGCTGGGTGGATGGGGGCAAAATGGGGAACATCTGTAATAGTGTCAAAAATAAACAATAAACAATAAATAAATAATAAATAAATAAAAAGACTATGATTGTTTCTTCTACCTACATGTATCTCCTTTGTACTTGAATCTAAATAGTAGAAGCAGCAGGAGTCTAAGGAAAATTATAGTCAAAGATGTACTTTGAGAAAAATCAATGGACTACTTTGATTCATCAGGTCAACAAAACAGCCTGTGCACACTGAAAGGGTCTCAATAACTGAGGAGAGCCTGGCGGTCAGGGGAGCATGACTGCCAAAACATGTTGTAACTGTTGTTAATTTGGGGTTTCTTGAAAGTGAAGAGAAGTGAGATTTGGGCCACAGTTTTGACCCTCATTCAGGAATTATGATATTGTATTTCAGCCAGTAACTGAACTCACCAGTTATTTGACATTTTATAATCTATTATATTGCTCTTTAGTTTGTACTCAGACTGTGAAGCTCTTCATATTTAATTGTTTTTCTTCATTTTAATAGCTGTATTTCTTTATATCCATTTAATTCAATGGAAATCTTGTCAGTGGGAGACAGCAATTAAATCATTGCTAGTTAATCTTCATTCAATTCCAACATACTGATAGTTCAACCTAGATCTGATAAACTTCCATTGTCATAATTAAATATCCAAACAATCATATGAATTGTATCAAATTCAAATTTATTATAGTTACATGCTTAACTCCTTACCATCTTCTTAATTTCTCTTTTCATAACTGACAACTATTTCGTTTTTAAATTACTAGACATGATCTGAAAATTAATTTAATTTCTTTTTTAGAGGAAGAAGACAGCTCAATTTTTGAGATCCAATGTTACTTTTAGGAGCAAGAGCAAAATCAAATTAAACTCGGTTTTACGTTATACATATCAAAGAAAATAATTTCTAAATATTTCAGTATAAAACCTGAATGTTCCATTTATGTTGATCCCATTCATTACTATTAATAATGAGATGATAAAATGTTATGTGATGTTTATCCAAAAGAGTGATGATAAGACACAGACCTTTCAAAGATCCCTTTACTTGCTGCAGGGCTAACAGTCAATTTGGTAAATGGGATGAACACCAATCACTGATTTTTCTCATCTCATACTATTTATTTACTTACTAGAGACCCAGTGCAGGAATTAGTGCATGGGTGGGGTCCTTCAGCCTGACCAGTGATCAGGACCAATTGGAGCTGTCTTGCCCAGTCCCTATCGGGGTCAGGACAATCAAGGCAGGGCAATCAGGGCCTGCTGGCTGGGGGGGAAGGACAAGGGGAGGGACCATGGGAGGTTGGCTGTGGGAGCACACTGACCACCAGAGACAGTTCCCGTATTGAGTGTCTGCCCCCTGGTGGTCAGTGTGCGTCATAGTGACTGGTCAACCGGTCATTCCAATCATTCCAGTCGTTCGGTCATAATGGTTGCTTAGGCTTTCATATATATAAAATGTAAATGTTTTATTCAACATATATTTATTGAGAGCTGCTGTGCAGAGCACACCAGGCTCATGTGCCCTGACTTCTAGGCAGTGTTGCTACACTCTGCACCCTGTGCATAGCTGCTTGGGGTCAGAGACAACCTTCTTTGTCTTCATGTTTTGCATTTTTATAGTAAGTAATCACCCAAAATGTATACAAGTAACTTATAAATACATTATTGTAAACAATTAAAACAATACAGATAAAGTGACAATGCCCCTTTACCTATCTAGCTCATTCTAGTCACAGTAATTGCTTGGGTGTGATCCTTTCAGAATTGATTTTCACTGTGTATATGTATATAATCTGTGCATCCTGAAATATGTATCTATGCAGTTTGGGTATTTTAAATTTGATACAGCTGGGAACATAATGAATGTGTTATATAGCTTCTTTTCCCACTTAATGAGTCTTCTGGATCTTCCCATATCTGTATGTAGAAATCTAACAACTTCTTAGTTGCTTTAGAATATTCCATGTGTGAATACATCATGATTTAGTTTCTCTGATGAGCATTTAGGTTAGTTCCTAAAGTTTTCCTATTTCAAAAATGTTGGATAGTCAACATTTTTCTGGAATAAGTACTTAGAAGTAAACTCTCTAGGTGGGAGGATAGTTCATTTCTAAACTCCACACACATTGCCCAGCACCCCATTCAAGCTCCCACCTACATGTCTCTGAGATTGTGCTCATTCAACTCTGACGAGTGAACTCATTTGTTCTGTCTGTTAGGCTAAGGGAGAAGAAATCTTGAGGGCAGGGTATAGCCTCTCTCTTGGGTGTTTGGTAGGCATTCCAAGCATCCAGTGGGAGCAAGAACTGGATATGTAATCTCTTTTGAACCACAGACCCAGATGAAAGGAACCAAAGCTTATTGTTCTTCCCCTGGCTTTGAGTACCATACACTTTGGTACTGCATTTATTTCTTTTCTTTTTTATTTTTTCATTTCATCCCCTTTAAAACCCAGAATCTGCTTGAGTACAGAGCAAGGCATTTTCTACTATGAAATCGGGAATAATCAAATTAGAAAGAACACACCAGAGGATAATGGATGATTGTTTTTAGATTCTCTTTGTTGAAGTCATCTTTTAACACTCCTTAAAATAATGAGTAAGTTATCTCTAAAATTAGCCTAAACCAGGAGCTAATTGCTAGTAGACTGTTTAATCAAAAATATGAGCTAAACATTTACTCTTTATCATTTGGATTTTTGCTGGGGGAAAATAAGGCCCAAAATATTCATAAATATCGGAATCTCACAATGTGGTAGAGACCTGCTATGCCTTCACCAAATTATTGCATGTTACTTCTGGAAAAACAAAGAAACCATGTATCCCATATTTACATTTAGGTAGAGCTGCAGGACAAATTCTAACATGAAATATGGTCTCAAGTTATCTCCATTTCACCTTTCATCTCCCTTCAGATGTCTGAAGGCAAAAAATCTAGTGAAGGTCACTGAGGTCCTTGGATGATGAACCCCTTAAAGCCTAATCGCTGAATCAGTTTGTAAATACAGATAGTTCAGTGCATGATTCTTCATGACTATTACCAGAATCACAGATGTGTTCTTTCCAATGTCATTCCTTATAAGCAGTATACAGTTAAAAGTTTTAAGTGATAAAAAACAAAGTCAATATCTATACACACTTACATAAACCAAAGAACTAATATTATATGTTTATGCAGACTTTGAAAATTCTTGAGCAATTGAAATCTTAAATATCTAATTATTGTACTTCAATCACAAATGAAGAGATACATAATATTCTTCTTGTAATTTGCATATGACTTAATGTTAGAAGTTATTTCAGGGGTAGACCATTCAGAATTCACAACCTGTAACTTCCCCAACTTGCTTAATACTCTACTAAGTGCCTGATTTTCATTCTTATTTGAGTTTCATACCCAGGCCACAGAACTATAATTAGGGAGGGACAACTGGTACATTGCCCAAATTCACCCAAATTTAGACAGTGAAAACATGAAAACAATAATTTCAAAGAGTTAGCACCTACTTAGCAAGAGTGATTAGCTAAAATAGAAGTTACCAGATGGCACACATGGTTAATAACATGCATCTGTGAGGCACATCATAAATAACATAGTTGATTTGAGGGCACATTTAATGCTGTTTACACCAAATATTAAAATAGATTTTTACACCTCCATTTGGATATGGTCTCTTTTGGTTGTATTGCACACTATTTCTAAAGCCTAGCCATAGGATAATATATGTTCATGTTCTTAGAGGTGGGAGGAACAAAATATTCTAAGATATGTGGAAAGAGAGAAACTATCTTTTTACAGCCCACATTGCCTTGCCTTGTTCCTTTCCTCATACTAATAAATAATGACAAATAATTTCCAATAAATAATTTTTTTAAACTAAGAAGAGGTACAGCTGAATAGAAAGATGAAAGGTAGACATACTGATACTGACATGCTTCGGTGATATTGAAAGTTCAACTCCAGAACACTGCTATATAATGAGCACTGCAATAAAATGAGTCATAATTATTTTGCTGGTCTTCCCTTCAATTTGTAAAAAACACATCTGTGAAATGCAATAAACAAAGCACAATAAAATGAATAATGTCTATATAGATAAATGATCCAGCACATACTATTGAAGCATCCAGGTGAGACATTCTGAATTGTAAAACATGTAATTGTGAGAATACTATGGGTAGTAAATTCTTGAGATTTAAAGCTAGACTATGTAGGTTCAAATCTCATTTCCATTTCTTACCACCTGTGTGACTTAGATAAGCAAGTTAACTTCCCTGTGGCTAAATTATCCATCTTACCCACCTAGAAAGGGGATGGTGGCAATTATATTACCTACCCTGAGGGTAGTTGGGAAATACAAATATTCTATTATCAAAGCAGTCAGAGAATATATTTTTGAACATAATAAGCATCCTATAGGTTTAACTAATTTTTGTGATTGTTTTATTTTTCCTATTTCTATTTCAATGGAATAGTTGACTTGTGTGGATTTTGTAATATTTTCTTACACAGTATAAGAAGTTAATGCTAACTTTCAAAAGCATTTTAAAATGCCACTAGAGGCCCGGTGCATGAAATCTGTGCATGGGGGAGGGGTCCCTCAGCCTTGCCTGCACCCTCTCATAATCAGAACCTGTCAGGGGATGTCCGACAGGCCTAAATTGGCAGTAAGACACCCTTCTCACAATCCAGGACCTCTGGCTCCTAACCACTTTCCCTGCCTGCCTGATTGCCTCTAACCACTTGCCTACCTGCATGATCATCCCTAACCGCCTCTGCCTCAGCCCCCACCACAGTGGCTTCATCCAGAAGGATGTCCGGAATGATGTCCTGAAGGTTGTTCAGCTGTCTGGTCTAATTAGCATATTATGCTTTTATTATCCTATATAATAAAAGCCTAGGTGGTGTCATGTGATGCTCTTACACAACATCACCACAAGATGGCCACCACAAGATGGCTGGCAGGGGAGGACAGTTGGGGGTGATTGGGCCAGCAGGAGAGGGCAGTTGGGGGCAACCAGGCCTGCAGGGGAGGGAAGTTGGAGGTGACCAGGCTGGCAGGGGAGGGCAGTTGGGGGCAATTGTGCTGGCAAGGGAGCAATTAGGCATCAATCAGGCTGGCAGGGGAGTGGTTAGCGGGCAATTATGCTGACAGGCAGAAGCAGTTCGGGGCAATCAGTCAGGCAGGCAGGCGAGCAGTTAAAAGCCAACAGTCCTGGATTGTGAAAGGGATGTCCAACTACCAGCAGTTGGACATCCCCCAAAGGGTCCCAGATCGGAGAGGGTGCAGGCCAGGCTGAGGGACATCCCCCCTACTCACGAATTTCATGCACCAGGCCTCTAGTTATAGATATAATGCATTAGCATGTAATTATCTAGTGCAGATTTGCAGGAAAATATAATTTGAGCCATTATTCAAGTGAAACAAACTTGAAGACTATGAAATCTATAAGCACATCCATAATAGAGATATTTATCTATTTTTTAACCTGCCAGGGATCTAAGCTATATCCCCTGCCACTAGAGCCCATTTGATATTTTTTCCTGCCATGAAATCCAGTAGAAGTGATGAAAGGTGAAGGATAGTTAGGTGAATTGCCAGAGGCCTCTTTCAGGTTTCCAGAACATTCTGAACTTGTGATAAATCCAAAAATATCAATACTGCCTGTTTTCAACTAGAGAATATTACCACTATCATAACAAACCTGAAATTGAATGTGCATGTGGTGGGTAACTTTTTAAAAGTTTGGAAGGCTTGGACATTTAGCCTCAGTTAAATAAAAAAATAAATAAAAATCAATAAAAGCATATTTTAAAAAATAGAAATATTTTAGGGTAATATTTATCTTATATTGGAAAATTATTTTCTGGAAATCACTTTTGATAACCTATTTCTACATTCCTATAAATACTTAAAGTCCCATGTGGACACAAGATGTTCACCACAAGATGGTCTGTAGGGGAGGACAGTTGAGGGGGACCAGGCCTATAGGGGAGGGCAGTTGGGCGCAACCAGGCCTGCAGGGGAGGGCAGTCGGGGGGAACCAGGCCAGCAGGGTAGGGCAGTTGGAGGTGACCAGGTCTGCAGGGGAGGACAGTTAAGAGTGACCAGGATGGCAAGAGAGGGCAGTTAGGGGCAATCAGGCCAGCAAGGGAGCAGTTAGGCATCAATCAGGCTGGTCGCAGAGTGGTTAGGGGGTGATCAAGCTAGCAGGCAGAAGTGGTTAGGGGCAATCAGGCAGGCAGGCAGGTAAGCGGTTGGGATCCAGCAGTCCTGGATTCTGAGAGGGTTCCCAGATTGGAGAGGGTGCAGGATGGGCTGAGAAACACACACCCCTTAACCCCCGTGCACGAATTTCGTGCATTGGGCCTCTAGTAGAATAATATTAAAATTCCTTAACATACCATGAAAGAGCTTCCTATGTCTGACCCATTTTACCATTTTAATTACACCTCCTAGCATTCGCATAGCCTGCTCTATAATCCAGTCATATTATGCTTTCAATTAATTTCTTTGTGTTCTTTTGTTCAAGGTGTGCTACCATACGTAGTCCATTCTGCCTGGATTTTCTCTCATCCTCTTTTCTTTCTGATAAACCCATTTTTCAATACCCAGGCCAAACATTATTTTCCATGTAGATTCATAAATTACTGAGGAAGAGATAATTATTCCTTTTTGGGTGCAGATGGTAATTTATTCAATGTTTGAGATAATAATTACCATGCTGCATTTTATTTATTCATCTATCTTTGTCACTCATGAATTTGAGTCACTCATGAATTTGAAAGATCAGTTAAAAAATAGCCTTTCATAACCTTTACTTATAGAGTGTTAAGCATATAGTACATACTTGCTGAATAGATGAATTAGAATTTTCATTTAGGTTTTGTGAATTATATCAGTAATAAGCCATAGTCGTTTTGTTTAAGATGCACTATATGAGATGAGGCATTATACTTGTGCTTATCACACCATGAAGAAAGTGATACTTCTTTACTATTTCAGGGTCATTTTCACCTTCTCTCTGTTAATAAACCTATCTTTATTTTAAAGTAAAAGTCATCAACTTAGGCTTAAAGAGCATAACTACTAAAATAAAGAAGGAAATAATAAATGAAGTAGAGCAACATTAAATATTTAATTTTGTTGATTAAAACCTTAATTGTGGAGAATTACTTCAATTAAAATAATTCAAAACTTGAAGTTGTACTTTAAAAAGTAGTTATTCTGTTACATAAAATGGATGGAATTAAATTTTAAGGAGATTAATGTATTAACATACATGTCATAAAGTGTTATTACATAATAACTTTTTATTAAGATAAAAACTTTTTAAAAAGTAAAACAGTATTACATATAAAATTATAATTTACTATGACAAGGAGAGAAGGATGAGAGGAAGCATTCCAGAATGCTGTACAATTTTTTAAAAATATATTTTATTGATTTTTTACAGAGAGGAAGGGAGAGGGATAGAGAGTTAGAAACATTGATGAGAGAGAAACATTGATCAGCTGCCTCCTGCACACCTCCCACTGGTACATGCTCTTGACTGGAATCAAACCTGGGACCCTTGAGTCCACAGGCCAAAGCTCTATCCACGGAGCCAAACTGGCTAGGCAAGAATGCTGTACAATTTGAGAAAGGTTCAACAGTCATCTGGAGTACATGAGCCAAAGCCAACCATCAAAGAATTAGGTCCCCTAGCAAAGGACATGCCTTACTTTCCCCACATGCCCTTAGTCATGTGCATGTGCTGAGAACAGCCTATGCTCTCCATATTTGAGTACTGTGTGGTGCATTCTCATGATCACTGCCACATCTTCCTAAATTCTGTTTCTTTTAGATACAACATCATGTGTTAGTAAAATAGGAAAACTGGAATTTAAATGTTCTGAATCCTACACTCCTAAGTTTTTCACTTTGATGAGATGTTTCTTTATAAAAGGTTAAGACTGGAACTTTTCTAACGCTTCCATGGATTGTAAAATATGTAACTTCTCTGTGCAGTTGACAGAGCAAAAACTGTGTTTTCTAGTAGATGCTCTAGGGTGGCAGTACATCATCCCCTTCTCTTCCTCTACTGTAGATACTATAGATATTAATACTCACATTTCGCATGGTTTCCCTTGCAAGTAGGGGAGCTACTTCATATAGTTCTGGGGGGAAAATATAAACAAATATCTTTTGAGCAGGAGAGTTAGGACTGGCTAGCTAGTGTGATACATAAACACATACTAGGACATTAAAGGATACTAGAGTTAATCCCATATAATAAAAGGGTAATATGCAAATTTACCCTAATGGTGGAACAGCCAGGAACGACCAGTTGCTATGATGCACACTGACCACCAGGGGGCAGACACTTAATGCAGGAGCTGCCCCTGGTGGTCAGTGTGCTCCCACAGGGGGGCTCCACTCAGCCACAAGCTAGGCTGACAGCTGGCTGTGAGTGAAACAGCAGGAGCCTCTCTCACCTCCTTGGCAGCGCTAAGGACGTCCGACTGCCAGCTTAGGCCTGCTCCCCTAAGCCATCAGTTGGGACATCCCCCAAGGGCTCCCGGGCTGCCAAAGGAATGTCTGACTAGCTTAGGCCCATTCCCCCATGGGTCCTGGGCTGCAAGAGGGTGCAGGATGGGCTGAAGGACCCCTCGAGTGCACGAATTTTCATGCACTGGGATTCTAGTGTAATAACATTTGTACTTTTAGAAGGCCTCCTGGAGAATCAGTGTCTTAGATCTGAAACAATTTTTAAAATAAGGAGGCATCGTTTTAAAAATTCCTCACTTTCAAAAGAGAATTTTGGGATTTGGAAACAGAAGCTGGAGGGGAGAGGGCCTGTGGATATGGAGTCAGGTCTAGGCAGTGTAGTTTCTAAAGAATGGTCTTGAAATAACTTTTAGTAAAGCCACAGAATTTCAAACCATGCCCACCTATTGGAAGATATTTTGGACCTGAGATCTGCATTTTCCAGGTTCTGGATGGGTGGCCTGATTAATTTTGGAGGGAGCTAAATGTGTTTACACTCAAGCCAGTTCAAAATGAAGTTTAATCCCTTTGTGACTCCTGACCGGAGCAAGAACTGTAAAAGGCATTTCAATGCACCTTCCCACATTCGAAGGAAGATTATGTCGTCTCCTCTTTTCAAAGAGCTGAGACAGAAGTACAATGTTTGGTCCATGCCCATCCTAAAGGATAATGAAATTCAGGTTGTTTGAGGACATTTACAAGGGGCAGCAAATTGTCAAAGTAGTCCAGGTTTATAGGAAAACATATGTCATCTACATTGAATGAGTGCAACGGGAGAAAGCTAATGGTACAACTGTTCATGTGGGCATTCACCCCAGCAAGGTGGTTATCACTAGACTAAAGCTGGACAAAGACCACAAAAAGATCCTTGAACGTAAAGCCAAATCTCGCCCAGTAGGAAAGGAAAAGGGAAAATACAAGAAGGAAACAATTGAGAAGATGCAGGAATAAAGTAATATTATATAAAACTTTCATTAAAAACTTAAAATGAAAGAAAAAATCTCTCACTTTACATGAGGACGGCAGTTATAGACTCTGCATTTACTTATACCACAACCAATAAATAGCAGATTTTTGAGAATCTATGTTTAAAATAGTTTAGTCACATGAGTTTTGTTTGGGTTGAGTACAATGAGTCAGAAATATAGTTTTGAGGGGATTGAAAATGAAAGCAAAATTTTTCCAGAAGTTGTAGGTGTTATGTTGGAAGTGTTTTGTTTCTGATGAAAAAGACTTCTTTATTTTTGACTCCAATTTAGGATATTTTTATTTAAATTTTTTAAGACTAACAAAGGACCAATTTACACCATCTGCTTCAGTTTCACTTTGATGCAGATTTTCTCTACATTTTTTTTCCTTCTTTAAATAGATATTATGTTTGGCACCTTGTGCTTAAATACATGTCTTCGAGTAAAAACTGCAGTTTGTCTGACTTCTTGTCAAACCAATATTTAATCACAAATATCTGTTTTGTTGCTTTCTCACATCAAATCATACAGCACTTTTCCCATGTGAAGAGTTGGCTAGTTGTTGGTAGTGTGAGGTACCAGCTGGAGTTTTTACAATTTTTAGGATGCCAGCTGCTTGCATGATGGACAAATCGTTCCCTGCCTTCAGGTTTACTTTTTTTTTTTTTTTAATGGAAGTGCATTCCTTTTGCTCTAATTATGAGAGGACAGGTTATTGCCTCCTATACGCTACCTGTATACATTTTCATTGTTCGGTTAATAATAACAATAGCATTTCTTTTATAACTATTATCCTGGTGAACCATTCTTGAGACAAAGGCCAGCCAAATACTATCATGCATATTTTTGTAAGATAACTTTTAAACATCTTCATTCATTGGAAGTTCTGTCAGGATGGCACATATAAATAAGACAAATGTAGACTAGTTGCTGGAAGGGTAGACCAGGAT
Source organism: Corynorhinus townsendii (assembly GCA_026230045.1). Taxonomy (NCBI): domain Eukaryota; kingdom Metazoa; phylum Chordata; class Mammalia; order Chiroptera; family Vespertilionidae; genus Corynorhinus; species Corynorhinus townsendii. The sequence continues at coordinate 92,019,322 of JAPDVU010000002.1, forward strand.
ATTTTACTCATAAAAGTATATTTTATATGGAGTTGCTGCTGCAGGACTCTCACATCTTGCCTGCCTCCTACTGCTGCTTTAGTAAAATGAGTCTTGGACCTGCCTATCCTAACTCAGCTTTGGGAATATTTTACAATGAATTAGATGATCATAAAATCATTTTCTTTAAGTTATGTAACTATGAGCGACCTGGTACACAACATTCAAGCACTGGGGTAGGGGGTGTCCCTTAGCCTAGCCTGTGCCTTCTCTCAGTCTTGGTTCCCTGTGATTAATCACTTCAAAGAGGGAGGCCCTGCCCACCTGCCGCAGCCTGCTGGTCAGTGGCCTGGGCCTTCCTCTTTGGGGCAATTGTGGATCCCCCCCCTACTGATCTATCACCCTGCTGGCCGGTGGCCTGGGCCTCATTCTGCAGAGCGATCATGGGGCAATGGCTGGCCTCCCGACCAATCGCCTTGCACCTGCCTTGGCTGGCCTGGCGCCAGTGGGCGTCATACTGTGGTTGTCCGAGTGGTCGTCTGGATGGTTGTTCTGCTGTTCAGCCGTTTGGTAGATTTGCATATTACATTTTATTATTATAGATATTTCTGAAATAAAAATTGAAATGTGAGTTGTGAGCAAGAAAAATCTGAGTATACTGAAAAGGTACTAATTTTTCTTAGCTATTTATTTGACTCATTTAGATAAGAATACTTCTGTTTGTCATTCTCTTTACAGAACATTTTTCAGCCTATGTGACAATTGAGACACAAAGTAATTTCAGAACTGATTACATAGAAAATTCTTAGTCTTGAAAGCGACCATATAAACAAATAGCCATTATCTTAAAGAGGCTTAAAATTGTATCTATTAACAATAAAGCTTCTATTCACATTCAAGTTAAATCAGAAAAAATAAATGAAACTAAGTCATTATATACACAATCTGAGAGTTTGGAAATAAAGATATTTCTGAATAGCAAAGCGGTGTTTCTAAATTCTTGTATGATAAAAATAAGAAGGATGTAATAGTAAGGTAATGTCCACTTATTAAAAATGTGACTATCAAATACCCCTTTCCCTAATACAAATACTACCTAAGTGAGCTTAAAAAAAAAGGTGACCAGTTTCCCCAAGTGCATTTTACCAAATAATTTACCAAGGAAAAGAGTATCTATTCTAATAAAAGGGTAATATGCTAATTAGACTGGGAGACCTTCCAGATGCCCTTCTGGACAAAGCCATGGTGGCGGGGCCAAGGCAGAGGCAGTTAGGGGTGATCAGGCCAGGAGGGGGGGAAGTTGGGGGTGATCAGGCAGAGTGGTTAGGGGCAATCAGGCAGGCAGGCAGGTGAGTGGTTAGGAGCCAGCAGTCCTAGATTGCGAGAGGGATCTCCAACTGCCGGTTTAGGCCCGATCCCTGTGAGATCGGGCCTAAACCGGCAGTCAGACATCCCCCGAGGGGTCCCAGATTGGAGAGGGTGCAGGCCAGGCTGAGGGACACCCCCCACCCCATGCACAAATTTCATGCACCAGGCCACTAGTTCACATAATAATTCATTAATTCACTCATTAAAAAACACTTCTATGTAATCTGCTATGCATATCACCTATGTACATAATGCAAAATCAGTTTTATTTTAAGGTTTTAACTGTTTCTTCATTTCATTAACCTGAAAAGTGAGTACTACTTGAAGTTGTATTTTTTAAAAAATAGGTGTTTATTGATTTCAGAGAGGAGAAGGGAAAGGGAAAGATAGAGATAGAAACATCAATGAAGAGAGAATCATCCATCAGCTGCCTCCTGCATACCACCTACAGGGGCTGAAGCCTGAACCACAATCTTAAAGTTAATGAGTGGACACTCAACCACCGAGTCACACTGGCCAGGCTGAGGTGGTATCTTGAGGGTGATATTGTAGATGTCAGTTTATCTTATGGATACCTCAGATAAGGAAGAGTTGATAGTCTGCTTTATATGTCATATTTTAGAGAATCAGATTAATATGATATCTTGAAAGTTTCTAAGTATTGTAAGAATTGAGTTAAACAGAAATTAAAAGGAAAGTTATAACAATGCTATTGTATTCTCCCTTCAGAAATTGTAAAATGTGGACCATATGTTTGAAGTTATACTGGATCTAGATGTGTGACAAAACGATTGTTTACGTTTACTGTGCTATGAAGAAAAAAATGTTCTGTAAGTGATCCATAGACAGAATACAAGAATTTTGATGGTAGAATATATTATTTCTTATGTATAAATACATATATGTGTGTGGTTGTATAATATAATCATACTTGCCGTTCAGATTATTTGGAGTTTAATAAGCAGTTTATAGATTTTTTTTCTTGAACTGAGTAAGGGAGTGTGTTATTTAAGTACACATGTCAAAATACCTCTCTATCATTTTGTTTTGTTTCATTTTAACCCGCCCCTGAGAGTATGTTCATTGACTTTCAGAGAGAGAGGAAAGCAGAGAGATAGAAACACCATGTGAGAGAGAAACATTGATCAATTGCCTCTCTTAGTGGCTCATTTGGGAACCAACCCTGAAACCTAGGTATATGCCCTGATGGGAGTCAAACCCCCAGTCTTTTGGTGACGCTCTTCTAACCAAGGAACCCCCCGATCAGGACTCTATCTCTCTGTATTGACATAGATTCAGATCCTACGCACATTCACTATTTTATCTTCATTTTCTGACACATAATGTATGAATCATATCAGTATTGCATTAAAAAGTAAGGCTTTAAGTCTGGGTGGAGTGGCTCAGTTGATTGCACATAGTCCTTTGCACCAAAAGGTCGGTCAGGTCATATACCTGGGTTGCTGGTTTGATCCCTGGTCGGTTCATGTACAGAAAGCAACTGATCAATGTTTCTCTCCAACATCAGTGCTTCTCTCTCTCTCCTTGAGTAAAAATAAAAAATAAAATAAAATAAAATAAAATTATAAATTAAGGCTTTAAGAAATATCAAATTATTTAAGCAAGTTAATATTTACGTTTCTGTTGTCAACTATTATAACTATTTTTGTAATTCTGGATGTTTATACTTATAGTGACAAGTCACAGAATGTATTTTTATTCTTGAGAAAAGAAGGGCATTTGCTATCTATGCTAATAATAGGGGATATGCAAATTGGCCAGGTTGCCATAATGCAACAACCAAACAGCAGGGACCTGAGGCTGCATGGCACCTGGACGGGGTGGGGGACCTCAGGTCATGTCGCCTGCCCAGCAGGGCTTGATGGGGACCTCAGGCCACACCCGCCACATGGCAGGGCTTGACAGGGAACCTCAGGCTGCACCCCCCACCCCAGCACCAGGCCAAGAGACCTCAGGCCATGCCCCCTGCCCTGGTGCCTGGCTGGGGGAGCTGAGGCTGTGCCTCCTGCCAGGAGGGGCTTGATGAAGGTGGGGGTAGCCGGGTTTGGATCTCGCCCAATGAGGGTGGGGTTGACTGGGTCTGGGTCTCCTGCGTTTTCCAAGTGTGTGTGGATGGTGGGTGGGGACTTGACTCTGGGTCCTGCAGCATGCCCCAGACTCTGACAGGAGGGAGATTTTCATATACATTTTACTAATTTTCTTTCATCTCTGACACTTCTATTACAGGGAAAAGGCAAATAGTAATATTAAATTATTTACTCTCACTCATTCTCTTTTAATGTGCCCAAATTTTGTGCACTGGGTAACTAGTCTACACTAATAAAAGAGAAACATGCAAATTAACCATCATTCTGCTATGCCAAGCCACACCCACCAGCCAATCAGAGCGAGTATGCAAATTAACCCATCAAAGATGGCGGGTAAATTTGCATATGCAAGTGGAGCGGGCAGCACCACCATGGCCTGCCCCTGGGGGTCCAGGGCCATCAGGGGCTGGGGGAGGCCTGGCGGGCAGGCCAGATGCCACTGGCAAGGTACCAGTCCATTCAGGCCCTGGGAGGCAGGGTGGGCAGCACCAGATGCCACCCGAAGGGTCTGGGTCCATCACAGGCCCTGGGAGGGGAGGCGGCCCATCTAGCCACTCCGGTGGGGCCCTAGCAACATCGCAGGCATGGGGTTGCTGAGACCCAGACAGGTCCTCTGGCCACAGATTCACAGCTTCGCGGAGACCAACTCTACCAGGCTGTCCGGTGGCCAAGTTGGCTGGGCAACAGGGTGCCCTTCAAGATGTGACACAGGAGGAAATCCAGAGAATGTGATGTGGGGGTTCAAGACTCACTTCCTTTGGGCTTTGTCCTTCTTAGTCTTGGTTCTTTTCTTTCAGGTCTGGAGTCCAAGCACTGCAGGAGAGAGGGATGAAAGCCAAATGTGGAAGAAGAGGTGCGAGGCCAGACTGCGGGGCTGCCTGAGGGGCAGCTCCAGGGCTAGTGCTACAACTTCGGCAAAGTGGCCGGCCAGGAGGCGGGCGTTCCAAGGGGCTCCGAAGAGCGCCTCACCATCTCTCTATGAGGACACGCCACACAGGCGCTGCCTTCGCCAGCAGGCTCTGGGCCACATCTGCAAATGCTACTGCAACCTCTAACATTCTGGGCAAAGAACTGACCCTGTGCCCCTCTGGGTACCAGGCTTGCTAGGAGTGTGCTGTCACCAATGCCACAGATCAAAGGCAAAAACCTGGCGAGGCGGGGTGCACCAGAGGGGCTGGGCTGGGGCAGGGGACCGGCGGGCAGGGATCTATCTCTACTGCAGAGAGAGAGATTCTGCAGTGGCCCTAAGACGCGGGTGGGCCTGGCCCGGGATCAAGGGGGACGGAAGGACACCCGGGCGGAGGGGCAAGGACCCGCAGCCCTGAGGCGGGGGTTGAGGGGTGGCGCCACCTCAGTGGAGGGTGCTGCACTGCAGGGTACTGGACTGACTGACATGATTCAGAGAAGCTCCCAGCGCTAACCAGCCTCGCCCAGGCGGCCTTCACACTTCAGAGGCGGGGACTCCTGCTCCCACCTTGACCCAAAAGCAAGCCCACGCCGCCCTGCCCCACAGCAGAGCATGCCTAGGCGGTGAGTGTGAAGCCTTCCACCTGCTCCGGAGAAGGGGGGCCGTAAAGAATGGGGCAGGGGACCGGGGAGAGGAAAGAATGTGGAGCGTCCGCAATGAAGAGGTGCTTGAGAAAGAGGCTCGGGAGCCTGACGGGAAGGTTTGTTCTGTTTGCCCGGCGGCTGCCCCTTAGGAAGGGCGGAGAGCATGGCTCTGAGGGTTCCCTGTGCGCTGAGTCAGGTTCCACAGCCAACTGGAATCAGCCTCAGTTTCCTGGTCAAGCGGGTTAAGCGTGTCCCAATGCCTTCACTGTGCTTTGATGGCCAATTGAGATACTATATAAGGAAAGTGAGGGAAGAAGTGAGAAAGAAAAGGAAAGGCGAACAACACAAAAGAAAGACTGGAAGGAACCTGTAAACCCATTGTCACTTAAATAGGGAATATAGTCAATAGTGCTGTAATGATGGTATGATGCCAGGTGGGTACTGGAAATATTGGGGAACACTTTGTAAAGTATATGATTCTCTAACAGTTATACAATCATATACTTTACAGTGTTCCCCGATATTAGACAATAGACTCTAACCACTATTCTGTAACTAATATAAAACCTGAAACCAATACAAAATAGTATTGAATGTGAAGAAATGAAAATTGGAGTGAAATTTTTATAAATTTCAACGTTTAAATAAAGGCTGTAAAGGAAGGAAAGGGGAGAATAAAAATAGTGTTTTTCATTTTACCACTTTATTGTTTTTTCAGTACATGAAAAAGACAGTTGTCTTTATATGGTGCTTTTATACTTTTTAAAGTCATTATCTCATTTTAATTTCAGGGCAACTTAAAGACACGATAATTATTCCCTCCACTATTCAAAGAAAGGAAATCTTGGTGTCTGGTCCCAATGATTCAATCATCAAGCCCTTATTGTAAAGCAGGGTTAGTAAAATTTTATACTATAAAAATGCTATTCAGAGAAGCTCCCAGTGCTAACTCCCCCCAGCCAGCCCTGCCCCAATTGGCCCCCATCTGGGTGGGTTGGCCAGACCCCATCTATGCACAAATTCGTGCACTAGGCCTCTAGTTGATTTATCAATGAAAAAAACAAATACTGAGAGAACAAGTAAATGGGTATACTGCGGGATTGCTGCTGACTCAACATTTTTATCACTGTTTACCTATATTCTATTCTTTCAAAAAACAATGCATACAAAAAAAAAACATACCAAAATCTTTATATCATTCAAAATTTGGTTTAAAATTTATATATGTTTGATTAAATATATATTCAAATTTTCTATTGGGTAAAACAGCAGAATCCACACCAATTTAGGAAGGAACTTTCTATTTGTTCATCTTTTTGAAATTGATTATATCTTGATCAATTGGTCTAGTTAAATAAGCTGTTCTGATATTTAGCAGTTTTTTGGTTTTTTTTTTTTGAGAAACATGTAATTTAATTTCAAAGAAATGTTACTTATATAATTTACATATATATGTTTGTCTTTGTTTTTTGGTGTGTTGTATTTCCTTCTTAAAGTGAATGTTGGCCTCTTTATTTTCCCAAATGTTCTATTTAAAAGCTGGCCATATTACATTTGTTGGATATTCTATGTTCTACAAGGTTTAGTTCTTCCTTGGCTATCTTTGCACCTCCAGCCATGTATGCCAGGGACTGTGACCCAGTGTTCCCACCTACACCCTGGAGGAGAGAGCAGAGCCATGAAGGAACCCAAATTTGAGCCAGGTGTACCTGCTTCTCACCTGTCTGACCAGCCTGGAGTTCACTGAGGATTAACAAGGGGATGGCCAGCCCAAAGGGTTTGCCTCCTGGACCTTCAACCGCAGCCTCCCCAGCCTTGGTGGTGAGAACATGGCTCCAGGCACCAGGCTGTTTCTGTAGATCCAGTTCATACTCCATGCCCATAGGCCCAGCCATGGTCCCTGATTGTTACCTCTTCCAAGGAGCTTTTGCTGAATTGAGATTCCTGGTCAAGGCTGCATCAGCTTGTTGGGGATTCCTGTTGGCACTGAACTGGCAACAACAGCCATGGGTTGACTCTATGTGTGTGTGGGGGGGGGGGCGGGGGGGGTAGTGGTGTTTGTGTGCATGTTTGTATTATCACACCCTCAAGTCAGTCAACCTTTCTGTACTACCATGCCCTTTTTATGCCTAGATTCTGTCTCAAGGAGTTCTTCACTCTCCTGGTAAATTATTCCTTATTCATTCCTTTAACCAATGTTTTTCAGCACTTATTAGGTGTCAGATATTGTTTTAGGCATTTGGGTATATTAGTAGCCCGATGTTTACTAGACCTTTATTTTAGGACCTTTTACCACTTTTATACATGAGAACCTATGGTTTTCAAGAGTCTGTTCCTGTCTAATTCTTGAATTTTGTTTCATTTTGTTGGAGAATATCCTGAAGTTAGAATTCATGTACCAGAAATAACATTTTTTAATCTATCTTTATTTAAATGTGGCTTTAGTCAGTCCTCCCAAACTGATTTGTATATATCTCTTTCTAGACTCCAAAATTTCCCTCAGAAGCAATAAGACATTTCCTTATTATCTTCTGGTATTGATATTTCTGATGGTTAATCTGATAGCATTCTATAGGGAGCTTACTTTCTCTCACATAGAAGGATTTAGGATCCTTAATTTAGTCTTAGCTATCATTTATTTTATGAGACTAAAGCCTTTATCCTTTCTCTGCTTTTGAAATTGTTGTCTAGTATTTCACAGATAATTACTTCCCTTCCATTCTATTTTCTACTCTCATTCTGATAATGATAATAAAGAGAATAATAATTATGAGAGTAATGATAATAAAATAAAAATAAAATATTTTATCATATTTTAATTCCATGTTTATTTTTGTTCTCTGATATTTATTCTTTTTAAGATAATAATATTTTATATATGTTTATGCTCTTAAATAATTCTGCAAATAATGTTCAGAGATTAAAATATGTTTTTCTCTAGTCTCCTTAATTATGTTTCTCCAGAAACCAGTATTTTTATTTGATTTTGATATTTCTATTTTATGCTACTGATTATGTAAGTAGATAAGCTTAATGACTCTGTTTATACTAAGATAGTTAGTTTGAGTAGTTCCTATGTACTTCCTTTATATCATGCAAGTACTTTTTTTCTTTCTTTCTTTTTTGCCTGAAGTCCTAAAAGGAAATTGACCTATAGGCTTGATTGATATTTCCTGGAGTGTGATGAAAATTTTATCAGGAAAAGAGAAGTTAAATACTAATAGCTAAAATATACATATGGGGAATAAATAGAATAATGCTGTATATATAACAATAGTACACTCATATATACTAGTACTGCATGGGGATAGAGATGCAATAGGGTTTGAGATTGGCACTATGGAAAAGAATAGGTCATGGGGACCTCGAACTTATTTCAGCACAGACTGGAAAGAGAGATATAGAGTCCAATTAGAAAGCCCTATAATCTTCCAGATGAGAATTAAGATGAATTTGAACTAGAGAAGAATTAGTATATATATGAAAAATGACTTAACTGGGAAATTGGTAGTTGTGATAGAAACTAAAAAGAAAAAGGTGTACAAAACATTGTGATCATAAACACACACACACACACACACACACACACACACACACACACACGCACATCCAAACCTGTAGGGACTCTTTATAAGAGTTTGACTCTTTATAAGAGTTTATTTGAGCCAAAGTGAGGACATATTATGGGGAGCAAGATCTCAAATGCTACTGAGAATAACCATTTTGTACTGTCTTTTTATGCATTTGACTTTAAGGATGAATGGTAAGGAAGACTGCATGGAGGTGGGAGAGAAAGAATAGCTGGGTTTGGATTACAGGATAGTTAACAAGATTATATGCTCTCTTGAGGGTTGTTCTGGGTTATCTTAAATGTGTGTTAACCTAGATGCATGGAAACAATGAACAGGGCTTGCTTAAGGCAAAGATGAACCTTTTATCAAAAAGTTATATGCTTGGGACATAAGTACCCACCATGACTTGCCCAATTAGGAATTTATAATCAGATCAACCTGTAAGGTTACTTTCCATAGAACTGCCCCTCCCCCTTTCCATCCATAACATGCAGAAAAGAAAATAAATTGACTAACAGAGAGGAGAGAAAAGTAGGTCAGGAATGACTCTCAGTTGTGTAGCTTGACTGGCTGAGTATATGGTTTTGCCATTGATGACTTTAGACCATTCACAAAAGGAATTTAGGACAAAAGATCACTGATTCAGATTTAAATATGTTACAAATGTGGGGACACTTTGGTCTCCAGGTGAGATGTTACAACAAATAGTGTGTTAAAAATCTGAAGTTTACTAAAATAAAATAACTAAGATTTAAATTGCAGCCTGGGGAGTTAATGCCACATAGGTGGTGATCATAAACATTATATCTGAAAAAAATATATTAGGAAATACAAAAAGAAGTGAAATAATATGAAGAAAAAATCTTAAGGAAAACCCAAACATATATATATATATATATTTACAGAAGGAAGGGAGAGGGATAGAGAGTTAGAAACATCAATGAGAGAGAAACATTGATCAGCTGCCTCCTGCATGCCCCTTACTGGGGATCGAGCCCACAACCAAGGTACATGCCCTTGACCAGAATTGAACCCAGGACCCTTCAGTCCACAGGCCGACAGTCTATCCACTGAGCCAGACCAGTTAGGGCCCATAAAATATTTTTTAAAAGGGTAGTAAAAAAGGCCTCAGAAAACTGAAATATGATTAACAGAAAGTTAAGAGTTATAAATGAGATAATGAGTTTATGGCAACTGAGGGGTAAAATAGTTTCAGATGGATGTTATAGTGAACATTTTGACAGTAGGGCTTTGTACCAGTGGTCTCCTTTGCTGGAATGTGTATCAACTTACTCCACCCAGGCTATCTTCTGATAGGTCTATGCTTAAGTACCATCTCCTTAGAAAAAGTGTCCCCAACTTATCACCCTAAAATATTTCCCCACTAGTATCCCTTTTATAATAACAGTTTTTTTAAAGTAAATTGTTTTATCATAATGATCCTCACATACATATATTTAGACATTTGTTAGTTCATTACTTTTCCCTTTAGATTGGTTAACCGTGGAGAAAGGAGGATTCTTTATTTTATCATCAATATCTATATATATAAAAGCCTAAGTGACCATTATGACCAAATGACTGGAATGCCCAGAATGACTGGTTGACCAGTTGGTATGATGCGCACTGATAACCAGGGGGCAAACACTCAACATAGGAGCTGCACCCTGGTGGTAAGTGCATTCCCATAGCCAACCTCCTATGGCCCTTCTCCCCGGCCGGAACTGTGTGAGACTTGGACTGGTCTGAAGTGAGATATTATGTCTAGTTTGTGAGATATAAAAAACAGAAAAAAAATGACTCAGCATATGCCCAGCTCATTAATATAAAAATCCAAATATAACATTTACAAGCAATTTATATTCAAAATTGCTGAAAAACTGGGTTTGAACAGTCTTAGTGGTTGATAAGTAAGCAAACAGTAAAGCAACATTTGTATTCATTTATTTTGCACACTTTATGTGTATAGTTACTATAGTGAATCCTATCTAATAAAAGAGTAATATGCAGATTGACCATCACTCCAACACACAAGATGGCTGCCCCCATGTGGTCAAAGATGGCTGCCCCCATGTGGACACAAGATAGCCATCATAAGATGGCCAGCAGGGGAGGGGCCAGGCCTGCAAGGGAGGGCAATTGGGGGTGACCAGGTCTGCAGGGAAGGGCAGTTAGGGGCAAACAGGCTGTCAGGGGAACAGTTAGGCATTAATCAGGCTGGCAGGGGAGTGGTTAGGGGGTGATCAGGCTAGCAGGCAGAAGCGGTTAGGGGCAATCAGGAAGGCAGGCAGGTGAGCAGTTGGGAGCCAGCAGTCCTGGATTGTGAGAGGGATGTCTGACTGCCCGTTTAGGCCCAATCATACTGGGATCGGGCCTAAACAGGCAGTTGGACACCCCTCGAGGGGTTCCAGATTGGAGAGGGTGCAAGCTGGGCTGAGGGACACCCTCCCTTGTGCACGAATTCCGTGAACCAGGCCTCTAGTATATAAATAATAATAATAATAATAATAATAATAATAATAATAATAATAAAGACTATGACCTTTGCCTTCAAGAGACTAATAATGCATCTGTAGTGATAGAATAATACATACAAAATAATTAGAGAATATTCATGAGATAAACTGTGAAATTGAATTACATATACAATAGATGGAAATGAAAGTAAAGTTTAGTGTCAGCTAAAGGAATTAAAAGAAGACTACAATGAGGTAGATTGGACTTATTCTGGTCATGGGAAATATGCTTTAGATAAACAGAAGGAAGGTGAGTAAAAATCACAAAATAACAGCTGGAGCCAAGGCTTAAATATGATGAAGGGCAAGCGTCCTGAAGGATGTAAATGGTTCTTCAGGTAACTGAAGTCATCAGACCCCAATCAAAAGTAATTACACTAAATTTCCTGCAAAAATAACCAGAGGCATTGTAGCAGATATTCTAACTGCTTGCAAAGTTAGAAGCAGCAGACCGTCCAGATGGGACTGCAGACACCAGAGATGGGGTGGATTTTTTTAAAAATAAGCATCAAGCTACCCATTAAATTAAAAAGCAGAGCCAAGGACAGTTGACAGATTTTGAAAAGAATGGGTGGAAAGAAACATAAGCCATAATTTTGTTTTTCAGAGTCATGCTTGTACGAATAGAAAATGTCCTCAAATATAAAAGATCGGAGAACAGAGCACAAAACTCAGAAAACTTTATTTCCCAAAATTAATTTTTCATATTTTATAGTTTATTATTATATGATACATCATTTATTATATAAAATATTATCCTCTAATATTAGATTAAATATTTAATTTCTCTAATGAGGTAAAATGAAAAATAAAAATCTTGGGAATAGCCAAATCAGCAATAAATAGTATCCATGAGATAATAGATATATTTTTTTAATATATTTTTATTGATTTTTTATAGAGAGGAAGGGAGAGGGATAGAGAGTTAGAAATATTGATGAGAGAGAAACACCGATCAGCTGCCTCCTGCACACCACCTATTAGGGATGTGCCCACAACCAAGGTACATGCCCTTGACCAGGTTCGAACCTGGGACCCTTCAGTCTGCAGGACAACGCTCTATCCACTGAGCCAAACCGGTTAAGGCAACAGTGCTTTTTAAGGTGATTGAAGAACTTGTAAAATTTATATCTATTCTGCTTATTTTGAAAATTATTATTTTGTAGCACTTTATTACTCATATCTTATACTAGAGGCTCGGTGCATGAAAGTCGTGCATGGGGGAGGTGGGGTGTCCCTCAGCCTCAGCCCCTCTCCAATCTGGGACCCCTCAAGGGATGTCCGACTGCCCAGTGGGATCAGGCCTAAATGGGCAGTCGGACATCCCTCTCACAGTTCAGGACTGCTAGCTCTCAACTGCTCGCATGCCTGCCTTTCTGATTGCCCCTCCCTAACCACTTCTGCCTGCCAGCCTGATCACCCCCTAACTGCTCCCCTGCCAGCCTGGTTACCCCTAACTGCCCTCCCCTGCAGGCCTAGTCACCCTCAACTGCTTTCCCCTGCAGGCCTGGATCCCCCCCCAACTGGCCTTCTCTGCAGGCCCGGTCACCCCCAACTTTTCTCCTCTGCCAGCCTTGTCACCCTTAACTGCCTTCCCCTGCAGGGTTGATCGGGCCCAACTGCCCTCCCTTGCAGGCCTTGTTCCTCCCAACTGCTCTCCCCTGCTGGCCTGATCGCCCACAACTGCCCTCCTTTGCAGGCCTGGTGACTACCAACTGCCCTCCCCTGCTGGCCATCTTGTGGTGGCCATCTTATGTCCACATGAGGGCAGGATCTTTGACCACATGAGGGCAGCCACCTTGTGTGTTGCAGTGATGGTCAATCTGCATATTACTCTTTTATTAGATAGAAGAGGTCTGGTGCACGGATGGGAGCCAGCTGGTTTGCCCTGAAGGGTGTCCCTGATCAGGGTGGGGGTTCCCTTGGAGCGTGGGGCAGCCTGGGTGAGGAGCCTGTGGTAGTTTGCCGGCCAGCCATGCCCCCTGGCTACCCAAGCAGAGGCCCTAGTATCTGGGATTTATTTATGTTCTATAATTGAAACTTTGTAGCCTGGAGTGGAGGACTGGGCGGGCCATGGTGTGCAGAAAGCTTGGCTTCCTCCATCGCCAGGGAAAGCCAAGCCTCCCTCCTGCTCTCTCCCTGGCTGCAGCCATCTGCCATCTTGGTTGGGGTAATTTGCATACTTGCTCCTGATTGGCTGGTGGGTGTAACCAAGTGATGGTTAATTTGCATATTACTCTCTTATTAGATAGGATATGACTCATTTATCTGAAATCCTATACTAATGTTGAATTGTGCCTTTCACGTATGATTTGATTTTAAAATAGGTCTAATGATTTGTTGGTACTTTAGTTAGATTATGTACATGTTTACTGACTTCATGTAATTGATAAAACAACATGAAGTATATTGAGAATTTCAAATTTTTCCTGAAAAAATATATATGAATGAATAATTAAATGAATGAAAAAAATAATTGCGTAGGTTAATGTATGAACAAATAACCAGCTTATAAATGTTCTCATGAGATTATCTGATAATGTAATGCTAATGAAATGTAAAAGAAACATGTAAGTTTTTTGCTTATCTTGTTTCTTATTGAAACGGGAATTTTGGACTGTAAACGCACAGTGTTTCCCTGGGAGGATGTTTTTTTCCCAGGCCTCTTTGTCCCTGGGAGTCAAAGAATGAAACCATGTACAGAAGATGGTATAGTAAAGGTGGAAATTTATTGAAGAACAAGTACAGATTCCCACATGGGGAGGGGAAAGAATCTCACAGCACAGACTCCCATGTGGGGAGGGGAAAATACCCCTGAGTCCCTTTTCCATACTGTTTATAAAGGCTGCAGATCTTTGTGCCTTTATATCCCTTCTGATTGGTCACCATCCCTTTCTGATATGGTCACTATAGCAACTTCAACTCAAAGGTTGAACCTCACGTGGAACATGTGAAGCTCTCCTCCCTCATTGTTCTTCTCCCTCTGGGCTTTTTTCCACTTTCCCTTTATCCTATAAATGTGCACCTTTTGCTACTTCTAGCTGCCTTGTCTTATGGAAATGCACCCTTTTGCAACTCTGTAGCCCTGTGTGTTTTTTTATGGACCCCTTAATTTTTAAAATTTCCTAAACCTGCCTATTTCACCCCCCCCCAAAATTCCTATTTTACCCCCCCAAAACTCCTTTCATTATTTTCAAAAAAAGTAAAACATTAAAAAATAGAATGTAAGTTTGTTATGTTTTATAGTGGTCTTAATAGGCTTTAATTTAAGTTAATATTAGACTGAAGAAAATGAGTACTACTGAAAATATTTCTTTTTGCCACAGTGATAAGAAGTTTGTTTTTTGGTCCTTTCCCAGTCCCCAGAACAACATATATTTAAATAAACAACATTGTTTTATTTAAAACAATGGAATAATTAAATACGACATGGTATAAAAGTATAGTAAATTATTTATCTTTGTTTTAATTATTATAGGATTTGAAAGTATAGATATTATTCAAAGTACTTTATTTCAAAATCATTATATAAAGCCAGCATAACTTTCCTGCTAGAACCTTTCTAAGTTCAGAAGAAAACTATGCAACAACTTTTTTCATAATCACAGAAGAAATAAAAACCTAAACAAAATATTAATAGTGGAATTGAAAAACATTTGAAGGGATAATGCATAATGTCTGAACTGACTTTATTTGAATAATCAAAAATGGTATAATATTTGGAAATTAAAGAATGCAACTCACCACATTAATAGAATAGATAAAAATCATATAATCATCTCATAAATGTGAAAAATATATTTCATAAAATTCAAAACAATTTTATGGTAAAAACACATTATAATATAATATGTAGGAATATTATATTCTGGTAAAGAGCATCTCAATTATAAAGTAAATGTGATACTTTATGATGAAATATTGCAAACCATTCATTTGAAATTGGCAATGAGATTACAGTGCCCACAACTACCAGTTCAAGTTAGCATATATTTAGAATATATTTTGGGCAATAGGGCAAGAAAAAGCAAGAGTGAAGTTGAAATATAATTGCCCCTATTCTCAGATGACATGAGGAAATTAAAAAAAAAAATCAAATAATCTATGGCTAAGTAATAGAGTTTAAAAGCAAATTTTAAAATAATTGATAGTTTCAAAGTCTACATAACTATGCATTCTGATTTCTATATATTGAAAACACAAAACTGAAAAACTTAGAAGATACTATTCTCAAAAGCAGCAAGAATATAAATTACCTGTGACATAATTTAATGAAAAACACAGAATTATACACAAACACACACACACACACACACACTCTACTGAGAACCATCAAATAATATCTAATTAAATGGAAGGATATCCTATCTAATAAAAGGGTAATATGCTAATTGACCATCACTCCAAGACACAAGATGGCTGCCCCATGTGGACACAAGATGGCCACCACAAGATGGCCTGCAGGGTAGGGCAGTTATGGGCAGCTGGGGGTGACCAGGGTGGCAGAGGAGGGATGTTGGGGGAAACCAGGCCAGCAAGGGAGGGCAGTTGGGGGGAAACAGGACTGCAGGGGAGGATAGTTGGGGGTGACCAGGCCTACAGGGAAGGGCAGTTGGGGGAGACCAAGCCTGAAGAGGAGGGCAGTTGGGGGTGACTGGGCCAGCAAAGGAGGGCAGTAGGGGGAGGACCAGGCCTGTAGGGTAGGGCAGTTAGGGGGGAACCTAGGCCTGCAGGGGAGGGTAATTGGGGGGGGGACCAGGCCTTCAGGGGAGGGCAGTTAAGGGTGACCAGGCCAGCAGGGGAGGGCAGTTAGGCATCGATCAGGCTGGCAGGGGAGTGGTTAGGGGGTGATCAGGCTGGCAGGCAGAAGCAGTTTGGGCAATCAGGAAGGCAGGCAGGTGAGCAGTTGGGAGGCAGCAGTTCTGGATTTTGAGAGGGATGTCCAACTGCCGGTTTAGGCCCTATATCACCAGGATCGGACCTAAACGGGCAGTTGGACATCCCTTAAGAGGTCCCAGATTGGAGAGGGTGCAGGCTGGGCTGAGGGACAACCCCCTACCCCCATGCATGAATTTCATGCACTGGGCCTCTAGTATTACATTATGGATTGAAAGATTTAGTTTTCAAAAGATGGTAATACTCTTCATATTTACCAATTAGCTTAATGAAATTCTTGTTAAGATGATTAGATTTTTGTTGTTGTTGTTTATTTTTTTCCAGAGGAATTGATAAGGTGGTGATTCTCAATTTTATGTAGAAAATCAAAAGGGCAAGTGTAGTCAAGACAATTTTAAGGTAGAACAACAAAATGAAGTTTTCAACTATCAAGACTTATTATAAAGTGATAGTATTTAAGTCCATGTGATATTGGTTCATTTCAGAGAGGCAATTTCAAAAACACTCACAGCTGGTGTTGCTCGGCAGGTGGGCATCAACCTATGAACTGGGAGGTCACATTTAGATTCCTGGTAGGGGTACATGCCAGGGTTGCAGGCTCAGTCCCCTATGTGGGACATGCGGGGGACAGCTGATCAGTGATTCTCTCTCATCATTGATGTTTCTGTCTCTCTCTCCCTCTTCCTTTCTCTCTAAAATCAATAAAGATACATTTTAAAAAATCAAAAATCAAAACACACTTACATAGTCACATAAATTATGACAATTCTTTAGTGCTGAAATTTGATAGACTTTTGAAATAGCTTTCAGTCAATTGAATGAACCATATTGAAAAAAATAAGGTTTTGATCTGCCATCACACACAAACATTAATTCCAGATGGAATACTATGAAATACTACATAAAGAGTTTTAAGAATTCAACAAATTAAAAAAACAGCTAGAAAGAAAAAAAAGCAAAATACTTGAACAGACATTTCATAAAAGTACTAATCCTTATTATTAATAAACTCAACTTCATTAGTAATCATGGAAGTAAAAATTGAAATCACAATAAGATGTCACCACACCCACTAGAATGTCTAATTATAAAAATTGAAAAAAATATCAAGTATTTGCAAAGAAATAAACAATTGAACCTGGTATATTAGTACTGTAGAGTATTAATGGGAATGTAATTTACTTCATTCACTGTGGGAAACTGAGGTTACAAAGCTGAACATACATTAGTCTATGAAGTCTTTATGTGCTCCAAACATAATTGTGCACTTGTGAGTGTGAATATGATATACTTAGTAGCACTATTCTGGGAGGGAGAAAAGGAAAATAACAGAAATACCTATCAACTATAAATTATAAATATTGATATAGTCATACAATAAAATAATGAACAATAAAAATGAACAAAGTTTTCTAGCTACAATATGGATAAATCTTATAAGCATTATTGCTGAATAAAGAAACCAGACATTCAAAAATACACATGCACATTATGTTTGATTTTCAACCAGACAAAATTAATTTGTTAGACAAAACTAACAGAAACCAATATAGCAGTGATTATTCACACAAAGTGGTATTACTAGATGCTCTAGTAATATTCTAAGTCATGATTCTGATGCCAATTATTGAGTAAAATATCATCAACTTTAGGTCCTCTGCCCTTTTCTTTATTAGTTATTTATTAGTTTCCTAGGGCTGCTGTAACAAATTGCCACAATTTTAAAGCTTAAAAAATAGGCATTTATCCTTTCACTGTTCATGATTTCAAAATCATGGTGTTGATTTCCAAAATGGTGGCAAGCTACACAGACATTCTTCCAGGACCAAACTGGAAATACAACTAAAATACTGAAAAACTGAAAAATCAGCTGAAGATTAGCTGGAAAGGACCCTGTTAACCAAGGATAAGAAGTGGAGAATACATAAAGACTGGTAGGAAGTTTGGAGATGCAAAAGGGCTGGCCAGACCACAACAGACAGCAGCAGAAGTTCCAGAGGAATATCTCAGCTGTGTGTATGTGTGTGGGGGGGGTTTCCTACTGAGAACTGTGGGTTCTTAGGCACCAAACTGGGCTCCCTAGACCAGAGAACCAGAACTGAGAAAGGTGCTTACATAACATCTGGCTGTGAAAAGCAGCTGGGTTGCTGCCCGCCAGCCTGAGGCAGCTGAAAATGCAGCTCCCTTGAAGAGCCAATGTACAAAATTTCATGTGCAGCCACTCATCTTGGGCTCCAGCAGAGTGGGGACAGAGTGAACCAGAGCTGTGTGAGCAGAAGCAAGAATTGGGGGCTACAGGGTTGGTGCTCAGAGGAAAGCCACCCTGGTTTCCTGTGCTGAATCATTCCCTCATGCTGCAGAGGAAATCTTTCTCCTGTAGATCTTTGCAATCCAGGTGGTTTTGCCTGGAAGAAAGGCAGTTGTCCCACCCTGTTGGAAAACCTCTCACCCCACCCTGTGGTTGATAGTCTGAGGCTAATCAAGTCTGAGTGCCAATGGGATTGCAGGCAGTGGTGGGTCTCTGCAGGCTTTGAGACTGCCTGATCTAAACCTGGTATGTGGCTAGGAAAGGTGCACATCTTGGTCCTTTCCAAAGGCACCCAGCCTAGTAGAGGGAGCAACAAGCTGTGGATTGGTGATAGCTCCAAACATAGTACTCATAGCCAGTCACAAACAGTGTCTGACATTGTCCTGCACTAGAGATTGGGAGTCATAGCAGATCTACCTAATACACAGACACAAACCCAAACATGCACCAAAATGGAGGAATAAAAGAACAAGAGAATGCTCCAGAAAAAGAGCTAAATGAAATGAAGATAAGACATTTTCAGACACTAGAGGCCCAGTGCATGAAATTAATGCATGGGTAGGGTCCTTAGCAGCCACTGGCCACTGGCCAGGGCCTCCCTTTTCTGGCTGCCAGTTGCTGGCTGGGGCCTTTCTTCATTATGCACCACACTCTCTGGTGGTCAGCATACAACATAGTGAGTGATCTAACTGGTTGGTCAAACTCCCAAGAGGACACTTTGCATATTAGGCTTTTATATATATAGATAATAGTACAGAATAATGATGGCAAATATACTCAACATCATGAGAAAACATATAGTAACTATGAAGACTGACATAACACTAATAAAAAACATAGTGAAAGGAATTCACAGCAGATTAGGGGAAGCCAAGGATTGAGTCAGTGAATTAGAAGATAGGGTAGAAAAAAAAAATCACTCAATCCGAGAACCAAAAAGAAAAAAAACAATTAAAAAATAGGAGTATAGCTTAAGGATTAGGGTCATTCTCAGAGACAGTCCACATGTTAAGACATAAAACAAGTTTCTATAAGTTTAAGAAGATTTAAATCATATCAAGTAACTTCTCAGATCACAATGGAATGAAATTAGAAATCAACTACAGTAAAAACACTCATAAACATTCAAATACATAGGGGCTACATAGCATATTATTAAAAAATGAATGAGTTACCAATTAGATCAAGAAATAAATAAAAAACTTTCTGGAAACCAATGACAATGAACACACAACTACCCGAAATCTATGGGACACAGAAAGCAGTCTTCAGAGGATAGTTCACAGTACTAAATGCCTAACACAAAAAGGAAGAAAAATTAATAATAAACTATTTAACCCTACAACTTAAAATAATTAGAAAAGGAAAAATAAGAAAAACTGAGAGTTAGTAGAAGTTAGGAAATAATAAAGATTAGAGAAGAAATACTGAAAATGGTATATTGGCTAAAAATAACCCCAAAAATACAAAAAATTAATGAATCCAAGAGCTGGTTCTTTGAAAAGTAAAACAAAATTGATTAACAGTTAGCCAAACTTATCAAAAAATAAAGAGACCCAAATTAACAAAATCAGAAACAAAAGAGGTGAAGTAACAACTGACACCACAGAAGTACAAAGGACTGTAAGAAAATTTTATGAAAAACTATATGCCAACAAGCTGGACAATGTGGTGGATATGGACAAATTTAAAAAAAAAAATACAATCTTCCAAAACTGAATCAGGAAGAATCAGACAACCTGAATAGCCAAAAATAACTGATGAAATAGAAGCAGTGAAACAAAACAAAACAAACAAAATAAAACAAAACAAAACAAAACAAAACTCTCAGCAAACAAAAGCCCTGGTCTAGATGGTTTCACAGGAGACTTTTACCAAACCTTCAAAAAACAACTAACACCTATCCTCAAATTATTACAAAAAAATCCATAAGGAAACTTTTTTTTGAAGCCAGCATTATCCTAATTTGAAAACCAGATAAAGACACCACAAAGAATGAAATCTATAGGCCAATATCCATGATGAACATAGATGCTAAAATCTTCAACAAAATATTAGCAAATTGGACCCAGCAATATGTTAAAAAAAAGTCATACACCATGACAAAGTGGGACTTATTCCATAGATTGAAGGTTGGTACAATATTTGTAAATCAGTAAATTTGATACATCACAAAAATTGAAAGACAAAATTCATAGGAACATACCAATAGATGCAAAAAAATCATTTGACAAAAGCCAACACCCATTTTTGATAAAAACTCTCAGCAAATGACAAGTGGGAATAGAGGCATAATATTTCAACATAATAAAGGCTACCTATGAAAAACCTATAGCCAATGTCACATTCAATGGGCCAAAACGAAAAGCCATTTTACCTAAGAACAGCAACAAGAAAGGGATGTCTACTTTCATCACTCTTATTCAACTTAGTACTAGAAATGCTAGCCACAGTGATCATATAAAAAGAAAACATAAAAGTCTTAAATTGGAAAGGAGGAAGTAAAACTGTTATTATCCGCAGATGACATGATATTGTACATAGAAAATACTAAAGATTCCACCAAAAATCTACTAGGATTAATAAATGAATTTGTCAATGTAACATGATACAAAATTAACACCAATAAATTGATGGCATTTTTATATACCAATAATAAATTCTCAGAGAGAGAAAAAAACAATTAATCCCATTTACCATTGTAACAACAAAAAAAATAAGATACTTAGGAATAAACTTAACCAAGAAGGTAAAATACTTGATCTCAGAAAATAAAGGACATTAAAAAAAGTGGTAGAGGAAAATATAAACAAATGAAAGAATATACCATGTTCATTGATTGGTAGAATTAACATCATTAAAATATCCATATTACACAAAGTAATCTACAGATTCAATGCAATCCCTATTAAAATATTAAGGACATATTTCACATATCAAGAACAAATACTCCAAAAATGTATACGGAACTGAAAAAACAACTATAACAAATAGCTGCAGCAATCTTCAGAAATGAGAACAAAGTTGCAAGGATCACAATACCAGGTATTAAGCTGTATTACAAAGCCACTGTAATCAAAACAGCCTGGTACTAGCACAGGAACAGATATATATAGATCAATGGAACAGAATAGAGACCTCAGAAATCAAACCAAGCCATTACCCTAAATTTATATTTGACAAAGGAGACAAGAACACGCAATGGAGTCAAGACAGTCTCTTCAATAAATGGTGTTGGAAAAATTGGAGAGGTACATGCAAAAAAAAAAGTGAAACTAGACCACCAACTTACACTATACACAAGAATAAACTCAGAATGGATGAAAGACTTAAATATAAGTTGTGAAATCATAAAAATCCTTGAAGAAACCAAAGGTAGCAAAATCTCAGACATCTGTCATAACAATTATGTTATGGATATATCTCCTAGGTCAAAGGAAACCAAGGAGAAAATAAACAAATGGGACAAAATCAAAATAAAAAGATTCTTCATAAACAAAGAAACCATCAACAAAATGAAAAGGGAGCCCACTGTATGGGAGAACATATTTGGCAATGATACATCTGGTAAAGGTTTCATATTCTAAATATATAAGAAACTCAATTTAACAAAAGAAAGACAAACAATTCAATTAAAAGATGGGCAAAGGACCTAAATAGACACTTTTCCAAAGTGGACATACAAATGGCCAAAAAATATATGAGATAATGCTCAAAGTCACTGATCATCAAAGAGATGCAAATTAACATGACAATGAGGTATCACCTCATACTTTTCGGAATGGCTAACAATCAACAAGTCAACAAATGACAAGTGCTTGTAAGGATGTGGAGAAAAGGAAATCCCAGTTCACTGCTGGTGGGAATGCAGACTGATTCAGCCATTATGGAAAACAGCATGGAATTTCCTCGAAAAATTAAATATGGAACTGCCATTTGACCCAGTGATCCCACTTCTAGGAACATATGCTAAGAAACCTGAAACACCAATCAGAAAGAATGTTTGTACCCCTAATTTCATGGCAGCACTATTTACAATAGTTAAGACCTGGAAAGAGCCTAAAAGTTCCCATCAGTAGAGGAGGGGATAGAAAAGCTGTGGTATGTCTATACCATGGAATACTATGCAGAACTGAAAAAGATGGATCTTTTACCCATTGAAACAGCATGGACAGCCTTAAAGAGTATCGCCAAATGAAATAAGCCAGTCAGAGAAAGACAAGTATCACATGATCTCACTGATATGTGAAATCTAATGAACAGAATAAACTGTTGAGTAAAATAGATCCACAGTCATAGAAGCATGAAAAGACTGATGAATCTTAGAGGGAAGGTGGAGGTGGAAGAGTGGGTGGGTGGAAAGAGATCAACCAAAGAACTTGTACACATTTATGCATAACCCATGGACACAGACAATAGGGTCGTGAAGGCCTGGGGTGTGGGCAGGCTAGAAGGAGACAATGGGGAAAAAGGGTGACATAAGTAATACTTTCAACAATTAATATTTAATTTAAAACAAAATCACGGTGTTGGCAAATTGGTTCCTTTTGGGGCCTCTAAGGGAAAACCTGCCCATTCCCCTCTCCTGGCTTCTGGTGGCATCCAGCAATATTTGACATTCCTTGGCTCACAGCACATCCCTCCAATCTTTGGCTCTATCTTCACAAGCATTCTTCTCTATGCCTCCACTTTTCCTTTTCTGTCTTTTATAAACACATTCATGGGACTTAAAACCTACATTAATTATAATATGAACTTATTTTGATCCTAACCTTAATTACATCAGCAAAGACCCTTTTCCCAAACAAGATCCAATTTTAAAGTTCTGGGTATGTATTAATTTGGAGTTCACATTATTCAACCCATTACAGTTATGCTTCGATAAGTTTTTCACAGAAAAAATATATATGGTGTAAAAATATTTAGCATTATGTTAATCAGGTTGCTTACTCATAGGGGTACACTACTTTAGCAAATTCTATTTTATAGACAACTTGTATCTTGTGTTCCTTCTTCTCAGAAATAAAAATAATTAAAATCATATAAATACACATTTTTAATATATTTTTATTGACTTCAGAGAGCAAGGAGAGGGAGAGGCAGAAACATCAATGATGAGAGAGAATCATTGATTGGCTGCCTCCTGCATGCCCCTTATTGGGGATCAAGCTCGCAACCTAGGCATGTGCCCTTGAACAGAATTGAACCTGGGACCCTTCAGTCTGCAGGCTAATGCTCTATCCATTGAGCCAAATCGGCTAGGGCATAAACATATATTTGTAAAAAAAGTTTCATATTAAAACATATATGAGTGTTTTCCCTTATCTGTACTAGATGTTGCTTATTTTTTCTTTACTTTGATAGAATCAATTAATAATTATAAATTTGTTAAAATGAAATAAAAAATCCCTGATTTTGCGGATATAAATTAACTTAATAACTAAACTTGTAAGCTTAAAAATCGGTGACCATAGAATGAATGTATTGTTCTTTTTTTTAAAATTTCTTTATTGATTAAGGTATTACATATGTGTCCTTATTCCCCCATTACCCTCCACCCGCCCTTCATGCCCTCACCCCCTGTTGTCTGTGTCCATTGGTTAGGCTTATATGCATGCATATAAGTCCTTTGGTTGATCTCTTCCCCTGACCCCCCAGTCTCCCTACCTTCCCTGAGGTTTCACGTTCTGATTGATGTTTCTCTGTCTCTGGATCTATTTTTGTTCATCAGATTATGTTGTTAATTATATTCTACAAATGAATGAGATCATGTGATATTTGTCTTTCTCTGACTGGCTTATTTCACTTAGCTCTCCATCTCCACCCATGTTGTTGCAAATAGTAAGAACTCCTTCTTTTTTTACAGCAGCTTAGTATTCCATTGTATAGATGTAACACAGTTTTCTAATCCACTCATCAGCTGATAGGCACTTAGGCTGTTTCCAAATCTTAGCTATTGTAAATTGTGCTGCTATGAACATAGGGGTGCATATATCCTTTGTGACTGGTGTTTCTAGTTTCTTGGAATATATTCCTAGAAGTGGGATCACTGGGTCAAATGGGAGTTCCATTTTTAGTTTTTTGAGGAAGCTCCATACTGTTCTCCACAGTGGCTGCACCAGTCTGCATTCCCACCAGCAGTGCACGAGCGTTCCTTTTTCTCTGCATCCTTGACAGCACTTGTCAGTTGTTGATTTGTTGATAATAGCCCATTCTGACAGGAGTGAGATGGTACCACATTGTTGTTTTGATCTACATCTCTTGGATGATTATGACTTTGAGCAGGTTTTCATATGTCTCTTGGCCTTCCTTCTGTCTTCTTTAGAAAAGTGTCTATTTAAATCAGTTGCCCATTTTTGATTGGGTTGTCTTCTTTTTGTTCAGTTGTATGAGTTCCCTGTAAATGTTGGAGATTAAACCCTTAACGTTGATATCATTGGCAAATATGTTCTCCCATGCAGTGGGCTTGCTTGTTGTTTTATTGATGGTTTCCTTTGCTGTGCAAAAGCTTTTGCTTTTGATGTAGTCCCATTTGTTTATTTTCTCTTTAGTTTACATTGCCTTAGGGGCAGTGTCAGTGAAGAAATTGCTTTGGTATATGTCAGAGATTTTTCTGCCTATGCATCCCTCTAGTATTTTTATGGTTTCCAGTCGTATGTTTAAGTCCTTGATCCATTTTGAGTTTATTTTTTTTTGTATGGTATAAGTTGGTGGTCTAGTTTCATTTTTTTGCATGTATCTGTCCAATTTTCCCAACACCATTTATTGAAGAGACTGTCCTGACTCCATTATATGTTCATGCCTCCTTTGTCAAATATTAATTGAGCATAATCATTTGGGTCTATTTCTGGGTTCTCTATTCTATTCCATTGATCTATATGTCTGTTCTTGTGCCAATACCAGGCAGTTTTGAGAACAGTGGCTTTGTAATACAGCTTGATATCTGGTATTGAGATCCCATCTACTTTGTTCTTTCTCAGGATTGCTGTAGCTATTGGGAGTCTTTTTTTATTCCAGATGAATTTTTGGAGAGTTCTTTCTAGGTCTGTGAAATATGCCGTTGTTATTTTAATGGCAAGTGCATTGCATTTATAGATTGCTTTGGGTAGTATGGACATTTTGATGATGTTGCTCTACCAATCAATGAAAATGGTATGTTCTTCCATCTGTTTATGTCTTCCTCTATCTCTTTTTTCAGTGTCGTGGAATGTACTGTTCTTATATTGTTAATAATTCCATACCTTAATATGCTGTAGAACTGAGTGTAATCTTTAAAGTTAAAATTTAAAAACCAAAAAATACTTTTTTTCTGAAATGTGTACATAATTTTTAAAACCACCTTAAAGTACACATCAAGACACTAATCACATAAACATATAATTACAACCTCCTTGCCTATAAAAACTGATTTTTAAAAAAATATCTAGGGACAGTTTTGGATTAGTCCTCTCCATTTCATAAATCAATTCCTTTCTTACTTTACATGCAATATGTTCATCATTATTTTTATGTAAAATACTAGAATAGAGAATTCTATCTTTATTTAATCCATTTAGTTTTTTAAACTAAATCTCAATTTCCAAATTAAGAAAAGTGTGCTTTAGCATTGTTTGTTTATGTGCATCCCAAAATAGGTTATCTTGGTTTTATGATGCTGTATGTATGCTCTAGAGATACTAATGCTAATTTCATCTTTGTTATATTCTTAGATAATCTGTTCTGAGGTTTTGTGTATTGCTGACATACAATGTTCAAATTTTATTTTTCCTTAGTGGAGCCTGTTGTTTAGTCTTGCTAGCACTAAAGCTTGTTATCGTTTATCCTGCTCATTCAGCTGCAAGGTTCAATCCCTGTACATCATGCTCCCTAATGCCCATGTCTGTACTTTTCTGGAAACTTTTTGCTTTTGTTTATTGGCATTAGCTCTTCTTCCCCTTTGGGAAGATCATAGCTGATCTTATGGTCAGAATCATTTAAAGATATTCTCTTATTTTCAAAATGCAGTTTAGCCTTTATATAGAGAAAAAAAGAAAGTTGTGGAGTGTTTCAGTAATACTATGCTTAAAATGGGAAATTGAATAAAGAAAGCTATTAGAAAACAAAGTCAGTTAGTATAGTAGTATAACTGCATCAGGGAAGCTAACATATAAAACGTGTTTAAAAAGAACACACAAAAACTGTTGACCATTCAAATCATCTGGGAAGAGAAACATTAAACGCAACTGTCTCAGAAATATTACACCTCCAGTGGCACAAGGACCAGTTAAAAAAGTTATCCTATCTAGTAAAGAGGGAATATGCAAATTGACTATCACAACACCACAAAGATGGCGGTGCCCAGTCCCCTCAGCCCCTCTGGAGTCCCCCAGTTCTTTCAGTGCAGTGGGGAGCGGGGGTGGGGGGCAGCAGGCGATTGGTGTGCCTGGACTGGACCTTAGCCCCCCAGCTGCCCAGGGCCTCCCCAGGCTCAGGTAACAAGGGCCAGCCGAGGCTTGAGCTGCCAACAGTGGCAGCAGCAGAGGTGTGATGGGGGCAGTGCCTTCCCCTGATTGCCGGGTCACCTCCCATCCCTGAGGACTCCTGGACTGTGAGAGGGGGTAGGCCAGGCTGAGGGACCGCCCCCCCCCCCCCATCCAGTGCATGAATTTTCATTGCCTGGGCCTCAGGACTGTCATCCCCAAATGTATGGATTGGGAAAAAATTATTTGAAAAATAGTATGCTTCTGATAGAGGAAGATCATCCACTATACCACTATAGGTAATGCAATAGGTGATAAAAGACATTTGTAAAGTGTGTGTATGATGTTATAGGTATCCCATTCTAATCACCTTGGCACCTAGCAGTGGGAAGTATTGGATACCCCTCATCACTTACATTTTCTACCCCAAAAACTCTCCTCCTGGAGTTTTGCAAACTCAATTTGGGTGGGTGGACAGAAATTAGATGACTTTCTGAGTCCCTGACACTGAGATTCTAATGCTAGGTGCTCAGAAATTGCCAACAGGGGAGTCCCCAATGTGAAAGTGGCAACCAGTACAGGACCTATGCAGCCTGCTGGGAGCAGAGGGAGACAGGGACAAAGGAGGACCTTTAAACTTGGTCTCAGTGCTGGACTGCTGGAGTAATGCCCCTGACTGCAGGGGATACAAAAACAGGTGCTGTGCCAGATTTGACCCCAAAGTTGTAGTTTGCTGATCTCTATTGTGTACAATCTCGCAGAAGTCACTATTGGAATTGGGCTCCGGTGGCCCATAGCAGCGACCTGCTCACTTCAGTACCCTCTATTTACTCCCCTCTTTCCTA
This sequence comes from Corynorhinus townsendii, assembly GCA_026230045.1. Taxonomy (NCBI): domain Eukaryota; kingdom Metazoa; phylum Chordata; class Mammalia; order Chiroptera; family Vespertilionidae; genus Corynorhinus; species Corynorhinus townsendii. The sequence goes on from JAPDVU010000002.1 coordinate 92,046,924, forward strand.
TCACACTGACTCTCACTCCACTAATATTTCTGAAATAATTTCCCAAATAAACTGTGTACATTTAAATTCTTTATTTAGGAATGCTTTCCAAATGACTAAGACTTGTGGCTAGAGATGGTAGAAATGTTTCTTAAAGTCAATTCTAATTGTCAAATATATATCAATTATAAACTTGATTTTCATGTACTAGGCTGTTAGTAGATAGAAATATATGTATTTTTTTAAATATTCATATTTTCCCATTTGTTTATGTGCTTATATTCATGGTATTGTGTACACATGGGAGCATAGTAATATTAATAAGACAAAATCTATGGAAAATCCCTAAATGAAGCAACCAATAGAGGGAAAAATTATCTAGAAATATTAAAAAATTAATGATGACTAAAAGACCATTCTGTACTGCAATTTGTTGTTTGACTTCTAATACTTAAAAATCATTCTGGGAGAATAAAGAGCTAGTAATGTTTTTCTAAGTCCACTTGTAGCCAGTGCTCTGCTGAAGGCCTGAATAATGAATCTTGAGAACAAAAGTCAAAATGGAAGCTTAAAGTCAGAAAAAAAAAGTTTATCTTCAATTATATGAAAGGAGGAACCATTTTAAAACTACCTTCATATTTACAAAAAAGTATTTTTTCCTGTCCTAGGGCAAAATGAGAATAGATGCCAGAGATGGACTATTCATAAAGATAATTTGTATATTTCAATTATGACAAGCTATTTTGGTTAGAAAAGAAAATACAAACTTTTAATCCATCATTAAAGATTTTTGCCCCCAAAATATGTGCCTAATGCAATAAGATCCCACATTTTACAAGTTTTAACTAATCAAGCTAACAGTTTTCATAGCATATCTTCATCTAATATCATAATTAGGAAAAAACATTTCATATAGTGCAATTGTCACCAGATTGATTTCAATTTAACTATAATAGCATTAGTGAATTACATAGCATGGAAATGAGCTCTACAAACTTGCAACATAAAAAAATATATTTTATATTCACACTCTATTGAGAATCTGATCATGACTGTCTTAGTACCTCTGTGATTGCTCAATTTCTCAGGTAAAAATAAACTTAACATGTTTGAACAAGTAACACTTAAAATGAAAAATTCAAGTTTATTTAGTCAGAGTTTGAGGCAAGCAGACAATAATTTATGTTTCTTTTACCCATGCCCCTGCATACACACATAACTAAAAGCAAAGTAATAATACTTATTCCTTCAATTAATAGTATAGACTAAAATATGTATTCATTCATTTTAAGTGATTCCATTGTCCCAAATTTTCAGTATACTTTATTATATACAGGTATAGATATATATTAAAATTAGATAAAGATTTAGATTCAACCCTAGCTGGTTTGGCTCAGTAGATAGAGCATTGGCCTGTGGACTGAAGGGTCCCAGGTTCAATTCCAGTCAAGGGCACATGTCTGGGTTGCAGGCTTGATCCCCAATAGGGGGAGTGCAGGAGGCAGCCAATCAAAGATTCTCTCTCATCATTGATAGAAATCTCTCTCTCCCTTTCCCGTCTTCTCTGAAATCAATAAAATATTAAAAAAAATTTATATTCAGATAGAAACCTGAAATATAGGAATTCACACAGGTAAGAACAAATATATAATGATGAAAGTATATATATTTACTAGAGACCCGATGCACAAAGATTAGTGCAAGAATGGGCCTTCCTTCCCCTGGTTGCCGGCACTGCCTTTGCTCTGGCCAGAGCTGCCTTTTTGCTCTGACCCGGAGCCTCCTTTCTGCCTTCCCATGTTGCCCAGAGGCCCAGAGCTGTGTATTCAAATTAACCCTACATCTTTGTTAGGTTAATTTGCATACTCACTCCTGATTGGCTGGTGGGCGTTGCGAAGATACGGTCTATTTGCATCTTTCTCTTTTATTAGTGTAGATTAATTCCAATAACTTTTGGACACATGGCAATGAGGTAATTCCCAAACTGGGAAATGCTTTCATTATCTTTCCAACCTATAGATTTTAAGATAGGATATTTAATATTATATCCACTTATATAATATATTTGATTATTTATAAAATAAATGTAGTACTGTTTCTATAAAAGTAATCCAAAAACATTGAAGTTCACCAAATATTGGCCTGTGGTGAGTTATTAATTAAAGATTAATATATCTGTGTATCTCAGAGAAGGAGTTGAATTTCAAATAATTTAAAGGTATGTGAGATATCTGCATTTTAAAGAGATCACAAAACAGAAAAGAAAAAGGACTATATATTTTCACTCATATGTGAGATACAAAATGAAAATCAATAAACAAACTTACAGACACAAAGCATGGTGGCTACCATTGGGAAAATGGGTGGGGGAAGGATGAGGAGTATAAAGGGGTCAAATATATAGTGATGGAAGGAAACTAAGCTTTGGATGGTGAACACACTATACAATATACAGATGATATATTATAGAATTGTACACTTGAAACTATATGATGTTAACAACCAATGTTACAGAATAAATTTTGTGTCTCTGGATCTATAGTGAGTCTCTTGAAGACATATAGTTGAATTGTATTTTTTAGTCCATTCTGCCAATCTCTGTGTTTTAGATGATTTAATAAACTTATACTTAAAGTAATTACTGATAAGGAGGAACTTCTGTCATTTTTTATTTGGCTTATACACGCCTTAGAAAATTCTTAGTCACTCATTTTCTTTAATGCATTACCATCTTTTGTGTTTAGTTGATTGTCTGTGATAAATATTTAAATAATTTGTTTTGTTTTCTTTTTTGTTTATTCTATAGCTATTATCCTTCATAGTGGTTACTTTGGAGATTACATTCAACATCCTAAAATTATAACACTAATTTGAAGTCATATTAGTTTAACTTTAATAACATATGAAAACTCTGCTTCTTTAAAATTCCATCCCTACCCCTTTCAGTTGTTAGTGTTACAAAATTACATCTTTCTATGTAATGCATAAACTAATATTTTAATGAATTAACCTTTTAAATTATGCATAAAACAAAATGTGGAGTCTCAAACCAAAATTACAGTAATCATAGATTTTAAATTAATAATTGCATTTCAAAAAGTGTATTTGTTTCCATTCCCTGGCCAATGTTATTCAGTGGTTAGAGCATCACACTGCACACTGAAGGTCCAAGGGTTCAATTCCTGGTCAAAGGCAAATACCTGAGTTGCAGATTACATGCCTCACTGCAGAGGCAACCAATCCACATGTCTCTCTCACATCTCCCTCTCTCTTTCTTTCTAACCTTCCTCCCTCCCTTATACTCTAGGAATCAATAGAAAATAAATTTTTGGTGAGAATTAACAAAAAACATATCAGGCCAGGCCAGTGTGGCTCAGTGGATGAGCATGGACCTATGAACCAGGAGTTTATGGTTCATTTCCTAGTCAGGGTACATGTCTGGTTGCAGGCTTGATCCCCAGTAGGGGGCCTGCAAGTGGCAGCTGATCAATGACTTTCTCTTATCATTGATGTTTCTACGTCTCTTCCTCTCCTACACTCTTTTTGAAATCAATAAAAACATTTTTTAAAAGTATCAGTTTCTTACATCATGTGGAAAATAAAAGATAATTATCAACCATTGTTAAAATAACAAATTATTTTATATATTAATATATATTACCAAAGGCCTGGTGCACAAATTGTGCATGGATGGGGTTCCAATCGGGCCAGGCTGGTGTGAGGGAGGGAATGTGGGAGGTTGGCTGGCTGGCCTCACCCCCAATCAAGGTGGGGAGGGCTAATTGGGGGCAAGGTTTGGCTTGGGGGAGGGGCTGTGGGAGGTTGGCTAGCTGGCCCTACCCCTGATCTAGCCAGGGTTTCCCAGGAGGAGGGGCTTCCCCCCTTTTGGGCCAGTTGGATGGCCACAGTGCACATCATAGCAACCAGTCATTCTGATCATTCTGGTCGTTCTGGTGTTCTGGGTGCTTGGCTTTTATATAAATAGACTAGAGGCCCAATGCATGAAATTTATGCAAGAGTAGGCCTTCCTTCCCTCTGGCACCCAGGACCAGGGCTTTGTGCTGGCAGCTGGCAGGCACCCAGGACCTGAGATGCAGGCTTCCCTCCAGCCCCAGCTTCATCTGGAAGGACGACTGGAATGACATCTGGAATGATGTCTGGTCTAATTAACACATTACCCTTTTATTATTATAGATAATTTCCTATGTATTTACTGATAACTTTTATTAATATATCTTTGAGTTTTTCTCTAGTGGTCTTACATTTCAACCTATGGAACTCTCTTTTCCAAGATATTTTTTTATCTGATAATGTCTTAATTTTTCTCACTTTTGAAGTATAGTTTTGCTAGATATAAAATTATTGGTTGATAATTTTTCTTTCTTTTGAATCTTTGAATATATCAGTCTACTCTCTTCTGACCCCTAATGTTTCTGATGAAAACTCTGTTTATCTTCTTATTCAGGATTTCTTGTATGTGATGTATCCCTTCTATCTTGCCACTTTTTAAGATTCTCTCTTTGTCTTTGGCTTTGATGTGGATCTCTCAGTTCATCCTGATTAAATTTCATAGAGCTTCTTGGCTGTTTCTATCCATATCTGTTATAATAATGTAACCCCTCTAATGTATGAAATAATTATTGTGTGAAATGTGTGCTGTGTGGAAACTCTCAATACTCTGTAACTTCCAAAATTAATGAACAAACACCCCACTATCTTGATGTAAAAGCTTTGAGTCCTTCAAGTGTAAACACCCTGCTCCCAGCATAAGGCACACCATCTGGCCCACACTGATAAGGACACAGGCTGCTTACCACAGGTCTATATAACTATGCGAGGGCCTTCAGTTGAATTCTCCTGCCTGATAAGAAGAGGACTCCACATCGCTCTGAGAGACAAGCCCCTGATTGCTCTGCTGTGTGAGCCTGAACCAACTGCAGCTGGCTTCCTGTCTCTGTTTTCGTTGTCTGTCCTTCAGTGTGCATCGCCGGGTGGCCTTTGCTGGAGCCTAGGACCCACTAGGAATAGGTAAATAAACCCTGTGTGATTGCATACTAATTCTGTCTTGTGTGTCATGTGTTCTGGTTTGGCTCAGCTGTTTAGACATTGAAGTACCAGGGGATAGGCTGTTATTGCTAACTCCTGGTCACCTGTGTTTGTCCCATTAAGTCTGGACAGATAATCAATTAATTGGGGCATAATTGGGACAATTGGCATAGCTGGCAGGATTCCAAAACAAATTTATCCACAGCGCAGGTGGATAAGTATTTAAAAATGGCAAAAACACTCAGGTTTGGGTCGGAGTATTAAGGAAACGACCACATAGTGTAAAGGGGATTAATCTGGCACCAACCAAAAGCAAACTAGTCTCTGAGGACACGGGTCAGTGGTCGTCCACCGTGAGGGCATACCCAGGAGAGGCTGACTCCTGAAGGCGAATGCCGAAGGCTCCTAGCAGTCTCTCTGTCCAAGCAAAGCCGAGTTGGCGGATTATACCAACCGACCTATTCCCAATCCGGAGACTCGACACCAGAGCATAACCGGGTCGCTTAGGTTCGGTCCAAAATCGAAAACTCCCCTTCAAATTCAAGGAATTAAATTAAGGGAAACTGAAAGTAAAGGAAAATGAAACTTTTTGAAGAATAAATTTACAGCAGAGCCGAACTTATGAACAAAATTTTGAAGAAGCCAGCTAAAACTCTCTCTAATCTTCTAAAATACAAAACAAAAAACTAACAACTCTCCATCTAGAAACCACATACTGCAATAGGAACACACCGCATACACAAGGATTCTGTCCGTTTGGTAGGTATGGACCAAGACTCTGTCTCACTCAACACCATGCAGAAAGTTAAAAACTTCTTTAACAAGCTTTTACATCAAGATAGTGGGGCATTCATTAATTTTTGAAGTTACAGAGTATTGAGGGTTTCCATACAGCAAATATTTCACACAATAATTATTTCATACATTAGAGGGGTTACATTATTATAACAATATCTTTCATCAATTTTTTTGGAAGCTTTGTCCATTATTTCTCAAATATTATCTACTACCCTCTCTCACCTTTTTTTTCTGGGTCTCCCACAATATATATATTGGTCTACTTCATAATGTTTGTGGCTCTATTTACTTTCTTTAAACTTTTTTTTTCTTTCTGTTCCTCATAATTGATAATTTCTACTATCTTTTCTTTGAAAGGGGATTGCTTCTTTCACTTACTCCTCAAATCTGCCTTTGAATCTATCTAGTAATTTTTTTTTTCAGAATAATTACTGTACTTTTCAATTGCAGAATTTCTTTTGGGGTTCTTTATATATTTTTTCTGATAGTTATTCATGTTTATATTTTGTTCATGCATAATTTTCTTGATTTTTCCATATCTTCCTCAAGTTCTTTAAGCATCTTTAAAACAGTTGTTTAAAAGTCTTTGTCTAAGAAATTTGCCATAATTTTTACTTTCAGACAGTCTTTCTTGATTTACAATTTACCTTTGAATAAACCATACTTCTCTGTTTCTTTGCATGAGTTGTGATTTTTTTTTTTTGCAGAAAACTAGACATTTAAGTTTATTAATGCCACCACTCTAGAAATCAGAAATTTCCTCTTCCCCAAAGTTTTTTTTTTTAAATAAATCTTTATTGTTCAGATTACAGGTGTTCCTCTTTTTGTTTTCCCCCTATAGCTCCCCTCCACCTGATTCCCCACCCCACCCTGCCCCATGCCTTTACCCCCCGGCACTGTCTTCATCCCTAGGAGTAAGATTTTTGTCCAATCTCTTCCCGCACCACTCACACCCGCTTCCCCCTGAGAATTGTCAGTCCACTCCCTTTCTATGTCCCTGATTCTATTATATTCACCAGTCCATTCTGTTCTTCAGATTTTTTATTCACTTGATTTTTAGATTCACTTGTTGGTAGGTATGTATTTGATGTCATTTTGTTGTTCATAATTTTTATCTTTACCTTTTTCTTCTTCTTCTTCTTCTTAAAGAATACCCTTCAATATTTCATGTAATCCTGGTTTGGTGGCGATGAACTCCTTTAGCTTTTTCTTGTCTGTGAAGCTCTTTATCTGACCTTCAACTCTGAATGATAGCTTTGCTGGGTAGAGTAATCTTGGTTATAGGTTCTTGCTGTTCATCACTTTGAATATTTCTTGCCACTCTCTTCCAGCCTGCATAGTTTCCACTGAGAAATCAGCTGACAGTCGTATGGGTACTCCCTTGTAGGTAACTAACCATTTTTCTCTTGCTGCTTTCAAGATTCTCTCTTTGTCTGTTGCCCTTGGCATTTTAATTATGATGTGTCTTGGTGTGGTCCTCTTTGGATTCCTTTTCTTTGGGGTTCTGTGTGCTTCCTGGACTTGTAAGTCTATTTCTTTCACCAGGTAGGGAAAGTTTTCTGTCATTATTTCTTCTAATAGGTTTTCAGTATTTTGTTCTCTCTCTTCTTCTGGCACCCCAAAAATTCGAATGTTGGTACGCTTGAAGTTGTCCCAGAGGCTCCTTACACTATCTTCATATTTTTGGATTCTTTTTTCTTTTTGTTTTTCTGGTTGGGTGTTTTTTGTTTCCTCATATTTCAGATCTTTGGTTTGATTCTTGGGGTATGTTGATCTACAGTTGAGTTTCTGTATATTCTTTATTTTAGACAGTGTATGCTTCATTTCTGACTGGTCCTTTTCCATTTTTTTTGGCATTCTCATTAAGGTCCTTGAAGGTTTCACTAAGCTCCTCAGAAGTGTCATCAAGTTTCTTGGCTGTTTTTAGAAGATTCTTGACTAACCTTATAAATGTGGTTCTGAACTCTATGTCGTCCAGTAGTTTGCTTTCCTCTGTTTCTTTCATTCGTGACATGTTTCTTTGTTTCTGCATTTTGGCTGCTTCCCTGTGTTGATGGAGTGGCTTTGTGTGGTAGGTGACCTATAGGGGGCAGTAGGTCAGCCTCCCCAATCACCTGATGTGGATGCTCTTGGTACACCCCTTTGTGGGCTGAGTGCAAAGTCTTGGTGTAGTTAAGCCTGAATTGCTGTTGGTACGCTGGGAGGAATTGACCTCCAGGCCAATCGGCTCTGAGGACTCGCTGTGTCTATAATGGAAGAACTGCTGTGCTGGAGACATGCTTATGGTGCAGGACTTGTTTCAGTGGGCCTTTGGTGCTCGCTGAGTCTGCCTCTTGAATGTGTCACTTATGGATGTGAGGAGTTGAAATCTGGTTTCTCACACTGACCACTAGGTACACTGGCTTCTGGATCTCCAATGGGGTGCAGGTCAGCTATTGTCTGAGTCCACCCAGCCGTAGCTACAGTGAGAGCTACAGTTTTCTCCTCTTTGCTTGGGGTTTGGAGGTTTTGGAGCTGTCTGACCCACGCTGCAAGTTTGTTAGGTTAAGCTGCAATAGGGCAGGCCTTTCTTATGCTAACACTGCTGCTTGGAGCTTGGGTGGGTTTGTAGGTTGTGTGGGGCGGGGTCTCAGGGCATCACTAGGCTAGGCATCACTAGGCTAGGGCGTGGCAAACAGCGATGGCTGCTAGTTAGCTGGCTCTGTGTCTCCGACTGCGTCCCGTGCCCCAGCGCAGTAAACAATTATTCTTGCGCGCAGCTCTGCAAGCAGGCCCCCCTCACTTTCTGACCTGGTGGCAGACAATCCAGCTTCTCCCGTAGGAGTTTGGGTCCCCCACATCTCCCCTGAAACTGTATTTCAGAGTAATCTGGGGCTTGTTTCCCTTTGGGTTGAAAAAAAGCAACACCTGCCGCCAGCCCAGATTCCGCGCCTCCGTACCTCAGCTTTTCAGTGCTTGTGCACGTCTCAATGCTCTTTTCTCTTTCCTTCTAGTTGTAGAACTTCCACTCAGCCAGCTTTCCCATGGTTCTGGGTGGTAGACATTTTGTCTTTTAGTTGTAAGTTTTGAAATTGTTGTGTGAGGCAGCAGTTTAGGTGTTTACTACGCCACCATCTTGGATTCTCCTACCCCACAGTTTTTGTTTTTCTGTTGTTGTGGTTTTCTATTTTTGTTGGCTGCCTCTATTCCAAGGGGATCAGCTTGAGATGTAAACTTAAAGTATTCTCAGGTGATTTCTGAGCCTGTGTTTTTCCCTGGGCATGAATGGTGATTTCCCAAATTCCCCTGTATATGTGGTTGCTTTTGAATTGTCTAGTCTTGAATGTCTGGTCATGGAGATTTTAAAAAGAGCAAAACAATGAGGGGAGAAAGGAGCCAGTCCTTTACATATTCTGGAAGTCACTTTATCTGAAGGGGGAGGTTGTGCAGGGAGAGGGAGTATGCATCAATGGCTGTCTGCTTCTGTAACTGCACTTTCATAATCAGAAACAGCAATCATTGATCAGAACACGTATCCCTAATATTTGCAAAATGGGTTCCTTATTGTGCACTATGGCTCCTGCAAGCTGTTTCAGGATGTGCAAGGCTGCCTGACATAGAGGGTGGGGGATGGGTAGCTGCTATTGAGCTAAGAAGTGAAACTGACTGAAATGAAAACACAATTGATCATCCACAACTCCTTCTGGAAATTGCAAGCCTACTGTAGACTCCAGGGTTCCAAAAAAGTTTCATCAGACTGATTCCCTTAGTGCAATTGTTGTCTAGCTGGACAGACAGGTTTCCGAGGCCTTTTACTCTACCATCTTCCCTGAATCCTCTCTTAAAAAGTCAATTATCATTTGAAGAGCATTATATAATATAAAAATATCTTATATAATTATCTATGTAGTTATAATTTCTGGTATTCCTCATTTCTTTTTGTAGATCCACTTTTCATCATTTTTCTTCACTCTGAAGGAACTTTGGTAACATTTTTCTGTCATGTAGGTCTAATTGTGACAAAAATCTTTATTTTTGCCTTTATGTTTGCAAGATGTCTTGCTGAGTATAAAATTCTAATTCAAACTATTCTTTTCTTCAAGTACTTGCTTGATTGACTTTTTGCTGGCACTGTTTGTGAGAAAAATCTGCTGTTCCCCTATCTCTGTACCTTGGTACATACATACTTTTTTCTTTTGTTTGGAAGGGGGATATTTCAAAAATTTTCTCTTTAACACTAGTTTTGAGCAATTAGAGTATAAAGTGATTTGAGTATTTTTTTATGTCTTATGCATGGGTTTATTAGATTCTTTAAATATCTGGAGATTATAATTTTAATAAAATTTGAAATATCTTCAGCTATTATTCCTTTAGTTACAGTTTTTGACTCTTCATTTGTCTCCTTTTTTTGAAAACTAAAATGATACATATTCACACAACTTATTCATGCTTTTTCACTCAACTTATTTTTTCACTGTTTACTTTTCAAGTTTCAATTTTATTTTCTTAAATTTCATGATTATTTTGGTTTGCAATATCTAATCTGCCTATTCTAATCAATTATATTATTCATCTCTGCCACTGTATTTTTTTCCTCCAAGGTTCAGTTTGTGTAATTTTTATATTTTCCATACCTAATTAATTTGAACATGTGAAATACAATTACAATAATTATTTTAGTATCATTATCTACTCACTATGGAGGCCTGGTGCACAAAATTCATACACTCGGAGGGGTGTGTCCCTCAGCCCAGCCTGCACCCTCTCCAATCTGGGACCCCTCAGAGGATGTCTGACTGTCAGTTTAAGCCTGATTCCACAGGGATCCTACAGGCTGTCGGACATCCCTCTCACAATCCAGGACTGCTGGCTCCCAACTGCTTGACTGACTGCCTGATTGCACCTAAAGGCTTCTGCATGCTAGCTGGATCACCCTTAGCACTCCCCTGCCAGCCTGATAGATGCCTAAATGCTCCCCTGCTGGTCTGATTGCCCCCAACTGCCCTCCCCTGCTGGCCTGGTTACCCCCACCTGCCTTCCCCTGCTGGCTGTCTTGTGGCAGCCATCTTGTGACCACATGGTGGTGGCCATCTTGTGCAAGGGTATGATGGTCAATTTGCATATTACCTCTTTATTATATAGGATACTTGCACTTTAATCAGTTCTGGATCAGCTTTAATTGATTAGTTTTCATCTTCAATATGAGATGTGTTTTTTTGTGTGTGTTTGTTTTGTTGTTGTTGCCTCTTTGCATATTTAGTTACGTTTTATTAATTGGTAGTCATTGGTATATTTTTATTTGTTTATTGATAGAGATATATTTTTTTCATTTTTATAAGTATAATCAAGCTTTGTTCTGAGACTCAGTTAACTTACCTGTACAGTGTTTGATCTTTTCAGGCCTTGCTTTTATGATTTATTATGTGAGGAAAGAGCAGCATTGATTCTATGGCAATTTGTGTTATGACCTTTCTGAGCCTTCTACCTAATACTCCATGAATTGTGAGGTTGTTGTTCTGCTTAATAAATTTCTATTCACTTATTATAATATTCAAAAATTATAATATTCTTCATACTGAGATTGTTTTGTCATTTTCTTCTATTTATTCTCTAAGCTAAGTCAATAATCTTTGAATTTATTTCAATATTGCTTTTGATTTTGTTGAAGCATTTGAAATTTGAATTTTTCTTCCATATGCTTTTTTATAGTCTATTCAAATTAGTTTAATTTGGGAATGGTATTGTTTTCTTTTACTTTAAATTAGTTTAATTTGTGAATGATACTGTTTTCTTTTATTTTGTGACTAGAGGCCTATTGCACAAAGATTCATGCAAGAATGGGCCTTCCTTCCCCTGCTGATGGCATCACCTTTGGTCTGGCCGAAGCCACCTTTCTGCCTTCCCACACTGCCCAGAGGCCCCGAGCGGCTGGGGTGGTGTGGAAGTCTGCATCATCGCAATGGCAACAACGCAAGCGTCCCACTCCACCCTTGTCTGCTGGGTGCATGTGTATGTAAATTAACCAGCCATTTTGTTGGGTTAATTTGCATATTCACTCCTGATTGGCTGGTGGGCATTGCGAAAGTAAGGTCAATTTGCATCTTAATCTTTTATTAGTGTAGATTACTTTTGGTGGAGAATTTCATTACCTCAAATGTTCTGATTCTTGTTATCTGTTTCATTTACAGCAATTTTCTTTGGAGTTGGTTGAATATTTCTCACTCTCAAACTTTTCATGGGCAGATTCCTACTTAAGGATTGCATTCTGTCATCAGCTTATTGATCAATTTCATTTTTAGAAAAGGTTTCTGTTGGTGAGGGCAGTAAAATTTTTTATAGTCATGACTTCATTTTAATTTTATTCTCTCTTGCTAAGGTAAATTTGTATAGATTTTATTTGCCATTTTTATTCCTATGTATTTTATGGACAGATTTAGTTTTAAAATCCAATTCCTTTAAAGATTAAGCAGCTCTTGTGTTGTTGTTTTGTTATTTAATATACTTTTCATTTCTGTTTATTACCTCATCTCAAATGGCTATTTACCCTCCTCTATCAATCTTCTTCTGCAGTGCAATGTGTCTCCCAGGTTTCCACCTCTAATCTAATTAACTTCAAAGTTTCATCCCTGGAGCTAGGGGTGTGTATTACTGACTTCTAGAGTTCTGTTTACTAATTTAGTTCTTAATGTTGGACTTGCTTTTTCAGGGAAAATTTGTCTGTGCTTTGACTTTAGTTTTGAAACCCCTCCTTTTTCATGGAATCTCTTCAGCATCCTGTACTGGACTGAACAGTATCCACCAAAAACATATGTCCACTTGGAACCCTAGGAAAGTGACCTGATATGAAATAGGGTCTTTTTAGATATAATCAAGGTAAGATGAGGACATGATGGGTTGAGGTGGGCCATAAATCCAATATGAAATTTAACTTATAAAAAGAGAGATTTGGACACAGGCCTAAGAGGGGAGAACACAGGTAAAGAATAGGTTAATTCATCTACAAGTTAAGTGATGCCAAGGACGGCCAACAACCACCAGAATCTACAAGAGAACCACAGAACAGATTCCTTCTCATCGACTCCAGAAGAAACCGATCTTGTCAATACCTTGATTTTTGACTTCTGTCCTCTTGATTATGAGAGAATTATTTCCTCTTGTGTTATGTCACTCAATTTGTGGTCATTTGTTATAGCAACCCTAGGACTAATTAAACTCCGTTCATTCACTATTTATGTCCATAAGTTTGCACAGGAGCTTCAGTTGTAGCTCTACTGGAATATGTTACAAATTAAAATAGTAAAGTCACGGTATACTCCATATCCTAGTAATGGTGAAGATATAGTTCATGTGAGATTATATAGTGTTATGGTGTTTGGAAAGTTTATGGAGAATTTCAGGTTTATGTGGATACAATAAATAACCCTGGGGTTCTTGTTTTTGTTTGTTTGTTTTTGATACCATTTTAAGATGTGCTCAAGCATGATCTTGAAAAAGGAAGGATTTCCAAGAGCATGGAGCCAATTTTTAAACAGGACAAGAGACTTGGAAGCCATTTCTAAGGAGGGGAGAATAGCCTATATAAGATTTCCTCTCCCGAACTTTGAGTGCCTTCACTAGGTTTCTCAGAAATATTTCAGAGGTTCTATGAACCACTGAATGCTGTAAACCTCTCACTCTTCCTCTTTCCTGAAATAACTGCTTATCATGGCTATCTTGTACACATTCACCATTGTATATTGGTGTATGGTGAGGAAGTAACTTTATTTTTATTGATTATTGTTGTTATTATTTTAGAAGGTAGGTTTCAGATGGTATGAACTGAGGATTGAAGTAAGGATGGTGACACTTCAAGCAGGATGCAGTGAATGAATAGGACTTTTGTTGGATTAACTTCCTTTGAGAGTGCATGAGTTATCAAGAGGGCAGACACTGGCACTTGTACTGTTATACCCATTTATCTTCTTGCTATAAGAGTATATTATATCCTTTCCTTTAGCTTCCCACCCACTGTGATAGAAGAATACATCCATGCATACATCCATTTGCGCGTGACCGTGAGATGTGATTTGGCTGTTTGAGTGTGACCAGATATAACTTAGAACACACTGGAGTAGCGAAAATAATTTTAAGTCTCTTTCAGCTATTTTTTCCCCTTTGCCAATATCAGAGATGTCTCAAATAGAGATTGTTCCTTTAGTCAAAGTCCAAGTGGAAAGGCACATGGAGCAGCAGCTACTCCAGACATGGAGCCTGTGACAGTAATGTTTCATGCCACTGAAGTTTGGGGGCTGTTTCCACAGCAAATCTTTCAAACACAGCCTTTAGAAACTTTAAAAATTTAAAAATAATCATAAAACTAATTTAATAGCTGGCCGATGGTTAATGGGTGAAATGAAATTTTGTAAATTCTTCCAACTTTCAAAGTGTAGATGGAATACACTTTTCTAATGGAAATATTAAGTTAAAATGGAACCTATAACTACTACATTTAATTGTATTTTTCTTAATCCTATTACTTATTTATAGTGCTGTGATGTTTAGTAAGGGTTAGGAGATGCATGCCTACTGCAGTGGGACTTCACAGCATCTCATATTATGGTTTGGAGTCTCTTTCTGCATCTTTGAACTGGACTATTCTTGTGACATGCTCTGGGTAATAAAATACAAATGAAATGATAGTGTATTAATTCTGTGTTTAGGTTTCATGTAGTATTGAATATTTCTGCCTATGTCCTGGGACTCATGCTATTACTGTGAGAGCAAGCCCCAGATAGTCTGCTGGATGATGAGAAACAAGAGGGTGCTGGAGCCAGCTCAAATTAACTAGCAGTAGCCAATGATGCACTTTTTTTTTTCCAACTTCATACCCAGTTACATCATGTTGATAGACTGAAATTAATTTGAGAATGAATTTTGACTTGTCTTTGTGGATCAAATATTTTTTCAATTTTATCTCTTCTTCAATGGATCCTAATTCAGTCTATTTTTCTACAGTTGAAGTCCCAAAATTTCTAAAATCTTTTCTTTTTTCTTTTATTCCTACTTGCACACTGTCCACTTTTTTCTGAGCTTGTCTGCTTCTTTTAACACATTTCTTAAATACATGACCAGCAACTGAAACACACTAGCAATATTTGTTTTCCAAACTTTATATCTAAAGTACCAAATCTTCCTTCTAAATTATTCAAACAATTTTATAAAAATATTTCACCATTGGAATTTTTAACTGCCAATAAAAGTTCTATTTTATAATATGCTGAATTCATAAGCCAATCTACACTAATAAAACAGAAACATGCAAATTGACCATCACTTCGTTACATCCACCAGCCAATCAGGAGGGAATATACAAATTAGAAGGACAAAGATGGGGGCCACCCAGCTGCTCCAGGTTGGAAGTGGCCAGGTGGGGCAGGACCAGGACGCCTGCTATGAGAGGGAGGGCAGGGGTAGGGGTGGTGGTGAAGGGATCTATAGGAGTGGCACTCCAGTGCAGGGAAGACAAGACTGCAGACTCTGGAGTCTGCAATGAAGACTAAGATGGCAGACTCCAGCCAGAGCCTGCAGCGAAGATGAAGCGGCACACTCCAGCCAGAGTGAAGGCCTGGGTCCCAGGTGCTGGAGGAAAACCAGTGCTGGAAGGCAAGGGAAGGAAGGCCTATTGCACAAATCTTTTCATGCAACGGGCCTCTATTTCCATATAACTTACTTTTTAAGGCAGCATTCTGTGTTAAGATAGCAAGGACAAGGTTTAGTCTCCACATTGTATCCCTTCAAGAATTAATTTGATGGAGACTCTATTGTCTGCGGAGTTGTAGGTTGCTGTGGCAATGGAAAAGGGACATGGCAAATTATACCATTTCGTAAAGGTAAAAAAAAATCCGTGAGTTTATACAATGCCTGGTGTGTCAAAGAGGAATACTACCATTTCCCAGAAAGAAGAAAAAAATATCTGAGAATAACAGTAATGATTTCCATGGTAGTTATTAAAAGGACAAATAATAGAATATCACATATGCCAGATAGAAAGCCTGGCATGATTAAAGGAAGAAAGACATGGCAGATACTGAAGAAAAATGTTCACTTGTTTTCTAGTACATAAATAAAATCACATGCAGAATGTAGAGTGAGTATAAATGGAGATCCAGTATTTGGATGCCTGCCACACACAAAGCATCAATGGTGTTAGTCTGAGCAAGGGCAATAGGAATATAGAAAAGGGAACTATAGCAACCCTCAGATGAGTAAATCAAATGTCCTTTTCCATTTCTTCACAGGAGAAGGAAACCCAGAATAGTAAGAAGAAGAATGAAAGCTGCAACCTGATACCCACTCTTGGGTTAGTTATCTGGTTAGTTTTAGGAGAAAGGAGGTGAGAATAAAATGGATATGAGGTTGAAAGTTAGCCAAAGGTTTGTTTGTAATTGAAATGACCAGAAAGTTAGAAAACTGCACAAGAAACGTGCTATTGTGGAACTTAAAGGGAGAGTAAAAAAAGAAAAGGAAAGGCTTATGACAGTTTACAAACAAATAAAATAGGCATGGAGGGTCAATTCTTGTTATTGACAAACGTTATGTTCTTGAAAGTCACCACAGACCCTAAAATAGTGAATATAAAACCATTGCTTCTGGGGGGAATACAGGATTTGATTCCCGAGAACCTCTGATTATAACATTTTTATTAACTGATCAATACATTACCTTTTTATGTGTTTCTGTTTGAAGACACCTTATTTAATATATAGTTGATTATGTAATTAGCTTTGAATTCATGGCAAATAGCACTATATTTTTTCATTTTCGTTAAGGTAGCAAATCAATTGATTTTTTAAAAATTAAATTCATTGTAGTAACATTGGTTAATATAATTGTATAGGGTTCAGGGGTACAGTTCTATAATATGTCATCTGTATAATGTACTGTGTGTTCACCACCCCAAGTTCAGTCTTCTTCCATCAACATTTATTCCCCCTTTACCCTTTCCTACCTCCCCTACCCCCTTTCCCTCTGGTAATCAACATACTGTTATCTGTTTATGAGGTTCCCTTTCCTTCCTCCCTCCCTCCCTCCCTCCCTCCTTCCTTCCCTCCCTCCCTCCCTCCCTCCCTTCCTCCCTTCCTCCCTTCCTCCCTTCCTCCCTTCCTCCCTTCCTTCCTTCCTTCCTTCCTTCCTTCCTTCCTTCCTTCCTTCCTTCCTTCCTTCCTTCCTTCCTTCTTTTCTTGCTTTCCTGTTTTCTTGCTTTCTTTCTCTCTCCTCTCTCTCCCCCCTCCCTCCTTCCCTCCCTCCCTCCCTCCCTTCTTCCTTCCCTCTCTCCCTTCCTCCTTCCCTCCTTCACTCCTTCCTTCACTCCTTCCTTCCTTCCTTCCTTCCTTCCTTCCTTCCTTCCTTCCTTCCTTCCTTCCTTCCTTCCTTCCTTCCTTCCTTCCTTCCTCCCTTCCTCCCTTCCTCCCTTCCTCCTTTCCTTCCCTTCCTTCCCTTCCTAAGGCTCATCATAGGCTTTTGCACTTAGGAACACTAGAAGGCACTTTGGCATTATACTCAGAGATCATTTTAAGCAGCAAAATCAACAACAAAAAGCACAAATAAATTTTTAAAATGTGGCTCCAGAGACAGGACTATGACAGGAGGAGGAATGACTGGTTTAAGACTATTCCACTTATAAGTGGAAAATGTTGAGTGTACAATTTTGTAGGATAGTGTGAAAGCCCAAGGCTCTAAGAATATTGTGAGACAAGAGCAATGAAGCTATTTTCATGGTTGGAATAGTTATTCTTCTCAAACTCTAGTTTGAAGTTTGAAAAAAATAATTTCAAAAATCATAATTAAAATTAAGTGTATATATATATTAAAAATTGAATTTATTGTAGTGACACTGGTTAATAAAATTGTATAGGGTTCAGGGGTACAGTTCAATATATATGATATATATATATATATATATATATATATATATATAGAGAGAGAGAGAGAGAGAGAGAGAGAGAGAGAGAGAGAGGGAGAGAGAGAGAAATTTTTAAAAATTATGAAAGGGCTCAAAAATCACAAAGAAATTGTCCTTTTTACTTAGTCCTCCAATTACTCAGAATTTCCTATTGTATGACAATGCAGAAGGAAGGAATCTAGGAGGATATGGTATTTGTGAGAGTTTTAATGGTTCCTCTGGATTTGGATAGATGAAGATGGATTATTAGTGCATTACCAGAGACATTATGAGAGAATCTTGATGGAAAGAAATCACAGAAAGGAAGTCCAGAATGGGAAGAAAATTGCCAATTACAGATTTAGTGAAAAGTTTTAAGTTACATGATCATAATTTTTTTTGAGTTAAATTTTCCAAGGAGTAGAAATTATATCAGTTGATCTCAGAAATGTATTTTTAATTTTCTTTCACTATTAGAAGTGTTCCTTAATACCCAAAGAAAATTACTTATTAATTTTATCCCAGTGATTTATTTTAGTAGGAGAAGGATTATGAAAGTCTAGAGAAAAACCAAATCAAACAGTAAAAAAAATAAATCAATAAAATACAACCTTGTTTGAATTTCACAGTTATTTCTGAGAGTTTCAAAAGCCTTTGGAGTTTTAAACAAACTCCAGTGAAATAGTTCTCCAGTCCCATGAAGTAGGGGCAGGCACTATAATCTCTATATTACAGCTGGGGACTTTGAGGCACAAAGCCATTTAAGTGATATGTCCAAGGTCACTGAGCAAGTCACTGGTGAGGCCAAAAATAGAATCCCAATTCTTCAGCTAGTTCTTTGTTCAGGAGACCATATTGGCTCTTTTATTACACTGAGGATAAAATTTAGCTTTATACCAGAGGATTTTTTTTCTTATATGCCAACCTAAAAATCAACATTTAAAAAGACCACTAAATTGATATAAAATCCAATCATATGTCATGCTTGAGATTTTCAAACTCTTCAAAAGTGTTTTCTTGTTGTTTAAGATGAAAATGTGCATGGGTAGTTTTTCACTATTATCATTTCAATTCATAAAACTTTCCTCTCTCCCCTAAATATTTAATGGCTCTATTTAACAATGAATATGTTCTGGTTTCTGCACAAGGAAATGCTAGCCATAGTAATTGGCTTTGCCTTCAGACAGCTGAGTCTGCAACAAATCAGGCAGCCTATAGAAAACCTTTTATTTGCTATCAGTTTTTTGGAGTTTCAAGCCATTGAAATATATTGAAAAAAATCTGTGAGGCAACTAAACCATGCAAATTAACCTTACATCTGCTTTATACAGCTCTTAAACCTCCAGATTTGTAATTCCTTATCTGTTGCTGCTCAAACAATTTTCTGGTTCATAATGCCGTTGGTGCAATGGTAGGAAAGGAAAGTGAATCATAGTTTCAGGTACATATTTGTCTAAAAGTATTTGTATTTTTCCAGTTATGAAAAGAATCTTTTCCCCTCTTGTATGAATCCTTGAGAACCAGAAATTCTACTTTTTGAGCTTCATATCTGTACATACTAATTTTGTGGAAAATGATTTTATAAAGACCCAAATTGTTAAATATTTTAAAGAAGTACATGGACAATCCATATAAGATCTTGCATGTATATGTGAATGTGTGTGTGTGTGTCTGTGTATGTATTCTGTTTCAGAATTAAATGCAATTATAACATAATAG
This sequence comes from Corynorhinus townsendii, assembly GCA_026230045.1. NCBI lineage: Eukaryota > Metazoa > Chordata > Mammalia > Chiroptera > Vespertilionidae > Corynorhinus > Corynorhinus townsendii. The sequence goes on from JAPDVU010000002.1 coordinate 92,066,365, forward strand.
ATCAATTTATTAAGCAATTACCTTGTGACAATCACTTGTGAAGGTCTTAACATAATTTCTCACTTATCCTTATAACATTATGAAGTGACTATTATTATTATGCCCATTTACTTAATGAGGAAACTGAGAGCATAAGTTAACTGCCCAAACTTATACAGCTTTCAAGTGGGATATCAGCATTATAAATATGATGGTCTAATTCTCCTACATTAGGTGTGAATAGGAATTATATGTGGACATATGAATATAAAATATATAACATCTAGAAGTTGAGTTAAAACTACTCAATTCATAAACTGAGATCCAGACAAAATAAATTTTTTCAATAGTTTGCACAGCTACCAAGTTCTCAAAACTGAAGTGTTGCTTAGATAACAATCCACTAGAGCTTTCATAGTTGACATCATCAGATAATGTTAAAATTGCACACTAGATAGAAACTACATATTTATAGCAGCTATGCAACAGACACACATTTTCTAGCTGGGATAATTTTAAAAATTAGGTATATAAAATACTTTTCATTTGTTTAATTTTCTTTTGATGTTTTTTTAAACAGTTTGTTTTACCACATATAAGGACTTCCATACTTCCTCATGGTTGGTTATTTCACAACTTTTCTCTATCCCCTAGTCTTTATTCAAATGCCTCTGCTCTGATGTTACAAAAATACCTCTTGCTAAGACACTTAGGTCTCTCCAAATTGCTACCTTAAATTGAACATCTGAGTATATAGCTTAGGGAAATTTTTTGCAGGATTTGGTACTCTTTATTATTCCCCCTTCCTTTACTTATTTATTTTTTTATTGTCTAAAGTTTTACATATGTCTCCTTTTCCCCCAGTTGACCCTTCCCCAGCCATTTCCACCCCAGGCAAGCCTCCACTGCCCCAGTGTCTGTGTTCATTGGTTATGCTAATCCCCCTTCATTTTACTTATTTATTTTTTGACTCCATGTTATTCTGGTACCAACTTTTTAATTCTGTTTCCTCTCATTTCTGTATAAGCAATTATTTAATAAACATTGATGTTTCTCAATGTTCAGTCTATAGACTCCTACTTTTCTTACTGTACACCCCCCCATAGGTGAACATCTATAATAAACACTTTTGTATAACTGTGTGTGGGTGCACACACATGCATATGAAAAAGAGAAGGCCTATGAGCTTCAGATTCCATTTGTCTACTATAATTTTCCAGCTCCACTGTTTACAATTGAGGAGACAAAACAGTTAAAGGTCATGATCACGGGTTCCCCAGTAACTTAACACCTGAGAGTTGAAGACTGAGAAAAATTCTGTTATGTGAATGTATCTGGCCTAATTTTTTTTAATTTTATTCTTTAAAAAATTATTCTTAAATGGTGCCATGCTAATAAAATTTCTTTCTAAAAGTTCACTGAGGGAGAAACCAAGATGGTGGCATAGATAAACACCTAAATTGCTGCCTCGCACAACAATTTTAAAAGTACAACTAAAAGATGAAACGGACATTATCCAGAAGTACAGGAAGGCTGGCTGAGTGGAAATTCTACAACTAAAAGGAAAGAGAAAAGCACACTGAGACTCAGAGGAGCTGCAGGAGGCAGAGATACTGAGACGTGAGTGAGGAGATGACTGGCAACTGAGTGCACAGCTGGTTTTCTCAAGCAGGAGGGAGACAAAAGCTCCCGACTACACTCAACTCCAGCTCCAGGTGAGACTCTGGGGACCCAGACTTATATGGGGTGAAACTGGACTGTCAGGAAAGAGAAAAGCACACTGAGACTCAGAGGAACTGTGGAAGGCAGAGGTACTGAGGCATGTGCAGAGAGGGCAGGCAACTGAGTACACAGCTGGCTTTCTCAAGTGGGAGAGAGACAAAAGCTTCCGACTGCACTGAACTCCAGTTCTGGGAGAGACTGTGGGGACCCAGACTCATTCGGGGAGAAACTGGACTGTCTGGCAGTGGGTGGAACTCAAGGGCGGCTTTCTCTCAGAGGTGCTTGCAGCGATTACCACAGGACACTGAGACACAGGGGCATATTAGGGCAGGGCTGAAGGGAAACCAATGCTGTCTGCTCTGTCCTGAGACTCTGCCCCATCCAAGCTGAGCACAGAGGCTTTTGCAAGTCTTGTCTCACAAGGGTGTCTCTAGCACAGAAGTTCTCCCAGCGTAGACACAGCCAATCCTCACAGCCAATTGGCCAGGAGGTCAGTTCCTCCCAGTGATACCAACAACAATCAAGACTTAACTACAACAAGACTGTGCACACAGCCCACAAAGGGGTGCACCAAGAGTGTCCACCTCAAGTAACTAGGGAGGCTGAGCCACTGGGCCTTATAGGACACCTAGCACACAAAGCCACTCTATCAACACAGGGAAGCAGCCAAAATGCAGAGACAAATAGATCACAAATGAAAGAAATGGAGGAAAGCAAACGACTGAATATAGAATTCAAAACCATGGTTTTAAGGTTTTTCAAGAATTTTCTAGAAAAGGCTGATAAATTTAGCAAGACCCTTGAGGATATGAAAAAGGATCAAGTAGAAATTAAGCGTACATTGAGTGAAATAAAAAATATTATACAGAGAATTAACAGCAGACTAGAGGATCGCAAGAATCAAGTCAAAGATTTGAAATACAAAGAAGCAAAAAACACTCAACTGGAAAAGAAAAAAAGAAAAAAGAATCCAAAAATATGAAGATAGTATAAGGAGCCTCTGGGACCTCTTCAAGCATACCAACATCAGAATTATGGGGGTGCCAGAAGAAGAGAGAGAGCAAGATACTGAAAACCCATTTGAAGAAATAATGACTGAAAACTTCCCCCCCCCCGGTGAAAGAAATAGACTTACAAGTCCAGAAATGCACAGAGAACCCTGAACAAAAGAATCTAAAGAGGACCACACAAAGACACATCATAAATAAAATGCCAAGAGTGAACACAAAGAGAGAATATTAAAAGTAGCAAGAGAAAGACAGTTAGTTACCTACAGGGAGCACCCATACGATTGTCAGCTGATTTGTCAACAGAAACTATGCAGGCCAGATGGGAGTGGCAAGCAATATTCAAAGAGATGAATACCAAGATTACTCTACCCAGCAAAGCTATCATTCAGAATTGAAGGGCAGATAAAGAGCTTCACAGATAAGAAAAAGCTAAAGGAGTTCATCGCCACCAAACCAGTATTATATGAAATGCTGAAAGGTATTCTTTAAGAAGAGTAAGAAGAAGAAAAGGTTAAGATAAAAATTATGAGCAACAAATATATATCTATCAGCAAGTGAATCTAAAAATCCAGTGAATAAAAAAATATGATGAACAGAATAAACTGGTGAATATAATAGAATCAGGGGTATAGAAAGGGAGTGGACTGACAACTCTGAGGGGGAAAGGGGTGTGGGGGTGTGGGAAGAGACTGGACAAAAATCGTACACCTATGGATGAGGACAGTGGGAGGGTAAGAGTGGGGTGGGAACTGGGTGGAGGTGAGCTTTGGGGGAAAAAAGAGGAACAATTGTAATAATCTGAACAATAAAGATTTATTAAATTAAAAAAAATAAAAGTTCACTGAAAGATCAGATTTAATACAGTCTCTGATGTTTTTTAGTTTCTAGACTGGTCTCACTTTCCCACTTTTTAAAGACTTTGCTGCAATTTGAAGTTTCAGTTTCAAACCCAACAGTAAATTTTCTTCCTCTCCTTTTCCAATTCCACCATAGACCAGCATTACCATGGAAAAGATGAAGTTAAGGTGAGGAAATTAGTGTCTGTTCTTTATATACTATTTTCCCCACTTTTTTAGGTGCTAGATCTTCTCATGTGTTGAGACATGAGAAGGAAAAGGAAAATGTTCAATAGTCCCTTCTTTACCTGGGCAGGATTACAGTCTTTTCCTTGTTTGGATATAACTATTCTGTTCCTTGCCTGGGAGCTCCAACATGTTATGATGATAGGGTATGTATTCGTGTGCAGCTCCTCTAAGCATTTTTACATTTGAGGTTTGGCCTCACTTGTTAGTTGGCCTTTAGCTGATGACCTTTATACTGCTTTCCTCTTATATCTATGTCCCTCTTGCCTCATTATTCCCCAAATCCGTAGGTGTAAAGGCAATCCTGTATCCTACAATACTACCTCTCTTTGTAGGTCTAGTGGGCCCCTGCAGAATATTTCTTTATACACTTAGAGGAGAACTTCTTGGTTCCTTCTATGTCTTGCAACCCACACACACATTAATGTTCTCTCTCGTGCTCTCTTTCTCTGCCCCTTTTATTCTCATTCCAATTCTCCTCTGTTCAGTTAGCATAAGTACCTATGACAGTGTCCTCCTTCTAAGCAGATGCACAAAGAATGAAAAGTGTTTTCTTCTTGAAGACTTTACCAATTTTAGAAAGGACTCCCACAGAGTCCCCTTCCATTTCATCAAAGTGAGAAAAGTTCACTTTCCATAAAGAGGCATCTCTACAAAATGTCAACCACAGCTTTATTTTCATCCTATAGAAATCAGTAGGAATGAGTAGGGTTGACACATGTCCATTCTCTTACTTGAACTTCTCAATAATATCAACTTCTGGTGACTCTGAATTTAGAGTGTAAAGTGCTTATGGGAGTCTCTTATCATCTTAAGCCACAATTCTATAAATAACAAAAGAAATCAGCAACATCTTGCCATATGTTGATGAGTAGAAAGAATATTCATGTAATACAAAGAAGTACTTGCAAAGGCCCTGATGTAGGGAACTAGCATTTTAATGACTCCACCCTCATGTTTGACATTTAATTACTGACAGTTTTCATGAATTAACCATTTTTCTTTGTACTCTTGCCTCATAACTGCTAAAACGATAACAAAAACTAGGGCTTCCCTCTTATAGCAAGAGCACAGAATTTCAAACAATACAAACTCCAGCCCACTCATGCAAACCCTCACACCAAGCCCACCCCTTAATCACAATAAAAGCCAAACTGGTCTCTGCTCTAACAAACTACCGCTTTTTGACCCGCTTGAGAGCTTACTCTGTGTTCAAATGAAAACTTCTTAATGTGATTAATAAACTGTTTCATACCCTGTAAACTTTTTTTTTTTTTGCAAGAAATGTTTTTTGAGGTTTAGTTTACATATAACACTACATTAGTTTCAGGTGTACAGCATAATGATTTGTATATATTGTGAACTTATTCCCCTCCCCCATTACATGCCACCAACCATGAGCCAGCAGAGGAAGGAGGATTCGTACCTGAAGCCAACCAATGAACAGTCCTCACGATGTGCAGTGACGTGGGCCCAGGGGGGACGAGCCACACAGGGACGTCCTGGGCCTGGTGGCTGAAACCCACCAGGGCAGATGACAGAAGGAAGGCACCCCAACCTAGACCATTTCCTAGTCAAATCCAGGTGGGCCTCCCAGCAGCACTACAGCACCTGTTGGGACTCAGAGCCACACCAGTGGGGCCACGATCAACTACAGTGACAAGCCCAACATGGTCACGACACCTCGGGCCTGACCAGACCTCACAGAAATACAAAGGGTTGTTAAAAAATACTATGAACAACTCTATTCCAACAAACTGGACAACCTGGAGGAAATGGACATATTCCTAAAAAAATATAACCTTCCAAAACTCAATCAGGAAGAATCTAAAAATCTCAATAGGCCAATAACTGGAAGAAATTGAGGCAGTCATCAAAAAGCTTCCAGCAAACAAAAGCCCGGGGCCAGACGGCTTCACAGGAGAGTTTTACCAAACATTCAAGGAAGAACTAAAACCTATCCTCAGACTATTCCAAAAAATTCAATAGGAAGGAACACTTCTCTCATGAACATAGATGCCAAAATCCTCAACAGGATTCTAGCAAATCGGATCCAGCAGTACATCAGAAAGATCATACACCATGACCAAGTAGGATTTATCCCAGGAATGCAAGGATAGTATAATATCCGCAAATCAATAAATGTGATACATCACATAAACAAATTGAGAGATAAAAATCACATAGTCATATCAACTGATGCAGAAAAAGCATTTGACAAAATCCAACACCCTTTCTTGATAAAAACTCTCAACAAGGTGGGAATAGAAGGATCATACCTCAACATAATAAAAGCCATATATGATAAACCCACAGCTAAAATCATACTCAATGGGCAAAAACTAAAACCATTTCCCTTAAGAACAGGAACAAGACAGGGATGCCCACTCTCACCACTACTGTTTTACATAGTAATGGAACTATTAGCCATTGCTATCAGACAAGAAGAAGAAATAAAAAGCATCCAAATTGGAAAAGAAGAAGTAAAGCTGTCCTTATTTGCAAATGACATGATCCTATCTAATAAAAGAGTAATATGCAAATTCTCCATCACTCCAAGACACAAGATGGCTGTCCCCATGTGGTCAAAGATGGCTACCCCCATGTGAACACAAGATGGTCACCAAAAGATGGCCTGCAGGGAAGGTCAATTGTGGGCAGTTAGGGGTGACCAGGCCAGCAAGGGAGTGCAGTTGGAGGAGACCCAGGCTTATAGGGGAGGGCGGTTGGGGAGGGGACCAGGTCAGCAGGGGAGGACAGTTGGCAGGGGGGACCCAGGCCTGCAGGGTAGGGCAGTTGGGAATGATCAGGCCATCAGGAGAGAGCAGTTAGGGGCAAACGGGCTGGCAGGGGAGCAGTTAGGCATCAGTCAGGCTGGCAGGGGAGTGGTTAGGGGGTGATCAGGCTGGCAGGCAGAAGCAGTTAGGAGCAATCATGCAGAGGCAGGAAAGTGATTGGGAGCCAGTAGTCCTGGATTGTGAGAGGGATGTCCAACTGCCTGCTTAGGCCAGATCCCACTGGGCCTAAACAGGCGGTCAGGCATCGCTCAAGGTGTCCCAGATTGGAGAGGGTGCAAGCTGGGCTGAGGGACACCCCCCCTCCCATGCACGAATTTCATGCACCAGGCCTCTAGTTCTGTACATAAAAAACCCGAAAGACTCCATAAAAAACTATTAGACTTAATAAATGAATTTGGCAATGTACCAGGATACAAAATTAATGCCAAGAAATCTATGGCATTTCTATAAACCAACAGTGAACTTACAGAAAGAGATACTAAGAAAGCAATTCCATTTACCATCACACCAAAAAAATTAAGATACCTAGGAATAAACTTTACTAAGGAGGTAAAAGACCTCTACTCAGAAAACTACAGGACATTGAAAAAGAGATAGAGGAAGACATAAATAGATGGAAGAGCACTCTATGTTCATGGATTGGTAGAATCAACATCATTAAAATGTCCATACTACCCAAAGCAATATAGATTCAATGCACTCCCCATTAAAATACCAATGGCATATTTCACAGACCTAGAACGAATTCTCCAAAAATTCATCTGGAATAAAAAAAGACCCTGAATAGCCACAGCAATCCTGAGACAGAAGAACAAAATAGGTGGGATCTCAATACCAAATTTCAAGCTGTATTACAAAGCCACTATTCTCAAAACAGCTTGGTACTGGCACAAGAACAGACACATAGACCAACGGAATTAAATGGAGTATCCAGATATCGACCCAAACCACTATGCTCAATTAATATTTGACAAAAGAATGCATGAACATACAATGGGGTCAAGACAGTCTCTTCAATAAATGGTGTTGGGAGAATTGAACAGATACATGCAAAAAAATGATACTAGACTACCAACTTACACCATACACAAAAATAAACTCCAAATGGATAAAGGACTTAAACATAAGACAGGAAACCATAAAAATACTAGAGGAATCCACAGGCAGAGAAATCTCAGACATATGCCGAAGCAATTTCTTCACCGATACCACTCCTAGGGCAATGGAAACTAAAGAGAAAATAAACAAATGGGACTACATCAAAATAAAAAGCTTTTCTGTACAGCAAAAGAAACCATCAACAGAACAACAAGAAAGCCCACTGCATGGGAGAACATATTTGCAAGTGTTGTCACTGATAAAGGTTTAATCTCCAACATCTACAGGGAATTTATACAACTTAATAAAAGGAAGATAAATGATTCAATAAAAAAATGGGCAACAGACCTAAATAGAATCTTTTCAAAAGAAGACAGAAGGAAGGTCAAGAGACATATGAAAACATGATCAAAGTCACTAATTATTGGAGAGATGCAAATCAAAACGACAATGCGGTACCATCTCACACCTGTCAGAATGGCAACCATCAACAAATCAACAAACAACAAGTGCTGGCGAGCATGAGGAGAAAAAGGAACCCTTGTACACTGCTGGTGGGAATGCAGACTGGTGCAGCCACTGTGGAGAACAGTGTGGAGTTTCCTCAAAAAACTAAAAATGGAGCTCCCATTTGACCCAGTAATCCCACTTCTAGGAATATATCCCAAGAAACTAGAAACACCAATCAAAAAGGATATATGCACCCCTATGTTCATAGTAGCACAATTCACAGTAGCTAAGATTTGGAAACAGCCCAAATGCCCATCAGCAGATGAGTGGATTAGAAAACTATGGTACATCTACACAATGGAATACTATGCTGCTATAAAAAAGAAGAAATTCTTACCATTTGCAGCAGCATGAATGGGCCTGGAGAGCATTATGTTAAGTGAAATAAGCCAGGCAATGAAAGAAAAATACCACATGATCTCACTCATTTATGGAAAATAAAGTACATTATTACCTGATGAACAAAAAGATAGGTACAGCGGCAGTGAAGCACCTAACATACTGTCAGTTTACAGCGGGAAAGCAGGGGAGTGTTGGGGAGGGAGGGAAAGAGATCAACCAAAGGACTTGCATGCATGCATATAAGCACAACAAATGGACACAAGACACAGGAGGTGGGGGATCAGGGCATGTGACATGGGGTAGGGGAGGCTGAGGAAAGGTCAATGGGGGAAACAAAAGGAAATATATTTACTACTATGTGTAATACTTTAAACAATAAAAAAATAAAAATAAAAATAAAATAAAAAAGACTTGGTGTTTAGAAAAAAATAAGATTACCTTAATATTCATAATTTCAGCACAGTGTCATGTGGTTCAGATATAGTTAATCTGAAATTATTGACTCCACCTTCCCAAGAATAGCAAGATATTTTCATGAATGGAAAGATTTAATAAGATACTTGTTTATAGATATACAGCAGGACATTACCTACTGATCTGGCAATAGGAACATCCTGAAGCATCTTTATATTGAAATTTACAAATTGAATCCAGATGTCATTACAGAAATACCTTTACAAATTTTTGAGCATATCTTCACATGAGCATCTTGCAATCTAAATACTGCTTTCCTTCTTTGTTGTTTTTTTCAAAATGCACTGTCATTTTATCAGTTATTTATATTGAAACTAGAGCTCAGTGCACAAAAATCCTTGCACTGGGGGGGGGGGGGGGGAGGGGCGTGTCCCTCAGCCCAGCCTGCACCCTCTCACAATCTGGGACCCCTCAGGTAGGGTCCCTAGGCCTGGCCTGAGATCAGGACCTATGGGGGCTTTCCTTCCCTCTGCTGCTGGCAGCTGGCCCCTCCTCCCCGCTGCCACTGCTTGCCATCTGTGCAGCACTGCTTCCCCCTCCCCTGCCACTGGTATCCTCCTTCTGCAGGTAACAGGGACAGGTGTGGGGTGCAATCGCTTGGCTGCTCTGGGCCTCCCTCTGCGATGCGATCACTGGCCGGCCCCGCACACCCGCCACAGCATCGCTGGCCAGTGGCCTGGGCCTCCCTCTGTGGGGTGATGGATGGTAGGGGGGCCCCAGATTGATCACCTGCAGAGGGAGGCCCTGCCTACCCACTGCAGAGCTGCCAGCCTGGTAGGCTGGACCTCCCTTTTTTTTTTTTTTTTTAAGTTAGGGTAATGTTTACTGAGCAATACAGAACTGAGTACCTATGAAAGGTTTACCAGGATGGAAATGCACCGTACCCTCCCCGCAGCCTTCCCCAATACCAGAGACTACGGTACCTAGAAGTTACAAGCAATGGCCATAACTGCTGAATATCTGTTTGTAATAAACAAACCAAAGCATAATTATACTATATCACATCAGGTGATTATAGAAATCCATTTATATATTGCTAGTATAAAATCTTTTTTTTTTTTTTTGTAAAAAAATATTTGAAAAAAGAAAGTATAAAAAACGTGCAGTTGAAAGCTTTGCCAGGACAGCCGGTCAGTAACCATTCAGTGAGTATGTGCTTTGGAAGGGTGCCCGCGCCTCATGCCCACAGCAACGCCGGCAGGGCCGGTGAGGGTGCACCCCAGTTGCCACTCTGGGCAAGACTGAGCTGGACCATGGTGGGTGGGTACAGCAGGGCCTGGCACTGTGCCCTTCTCCAGCCTTGCATCAGGATCAGAGTCAGGGTCAGGATCAGGGTTGGGGGCAAGTAAGGTTCTTATTTCCTTGGGATTCCAAGTTCAGGGGGGGAATTGAAATATTTGTAAAGTTACACAGCTAAATTATTGATCGTGATTTTTGTTTTTCAAAATTCAATGAGATTTTAAGTGAGTAGGAGCTACTGTAATGGGGCTCATTCATGTCTCAGTGAAGGTTTTCCTAAAGAAGAGACATTAAATTAAAACTCAAAGAATAATCCAGCCCATGTTGTTCAGTGATTGTCGACTCATGAATTAGGAGGTCAGGGCATTCCCAGTCAGGGCACATGTCCAGGTTGTGGGCTAGGTCCCCAGAACGAAGCTTGCAGGAGGCAGCTGATTGATGATTCTCTCTCATCACTAATATTTCTAATTCTCTTTCCCTCTCCCTTCCTCTTTCTTAAATCAATTAGATAGATAGATAGATAGATAGATTGATTGACTGATAGATTGATAGATAGGTGATAGATAGATGATAGATAGACAAATAAAAAATAAAAAATAAATAAATAATAAAACCTGAAGAATGAGTAGGATTTAGACAGGTAAAAGATGACAGTCTGAAGATGGGGAGAATTTGAGCATGCTCAATGAAATGAATGCCAATGTGGCTAAATTACAATGAATGTTGAGATGGTTGAAAGGAGTTTAGAGAGATAGGTAGCAACTAGATCATACAGGGTGATGAAGACTGTGTAAAGAATATCTTTATTCTAAGACTTTCACCATTCTGTCCATTGCTGAAATGCTTTCTCTTTGCTCTTCTGTCTGTGCTAATTCTTCTCATCCTCCAAGCCCAATCACCTGGAACCTAATGACAGTGACTATATTTATTAAATATTTATCATTTGCCTACCACAGTGGGAAGTGTTCCACATACAGCATCTAATTTATTTCCTAACTTTATTATAAACAATGACTTTATTATGCTTCTATGAAAGAAAGAGATGCTTATAGAGATTAAGTGAATTATTTGGTTTACTAGTATATGTGGCAGTGTCAGGTGGTGAATCTAGGCTGTCTGACCCAAGATTGTTTAACCACTAAGAAATAGTGACTCTTTTAAAACAAATCATCCATTGGCTGCTTTCTGCAAGCCCCCTACTGGGGGCCAAGCTGCAACCTAGACATTTTATTTTATTTCATTAACTTCTGCTCTACGAATTTGTGCACCAGGCCTCTAGTCTGTGTGTGTGTGTGTGTGTGTGTGTATACATATATATATATATATATATGTGTGTGTGTGTGTGTGTATATATATATATATATATATATATATATATATGTGCCTCTAGTCTATATATATAAAAGCCTAAGTGACTATTCCAATGGAACAACTGGAATGACTAGAATGTCTGGTCGACCAGTTGCTGTGATGCACACTGAGTACCAGGGGCAGACATTCAATGCAGGAGCTTCCCCCTGGTGGTCAGTGTACTCTCACAGGAGGAGAACTGCTCAGCCAGAAGCCGTGCTCACAGCTGGCGAGCGCTGCTGCAGCAGCAGAAGCCTCTTCCAACGCCGTGGCAGAACTACCAAGCAGCGGCAACAGGTGCAGTGGCCGGGAGGAGTGCAAGTGGTGTGATACCTGGCCCCAGTTTGGGCTCCTCCCTGGATGCCTGCTGTTTGGTGCACTACTACATCCCTTGGGAGATGTCTGACTGCTGGTTTAGGCCCGATCCCCGCAGGCCAGGCTAGCCTATGGGGATCGGGCCTAAACCGGCAGTTGGACATCCCTCTCGCAATCTGGGACCCCTTGGGAGCCTAAACCAGCAGTCAGACATCCCCTGAGGGATCCTGGATTATGAGAGGGTGCAGGCTGGGCTGAGGGATACCCCACCCCAGTGCATGAATTTTGTGCACCGGGCCTCTAGTATAATACATAATAGTCCAAGGAACTGGATATATATATATATATATATATATATATATATATATATATATATATACCTGAATAGTTGCTATTGTCTCTATGTACTTCTGCCATGAGATAGAGTTCCTAGGGCTTCTTTAGTTGTTTGAATGCCAACTATGGCTCTCTTTATATGGTCACTGCAATAATCTATTCTTTGTTGGAAAGCTGAATTTATAGATAACTTTTCTAAATCACATCTGCCTTGGTTAACATTCCGTCTGCCTTCTTTGTGTTCTTTCCCCTTGGTTAATATTCTTTCCGACCTCTTTGTGTTCTTTCCCCTCTATCTAGGGAAACAAGGTCAAGCATGTTCTCAGATGCCTGCTCATTAACAGCTCTGCAGGTGATGCTCCTAGAGAGGTCTGATGTGTTGTGTGATGTTTCACACAAACTATGTTAATTTTTGATCGGTCATTATGAGTTTTGTGTTTAGGTAATTGGAGGGTTATTAAATAAGCCTTACTTTGAAATGCTAAATTGGAGCAATGAATCTTAAAACCAAAGCATTCCCCCAACTTCTTATGCTTTATTTTCACATATTAATTCCTAAAAAGGAAAATCTGGTAGATTGATGAAGTGTTTATGCAAAGTCATAAATACGAATATGACTCAGTAATTTTTTATTTTGCTGGCATGGATTTTTTTTTCTTTTTGGTTTTGCAAACCCAACCAATTAAAACTTGTCCCATGAGATATGCAGAGGAATGTGTGTGTGTGTGTGTGTGTGTGTGTGTGTGTGTGTGTGTATCTTGTTCAAGTTTGCTTAGCTAATATAATATAGAATTTGGATTAAAACACAGGTAGTCTGACTCCCAACCCATCACCCAAGTAGGTTTGCTCTGGAACCTTTGGGTCTCCTGGTCACTGCATATAATAAATCTATTTTTATCTATTTTAACTTAAAATAAATATTGTATTTTTTTTCAGTATTTAGACTTTTTGCTTTGAAGTTTTTGGTCACTGTTTTTATTGTATTTTTTGTAGTATTTTAATGGTTTCTTTTTGTTTCCATCACTGGAAACTTAATCCCTTTGCTTTTGTAGTCATAATGCATATCAAAGCACCTCCTTAGCCTCTTCAGACCCTCTCACTGCAGTCTCTTATGTGTTTTTTAGAAGAGGAAGGAAATAATATTGCTTTTTCTTGAGATGAAATGATGCCTCTTTCATTTCTCCCTCATTCCTTGTTTTTGAAGAATTGTTGCACTCATTTATATGTATATGTAATTAGTGCCCAATATCCTAGTGCTTTACAAAATGTTTGAGACTAGTGACTTAATGTAGCCCAGAAAAAAAAATTTAGTAGGTCTTTATTTTCTTTATCTTTAAATAATATTATTTCTATTTCTGAGTTGATTTTGACCACTTAAAATGTTAATGCTTTAGTTTTTTAAAATATGACACGTATGATGATAGTATAAGCATCAAAGTTTCAATACAATATGTAGCAAATAGTAAGGAACCTTTCAAACCCTGTTGTCCACCCAACCAGTGATTTAAATTGTTGTTATAACAAACAGTCATATCTACCCTCTGCTACCCCTTAAAATATTTTTTCTCCTCCAAAATTAATTAAATAATTTTTTGGTAATGTTTGTCTTAATTAGGTATGTAGTTTGATCTGAATAGAAATATATCAGATCTCAGCCAAACTTCTTTGTAATATTTTTCTTCAAAATCTAATACACTGAAGTTTCTAAACAGTCATGGTTAAGTTTAATTATATAGACCACTAGTTTTGTTTCTTTATGAATGCCTGAGTGAAAGATATCAGGGCTTATATCTAATTTCAGAGTTGTATTCAGTAGGAAATAACTAACTTAATTTAATGGAATGGGTCAAGAGGTCAGATCCAGACAGAGTGTTAATTTGTCCACATTTTACCAAGAAGGTTGCCAGTATTCAAGTTCATTAGGAAGGATCTCTTTGGGGCTACAACATAAAATAATTGTGTATATCAGTTATGTTAAGATTATGAAAAGTTTAGCTTCTGATCTCATAGTCTCAGGAGTTGAATAGATTTCAGGGGAATGAAATTGGTCAAAACCTAGTGGTTTTGGATTAGAATAAGGGCATAAAGGATCCTACTATTGCACTTGGGAAATATTAACTGAATAGTAAGAAACTGGATTACTTAAAATAGCCTATTTCAAAAGCTGTCTTTCCCCTAAAGCAAAGGTGGAAAACATCCAGCCGGCAGGCTGTATAAGGCCCAGAAAATCACTTGGTCTGGCCCTGCCAAGGCATTGTGATGAGTTAATTAAATGTTTGACCAAATATAGCAGGCTAAATTTTAATTTGATAATTTTGCATCCTTGTGAATGATGTTATAAATATCCAAACGCCCTTGGCAGAAAAAAGGTTTACTACCCCTGCCCTAGAGGGTATGCTTTGTTAAGGTCAGAAGTCTTACTACCTGTGTTGTTATGCAAGCTTAATGCACTCTTATGGTCCCAGGCTTTAGCTTGGTATAAGGTAAGAATTCACCTTAAGAAATTGTAGCTCTGTCCAATGATTTGGCTTCTTAGAGACCAATTTTGACTTCTGTTTCTGCATGATCTTGATCTAGGTTTTTGAGAGATCCCAGGGATAGATTAGGCTATACATATGTTGACAGGGCCATCTCATCAGGGCATTTTTTTTCATATTGCCTAACATTAGAAATTCAGGCTGTAAGTGTATGGACTACTATAAAAAATGAATCTTAAGGAAAATGAAACTGTAGCCTGCTTATTGTCAGTATTTCTATGCATAACTTTTTTTCTGAAAATAAATTTAAGTCAACATTTTAAGGCCCCACCATTCATAAGCTAGATGCTGAAGGGATATAACAAAGAAAAGGGACAGTTTTTATTTTCAGCATTTAGTTCTTGATAAGGCCTTGATTTGATCCTTATACTAAGTTTATGGCACTGTTAAACATTATGAAAAGCAAAATAAAACAACAAACAGAAAAAAAAGAAAGAAAATAGGAAGGATGGGAGGAAGATAAGATAAAGGATTATTGAAATAAAATATATGTCTATTCCAGACCTGAAATTTGACTGTGCTTGAAGTAAAAACAGTTGATGTAATATACCCCAATTTACATCTGTTTAACTTTGAGTCTAGATATAGAATAGAATTATCTGGTTATTTAGTGATGAACTTAATAAGAAAATGCATTATTATATAATCAAGTTTCAATAACTTAGGAGAATATATATGGTAATTTAGAGAAGCAGCAACTTGCATTAAATCTGTTTTTAATAGACTTATGTACTTGAAATGATGTGATAAGTTATCATCTTTAGCAGTATTATTTTAAGAATTATATATGACCAAAATATCAGTAAGGCTTATTCTCTGAGACCATAGGAAAACCAAGTCAATATCCTCATAGCTACACCATATTGATCATTAATTAGATTTAGGGAGAAAGAAGACAAATATGTTAGTGAAAGAGAGACAAATGAGTAGCATGCCCAGCCAACTCCTGTCTCATTTATAAAGGAGGGTAATGCAACCCTATTACACACTTATGGGAAATGTGATAGATCTGGTTATATAATTAAATGCCTCCTTTCAGACTTTGTGCACCCCACTAATTGTCTCTTCCTTTCTCTTCTCCACTTCTTGCTTAAGTATTTGGCAGTTATTTAACTTTTTGGAGATTCTTTTTTAGGATAGTACTATCAATCTTACGCCTACAACTAAATAGCTTACCAATGAAGACAATCCCATTTTTAGCCTTAATATTTGAAAATTGCTTAAAAGGTAATATAAGGGAAAAAAATTAAGCATTCACCCACATATGTCACTAGTTTTAACATTTTATTTAAAATTGCATAATCAAAGCAATAACTATATTCTGCATAGTGTTAAAAATAGCAAATTAATTGCTTTAAATGGATTTTTCTTTATCTTCGAAATTTGGTGCAATAATATATAGATTTTTTCTTCTAAGATTTAAAAAAAAAATTATTGTTGAGAGTATTACAGATATCCCACTTCCCCCCACCCCATTGCTCCTCTCCACCCAGTTCCCACCCCATGCCAGGCCTTCAGCACCATATTGTCTGTGTCCACAGGTAAGATCTTTGGGTAATCTCTTCCCATACTCCCTCATCCTTCCCTCTGAGATTTGTCAGTCTGTTCCATCCTTCCATTCCTCTAATTCTGTTTTATTCACTCATTTATTTTGTTCATTAGATTTCTAATTTATTTTGATTTGTAGATTCAATTGTTGATAGATATGTATTTGTTGCTATTTTATTGTTCATATTTTTATCTATTCTCCTCCTCCCCCTCCTCCTCCTCCTCCTCCTCTCCTTCTCTTTCTCCTTCTTCTTCTTCTATAATACCCTTCAAAAATTTCACATAATACTGGTTTGGTGATGAACTCCTTTAGCTTTTTCTGGTTTGTGAAGGTCTTTATCTGACCCTCAATTCTAAATGAAAGCTTTGCTGGGTAGAGTAATCATGGTTGTAGGTCCTTATTATTTATCACTTTGAATATTTCTTGCCACTCTCTTCTGGTCTGCAAAGTTTCTGTTGAGAAATCAGCTGACAGTCATATGGGCAGTCCCTTGTAGATAACTGCTTTTCTCTTGCTACTTTTAAGATTCTCTCTTTCTCTTTAACCCTTGGTATTTTAATTTTGATATGTCTTGGTGTGGGCCTCATTGGGTTCCTCTTGTTTGGGACACACTGTGCTTCCTGGACTTGTAAGTGTATTTCATTCACCAGTTAGGGGAAGTTTTCTGTCACTATTCCATCAAATAGGTTTTAAATATCTTTCTTTCTCTTTTCTCTTTCTGGAACTTACATAATGCAAATATTGGTACACTTGAAGTTGTCCCAAAGGTGCCTTACACTATCTTCATGTTTTTGGATTTTTTTCTTTTTACTCTTCTGCTTGGGTGTGTTTTGCTTCCTCATATTCCAAATCATTGATTTGATTCTCAGAATCTTTTTCTCTACTCTTGAATCCCTGTAAATGATTCTTTATTTAGGTTAGTGTATGCTCAATTTCTGACTAGTTCTTTTCCTTGTTTTTGACCTTCTCATTAAAATCCTTGAAAATCTCATGAGATTCTTATAACCATGGTTTTGAACTCTGTATCCAATAGTTTGCTTGCTTCCATTTCTTTCATTTGTGACATGTTTCTCTGTCTCCACATTTTTGCTGCTTCCCTGTGTTTGTTTCTATGTATTAGGTAGAGCTTCTATGTCTCCTGGAATTGGCAGAGTGGCCTTGTGTAGTAGGTGTCCTATGGGGCCCAGTGGCTCAGCATCCCCAGTCACCTGAGCTTGGCATTCTAGGTGCCCCTGTGTGGGCTGTGTGCACAGTCTTGTAGTTGCACCTTGATTGGTGTTGGCATCTATGGGAGGAGTTGACCTCCAAGTCAATTGGTTGTGAGGACTAGCTGTGACTATGGTGGGAGAACTGCTGTGCAGGAGGTGAGGTTCAGTTGTGAAGCAAGGCAGCCTGGTGCTATTGATGGGTCTTGGACCTTTTATTGATAATTTTGGGGCATGCTGTTACCAGCTATAGCTTGTCTGAGACATTTTAGCAAAGTCTGAAGCCTGAGCCAGGATAGGTCATTCATATGGAAAAGGTGCTGCAAATAGTGTGGGTGGGGCTGCAAATTTGATGGAGTGGGGTCTCAAGGAATCCCCAAGGTGAAGTGCACTGTGTGCTCCAGGCTTATTGAGACTCAGATATGGCTGTCAGTCATCCCTGCAACAGGAGAGGTCCCAGTATAGGCACAATGACCCTCGTGAGCACCCCTGTCTTGGAGAAAGTAGCCCCTACATCCCCACCCTGATGACAGACAATCCAGTTCCTCCTCATATCTGTCTGGGTTCCCCAGAGCTGCCTGTTGCTGGAGTTCAGAGGTATGGATTTTGAGCACATTTGTGTGCCTGCTCTTTAAAAGGAAGAGCTGTGTCTCCAGCAGCCTAGGCGTCTCTCAGTCATAATCCCTGCTAGTTTTTACAGTCCATAATTATGGGAATTTCTCTTCCCAGCTCTGGAACGTTGGGCTGGGAGTCTGGTGTGAAGCTTGTACCCTTTGCTCCTCCAAGATGGTCTCTGCAAAGATGATCTCTCACGGGATTAAAAAAAAAACCCACAGCATATGTGGACCAGCCTGTACCGTGCCTCTGCCCTTTCTACCAGTCTCAATGTGCTTTCTTCTTTACTTCTCTAGTTGTAGGTCTTCCATGCAGCCAGCTTTCAGGTGGTTCTTAATGATGGTCATTCTGTTTTTCAGTTGTAATTTTGATGTAGTTGTGGGAGACAGCTAGTACAGGTGTTTTCCTATGCTGCCATCTTAGTTCTCTCTCAAAATATTTTAAGTGATATTAATTTGGACTGGAATTGTAAATTATAGTTTTCTTAGTTAAACAAATCTTAAAACTTTAGTTTTAAATTTCAGGATTTATGCATAACATTCTGAAGTTATGGTATTAACAAAGACATATAACCCGCTCTCCCCACACATGTCTTGAAACATCAACATTGTGCTATAAAATGTTTGTATTAATTATTTAAATATATAGATTAAATTCCTTTGAAATACATTTGTGTTTAAAATTGAACAAGTCATGCTTAGCTTGAATGCATCTTGAGGTTTGTTTCTTTCAAACATTTGGGTTTTCTTATTGACCCTAATTTAGTTCTTGTAACTAGGTAAGAATATGCAAATATAACTCCTAAATCCATGAAATAAATGCATTAAAAAGCTCTACTAGTAAACAACTTACATGCAACACAATTTATATTTTTGGTGAAGACAGTCTAGACTAATGTTTCTCAGACCTCATGGTATATATCAAATTGCCTGGAGAATTCAATAAAAACAGATCTAATTCAGATTGTATCTATAGAATCTGAGATTCTGAATTTCTAAGGAGCTCAATGTGATGCTGCCACTGATATTCCATGAACCATGCAAGAATCTAGTTACAGAACACGTGGAAAGTTCTATTTGACTACTTGGCTTAAAACTTCAAGAAAAATGCTTCTTTAACATGATCTGATATATGGACTATAATTTAAATTCTCCTTTCTAGAATGCCATTTAGAAAATTTTAGTTTTTATATCCTCTGAAAAGCTAGAAGCAACATGAAGATAGCTAACTTCTCTCTGCCTCTACTTAGTTACCTTGTTGTTGGTCTTAAAAAATATAAGGTTAATCTGATGCTGGGTTTTGGATTTAGGAGGCAGTTGGCTAGTATAATTAAAATTGCTATCATCCATGGGAACAGATTTCAACTTCAACTAACTATATTTAAGCAAGTGTAAACCGTGAGAGTCATGGTTGTGGTTTCAAAGTAGCAATAGAGTTTAACAGTTAGTATTTCAACAGGACTAAACTTGATAGGGAATATGGGGAATTTGCTTTGACAGAGCAAGCTTTGAAATTTTATATATGAGTTTTACTGCGATATTAATAATTCTTAATGTCACTTAAAGAAATAAATTTAATAGGTGTGTTAAGTATGAAGTTACAATTAGTATGTTGGATTTTTACAATTTTTGCTTTATCTTTTGATTTTCTAATGTAGACTCCCAACATACAGGGTTCTTCATACACAAATTTCTAATACAAATTTTGAGAATTTTCCTCTATGATGCTTAACAAAAAGACAATGTGTTCAATAAATTTCATTTAGTTATAGTGATATATTTATAGTTGTTGATAGCTCAAGTTAATCAAGATACACTTGGTCCTTTTGCTAGAATTCACAAACCTGTGGTGTGGATCAAAAAGAGACACAATCTGTTCAAATTAATCATTTAAGAAATTGATTTTATTTTTATATGACTGGATTTAAAGAGACCCTGCACATTACATAAATATGAACTAATCAAACTTAAGTTGTTGTATGAGAAATATTTAGTATCTGAATATAAGTAGTGTTACTTGGGACTATAGTTAGATTTCACTCAAGAATTTGAAAATAAGTGGGCTTCAACAGTTCTTTGAGAGGGTAACTGGAATAAACACAACAGACTAAAAATATGCAGAGCAATGGAAGGCCTATGTGACTAATTGTTACTTGAGTAAATCTGTTATCATAGCTGATGAAAGACTGAGTATTCATGTGGGGTTATTGATCAGTGATAAAATCTTAAAGGAGAGTAACTGGAACAAACTTTGTTAGCACTCTTCTGTTTTTGGACTCTTAGCCAATATCATGAAGATTGTGCACACACACATACCTCCCCACTCAGTAGTATTTTTTTTTACAATCTTCTGTCTGTGGAGTCAGTTGTTACTTCACCTCTTTCATTTATGATTTGCATATTTGGGTCCTCTCTCTTTGTTTCTTGGTGAAGCTGGCTAGAGGTTCATCAATCATTTTTTATCCTTTCAAAGAACCAGCTCTAGGTTTCTTTGATCTTTTGTAATTTTTTTTTGTCTCTATGTCATTTATTTCTGCTATGATCTTTATCATCTCCTTCCTTTGCTCACTCTGAGCTTTTCTTGTTGCTCTTTTCTAATTCTTTAAATTGTAAAGATAATTTATTAGCATTTTGTCTTGTTTTTTGAAATATGCCTGTAGCTATGAACTTC
Organism: Corynorhinus townsendii; assembly: GCA_026230045.1. NCBI lineage: Eukaryota > Metazoa > Chordata > Mammalia > Chiroptera > Vespertilionidae > Corynorhinus > Corynorhinus townsendii. The sequence goes on from JAPDVU010000002.1 coordinate 92,087,196, forward strand.
CCTCTCAGGACTGCTTTCACTGTGTACCATAGATTTTGTATTGTTGTTTTCAGGATGCTGTTTATTTATTCTTTGATCCCTTTGGTGAACCAATCATTGTTTAATAGCATGCTATTTAGCCTCCAAGTGCTTGATTGTTTTCATTGTCTTTACTGTAGTTCATTTCTAATTTTATGCCATTGTGATCTGAGAAGATACTTGATATTATTTTTATCTTCTTGAATTTGAAGAGACTTTGCCTGTTTCCTAATATGTGGTCTATCTTTCAAAATGTCCCATGTGTACTTGAGAAGAATGTATACTCTGTAGCTTTGGGGTGAAATGTTCTGAAGATGTCAATTAGTTCTGTATGACCTAGTGAGTCACTTAGAATAGCTGTTTCTGTGCTGATATTTTGTTTAGAGGATTTATCCAGTGGTGTTAATGGAATATTAAAGTCCCCTACTATGATTGTGTTGCTGTTAATCTCTCCCTTGATACCTTCCAGAGGTTTTTTTATGTGTTTGGATGCTCCTGTATTGGGTCCATATATATTTACCAGATTTATATCCTCTTGTTGATTCATTTAGTATTATGAAGTGGCCATCCTTATCTCTTTTTATGGTCTATTTTGTCAAATATAAGTATTGCTACCCCCGTTTTTTGTTTGTTTGTTTTTTCATTTCCATTTGCTTGAAAAAAAATTTTCCATCCCTTCACTATTAGACTGTGTGAATCCTTTTTTCTGAGGCGGTTCTCTTGTAGACAGCAAACATATGGGTCATGTTTTCTTATCCATTCAACTACTCTCTGTCTTTTGGTTGGAGCATTTAATCCATTTACATTTAAGATTATTATTGATAGGTACTTGTTTGTTGCTATTTTTATTCTTTATGCTGATATTTTTATTCTTTATACCTGTCTTCCCTCTTCCCTTTCTATTTTTTTCTTTTTACAGTAGCCCCATTAGCATTTCTCTCATTGCTGGCTTGGTGGTAAAAACTCCCTCAGCCTTTTCTTTTTGTCTGTGAAACTCCTGATTTCATCTTTATTTTTTAATGATATCCTTGCTGGGTACAGTATTCTTGGATTCAGTCCCTTACTTTGTATCACTTTGTGTATTTCATTTCATTCCCTTCTGACCTGATGTGGTTCTGTTGAGAAATCAGTTGATACTCTAATGGGAGATCTCTTGTAGGAAACTTTCTGTCTCTTTATGGCAGACTTTAAAATTCTTACTTTGTGGTGATGTTTGCCAATTTCATTATGATGTATCTTGGTTTCAGTCTTTTTGGGTTCATCTTTTTTGTGACTCTGTGTGCTTCTTAGACTTGTGTGACTTTTTTCTTCCCAACATCAGGGAAGTTTTCTGTCATTATTTTTTCAAACAGGTTTTCTGTTTCTTGCTCAGCTTCCTCTCCTTCTGGCACTTTTATTATGCTGATGTTGTTCTATTTTGTGTTGTCCCAAAGCTCCCTTAGGCTCTCCTCCTGCTTTTTAAGTTTTCTTTCCAGTTGCTGCTGTACTTTGGTGTTTATTCCTACCTCTTCTAACTCACTGATATGGTCCTCAGGTTCTTCTGATCTACTGTTGAAAGTTTCCATTGCATTCTTTATTGCAGCTATGTCATTCTTCATTTCTTCTTGATTTTTCTTCATTTCCTTTTGATTCTTACACATGTTGTTGAATTTGTCTTCAATCCATTTCAGCCTTATAACCATTGGTCTGAATTCTTTCTCTGACAAATTGCTTGCTTCTATTTAACTTATTTTCTTTTCTGGTGATTTTTCCTCTTCTTTCATACTAGATGTCCAATGCACAAAATTAGTGCAAGAGTAGTCCTGACTTCCCTCTGACACTGGGGACCCGGGTTTCCCTCTGGCCACTGGCAGGCATCCAGGTCCCAAGCTTCCCTTGCAGCCCTGGCTTCATCCAGAAAGACGGAAGGACATCTGGAAGGATGTCCAGACTGATTATCATATTATGTTTTTATTATTATATATGGGGGTTGCTTCTTTGTTTCCACATTTTTGTTGTCCCTTTGTGATTGTTTATATGTATTAGATCAAACTGCTATGCCACCCAGATTTATTTTTTTTTAGTTTTTCTTACATAGAGGATGTTTTGTTGGACCAAGTGGTGCAATCTCTCAGGTATTCTGGGCTGGGAATTCTAGGGATGCCCCCTACTTGGGATATTTTGATTCTCTTGGTGTAGTTGGGTCTTGAGAGTTATTATCCCTTTTGTGGATGGAATCTCCTCTCAAGGTTTCTGGTTATGTGTCTTTCTCTCTCCCAAGTTGACTGAACAGCACAAATTACAACTCAACAAGACACGACACAAAGGGAACAAAACATGAATGTACTCACGATACCTATAATCCCAATATAAGTGAGCTACAGAGAAAAGAGAATTAGGAGAGAGAAAAGACAGCAGAAATGATATTGAGAAAATAAAATAAAGTAAGAGAAAAAAGAAAACGAAGAAAAAATATATGGGGAGAAAATACCACAAAACAAACAAACCAAAAAATGCAAACAACAAATACCCAGAAAAAGGGGTGGACAGAATTTGTAGAGGCAGAGTTTATACAGAGAAAGTAAGGTGAAGTAATTGAATAAGGGATGGCCTGCGGTTCAGTATAAAGTAGGTATAAGGAGAATAAGTGGATAAGAAGAAAAGAAAAAGAGAAAAATAAATAAAAAGATAAAACAAAAAAAATGTTTTTTTTAATTTATCTATTCATCTATTTTTGGAAAAGGAAAATAGAGGGGGGAGCAGGTAGGCTTGAGTTTAGTGAGTGAAACTACATAATTAGGAGAAGAAGAGAGCAAGACAGGAGAGAAAAAAACAAGCATTAAAAATGACTAAGGAAGAAAGAGAAAGGAGAAGGGACATGGACTTAGAGAAGGCGAGAGGAAATTAGATATATAGGTAAGCCAACAGAGACTACAATAATAATAACACATCAGTAAAGCAGATAAAGAAGATCAATTTTTAACAAGGGGTAAAAAGAAAGGAAAGAGAAAAAGTAAAGTGGTGTCAAGAGAAAACAGAATGAAAGAGGGAGAAGTGATGAAGAAAATGATGGAAAAATAAGATAAAATAAAAATAGAATGAAGAAAAAATAATACAAAACAAGTGAAAATTTGAAAAAAACACAAAAAATAAAGGAAAAAAGTTTTAAATAAAAGATAAAAAATAAAAAAAGTGAAGTGTCATTTGCTTCAGCCGAGTTTTAATGCCCCTTGGGGGCTGGTTTAAGACACACTCTTCTCTTCTGTCTGCCATTTTTCAGTTTCCTCTTAGGTAGTCAGCACCATGTTGAAGTTCCAAACGATCCACTGCTCCTTTGTTTGTGTCTGTCTCCCTAGCCTTGGCTGCAAGCATATAGGACCTAGTGCCCCCTTGGCCTGTCGGCCTGCTGTCAATCTTAATCACTCAAACATCTGTTTCTGACAGGGCTTTAGGTAGGGGTGGTGCTGTATAGTTTGCAGGGACTGAACAGCTCCTCTTCAACACAGTCTCTGAGGGCTCTTTGGGGGCTATTCAGAGTCTTTGTGTCCTTTGTAAAGCTCAAGGTATAGACTGGATGTGGCTATATTAACTTCCTTGAGGCTTCTGGAGGGCTGGTTCTTCAGGAGCAAAAGGCTGCTTAGGTTTGAAGGGTAAGGAATGTCTCAGTGCTGGATTCCTGTCATCTTTCCCCTCCCATTCTCCTCCACAGCCTCTCCCCAGACTCCATAAATCCGCACCTCCACCTGCACAGCAGCCTTGGGGTTTGCAATTGAAAGGTCCTATGAACTGGGTTTAGCAAATAAAAGCAAAGATAAAACAGGCAAAAGAACCACAGCACTGCAAGTTTCTCTCCCCAGGCACTGTGCAGCTTGGGCAGCTCTTCAGAACCCCCCTATGGGTGCAGCCTCTTGCAGCTGTGGACTTAGATCTGGATACCCCAGCTGCCAGCAGCACTTTGACTTCCTTTCCACAATTGGATGTTACTCCTGTCCCCAAGGAATGTGGACTTGGTGCTGGGCAACTTCCTCCTGAGTTTCTCAGCCTAATGGTTGTATGTCTCTCTCCAGCTCAGACCCCCGATCCTACTGTTCTCCAGGCATCCTCTGCCCTTTCCGGCTGTGAGTTGTCTCACTAGCTGTGCCTACATCATCAATTCTGGGCGGATGTTGTTCAATCTAATTATTTCTTTTTTCTGCTCCGAGACAAGGCATAGGATACATCTGCCTATTCGGCTGCCATTTTTTATCCCCTCTGACTTTCAGCAACAGCCTTATTCAGAACAAATCACTTCACCTCTTTATACCTCAGTTTCATATCTCTGAGTCCAGCTCTTGCGCCGCCAGAGTCTACAAGTTTACACAGAGGCTTTAAAGTGGTCCATCATGTGCCTTTTCCAGGTGGTCTCAACACCGGGTTGCTCTCTCAAGGCTGCATTCTTGAAAATGGCTCCCACAGTGGAAATCTCAGGGAGAACTTGCCTAAAATTATTATTTTTGATAAAAAGTAATTATGCTAATTTCTTATAAAAAGTTATATTCTATTTTTATAAAAGTTATGGGGAATAGAAGGTAATTTTTTGTGAAGTGCAAATTACTCTTGCTAGATTACTTTAATCTTAAGTATAAATACAGAGGTGTAAATTGAAGAAAAAGAGATAGGATAAGTCTGTGGACATTTTAAAAATGATGTCAGTTCTCAAGATCAGTACAACCTTCCCTTCTACAAGCCTTGCTGCTGAGGTTTCAAAGTAAATGGAACTGGCTGGCACAACATAACGAATGATTCCTCTCTCACACATCCTTCAAATTCAACATTTTCTCTCTCTCATTTTTTTTTACTCAGACATAGAATAACACATATAAATAAGACGACACAGACAGAGCAGTAGGCCCTCCATTATTAATCTTATTATATGTTGTTGTTGTTTTTTTTCTTTCATTTTTCTTGGAACTGGATGGGTATTTTAGGAGTAGAATAAAAATAAATAAATGCTAATTTGTAATTGATTGTATAAAAGTTCTTAAATTCATTACTTTTTAAAATAAATTGTTTTGGTTTATTCAACAAATATTAAAGGATTATTTTGTTCTGTCCATGATGCTAGTTTCTGTGGACTTACAGTCTTCAAAACCTTGCCAACTTTTGCTTTCATATATTTTTCATTCTAGTGGAGATGACCTAACTATATGCAGGCATCATACTATATGAAAGAAATGAAAATATATGACTGTGTGCATTGGACAATGGGGTGGATAATAGGTGGATATAAGTATTAATTTCTTGATATTGTTGGATAATGGATGGATATGGTGTTTATTCATTGAAGTCAAAGAAAACTTCCTAAATGATTATTGACTTCATATATAAAGAATGCATAGTAATTACAGATAAAAGTAGGGAGTAAACAACATTCCATTAATGCAGATATACAAAGACCATGTGATGAGAATGAACATGGCTTAGATGAGAATATAGAAAGCCAGTTAGACTGGAGCTGAATCTGCAGAGGTGAAAGTTGTATAAGATCTGCAGAAGCTGACATGGAATTGACTTTGCAAGAAATACTTTTTCAAACTGGGACAATTTTGGGAAAGCTGAAAAAAATTAATACGTATGCCAGGATCATAGGTAAATAAGGGAGTTTCCTGGGAGAGCTGAGATGTATGATCGCACATATAGGAGTTTCCAAGGATAGTCTTTAAATTGGGATTCAAGAGAACCAAAATGGCAGCAGAATAGAATGACATGTCCCGCACCTTGTCCCAGAGCAGATAGAAAGAACACCTGAGGGTCGAATGAGGAGTGTCTGTTGGAGAATTAAGGGACAGCTATACTCCAGGAGAAGGTGGGGGACTTCTGGACAGGGTTCCCCTGACCGGGCAGCCCCCACTGCTGCTGGGTTCCCTCCTGGAGCCACCGGCTCAGACACAGAGACCGGCGCCATCTTGAAGGGGAAAGTGGATGTTATTGGAAACCTGAAAATCTACAACTGCGGCACTCACCGAACAGCTGTGAACCCCAGAGCACCAGTCCCCAATTGGCGTGAACACAAGGATTCAGAGGAGCTGTACACTCCACCATGGAAAAGTCAGATTTCGCCTGAGGTAAGGTGAGGTCTCTGGTCCCAGTGGGACAGAGAAACGCATGCACTGCGGGAGGTGGAGGACCAGAGGAAGTCTGAGCCTAAAAAAAATCTGTGGCTGTTGTGGCTGGCATGATCCATGAATGTGAAAAGGGGTCCTCAGAGCTGCTAACAGAGGGGATCTCTAAAAAGCAACCCATTTTGGTCTGACGCAGAAGGACAGCCTAAAAACTCTGGGAGTGTGCCAGCTGTTTGGACACAAGGGGGAAAGGAATAGCGCGGACTTATGAGCAAACCTGGAGTTTGCACACTCACGCTTTTTCCTCTTTGAATCCTTGTTTCTGATTACTGAACACAATACATAGGATCACCCAGTTGGGGACACCCTAGGAGACTGTAGGGGAAAGTTGTGTTTCTGGAACCTGGGGATCAGAGCAGGGAGTGACCGTCAGAGAACCAGCTCTGGGACAGCCCATTCCTACAAACCAGTATTGAGTGCCATGGGGAAAGCAGGATCTGAAGCAGAGGCTAGAAAGGACCCAAAGACCCGGAAGTCAACTCAGAAACACTGCCACCCAGGGGCTGAATCACAAATTGACTCTTGTGTAATCACAAATTAAGGAATACAAGAAAGTAAGACACACTGCCTTCTTAAAAATCAGGACTGGCTTACAACACTGAGGAGCAGTGGAATGCAGGGAACTGCAATACTGTCCTGACTGGGAAACAGGTGTGCCAAACAGAACAATAGAGAAATGACCTTCACTACTGCACATTTTATTTTTATTATTATTTATTTTATTTTATTTTTTATTATTTTTTTCTTTTTCATCTTTTACTTAAGACTAATTTTTTTCCTCACTTGATTTTACCTTTTTAATTATTACATTTTTATTTTCAATCAGTATTATTACTACTACTATTTTACCTTTTTTTTAAAGTGTCATTTTATTTTCTCTTTACTTGACTTTGAGATTAGTGTTCTACATTCTATTTTCATCTTTCCTTTAGCATCATTCTACTCTAACTCAACTCTACCTTTATGCCATCACTCTCTTCCTAACTTTTGCCCTTCTGTTGTCCTGTTTCTCTTACCCTTTTCCTGCCTTAGATTTTCCTTATTCTTTCTTTTTACCCACTGTTAAAATTTCACCCTACTTATATATCAAATTTCCAATCCCCTGTTCTAAGTTCTTACACATCTCTCTCTTCACTATCCAAAAATTGTTTTTTCTCTCTGTCCTTTTGTTGTTGTTTGCTTGAATATTGATTATATCGTTTTTTTATGATTGTTTGTGAGATTCTTTTGCTTGTTCTTTTTTGTTTTGTTTTCTTGTTTGCTTTTTTTTTTTTTTTTTTTTTTTTTGGGCAACTGTTTTTCCTCACCTCACTTGATATTAGTTGTTGTCTGTAGTTTGTATTCATCTCCAGGTACTTGTTTCTGGTATTTGTTGGGATTAGTGGCAGTTCTATAGGAGTATTCGCCCCCATGTATACAGTTTGTACCCATTTTCTTCTTATTCTTTTTCTTTTCGCTCTTACTTTTTTTTTTTGTCTTTACCCAATTTCATTTTGGCACCCCTTTCTTTTTCTTTTTTTCTTTTTTCTTCCTCTCTTCGTCTTTCTCTCCTATCCCCTAATCGGCCTTTCTCTGGTGGTCACCTTTATTTGAGGTTATTAATACTGTGAATACATTTCTGTTTGTTTTTTTTTACCATTTTTTTTTATTGTTTTAAGTATTACAAATAGTAGTACATATGTCTCCTTTTTTTCCCCCATTCATCTCCCCCTAACCTCCCCTATCCCCCAGTACATGCCTTCACCTGCCTGCCCTCCCCGCCACCCCAGTGTCTTATATCCATTGGTTGTGCTTATATGCATGCGTACAAGTCCTTCGGTTGGTCTCTTACAGGCCCCCTCGCCCAACCTCCCCTGTCTTCCCAATGTAGTTTGACAGTCTGTTCAATGCTTCTTTGCCTCTGTATCTTTTTCCCACCATTTCTTTCCTGTAAAAAGTTTTGCCTTTGCAGACTAGAAATAAACATATAATAACAAAACAAGATAAACCAAAAAAAATGTTTGAGTCCCAATTTCAATGCCCAACAGTTCTGAGTCCCCGTTTCAATATCTAACAGTTCCTTATGTGTACATGTCAGCAATGATATCTGGATGGTGGGCACATGGTGGCAATGCAGGTCTGACCCTCTCTGGTTTGGTCCTAGGTAACCTGCAGTGGTGCACAGCTGCTGACTGCTTGCGTGGCAAGGCGTTGTCAGCGTCTTCCATCTCTGGACTGTTTTTTCCTCTTGTCTTAGTGGTTGGAGCACACCTGTCAATTCCTCTCTGTTGCAGGAATCCATCTGGTCTTGGGGTTGTTTTCTGAAAATATACAAATGTATTCTCAACCACAAGTTAATAAAGGAATCTTTTCTATATAATTGATTTGGGATCCTTTTTATTTTTGTTCAAACAATTTTCCTTTGTCTTATTTAGACACCATGTGTGTTTTTAATGGCCGTCTTGCTGTTAGCATTGCAAATGAAACTTAATTTGGTAAAGTAAAAATTTTCTAGATGTAATTTACTTATAGGATATTTTTTCTTACATGATATTGCCCTGCTATCCCCCCCCCCATTTTTTTATTAATGGAGGTTTTTGTAAATTTTATAATGCAGTCTTAATAACTTTAAATTTAATTTTTTTTTTTTTTTGCCCACACATATGACTGCTTTAGGTTCATTGCATATTCAGGAATTTTACCATGAGATGAACTACCAATAGAAATTTTAGTTATTACTTTAAGAACAGCTTTTTGTCCAGTACAATTAACTTTACTTGAATATTCACTTATTTCAATTAGCCTATTTAAATTAATCTGAAAACTCCATTACTATTTTACTGTCAAATTTAATACTCTACCAACAATCTTAGTTTACCCTGTAAATATTAGTGGGAAGGATTATTTGCATTCTTGAGTGGGCCCTGAGCATTCCTGATGCTAGGCTAAATTTAGATAGAGGGCAACTGCTGTCGGCCAAGTCTCTTGTCTGTTACCTGGGTCCCGATCTGAGCTGGGCCAAGTCTCTGTCTGTCACTTGTATCTCGATGTGAGCGGGGCCAAGTCTCTTTCTGTTGCCTGGGTCCCGATCTGAGCTGGGTGTGGGAAGCGCGAAGCAGCCATGGGGGCAGGAGACCTCCTTCAGAAGGCATGAGGGTTCAAGCCCCTGCTATGTTGGGGGGGGTGAGGGTCTGTGCCCCACTTCTGTTGACGCCCCAACTTCTCTCCTGATGGCCCCTCTGCGACTGTGCCTGTCTTAGATTGTTCCTTCCTTGAGGAATCTTACCTGTCTCTGGCTAACCAGCCATCCTCTGGTGCCAAGCAGGGTGGTGTGAGGTTCAGTTCTGTCTCCTTGGTAGCCTATGTCCCCATGGCCTCCACACCCAGCACCTGCCTTGGGAACCCCTGGCCTGCTGGCAGGGTCCCAGTGCTGATCACATATCTCGGGGAACTCGGGTTTCTTCTCCAGTGAGGGCCCAGCTCACTCAATTGGGTGTGAGACAGATCCATGGTACCAGCCCCCAAGAGGCTTCAAGCTCAGCATGAACAGAAAGCTCAGGTAACAGCTGAGGGCAGTGTGTGGTATTTGATTGTGTTGTATTCTGTGCCTTTAAATCAACACAGGAGAGAGAGAACTACATAACCCGACACCCGGAGAAGAGAGACCATGGGGAAACAAAGAAACAGCCCTCATATGAAAGAAAAGCAGGCATCACCAGAAAAAGAAGTAAATGAAATGGAGGCAAGCAACCTGTCAGAGAAAGAATTCAGAAAAATGGTCATAAGGTGGCTGACAATAATGGAAGACAAATTTGACAATATGAGTAAGAATCAAGAGGAAATGAAGAAGAACCAAGAATTAATGAAAAATGACATTGATGCTGTAAAGAACTCAATAGAAAACATCAAGAGTAGACTAGAAGACGCAGAAGACTGCATCAGTGAGTTAGAAGACAAGGTAGGAAAATATACCCAAGTAGAGGAACTTCTAGAAAAAAAAATTAAAAAGCAGTAGGAGAGCCTAAGGGAATTTGGGACAACATGAAACAAAACAACATCCTCATATTAGGGGTTCCAGAAGGAGAGGAAACTGAGCAAAGAATAGAAAACTTGTTTGAAGAAATAATGACAGAAAACTTCCCTGAAATAGGGAAGAAAAAACCCACACAAATCCAAGAAGCTCACAGAGCCCCAAGCAAAATGAACTCTAAAAGACCAACACCAAGGCACATATAATTAAATTGGAAAACACCAACGACAAAGTAAGAATCTTAAAAGTGGCCAGAGAGAGACAGAAATTTACCTACAAAGGAATCGTCATCAGACTAGCAACTGATTTCTCAACAGAAACTCATCAGACCAGAAAGGAATGGAATGAAACATACAAAGTCATGCAAAGGAAGGGTCTGAATCGAAGAATACTGTACCCAGCAGGGCTATGAATCAAAATTGAAGGTGAAATCAGGAGCTTCACAGACAATAAAGGACTAAGGGAATTTATTACCACCAAACCAGTGATGCAAGAAATGCTAAAAGTTCTGCTGTAAAATAAAGAAATAGGAAGCAAAGAAGGAACAAGGGGTAAAGAATAAAAATGGCTGAAGTAAGTACCGATCAATAATAACTTTAAATGTAAATGGATTAAATGCCCCAATCAAAAGATTTAGGGTAATGGATTGGATTAGAAAACAAAACCCATATATCTGCTGTCTACAAGAAACCCATGTCAGAAAAAAAGAAGCACAAAGACTGAGGGTGAAGGTATGGAAAAAGATTTTTAGACGAATGGAAATGAAAAAAAAGCTGGGGTAGCAATACTTATATCTGACAAATTACATCTCAAAGTGAAGGACATAACAATAGATAAGGAAAGCCACTTCATAATACTAAAGGGAGCAATCCAACAAGAAGAAATAACTCTGATAAACATATATGCATCCAATACAGGAGCACCCAAATATATAAAAAAAAAAGTCCTAGAGGATATCAAAGGAGACATTGACAGCATTACAATAATAGGAGAATACTTTAATACCCCACTATCAGCATTGGACAAATCCTCAGAACAAAAAATCAGCAAAGAAACATCAATCCTAAATGAATCACTAGACCAGATGGAATTAATTGACATCTTCAGAACATTTCACCCCAAAGCCACAGAATATACATTCTTCTCAAGTGCACATGGGTCATTTTCAAAGATAAACCATATGTTGTGTCATAGGCAAAGTCTCTTTAAATTCAAGAAGATAGAAATCATATCAAGCATCTTCTCAGATCACAGTGGCATAAAACTGGACATCAACTACAATAAAAACAATCCAAAAAAATTAAACACATGGAGACTAAACAGCATGCTATTAAACAATGACTGGGTTACCAGGAGATCAAGGAAGAATTAAAAAACATCATGGCAACAAATGACAATGAAAACACAATCCAAAATCTATGGGACACTATGAAAGCAGTCTTGAGAGGGAAGTTCATAGCTCTACAAGCCTAATGCAAAAAAAAATAAAAAAAAATTAAAGAATGGAAATAAATTACCTAACTCTATAAATTAGAGTTAGAAAGAGAGCAACAAGAAAAGCCCAGTATAAGCAGAAGGAAGGAAATAATAAATATCAGAGTGGAGATAAATGACATTGAAACAAACAAACAAACAAACAAAAAAAAATACAAAAGATCAACAAAACCAAGAGCTGGTTCCTTGAAAGGATAAACAAGATTAATGAACCTATAGCCAGGCTCAGAGAGAAACAAAAAGAGAGGACCCAAATAAACAAAATCAGAAATGAAAGAGGTGAAATAATAACAGACCCCACAGAAATACAAAGGATTGTTTAAAAATACTATGAAGAACTCTATTCCAACAAACTGGACAACCTGGAGGAAATGGACATATTCCTAGAAAAATATAACCTTCCAAAACTCAATCAGGAAGAATCTAAACATTTCAATAAGCGAATAACTATGGAAGAAATTGAAGCAGTCATCAAAAAGCTTCCAGCAAACAAAAGCCCGGGGCCAGATGGCTTCACCGGGGAGTTTTACCAAACATTCAAGGAAGAATTAAAACCTTTCTTCCTCAGACTATTCCAATAAAAAAAAAAAAAAAAAAACAAGAGGAAGGAACACTTCAAAGCTCATTCTATGAAGCCAGCATCACCCTAATACCAAAACCAGATAAAGACAACCTAAGGAAAGAGAATTACAGGCCAATATCCCTCATGAACATAGATGCCAAAATCCTCAACAGAATTCTAGCAAATCGGATCCAGCACTACATCAGAAAGATCATACAGCATGACCAAGTGGGATTTATCCTGGGAATGCAAGGATGGTACAATATCTGCAAATCAATAAACGTGATACATCACATAAACAAATTGAGAGATAAAAATCACATAGTCATATCAACTGATGCAGAAAAAGCATTTGACAAAATCCAACACCCTTTCTTGATAAAAACTCTCAACATGGTGGGAATAGAAGGATCATACTTCAACATAATAAAAGCTATATATGATAAACCCACAGCTGATATCATATTCAATGGGCAAAAATTAAAACCATTTCCCCTAAAAACAGGAACAAGACAGGGATGCCCACTCTCACCACTCCTGTTCTACATAGTACTGGAAGTATTAGCCATTGCAATTAGACAAGAAGAAGAAATAAAAGGCATCCAAATTGGAAAAGAAGAAGTAAAGCTGTCCTTACTTGCAGATGACATGATATTGTGCATAAAAATCCCAAAAGACTCCATCAAAAAACTAATAGACTTTATAAATGAATTTAGCAATGTAGCAGGATACAAAATTAACACCAATATATCTATGGCATTTCCATACACCAATAATAAATGTACAGAAATAGAGACTGTAAAAGCAATCCCATTTACCATCGCACCAAAAAAAATAAGATACCTAGGAATAAACTTAACTAAGGAGGTAAAAGACATATATGTGGAAAACTACAGGACACTGAAAAAAGAAATAGAGGAAGACATAAACAGATGGAAGAACATACTATGTTCATGGACTGGTAAAGTCAATATCATCAAAATGTCCATACTACCCAAAGCAATCTATAAATTCAATGCAATTCCCAATAAAATACCAACGGCATATTTCAAGGACCTAGAACGAACCTTCAAAAAATTCATCTGGAATAAAAAGAGATCCCAAATAGCTGCAGCAATCCTGAGACAGAAGAACAAAGTAGGTGGGATCTCAATACCAGGTATCAAGCTGTATTACAAAGCCACAGTTCTTAAAACAGCCTGGTACTGGCACAAAAACAGACATAGAGACCAATGGACTAGAATAGAGAATCCAAAAATTGACCCAAACCATTATGTCCAATTAACATTTGACAAAGGAGGCATGAACATACAATGAAGTCAAGACAGTCTATTCAACAAATGGTGTTGGGAAAATTGGACAGATACATGCAAAAAAAAAAATGAAGCTAGATCACCAACTTTCACCATACACAAAAATAAACTCAAAATGGATAAAGGACTTAAACATAAGATGGGAAATCATAAAAATACTAGAGGAATCCACAGGTAGAAAAATCTCAGACATATGCCAAAGAAACTTCTTCACTGATACTGCCCCAAGAGCAATGGAAACTAAAGAGAAAATAAACAAATGGGACTACATGAAAATAATGAGCTTTTGCACAGCAAAGGAAACCATCAACAGAACAAGAAGAAAGCCCACTGCATGGGAGATCATATTTGCCAATGATATCAACGATAAGTGTTTAATCTCCAACATTTACAGAGAACTCATACAACTTAACAAAAAGATGATAAACAAGCCAATCAAAAAATGGGCAACTGATCTAAATATACACTTTTTGAAAGAAGACAGAAAGAAGGCCAAGACACATATGAAAACCTGCTCAGAGTCACTAATCATCAGAGATATGCAAATCAAAACAACAATGCGGTATCATCTCACACCTGTCAGAATGGCTATCAACAACAAATCAACAAACGACAAGTGTTGGTGAGGATGCAGAGAAAAAGAAACTCTTTTGCACTGCTGGTAGGATTGAAGACTGGTGCAGCCACTGTGGAGAACAGTATGGAGTTTCTTCAAAAACTAAAAATGGAACTCCCATTTGACCCAGTGATCCCACTTCTAGGAATATATCCTAAGAAACTAGAAACAGGAATCAGAAAGAATATATGCACCCCTATGTTCATAGCAGCACAATTCGCCATAGCTAAGATTTGGAAACAGCCTAAGTGCCCATCAGCAGATGAGTGGATTAAAAAACTGTGGTACATCTACACAATGGAATACTATGCTACAGTAAAAAAGGATGGAGATGGAGAATATTATGTTAAGTGAAATAAGCCAGGCGGAGAAAGATAAATATCATATGATCTCACTTATTTGTGGAATAAAATGAACGTTATAGCCTGATGAACAAGAACAGAACCAGAGACTGAGAAATGTCGACCAGAACCTCAAACCTTAGGGAAGGAGGGGGTCGGTGGGAGTAAGGGGGAGAGATCAACCAAGGGATTTGTGTGCATGCTTATGAGCCTAATCAATGGACACAGACAACAGGTGGGTACGGCATGAGTGGGGGTGGGGGGTAATGGGGGAATAAGGACACATATGTATAAAAATATTAAAATAAAAAATAAAAAAATAAAAAAGAAATTGTGAGGTAACAAGAACCCCAAGAACGCCTGAGAATGTCTTTCTTGCCATGCTAGCAGTCATCAGCTATACGGTAATATTACCTGGGTAAAATGGGGAAGTATTTTGGACTTTTGTTCCTGACCCTTCATAGGTAAGAGCCCTTATGTGGGCTGATCTCCTGCCTAATGTAGTCACCAATAATACCAAACACCTTGGTCATCCAGGAGGACCATGGGTAGGGCTAGGAAGTATAATTACACAGGGGTCACCACCCAGTTTCCTTTTTATATGACACAAAATCAAACCACTGCTCCTTTGTGTGTAAAATTAAAGAGAGGTTTCTGGCTTGTGTGGACACATAAGCAAGAGGCTATCACTGCTTGTTCCTGGGAAAGGTGCAGAAAATATAACTAAGACCTTGTCTATACAAAAAGAAATTGACAGCCAGTTTGAAATGGAATTGCCATGGCCTAGAGCAAAGAATATCCTTACATGATATTATTCTACAGTCTCATTATAATTTTCCCAGTTTTGTAATACCCCCATTACCTATAATAATAGTACCTCGCACCCTTGGTAATCAATAAAAAATAATCTTTTTGGTGCTTGGAGACAAAGGTAACACATCTCTTGATATTTTAGAATTACAACAGCATAATGTACAATTATCCCAAACAAACTTAGAAAACTAATTCTTTGAATGTCTGGCAGCAATGTAAAAAGGACACGAAGGGTTTTAATCCCTTCCAGTGTACAGGGCCCCCTGGGAAGGCACCAGAGCATTCTATATTGGTCCCTCTTGCCCCTTTAGCCAAGAGGGACCCTCTTCTCACAATCCAATTGCCCACATCTGTTGCCTGAGCTTTCTGTTCATCCTGAGGTTGAAGCCTTGTGGTGGCTGGTACCATGGATCTGTCTCTCACTCAGTGGAGTGAGCTGGGCCCTCCAAGGAGAAGAAACCTGGGTTCCCCAAGATATGTAATCAGTGCCGGGGGCCTGACCAGCAGGCAAGGGAATCCCAAGGCAGGTGTTGGGCGTGGAGGCCACAGAGGCATAGGCCACCAAGGAGTCAGAACTGAACTTCACATCACCCTGCTTGGCCCCAGAGGATGGCTGGTTAGCCAGAGGCGGGTAATATTCCTCAGGGAAGGAACAACCTAAGACAGGCACAGTCACAGAAGGGCCTTCATGAGAGAACTTGGGAGTCAACAGAAGTGGGGCACAGACCCTCACCACCGAACTTTGCAGGGGCCTGAACCCTCACTCCTTCTGAGGGAGGTCTCCTGCCCCCATGGCTGCTTCGCTTCCCATGCCCAGCTCAAATCGGGACCCAGGTAACAGACAGAGACTTGGCTGACAGCAGCTGCCCTCTCACTGCAACAAGACTTGTTTGAGTTTTCTTGTACCCACGGTGTGGGAAAGTGGGTTTTGATATCTAAATCCAGCCTAGCACCAGGAATGCTCAGGGCCTACTCAAGAAGGCAAATAATCCTTCTCACTAATATTTACAGGGTAAAATAAGATTGTTGATAGAGTATTAAATTTGACAGTAAAATAATAGTCAAGTTCTCAGACTAATTTAAATTGGCTAAGTGAAATAAGCAAATATCCTAGAAAAATTAATGTTATTGGACAAAAAGCTGTTCCTAAAGTGTTAACTAAAATTTTTATTAGTAGTTAATCTCATGGCAAAATTGCACAACATCTAATGAACCTAAAGGAGTCATATTTTAGTACAAAAAATTAAAAATTAAAAGCTATCAAGACTACATTATAAAATTTCCAAAAGCCTTCTAATATTTAAATCAAAAAGAGGGGGACAGTAGAGGAATATCATGTAAGGAAAAATATCCTGTAAGTAAATTACATCTAGAAAATTATTACTTTAGAAAATTAACTTCCATTTGCAATGCTAGCAGCAAGACACCCATGAAAAACACACATAGTGTCAAAACAAGCCAAAGGAAAATCTTTTGGGCAAAAAAATTAAAAAGGATCCCAAGTCAAATTATAGAAAAGTTTCTTTTATTAACTTTTGGTTGAGAATATTTTTGTATATTTTCAGAAAACAACTCCAAGACCATGTGGATTCCTGCAACAGAGAGGAACTGACAGGACTGCTCCAGCCATGAAGACAGGAGAGAAACAGTCCAGAGATGGAAGATGTTGATGATGCCTTGCCATACTAGCAGTCAGCAGCTGTGCATCGCTGCAGGTTTCCCAGGACCAAACCAGAGAGGGTGAGACCTGCATTACCACAGTTTCTCCACCATCCAGAACTGAAATATCATTGCTGACATGTACACATAAGGAACTGTTTGACATTGAAATTGGGACTCAAAAGAACTGTTGGCCCAGAAAGAAACTCACTACAGACTGATTCATTTGCCTTTCAGCATAACCATTATTGCTTGTCTCATTTTCGGTTCTTATAAGTGTATTTCTAGTATCACATGAACTCACTCATCTAGGGGAAATAATGAACAAGATAAACTGATGGACAAAAACAGACCCGGAGACAGGGAAGCATCGATCAGACTGTCAAACCTCAGAGGGAAGGTAGGGGAGGGTGGGGGTAAGGGGGAGAGGTCAACCAAAGGACTTGTACGCATGCATACAAGTCTAACCAGTGGTGACGGACAACATGGGGGTGGGGGACATGCACGGGGAAGGGTTCTGGAGGGGAATGGGGGGATGAGCACAAATATGTGATACCTTAATCAATAAATAAATTTTAAAAAATTGGGATTCAGAAATCAGCCTTTTATAGATGGACACGAGTATGAATTGTTTGAATCCTTTCCTGGTGAAATAAGTGGTGTTTGATTCAATGGTAACTTTTAGTCTCTCTGAATTGGCATCAGAGCATGAGGGATTCCTATTTCCCTTTGGCTCAAATTTTATCACAGGTGTTCTCTGACCTTGGAAAAGATGGTATCAGTTGTTATAATCCTATATTAGCATTTTTCCAGTCACTCCCTTTGCAGACAGAGTGGGAAATGGAGGTTGGAAATCATGGATCATGTGAGAACTTTTTACTATTAAGCATCTGATGTTTTGGCTCTTATAGAGTAATTTGTAGTGACCTTTCTGAAAAGACCTTTTGGGGTCAAGTTCAGGACAATATCAAGGCAGTTTTTTACAAAATATTTTGTTCAAAAACACAATAAAACAGATGTCATGTATTCATTGGGGAAGGTAAATCCACTGAAGATTTAGGGAGTCATTAAACTTTTAGGGTTTGGGAAACTTTAAAGGAATAGTTTGCTTATTTTTTTTTTACTTTTTATTTAGAGGGTTAATCTCTTTTCCTTTCTGTCAGAAGAGATTTGGGCATATGGAAAAAAATTGTTGAGAAAGTCTGCTCATAAATGCTGAAAACATTCTGAAAGGGTGGAAAATAAAGTTGAGGATGCTCTGATTTTATTCACCATTTTATAGCTGCTAGAAGGCTATGCTGTGAAAGAAATTGCATTTGTAGTAAGATTAAAGAGATTATTTGATTAAAAGTAAAAACCAATGAGTGATAGCCAAAAGGAGGATTAAAAACCCATCGCATTTTATCCACAGAATGATTGAGCTTCTACTTTTATCATCAGTTGCATGAGCTTGATCCATATCTAGTCCTGAGAGATGGACATACTCTGTATGTGCTGACAGAATCAAGTTTATGTATCTGCAGTATTGAGAGTCAGACCTTTGATTTTGCTAAAGCAATGAATGTTATCCTTTAGGTTCCTATTTACCATCTTGCTAGCCTAACACAGGGAACATAACCTCTATGCATTATTGCATTGGTTGAATTATATTTGAAATTTAGCACTTCACTTTTGGGAGGTGCCATTGATCTGAGGAGACACTGGTGCTTTGAATATAGCATTTAGAATATTCCTTTTTACTTATGAATAATGCTATATATTATAACTGAATCCACTTAAACCAAATTAAGAATTGGAATTTCAGTGATTTCAAGTGAGATATTTTAAATACAAACTAATGACTGACTTTTAGAAGAAGTCCCTGTTTCTATGAGGCCAGTTTTAAGAACTTACTTTGCAGCTTTAAGATAGTTGCAATAATAAGGATAATAAACTAAAAACATGATAGAAGGTACGTGAGTGAGACTATGTTGAAACCAAAAAATAAGCAGAATTTTGGATAAGATGAAGGGAAATAAAAATAACCAATTAAAAAAGTATATTTTGTGTAAATACACATACAATTATATGTGTGTGTATACACATGCCTATGGTCATATATACATATGCATACACAGATACCTTTTGTATTAAATATTGGGAAAACTAAAATAAACTAAAAAGACTTTAATACTTTCATATATGAATTATATGCAAATTTATTCAGGACTCAAAGCTTCAATAAAAATACTTGTAAGCAAAACTAGCAATGATAATAAGTGAAAAAAGTTTTTTGATAAAATTTAAATTTGGAAAGGAAAGATTCATAATTACCTACATGTTTTTGTTCCATTTGTTAATTCCAGATGTTCATTTAAAACCCAAATTCTTAGGGAAATTATAGGACTCAAAATTCTGATAGAGAAGCAAAGCAGACAATGTTTGTCTTCCCTCTTTTAAACCCTATTTGCCAGCAACGTCTGATCTGATCTTTGGGAAAATACAAAACTGAGAAATATTTGAAAACTAGTAAGTATCCAAGATAAAACCCAGTATAGCATCATATCTACTAGAATATGTCAGTCTTAGCCCCTCCTTCCACCTAAAAAAATAATTCAGCCAATTAGATTCAACTGACAGCATTCAGCTTCTTAAATATATTATTCTTATACTAGAATAGCTGAAAGAAAACTCACTGACTTAAGTGTCAAGATTATTTTGCTTCAAGTTCATCATTATGCTAAGAAAACTAGATACAAAGCCATTTCACAAGAGCATCACCCCTGAAGAGCGTCTGGAAATGAGGTATATCCCATGGTCATTTGACTGTACCAGTTAATAGTCACTGGTAGAAGAGCTTAAATAGAGGTTACTTTAAAAAAATTGACTTTTTACATTAACATAGAAAATCTGGCAATAAGTGAATATCAATGACTAAGGTAGCTGGGATGAGTGACTTTGGAAGAAAGCTCGGCTAGCCAACGCTTAATGATAACAGCAACAGGAACAGTAAAAATAACATTGGTGCACCAATTCTTAAAACTCTTATATCTTACAATGTATATTATGCAATTTAATACTACATTTTATATTCCTCACCAGGAATATATGAGTAAAGTATTAGTATTTACCGTTTAGAAATAAGAAAGCTTGACATCAAATGAAGTTAATAATCTACCAAAGTCACAGTCATAGTCAGACTGAGTAAGTAGTAGGTCTGGGATTTGAATCCAGCTGAGTCAGATTCCAAAGCCTATTCTACTTGTTTTAGGTTATGGACTCAAGCACCTCTAAGGCCAGAGCATAGGTAAATTTTTGTTATTTTATTTTAGACATTCAGTTGTGATATACTGTGGAATGTTTTGGATACATAAAAACCTACATGTCTCACAATGATAGCTAAACCACTTATAAAGAAATTGGATCATAAAGGATAACAGAAAAATGCAATGGATTGTAAGCAAGAAAGTTTAAGTAATGTTTATTGGAAGAATATTTGATTGTCTGAAATATAGTATGAGATATTATTTAATAAAATATTTTCAGGAATTTCAAGATGCCTTCATCCTGTTCATTAGATTTTGAATTAAAATAAGATTTATATAATTAAACATTACTAAGTAATTATAAGGAGGCATTGTCTTTGGCCTATTTATACTTTCACATCATAATGTAAAAATATGATTTCTTAGAATGGTAGAGTATTGCAGTGTAGACTGTGAATTCTGATTGCATGGGCACAAATTAGGGTTTTGCCACCAGAGGTAAATGAATTTGTCTGTCTACCCCCTCAGTTTTCCTTTTAGTGATTGGGGAATAATATAATACCTAGCTCGTAGGTTATTTTAAAAATTTAGTAAGTAGTAGTTGGTAAATAGTAAATGCTCAGTGAAATTTGACTATTTATTTGTGTAATTATATTTAACTTGTTTTCACAGAGAAGTTCAAACTGCTTAATGTGATATATTTAGCTATATTTGCAGCATAACCTTCTACCCCCGCAGAGTTCTCTCAAAATATCTATGTATCTCTTTCTTCTCTATCTGAAATGGCTTTCTTTACTGAATTCAGATGCAACTTCTTGATAATGGCTTCCTACATTGTCTAAACCTCCTTGAGTTTTAATTTTTTTCCTATGTACATCCAGTATTGTACTCATATCAATTATGATAGCTATTTAGAAAACTAAAATCTTGTCAAGTTGGAAAATTAATTTAGTAAAAGTTTTTTTCTTCTTTATTGTATTAAAGCCGATCATTAGAAGCCTCTAGCCTCTTTCCCATAGTCCTTTGCAATAAGTAAACAAATTTAGAACACCAAAACTGTAAATAGATTGAGGAGGTAAATGACTGGAAGTGTTATTTCTGAGTTTTACCTAGTTATAACATTTACTCTTACACAAGACCTATGATATCTAAATTGCAAAGATTATTTATAGATGAGTTGGAAAACTCTCTGAGAAATATGAAGTATTCTTTCTAAGTATGTCTCATTTGTATGTTGCCTATATTCTGCAGCTGTGTATAGAAAGGTAAGAAAGAAAAATTGGCATAAATGAGAATAGACCAGGCTGATGTCACTCAGAAAATTTCTTAAAAGATGAAGTTGCATTTTAGCTAGATTTTACATAGTATATAACAAATTCATTTACTGGGTAGATGAAACCCCACAGAACATTGCACAATGTTTTTTGTTAAATCCCCTTTGTGATAATATATTTTTTGAAGTTTGTGCCATAGGTAATGGTATAGGAAACTATTATCTTATAAAATAAAATAAAAAGTAATGTCTGCAAGGCACATAACTGCTAAAATAGGATAAAAAGAAGAAGACACCATAATTTGGGTGGTGATGAAAGAAATCACTGTACAAAGTTGAAAGTTTATTATGATACATAAATTGACATAATTAATTTTTTAAAAACCCTTACCCAAGGACATGCTTACTGATTTATGAGATAGGCAGGAAGAGAGGGAGGGAGGGAGAGAGAGAGAGAGACGTGAGAGAGAAACATGATTAGTTACCTCTTGTATGTGCCCCAAACAGGACCCAACCCACAACCTGGGTATGTGCCCTGACTGGGAATCAAACCCAGGATCACAGGAAGATGCTCCAACCAACCGAGCCACATACACCAGGGCTGTCATAATTAAATTTATTAGTATTGTCTTAAAAAAGGCAACTGTGATAAATCTTTCCTGATTTCTTAGTAAATGAATAGGGAGACAGCAATAAGTACTGCAAGCAATAGGTACTGTCAGCACCTATTTTATTTATTTTTTATTTTTTTAATATATTTTATTGAATTTTTTTTTTACAGAGAGAAAGGGAGAGGGATAGAGAGTTAGAAACAATGATGATAGAGAAACATCCATCAGCTGCCTCCTGCACACCCTCTACTGGGAATGTGCCCACAACCAAGGTCCATGCCCTTGACCAGAATAGAACCAGGGACCCTTAAGTCTGCAAGCCGATGCTCTATCCACTGAGCCAAACTGGTTAGGGCAATCAGCACCTATTTCAATAGTTTTTCAAACCTCAAATTGCAGAATGCCATCTTGCTCCTGTATCAGTTTGTGGTAGATCACTGCCATGTGGAACAGGTGTTTTGTTATATAAATTAACCACTTGACATTGACAATTAAATGTTGAATATGCTATTTAACATTGTCTCTACACATAATTTCATGAACTGAGACACAAGAAGTCATAAAAAAATAATTGGCAGAATCATTCTAATGATTTTTTTATTTTTATTTTTTGTATCTTAGAGGCTCAATTTACCATCTACCATTTTTGCTTTTCACTTAGCTGTAAAACCAAGGGAAACTTACGTAGCATTTATTTAAGAGTTCTTTAATTTTATAGTGTCTCCTATCAATGTAGAGAAAATGCACTTGCTTACCAAAGTGTGTAATTCTATTATATATGTATTTTGACGATTTAAAAATTGCTGAAACTACATTAAATTAACATTTGTGAAGTCATTATAGCTTATATCTATAGCACCACACATCTCTTAGAATTTCTTATTTCATCAGCCTTTACTACCATTTTATTAATTTTCTTCCAATAAAACCATGTCATTTGTAATGTTGAAGTCTTCCCTATTGAGGAAAATAAGAGATACATTAAAAATATGCCTTTTCTTTTTTCAGTCTCATTGGTACTACTCTAACTTCATCCCTCTGTACTTCTGGATTACAAATTGCAAAAGAGTTGTTTGGTCTCTTATGTCTCCATCTCTTTATCTCTAACAAATTAATATTGCCTCTCCTGGTAGAAGATACAATTACCACTCAATTGTAATGTAGTGCATTTTCAAATGTAAATAATATATAACATATTTTTCTCTAACATTTTCTTACGTTGCTTTTTAGTTTTGTGGAATAATATTCATTTTCATTTCCACCTAATTCCTTCTCTTTTTATTCTTTTCAATTTATATTTACTGTTGAAAGCATTACAAATGTCCTCTTTTTATTCCTCATTGACTCTCCCTCCACCCTGCACTTATCCCACATCCCACACCTTCACCACACTCTTCTCTTTTATATTTTGTTTTGTCTTCTCTTTTTAATTGTGTTGTTATTTTTAATATATTTTTACTGATTTCAGAGAGAAAGGAAGAGGGAGATAGAAACATCAATGATGAAAGAGAATCATTAATTGACTGCCTCCTGCATACCCCTTACTGGGGATCCAGCCCTCAGGCATACCCCTGACTGAGAATCACAACCATTACCTCCTGGTTCATAGTCAATGCTCAACCACTGAGTCACACCAGCTGGGCTTATTGCATTGTTACTGATGTTGATAACACATGGCAGATATTGGAAGATGATGATATTTGAAGTTTTTTTTTGTGTGTGTGTAACATGTTATAATATACATATAAATTGGCTATCAAATTATTTAAAGTTGACTGTGACATATTTTCTACATATACTATGGCCCTAATGAGGGAAAGTTTAGTTTTTGACACCATCTAGGTAAGTTTTCAAAATTGGCAAGCCTTTACTAACTTGAGGAACTCATAATTTTAAAGAATTTACCTCCTTTTAGATTTTATTCTGTTCTGCCTCATTCTATCTTTACTTTATATTTTATATTTTTTAGAAACATGAAATGAGATATTTGCTTATCAATTTATATTCATAAACTCTACCATCTCTATGGCATTACTGATATCTTATCTTAAGAGTTACGTACTCTTATAGCAAACCAATGGATGTGAAAGGAGTCAAAAAGAATTTTTGTAATCTCCAGCATTTATAAGTACCATGACTCTCATGTTGAAATGTTAAATACCATGCTTCAAAAACTAAAATGTCAAAACTTTATTGTTTTATCATGATTTAATTCACTTTCTTTAAGTTTTCTTGATTCTATTAAAATGTAATATAATATGTGACTTTATTAGGACATCTCATATATTATGTTTTTTTAAAATATATTTTTATTGATTTCAGAGAGGAAGGGAGAGGGAGAGAGAGATAGAAGCATCAATGAGGAGAGAGAATCATTGTTTGGCTGCCTCCTGCATGCCTCCTAATGGGGATCAAGCCCACAACCAGGGGCATGTTACCTTGACTGGAATCAAACCCAGGACCCTTTGGTCTGCCGACTGATGCTCTATCCACTGAGCCAAACCAGCTAGGGCAGAGTATGTTTTTACTAAAGTTTAGTTATGCTAACTTGTCTCTTCATTAGCTTGTAGTGTCTTATAAAGCAGGACACAGTTTCAGTTTTGCATAATGGGTTTAGGGAAAAAAACAAAACTTAAAAAGCAATGTAAGCATATATTAAAATATTGCATATTAAATTTTCTGATTGAATTATTTAAGAAACTGTTGTAAAGCTATAAAATATATTCTACATGCTCCTTATAGAAATAGGCCCTGAATTGGCAGCTTCTCATTATACAAATAAAGCCAACACTGAGACAAGCCTTTTTAATTCCCTATATATTAAAATGGAAGAGATATTATTAGAGGTGGATGAGAAAATGAGAGGTAAGGCAAATATATCTGTTCAAAAATAAGTGGTCCATTTCTTTACTCTATCTAATATTTAAGGGAAATGTTTATAATATCTGTCTCAAGACACAGTGTGAACTGGCATTGCTCATTGATAAGTATATACTAACTGTGTTAGGATTGTCTTATTGGAATAATTAAATCCCAAATGTGTTAGTGTAACACAAGAATTTTATTTCTAGTTCATGCAAAGTCATTGCAAATGTCTCTATCTGGGTGCATCTTAAGCATCATTGCTCTACCAGGAGTCCTCAAACTTTTTAAACAGGGGGCAAGTTCACTGTCCCTCAGACCATTGGAGGGCCAGACTATAGTTTAAAAAAAAAACTATGAACAAATTCCTATGTGCACTGCGGGCCCAGGACGAGTCGGCTGCTAAGCAGGACAGGCAGCGGCACCCAGCGGGCCAGATAAATGTCCTCGGTGGGCCGCATGTGGCCCGCGGGCAGTAGTTTGAGGACCCCTGCTAGGCAGTGACCTCAGAATTCAGGTTCTTTTCCTCATACAACTTCCCTTTTCCTCAGACTTACATGTCCAGTAGTGTGAGTAGGGAAAACACATGAGAAGTGATCAGATATTATACAATGTGGCATGCATGTGGCACAAATCATTTTTACCAATACTCTACTGGGAATAAATCACTGGCCAGATCTTATCTATAAACATGGAGACTGGGAAAGGTAGTCATTTTGCTTATCCAAGTGGAAACTATAAAAAATAAAAACATGATCATGTGAGGAGTGGCTGATATTTGCATTTGGAGACACTTTACTAAGAAATAACCCTTTAGTACCAAGTATACACAAATAGATTGATGTAAGAAGTTAAAATAGATTGATGTAAGAAGTTATTTAAAATAGCTTATTAAAGAATCTTGTGCAATGTGCCAATTTATTCTTCCACATCAATGATGGAACTGTCTTCACTGCTGACCATTTTATGGTGGTAGCGCACAGGGGTCAGTGCACCTGTGAATGGCCCTGGAGGCACTGCTCTAGGAGGTGGTGACAATGAAAGTTGGGTGTCCTGGCCCCAGTTGTCCCAACTGTGTGGGACCTCCCGTGTCCCAAGTCTAGTATGTTAAGACATCTTACCTTGGCTCAGTATATATAACTGCTAGATCTATCCGCATTGTCACAATGGTAAGATTTCATTCTTCTTATGACCAAGTAATATTCCATTTTATATATGTACCACTCTTTATCCATTTGTCTATTGATGAGCACATACCTTGGCTATTGTCAATAATATGCCAGTGAATATATGGATACATATGTCTTTTCATTTTTGTGTTTTGAAATTCTTTGGATACATACCCAGAAGTGGAGTTACTGAGTCCTTCTTTGTTTCTTGTTATTGCTTTGTTTTAAAGTCTATTTTATCTAGTATAAATATGGCTACCCCAGCTTTTCTGTTTCATTTTTATGAAATATATTTTTCATCTGTTTACATTTAATCTGTGTGTATCTTTCAATCTGAAGTGAGTCTCTTGTAGATGGCATTTATGTGGGTCTTATTTTCCTATCCATTCAGCCAATTTGTGTCTTTTAATTTGAACATTTAATCATTTGCATTTAAAATAATTGCTAATAGATATGTATTTATTGCCATTTTATTACTTATATTTCTGATCTTTTTCTTCTTCTTCTTAAATAAAACCTTTTAACATTGCTTGTAATACTGGTTTGATGGTGATGAACTCCTTCAGCTTTTTCTTGTCTAGGCAGCTCTTTAGCTGTCCTTTGATTCCTAGTAAAGCTTTGCTGAGTAGTCTGGGCTGTAGGTCCTTGTTTTTCATCACTCTTAATATGTTGTACCAGTCTCATTATGATGTATCTTGGTGTTGGCTCATTTGTTTGAGACTCTGTACTTCCTATACTTATGTATTATTTATTTGGCCAAGTTAGGAAAGTTTTCTGTCATTTTTTAAAAATAGGTTTTCAAGTCCTTGCTCTCTCTTCTCCTTCTGCAACTCCTATAATACAAATGTTTTTACATTTCATATTGTTCAGAGGCCCCTTCAACTATCTTCATTTTTGGATTCTTTTTCTTTTTTGCTGTTTTGATTTGGTGTTTTCTACTATCTTACCTTCCAATTTTCCAATTCAATCCTCAGCTTCATCTAATCTACTGTTGATTTCTTCTAATGTATTCTTCATTTCAGTTATTATATTCTTCATATCTGATGTATTTTTCATGTTTTCTATCTTAATTTTTATGTTTTTTTATCATTTAGTTGAAGTTCTCACTGAGTTTATCTACCCTAAGTTCATTGAACAGCCTTATAACCAGTATTTTGAACTCTATATCTGATAGATTGCTTGTCTCCATTATATTTAGTTCTTTTTATAAAGTTCTGATTTGTTTTTGTTTTTTATTTGAGACTAGAGGCCCAGTGCATGAAATTCGTGCATGGGTGGAGTCCCTAGGCCTCGCTGACAATCAGGGCTGATCAGGTTCCCCACATCTCCCCTCCTTCCCTCATGGCCCGCATCTGCTGCCACCCAACCTTGGTTCCCCCTCCAAGCCTGGGGGCTGGCCCCTATCAATTGATTGGGGCCAGCTGGCTGGGGGGGTGATACAGGGGGAGGGACCTGGAAGATGGCCGCTGGACCCAGGAGGGAGCAGGCCCTCAGCCCGCCCTGGGAAAGGGGCCACATCCACAGCCACCCACCCCAGATTCTCCGTCCCAGCCTGGAGGCCCGGCCCTGATTGGGGCCTGCCAGGGGGGGGGGGGGCGGGTGGAAACAGGAGGTTGGCTGGCAGGCAATTGGGGCCTGTGAGCTGGGGAAAGCTCCTGTGTTGAGTGAGCATCTGCTCCCTAGTAAACATCATAGGGACTGGTTGTTCCAGTAATTCCGGGTATTCCCGTCATTCATTGTAACAGTCACTTAGGCTTTTATATATATATATATATATATATATATATATATATATATATACACACACACACACACACACACACACACACACACACACACACACACATACTAGAGGCCCGGTATACAAAATTTGTGCATGAGGGGTGGGGGGGGTGTGTCCCTCAGCCCAGCCTGCACCCTCTCCAATCTGGGACCCCTCAAAGGATGTCTGACTGCTCTTTTATGCCTGATCCCACTGGGCAGTCAGACATCTCTCTCACAATTCAGGACTGTTGGCTCTCAATCACTCGCCTGCCTGCTGGCCTGATTGCCCCTAACTGCCCTCCCCTGACAGCCTGGTCACCCCTAACTGCCCTACCCTGCTGCCCTGGTCACTCCCATGCTGGCCTGGTCACCCCTAATTGCCCTTCCCTGCTGGCCTGGTTCTCCCAACTGCGCTCCTCTGCAGGCCTTGTCCCCCACAACTGTCTTCCCCTGCATGCCTTGTCCTTCCCAACTGCCCTCCCTGCAGGCCTGGTCCCTGCCAACTGCCCTCCCCTGAAAGCCTTGTGCCTCCCAACTGCCCTCTCCTGCAGGCCTGGGTCCACCCAACTGCCCTCCCCTGGTGGCCATCTTGTGTCCACATGGGGGCAGCCATCTTTGACCACATGGCAGGGGCCATCTTGTGTGTTGGAGGATGGTCAATTTACATATTACCTCTTTATTATATAGAACTAGAGGCCCAGTGCACAAAATTCATACACAGGAGGGGGTTACCCTCAGACCTGCCTGCACCCTCTCCAATCCAGGACCCCTCGGGGGATGTCTGACTGCCAATGTAGATCCGATCCCCAGTATCTGGCAGTCGGACATCCCTACACCAGCAGTCGGACATCCCTCTCACTATCTGGGACCATTGTCTCCTAACTGATCCTCCTGCCAGACTGATTGCACATAATTGTCCCCCACTGCCTGCCTGGTCACCCCAAACTGCCCGCCCCCACCATCCTGGTCACTCAAAACTGCCCCCTTTGCCAGCCTGATCACCCCCAACTTCCTCCCTCTGCTGGCCTGGTCATGTCCAACTGCCTCCCCCCCCCCCCTCGCCAGCCTGGTCACTCCCAACTGCCCCCCGCCACTGGCCTGGTCACTCCTAACTCCCCCCCCCTCCAGCCTGGTCACCCTTTATTGCCCCCCTACTGGCCTGATTGCCCCCAACTGCCCCCCTCTGCCAGCCTGGTTGCCCCTCACTGCCCTACCTGCCAGCCTGTTTGCCCCACGCAGCCTGCTGTTCAGTCATTTGGTTGTCCCTCACTAACCCCCTGCTGGCCTTGTCACCCATGCAGCCTGCTGTTTGGTCATTACTGTGAAGGCGTCCTGACCAATTTTCATATTACTCTTTTATTAGTATAGATAGATATGTTTGCCTCCTCATTTTGGCCACCCACAGTGTTTGTTTCTGTATATTAAAAAGAGCTGCTGTGTCTTGCAGTCTTGCTATCATAGCCTTCTGTAGCAGGTGTTCTGTGCTTCCCAGTGCACAGCCTCCCTATTCACCAGAGTAGGGCACTCTGGGTGTGCACCCCCTCCCATACGGGCTGGGTAGTTGAGCCTTGATTGTTGTTGGCCCATCAAAGGGCAGGGTTGACCTCCCATACCAATTGGCTGTGAGGATTGGCCATGGCTCCACAGAGCAAGGCTTGCTTCAGTTGGAGCTCTGGTGCCAGCCAAGTCTACCTCTTGAATGTGTCACTCATGGAAGAGGTTGAATGATGCTCCCATGTGGTCTGAAGCTGTCCAATGGGTATGCTGGCTCTGGGGCCTCAGAGGAGGTGCAGGCCAAGGTCAGCCACTGCCTATGCCCTGTGTGGGGTCCCCTGAAATGAACTGAAAAGTGATATTTAGATGGTTGCCACTTATGCTGTTGTGGAGTTGCCAAAGAGAGGCCAAGCTTCAAACCAAGGCTGGCTGCCATGGTTTAAAACTCAAGCTTAAAACTTCTTAGCAAGAAGTACAGGGTAAGCTGAGGCCAGATGCTGTTTGTTTGGTGTTAGTGAACCTTTGAGAAATTTTAGGAAAGTCCGTTGCATGATCCATTTGTATGGAAACACCACTGGAAGTGGCATGGGTGAGCCCTAAAGTTGGGTGAGTCAGGGTGTTAGGAAGTCATCAGGGCGGGGTGATGAAGACTCAGATACGGCACCTAAAGAGGGTGGGCTTAATATTTGTGTCTTGGAGAGAGCTGCACCTCCAACCTTAGCCCTGAAGCCAGACAATTCATTTCCTCCTATATGTCCCTGGCACCTTTTGAGCTGCCACCCCAGTGCTGTAGCTCAAAGTGAATGAGTCTGGTAAATATGTGCATGGGTCTTTTAAGAAGAACACTTGAGACTCTAGCAGCCCACCGTATCACTCAGCTACAATCTCTGTTGGTTTTTACAGCCAGAAGTTATGGGGACTGCTCTTCCTGGCACTGGAATCCTAAGCTGGAGATGCTGCTATGGGGTTGGTTCTCCTCACTCCTCTGAGAGGATCACCTCAGCTGAGATATTCCTCTGATTTTTTAACTGTCATATGTGGGATGGGACCTGCCTGTTTCACATCTCCACCCCTTTTGACAGGCGGCTTCTGTATACCCTTACTTACAGGTCTTCTGTTCAGCTACATTTCTGGTAGTTCTCAACGATGGTTGTTCTCTAGCTTAATTGTTATTTTGATGTGGTTATGGAAAGATGTGAGTACCATTTTTACCTATGCCACCATTTTGATGGAAGCAAATTCTTTCTGCTATTTTTAAGGAAGCAACAGATTAACTTTGTTCCTATATTTCCCAAACTGTATAGTTAACCAGCAGTTGATGAAGAGTGTAAGATCTTGTTTTTGGAGAAAATTTTCTTTTCCAAGCATAAACTCAAGGGAACTGGAAATGAATATTTCTTTTCTGTTTCCTGAGCATTGTAGAACCTTTAGGAGGCCCAGGCTTGGTGGCCAGGGATCCTGAATTGGAGCATATCCATTCCAAACATCTCCTCTTCCACTCCCATGTTTTGCATGACAAAACACTTATTCATTAAAAACACTTATTGGGTACTTGCTTAGTTCTAAGATAAATGATTAGCAAGATAGACAAAACCCCTAACTGCTTACAAAGCGAGAGTATTGCAGTCTACGTAGTATAGTAATGAGTGTGAACAAAGAATTTGGGAGAATAGAATTGATATCTGAAGATACAAAACACACACACACAAGAAAAAACAAAACACACAAAAACAGGGGAAATGGAGGATTATTTAATTACTTGTTTTCTAGCAGATGGTTAACCATTTGGAGAAAAATAAGAAACTTGCTTTAGAATATACTCCCAAATAAGTCTTAAATGGATAAAAAGTTACATTTGTTAAAAGTTAAAGCAAAACACACTAAAATCTCAGAATTAAAAAAAGACTACTAATTATTAAATATTAAATGAGTAAAATAAACAATGATATATGTGTATATTTGATCACATAAATATCAGCATCATAAACACAATTCAAAAGGTAAACTGGAAAAGAGTATGTGCACCATTATTTGCTAAACAAAGGATAGAAAGATAAGGTAAAACTTTTTGTTGTTGTTGTTATTATATGTTTATTTCTAGCCTGCAAAGGCAAAACTTTTTAAAGGAAAGAAATGGTGGGAAAAAGATACAGAGGCAAAGAAGCATTGAACAGACTGTCAAACTACATTGGGAAGACAAGGGAGGTTGGGCGAGGGGGGCTGTAAGAGACCAACCCGAAGGACTTGTACGCATGCATATAAGCATAACCAATGGATACAAGACACTGGGCAGGATGGGGGGGAGGGCGAGCAGTGAAGGCATATACTGGGGGGTAGGGGAGGTTGGGGGGAGGTCAATGGGGGAAAAAAAGGAGACGTATGTACTACTATTTGTAATACTTAAAACAATAAAAAATAATAATAAATAAGTAAAAATAAAAACTAATACCATCATATATATATATATATATATATATATATATATATATATATAAAGATAAGGTAAAGACTCTCAACTCCTTGAAATAAAATGAGTTGTGATAAAGAAAAAAAATCACAAAATACATAAAGATCTCCAGAGCTATAAAAATGTGCAGTCTCATTAATAAGGTAAAGTGGGAAAAAATGACTTTGTCGTCTCATATTAATAAAATTATGTCATATTGTTTTTAATCTATTTTAATAGATAGTACATGGTGTTGTCCGGGGATGGATCAAACTTGCATTTTTATATTCTTTGGTAGGATAAGAAATTGATATGAATTTATTAGTAGACATTTGATAATATTTGTCAATAGCCTTTAAAAAGTGTTTATAAATCCTTTGACTAATAATTGTTCTTAGAATTTATTTTTTATTTTTTATTTTCTTTTTGTTAATCTTCACCCGAGAATATTTTTCCATTGACTTTTTTAGAAAGAGTGGAAGAGAGAGGGAAGGACAGAGAGAAACATTGATGTGAGAGAAACACATCAATTGGTTGCCTCCTGCACATGCCCCAACCAGGGCCTGGGCTGGGAAGAAGCCTGTAACCAAGGTATGTGCCCTTGACTGAAATCGAACCAGAGACCCTTTAGTCTGCAGTCTGACACTCTATCTATCCACTGAGCCAAACTAGTTAGGGCCTTCTTAGAATTTATAGTATAAATATATAGATATTCTCATGAAGATATATTTCCAGACGTTCACTACATCAAAGTGTAATAACAAAAAACTATAAACAATTTAAATATTCAATGATTTTGGAATTATATTTCAGTAGATCAAATAATTTCAAAATTGTGGCAAAATCATATTCTAAAAATAGTGAGATGGGGAATGGGTATGAGTCCTGGGTCTATAAGACTCCGCATGCTGATTTCTGGGTTCTGCTCCATTCCTTCTCCTTCTCCTTCTCCTTCTCCTTCTCCTTCTCCTTCTCCTTCTCCTTCTCCTTCTCCTGCTCCTGCTCCTGCTCCTTCTCCTGCTCCTGTTCCTGCTCCTGCTCCTGCTCCTGCTCCTCCTCCTCCTCCTCCTCCTCCTCCTCCTCCTATGGGTAACCATCAGAACATTTATTTTACTGGACAAATGATTGTAACAAGCGTATGCTTGCAAAGGAGCATTTTGACTACCGTGTAGAAAATAGTTTGCAAAGAGGTACAATTGGAACCAGAGAGATAAGTTAAGAAGTTATTTCTGTAGCTCAGTAAAAACAATGGTTCTTGGAACTCATCTGGAGACATTGAGAGTAGCTTGTGTTTGGCATGCATTTTGAGTTTCAATGACATGATTTTACTAATAGATTGAATTTTGAGTGTGAAAAATAAACAAAAATCATGAACATCCATTGTTACTTCAAACAATTGTATGAGTGAATTGCCTTGATCAAAATGGGCAAGATTTTAAGAGTAAGAAATTTGGGGTAGTCCAAACTCAGTTAAGTTTGATTTACCAAATCCACAGGGAGATTTTGAATGGGCAGGTGGATAGTTAAGTCTGTAGTTAAGGAAGCAAGGCAATTTGTATAAACATATATTTGGGAAGTAGTCTATGGAGATTCCATTTAAAGCCATGGGACCAAATATGATTACTTGTGGACTAAATGTAATGAAAAAAAGTCTAAAACTGAAGTCCCAGTATAACTTAACATTTAGAGTTTAGGTAAATAAGGAATATTCCAAAAGGAGACTAAACAGGAATGGCTTATGATGTATATGAGCTCATAAAGTCAAAATGAAAAGATGATTCATGACTGTAAGTGTGATCACCATGACAAGTTGGTGAAGTGCTGACAGAGATGAAGACTCAGGATCTGACCACATGACAGTCATTTGTGATTTTATAAGAATTAGGGCAAAGGCTTGGAAGAAATCCAAACAGGACAGTAGGAATTGAGAAAGTGCAGGCAGTAAAGAGAGAGAACTGTTTGGACAACTTTTGATAAAGAGAAATAAAGAAACTAATGGCTAGAGAGGCATCTGGGGGAAAAAGTGTTTTTTAAAATGGGTATAATATAGCATGTTTCAGTCCTGATAGAAATGACTCAGAAGAGAGAGTGAAATTGATGATTCAAGAGAAAGAGGGAGATAATCAAGCTTGTCAGGTTACCGCCTACAATAGCAAGGTCACATTTTCCATTTTTCCTGTAAAAGCAGGCATCTTTTGATATTTTTCACATCTCATATCTCTAGCATTCAAACAGAGAAGCAGAGGCCCAGAGCTCTAATATTCTGTCTTATCAATCAAACATTTCCTGCGAGATTAAGGGCTATAGCAGCACCAACACCCGTACCAATCTGCTTTTCCTTTCCAAAAATAACCACATCTACCTCCATTCTTACATATCATTTTTATTTTATTTTATTGATATTTTTACAGAGAGGAAGGAAGAGGGATAGACAGATAGAAACATCGATGAGATAGAAACATCCATCAGCTGCCTCCTGCACACCCTCTAATGGGGATGTGCCCACAAAGGTGCATGCCCTTGACCAGAATCAAACCTGGGACCCCTCAGTCTGCAGGCCAACACTCTATCCACTGAGCCAAACCGGTTAGGGCAATCATTTTATTTCAGTGGAATAAGTGTTTCTCTTTCTACCTTTGTTTTCTGATCTATTCACAAATGGCTGACTCAATTAGTTTTCTGTTCTTTTCAACCAAAACAGCATTGATGAGGACACACTAAAGAAATATTTTACAATTGAAGAATGGATGAATCTAAGCACATTTTTCACAATTTGTGTGTGCTGTAGAATTTATGAAAAAATATATGTGCACCTATGCACACAAGTGTTTTTGTAAAATCTAGTCCTGAATTTGTTAGCAATCTCAATTGATAACTACAAACAATTGAAGTTAACATTATTGGACAAATAATTCATTTGTCAGAATTAATAATTAGTGATAATAGATTCTATCAGGGACCAAGGAACAAAAAACAATCAAATTCTGCCACAAGAATGTGCTCCTTAGTATGTCACTGACAATATCACCACCAGATATTTGATATTTTTTTCTATGTCACTGGATTCATTTTCCCTAAATTCTCATCATCCATCACATTGCCACTCTGCCATCAATTATCTCTAAATGATAGCCTGAGCATAGGTCATGTGACTTTTCTTAGTTAATAGGGAACAGGAAGAGGGTTCTTTTCCTACTTTTAGT
Organism: Corynorhinus townsendii; assembly: GCA_026230045.1. Classification (NCBI taxonomy): domain Eukaryota; kingdom Metazoa; phylum Chordata; class Mammalia; order Chiroptera; family Vespertilionidae; genus Corynorhinus; species Corynorhinus townsendii. The sequence goes on from JAPDVU010000002.1 coordinate 92,122,228, forward strand.
TTTTATAATAAGAATTTATGATAAAACTTCTACATAATACCTGTTAGGAAACAACAACAACAACTGACAATTGATGTGAAATCTGTGTTGGAGTAAAAACATATCCATGAATTTCATGAACTTCTAAAAACATGCAAAGTATCCAGCAAAATTAGACTAACACATAATGAAGTCCTGTCTCTTCAGTATTTCTATTTCTTTAATAGAACCCATCATGAAGTAAATTTCCAAATGTACTTCTTGGCAGATATGCCCCAAAGCATAATTATTATCCCATGAATGTTTCTTTAGCAATGAAGAGAAAATAGCAATGAGCAATGTGTACAATTTTCCTAATTTTGTGACTGGACTTACCTGACATTTGGTTTTATATATTCTTAATTACATCTTTGTACTAGTGGAATAATTACCTCAAGTCAGCACTAGGCGTATTCAAATATTGTGCAATCTCCAAAAACATTTTATTTTATTTTTTTGGAAAACATACATTTAATTCTCTGTGAATCTATCTATAAAATTGTTACAAAAATATCTGACTTCCAGCATCAACATTTATATTAATCATAAAAAGCATCGATATAATTTTTGGGGGGAAATTATTAAATCTGTAAAAAAAATATGTTATCATGGTTGAAAAGTTATTTTTAACTCAGGCAGATTAGCTTTAGAAAGCAATATTAAGTTATGGAAAAAAAAACTAAGTTGTTAGAACTATTCATATAGTATAAATTATAATTAAGGAATAATCTAATTTGAGAAATATAATTAATTATTTAAATATTATTTTATTTTGTTATATGTTCCTTATTTTAGTTTTAACAGTCTCTTTCCCCATTACAGACTCTATATTAATAAAGACTAGAAATGATTATTATCAGATGGTCATTGACCTTTATAAAATCTTCCTATCAGGGAACAGTGCAATTTTCTCAGTAGGACCTATAACAGTGTCATCAAACACTGTGAGAACTCCATGAATACTTTATGATAATTCAAGAGGACACATGTCCAAATCCACAGTCACTGATACCTTTTGGCATGTATATAAAACAATGGCAATATTGGCAGCTTTGGTGAATTGATGCTGGAGGTTGTTCGTTTTAAATAAGAGTCCGCATAGCATGGTGTGAAGTGCAGAGGAAAGCCTATTGAGCACTTGCATAAAGAATTAGAAAATCTGGGTTCTATCCTAGTTTTGCTTTGTTTATTAAGTATTAACTTTATATATTTATATCTCTCTCCATATAGTAAAAGAAACATTATAACAAATGCAATAAAATGCTAAAATATAATCCAAATATACATGATCAGGCTAAGAATATTCTCTAATTTACCAGCTCTACAAAACTTATGCTATTGTATAACCCATTAACCTTTATATATTGTTTTTAAATCCAAAAATTCAATGTAAGATATGAGGGCAATCTGGCTGCTACATCTGTCACCCCATTGATCACCAGGGTTGATTTGGCTGATCTGGCTAGCTAAGCAGATGTTCCCCACCTCCCTCACCGATCTATGTGCATCCCTCCCAAAGCTGTACCCTGGGGTCAATGAGGACAAGCTTCCCCTCAAAGGAGGGGACGTGGTCTTCCATCAAGGGTATAAGCGTAGCTGCGCTCCCCTTCTAGAATCTCCAAACAAATTCTCAAAAATTCCATGTAGTGATGAGAATCAAATAAGATAATAAATGCATAACCTCTTTGAAAATTTTAAAGCAAGTTCGATTCCTTGTCAGGGCATATGCCTGGTTGCAGGCTTGATTCCCAGAAGGGTGCACGCATATGGTATATGCTCATGGTTATAACTTTTGGTATCATTTTCAGCAGTGGCTTAGGTGAGGGTAAACAATATTTTCATGGCAAGCACTAAACTGATTTCTTTATTGATGATCCTTTTTATCAGTTATATTTGTTTAAAGAGTATCTCTTGTATGGTATACAAAGTGATTTAGATAATTTGTAGGCAGCTCTTCTCCATTATCACTTAGCATTAGGCTAGTAAATCAAGGTTAATTGAGAAATAAGCCTGACTTAAGAGATCCATCCATAAGTCTGCAGTCCAGGTCAATGGTATCTCTTAGTGCTATCACATAAAGATAGCAGTTGCTAGATATAAAACCCAAAGGGGATTTAAAGGTCATATAAGTAAAAAGAATATATAAGTAAATAAAAACAATTATTTGAATTAATGCTATTCACTCTTGTAGGCAAATTTTCTGATATCTTACTTATACTAGAAGAGAATTCAATTTTAGCAGATCTCTGTCATACTGATATAATGTGCCACCTTCTACCAGAAGCAAAGATGCAATGCCTTAATTAGTCCATAAGGGAATACAGTGTAGGATCCCAGGGGAATTGTCCTCAGCACTTTGGGATGCATGTTGTTTCTATAGACGCATTTTAAGAGAGTACTCTTCGGATAGTTATTCCAAATGAGAGAACACATTTCCTTTAGGATGTGGTGACATTTGAGGAGCATAAAATAATATACTGCCTTAACACATCGTACTTTCATTTTCTCTTTTTATTAATTTCAAATCGGATTTTTGTTCCTGGAAGGAGCAACACATTGAGAATTATCTTTTATTAATATCTTAGTTTAAATGGTTCACCAATACATTACCAATGGAAGACTAATGGAAAGGTTTCTTTCCACTGGGTAGGTTGGAAATGAAGATACAGATATAGCCTGAGAGGGAAATAACTTAGAATTTGGAGAGAGAATAAAACACAACGTTGTGTTTGAGAGCAGTGAAGATAAAACACTATTGCCCTGCTAGCCTAGCTCAGTGGTTGAGCATGGACCTATGAACCAGGAGTTCACGGTTCGATTCCTTGTCAGGGCATATGCCTGGTTGCAGTAGGGTGCACGCAGGAAGCAGCCAATCAATGATTCTCTTGATGTATCTATCCCTCTTTCCCTCTCCCTTCCTCTCTGAAATCAATAAAGATATGTATATATAATAAACATTATTGAGTAGGTGATGGATTATTAAAGGAGGGAAACATAGGTTTGAGGGGCTTCTGAAAGAATTTCTGTAGGACTGCTCTTATAAAGGGACATACAAGCATACTTCAAAGATAGCGCTGGTGCAGTCACAATCAACCTCGATAAAGTGAATGATGCAATAAAGCGAGTTGTATACTTTCTGCTGATGGAGGGTCTTGCCTTCAATTTGAAAAAAATCCCACATCTGTAAAACACAGTAAAATGAAGCACAATACAAGATACGCCTGTACACGGAAAAACAGTGGTTTTTTATGCATGCTTTGGTTACCACTGAGACAAATCTGACTAATATAACCATTATACCCTATGCTTTGTCCCTGATAAGCTATACTTTTTATGTTTGGCATTTTTCAAGTGGATATGATGCCATCCTTCTGGTACCAGATTGGCTAATCAAAAAGGTATGAAAGCATTGATAATAAATACAGGATAGAACAAAAGTAGATTTACAGTCTTTTGTATGGAAAATAATACAATAATTAGTAAATAATAGTACAATATTAAACTGTGTTTCAAATACTCACAACTGTAAACCTCCTTTTGCCCCACCCAGTACTTACTGTTTTATTGCCTGATTCTTACCCTTCTTACAAGAATTTCAGCACATTAGTCTAGAAATGTCAGTCCTCTGCTTTTCTGATGCTTGAAGAAATGCTTTGTGATAATGCCATGACATGAGTGTTTGACACAGGGAAATCTGTAAATCAACTTTTCACATTAGTTACTGTTACAGCGATTCACTCCAGGGGTGCCATTTTAAGGCCGAACTGTACATAACTATTATTCAGTAGCAAAACACAAGAGAAATAAATGCTGAGTCTGGAAAACAAGAGTTCATTTTGTGAATCCTGGAGAGGAAGGCTCCACAGATCAGAGAATCTGAAAACAGTTTTTCTCTCTAGGAGAGTCTCTTGCTGCAAGGTACTACACATCTGAGACACACACATACTGATAGAATAAGGTGTGAAAATCAGCAGTGAGGGCTCTAAATGCTGCTTCTACAACCCACACTGCTATATTCTCCCTTCATCCCTGATTTGAAGCAGTAGGTCTTCCCCTGAGCATCACTTTTTTCATTTCATTTTTTTCTTTTAAATTTTATTTTGCTTTCATTAAATTCTGCAGGGATGGTAACTGACAGAAAGCAAAAAGACACAGTGATAAAAAAGCAGTGTGCTAGTTTAATTGTGTGCCTCAAAGTCGTATTCCAATATTATCATCAGTTCTGTCACAGTCTGTCCTGCATTTCAGATGAAATCTAAGAGGATAAGCAATTTAAAATAAGTTTTATGTGCTGCTTGTGAGAGCAGACAGATCACTGCATCCATCAAATCCCTGTTTACCTCAATGGAGACTGGCATGATCTTAAACCAGCAAAAACTGCTCTTGGTTTGTTGCTATTAGTATTCTTGGCTGCTTCACGGTCCAAGGCCAGCAGCAGGAGATCACTTAGGCGTCCATCACCCATAGTGGTTCTTACAAAATATAATCCCTAATTCACTTCAGCACAAAGAAGTGTCTTTCATTCTGAAGTGCAGAAACTGGTAAAGAGAACACAATGCTGTTATTGACAGTGTGGCTGATAAGCTCTTGATAATTTGGTAGAGGGCTCAGGGTGCTTTCATTGTTCAATTAGAATTCTTTAAAAGTTATGGATGTTTTGACTGCTTTAGTGACTAGGTTCAAGCAGATTGTTACAGAACAGGTATCAAATAATGACAAAAGGGCAGAAGTAAATTTTCAACTATATGGCAACAGATGGATTGGAACGTGGACCTTATGGGGTGCAAATATGATTACCTTCAACTGTTCATTAAAAAGTACAAAGTTCCTTCATGCACAATACAGCTCCATCTACATGTTGTTATGTGTGGATGCAATTTAATTCCTATCATATCTTTGTAACAATGCAAACAAATAAAAAGAAAAAAACTAGCACCCTAGACTAAGCAATCTGAGAAACCTACAAACTTCTCTTTTAAGAATCATTGACTTCTTTTTGAATGATTTTATCATGTACTACAGAAGAAATGTTATCATTCATATTGTCATATGAATTGATTTCTTAATTTTGCTTTCTCATGATGATAATAAAATAGTCCTTAATATTAATGAAAAGTTTAGGATATAAGTTATATTTACTCAATTATTTTTATTTTTCTCAACTGGTAATAAAAATTAATTCAAATTTCTAGTGTTTCAATATTGCATTTTTAGAAGTTTATTTAAAGTGTTTGTTAAAATTCATCTTTAATTTAATTATTAATAAATCACAGCCTTGGGACCTTTCAGTCCATAGGCCTACCCTCTATCCACTGAGCCAAACTGGTTAAGGCTGGTTTAATTAGTTTAAGGCTGATTGGATGTCTTCAGATGATATTTCTCAACAACTCTGGTAGAAAAGATAAATCCATTTTCTATAGAGGAATGTGCCCCCCAAAACGTATACATATTTTAACAGCTAATAGCTCAATTTTTCAAATGAAATGTATTTTAGTGAACAATCTTATGTAATAAAGAGGGGATATGCTAATTGACTCTCATACCATTGCATAGATGGCAGTGCCCACAGCCAATATGGAGGGAATATGCTAATTGACTGCCCCACCCTCAAAGATGGCGGTGCCCACAGCTACATTATGGCTCACCCAGTCCCCTCAACCCTGCCGGGGTGGTAGGCACACGACAAGGCTAGGCTTGCTCTTAGGCAGGCCCAGCCACTCCGCACACCTGCCTCTGGAGTTTTCCAGTCCCCTCAGACCCCAGCCACCCAGGGCCAGCCCAAGGCATAGGTAAGCCTTAGATGGAGGCAGCCCACCCACCCAGGGCTGGCCCAAGGTGCAGGCAAGCCTCAGATGGCGGCTGCCCAGCCACCAGGGCCATCTGAGGCTCAGGTAACCAGGGCCGGCAGAGGCTTGCACTGCTGGCACTGGCAGCAGCAGAGGTGTGATGGTGGTGTCACCTTCACCTGATCGCCGGGTTGCCTCCCGCCCCTGAGGGCTCCCGAACTGCAAGAGGGGGCAGGCCGGGCTGGGGGACTCTCCCCTCCAGTGCATGAATTTTCATGCACCAGGCTTCTGGTGCCTTTAAAATTATTCAAAGTGTGTGTATACATTTTTGGAGGGACACCCTATATATACTAGACTAAAGACAAAAATTAAAGTTACTCTATTTTTTCATCATAATTATCATAAAGTTATGCTGAAATATAGATTCATATAAATTCATACCATACTCCTCGTTTTTATCAAAACTAAGAACAATGATAGTTATCAAAATCATGGACAAAATTAGTGTAAAATGCTTGGTTGATGTTTCTTTAACATATTTTGAATGTATTTATTACTTAATGAGATTTATTTCTTAATGAGATTTCATTAAGAAAATAGGATTTGAATTGACCATATGTGGTCATATCTTGGAGAGACATTATATAACTTTTGAGCATATTAAGACAAATTGTGATCTTCAATGGAACATGAAATAAAAAACAAATTCAACTATTAAAAGATAATGTTTACATCACCATCTGAAATGTTTGCTTATTTCCTCAACCAATAGCAAATGCGTTACCCGCAATGTCTTTTCCTTCTCTCCAAGTTTCTGAGGAGAGATGCAGCCAGGTGCTATTGTTATCAAGCTGAGTCTTTTTAAAGAAACTTTCCTCTATGTCCTGGCTTTAAAGTCGTAAGTGTAAATGTGGATGACTTTTTATATGACAGGACCTTTTGTATATTAGATATCATCAGATTTATCTTTAATAAACTAAATGAATGCTGTTTTATTGACATAAGATAAATCACCAGAATATTGTTTGAATTATATGATAGTTTATTGAATGTGGACAGGTGATCATTAAGTTAGAATAGAATATCTCTGACAAGCACACACACACAAAATACCAAAAAATAATCAAGTGTATTGCTTTATAATGCTTGATCATTTAAGTAATTGATGTTCATTAGAAAACAAAGCCAATAGAGTCACTTTAATTTTAATTTTAATTTTTATATGGTACCTAAACATTTGGGGATCTCAGATCATTTAATGTGTGTGTGTGTGTGTGTGTGTGTGTGTGTGTGTGTGTGTATATATATATATATTTTTTTTTTTTTCTGAAAAAGCATGCAGGTCTTTTTGGCATTTGATCCTGAAAGTGCTCTAAAAAGTAAAAATTACTTTTCTGAGTGCTCAGCGTGCCTTTGGGCCTTGCGACTTCCCAGCATTCAGATCCTCGGAAAAACCGAAACCACCTCCAGCCCCAAAGCCGGAGAAGAAGCCGACCCCTCAGGACGTGCCAAAGGCAGAAGAAGAACAGCAAACAGCAATTGAACATACTGATGAAGTACAAAATGAAAGAGACAGACTTAATGAACACGCCAGTGAGGAGATTTTGAAAGTAGAACAGAAATGTAACAAACTCCGCCAACCCTTTTTTCAGAAGAGGTCAGATTTGATCGCCAAAATCCCAAATTTTTGGGTACCGTCATTTGCCAACCATCCACAAGTGTATGCACTGCTTGGGGATGAGGATGAAGAGCCGCTGCATTATTTGACAAGATTGAAATGACAGAATTTGAAGATATTAAATCAGGTTACAGAATAGATTTTTATTTTGATTAAAATTCTTACTTTGAAAATAAAGTTCTCTCCAAAGTTTCATCTGAATGAGAGTAGTGATCCATCATCAAGGTCCACTGAAATCAAATGTAAATCTGGAAAAGATTTGACTAAACGTTCAAGTCAAACACAGAATTCAGCCAGCAGGAGGAACCAGAAAGCTTCTTGACCTGGTTTACTGACCATTCTGATGCAGGTGCAGGTGAGTTAGAAGTCATCAAAGATGACATTTGGCCAAATCCATTTCAGTACTACTTGATTTCTGACATGGATGATGAAGAAGGGGAAGGAGAAGAAGATGATGATGATGTGAAGAAAAAAAAGTGTTGGAAGATATTGATGAAGAAGGAGAGGAGGATGAAGGAGAAAATGACTAATGAACACTGATGGATTCCAACCTTTTTTAATTTTCTCCAGTCCCTGGGAGCAAATTGCAGTTTTTTTTCCCCTTTCTTTCTTTTTCTTCCCCCTCTCCACTTGTGCTCAGTCACCCTGTTTTTGAGGTCTCTTTTTTCTCCTTTACACCATTGTTCTCACCTTTTTGGAGGGATGTACCTTGAGCAGAATACAGTGGGAAAATAATCTTTGCCCCTTTCTGTTCCAAATTAATTTTTATCCCTTCCTGTCTCAAGAAAAACTTAATGTGATCAACACCACCGTGCTCTGTGGGGAAAAAGAAAAACCTTCTGCTCCCTTAGCTCTGCTGGGAGCTGGAGGTTGCTAGGCCCCTATGTAGTAGTGCATAGAATTCTTGCTTTTTTCCTCCTTTCTCTGTATGTTGGGCTCAGAGATTACACTGTGTTTCTATGTGAATATGGGCAGTTAGCATTTACCAACATGTACCTGTCTACTTTCTCTTGTTTAAAAAAAAAACTTAAAAAAGGGGGGTGGTTATAGAAGGTCACCAAAGGGTGTGTTTGAGATGTTTGGGTGGGTTAAGTAGGCATTTTGACAACATGGCTTCTCTTTTGGCATGTTTAATGGTGATGTTTAATGGACATCGTTGCAGTCTAAGATGATACTTTTAAAGTAAAATTCTCTCCTAATGATAACTTGAGCCCTGCTAGTCGATGGGAGAATCAGCAGAACCGGTAGGATCTTATTTGGAATTGATATTTCTCTATTGTAATTTTGTTCCTGTTTATTTTTAAATTTTCTTTTTGTTTCACTGGAAAGATGATGATCAGTTTTAAATGTTAAAAGTGTACAGTTGCTCTGTTACAATAAAACTAAATGTGTACACACACAAAAAAAATAAAAATTCCTATTCTGAGAAGTCCCCAAAATTGCTGTGCTCATCCCAGAAAAATAATGCACCATTCCATAAAATGTTTAAAAACTTACTAAGGGCATATGGAAAAAAAAGCAAATTTCATGAAGCTCATTATTTGTGGTAAGATTATTTATATAAAATATAATTACTAAGTTAGACCATATCTTGCCTATTCTTGGAGTATATTACTTTTCTTCCAATTGTCTTTTATAAAATCTATAGAATATAATTCTTAAATATGAAATTCCTGCCCATGTGTAAAATTCCCAAATGGAACAGACCCTCATTCCTCAAACCATCGTGTGTTTAAGTAGAAATACATCTTATAAATCTTCTACCCAAAAATTATATGTGAAAAAGACAATAGCACATAGGCAGAAGGAGAGTAGAGGGGAACATAAATATCAGAGTGATGGACCAAGAAAGAGGTAGCTGAGTTGTCATAGGATTCAGAACAAAGTGAATGGGTGCCATTGAGTGTAAGTGTGAAATCATTATTTAGGGGAAGTAGAGAGTAAAAGTTAGCTAGAAAAATAAGGGGGACAAGAGACATGAGTGCTACTATTAATTACAAATTTCAAGTCATTTTTTTAAGCCATGTTTACCTAGTTGCATAGAATTTATCACTGGCCATGAACTGACCTAACAAATAAGATACTTCTTTCTTTCTTTTTTTTCTTTTTTTTTTTTTCTAGTTCTGATCCTTTATTTTTTTATTTTTTTTTTATTTTTTATTTTTTTTATTTTTATTGTTTTAAGTATTACAAATAGTAGTACATATGTCTCCTTTTTTTTTCCCCTTTGATCTCCCCCCGACCTCCCCTACCCCCCAGGACATGCCTTCACCTGCCCACCCTCCCCCCCCACCCCAGTGTCTTATATCCATTGGTTGTGCTTATATGCATGCATACAAGTCCTTCGGTTGGTCTCTTACAGCCCTCCTCGCCCAACCACCCCTGTCTTCCCAATGTAGTTTGACAGTCTGTTCAATGCTTCTTTGCCCCTGTATCTTTTTCCCACCATTTCTTTCCTTTAAAAAGTTTTGCCTTTGCAGACTGGAAATAAACATATAATAACAAAACAAGACAAAACAAAAAAATGTTTGAGTCCCAATTTCAATGTCCAACAGTTCCTTATGTGTACATGTCAGCAGTGATATCTGGATGGTGGGCACATGGTGGCAATGCAGGTCCGACCCTCTCTGGTTTGGTCCTAGGTAACCTGCAGCGGTGCACAGCTGCTGACTGCTCCCATGGCAAGGCATTGTCAGTGTCTTCCATCTCTGGACTGTTTTTTCCTCTTGTCTTCGTGGTTGGAGCACTCCTGTCAATTCCTCTCTGTTGCAGGAATCCATCTGGTCTTGGGGTTGTTTTCTGAAAATATACAAATATATTCTCGACCAGAAGTTAATAAAGGAATCTTTTCTATATAATTGATTTGGGATCCTTTTTAGTTTTGTTCAAACGATTTTCCTTTGTCTTATTTAGACACCATGTGTGTTTTTAATGGCCGTCTTGCTGTTAGCATTGCAAATGAACCTTAATTTGGTAAAGTAAAAATTTTCTAGATGTAATTTACTTATAGGATATTTTTCCTTACATGATATTGCCCTACTATCCCCCCCCCTTTTTTTTTTTAATGGAGGTTTTTGTAAATTTTATAATGCAGTCTTGATAACTTTAAATTAAAAAAAATTTTTTTTCCCCCAAACACATATGACTGCTTTAGGTTCATTGCATATTCAGGAATTTTACCATGAGATGAACTACCAATAGAAATTTTAGTTATTACTTTAAGAATAGCTTTTTGTCCAGTACTTGAATATTCACTTATTTCAATTAGCCTATTTAAATTAATCTGAAAACTCGATTACTATTTTACTGTCAAATTTAATACTCTACCAACAATCTTAGTTTACCCTGTAAATATTAGTGGGAAGGATTATTTGCATTCTTGAGTGGGCCCTGAGCATTCCAAATGCTCAGCTGAATTTAGATATAGGGCAACTGCTGTCGGCCAAGTCTCTTGTCTGTTACCTGGGTCCCGATCTGAGCTGGGCCAAGTCTCTGTCTGTCACCTGTATCTCGATGTGAGCTGGGCCGGGTCTCTTTCTGTTGCCTGGGTCCCGATCTTTCCTCCCATTTTATTCTAGTGCTAAAATCATATTCTTGTCAAAGTGTCGAAGTTTCAATGTTATAGTATTGTATAAATTTTAAACAGCTAATAAATATTAATCAGTGTGATGCATTTGATACAACTAATCATCTGGACATTTCAAAACATTTTGTAAACAGTTCTTACAAAGCACCTTTAATTAATGTTGGTGCCAGGGATGACCAGACTAAATATTTATTGAGGGGCATCAGTGTGAAACATGTCATAGACATTAATTTGATATAATAAAGCACACAAAGCAATAAACACGTGAAAATAAGTGACTTACCCAGAAGGGGCTTATCTGGCATTCACTCCATTTTATATTGTCATGGACTATGAACTCCTCCAAAGACTTGGGGTTTCAAGAAGAGAAACTGACATGTTTAAATAAGAGTGAATGTTAAAAATAGATGATAAAGAGGAAATGACTGTGACTGACATTTCAGGAGGAGTCTTTAAAAAGTCAAAGGAATTGCATGGAATCAGACCTGAGGGAAACATTATAAAATGATCAAGATCTTTCTAGAAAGCATTAATAATTCCAAAAGATAATTTCTGTCTCTGTACTTCTTTCCTTCTTTAAGTCCAAATGTTCAATTATCAGTGAAGCATGTTGTCTTAGACCTCAAATATATATATATATATATATATATATACATACACACACACACACACACACATAGTTAGTTAGTTAGAGGCCTGGTGCACAAAATTCGTGCATGGGGAGGGGTCCCTCAGCCCTGCTTGCATCCTCTCCAATACGGGACCCCTTGAGGGATGTCTGACTGCCAGTTTAGTCCCGATCACAGGATCAGACCTAAACTGGCAGTCAGACATCCCTCTTGCAATCTGGGACCACTGGCTCCTAACTGCTCACCTGCCTGCCTGCCTAATTACTCCTAACTACTCACCTGCCTATCTGATCGCCCCTCACCACTTTTCCTGCCTGCCTGATTGCCCCTAACCACTCTGCCTGCCTGATTTCCCCTATCTGATCACCTGCCTGCCTGATCACCCCTAACAGCCCCCGCCACCGTGGCTTAGTCTGGAAGGACATTCGGAATGACATTTGGAGGGTCATTCAGCTGTCCATTCTAATTATCGTATTATGCTTTTATTATTTTATGTATATATTCAAATTAACTGGTCATGTTTTTCCCTCCTGAATATTCAACTAAAATGTACCCCATGCTCCATAAAAGTGTTGTGCTCTGTAAAACCTTTAAGAACAAAGTCTTGGTTCTGTTGACCACAGAGACAGAGTTTTAGTCAAACTAGAGATAACATCTAGGCCTCAGTTACATTTCAGTTCCAGGTCCAGAAAAGCAACAAAACTGGACAAAATGATGCAATTGGCGACATTAAGATAAGCTATAATAACTAATGACCCCCTACCCTGACACTGAACAATCAGTATACACCATGACCCTAAAAGAACACACCTGGAAAGCTGATGAATATTCTATTGCGAGCCTCACCTGAGACCTTCAAGACAAAAGAGCCAGTGAGTACTCACACTCTCTAGAGCACATCTGTGCCTTCCCCACCCCCTTCTTTCCCCAGGCATGCTCTTTCTGGAGCACACAGCACTTTGCCATCACTTCCCCCCGCCAGGCCTGTTCTCTTTCCCTTCCTTTTTCCTAGGCTCCAAGGGTCCTTCTTTTGCCTCTTGTTTTCTGAGTCCATGCAGCCCAGCTGGCTCACTTCTTCTATGGCTTCTTTACCTCTGTGACTTTCTAAATAAACTTTCACTTGTATTTAAATCTTGGTTCTGAATTTTTTTCCTAGCCAAACTCAAGGAGCGAGGTCTAACATCTGGTGCCATCTACTATTAACAGCTTTATGATGAATTCCTCTTCCCCTAAACTGCCATTTTGAACAGACCAGCTTCTGTCAAAAGTGACAGCACATATCACATCCCATCTACCTGAAGTTCCACTTTTTGCTCATAAGCTCCTCTCACTACAAATAAACAAGCTACACACATTCTGTGTGGTTCTTTGGAGTCTGCTCATAATTTCCCTATTAGCAAAACAAACTTTCCAAGTCTAAGCATATTTTCTATGGGAAAACAGATTAAATTCCTAGTTAAATAAAAATAAATTTTCCTAGAGAAAATTTATAAAACTTGGCAAAAACTCAAACACACATATATTAACAAGCAGAGCACTGAGTTTTACACCCTAAACCATTTATTTAAAATGGTTTCAGTTTTCACCCAATGATTGGATCTATATTAGGATCCACTGAGTTTTAATATTATAAGTGCTAATTTAAACTTAAGCTAAAAACATATTTGTGCTATTCAAAGGATACAGTATATTAGTAAATGCCCGTCTACCACATCTGTATCCAAGGATTCAAAAAATATTTTTAGAAAGCCTCCTTTTATCCTACTCTTGGCTTTGTTCATCTTGGCATGGCTTAATTCACAGATATACATCTCTCCACATGGGTATAGGGCAGCCCTGGGAACTCCAAACTTTAGTCGGCTTTGCAGCTTTTAATACCAGAGAAGATATATCATAGATTATAATCCAAGGAAGGACTCTGATTGGAAGGATATTTGAACCATACTAGTGGCCAAGATAATGAAGCTTCTTGAACGCTCAGGCCGAATTAAGTATTTTTTACCAAAGCATTGAAATCAGGGTTTTCAGCATACCTTACCCACATGGGCTTTAAAAGTTGTCAAATCAAGGAACAATAATTATTCATAAAATTGGATTCAGAGTAAACAAAATAACTATGTACTGTCCAATTTCATAATTTTTAAAAACAAAAAATAATAGGTTCAGTGATTAATTAAATTATTTATCTCTACAGAATGGAAGTGCTCTCTGCTTTAAATTTAAAGTCTTCACTTCCCACAATCTACATTTTCCACTGAGGTTTCAAAGTCTTCCTCACTGATATATGTGCAGAGTTCACGCTCAGAATATTTTCCCTCTCAATATTTGCAGAAAAAAATGTATTATTCAAGCACATAATGTAAAGAGAGTAGTATAGTATTGAGACAAAGATAATGGAAGATTCTACACTTCTACACAGTCTTTCAAAGGCCTATTTGGGAGAATTTTGATTTTTCCTATTTGTGTCCTCATTCAGGATAATGGTCCAGGTCTCAGGAGACTTTTTTTTTTTACAACAAAAAATTTTACGCAAGACATTACATGGTTGACAATTATTGGAGTATCTAGAAAAACAAAAGTAAAGTGACTGCCAATGGATTAGTAATTTCAACTATGTACTAATATCTTAGTTTTAACCCAGAGGAGAAGACACAGATTCTGCCTCTTCAGCTATTTCCACTTGTGAAGTTCATGGCTAGTGATTGGGATCACTCAACACCCTCAGCTGCCTCAAGATTCTATCTAAACTTTGGAGAAAGTCCCCAATACTTACATCTCTGTGACCATTCTGGCTTGTAGGAATTACAGCAGGAAGATGATCTGTGCTTTAACTCATTTTCAGGAACTTGAACAAGTGCCTCTCATTGGTGGAATCTAATTTGAATTCATAACTCTAGTTTCAAGAAAATCTGAGGTTTATAATATGTCGCTTTCCAGATTTTATAATACTGAAAGCTGCTAGGTTGGATGTCAAGTACCAATCAAAAATAATATCCATATAATAAAAGGCCAGAGGCATCATGACTGAAACAACCAGAGACCAGACCACCTTGGCTCCTTGTGGGCTGGCTTCTCACTCAAGCAAACAGTTAGGGGCAATAAGGCAGGCAGGTAGTGTGGTTAGGGATTATCAGGTAGGCAGGCCAGTGGTTAGGGTTGATCAGGTAGGCAGGCAAATGGTTAGGGGAGATCAGGTAGGCAGACGGCCTCTCGCAGGGCTGGCCCCGGCCCCCAGCAAAGAAAGAAGGCGGCCCAGATCAGCCAAGCCATCACACCCCAGCCTGTTGCCTGCAGAGGGAGGCCACCAGTGGCAGGGGAGGGGGGGCAGCGCTGCACAGATGGCAAGCAGTGGCAGTGGTGGGGATGGGGCCAGCTGCCTGCAGCCGGGAAAGGAAATCCCCAATAGGCCCTGATCTCAAGCCAGGCCTACAGACCCTACCAGAGGGATCCCAGATTGTGAGAGGGTGCAGGTCGGGTTGAGGGGACACCCCCCCCCCGAGTGCATGAATTTTCATGCAATGAGCCTCTAGTACAATATAATTATATACATGTGTTTCTGTATATAAAGATACATCATATATACACACATGCAGTAAATTTCCAAAACTGTTGGGAGATCATTGTAATGAATGAAATTAAGGTCCCTTAATATTTTATTATTTTGTGTAAGATTTCAGGACATATGATAGTTTTTATTTTATTTATTCTTATGAAATAAAATACGTAGTCAAGTCTATTTGCTATATACTATGTAGCAAATAATAATTTCAAAAATGCTTCTCTATCCTGTATTGTTGCTTCCATGAGTATACTTAAGAAAGAAAATGGCATAATGAAGCTGGTCATCAATGTATGGCACTGTAATTGAGATTGGGATAAAATGACAGCAATTTTTGAATCAGTACTTTAAAAAAATCAGTAAGTTTTCCTTGTGGAAGTGATCTATATATTCTGTTTCTTAGTAGTTTTTAAATCTGGGCTTATATGAAAAGGTGTAGTGATTATTTCTCAAGATTTTATTCTGATTCTCTAGTGTAAAATACATTCATGATTGTCTTCATGACTTTTTTTTAAAAGAGATTTTAGCAGAGGAGAGAAAGAATATTTTGAAATTATGGGCTGGCTATTATATTTCCTTTATACACATAGGCATTCTTGACAAGATGTATACTGTTTATGCCAGCTTTTACAGTCTATCCATAAGATTAATTTAGGAAGAAGAAGAAAAATAGATTGTTCGTTGGTCAGAGAATCAAAGGTTTCATTAATGTATAGCAATCAATGTCTTCACTGGCATGCCAGGGTTAAAATTATTTTAAAGGTTTCAACCTGGTTATTCAAGCCGTCTCATTCCCTAATTCAGTGTGACAGTTTAAAGAAACCTACTTTGAAGTACAGTTATTTGACATTGAGATTTCATTTTTATATGGTTATTCTTTTCAGTATAACTATATTGCTGAATGTTTAATCCAATATGCATGAGACTTTACATCTCTTAAGATTTCTTACCCATTGTATTTCAGTTGAGATACCCAAGGAGTTAATTGTTGGTAAGCACACAAGCTCCTGTGTGGGTGAATTAAATACAAGCATAGAAAGAAGATCATAACAATTCTAGAAAAAGGTATCAGTACATTAGTGCACATGAATTGGTTATTTAAAAGCATTAAATTAACACATTGCAAACAAACTTCTGCGGGAGGAAAGTTTCTAATGAAAACACAAATGGTTTTAATCAAATACATGAATTTTTGAACACTTTCAGTGTTTCTATTAATCATCAGTTTTTTAATAATGATAGCTTGCTTGGCATTTCAAGTAGAAATATTCTGTGTGGTAAGAAATACATACTATAAAGGACATGTCTTGAAACCAGTTAGAATTAATTTTCTGAGATTTAATGCTTTTCAGAGTAATAATAATTTTGATTTGCATGATGACTTTCTTAACATGTCAAATGATTTAAAAGCTATTAACTTATCTATTTTGATCATATATGGAATCTGTTGCAGTCTAGAGTATGAGATAATTTCCCCTTGAGAATACACACACACACACACACACACACACACACACACACACACACACACTGAGTGGCCAGATTATTATGATCCCTGAACGCATAATAATCTGTCCACTCAGTGTATATCCTACATAATAAAAGGCTAATATGCAAATTGTCCCTTCCACCAAGAGTTCGACCAGCAGACAGGCCGACCCACCACCCATGTCCCCTCCCTCTGGCCAGGCTGGCTGGACCCCACCCATCTATATATGTGTGTGTGTGTGTGTGTGTACCGCTTAATAATGGTGATTTTGTAATCAAAGAAAACATGATAATTTTAAGAGAAAAAGTGCTTTATTCAACAAAATGTCCATCACTAGCTACACATTTCCCCCATCTTTCAGATAATTTGTGGATAACATCCCAATAGAACTTTTCTTGTTTTGAGGCAAACCATTCAGAGACCCAGTTTTCCACTTCTTCCTATGTTTTGAAGTGCTGCTCAGAAAGTGCATGTGCCATTGATCGGAACAAGTGGTAATCTGAAGGAGCAAGGTCTGGTGAATATGGTGGGTGGGTTAATACTTCCCAGGCAATAACCAATGGATGCAGACAACAGGGTGGTGAGGGCATGAAGGGAGGGGGGGGGGATAGGGGGAGTAATGGGGGAATAAGGACACATATGTAACACCTTAGTCAATAAAGAAACTAAAAAAAAAAAAAATCCCAGGCAAGATCTTTTAACCTGTCTATAGCTGGTTTTAAAGTGTGTGATGATGCATTATGATGAAGCAAAATTACTGTGCCTTGTCTTCTGGAACATTCTGGTCATTTCACGATTAAAGCATGGTTCAAATTGATTATTTGTTGTCGGTAGTGATCAGTATTAACAGTTTCACCTGGTTTTAGAAGCTCATAATACACCACACCTTCCTGATCCCACCAAACGCAGAGCATTGTCTTCTTTCCAAAGCAATTTGGCCTTGCAGTCGATGTTGACGGTTGACCTGGCTCAACCCATGATTTTGTGCATTTGGGATTCTCAAAATAATTCCACTTGTCATCGCCAGTCACAATTCAATGCAAAATGGACTTTCTTCCATGCCATTGAAGCAACATTTTATTGATGACTTTTAGGTTTTCCATTTGTCTTTTGTTCAGTTGATGTGGCACCCATTTTCCTTCCTTTAAGATCTTTCTCATTGCTTGTAAATGATCGGAAATTGTTTGTTGAGCAACGTTTAATCTTTCTGCAAGTTGTTTTTGAGTTAGACACACATCTTCATCCAATAATGCTTGTAATTGTTGGTCTTCAAAGTTCTTCAGTAGATCTGGACTTGACGTTGTCTTTCACATCAAAATTGTCACTTTTAAGCATTTAAACCAGTGTTCACAAGTGTCTTGAGATATAGCATGTTCACCATAAGCTTCCTGAAGTATTTAGCAGCACTTTTCTTCAAAATAAATTAATTAAAACTTCCCGCAAATGCTCTGTTTTTTTGTCATGAAATTCAACATTTTTAAGCATAAAAATATCTATGATGTTAACACCTTCAGAAAATTTGACATATTAAGTTTTGAAGCTTGTTGTTAATACAACAAAATAGCATACATATCAAATTGCATATATATCAACATATGTGTAACTCCATCTATTGATAAAAAGCAGCATTATTAACTGGTACACCTAGTATATATAGTATATATGTGTATGTGTGTGTATGTGTATGTGTAGGCTCTGCTTGATAGTATCAGCTGTGAGAGTTTAGGTGAGAGATGAGGAAGATGACTAGAAAGATAACAAAATGAAAGCAACTTTGCACACAGAGGACATGAAAATCTATGGATCCCCCCATATCCCAAGCTAGTTAATTATGAGACAAATTCTCCTGGTTGTAACGTATCAAAAATAATTTTTAACCTGAGGAAAAGTTTCCTAAGCTATAGAAAAGAACCACTTACACCATATATTTTTTACATTTTACTTTGATGTTAGTTGCTCCTTTCTATCATGAATAATCTTTTAGCTTCATTCTCCCTATATTACAGACAAGGAAAAGTCAATATGAAAGATAGCAGTGGGATATCATCACAGATGGATAGCCTAAAGGAGAATTTCATAAAATATATATCATAGACTAGCTTTGTTTTTTTCAATAATAGAACTCACACTGGATGCACAAGTTTTGCAGCAATTCAGGTCCACATTTAAATTACCATTCTCTATTTTTTCCCAAATTGTTCCTGTTTACTGCTTAGGTGAATGCACCTTTTATTATTCATTGATCAATCCCAGAAATTATAAGAAAAAAAGTTTTGTCTTTTAAACTATTTTATATATTTTAGAATTCATTTGTCCACATTGAAGTTTGATTTGTTCTGGGATGTTTATCTTTATGATTTGAAATAATTGAGTAATTGCCTCATATATTTAAAAATTACTGACTCTTCAGAGTTTCCCAATGAAATTAATGTCAGAAATAAACTTAGGAATTTTTCTATATTCATAAATTCAAGATGTTCATCCATATATTTGAAGTTCTGCAATAGTTATCAAAATGTGAAAGCTCAGGAATAAATTAGAAAATAAAACTATCACAATGAGACTTACTTAAACTTTAGGAATTGATAGAGAAATTAATCACTTTCAAATAAAAACTTAGAAAATTAAGGTTCTACATATATTACTAAGAAACATGTAATTTTGGATTACTTTAATTATATTTTTGCATAGCATCTTTGCTCTTTTCTTTTTCCCTTCAACCATTAATCCATTTGACCAAAGAGACATGGACCCTTCTAATCTATTTTTTTTATACATTAAGGAAATCATCAATTGTCTATTAATTTCCAGGAATTTGTGCTACGTTCTAGGAATAAAAGGGTAAGCAAAAACAGGTACTTACTTTTGTGTATCTTTCTCTTGCAAGGGAGGAGCCACAAATAATTACCCCATGAAAAATGAACTGAATGGGATTAGCAGTGCATGAGAACATACCAGTGAGAAGTCTACGGAGGAAAACCACCTTGCCCAACCATTGTGTGTCTGCCCTTCTGGCATAATTATGAATAGTGCACTTACACTCTCAAAAATGTCTTATTTTATATAATAAAAGGCTAATATGCAAATTGTTCCCATGGGCAGGAGTTCCATTGACCTGGAGTTAGATGTTCACTGGCCACCAGGGGGCAGTGCGGAACATGGCGGGCATCATGGGTGTCAACGACGTAGTGCTAGCAACGGGCAAAAATGGAGGCACTGCCTGGCCCAATGGGACCCAACAAGAGCTGGACCACAGCAGGATGGTGGAGCAGGTGAGTGGGCAGTGCCAGTCCAAGGCGGGTGCGAGTGGGGCCCCCAGTCACTCCACCAGTCACCCCTCAGATCAGCCCTGATTGCCAGCCAGGCCTACGGACCCTACCCATGCATGAATTCCGTGCACTGGGCATCTAGTATTAAATAATAGGCAATATGACCATGAAACAAAACAGATTTTTACAAAGAATAAATATTTGCATTGTTCCGATGACTTTCCAGTGATGAAATAGATAATGATAGAAATGCACAGCTTCATGGGACAGGCAGAGCTTAACTTCGGAGTGACACAGATCACAAGTGTGTGTCAGCTTATGACCAGATCTATGATCTTAAAAAGTAACCTAATTCTCTAAGCCTCAGAGTCATGATCATGTGAATTCTAATATTATCCTTAAGGTGGATTACAGAATTAAGAGAGATGGTGTTCCTGAAAGGCCTGAAACAATGAAGTTAAAATGTGCTAAATTAGGGTTAATCGCTCTGCCATAAGAGAAAGATCTCACTCTCTGGCTTTCTAGAATAAGGGAACTCTCACAAGGTCCTTAAACACAGAACAAAACTGGGGGAAATTTTTGGTATTAGCGTGCCCGTGCAAAGACTATTCTGGATTAATCAAAAGAGCACAGACAAGTTCATTTTCAAACATGGAAAGAGAACTAAAGGACTAACATGGTTACCCTTTGAAGCATAATAAGTCTCTACTTCACCTAGGAGAGGTACATTGACTGTGTTTGTATTACAATATCTAGCTTGAAATTCAAGGGAGAAGTTTACTATAGTAAAGAAAATCTTGTCAAACATCTCAGAAATGGAAAAAGGAAGATAAAATAAATATTAGGTGTATGGAAACAGACAAATGCCAGCTTAAACTGTCCAACTTTTTTGGCATTATTTATAACATGTATCTAAGGCAATAACTTGATGTGACATGATGGATACCTTTAATGAAATGTAAATCTGTATAGGGACTGTGGTTTGAGGAACCATCTGAGTTTACTGCAGGAGGATAATTTAGCACAATGTGGAGCACACATGCTGAGCAGCCTTACAAATGCAAGTCTCTAGCACAGTCACACTGTAATGCTCAATGATTTATTTGACATGTTTTCAGTAGTATCCCATGTGATTTACATACATTTAAAAAATTAACATGTTTTCATAATTTTCTAGAATTGTTTTAAATAGTTGGCTTAATATGAAGTGTTTGGAGGTTTACCCTGCAGATCACTGACCCAGGAACTTTGCCAAGTACTGCTCCTTTTATTTATTTTTTGAAGACTCACATGGCAATAAATATTTCCTCACAGAAAGACATATTAAAAAGTAAAGACATGTAACATTAAATAGGTCAAGGATAAATTTTAGATAACATTGTTGGTAGGAAAATATAATCACCTTTATTTTTAAAAGTGCATTTTAGCTGAAGATATGATTAAACATATATTTGGATGATTTTTGGAGTTCTTTTTAAAAACTCTTTATTATTGAAAGTATTACATATGTCCCCTTTTCCCCCATTGTCCTCTCCCAGCCTGCCCCGCTCCCCATGGAAGAGTTCTTAATAGCTTTTAGAAACTTAAAATACTTAAACTAGGTTGTTGACTAGTAACCTTAAATATTCTGATTAGCAAATTGTCATGAAAAAAATTTTTAACCATGAACAATGAGTAGAATTTGTCATATTATAATTTTTATTATAAAATTAATATTTTAATTGTTTTATTCCTCTTAAGATATTTATTTATTTCATACACTAGATTATATCCCATTTCTCTGTATCTGTTTTAACAAGTACATAAATCAGAAATGTACTCTAATAAAGGTTCCACTCATGGAGTATGTGAGAAAGTCTACTGTCCTATACTTGTGTTGCATACTGTTTTTCTAAACATTCTGCTTCCATTGTCTTTTTACTCAATATCTGCCATGTAAATTGAAACCTACATTTTGAAATTGTATTATAATAAGCTTTTGGAGAGTGGAAAAGGGGTGGAAGTGTTTCTTTTTCACGTCATTTTGGTTTCATCATGTGAGGAAATCAATTGGATATTGGAGGAGGAAATTTGTGCTAGAAAAAGAAGGAAACATTTACTATCTTTAGGCTGTTTCTAACTTAAAAGGTACCTTACAACATCCAGGGATACCTTTTTAAATAAATAGGCAATTCACAGATATTTGAAGTCCTAACCCTCAATATCTGTGAATATATCCTTATTTGGAAATATGGCCTTTGCAGAAGATAGCATTCAAAATAATGAAGAGCTACTCACAATTTATTAGCATAGTTCTTCTGTATACATGTGGAGTGCAATACCCATAAAGGGATTTTCATAGAATCAAGTGACAGTCAAATTCTAAGACTCTCATAAGCCACACTTACGGTCCAGTTGGCATGGTTCAGTGGTTGAGCATCAACCTATGAACCAGGAGGTCATGGTTTGATTCTCTGTCAGGACTCATGCCCAGGTTATGGGCTTGATCTTCAGTGTGGGTGTGCAGGAGGCAGCTATTCAATGATTCTCTCTCATCATTGATGTTTCTATCTCTCTCTTCCTCTCCCTTCTTCTCTGAAATCAACAAAAGTATATTTATTAAAAGCCACATTTGTCACCAGGCTACGAAGAAGGATTAGGATATAAAACACAATTTGTCAGCAAGGAAACATCAAGCATTCCTGTTCTGCGGTTGTTTCATGGCCCATACTGTTCACCTGCAAGGAGAGGAAAGGTGCCTCAGGTGAGTGCAGGACCTGACAGGAGGCAAATGTGTCAGGTCCCACAAGAGCCAATGTATTTTGTCACAATTCCATAGACCCAGTTTTCAGAGTCCTCTCAAGAGATATTCCTAGAATCATCACACTCAGGGAATGATGAAGCTGTGGCTTCTTATCAAGCATTTCTAGATCTCTCAGTCCAGATGACATTTGCCAACAGAGGTTGTCTATAATAATAAAAGCATAATATGGTAATTAGACCAGACAGCAGAACAACCTTCTGGACAAAGCCAGGGCTGCAAGGGTTGAGGCCCTCGCACAGATTTTGTGCATCAGGCCTCTAATTTTTACTATAATTTTTGTTTCTTAGCAATACAACATATTTTAATTTTATTAGGCTGCCAGGTAAACAGAGTTAGAAAATTAACCTAAGGTCAGATTCTCATGAAGAAGGAGGAAAGGATTTGTTAATCTATTACCTTCAATATAATGGAACACAATATTAGTGGAATTAAGCTACTCTTCAGTAGTATTTTGCACTTGGATTATGTTAAATACATAAAACATTGAGTATTGTGCTGTACTCAGCTCAGTAGTTCAGGTATAGTATTTCCCCTTAAAAAGTGAAAATACTCGTACACATTTACAAAGACCCTTATCAAAAACCAAAATGTCATTCAACTTTGATCTTGATTGTGTGCAAATATGCTTTCCTTAGTCCTTAGTTCTATACCATCTAAGAAATTTCATAAATCTTGTTCTTCTGAATTTGTGAAGAGTACCTGGAAATACACACACACACACACACACACACACACACACACACACACACACACATCTGCAAAAAAAGATACAATGGTTAATTTAAATGACTCATGAGACACCATAGAGCATGTTAATGTAAGGCATTTAATAAAGGCAAAGGACACTATAATGAAGATAAAAAAGAGGAAGAAAGAGAATTCGGGCAAGAATTAGGGGCCCAAAACCTTCCAGAAGCATATCCCTTAAGTACTTGCTGTGAACACAAGAATGTGTTTTGTTTCTAGATTGAATCACCAAAACTTATGCAACGAATACTGATTTGGGGAGATCTACTTCAAACCTTGTAGTAGGGACTTTCATGACCCTTTGTTTACAGAGTTAAATCAGGCTGTCTAACTGGTTACTCTAGGAGTAAGCTATCAATAAACCAGCTGGGCCTGGGTGCCACAAGGGAGTTTCAGATGTGAATCAGCACACACTAAATCATCAGTTAGCCCAATGCCTTGAATTGGCCAAAAGTCAGTGCTGTATTTCCAGGCATCCCCCAAAGATAAGCACAGAACTGAGTGAATCCATGTGAATGTGCCTATGCTAAATGTGAACTGTATGTTAATTAGTATAGTGTCATTTTATAAAATTTAAAGTATTAAAAAATTCTAACAAATTCAAGTTTATTTTTCAAAATGTTAAGTATGCTTATATAATCAAATAGGTTTTGCTATCTGAAAAATCATATTAAGGATTTTTAAAATATAAATATACTAGAGGCCCAGTGCATGAAATTCCCTGGGTCCCTCAGCCTGGCCTGCACCCTCTCAAAGTTTGGGAGCCCTCTGGGGATGTCTGGCAGTTGGACATTCTTAGCACTGCTGCAGGGGTGGGAGAGGCTCCTGCCACTGTGGCTGCACTTGCCAGCTGTGAGCCGGGCTTCTGGCTGAGCAGCGCTCCCCTGGTGGGAGCACACTGACCACCAGGGGGCAGCTCCTGTGTTGAGCGTCTGCCCCCTGGTGGTCAGTGCACATCATAGCTACCAGTTGTCCCGCTGTTTGGTCAATTTGCATATTAGCCTTTTATTATATAGAATTTTTTTTATTTCAGAGAGGTAGGAAGAGGAAGAAAGAGATAGAAACATCAATGATGAGAGAGAATCATTGTCTAGCTGCCTCCTGCGCACCCCACACTGGAGATCAAGCCTGCAACCTTGGCATGTATCCTGACAGGGATTCAAACCATGACCTCCTGGTTCATAGGTTGACGCTCAACCACTGAGCCACTTGGGCTGGCCATCATCCTAAGGATTTAATAGCTTAAAACAATGAGCATTTATTTAGCCCTTTTTTTCTGTTATTTAGCAATTTTGGTTGAGCTCATCTGAGCTATTCTTTGAGTGTAGACAGAGTTTACTCATTTGTTTACAGTCAAGTGCTGGGTGGATTGAGCACTGGTTACTTTGGAAGGCCTAAACTGGAATGGTTCATATCTTCTTCCCATGCTCTCTCATTTTTCAGCAAACACTTCAGGACTTGTTTAAATGGTGCCTTGGTATGGTTCCCAGTGATCTGCAGGCTTTTTTTTTTTTTCCAATACAGTTGACATATTGGTTTCAGGTGTACTACTCAGTGATTAGACATTATATAACTTGCTAAGTGATCATCCTGATAAAACTCAGACCCATCTGACACCACGCATGGTTATTATATTATTGGCTATATTCCCTATGCCATAGTATACATCTCCATGACTATTCTGTAACAACCAATTTATACTTCTTAATCCCCTCACCTTTTTCACCCATTCCCCCCAATCACCCTCCCATCAGGCACCCTTTAAAATGTTCTCTGTATCTATTTCTGTTCTGCTTGTTTATTTATTTTAGATTCAATTTTTGATAGACATGTATTTATTGTCATTTTATTGTTCATACTAGAGGCCTGGTGCACAAAAATTGTGCACTGGGGGGGGGGTTATCCCTCAGCCCGGCCTGCACTCTCTCTCAGTCTGGGACCCCTTGGGGGATGTTCGACTGCCGGCTTAGACCTGATCCCCCGTGTGTGTTTTTTTGTTTGTTTGTTTGTTTGTTTGCAGACATCCTTCTTGCAGGCTGGGATCCCTCACTCCTTACTGCCCACCTGCTTGCTACTCCTTACCACTCTGCTCACTGCATCTGCCCCCTGGTGGGGAGGGACTGTGGGAGGGCTCTAGAGTGTTTCTGGCCTGTCTCACTCAGTCCTGATCTGCCTGACCCCAGCAGCAAGCTAACCTACCAGTCAGAGCATCTGCCTCCTGGTGGTTGGTGCATGTCACAGAAACTGGTCGACCTGTTGACTGTCTGCCCTCTGGTGGTAGGTGCACATCATAGTGACTGGTTGAGCAGCCTCAGCATATCATTAGGATATTACACTTTGATTGCTTGAACGGCCAACTGGATGATCGGACACTTAGCATATTAGGCTTTTATTATATAGGGTTTTTTTTATCTTTGTTCTGAAGTCTAGTCTCAGTGCTGGTACAATGTCACTTATGCCACACTTTATTGGCCAACACAAATGTCGTAGGCTGTGTTCTCCAGAAACAGATGCTATTATGGTTTTTGGAGTATAAGTTATTTATTATAGATTTACATCTATGAGAGGAACATAGTAAACAGAATTGGGCTGAGGAAGAAGTTTATATGCAATGCAGGTTCAACAGTCGCAGCCAATGTGGTGCACTCTGGAGTATGTCTGGCCTGTCCCATTGTCCTGCATTGAGCCGCAGTGACTGGGCCCTTATTCTCTTCCTTTGCTCATGCACTGAAATTAAGCAACCTGAAAAGAAAACTACTTTAAGTGATAGGGCTCTCTGTAACTGAAGCAGAGTGAAAACTGTAAGCTACTGATAACTGTGTACCTCACAGCTGGACAACAAGTCTTTCCTTGAAAAGGAACCTTGGCAGAACATTTCTGAATCTACTGGAGCAAGTCAGAAGTCAAATCCTGTTTCAAGGAGGCTTATAATAGATTTGAGCAGGTGGTATGAACTATGACCATGCTTGCAAACTTTCATAATGTTCAGAAACACATTAAGTACAATTTTTGCTAATAAAAATGTATCTTATTAAATGAACTAAAAACAACAACAACAACACAAAAGACAAAGAATGCTGTCTAGTAGGTATGTTTTGTAGCAAGTCCATATAGTAGCATATCTACCTATTTATTCTTAGAAGAAATGGTGTGATCCCTCTGCTCTTAGGTATAACTCTTGTCAACTGTACATTCAGTATCATAAATAAAATTCTTAGAATGATAAGTGTTTTCACATTAGAATTAATGGCCCTATCCTTTTCCCATTCTAGACAGGCAAAACACTTTGATGTAATTTCACTGTCTGAAAGATGGTTTGATTGGCAGTTATTGATTATTAAAATCTGATATAGCCTGGTCTGCTGGAAATAGAAACTTGGCCAAGAGGTCAAGAGGATTGAGGTATAACCCAAGGTATTCATTTAAATTTTGTAATTATTCTGAGCAGAATATTTCTCATTAATGCCTTCCTCTTTTGTAAAATCAAGACCCCCATCTAAATTATTTGTCCTTCTTATCTTTCACCCCTTTTAGTGGCACAAATTTTGTGAACTATATTTTCAAAAATATTTTTATTTTGGGACTTATTTCATCTAGTAAATGCTTCCAATTAAGTACTTAGATACTTCATTTATTCACTTTTATTTTATTCCACATTTTTAAATTCTTTATTGTTGAAATTATTCCATATGTCTCCTCTATCCCCCCATTGACCTCTCCTTGGCCTCTCCCACCCCCCAGCACATGTCCCTGTCCCTCTACTGTCTGCCATAGAGTATCTTTCATGAGTCTGCATTGTGGTATCAGCTCCCTTCTCATTTTGCAGAGGTGAGCTATCAGATGTCAACTGCTCTATCTAGCAGTTTCCTGAAGTATATTCCTCAAGTCAGCAGAAGCAATTGTGGAGCAGTGAAAGAAAGCCTGACATTCTTTTGCGAGGAAAACATCACTTGAGGGCTCTGTTCTTTACATTAGGTAATTCTTGATAAGCCGTGGCTTATGGTGAACGACCCTGACTATGCAGCCTTCAGGGAGATGTTCCTTTTTCCTAGTGATGGGTCTCAGCTGTCAGTGTGACAGTCACTTGTCACAAAATACCCCAAACTATTCGGTTTGAATCTAAACACTGTGCCACCAACATCAGTGACTATGTCCTAGACATGAAAAACACTGATAAAAGAAAGGTGTTTTATAGCTATCTAGACAAATTCATTGCAGCAGTACCAACAGTTAATGTAATCAGAGTGGAAGATTTCAATGTGTGTGATAGCACTGTTGCCAAAATGTGCTGTGGAAAAAACTGTGTCTCAATGGATTTAAAAGAAAAATACAAAATTATAAGTAAATAGTCACTCAATAAATGAGGTACTTAGAGTAATTAATAACTATCTGAAAATGATATCACCCTATCTAATAAAAGAGTAATATGCAAATTGACAGTCATTCCAACAGACAAGATGGCCACCCCCATGTGGTAAAAGATGGCTTCCCCCATGTGGACACAACATGGCCGCCACAAGATGGCTGGCAGGGGAGAGCAGTTGTGGGTGATCAGACCAGCAGGGGAGGGCAGTTGTAGGGGACCAGGCCTGAAGGGGAGGGCAGTTGGGGGGGTCAGGCCTGCAGGGGAGGGCAGTTGGGAGGAACCAGGCCTGCATGGAAGGGTAGTTGTGGGGGGAGAGGGGACCAGGCCTGCAGGAGAGGGAAGTTGGGGGGGACCAGGACTTCAGGGGAGGGCAGTTGGGGGGGGACCAGGCCTGCAGGGGAGGGCAGTTAGGGGGAACCAGGCCTGCAGGAGATGGCAGTTGGGGGGGACCAGGCTTGCAGGAGATGGCAGTTGGGGGTGACCAGGCCTGCAGGGGAGGTCAGTTGGGGGCAACCAGGCCTGCAGGGGATGGCAGTTAGGCATTGATCAGGCTGTCAGGGGTGTGGTTAAGGGGTGATCAGGCTGGTAGGCAGAAGCAGTTAGGAGCAATCAGGCAGTCAAGCAGGCGAGTGGTTGGGAGCCAGCAGTCCTGGATTGTGAGAGGGATGTCAGACTGCCTGTTTAGGCCCATCCCACCTGGTTCAGGCCTAAACGGGCAGTAGGACATCCCTCGAGGGGTCCCAGATTGGAGAGGGTGCAGGCTGGGCTGAGGGACACACCCCACCATGCATGAATTTTGTGCAGCAGGCCTCTAGTTTATTAATATTACTATAGAGGAAAAGTCTCAAGGAACAACTAATAGAGAAGTTAAAGATGAATGACTAGAACTGAGATGAAGTAAATTTGAGCCATTCTCTGACTTTGTACTTAATTCATGATTATAAATGAAACCTATTGTAAATGTTATAGATGAAAGTTATATTTAATATGTTCAGATAGGTCCAAATTTTTTTCCAAAACAGCAGCAGATAAACAACATTGCTCCTTGGCTGAAGTTTCAGACTGAGTCATCCAAAGGAAAATGCTTTCAAGCTATGCTATCTATTTTTAGTCTAAGAATATTATTTTTTCTTCCTTGTTTCAGAGGTCAGGAAAGATGGTTAAAAATAGATGGGGTTGGAATATACTGTTGACAGGTAGTTTATTCAGGGAAATATTCTTCAGAAAACAAACAAAATTGGAGCAAGACTTGAATATAATGTGAAGAAATGAATAGAACTAATGAATGGATTCTGGTATCAATGGATGAAAAAATACCCACCACATTGCCTTGTGTTGTTGGTCTCCAAGTTTCCTTCCTGTTTTACCACTTACCATCTTTATCAATCAATACAAATTACTAAAGAGTATACGTTCTGTGTGTTTTAGACATTCGGATCTCAGGCCCCTCTCAGTCCTAGTATTGAGTAAATTTCCATATTAACTATGGAAAATGTAAAAAAAGTAGTAAAAACAAGAGAGGGGATTATCCCCTATTGGTTCTTCATTGAATAAACTCCAGTTGGATTTATGTAATATTGATTAGTTTAGAATGGCAAGGTGCAGAAATATCACCTCATGGTTAAGTAGGGATTCCTTGATTCAGTTGAGGCACTCAATACATTTGCTTTTGTAAAAAAAGCCAACTTTATATTATATGCCTTAAATTATTCTGAATATACTAGTAATGTTTTTAAATTGAGCATTTAGGGGAAACTTCATATATAAGTGTTTGGTAACTCAAGTTGCCACATTTTAAAACTGTTTTTGTCTCCAAATGACTTCTCTTTTCCATAATCCCTTAAACACTTCATTAGAATAGAAGACATGTTTCACCCATTGGCTGCTTAAATTTAAACTTCCACAGCTAAGAGGATCAAGTTGGCAGTGACTTGGCAAGTGTATTTTTCTAGTCTTTATGGGAAAGAAGCTAGGAAAGATCATTAATTGCATACGTAGAGAATCTTGCATTATATCTTGGTCATAAATCTTTTTTTTTTAAATTTTACAGTGAAGTCAACTGAATTCAGACTTGCTTTTTATTTATGGTGTTTGGCTAAATACTTGAAATGGGTAAAGCAAAAACAAGAGAAGATATTGATCAACACACATTACTGTGACATGTAAAGTTGATGTTACTCCTCAAACCAGAACTGAGCCACAGTTGACTACTCACCCCCACCCCACATACACACATTGAGTCACTGCCATCTTCTCCACCCAGCTCCAAAATAAAGTGGCAGATTTTAAAGGGTAGAACAAGAAAAGCACAGGTGGTACCACCTACTGTAAATCCTTTAGTTCTTCTTAACTCAGTAACAGCTGTTGGTCTTTTCACAGTCTGTTAAAAGCAAAACAGGGCATAGAATGTGGGCTGTTGACATTGTGCAACAATACCATTTGTTTGCTCAGATCATGACAACCAATGGCAGTTTGAGGGGTATTTCCTTTTCAGGCTTTGGGTAACACTTTTTAAGCTTGACTGCCTACCTTGCGAATAGTGCTATTGATAATAGGGCACATTGCAAGTTATATAACTACCATGTGTCTTAACCTCACTAATCTGAGAATGTGTATTATATATTTTAAAGGCATTTTAAAAATTAATGAGCATCTGTTTCATCCTATCTGGGCATATGGGGGAGAGAGGTGCAAAGAAAAGGGAACAAACTGTTTTGAGGCCTGGTGATGTTGCCTTAAATGCCTCTTTTTGCAGTGAGGATAGGATTCCCTCTCTCTGCTCCACCAAAAAAGCAGGCTTTCTGCTCATAGAGCTGTAGTGAGTATAGGAAGAGATAGAATCCCACACTTTGATTAGGACTGGGCCACTAAAGAAGAGTCTTGGGTATAGGGTTGGCTTTGTTGTTGAGTAAAAACTAATTCCAACTAAAATAATTAAACGGAGGTGACATACATGGGCTTGATTCAGGCTATCTGTGAGACCCAAGATGGTTCACCTGGAAGGGAAAAATATAGGGTGAAATAGTCTAGACTGTACCATTAATAAAACAGGCAAAAGGTGTTTCCATTAGGTCTATTTTGAAACAGAATACTAATTAAATCATAAATAAACAGTGGAAAATGTCCAGAAAAATAGCAAGGTTTATAACAAAACTAACCTCAGCCTGCCCAGACTGATAAATCTGAGGATATTCTGACTTTTTTTTTTCAGGATTAGAACAGCAGCTAAGCAAAGTAGAGCTTGTGTATTGGTAGTAAATTGAACCAAGAATTGACAGGAGACAAGGGCAAATAAAAGAATTTATAGCAGTTCCTCTGTAACACTGGTAAACAGATGTATGGGTATGGGTCATTTCATTTCATTCACCTTAAGTATCTATTCCATAGGAATAAGTCCTACAAAGGCACTGAGCGGGGGGTTGGGGGTTGATATGTAAAATACTGTAGGCTCGGTGCACGAATGGGTTCCAGCCGGACTGTCTTGATGGGGGTCCATCCAGCCAGGCTGGTGTCGGGGGGAGGGTCACCGGAGGTTGGCCAGCCGGCCCACGCCCGATTGTGGTGGGGGGGTGATTGGCAGTGGAGCTGGCCAGGGGGAGGGCAGCTCCCCCTGTAGTTGGTGTGATTCTCTCTTAATTTGACCTCTCCTTTCTGATACCGAACCTGGGTTGTCCTGTCACTCCTTGACTTCATTCGTGCACTTTTGATTTGGGTGTGATAACTTCACTTGGATGTTTAGGGCTCCTGTCTTTTAGCTGCTGTGTCAGTTACCACCTCCTTCCCCTGCAGCTTCCTCCTTCCCACCCCCTTCCTCCTTCCCCGCTTCCTCCAGCCAGGTTTACTGAGTCAGTGGATGACTCAACCTGAACGTTGACTCACTAATCAAGTCAGTGGGCATTTGTTAATCTGGCTCAGAAAAAGGCTCACGACAAAGGTGTTGGGGGCCGATCAGGGGCCGGACCAGCCGGGGTGAGGGGGACGTGGCTGAGCAGGGCCTAGGCATTTAAAAGAGGAACACTGTGGCTCAGTAGTTGAGCCTCGACCTATGAACTAGCCCTAGAGGGCCTAGAGGATCAGGCCGGTTGGCTGCCACAGTGCGCATCAGAGCCACCAGCCGTTCCAGCCTTTCTGGTTGTTCCACCATAACAGTCGCTGGGCTTTTATACTAGTATATATAGATATAAATAACACTGTACAACAGTAAAGTTGCAAAGGATGTTAGAAATCACCACATCCAAACTTCTTACTTTGATAGAACACAAGCCTAGAAAGCTATTTCATTCTACCATTATACAACCTTGACTATTCCTTCATTTCTACAAAATGTAGCCCTTAATTTTCAAACACTTACTGAAACCTATACTTATGAAGCCATGTATAATTGATGTATTCTGTCTTCTAAGAAGGTCTTCAAATATTTAAAGACACTTCAAAATCCTATTTTTAAAAATGTATCTCTATTGTTGAAAGTATTACAGATGCCCCCTTTTCTCCCACCCCCCGCCTTCACCACACTATTTTTTTTAATTACACTTAATATTTTTCATTCCCAACTATAATTTTAATTTTTCTGAATTAGTCTTTTTTTTTTCTATTGTTCTATCTTTATAATTGTGTCATTAAAGTTAATATTACTTTGTTGATTTTCTGTTTGGTTGATCTGTCTAGAGCTGTCAATGGGGTATTGAGATCTTCAACTATGATTATGTTTTGCTTTGTTTCTCCCTTTAGTTCTGTGAATAATTGTTTTATATGTTTGGTGCTTCCTGATTGGGTGCATATATATTATGAAGTGTTACGTTTTCTTTATCATTATAAAATGTCCATCTTTTTCCCTTATTATCTTTAAATCTATTTGTCAGATGCAAGTATTGCTACACCTGTTTTTCAGTGAATGTTATTTGCTTGGAGAATCATTTTCCACCCTTTTACTTTGAGTCTACCTTTGCCTTTGCAGCTTAAATGTGTCTCTTCTAGGCAGTGTATGGTTGGATTTTATTTTTTTATCCACTGTGCTACTCTGTGCCTCTTTATTGATGAATTCAGACCATTTACATTTAGGGTAATTATTGATGTATGAGGATGTTCTATAGCCATTTACCTTTTGTTCTTGGGTAACTCTGTGTCTCCATTGGTTCTTTTCCTTTACATTTCTGTCTGATGTTTTTGTTTGGTGATATTTTATACATATTTCCTCTGTCTTTAAGCTATACGTCCCGGTTTGGGGATTTTTGTGTGTGGTTACCATTAGGTTTATAAAAAATGAAGTTGTATATACACCAGAGTTGTTTTTTTTTCCCCCTTTTGAGTGCATCTAATCATCTTCTTTTGTCAGTACAGACAAAAAAATTACAGGGGAAAAAATTAAAAAGTATCTCTTTATTAAAGCTGATACTTTTAGCCTATTATTTATATTTGTAGGAAGTTGATGATATTAAACTTTCATTATTTATAGTGTATTTACTTTGGGTTTGTTTTCTGTGTTACTTTCTTCTTCTTTTCATCTAGTGCCTTTCTCTTGTTAATTAACATCAATTCCCCTTCTTTAGCTATCCTTCTGTTATAGTTAGGCCAGTATAAACATGTAAAATGCTGCATTAAAATATTATTGTATTCACATGTTTAATTAAAACTATGATCACAGACAGAGACTCTTCTTTCAAATATATTCACATTCATGGGGAAAAAAATATAATAAGGAAATACTTTTTTTTTTCCTAAACCTAAATAAAATTAGTCATTCAACAGCGAGTATGTCTGGAACTCAATAAGTTGTTTAATTGCCACAATAAGATAGTGGTGGATCCAGAAAAGCTACAAATTCTGGCACTATCTGATGATGGTTTTACCTACACTGTGAATTTTCTCTTTGTTTTCCTCTAGTTGAATACCATTCT
The DNA here is from genome assembly GCA_026230045.1 of Corynorhinus townsendii. Classification (NCBI taxonomy): domain Eukaryota; kingdom Metazoa; phylum Chordata; class Mammalia; order Chiroptera; family Vespertilionidae; genus Corynorhinus; species Corynorhinus townsendii. The sequence continues at coordinate 92,156,055 of JAPDVU010000002.1, forward strand.
TAACTAACATTCTAAACTGTTAACTATTTTGAATACTTTATCTTAATTATAGCAATTTATAAGTCTGCTTATTAAATTGAACTACATTTTTCCTATATTCACTTATCTTCTATATAATATTGTGATATTTTTCAGACATTTGCTGATAACCAGCATACCTGATTTAGATTGATAAATTTAATTGTAAATATCTTTTACCCTTTTTTATGAAATCATAAACTAGCTTATTGATTTAGATTTCACCAAAATGAATTTGTTACTATATACTTGCTTACCTTCAAACCTATAACTTTCACTCATTATTCTAAATTTATGATTCTTACACTAATTTTAATTGTTGTTCATATTCATATATATGTTATTTCAAGTTGCTGTTAAAATATTATGTCATTTTGCCCAAATTTTTATATTATAAATTCATAGTAATGTATCCTTATTTCTAGTTTTTTATAGAAGTGCATGATTAATAATAAATATTATTTGTACCTTTTATTTTTCCTATATTATATTTTTCTCATAGTCAGAATTAATTTACTTTTAACTTTTTACTAAAATATATGACGTAACAGAAATCTACACAACCATACATACAATATGTATAGCAAAATTATTTTAAGGCAGACACCATTGGAACACACAACCTCATCAAAAAGTAGAACATTGCCAGCCTCCCTAGCTGCCCCTGTATATGTTCTATCACCATCACAATCCCTTCTTTCTTACAAATGTATCCGCTATCCGTTATTTTATATTAATCACTTTCCTTACCTGTAACAGTTGAAGGATCTGAACCAAGCCTTTGGTATGTCGGATTTTCCACACTGTGAATTTTGCCACTTGTATATTCATTGTTCAACATTTCTATGCTTTTGTATTCCTTGCAAAGCGTCATATGCATCCAGAGGCTTGATCAGACTCAGGTTTTCAGTGTACATTTCTATTGCACAATCTATACACAAGGCATTTGGCATGACCATGATGGCACTCTGTCCTTCCAACACCAGACAATAAGTTAGGTTGTCTCTTGTATAGCTGTTTTCCTTATCTACTATATAATTACCCCTTGACTTAGTTCATGCAGAAAAGTCAGGATAAATATTGGGTTATTTCTTTTATTGGCCAGTTTTCAAAATAATGAAATGGTTCTCTATTATTCTTCATGGTTGACTAGTTAGCTATTTTTAAAATTTTCATTAAGAACTCATGATTTAGACATAAGTCACAGGTTCATTTATTTGCACATATACTCATTGAAGTTCAAGTTGTCTCAAATTTTGCCATTGGAAATCTCTTAGATATGGTTCCTAATTATGTTTGTCATAACTGATACTTTTGATAACTTTTAAAATTTCTAATATGGTAAGATGTCCAGGCTCTTCTTGAATATTTCCTGCTCTGGACTTGAAAATAGCCATTTTGCCAAGAAATCCTAGTCTCTGTTGTGGGCAGTGGTATTTCAAGATTATAATTTGAGTAGTGTGGATGCTCATTGCTTCTAGGCTAGTCATTGATTTTAGTACTTTGCTGAGGAGTGTGTTAGGAAATATGTGTATATATTGTTATCTTTTTCCCACACTAATAAGTCTGGTTCTCAAAAACACAAGTATAAATGGAATATCTTATAATTACTCATTTGCTTTGTCCTGCATTTAACACAACTATCTCCTGCCTCACATTTTGTTACCTTGAAATATCAAATATTTTTATCCATTTACTTATGTCATAAAACTTGTTTGTAAAAACTACAAAGAAATACAGAAAAATGATTATTGTAAAGGTCAGAAGAAAATTCATATTATGATGTAAATTTCTTTTTTACGTCTTTTACTCTGATTCTCAAATAAACAAATACATTTTTTCTTTAAAAAAAAGACTGGTGTTCACAGCCGCCATCGCTCTCCAACGCCTGCTGCTGCCTCCAGCTCCCAGAGCTCCAGCCAAAGGAGAAGGGGGGTAAGAAAAGAGGTCTCTGTTCATACCAAGCAGACTGCCCGCAAATCTCCCGGGCCTGGGGCAAAGCACGGAGGAAGCAGCTGGCTACCAAAGCCACTCAAGAGAGTGTGCCCTCCTCTGGAGGGGTGAAGAAACCTCATCGTTACAGGCCTGATACTGTGGCACTTTGTGAAATTAGACGTTATCAAAAGTCCACTGAACTTCTGATTCGCAAACTTCCCTTCCAGCGCCTGGTGCTCAGGATCAAAACAGACCTGCGCTTCCAAAGTGCAGCGATTGGTGCTTTGCAGGAGGCAAGTGAGGCCTATCTGGTTGGCCTTTTGAAGACACCAACATGTGTGCTATCCATGCCAAACGTGTAACAGTTATACCAGGAGACATCCAGCCAACACGCTGCATATGTGGAGAACGTGCTCAAGAATCCACTATGATGGAAAACATTTCATTATTTTCAAAACAGTTCTCTTCTTCCTATTATTGGTAGTTCTGAACATTAGGTTTTGTGTGTGTTTTTCCCCCCCATGGGATCAAAAGGTACCTAAGTATATGATTGCAAGTTGAAAATAGGAGACAGAAATCAGGTATTGGCAGTTTTTCCATTTTCATTTGTGTGTGAATTTTTTTTTTAATATAAATGCGAGGACATAAAACATTAATGCAAGTCAAATGTTTCAGTAAACAAGTTTTCAGCAGTTCAACTTTATAACAATATAAATAAACCTGTTAATTATTCTGGACAAAAAAAAAAGTAACAGACTATTTCTCTGTGTTCACCATTCTCATTCAGTGTTCTCAGATATATGATATGATGCTGTTATTGTGTTTTAAAATATTTAATTTTTATATACTTTTTATCTTATTGTTATTTAGTATGTAACTTTGTATTTGTTCTGCCCTCTTATTGTTGCCTTTTCTTGATTGCAAAAAAAAAAAAACACAAAAGAAACATTTAGTATACCATATTTGTTCCTATTTGCTTCTTTTTTAAAAATATTTTTTATTGATTCTAGAGAGGAAGGGAGAGGGAGAGAGAGAGAGAGAGACATCGATGATGAGAGAGAATCATTGATTGGCCGCTTTCTGCACAACCCCCACCAGGGACTGAACCCACAACCCAGGCATGTGTCCTTGACCGGAATTGAACCTGGGACCCTTCAGTCTGCAGGCCGACGCTCTATCCACTGATCCAAATCCACCAAGGCTCTTATTTGCTTCTTAATATTTAGCATATTTCTTTGGGATTCATTTTATCTTTATTTAAATTATTACTTTAGCATACCATTTACATTTTAAAATTCTTTTAAACTTATGGAAAAATTATAAGCACAATACCAAAAACATTACTTTTTCATGAAACTTTAGATATATTTTTTTTTATGTGGTGCATTCCATCAGATATATAATTACTATTTATTCCTTGGACATATTCAATTTTTGCCAGTTGTCCCTGTTAGGACTTTTTCAGATTTTACCAGAAAGGTAAGTTTACAAATTAACCTATAATAGCTTCATGGATGCTAATTGTATGCTTTTGAGCCTTTGGTGAGACATATGACGTCCTTGTTCCCAATACAGCAAGCAACATGAACTTCACGTTTATGTCAACTTGTCTTGCTTCAGCATTTCTATTTTATTTTAATTTTTATTCTTTTTTTTTTCTATTGTTTGAAGTATTACGAATAGTAGTACATATGTCTCCCTTTTTTTTTCTCATTGACCTCCCCCCGGCTTCCCCTACCCCCAGTACATACCTTTACCTGCCCACCCCCAACCCCCCGCAGTGTCTTGTATCCATTGGTTATGCATGCATACAAGTCCTTTGGTTGATCTCTTACAGCCCCTCCCACAACCTCCAGTGCCTTCCCGCTGTAGTTTGACAGTCTGTTCAATACTTCTTTGCCTCTGTATTTATTTTTCCCCATTTCTTTCCTTTAAAAAATCTTGCATCTGCAGACTAGAAATAAACATATAATAACCAAAAATGTTTGCATCCCAATTTCCATGTCCAACAGTTCCTTATGTGTACATGTCAGCAATGATATCTGGATGGTGGGCACATGGTGGCAATGCAGGTCTGACCCTCTCTGGTTTGGTCCTAGGCAACCTGCAGCGATGCACAGCTGCTGACTGCTAGCATGGCAAGGCGTCATCAGCGTCTTCCATCTCTGGGCCATTTTTCCTCTTGTCTTCGTGGCTGGAGCAGACCTGTCAATTTCTCTCTGTTGTAGGAATCCACATGGTCTTGGAGTTGTTTTCTGAAAATATACAAACATATTCTAGACCACAAGTTAATAAAGGAATCTTTTCTATATAATTGATTTGGGATCCATTTTATTTTTGCCCAAACAATTTTCCTTTCTCTTATTTAGAAACCATGTGTGTTTTTCATGGCCTTCTTGCTGTTAGCAGTACAAATGAAACTTAATTTGGTAAACTAAAAATTTTCTAGATTAAATTTACTTATAGGATATTTTTCCTTACATGATATTACCCTACTATCCCCCCTTTTTTTTGATTAATGGAGGCTTTTGTAAATTTTATAATGCAGTCTTAATAACAAACTTTTAATTATTTTTTTTTGCCCCAAAATATGACTGCTTTAGGTTCATTGCATGTTCAGGAATTTTACCATGAGATGAACTACCAATAGAAATTTTAGTTACTACTTTAGGAACAGCTTTTGTCCAGTATAATTAAATTTTCTTGAATATTCACTTATTTCAATTAGCCTATTTAAATTAATCTGAAAACTTGATTACTATTTTACTGTCAAATTTAATACTCTACCAACAATCTTATTTTACCCTGTAGATATTAGTGGAAAGGATTATTTGCATTCTTGAGTGAGCCCTGAGCATTCCTGGTGCTAGGCTGGATTTAGATATAGGGCAGCTGCTGTCGGCCAAGTCTCTATCTGTTACCTGTGTCCCAATCTGAGCTGGGCGTGGGAAGCTAAGCAGCCATGGGGACAGGAGACATCCCTCAGAAGGGGCCAGGGTTCAGGCCCCTTCAGGGTTGGGGGGGTGAGGGTCTGTGCTCCACCTCAGTTGACTCCCAAGTTCTCTCCTGATGGCCCCTCTGCGACTGTGCCTGTCTTAGGTTGTTCCTTCCCTGAGGAATCTTACCCACCTCTGGCTAACCAGTCATCCTCTGGGGCCAAGCAGGGTGATGTGAGGTTCAGTTCTGTCTCCTTGGTAGCCTATGCCCCTGTGGCCTCCATGCCCAGCACCTGCCTTGGGATCCCCTGGCCTGCTGGCGGGGCCCTACACTGATGACATATCTTGGGGAACTGAGATTTCTTCTCCAGGGAGGGCCCAGCTCACACTATTGGGATAGAGACAGATCCATGGTACCAGCCCCCAGGAGGCTTCAAGCTCAGCATGAACAGAAAGCTCAGGCAACAGCTGAGGGCAATTGGATTGTGAGAAGATGGTCCCTCTTGGCACAAAAGGCAAGAGGGGCCAAATATAGAATGCTAATATGGGAAGTGCCTTCCCAGTGCCTTAAATCCTTCTGAAATGGATTAAATCCTTCCATGTCCTTTTTAAAATTGCTGCCAAACATTCAAAGAATTAGTTTGTAAGTTTGTTTGGGATAATTGTACAATATGCTGTTGTAAAATATCTAAAATTGTAATAACATTTTAGAATAATATCAAGTAAGGATATTCTTTGCTCTAGGCCATGGCAATTCAATTTCAAACTGGCTGTCAATTTCTTTTTGTAACTTTATATAAACTTTGTCAGGGAGGCAAAAACACAAATTACTTACTCTAGTTCAATAGGCCAAATATATTAACTTTCAATTACAATCCTTACGACTTTTGATATAACTTCTCTTTGTTTCCTTCCAAAATAATTTTTGGGCTACAGAGAGTTTCATTTAAAAATCTTTGTCACATGAAACAATTTCTCTTAAGGTTATGGTGACTACTAGTATGGATTAGATTTAATATTTTATTTTTTATAATAATTTTTTTAATTTTTAATTTTTATTTTTTACATATGTGTCCTTATTCCCCCATAACCCCCACCCCCTATTTGTGACCCACCCCCTTGTTGTCTGTGTCCATTGATTAGGCTCATAAGTATGCACACAAGTCCCTTGGTTGATCTCTCCACCTTACCCCCACCCACCTCTAGCTTCCCTGAGGTATGACGTTCTGATCGACGTTTCTCAGTCTCTGGATCTGTTCTTGTTCATCAGTGTATGCTATTCATTATATTCCACAAATGAGTGAGATTATATGATATTTATCTTTCTCTGCCCAGCTTATTTCACTTAGCATAATGATCTCCAGTTCCATCCATGCTGTTGCAAATGGTAAGAATTCCTTCTTTTTTACAGCAGCGTAGTATTCCACTGTGTAGCTGTACCACAGTTTTTTAATCCACTCACCTGCTGATGGACATTTAGGCTATTTCCAAATCTTAGCTATGGTGAATTGTGCTGCTATGAACATAGGGGTGCATATATCCTTTCTGATTTGTGTTTCTAGTTTCTTCGGATATATTCCTAGAAGTGGGATCACTGGATCAAATGGGAGTTCCATTTTTAGTTTTTTGAGGAAACTAAATACTGTTCTCCACAGTGGCTGCATCAGTCTGCATTCCCACCAACAGTGCAAAAGAGTTCCTTTTTCTCCGCATCCTCATCAACACTTGTCCTTTGTTGATTTGTTGATGATAGCCATTCTTACAGTGTGAGATGGTACCTCTTTGTTGTTCTGATTTGTATCTCTCTGATGAGTAGTGACTGTGAGCAGGTTTTCAAATGTCTCTTGGCCTGCCTTCTGTCTTCTTTCAAAAAGTGTCTATTTAGATCAGTTGCCCATTTTTTGATTGGGTTGTTTATCTTCTTTTTGTTAAATTGTATGAGTTCTCTGTATATGTTGGAGATTAAACCCTTATCATTGAATCATTTTCAAATATGTTCTCCCATGCAGTGGGCTTTCTTGTTGTTTTATTGATGGTTTTATTTGCTGTGCAAAAGCTTTTTATTTTGATGTAGTCCCATTTGTTTATTTTCTCTTTAGCTTCCATTGCCCTAGGAGCAGTGTCAGTGAAGAAGTTCTTTCGGCATATGTCTGAGATTTTTCTGCCTGTGGATTCCTCTAGTATTTTCATGGTTTCCCCTCTTATGGTTAAGTCCTCTCTCTATTTTGAGTTTATTTTTGTGTATGGTGTAAGTTGGTGATATAGCTTCATTTTTTTTTTTTGCATTTATCTGTCCAATTTCCCCAACACCATTTGTTGAAGAGATTGTCTTGACTCCATTGTATGTTCCTGCCTCCTTTGTCAAATATTAACTGAGCATAGTGATTTGGGTCAATTTCTGGGTTCTCTATTCTATTCCATTGATCTATATGTCTGTTCTTGTGCCAGTACCAGACTCTTTTAAGAACAGTGGCTTTGTAATACAGCTTGATATCTGGTATTGAGATCCAACCTACTTTGTGCTTCTTTCTCAGGATTGCTGCAGCTATTCGGAGTCTTTTTTTTTATTCCAGATAAATTTTTGGAGAGTTCGTTCTAGGTCTGTGAAATATTTCGTTGGTATTTTAATGGGAAGTGCATTGAAGTTATAGATTGCTTTGGGTAGTATGGACATTTTGATGATGTTGATTCTACCAATCCATGAACATGGTATGTTCTTCCATCTGTTTATGTCTTCCTCTATCTCTTTTTCAATGTCCTGTAGTTTTACACGTATTGGTCTTTTACCTCCTTAGTTAAGTTTATTCCTAGGTATCTTAATTTTTTTGGTGCGATGGTAAATGGGATTGCTTTTTCAGTCTGTCTTTCTGTAAGTTCATTATTGGTGTATAGAAATGCCATAGATTTCTTGGCATTAACTTTGTGTCCTGCTACATTCCTGAATTGATTTATTAAGTCTAGTAATTTTTTGATGGAGTCTTTAGGGTGTTCTATGAACCATATCATGTCATCTGCAAATGAGGATAGTTTTACTTCTTCTTTTCCAATTTGGATGCCTTATATTTCTTCTTCTTGTCTGATCACAATGTCCAGTACTTCCAGCACTATATTGAACAGGAGTGTTGAGAGTGGACATCCCTGTCCTTTTCCTGTAATTAGGGGAAATGGTTTTAGTTTTTGCCCATTGAGTTTGATGATGTTGGCTGTGGGTTTGTCATATATGACTTTTATTATGTTGAGATATGATCTTTCTATTCCAACCTTTCTGAGAGTTTTTAATCAAGAAATGTTGTTGGATTTTGTCAAATGCTTTTTCTGCATCAATTGATATGACTATGTGGTTTTTATCTCTCAAGTTGTTTATGTGATGTATCACGTTTATTGATTTGTGAATATTGTACCATCCTTGCTTCCCTGGGATAAATCCTAGTTGGTCATGGTGTATGATCTTTCTGATGTACTGCTGGATTCGATTTGCTAGAATTTTGTTGAGGATTTTGGCATCTATATTCATGAGGGATATTGGCCTGTAATTCTCTTTCATTGTGTTATCTTTATCTGGTTTTGGTATTAGGGTGATGCTGGCTTCATAGAAGTAGCTTGTAAGTGTTCCTTCCTCTTGATTTTTCTGCAATAGTCTGAGGAGGATTGGTTTCAGTTCTTCCTTTAATGTTTGGTAAAACTCAGCTGTGAATCCATCTGGCCCCGGACTTTTGTTTGCTGGATGCTTTTTGATGAGTGCTTCAATTTCTTCATAGTTATCAGCCTATTGAGATTTTTAGAATCTTCCTGAGTGAGTTTTGGAAGGTTGTATTTTTCTAGGAATGTGTCCATTTCCTCCAGGTTGTGTAGTTTGTTAGAATAGAGTTGTTCATTGTATTTTTTAACAATTTTTTGTATTTCTATGGGGTCTCTTGTTATTTCACCTCTTTCATTTCTGATTTTTTTTTTGGTTCCTCTTTGCTTCTTGGTGAGCCTGGCTAGAGGTTCATTAATCTTGTTTATCCTTTCAAAGAACCAGCTCTTGGTTTTGTTGATCTTTTGTATATATATATTTTTTTTTGGTCTCTCTGTCATTCATTTCTGCTCTGATCTTTATTATGTTCTTCCTTCTACTCATTGTGGGCTTTTCTTGTTGCTCTCTTTCTAATTCTTTGAGTTGTTGAGTTAGATGATTTATTACCATTTTTCTTGTTTTTTGAGGTAGGCCTGTGGAACTATAAACTTCCTGCTCAGGACTCCTTTCATTGTGTCCCATAGCATTGTGTGTGTGTGTGTGTGTGTGTGTGTGTGTGTGTGTGTGTGTATGTGTGTGTGTGTGTGTGTGATTTCTCTTTTCAAATTAAATTTATATGGGTGACATTGGTTAATAAGAGTATATAGATTTCTAGTGTATATTTCTATGACACATAATCTGTATAGTGCATTGTGTGCCCATCACCCAAAGTCAAACATTTGACCCCTTGCTCTTTACTATCCTCACCTTTGGTAGCCACTGTGGTTTGTGTATATGAGTTTCAGTTTTATATCCCACATGTGAGTAAAATCATATGGCTCTTCACTTTTTCCGTTTGACTTATTTCACTTAGCATGATATTCTCAAGGTCCATCCATGTTGTCACAAATGACATTTTTCATTTTTTCTTATGGCTAAAGTAGTATTCCATACTATATATGTACCACATCTTTTTTCCCCAATCATCTATCGAAGGACACCTGCCTTGGTTGTTTCCATGTCTTGGCCATTGTGAATACTGCAGCAACAAACATAGGGGTGCATATATCTATGCAAATGAATGTTTTCAAAAGTTTTGGATAGATACCCAGAAGAGGGTTTGTTAGCTCATATGGTAACTCCTTTAATATTTTTTTGAGGAAGCTCCATACTGTTTTGCATAGTAACTGTACCAGTTTACATTCTTATCAGCAGTGAATGAGGGTTCCTTTTTCTCCACAACCCACTTGTCTTGTTGCTAATAGCCATTTAACAGTTGTGAAGAGGTATCTCATTATAGTTCTGATTTGCTAGTAAAGTTGAGCATCTTTTCATATATCTGTTGGCCATTTGTAAGTTTTCTTGGGAGAAGCATGTTCATGTCGTCTGTCATTTTTTCATTGGATTGTTTGTTTACTTGGTTTTGAGTTCTTTTAGTGTTTTATATATTTTGGATATTAACCCCTTGTCAGAGCTATTGTTTATATTTTCCCACTAAGTTGGTTGCCTTTTTTGTTGCTGTTGTCAGTTTCTTTTGTTGTGCAGAAGTTTTTTAGTTTATGATAGTTTGTGGAAGTATTGTAGATATACCCTGTTCCTCAACTGACCACTTCTAGCCAGCACATGCCCCAAAACTCAGACCTTTACCACACTATTGTCTTTGTCCATCAGATATGCATATGTGCATAGAAGTTCTTCAGTTGATCTCTATGTCCCACCCATTCACCCTCTCCTCCCCCCACCCCCGCCTTCCTTTTGAGATTTGACAATGTGTCCCATGCTTCTATGTCTCTGGAGCTATTTTGTTCATCAGTTTATTTTGTTCAATCGATTCCACATATGAGTGAGATCATGTGATACTTGTCTTTCTCTAACTGGCTTATTTTGCTTAGCATAATACTCTCCAGGTCCCCCATGCTGTTTCAAAGGGTAAGGGATCCTTCTTTTTTACTGCTGCATTGTATTGCATGGTATACTAGTACATATACCTCAGTATTTTTATCCACTCATCTACTGATGGGCACTTGAATTGATTCCAGATCTGAACTATCATAAATTGTGCTGCTATAACATAGGGATGTATATATTCTTTCTGATTGGTGTTTCAGGTTTCTTAGGATATACTCCTGGAAGTGGGTTCAATGGGTCAAATAGCAGTTCCATGTTTAATTTTTTGAGGAAAATCCATACTGTTTTTCATAATGTCTATACCAGTCTGCATTTCTATCAATGGTGTATTAGAGTTCCCTTTTTTCCACATCCTCACCAACACTTATTGTTGATTTGTTGATGATAGCCATTCTGACAGGTGTGAGGTTATACCTGATTGTCATTTCAATTTTTCATCTCTCTGATGAAGGAATTCAGTAATGTAGCAGGAAAACAAACAAACATTAACACCCAGAAATCAATGGCATTTTTTATACATCAACTTACAACAATCCAATTTAAAAATGGAAAAAGGACCAAAATAGACACCTCTCCAAAGTGGACATACAGATAGCCAAGAGAGTTAAGAAAAAAAAAGTGTTCAAAGTCACTATTCATCAGAGAGATGCAAATTAAAATGACCATTCATTTTTTGTTGCCTTTACTTTCCTTACCTTGGGGGTCAAATTCATAAAATCTTCTCAAATTCATTAAGACAAAGTTCCATAAATTTAATTCCTATGTTTTCTTCTATGTAATTTATTGTCTCAGATCTTATATTTAGGTTTTGATCCATTTTGAATTAATTTTATGCATGGGGACAAACTGTAGTCTAGTTTCATTCTTTTGCATATAGGTTTCAAATTTTCCCAGCACTATTTATTGAAGAGGCTTTCTTTTCTCTATTGTATGTTTTTGGTTCATTTGTCAAAAGTGATTTGCCCATGTACATGTGATTTTATTTATGGTTTCTCAATTCTTTTGGATTGGTTTGTGAGTGTGTTTGTCTGCCAATACCACACTTCCCAGTTTTATGGACGTAACATGGTGTGTCTTAGAAGGATGCTGCAGATGCAGTGGGACTGCACCACAGAAGAAACACTTTGTGCCTAGAAAACCTCAGTATTTTTGTAATGTGCTGAAAGCTATCTTCACTAACCTTTACCCTGTAAAAGATATTACCCTTGAAAGTAGTTATCTGCTTAGCAAATAAACCTGCTATCTGGTTCAAAGAAAAGTTTTATCTCTCTACCCCACTTCTCTTTGGTATACAATCATCCTTGGAAAGATAACAAAGAACAAATTCCACCAGTGCCTCTGTTCACAAGACATGCCAAGAATGTAAAAGCATCATAAAAAATTGCCAACATCCCAACAATTCCTTTTTTTTTATTGCTTTTTGGTCTCCATCAATGAGCAAGAGTTTCTTAGTCATTCTTTGATTTTTATCATCTTAACAATTTTGAAGATTTCAGGTTTGTTGCTTTGTAGGGTGTCCCTCAATTTGGGTGGCTTTATATTTTTTCATACATAAATTGAATTTATGAATTTTTAAAAAAATATTACAGAAATAATGCTCTATTCCTTGTTTATCCCATTCAACTTGTCTAATCGTTGGTAATGCTAACTTCTTAAAATTGATAGCTAATATATTTCTTTATTAAAAATTACCACTGGAAGAGATCCAAGATGGCGGACATCAGTATATCAGTGAGGAAGAGAGTGTGAGTGAGTGAGAGAGAAGGGGAGTGTGTGGATATGTAGGGAGTGTGTATGTGTGTGTGTGTGTGTGTGTGTGTGTGTGTGTGTGTGTGTGTGTGAGGGACAGTTATATTCTGCAGGACGATTGGGGGCTGGCGGCCCAGGCTCTCCTAGCCAGGCAGCTTCTACTATTGCTGTAATCTCTCCTGGGGTGGCTGGATCTGCCACAGAAACTGCACCATCTTGAAGGGGAGAGAGGCTGTGACTGGGCTCCCAGACTCACCTCCATCAGGGCAGCCCTCAAACACCACCCAGGACCCTACAGCCACACTGGCCAAGGACCAGCTGCCTTGGCTGCGAACCCACAAACAGTTAGACTCCAGCCACCCCAGCAGCAGTCTCCTAAAAAGTTTGTCCAGGGGGAGACAATGTGGAGACTGAATAGGCAGACAGGTCCTGTGCCTTCTCATGGAGCAGATAGAAGGAAACAGCTGAATCAAATAATATCAACCTGGAATGGAATTGGTGAATTAAACACAGCTGGTGAGACAATCCAAGGACAGAAAGGTCAGAGATAGCCAGAGATAGCCGGGAGACCAGCGGGATCCGGGATGTGGGCTGGAGGGAGAAATGTGCACAGCTGGGACTAGAATGTCAGAGGGAGACTGTGTTGCACCAAGTCCATGTACATTGGGGACACGTGTAGCACTCAACTGTGAAAGGTGTCCACAGGGCTGTTATTATTATTAAGAACCATGCCTTCCACCAAAGAGAAAAATATCATTTGTCGTAGCAATATCTTTACTGATACAGTTCCTAGGGCAATGGAAACTAAGGACATTTGTCGTAGCAATATCTTTACTGATACAGTTCCTAGGGCAATGGAAACTAAGGACAAAATAAACAAATGGGACTGCATCAAAATAAAAGCTTCTGTACAGCAAAAGAAACCATCAACAAAACAACAAGAAAGCCCACTGCATGGGACAACGTATTTGCCAATGTTATCTTGGTTAAGAGTTTAATCTCCAAAATTTCAGGGAACTTATACAATTTAACAAAAGAAAGATAAACAACCCAATTAAAAAATGGGCAAAGGACCTATTCACTTTTCCAAAGAGAACATACAGAAAGCCAAGAGACATATGATAACCTGCTCAAAGCAATTAATCATCCCTGGGATGCAAGTCAAAATGACAATGCGATAGCATCTCACACCTGTCAGAATGGCTATCATCAACAAATCAACAAACAACAAGTGCTGTTGAGGATGTGGAGAAAAAGGAACCCTCCTGCACTGCTGGTGGGAATGCAGGCTGGTGCAGCCACTGTGGAGAACAGTATGGAGCTTCCTCAAAAAACTAAAAATGGAGCTCCCATTTAACCCACTTCTAGGAATATATCCCAAGAAATCAGAAACACCAATCAGAAAAGATGTATGCAGGTCTATGTTCATAGCAGCACATTTTACAATAGCTAAGATTTGGAAACAGCCTAAGTGCCCATCAGCAGATGAGTGGATTAGAAAACTGTGGCACATCTACACAATGGAATACTATGCTGCTGTAAAAAAGAAGGAATTCTTACCATTTGCAATAACATGGATGGAATTGGAGAGCATTATGCTAAGTGAAATAAGTCAGTCCGGGAAAGATAAATATCACATGATCTCACTCATATGTGGGACATAATGAACAACATGAACTGATGAACAAGAATAGGTCCAGAGACAGGATAGCACTGAACAGACTGTCCAACCTCAGAGAGAAGGCTGGGGAGGGGGAGTTAGAGATCAACCAAAGGACTTGTTTGCATGCTTATTAGTATAACCAATGGACATGGACACTGGGGTGGTGGGGGCTTGCCCTCGGGTTAGGAGTGGCCAGAGAGGGGGTCATTTGAGGAAAAAAGGACATATGTAATTAAAAAAAAATTACTGCTGGAAAATGAATCCATGCCCACATACCTGGTGGCTCCAGGTGGCTGTGGTCCATAAAAGCTCTCACTCACAGTTGATGGTCTTGAGCCTGCTGTGGTGCATTGTTAATTTATTGTCCAGTAATTTAATTCTCCAACTAGTCATAGTTGTTGAACTTTTACTTGGTAAGTCCCTTTACTCCTTCAGTCCTTATTAAGCAAGTGTGCTCTATCTGGGGTGGTTGTCCTCTGCTTTCTGAGATTTCCTGTGGCCCCAGTGTCCCTTTGGTCTCCCAATATAGACAGTGCTGCACTGTCTTCTGTTACACCCCACTGCCTCTGCACTCGTTACAATGCCTTCTGTCCTACTGCCTGTTGGCACCTGTTTTCTCCTACTGTAAACTTGTGCTCTGACCCCTTAAAAATTACTGTTTTCCATTTAATTGAATGAGTATTTTATAAGAAGATACTTTGTAAATATTCTGGTTCTCATCAAACATTTATCATGTGTTTTATTATATACTAGGGGTGCAGTGCATGGATTTGTGCACCTTGAAAGGAACTGGGGGCCACGAGGCTGCGGTAGGGGCAGGGGTAGGTCTTGGCCCATCCTCTGTGATCTCACCAGGCTCCTGCCACAGCCTCTGGTCCCCTGTCTGCTGGCAACCCTGCTCCCGTGGCCACTGCTCCCATGTGCTGACGGCCCTGGCCCCGCTTGCACCTGCTGATGGTGCAGAGTGATTGCGGCCAGCACCAGCAGCAGATGTGAGCAGGGCTGGCACCATCAGCAGTTGTGAGGAGCAGCTGCTGCCCCGATTGCCCCTCAGGAGCAGGGGAACATGGAGAAGCCCTTAGGGGTGATCAGGGCCAGCAGCCGCCACTCACATCCTCTGATGGCACCAAATGATTGGGACTGGTGCTGGGCACTGGCAGAGGGTGCGAGCAGGGCCAGCACAGGCAGCAGGTGCAAGCACTGGGTGGGACCATGGAACACAGGAGCAAAGAATTTTCAGTAACCACCAGAGGCTTGCCCTGATGACAGCAACTGGTGCCCCACCTTGTTCTTTAGCCCCTGCTCAGCTGCTCAACCACCCCACCGTGGCCAACACCCATCATGTTCCATACATGACCCCTGGTGGTCAGTGCAAGTCATAGCGACCTGTTAAGTTTGATTGTTCGGTTGTTCTGGTTGTTCCCCCGTTTGGTCTATTTGCATATTAGCCTTTTGTTATATAGGATTAAAGATTTTTGCATGAATTCATTATTGTTCTGATGATTAAAAATGTTTTTTTCTAAATTCTATTCCTCTATTCTGCAATTATTTATTATTATTCTAGTTCAAAGTAGATTTTTCTCAATTATATATTCATTTATTTCTTTGCAGGAGTATGCACTCATGAATTTCTAGTTCATTTAATAGATTACAGTGCATTTCTAACATTATTTATTTTAATTCTTAAATTTTCCAAGATTTGGCAACTGTAAGCCACTTCAAGCTAGTTTCAGAGTCTTTTGACAGTTTTACAGTCCTAACATTTTGAAGTGTAAAATTTTTTTAGAAAACAAGATATAAACATTAGGTGGGCTCTAACAGCAATACAGTATCCAACATCATTCAGGAGGAAAAAGGAGAGGGAAAAGAAGGGAAGACTAAAGGCAAGAAGCAACATATTTCACTTTAATTTATATTTGTTCATTTTTATCTAACATTTTTCTTAAGATATGTATAATACCATATATATAGTAATATATATATATACTGTAATATTAATATACAGTAATAACATAGATATATAGTAATACTAATTATGGTATTATACATATTTTTTTCTTAAGGTAACATATATGTGTATATATAATATATAAGGTATTATATATCTTTTCTTAAGGTATTATATATACACATACATATATAAAATGGTTATTCACTCTTGCATTTCTTTTAACTTGTCTTCATATCAAATTTCAAAAATATGTGATTCCTTCCTGTGTTCTCCATCTTATTTCTGAGATTTTGTAATTCTGATTTATGTTTTAATAAAATGGTTTATTCTTGTTATCATTGACTAGAGGCCCGGTGCACAAAATTCGTGCACGGCGGCCAGAGGCGGGGGGGGGGGGTGATGAACCATCTTGGTTATCTGGTAGCTTTTGCCATTTTGCAATGCTTATTCTCAAGTAACTCTTGTTTTACCTAATAATTGTCCCAAAGCACAAGAGCAGTGATACTGACAATTTGGACCTGCTAAAGAAATTCCATACAATGCTTCCTTTAAGTGAAAAGGCAAAAGTTATTGACCTTATAAGGAAAGAAAAAAGGTCATATGGTGACATTGCTAAAATCTATGTAAGAACAAATATTTCATCCATGAAATTGTGAAGAAGGAAAAAAAATTATACTAGTTTGCTGAAGAGACCACATTCATACTTTTATTATAGTATGCCATTATAAATGTTTTATTTTATTATTATTCTTAATTTCTTACTTTGTCTAATTTATAAATTAAACTTGATTATAGGTATGGATATATGCATAGAAAAAAGCATAATTCGTATGTATATGATTTGGTCCATTTGTAGTTTCAGGCATTCACTGGGGTCTTAATATATCTCCCACAGATAAGGGGAGAGTACTGTACATCAAATTGACAAATGTAACAGCCTGCAATTAATTTTAGAGGTAATATTTACTAAACTGCTTTAGAGAAATTTGCACATAAAATGGATGTTAACATGCTATATAGTAAATTTTAAAAGTGAATAAATGCAAATATACTGTATGTACAAGGATGGACTACCTCATTAAGATAGCCCTTATACAGTTTTGAATGTAGAAATTCTGTTCTGAATGATTGATTTTACTTGTGAGTTTTAATGATATTTATTTTAGAGAGAATATGACTGGATACAGTTAGAAAGAATTCCATGGTCCATATTGATTGGAGAAGTATTCTCAGCTTATAAAATGCTTATGTGCTTTCTAAGCATACCCTGAATTATAAGCTGTCATATATATTTATTTTTAAATTTATTTTAAAATATATTTTTATTAATTTAAAAGAGGAAAGGAGAGATAGAAATAGCAATGATGAGAGAGAATCATTGATTGGCTGCCTCTTGCATGCTCCCTACTAGGGATTGATCCCACAACTCAGTCATGTGCCCTTGACCCAAATAGAACCCGGGACACTTCAGTCCGCAGGCTGACACTCTATCCACGGAGTCAAACCGGCTAAGGCTACTTTTTATTTTAATCCTTGCCTGAGGATATGTTTATTGATTTTAGAGAGAGAGAGAAGGCAAAAGAGAAACACTGATGTGAGAGAGAAATATCCATTTGTTGCCTGCCACATACATCCTTACAGGGATCATACTCACAAGCAAGGTAAGTGCCTTGACAGGGAATCAAACCCATGACCCTTTGGTGTATGGGACAATGCTTCAACGAACTGAGCCACCTGGCCAGGGTGAGCTCCCATATTTAAGCAGGTAAACTCAGGTCCTATTACATACACACACACACACACACACACACACACACACACACACACACACTACAATTATGTTTTGTCAAAGCACTCAGAAATATATCCATTAATAGAATTTAGTAAATTTTCAGCAAATGTCTGAAATACTAGACACATTCTAGGTACAAAAGATATAACAATTATCCAAATAGGCAAAAATTTCATTCCACGTAGTGTTTATATTTTCCTATATAATAAAGAGCTAATATGCTAATTAAACCGAACAGCAGAACCACTGTCTGGATGACCTTCTAGATGAAGCTGGGACTGCAAGGGCTGAGCCCCTTGCACGAATTTCATGCATCAGGCCTCTAGTTGTTATAATAAAAACATGTAAAATATATTGGATATTAGAAAGTGGTAAATATTTTGGAGATATATGAAGAAGGTAAATGAAATCTGGAAATGGGGTTTTTACAATTTTAAACAGATTAGAGAAAGCCTCACTGAGCAGGTAATGTTTGATCAAACTTTTAAAGATGTTGAGTAGGTAAATCACAAAGTTATTTTTAGGAAGGCATTTCAACCTGAATTGCAGGAACAAATGCTCTGAGCATGCTCAGCATGCTTAAAGAACAGGAAAGATGGTAAATTTGTGGAACCTGAACAAAATTATAACACAGAAACAATAGAAGAGATGGTCATTGAGAATATGGGGTGGGGGACAAAAACATATAGAACCTACTGGGCTACAGTAAGGATTCAATTTTACTCTCAGTGAGATGACAAACCATTCAAAACTTTTGAGGAGAAAGATTATATAATTTGTTTTAATTTTTAAAAGAACACTCTCATAGTTGTCCTGAGATAGAACATACTAGACATAAAATATGAGGAGACAAGGCTGTAATTATGGAGTTCAACTAGTTAGCTAGAGGGATAATTCAGGTCAAAGATTATGATGGTCTGGACCACTGTGGTCTCAGTGGAAGTAATGAGAAGGACTCAGATTCTGTGTCTATTTTGAAGTTAGAACCAACAAAATTTGCTGATAGATTAGTTGTGATGGTCATTGAGTGAGTGTCATGGGTGCATGTCATCTTCAGTTGCACAGGCACAAGCTTAGACAAGCCCTATATGCTTGGTGTAATGGTTTGGTTTTGCCATCTTGAATTCTTAACATTTTATCTTTCAAACCATGTTTTGTAAATCTGATAGAATAATGGATCAATCCTGTGTTTGAGCAATTTTTCATATCCCTATTTATTTTTCACACCTTAGTCTGAAAGACCATACTAAAGTGTCAACAGAATTAGCATTTCTGCTTTCTATTACATATATCCAAATTGATGAGATATTTATTCTATATTTCATTTTAACAAGACATACATTCTTATGGATATACAGAAAGATTTAGATTAGTCATCATAATTCTTCTATTACATCTTGGATACATGCTCCACAAAGAAATTACACCTTCCTCTAGAAGGAGTAATTACTACTAAACATGCCTACCTGCAATTTTTGCCTATTTGGATAATTGTTATATCTTTTGTACCTAGAATGTGCGTGGTATTTCAGACATTTCCTGAATACTTACTAAATTATATTAATGAATATACTTCTGATTGCTTTGACAAAACTTAGTTGTAATTATGTGTGTGTGTGTGTGTGTAATAGGACCTGAGTTTACTTGCTTAAATATGGGAGCTTGCTTTGGCCAGGTGGCTCAGTTGGTTGAAACACCATTGGAGCATAGTTTAATATTCTATTTTATTTTTAACTTCAGCATTTTCCATAGACTGGAAGCTGCACATGGGAGACAGCTAGTCACTTTCCTGGTGAAACCTATGGCTCTATGTAAGTTCTTCACCTGTGGCATAATGTCAGTATTGCTCTCTGTTTGGTGTATCATGTACTTTATTTTATGATACAAGCTTTATTATAACACTTTTCATTTTCTTTTGGTGATTTAAAGATTTTCTCCAGCTTAGGTTATTTTTCCAAATGCCCTAGCAACTCTTCATCCTTTCTAATAAGATTGAAGGTAGTTAGGTATTTCTTAAAACTATTAACCTTTCCCATTAAAAGAAAAGTCAGTTTGCATTTACAGAACACTCAATTGGTATTCACCTCAGGTAGGAATACATGCATAGCATTCACTTGAAGTTTATTGGAACATTTCCCTTAGTGTCTCTACCTGCCACTTCATGGGGGAAACTATAGTCTTTTGTTAATATTCCCTAGAATGGTTTCTGAAAATAACTTTGGGGGTTGTTCACAGGTTCACACAGCTATTCTTAAGCTGGTTTAATTTTGTTTCTTTTCATTCTTTCCTCAAATAGGCTCTAACATACCAATTTAATGATGAATGTTGATAATAAGTTTTCAACTATTTAATATACATAATATAAAATACATAGACTCCATTTATCTCTGTCTTCTGAGAATAATGCATGAATATTTGAAGAATAATTATTAAAATAAATTTCTAGTTCTTAAGACTTGAAAAAAACATAATATTTCTTTCTGAATTCAGAGGATAGGATTTCTTTTCTAAATATGGAATCAATATGTTTAACACATGGTTCTATATTAATCATACTACTCCTGTATTTCCCAGGAAAATTCCATTCAGTTTTTTATATAACCCTGTATGTAAAGAATAAATGAAAAAAAGCTAAGAAATTAAACAATAGTAGATTCCACTTGAAATATAATACTTGAAAATTTAGGCATGAAAATTTCATAACATTATTGAGGATGGTGGAACTAAACTTTACCTTTTGTTTTTCTAAATCTACCTTTATATATGAGTGTGTAGTCAAGACTAAATAATCTGGCCTTAATTGACTCCATTATGCTGGGATGTTGCAGGAAGAGTGATGGAATATGTGTTCTTGATTTGATAGAAAATATGTGTAATTTGATGCAGTACTACATATATTTTTCATTGTTACATGATAAAGTTATATTTCCAGATGCTGTGTGTGTGTGTGTGTGTGTGTGAGAGAGAGAGAGAGAAAGAGAGAGACAGAGACAGAGATGGAGAATAACAGAGAGAGACAGAGAGAGAGAGAGAGAGAACCAGTGTGAACAGCTACTGATGGGGGAGAAAGTCAGTTCTTCATAATGATACCAGAGCTAAACAAATCCTATCTAATAAAAGAGAAACACGCAAATTGACCTTACCTCTGTTATGCCCACAAACCATGCCCACCAGCCAATCAGGAGTGGATATGCAAATTAACCAACCAAGATGGTGGTTAATTTGCATATCCAGGTGCAGAGTGAAGACTGAAGACAGCATAGAAGGAAGCCAAGCTCTGCAGAAGGGAGTGGAGCTGCGGAGAAGTAAGTGGGGTGGCGGAGATGGGAGGGTAGCAGGCGGGGTGGCGGAGACAGCCGCAGGAAGCCCTATTCTTGTAGTAATAGGCCCAAGGAAGCCCTAGTCTTGCAGGAAACTTCCTGCAATGGGCCTCTAGTATCTATAATAAGAACTGGAACAGGAAGCTACTCCTGTAAAAGGGGGAAAGTACTATTTAACTAATCGACCTACTTATTTTTAATTTAGTGTCCTTTACTTTCTCTTATCTTTAATCTCAGTAAATGTAATGATCTGATATGGCAGCAAGTATATTTTTGATATTTACAAATCTGTGTCTCAATTATTTTTTTTCAACCTTTCTTTTATAATCCAGCTTCAAATGGTCAGAGCTGGTTTAGTGGATATGCAGAAATATAGATTGGCTTTTTCTGACTGATTGAAGAAGTTCAATATTTTATGTGAATATCAATTATGATAATTATGGATAGGATAAGAAAAGTTAGGTATTTTAAGTTAACTTTTAAGGAGCATGCCTGGTCCTATTTTTCTTCCATTTCCATTTTCTTCCCCTCCTTGAGGGAAGCTCTAGATTGACGTCCAGGGTGCACTGTATGTATGGTAGTACATTGGTACTTTGAATTTGACCAAATGTTCTGCCCAATAGAGGCAAAGGAAATAATTTGACAAACTAGCATTTGGTTATTGTAACACAAGGAGGATGAGGAAACAGAAGAAAAATAAGTGGAAGTATTTAAAAAATACCACTGGAGAGAAGATTGCTAAAATATCTTTGGTTTTTGTTCAAGTTCATTGGCATTATAAGACAATTTACTTTGTTGTGGTAACACAAATGCATCTGTGGTCATTAGCTAAGGGCCCAAGTAACATGTTCTTGATTCCATAAATGTGGCAATGGCAGCAATAGGTGAAACCTTAATTTCATTTTTGAATGATTATAAAATCTAGGTTCAATTAATAATAAATAGGAAACTAAAATCAGTCAGTTAAGATGCTCAAGTCTGCCAAAGTTATGGTTTAAAATGATGACTCTATTCTTTCTAAACTTTTAACAATTGACCATTAAAATGTTTAATTGAGGTTTTCATCTTACCATTAAATTTTTGTGCTAAGATTTCCTTTTTATTTAATATTTTAAACTAGTGTACATACAATTGTTATAAAATATCTAAAGAAAGTGTGGTTTGCCATTACTGTTTAGCATAATGTTTTCTTTGGTAAATTTTCTTGGCTGGCAGCAGTACTGGATAACATTAAATTCAAGCAAAATTGCCATAAATGCTCCAGGATTTTAGGACTCAATATGTATATCTTTGAAATACTATATTTTTAAACTCCTAAGGACTCAATAGTTTTGCTGTGTATAAAAAAAAAGTACTGCTTGCAAATAACATAAACAAAATCAAATTTAAAATGACAAACTGGAAAGATGTTTATAACTCATTATCATAGGCATCAATTAGCCAGGCTCCTCTTTTTACTATAAAAAGATCACCTGCAAAATAAAACCCACTTCTAAAAAAATTGGAAAATGTACAAAAGCTTAAAAAATAAGAAAAATTTCAAACTATGAAGATATGTCTGATTACATCCATTAAAAGAGAAATATGAACTAAAACTACAGTGAGATATTATTTCACCTATAGGATTAACAAAAGTTTGGTAACTCACTCTAGTGGCAATGATGCACATGACTATTAACTCTTATGTATTGGTGGTAGGAGAGTAAATTGGCACAACCCACATTATATTCCGTATATGGAAAAATGACCCATACAATCTTATTCACGTACATTGTTGTCTGCTATGAATATTGTCTTCAGTTTGTGGATAATGTGTAAAAGTCAATACACAGTGGAATTACTAAATATTTTTTGTCATGCACAAAGTGGGATGTTATTTGGCTGTTGAAAATGTAAAAGTTGAATCTATAACAACAGCACCCAGAAAACAGCTGTGAACCCAGGAACACCGGTCCCCAAGCAGTGCGAAGATGTGGATTCAGAGGAGCTCTGCGCTCTCTCACAGAAAGGTTTCACCTAGGATAAGGAGAGAGAGAACTACATAACCAGACACCCAGAGAAGAGAAATCATAGGGAGACAAAGAAACAGCCTGCATATGAAAGAAAAGGAGGCATTACCAGAAAAGGAAGTAAACGAAATAGAGGCAAGCAACATGTCAGAGAAAGAATTCAGAGAAATGGTCATAAAGTGGATGAAAATAATGGAATGCTCAGGGCCCACTCAAGAATGCAAATAATCCTTCCCACTAATATTTACAGGGTAAACTAAGATTGTTGGTAGAGTATTAAATTTGACAGTAAAATAGTAATCGAGTTTTCAGATTAATTTAAATAGGCTAATTGAAATAAGTGAATATTCAAGTACTGGACAAAAAGCTATTCTTAAAGTAATAACTAAAATTTCTATTGGTAGTTCATCTCATGGTAAAATTCCTGAATATGCAATGAACCTAAAGCAGTCATATGTGTGGGGGGAAAAAAAAATTTTTAATTTAAAGTTATCAAGACTGCATTATAAAATTTACAAAAACCTCCATTAAAAAAAAAGGGGGGGGATAGTAGGGCAATATCATGTAAGGAAAAACATCCTATAAGTAAATTACATCTAGAAAATTTTTACTTTACCAAATTAAGGTTCATTTGCAATGCTAACAGCAAGACGGCCATTAAAAACACACATGGTGTCTAAATAAGACATAGGAAAATCATTTGAACAAAAATAAAAAGGATCCCAAATCAATTATATAGAAAAGATTCCTTTATTAACTTGTGGTCGAGAATATATTTGTATATTTTCAGAAAACAACCCCAAGACCAGATGGATTCCTGCAACAGAGAGGAATTGACAGGAGTGCTCCAACCACGAAGACAAGAGGAAAAAACAGTCCAGAGATGGAAGACGCTGACAACGAACACCTTGCCATGGGAGCAGTCAGCAGCTGTGCACCGCTGCAGGTTACCTAGGACCAAACCAGAGAGGGTCGGACCTGCATTGCCACCATGTGCCCACCATCCAGATATCACTGCTGACATGTACACATAAGGAACTGTTGGACATTGAAATTGGGACTCAAACATTTTTTTGTTTTGTCTTGTTTCGTTATTATATGTTTATTTCTAGTCTGCAAAGGCAAAACTTTTTAAAGGAAAGAAATGGTGGGAAAAAGATACAGAGGCAAAGAAGCATTGAACAGACTGTCAAACTACATTGGGAAGACAGGGGTGGTTGGGCGAGGAGGGCTGTAAGAGACCAACCGAAGGACTTGTACGCATGCATATAAGCACAACCAATGGATATAAGACACTGGGGCGGGGGGGGGGGGGAGGGTGGGCAGGTGAAGGCATGTCCTGGGGGGTAGGGGAGGTCGGGGGGAGATCAAAGGGAAAAAAAAAAGGAGACATATGTACTACTATTTGTAATACTTAAAACAATAAAAATAAAATTAAATTAAAAAAAAAGAAAATAATGGAAGGCAAATTCAAAAAGAGAAAATGAAGAAGAACCAAGCAGAAATGAGAAATGACATTGCTGCTGTAAAGAACTCAAGAGAAAGCATCAAGAGTAGACTAGAAGAAGCAGAGGACTGCATCAGTGAGCTAGAAGACAAGGTAGGAAAAAATACCCAAGTAGAGCAGCTTCTAGAACAAAAATTTAAATAGTAGGAGGGGAGCCTAAGGGAACTTTGGGACAACACAAAATGAAACAACTTCCACACAATAGGGGTCCAGAAGGATAGGAAACTGAGCAAAGAATAGAAAACTTGTTTGAAGAAATAATGACAGAAAACTTCCCTGATATAGGGGAGAAAAAACTACCACAAATCCAAGAAACTCAGAGTCCCAAACAAAATGAACCCCAAAAGACTGACGCCAAGGCACATTATAATTAAATTGGCAAACACCAACGACAAAGTAAGAATCTTAAAAGCGGCCAGAGAGAGACAGATAGTTACCTACAAAGGAACCCCCATCAGACTAGCAACTGATTTCTCAACAGAAACTCATCAGGGAAGAAGGGAATGGAATGAAATATACAAAGTCATGCAAAGGAAGGGTCTGAATCCAATAATACTGTACCCAAGTAAGGCTATCAATCAAAATTGAGGGTGAAATCAGGAGCTTCACAGACAAAAAAGGACTAAGGGAGTTTATTACCACCAAACCAGCAATGCAAGAAATGCTAAAGGGTTTGCTGTAAAAATAAGTAGGAAGCTAAAAAGGAACACGGGGGTAAGGAATAAAAATGGTGACAAACAAGTACCTATCAATAATAACTTTAAAGGTAAATTGATTAATTGCCCCAATCAAAAGACATAGGGTAACTGAGTGGATAAGAAAACATGACCCATATATCTGTGACCTATAGGAAACCCACCTCAGAGCAAAAGGACACACACAGACTGATGGTGAAGGGATGGAAAAAGGTTTTTCAGGCAAATGGAAATGAAAAAAAAAGCTGGGGTAGCAATACTTATAACTGACAAATTAGATCTCAAAGTAAAGGACATAAAAAGAGATAAGGAAGGCCACTTCATAATACTAAAGGGAGCAATCCAATAAGAAGAAATAACTCTGGTAAACATATATGCATCCAATACAGGAGCCCCCAAATACATAAAAATAAAACTTCTGGAGGATATCAAGGGAGAGGTTTACAGCAATACAATCATAGTAGGGGACTTTAATATCTCACTATCACCATTGGACAAATCCTCTAAACCAGTGGTTCTCAACCTTTCTAATGCCGCAACCCTTTAATACGGTTTCTCATGTTGTGGTGATCCCCAACCATAAAATTATTTTCATTCCTACTTCATAACTGTAATTTTGTTACTGTTATGAATCATAATGTAAATATCTGTGTTTTCCGATGGTCTTAGGCGACCCTGCTAGCGGTTCTCAACTTGGGGGTCTTGACGTTTTTTATCGCAAATCAATAAATGTGATACATCACATAAACAAATTGGGAGATGAAAACCACATAGTCATATCAATTGATGTAGAAAAAGCATTTAACAAAATCCAACACCCTTTCTTGATAAAAACTCTCAGCAAGGTGGGAATAGAAGGATCATATGTCAACATAATAAAAGCCATATATGACAAACCCACAGCCAACATCGTACTGTTATTATATTAAAATATACAAAGTGCTATGCATTTTGGAAGAAAAATTTTCTGAATTAGGTATCTGAATTCAAATGCCTCTTGTATGAAAGAATTTTCTTTGTTTTTTTCTAGACAAAAATGTTTATTTAGTAAGGATAATATCAGAAAATAGCATAACATCAGATATCTCAGCAGAAATGTGAAAGCTAAAATACATTTTATATATAACAGATTGATCAATTATGTTTTATAGTGGAATAAAACATTGTCAGATGTAAACTTTCAAACAAAACTTTTTAAAAATAAGCAGCATCTACTTGGCTTCTCATATAGTACTTGGGACACAATTTAATGAAATTCTATTTGTTTTTATCCTCCCATAGTACAAATGCTAACAGAATGACACATTTTATTTTATTTAACAAGTAAACTACTAAACTTTGTAGTAGTCTGTGAAGAAACAAAGTAATATGAAAGAAAAACAGCACTATGATGATACAATAAATTATTCAGTTAACCTGAAAAGATCTCTCAAGGAAGTCTAATTTTGCCTTTGACTCTCCAGTCACATAGATGGTGTATTTACAAAGAATATTACTCTGTGTCTAAGAGAAAATGTTATCAAACTATATACTGCAAGCCAGTCAAATTCAGAACCACTCTTTATCCTGGAGAGAATGAATGCCAAAAAAAAAAAAAAAAAAAAAAAAAAGCCCACAAATGCTTTCAATTCTTCATACCAGTTTATATTTTTTCACTAGAGGCCCAGTACATGAAATTCGTGCATGGGGGGCTGTCCCTCACCCCAACCTATATCCTCTCCAATCTGAGACCCATCAAGGGATGTCCGACTGCTGGTTTAGGCCCAAGTTGGATCCCATTGGGCCTAAACCGGCAGTTGGACATCCCTCTCACAATCAGGGACTGTTGGCTCCCAACTGCTTACCTGCCTGCCAGCCTGATCACCCCCTAACCACTCCCCTGCCAGCTGATTGATGCCTAACTGCTCCCTTGCCGACATGGTCACCCCTATGTGCCCTCCCCTGCCAGCCTGATTGTCCCTAACAGCCTCTGCCTCGGCCCCTACCACTGTGGCTTTGTTCAGAAGGACGAAGTCCAAAAGATGTCTGATCTAATTAGCATATTACCCTTTTATTAGTATAGATAACATATATGCCCCTAAATAGTCATATTGTTTTACACGCTTTAAATTATAAAGTACATTCAACCTCCTTTACCATGTTTTTTTTTCTTCTTTTTCTAAATATATCTTACTGATTTTTTTCATGGAGAGGAAGGAAGAGGAATACAGAGTTAGAAACATCAATAAGAGAGAAACTTCAATAAACTGCCTCTTGCACACCCCCAACTGGGGATGTGCCTGCAACCAAGGTACATGCCCTTGACTGGAATCAAACCTGGGACCCTTCAGTCCATAGGCCGATGCTCTATCCACTGAGACAAACTGGGTAGGGACCCCCCCCCCACTTCTTTTATTTCTTTTTAGATTATCCACATTTGTAGATATGGCATTAATTCATTTTCCATTGATTTTTAGAGAGAGTAGAAGGGATAGGGATAGAGAGAGAGAAACATCAATGCAAGAAACATCCCTTCAATTGCCTTCCTTAGGAGCCCTGACCAGGGATCTAACTTGAAACCCAGTTATGTGGCAGGTATGTCCCCTGACCTGGAATTGAACCTGCAACCTTTTGTTACACAGGACCACGTTCACACTCAACTAACTTATCCACTTCATCCTGGTTGTTATACAATTTCTGGAATTTTATTTCAATTAATTCTCACAAAGTCTGTGATTTAGGTAATATTCACATTTTGCTTATGATGAAAAAAACAAAAAACAACCTCTTTGTTTTGAGACATTATTCTACCTTCATTGCTGCATTTTTCTGCCAGCCCTAGAAAGGCTCTTGACAGTGGTTTCACTGGTACCCAGAGTCAGCAGCATTCTCCTCACCACTACCCTCTCCAAAGGCTCCTCTGCACTGGTACTGAGGCTGTCCTGGAGGGTGCAGAGGCTAGGTAATGGAGACAACGACAGGATTTGGACCACTGGATCCACCATATCCACCTTTCCTCTCCATGCTGGAGAAGGCAGGGCCAGCAACTTCCAGCAGCATGGAGCTTCCAGATAGGCCAAGGTTTGCAGGGCTAGCTCTTTGAACACTGTGAGTGCTTCAGTCTCTCCCTCTCAAGAGCTACCGTCGCCCTGGAGGTTCTGGGCTGCCCTGAAAGTTCTCTGCGTGCCTCCATAGTGGCAAACATGGGAGTGGATCGGGGATGGAACTGCTATTTTTAGATACTTGTAAACACCCCAGCGTTGAGGTAAGACTTTGCTTCTTGATTCTGACTCTGCTTCTTGACTGTGGGACATGTACAAACATCCTTAGGCATGCTTCAACTTTCCCTTCTGCTGGTGGCCTTAAATTCTGCACGTACACACCGCCTCCCGCCAGCTGGGTGTGGGCACCACGTCTGCTGAAGAGCATCGGTGGCCAGGACATTTCTCTGACTTATCTTAGTCTCCTGTGTCTTTGTATGAATTGGCTGTTCTGCTTGCTTTGCTCCCCTCCCCCTTTACCCCATCAACTTTGGGTCTTGAAAATATCTTGGTCCTCAGGTTTAGCTCAGTTGGTGTTTGGGAGGGTCTCAGACTGCCTGTGTTTGATAACAGTTCTGGAGACGAGCAGATCACAATGGCTTCATGATTCCTAAATCCCTTCTCTCAGGTCCTTTTTCTAATGGGAGTTAGGCTGCCCAGGTGTGACACCAATTTGGTTTAGGATTTACCCATTAAGACATGACATATTTGCATGGAATGGCTTTTGCATGGAGGATATCTGTGAGGAGGGGAATCAGCAGTGAAAGGAACCAATGGCAGATTTGGAACCCCCAGACAGGGAACCTTGCTTACTCCCCACATGTCTCCCCACTGCACTCCCTGCATGCCTCCCTCAGCGGCCTGCCTGAGTGTGCAGGAGGCTTGGCTTCCTTCATTGCCTGGCGACAAAGAAAGCCAAGCTTCCCCCCATTCCCCCCCCACTCTTTCTGCTGGATCTGTGGCTCTGGCCTATGCTGCCATCTTTGTGGCTATGGGAGCCACCATATTTGTGGCTATGGGTGTGGCCATCTTTTGTCACAGAGTGATGGTTAATTTGCATATTACCCTTTTATTAGATAGGATAGCTCTTTCTCTGGAGAAGAGGATAGTTGGTAATCTGCCAGTATGCATTTCCTCTCCTGTCGTACAATTTCCTGCATGCACAGGTAAGCAACTGGCCCTCAGCCTGCTACACTGTATGAATTGGGGAGAATCGATCTGGCTTCTGATAAATCATCTATTACTCTTGTGCTCGAGTCTTGTGTTCATCTGTCAATATATGTATACTAGAGGCCCATTGCATGATATTCTTGCAAGAATAGGCCCCTGGCTTCACTCCCAGCTGCCTGGGAGCCAGCAAGTCCCCTCTCCCTGGCTGCCTGGAGCCAGCAAGTTCTCGCTTCTGTCTGGAGCACCACTCCAGTAGCTCCCTTCACCGCCCTGCTTCCCCACATAGCAGGCTTCACACTGCTCTGGGCCTGCATATGCAAATTAACCTCCATTTTTGTTGGGTTAATTTGCATACTCACTCTGATTGGCTGTGGGAGTAGTGGAGTGATGGTTAATTTGCATGTTTCTCTTTTATTAGGTAAGATGAAATTGTAACAGGCTAAGTTGCTATCTTATAGGCAGGGTAAGACCTTAGACTCTTCACAGAATCTGTATTATCTGAATATTTCAATGGTCTATTTGGTTCTCATGTTTCATTCTCATTGTGGATAAGCTGGGACATTCTCCATAGTGTCCTCACCCAAGAAAATGAGACAGAACATGATGGAGAGCTTACTCCAAGGAGAAATTCACTTTCTACTCTCACCCAACTGGTCCAAGGAAGGCATGGAAGTGTGATAGTGGGGAAAGTAGAACATCAGGAAAATTGGGTGAAACTAATGTTTACCACATTAATTAATTTAACAAATGGATCAATCTACATTCTTATTGAAGGCCTTTGGGCTAAATAAGATGCAGTGTGTTAGACAAATTAAGGTCCTCCTTTAAAGGTCAAATAAATAAATTCAAAGTTCAGTGTAAAAGAATCAATTTATCATCAAACCATTGGGATTTTTATCCCTTGTTTGATATTCAAAATGTGGATGCCATTTCCAAGAGAAAAGATGACATGAATTATTGGAAAAACAACAATAGAAGAAAGAAAAGAGTCACATTTGTCCAGCCATACTCAAAGCATCATTTTTGATTCTAAACTCCACAAATTAGA
This sequence comes from Corynorhinus townsendii, assembly GCA_026230045.1. NCBI lineage: Eukaryota > Metazoa > Chordata > Mammalia > Chiroptera > Vespertilionidae > Corynorhinus > Corynorhinus townsendii. The sequence goes on from JAPDVU010000002.1 coordinate 92,186,491, forward strand.
AAGAGAGGGGTACACTAGAATTTGATGAAGAAATTTAAAATAGTTTTATACACATATATAGTATCACTATATACTGTTTATACTTTGTACTGTTGTAAGCATTTTGCAAATGCTAACAACCCTAAGATCTAGTAATTTTTGTTAACTCTGTTTTACAGAAGATTAAACTGAAGCACAGATAAGTTTCTGTGTTGCCTTAGACCACACACATAATAACAAGTGTATGGAGAGATGCCCAGATTTTAATAAGGCAATATGGCTTCAGAGTTTGTGCTCTTAATAATCACAACACTATAAAGGGGTGTCTCTTGCCTTATTTGAAAATTAAATAACATGGGACACTTGTTTACAATATTCAAATATTAGACCACTGACTTTTAAAAGAAACTCTACATTGATTCAGAATGCCACAAGGGATCAAATGGAAGACCACTGATGAAGGCATATTTGGTCTTAAACCTTAAATAAAGCTTCTAAGTCAGAATAATTATAAAATGATTTTATATAGAAGGTAGGGATTATTGTATCACAATAACTGTCATGCTCACCCTGAATTATTAGTGATTCTACAGATAAAATTTTTTAGTGATATTAATTTGTACTCTTCTCATCCATAAATGAGTGAATGTTTTGCTAGTCTAGGTTGAGATACAGACCTTCCCTTCTATTTTATTTCCCCCTTACACCACATTATGTAGTCAAGTCCAGGTTGAATAAGTGTTCAGTATGTTTGTGTTCATCATTTCACTCTTCCTCTCTTCCATGAAAGTTAATTTTGTCATCCTTTAAGAAAAAATCCATCCGAAAACAGTTTTCCTATAAAGCTTAGTCCTGAATTCAACTTATAGACCTAGATTAAATTTTTTTGGCCCTTTCTTGTTTTCCTCTCTATAAGTACAGAGTGTTATTCTGAATGTCTTTTCAAGCTCTGGTACCAGTGCCCTAAAGCACAAGAACTTTCTACAATAGCAAAGCCTGAAAGGATCTATAGCTATAATTTATCAACAAGACAGTCACTGGCAAAGAACCAGTCAGAGTTTTCATGGAGAACTCATGCAAAAATTGGAGTGGAAAGGAATGGAGAGAAATGCTGCAACAGAGAAATCTCGTACATAAATTTCAAAACTATATGCTAGTTGAAATTAAAATAAATTGACAATTATATTCTTTTTGTGAATATAGATTTAAAAAGGTATGAAGACATGTGACATTTTAAAGCACTTTATAAAATTAACTGTGAATTAGCTCTTCTATTCTTTGCCACGAGAAAGCTCCCTTGCCACACACAAAATTACAGTGGCTAAAAAGGCTAAATAAATTAGTGAAGTGCTTCAGTTTGAATGTGTAACGATACCATACTTAAAAGCATGAGCTTGACTCACGTGCGGTTTTCTTGCCACCCTTGCTTTTACATCCTACCCACTTTCCATTATAATAACTGAACTCTTCCTCTTTTTTTATTTCTTTATTGATTAAGGTGTTACATATGTGTCCTTCTTCCCCCATTACCCCCCGTCTCCCCGACTCCTGCCCTCACCCCCCTGTTGTCTGTGTCCATTGGTTAGGCCCATATGAATGCATAAAAGTCCTTTGAAATATTCTGAAAATTTTCAATTAAGCTGTGTAGGCAGACTTTACTCAAAAGAATTCCTGAAAAACACTGATTATTTGGAAATTAGAGTCAAATATCTCATCGGGTTATATATTTTTCTCCTCCTAGAGAAAACACAATTAAAAATTGTATTGCTTATTTTCATAGGAAAATCAAACTTAAATAATATTAAAGATTTATATCAACCATATAAAGTGTGCTTAGTATTCATTATGGTCCAGACTCTAGGCCCTGTAGTGTATGTCTGTGTTGCAGAGTCCTTGAAGGACACATACAGAATACTCACAGTGATTGAAGAAAGTTTAATAGACATGCTTTTTAAAGAAGTCAGGATGGGGTAAGGGAAAAAAAAATTGAGGGTTTATTATCTTGGGACTTAGCAATAGCAGGCTGCTTTTACTGCCTTTAGTGATTGAAGGGACTTGGAAGGGAGAGTATTTAAGGACGTAGAATTTAGACATCACCCTAGAGCTAGCCTTTCATGAAGGGCCTTAGCCAGTCCATGGGGAAATATTTATTTGGTCCTTATTCTGTTTCCGCCCTTCAATATCCTGCCCGTGATGCCCATATACTTGCATATTTTGTGTCTGTTTGTTACTTTTGTTATTTTAGTTTGTTTTTGTGTTCTGGTTTTTTTTTTTTTTTTGCAGTCAGGGAATTAAATTCAGTTTCCACTATTCACTCAGTCTTGTCTGGAAGCAGAAGTTCTGTCCATACCATTTTAATTTCTGATTTGGTTACAAGAATACTTACCCTTATTAACATAAATATGGAAGCATTTCAAATGATTAAAACTATAAATAATGCAAACCAAATACCCCAATCTCTCCTACTTGGTGTATTAAATCACAAATTGCTGTCACAATTGGTAGTTTTTTGGTGTGTGTGTGTTTTGTTTTGTTTGTTTTCTTTTTTTGCCTTTTTTTAAAAAAAATATCTTTATTGTTGCAAGTTTTATATAGATCCTCCTTTTTTCTCATTAAATTCCTCCATCCCATTCCCATCTGCCCCCTTCCCAGGCCTTCACCACTCCATTGTCTGTGTCCCCGGGTATGCATTCATGCATATATGTACAAGTTAATTGGTTGATCTCTTCCCATCCACTCTTCTCTCCCCTCCCTCTGAGGTTCAACAGTCTGTTCATGCTTCTGTGTCTCTGAGTCTATTTTTGATTATCAGCTTATTTGATTCATTAGATTCCACAAATGAGTGAGATCATGTGATACTTAACTTTCCCTGACTGGCTTATTTCGCTAAGCCTAATGTTCTCCAGGACCATCCATGCTGTTGCAAATGGTAAGAGTTCTTTCTTTTTGTGTGAGTGTGTGTTTTTAATTTTTTTCTTTATTGATTAAGGTATTACATATGTGTCCTCATGCCCCCATTGCCCCCCCACAACTGCTGGTGCCCTCACCCCACTAGTATATGCGTCCATTGGTTATGCTTATATGCATGCATACAAGTCCTTTGGTTTTTCTCTCCCCCTTCTCCCCACCCTCCCCAGCCTTCCCTCTGAGGTTTGAGGGTCTGATCTATGCTTCTATGTCTCTGGATCTGTTTTTGTTCATCAGTGTATGTTGTTCATTATATTCCCCAAATGAGTGAGATCTTTATCTTTCTCTGACTATTTCAATTAGCATAATTCACTCCAGGTCCATCCATGCTGTTGCAAATGGTAGGAGTTCCTTCCTTTTTACAGCAGCATAGTATTCCATTGTGTAGATGTAGCACCATCGTTAATCCACTCATCTGCAGATGGGCACTTAGGCTGTTTCCAAATCTTAGCTATGGTAAATTGCACTGCTATGAACATAGGGGTGCATATATCCTTTCTGATTGGTGTTTCTAGTTTCTTGGAATATATTCCTAGAAGTGGGATCACTGGGTCAAATGGAAGTTCCATTTTTAGTTTTTTTGAGGAACCTCCATACGGTTCTCTACAGTGGCTGCACCAGTCTGCATTCCCACCAGCAGTGCACTAGGGTTCCTTTTTCTCCGCATCCTCACCAGCACTTGTCATTTGTTGATTTGTTGATGATAGCCATTCTGACAGGTGTGAGATGGTATCTCATTGTCCTTTTGATTTGCATCTCTTGGATGATTATGACTTTGAGCATGTTTTCAGATGACTCTTGGCCTTCTGTATGTCCTCTTTTCGAAAAGTATCTATTTAGGTCCATTGCCCATTTTTTGATTGGATTGTTTATCTTCCTTTGTTAAGTTGTATGAGTTCCCTGTAAATGTTGGAGATTAAACGCTTATAGGAGATAACACTGGCAAATATGTTCTCCCATGCAGTGGGCTTTCTTGTTATTTTGTTGATGGTTTCTTTTTCTGTGCAGAAGCTTTTTATTTTGATGTAGTCCTATTTGTTTATTTTCTCTTTAGTTTCCATTGCCCTAGGAGCGGTATCGGTAAAGATATTGCATTGGCATAAGTCTGAGATTTTGCTGCCTGTGGATTCCTCTGAAATTTTTATGGTTTCCCATCTCATGTTTAAGTCCTTTATCCAATTTGAGTTTATTTTTGTGTATGGAGTTAGTTGGTGATCTAGTTTCATTTTTTTAATGTATCTGTCCAATTTTCCCAAAACCATTTATTGAAGTGATTGTCTTGACTCCATTGTATGTTCTTGCCTCCTTTGTCAAATATTAATTGAGCATAGTGGTTTGGGTCTATTTCTGGGTTTTCTGTTCTATTCCATTGGTCTGTATGTCTGTTCTTGTGCCAGTACTAGGCAGTTTTGAAAACAGTGGTTTTGAAATACAGCTTGATATCTGGTATTGAGATTCCTCCTACTTTATTCTTCTTTCTCAGGATTGCTGCAGCTATTCTGGGTCTTTTTTTTTATTCCAGATGAATTTTTGGAGTTCTTTCTAGGTCTGTGATATATGCCATTGGTATTTGAATGAGGAGTGCATTGAATCTATAGATTGCTTTGGGTAGTATGGACATTTTGATGATGTTGAGTCTACCAATCCATGAACACGGTAGGTTCTTCCACCTATTTATGTCTTCTTCTGTCTCTTTTTTCAGTGTCTTATAGTTTTCCGCGTACAGGTCTTTTACCTCCTTAGTTATGTTTATTCTTAGGTATCTTAGTATTTTGTGTGCAATGGTAAATGAGATTGTTTTTTAATCTCTCTTTCTGAAAATTCACCATTGGTGTATAAAAATGCCATAGATTTATAGGCATTAATTTTGTATCCTGCTAGATTTCCAAATTCATTTAAGTTTAATAAATTTTTTATGGAGTCTTTAGGGTTTTCTATGTACAGTATCATGCCATCTGTGAATAGTAACAGTTTTACTTCTTCTTTTCCAATTTGGATACCTTTTATTGATTCTTCTTGTCTAATCATTATGATTAGTACTTTCAGTACTATGTCAAGCAGGAGTGATGAAAGTGGGCATCCCTGTCTCGTTCCTGTTCTTAGATGAAATTGTTTTAGTTTTTGCCCATTGAATATGATGTTGGTTGTGGGTTTGTCATATAAGGCTTTTATTATGTTGAAGTATGATCCTTCTATTTCCACTTTGCTGAGGGTTTTTATCAAGAAAGTGTGTTGGGTTTTGTCAAATGCGATTTCTGCTATCAATTGATATGACTATGTGGTTTTTATCTTTCAATTTGTTTATGTGATGTATCATATTTATTGATTTGTGGATATTGTACCAGCCTTGCTTCCCCAGGATAAATCCTACTGTCACAGTGTATAATTTTTCTGATGTAATGCTGGATTCAATTTGATAGAATTTGTGGAGGATTTTGTCATCTATGTTTATGAGGGATATTGGCCTGTAATTCTCTTTCATTGCATTGTCTTCATCTGTTTTTGGTGTTAGGGTAATGCTGCCTTCATAGAATGAGCTTGCAAGTGTTCCTTCCTCTTGTATTTTTTGGAATAGTCTGAGGAGGATGGGTTTTAGATCTTCTTTAAATGTTTGGTAAAACTCCCTTGTGAAGCTGACTGATCCCGGGCTTTTGTTTGCTGGAAGCTTTTTGATGACTGCTACAATTTCCTCCATAGTTAGGGGACTATTAAGATTTTTTCAATTCTTATTCATTGAGTTTTGGAAGGTTGTATTTTTCTAGGAATATGTCCATTTCCTCTAAGTTGTCTAATTTGTTGGAATAGAGTTGTTCATAGTATTTTTTTTTACAATCCTTTGTATTTATATGGGGTCTGTTTTTATTTCAACTCTTTCATTTCAGATTTCATTTATTTGGGTCCTCTCTCTTTTCTTCCTGGTGAGCCTGGCTAGAGGTTCATCAATCTTATTTGTCCTTTCAAAGAAACAGCTCTTGGTTTCTTTGATCTTTTCAATTTTTTGTTTTTTGGGACTCTATGTCATTTATTTCTACTATGATTTTATTATCTCCTTCCTTTTGCTCACTCTGAGCTTTTCTTATTGCTCTCTTTCTAATTCTTTAAGTTGTAGAGATAATTCATTACAATTTTTCTTGTTTTTTTAGGTAGGCCTACAATGCTATGAACTTCCCTCCCATGACTGCTTTCACTATGTCCCATAGATTTTGGATTGTTGTGTTTTCATTCTCATTCATTTCCAGGATATTTTTAATTTTTTTCTTCCATCTCTTTGGTTACTCAATCATTGTTTAATAGCATGCTATTTAGCCTCCAAGTGTTTGATTTTTTTCATTGTTTTTATTGTAGTTTATTTCTAATTTATGCCATTGTGATCTGAGAAGATGCTTGTTATGATTTCTATCTTCTTGAATTTGAAGAGACTTTGCCTGTGTCCTAATATGTGGTCTATCATTGAAAATGTCCCATGTGCACTTGAAAAGAATGTATATTCTGTAGCTTTGGAGTGAAATGTTCTGAAGATGTCAATTAGTTCCATATGATCTAATGAGTTTTTTTTAGGTTTGCTGTTTCTTTGCTCATTTTTTGTCTAGGGGATTTATCCAGTGATATCAGTGAGGTATTAAAGCCCTCTACTATGACTGTGTTTTTGTTGATGTCTCCCTTCATATCATCCAGGAATTTTTTAATGTGTTTGGGTGCTCCTGCTTTGGGTGCATATATGTTTACAAGAGTTATATCTTCTTGTTGAATGGCCCCCTTTAGTATTACGAAGTGGCTTTCCTTTTCTCTTGTTATGGTCTTCACTTTGAGTTCTATTTTGTCTGATGTAAGTATTGATTCCCCTGCTTTTTTCTCCTTTCCATTAGCCAGAAAGATATTTTTCCATCCCTTCACTTTCAGTCTGTATGAGTCCCTTGTTCTGAGGTGGGTCTCTTGTAGACAGCATATATATGGGTCATTGTTTCTTTTTATTTTATTTTATTTTTATTGTTTTAAGTATTACAAATAGTAATACATATGTCTCCTTTTTTCCCCCCATTGACCACCCCCCGCCCTCCCCTACCCCCCAGGACATGCCTTCACCTGCCCACCCTCCCCCCCACCCCAGTGTCTTGTATCCATTGGTTATGCTTATATACATGCGTACAAGTCCTTTGGTTGGTCTCTTACAGTCCCCCTCGCCCAACCTCCCCTGTCTTCCCAATGTAGTCTGACAGTCTGTTCAATGCTTCTTTGCCTCTGTATCTTTTTCCCACCATTTCTTTCCTTTAAAAAGTTTTGCCTCTGCAGACTAGAAATAAACATATAATAACAAAACAACAACAACAACAAAATGTTTGAGTCCCAATTTCAATGTCCAACAGTTCTGAGTCCCCGTTTCAATGTCTAACAGTTCCTTATGTGTACATGAAAGCAATGATACCTGCATGGTGGGCACATGGTGGCAATGCAGATCCGACCCTCCCTAGTTTGGTCCTAGGCAACTTGCAGCGGTGCACAGCTGCTGACTGCTTGGGCAGAAAGGCGTCATCAGCGTCTTCCATCTCTGGACTGTTTTTCCTCTTGTCTTCGTGGTTGGAGCAGACCTGTCAATTCCTCTCTATTGCAGGAATCCACATGGTCCTGGAGTTGTTTTCTGAAAATATACAAACATATTCTCCACCACAAGTTAATAAAGGAATCTTTTCTATATAATTGATTTGGGATCCTTTTTATTTTTGTCCAAACGATTTTCCTTTCTCTTATTTAGACATCATGTGTGTTTTTCATGGCCTTCTTGCTGTTAGCATTACAAACGAAAATTAATTTTGTAAACTAAAAATTTTCTAGATGTAATTTATTTAGAAGACATTTTTCCTTAGATGATATTACCCTACTCCCCCCCCGCCACACACTTTTTTTGATTAATGGAGGCTTTTGTAAATTTTATAATGCAGTCTTGATAACTTTAAAAATAAAAATTAAAAAATTATAAAATAAAAATAAAATACTAAATCTAATCAATACTAATGGTCACTATGACTTTAAGATAAATTGTTTCATGTGACAAAAATTTTTAAATGAAACTTTCTGTAGTCTGAAAATTATTTTGGATGGGAACAAAGAGAAATTTCCTTCAAAAGTCATAAGGATTCTAATTGAAATTCAATATATTTGACCTCTTGAACTAAAGTAAGTAATTTGTTTTTTTTTTGCCTCCCTGACAAAGTTTATATAAAACTACAAAAAGAAATTGACAGCCAGTTTGAAATGGAATTGCCAGGGCCTAGAGCAAAGAATATCTTTGCATGATATTATTTTACAATGTCATTATAATTTTAGATGTTTTACAACAGCATATTGTACAATTATCCCAAACAAACGTACAAACAAATTCTTTGAATAGTTGGCAGCAATTAAAAAAAAAAGACATGAAAGGATTTAATCCCTTTCAGAAGGAATTTAGGCACTGGGAAGGCACTTGAGCATCCTATATTGGCCCCTCCTGCTTTTTGTGCCAAGAGGGACCCTCCTCTCACAATCCAATTGCCCTCAGCTGTTGCCTGAGCTTTCTGTTCATGCTGAGCTTGAAGCCTAGTGGGGGCTGGTACCATGGATCTGTTTCACACCCAATTGTGTGAGCTGGGCCTTCACTGGAGAAGACATCCGAGTTCCCTGAGATATGTGATCAGCACCGGGACCCCGCCAACATGCCAGGGGGCCAGGGGTTCCCAAGGTAGGTGCTGGGTGTGGAGGCCATGGGGGCATAGGCTTCCAAGGAGACAGAACTGAACCTCACATCACCCTGCTTCGCCCCAGAGGATGGCTGGTTAGCCAGAGAAGGGTAAGATTCTTCAAGGAAGAAACAACCTAAGACAAGCACATTCACAGAGGGGCCATCAGGAGAGAACTTGGGGACAACAGAAGTGGGGCACAGACCCTCACCCCCCCAACATTACAGGAGCTTGAACCCTCGCCCCTTCTGAAGGAGATCTCCTGCCCCTATGGCTGCTTCGCGCTTCCCACACCCAGCTCAGATAGGGACCCAGGCAACAGAAAGAGACTTGGCCCAGCTCAGATCGAGATACAGGTAACAGACAGAGACTTGACCCAGCTCAGATCGGGACCCAGGTAACAGACAAGAGACTTGGTGTTGCCCTATATCTAAATTCAGCCTAGCATCTGGAATGCTCAGGGCCCACTCAAGAATGCAAATAATCCTTCCCACTGATATTTACAGGGTAAACTAAGATTGTTGGTAGAGTATTAAGTTTGACAGTAAAATAGTAATCAAGTTTTCAGATTAATTTAAATAGGCTAATTGAAATAAGTGAATATTCAAGTAAATTTAATTGTACTGGACAAAAAGCTGTTCTTAAAGTAATAACTAAAATTTCTGTTGGTAGTTCATCTCATGGTAAAATTCCTGAACATGCAATGAACCTAAAGCAGTCATATTTTTGGGTCGTTGTTTCTTATCAATTCAGCCACTTGATGTCTTTTGATTGGAGCACTTAGTCTGTTTAGGTTATAGTTATTATTGCTAGGTACTTGTTTGTAGACTGTGTTTCTTCTTTCCTTTTTATTTCTTCCTTTTACACTAGTCCTTTAGCACTTCTTGCATTGCTGGTTTGGTATTAATAAAATCCCTTAGCCTTTTTTTTTTTTTTTTTTTTTTTTGTCTGTGAAGCTCATTATTTCCCCTTCAATTTTGAATGATATCCTTGCTGGATAGAGTATTCTTTTCTGCCCTGATGTGTTTCTGTTGAGAAGTCATTTGATAATCTAGTATGAGATCCCTTGTATGTAACTTTCTGTCTCTCTCGTAGCTTTTAGGATCCTCTCTTTGTCCTGTACATTTGCCATCGTAATTACAACATGTCTAGGTTGGGCCTTTTTGGGTTTATTTTGTTTGGGACTCTGTGCTGATGTGACTTTTTTCTTTCCCAAGTCAGGGGAGTTTTCTGACATTATTTCTTCAGATAGATTTCCTAACCCTTGTTTCTCTTCTGGTTGTTTTGGCACTCCTATTATCCTTACATTGCTTCATTTCCTGTTGTTGCAAAGCTCCCTTAGGCTCTCCTCCTGTTCTTTTAATTTATTTTTTCTCCAATTGTAGTTCAGTTGTGTGTGTGTTTTGCTGCCCTGTCTTCTAATGCGCTAATTCAGTCTTCTGCTTCTCCTAGTCTACTGTTGAAACTTTCCATAGTGGTTTTTACTGTAGCTTTATTTCCTCTTGATTCTTTCGCTGTATCACCCTTATTCTGAATTATTTTTGATTGGGGTGGGAGAGTTCAATCAGGGGCAGACAGGCAGGGGGAAGGGGCTGTGAGGTTGTCCATCCAGCCTACCCCCTGATCGGATCAGTTTGCTGGCCATAGTGGGCATTCATAGCGACCAGTCTTTATGGTCATTATGGCCATTACAGTCACTAGATTTATATATGTGTGTGTGTATATATATATATATATATATATATATATATATATATATATATAGTATGTTGATCAAAATATATATACAAGCAGTCCTTGGGTTAGATAGGAACTTGATGTACTTTGTTTCGTAGTTATGTCACCATCTTCCATTTATTTATAAAAAAAAGTTCCATCATTTCCACATATGTACATATGTGCTTTATGTTTTTTATTATTTATTTACCACAGGTAAAGGTCAGAGGGGGAGGGGTTCCCTCAGCCCAGATTGCAAGAGGGTGCAGGCCAGGCCGAGGGACTCCACCAGTGCACAATTGGGGCCAGGGAGAAACACAGGAGGTTGGCCAGCTGGAGAGGGACTGTAGGAGTGCTCCAGGGTGTGTCCGGCCCATCTCACTCTGTCCTGATCAGCCAGACCCCAGCAGCAAGCTAACTTAGTGGTCAGAGAGAGCATTTGCCCACTGGTGGTCAGTGCACATCATAGCGACTGGTCAACCAGTTGACTGTCTGCCCCCTGGCGCTCAGTGCAAGTCATAGTGAGCAGTTGAGCAGCCTTAGCATATCATTAGCATATTACACTTTGATTGGGTGACCAGACAACCAGACAACCGGACACTTAGCATATTAGTCTTTTATTATATAGGATTCTTTATTCATTTTAATCCCTGTATAATTTTTGTTAGTAAAATATACTTAAATATATTATTATTTCTTCTCTTTGTGTAAATATTTAGCTTATTTCCATTGTGTCCTTACTACTATATTACTGCAAAGGAAATTCTTCTTAAAATTGAATTTTTAGTGGGATGACATTGGTTAACAAATTACATAGGTTTCAAGTGTACAGTTTTATAATAAATCATCTGTATATTGCATTGTGTGTTCACCACCTCCAGTCAAATCCCCTTCCATTGCTATGAACATTCTTGAAAATGAGTGTTCATGGACTTCCCATAGTAAAATAGGACAGAAATCCTGGGTCACATTTTACCACATTTAAAATGTTCAGACTTTAAAAATTTATCTCCAAAGTTGCTATTCCAAGCCAGATAATTTAAAATATTGAAACTGAAAAGATTATGATCTCTCACCCTTACTATTCAGTAGTCTATTCTTTATTAGAGAGCTTTTTTAAAGTTATTTCTGAGGATAGAATATGATTACATAATTGGTTGGTAAATCTTTCATTCATCTTGCACCTCTGCTGTTGAGTTACTTCACTAGTTCTCTAGCTCTTTGCTGCCCTGGAGAGCAGATCTCCAGAACAATGAGCACCCATTCTTAAGGCCTTACTGTTTTCCCATCTTGTGCCTGGAGCTGGGCATTCCTGAAGACATTGCATTTAAAGAATATTGTGGGAATATACATTTTTTTCTCTCTCTCAGTCCCATATGTATTCAATTTCTAGGGCCAAATATACTTTAGAACAATTGGTGGAAGGCAACTTTACTGTATTGACCTAAGTCCCTATTAAATCACTGTACTATAGTCTGATATGGTTCCCATGGCCTGAGCTATTAAATGTTTTCTATAGTCTTTTTGTTATATAGATACTTAGTTTGTTTATCTATAATAATAAAAGTGTAATATGCTAGTTAGAGTGGACGTCCTTCTGGACGAAGCCAGGGCTGTGAGGGAAGCCTGGGTCCCAGGTGCTTGCTGGCGGCTGGAGAGAAGACCGGGTCCTGGGTGCCAGAGAGAAGCTGGTGCCGGCAGCCAGTGGATGGAAGGCTTAGTCTTGTACAAATTTCGTGCATCAGGCCTCTAGTTAAAGAACAAAATGAATGAGAGAGAAATCATTGGCTAAAATCCCTTTTAAAGCAAACTATTATATTTCTCTGATCACTTAGAAAAAAATTTACATCAGTTGTGGTAGGCAGTATAATGCTGCCTCCCTCCCCAATAAAAAGCCCTCATTTTAGCCCCTGGAATTGGTGAATACATTCTTATAAGACAAAAAGGGTCTTTGTAGTTGCCAGCAAGTTAAGGATCAAGATCTAGGAAGAAGGATATTATCCTGGATAATCTGGGTGCACCCAATGTAATTGCAAGGGTCTTTACAAATCAAAGAGGGAGGTAGGAGAGCCAGGGTCAGAGGAGACATGACAAGGGAAACAGGTGGGAATTTGACTTTAAAGAAGTCAGAGGTGGGTCACTACCCAAGCAATGCTAATGGTAGTCTCCACAAACTGACAAAATCAAGGACACCAATTCTCCCTTGGAGCCTCCAGAAGCAATGCAGTTCTGTCAACATTTTGGGTTAAACCCAGTGAGACCCATTTCAGAGTTCTGGCCTTCAGAACTGTAAGAAAATTAAGTTGGGTTGTTTTATGTTACCCTACTTGTATTACTTTGTTATAGCTTCAGTAGGAAACTGATGCACTGTTTTTCATTTTACAATGATATTCTATGTGTAGACTATTTTATGTATCACTCACATCTTTATTCAATAACAGAACATGGTCAAGTATTACTTCTAATAATGGTCATTGCATTGTCAAAGCATTGCCCTGGTTAGCTACCCTGGTTACCCTGAGAATGCCTAACATCCTAGGCTCTCAAACTTGGAGCCTGGGAACATTGGCAAGATAAGAAACTTTAATGCTGAAGGCCCTGGGACACCACTCACACAGCTTCCCAGAGGCCTTTACCACTCTCCAAAGAGCCAGTGCTGAATGCTTTTTAGCAGGTGCCTACTCTTCAAGGATATCTTCCAAATTTAGGAGATTCTTTCTCTATTCCTGCTCCTCTGAAAAGCGCACCTTGTTTTGCTTTTACTCTTTAAACTTTCTAGCATATTGAGTTTAGTCACTTTAAGCTATTACAAATCACAAGAAGAATTACCGACTTGCACGAACTTCTGATATTAGGACAGCAAAATTCCCTCAGAGAAAGAAATGCAAAGTTATGGCTAACATATTGAAAGAGAGACTCTAAAATATTAAATGCAAAATAACATCTGAATGAATTATCCTGCTTCATTTATATTCATCACTTTAGTTTGTATTTTGTAGTGTCTATGTTATTTAATTTTACAGATCTCTCAAGCAGCAAAGTCACAGAGTTGTTCAATAAAGAACCACAAATCTTTAATTCTTTCAGACAGAAAAAGGTTTTTTTTTCTAATGTTAAAGTTTATTGTTGTTTTTTATGTTTGGCACATAAAAAGGACAATATTTCATGCCCAGGTGTATTGTGCATTTCCAGAAAATATCTGCACCCTAACTGTGGTGCTGCTTCCAGGAATATCGAGGGAGTGGGGAAAACTTCACTGCTCATCTCTAATCCAATTCCCTTCACTGCCAACTGTACTTGAGTTTCATGAACCATATTTCTCAAATAAATGACACCTATTCCTCTAAAAAGAAACTCCTGTAATTCCATTTGAAAGCTATAACAACACAGATTTCCTTTCTTTTCACAACTTTTATGATTTGAAATAAAGTAACAACTAAACCAGTGGAAACACTTTAGAACTTTTACCAGAAGGACATTGTTAGGGTCTGCATTTAAAATATTGAAAACTCAGTGATGATAAGACTATATTCTGGCTAAGAAATATGATAATAAAGTAGTCTCAGATCATGCCCCCCTATATTTTATAGGGTGTCATTTAATTTGGTCTTGATTTTCATCACTTCTTATAATAAAAACACACATATTTAAAGGCAGGTCATTTTCTAGCACATTTAGGAATGTTATTAGCAATGGCCAGAGTATTTGGATTGGAGTCATGTTTTAAATATTTTTCTATTGCTATCAATGAGAACAGGTCTTTGGTTATCCTTTCCCATCCTTTAAGTGGTGGTATTTTTCATCCTCACCAGGAAGGAAAAAGAAGACAGGGGAGAGGGATTAGGAAGCAGGAATGAGAACTGAAACAGAAACCAAAACTTGGAAAGCAAAGCAACTGTATCATAACTCACCAAACAGATAAAGTGAACAAATGATGACATGCAACGTAGCCTGAGTTCAGTTTACTTTTAATACCAATTTGTTAAGGCCAAATTTTCCAAGATAAGAGAGCATAGACTGATTTAACTCTAACAACACACAAACTCGTGTTCCAAAAATGAATTTACCAACTTTTCTTACAAATTGTCCATTTTAGGAAATGCCACCAATCATCCCAGACATGCCCCTCGGAGACACTGCTGAGACTCTGAAAAGATGGTACTCTGCCTCACAAGTTAATAAAGCCAGATTTGCATGATCAACAAGTATACTTGGTGCCCTTTAGATGAAAACTTCAGCATAAGAATCAGGTAGAAGTGACATGACTTTGAAAGCATGTTTGTGTACAAGTCAAGCAGAACATATGACAGAAGAAAAAAATGGCAACTGGGACATAGTTAAAGGAATACAAAAATCACATGATCATATCAATAGATGCAGAAAAAGCATGCAACAAAATCAACACCCATTTTTAATAAAACTCTTAGCAAAGAGGGAATAGAAGGATAATATCTCAACACAATAAAGGCCATATATGACAAACCTATAGCTAATATCACACTCAATGTACAAAACTTAGAATCATTTCCCCTAAGAACAGGAACAAGACAGGGATGTCCACTTTCATCACTCTTATTCAACATAGTACTGGAAGTGCTAGCCACAGTGATCATACAAAAGAAAACATAAAAGTCATCCAAATTGGAAAGGAGGAAGTCAAACTGTTATTATTCACAGATGACATGATATTATACATTGTAAATACTAAAGACTCCACCTATGTTTGTCAATGTATCATGATACAAAATTAACACCGAGAAAATCTATGGCATTTTTATAAACCAATGATGAGTTCTCAGAAAGAGAAACTAGACAATGAATCCCATTTACCATTACAACAAAAAAATTAAGATACTTAGGAATAAACTTAAACAAGAAGGACGTTGAAAAAAGAGATAAAGGAAAATACAAACAAGTGGAAGAATATATGGTGTTCATTAATAGGCAGGCTTAATATCATTAAAATGTCCATACTACACAAAGTAAACTACAGATTCAATGCAATCTCTATTACAATACCAATGACATATATCACAGTTCTAGAACAAATACTCCAAAAATTTATATGGAACTGAAAATAGATACAGCAATCTTGAGAAAGAAAAAAAGAGTTGGAGGGATCATAATACCAGATATCCACACTGTAATCAAAACAGCCTTGTCCTGGCACAAGAACAGGCATATAGATCAACAAAATAGAACAGAGACCTCAGAAATCAACCCAAGTCATCATGCTCAATTAATATTTGACTAACGAGGCAAGAGAGTCTCTTCAATAAATGTACATGCCAAAAAATGAAACTAGTCCACCAACTTATAACATATTCAAGAACAACATAAAAATAGATAAAAGATTTAAATGTAAGTCATGAAACTATAAAATTCTAGAAGAAACCATGGGCAGCAAAATCTTAGTCATCTCTCACAGCAATATGTTTGCAGCTACTTCTCCTAGGGCAATGGAAACTAAAGCAATAACAAAAACGTGGGAATACATCAAAATAAAAAAGCTTCTGCACAGCATAAGAAACCATGAACAAAATGAAAATGGAGCCCACTGTATGGGAGAAAATATTTGGCAATGATACATCTAAAAATGGTTAATATTCAAAATATACATGAAACTCATACAACTTAACAAAAGGAATACAAACAATCTAATTAAAAAGTGGGTATAGGACCTACCTAAATAGTCACTTCTCCTAAGTGGACATTCAGATGTCCAATAAACATGAAAATAATGCTCAAAGTCACTGGTAATTTGAGAGATGCAAGTTAAAATGACCTCACACTTGTAAGAATGGCTAACATCAACAAACCAACAAATGGCAAGTGTTAGTGAGATTGTGGAGAAAAGGGAACCCTAGTACACTGCTGGTGGGAATGCCTACTGGTGTAGCCATTATAGAAAACAGTACAGAGTTTCCTCAAAAATTTTAAAATGGAACTACCATTTGTCCCATTGATACCACTTCTAGAAGAAATGTGAAACACCAAACAGAAAGAATATATGCACCCCTATGTTCATAGCAGCACAATTTACAATAGCTAAGATCTGGAAATAGTCCAAGTGCCTATCAGTAGATGAGTAGATAAAAAAAGCTGTGGTACATTTACACCATGGAATACTATGCAGCAGTAAAATTGAAGGATATTGTACCTTTTTGAAACACTATGGAGGGACCTGAAGAGTATTATGCTAAGCAAAATAAGCCAGTCAGAAAAAGAAAAGTATCACATGATCTCACTCAAATGTGAAATCTAATGAACAAAATAAACTGATGACTAAAACAGATCCAGAGACGTAGAGGTATGGAAAAGACTGTGGAATCTTAGAGGAAAAATAGGGTTGTGTGAGTGGGTGGGAAGAGATCAACCAAAGAACTTGTATGCATGTATGTATAACCTAGGGACACTGACAATAAGATGGTGAAGTCCTGGAACAGGGACAGGGGCAGGATAGGAGGGATCAATGGGGGAATAACAGAATAATTGATTACACTTTCATAGGTAATATTTAAAGAAAAATGTGCATGAATATTCATTATAATTCTGTTTATAGTATAAAAGTAAAGGGACAACATAAATGTTTTTATTCAAAAAATGATACTCTGCATGCCATTGACTACAATTCAGCTGTTAAAAAGCAATAGATATATTTACTTAAATTTAGTTATTAAGATAAAAAGATTATATAAAAGGCTCTAATATATTGTATCTGTATGGAGTTGGATTTGTATGTAAGTGTGCACATATATATATATATGACATGTGTATTATTTATTCTTATTTCTGTAAATGGAACCATACCACAATCTATTCTAATAAAAGGGTAATATGCAAATGGTCAGGAGACCCTCACACATAACAACTGATCAGTAGGAGGCTGCGTGCACAGCAGGCACGGGTGGGAGGGGACTTGCAGCATTGGGAACTTGCATCACACTGTCATAATCCATCACCAGGAGGCCTGGGGCCAGCAGATGCCTCCACATGGCCTAGCCTGGGGGCGGGGCCTGGAGGCCTGGAGGAAGGACTCCCAGCTCTGGCCTACCTCTTTGGAGCGATGGATCATGGGGCCCCCACACCGTAACAAGGCACAGGCCAAGCTGGGGGAACCCTACCCACCTTGAGTGCATGAATTTCGTGCACCAGGCCACTAGTATTAATATAACAGTTGTCTTTGAGAAATGGGATGGTAGATTTTTTTAATTTTAAGTAACTTTATTATATACTTTTTATACAATTTGGCACTATGCAGTAATTAAACAAAAGAAATACATTTGTTTACTTAAGGGAAAGTAAATAACACATAATTTTTGGGAAATAAACTGATTACTTGTTATGAGAGTTATATGTTGTACATATAATTGTGTATTACACTTGTTAGTAATATTATTTAAATGTATATATAATTTTTAAATATAAACTATGTATTAAATATATTTTATAATTATTAGATTAGAGACAGCATATTAACAGTATTAGCTTTTTTTAAGTCTGTTTTTATTGATTTCGGAAATGAACAAAGAGAAAGATAGAGATGGAAACATCAATGGTAAGAGAGAATCATTGATCAGTTGTCTCCTGCACACCCCCTACTGGGGATTGAGCCCAGAACCCAGACAAGTGCCCTTGACTGGAATTGATCCTGGGACCCTTCAGTCCACAGGCCAATGCTCTATCCACTGAGCTAAACCAGCCTTTTTTTTTAAACCATGTAGTATACATTCATGAACATTTGCCATCTGTAACAAAACTAAAACCTTAGTGTCTTGATCTTTTTAATGTCCAACATGAAAATGTTTTGAAAATGTATTTGGAAAGAAAATTATTAAACACATCTATAATATTAAAAATATTTACCTGTTGATGCATGTATTAAAGATGCTTATTAGATTGTTATAATATTTGTTTAAGCTTCTATTTTATTCCAAATATTTGTTTTTGCTTTACATTTACATAATTTATGGCATCTGGTTTATCACAAATGACCTATAGTATTATGTATCTTAATTGGCTTTATACGTCATCTTTACTATACAGATCTTTAAAATAATGCTGTTGGATGTCTTTTATATGCTGTGCTGCTATGCTGAACAGTTGCTCTTCTGTGAAGAGCACTCAAAATTCCAGGCGGGGGGGAAATTGAAACGAACTAACCTAATATTTATTTTGTAATGGTAGATACAACTTCTTATTATAAAACTCAACTTTCTTAAAATCTAAAAAATTACAGTGCGTATTACTTTGTGAAAAAGTAAATAGAGAAGGGTGGCGATATAACCTTTGATTCTTCAGATATTGAAAATAAATATTTAAAATATTCAGCTGTTATAATTTTGCTTAATGAAAGGTTGTCTGAATGCTTGCTGCTTAATGGAATCCACCATTGTATTCAAATTTTATTGAAATCAAATAAATCTCCTGAAAAATTGAAAATTAATTAACTTTATTAAAGAAAATTTGAAGTGTTTTCCTTAGAACAATTATCTTTATTAATAAAGTGCATATAAATGAAGAAAGATGGTACAGAATATAAGACTGATGAAGGAAACCATCAATATCTCAAAATAAATTATATGAAAGTGTGAAGCTATTTTAAAAAAGCATAGTTGAATTATGTTGAAGCTATAGCTTTTATTTTGTATAAAAAGCACTTTATCCATTTACTTTTCAATCACTAGCCAATCAGAAGTTAGTATGCAAATTAACCTAACAAAGATGATGGGCTAAATTGCATACAGGAGCACCGAGCAGCCTGGATCCCAAGAACATCCTTGGGACCCAGGCCGCTCCAAGCTTGTAGGGCTAAGTGTAGGCCCTGATCTGCTGGGTTCCCAGAACCCCCCTAGCCAGGAGTGACCTACGGGCACCAGAACCAAATGACCCAGGTCCCGGGACGAGGGGCTGGGGGTGTCCAGCTGGATGGGTCCCAGGACAAGCGGCAGGGGGTCATGGTGATGCAGTGGATATTCATGGCCAGGGGCGGGGCGGGAAGTTACTGCCCCATGGTCGCTTGCATGTGCGCCCACGCCAAGTGGCCCAGATCCACGCCACCCAACCTGCAGACACAGCAAACCCGGGGCCACAGGGCTTTGGGGTGTGCCCCTGCCAGCTGAGGACATGCCCCTAGCCCAGTGGACACAACACAAGGGATCCTCTGTGCATGGGCTGTAGAGGAAACACCTTTTCTTTTTTTTTAAATATATTTTATTGAGTTTTTACAAAGAAGAGAGGAGAGGGATAGACTGTCAGAAACATCGATGAGAGAGAAACATCGATCAGCTGCCTGTTGCACACTCCCCACTGGGGATGCAACCCTAACCAAGGTACATGCCCTTAACAGGAATCAAACCTGGGACCCTTGAGTCTGCAGGCCGATGCCCTATCCACTGAGCCAAACCAGTTTGAGCATAAACATCTTTTCTGACCGCTCATTGGCTAAGTTCCCTGTATATCGCCTCTTGCAGTGTTCTTGGTAACTTGGGTAATAAGAATCCAAGAAGGTGATCTAGGGTTTTTCCACCATACTCTTGGAAGAAAACAGAAGGTCCGCTGCTGGAGGGGCTAAGAAATGTCATATCCTGCCCTAGCTGGTTTGGCTCAGTGGATAGAGCCTCAGCCTGCCGATCACAGGGCCCGGGTTTGATTCTGATCAAGGGCATGTACCTTGGTTACAGGCTCCTCCTTGGCCGGTGCCCAGGTCAGGGCTCGTGCAGGAGGCAACCAATCAAAGTGTCCCTCTCACACTGATGTTTCTCTCTGTCTCTCCCCCTCTCTTCCACACTCTCTAAAAATGAATGGAAACATATCCTCAGGTGAGGAAAAGAAAAGAAAAAAGAAAAGAAAGAAAAAAGAAAAGAAAAGAAAAGAAAAGAAAAGAAAAGAGAAAAGAAAAGAGAAAAGAAAAGAAAAGAAAAGAAAAGAAAAGAAAAGAAAAGAAAAGAAAAAACAAAAATGTCATATCCTATGAAAGAGACATCTTGAAAATGCCTAAAGAAAGTTGTTATTTTTTCATGGTGAAGGGACTGGAGTCCGTGTTGATGAAAACACCTTGGCAGCTGTGGTGGCTGGCAGTGGTTGCAGCAGTGGGGTGATGGGGCTGACGCCTTCCCCTGATCAGCCCGGTTGCCTCCTGCAGAGGGAGACCAGACTGCTGCTTAGGCCCGCTCGCCATCTGTAGGACATCCACTGAGGGCTCCCAGTCTGTGAGAGGGTGCAGGCTGAGCTGAGGGATTCCCATCCCCACCCCCCGCCGTTGCACGAATTTCATGCACTAGGCCCCTAGTATAGAAATAATTATTGGTGTAAATTAGGTATACAAATAAATGCTGATGTAAACATATACATATAAATATGTATTTCCTATCCCTGTTCAATAAGAGGCTTAGTATAAGTAGCACTGTAATAGCATAGAGCATACACCAAATATACAGATTTGGGGTTCTAAATACAATTCATCACTATAAGATGCCAGGGCTCTTATTGTAGGGCTGAGATAAAGCATGAGATAAGCCAGGGACATCTTGCTGTACTGGAAGTTAAGAAAGTACTCAAATTAAGATGGAAAAATATCTAAAGGACACAGAAGCCATTGGAAGGAACTCACACTAACCAAAACTGGGACTATTTGAGTATCAAATGAATAATGATATTAACAAATTAAATCCCATTGCATAAAATAAGTTGATATAGATAAATAAAATTATATGTAAACTAGAAAAAAATAAAGCTCTACCCTACTAAATGCCCACTAATATATATAGAAGGAAGAATGAAAATTTAAAAGTCACACTTAGCAATCTTCAGAGTAACAATTTAGAAGAGATTTGTGTATGGATGCTGAAACTGCTGTGAAAGTATTTGATGAAGAATAAGGTATTACATAGCCACCAAGTATCTTCTCATAAAGGATGTATTTATTAAAATAGAGAAAAAGCAATTTTGCCATGGTAAACCTAGGACATACCACCTTAATCAAATGATCAAAATTAATATTAAGATTATTTGGAGAAATTCAATAAAATTCAATGAGAGAAAGACCTTATTATATCTGTAATATTTCTAATGAAATTTCATAATCTGATTCTGTGCATGAAGTATGTAAGAGAAACCCAAGTTGATGGACTTTTTATAGAATGAAAGATTTGAGAAACTTCAAAATTAAAGGATACTAAACATACAAGATCACAAAATCTTCATGTAATATTGAATTTGATTATTTTGCTGTAAAAAAAAGTATTAAAACTTGAACAGGGCATATGGATTAGATGGTAGTAAAACATCATTCTCTATTCATTTATTTTGGTAATTACACTTTTTATATAAACAGTGTTTTAGTTTGTAGAATATATGCACTTAAATATTTAGGGAATAGTAGAACATCTGAAATTTAGTCTCATACAGAAAAACAATTATTTTTCCGTTTATTCCAACTCTTCAGCTATATTATTTGTGTATTAATACAAACTGAGAATTTAAAGTATCTTTGCATTTGCATCAGAGCCCTAATAATTTTAGGAACAATAGTACATATAAATAAAATATTTAATTGATTATTTTACACAATTAATAAGTTAAAAGTTTTCAATCAAGTGCTCTTATGTTTATTCAAGTGCAGACAAGTATGTAGAGAAGCCTTTGTAATCACTTTACTCTTTCAGAATTAATGGCAAAAAATAAAAATCATGAATTAACTCCTTCCCTTCCCCTCATAATTTAGTTCAGATCATGAAATCTCTGTAAAGAAATCAAAATATGATGGATAGGTTTTTATGATTAAGTCTTTCAAACTGTTACTTTAGCATTTAAAAGGGTTTATACATTACATTTAAAAATATTTGTAGTGGTAAATGCATTAAACTAATGAATCATGAAATATATGATGCACCATTATATCTCTACATGGATCAATTAAACTAATTTTCAATCTATAACATAGTTGATGTTAGAGTGACATTATATAGAATTTACATTTCCTATGCATGTTATTATTGACAATTCTTAGTAAGATATTTTATAAACATGATACTGTCTGCAAAGAAGCTATAGTACATTTATTTAATTTACATCTGTCTCTCAGTATTGACTGCAGTTTATGAATTATCCAGACATATTTTTAATCCATATTCTTCTTCCTATTGCCAGATCTTTGGAAAGTTTTCTTGTTTTCTTACCCATGGAGATTATTCTATATTTACCTTATCATTAACATTTAGCTTCATCATCTTCTTTTTCTCTACCCTTAAGCAAACCTACCTTGTAATTGCACAAAGAAACTCCCTTTACTTCTGAGATGCTAATATTTGTTACAATCTTATGATCATGGACTTTCCTATTTGTCATTATCTTTAATTACATCAATTTGTATGTTATATGATTGCATATATGTTTAGAATTACTGTGTAGTCCTGCAGATTGATTCATTAATATGAAATGTCCCTCAATATCGCTAGTAAAGTTAAAAAAAACTATATTTATATTAGAGAAGATGGGAGAGGGTAAGGGAGATAAAACCATCAATGTTGAGAGATTAAAAATGGTGGCAGAGTAAATAGATGCTACACTGACATGCTCCCAGGAATTACACCTAAAATACAAAAGCAAACAAATAAAAAACACCCTGAATAATCAACTGGAGAGTAGCTGGAAAGAACCCTGACAACCAAGGATTAAAAGTGAGACAACATAAGGACTGGTCAGAAGGGCAGAGGTGAAGAGGACTGGGTGGGCTATCACAGATAGCAGCTTAAGTTTTGGAGAGATATCTCAGCTGTTGGGGGTTCCCCCTGGGAAATCTGAGGTCTAAACCCAAAGCTTGGCCAACCAGCCTAGAGCACCAAAACTGATAAATGTGCCCACATAACATCAGCAGCAGGGCTTCCGTCTGCCAGGAGGAGACAGGTAGAAATGCAGATACCCTCTTAAAGAGCCAATCAATAAAATTGTGTGTGCAGCTATTTACCTTGGACTCCAGCAGAGGGAGGGCAGTTTGACTGAAGCTTTGTGAGCATAAATCAGGGTTGAGAGATCTGGGGCTGAAACTCAGTAGGCATACACCCTGGTTTCCTGTCCTGAGTTATTCCCTCACTGGGGAGGACATCTTTCTCAGGAAGAACTTTGCTATCCAGGCAGTTTTTGCTTGGGAGGGAAGCAATTGCCCAACTCTATTGGAAAACTCATTGCCTCACCTTATGTAGTTTCTGAGCCTCATTAAGTGAGTAAAAATAACAATTATTCTCCTGGAAGAAGCAACTGCTACACCCTTTAATAAAATCTCTAGTCCTACCTGTGGACGATTGTCTGAGGCTCCTCAAGACTGAATACAATCAGTCTGCTGGCAAAGGCAAATCTCTGGAGGCTTTGAGTCTTTGTCTGGTCTAATTAGTCAGCAACAGTATTTGACACTGTCTTGCACTAGAGATTGAGAGGCATATCAGATCTACCTAATACAGAGTCACAAAACCAAATAGACAGCCAAAGTAAGGAGAAAAAAATACAAATCAAATGAAAGAACAAGAGAATTCTCCAGAAGAAGTGCTAAATTAAATGGAGATAAGAAATTTATTAGACATACAGTTCAAATTAATGATGGCAAAGATGCTCAACAGCATGAGAAATTCTATAGTAACTATAAAAATGACATAGCACTAATAAATAACACAGTGTAATGAATACACAACAGATTATGGGAAGGTGAGGATTGTATCAGTGATTTAGAAGATAGGGTAGAAAAAAAAATCAGTCAATCAGGGAACCAAAAAGAAAACAAAATTAAAAAACAGGAGGACAAGTTAAGGGAACTGTTATGAAACATAACAATATTCACATAATAGGTGTGTCAGAAGGAGTAGAAAGTGAGCAAGGGATGGAGAAGATGTCTGAAGAAAGAATGGCAGGAAAATGTCCCTGACCTGGTGAAGGAAAAAGTCACACAAGTCCAGGAGGCACAGAGAGTCCAGAGCAAGAAGAACCCAAACAGGCCCATGGCTAGACACTACATAATTAAAATGCCAAAATTTAAATACAAAGAGGGAATCTTAAATGTAGTAAGAGAAAAGCAATTTGTTACTTATAAAGGAGCTCCCATAAGGATGACACCTGATTTATCATTAAAAACTCTACAGACCAGAAAGGAATGGCATGAGGTACTCAAAGTAATGCAAAGCAAGGAACTGAAACCAACATTACTATATCCAGCAAAGATATCATTCAAAATATATAGTGAAATAAAGAGATTCCCAGACCAAAAAAAAAGGCTAAAGAAGTTTATCACCACCAAATCAGCACTGTAAGAAATGCTAAAGGGATAGCTGTAATGAGAAGAAGGAATATATATAAATAAAAGGCCAAGAGGTGTCACGACCGAAATGACCAAAAGACTGGTCATCATGAGGGGGCCTCTGCCTGGATTCGGGGCATGATTAGCCTTCAGAATGCTGGCGGCCTCTAGCTCAGGCTGGCCCAGCACCCCAGAGGGGACCCCTGCCATGATCTTGGGCATGGCCGGCCTTCAAATTGGACCCTGACAGGAGGGAAGAGGGAGCCCCATTCCTTGCGGACTCGGCCATTGGTCAGCTTGCTGTCAGTGGCCTGCCAGCCAGGAATCCCATTCACCTGCACCCTAGACTCTGACAGCAGGGAGGAGGGAGCCTTGATTCTGCGAGGTCATTGTTTGTATCAGTGTTGTTTTTATATTATGTTTTTTTTTGTTTTTTGTTTTCATATTATGTTTTTATATCATGTCTTTATTATTATATTATGTTGTGATTATTTATTAATAAATTCATATATTATGTTTATATACATTTTACTAATTTTCTTTCATCTCTGACACTTTTATTATAGAGAAAGAGCAAATAGCAATATTAAAATATTTTCTCTAATTAATTTCCTTTTAATGTGCATGATTTTCATGCAGTGGGCCACTAGTGTGTGTGTGTGTGTGTGTGTGTGTGTGTGTATTTAGAAAGAGAGAGAAAAAGAGAGAGAGAGAGAGAGAGAGAGAAACATAGGCATATAGAAGTAAAATGGCATTATATAAGTACTGTCCTATCTAAGAAAAGAGTAATATGCAAATTTATTGTCACTCCAAAGTGACACAAATTGATTGTTACACAAGATGGCCACCCCCTTGTGGTCAAAGATGGCCTCCCCCATGTGGATATCAGAATGCTGCCTCAACATGGCCAGCAGGGGAGGGTACTTAGGGATGACCAGGCTGGCAAGCGAGGGAAGTTAGGGGTAACCGGGCCAGCAGGGGAGGGCAGTTAGGCATTGATCAGGCTGGCAGGGGAGTGGTTGTGGGGTGATCAGGCTGGCAAGCAGGCAAGCAGTTGGGAGCCAGCATTCCTGCATTGTGAGAGGGATGTCCGACTGCACTCGAGGAGTCCCAGATTGGAGACGGTGCAGGCTGAGTTGAAGCACACCTCCCCTCCCATGCACAAATTTCATGCACTGGACCTCTAGTCAATAATAACCTTAAATGTAAATGGATAAAATTCTCCAATCAAAAGATAAATGGTAGGTTATGGATATAAAATCATGACCCATTTATATGCTGTCTACATAGATGCCAAAATCCTCAACAAAATATTAGCAAATAGGATCCAGCAATATATTAAAAAGTTCATACACCATAACCAAGTCGGATTTATTCCAGGCATGCAAGACTGGTATGATATTCACAAATCAATAAACGTGAAACATCATGTAAACAAACTGAAAGACAGAAATCACATTATCATATCAATAAATGCAGAAAAAGTATTTGACTAAACCCAATACCCATTTTTGATAAAAACTCTCAGCAAAGTGGGGATAGAGGGATAATATCTCAACCTAATAAAGGTCATATATGACTATAGCGAATATCACACTCAATGGCCAAAAACTAAAACCATTATACTGAAGAATAGGAACATGACAGGAATGTCTGCTTTTACCACTCTTTTTCAATATAGCACTGGAGGTCCTAGCCACAGCCTTCAGACAAGAAGAAAAAATAAAAGACATCCTGTAGAGGGCCCCCTAGGAAGGCACATGGGCATTTCTTTAATTATTGTCAGCTGAACCCAAGGTGACAGGCAAAGCTGTGTCTTGGATACACATTTACCAAAAAGGCAGATACATTATCAGCACTGACTCTTACCTTTGCCCAGGTGTCAGGTAGTGGGTTTTTGATGTGTAAATCCAGTCAAGCACCAGGAATGCTCAAGCCTACTCAAGAATGCAAATAATATCTTTTGTCTTGACTTTTGGTGAAACTTCCTGGTATTTGGAGGTATAAAATAAACTCGCTGGATTGGCTCTGGGTCACTGTCTCCCCAGCAGAAGATGGCAGCAGTCCCACTCGGTTCCCAGCTTTTTCCTTCCATCTTGTGTCTTGTCTCTTTCTTTCTTTTATTTCTCAATCCCCAGCTGCCCCCACTCAAAGAATCGGATCATCTCTCTTTACATGCTGGACATGGAAAAGAGAGACCCTGTCATATCTGGCGCCCAACATGGGGCCAATGTCTTTGTAAGCAATTTAAATAAGTCTTCTAAGAAGGTTACTGAGACCTCCCATAATCCCTCTGTATATACAAATAAGCCAGAGGGGATACTCTTTAAACATAAAATTCTAGCTTATTAAAAAGAAGAAATTTGAAAATTTTGAAATCTCTTCCACCAATATTTACAGTGTAAACTAAGATTGTTGTTAAAGTATTAAATAATCTTAAAGTATTAAATCTGACAGTAAATTAGTAGTGAACTTTAACGTAAAAGTGCTTGTGATATGGCCCAGTACTTATTATTGGTGTAAAGAAAGATGAAGATTCTTAAGTGAAACTCTCTGTGGCCTGAAAATTATTTTGGAAGGAAATAAAGAGACGTTTTCTTCAAACATCTTAAGAATTGTAATTGAAAGTTAATATATTTGGCCTCATACACTGAAGTAAATAATTTGTGTTTTTGCCTCCCTGATAAATTTTATGTAAACTTAAAGACTAATTGCAGAAAATTAATGTCATTTACTGTCCATAACCTAAGACAAATAAAATTAAAGTAAATTAATAAAAAAATAAACCTTATTTCAAATTATTTAAAATTGGCTAATTGAAATAAATGAATATTCATAAAATTAATTGTACTGAAAAACACACACAACTGTTCCTGAAGTAGTAACAAAAATTTTTATTGATAGTAGACCTCAGAGTAAAATTGCTTAACATGCTCTGAATCCAAAGCAGTCATATTTCTGTGCAAAAATTAAAATTAAAAGGTTATCAAGAGGGCATTAAATTTTTTTACAAAGGCCTCATAATAATGAAATCAAAAAAGGGGAATAATAGAATAATATCCTGAAAGAAATATCCTGTAAGTAAATTACATCAAGCCTTAATTGCCTTAAGAATGTTTACTTTAGCCCTGACTTATTTGGCTCAGTGGATAGAGCTTCGGCCTGCAGACTCAAGTGTCCCAGGATTGATTCTGGTCAAGGGCATGTACCTTGGTTGCAGGCACATCCCCAGTATGGGGTGTGCAGGAGGCAGCTGATCAATGTTTCTCTCTCATCAATGTTTCTAACTCTCTATCCATCTCCCTTCCTCTCTGTAAAAAATCAATAAAATGTATTTTAAAAATATATAAAAGTTTTTACTTTAAAAATTATTTTTCATTTATAATGCTGATAAAAAGACACCCATGAAATCTTATGGTGTCAAAATAAGCCAAAGAAAAATTGTTTAGAGAAAAATCAGAAGGATCCCAAGTCTAATTTATAGAAAATATTTCTTTATTAACCTTTGGTCGAAAATATGTTGGTATATTTCCAGAAAAGCCCATATGGATTCCTGCAACAACGGATCCCAGAGAGGACCTGATAGGACTGTTCCAGCCACAGAAAAAGCAGTGGCCCCCGAGAACAGAGGCGAAATAGTCCAGAAATAAAGATGGTGAAGACGCCTTGTCATGCTAGCAGTCAGCAGCTGTGTGTCGCTGCAGGTTGCCCAGGACCAAGGGCAAAGAAGGTCAGTGTGCGTGTGCTTCCAGACCATGTGTGCACACCCTTCTGCATAGAAGTCAAAATGTTTGATGTTTTGTGTTCTACCAGGACCCCTGAGTTGGGGGGCTTGTCTTATTTCTAACACAGGGAATGGTATTAGCTGCCACATTAAAATAAATGTTATAACTCAGGCATTATCCATTTTTACAAATGGATCCAGTTCTGGAAAGGCTGGATTTACTGCAGCCTGGGAGCAAATAAAGGTCCTTCAAACCCCTTATTTCAGTAGATATACAAGCTCTTATTTATGCCTTAACAGATTTTGCTACAGAGCCCATCAACCTATAGTGATAGTGGTTATGTGGTAAGTATGGCCAAAATTATTGAAATAGCTACTATAGGGCACACTAATTCAGAGGAAATTTTTCATTTATTTTTCAGCCTTCAAAATGTCATTTGAGAATGACAATTTCCATGTTTTATTGTAGCAATGTCCTCAGTGTGTTATCCACCTCCCTGTGCCAACTTTAGGGGTAAATCCCCGAGGTCTTAAACCTAACCAAATCTGGCAATATGGATGTCACTCAATAGTAGAAAGAGCCAATCGTACTCTTAAAATGCAATTACTAAAACAAAAAGGGGGAGACGGATGTTATGTGTCACCTCAAAACAAACTCAGTCATGCCCTTTGTACTTTAAATTTTTTGAATTGCGATGCACAGGGTTGTACAGCAGCTGAAAGCCATCGGGCCTCCTGTACAATAGCCTCTACCGAACTAGCTAGGTGGAAGAAAGCATAAACCAGACAAGAGTTTTATCAGATTCAGTAATAATGTGAGGAAGAGTTTGTGTTTTATACCTTTCCAGAAGGAGCAGTGCAGCCAATTTGGATGCCAAAGCGTTATGTCCGTCACCACAATGGACCCAGACAAGCTCCATATCCCTTCACTCAAAAGGACTGAGAGTTGCCCGATGACAGCAAAGCGGAAGAAGAAGAAAAATGAAAGCTATGCAAGGGACTGAGGTGCCAATATGGAGTCATCTGAAGAAGTTAACGATTGAAGCCCAGCTTATAAGTAGAAAAGCAAGAAGTGGAAGCTATTTCTTCAACCATGTTCCTGCTTATGCTAGCATCTGTTAGCTGCCAGTATTCTGCAAAGTCTTGTGCAGCCAAGTCCGAGGACTTTGAGTAAATATACACCAGCAGCAAAAGGAACTTTCATTTAGTAACTAAAAATACTAACATATCTGTAGTTTTGATTTCTCTCTTATTGCTGTGCTGCATTGGCATTGTTTTGTTATTATTTTAATAGCCAGAGTTTTGCTCTTGACATTCAAGTTTTAAAATTATAACATGTATATATATATATATATATAGTTTGGTATTTGCATTGGCATTGTTTGCAATTGTTTTAATATTAGAGTTTTGTTCTTGATGTTTAAATTTTACTTTTATTATAGTGGCTTAAAAATAAAAAAGGGTGAGAGGTTCAGCTTACAATAATTAAAGGTTCAGCTTCCCAGGGGGCCCTCTACAGCATCCAAATTGGAAAGAACGAAATAAAACTCTCATAATTTGCAGATGACATGATATTGCACATAGAAAACATTAAAGACTCCACCAAAAAAAACGACTAGATTTAATAAATGAATTTGGCAATGTAGCAGGATACAAAATCAACACCCAAAACTCCATGACATTTTTATACACCAATAATGAGTTCATAGAAAGAAAAACTAAGCAATCCCATTTACTATTGCAACAAAAAAATTAAGATAACTAGGAATAAACTTTACCAAGGAGGTAAAAGACTTGTACTCAGAAAACTACAGGATGTTGAAAATGATAAAGGAAGATATAAACAAGTGGAAGAATATACCGTGTTCATGGACTGGTAGAATTAACATAATTAAATATCCATACTACCCAAAGTAATCTATAAATTCAATGCAATCCAAATTAAAATACCAATGTCATATTTCCAGGTCTAGAACAAATTGTCTGAGAATTTATAGGGAACCAATAAAAGACCCTGAATTGCCACAACAATCTTGAGAAAGAACAAAGTTGTAGAGATCACAAATATCAAGTTATACCACAAAGCCACTGTAATCAAAACAGCCTGGTACTGGCACAAGAATAGGCATATACGTCAATGGAACTGAACAGAAACACCAGAAATCAACCCAAGCCATTACCCAAAATTAATATTTGACAAAGGAAGCAATAACATACAATGTAATAAAGACAGTCTCTTCAATATATGGTGCCGGAAATAAAATTGGGCAGATGCATGCAAAAAAAAAAAAAAGGAAAAAGAAAAGAAACTACACCATCAACTTATACCATATACAAGAATAAATTCAAAATGGAGAAAAGACTTAAATATAAGTTGGGAAACCATAAAAATCCTAGAAGAAATCATAGGCAGCAAAATCTCAAACATCTCTCATAGTAATATATTTACAGATATATTTCCTTGGGTAAAGTAAACTAAAGAAATAATTTTTAAAAATGGAACCACATCAAAATAAAAGCCTCTGCACACAAAAGAAACCATCCCCAAATTAAAAGGTAGCCCAATGTATGGGAGAACATATTTGGAAATTATACATCTGATAAAGGGTTACTATCCAAAATATAAAAATAACTCTTTCAACTTAACAAAAGGAAGACAAACAATCCAGTTAAAAATTGGGCCTAAATAGACACTTCTCCAAAGTGGATATACAGATGGCCAAGAGACATATGAAAAAATGCTTAGTCACTAACCATCAGAGAGATGTGAATTAAAACAACCGTGAGGTATCCCCTTACACCTGTCAGAATGGCTATCATCAACAAATCAACAAATGACAATTGCTCTTGAGGATGTGGAAAAAAGAGAACCGTAGTACAGTGCTGGTGGAAATGCATATTGGTGCAGCCACTATGGAAAAAAGTATGGAGTTTTCTCAAAAAGTTAGATGTGGAACGACCATCTGACCCATTGATCCCACTTCTAGGATAAATCCTAAGAAACCTGAAACACCAATCAGAAAATATATATGTACCCCTATGCTCATATCACCACAATTTACAATAGCTCAGATCCGGAAAAAGACCAAGAGCCCATCAGTAGATGAGTGGATAAAAAAGCAGTGGTACATTTACATCATGGAATACTATGCAGCTGTAAAAAAGGACTGCTTACTTTTTGAGACAGCATGGAGGGACCTGAAAAGTATTATGCTAAGCTAAATAAGTCAATCAGAGAAAGACAAGTATCACATGGTCTCACTCATATATGTTATCTAATGAACAAAATAATCTGATGAATAAAATAGATCCAGAGACATAGAAGCATAGAACACATTGTGGAATCTCAGAGATTAAGCGGGGGAGGTGGGTGGGTAGGAAGTCATCAACCAAATAAGGTGTATGCATATATGCATAACATATGAACACAGATAATAGGGTTGAGAAGGTCTTGGAGGGGGGTGTGGTGAGCTAGAAGGGGTCAATGGGTGAAGAAGGCCAGCATATGTAATACTTTCAATAATAAAGATTTAATTTTTTAAGAAAGGCACCTCAATGATGAGAGAGAATCATGATCCATGATTGGCTGCTTCCTCCACACCCCCTACAGGGGATCAGGCTGGAAACCAGGGCCTGTTCTCTCATCAGGAATCAAACTTTGACCTCCTGGTTCATAGGTTGATGTTCAACCACTGAGCTGCACTACATGGACTCTAGTAAAGCTTTCTAAAATATGTGTGTTAGGCGTATCTTCTATGTCTTCCAAGTGTGTTATGAGGGCTTTTGAATCTAGGTGCCTTGTGGGTCTCAGTGGCACAATCTTCTAAATCACCTGAGCTGGGGTGCTTCAGAAATGTTTCTTATGTGTGCTTTGTGCTCTCTCCTGTTATTATTGAGACTTTAATGTTGTTGCCCCATTGGTGGGGGGAGTTAACCCTCAGGCTGACTGACACTAAAGATAGACCTCATTCACAGTGTATGAGTTGCTGTTCATGGGCTTCCCCTGGGGGCAGAGTTACTCTCAACTGGTTCTCCAAAGTTCCCCCTTTGATATGCCATTTGTGTGGCCAGTTGAATCAGGGTCCTTTGATGTTTGAAGCTCACCACTGTCTGTGTTGGTTCTGGGTCTACTCAATTGGTGTTCTTATGCAGGTTCCTGTCAGATGTTGTGTGTAACCAGCCTTGGTCTACTTTTCTGGAACTACCATGCTATTGACTGATTGTGGCTCTGTCTGCTGGGTCTAGGTTTTTGTGGGAAGGGCCAAGCTGTGTACAAGGGTCAGCTATTAGCAGCTATGACCTACGGCAGATCAATAAAAGGTCCAAGGCTCTCTGAGGTAGGTGTCTATCTGTTGGCTATGCCACCACCCCATGAAGTTGTATGGACATCCTTAAGAGCCTTCTGAAGAAAGACTGTAGAATGGACCCAAGCTGGCTACGTCCCCACTGACCCTACCACACATTGTAAACTCAATAGTTTGGGAAGGCTGGGTCAGGAGGATGGGACTAGTGGGTTCCCTACTTGGGGGCTCTGTGGTCAGGCAGTCAGGGGAGGATGCAGCCTCTGCAATAGCCATACAATTCAGTCTCTGCTAAAGCCCACAACTCTAGCTCCCTCAGGAAGAGCACACCACTGACTCATATTGGTGCAGTCAGCTGTTCCCACTTCAAGAGCAAGCTCAGCAGGTGGGACCACCAGACTTGGAAAAACAGATCAAGATAGTCCATTGGGGTGGCGCCAGTCAAGCCTGGGAGGAAAGCAAACTCTATGACTCTTATGAGCTATGTAGCTGCACCTGCTTGAGCTATACCAGAGTCTCTGAGAGTGATGCACTTGGAAGGTCCCAGCTCTGAGCAGAGTTTCTTTACTCTGTAGATCTGAGCTCAGCAGGGCAAGGGCACCGGACTTGGGAAGGTAGAACAAAACAGTTTTCCTG
This sequence comes from Corynorhinus townsendii, assembly GCA_026230045.1. Classification (NCBI taxonomy): domain Eukaryota; kingdom Metazoa; phylum Chordata; class Mammalia; order Chiroptera; family Vespertilionidae; genus Corynorhinus; species Corynorhinus townsendii. Next base: position 92,219,812 of record JAPDVU010000002.1, read on the forward strand.
GGGGTGGTGTTGGCTGAGCCTGCAGGTCAGGGTAAATCTAGCCATTTTCCAAAGCCTCACAGTTAAATGTCTATCTGAGTATCTGCCTCTAGTTTCTCCAGTGAAATGCACACTAAAGCTGTTGGGTTCAGCCCTCAGCTCATTCTTCAGGACTTGAGCTTGCCAGCAGTTCGGGTTCCAGGTTAGTGCACTCCGCAGGCTGGGAAGACGGCACCTGAGGACAGTGTGGGATATTAACCTGGGACCAGGATCTCAGTAGATCATGCTCCAAATCCTCTTTTTGTCTCATATATGCCCTGTGTCACCTTCCCAATTCTGGAGCCCCAGGTTAGTGCTCAAGAGCAAACTCCTCTGTATTGGCCATTTAGGAGAGCACCTGCTATTCTAGCAGACCCCCTCCTCTTCCCAACAGAGAGAGTCCCCATTGATTTTAACTTCCAGATATTACACAAGCTCCACTTCATGGCCTCGGTGCTCTGAGTTGGGGGTCCCAACCTGGGGTTGATACACCACACTCCTCAGCAGATCTTTTGTAGCTGAGATATTCTTCCAGCTTTTCAGCCACCACACCTGGGTGCAGGGGCCAGCCCTCTGCGTCACCTCCTTCTTCCCAGTCTCTATGTAGCTTCTTATATAAATTATGAATGTGATACTCCTGTTCAACTGTCCTTCAGCTTTTCATTCAAATTGATTACTCTATAATTTAGCTGCAAATGTGGTTTGATGGGGGGACGAGGTGAGCGTAGCTCCCACCTACTCTGCAGCCATCTTGAAACTCCCCAAATTTGATTTATTTTAAATAGTAGCAGTAAAACATTTATGTAATATAATATTTCACAAATATTTAATAACATTTATTAACATAAAATACTATCTAACATAATGTAAGATTTTATGAATATGTACATTATTGTGAACATGGGCAGGGGGAATACATTTGTGAAACTGAGATAAGTTCAGACCTATTGCAGTGGGATCAGGAGTAGTTCTATTTAGTTAGTGCACAGATGCAATAATTATGATTATTAGTGATATAAAAGTGAAGGACAGAAAAAGGATCGATACATTATTTAGGATACAGAAGAAGCAGGAAAAGGGATATATACATTTTTTTTAATTCACTTGAGTAAAATGATGGTTTTGTAGATGGTAAATAAAAGTGATTGAATTCAGTTTTAGTTTGATTATAGTTGACTGGGCTTGTCAAAAATAAACAAATAAAAATTGCAGATCAAGGAAAGTTAACTTTATTAGACTTCCTATAATAAGGGAGTCCACTCCATCAGTACTTAAGAAAGAGTCACTGTAGCCACAAATTAAGGAAATAAATATATATATATATATATACACATATATATATATACATATATATATATATGTATATATATATATATATATATTTAGGTTGTGGGCTGTGGTATTTTAAGGTGAATCTTAGATGGAAAATCTCTGGGTAGAGTGTGAGTACAGTGTGATGTATTAGCTTTAATCTGGTGGGCACAAAGAAGGCAATTCAATGAACAGGTGTTAGAAGGTAAATGTTTAGGTCATTCACACAATATTAATGTAGCTCTTTAGATATATTTGTTCATTTGAAAGGTTCCTTAGGAAAAAAATGGTAAAAACCCTATTGAGAAATTTTTATAGCTATATCTATCTAAAAAAGACGTAACTTAGAGACTACTTAAAAATAAGCTGTAAAAAATATTTTCTTTGAGAATCAGTGTGTGTGTGCACACGTGCAGGTTTCAAAACAGGCAGCACATGATCATTTTCTCTTGCAGAAGGAAGATAATTAGCTTCTAACAATGAAAATTCTATTTTTGTCTAAAGTAAGCTCCATTTTAATTTTCCTGTGTGTGTATGTGTGCATGTATGTTCTGCTCCCATTCCTTTTCATCTCATTAGATATTTTGAAAATTAATCAAATTTTGTCTTCATTATGATATAATCTAAGAATAGGCATTCTAAATAAATGTTTAGGAATTTCTTAAAGAATTAAAGCAAAATTATACTGTTGTTATTTTGCTTAAAAAGTGATCTGTTTTTAAAAATCTTTAACTTAACATGTAAATGAGTAATAATTTTGTTCACTAGTTACTAGATGAGAAAAAGAGCTTTTTTATATATAAAAAGAGTACTTCTAAACATGAGTTAAAGAGTCATTGCATATTAGTTATGTTCACATAAATTATATTAATAAAAAGTGTGTGTACTATTGTTTGTAAATATATGATTCTTGGGAAAATTAGCATTATTTAATGACATTGTTCTAATAATAGCTGTCTCTTTCTATAACCTATTCTATAAAATTAATGTCAACACAACATTATAGTGTGTGCAACATGATTAAACTTCTTATCATTTAATGTTAATAAATTTCCTACATTGATTTTGAGAGTCAAAAGATTTCTTGTTTTCACAAATGTTTAAAATTTTGAATATAAAAAATTGTGTTTAAATAAATTTGTAATAATAAATTAATTTTAAAAAGGTTAGTAGCATAAATGTGTTCATTTCGGTTATAATTTTCATTTTTAATTAATTTTAAAGCATATTAAAGTGAGTATCTGAATATTTTAAAAGAAATATCTATAAACTTTAGTGACTAAACTTGGTTTTTTAAACCTAATCATTGTAAAACATTTTATAATAAACATTATAAAATATGCAAATGCCTTTTGATAATGCTGTATATGCCTGTTTATCTTTCTTGCCATCTTAACATTTGTAAGTTAATAAAAAATATATGCTCATGAAGATAAAGGATTATGGAGTCTGTGATTGTTCTATCTTCCAGTTTTCTCTGGTTTTCATGGGAAGAAACTAGAATTCATTAGTTTGATTAAATATTTAAATTAATAAAAATATTTGAGACTGCTCAGAATAATAATTATAGAGAAGCATGAATATACAAGATAATGCATATTGTTTGTATATTTCTTAAATAAATATCCTGGCCATCATAGCCCAGTGGTTGAGCATCCACCTATGAACCAGGAGGTCATGGTTCAATTCCTGGTCAGGGTACATGCTCGAGTTGTAGGCATGATCCCCAGTGTGGGGCATGGAGGAGGCAGCCAATCAATCTTTCTCTCTCATCATTGATGTTTCTACCACTCTCCCTCTCCATTTCTCTCTGAAATAGATAAATTTTTAAAAATGAGTAAAAAAAGAAATAATTATAATTCAATGATATGGAAATTTTAATATTAATAGGCATTGGTTAATATGTTGATAAAGTTACTTATATGTTAAAGCTAAAAGTATGGTTTATGAAGGTATGATTACTATACTTTAATATAAACCATAAATATGATAATATTTGACACACAATCTAAATTTTTGTGAGGAAAATTTTTATAATTTATTCACTGTAAAATATTACTGGAAATTATAAAAGTACTAGAATTTTTATAAAGTAAACTAGTTTCTCTGCAAAAAAAAAAAAACAAAAACACAACAACCAACAAAAAACAACAAACCTGTTAAGCTCCTTCTAACCATTGTCTTTAATGCTATGATTTTTCAATAACTATTTCTTCCAACCCAAATCAGGACTATGAAGAGTAATAGAATAAGACTGTAGAAGTTCAGGACATGCTACCCCAAAGTGTACTGCTTAGGTATATTGTTCTCAGCTGTAGGTACAGTGAATGCAGGAAGAGGCTCTCTCAGAATCCCCTTATCTGCCTAAAGACAGACCCTCCAAAAAGAACTCAGTTGTCATATATCTCCTCTCCTGTAGTTTCATCAACCAGGGAAGACGACTGTTACACAGAGAGGAGACTAGAAGTCAACATTAAACCTAGTAAAACCTTGTTACAGATTATCGTATCTCTCATCTACAGGATGGGTCAAAAGTCGGCTTACAGTTGTAAGTATGCGAAACACGGAGTTTATTCTTGCATTATTACTTATTACTTATTATATTATTTTCCTTATGTACAACTGTAAACCTACTTTTGTCCCACCCTGTATTTCTCTAAGGGTCAATTCATCTTTCCTAAAAATTCTCTCCTCTGCCCAAGAGTCCCACATTCCTCCTCCATTTTCCCTATTAAAATTTCATCTGGATTTTGAAGAGACCTCTTTGAATTACTAAATTTTCCCTGGTTATCTCCAAAATACCCATGTTATATACATGTTATTTTTTTTGTTATATACGTGTTATTTTCTCTTGTTAATCTGTTTGTGTGTGTGTGTATGTGTTTTATTATAGGAATCTCAACTAAGAACTTATTTAATAGGGGGAAATTATGTTTTCTTCTTTACAAATGTAATTGTTAAGATACCATTTATCTATGCTGTTTAATTTCCACATATTTGTGTTTTTTACTTCATTTTTATAAATCCCTCTTCTGGGTATCTACTAGAAAAAAATTTGAAAACATTTATTCACAAAGATATATGCACCCCTATGTTCATTGCAGCATTATTCACAGTGGCTAAGACATAGAAATAATTGTCCTTCACTAAATGATTGGAGATGTGGTACATATGTACAATGGAATACTATTCAGCCATAAGAAAGGATAAAATACTGCCATTTGCAACAACATGGATGGACATTAAGCATATTAAGTGAAGTAACTCAGAGAGAAAAAGCTAATAACCATATGATTTCACTTATATGTGGAATATAAAACTGAAACTCATAGACACAGTATGGTGGTTACCAGAGGGAAGGGGGGGTTGGAGGTAGTTAAGGCTAAGGGAGGGCATAAATATATGATTTGACTTTGGGTGGTTAGCAATATACAGATGATGTATCAGAAATATACACTTGAAACCTATGTAATCTTATTAGCAAATGTCACCCAATATAATTAATTTTTTTAAAAGCATACTCAAGTTCTTTACTAAACACAAACTGGTGCAAAATCTGTCTAGATTTATTTTTTGTTTCTATTAGTATTATCTCAGATGGAGAAAATTAGTGGCAGTTGTTCATGATGTCATATGATTGCATCAAAGATTCTGGAGATGGGTCAGTGTCCTGTCCTCCTTGTTTACAATATGAGGTTTCTTTCAGAGTAATCATTGACTAAATGTATATGAATTAATTGTGTGTTATTCCTCAACAAAGGATTCCATACTTTCCCATTCTTCTATTGGTGGATAACAAAATAATAGATTTAAACTGACTAAAGCCTTAGATCAATATTGGTAGGATAATTTTACTTTAAAACTTTGGGAATATCTTTAGTAAATATTTCATCAGCCAAGTATATAACCCAGACAGAATGTAAAGGTGGAACATAAATAAAAAGGGATACATAAAGATCATTTGAACATTTGCAAATGCATTTTAAACAATTGCTCTCATCCAGTGGATTTGCTTTCTTGGTTAGGACTAGGGAGATAAGTGGGACATTAAGGAATCATTTCATGGTCTATTAATGATACTGCTTCCTGTGTTCTTTAGCAGAGTAATCCCATATTTTATGCTGCCCAGAATCTTAAATGCTTCTGTATAGAATGCTAACTCAAGAGATGATTGCCACCATCATTGAAAATCAAAATATTGTACTTTAGCCATCCCCCCAAGAATCATAGCTTCCAAATGTTCCTCATCACTACTTATTCCTAAATGCAAATTAAGTAACCAATAAATGTTAAACTGAGGTTTTATCTTCCAGAATCTACATCCTGTCCCATGATTAACATAATTCATTTTTCATATACCTTCCAAGAATCTGAGCAGTGAACAATTCTCACCCGCCCCAATCAGCCTTGTAAAGTCCTTCAGCTGCTTGTTCACTAGAGAACACTAATTTTAAGCTGCTCTTGATATTGTAGCATTCTTAATAAATGTTTGTATTAATGACTTTTGGTTGTTTTCTTTCCCTTTTAGGTAATATTTACCTTACAAGGATAAGTATTTACAAATGTAAAATACGTATACAAATTATTTTTTAATATATGGTTTTATTGATTTCAGAGAGGGAGAGACAGAAACATCAGTGATGAGAGAGCATTATTCCCCCACTTCCTCCTGCAGTCCCTACTGGGGTCTGAACCCTACAACCCAGGCATGTGACCTAACCAGGAACCAAACCATGGCCTCCTGGTCCAAAGGTCGATGTTCAACCGCTGAGCAACACCAGCCAAGCTGTATGCAAATTATGTAGCCCAGATTAGGCTTCATAGAAAATCTTCCATAAATGGTGGTAATACTGTTGCTGCCAATAATTAAAACAATATTCTTAGTCTTTCATTCCATGGTGATGACAATGATGGTGGTGGTGATGATGATAATGATACCAATGAAGTCTAGGAAAGACAAACATCAAATAATTGAGTTACAACTTAATCACCTTGAAACAATGAATTAACATTTTGGGGACAGACCAAACCCAGATAGAGAGCAACATTGCTAGAAGTAAATTGAAACATGAAACATCAGATTACTTTGGAGATTTTAAATTACTCTTTCAATTAGTAATATCGCAGTGTTAGGGATTTCAGGTCTTCAGTTCTTTAGTGATATTCATCTCCAAATTGCTTACATTTTTAAGGAGAGAGAATTTGAAGGTTTCTTTTAGAGACTTCCAAACCAGGTCTCTAGAAACAAAGAGGGTCTTTTCCTGCCAGATAAAGCTCTGACATTAGGATAGAAATAATAACAGAGCATTTTTTCCCCTCAGTGTAACAGGGAAAATCTATTGTCCCTTGATACCAAGTTTTGTATAGTTAGGTAAAGAACTTCTACACTTTTTTAAGAAAATGCATAGATTCAGAGAGTGGATTCATTTTAAAAATGACAAGGGAAAGTTATTTTGTGAAACTCAAACCACTGGAAGGCCAACCTTACCTTGAGGGCATAGACCCATTAGCACTTGTTCAGGGTCCTGTTCTTCTCCCAGGAGAAGATCAAGCTTAGCAAATACAAAATTGGTGGTCATTAATTCTTGGCATTTGTAAAAGCAGTTGCTTCTGAACTTTATTCTTAACCCAATCCACTTGAGATCCTGATTTCTTAGGTGAAATGACCTTTAGTCTTGTAGCCAGAGTTTTTATAGAACTGTATACTAGTTCAAGTTTTGGGAGCTTAGATCTGCTCTTAGTGGAGTTCTCTCTTGACTTCAAGAAGTAAATGAAGGTTAAAATTTCTTAGAGCAAGCAATTTCTTAAGGATATCTTTTTGTAATGTGATTGCTCCAAGTTTGACTAGGAATAGTTTTTCATATATCTTTTTATTATAAATTAATTGAAGCACATATGTAAATTAATAATTTTTTTGTTAATCCTCAGGTGAGAATTTTTTTCCTTTTTTTCCCTTTTTTTGGAGAAAGTAGAAGGGATAGAGGATAGGGGGGAAGAGAGGAAGAGAGAGACATTGACATTCGAGAGACCCATTGATTGGTTGTGTCCAGCACATACCCCAACCAGGGCTAGGGAGCAAACCTGCTACCCAAGTACTGCCCTTGACTGGAAATCAAACCCTCGAGGCAATTGATAGATTTTCATTTTCTACATTGAATGGCAATGTGCAATGGTATCCCACTGCAATGCAATTTAATTTATAATGGATTCAGTAAAAGTTATTCAACTATGGTTTCATGCTAAAAGGCATTGAGGCAATCAAACGAACTTATTTTCATTTGTCTTGCTCATGGAATCACCTCATAGCATAGAAAAGCAAAGGTAGAAAAAGGGCATGAAGCCAGTGCTAGAAGTGGCAGGATTAACGAGAAATACTGGCAGTTGAATCATTATGAAATAGTGGACTGCAATTCTTGTTACTACAAAACACAATTCAAATTTTATAACTTTCTTCTCAGTGCCAGTATGCAGCCATCATTATCGTTGTCACAATTATTTATTTAGCATTCACAGGTACATGACAGGTACTAGGTGCAGAATGAAGAAAGTAAAATATGCATTTTCCATGTTCCTCTGGGCTCTCTGCCAGGTAGTGCTCTTTGATTTCCAGACAGAGCATATGAAAATGAGAAGTTTTCTTACTTTCCTCAATGTGGACACAAGAAAATATATAATTTTTGTTATTTTATTTGTACACACATTATCCCTTGAAATAGAAAATCCTAGGTAAAAAGTTTGGGAATTTTGATGGATTCTAAAATATATTATTAAAGATTTGAATTGATTGACACCATTTAAGTGCAATGTTTCTTGTGTGGACTAATGGTTACATACTAAATCCTTGTATCCCCACAAAATTCATTTGTCAAAATCTGAACCCTCAATGTGATTGTATTGGGAGGTGAGGCCTTCGGAAGATGATTAGTTCATGTGGGTGGAACCCTCATGAATGGGATTAATTCTTTTATGGAAGAGACTCCAGAGAACTTTGTGGTTCTTTCTGATATTTGGGAACATATGCAGAAAAGGTCCTCCCCAGACACCAAACTTCCTGGCTCCTTGATCTTGGACATTATAGCTTCCAGAACTTTGAGAAATAAATTTCTATTATTTATAAGCCACACGGTCTATGGTAATGTGTTATAGCAGCCTGAACAGTTTAAAACACTAACATTTTATCTTTATTATAATGATGGTACAGGAATCACTTGTCCCCATAAAAAATGTTTATTACTCCTCTCCTAAATCATCATGCAGCATATGATATTATAAATCATTAAATTTGTAGATACTAAAATATTTCTTGAATAGTTACATACTGTATTTTTGGATTTGTTGACTTTGTGTTTAATAAGCTCATAAAATAGTATTCATAAATATTAAAAAAACTACCATACTCCTATAAACAAACATGAAATAGTTATTTAGAAGATAAAATATTTAAGATTTAAAATGAAATTGAATAAAAACCGGCTTTTCTGTTGTTCCAAGGCACATTGACTTATATCAGACAGGTTTAAATTATTGCATTGACATGTGAGGAATAAATGGAGAGAATTTTAAAATAGCCAGTTTCTAGACTCCAAAAAAAAAAAAATCACTTTAAAGACACTATGTAGAAGTGAAAGATAAAACTTTAGAAAATATATATATATATATATATATATATATTTTTTTTTTCCATTAAGCAAAGGACAACACACCATGAAGTACCTACCTTCCTTTTTCCTTTCATTTCTTCTTCCTCTTCAGCACACAAACCTGCTACAAAAATCTGAAAAGCATTTCGCCTTATAACTTCCCTTGATATAACTATGTTTACTTTTATCTTAATTCAGAATTTTCTGAAAAGTGTTCTTTATTCAATGTTCCTACCCTTTCCTTTTTCTGTCTTCAATTCTCTTCTCTGAACTGTGTGCAATTTGATTTCTGTTTACAGCTTCACTGACAAAACTATTACCAAGGTGACTAGCATTATCTAATTGTACAAATTAATTAAGATATTGACTCTATATTTACAGCTTATTTTATTTTCTAAAACTTATCTTTCATACCCCTTTTAAATTTTGATGTTATCTCCATTATTTCCCAAAACACTTTTCTTTCTTGCCTTAAAAAGTCTTCCTGGATAGTTTCATGGGCTTGACTGTCAATTTGCGTAAGGTTTCTTGTATAGGAAATGTTGAAACCAGATCTGTCGAATTCCTTTTTTTTTATTATTGTCTGAAGTTTTACATATGTCTCCCTTTTCCCCAATTGACCCCCCACAGCCGTTCCCACCCCAAGCAAGCCCCCACTACCCCAGTGTATGTGTCCATTGGTTATGCTAATATGCATGCATACAAGTCCTTTGGTTGGTCTCTAAACCCCCTCCCCTGCCATTTGTCTCTGGATCTATTCTTGTTCATCAAATTATGTTGATCATTATATCACATATATGAGTGAGACCATGTGATATTTATCTTTCTTTGACTGGATTATTTCACTTAGCATAATGCACTCTAGGCCTATCCATGCTTTTGCAAATAGTAAAAGTTCCTTCTTTCTTATAGTGGCACTAGACACCTGGTGCATGAAATTCGTGCACTTGTGGGTGTCCCTCAGCCTGACCTGCACCCTCTTGCAGTCCGGGAGCCCTCAGTGGATGTCCGACTGATGCTTAGGCCCTCTCCTCACAGGGAGAAGGCCTAAGCTAGCAGTTGGAGATCCTTAGTGCTGCCTTGGAGGCCTGAAAGGATCCCGCCACCTCTGCTGCTCTCACCAGCCATGAGCCCGGCTTCTGGCTGAGCAGTACTCTCCCTGTGGGAGTGCAACTGACCACCAGGGGGCAGCTCCGGCATTGAGCATCTGCTTCATGGTGATCAGTGTGCATCATAGTGACCTGTCATTCAGCCATTTGGTCAATTTTCATATTAGCCTTTTATTATATTGGATAGTATTCCATTGCGTAGATGTACCATAGTTTTTTAATCCACTTATCTGCTGATGGACACTTAGGCTGTTTCCATATTTTACCTATGGTGAATTGTGCTGCTATGAACATAGGGGTGCATATATACTTTCTGATTGGTGTTTCTGGTTTCTCAAGATATAGTCCTAGAAGTAAGATTACTGGGTCAATAAACTTAACTAAGGACGTAAAAGACCTGTACTTGGAAAACTATAGGGCATTGAAAAAAGAGATAGAGGAAGACATAAACAAATGGAAGAACATATCATGTTCATGGATTGGTAGAATCAGCATCATTAAAATGTCCATACTACCCAAAGCAATCTACAGATTTAATGTAATCCCCATTAAAATACCAATGGCATACTTCTAATACCTAGAACAAACTCTCCAAAAATTTATCTGTACTAATAAAAGACCCCAAATAGCCACAACAATCCTGAGAAAGAAGAACAAAGTTGGAGGGATAACAATATTATATATTAAGCTATATTATCAAACCACGGTTCTCAAAACTGCCTGGTACTGGCACAAGAACAGACATATAGATGAATGGAACAGAACAGAGAACCCAGAAATCGACCCAAGCCATTATGCTCAATTAATATTTGACAGAGGAGGCAAGACCATACAATTGAGTCAAGACAGTCTCTTCAATAAATGGTGGTGGGAAAATTGGTCAGATACATGCAAAAAAAAAAAAAAAGAAAAAGAAACTAGATCACCAACTTACACCATACACAAAAACAAACTCAAAATGGTTAAAGAACTTAAATGTAGATGGGAAACCATAAAAATCCTACAAGACTCTATAGTCAGCAAAATAGCAGACATATGTCATAGCAATATCTTTATCAACACAGCTCCTAGGGCAATGGAGACTAAAGAGAAAATAAACAAATGGGACTACATCAAAATAAAAAACAGCAAAGGAAACCATCAACAAAACAATAAGAATGCCCACTGCATGAGAGAACATATTTGCCAATGATATTTCAGGTAAGGGTTTAATCTCCAAAATTTACAGAGAACTCATACAACTTAACAGAAGAAAGGTAAACAATCTGATTTAAAAAATGGGCAAAGGATCTAAATAGACACTTTTCAAGAGGACATAAATAAGGCACAGAGACATATGTCCAATTCCATTTTTTATGTAACTTCAATTGATTTTTAGTCAATTTAATTAAAGGAAAGATAGAATATATTTCTCTTTTAATATTAAAATACTAGAATGTTTAATTTAACAAATGTGTAGAATATTGTTTTTAATTCTTTATTGTTTAAAGTATTATATGTCTCCTTTTTCCCCAATTGACCTCTCCATGGTCCTCCCCTTCGCCCCCAAGCTCATGCCCACACCCTTCTAGTGTCTGTGTCCATTGGTTATGCTTACATGCATGCATATAAGTCCTTTGGTTGATCTCTCCCCCTTACCACCCCCCCCTCCCTGACCTCTCCTGTCTTCCCTCTGAGGTCTGATGGTCATTTGAATGCTTCTCTGTCTCTGGATCTATGTTTTCTTTATCAGTTTATGTTGTTCATTATATTCCACAAATGAGTGAGATCATGTGATATTTATCTTTTTCTGACTGGCTTATTTTGCTTAGCATAATGCTCTCCAGGCCCATCCATGCTGTTGCAAATGGTAAGAGTTCCTTCTTTTTTATAGCAGCATAGTTTTCCATTGTGTAGATGTACCACAATTGTTAATCCACTCATCTACTGATGGGCACTTAGACTGTTTCCAAATCTTAGCTATTGTAAATTGTGCTGCTATGAACATAGGGGTGTATATATTCTTTCTGATTGGTATTTCTGGCTTCATGGGCTATATTCCTAGAAGTGGGATCACTGGGTGAAATGGCAGTTCCATTTTTAGTTTTTTGAAGAAACTCATACTGTTTTCCACAGTGGCTGCACCAGTCAGCATCCCCACCAGCAGTGCACAAGGGTTCCTTTTTATCCACATCTTTAACAGCGCTTGTCATTGGTTGATTTGTTGATGATAGCTATTCTGACAGGTGTGAGATGGTACCTCATTGTCCTTTTGATTTGAATCTCTTGGATGATTAGTGACTTTGGGCATGTTTTCATATGTCTCTTGGCCTTCTGTATGTCCTCTTTCAAAAGGTGTCTATTTAGGTCCTTTGCCCATTTTTTAATTGTATTATTATCTTCCTTTTTTTAAGTTGTATCAGTTTCCTGTAAATTTTGGAGATTAAACCTTTATTGGAAATAATATTGGCAAATATGTTCTCCCATGCAGTGGGCTTTCTTTTTGTTTTGTTGATGGTTTCTTTTGCTGTGCGGAAGCATTTTATTTTGACATACTTCCATTTGTTTATTTTCCCCTAGGTTTCCATTGTCCTAGGAGCTGTATAGGTAAATATATTGCTATGACATATGTCTGTTATTTTGTTGCCTGTGGATTCTTCTAAGATATTTATGGTTTCCCATCTTACTTTTAAGTCCTTTATCAATTTTAAGTTTATTTTTGTGAATGGTATAAGTTGGTGGTCTAGTTTCATTTGTTTGCATGTATCTGTCCAATTTTCCTAACAATATTTTTTAAAATTTATTTATTTATTTATTTATTTATTTTTTTATTAATTTCTTTATTGATTAAGGTATCACATATTTGTCCTCATCTCCCCATTCCCACCCCAAACCCCTCCCCACGCATGCCCCCCACCCCTCTGTTGTCCGTGACCACTGGTTAGGCTTATATGCATGCATACAAGTCCTCTGGTTGATCTCTTCCCCTTACCCCCACCCTCCCCTACCTTCCCTCTGAGATTTGACAGTCTGATCGATGCTTCCCTGTCTCCCGGTCTATTTTTGTCCATCAGTTTATGTTGTTCATTATTTCCCTTAGATGTGTGAGATCATGTAATACTAGAAATACACTTATAATAACCGAAAATGAAACAAGCAATAATGGTTACACTGAGAGGCAAATGAATCAGTCTGTAGTGAGTTTCTTTCTTGGCCAACAGTTCTTTTGAGTCCCAATTTCAATGTCAAACAGTTCCTTATGTGTACATGTCAGCAATGATATTTCAGTTCTGGATGGTGGACAAATGGTGGGAATGAAGGTCCGACCCTCTCTGGTTTGGTCCTGGGCAACCTGCCACGACTCACAGCTGCTGACTGCTAGTATGGCAAGGCGTCATCAACATCTTCCATCTCTGGACTGTTTCTCTCCTGTCTTCATGGCTGGAGCAGTCCTGTCAATTCCTCTCTGTTGCAGGAATCCACATGGTCTTGGAGGTGTTTTCTGAAAATATACAAACATATTCTCAACCAAAAGTTAATAAAGGAATCTTTTCTATAAATTTGACTTGGGATCCTTTTTCGTTTTTTGCCCAAACAATTTTCCTTTGGCTTGTTTTGACACCATGTATGTTTTTCATGGGTGTCTTGCTGTTAGCATTACAAATGAAAGTTAATTTTGTAAAGTAAGAATTTTCTAGATGTAATTTACTTATACGATATTTTTCCTTACATGATATTCTTCTACTATCCCTCTTTTTTTATTTAAATATTAGGAGGCTTTTGGAATAAGGTCACATATCTAACATCATTTATTGAAGAGACCCTCTTGACTTCATTGTATGCTCTTGCCTCCTATGTCAAATATTAATTGAGCTTAAAGACTTGGTTCTATTTCTGTGTTCTCTGTTCTGTTCCATTAGTCTATATGTCTGTTCTTATGCCAGTACCAGGCAGTTTTGAGAATAGTAGCTTTGTAATATAGATTGATATCTGGTATTGTGACCTTTCCAACTTTGTTATTCTTTCTCAGGATTGATGCCACTATTTGGGGTCTGTTTTTAGTCCAGATGAATTTTTGTAGAGTTTGTTCTAGGTATGAGAAATATGCTATTGGCATTTTAATGGGTATTGCCATTGAATCTATAGATTTCTTTGGGTATTATGGACATTGTAATTATGTTGATTCTACCAATCCATGAGCAAAGTATATTCTTCATTTGTTTATGTCATTCTCTATCTCATTTTTCAACATCCTATAATTTTCTGAGTGTCTTTTACCTCCTTAGTTAAGTTTATTCATAGGTATCTAAATTTTTTTGGTGCAATGATAAATGGGATTTTTTTGTTTTGTTTTGTTTTTAGTTTCTCTTTTTCTGTGAGTTCATTGTTGTTGTATAGAAAAGCCATAGATTTCTGGGTGTTACTTTTATATCCTGCTACTTTGCCAAATTCATTTCTTAAGTCTAATAGTTTTTTGATGGTGTCTTTAGGGTTTTCTATGTACAATCTCATGTCATCTGCAAATAATGACAGTTTTACTTGTTCTTTTCTAATTTGGATTCCTTTTATTTCTTCTTCTTGTCTGATCACTATGGCTAGTTCTTCCAGTACTATGTCAAATAGGAGTGGTGAAAGTGATCATCCCTGTCTTGTTCCGGTTGTTAAGGAAAATGTTTTCAGGTTTTGCCCATTGAGTATGATGTTGACTGTAGGTTTGTCATATAAGGCTTTTATTATGTTAAGGTATGATCCCTCTTTGCCCACTTTGCTTATTCTTTTTTTTTTTACTATAAGATGCAGGCAAATAAACATGATAGTACATAGAAATTTGAAATCACAACTAATGCATACATTGTTTTGAAGCACATGAAAATTATTGTCCTCAATTTCCCTTCTATTCCTTGGCCTTGCTCTCCAATAGCCAAATATCTGTAAACTAGAGGACTGGTGCATGAAAATTAGTGCAAGAGTAGGCTTTCTTTCCCCAGGTGCTGGCACCAGCTTCCCTCAGGCACCTGGGACCCAGGCTGCTTTCCTTGGGCCCCGACTTCATCAGGAAGGACATCTGAAATGACGTCCAGGAGGACATCCGGTCTAATTAGCATATTACCCTTTTATTATTATAGATTATTATAGATACTTTCAAAGATGAGGGGCTCTCTTGGAAAACACGTAATCTAAGTCATTTAACTAAAAAGCTATGTCCTTTAATTTTATAATCTTTTACTTAAAACATTTTAAACAACTTTAAGCATTGCCAAACAGAGCAAATCTAATCACTGTTTGTATGAAATCCTTTAAATAGTTGAAAAGATGCTACTTTCTTATGGTGCATTTAGTCATCTCTTGATTGCTCAAAGAACTGTTCAATCAAGTTATTTTTCCCCATGGCACAGTTTCTAGTTCCTAGAATTAGGGCATTACTGCTAAGGTATGACTTTGTGTCCAAGGCCCCAAAACTGGTTTGTGTCAGTGCCCAGTATTGACTGAGTCTAGTCAATACTAGAATGAAGAAGGCACTAAACTGAATTTTGTTCATTTGTCATAAAAGTGAACCTGCCACACAGCTAAAGTATTATTAGGATTATTCCAGATAGCACTCTCTGAGTTTTCAAACTAACTGGGACTCCATCTCTAACAAATGTGTAGTTATTTACCATGAAAAAGTATTACTGCTATTATCAGAAACTATAAAATGCCATGTGATGGCCTATTTTTTTCCAGAGTTGAGGATCTACATTGAAAAAAATCCCAAACATTATATAAATGTTTTTGAATATGCATTTATAATGAAGGAAGATAAACTGAGCATTTAATGACTTTATATTTATGTAACCTATTAATTTCAACATTTATAAGATTAAGAAATTGTCTAAACTTTTTTATAAAACTCCCCTAACATATACTATAGAAAAAACTTCCTGAACAGAGCTCATATTCTCTTCTACTTGTCCCTTACATGCATATGAGCCAGGCCTCAGTAACTCTTTGTGTGATTTTATTTTAGTTGTTGGTTTTTGGTCTGTTCTGATTATAAACTATATAACTACACTTATTATTAAACCATTATTTCCTTAGATATATTAATTAAGCTTTAATTAGGATTTAGAGACTTCTATCTCCTTTAGTTATATCACATATTAGCTACTTATACTTACATTTTTAATACTTAATGAGAAATATTGCCTAATTTTTAAGTGGTTGTGAGTGTGCTGAAAGCAAATCATTATTACCTTTAAGTACTGGTAGCATTATAGGTGAGTAGAATAGTTACTCTTTATTACTCTACATATTACATATCAAATAAAGGAGTTTCAGTTTGTGATCATTATTCGTTTGATTTCTAACCCCTCAAAATAATATATACTGATTTTATAGTAAATAAAGATTCCTATTTAAGTTGTTTTCATTTATATTTTTAAAGCCATGTCACTGTAATGATTACTGTTTTTATATACAAAGGGGATTTTTCTTAGAACTATACAGGCTTTTTTTTCCTATGAAAAAATTCCTAGATATTCACCCTTGGATCTAATTTGTTTTTTTGTTTAACAATTTTTATTTAGATATATGGTTTTATTATATTCAACATGCCATTGTTAAAACGAGTACAGAAGTAAGTACTCTAATTATCCTAGAGAATAAAAGCCCAATATGCAAATTGACTGAAGGGCAGAACGACCAGTGGAACGATCGGTTGCTATATGTGTGTGCACTGACCACCAAGGGGCAGACCCTCAATGCAGGAGCTTCCCCAGCCCATAGGCCCCAGGCCAGCCAAGGCCATGTCAGCGGGGGCCCCCCGATTGCCCTGCTGGTCGCCCCGCAGATGGAGGCAACCAGTGGTGGTGGTGGGGGTCGGGGCCAGAGAACAGGTGGCACCAGGCCAGCCAAGGCAGGTGCCAGTGGGGGCCCCCTGATTGCACCACCCGTTACCCCGCAGATCGGCCCTGACCGCCAGTAAGGCCTAGGGACCCTACCTGTGCATGAATTTCGTGCACCCAGCCTCTCAGTCATTGCACACAATGCCAAAAATAAAAGTGAAATTATCTAGAAAATGTCTATGTGCTAGCCTCTTTTCTGATGTAGAGTGAATTTTTGTGACAAACGATCATAGGAGGCCCATGAAACTTTTGAGAAATTTATACTAGCAGAAACATTGCCAGCTTGGAATGAAAGGGACACAGAGAATAAGAAATGAATGTAGACTGGTGAGCCTCCCACCCAAAAATTCTACTTGCGGGAAACAATTGATAACACTCATGGCAAGTAAGTGTTAGCTTTCATGAAAAAGTAAAAATGACTCAGTGGGCAGAGCTCTGAATCCTCAGGATGAACCATCAATCAAGCCACAGAAGATTATTCTCCTACCTAGAAACCAAATAGAATGGGCTCAGCTGGATTTCAAAACTGCTTGCAACACATGACTATTTTGCCTTCTATTTCTCCCTTTTTGAATAAGAATATTTACAACTGTTACCCTCTGTCTGTCCCATGATTGCATTTTGAGATATGTCCACAGATGAAGAAATATTTTGTCACTGAATGGATTATATTCAGAGCTTTACTCAACTGAATTTAGATGATTTGGGTAATGAGATTTGCGATTTTCAACCTGATGAAATTTGAATATTTTTAGACATTGGGTTGATGCCGGAAGCGGTTGAGACTTTGGGCATATTGGGGTGGCATGAGTATATTTTGCATGTGAGACAGACAATCATCTCTGGGCACCAGCGGGCAGACTCTGGTAGGCATAATAATGGCCCTTCAATATGTCCATCCACTAATCTATACATTCTGTCAATATGTTGATTCTCATGTATAAAGGGACTATGCAAATGTGATCAAGGTTTAGGAGCTTGAAATGGGGTGATTATGCTGGATTATTCAAGTAGACACATTTTAATTACAAGAATCCTTAAACATTGAAGAAGAGCAAATAAGGGTAAATCATAGAGATTCAGTGTGATAAGTTCTTAACACACCATAGCTGGTGTTGAATATGGAGGAATGGGTCCACAAATCAAGGGATGTGGCTGAGAATAACCTGTAACACATAGCCATCAAGAAAACTGGGAAAACAGTTCTGACAATTGCCAGCAAACAAAATGAGTAGGAAATACAACCTCCTTCAGAATCTTCAGAAAGGAATGTATTCTGCCAACACTTTCTGTTTTCATTTTTAAATATATGTTTTATTGTTGATAGTATTACATATATCTCCCATTGCCCTCTCCCCCCTCCTCTTCTAAGCCCCTATCCATCCCCCCCAGGTTTTCACCACCCTATTGCCTATGTCCATGGCCTATGCATATAAGTACATAAGTTCTTTGGTTTATCTCTTTTTGTCCTGCCCCTGCCCCCAAACTGCATATCCAGGTATGTCAGTTTGTTCCATGTCACCCTGCTTTGAGTCTTATTTTGTTGGTCAATTTATTTTGTTCATTAGATTCCACAAGTAAGTGAGAACATGTGATATTTGTCTTTCTCAGTTTGGGTTATTTCACTTAGCATAATATTTTTGGGGTCCATCCATGGTGTTCCAGAGAGTAAGAGATCCCCGGTTTTTTAGAGCTGCATAATATTCCATAACGTAAATGTCCCATAGCTTTTTTATCCATTGATTTTCTGATGGACACTTAGGCTGTTTCTAAATCTTAGCTATTGTAAATGATGCTGCTATGAACATAGGGGTGCGTATATTCTTTCTGATTGTTTTTTTGTGGGGGGTTGAGGGTGGTTAGGATATAGTCCCACAAGTGGGATTGCTGGTTCAAATAAAAGTTTAATTTATAATTTTTTGAGGAAAATTCATACTGTTTTCCATAGTGGCTGCACAGTCTGCATGCCTACCAGCAGTGAACTAGTGAACTTTTCTTTACATCCTTGCCAGCATTTATTGTTGGTTAATTTTTTGATGACAGTCATTCTGACAGGTGTGAGGAAATATCTCATTGTGGTTTTAATTTGCATTACACTTAAGATTAATGACTTTGAGCATTTTTCCATATGTCTCTTAGCCATTTGTATGTTCTCTTTGGAGAAATTTCTATTCAGGTCATCTGCCCATTTTTTAATTGGATTTTTTTCTTCCTTTTGTTGAATTGTATGACCACTTTATATATTTTGGATATTAACCCCTTATCAGATGTATCAATTGCTAATATGTTCTCCTATTAGTAGGTTCCCTTTTCAGTTTGTTGATGGTTGTGTTTTTTTTTTTTTTTTCTGTGCAGAGGTTTTTGATTTTGATGTAGTCCCATTTGTTTATTTTCTTCTTAGTTTCCTTTGCCCTAGAAGATGTCTGAGATTTTACTGACTATATTCTCCTCTAAGAGTTTTATAGTTTCATACCCTACATTTAAATCTTTTATCCATCTTGAGTTTACTCTTGTATATGGTGTAACTTGATGGTCTAGTTTCAACTTCTTACACGTGTCTGTCCACTTTTCCTAAGCACCATTTGTTGAAGAGACTATCTTGACTCCACTGTATGTTCAAACCTCCTTTCTCAATAACTAATTGGCCATAATGGTGTGGGTCAATTTCTCGGGTTTCTATTCTAATCTGTTGGTCTATATGCCTGTTCCTGTGCAAGCACCAGGCTGTTTGGTTCTAATGGCTTTGCAGTATAGTTTGATATCAGGTATTGTAATCCCTCCTACCGCATTCTCAATATGGCTGCAGCTATTAGGGGTCTTTAATGATTCCACATAAATTTTTGGAGTATTTGTTCTAGCTCTGTGAAGTATCCCATTGGTACTTTATTAAGGATTGCATTGAATCTGTAGATTGTTTTGGGTATTACAAACATTTTAATGATGTTAATTCTTCCAATCTATGAACATGGGTATATGCTTCCATTTGTTTGTGTCTTTCTCTATTTCTTTTTTCAATGTCTATAGTTTTCTAAGTACAGATCTTTTATCTCCTTGGTTAAGTTTAATTCTAGATATCTTACTTTTGTTGTTGTTGCAATGGTAAATGGAATTCCTTTTTTAGTTTCTTTTTCTGAGAGTTTATTATTGGTATATGAAAATCCCATCAATTTGTGGATGTTGATTTTGTATCCTACTACCTTGCTGAATTAATTTGTTAAATTGAGTTGTTTCCTGGTGGAGTCTTTAAAGTTTTCTATATAAAATATCAGACCTTCTGCAAATAATGATACTTTTACTTCCAATTTGGATGCCTTTATTTCTTCTTGTCTGACTGCTGTGGCTAGGACTTCCAGTACTATGTTGTATAAGTGTGGTGAAAGAGGACATCCTTGTCTTGTTCCTGTTCTTAAGGGAAATTCATTTAGGTCTTGCCTATTGAGTATTATGCTGGCTGTAAGTTTGCCATATATGGCCTTTATTATGTTGAGGTATGTTCCTTCTATTCCCACATTGCCGAGAGTTTTTATCAAAAAAGGGTGTTGGATTTTGTCAAATGCTTTTCTGTATCAATTGATATGATCATGTGGTTTTTATCTTTCAATTTGTTTATGTGATGGATTACATTTATTGATTTGCAAATATGGTATCACCCATGCATCCCTGGACTAAATCCCAGTTGGTTATGATATATGATCTTTCAATATATTGCTGGATCTGATCTACTAATATTTTGTTGAGGATTTTAGTACCTGTGTTTATCAGGGATATGGGCCTGTAATTCTCTTTCTTTGTAGTGTCTTTATCTGGTTTTGGAATTAGGATAATGCTTATTTTTTGAAGAGTTTGGAGGTATGGCATCTTCTTAGATCTTTTGAAATAGTTTGTGGAGGATGAGTGTTACTTCTTCTTCAAATGTTTGGTAAAATTCACCTGTAATTCCGACGGGTGCAGGACTTTTGTTTACTAGAAATTTTTAAATTACTGCTTCAATTCCAACAGTTGTTATTGGCCTACTTGGGTTTTCTGATTCTTCCTGATTGAGTTTTGGAAGAGTGTATGTTTCTAGGAATGTGTCCATTTCACTCAGGTTGTCCAGTTTGTTGGCAGATAGTTATTCATAGTATTTGCTTATAATCCTTTGTGTTTCTGTGGTTTCCATTGTTATATTGCCTCTTTCGTTTCTGATTTTATTTATTTGGGTCCTCTCTCTTTGTTTCTTGATGGGTCTTGCTAGGGGTTCATCAATCTTGTTTATCGTTTAAAAGAACCAGCACCTGGAATTATTTATCTTTTGTACTGTGTGTTTTTTTGTTTTGTTTTTTTTAGTCTCTATGTCATTTATTTCCACTCTGATTTTTATTATTTCCTTCTTTCTACTTCCTCTTGGCTTCTCTTGCTGTTCTCTTTCTAATTTTTAAGCTGCAGGGTTAGATAGATTATTAGTCCGTTTTCTTATTTCTTGAGGTAGACCTGTAGTGCTATGAAATTCTCTCTCAGGACTGCTTTCACTGTATCCCATAGGTTTTATTCATTTTCATTTGTTTCCAGGAAGTTTTTAATTTATTTCTTGATCTTATTAGTAATCCACTCATTGTTAGATAACATGGTATTTAGCCTCCATGAGTTTGAAGTTTTGGAGTGTTTTTACTGTAGTTTATTTCTTCTTTCATTCCATTGTGATCTGAGAAGATGCTTGATATGATTTCAATCTTTTTGAACTTGTAGAGACTTGTTTTATATCCTAACATGTGGTCTATCTTTGAGAATATTAAATGGGCACTTAAAAAGAATATAGTTGCTTTGAGGTGAAATGTTCTGTAAATATTAGTTGGATTCACCTGATCTAGTGAGTCATTTAAGTCTTCTGTTTCCTTGTTAATGTTTTATCTGGAAGATCTACTAGTATCCAGTGATGTCAGTGGGGTGTTAAATTCTCTACTATGACTGTATTGCTGTTAATCTCTCCCTTAAAGTCCATAAAGAATTTTTTAATGTACTTTGTTTTTTCTTTATTGGGTGCATATATGCTTACAAGGGTTATATTTTCTTGTTGAATCATTCCCTTTAGTATTATGAAGTGGCCTTCTTTGTCTCTTATTATGGCCTTTGTTTTGAAGTCTATTTTGTCTGTTCTGAGTATTGCCACTCCAGCTTTTTGTTTCTTTCCATTTGTATGGAATATATTTTTCCATCTCTTCACTCTCAGTCTATGTATATCTTTTGTTCTGAGGTGGGTCTCTTGTAGACAGCATATATATGGGGCATGATTTTTTGTTTTGTTTTGTTTTATTTTTTATCCATTCACCCTATGCCACTTGACTGGAGCATTTAACCCTTTGTACACCATATGCATCAATAGACACAAGAGGCAGACCTTCCCCACATGTCACATGCATCTATACCTGAAAAAAATAAATAGCAATATTACACTTGGTGATTTCTAGTTACAGGTAATCCAGAAATGAAATTAAAAAAAAGAATTAGCATGACCTGAGAAAAGAAAATCTTATGCCACTGACTTGCCATCGTGATTATAAAAATGACATTTTTGAAATAATATTCATTGCAAATTGATTTTTTAAATTAAATTCAAAATATTGTGGCATGCGAGGATGGTTTCTGTTTTGGATGTGTGGCTATTAACTGATTAATTCATTTACATTTATGGTTATTACTGATAGGTATTTATTTGTTGACATTTTATTTTCTTTATGCCTATGATTCTCTCTCCTTTTCTTCTTCTTCTTCAAGCAATTCCTTTAATATTTCTTACATTGCTGGCTTGGTGGTAATGTACTCCTTTAACCTTTTCTTGTCTGGAAAGCTCTTATTTCACCTTCAATTTTAAATGATAGCTTTGCTGGATACAGTGCTCTTGGATTTAGGCCCTTGCTGTTCATTACTTTGAGTACTTCATGCCACTCCCTTCTGGCCTGAAGTGTTTCTCTTGGGGAGTCAGTTGACATACTAATGGATCTCCTTTGTATGTAATTTTCTATCTCTTGCTGCCTTTAAGATTCTCTCTTTGTCTTTAACATTTGCCATTTTAATTATGTGTCCAGGAGTGTTTCTCTTTGTGTTCATTTTAATTGGGAGTCTCTGTGACTCCTGAACTTGTGTGATATTTTCCTTCAGCAGGTTAGGGAAATTTTCTGTCATTATTTCTTTAAACAGTTCTCTGTTCCTTGCTCATCCTCTTCCCCTTCTGGTATTCCTATAATGTGGATATTGTTCATTTCATGTCCCAAAGCTCCCTTAAGCTATTTTCTTTCTTTTTAATTTTTTTTTTTCTATTTGCTGCTCTAATTGGGCATTTATTTCCATCTTTTCTTCCAAATTGCTGATTGCTGATTCAGTCCTCTGCTTCATCCAATCTATTTTTAATCCCTTCAAGAGTATTCTTCATTTCCATCTGGTTCTTATTAATGGCCTCTATTTCCCTTTTTTGTAATCTGCACTAATTTCCTTAAACATCTTTATAACCATAGCTTTGAACTCTGTGATAGGTGAAAGGTTGCTTGCCTCCATCTCATTTAGTTATTTTTCTAGATATTCCTTCTTTTCTCTCATTTGGGGATTGTTTCTCCCCATTTTAGCTATCTCCTTGAATTTGCTTCTATATATTAGATAGAACTGCTATGCCTCCCAGTCTTTGTGTGATGGCTTTATGTGGAAAGTGTCTTGATAGGTCCAGTGGTGTAGTCTCTTTGTTCACCTCAGCCGGATGGTCTAGAATGCTTCTTGTGTGCATTATTTGGGCTCTCCTGTTGTAACTGGGACTTGATTGTTGATGTCCCATGTGTGGGAGGGATCTCCCCTCCAACTTGCTGCCAGTGAGGTTCAACCCCAGTTTCACTGTGCCAGCTGTCCAGGGGTTGGGGACTCCTTAGCCTAGAAGCTGTGTCTGCCTTGAGTCTCACATCTTGACTGACTCTGTTTTGAGCTGTACTTTCTTCCCTCATGGAGCTGGTCTCTCAGGTTTCAGCTTCACATCTTGATTTTAAAAGGTTCAAGTTGCTGTGTGAAATGCAAGTGGGAGGTGACTAGGACTGCCTTCTGAGTCTTGTTGATTTAGTTCAAAGTGAAGATGAGATCCAGTGACACGACATTGACATGCCTCCTGCATATGTCCAAAGGTAGGATGAATAATTTGGGTCTCAGTTTGTTCACCCCTTATACACTTTCTGTACAGGTTGGCTGGGACAGTTATTTTTGAGGACTTGAATGTCAGGAGAATAATGGCAGTGCAAAAGTTTACTCACAGCCAATCCTCTTGAAAAGAACCACTTCCCTGTGGGCCATTTCTCATGAAATAAAATATTACTAGTTTATATAATAACTCAGGAATAGCCAATCAAAAGACATGCAGACAGCAAGGTATATGGGATGGGTCATAGAACTTCCATGCCCTCTGCATGGGTGCCAGTCCCAGCAACTCCACCTCTTCACCCACCTGAAGCTCTTTCTGCAAATACTTTGGGTTTAATGTTGTGAGATTTGTATCAGACTCTTGAACTAAAGAATCCTATCTAATAAAAGGGTAATATGCAAATTAACCATCACTCTGAAACAAAATGGTGGCGCCCATAGCTAGAAGATGGTGGCACCCAGTCCCCTCAGACCTGCCGGAGTCCCCAGTACCTTCAGCCTGAACTGATTACTATGGCAAGTGGACAGAGAAGGTTTTCAGCAAGTGTGAGAAGCAAGCGTGAGAAGCAAGCCTTGGCGGGATCGAGGTAGAGCCGGTGGGCTCAGGGCCTCTGCTGCAGGGGAGACCGGCCCTTGGATTTCGGTTCCGAAACCGCAGGGACCCACTTCAGCGCAGACTGGGGAGGAAGCATTGCTGCCACCCGCCCAGTGCCAGGTCCCTGGTTAAGGAAACGAGTTCAAATCTCAGCCATGAGGCCTGGCAGAGCTGTCTCACCCCGGACCATCCCTCCTAGCTGAGCTCCAGCGGGGGTGGCCAGCACCTCTCGGATCACTGTCTGCCCCTGGGCCGCCTGTGGACACCAGTGGAGCGGGCCAGGGTTGAACATTTTAATAAAAATGGGATGCCTGTGCCCCGCCCCACTGCACCCATCCCTGGTGAGGAGAGGGCAGTGGGATTGGGGATGCAGCCTCGGGACCCCGTTAGGAGGCACTGGGGCTCAGAAGGGGCTGGGAGCAACCTGCAGGTGTGCTATGAGGAAGAGGTGCTGAATTGCCAGGACCCGAGGGCCGGCTGCTGGAGGCATGCAAATGTGCAGATGAGTTGGCTCTCGCCAGCGCTGAGTTTGAAAAGCACATCAACAGCCTGATGGACGAAATCGCCTTTCTGAAGAAGGTGCACGAAGAGATCAAGGAGCTGCAGGCACAGATCCAGTACTCTCAGATCTCCGTGGAGATTAACATGTACTCCACCATGCTCAAGGACATTCAAGCCCAGTACGAGAAGCTGGCTGCTTCACCGTGCTGATTGAGAGTGCTGCCAAGAACACCTAAGTGGTGCATGCTGCCAAGGACGAGGTGTCTGAGAGCTGCCACCTGCTCAAGGCCAAGACCCTGGAGATCAAAGCAAGCCAGGACATGAACAAAGCACTGGAAAAGCAGCTGCAAGAGCTGGAGGATAAGCAGAATGCCGACGTTAGTGCTATGCAGAACAGAATCAACTAATTAGAAAATGAGTTGAAAACTACAAAGAGTGAAATGACATCATATTTAAAAGAATACTAGGACCTCCTCAATGTGAAGATGGCTTTGGACATTGACATTGCAGCTTACAGGAAACTCTTGGAAGGTGAGGAGACCCAGCTCAGTTTCACCAGCATGGGAAGCATAGCCAGCGGCTACTCCCAGAGTTCCCAGATCTTTGGTCGATCGGCCTACAGTGTTTTACAGACCAGCTCCTACTTGATGTCTACTCACTCCTTCCCTTCTTAATACACCAGCCACATCCAGGAGGAGCAGATCGAGGTGGAGGAGACCATTGAGGCTGCAAAAGCTGAGGAAGCTAAGGATAAACCCTCCTCTGAAGGAGAAGCTGAAGAGGAGAAGGAGAAGGAAGAGGCTGAGGAAGAGGAAGAAGGTGCCAAGGAAGAATTTGAGGACACAAAGCAAGAAGAAGGTGAAGGAGAGATGCCAAAGAAGCAGAAGACAAGAAGAAAGATGAAGGTGCTGGAGAGGAGCAAGCAACCAAGAAGAAAGATTGAGCCCCCCTTTCCTTAATTATTTCAGGAATAATCCTCCTGAAACCAGGTCAACCCCATCACCAACCAAGCAGTTGAGTTCCCGATACTATATGAATTCAGCAGTCAATATATGTAATGTTCTGAGATGACTCAGCTTGGACATTAAATGTTGTGCTATGACTTTTCTCCTTATGCAGAGTATCTGTTTGCTTGCAGAGTGGCTTCCTGGCTTGCTTCCAGCCTGTTCATGGTCCATGCTTATGAGTTCAGGATCTATGACAATGTGAATAATTCAGATGTTTACAACAAAAACACATGAATACATGAATTCACTAATGTTAATGTTAAACTTCATGGAAAAAATAGTCCTTTGAATTTTTGGTGGTTAGAAATTAAAGACCTCAAATCATGTGCAATAAACAGTAAATAAAGTTACACTGAATAACAAAACAAAAAACAAAACAAAACATTAGGGGCCAGAAAACGTTAAAAAAACTGGGGAACCATTCCCAAATCAGGAAGGGAAGTCACAGGGTGTATATTATTGCTACAAATACAGTATTTCCTACTACTTACAACATATACAGTATAATATATTAGATGACTTCTTATCACATGAAGTACGTATTCTCATAGAGTAATACTGGTAGATATGTTATAGTTATGGTGGTATGTCATATCCTATCTATACTAACAAAAGGGTAATATGCTAATTGGACCATGAGATCTTACAGACGTCCTTCCGGACAAGGCCACGGTGGCAGGGCCGAGGAAGAGGCGGTTAGGGGCAATCAGGCCAGGAAGAGAGGGCATTTGGGGGCAAGCAGGCAGGCATGTGAGCGGTTAGGAGCCAGCAGTCCTGGATTGTGAGGGGGTTGTCTGACTGCCAGTTTAGACCTGGTCCCACAGGAATTGGGCCTAAACTGGCAGTCGGACATCCCTTGAGGGGTCCTAAATTGAAGATGGTGCAGGCCAGGCTGAAGGGACAGCCCCCCATCCCATGCATGAATTTCGTGTACCAGGCCACTAGTTGTAATATAATAAATATGTTGTTTTAAGCCACTAAATCTGTGGTAATTTATTATCTTAGCAATAAAAAATAATATAGTATACCCTACAAAATGTACATCACATTGAACCTACCATTCACTGATTTTTTAAATACCTTTCCGCATTTCCTTCTATTAACCCATATGATAATCTTGTCCAAATGAGTAATAAGTTTTCAAATCAATGTTTTATGAAATGCACTTTATCCTCCTGGTGAAAATTAGAAGATTTGTTCATCTTCAGTTTTTGTTATCACTTTTTCTTGACCTGGCAATTCTGGAAAAACTTCCAATAACAATTTGAAATTCTGTACATCCAATTAAGTACATTGGGTAAACTTTGTTGAGAAAATGTAAATACACTTTAATTTATATTCATTTTATAATCTATTGACTTAATTTAAATTGGTTTCTATATACTAATACTGCTTCAAGTTTTGGTGTTTTTTTTTTTTTTCCTTTCAGGGTGAATATTATTATTAAACAGGAAACAAACAAAAAACCAGCAAAATGAGTTGTGTTATTCAGCTTACACCATTTTCCACTGTCAGCATCATTACATTTCTAATGAACAATTAGCCTATTTCTTCCTTGATATTTTTCTTGTTCTAAATTTAATCAGTAATTTGATTTTCTTACTTGTGTCTTTTTCTATTATATATTAGGCTGTGGGCATCTTTATAATGTTATTAGATATGTCTTCATATTCTTCTTTTTATTTATGTAAAAATGTAGCTTTTTAAATTATATTTTTCAATTTTCCTTCAAAATGTCAGTTTAACTAGGCAGGTCTTTTTGTGTCTATATTGGGTTCTTCCTATAACAGAATCATTCAAAATTTTATAGTCTCAATTTTACATTTAGGACTTCTCTCATTTTACTTGCTTTTCACTTTTGAAGACTCTTCTTGGTCATTCTCGAGTAGTAAATTTCAATTGCTCTTTTAGTGCTGTCCAGAACATAATACTGTATTCATGACAGTTTTCTCATTCATTAAATGTCCTCTTTTATTAGAACATATTGATTATGTAAGTAAAATAAATTATATTAAGTTTAAGAAAGTTGCTAGGCAAAATATTTATAACAGAAATTTAAAAGACTGTAAGATTCTGCATGCTAGAATCTATAACATGTTTCCATCTAATTTTTTATTTAAATTTACAAAGAGTTTTCAATGTTATCATAGCTTTTCTTCAAAATTCTTTATTGTTTAAAGTATTACATAAGTCTCCTTTTTCCCCCACTATCCTCTCCCCACGCCTCCACACACCCCCAGCACATGCCCTTGTTTATGTTTTTGTTCCTCCTAGTTCTAAAGTAAAAACTGAAATACATTTTTGAGGACATGAAGTTATTTAAATGTTATTTACTATTATGAATCTGTGGAAATTTTCAAAGCTGTTTCTTGGTTCACCTTGTTAGGTATCTCATGAAAATATAGTGTTTGTTCTCATTGATGTTGATGATATTCTAGATATTGCAAGAATTCAGCCACTCCTTGGAATATTCTCAAAAATTATTAAAAAATTCTTTTTAAGTATTAATTTGTACAGCAATGCAGGGTCATGATTTATGTCATGATTTATGTCAAATTTTCTAAGAAAAACTTAAATAAAAAATAAATAAAAACGCCTACCAAAATTTCAAGATCATCTAACATTTTTTTCACATATGGTAATGTGACCATTAATGTAAAAAATATGTGATAGATTAGGAATATGACTATAGTTATATTTTTCAACACAAATGTTATCAATGTAGTTATAACAGTAGATTACATACTTATAAATACATACATATATGATCTTTTTTATTTTTTCAGTTACAGTTTACAGACAATATTATATTTGTGTCAGATATGGAACACAGTTATTAGACATTTATATACCTTAGAAAGTGATCACCCTGATAAGTCTAGTACCCATCTGACACCATACATAGTTAATATAATACTGTTGACTATATTACCTAAGCTGTTCTTTACATCCTAGAAAAAATATATATATATATTTAAATGTACATCTACATTTTTATACTATTATAAAGTTATTCTAGAAACATATTAGATTTCCATATCTCTACAATTCAGAAACATTGTTGAATATTCTGAATATGTTAATCCAGTGATAGTAATATAGCTATCAATTGAAAATGCTCTCTAAATCTTAGTTGTTTCCTTTGTTTGCACTTACACAAAATGATTACCACATAGTTACTTCTGGTTACCTCTTGAAGAAAACCCATAGCTATACTTAATAGAAATAATAGTATTTCTTTAAATAGAGTTGTGTGTTTGTTTGTTTTTTAAATCAGTTTATATCCAGAATAGTTCCTAAAAACATACCATATTTTGGATATTCCATGTTCTTTGTTTTCGAAGATATCTGTTGTTGTTGTTGTTTTTCAAGAACAACTTATAAAATTATCTAATGCAGGGAAATCTCTTTATTTCTTACAATGCTATGTACCTATTCATGAAACACTGCCTCTGTTAAGGAAAGCAAGTTTCTGTGCAGCCATTTACATCTAGGTTCTGAAGAAATGTCTGCAGGCTGGTCAAAATGAGGGACATATTTATGTCCTTGGGAGGATTGTGAGCTCTTTTATAGATTATAAATTTCTGGAGGTATTTGCATACATTATTATCTTTGTATTGTCAGGTCAAATAAAAATTCGGCACACTAAATACACATGCTGGTTAAATTAGCAGATTAATGATTTGTTTTGTTTCAACTGTCCTTTTTAGTGAGCCTTCTAAGATATCTGAATGTCTTTTGCAACCACCCCAAAAAAATACTTTTTCCTTCACAAAATTGATGAAGAACCTCTGATAATACAAATTTATTTCAATTTCAAGTTGCAGATTAAGCTCAAGATGCAAATTTGACTAAAATGATTTAATATGTAGCTATATGATATTGATTTAAGCATATTTACATTTCATTTCATAGAAATCTAAAAACAGAAAAGAAGATAGGGTTTCAAACCCTCCCTGAGATAAATTGAAAGTTGGCCCTTTTTGTTTAAAAAATTTAAATAGAGATAAGTTGTTTTTTTGAAATAAAAAAAGTTGAAATTTGACTCTAGCAAGGAAAAACCATCAAGTATACCCTTTTAGGTGACTCCTACTGTCATTTACTAGTAAACTCTCATTTTATAGTAGCTCTGTACATACATATATTTATTCATAGTTATGTTATTTACATTCATTTTGAAATGTGAATTTATTTTCTAAATATGTAATGATCACTTTGAATATACAAACATCATTAATAGTTTATGTGTCCATCTTTATGCTTGACATTATTTGGAGAAACATAAACAGATATTAATCATCTGATTTTTCAAAAAATAATACCATATTAGTCATTCCAGGTTCCAGAAAGATAGCATAAGAATAATTTATCAATGCTATGATTACCTAAAATTTGACCTATATTAAGAACTCTTGGGCAGCATTATCTGTTGTATGCTTTGTTTAATTCAATGAATTAACTTATGTTTTTTAAGGGAAGTAAATCATGTGTAAAACTAAATTGATCGCTTTGGAAATCAATACATGCTATAGAGCCTCTGACTATAATTCTCAAATGGGATTAGGATATGTTCTTGAGTAGAGGGTGTAGGTATTTAAGTTTGATGATGGACAGCTAAACTAAACCTCCATGTTTGCTAGTTCATGTGCATTAGGCTAAGATGGCATTCACTCGTGTTAACATTCTGGAGTCTAGTCTTCCAAATTTAATTTATATACTAGTTGCACTAGATACCAACCAAGCACCATTTGGTCTGCCAACCAAGGGGGAAAAATCATTTTTTAAAAATAATCGAAAAGACTATCTTGGAAAAAAGCTATATAACATCTGTATTTCTAACAGGTGTTACTCTAAAAGATGTTATTTATAGTGAAACATAATTGGTTCACTTCCCATGATGAGAATTTAGTTTCCTTATCATCCTGGATGCTATGGATCATCTCTTATTCTAAGAGTTGGCTGGATTTGCATGGTGATATCTTCATAATGATTAAAACCAATGGTTTAGTTAATGGGGTTATCAGTATGATTGTACATGCTGCCAAAATATTTTGGCTCAAAATCAACTGCTACAAACCATGTCCAATTTATTTTCAAATATGTAATAGAATATAAAGGAAGAGAGCAGCTCCATCACGATGTAGAATTATAAAGAAAACTGCCCTAGCCGGTTTGACTCAGTGGATAGAGTGTTGGCCTGGAACTGAAAGACCCCAGGTTTGATTCCGGTCAAGGGCACATGCCTGGGTTGTGGGCTCGATCCCCAGTAGGGGACTTGCAGGAGGCAGCCAATTCATGATTCTCTGTCTTCATGGATGTTTCTATCTCTCACTCTACCTCTTCCTTCCTCTCTGAAATCAATAAAAAATATATTAAAAAAAAGAAAACTTACATGACCAAAACTTATTTAAGACCAAAAAGAAATATTTGGTCTTAAATATTATCAGATAAAATAGAATTTACTGCCCAGCCAGTGAGACTCAGTGATTGAGCATTGACCCATGAACCAAGAGGTCACACTTTGATTCCTGGTCAGGGACTTGCAAGGTTGCAGGCTCTATTCCCAGTTGAGAGCATGCAGGAGGAAGCTAATGGATGACTGTCTCTCATCATTGATGTTTCTATCTCTCTCTCCATCTCCCATCCTCTCTCTGAAATAAATAAAAATATATTTAATATAACATGTTCATGATTGGTAAATTAACATAGTTAAAATGTCCATACTACTCAAGGCAACCTACAGATTCAATGCAATCAATATTAAAATACCAACAGCATATCTCACAGTTCTAGAACAAATATTTCAAAAATTTACATGAAATCAAAAGATGCCGAATAGCTGCAGCAATCTTGAAAAAGAACGAAGTTGGAGGAATTACAATATCAGGTATAAATTTATACTACAAAGCCACCATAATCAAAACAGCCTGGTACTGGCACAAGAACAGGCATATAGATCAGTGGAACAGAACAGAGACCCCAGAAATTGACCCAAGCAATTGTGCTCAATTAATATTTAACAAAGGAGGCAAGAGCATACAATGGAGTCAAGACAGTCTCTTCAACACCCCAGGGGCTCTATATTCTGGAGCCAAGCGCCTGGCTGTGCCACCTGGGGTGACTCTCTCTGGGGACAGTGAGAGGTGGGGAATTTGAAAACAAACAAACAAACAAAGAACAGTCTTTTCAATAAATGGTGTTGGGAAAATTGGATTGATACATGCAAAAAAAAAAAAAAAAGAAAGAAACTAGACCACCAATTTACACCATACTCAAGAATAAACTCAAAATGGATAAAAGACTTGAATGTAACTTGAGAAACCATAAAAATCCTAGAAGAAACCATAGGCAGCAAAATTGCAGCCATCTCTCATAGCAATATGTTTACTGATACATTTCCTAGGGCAGTGGTTGGCAAACTGCTGCTTGCGAGCCACATGCGGCTCTTTGGCCCCTTGAGTGTGGATCTTCCACAAAATACCACAGCCTGGGCGAGTCTATTTTGAAGAAGTGGCGTTAGAAGAAGTTGAAGTTTAAAAAATTTGGCTCTCAAAAGAAATTTCAATTGTTGTACTGTTGATATTTAGCTCTGTTGACTAATGAGTTTGCCGACCACTTACCTAGGGCAAAGCAAACTAAGGAAATAAACAAACAGGACTACATCAAAATTAAAAGCTCTGCACAGGAAAAGAAATGATCAACAAAACGAAAAAGGAGCACACTGTATGGGAGAATATATTTGGCAATTATACATCTGATAAAGGGTTAACATCTAAAATATATAAGGAACTCATACAACCTAAGAAAAAGAAGAGAAACAATCCAATTAAAAAATGGGCAAAGGACCTAAATAGGCACTTCTCCAAAGTGGACATACAGATGGCCAAGAGACATTTGAATAAATGCTCAAAGTCACTGATCATCAGAGAGATGCAAATTAAAACGACAATGAGTTTTCACCTCCCACCTGTCAGAATGGCTACCATCAACAAATCAACAAATGACAAGTGCTGGCTAGGATGTGGAGAAAAAGGCACCCTAGTACACTGCTAGTAGAAATGCAGACTGGTGCAGCCATTATGGAAAATAGTATGGAGTATCTTCAAAAAATTAAATATGGAACTGCCATTTGACCCAGTAATTCCACTTCTAAGAATATATCCTAAAAAACCCAAAACACCAACCAGAAAGAATGCATGCATCCTCATGTTCATAGCAGCACAGTTTACAATAGCTAATATCTAGAAACAGCCCAAGGGCCCATCAGTAGATAAGTGAATAAAACAAGTTGTGGTAGCCCTAGCTGGTTTGTCTCAGTGGATAGAGCACTGGCCTGCAGATCTAAGGATCCCAGGTTCGATTCTGTTCAAGGGCACATGCCCAAGTTGCAAGCTCTATCCCCAGCAAGGGGCATGTAGGAGGCAGCAAATCAATGATTATTTCCCATCATTGCTATTTATATCTATCCCCTCTTCCTTCCTCTCTGAAATCAGTAAAAAAAATATTTTATATATATATATATATAAATATAAATATATAAAATATAAATATATATACATTAAAAAGCTGTGGTACATTTATACCATGGAATACTACAAAGCAGTAAAAAAGAATATTTTACCCTTTGTGACAGCATGGAGGGATCTGGAGAGTATCATGCTAAGTGAAATAACTCATTCAGTGAAAGACAAGTATCACATGATCTCACATGTGGAATCTAATGAACAAAATAAAATGATGTACAGAGGGATCCAGAGACATGGAATCAGGGGACAATGTGGAATCTCAAAGGGGAGGTTAAGTGGGTGAGAGATAGTCAACCAAAGATCTTGTATGCATATATGCATAACCCATGGACACAGACAACCGGGTGGTAAAGGTCTGGGGTGGGGGGTGAGCAGAGGAGGTCAATGGGAAAAAAAGGGGGTCATATGTAATACTTTCAACAATAAAGATTAAAAATATTTTAAAAAATAACATTTACTTAATTTTATTAAAACATTAAGCAGAGAGAAATATTTTCTCATTTAAAAAATCCCTCAAAAGTTAGCATATTCACAGATTTTATTTATTTATTTGTTAGACAGTTTTAAGAAAATGAGAAAAAAGTTTAGCTCTCTTAGGTTTTATCAAGCCTGGAGGAATTGCAAACAGTTACAAAGGATTTCCACCAAAATCATAGGAGGGTACCATTCCTGTTTATGTGATTGACGCTAGGGAAAATAAAAAATAAAGAATCTTAAAACTAAGAAAAATTGAGAGAGAACCTTTTCAGAAAATGTAACAGATATTTGTTCACTCTGAGCAAATAGATAAGCAAAGTCTCAGGAGCTATTGATAATACATTAGTTATCTTAATTTTATCTTAGATCATTAGCTTTAATCAAGCTGGTTGCAAGAAAGGATGCTTTCTTTTTGTGCTTCCTGCTGATCTGCTGAATCCTTGTAATCTTTTTTTATGCCACAACTCAGTTGGAATCCTTGTCTGAAGCCATATTACTCCATGCAGGAAAGGGCTTTTGAGAAAATAGGATAATGTTATTCACATTGAATCTTTGAACCTTTTTCTTTTTTTTTCCAAGAGGGGATTATTGATTGTGTCAGCATTTTTCACACTGCATTGCAAAGATTCAGTTTGGAACAATGATTAATTCTATAAAGGAACACAGGACATAATCACCTTGCCCCTCATGCTGTTAGTACTTTAACATTGGGCTATTTTACCCAGATGTTTTGACATACAAATCACCCCAATTGGTTTCTAACAATATAAACTATATTTGTA
Source organism: Corynorhinus townsendii (assembly GCA_026230045.1). NCBI lineage: Eukaryota > Metazoa > Chordata > Mammalia > Chiroptera > Vespertilionidae > Corynorhinus > Corynorhinus townsendii. The sequence continues at coordinate 92,254,790 of JAPDVU010000002.1, forward strand.
TGCTGCTGTCATTTTATTTTATCATTTTTCATTTACAAATCTTATTTGTGAGTGGAAAATGGTATTGAAGCTTGTGACCTGATCTCTGGATACAAAGTTAATTGGGAAAATAAAATAAACAGTACCTAACCATGATCTTGTCAAAACTCAAACTTATTGTAGCTTACATGACAGATCATTTTTTGTGACTAAAAAGTCAGAAGTACAGTAAAAAAGAAAATGAGGGCACATAAAATCTGCATGCCAGCCATAGACATTTTTGAAGGTTGTAATTTTCAAGGTTTTTTTAAAGTATAGGTCATACTTTTAGTAAATGATCAAGGGAAAACTATTTTTCACAAGGCTATTGAAATTTTTATTTGTAATAACCTTCATGCAACATAAAATTAATATCTATTTCTATATCTAAAATATACTGCTCAATGATGCTAATAATTATCCAAAATCATGTTTGTCAATTAGATGTATGTCCATGCTATTTTAAAATTTAAAACTTTTTATATTCCAGAATTCTAATCACTGCTTCTTAAAAAATTCTATTTATGTAGGACATAAATGAATTAGTTTTCACAAATGTTTTTTATTTTTTATAGTAAAGCATAATATAACATATCATCAATCTTAGTAACCCTATATAATTAAAGCCTAATATGCTAATTGTCCAGTCATCCATTTAACCAATCAAAGCATACTATGCTAATGATATGCTAAGGCCGCTCAATCACTCGCTATGATGTGTACTGACCACCAGGGGGCAGACACTCTGGCTGGTAGGTTATCTTGCTGCTGGGGTCCGGCCGATGAGGACTGAGCAAGGTGGGCTGACTTGCCCTGGAACCATCATGCAGTCCCTCCCTGGCTGGCCAACCTCCCATGTCCCTGCCCACCCACTCTTGCACCAGTGGGGTCCCTTGGCCTGGCCTGTGCCCTCTTGCAATCCAGGACCCCTTTGGGGGATGTCAGAGAGCCAGTTTCAACCCGTTCCCGCAGGCCAGGCTGAGGGACCCCACTGGTGCATGAATTCATGCACCGGGCCTCTAGTGTTTTATAAGTATCCATTATCACTTAATATCCCAGGTGACATAATAACAAAGATTAACAGAAATTCCTATTTCTTCTCATGAGGTATATGAAGTAAAAAATAAACAGAATTTGTAAACATTTCCCAAGAGTTTACATAAAGAGTTTAAAATGTAATGGCTAGTTTGAAAAAGAAGAGTAAATGTGGAGGTGTTAGCAAGTGAGCCTTCTTTTTACCAGATAACTATGTGCTTGGTCTTGCAAAATATAGTAAGAAATTCCAAGGAACACTTTCACTGTTCTATTTCAATTGTGTATGTGCTTGTTAGTGCATATGTGAGAAAAATGTTAAGGATTCCAAAGAGAGAGAGTGAATCATGAAAACATTAAAACAAAACAAACAAACAAACAAAGCAAAGAAAGTGAGTCAAATCAAGAATATGCTCTTCTTATTAGTAAACTAGAGGCCCATGCATGAAATTCGTGCAAGAGGAGGCCTTTCTTCCCCTGGCTGCCTGCACCGGCTTTCCTCTGGCACCCAGGACCCAGGCTTCCCTTGCAGCCCCGGCTTCAACCAGAAGGTTGTCCAGTCTAATTAGCATATTACACTTTTATTATTATAGTAGTAAACAGAACAGGCATGCTTGAGACAACCAATTAATATTTTTTTCAGGAAGTACAAAGGCTTTATTGGGAAATCACTCTTTACTTAATTTTTAAAATTAATTATTATTTTAATGTCTTTATTTTAATTTTAGTACAGATAGTAATGTTTAATGTTATTGAATTAAGTAGCATTTAATTTAATGTGTCTGTTGCTCCAAACTGAATGAGCTGCAGTCAAAATGATAATCAAAGTGCTGCCATGGACGTGCCATTCTGACTCAGAATTCTGCCTATAAGGAGACACAGTGTAGCTCATTTAATAACATGCTCAGTACAGAATTGGTTATAATTTTTAGCCAGCTCATGGGCAAATTTATTGATTTTTGTAGTAGGAAAAATCTCTGCTTTAACAGCTCAAATCACAGAAACTATTTCACAAAACTGTCAGATCTTTTTAAAATATTCTAATGATGATTTCTCCCCAATTTGCTATTGTGAGTCACATAAAATCATATTAGTGATGATATTTCTCACCACATTTTTACAAGCACCTTAAAAACTTCAGAGTGGTCTGTTTTCTTCATACATAATATTATTCTTATCTCCTCCACATCTTCTTTCCATGGATTCTTCTATTATTATTATTTTAATCTATGAATTGACTTATTTCTAAAATAAGATTCAGAAGTCAACAAATCCAAGAAGACTCTTTCTATCAATCCCCCTTCTTGGTCCCCGCTCCCCACCACACATGAACTGATTGCAGGTGCGCTGAGCAATTATTCTCCTTGGCATCTAAAATCTAAATGGAAGCTGGTATGGCCAGAGTATCTAGGCTGATCCAGCTAAATTTCTTGTCTCTCTATCTTAATGTGCCATAAACATCATCATTTTGTGTGTGTGCATTGTAAAAGTTTTGAACATATTGCTGTAAATACTTAGTCATATAATTTGCATCGGCTTGCATGCATTTCTCTGAAGGTTAAAAGGTTAAAAAACATTTTTAAAAATTTACTAATCTATATATTTTATCTCCCTAAGTAAAATGTAAAGACTACAAAGGAGAGACTTACCTTTTACATTTTTTTGTATAGGGGAAAATTATAATAAATGCTATACTCATTATAGTTGTGAAATACATTTCTATGCCTAATTAATAAAAAAAGTAATGAAAAAATATTGGGGTCATGGAGGTGAAAAAAAGATTCATATGTTCTTTTTTATTGTTTAAAGAATTACATATGTCTCATTTTTCACTGTTTGACCCCGACCCCACCATTCCCACCCCCCAAAACAAGCCCCCACTGCCCCAGTGTCCATGTCCATTGTTTATGCTAATACACATGCATACAAATCCTTTGATTGATCTCTAAACCCTGCCCCCACCTTCTCTCTGACGTTGGATGGTCTGTTGAGTGTTACCTTGTCTCTGGATCTATTTTTGTTCATCAGTTTATTTTGTTCATTAGATTCCACATATGAGTATGATCCTGTGATACTTGTCTTTCTCTGACTGGCTTATTTCACTTAGCATAATACTCTCCAGGTACTTTCATGCCGTTTCAAAGGGTGAGATATCCTTCTTTTTTATACCTGCTCTAGGGGCCCTGTGCATGAATCCATGCACTTTGAAAGAAACTGTGGGCTGAGGCTGTGGTGGGCATAGGGGCAGGTCTTGACTCATCCTCCATGCCCTGCCTGGCCCCTCCCGCTGCATCCCCCGGTCTCCTCATTGCTGGCAGCCCTGCTTCTGCCACTGTTGCTTCCATGAGCTGATCGTGCCCACCCCGATTGCACCCACTGATGGTGCGGAGCAACGGGACCTGCACCAGCAGTGGTGAGAGCAGAGCCGGCACAGTCAGCAGGTACAAGTGGCAGCTGTTGCCTAGATAGCCCCTCAGGAGCAGGGGGAGGTGGAGAAGCCTTCAAGGGTGATCTGGACTGGCAGCCACTGTTTGCACCCGATGATGGCGCTAATTGGGAAAGGCGAGGGGCACTGGCAGCAGGTGCAAGTGGCGGCTCTGGCTCCAGCTGCTGGTGGGAGTGGGGCTGGTGCCAGAAGTGGATATGACTGATGGCTCCAGCACTGGTAGCGGGTACAAGGGCGGGGGGACCATGGCCAACAGCAGGTGTGAGTGGTGGCTGCTGGTCCTGATCACCCATCAGCAACAGGGGGAGGTGGAGAAGCACTGAGGGGAGATCAGGGCTGGCAGTCACCATGTGCACCCCCTTGCTTGGGACAGCACCGAGCAATCAGGTCCAGCTCCAGGCACTGGCAGCGGAAGCAAGCAAGGCTGGCACCGGCAGCAGGTGAGATTGCAGGGGGGACTGTGGTGCGAGGGAGCAAAGATTTTTCAGTAAACATGGGAGGCTCTACCCAATCACAGCAACCTGCGCCTTGCCTTGCTCTGGTGCCCCTGCTCACCTGCTCCACCATCTCGCTGTGGCTGATGCCCATGTTCCATGTGTGTCCCCTTGAAGTCAGCTCACATCATAGCAATTGGTTGTTTGGTTGTTCTGCCATTTGGTGAATTCACATATTAGGTTTTATATATAGAGATAGTATTCCATGGTGTAAATTCACCACAGGTTTTTTTTTTGTTTTTTTTTCGTTTTGTTTTGTTTTGTTTTATCTACTCATCTAGTGAAGGGCACTTTGGCTGTTTCCAAATCTTAGTTATTGTAAATTGTGCTGCTATGAACATAGGGGTGCATATATCCTTTCTGATTGGTATTTCTGGTTTCTTGGGATATATTCCTAGAAGTGGGATTACTGGGTAAAATGTGAGTTCCATTTTTAACTTTTTGAGGAAACTTCACTCTGTTTTTTTCCTCAGTGGCTGCACCAGTCTGCATTCCCACCAGCAGTGCAGAAGGGTTCCTTTTTTTCCACATCCTCTCCAGCACTTGTCATTTGTTGATTTTTTTGATGATAGCCATTCTGACAGGTGTGAGATGGTACCGCATTGTCCTTTTGATTTGCACCTCTAGATGATTAGTGACTTTGAGCATGTTTCCAGTTGTCTCTTGGCCTTCTTTATGTCCTCTTTCAAAAAGTGTCTATTTAGGACCTTTGCCCATTTTTTTTTGGATTGGATTATCTTCCTTTGGTTAAGTTTCATGAGTTACCTGTACATTTTGGAAATTAAACCCTTATCTGAGGTAGCATTGGCAAATATATTCTCTCATGCAGTGGGCGTTCTTGTTGTTTTGTTGATGATTTCCTTTGCTGTGCAGAAGCTTTTTATTTTGATGTAGTCCCATTTGTTTATTTTCTCCTTAGTTTCCATTGCACTAGGATCTATATCGGTAAAGATATTGCCATGACATATGTCTGTTATTTTGCTACATATGGAGTTTTCTAAGAGTTTTATGGTTTCCCAAATTACATTTAAGTCCTTTAACCATTTTGAGTTTATTTTTTAATATGGTGTAAGTTGGTAATCTAGTTTAATTTTTTTTTGCATGTATCCGACCAAATTTCTCAGCACCATTTATTGAAGAGGCTGTCTTGACTCCATTGTATGCTTTTGCCTCCTTTGTCAAATACTAATTGAACATAATGGCTTGCCTCGATTTCTGCTTCTCTGTTCTGTTTCATTGATCTATATGTCTGTTCTTGTGTCAGTACCAGGCAGTTTTGAGAACTGTGCTTTTGAAATACAGCTTAATATCTGTTATTGTGATCCCTCCAACTTTGTTATTCTTTCTCAGGATTGCTGTGGCTATTCAAGGTCTTTTTTTTTTTATTCCAGATGAATATTTGGAGAATTTGTTTGTGAAATATGCCATTGGTATTTTAATGGGGATTGCATTGAATCTATACATTGCTTTAGGTAGTATGGACATTTTAATGATGTTGATTCTACCAATCCACAGTGTGTTCTTCCATTTGTTTATGTCTTCCTCTATTTCTTTTTTTCTCAATGTCCTTTAGTTTTCTGAGTACAGGTCTTTTACTTTCTTAGTTAAGTTTATTCCTAGGCATCTTAATTTTTTTGGTGCAATGGTAAAAGGGATTTTTTGTTTGTTTGTTTGTTTTTGTTTAGTTTCTCTTTCTGTGAGTACATTAGTGATGTATAAAAAAGCCATGGATTTCTGGGTGTTAATTTAGTATCCTGCTAAATTGCCAGATTCATTTATTAAGTTGAGTAGTTTTTTGATGGAGCCTTAAGGATTTTCTATGTACAATATCATGTCATCTGCAAATGACAGTTTTACTTGTTCTTTTCTAATTTGGATGCCTTTTATTTCTTCTTCTTGTCTGATTACTATGGCTAGCACTTCCAATACTGTCGAACAAAAACGTTGAAAGTGGGCATCCCTGTCTTGTTCCTGTTCTTTGGGGAAGTGAATTTAGTTTTTCCCATGGAGTATGATGTTGGCTGTAGGTTTGTCATATAAGGCTTTTAATATGTTGAGGTATGCTCCCTCTGTTCTTACTTTGCTGAGAGTTTTAATCAAGAAAGTGTGTTGGATTTTGTCCAATGCTTTTTTCTGCATTGATTGATATAATTATGTGATTTTTGTCTCTCAATTTGTTTATGTGATGTATCACATTTATTGATTTGTGGATATTATACCCTGGAATACTTGCATCCCTGGAATAAATCCCAGTAATTCATGGTGTATTAACTTCCTAATGTGATGCTGGATCCGATTTGCTAGAATTTTGTTGAGGATTTTAACATCATTTTCATCAAGAATATGGGCCTGTATTTCTCTTTTTTTTTATGGTGTCTTTATCTGATTTTGGAATTTGGTTAATGCTGAATTCTTAGAAAGAGCTTGAAAGTGTGCCTTCCTGTTCAATTTTTTGGAATTGTCTAAGGAGGATATGTTTTAGCTCTTCTTTGAATGCTTGGTAGAAATACCCTGTAAAGCCATCTGGATCAGGGCTTTTGTTTGCTAGAACATTTTTTATTTCTACTTCAATTTCTCTGGTAGTTATTGGCCTATTCAGGTTTTTTTATTCTTCCTGATTGAGTTTTGAAGCTTGTATTTTTCTAAGGATATAAAAATTTCATCTAGGTAGTTAGAATATAATTTTTCATACTATTTTTTCATAATCCTTTGTATTTCTGTGGGGTTGGTTGTTACTTCACTTCTTTCATTTCTGATTTTGTTTATTTGTGTCCTCTCTTTTTGATTCTTGGTGAGCCTGTCTAGAGGTTCATCAATCTTATTTATTCCTTCAAAGAACCAGCTATTGGTTTCATTGGTCTTTTGTATTTTTTTCTTTTCTTTTTTTTTGTCTCTATATCATTTATTTTTGCTTAGAGCATCATTATTTCCTTCCTTCTGCTTACTCTGGGCTTTTCATGTTGCTCTCTTTCTAATTCTTTGTGTTCTAAGATTATATAATATATTACCATTTTTTCTTGTTTTCTGAGGTAGACCTATAGACTTATGAGCTTCCCTCTCAGGACTGCTTTCACTGTCCCATAGATTTTAAATTGTTGTGTTTTCATTGTCATTTGTTACCAGAATGCTTTTTATTTCTTCTTTGATCTCTTTGGTAACCCAATCATTGTTTAATAGCACGCTATTTAGCCTCCAAGTGTTTCATTTTTTCCTTTGTTTTTATTGTAGTTGATTTCTAATTTTATGCCATTGTGATCTGAGAAGATGCTTGTTATGATTTCTATCTTTTTGAATTTAAAGAGACTTGGCCTCTGTCCTAATATGTGGTCTATCTTTGAAAATGTTCCATGTGCAGTTGAGAAAAATGTACTAGTATATTCTGTGGATTTGGGATAAAATGTTCTGAAGATGTCAATTAAGTCCATCTGATCTAGTGAGTCATCTAGGATTCCTGTTTCTTTGCAGATTTTTGTTTAGTTGATTTATTCATTGGTGTCAATGGGGTATTGACACCAATGAATAAATCAAGTCACCTACTATGACTGTGTTGCTGTTGATCTCTCCCTTGATATCTTCCAGAAGTTATATTATGTGTTTGGGTGCTCCTGCATTGGGTGCATATATGTTTACCAGAGTTATATCTTCTTTTTGAATGGCTCCCTTTAGTGTTATGAAGTGGCCTTTCTTATCTCTTGTTATGGCCTTCACTTTTAGGTCTAATTCGTCAGATATAGGTATTGCTATCCCAGCTTTTTTTTTTTTTTTTCATTTCCATTTGCCTGAAAATTATTTTTCCATCCCTTCACTATCAGTCTGTGTGAGTTCTTTGTCCTGAAGTGGGTCTCTTGTAGACAGCAAATACATGGGTCATGTTTTCTTATCCATTCAGCTACCCTATGTCTTTTGATTGGAGCATTTAATTTATTTATGTTTAAGTTTATTTTTGATAGGTACTTGTTTGTCACCATTTTTATTCTTTATGCCTGTATTCCTCCTTCCCTTCCTATTTCTTCTTTTTACAGCAGTCCCTTTAGCATTTCTTGCACTGCTGGTGTGGTGGTAATAAACTCTCTTAGCCCATTTTTGTCTGTGAAGCTCCTGCTATTACTTTCAATTTTGAATGATAGCCTTGCTGGATATAGTATTCTAGGATTCAGTCCCTTGTTTTGCAAAAATTTGTGCATTTCATTCCATTCCATTCTGGCCCGATATATTTCTGTTGAGAAATCAGTTTATAATTTAATGAGATATCCCTTTTGGTAACTTTCTGTCTCTCTCTGGCAGTCTTTAAGATCCTTACTTTGTTGTTGGTGTTTACCAATTTTATTATGATGTCTCTTGGTGTTGGCCTTTTTGGGTTCATCTTGTTTGGGAATCTGTGAGCTTCTTGGACTTGTGTGAGTTTTTCTTCCCAACATCAGGGAAGTTTTCTGTCATATTTTTCAAACAAGTTTTCTATCCCTTGCTCAGCTTCCTCTCTTTTTGTACCCCTATTATATGGATGTTGTTTCATTTTGTGTTGTCCCAGAGCTTCCTTAGGCTCTCCTCTAGCTTTTTATGTTGTTGTTTTTTTTTCTTCCAGTTGCTGCTCTGCTTGAGTGTTTATTCCTACCATTTTTTATAGCTTGCTGATGCAGTCCTCAGCTTCTTCTAGTCTACTGTTGATGCTTTCTATTGTGATCTTTATTGCATTTATGTCATTCTTCATTTATTCTTGGTTCTTCTTCATTTATTCTTGATTCTTACACATATTGTTGAATTTGTCTTCCATCCTTTTCAGCATCTTTATGACCATTACTCTGAATTCTTTTTCTGATAAATTGCTTGCCTCCATTTCATTTACTTGCTTTTCTGGTGATTCTTCCATTTCTTTCATATTGGGACTGCTTCTTTGTCTCCCTGTTTTTGCTCCTCTCATAGTGTCTGGTTATGTGGCTCACTCTCTACCATATTTACCAAAAAGCCAAAAATACAACTTGACATTCCATGACACAGAGGGAACAAAATACGAATGTATTTGTGAAACCGATAGCCCCAAATAAAGGTGACCACCTGAGAAATGAGAATTAGAAGAGAGAAAGAGCACAAAAATGATATTGAGAAAAGGAAAAAAGGTAAGAGAAAAAAAAAGAAGGGGAAAAACATACGTGTATGGGGGGAAATTTTCGCAAAACCACCAAATAAATCAAAAATTTCTAAAAACAAACACCCAGAAAAAAGGGGGGTGGGTACTGAATCTGAAGAGGCAGAGCTTATTTCCAGAAGGTAAGGTAAAGGAATTGAATGACTGTCAGGAATGGCCACAATTCAGTATAGACTGGGTGTATAAGAAGAAAAGTAAAAACAAGCAAACAAACAAAATAATTATATATAAATATATATATAAAAGAAAGGGGGATTTATATATATACATATGTATATATATATATATATACACACACACACACATACATATCTATTTTTTGGAAAAGAAGAATAGAAGTCAAATAAGCTTGAGTTTGGTGAGTGAAACTAGTTATTAGTAGAACAAGAGAGCTAGTGAAGAGAGGAAAAACAAAACCATAAAAACAAACAAATAATCAAACAAACAACAACAACAAATTGGCTAACAAAGAAAGAGAAAAGAGAAGGGTTCATAGACTTAGAGAAGGGGAGAGGAAATTAGATATATGAGTAAGCCAACAGAAACTACTATAATAGTGATGTGTCAATAAACCAGATAAAGAAGATCAATTTTTAACAAGGAGTAAAAAGAAACTAGAGAGGAAAATTAAAGCAGGAGCAGGAGAAGGGAAATGGGATGAAAAAAGGAGAAGTGATGAAGAAAAGTTTGGCAAAAAGGAAAACAATGAGATAAAGTAAAATAATGATGAAAAATAAAAATAGAACACTAATCCAGAAAATAAAAGGTTAAAAAATAGTAACAATAATAATAAATAAAATAAAGAAAAATAATTTCTTAATTAAAAGATTAAAAATAATAAAGTGAGGTAGTGAAGTGTCATTTGCTTCAGCTGAGTGTTAATGTCCCATGGAGGCTGGTTTAAGACCCCTCTCTACTGTTCAGTCTGCCACATCTCAGTTTCCTGTTAGGTAGTCAGCACTGTGTTGAAGTTTCCAGCAATCTACTGAATCTGCTGTTTTGTTTGTCTGCCTGTTTTCAGTCATATTTACACAGCATCTATTTTTGACACAGTCTCTAGGTGGTGGTGCTGCTGTATTAGTTTCTGGGACCAAATGGCCCCTCAATCCAGTCCCCCAGGGCTCCCTGGGGGTATTCAGAATCCTTGTTTCCCTGCAGAGCTGAAGGCTGGGTGTGGCTGCGCTGTCAGGAGAGGCCTGGTCTTCAGGAGGAAAATGTCTGTTCAGAGTTGAAGGGATCAAACTGTCCCACATCTGGCTTCCTGGTTACCTCTCCCTGTTTAGCTGCGCAGCTTCCATAAAACCACCTTCCCCTGCACTGAAGACTCAGTGAGGGTTTGTAATTGAAAGATCCTATGTACAGGGTTTAGAGAGTAAAAGCAAGGGAAATATAAAGACAGAGCAACTGCGCCGCTGTGTGTCTCTCTCCCCCAGGCATTACACGGCCAGTACAGATATTCAGGCTGCCTTTCTGGGCGCAGCCTCCTAGGGCTGTAAGCTTAGATTTAGAGTCCCCTCTGACAGCAGCCCTGTGGACCCCCTTCCACAGTCAGGTATTACGCGTGTCCCCAAGGGACACGGACTTGGTGCAGCGCAGGTTCCTTCTGACCCTCTATTCCCAGTTGCTTGTGTGTCTCTCTCTCCCACCGAGATCCCCAGTTCTACCTTTCTCCAGGCATCCTCTGTCCTTTCAGGGTGTGGATTGTCTCACCAGCTGTGTTTAACTCACCAATTTTAGGTGGGTATTATTTGATTCAGCTGTTCCTTCTATCTGCTCTGTGACAAGGCACAGGACCCATCTGCCTATTTGGTGGCCATTTTGTCTCCTCCTGGGCAGACTTTTTAGGAACCTGTGGCTGTGGAGGTTGGATTCCCAGTGTTTATGGGTTCATAGCTGAGGCAGCAAATCCCTGGATTGTGTGGCTGTGGGGTCCTGGGTGGTGCCTGAGGTCTCCCCATGTGGAGGTGAGGCTGGGCTCCTGGCCATAGCTAATTTCCCCTTCAAGATGGCATGGTTTCTGTAGCAGAGCCAGCTGCCCCAGAGATTGCAGCAGTAGTAGAGGCTGTCTGGCTAGGGGAGCCTAGTCTCCCAGCACCCAATAGTCCTGCAAAATATAACTGCTCCTCACTCACACTCACACACACACGCCCCACATGTCCACACTTCCCCTTCTGCTCCCTCACTCACTCACTCACACTGTCTTCCTCACAGATTTCCTGCCAGCCATCATCTTGGATTCTCCCATATATTCTTTATATTCATAGAAAACATTGAAAATATTTTAGTTACTTGTATATTTTTTGAATTGGTGTCATCTTGTCACCTGAGGTTAACAGTATGACTTGAAAAATTATTCAACCCTGATGAGGTAGCTCAGTTGGTTGAAGTGTTGGCCCATACACCAAAATGTTTCAGGTTTGACTACCAGTCAGGGCACATATCTTGGCTGTGTGTTTCATCTCCATTCGTTGTAAATACAGAAGGCCATCAACTAATGTTTCTCTCTAACATTGATGTTTCTCTTGCTTCTTCTCTCTCTAAAAATCAATTTAAAATATCCTATGGTGAGGATTAAAAAAATATTTATAAATGAGGGAGAAAAATATTCTTAAGGTCAGGTTTCTATGTGTTTGTGATTCTTTCTTAAGTTGACATACATAGAGTAATCCTGTTTAAGGTTTTGCAATAGGGTATTTTCTTTATTTGGTATCCTAAGGTAGCCATACATTTATTCTTCCTCTGATAAATTAAAGAAACAAGCTTTCCAGTGTTTCCTTCCTATTCACAACACAAACTAATTTAAATTCTCAATACTGGATTTATTTTCCAATTTACTATTTTTCAGTTTGAACATTTCTCTTTAAAAAAGAAATGTTGAGCAGTTTAATCATGTAAAAGTCTAACTTCCCAACAACTCTCTTTGATTTGCATCATTTTCATATTATTGAATATATTTCCAAAGATGAAAAAGGAGATCAGCAGTAGGAATTGAATTATATCAAGTCTTTTGAAATGCATTTAGCACCTTTGTTGGAAGTCTCAGTAGAGAGGCATATCATTTGATAGGTATATAAACTGGCATTCTTCCCTTCTCAGCCAGAACTGCAAAATAGTTTTTGTCCTGCTAGTGTGGCTGCTTCCTTTATTCAACAAAAGAAAATTATTAACCATATTGGAAAGAACAGTTCATGTGTGGCCACTAACAACTTGGAAGTTTCATGACTTCAGGAGATTTTGTTTGTATTATGCAGCAGAATTACAAATATTATGTGAATAGCAATATGTCATGTTCTCACAAGTCTTGAAGAAGAATTGGAAATGGGCTATTAATCCTTGGCAGAGAGTTATGTTTACCAAAGGTGAAACATGACACTGAGAGAGAAAAAAATTAGAAATTATGCAAAGACCTTTAGACTTACATATCTTAACTCTTCTTAGCTATTGGCCACCAAATTAATTGCCTCTTAGCCTGTTAGAATAATAATAAAAAATAAATCAGAAATATATTAAAGAGTTATTCTGTGATGATCATAGAAAGAAGCATGTCTTCTGAATTAATATTTGGTATTTTAATGATACTTCTGATTTGTTTATGTCTATCTTTATTTTGAGACTATTTTTTTGTATTAACAGTATGTGTATAATAAGCAAATCCAAAACTTCGTATTGCGTAGGAGTGTATATTTCAGTCCTTGTAATATTTACTCATTATCAGAGGGTTTTGGGAAAGATGGTGAAAGAAGAAACTGCAGTTGCCCTATATCTAAATTCAGCTGAGCATTTGGAATGCTCAGGGCCCACTCAAGAATGCAAATAATCCTTCCCACTAATATTTACAGGGTAAACTAAGATTGTTGGTAGAGTATTAAATTTGACAGTAAAGTAGTAATCGAGTTTTCAGATTAATTTAAATAGGCTAATTGAAATAAGTAAATATTCAAGTACTGGACAAAAAGCTATTCTTAAAGTAATAACTAAAATTTCTATTGGTAGTTCATCTCATGGTAAAATTCCTGAATATGCAATGAACCTAAAGCAGTCATATGTGTGGGGGAAAAAAAAAATTTTTTTAATTTAAAGTTATAAAGACTGCATTATAAAATTTACAAAAAACTCCATTAAAAAAAAAGGGGGGGGATAGTAGGGCAATATCATCTAAGGAAAAATATCCTATAAGTAAATTACATCTAGAAAATTTTTACTTTACCAAATTAAGGTTCATTTGCAATGCTAACAGCAAGACGGCCATTAAAAACACACATGGTGTCTAAATAAGACAAAGGAAAATCGTTTGAACAAAAATAAAAAGGATCCCAAATCAATTATATAGAAAAGATTCCTTTATTAACTTGTGGTCGAGAATATATTTGTATATTTTCAGAAAACAACCCCAAGACCAGATGGATTCCTGCAACAGAGAGGAATTGACAGGAGTGCTCCAACCAGGAAGACAAGAGGAAAAAACAGTCCAGAGATGGAAGACGCTGACAACGCCTTGCCATGGAAGCAGTCAGCAGCTGTGCACCGCTGCAGGTTACCTAGGACCAAACCAGAGAGGGTCGGACCTGCATTGCCACCATGTGCCCACCATCCAGATATTACTGCTGACATGTACACATAAGGAACTGTTGGACATTGAAATTGGGACTCAAACATTTTTTTGTTTTGTCTTGTTTTGTTATTATATGTTTATTTCCAGTCTGCAAAGGCAAAACTTTTTAAAGGAAAGAAATGGTGGGAAAAAGATACAGAGGCAAAGAAGCATTGAACAGACTGTCAAACTACATTGGGAAGACAGGGGTGGTTGGGCGAGGAGGGCTGTAAGAGACCAACCAAAGGACTTGTACGCATGCATATAAGCACAAACAATGGATATAAGACACTGGGGCGGGGAGGGGGGTGAGGGTGGGCAGGTGAAGGCATGTCCTGGAGGGTAGGGGAGGTCAGGGGGAGATCAAAGGGGGAAAAAAAAAGGAGACATATGTACTACTATTTGTAATACTTAAAACAATAAAAATAAAATAAAATTTAAAAAAAAAGAAAGAAGAAACTGCAATAATTATTTATAAATCTGATTTCTTTCCCTCGGCATTTTCCCACTTCTTCTCCTTCCCTATACAGCCCCAATCCTCCGTCTATCTGCATTATTATGTTCTCTCCACAGAGCTAGCCATAACTGGGGGAAGTAGAAAATAGAGAACTAAAGGGAAAATAAATGATATTTCAAAAATATAAATGGGGCAAAGTGCATGTTTTAAATGGTGGTAGGATGGTAGATGTGTTGAATAAGATTGATAAAATGGGCAAGAAGCTCAAGTAAAGTTAAAAACCATAAGAATTTAGTATAGCTTTTCATGAGGTTTACAAATTGGATTTTTAAAATTATGGTATTTAATTGTTATATATTCATAAATTCAATAAATTAGTTATTCAGTGAATATTTATTAAGTTCAATTTATATGCTAGATATTTTCAAGTTACTTGAGATAGAATGATAAATAAAGCAACAATCCTACAGTTAACTAACATTTTAGTGACAGCAACAGTAACTAAACAAATAATAAAATATATATAACTAATGATGATTGCTGTATCTGTTATTTATTTTAAAATTATTATTTTCACATATCTGAAAACTGAAGTTACAAAAGCACATATTTTAATAGGATAATCTTTGTAATATCACTGATACTATTAAACTTGGGATAATCTAGGAAATCACACAACTCTATCAAGAGAATGAATACTAATTAAAGAAGAGATAAGCCTTGTTTATAAAATAGATTATCATTATTTTAAAGATGTAAATTTCCACTTTATTAATTTATGAGTAAAACATATCACAATTAAAATTTTTAAAAAAGATTAAACAAACAGGCTATAGTACCATTTATATGGAAGTATATCCTATATAATAAAAGAATAATATGCAGATTGACCATCACTCCAACACACAAGATGGCTGCCCCCATGTGGTCAAAGATCCTGCCCACATGTGGACACAAGATGGCCACCACAAGAAAGCCAGTAGGGAGGGCAGTTGGAAGGGACCAGGTTTGCTTGGGAGGGCAGTTGTGGGTGATCAGGCCAGAAGGGGAGGGAAGTTGGAAGGGACCAGGCCTGCAATGGAGGGCAGTTGGGGGTGATCAAGCTTGCAGGGAGGGCAGTTAGGGGTGACCAGGACAGTAGAGGAGGGAAGTTGGGGGTGACTTGGCCTGCAGGGAATGGCAGTTGAGGGGGACCCAGGCCTGCAGGGGAGATCAGTTGGGGAGGACCAGGCCTGCAGGGAAGGGTATTTAGGGGTGACCAAGCCTGCAGGGGAGGGCAGTTAGGGCAATCGGGCCAGCAGGGGGGCAGTTAGGCATCAATCAGGCTGGCAGGGGAGTGGTTAGGGAGTGATCAGGCTGGCAGGCAGAAGTGGTTAGAGGCAATCAGGCAGGCAGGCAGGTGAGCAGTTGGGAGCCAGCAGTCCTGGATTGTGAGAGGGATGTCCGACTGCCCGTTTAGGCCCGATTCTTGAAGGATCGGGCCTAAACGGGCAGTCGGACATCCCTTGAGGGGTCCCAAATTGGAGAGGGTGCAGGCTGGGCTGAGGACCACACACCCCTGTGCACAAATTTCATGCACTGGGCCTCTAGTATGGTCATAAATAGCTAAGACTCTTTTCAAGAAGGAAAAAGGTAAGGAAGATTTACTTGTTATCCAAATTTATAAAAAACGTTATAGCAATTAAGATACACTGCTTGAGGATAAGAAAATAAACAAAAGTAACAACAGAGCTCCCATAAACAAACTCAATCACATTGTCCCTTGATTTATGACCAGTTTGGTTCTGCATGATAGTGGGAAATGGAACACCATTTCAACACCTTATTCTATAAAGGAAAAATTAAAGGATTTATATTTCACACTGCACATAAAAATATTATAGTGTAGATCATCCATACAGATTGTATATCTGCTCACTGATTTGATTATTCCTAAAAATCATTTAGAAATTTCTCTATATTTTTATTTAATGCAATCATATTCTAATTTATGGTTTTTTGTGTTTTGTTTTGTTTTTTAATTTATTAATACTAGTTTTAATCATGTTCCTCATGCTCTTTTGGTTTTTGTTTTCAATCTTATCAATAACTTTTTTTTTTCTCTCTATCCTATTAGCTCCTATGTTTTTTGTTTGTTAGTTTTATTTTGTACTGTCTTACCTTGTTTTTTTCTCTATAGCTTTTCCCTAGCCTCTGATGACATTAGTCAAGAATAATCTCACTCATTTGTGGAATATAATGAACAACATAAACTGATGAACAAAAACAGATCCAGAGACAGAGATCAGACCATTAAATCTCAGAGGGAAAGCAGGGGAGGGTGGGGGTGAGGGGGAGAGATCAACCAAAGGGCTTGTATGCATGCATATAAGCAAAACGGATAGACACAGACACCAGGGAGGTGAGGGCATGAGTGGTGGGAATGGGGGGCGGCAATGGGAGGATAAGGATACATATGCAATACTTTAATCGATAAAGAAAATAATAATTTAAAAAAAGAATGAGCTTATTTTCAGATTGCTTGATACTTACTGCAATGATAAGGCTACCATAATAAAGATACTGAAGTCAAGTGAACATAGCTGCCTCTAACCTTATATAAGCAAAAGTTCCAGAATCAAGTTGATTGAAGATTTTGGGGGACCCTTTTATAGGCAGAGAAGATCAACAGCAGGCTCTGATTTAAAAGTAGTAAGCCTTGTTCCAATACTCTGAATATCTAAAGATAGTGTTATTCCAAATGGACTAAAATTCTGAACTGCTTATATGTGAAACTAAGTTCTGGCCACAGTCCCAGTTATTGCTGTCATTTTAATTCTAAATCTTGGAAGCAATCTCTCTCTCTCTCTCTCTCAGTTTCCTGATAGTACCCACATGCCTACAGTTTATTTATCAACTATCGTCTACCTTCATAGACTTAAGTTAGGCAATGATGCCAATAGAGAAACAATGTTATTTACTAATCACTTAATGTAAAATTATAGGCTCTGAACTGCTCACGGTGTTCAAATGAAAAATCTTAATATCTCAAGTGTGTGTACTAAAACTCATTATTTTTAGTTGTTCATTAAAAATGTCAAAACTAGTTTCTCCTTTAGTTTAAAATGTCAAATGTTTTCACCCAGGCCAGAAGGTACAGTTGGCTGGAGTATCATCCTGTCCTGTGCACCAAAAAGATATGGATTAGATTCCTGGTCAGGGCAAATGTGAGTACGGGAGGCAACAAATTGATGTCTCTCTCTTTGTCCTTCTCGAAATCAATTTAAAAACAAATAAAAAAACAACAGAAACATGAACAGCCTGGGCCAGAGTAGCTCCATTGGTTGAGCATTCTCCTGTCCACTACAAGGTTGCAGGTTTGATTCTGGGTCAGGGCACATGCCTGGGTTTTGGGTTCAATCTCTCTCTTTCTCTTCCCCTTCCTCTCTCTAAGTATGTCCTCCAGTGAGGATTAAAATACAAAAAAAAAAAAAAAAAAAGACATATCCTCAGGTGAGGAGAAAAAAAAAGCAAGTATTTTCTATTGTTGATACTACCTTTGGGTATCTTGAATTTGAATACAAGTCTATCAATATTTTCTACAATAGAATTATGTGTGTGTGTGTGTGTGTGTGAAATAGTTCTTTTGAAAGAGTATTGTCATATAAATTCCTGGTCCCAGTCTGAGTTCTTTGGTGGTTTCAGAGTTTAGGAGCCAAAGGGAAATGATTTGTTCTTTTGTAAAAAATTTAAGTCTTTATTGTTGAAAGTATTACATATGACCCCTCCCCTCCCATTGACCCCTTCTAGCCCAGCTGCCTGCCCCACCTCAAGATTTCACCACCCTATTGTCTGTGCTCATGGGTTATGCATTTATCCATTTAAGTTATTTAGTGGACCTCTCTTCCCATCCACCTCTGTCTTCTCTCTGAGATTCCACAGTCTGATCCATGCTTCTATGCCTCTGGCTCTATTTTGTTCATCAGTTTATTTTGTTCATTAATCCTATCTAATAAAAGGGTAATATGCAAATTGACCATCACTCCACTTTACCACAAACCACACCCACCAGCCAATCAGGAGTGAGTATGCAAATTAACCCAACCATGATGGCTGCAGCCATCGAGAGAGCAGGAGGCTTGGGTTTCTCCGGCAATGGACAAGCCAAACTTTCTGCACACCCTGGTGGCCCAAGCCTCCACTCATGGCTACGAAGTTTCTATTATAGAAGATAAATAAATCCCAACAAAAATGGAGGTAGCCATGGAGCTGGAGAAAGCAGGAGGCTTGTGTTGCCCACGGTGATGGAGGAACCCAAGTTTCCACAGCCCTGGCCTGCCTTGGCCTCCCCTTAAGGCTACAAAGTTTCAATTATAGAAGATAAATAAATCACAACAAAAATGGCTGCAGCCATGGAGCGAGCAGGAAGTTTGTTTCTGCTCAGGGCTACAAAGTTTCAATTATAGAAGATAAATAAATTCCAGATACCAGGGTCTCTGCTTGGGTGGGGGGGGCTTGGCCAACCTGCACAGCACCACAGGCCCCTCGCCCAGGCTGCCCCACGCCCCAAGGGAACCCCCACCCTGATCTGGGACACCGTTCAGGGCAAACAAGCCAGCCTCCACCCATGCACCGGGCCTCTATCCTATCTAATAAAAGAGTAATATGCAAATTGACCATCACTCCAACACACAAGATGGCTGCCCCCATGTGGTCAAAGACGGCTGCTCCCATGACACAAGATGGCCACCACAAGATGGCCACCAGGAGAGGGCATTTGGGGGTGACCAGGCCTGAAAGGGAGGGTAGTTGGGGGTGACCAGGCCTGCAGGGGAGGGCAGTTGGCAGGGACCAGGCCTGCAGGGGAAGGCAGTTGGGGGTGACCAGGCCTTCAGGGGAGGGCAGTTAGGGAAAACAGGCTGGCAGGGGAGCAGTTTGGCATCAATCAGGCTGGCAGGGGAGTGGTTAGGGGTTGATCAGGCTGGCAGGCAGAAGCGGTTAGGGGCAATCAGGCAGGCAGGCAGGCAGGTAAGCAATTGGGAGCCAGCAATCCTGGATTGTGAGAGGGATGTCCCAGATTGGAGAGGGTGCAGGCTGGGCTGAGGGACACCCCCCCACCCCCCGCCGTGCACAAATTTCATGCACCGGCCCTCTAGTTCTATATATAAGTCAGATCATGTGATACTTGTCTTTCTCTGTTTCTCTGACTGGCTTATTTCCCATAGCATAATACTCTCCAGGTCCCTCCATGCTGTCTCAAAAGTTAAGAGATTCTTTTTTATTACTACTGAGTAGTGTTCTATGGTGTAAATGTACCACTGCTTTTTTATGCATTCATCTATTGATGGGCAGTTGATCTGATTCCAGATCTTAGCTATTGTAAATTGTGCTGTTATGAATATAGGGGTGCATACATTCATTCTGATTGGTGTTTCAGGTTTCTTATGATATATTTTTACAAGTGGGATCATTGGGTTAAGTGGTGGTTCCATATTTAATTTTTAAGGAATCTCCATACTCTTTTGCACAGTTACTGCACCAGTCTGCATTCCCCATCAGCAGTGTACTAACTTGCCAGCACTTGTCATTTGTTGATTTGTTGATGGTAGCCATTCTAACAGGTGTGAGGTGATACCTCATTGTCCTTTTAATTTTTATCTCTCTGATGATTAGTTATTTTGAGAATTTTTTTTTCCAAATGCCTCTTGTCAATCTGCATGTCTGCTCTGGAGAAATGTCCATTTAGCTCCTTTTCCCATTTTTTAAAATTGCATTGTTTCTCCTCCTTTTGTTAAGTTGTATGAGTTCCTTAAATATGTCAGATGTTAGCTCTTTATCAGAGGTATCATTTCCAAATATGTTTTTCCATACAGTGGGCTCTAGTCTAATATTGTTTATGGTTTCTTTTGCTGTGCAGAAGCCTTTCATTTTTATGTAGTCCATTAGTTTGCTTTGCCCTAGATGTATCAGTAAACATATTGATTTGGGAGATGTCTGTGATTTTGCTGCCTATGGTTTCTTCCAGGAATTTTATGATTTCCAGACTTACACTTAAATCGTTTATCCATTTTGAGTTCTTCTTGTATATGGTATAAGTTGGTGTTCTAGTTTCATTATTTTTTGCATATGTGTATCCAATTTTCCCAACACCATTTATTGAAGAGATTGGCTTAACCACATTATGTGTTCTTGTCTCTTTTTTCAAATATTAATTGAATTTAATGGCTTAGATCAATTTATAGGGTCTCTGTTCTATTCCATTAATCTATATGCCTGTTCTTGTGTCAATAACAGGCTGTTTTGATTATGGTGGCTTTGTAGTATAACCTGATATCTGGTATTGTGATTCCTTCAACTTGGTTCTTCTTTCTCAAGAAGATGTATGAACTTTCTTGAGTTGTGAATATTGTACCAGCTCGTATCCCTGGAATAAATCCCACTTGATCATGATGTATGATATTTTTAATGTTTTGATGGATCCAATTTGCTAATATTTTGTTGAGGATGTTAGCATCTATGTTCACCAGGGCTATCGGCCTGTAATTCTCTTTCATTGTAATGTCTTATCTGGTTTTGGAATTAGGATAATACTTGCCTCATAAAAAAAGCTTGGAAGTGCTCTTTACTTTTGGAGTTTTTGGAATAGTTTGAGGAGGATAGCTTTTAGTTGTTCTTTGAATGTTTGATAAAATGCCCCTATGAAGCTGTGCAGACCAGACCTTTTGTTTGCTGGGAGTTTTTGATTGCTGCTTCTATTTCATCAGCTGTTATTGGCCTATTTAGGTTGTCTGATTCTTCCTGATTCAATATTGGGAGATTGTGGTTTATTTTTTTTAGGAATTTGTCCATTTTATCCACATTGTCCAGCTTGTTGGCATATAATTGTTCATAGTATTTTCTTAGAATCCTTTGTATTTCTTTGGTGTCAGTTGTTCCTTCACAGCTTTCATTTCTGCTTTTATTTATTTAGGTTCTCTATCTTTGTTTCTTAATGAATCTAGCTGATGGTTCATCAATCTTGTTTATCTTTTCAAAGAACCAGCTCTTCGTTTCATTGATGTTTTTGTACTTTCTTTTTTTTTCCTTTTTTTTTTTTTAGTATCTATGTCATTAATTTCTGCTGTAATCTTTATTATGTAATTTCTTCTAATTGCTCTGGACATTTTTATTGTTCTTGTTCTAGTTTTGTTTTGTTTTGTGGTTTTTTTTTTTTTTTGAGTTGTGTGGTTAAATACTTTATTATTAATTTTTCTTGTTTTTTTTTTTTTTTTTTTCGGGTAGCCTGTAGTGCTATGAAATTCCCTTTCAAGACTGCTTTTGATGTGTCCCAGAGATTTGGGGATGTTGTGTGTTCATTTTCATGTATTTCCACAAAGTTATTTATTTCTTGATTGATCTCATTGGTAAGCAATTCATTGTTTAATTATGTGCTATTTATTCACCTTGAGTTTCAAAGATTTGGAGTTTTTTTTACTGTAGTTGATTTCTTCTTCCATCTCATTGTGATCTGAGAAGATGCTTGACATGCTTTCAATCTTCTTGAACTTTTAGAGACTTGTTTCATGTCCTAACATGTGGTCTGCCTTTGAGAATGACATATGTGCACTTGTGAATAATGTATATTATGCAGCTTTGGGGTGAAATGTTCTGTAAATGTCACTTAAATCCATGTGATCCAGTGTGTCATTTAAAGTCACTACTACCTTGTTGTGATTGGGTCTGGAAGATCTATCTGGTGAAGTCAGTGGGGTGTTAAAATCCCCTACTATGTCTGTATTGTTGTTGATCTCTCCTAAAAAGTCCTCTAGAAGTGTTTTGTTGTTGTTATTGTTTGTTTTTTTATGTTTAGGTGTCTATATATTGGGTACATATATGTTTATCAGTGTTATTTTCTCTCGTTGGATCAATCCATTTAGATTATGTAGTGACCTTTACTGTCTCTTGTGAAGGCCTTCATTTTGATATTTATTTTGTGAGATATGAGTATTGCTACCCCAGTTTATTTGTTTTTTCCATTTACATGGATTTTTTTTTTTTTTTTTTTACCATCCCCTTACTCTCATCCTGTGTGTGTCTTTTGTTCGGAGGTGGTTTCTCTTGTAGACAGCATATATTTGGGTCATGTTTTTGTATCCATTTAGCTACCCTATGACTTTTGATTGGAACATTTAATCCATTTACATTTAAGTTATTACTGATAGGTACTTATTTATTGCTATTTAATTCTTTATGTATGTATTCTTGCTCTCTCTATTCTCATTACAGCAGCCCCTTTAGCATTTCTTGCAGTGATGGTTTGGTGGTGACAATATCCTTTAGCTTTTTTTTTTTGTCTTGGAACTGCTTATTTTACCATCTATTTTAATGATAGCCTTGCTGGATATTGTTATCTTGATGTTAGACCCTTGCTTTTCATTACCTTGAATACTTCATGCCATTCCTTTCTGGCCTGTAGAGTTTCTGATGAGAAATCAGCTGACAGCCTTATGGAAGCTCCTTTGTAGCTATAAATTCCTTTTTCCCTTGCTGCTTTTTAGATTTTAAGCATTTTAATTATGATATGTGTGGATATGGGCTTGATTAGGATCTTTTTGCTTAGGACTCTCTGTGCCTCTTGAACTTGTGTGACTTTTTCCTTCATCAGGTTAGGGAAGTTTTCTGCCATTCTTTCTTCAAACAGATTCTCTACCCCTTGCTCACTTTCTTCCCCTTCTGGCACACCTATCATGTGAATATTGTTATGTTTTGTGTTGTCCCTGAGCTCCCTTAAGCTGTCCTCCTTTTTTTAAAATTATTTTTTGTTTTTGTTGTTTTTTTGTTTTGTTTTACTTTTTGGTTCTCTGATTGAGTGATTTTTTTTTCTACCCTGTCTTCTAATTCACTGATCCTATTCTTGGCTTCCCCTAATCTGCTATGTATCACTTCCACTGTGTTCTTTTTAGTGCTTTGTGATTTTCATAGTTAGGATATAATTTCTCATGCTGTTGAGCATCTTTGCCATCATTATTGTGAACACTGTCTAATAAATTTCTAATCCCCATTTCATTTAGTTCTTCTTCTGGAGAATTCTATTGTTCCTTCATTTGGGGCTATTTTCATGTCTCCCCATTTTGGCTTCCTTTTTGTATTTGTGTCTGTCCACTAGGGAGATTGCTACACCTCCCAATCTCTAGTGCAGGACAATGTCAAATACTGTTTGTGACTGATCCTAAGTACCCTGTTTGGAGCTATCAGCAATCCACAGTTTGTGGCTCCCTCTGCTGGGGCTGTGTGCCTTTGGAAAGGACCAAGATGTGCACCAGGGTCTCCTTTTCCTAGCCGAGTTCAGGAATATATCAGGCAAAGACTCAAAGCCTCCAGAGACCTGGTTCTGCATGCGGTCCCATTGACACTCAGAGTGGATTAGCCTCAGATTATCAACCACAGGTATGGGTGAGAGGTCTTCAACAAGGTGGGGGATTTGCCTTCCCCCAGCAAAAACCACCTAAATATCAAAGGCTTACAGCTGGAGAAAGATTTTCTTTGCAGCATGATGTAATGACTAAGAACAGAAAACTGAGGTGGCTACACTTTGAGCTCCAACTCCAGGGCTCCCAATCCTAGCTTCTGTTCACATAGCTCTAGTCCACTCTGCCTTGCCTCTGCCAGAGCCCAAGGTGAGTGCCTACACATGAAATTTATGAATTGGCCCTTTAAGAGGTGTCTGCATTTTCATCAGTCTCCCACTTGCCAACAGCAACCCTGCTGCTTTTCATAGCCAGATGTTCCATGGGCACCTTTCTCAGTTCTGGTGCTCTTGGCTTGGGAGCCCAGCTTAGTGTTAAGACCCTCAAGTTCTCGGAGGGAATCCCACAAAGCTGAGATATCCCTCTGGAACTTCAGATGCTGTCTGTGGGACCCCAAACAGCCGTTTCATATCTCCACACTTCCAGTCTCTCTGCAGTCTCTACTTTCCGTCCTTGGTTATCAGGTTTCTCTCCACCTAGTCTTCAGTTGACTTTTCAGAGTGTTCTTCTATATTTTATTTGTATTTCCAGTTTGGTCCTAAGAGTGTGTCAGTGTAGCTTCCACTTACTCTGCTGCCATTTTGGAATCTCCTCTCTACAATAGAATTTTTTTTAGTAATGATTGTCCCAAGAAATAATAAATAATGATTACAGCTCAGCTTCCCAAAATATTATCAGTAGATCTAATTACCACTTTAAAGTGGACTGGGTTATAATAATATTTGAGCAGAAAAATATTTAATAACAAGCAATATAAAAGTTGAACGATGAATGTTATATTTTCTTTTAATAATCAAAATAAAAAATAGCCTAGTGGTTTTTTTTTTAATTATGTTGGTGGAAATTTTCAGTATTTGTATTCATTAAGTTGTTATAGCTGAGAATCTGATCTGTGCTGATACAGTCATTATCTGTTTAGAAATTCTATGTATAGCGTGTGCACGCTTTCCTTCTAAGAATCATTTGCCAGTTTAAGTAGAACCTTATTTCATACTTTATTTTCTAGGACTTCATTACCTATGCCAAGCCTGACATTTTCCAGATTAAAGATACTAAATTTGTCTTTTTTGACCATTTGTGTTAATTCTTGTGCTAGAAACTTCGCTTATCACTTTGCCCTTATTAAATCCAACTGTAGATATCATTCAATGCCCTAATAACTCCTTCTCTGCAATCTTTCTTTGACAAAACCAAGTTGTATCTATACCAAAAGGGACTCTGGCTCAAAGTCTCTAAGATAGATGAGCACATTTTCTAAAGGGGGTGCTACTTCAAAAAAGGACTTTTTACTTACCACTTTGAGATTTTCCATTTTTATCCACCATAAGAATTTTTTATTTTGAAACTCCTCCTTTGCATTTTTAATTAAAGAATGTAAAAATGGTCACTTTCAACTTTGCCTCTTTTTCATTTTATAAGTATACTCCTCAGATATTTTTTACACATTTCACTTTATTGTTTTTTTATTTTTTTGTATTTCATCTACTTGACTCACACATCCAAAATGCAAGTTGCCCGATTTTTTAAAAACTGTATAAAATTGTTTATATTATTAATTTTTTATGAGAAGTGTATTTCACTTGTGCAGTGATTGTATCTTCTTGATGGTAAAATGCCTAACAATTAACTCTCTGCAAATAATAGTCAATATTATTCTTGCTTTACTACCTCTGATTCTCAGTCCTTAATGCTTCTTGCTGAGCACATTGTTTTATACTGCCTGCTCTGATATGAGAAGAATAATTCCTATATTACCATGTACTCCAATAACCAACTCCACAGACTTTATTTCAGGTCAAAATTGCCTTCCTTTGAGTTAAGCACCTTTTTTAAAACAACTGTGTTTTTTTTTGCCCTAACCGGTTTGGCTCAGTGGTAGTGTCCGCCTGCAGACTGAAGGGTCCCGGCTTCAATTCCGGTCAGGGGCACATGCTGGTTGTGGACTCGATCCCCAGTGTGGGGCATGCAGGAGGCACCCAATCAACTATTCTCTCTCATAATTGATGTTTCCATCTCCCTCTCCCTTCCTCTCTGAAATCAATAAAAATATATATTTTAAAAAAACTGCTTTATTCTTATTTATATGTTATGACTTTTATTTTTCCTTTGAAAAAGAAAAATTATATATATTTTTAATGTACCTCTTTGGCCAGTACCCCCCTCCCCATCCTTTTATTTAATTAACCAGAGGCCCAATGCACAAAATTCGTGCAAGAGGCTTGGCCCTCACAGCCCCAGCTTCATCCAAAAGGTCATTGGGAAGGACGTCTGGAAAGATGTCTAGAAGGTCATTTGGCTGTCTGGTCTAATTAGCATATTACACTTTTATTATTATAGATAAAATTTATTTTTGATCAGTTTTAGGTTTAAAGATATATTAAATGGAGGGTATAGAGAATTTCCATATATCCTCTTACCCTGTCTCATTTTCCTCTTTTATTAATATCTTATATTAGTATACTACATTTATATTACATTTGAAGAACCAATAGTGATACTTCATATAATAAGTCGATAGGTTACTCTTTGTGTTATACATTCTATTGGTTTTGGCAAATGTGGAATGTCATTTATCCACTATTACAGTTTCATATAAAATAGTTTCATTGCTTTAAACAACCTGTCTTTTACCCATCCACCCTTTCTCCCCTCCTAGGATCCTTGAAAACTACTGATCTTCCGTTTCCATAATTTTGCCTAATCTAAAGTAGCATATAGTAGGAATCTTCTAGCCTTTTCAGATTTATTTCATTCACTTAACAATATACATACAAGTTTCTTTTATGTCATTCCATGGCTTTATAACTCATTAAAAAAAAAAGTGAGCCCTGACCAGTTTGGCTCAGTGGATAGGGCGTCGGCCTGCGGACTGAAGGGTCCCAGGTTCGATTCCTGTCAAGGGCATGTACCTTGGTTGTGGGCACATCCCCAGTGGGGGGTGTGCAGGAGGCAGCTGATCGATGTTTCTCTCTCATTGATATTTCTAACTCTATCCCACATCCTTCCTCTCTGTAAAAAATAAATAAAATATATTCTTTTAAAAATAAATGATGAACTACAGTTTGTTTAATCCATTTACCAACTGAAGAACATCTTGGTTGCTTCCAGGTTTGGTCAATTATGAATAAAGCTGCTTTAAACATTTATGTGCATATTTTTGTGTGGACATATATTTTCAACTTTTTAGGTCAATATCAAGTAGCATAATTGCTGGATCATATGGTAAGGATGTGGTTAGTTTGTTTATTTATGTATTTATATTTATTTACTTATTTATTCATTTATTTTTATTGATTTCAGAGAAGAACGGAGCAGGAGAGAGATAGAAACATCAATGATGAGAGAGAAGCTTTGATCAGCTGCCTCTTGCACTCCCCCTACTGTGACTGGAGCCAGCATGTGCCCTGACCAGAAATCGAACCTGTGACCTACTGGCTCACAGTGGATGCTCAACCACTGAGCCACGCCAGCTGGGCAGGTGTGTTTAGTTTTGTAAGAAACTAACACACTGTTTTCCAAAGTGATTGTACCAGAATTCATTCCCAACAGCAAAAAGTGAGAGTTCCTGTTGTTCTTCATTCTTGCCAGCATTTGATGGTGTCCATGTTGCTGATATTGGCCTTTCTAGTAGGTGTGAAGGGGTATCTCATTCTTGTATTAATTTACATTTCCCTGATGACATATGTGTCGAGGATCTTTTTGTATGCATATTTGCCATCTGTTTATTTTCTTTGATGAGGTATCAGTTAAGGTCTTTAGTCCATTTTTCATCAGGTTGTTTATTTTCTTACTGTTGAGTTTTTAAGAGTTCTTTGAATTTTTTAGGATAACAGTTCTTTACCAGCAGTGTCTTTTGCAAATATTTCCTCCTAGTCTGTAGCTTGTCTTTTCATTCTCTTGACATTGTCTCTCATAAAGCAGAAGTTGTAATTTTAATAAAGTTTATCTTATTAATTGCTTCTCTTGTACATTATACCCTCATCATATCTAAAGAGTAATTGCCAGAACCAAGGTCATTAAATTTTCTCCTATGTTATCTCCTAGGAGTTTTATTTAGAGTTTTGCATTTTATATAGTTAGGCTTGTAATCAATTTTGAGTTAATTCTTGTAAAAGGTGTACAATCTGTCTCCAGGTTGTCATTTGTGAATAAATCCCTGAGTTTGTCCTAAAATATCTTCTGAAATCATTTTATATATACTTTTATTATATACTTAGGTTGTTGATACATTTTGAGGTTTAATTTATAAACTATGTATATTATGTATCTAGATACATATTTTTAATATGGGTGTCCAAATTTCCAAGTTCTATGTGTTGAAACAACTATTTGTTCTCCATTGAACCATGGTATCTTTATCACTGTAGCTTTATACTAAATCTTGAAGTCAAGTAGCATCAATCCTCCAACTTTGTTAGTTCCCTACAATATTGTGCTGACAATTTTGGGTATTTTGTCATTAATATAAACTTCACAATCAATTTGTTCATATTCATAAAATAACTTGCTAAATTCTTGTTTGCGATTGTGTAGAATCGATGGATCAAATTTGAAAGAGTAGACATTTTTACCAATATTTAGTATTTAATCCATAAACATGATATATAATCATTTAATTCCTTTCATTAGAGTTTTGTAGATTTTGTATATAGATTCTGACCATATATCATTAGATATTTTCCAAAGTATTTCCTTTTTTAGGAGCTATAAGTTTTATTGTTTTAATTTCAAATTTCTACTCTTTATTGCTAGTAATAAATTAATTGATCTTTTTATATTAACCTTGTATCCTGAAACCTTGTATAGTCATTTATTATTTACAATATTTTTTTTATTTCTTTCAAATTTTCTAGATGCATTTGTATCATCTGAAGATAGTTTAAACTGTTTATTCCCCTATCTATATACTTTGTTTTCTTTGTCTTACCACTCTAGAGAGAACTTCCAGTACTATGTTGATTAAAAGTGGTGAGATGTGACATACTTTCCTTGTCCCTGATCCTAGGGGAAGAAGCAACCAGTTTTTAACCATAAAATAGGATGTTACCTGTACATTTTATTCTGCACCAAGTTAAAGAAGGTTATCTTTATTTCTAATTCTTTTTTTTTAAATGTTATTTTATTGTTTAAAGTATTTCAAATAGTAGTGCACAGGTCTCCTTTATCCCCCCATTGACCTCCTGCTGGCCTCCCCTACACCTTGGCACATGCCCTCACCCCCCCCCCCCAAGTGTCTTGCATTCATTGGTTATACTTATATGTATGCATGTAAGTCCTTCAGTTGATCTCTTACCCACCACCTCCCAACCCTCTCCTGCCTTCCCACTGTAGTATGACAGTCTGTTCAATGCTTCTTTGCCTCTGTATTTTGGTTCTTCAGTTTATAATGTTCTTTATATTCCACAAATGAGTGAGATCATGTGGTATTTATCTTTCTCTGACTGGGTTATTTCACTTAGCATAATGCTTTCCAGTTCCAACCATGCTGTTGCAAATGGTAAGAATTACTTTTTTTGCAGCAGCAGCGTAGTATTCCATTGTGTATACGTACCACAGTTTTCTACTCCACTCATCTGCTGAGGGGCATTTAGAGTGTTTCCAAATCTGAGAATTTTTATCAAGTTATTTGTGTTACATTTTATCAAATTTTTTTCTTGCACTAATCAGCATGATCAAATGAGTTTTCTAATGAGGTATGTGGATTAACTAAAAAATCATTTTTGAATGTTGAGCCAGTCTTGCATATCTGGAATAATCTCACTTGATTATTGTGTAAATTTTGTATACATTGTTGGATTCCACTTCATAATAATTTGGTGGTGACACTAAAACCGGTTTGGCTCAGTGGATAGAGCATCTGCCTGCGGACTGAAGGGTCCCTGGTTCAAGTCCGGTGAAGGGCATGTAACTGGGTTGCGGGCACATCCCCAGTGGGGGGCGTGCAGGAGGCAGCTGATCGATGTTTCTCTCTCATCGATGTTTCTGACTCTCTCTTTCTCTCTCTCTTCCTCTTTGTAAAAAATCAATAAAAATATATTTAAAAAACAATAATAATTTGGTGAGGATTTAGCAAGTATGTTCATGAGTTGTATTGATGGATAGTTTTCTTACTAGTAATGTCTTTATCTGATTTGAGTATTAGCATATTTCTAGCCTAATAGGATGTGTGAGGAAATATTCTTCTATGATTATATTCTTGAAGGTATTCTAGAAATTTGGTATCACTCAGTCCTTAAATGTTTGATATAATTTTATTAGTAAAATTATCTAAATCTAGTGCTTTCTCTTTTGGAATTTTATTAATTAGCAATTTAATAATACATATACTTATTCAGATTATTTATTTCTGTGATATATTTTGGAAGTTTTGATCTTTCAAGATATTGGTTATTTCATCTAAACTGTCAAATGTATGAGTATATGGTTGTTTATAGTATTCTTAATTGTCATTTTAAATTCTATTGGATCCGTACTGGTGGTCCCCATTTCTTTTTTTATATTAGTAATTTGTATTTTTTTCTGCTCTTCTGTTACTGTAGCTTGAAGCTTATAAACTTTATTGATCTTTTATAAAAAACAACTGTTGGTTTTATTGATTTTTGCTGTTATTTCCCTATTTTCAATTTTATTGAGTTTTTGCTATTATTTTTATTATTTATTTTTCCTCTTCTTTCTCGAGGATTAAATTACTTTTATTTCTACTTTCATAAGGTATTGATTTCAGAGCTCTTCTATTCTAACATATGCATTTAATTTTATAAATTTTACTCTAAGAAATGCTTTCACCATATCCAAAAAATTTTGATAAATTCCACTTTTATTTTAGCTTAAATGCATTGAACTTTTATTGAGACTTTTCTTTTGACCCATTTCCTATTTAGGAGTATATGGTTTAACTTCCAAATATTTGGGAATTTTCCAGCTATATTATATTATTATTGATTTTTGTTTTAATTCCATTGTAATCTAAAAAGCATTAGAGTGAGGAACTCCAGGATACTAGGGGGAACCTGACACTTTCACAGGTTTTACTTCCAGTGATACTACAAGGCTCTCCTGGTGAAAAAGCAAGAGATGTCTTTTTGTGTTTCTAGCAGGGGAAATTAAGAAAATTGGAAGCCATTGATCATGTTGTTTTCCTACATAGAGCATTTCCTTTGCTTCTTGTGGGAAGTTAGTGCAGGGGCTTGTTGACTTAGTCTAACCAATTTTGGAGCCTATTTGTATCTCTGCCTAGTTTTTGTTAGAACTGGACTATTTCAAGTTCACTCTTAAGCCTACAGCATACCCCTGGGGGGTTCCACCTGAGAAACTTGGGCAATTCCAAGGTTGTGTCTCTTCTTTTAACAACAAACTGGCAACATTTTCTTTCACCCTTGAGTCTAAGGAAGGCTTTACTCAGATTTTCAGTTTTATAATAACCTCCAGCTTGGCAAAGTTTCAAAGAAAAGAGTGTTGCCAAATTCCTTATTTACTCTCTGAGCCTTCACTCTACAGGACCTTGAGCCCTCAAGTACTTCCTGTTTTTTAAGCCTTTCTGTATCTTCTAATATATATATTAGAACATACACACAACTTTTCTTCTTCATAGAAAGATTGGTTGGAAAACAATTATTATACCATTCTCAGAAGGGAAAGCTTGAGATGACTCTTAAAAGTTTTCTATAAAATCTTCCCATATAATTTTAATATGCCAGGTATCTGAATCACTTGCTTCATCAAGGGATTAGGATGGATCACATATTATTTTTACTCTAAAATATTTTAATGTTTGTCTTAATCTGCTAAGGCAGTGGTTGGCAAACTTCGGCTCATGAGCCACATGCGGCTCTTTGGCCTCTTGAGTGTGGCTCTTCCACAAAATGCCTCATGTGGGCACACACTTACAGTGTGATTGAAACTTCGTGGCCCATGCGCAGAAGTCGGTTTTGGGCTCTCAAAAGAAATTTCAATCGTTGTACTGTTGATATTTGGCTCTATTGACTAATGAGCTTGCTGAACACTGTGCTAAGGCTTCTGTAACAAAATACTATAGACTGGGCAGCTTAAGTAATAAAAAATCTATTTTTTAATGGTTCTGAAGGCTGGAAGTCCAAAATCAAGGTGCCAACAAATGTGACTTTTGGTGAAGACCTTTTCCCTGGTTTCCTATGGCCACCTTTCCTGTGTGGTCACATGGCCTTTCCTCAGTATTTGGACTTGGAGTCAGAGAGGGAGAACTTTCCTATCTCATTTTCTTTTTATAAAACACTAAATAAATCATGAGGGACCTGCACTCATTATCTCATTGAAACAAATTACCTCATAAGGTCTCCACCTTTAAATCTCATTTCTTTGATCACAGCAACATTGAGAAAGAAGAACCAAGTTGGAGGAATCACAATACCAGGTATCAAGTTCTATTACAAAGCCACCATAATCAAAATAGGCTGGTACTGGCACAAGAACAGGCACATAGACCAATGGGACAGAACAGGGATCCCATAAATTGACCATTTTGTGTTGGAAGCTACCTATTGTCTTCACTATCAGGAAAGTGTAAACAAGGAATGCAGAATGCTGATGGACCTTGAGCTCTGGCAAGGGCCAAAGCTATGCACTGATTGTTTAGTTGAGACAATGGTGGCTCAAACAATTTCCTGACCAAATAGTTTCTAAGTAAATCTTTACTAATATTTACTGACCTTTAAGATAGTCTGTCTGCTATCAGAATTGCCTGCTTGATTAAGGGCAATATAAGTGAGTATGTGTATTTAAAATGGAATAAAAGGTTGGCAGGGCCTGGGCACCAGCAAAGCCTTTCTTCTTGAGAAAGACTCTCTACTTGGCCCCCTGTTTCCAAATTCATATTTCTTTTCTAGTCTCGTCATTTGTACACAGACCTTCTCCAGATCCTGAACCCAAGCCACATAGGACTAGGCTTCTCACAATTATGCTCAATTAATATTTGACAAAGGAGGCAAGAACAGATAATGGAGTCAAGGCAGTCTCTTCAATAAATGGTGTTGGGAAAATTGGACAGGTACATGCAAAAAAAAAATGAAACTAGAACACCAACTTATACACAATAACAAACTCAAAATGGATAAAAGACCTAAATGTAAGCTGTGAGACCATAAAAATCTTAGAAGAATCCATAGGCAGAAAAATCTCAGACATCTCTCATACCAATATATTTACGATACAGCTCCTAGGACAAAGCAAACTAAGGATAAAATAAACAAATGGGACTACATCAAAATAAAAGGCTTCTGCATAGCAAAAGAAACCATCAACAAAATGAAAATAGAGCCACCAGCTTGGCAGAACATATTTAGCAATGATACATTTGATAAAGGGTTAATATCCAAAATATATAAGAAAGTCATACAACTTAACAAAAGGAAGACAAAAAATACAATTGAAAAATGGGCATAGGACCTAAATGGACTCTTCTCCAAAATGGACATAGAGAAGGCCAAGAGACATGAAAAAGAAAATGCTTAAAGTCACTAATTATCAAAGAGATGCAAATTAAAATAACAATGAGATACCACTTCACACCTGTCAGAATGGCTACCATCAACAAATCAATGCTCAACAAGTGTTAGCAAGGATGTGGAAAAAAGGGAATCTTAGTACACTGCTGGTGGAATGCAGACTGGTGTAGCCACTGTGGGAAACAGTATGGAGTTTCCTCAAAAAATTAAAAATGGAACTCCCATTTGACCCAGTAATCCTACTTCTAGGAATATATCCTAAGAAACCCAAAACACCAATCAGAAAGAATATAAGCACTCCTATATTCATAGCAGTGCAATTTACAATAGCTAATATTTAGAAACAGCCCAAGTGCCCATCAGTAGATAAGTGCATAAAAAAACAAGTGGTACATTTACACAATGGAATACTATGCAGCTGTAAAAAAGAAGGAAGTCTTAGCATTTGCAACAGCATCGATGAATCTGGAGAGTATTACGTTGAGCAAAATAAGTGAGTCAGAGAAAGACAAGTGTCACATGATCTCACTCATATATAGAATCTAATGAATAAACTAAATTTATGAACAAAATAGATCCAGAGACATAGAACCATGAACAACAGACTGATGAATTTTAGAGGGAAGGTGTGGGTAAAGGAGTGGAGTGGAGAGATTATTCAGGGAATTTATATGCATACTAGAGGCCCAGTGCATGGATTTGTGCACAGGTGGGTTCCCTCAGCCTGGCCTGCATCCTCTCACAATCCTTGAACCCTTGGGGGATGTAGCAGTGCCAAAGTAGCTGGTGGCCAGGGAGGAACCCCAGCCAGGGCCAGGCACAGCTTCACTGCTGCTCATCCTGACCTCACTGTGCCTGCCGCCGCCGCTGCGAGCACTGCCACAGAGGCAGGACGGGCTCCTGCCACCACAGCTATGCTCGCCAGCTGTGAGCCTGGCTTTTGGCTGAGCAGTGCTCCCACTGCGGGAGTGCACTGACCACCAGGGGACAGCTCTTGTGTTGAGCGTCTGCCCCGTGATTGTCAGTGTGCATCATAGCGACCCGTCAACTGGTCGTTCAGGTCATTCTAATTGTTTGGTCATAATGGTCGCTTAGGCTTTTATATATATAGATATGCATAGGTCATGGACAGAGACAATAGTGTGGTGAAGGGTTGGGAAGGGCAGTTGGAGGGAGAAGAGGGTCATTGGGGGAAAAAACACAACAAAAAATAAAATGGACATCTGTCATACTTTCAACAATAAACATAAATTTTTAAAAATTCCATTACTTTGGAAGTTAATGTTTTAATATATGAATTTTGGAGAAAACACAAACATTTAGTCCATAGCAGTGTTTGTTTATTTAATCATTTCTTTAAAAATTTTAACTAAGTAGCTAGCCTGTGCCTGGTATAATTTATGTTACGAAATATTCAATGGTTAGTCAAATGCAAAGTGTCTTTCATTTCAGATTTAACAATATCATGTGGAAGGTAGACAATTAAAGAAGTACAAAGGTAATATGGATCATTCACTGTAATAAATGTTAAATTATAAAGTTTATAGCAGAAGCATTTAATTTTAATTGAGACAAAAAGAACAAAAAGTCATAATTATAGTTAATCTGAAAAATGAATAAAATTTAGGAGACAAAATAAAACATTGGAATTCCAGTAGAGGAAATTATATTTTAACCTGAGGAAATATCATAGGTAGATAATTTCAGAGGAAAATTTTGTGAAATAATGCAGTCCATCATGGCTAATATATATGTTCAGGTTGGAGATGAAAAATTATAAAATAGTATTATATATATTTATAAATGTAAATATATATATATATATATATTTTTTTTTTCTATCAGCTACAAGTGGTGCCTGGAAGCCAGAACCCACCCAAATCATATCTTTTTTCTTAATAGCATTCTAAATAAATGAATCATCAGGCTCCATGGTTAAATGTGTTGGTACTGCATCATGAAATACACAATATGATTGTGAAGCATCTTGTAACTCCAGAAAATAGGAAAGTACTCCTAAATATAACAGTTACAGAGGAGAAAACTAGGCCTTAGTTCTTGTTTTCTTGAAGGAAATGTTTCAATCAAGAGACAAAGTGTAGCAAATCTAGCATGAATTTATTAACCACGGCAAAAACATGCCTAGGACAGTGAAACTAGGAAGGGCATAGAAGAAGCAGCAGGAGCCTCAGCTGGGCTGCTTTGGCTCACTGGGAAATCAGAGAAAAGGAGGCTTCAACACAGTTCAGGGGTTAGCTCAGGAGGAGCTGCCACTGCAGGTTACTCTCCTGGTTGAAAGTCTCATGAGGTCCCTTAGAGGTTAGGGGACATGTGCCTGTGGGGGAAGGAGCAGGGGAAGAGAATGGCAGAAGCATGCTCTCTGGAGAGAGAGCACTCTGGGACTTTCATTTTCAGGGATTTTAAAGTCTGGGCATTTAGGGGAGGTCTTAGGGGAAAATAGATAGAATATTCATGAGATTTATGCTAATGTACTAATAAAAGATTTATTCTCTGAATTTGTCTGTCCTTGGAGGTGGTTGGCAAATGGCACTAATTGAATTTCTGTTGTCTGTTTCCCTGAGTAGGGTGATTTAAGCTATTTACCCTCTTGTTGGGGAAGAGGAGTTCAAACTATTAAGTGTCTTTGGCTTAGAGAAAATAAGATTTACTAGGTGGCTGCAAACTGCTGTTTAACTGTCTTCTTTCTCTATTCTGCTTGTCCTGAAATTTTACTAGCTTCTTACTATGCTATAACAGAATCACAATAATGAGGTTATGTCAAGGAGACCCAGGAACCAATTTAAATAGCTCCCACAGGTCAAAAGTAAAAAAAAAAAAAAAAAAAAAAAAGTAATATGGGATTATAGTCCCAAGTAGAATTCAATATTCTTGAGTCCATACTTATGTAAGTGAATAAATAGACAATTACATAGAGGAGAATACACAAAATATTTACACAGATACTCCGTCCACTAGAAAATTAGGAAGTGGGTCATAACTCTCCAATTTCTAAATATGGGATACATTCAGTGATATCCTTACAAAGAATGGGAAGTGGGAGAAAAATAATACTTTTATAATGGAGAAGCTTGACAAACACTACCTCTGCATCAGTGATGGTCATATTGATAGTATGTGGTCTTACTTTCTGAAACCCATAATCCCATAAAATCTGAAGACTTTAGTTACTAATAATGTATCCTATATAATCAAATATGTTTATTGAATATCATCCTATATAATAAAGAGCTAATAGGCAAATTGACCATCATGCCCTCACAAGATGGCTGCCTATGAACAAGCTGGCAGGGGGGTTAGTGAGGGATGACCAAACAACTGAACAGCAGGCTGCATGGGGCAACCAGGCCAGCAAGGGGGCTGTGAGGGGCAACCAGGCTGGCAGGGGGGGCCTAGTTGGGGGCAATTAGACTGGCAGGGGGGCAGTGAGGGGTGACTAGACTGGCAGGGGGGCAGTTAGGGACAATCAGTCAGGCAGGCAGGTAAGTGATTAAGAGCCAGTGGTCCAGGATTGTGAGAGAGATGTCCGACTGCTGGTTTAGGCACGGACATCCCCCAAGGGGTCCCAGATGGAGAGGGTGCAGGCTGGGCTGAGGGGACCCCCGCTCATGCACAAAGCCTCTAATATATATGTGTGTGTGTGTGTGTGTGTGTGTGTGTATATATGTCAGGCATTATGAACTATTGATTATTATCAAATTTAGTAATAAATTCTAGTAGAATGAGAGCTACATAGGCATTAATACGTTGATTGCTTTTTTTTCTGCAAAGAGCTCTATAAATATTTGCTGAATTAATAAATGTTTTGAGAGAAAATAATATTCTTAAAACTATAATTTTAATGACACTTAAAAACACTTTTTTTTCCAACTTCTACCAGAGGGATAAGAAGAAAGGGATTGCATGCATAATTAATAGAGCCACCATAAAATGTCTCATAATTTTGTATTTAGAAATTAAAATTTTTCTATTGAAAATAAAACATTTGTGAACACTAATTTCTCAGATAGAGAAACAGATGTCTCCATATATTAAAAAGTAACACTTATATTCCACATTTTCTGATGGAAATGGCAGTTTCTTAAAACAGAGAAATTCATGAAACAAAAACAACAAAGCCAGATGCAAAATATACATAAATACATATCTCACAGTTACATAAAAAAGTAATTTTTTTAAAGCCAAATGAATGGGACTAAAGAATCCAGTGTACTCAAAATATCTATAAAGATAGTAACAAGAAAGCTTATTTATGTTCTACTTTAATATATATTAATTATAGTACTTCAATATTTATGTGATATAATCAAAGCTGTAATCAGAGAAAAACTTATAAGATGATGAATTTTCATTTGATAAATAACACATGAAAAAGAAGCTTACTTTATTCAACTTAATAGCTTAGAAAATAAAAAAAAAAACATGGAACGACAACTATAACAATAAAAATCTTAGGGGATAGAGTAGAAAAAAGAACTAATGCAACTCTAACATGTCTTAGAAGTCATAATGCAGCTTAGCTTGCTTCGGGAATTAAATACCTAATAAGCCTCTCAGAATATTTTCATCACTTTAGACATTACACAATTTCATTCAATTAAAATTATATTATCCCTTCATTAGTTCTGAACCAAACAGATGTCTTTATATGTGGAAGTTCCTTTACAAAAAGTATTCAGAATTAGTTTTCAACACCAAACTAGAATTTTCACATGTTCCTTGCTGTCTTTAATAATTCTAGCTTTACCTCCCAAGTGACTACATTCTTCAAGTTCATAAATTATTTTTGTTTTTCTTACCCATATGTTATCTAGACTTCATCTTATCTTCTGCTTTTGATGCCATTGATCTTACATTTTAATTTTTCTATTTATTGTTTAGGGATTTCATCTATCTTATATATATAAAAGGCTAAGTGACCAACCGAACGTCCGTTCGACTGTCTGACTGACCGACCAGCTGATACATATGATGCACACTGGCAATCCTATATAATAAAACCATAATATGCAAATCGACTGAATGGCAGAATGACCAGTGGGTGGGGTGCGGGGCTGGTGAGCAGGTGGCACCAGGCCAGCCAAGGTGTGTGCCAGTGGGTGGAGGGAGGGAACAGTGATGAGATGGTAGAGGGGCAATTGGGGGGCTGGCGCCATCCCTTAATCGGCCTGTCCAGTCTCCTCCCACAGAGGGAGCCCAAGTGCAGCAGCCGGGTGATGGGGTGGTGCCATCCCCTGTTAGGCTGGCCTGGTTGCCTCCCACAGAGGCAGGCCAGACTGTGGCTTAGTCCCTCTCCTGACAGTCCTTGGGCCCCTATCTGGAGGATATTAAACATCATAATAATCACTTATATCTGAAATATATAAATGTCAAACTATACCAATTTTCACATTATAATTCCAGGTTATGATTTATATTATTTTAATATATTGGGATATTTTAATGCTGACATATTATTGAAGAACTTACATTTATATTACAAGGTGCTAATGTTATGTAATTCTTTTTGTAGATATTTTTTGTTGGTGGTGGGGAGCGGGACTAAGCTGTCAGTTGGGCATCTCTTGAGGACTCCTGGACTGTGAGAGGATATAGGCCAGGCTGAGAGACCGCCCCCAGTGGACAAATTTGTGTGCACTGGGCCTCTAGTTTAAAAACAAATGTTGACTTGAGCATGCACAATACATATAAAGCTCTCGCTGGCACTAATCCAATCAGGGAGGGGAGGGACACAGGAGGTTGACCAGCCAGGGAGGGACTGCAGGAGGGCTCCAGGGTGTGTCCAGCCCATCTCACACAGTCTCGATCAGCCAGACCCCAGGAGCAAGCTAACCTACCAGTTGGAGTATCTGCCCCCTGGTGGTCAGTGCAGCATGTCATAGCGACTGATCGACTGGTTAACTGTCTTCCCCCTGATGGTCAGTGCACATCATAGTGACTGGTTGACCAGTCAACTGTCTGCCACCTGGTGGTCAGTGCATATCATAGCGAGCCGTTGAGCCGTCTTGCCATATCATTAGCATATTACACTTTGATTGGCTGAACGGCTGACCAGATGACTGGACACTTAGCATATTAGGCTTTTGTTGTACAGGATAATGTAAATATATTTTTAAGTGCATCAGAAAGAAATTTTACTTTATATTTTACTTTAATTTTTATCTCCTGTATTGAGTCTGTGTCTACTCTAAGACATTGAGACCACAGAAAAGACAAATCCTAATTGAAAGGGCTGTGTCTAAAAGTAAAGTTCTCACACTAGGAGAAAAGTCAGAATTAAAAAGTCCATACCAAACAAAGCATCCAAGCAAACCTTGATATATAATCAAATTATTTCATAGTTAAAGAAGAATAAAATATATTGACTCCCATGTATTATATTAATTAGATTTATCAGAGAGTGACTTTAAAAGAACTACACTGTATTTCATACAAGTTCTTTAACAAATAGTGGAAAACAGAGAAATTTAATGAAAAGGTGAATGAATAATTTTTACATAAGAAGAAATAAAATGGATATATACATGAATATCTATAATCTATAGTATTTCTATAAT
This sequence comes from Corynorhinus townsendii, assembly GCA_026230045.1. Taxonomy (NCBI): domain Eukaryota; kingdom Metazoa; phylum Chordata; class Mammalia; order Chiroptera; family Vespertilionidae; genus Corynorhinus; species Corynorhinus townsendii. The sequence goes on from JAPDVU010000002.1 coordinate 92,294,510, forward strand.
CTACAACCTATAATCTATAGTTTTAACCAAGCAAAAAAAATTATGTGGTTCTAAATATATCTGTGGGTTTTTTTTGGAGAAAACCAAGATGGTGGCATAGATAAGCACCTAAACTGCTGCCTCACACAACAATTTCAAAACTACAACTAAAAGACAGAACAGACATGATCCAGAACCACAGGAAAGCTAGCTGAGTGAAAATTCTACAACTAGAAGGAAAGAGAAAAGCTCACAGAGAATTGGAGGAAGGGCAAAGGGTTGAGGTACAGAGACATGCGTGCGCAGAGAGGAAGGGCGGCTGAGAGCCTGGCTGACTTTCTCTGGTGGGAGGGGGAAGGAAGCCCCTGACTGCATTGAACCCCAGTTCCAGGTGAAACCCCATAGACCCAGGCTCACACAGGGGGAGTCTGGACTGTCAGGTAGAGAGAAAGGCACATGGAGCCTCGGAGACCCAGGGGAGCTACAGCAGGCAGGGGTCTGGAGGCATGTGCGCGAGTGCACACAAAGAATGCGGAGGTTGCCACAGGCTTTCCCTAGTGGATGGGAGTCGGAAGCTCCTGACTGCACTGAACCCCAGTTCTGACTGCACTGAACCCCAGTTCAAGGTGAGCCCCTGAGGACTCATGCTCTTATGGGGGTAATCTGGACTGTCAGGCGGAAACTTGGGAGCCATGGAAGGCAAAGGTCTGGAGGCGCAGCATGCAAGGGCAGGGCTGACAGGAAGCCAAGACTGTCTGCTCCGCCCTGAGACTCCACCCCATCCAAGCTGAGCACAGAGGCTTTTGCAATTTGGCAAATCTAATCCTATAAGGCTGTCTCCAGCACCGAACTTCTTCCAGCATAGACAAAGCTGATCCTCACAGCCAACTGGCCTGGAGGTCAATTCCTCCCAGTGATATCAACAACAATCAAGACTTAACTACAACAAGGCTGTACACACAGTCCACAAAGGGGTGCACCAAGAGTGTCCACCTCAGGTTAACTGGAGAGGCTGACCCACAGGGCCAAATAGGAAACCTAGCACACAAAGCTACCCTACCAACTCAGGGAAGCAGCAAAAATGTGGTGACAAAGAAACAGATCACAAAGGAAAGAAATGGAGGAAAACAAACGACTGGATATAGAATTCAAAACCACGGTTATAAGGCTTTTCAAGAATATCCTAGAAAAGGCCAATAAATATAATGAGACCCTCGAGGATATGAAAAAGGACCAACTAGAAATTAAACATACACTGACTGAAATAAAAATTATTATACAGAGACCCAACAACAGAGAGGAATGCAAGAATCAAGTCAAAGAATTGAAATACAAAGAAGCAGAAAACACTCAACCGGAAAAGCAAAAAGAAAAAAGAATCCAAAAAGTTGACAATAGTGTAAGAAGCCTCTGGGACAACTTCAAACGTACCAACATCAGAATTATGGGGGTTCCAGAAGAAGAGAGAGAGCAAGATACTGAAAACCTATTTGAAGAAATAATGACAGAAAACTTCCCCCACTTGGTGAAGATATAGACTTACAAGTCCAAGAAGTGCACAGAACCCCAAACAAAAGGAATGCAAAGAGGACCACACCAAGACACATCATAGTTAAAATGCCAAGAGCAAAAGACAGAGAGAGAATATTAAAAGCAGCAAGAGAAAAACAGTTAGTTACCTACAAGGGCGCACCCATATGATTGTCAGTTGATTTCTCAACAGAAACTATGCAGGCCAGATGGGAGTGGCAAGAAATATTCCAAGTGATGAACAGCAAGAACCTATAGCCAAGATTACTCTACCCAGTAAAACTATCATTCAGAATTGAAGGTCAGATAAATAGCTTCACAGATAAGAAAAAGCTAAAGGAGTTCATCACCACCAAACCAGTATTATATGAAATGCTGAAAGGTATTCTTTAAGAAGAGGAAGAAGAAAAAAGTAAAGATAAAAATTATGAACAACAAATACATATCTATCAACAAGTGAACCTAAAAATCAAATGAATTAAAAACCTTAGGAACAGAATAAACTGGTGAATATAATAGAATAAGGGGCATAGAAAGGGAGTGGACTGATAATTCTCAGGGGAAAGGGGTATGGGGGGTGCAGGAAGAGACTGGACAAAAATCGTACACCTATGGATGAGGACAGTGGGGGGGAGGTAAGGGCAGAAGGTGGGGTGGGAACTGGGTGGAGGGGAGCTATGGGGAAAAAGGAGAAACAATTATAATAATCTGAATAAAGATTTATTAAATTAAATATATATATATATATCTGTGAAGTTACACAAATTACTTTTTCATTTTGAAAATTAAACATTTTAATTTATATTATAAATAATAGGTGTCAATTATGAACTTGTCTTCTTAACTTAATGTCACTTGTGTATATAAATTTAACATTAAAAATAAATAGAACAAACATAATATAAATGATTAAACTGAAAATAAATATATATTTAATGTGGCACTAACTGGACCGATTTTAAGGTTTTACAAACCTTTTTGTTAGAAGTGCGAATATATAATAATTTGGTCATAAAATCTGATTATTATTAATTTGCTTAACAAAATAATTTGATCAAACTTAGAGATAATGAAAATTATTTTAATAGGGTTAAGAGTGTCTTCTAAGTTATCTTATAAAGGGATTTTTATAGGCTAACTAATAATATAATAACACATTTAATTACTAGGGAATTTTTTTAAACCTCAATTATTTTCACTTAGCATATTCCGGGTGGGTAAAATATTTATTTATAAAGAGCATTTTTCAATTTCTATTAACCAAGTGTATATTATACAAGAATATTATATTGTAAAGTAGTTTTTGGTTTTTTTTGGTTGCAGACTGGTTCAGTAATTCTTGAACAGTATTATAAAAATAAATGCGAATGATGTGTTCCTTTTTCAATTTTGGACAAAGTATCAAAGAGATTGGGTCATATTTTTACATTTAAGGAGTAATCATTGAATTTATGGTTGAGTGTGAGAGTTTCTAGCATGGGAAGATACATTAATTCCAGTAAAAATATTTTGTTATGCTTTCCAGTGCAAAGATAGCAGATGCAATTAACTTACCATATAGTGGCTGGTTGTTATCCTTGAATAACTGCACCGTCGTGAAGCTTCATTGTAGACTGTGATGTAGAAATATTGAATGTGATCAGTGGCATTAGTTACTAGGTGTACCGGTTGATAATGATGGGTTTTGTAATCAAAGAAAACAAGATAATTTCAAGAGAAACATCAAAAGTGCTTTATTCAAAGTAATGTCCATCACTAGCTACATATTTCCCCCATTTTTCAGGTAATTTGTGGATACCGTCCCAATAGAACTTTTCTTATTTTGAGGCAAACCATTCAGAGACCCAATTTTCCACTTCGTACGTTTTGAAGTGCTGCTCAGAAAGTGCGGTTGCCATCCATCAGAACAAGTGGTCATCTGAAGGAGCAAGGTCTGGTGAATACAGCGGGTGGGTTAATACTTCCCAGACAAGATCTTTTAACGTGTCTTTAGCTGGTTTTGAAGTATGTGATGGTGTGTCATCATGAAGCAAAATTACTTTGCCATGTCTTCGGGCACATTCTCATCATTTCACTATCAAAGCGTGGTTCAAATTGAATATTTGTTGTTGGTAGTGATCAGTATTAAAGGTTTCACCTGGTTTTAGAAGCTCATAACACACCACACCTTTCTGATCCTACCAAACACAGAGCATTGTCTTCTTTCCAAAGCGATTTGGCCTTGCAGTTGATGTTGATGGTTGACCTGGATCAACCCATGCTTTTGTGAGTTTGGGATTCTCAAAATAAATCCACTTTTCATGGCCAGTCACAATTCGATGCAAAAAAGACTTTCTTTCGTGCCATTAAAGCAACATTTTACTGATGACTTTTTGGTTTTCCCTTTTATCTTTCGTTCAGTTGATGTGGCACCCATTTTCCTTCCTTTAAGATCTTTCCTATTGCTTGTAAATGATCAGAAATAGTTTGTTGAGCAACGTTTAATCTTTCTGCAAGTTGTTTTTGAGTTTGACACTCATCTTCATCCAATAATGCTTGTAATTGTTGGTCTTCAAATTTTTTTGGTTGACCTGGACATTCTTTGTCTTTCACACCTAAATCATCACTTTTAAAGTGTTTAATCCAGCGATAACAAGTATCTTGAGATGGAGCATGTTCATCATAAGCTTCCAGAAGTATACGACAACTTTTTCTTCAAAATAATGAATTAAAACTTCTGGCAAATGCTCTTTTTTTTGGCATGAAATTTGACATTTTTAAGCACAAAAATATCTGTGATGTTAACACCTGCAGCATATTTGACATGTGAACTTTTGAAGCTTGCTGTCAATACAACAAAATAGCATACATATCAAACCGCATATATATCAACATACGTGCAACTCCACCTATTGAAAAAAAATCCACATTATTAACTGGTACACCTGGTAAATCAGCCTTTGGGAGAAGAGGCCCACGGTGTTGGGCTAATGCCTAGCCTCGAGTCTTGCAACATGGCTGATGTTTTGTTCGTGGGGACCTCAGACAAGCATTGCAATCCTGGTGACCTCTGGAGTGAGCCATGAGAATATGGAATACAACCTGAAGTAAGTAACAATAAGACCTATGTGCATGCTTCTCATTACGATAAATTCCACATTGCTGTAAAAAGAATGAACCTCTATTGCTGCCAGTATCCCTTTGACAAACAAGTATTCATAACTTCGGACAGATATTGCCTTATAAAAAATGTAAAGAATAACACTTTAATCTCAAGGCCCTTTGAACAAACAATAATTTTACTACCTTCCCTATTTTAAAAGTAATAAAATTATGTCTAAGCCAAAAAAAGGCACCATGTACGCAGGTTTGGTCAGATATCAAAAGGGGAGTAGCAGAATGGCTCTATGATTCCTGTCTGGATGAATCTGACATGGTCTTGAAAACTTACTTAATTTTTTATATCTACAACTTTCCCTTTAGTTGTCCTTAATGCCATCTTATCTAGCCCCTTCGTCTGTTTCATGTTCTAGAATCTGTTTCTGCCAAGAAGAAATACTTGCATTACTAACACTTCCCATGTGTTTCAGGGATTCCTTCTTGGTTTATATTTGGTAGATTAGCTTTTGCTTCCTCCTTGCCTCTGATTACATTAACTCAGATGGTTCTCTCTCATAGTGGTTCAAATGTCCAATATTTAGTTTTTATAACCCCTATGCAGATTAATTTGCAGAATTCCAAAATGACAGACCTCCTCAATTCCCCAAGCAGAGAAAATCAGGCAGCTGCCACAAGGCTCTGGATGCTGAATATGAGTCCCGATCTTAATTTTCACTGCTAGCCACACATTCCAGGATACCAAGGCAGCCAACATAGCTCTATGTCCTTATATAATCTTTAGAGTAAGATATGGAAAAATTTATATATAACTAGCGGTAGTTTTTTTTTTTTTTTTGCGTATGATTCTTTTTGTTTTTCATTTATCTTTACTTTGTTTTAACTATATTCAGTTTATGTTATAATGCCAAACTTTGCAAATTCTTATTAGATTGATTAATTTTTACTTGATTTAATCCAGTTGTTTTCAGCTATATATAATTTATAAATGACATATAATATTGTATTAGTTTAAGGTACACAACATGATGATTTGGTGTTTGTATATATTTTGAAATGATATAATCAGGTTTCATAGGTCAACATTTATATAATCTTAACTAGAGGCCCAGTGCATGAGATTAGTGCACTGGGGGGGAGAGGGGAGCGGTCAGGAGGGGGTTCAGCCCGGCCTGTGCCTTCTCATAGTCCAGGACCCCTCGGGTTATGTCTGGGGATTGAGCCTAAGCCAGCAGTCAGACATTCCTCTCCCAGTCCAGGGCTCCTGCAGTATGGGACCACTGGCTCCTTACCACCTGCCTGCAGTGGAGGTGGGAGAGGCTCCTGCTACCTCCGCTGTGCTCACCAGCCATGAGCCCAGTTTTTGGCTGAGTGGTGCTTCCCCTGTGGGAGCGCACTGACCACCAGGGGGCAGCTCCTGCATTGAACATCTGCCCCCTGGTGGTTAGTGCACATCATAGCAACTGATCGTTCTGCTGTTCGGTCAATTTGCATATTACGTTTTTATTATATAGGATAGTAACCTTTCTGTCTTCCAAAATTTATACTGTTTTTCTTACTGGAGTAGAAAAAACTTCAACAAAATATTTTTTTTTTAATAAGGACAAAAAACCACTGTTAAGACCCTATTTGCAACTGAAGTACATACAATTCAAACTATTTTATGTCTTTAGAAAACAAATAAAATTAACCATCTCTTGACTAAAATTCCAGAGGAAGGCCTGACTTTAGCCATGGCTAAAACTATAACCTCAGAAGCTGTCCTGAGGAATATATTTTTCTTTTCGCATCTCTAAACTTTGCTTTTATTTGCATGCTGCCCTCATTCTTTCCTACAACAAATGAATTGTTTCATGAGGCCTGGAAGGATAGATGTCAGCCACTTCAATTTATAACATCCATTCAACTTCTAATCCCAAAGCTGGGGAAAAGTCTGTACTGACAACTCTGGCATAAATGCCCCAGAGAATGTGCTGATTTGCCCCATTTGGGTTGTCATTCTTGAATTACTCACTGTGTCCAGGATACTGATGGACTTTTACTGATCAAATCTGGGTCATGTATTCAACACAAAAGACACGGAAAATAGCACCACATAAACCACATGAAATATGAGAAAGCTGGTTCACAAATAGGACTGTATTAGGTAGGCTATAAAATATATCAGTAAAGGATGAACTATATGTTTTAGTGAATAAACAAAAATAACAGTGCATTTTTTCCTTACCCCATAGGATTTTTGGTGGTGGTCATTTTTGTTCATGGGGGCTCTTCTTCCAGCAGTGACTTAGAGACCCAGGATCCTTACAATTTTTAAAAATATTCTTTATTGATTTCAGAAAGGAAAGGAGGAGAGAAAAATAGAAACATCAATGATAAGAGAGAATCATTGACTAACTGTCTCCTGCATAATTCCCACTGCGGATCGAGCCTGCAACCTGGGCATGTGCCCTGATCAAAAATCGAACTGTGATCTCTTGATTCATATGTCAACCACTAAGCCACACTGGCCAGATAATCCTTTCAAATTTTGAATCTGGTATCTTTCACAAATGGCTAAACATCTACAGATATTCCAGCTAGAAACCAGAGGAAAAGAGAGAAAGTGAAGAAAAGATAAATTTGCTTTGGCATGAAAGTGATATATGACTTATGCTTATATTTCACTAGTAAAAACTAATTATATGGACCTATTATGTATTCTATCTTGGAAATGCATTTTAGCGATGCACCTAAGAAGAGGAATGTAGTGCTGATGACATAACCAGTCTCCTCCATGGAGACATCCAACTTTATCTGTTCATTACATTACTAAACCATTTATGTTTTTATTTTATTGAAGATTTGCTGTACTTAACTATTAAGTACTACATTCTATGGTGATTTGAAACTATTATATATTATGGAAAGGAAGTAATCTTTTTGTAGCAGTAATGTATTATTGTGCAAAGCTCTAAAAGTGGTGTAAACATCAAGCAAATGTTATGCTTGATGTTATTCAGATTGGGTATTTTCTGCTACCTTGTCTTCCAAACCATTCTTTAGATCTTCTGCTTCATTTAGTCTGTGTCGATTCCATCTAATATACTTTGCATTTCACTTATTGCATTCTGACTGATTCTTTCTTATGGTTTCTCTCTCTTTGTCTAAGTTCTCACCGAGTTCGCCTATTTTTCTCCTAAATGTATTGAACATCTCTGTAACCAGTGATTTGTATCTGTATCTGGTTGACTGATTACCTTAACTTCATTTAGTCCTTTCTCTGCAGTTTTGTCCTGTTCTTTCATTTGAAGCATGTTTCTTTGTCTCCTAATTTTGGCTTGCCTCCCTGTGTTTATTGCTGTGCATTAGCTTCGCTATGCTCCCCATCTTGGCAGAGTCATCTTAGGTAGCAGTCATCTTGTGGGTCAACTGGTACAGTTCCCCTGGTCCCCAGAGCCCTGCAGTGACTCCAGGATTTTCACTTGTGTGGGTTGTGTATGCTGTCCTATTGCAATTGAGAGCTGATGCTGGTGGCCCCTCCATGCGTGGGATGGACCCTCAGTCTGACTGGCTGTAAGGACTGACTCTGACTACAGTAGACAAACTGTTGTGTAGGGGCTGACTCCACTAGTGTGATTTGCTGCAGTGGGGCTCTAGTGCCTGCTGAATCCACGCTTCAGGTGTATCACTAGTGAAGCTAATTGGTTGATGCTTTAGTGTGGTCTGAAGCCAGTCACTGAGTGTGTTAGTTCTGGGAGGTCTTGGGAGGGGCTCTGGTGCAAGTCAATCACCACCTGACCTCATCGACCTGTGGTTGGTAGCTAGCTTCTTATGCTGGGGCTTGGAGGGACCTACAAGTGGCTATGCTGCAAACTGAGGCTGGATACCACTAGTGCTGGTCTGGGGGGATTACTTATCAAAGGAACAGGGCACAGTAGACCAGCAGCTGATGATTTGAAATGTGTACACCTTTGAGAGTCTTCAGGGCAGTCTGAAATGTGAGTTGAAGATGGCTTCTTCTGAGTAACAGGTGCTGAAAGAGGTTCTGGCCTGTGTGTGTGAGTTGGATGGGGCACTTTCCCAGGAAGTAGCAGAGTAGGGTGAGTTTGATGGAGATTCAGATTTGGTGCCCACTTGCCGCTGCAGTGTGGGCAGAGTGACAGCTCAGCAAAGGGACGATGGTGCCTGCTTGCACTTCTGCCTCAGCCAGTGCTGTCCCTCTAGTTCTCACCCTGAAGCCAGATAATTCAGCTTCTCCCCCTATGTCCTTGGCCTTTTAAAAATGTTTTTATTTATTTCAGAGGGAGTAAGAGAGAGGGAGAGAGAGATAGAAACACCAATGAGAGAGAGAATCATTGATAAGCTGCCTCTTGCATGCCCCCTACTGGGGATCTAGCCCGCAACCTGGGCATGTGCCCTGACCAGGAATCAAACCTTGACCTCCTGGTTCATGGGTTGATGCTCAACCATTGAGCAAATCTAGCCCGGTGTCCTTGGCCTTTTTTGTTCTGCTATCTCAGCACTGCAGCTCAGAATAAGTAAGTCTATCAGTGAGTAATTCTATCTCTGGGCCCTTTATGAGGAACCCCAGAGATTCTAGCTGCCCTCACTCTCACTTGGGCTGAATTCCTGCTGATTTTCACAGCCAGATGTGGGGAATACTTTTCCTGGCACAGGTGCTCTGGACTCAGAAGCCTTTTGTGGGGCTGGGACCCTTTACTCCTAAGGATCCTTGACAGAGAATATATCTCTCTCAATTCTTCTTCTTTTTTTTCCCCAATCTTCACCTGAGGGTATGTTTTTATTGATTTCAGAGAGAAACAGAGGGAGAAAGAGATAGAAACTTTGATGTGAGAGAGAAATATCAATCAGTTGTCTCATGAATAGACTCCAACCTGAGATAGACCCCACAACCTGGGTATGTGCTCTGACTCGGAATCGAACCCACAACCTTTTGGTGTACAGGATGATGCTACAACCAACTTAGCCACCCAACCAGGGTTCTCTTCTAATGCTTAACCACTACATGTGGGTGTGGAGCTAGGAGCAGATCATTTTGTGTATCTGCCCCTCCTACTAGTCTTAAAATGGCTTCTTATATCCTTAGGTATAGGAGTTCTGTTTAGTTAGTCTTCAGGTGGTTCTCAAGTGTGGTTGATGTGGTCATGGGAGGAGAAGAGCAATATATTTACCAACTCCATAATTTTAATCAGAAGTTCTTATTTCAAACCTTTGAAAAAATTTACACTGACCATAATTTGGTTTTCTTTAAGAACCATGAGTTTCATTTATTTATAATTCTCTTCATTAATACTTTTCTGTTTCTTTTCAATTTAGTTTATAACATCATTTGTTAGGTTTTTAAATTAAGGACATGACTGTTTCATTTTTGTACAAATTATTTCTCAATTGCTTTTTTGTTTATTTAAGAATTTGCAAATTTTTATATCAAAATAATATTTTATCAGATTTTGACCAAAAATGTAACATTTTTTCATAAAAAATATATAATTTATCCTTTGTGTGTGTATATATATATATATATATATCTTTAATATATTTATATATATTTATACATCATATATCACACATTACACATTATATTTAGCTTATTATTTTTTAAAGAGTAGCACATTCATATGCTTTAAAAATGTAAAAGATACAAGGTTCTTGAAGGAATATCTATACCCCCATATTCATAGCTACATTCTTCACAACAGCAAAAGGTGGAAGCAAAGGTGTGCATGGAGGGAGGACTGGGTAAACAAAATGTGGTATATGCACTAGAATATTATTTAGCACCCCACAAGCTACAATATGGATGAACTTTGGGGACATGCTATGTGAAAGAAGTCAAAGACAACAAGGCAAAAACTGTATTGTTCCACTAGCATAAGGTGCCGGAGTGGTCAAATTCACAGCACCAGAATGTAGAGTGGTGATTGCCAGGGTTTGGGGGAGCAGAAATGAATAGACCTCCAGTTTTGCAGGATGAGAAGCATTTAGGAGATGGATGGTGTTGATGGTTTCACAAGTGTTGTTGCAGAAGACCCAAGAAAACCAAGGACGCTTCTGAGAAAAAAAGGAAGGACACTGTTTAATATGCCACGGACTCAGGGAACAGCCTTCCAAATCTGAGTGAAGGCACACGTATGGGGCTCGCCCTTATGTCTCCCTCACTGTGATCTTTGTCCCACAAACATGGATTATGCTTCCGGTCCTTTTTGCAGGCCTTGCAAGAAGGCCCTCAGGTGTTGGGGACCTCTAAGACATATCTGATGGTCTGGCCTGGCGCTAGTGTTAATAACCCTTCCTCTGGGGCAGTGCACTGTTCACAGTAACAGGTTCTGCAAGACCAGTATCTGGGAAGGAGAGAGGGACTTAATTATAGGTTGTCAGGAATGTACACTGAGCTTGCTGGCTTGGATTCAGGTCACTAACCCCGAATATCAGGGTTACATTGGAATTAGTCCTTTTAGCCTTCTCAGTGTGAATGTACTTAATGCCACAGACTTGGGCACTAAAAAATCCTTAAGATGTGAAATGTTATATTATGTATATTTTACCATAATTAAAAACAAAAAAAAAGGAAAAAAAATCTACAGGAGTCACTTTTTCACTCCTATCCAACAGCCATCCAATTCCTTCACCTAAAACACATAATGTCACCAGTTTTTGTGTATCTTTCCAGAAAGAGTCTATGCATATACAAGCAAATCCATATTTTGTGTAGATTGGTCCACATGGGGAGGTGCTGAGGCCTCCTTCCAACAACTGGCACCTCCTTGGCAGCTATGTGAACAACCCACCTTGAAAGTGGACCCTCCAGCCTTAGTCAAGCCTTCAGATAACTGTAGCCTTGGCCAATATTTTAAGAACCTCATGATGCCTTAGCTGGTTTGGCTCAATGGATAAAGCAGCAGCCCTTAGACAGAAGGGTCCCAGGTTCAATTCCAGTCAAGGGCATGTACCTCAGTTGCAGGTTTGATCCCCAGCCTTGGTCTCTCACACCAATGTTTCTCTCTCTGTGTATCCCCCTCTTCCCTTCCACTCTCTAAAAATCAATGGAAAATATCCTCAGGTGAGGATTAAACACAAATGAACCTCATGAGAGACCCAGAGCCAGAACTGCCCAAGCCAATCCTAAATTCTTGATTCAAAGAAATTGTGAGGAACATTTATTGCTGTATTAAGCCACTATTTTCATGTGATCTGTTACATAGCACCAGATAATCAATACACTCTTTGATAAAGGGGTTCAGTTAGACAGACTTGAGACCCTCTGAGCTGGTATATTAACGAATGATACCCTTGTAATGGTTGGGGACTTTGGCTTCAGGCTCCAAGTCTTCCTTTTTACTATAACATTTGCCATGCCAACTACCTATAGATTTTTGTGGGCACAAAATTCTTTGGTCCCCTGTCATGTAAAGAGGACAAATGTGAAAACATAATGTAGAGTTTTGTTGTTTTTCTTGGGGGAAACTTACAAGCAGAACAATCGCAGAGTGGCAGAGTGTACTCAATCCCCAAGCTTTCAGGGAAGGGGGTTATGCCAGACTTACTTGGACCATGTGTCCCATGGCTAGAGCTCCTATGGAGAGGGAGCCTGCCTGAAATGCATTGGGGTTTTTGGGGATGATGAGGCAGGGGACATCTGTACCACTAACCTGGGTGCTGCTTGGTCTCAGTAGAAAAAGGGACTCCGTTTTTTTTTTTCCATTGCCTGCTGAGCTAGCTTTATGTTAGCTACTTAAATGGGACAAGAAATAAGTCCCCAGGATTTCCAGGGCTTCACTGATCCCCATTCTGAAACTGTGCTTTAAAATAGTAAATATTTACTGCTCATTGGTCAACACAGAGGAAAAACACTTGTTTCCCAGTCTCAGAAAGAAACCTTGGGCGGTAACTTGGGCCAGCACCAAGAGAGCAGTATTAGTAAACTAATAAAAAAGATAGGAACTGGAGTCCCATTCTCTCTGCCTAGAACTCTAACCAACCATTTTAGATAAGAATTCTAAATTATCACCAATCATTTACCCTAAATCTTTATTGAAAATCTCATCCTTATCAGACAAATCCTTGCCAGGTAGCTTCAGTGCCATTCTTTGCTTGCATTGAGAGGTCTATACATATCCTTTAGCCAAAGTGGCTGCTTTCTCCAGAAAAAGCCCACCAACAGAACAGAGAGGGAAATGTGAATTCTGGTTTTCCCCTGCTTTCCCTTGCCACAAAACATGCTGGGCTGTTTTCCAGTCCCACTGCTGTACTGGGGGACTCTACTATTGTTCTATGCGTGGTTGGCACCATTCTTCATCTCATATTGCTAAACCACCAGGATTTATTTGCAGTCATTTAGGTCAATTATTAGGTCTTGTTCTTTCAGAATTTCTTTTGATCACTCAGGCATTTAAGCATCACTGACTTGCTGAATATGATTTAGTAATTGCTCTTTGCAGAAGGAGTGGAGAAATATGTGCATTATCACTTGGAATCAGGTGTTGGACATGGAAGAAAGTGGGTAGGTTTGGTGCTGGGCTGAGCTGGAGGGAATCTAGGAGTACACACATGACCATCGGTGGGGTCAGGAGAGGCTGAGGCAGGACAGGTGAATGGAGAAGTGGTGCTACAAATATGTTTTCTGAAATAAAGGCCTGAGGAGGGAAGTCTTGGACAATTACTGCTCTCATGAAACATTCTTCTTTACCCTGTCTCTCCAAGGCCTCCCAGCTAGCTACCCAACAGTTTGGAGTTTTTTAGTTAAAAAATAAAGCAAGAAACCTACTATGAATTTTCCACTACCTTGTAAGGGTGGAGACCTGCTACACCAAGACAGGTCACCCATTTGTGCGTGAGTTTTAGTGCTTGGGGGAAAGGACAGGGCCCATGTTGAAGGTAGGCTCAGGGATCCAGATATTCTGACAATCCCAAAGAGAGGGGCCGGAAGTGGATGATCCTCTATGCACAGGAGGTCAAGAAACCTACTATGTAATAAACTGCTTCTTAGTGAGCCAGGGGACAGAGAGGGGCCGGAAGTGGATGATCCTCTATGCACAGGAGGTCAAGAAACCTACTATGTAATAAACTGCTTCTTAGTGAGCCAGGGGACAGAGCATCAGAATAAATTACTTAACTAAATAACCAAACCCCTTGAGGATGTGTTTTAAAGTTCTCAGGGACTGAATGTACTGGGGAAATGAGGGCCAGAAGCCCCTCTGCACCCTTGTTTGACCACACTGCTGCTTCAGGAAATACTGGCTACCCCAGGGATTCCAGCTTCAGCCCTGCTATTCTTGCCTATGGCTCATGTTATTTGCATATAAGTACTTAACAGTTTCTACTTTAACTAGAGGCCTGATGCATGAAATTTATGCACAGATAGGGTTCCTAAGCCTGGGCAGTGATCCGGGCCAATCTGTGGGGCAACCTGTGGGGCGATTGGGTCCCCCCCCCCCGCCACTGGCACCATCTTGGCTGGCCTAGGGCCTACAGGCTGGAGGCAGCTCCTGTGTTAAGCATCTGCCCCCTGGTAGTCAGTGTGTGTCATAGCAGCAGGTTATTCCATCGGTCTTTCTGCCATCCAGTCAATTTGCATATTAGGCTTTTATTATATAGGATTCCTTACCTCATGGCTAGGTGTGGTTATGAATCTATACATTTAAATAGGAAGAAAACATGTATTTTATCAACAAGGGTGGGCCAACATTTCCAAATACAATTTGTTGATAGCCTGAGGATGGGGTTCACTTGGGAGGGGGTGTCCTGTTTCATTTCTTCCCCTGTCTCTTCAGCAGAGGAGTCTGATGCATCAACCCTGACTACTGAGCATGAGGTTTCAACCTGCTCCATTTTGTCAAAAAGCTCATCCTCATCAGTGGACTGTTTTTACCTGGCTTCTGCTCCATGTTTTTGTGCATATGATGGCACTGAGAGGTCCATATATATATCCCTTAGCCAAAGTGGCCACCTTCTCTGGAAACTGCCCTCTTCCAGCTCATATCCTGATGAGCATCTATAATGCAAGAGAACTGGGAAAAAAACCCTTGAGCTTCCTTCTTTACCTCCCTTTGATGGTGTTCTTTGATAAATCACAAAGAGATGGATAATTATAATGAAAATCGTAGCTACTACAATCACAGGTATTGCTATGAGGATTTTGTTGTTATACCTTGGCACATCTTTTGTGAGCTCATTTGACACCTCTTCCTGTTCACCCTGGGCTTCTGTCCTCTCATTTTCCCATTGATCCCTAATCCACTCTGATTTGGCAATCTTTACTTCTTGCTGTGCATGAGAAGCCACATCAGGAGGCTACAACATGTATTTATCATACATTCAATGTCACAATGGCGTGTGACTGTCTTGCCAATATTCTCAATGTTATTGTTAAATTGGCAGAGACAGCAGGACAAATGACTAAGATCAGTTTTTTTCCAATTCAAGAATGATCGTGAGAATGCTCTCAACTGTTGTGACACTTGTGTTGTTTCCATGTCTAAATATTTTAATGCTAGAAATTTAAAAAGACATGAATCTTTAACAGTTGATGGAAGATTATAATTGAGAATTAACTTGTATAAAAACTGCATTCCATGCCAGGCCTTAAGTGTTCCAAAACTCAGTTTTGTGATTAAATTGAAACCAAGATTTAAATACTGGAGGGACAACAGGCCTCCAAATGAATTCTTACATAATTCTCTCAAATAATTTCCACTTAGAATTCATTTCTAAACCAAATGGCATGACTTCCATGTATATTTACCAATGTAAGAAACAGAGTTTCCTTTCAAGTTTAAGACAGTGAAGGTGCCACTGTAGGTTTTGGGCTTCGGCACAGGAACTCTGTGGAGCCTCTGCTTTGGGCTCAGACCAAGAGACAACAGCATCCAATTATTTCAGGTACAGAGCTCATATTCTAGTATGTTCAGTCATTGGAAGAAGTGCCTCAAATGACTCTGATTGCTTGGTTTTGTTAACTTCCAAGTCCAAAGAATGAAATGCAATTTCAGCAAGGCTCTGGAAGTGAAGTGTCACTCGGGGTGCTTAGCAGGAGCTGTAGTCTGCTGCAGGGCTGTGGCATTAGCTTCTGAAGTAGGATGAGCTGGAATGAAGGTTTCACTTCTTCAGTGGACTTTGGTGCATGAGCCAATAAATCTTTCTCAATCTTCTTAGGGGTCTCTGAAGTTACCAAAACCCAAGACCCACAACTTTAACATTGATATTAGGCAACTCTGAATGTTGAGGTTCACCAGAAGCTGGAGGTTAGACGGTCACCTAATGATGTATCACAAAGTGAGCTAAGAGATCCGAGAGGAGTTTGGAGGCTGAGCTGGACAACTCTGCTAGACTGGAGAATATGGTACACCAACAAGAGGCACATGAGGCAGAATTGAGCTCTTTTGCTGCATTGAAGATTAAATATATTGATGGACTAACAAAAATGCCCATGTCTAACAGGACACTGTAGTCTGAGCTTAGGCCTCTTGTTGGGGTAGAAGATGAGCTAAAGCCTCCTGAGTGTTTGGAGAATGTTCCATTTTATAAGGGGGCTCAGTAGGCAGAGCTGAGGCTTCCTGTTGGAATGATGGAAGTTCAACCTCTTCAGAGATATATGAAGGGTTTTGCTGATACCAATGGTAGGGCTCATTGAGCCCAGGGTTGGATTTCAATAGGACAGGGTCCAAGGCCAACTCAGGAGGCTGTGCTTCCTGGACCAGCTGTCACAACAGCCACCATATGAACAGGAAACATATAGCCTAGATGTGCAACCTGGTCATGACAGGCTCAACGAGGTTAGAGTCACAGTGAGCAATTGGGGTAAGCTAGTGGCCCAGGCAAGTGGGGTACCTGCACTACCAGGTGAGCAGGAACAACAAAATTGGCAGCAGTATCACTATTGGCAGCAGTGTCCCATTGGCAGAAATATGATGCTTGGGCCCCTTAGCAAACAAGTATACCTCCCCTCCTCAGGTTCCAGCCTTCACATATGCAACTTTTGTTAGTCTTGGGCTGACAGTGACTGAAGAAGAGTAAGCCTTCTTCCTGGATCACAAGGGACAAAATGGTCCTTTTCCCCTGCATAGTGGACCCTGGGAAACTAATCCCTACTGGGGCTCTCCTCCCCTCTTACAGTGAGGCAGGATTTGGGCTATATATCTGGGGAGGCCTGGAATTCAGCAGCCCAGCAATGGTGGGATGTGATGTTAAAGGATGTGGAGCACTATGGGTGCTGCAGAGCTTCCCAAGGATGACATAGTGCTTAGCATCGCAGGAAATTCAGAAGTGCTAGTCTAGTTCTGGCAATCTGAACTCCTCCTCAAAGCTGAAATATGAGAGACATTGTTCCTCCCCTTGGCCATCCTGCTTACAAGAAAAGTAGTTGATTTGGAGTACTGCTATAGGTGCTGTGGCTCCTGAAGCTGCTTTCCATGCCATAACTGGCATCACTATCATCTTCGAGATCTTCCGGATATATCATCATCCTATTCCATCTCCTCTTTCTTGTCATTGTACATCCTTGTCTGTCATCCTCCAACTCCTTGCTCTCCAGCTACTGCTGCCCTGCCATGTCTTGGACACCTTAGCCTGGGCAGCAAGTCACCTCAAGGATGGATATATACAATTGATCCTTACACAACAGATGGGTCAGGGTCACTAACCTTCTGCACAGGTGAAAATCCACTTTTGCTTCCCCATAAATACCAAAATTCATGGCTGCTTAAGTCCCTTATATAATATGGCATCCAACAGTGTATACAGTAAGCCTTCCTTACTTATGGATTCCAAACTGCAGATTAAAAACAGTACTGGTATTTATTGAACAAAATTCATGTATAAGTAGACCCATGCAGTCCAAACGCCTATTGTTCAAGAGTCAACTGTATATATAAATTATACACACACACACACACACACACACACACACACACACACACACACATATATATAAAGGATATATATATATATATATGTAGAATATATATTACATATATTATCTAAACACACATGTATGAGAAAATATATATTACATATATAAATATTTTATTATATTTTATAGTGATGCAATATAGAAAGTAATATCAAATCATTACAAAGTACAAAATGTATTCATCACAGAAAATTTATTTCATGAAGTAAATAATTTTTAAAAGGAGTTAAAAATATGAAGATAATGGCAAGTGTTACAATAGTTATGCTTCCCCAATCAATTTCCACTTATTATAGGTAAAAGCTAATATTATAAAAATACTACTATAGAGTAAGGTTTGAAATAGGGGGAAAAACTTAAATATAATAAACTATATACCCTGGCTTAATTTATTTGTTTCATTGTCTATGTATTCTGTTTGTCATATTTTAATCTGGGTATAACCAGTGAGGTCCTCTTTTCTATTGGCCATCTTCATCTGCAGGTTTTAAGAGACAATCCTATCTAATAAAAGGGTAATATGCAAATTGACCGAAAAGCAGAATGACTGGTCGCTATGATGCACACTGACCACCAGAGGGAAGATGCTCAACACAGGAGCTGCTCCGTGGTGGTCAGTGCACTCCCATAGGGGGAGTGCCACTCAGCCTGAAGCCCTGAGCCAGGCTCATGGCTGGCGAGTGCAGCGGCAGTGGCAGGAGCTAAGGATGTCCCACTGATGGTTTAAGCCGGGTCTAAGCCATCAGTCAGACATCCTCTGAGGGCTCCCAGACTGAGGGAACCCCCACCCAGTGCACAAATTTTGTGCACCAGGACTCTAGTAAAAGATAAACATAAATAGCATTTATTGTTTAAATTAAATTCTTTATATGTTTCAGTCCCTTTCTTATTCCTATAGATGACCAATGTATTATTTTATCTTAACCAATATAAGCTTATGGAATCTGAACTTTAATTTAAATTTTCTTCTACATTTTACATATTTTTTGTAAGTTTACTTCAACAGTCGTGATTATTAGTCTGTGGTGTTTGACAGTGGGTTGCATGCTCTCTGTAATTTAATGTGATTTGCATGTGTTCTAGGAACAGTAAAACCATTTCAGTATTCAATGGGACAAGATGTGGCCCTTGGGAGTAATCTTATTTGCATGCATAAATAAATGCACTGAACAAAAGCATGTGTTAATAATAATGGTGTTCCCTGAGATGCACTGAAAATCCTTTCACCAATATATATGCACATTTTTGGGAAAAGTCTGAGTTTGAAATGCTCTATGGCACCTCAAGAATTTAGAGAATTACATTAAAGGAGTAGATTAATGCTAACATAAATCTATCTAAAAGAATATTTGTGTTAGTTTAGCATCTCCTCAAAAATGTATACTAATTTGTATGAATAACCAATAGAAAAAATTACTAGTATGTTTTACACTCTAATATATTTTATAAAAAGCCAGAAACCAATGCTTTCAATTATTCTTTTATGTTTTAATATAGTCAATTATGGATACCAAAATTCATGCAGAAAAATTCCACAAGTTTATATCTTAATTATGTAGCTTAGTGATGTAGACATCACTAAGATGGTGGACACACATTCATTATACTGTTCAATTTCTTTTTGTAAGAAATCCAGAAACTACCTAAGAGTTTCCTATACCCTTAGTGAGTGTAAAACCTGAAATAAAACTGGTAAAAGTAAGGAAACACCATTTCACAAAAAATCCCCATCCCAGCACAGCACCAGGAACAGAATCCCCAGTTACCACCTTCTTTTTTGGGAGTGAAGGAGTTGGGATGCATAGCTGGAATCCCAGTTTCTCTGAGTCTGACCCAAGGGAATAGCTTCTATCTTACCTGTATCAGAGAGCTGACAAGATAATATATGCGACTCCCTTGGGAACTGCAGAGAACAATGTGGACAACTAACTTGTGGGCAAATTATCACAGCTCCTTTCCCAGGCTCAGTGCAGAACAAGTGTGGAAAAATCATCCCCAGTTCCCACCTTTCCTCTGAGGATCAACAGCTTTCCCAACTTCTTTGTATGCTACCTGAATAACCGGTAGCTCAGTTGGTTAGAGTACCATTGTTATATGCTAAGGTGCAGGTTAGACCCCTGGTCAGGGCACATAAAAGAAGCAACCAATAAATGCATAAATAGGAGGGACAACAAATCTCTCTCTCTCTCTCTCCCCCTCTCTCCCCCCCCTCCAATCAACATATTTAAAAGAGAGTGACAAAGGCCTAAGAGAATTATTGGACACTATCAAATAGATCAAATATTCACATTATGAAAGTTCCAAAAGGAGAAGTCCCAGAAAGTCCCAGAAAGTTCTCAACAGTGAAATAATGTGACTAAAATCTCACAAATTTGGGACTGGAAATGCACAACAAGTTCTAGGAAGTTCAAAGGACCCTAAGAAAGGTAAAATCAAACAAACTTACACTGAGACACATTATAACCAAATTTTCAAGGGTCAAAGATGGAAAAACAATTTGGAAACAGCAGTATAAATGTAATGTGAATTGTCATATGCAAGGAAATTCCTAAAAGAATAATGCTGGATTTTTCAGCAGAAACCTTACTAGCCAGGATGAAGTGAGATAGTATACACATAGTGCTAAAAAAATAAATAAATAAAATACCTGCCTATCAGGAACATTAGATCCAGCAAAAGTTTCTTTCAAAAATGAAGGAGATATTAAGATTTTTCAGGCCAAACATGAATGAAATTTTTTTTTTTTTACCATGAACTGACTTAAAAAAATTCTAAAGGGCATTTTTCAAGTTAAAGGAAAGGAAGTTCAACAGCAAGATCTATATATATAAAAGCCCAGGGACTGGACCAGAACAACCAGTGGCTATGATGTGCACTGTGGCAGCCAACCAGCCTGATCTGGACCCCGATCATCCCCCCTCTTCAGCCCTGCCCCCAATCACTGCCCACCCCAATTGGGGGCGAGAAGGGCTGGCCAACCTCCCTTGGCCCCTCCCTCCCCCCCACCAGCCTGGTTGATGGGCCCCCATTGGGGTGGGCCAGCCAGACTCCACCCATGCATGAATTTGAGAACCAGGCCTCTAGTGATAACATAAGAAAAAATGAACTTATTTGTAAAGTGACTGTAATACAGAATATTGTATTATCTTAACAGGGGTAGGTAACCCAATTTTAATTCCAATAGAAAATATAAAGAACAAAATATTATGAAAAGCAATAACTAAAATATATTAATGTAACACAATATAAATAGATGTAAAGTGATGATAAATCAATAATAAAAGAGTTGAGTTGATCTGTGATTGAAGATAAGTTGTTACAGTTAAAATAGGCTGTCATAACTATGACACATTTTATGTAAGTACCATGAAAACTACAGAAAATAATGCCAATAAAAGTTACATAAGGCAGAGAGAGAGAGAGAGAGAAACACAAGGGAAGAAAGCAAAAGCAAGAATGAATTAAGGGAGAAAAAGGCAAAGGGATTTAGCAGTATAAATTGAAGGTTTTTAAAATAGTCACAGGAATGTAAAGTAGAACATAAGGAATACAATCAATAATATTGCAATAACTATGAATGGTTTCAGTGAGATAGTAAAGTTATCCAGGGGATCACTTTGTAAGTTATATAAATGTTTAACCACTATGCTGTACACCTGAAAGTAATATAATGAATATCAACTTTAATTGAAAAAATAAAAATAAGAAAAGCATGAGAAGGAAATTAAATTACAAAACAGAAAACAATGAGAAAAAAGCTCATAGTAATTTTTCCCCACCAATAATTACTTTAAATTCAAATGGGTTGAACTTCCCAACCAAAAGACAGAGAGTGGCTGAATGATTAAGACAAAATCAAAACAAACAAGATCTATGTATATGTGCTATCTTCAGGAGATTTAAAGACATACATGCCTAGACTAAAATTAAATGATATGAAAAGATATTTCATGAAAATGTTACCCAACATAAGGCTATACTGTATCTTACAAAAACTGCCACAAAAGACAAATAACGACATTATATAATGACAAAAATCAACCAGGAACACATAAAAATTATAAATATATATTGAATCAATATCAGGGATAAATATATAAAGCAAACATTGACAAATCTGAAGGGAGGAATAGACCGCAATACATAAAAGTAGGAGACTTCTAAACACACTTACAGTAATGGATAGAACCAGACAGAAAGTCAACAAAAAACGGCATCTTGAACAACATTATTGTCCCAACGGACCTAACTGATTTAAAGAGAACATTAAACCCAGCAGCAGAATCTACATTTTTTTATGTGCATATTGAATTTTCTCCAGGAAAAATCACATTAAGACACTAACGATGTCTTAATTTGTGAATAATTAAATCATACCTAGTATCTTCTCCACCCACAATAGAAGAAAGCTAGAAATCAATAGCTGAAGGGAAACTCAAATTGAAAACTATGTCATAACTAAGCAACATAATTATAAACAAACAACAGGTCAAAGTAGAAATAAAAAGATAAATTTTAAAAAATAGGGATAAATAAAAACAATAACAACAACACAACATACCAAAATTAATGGGATACAGCAAAAGCAGTACCAAGAGAGAAATGTACAGCAATGGATGCCTACATCAATAAACAAAGAAAGATCTCAAGTAACATAACTAAGCACCTCAAGGAAACTAAAAGAATGAAACAAAACTCAAAGTTAGCAAGAAGAAAAAAAAAAAGATTAAATTAGTAATAAACAAAGTACATAACAAAAAAATCTAAAAGAATTTTTTTAAAGATACAAATTGGCACACTTAGATTAAAATAAAAAAAGACAATAAATAAATAAAATTTAAAAAATGAATGAGGGGACATTACAAGTGATATAAAAATAAAAAGGATTATGAGAAACTACTATGTATAATTCTATACCAACTAACTGGATAACCTAGAAGAAATAGATCATTTCTTAGAAACATAAAACTATCAAGGTAATCATAACCCATGAAGTAGGGAAGGTAAAATTGATGTTAGAATGAAGAAAGGTGGGTACACATAAATATACTTGTGAATTACATGAACTAGTTATTATCATATAAAGTGATCAGTTTTTATTGTTCTAATGAGTTGTTTAATAGGCTAAATGTGTGCTTATAAAAGTAAATATAACCAATGTGATCTTCTTTTGGAGACAACACTACCAAAATAAATTTCTGTATATAAACTATATAATCTGTACTTTTAAAGTCATAGCCACATGCTGTAGCTTTAAAGCATGATGAAGTAAAATAAAAAGGATAAGTAATTGGTGAATTATTATTGTTTGTATGTGAAAAAAATCCTAATAAACATCATGGCCATACAATTCATCCATATTTTTTAAAACATATTTTATTGATTTTTTACAAAGAGGAAGGGAGAGGGATAGAGAGTTAGAAACATCAATGAGAAGGAAACATTGATCAGCCGCCTCCTGCACATCATCCCCTACTGGGGATGTGCCCATAACCAAGGTACATGTCCTTGACCAGAATTGAACCTGGGACCCTTCAGTCTGCAGGCCAATGTTCTATCCATTGAACTAAACCGGTTAGGGCCGCAAATCCAAGTTGATCATGATGTACAATTTTTGGATGTACTGTTATAGTTGATTAGCTAGTATTTTGTCACCGCAATAAAATTTAATTTAAAAAATATGCTATGTAGAAAGTAATCACACTTACATAAATATATTTTCAAGATCAAACAGGAGAGAGTTTTTAAAAATTAGAGTTGTCAAATTAAAGGATTCTAAGTTATTTTTACTGCAATTATATAAGCACAAATCATTCATATAGTTACCATATATTGCCAATAGGATAAAAAATGCACAAGTAAAAAATGCGTTTTTTATCCTATTGGCAATATATGGTAACTATATGGACCCACAAAAGACCCAGAATGGCTAAAGCAATCATACTACCTAACTTTATGTTATACTACAGAGCTATGATAATCAAAACACCATGGTATTGGCAGAGAAACAGATCAATGGAACAGAATAGAAAGCCCAGCTATAAAACTACATAGCATATTTTGAATTACATTTTCTATCTCTAATTATCAATGCCACTGACTACTCTAATAATTAATATGGAAATATTGTGATTTTAACAGAGCACCATGTATACTACTATCATGTTTGAAGGTTCAAAAGACTTGAAATCAAGTAGAATGTTAACAAAATAGATTGCAAAGACCATCTGGTTTGAAATGACTTTGTTTTGTAATCTTTATATTAACTAGAGGCCTGGTGGGGTCCGGCTGGCCAGTTGGGAGGAGGGGCTGCAGGCGGTTGGCTGGCTGGCCCCGCTCCCAATCAGGGTGTTGGGGGCCAATAGGGGCTGGTGCTGGCTGCGGGGAGGGATCACAGGAGGGTCCCATGGTGTGTGCAGCCCATCTCATTCAGTCCTGATCTGCTGAACCCCAGCAGCAAGCTAACCTGCTGGTAGGAGTATCTGCTCCCTGGTGGTCATCATAACAAGCATTTGAATGGCCTTAGCATATCATTAGCATACTACACTTTGATAGGTTGAATGGCCAACAGGAGGACTGAACACTTAGCATATTAGGCTTTTATTATATAGGATTATAGATAATTCTATTGTTCAAGTGGTAAAATAAAGATACCATTTTTAAAACTATAGAATGATTATTTAACGTTTGTGTGTCTTTAGTAGATTTGCAAGGTTTTGCTTATATTTTGCTATAGAAATAATGCATTACATTGACATGATATTTTGTGGGTTTTAGGTTTAGAGGAAAGTTCTATGTAAAGTACTTCTTTTAATTCTCATAGTAACCCAGTTTATTTTTTTAAGTTTGCAATTGCAGAGCAGGAAACTGATGCTATAAGTGGTTACATGACTTATGTGAGACCACACAGCTGGTAATTGGCAGATATAGAATTCAAAGTAAGACCTTTGACTTTCAGTCATATGGTCGTTGTATATATAATATGTCACATTTCATCACAAGGCAGAGGACAAATATAATAGTTCATAAATTTTCCAGACTCTTGTACTATATCTTTCATTTGAATTTGTATAAAACACTGCAATGTTTAATTATTATAACTATACTTATTGAATCTACAGTGTGTTCCTTCACAGTATAGGTACTTTCTATCTACCTTGCTGAATTTCTGGAACTAACACTGAATTATTTTTTTTCCTTTTGCACCCTCATTTAGGTTTCAATATTTGAGATATTGTAAATTTTTAAAAGAGATTTAAAATAATTGACAGATCAGCTTATAAAGTAGTCCTATCATACATAGATAACTTGATTCTTTATTCCTTATCAACTGGAATTAAGACATAGGATAATAAAGTAGTCAAAGCTTACAAAGAAACCAGTTAAAGCAACACCAAAATGTCAATATTCTAAAAGTAACAATAAGTTGTTTTTAAGTGAGAATCGGAGAGCATTTTGGAATAGCCATATATTATATGGTAAAGTTGTCTTTGTAAACCAAGTTAAGACTAACTGTAAAAGAAAAGCATAATCTGAACAATTATTTGTAGCCTATTTGAAGACAATACATTAGTGGATTACTAGTTTTCATTAAATGCAATAACAGTAATCCAAAGAACTAGTGTTTTCTTGTATTCATCTAGCCTGGTAAAGGAGGCATCTCATAGGCTCAACTTTGTATTACTGCAAAAGTTTACTTAGTTGTGTTGTTAAATGATTCACTAGATTTTTTTAAGGGCTTGTTTGACATACTTTTCAATTATCCTTCTTCAATGTATCTTGAAATATTCTGTTTGTTAATTAGATTCTAGGTGATTAAGTCCATAAAAACACTCCCACAGATAGATAATAATAATTTTGGACACTGGGAAGGTACACCTTTTATTATAAGATAAAATATGCATTTTGTTTTAAGAAAATGAATAACTATCTTTTAATGATAGTTAACCATGGGCCAAATGTATACTATGTTTAAACATCATCTTATTAGATCATCAAAACAAATCTATGAGGCCTAATTATTGAAGTAAAATATTAGGTTTAAAGATGCTTATAGACACAAATATTAATATCTGAAAGACAGAAGCTATTTGATCTTTACTATACTAAGTTATTATTAGTAAACTAGAGGCCTGGTGCACAAAATGCATACACTTGGTGGTGGGGGGGTCCCTTAGCTCAGCCTGTGCCCTCTCACAGTCCAGGAGCTTGGCTGGGAGGGATACTGATGACACCATGCATGCCACAGGCACTTCTCATGTCTTTCTCATCCTATGTCACATTCTCTATTGTTTAGATAAATTATAGCAATTACATCCAAATCCCTGATATGCTCTTATGACCACCTCTGAATAAGTACACTTCTGAATTAGGAGGAAATGGATTGACTTATATCCCCCCCAATCATGTCCACCTGGGATCTTGAAATGCAACCTGATTTGGAAATAGGATACTTGCAGATGTGCTTAAGTTAAGATGAGGTAATACTAGTTTAGGATGGGCCCTGAATCTAATGACTTATAAAAGAAAGTAGAAATGTAAATATCTTAAAACTTTTCTTTTCACATTCTGCTAATAGAGTGATCTAATATAGAAGGGAAATTATAAGCAGAACATGATTAATGAACATGAGCTGAGAGCATAGGTGCTACAGAGATTAATCACATATTTGATTGAATGTAGCTATCCTGGGCACCCACATCCATCCCACAAAAAAAAAAAAAAGAGTTTTGAGATTGACAAAAGAACACTGTAAGACTTTGGAAGTTCCCTTTCTATGTACAATGAAGTAGAACAGGTAATATCAACTTTGGAACTTCTGTCTCAGTGACTTTTTGTTCTGTGCTTGTATATCTGACCAAACCGACATTCTAACTAATGCACTCTTTTTTTTTTTTGAAAGTTACTACATTTAGAAAGTACAATTTCATTCTTAGAGGCCCAGAAATATTTAAAATTACCTTGTAGATCTTCATGCTGATCTATTATACTGATGCTAACATTTAGTATAATAGGAAAAACAAAATTCTCCTAATTTCTCCTTTGAGGATGCCTCATAACATTCTTATAAAAATGACACTATAGCCACCTTACAGAAGTGTATATTAAATTAAAATTATATAGAATCAAGAATTAAGTAATCTTAGCTTTTGCATATTACTATCTCTAGGACCACTATGATTTTAAAATAAAAGTAGCAATAATGATAATAGTATTGCTTCTATTTTGTTCAAAGTTCGTTTACATTTTCTTTCTACCTAAAGTTTAATGGGCATTTCAGGCACTGTGCTCACTGATGTATGAAATCCTTAAAGTCATTTTTCACTTTTGGAAATTTGCTATAAAAATAGCCAAATTGAGTTAGTGTAATTCATTCACTCATATTCAGAGAAAAGGAAAAGACTTTCGAGTCAGGAGAATGACAACCTATTACTAACAAACACCGTGATGTGCAGTTTTTCATTTCTGCCATCACAGAAGCCTGCACCTTCCTGCTAAATGGCTTTGTGTTCAATACACATTTGCTGGGGCGAGCTGTGCTATAATTAGAGCTATCACTAAATCATTACCACATTAGACTGCTTTCTAGTGCCCTACTCAATACCTGTAGGGAAATTCCATCTCATACTCCTGGTGGAGAGCCACCATAATTCCCTGCAAGTCAGCCCTGCTCATCCTCCTACAGGAAAACAATATGAAAAGTGCTCTCTGATAGAGGGAAAATGGGATACTTGAATGTAGGGAAGCATCCTTCCAGATCAGGAAAGAAAAAATAAACTAAACAAAACAGAAAATACCATCAAAGGAACTTGAAGCAGCTTGGAGCAATTTCTTTTACTCAATTTGGAGGGCATTTGTGAGGAGAAAAAGGAGAAGGGGAGGTTGATTTTAAGTAATTGTTGGGAGAAAGGGTAAGATTCGAGGGTTTGAGTGTTTTAGAGTGGGAAAGGTTCAGCACCTGATGAGTGAACACCTAAAAATAAATTAGAAAGAATTAGCTATTAGAGCAGGACTTTGTCACAACAGAGAGGAAAGTAAAGGATAGCACCACATGACCTGGGTTTAATTTTGCAGAACCTCCCTCATTTGCTACATAGTCTCATGATTAGAGTGTTCTCTCATTTCATTTTGTAATCTGACATATTCCACTTTTACCACCAAACTCCTATCCTATATAATAAAAGGCTAATATGCAAATTGTCCCCACAGGAGTTCAACAGGGGATTGGGAGTTTGATTGGTCACTATGGCATGTGCTGACCACCAGAGGGTGGCACAGAACATGGCGGGCAACCAGTGGTGGCAGTGGGGTGCTGAGGGAATGAGGGAAGGAGGAGGTAGGGAGGCCAGGAGGCAGGGGACCTTATCAACCCTGAAAATGGGCCAGGCCTAGGGACCCTACACGTGAAAGAATTGTGCACTGGGCCTCTAGTCTTAAGACAAACTCCTCTAGTCCAGCTGGCATGGCTCAGTGGTTGAGCATTGACCTATGAACCAGGAAGTCATGGTGTGATTCCCAGTCAGGGCACATGCCAGGGTTGCAGGCTCAATCCCCAGTAGGGGGCATGCAGAAACCAGCCGATCAATGATTCTTTCTCATCATTGATGTTTCTATCTCTCCCTCTCCATTCTTCTCTGAATTCAATAAATTTTTTTTAAATAAATAAATAATTATCCCTCTTCAAAGCACCAAAATCAGAATGCAGTTTTCAGAGTAACTAAAGTAAGGGGCTTAGGCCTTGATAAATATAAATGTAGTATGCGGTGTTAAAGGTGTCATAATATTGTGGAAATAAGATTGTATGGGAATGAGAAGATATCTTGCAATCCAGTATCACCAACTAATAGCTACTCTGAGTCTCAATTTTTATATATATTTTAATTAAAGATATTAAATACTGGCCCTTTCTGCTTCATAGAATTCTATAAGATTCAAAAGATCAAGGTAAAAATCTTTTGCCTTTACTAATCAAAATTAGTATGTAAAGGTGAGGTACTGTCCTGGTGAGAAAGGGTAAAATTCTATCTGCTACTAAGACAAACCTTTAACAAAGTATATAAAACATACAGATATTGAGTTAACATGGAATGTATTTTATGTACAACAAACATAAACATTTTTGGCTTATTTTCACCTTCACAGTGTAGAGCTCACCTTTGTGTTAAGTCCTGCTGACATTTTCAGTATTTCACCCTAGGAAACAGCAGCATCCTTGCTGAATGGTCGCTATTCTTTATGTACAGATGTTGACTCATCTGGAGTGAATGCACTATGAGAAGGAGAATTGGGATTTTAATTTACTAAGCAGGGAAGCAAATTATGTAATTAGCTGATAAGCAGTTAAGCAGAAACGTAACAGAAGTAATTTTGTAGGGAACACATTGGAATCACACAAGACATAAATATTTCTGTGACACAGTTTCTGAGGTTAAGAAATCTACACTATGTGTAGACTTACTGAATTATATTCCACAAAAAGTGAAGAATATTGGAACCTGAAGTTTTCCACTGTTTCGTTGAGATTTCATCTTTATTTTTTATAATCCATTTTTTCCTTTTAACAAAATTGTTTATCTTGTTTCTATGCTCATTTTTTAAGAGGAAAAACTGATTTTTTCATCATCAAACTATTAGGATTTGATAGGCCAGGATTTACAGAGAGATGGAAAATCCTTTTATGAGATTTTTACAATACATTTTGTGTGATCTAGCGTAAATTATAGGGATATCATTTTTTTAAAATCCTCATCCAGGGATATTTTTCCATTGATTTTTAGAGAGAGTGAAACAGAGAGGGAAAGACAGAGAGAATTATCTATGTGAGAGAAGCACATCAATTTATTACCTCCTGCATGAACGCTGGCCAGGGCCTTTCCCGGGGAGGAGCCTGCAACCGAGTTATGTGCCCTTGACCAGAATCAAACCTGGACCCTTTGGTCCACAGGCCAAAGCTCTATCCACTGAGGCAAACTGCTAGGGAGGGATATCATCTTTTGAAGAATGTAGCCCCAATCCTGG
Organism: Corynorhinus townsendii; assembly: GCA_026230045.1. Taxonomy (NCBI): domain Eukaryota; kingdom Metazoa; phylum Chordata; class Mammalia; order Chiroptera; family Vespertilionidae; genus Corynorhinus; species Corynorhinus townsendii. The sequence goes on from JAPDVU010000002.1 coordinate 92,324,043, forward strand.
TTATAGGTAACAGGGACCATGTTTGGAAATGCAATTGATAAGCCCTAGTGCTTTGAATCATTATATTTAGTACTTTAATAGGCCAGAAGTTTAATGTTAATGTCCAGGTAGATGTAGAGAATTATTATGCCAATGAGATTACATACAATGAAATACTATTGCAAATTCATTCTGAACCATCTTTAAAAAAATTAATGTGCCTACTTTTAAAAATGTTCAACATTTTAATATCCTGACTATTTTTACTATATTTGAAAAACCCAGAGTGAATCTTTGTTTCCTTTTAAATGAAGCTAGGAAGCTAGGATGCTCATTGTTGTTTTTTATATCACTGGCCTGAAAAGCTCCGTCATTAAGGACTGTTTACAGTGTGATAGAGAGTAGTTAGACATTGAAAAGGAAGATCCACTGTAACTCAGAACTCATGTCAGTGGTTCCTAGAGAATCACCGAGGGCTTTGTAAATACTTCAAGGGACACTCCTGAGCTCATTCTGAGGTTATTTTTATTTCGCCCTACCTTACTCCCAGAGATCAGAAATGATGAGAAATGCAATTGCTTTGGAGCTCAGTGTCACAGAATTCTGACCTCTTAAGCTAAGGGCTTGGGTTCTAATGAATGTGTGTGTCTCTGTGTGCTATTAGCATCATTTAGGACAGTAGATATTTTCTAAATGGATTGCAATAAGTTAGTGCAGGAAGCTCATAATGGCGATTAATTTTGAATTTATACAGCAGATGTTTGCTCAGTGCCAAATAAACCTGTTCAATTTACCCCATGTCTTAATGTACCCTATCTATTATTTACATGTGAGCACATACACCACTGAGAAAAGAAATAGCAAGGGCATGGCAGGGGTATATCAAGACATCTGGTAAGGTGATTGCTTACAAAATCAAAATCCTTGGCTGCAACTCAAGATTGAAAATAATTTAGAAATAAGATCTCTGTGTTTTCCTCTAAGACTTCATACTGTCAGCTCTCAGTTTATCAGTGCAAGTATAGTATATTTTACAATTAAATACATTAAAAGAATGTGGGGCAAAAGAATTAATTTTATTTTCTTAGTCTAAGTATTGTCATTGTAATTAGCACAAACCAAATACTTGGTAGCATTTATACATAAAATAAATTCTTCATAAATTTGGAACACAATACATTTTTAAAAATTTGATGCAGATAATTCTGTGTTCTCTTCTATTTGGATGATAATTATAATATAGGTGTTAGGTCAGTCAAGTGATAAAACTTAGTGCTACATATCAGAAACTGCAGATGAGTAGTTGGAAATATCACAGAAATTAATATTTTATTTTATTTTCTCAATATATTTTTATTGATTTCAGAAAGGAAGGGAAATGGAGAGAGAGATAGAAAGAAACATCAATGATTAAAGCAAATCATCTATGGGCTGCCTCCTGCATGCCCCTCATTGGGGATCGACCCCACAACCCAGGCATGTGGCCTTGACTGGAATTGAATTTGGGACCCTTCTGTCCACAGGCTGACACTCTATCCACTGAGCAAAACTGGCTAGGGCATCACAGAGATTAATTTTCTTTGAACAAATAAACCTTGAGGGAATAGTAAAGGGTAATAACAATATAGTATTTCTTCCACCTAATATAATTGTCCTAGAATTCCTTCAAATCCAGACCAAATGTTCTTTTCCATCCTAGATTACAACATTTAAACAAGTAGGGAATTGGACCATTAGGGCTTGAATATCAAATACTGGGTGAAAAAGGCATTCCTGTTTTAATGAGTATAGAGCTGTATTACACTTACCCTGTGTGTATCCCAGACCTTGGGTATACAGAAAATGGAAAGTTGTATCAACTAAAGATAACCAAAACAGAAAGGAAGAAAAATAAAACCACAAGGCCCTAATTGTTAAAAATATTTGCCTCAGATTAATGCTGCATTCAAATTGAAGCCTCATCTAATTCAATCTTCCTTTTAGAATATTGCTGCTTTGAAATATGAATTATCAAAGTAGTTGACCTTAATAGCCAAATTAAGGGGGAAATTGTATATTTTTCATTAAGTTGAGTTTCACTGAATTCTTTAAGTGCATGTTTTTATCACAAAGCATTAGATCCTACGAGAGGTTTTTAGGAGACCTTTTACCAGCATGCCTTAACTTTCTAATGTTAAAGAGAAAGTATAGACATATACTTTTAATTCATGAACTTGAGCATGCTTTGTTGTTAAGAGAATTAAGATTCCTCCTTACTTTTCCATTTGTTTTGAGTCAACCAGAAAAATGTAATTCAATCAGAAGATGTGAATATTATATCATCTTTGAGCAAACTTTTATTAGTTTATTGAGAACAGGAATGGAATGCAATATATCTTAATTTAGCCTAGCCTCTCTAACAGCATGATGATTCTTTAATATATGGTATTTTGAATATTCTAAGTAATAAAATTATATTTCATTGGTGGGGGATTGTGATTAGTTATTTTACTAAAAATTCATTATGCAAACACTTTTGAACTTTTATAACCAATCCAACAAAGGCCAATTTTGACTGTGACATGAAAATTTGTAAAACATGTTTTAATATAATATAGGTTATGAAAAGTCTTTTTTTTTTTATTTCACCAAAGTGTCTAGCTAAAGGCAGATGTGAATCTAGTAAAAAAAAAAAAAAAAAGTTAATCAGTTTAGCACTGCTGAGGCATTTCATGTTCTGCACTGGGATTTTTTTTATCTCCCAAAATGGAAGGAGCTCAGTGCTTGCTTGGTCTGGCAAGAGTGACTACAGAAAGGCTTTCCTGGTGCAGTTGATGGAGACCTGTACTGTCAGTGGTATTTCCATAGACATTTAGAAAATAAAAAGCACCAATATACATATCTTTCTTTATAAAGCAATTGTCATTCTGTTACTTTTCAAAATTTGATTTTGATAATTCTATCTTCCTTAACTCTTCATGAGACGAAAGATTCAAAATTGTTTTTTGTTCCGCCGCTTAATTAGAAAAAGAAAAAAAAAACTTTAGATTTTATATAATGAAACATTTAAATATTTTATTTAAAAAATGTCTATATTGTTGCCTCTTGTATTCTGGTCCCATGTCTCAGGACCTTGGAAGTTGTCACTCCATTCCAACAGAATTAAAAAGCTGAACAGACTGAGAAATTGGCAACTCTTATGGGATCTGTAGAGTGATGAGGACACACGACAAACCATGGCCCTCAACACTGGGGAGAAAGTCAAGCAAGTTCAGGGATTCCTGTCTTACCGGAGAAAACACTCATTAGCAGAAAGAGCCTTGGGACCCGGTGTTGGAGGAATAGGAAAACGAACTATAATTGATAAATTCCCAGAAGCTCAATGTGCATAACTCTGAAACTTAAAAACTCCAAGGGGGACTCATCATGGAGAAGAGGGAGGGAGTGCTGTTTTCTGAGATTTGCCTCTGAGAGCTCCATTAGGTTCCTGCAGTAAATATACGAGAAAAATCCCATCAAACTTCTGGCAGGGGGAAGGGAAAGGAACTGTTTTGAAAGACATCAGAGTACTCTGTTTTTCTTAACAAAGCTTGTCCTCATGGGAAACTAGTTATTTGGAGGCTAATCTGCTAGTTATTAGAGAACTAGAGGCCCAAGTGCACAGGTGAGATCTCTAGGCCTGGCCTGCAATCAGGGCCAATTGGGACATTCTGGCTGCTGGCCAGGGCCTTCCTCTGTTTTGCGCTGCTCCCTGGTGGTCAGCACACATCATAGTGAGCGATCCAGCTCCGGGTCTTCCAGTCGAACTCCCAAGGGGACACTTAGCATATTAGCCTTTTATATATATATAGATAACATGGCGGGGGGGGGGGTTACCCAGCTCCAACCCAATCTAGCCCTCCTATCCCACCTAAGTGGGGAATAAAAACTGAGAAATTTTTGTGAGGTTGACAGTTCTGAGGCACAGTCCCTAAAAGACTGAGACCTAATGATAGGAGTATAGATTACTTCTCTTTTCTCCACACCTTTCCACCATATTTCTAAAGCACAATTTCCAATGGTTCCTTTTACTTGTATATCATGTACAGCTAGCAATAAAAATTACAAGGCTTACCAAAATTAAAAAATAATAATAATTTTAGGACACAGAGCAAGCAATGGAAGCAAACATGGCAGATATATTTGAATTATCAGGCCAGTAACTTGAAAGATCTATGATCAATATAATAGGCTAAGGGCTCTAACAGAGAAAGTAGACAGAATACAAAAAAATGATGGATAGTGCAAACAGAGAATGAAATTTTTAAGAAAGAACCAGAAAGAAATGCTAGAGATAAAATACTATGTAACAGAAATGGAAAATGTCTTTGATGGACTTATTAGTAGACTGGATACAACTGTGAGAAGAATCTCTGAGCCTAAGGATATCTCAATCAAAATTTCCAAAACTGAAAAGCAAATGGAATAAATAATGGAAACAAACAAACAAACAACAACAACAAAACAGAGCAAGATACCAAAAAACAGCAGGACAACTACAAGAGGAGTAGCATATGTAAAATGGGGGTGTTAGAAAGAGAGGAATGACACAAAGGAACAAAAGAAATACTTAAAAAAATAAAAAATGAGAATTTTCATAAATTAATATAAGAAACAAACTTCAGATCCTGCTCAGAAAATAAAAAGCAGGATATATGCCTCAAAAAAAAAAAAAAACACACACACACACACAAAAACAAAAACAAACACTAACTAAACATAGGCATATCAATTTTAAATAAAGAAAAATTAAAGTAAGAGAAAAAAACTCTGAAAGAGATTAGAGAGGGAATAAACACTATTCTTAAAGAAAAACAAATATAAGAATTATAATTGACTGCCCCTCAGAAACCATGAAACAAGAAGGAGATAGAGTATGTATTTAAAATGTTGACAGAAAAACAGACCTAGAATTCTGTACTCTATAAAATTATCCTTTTAAATGTAGAAATAAACATTTTTTCAAGAAAACATAAATTGAGGGATTTTTGTTTACTAGTAGACATGCCTTGCAAGAGATATTTTAAAAAGTCCTTTAGAGAGAAGGAAAATAACATAAACCAGAAAGTTAGATCTCTATAAAGTAAGCAAGAGCACTGAAGAAAGAATAAGTGAAGGTAAAATAAAAACTTTTACTTTTTAATACAGGCTTGTATAGAATGTATATAAACCTACACACACACACACACACACACACACACACACACACACATCTATAATAATAAAAGTGTAATATGCTAATTAGACCGGACAGCCAAAAGACCTTCCAGACGAAGCCATGACTGCGAGGGCCAAGCCCCTTGCATGAATTTTTGTGCGTCAGGCCTATAGTGTATATATATATATATATATACACTATATATATATATATATATATATATATATATATATATATGGAATTTAATACATTGTTGCTATTATGTGATTACATATGCTTATATTTTAGTGAATTAAATGAAGCAATAATACAAAGGGTAGGAGGGAAGATTTAAGATTATTTTGTTATAATAAAGTACTGACACTACCCTTGAAATGGTATAGTGTTATTTGAATGTCAATTTGAATTAGTTGTAAATGAATATTGCAGACTCTAGGGCAAAACTAAAAAATGTAAAAACAAACAAAAAAACAACATTAATATGTTAAGAAAATTAAATAATATAAAATGCTTGATTAAAACCTAAAGAGGCAGAGAGAAGTGAAAAAAAATGGGAACAGACAACAAGAGCAACAAATAGAAAAAAATGATATGATCCAAATCCTGTATAATAAAGGCCAGCAACCATAAACGTAATGACCGGAACGAATGCTTGACCAGTCACTATGAGGTGGGGTCTGGCGAGGGGAACCGGGTGGCTGTTGTGGGTGGTGGGACTGGACCGGGCACTGCTGAGTTGACAGAAGATGGGCCTGATGGCAGGCTAGGCCTAGGGACCCTATCCACACACGATTTTGTGCACTGGGCCTGTAGTATAATAATAATTACTTTGAACATCAATGATCTAAATGTACCAAATAAAAGACAGAAATTATCAGTGTGGTTAAAAACAATATACACCCATATGTCATATATAAGAAATGTGCTTAAACAAAAGGACATCAGGGTTAAAAGTTAAAACTAAAAAAACAACACAGGAATAACCACATTAATTTCTAACAGAGCAGACTTTGTAGCAGGGAAAGTTATCAGGGATAAAGGAGGACATTACATAATGATAAATGGGTCAATTTTTTAAATGCGTAATAGCAGTGTTACTCTATGTGATTCAAAATCTCATAAAACCCTGGCTGGTGTGGCTCAGTTGGGTGGATAGTCATTTCATATACCGAAAGGTGGTGGGTTTGATTCCTGCTCAGGGCACATACCTGGGTTGCAAGTTCAGTCCTGGTCAGTGAGCATATGGGAGGCAACTGATCCATGTTTCTTTCTCACATAGATATTTCTCACTTTCTCCCCCCTCCTCTCTCTAAAAAAACAATAAAACAAATGCTTCGGTGAGGATTAGAAAAAGGGAAAAAAGATAGAACTTGCCCTGGCTGGTGTGGTTTGGTTGGTTGGGTATTGTCCCATGCATTGAAAGGTTGCCCATTTGATTCCTGGTCAGGGCACATGCCAAGGGTTTCGGGCTAGATCCTCAGTAGGGTGCCTGCAGCAGGCAGCAAAATGATGTTTCTGTCTCTCTCCCTCTCCTTTCCCCTCTCTCTAAAAATCAATAATAATAATAATAATCTGATAGAACTTCAAGGAGAAATGGATGAACATCCCTATCAGAAGTAAATGAAAAGATCCAGAAGGCACAAAATCAATAAAGAAATATTTGAACTCAATAACCCATCAACCAACTGGATATAATATCTACAGATGATTTCCTCTAGCAAGAGCAAAATACACATTTTTCTCAAGCTCACATGAAACATTCACTAAGACAGATTGCACAATGGCCATAAAACACACCTTTACAAATTAAAAAAAAAATAGAAATCATACAATAGCTTCTTTTAGGCCACAATGGAATTAAATATAAATTAGTAACAGAAAGATAACTAAAAATTCCTAAAATATGTGAATATTAAACAACATGCTTTTAAATAACACACGGGTCAAAGAATAAATCTCAAGAAAAATGGAAGTGTTTGAAATAAGTGAAAATGAAAAGATTATAATTAAATTTTGTGTGGCACAGAAAATAAGTTGCTAAAGGGCAATTTATGATATTGAATGCATATATTAGAAAAGAAGAAATGTATAAATCAATAATCTGAGTTTTTACCATAGGAAATTAGAAAAAAAACGAAAATTAAATAAAAAATAAGCAGGGTAAAAAAGAAATAAACAGAATTAGATCAGTAATTATTGTTATTCAAAACAAAAACTCAGTAAGAAATTCAATAAAATTCAATTTTGTTGAAAAGTTATATTAGGTTTATAAGTGTTTAGCTGGACTAATTAAGAATAAAAGAGATAAGACACAAATTTATAATATTAAAAATGAAAAAGGGATGTCAATATATCCTATAAACATAACAAGGATAATAAAGGAATATTCTGAGCAACTCTATGCCTACAAATTTAATAACCTGGATAAAACGAAGAAGATATAAGCTGTAAAAACTCACAGAAGAAGAAATGGAAAATTTGAATAGGTCTATGTCTATTAAATCAATTTAAATGTTAATTGATAGTTTCCCTAAAAAGAAAGCACCAAGCCCAGATGTGTTCACTAATGAATTATCTCAAACATTTAAGGAAGAAATGATTCCAGTTATTTTGTAAAATCTATTCCAGAGGATAAAAACAAAGAGAATACTTTATTTGTTCTATAAGGCAAGCATTACTCAAATACCAAAATCATAAAAGGTATTATAAGAAAAGAAAACTGAAGACAATTTCTCATGATCATGTTACAGAAATCCTCAACTAAATATTGGCAAATTGAATCCAAGAGTAAAGAGAATGATACACCATGAAATAGTGTGATTCATTCCAGATATGCAAGGCAGATTCAACATTTGAAAATGAATTAAGGTAATCCAGCATGTTAAAATAGAAAAATCACACGATCATATCAGTAAATATAGAAAAAGCATTTGATAAATTCAACACCCATTCACAGCAAAAACTCTCAATAAAGTAGGAATCAAGGGAAACTTTCTCTGAATGATAAAGACTAAAAAACCTATAGGTGATGTTATACTCAATGGTAAGAAACATGAATCTTTCCCACTAAGATCAGGTAGAAGGCAAAGGTTAACCCCTCTAACCAATACTTGTCAACAGCTTTTTCTTTTATTCTATCAAGTAATATTTTATATTAAAATTGGTTAATTTTATTAAATTAATTTTGTACAATAAATTGTTTCCCTTTTATTTTGGAAATGTTAATATTCACACTATTAAGAAAAGTTTTATATACTATTAACAATAGACATGAATTCTTAGAGTGGCTTCCATCATCTTTTATGCCTATTAAACTGCACAGCCACAATTAGGAGGGCCGATGGGCTTCCTCAGATCCTATGGAATCTGAATCCCTGTTATGAACTCTGAGGATGACAAGTAGGTGGCTTCCAGTCATCTGTGATGTAAGCAATGGAATTGTGACATGCAGTTTACATATTTTAAGGCCCTTTTCCCCATACCTTTCTGAATGTAGATGGATTCGCTTGTTCTTTTTTTCTTACCTTACTTTATACTGAAGAGTTCATTTTAATCTTACATTTAATTTTTTTATACTTAAACAAGTGGCCTGGTGCACAAATTCATGCATGGGTGGGGTGCGACTGACCAGGCCAGGCTGGCTGCGGGGAGAGGCCATGGGCAGTTGGTGGGCTGGCCCTGATCCCTTGTCGGACTCCCGGGTGAGGGGATCATTTGCATATTAGCCTATATGTATAATATAGGATACTTTTCTTAAACTGTAAGACAGAAAAATGGAGCAAACATTTTGACTCTACTTTTATCCTATTTTGTTAAATTATTAAACATTTGTTTTTTGTGCCCAGATTTCAATTTTAAATAAATTGTGCTCTTAATCTAAAAAAAAATGAAAATATCTTCACTTCATATTGAGGAGATAGAAGAGGAACAGTTAAATAGGGAAGGGGCCACGTGAGAGAAGGAAAGTAGGGAAGTCCAAGAATAATAGGATACAGCTTGCTGACTAGTTGCTAAGGCAACCCAGCTGAGCAGAAGTTGCTGGAGCAACCCAACTGGGCAAGAAAGAACCAACACCTCTTTATAGAGAGCTTCCTCTACCCCTAGACAGAGGCTTCCTCTACCCTAGACAGAGAACTTCCTCTACTGCTAGATGAAGAGTTTCCATGGAAGAACCAATCACAAGCCCGCAGGACATATATACAGCTAAACAGGGTCCTTAGACAGCAACCTACTTGGGTCCCCTCCCTGCAAGAGGGAGTCTGTATATCTCTCAATAAACTGTGCTTTAGCTTTCGCTTTCCCTTGAACTCATTCTTCAGTTTTGGTAGACAATGAACTCGGACCCTAACACTGCATCCTGGTATCAATATGACTAATTTAATAAGCAATTTATGTATATAAAGTAAAAAATGAAACATTCCAACAATACTAGTACTCAATATAGACACTTATGTGTGTTGAATTCATCTACTTTAATATAGATGAATTTGCGTATTATCAATCTAACATTATTTAAAAAATGCTGCCCTGGCTGGGTGGCTCAGTTGGTTGGAATGTCATCCCATACACCAAACGGTTGCAGGTTCAGTTTCTGATCAGGGAACATAACTAGGTTGTTCCCAGTCAGGGAAAATGAAGAATGCATCAATGTTTCTCTGTCTCTTAAAAAAATAATTTAATCCATGCTGGGTAAGGATTAAAAACAACAACAACACAAAAAACAATGCTAAGTAAACATCCTTTCTATATAACCACGGTGTCTCTCCAAAATGTATACACAGTTTAATAGCTGATAGCTCAATTTTGAAAATTAAATGTATTTTAATAAACACTGCCTTTATAATTATTCAAAGTGTGTGTATATATTTTTGGGACACCCTATATTGTGAACTTCTGATTACTTCCTTAGGATAAATTTTTGTAATAAAAATGTTTTTAAAGAATCACAAAAGGGATGGCTACTACTTAAATATCGAATATATTATCCATTGCCACCTGGAAAGTTGTACCCAATAACCTTATATCAGTTATATGTTAGAGTGTTTGTGTTCACAGGATCATACCAGTATTAAATATTTAAAATAATAAGTACAAAAATGGTTTTATTTTGTATTTATTTGATTTGTTAGGAAGAGTCGTATTTTTAAATTGCCAGTTACCGGCAAGAATAGTTAAAATGCTGTGGATATTCTTATAATTATGTTTTATCTATGTTGCCAAATGGTTTTTATTTTATGATTTATTTTTTCCAGCTTTATTGAGATATCACTGACATATAAGTGTAAGATATACAATGTGATGATTTCATACACATGTATATTATGAAATGCTCACCACAATAACATTACTTAACATATTCTTTACCCTACATAATATCCATTTTATTATTGTTGTTACAGTGAGAATATTAAAACTCTGCTTTCATAGCAACTTTTCAATATACAATGTAGCCATAATGTACATTGGATAGCCTGAACTTATACTTCTTATAACTGAAAGTTTGTATCCTTTGATGAGCATCTACCCATTTTTTTTCTACCCCTAAGTCTGTGGCAACCACCAGTCTTATTTCTGTTTATGAGTTCAATATTTTTAGATACCACATATAAATGAGATTATACAGTATTTGTACTTGTTGGGAAATTGTATACCTTATTTTGAAAAAAAAAAGGCTATTCAAATCCTCTACCAATTAAAAAAATGTTTTTGCTATAAGTGATATGAGTTTCTTATATATTTTTGACATTAATTATTTAACATATAATATATAATATATATTCTCTGTGAATATTTTCTCTCGTTCCAGAGGTTTGTTTTTCATTTTGTTGATTTCTTTCTTTTTACTGTGTGTAAGCTTTTTAGTTTAAGGTAGCCCTACTTGTTTTTCTTATTGTTGCTTGTGCTTTTGGTGTCATATCCAAAAATAGCATTGCCATAACCAATGTTAAGCTTTTTCTCTATTTTTTTTTCTGAGTTTTACTGTTTCAGGTCTTATGTTTAACTAGAGGCCCATTGCACGAAGATTCGTGCAATAGGCCTTCCTTCCCCTGGCTTCCAGCATTGGTTTTCCTCTGGCACCTGGGACCTGGGATACAGCAGAACCAAGCCTTCAGCCTTCAGCAGAGCCAAGCCTACAGCCTTCAGCCATAGTGGAGCCTTCAGTCTTCAGTCTTTGCTAGGGTGGAGCCTTCAATCTTCACTCTGGTTTTCCTCTGGCACCTGGGACCGGGGCCTGCATATGCAAATTAACCCACCATCTTTGTTGGGTTGATTTGCATACTCACTCCTGATTGGTTGGTGGGTGTCATGGAAGTATAGCCAATTTGCATCTTTCTCTTTTATTAGTGTAGATATCTAACCCATAGCAATTTAATTTTTCTAAGTGGTATAATATAAAGAAGCAGTTACTGGTATGTTCTTTTGCATACAATTTGTGCAAAATGATTTATTGAATAGACCATCCTTTCCCCACAGTGTGTTCCTAACACCCTTGTCAAATAGGATTTTTTTTTCTATTTCTGTTAAAAATGCCATTGGACATTTATAGAGATTGCCTTGATTCTGTAGATTGCATGGGTACTATAGACATTTTAATAATATAAATTCTGCCCTGGGTAGTTTGACTCTGTGGATAGAGAGTTGGCTCCCAGACTGAAGGGCTGCAGTTGTAGGTTCAATTCTGGTCAAGGGCATGCACTTTGGTTGCAGGCTCAATCCAAAGCTCCAACTGGGGACACATGCAGAAGGCAACCAATCAATGTGTCCCTCTTACATTGATGTTTCTCTCTGTCTCTCCCCTTCCCTTCCAGTCTCTCTAAAAATCAATGAAAAATGTCTTCAGGTGATGAATGAAAAAAAGCAAACAATATTAATAATAATAATTCTTATAATCTATGAACTTGGTGTATTATTCTACTTACTTGTTTCTTCTTCAATTTCTTTTATCAGTGTCTTATAGTGTTCAGTGTACAGATATTTCACCTCCTCAGTTCAATTTATTCCTTATTTTATTCTTTTTGATACTATTGGAAATGGTTTTCTTTTAGTATTTTTAAAAATATATTTTTATTGATATCAGAGAATAAGGGAGAGGGAAAGACAGCTAGAAATATCAATGATGAGAGAGAATCATTGACTAGCTGCCTTCTGCACATCCAACACTTCAGATCATGTGGCCTGACTGGGAATCAAACCATGACCTTCTGGTTCATAGGTCAAAGCTCAACTACTGAGCCCTCCCGGCCAGGCTGAGTACTTTTTTACACAGTTCATCACTACCATATAGAAACAAAACTGATTTTTTTGCATATTGACTTTATATCCTTTAACTTTACTGATTTTGCTGATCACTTCTAACAGTTTTTTGGTGAAGATTTTTAGGATATTTTTTTATGTGTAAAATCATGTTATATAATCTATAATCAGATTATTTAGTTATTTCCTTTATGATTTGGATGCATTTTATTTCTTTTTCTTGCCTAAGTACTCTATCTAGGACTTCCAATACTATGTTGAATAGCAATGGTATGAATAAGCACCTTTGTCTTATTCCTGATCTTGGAGAAAAAATTTTCAACTTTTCACTATGGAATATGATACTAACTGTGTGGTTGTCATATATTGCCTTTAATATGTTAAGATAAATTCCTTCCATATCTAATTTGTTTAGCACTTTTATCAGAAAAGGATGTTGAACGTTGTCAAATTATTTTTCTACATCTATTTAGGTGCTCACATGGTTCTTATCTTTTGTTCTATTACCATGATGCATTACATTTATTGATTTGCATATGTTGAGCTATCCTTGCATCTCAGGTTTTATTTCCATTTGATAATAGTACATGATTGTTTCAATGTGCTTTTGAATTTGGTTTGCTGTTGAGGATTTTGTGTCTATTTATCAGGAATATTGGCCTTTAATTTTCTTTTTTTGCAATATCTTTATCTGGCTTTTGTATGAGGATAATGCTGGCCTCATAAAATGAGTTCATGAGTATTTTCCCTCTTCAAATTTTTTGAAGTATTTGAGAAGGATGGGCATTGATTTTTTCTCTACAAGTGTTGGAAAATTCACATGTGAAGACATTTTGTCTTGAGTTTTATTTGTTGGGATATTTTTAAATTACTGCTTTAATCTCATTTCTTGTAATTGGTCTGTCCTTATTTTTTATTATTTCATGATTCAGTTTTGTATGTTTGTAGGAATTTTTTCATTTCTTCTACGTTGTCCCATTTTTTGGTGTATATTTTTAATAGTAATTCCTTCTATTTTTATATTTTTAATAGTAGATCCTTTGTATTTTGGTGACATCAGTTGTAATGTATTTCTTCTCTTTCATTTATAATTTTATTTATTTGAGTCCTTATTTCTCTTGGCTAATCTAAAGATTTATCAATTTTATGTATCTTTTCAGAAAACAACTCTTAGTTTTTTTTTTATCATTTCTAGTTTCTATTTCATTGATCTCATCTCTAATATTATGTCCTTCCTCCTGATAACTTTGGGCTTAGTTTATTCTTTGTCTAGTTTATTGAAGTATAGAGTTGTCTATTGTGGTCTTTACTGTTCCATAATTTAGGCATTTATTACTATCGTGTTTTCTCTTAGAACTGTTTTGCTGCATCTTAAAAGTTTTAGTATGTTGCGTTTCCATTTTTATTTGTTTCAAGGTATTTTTTCTTTTCCTCTTGATTTCTCTGACCCATTACTTTTTCAGGAATGTATTGTGTAATGATCACATTTATGTGCGTTTTCCCGTTTTTCTCCTGACATTGATTTCTAGTTCCATATAATTGTTGTCAGAAAGGGTAGTTAATATAATTGCAGTCTTAACATTTTAAGATTTGTGTTTGGGCCCAACATATGATCTATCCTGGAGAATGTTTTGTGTGCACTTTAGAGGAATGTGCTGCTGTTGGATGGAATGTCAGTTAGGTCTATTTGGTCTATGGTGTTATTTTAAGTCTGCTGTTTATTGTTTTCCTGTCTGAATATTATCCAGAAAGTAGAATTTTAAAGTCTCTTACTTTTATTGCTATATTTTTCTTCCTTCTATTCTGTTCTTATCTGCTTAATATATTTAGGTGCTCTGATGGTGAGTGCATACATATTGACAATTTTTATATCCTTTTGATGATTTACCCCTTCATAATTACTTCTTTGTCACTGTGAATGATTTTCACTGAAAACCTATTTGTCTGATACAAGTATAGTAACTCCTGCTCTCTTTTGGTTACCATTTAAGTGGAATATCTTTTTCCATGCCATTACTTCCAGCTGATGTGTATCCTTAATATCCAAGTGAGTTTCTGGTAGGTAGCATGTTGTTGTTGGATCCTGCTTTTAAAAAAGGTTTTTCAGCAACTTTGTGCTTGGATTGGACATTTTAATCTATTTATTGTTATAGCACATTGATAGGTAAAGATATATTATTAGCCTATTTAAATTGTTTTATATTTTTTATGATTCATTTCTTTGTTTTGTCTTCTTTTGCTATCTTATTTTGTGATTTGTTGATTTTTTTTGTATTGGAATACTTTTATTATTTTCTCTTGCTCTTTGGATATCTACTACAGGTTTCTGCTTTGTGGTTACCATGTGTTTTACATAAAATATCTTATAGTTATAATAGTCTAATTTCTGCTAATTGCAACTTAACTTCAATTGCACATAAAAACTTTACACTTTTGTTCCCCTATATTTTATACTTTTATGTCACACTTTACATATTTTTCTACTATGTGTCCATAAATAAATTATTGCACCTTTAGTTATTTTTAATATGTTTTATATTTTAACTCTTATACGAGAGTAAAAATGATTTATGCACCACTATTACAGTATTAGAGTATTCTGAATTTGATTACATATTTACCTTTACCAGTGAGTTTTATAGTTATTTTTGTTTTTTTAAATAAATATTTATTACCGAAAGTATTACATATGTCCCTTTTTCTCCCCATTGCCCTCTCCCACCCACCTCCCCCCAAGCCTTCACCACCCTGTTGTCTGTGTCTATGAGTTATGCATATATGCATATGAGTTCATTGGCTGACCTCTTCCCCCCTCCATCCTCCCCTGCCTTCCCTCCGAGGTTTGACAGTCTGTTCAATGTTTCTATGTTTCTGAGTCTTGATCTCACTCATATGTGGAATCTAATGAACAACATAAACTGATGTTCATTTGTTTTTATATTGTTACTTAGCACCCCTTCATTTCAACCTGAAGAATTCTCTCTAACATTTCTTGTAAGGCAAGTCTTGTAACTTTTAGATTATTTTCTGTAAATTTTTTTCTCCATAATTTATTTGTATTTGTGGATTTTAATAAATTTATTGAGGTGGCAATGGTTAAAAAAATTATGCAGGTTTCAAGTGCACAATTCTACAGCACATCGTCTGTACACTGTATTTTGTGTTCACCACACCAAGACAAGTCTACATCTATCACCATTTATCATCCCTACATCTTCCTCCATACCCTCCCCTTCCCAGTCCCACAGCTTTGCTATGTAACATAACATATATATATGTGTGTGTATATATATATATATATATACACACATATATATATATACACACACACACACACACACACACACTCACCCAAGGACATGGTTAGAGAGAGGAAGGGGGGGGGGAGAGAGAGAGAGAGAGAGAGAGAGAGAGAGAGAGAGAGAGAGAGAGAGAGAGAGACATCGATCGGTTGCCTTCTCTATGTGCCCCGAGTGTGGATCAAACCCAAAACCCAGGTATGTGCACTGACTGGGCATTCAACAGGCAACCTTGCTGTGCCCTGGAAGACACCCTAACAACTGAGTCACTTCTCAGGGCTGCCTATGATATTCTTGTTCGGCAGTTTATTTCTTTGAGCACTTTAAATATACCATCCCTCTCTCTCCTGGAATGT
Source organism: Corynorhinus townsendii (assembly GCA_026230045.1). Lineage (NCBI taxonomy): Eukaryota > Metazoa > Chordata > Mammalia > Chiroptera > Vespertilionidae > Corynorhinus > Corynorhinus townsendii. The sequence continues at coordinate 92,340,107 of JAPDVU010000002.1, forward strand.
AAGGTTTTCGCTGAGAAATTTCCTGTTAAGAATATGGACGCTCCTAAGTGTTTACAAATGTCTTTTCTTTACTTTTAAAACTTTGCCTTTGACCTATGACATTTGATTATAATGTATCTCAGGAATATCCTCATTGGGCTAACCTTGTTTGCAGTCCTTTGAGCATCACATATCGGGGTGTTCATAACCTCCCACTATGTGGGAATTTTTAGCTAGTATTTATTTATATAAACTTTGTGACCTTCTTTCTTTTACTGGGGCTTTCATCATGCGTATTATAGTTCACTTGATAGTTTTCTGTAGGTTCTCCTGTGCCTCACTTTTTAATTCTTTTTATTCCTCTAAATGGCTAATTGCAAAATAGTTACATTTAGGTTCACTGATTTCTTCTTCCACATAATCATGTCAGATGTTGAAGCACTCTGTTGAATTTTTCAATTCTGTCATTGTATCTTTCAGTTTCAGGATTTCTCTTTGGCTGTTTTTGTATGCCTATATTTCTTTAGGGTTTGTTGCTAGAATTTATTAGTTTCTTTTAAGGGTGTCATGTTTGTCTGATTCTTGGTGTTCTGTGAAACCTGGGTTGATGTCTGACCAGACAGTCCTTTTAGTCTTTATAGACTGGTTTCAGCAAGTAACAACTTCTACCAGGTCTCTGGACTGTTAGCATTATTTCCAAGATCATAGTTGAGCAGGTTGGAGCTGGATTATGTAGTGAGTGGTCCACAGAGGATTCCATAGTTGGGGCCCTGTTACCAGGGGCTTGGGTAAGCCTGGATTATTTTTGATCCTTGAGTGGGTAGGGTTACTTGCAGAACCGTGGTCAGTAGGGCTGGCATTGAGACAAGGATCTGCTTCAGGGTATGGAGATGGGTGTGTCTCTTTCCTGGTCTCAGCGAGGGCATGTGAAAGGTCACTAACAGGTTCCTGGATGGATAGGATTTCTTGCTTGGCTAACTACTGAAATACTCAAAACATTTTTTTATTATTATTATATCTCCTTTTTAATTTTTTTAAGAATCTCTCCTCTTTTGAAATATTTTGTTTTACCTTTGATAAGATTCCAGATGGTTGCTTTTCTGTGAGTTGGGAAAATGATGAAGAGCGCCTCTCTTCCTTTTTGCCTTTGAACTAATTGTTTTGTATTTCACTTTTATTTTGTCTCAACTATACTATTATTATTATACCAATTTTTAAATATTTAGTTTTTCTAGACTTCACAATATACAAATTTGATTAATCACAGTTTATTTTTAAATCATTTCATACTATTTCACATGTAATGGGATAACCTTAATATAGTATATTCTCAATTTATCCCTCATATCTTTTGCAATATTTTCCCTATATTTGAAGTGACTTACTACTATATTTTTAGTGAGTTAATAATCATATGGCCTTTAAATCTATAAAAAATATGTCTTTTATATTTACCTTCTTTTTAACTACTATGGAAAGCTTGATTTTATTGAGTGGATACCAGTTTCTACTTGGAGTCATATTTCTTCTGTTTGGAGGACTTCCTCTAACATTTCTTGTATTTTCCCAACGGTACTATATTTTCTTTTTTGTTCATGCATATTGTCTACTTTTTAAAAAATATATATTTTATTGATTTTTTTACAGAGATGAAGGGAGAGGGATAGAGAACTAGAAACATCAATGAGAGAGAAACATTGATCAGCTGCCTCCTGCAAACCCCCCACTGGGGATGTGCCCACAACTAAGGTACATGCCTTTGTCTGTAATCGAACCTGGGACCCTTCAGTCCGCAGGCCAACGCTCTATCCACTGAGCCAAACCGGTTAGGGCCATATTGTCTACTTTTTAAAATTACTTCTTTTAACATATTCATCATAGTTATTTTAAACTCCTCATCTGGTACTTCAAACATCTACGGCCTATTTTAAGTCATTTCTGTTGCTTACTTTATTCTTTCAAATGGATTTTAGGTAGTGGATTTTGTGTGTGTGTGTGTGTGTGTGTGTGTGTGTGTGTGTGTGTGTGTGTGTGAGTGACAACACTTTAGTTGAGAGACTCTCCATAAATGTAGGTCAGTAGAGACTGTGGTACCCAGTGTTTATGCCTAGAAATTGTCATGCCCCTTCTTTGAGATCTTTATTTTGATGAGTTTCCTAGTCATTTGGGGGAATTTTCATTTGTCCTGTATCCTGGTCTAAACTCAGTCTTAGGCATGTTAGTACCTCTGAGTATCATAGGCCTTTCCCAATGATCTGGCCCTTTTGCAATGTTGGAATGCCATTAATCATCTGGGTTCAGGACAATTGACTGCCTCTGCTTTCTGGTATCATTCTACTCCATGTTACCCTTCTCTCAGCAAACACTGTTTTAATCTGTGTCCAAAAAGAGAAAGGGTTTACAACTCATTCCCCTCTAGGGGATTAAGAGGCTTTTTTTTCTTTCCTTTTTCAAGGTGAAAGGTGTGAGCACAGCTCCTTTTTCTACACAAGCTGCACTTTCCTCTCCCAGATCTGTACCATTGAGCACTATTGCCCTCTATATTTCTTATGAATATCTAATGAAGTAGAATCTAAGAGCAGTGCAAATTGTGTCTACCTGGCTCACCGGGGCCCTAAACTCTCATGAAAAACAACATTTAACCTTTAGCAATTAATGAAAATTTAATTTTAATCTTTATTTAGTTACATTGCATCCCAGTTGTTCTGGTTTTCTCATCTGAGCAAAGACAGGTATATCTAAGGCTAGTTGAGTAGCTCACAACCTTAACTGTCTGATTAGTTCAAAGAAAGTTTTTATTTTGATATTATTTGGCTCTTTCTGGTTGTTAAATTTGAAGGAACACCTTTTTTCCTGCTTTCTACATCTTAAGAGTAAGTGAGAAGTAACCTTTTAGATAAATTTTAATGTCCTTAATTGCAGTTTGCAGATGGCATACATTTGTCATTTGAACTTTGGAGGAACATTTGGAAGCATAAGTGTCTTTTCAGGACACAAGACATAACTGGCATTTACTTAAGGAAACAGACATCATAAAATCACTCCCAAGGATAATGTTGGTTTGCCTTTATACAGAACCCCCAAGATGGTCTTCAAGTCTACATAGCTTTCTCCTCAGGTAAGCTTAATATCTTCAGAGCCAATGTTCATTTGGACTTTCTTCAGTGCCAACATCCAAGAAAAGTTTCAATTGGAAAGCATAGCATGTTATAGTAGGAAGCAAAACAAGCATTGCTATTTGAGTCCCACTTCTACCAGTTATTAAAAGGCAGGTCTCCTAACTTTTCTCATACCCAGAAAGTATAGACAATAATGTATATTTCCAGAGGTATTGAAAATATAACAATTTAACATATGCCCAAGCACCACATAATGTAAAGCACTATAAAATGTAAAATGGTACTATTCTTTTCTTTTCTTTTTAATATATTTTTTTATTGTTGGTAGTATTACAGATATCTTCTATTTCCCTCCTCAACCCCCGCCCTTCCCCTACCACACCAGGTCTTTACTACCCTATTGCCTGTGTCCATGGGTTAGGCATATAAGTATATAGGTTCTTTGGTTTATCTCTTTTCATCTCTCCAACCCCACATTGAGGTATGTCAGTCTGTTCCATGCCTCCATGTTTTGAGTTAAAATAGTATTTTTCTGATATAAGATATTCATAAAATTTTATACACAAATCTATTTCACAGGGGCAAAAATGTAAAATAAGAATGTTAGCTGAGTCTTTTATTATTAAACAGTTCAATTATAGCACTAGTTAAGGTCTTGATGTTGAACATTTCATCAACAATAATATACACAATGGTATTTCTGGTATAATCATATTTTTAGGCATAGAGAAAAATGGAGCCACATAACTGTGGCCTCAAAGAGAAACTTTCTAGCCTACACCAATATTTCAAAGGGGAGAATTATTTAAAGTATACACAGGTAATTTATCTTGTTTATGCTGGAAGCTATTACGTGTATTACAGGTACTTGAAAGCAACGTTGGGGCCTGGGAGATTCAATGTTGTGATGTACACAAAGGTGAGACTCTGGTTAAAGGAATCACCAAGTGATGACGAACTGCCAGAACCATTAAACAGGGTGCACTTTAACACAGCCTGTGTCTGAAGAGGCAGAAAGAGGAAGCGATGATCTATATCTGCTAAGACTGTAAAAGAGCTCCTCATGTCTCACTTGGTTTTGAAAATGGTAGTTAATAATGAGAACCCTGTTTATTAAAACTTATAAACTGAATCTTATAAAATCTGTGCTTAACAAGAAATGTGTCTTTAAAAGTAATCATGTGCATCATTGACTGGATTATCCATCTGGGTTTCTAATTTATTCCACTAAAGAGCAAAGTGCCAGGACTGTAGGGTGGGAATAATGATGACTGTATTCACCAGCAGTGGTTGGACTATACTTGATGTGGTGGGTGCCCCTTAAAAAATCTTGCTGTAAATGTATATAGCTAAAAATATAATTTTAGAGTAGAGCTTTCTAGAAGCAAGATACAGAATATTATTGTATGAATTATAGAATAGAATGGGTTGACAGGATCATCATTTGAAGTGACTACTTCTTACAGGTAGCAAAAAATATGTCATCAGTTTGAAGAAATCATAAATTGCCAGTTTCTAATACAATTTGAAGTGAATATAAAAATACTGTAAGGCTTTCATGAAGTATGCACTTACTTTTCTAAAAAAAATTATTTATTTCAGTGAGGAAAGAAGAGGGAGAGAGATAATAGGAACATCAATGATGAGAGAGAATCATTGGTTGGCTGCCTCCTGCACGCCTCCTACTGGGGATCAAGCCCACAACCTGGGTATGTGTTGTGACTGGGAATTGAGCCATGACCTCTTGGTTTATACGTTACACCAACCACTAAGCAACAGCAGCCAGGCATGAAGTATATAACTTTAAACAGGAAGGAAAGGAGATCAATGCCTGCAATCACAACATAAAGTCATTTTAATGCAATAAAATTTTTAAGACATTTGGTTTCACCATCACTGTATTATAATTCAGAATTTCTATTTATATCTTTAAACAAATGTGACCAGAATTTTTTAAAAATTTAAAAGTAAACTATAATTGTATCTAATTTTAATGAACTCTGTGAATAGGGTTTAGTGCCCAGAGATTACTTGATTATGTGTCTTTATTTATGATAAAGCCTCACAGGGCAGAAACTAAGCACCCTGATGTTCTATTAGGGGTGTACTTAAGATGACTTAGCCTCTGTGATTGTGTTTGAGGTTTTAGGACACGTTTGGTGATCTGTTTCCAAGAATATTTGATGAAATAATATGATTAAATGTCTCTAAGAATATACCTGAAATATAGAATTGATTTATATTTCAGAAACACTTAAAGTCTACCCATTAGAGAAATATCTATACGTATAAAAGCTCAGAGGCCAGAATGGCGGAACGACCAGAACGACCAGAATGACCGGTGGCTATGGTGCGCACTGCAGCAGACAACCAGCCTGACCCGAGCCCCAATTGGCCCCCAACACCCTGATCAAGGGCGGAGCCAGCCAGGCAACTGCTTGTGGCCCCTCCCCACCCTGCTGCTGGCCCAGCCCAATGAGCCCCCATCGAGGAGGGCTGGCTGGACCCCAGCCATGCACAAATTTGTGCACTAGGCCTCTCGTCTATTTATATAAAACCCTGATATGCAAATACACTGAATGGCAGAACAACCAAACAACTGGTTGCTGTGATGTGCGCTGACCACCAGGGGTGGGCGCAGAACATGGCAGGTGATGGCAGCAGGCAGCAGAGTGAGGAACATGGCGGGAGTTGGCCACTGCAGGACAGTGGAGCAGGTGAGTGAGGGAGCCAGACCAAGGCAGGGTGCCGGTTGCTGTCATTGGGGTGAGCCTCTGGTGGTTACTGAAAATTCTTTGTTCCCATGTTTCATGGTCCCCCTCCAGGTGCTTGCACTCACCGCCAGCGCCCGGTGCTGGGTCCAATCACTCAGCGCCATCAGCGGGTATGAGCAGCGGCTGCCAGCTCCATTCGCCCCTGAGGGCTTCTCCACCTCCCCTGCTCCTGAAGGGTAATTGGGGCAGCAGCTGCCACTTGCACCCGCTGCTGGAACCAGCCCCAATTGCTCCATGTTGTCAGCAGGTGCAAACAGGGCCAGTGCTGTCAACATGTTGGAGTGGCAGTGGTGGGAGCAGGGCTGCTGGCAGACAGGGGTCTGGGGGCTGTGGCAGGAGGGGTCGGGCTGGGGTGCAGAGGATGGGCTGAGACCCACCCTTGTGCCCATCACAGCCTCATGGCCCATGAATTCGTGCACTGGGACTCTAGTATATATATATTTTAAAGATCATTAGCTGTAATACAAGTGGGAACACATAAAGCAATTAAAACATATTTTGTTCAGTTCACTTATAAGTAGAAAAAAGTTTAAAGCATATTATCTATATACTAGAGGCCCGATGCATGAAATTCATGCAAGAGTAGGCCTTCCTTGCCCCAGCTGCCAGCACCGGCTTCCCTCTGACACCAGGGACCCAGGCTTCCCTCGCAGCCCCAGCTTTGTCAGGAAGGTTGTCCAGAGTGACGTCCTGAAGGATGTCTGGTCTAATTGGCATATTGTGCTTTTATTATTATAGATATCTCTATCTCTATCTCTATATCATCTATTTCTATTTGTATTTCTATTTATTTCACAGAAGAAAGGCCAGGGAGAGAGAGATAGAAACATCAATGTTGAGTGAGAATCATTGATCTGCTGCCTTCTGCACACACCCCATCCCTGGTATCGAGTCCACAACATGAGCATGTGCCCTTGACCAGAATCAGGACCCCTCAATTAGCAGGTCAACACTCTGTCCACTGAGCCAAACTTGTTAGGGCTCAAGCATATTCTTAAGTGCTTCTGGTGTGATAACAATAACACATTCAATCACATTATCTAATTTTTATTTCTGCATACCTAAGTAGGAACAGGATTTGAATTAATTGTCCATAGATTTTTCTGTTGGCTCTAGAATGGAAATCCTTTATAAATCAGTCCCAAAAGATTCAAAACAACTGTTAAAACTTCATAGTTATAATTTGCTGGAATATACCAAACATAGAAAAATTATAGTTTTTTTCATATAATAAATGTTTGCTTATTGAGTCCACTGGCCTCCTTCTTTTTTAAAAATATATTTTTATTGACTTCAGGAAGGGAGAGGAAGAGAGAGATATAGAAACATCAATAATGAGAGAGAAGAATCACTGATCAGCTGCTTCCTGCACTCCCCTTACTGGGGACCGAGCCCACAATCCGGGCATGTGCCCTGCCCTGGAATCAAACAGTGACCTCCTGGTTCATAGGTCAATACTCAGCCACTGAGGAACACCTGCTGGGCCACTGGCCTCATTCTTATTACCTCATGGTTTTTCTCTGAGTAAACGCAAGAGGTGAAAAAAAATTATAATTTCTCCTTTTCGTTTTTATTTTAATATGCAAATGTTTCCACTTTTAAACTTAAATATTTATTTTACAATATTTAAATGTAACGTAGACATAGAAAACAGAAAAATATTTCCAGAATATAATAAAATCGATATAAGTAAAATAATGTCTTAATGAGTATTTTAAAACTATGTGACTTTAAGCCAGCTTACCTGGACATGGATAGAGAATCTGTCTGGCTATAGGAGTTTTGCTCAGTTACTTTGGTCACAATCAATATGCAACAAATTACTGCATAATATGGTTTAACATTATTAATATCAATGTCATATATAGTATATATGAAAATATAATATTTAATATCTGTAATCAAAGAATAAAGTTCTCTTTATAAAATTAATAATCAGCTATTTCTCTGGTTTCCAAAATGTTCAAAGTTAGATCTGCCATAAAAACTAGTTAATTATTATTATTAATATGTAGTTTAAAAAAGAGACTATGTAAGAATTCATGTTATTTTTACATATCATAGAAAGTTTATTTTTTCCAAATCTATAACATAAGAAAACTACATCACAGCTTAGAAGTCAGTTATAATTCTTTTTTAAATGCTCTGTGGAAAACCACCTACAGTGGAAGGGACAGTGAGAGTAACTGCTGAGGACAATCATCCGTGCAATAATACTGGGCCATTTAACGAAAATATGATTACTTATGGTAACTCTTAGCTGTTGTCTCTGGGCACGGCACTTTACTTCTGAAAAAGAACAATTATCCTTCCAAGCTAATAATCCTAAAATACAGGAAAGTTGATGAATTGGAAAAAAACTAAAATGAACACTGACTGGCAATAGAACAATACAGGCAATTCATTTGATATACTACTCACTACTTGCATTTACTATGAAGCCTATTTAAGGCAGAATATTGAAATACTAGAATGTGAATCTTTCAATCTAATAAACACAACATTATGTCACAAATATAACTTTATTTTACATATATATTTATGCCTACGTGACCAGTCAACTGACCGGTAGCTATGATGCACACTGACCATCGGGGGGCAGATGCTCAACGTAGGAGTGGCAGCCACAGGCATGGAAACATGGAACAAGCTGATGATTCTCAGAGGAAAGTGGGGAGCGGAGAGGGCGGGAAGAGATTAACCAGATATCTTATATGTACTGGTAGGGTCCCTCATTCTGCCCTGAGGGATCAGCCAAAACTGGCTTTCTGACATCCCCCCAGGGGTCCCAGATTGCAAGAAGGTGCAGGCCAGCTGAGGGACCCCACCAGTGCACAAATCCATGTACCGGCCCTCTAGTATTCTCATAAAATGTTATGAAGGATGAGCAGAATAAAGAAAACCAAATTGTTCCTTAAAGAGTCACAAACTAATAAGTCATTGTATAATATATAAATCAATTTTTACTATAATTACCTTATTATTCTTAAAATTTAGTGATTTGTGATCCAGAACTTAAAGACATTTTATTCTAAAGCTAGGATAGCACTGTGGAAGAGAAGAATAAAAATCCATGTTTCTGAAAATTCAGGTTATGGAAAGTGAATGTGGATGTGTGAATAAATGGATCAGTGTGGGTGGATGGGTGTGATGCCAGTAAATTGCATCATGAATGAATATGGAGATATGTGCAAAAACTTATAATCTGTGACAGAATTTCTGGGATTTATAAACCAATAAAAGTGGGAATAAGTTGATAAGAAAATTAAGATGACAGAATATTAGACATGAAGAGACATATTATACCTGGTCTTATCATTTCCTTCTTAATTTTTATGTCAGAAATGGGATGGTCAACAAATATTCATAATCTCACCCATATTTTCCAACATTCATGTGATCAACTGGGGATCAAGATGTAATAAATTCTGGCAATGAATTGTGAACAGAATGATGTGTATCAATTTGAGGCCAAAGCAAAAAGATCTGACAAACCTCTCAGTTATTCTCCTGATATGGAGTAGAGCCTCCAGGGAGAGTGTGATGGATGAGTAGTATGATGAGGTAAATCTTTGTTGCGTTAAACTACTGTAATTTGATTTTTTAAAATAAGGCAGAAATTTATTTTATAATTACCAAAATAAAGATGAAGAAGTGATGATAGGGAGAAGAAAATTGTAATTTTTTCTATTTTTTTCATTTAGTAAATTATCAGGTAATTAATTAGGAAAAGTGATGTTTTCAAGAACAACTTCACTTTAATTTTTTTCACAACTAAGAACACTTTATCATGTTTTAAAAATACAAAGTTTATAAATTACAATTAACATTTTTGCTGTCCACAGATGATTTTCTAGTCTGCCTTTTATTTCATGTTTTGGAATATCTTCATTGGAGTTAAACTGACTCTTTATCAAATTCTTCAAAATGAATTTATGTTGTCAGATGCCACAATTTTCGTGGCTGGGTTCAGGATCTGACGAAGGATCCTGAACAAACAAATGAAAATGCTATAAAAGAGATATGAATTTAGATGTCATGGGGGACCAGGTGGAGACCTCTTTCTTAAAGAGGCACCCCTGAAACTGGGTCCAGTCTATTTTTTATTCAGTTTTAGGTACACATCTTACCCTCTAGCAATACATACAGGCATATCAAAGGTAAAATTTGGTTAACAGTAAAAGGATTATTTGAGCCACCACTATCTCAACAATGGAGCTTAGCTTCAGCCCTGCTAATGCCCAAGGTCCATCACATTCCGCATGCATTCCGCATTCCTTGGTGCACTGACAGTATTGGCAAGCAGTGGCTTCCAGCAGTCAGTCTTTTTTTAATCATCATTAAGGATATGTTTCACTGATCTTAGAGAGAGGAAAGGGAAGAGAATGAGAGAGAGACAACAATTGGTTGTCTTCTGTGCACCACAATCTAGGTATGTGCCCTGACCAGGAATCAAACTCAAAAGCTTTTGGTATATGGGATGATGCTCCAATAAACTGAGCCATCTAGCCAGGGCTGTTGTCATTTTTATTAAAATACTATTTTATTTTTTAAGACAAATATGGGAAAATAAATACTCAGGTCATAAGCCCTGTAGGAAACCAAAAATTCTTGGTATTAATAAAAAGTAAATAATAATTAAAATGAGTTATAATTAACATGCTATTTATAAATTTTAAAAATAAATAATTTATAACACGCATGTATTGTTTTCTAGCTGTAATTTCAAAAACATAAGATAACATACTCTTTAGGAAAGATGAGATTATTGAAGATACTCATAATAGCAGCACTAGAATAAAAGTATTTCATAAATATTTGCTCTGGTTTTCTATTATGCCCCAAATAAAAAGCTTTAAAAATATTAGTTGAAGTGAGGCCAAGATATTTAATCATTCTGAATATTGATATCTATTTATTGTGTACATATCACATAGCAATAGAGATTATTTCTATTATAGCACAAAGCAAAACACAATTAAACACAAATCGTGTCTTCCCTGTGAGAGTCTGAAATCCTTGTTACACCTTCAGTTTTTTGACAACTTCCCATGTAGGGAGTGAATTTTGCAGGGCCACTGTGTGAGAAAAATTACTGAGATCCCTTGCATTCAGCAATTCAAGCAATCTCATACCCTTGCAAAGACAGTGAAAATGAAATCTGTGATAAAAACTGTTCCTGGGGGTTGGAGGTGACAATTGTAGACTACGCAAATGGTTGATGCTCTCTCTGGAGGTTCAGGGTGGGAGCTATTCAATGAAAGTTAACTTGCATGTCTAGATTTTGTAATGTAAAGTAATACCTAGATAAATGGGATCTCAAAGTAAAGAATGGATATAATTTCTATGTAAATTGGATATCATTGCATGATATGCTCTTGTTATTTGGTATGTATAACTAAGAGATTATGTATTCAGCAAAGTGGAGGAGGAATGATCAGTAAAGAAAGATGTCCTGCACTTTATCTAAAATTTGTCTATAAATAGATAGAAGTTGAATAGGCAGTCTCATCACACACTAAATTCGATGAATACTGCAGCAGCATACCCTGCCACACGCATGAGAAAGTATTTTAAAGGTTAGTTGCATTAAAGGTATGTCAGGATCTTATTTCAAAATATCCCTTAATAACTTCAAGAGGTAACAGAAGCAAAATCAGCAGGTAACTCACACATTTAAAATTTTCTTAAAGTTTCTAGTGTGCCTTATGATTGGTGAAATTCAACATGTTCATAAGGATTTTTTCATTCATCTAAAAGCTTTTAGCTTTGGCAGAAATCAGTGAGATAAGTTTATATGATTCAGAAACTTTTGAATGTTTTGCTATTTTATTTTATTTTTTATCAGCTTACTTGATAGTGAGTAAAGATTTAGGTATGTTGCTCTTTTAAAACTTCTGCTTCCAGTGTTTTTCTTTTATGTAAGACACTTCCCTCACATCTTTTGCCAAATTTTGGATGGCATTGTAAAAATGACTATATTGAAATCACATGTGTGCCATTTCTTCACAAAATGTATTATTAAAAAGCAATAGAAAGAAAAGTATCATGGCATTCACATAAATATATCCTTTAATATTGAGAAGCAAATTTCTTAATTTTATATTCTGTATGTGTAACAATTGAAAGACAAAATAACTTACTATTTTGAGATATCCAAAATTCATTTTTATAATTTACCTACACTATGCCCAGTGGGCCTACCTGACAGACATTTGAGAAAACATTAAAGAAACACAGATCTCACTCCACTTGCACACAGTATGTTCACTATTTGCCTAAATATTAGGGTACTACCCAATTTTTTCCTCATTCCCATTCCTAGTTTAAGGTGAATCTCCAACATGGGAAATAAGTTTTAAAGAGACAGAATATTATAATAGCATTTCAGTATATTTAATTAAAATATTTCTTCAGTATAGTTAATTAAAATATTAACTAAATTTAATTTATGACCTCACTATATTCCTTATGTTCACTAAATAGTTCTAAATGTTATTCTGTACTCACTCTCTACTCTTTCTAAAACCTCTCTTCTGGTCTATTGCCAATGACTTCTTCCCAACTATAAGTTTGATCATGACACTGCCCTTCCGGTCTTAATCCTCCATAATGTTATAAGAAAAATCACTCTGTAAAAAATAAAAAAATTAAATCTGGCTTTTTAAATACTTAAATCTTTAAATGGTTTCTTTTTCCCCCATCATATTTTTTTATTGATTTCGGAGAGGAAGAGAGAAATAGAAACATCAATGATGAGAGAGAATTATTGATTGACTGTCTCCTGCATGCCCTCCACTGGGGATCAAGCCCAAAACCTTGGCATGTGCCCTGACAAGGAATCAAATTGTGATCTCCCGGTTCATAGGTCGACACTCAACCACTGAATCACACTGTTTTCTTTAAGGTTATGCCAGACTTCTTAGGATGGAATACATGACTCAGAAATAATCCCTGATGATGCCTTTCAGCTTCACTGCATATACACTATCTCCTTAATTTTTCCTGGGTAACTCCTTGTCAACATCTAAGATACCTGTACTTAGGAGCCACAATACAACATTCCCCCACCTTGCACTAACCGAAATGCAGTTACAAATCTATAGAATTTATGGCACAATCTGGTTGAAGAAAGTTTGATTGCACTATCACTTTCCCACCCTTAGAAGACAGCCATGCTCATTCTTCTCATTAAATAAAAAAGATTCCAGTACTGATGTTGCCTCATCTCTTGTCAGTAACTTTGAAACAGAGTACAACATGGAGGCTGCCTAAATCAAATCCTTGTAACTCTGCCAGGACAGCAAATCTCCTGGTACAAAGATTTCATGTGGCAAAAGAGGATACAGATGGAAGGAAAAGGTCAGATTGTGGTGAATGGTGGTCTTGGTACTAGATCTTCTGGGGAAGTGAAACATTCAGGATTGAAGGTTGGAAATAGAAAAGAGGGACCAAGCAACACCAAATATATATATTTTTTCATGAGGTTTTTGCCAAAGATTCCTAAGTAAATGTCAGTAAAGTTTGGGCCATGAAGGCTGCTATTTAAATTCATATCTTCTGACAAAAATTTTTCAATGAAAACCAAATCAAATTTTTAGATAAAGTGTTGGTCCATGACTAATGAGTTCAGGCTGGGTAAGAGACCCAAGCAGACAGCTGATGACTGGGGACTCTTCTGGGATAAGTACCAAGAACCATTGCTATTTGTGATTGGTCACATATATACCATAAACTACAAATGACTGGGAAGAGTCCAGGGCCAAAGTTCCAGGCGCAAAATATGGGAATTGTGCTGCAAGTAGAGTAAGAAAAGAATATTTCATACTGAGAGGTGGAAAAGGGCCAAGTATATTTTTAAATGTTAAGTATGTGAGATTGCTTTTTACAAATGTGTACTCTCTAAGTGTCCATGTGCTTGCTAGGGATCTGGCTATGTAACAAATGCAATGGCTTCTTAAACAAAATATATTGCAAAAATTTTAATAAGAAGGAGAATAATTTGTGGTCAAGTCACTGGTAAAGAGAAATCAAGACTAAAGTTGAGAATAAAAAGCAGCATAGCTTGGTTTTGATGGGAAGCAATTACAGTCTAATATTACTAAATAACCTCAGGCTTGATAAATGCTCTGAGGGCTCTGAATCTATCACTGCAAATGCAATTAATTTAGGTGGAGTAGAATGTAATAGAGGTAGGATAAACAGGTTATGAGGATGACACAAGATGAAATTCAAGTCATGGGGATGGATGGTGAAGAAGGTCTGTCTAGGCAGCTTGATATCTTAGCCATTCCTAAAGCTATGCACCTTGGGAACCCTAAGGTCTCCTTCTAAATACTAGGAACTATAAGAATATCTCATATTATCTACCTCAGCCAGACCACATATTAATTAATTAATTAATTAATTTTTTTAAATAGATGCAATTTATTTATGATATATTGGCAGACTGAAAACTCCTTTAGAAAAGTCTGTTACTGAATAAAAATGTAAGATCTGTCGCTACCTTTCCCTGGAGCTTTCTTTTCCAACCTCCCTCCTCTCTTACACATATTATCCCAGGTGAATGTCTAAGTGTAGAGAGAGAGATATGCCAGAGTAGCCCAACCTTCAGGTGTCGGCTGGAAAATTGGGAACAGTTTCTCTCTATCAAAAGGGATATCAAGTTAAGTAGCAGACTGAAGGGGGATTAAAGAAAAATTAATAGGAAAGTTGTGAAGTAGGACTAAATATGTGTATATGTGTTGTGTATGAAATAGGAGCAAGGTCTTATAGCATTACTAGGTTACTCACTTTTTTTTTAAGAATTCAAAGATAATTGTTCCATTTATAGGGTTTCAAAGTGATTGGCATTTACTCTGCTATTGGAACATGCATTTGTACATATTTTCCTCTCCCTTACCTCAAAATATCACACCCTGACACTCTTGCTTTTTTTATTCTGTATAAATTTTGTAGATGAATCCACCTATTTCCATGGTTTTAAGCAAGCATATTTAATCCTCATAGTCTAATGCACATATTTGTGAGAAGCATGGACGGTACACCCATATGTTTATAAACATGCATGTTATGGTGGCAAGTCTTCCCCCACATGGTACATTTCCATCTGCCAGTTATCTTCTTTCTCCTGGTGAGTATTACCACATGCAGCAGATTACCTTAGCACTGTTGTTTGGTTTTATCCACATACTAATCCCCTTTTTCTCTGGAATCCTCTCTGTGCTGAGGCTATTTTCTGATTTTTACAAGAGTACTAAGGATGCCTCTTTTGCCCCTTGACATTATACATTGGCAAGTGTGAAAAAATCAGTACATGTCCCTAAATCATACTATAGAAGCCTTTTGGAAAATGCTTCCTTCAGCTTCTCCCTCCATTAGGTTTAAATAGTTATAAGATGGCTATACGATTAAGGCACTGAAAGATCCTCTTATCTGTAGGATCTTTCAGTGCCTTAATCTGACTGCATGGAACCCTCATGCCAATCTCCTTTTTAAAGCTGACTGTTGGGAGTAATCTTCCATTTCATCAAATAGGTGTGGTCATATCAGCAGCAAACACAGCTCAGGCTCAACATCTTAATATTTTAAATTTATTTTTTAAATATATTTTTATTGATTTCAGAGAGAGGAAGGGAGAGGGAGAGAGAGAGAGACAGAAATATCAGTGATGAAAAAGAATCATTGATCATTTGCCTCCTGCATGCTCCCTACTGGTGATTGAGCCCACAACCTGGGTATGTGCCCTGACTGGGAATTGAACCATGACCTCCTGGTTCATGGGTCAATGCTCAACCACTGAGCCACACTGGGCCAGTCTGGAATCCCTAATATTTTATAAAACAAGCATATGGCACCTTCATTATCTATGATGTATCACAAGTTTAACTAGTGATAATAGATCTTATCTAAAAGTCATATTCTAAAATTACACAAATGATTTTATAAGATCTAAAATGCTTTCTCTACAAATAATGCCTTTGTACATTCAAATTAAATATGTATACATATATATGTGTATATATTTAAATGTATAAATATATATATTTATATATGCACTTATTTGTGTGTGCATTCTTCTTATTAGAAAGAGAAGGAGAGAGAGAGAGGAAGAGGAAGAGCTATGAATACATAATTTGAATAAATCACTACTATTAGAGAAAAATTAAACTGTGTGATAGTTTTGTTACCTTAACTTTAATAAAAGTAGAAATTTAATTATAATTTGTAAAATATACGGAATTATGGTTGCATTCTAGTCATTCTGAGTTTCACAGAGATGAATTGCCTTCTCATTTTTATGTTGTTTTTATTCAATTTTGCCAAAATAGAATGTATCTGTGGGGAAAATTTGGCAAAATGACTGAAATTCAATCTAACAAATGAGGTCACAATGTTAATGAAATATTTTATGCAGTAGCTGGCAATTTCAGCAGACATTTCTGGTCCATACAGGGTAACTCATCCAAACAATAGATAGAGCCATTCCAAATATTTTACATCTAAATAGCAATCCAAATAAATCTGTTACATAAAACTGTGCTGTTGAGATACTGGTGAAGCCCAATGCTGTTTTAAAATTAGGCGCCTGTTTGTAAAAATGGAAGAAGCAGGACACAACACAAATAACAGTCTGTTGATATGTTTTTAAAAAATAAATGCATTTGTTATTTATATTAGTTTTCCTGGTTTCCTTTGTTTAAGGAGTATTCTATTTGCCACTTGGGTAGTATTTTCTGAGAGTCAGACATGAGTAATTCTGATTCACTTTCTGCTTTTGTATGGTGTGTGTATTTAAAAGGAGAAACACACTTTGATTAAAAACAAGGAAAAACTTTGAATTCTATTGGATTTTTCTTTATGTCGAAATGTTTCTACTATTGAATCCTTTCTTTCTCTGAGGAAGGAGTTTTACATTTTACTATGCATATAAATAAAAGGATAGGGAATAAATTAAAGGGAACAGTCACCAAAAATTATTCTACACTTCTTAGAGACACAGATTGTGGGTATTAGAGTAGAAAGTTAGGTATTAAGGAGAGAAGGGCAAATGAATGGAACGGTCATCCCATGGAGTAACTGGCATTGAAAACATCCAACTGGGCCCTGGTGGGTGTGGCTCTGCCAGGGTTCTTTTCCCAACATTAGGAAGGGTGCAGCAATCTGGAGGAAGGAACTGATGTGTAGATTAAGAAGGAGTCCGAGGACAAAAGATAATTTTGAAAGGCATTGGGGGTCAGAGTATCTTCAGCTAAAGGAACTAAAGACTTTCCCTTATCTAAGGACCCCGTGCTATTTAATAACACAATTTGTCCTAAGAGAAGGTGGAGATAATACACTTCAAAGTGTATGGTTTACAGAAGCATTATCAGTTTGGGGAATAGCCTACAGCTATTCAGGTGTTTGGCCAACAGGAGACAATCACATGCAGAGTTAAGATGCCCTGACCTGTCTGGCAGTAAGCAATAATCCTATTCAGGTTTGGGGGAGATGCCATTTAGCCATTCCAACAGGTAAACTACATATGTAGCTCAGCCCTTGTTGAGCCCCCAAGCTTCACCAACCTTTTGATGAAACTCTTGTAATTATGACATGTTGGAATTGGTTCCCAGCATGGCTCCTTTGGCTGGTGTGTCCTTCCATGCAGGGGAAGGTTGTGGATTCAATTCCTGGCTATGGCATATGCCTGGGTTGTGGGTTTGCTCCCCAGTCAGGGTGCATATGGGAGGCGGCTGATCCATGTTTCCTTCTCAAATTGATGTCTCTCTCTCTCTCTCTCTCAAAAGGAAGGGAAGGGAAGGGAAAATATCCAATTGGACAGGAAAGACACTTTTCAGTCACTTTGGAGAGAGAAGGAGAAAATAAGGAGGAATTCCTCTTTCTAAGATCATGTGCAGTAGAAGCCAAATGAGGAAGGATAACTATGAGGCATGCCAGTGGAGCCAAAATGGCAACCACAAGAGGGGGAGAGAAGAGGGAAAAACAGTCCAGAGATGGAAGACGCTGACAACGCCTTGCCACAGGAGCAGTCAGCAGCTGTGCACCGCTGCAGGTTGCCTAGGACCAAACCGGAGAGGGTCGGACCTGCATTGCCAACATGTGCCCACCATCCAGATATCATTGCTGACATGTACACATAAGGAACTGTTAGACATTGAAACGGGGACTCAGAACTGTTGGACATTGAAATTGGGACTCAAACATTGTTTTGTTTTGTTATTATATGTTTATTTCTAGTCTGCAAAGGCAAAACTTTTTAAAGGAAAGAAATGGTGGGAAAAAGATACAGAGGCAAAGAAGCATTGAACAGACTGTCAAACTACATTGGGAAGACAGGGGAGGTTGGGCCAGGGGGGCTGTAAGAGACCAACCGAAGGACTTGTACACATGCATATAAGCACAACCAATGGATACAAGACACTGGGGCGGGGGGAGGGCGGGCAGGTGAAGGCATGTCCTGGGGGGTAGGGGAGGCTCGGGGGAGGTAAATGGGGGAAAAAAGGAGACATATGTACTACTATTTGTAATACTTAAAACAATAAAAAAATAAAAGAGGGGGAGAGGCACTGTCCAGAGAAAATTTGGGAATAAGAGATTGGATAGAGGAATAGTACAAACACAGGACCTGGAAAAGCCCAGAAAGAGGTTGGATCATTTGAAAGAAAGCCTGCTCTTTTCCAAAGCTAAGGAAATATACAGAGGCCTGACAATGAACCCGGAGAGTAGACGCCTCAGAGCACACCTGTACCATTCCTTCTCGCGGGCATGCACTTTTTGTCTTCTTTTCCCCTGAACTCTAAGGGTCTCCATGACACTTGCCAGGGGAGCAGCAAAGGGCAGAGGACTCTTCTTTTGCCTCTGGAGCTTCCTTTCCTGAGTCCATGCAGGCGCTGCTCTACAGCCTGCCTTCTCTGTCTCTAGGAGAGAGAACTGTCACTTTTTGCTCTAATAACTATTACCCCTATCGCTTAAAACTCCTCCTAAGTGAGTGTCCCTGAAATTCTATTCCCATGGCACCAATGAAGAACCAATTTTCTCTGGTAACAGGTGGACCTTCAGTTATAAACTTCCATGATTTATATTCCTGTTCTTGTCCATGAATGGCCTTATCATGTATCCGACAAGACTGTTGGAACTGGAATTATTAGAAAGAATAAGGATTACTAATTTACATTTCATGTCCTCCTCACCCATCAATTCCTCTAACTGCTTTCCATGACACACACAAGGTCCAAAAAATGTGAGTGAAGTTCCTAAGATCATGTACCAGGCCTTGGCTTAGAGTCCTTCTTTCTGAGTTTTCCACATGTACCCATTCCAAACCTCCCCTCTTCTCGAAACAATGAATTTGTACTCTTTGCATGTGGGACTAGCCATTAGATATAGTTAATAAAATACTTTATGTGGACACAAAGGTGGTATTCTATTGCAAATACAGAAATTCACTTTTTGAGATCCTCTTTTATATCATTGGCATAATATTTTAATGCCTAATTCTTAATAATCTTTTATAAAAATGCATTTAGATTATTTTAATAGGTAATATTCTGATAAATTTTAATAGCTACCAAACAATGCAATATCTTATATTTATCTGTAGGTATCTTAGCTTAAAGGTATGGTATCTATAATGTTTTAAAGTCTGGTATAAAGGAAATAGAGATTTGAGAGAATCTTAACTTGATTTGCAAAATTTTCACTGAAACTATTCATATTTATATTGTTAATTTTGCCCCTCCTCTGTCTCTGTTCCTTCTTAGCTTTTAAGTATTTTTAAAAATAAGACAGCATCAGTGTTTCTCTTTTTCATATACATTCAGAATCCCTCCACAGATTCCCATAAAGGCCAACACTGAGAGCTTTAGACATGCAACATGTATTAAATGTTTCATTCCACCTCCTTCCTTACTCTCATGAGGCCCTTTACCTGCTTTTCAGTAGACTGACCTGATTTCTTTCTGGACCCTAGATACATGGTTCAAAGCTTATTTTCATGGGTGAACTGATTCACATATTTCAATATAATTAACAACAATGAAAAGCAACGTTTACCAGATAACAACAAAAAATCCCCACTAGTGAAACATATCATTGGCACACATATATATTTCATGGAGTTTTACATTTTTTCTAAAATCTAACCCACCCATAAACTTATTTAGTGATGCATTTGCAAAGTTATTATAGCCTGGATGAAGTGATTATTTGATTATTCTTTACTTATTGTATGAAGTGTACATGATTCTAATCCACAGAAAGGTCACCTTGGTCAAAATAGTTTTGGAAATTTTGTACTACTTTAATAATTTCATACTAAATATTATAGTTAAAATGTCAACTTGTTATTATTTTTATTCTGGAGCATAGTTAAGCAAGTATGTAAGAAATTTATAGTCTAAATGTAATTTCAATATTTTGTAAAGATAAGAATTTTGTGCTGTATCAATTAATATAGCAAACATACTTGAGTATTATCCAACATTAATTATTTGCATATGCTAGTGAAAGTCTTTACTAGCTAAATGTAGAAATTAGAAATACTGGAGATACAACCCTGAGAAATTAGAAATAAAGTGTTATTAGATGAGTGATATCTACTCTATGTAGAGTTCACAGTCATTACTTACAATTTCTAGGCCAGTTGTAAGTTCTTTAAACTTGATACTTGTTTAGGAAGCTATTCTGGGTAAGAAAGAAACAGAGAAGAAAAGAAACAAGGATAAAAAGAGAAGGAAGGAGGAGTGGAAGGAAAGGAAGAAAGAGGAGGAGGAAGAAGGATGTCCAGGAGAAGGGGAAGGAAAAAAGGAGGGAAAAGAGGAAGAGGGAGAAGGAGAAGAAGGAGAAAAGGTGGGGGAGGACTCAGGAGGAGGAAGAGGAAGAAGAAAAGGAGGAAAGACTCATTTCCAAAAACTGCCAGGTTTTCTTGGATGCAAAATGAAAGTATGAATGTGAATTTATACGGAATTGCTTCACTTCTTACCTCAAAATTGATCCTGTGATACTTTGTTGACAACTCAGGTTCTGAAAGATTTTCACACAATTGCATGCCTTGCTGAGAGCCTCTAGGTCTTTTAATTAATCCCTCCAACCAGCCATCCCAGCATGTAGAAGTTCTACTTACCCTGCAGTAGAAGTTGTGTTCTATGTATGAATGATGATAATAAAGCTTAAGTTAATTCATAGAGATCTCTTTCTCAGTAAGACAGGAGAAATTCTCTTTCACAATGCAAGCTTGGGCCTCAATTCATATTTTGTATTTGACTTTGGTTAAGTGGCCATTTGAGCCTTCCCACTTTGAAGAGACAATAACAAATATTTGAAAACATAACTACACAGCCAGTATTATCTGGGTCTGAATGCTATTCTGTCATTAGGTGGTCAGTTGACCTTAGGCTGACTAACATTTCTGTCTAAATGTCCACTTGTAAAATGAGGGTGGATATAATACTATCTATCTCATTGTGTCCTTGTGAAAATAAATTAGTTCATATACTAGTATGTAAGATGCACTTTGTATATAACATAGTTATTATTGTTTATTGTATACTAGAGGCTTGGTGCATGAAATTCGTGCATGGGATGGTGTCCCTCAGCCCAGCCTGCACCCTCTCCAATCTGGAACCCCTTGAGTGATATCCAACGGACAGTCGGGCATCCCTCTCACAATCCAGGATTGCTGGCTCCCAACTGCTTGCCTGCCTGCCTTCCTGATTGCCCCTAACCACTTCTGCCTGCCAGCCTGATCACCCCCTAACCACTCCCCTGCCAGCCTGATTTATGTCTAACTGCTCCCCTGCCAGCCTGTTTGCCATTAACTGCCTTCCCCTGCTGGCCTAGTCACCCCTAACTGCCCTCCCCTGCAGGCTTGGTTGCCCCCAACTGCCTTCCCTTGCAGGCCTGGTCCCTCCCAACTGCCCTCCCTTGCAGGCCTGGTCCCTCCCAACTGCCCTCCCCTGCTGGCCATCTTGTGGTGGCCATCTAGTGTCCACATGGGGGCAGGATCTTTGACCACATGGGAGCAGTTATCTTGTGTGTTGGAGTGATGGTCAATCTGCATATTACTCTTTTGTTAGATAGGATAGAGGCCTGGTGCATGGGTGGGGGCCAGCTGGTTTGCCTTGAAGGGTGTCCTGGATCAGGGTGGGGATTCCCTTGGGGTGTGGGTCAGCCTGGGTGAGGGGCATGTGGTGGTTTGCAAGCCAGCCACACCCACAATGAACCAAGCAGAGACCCTGGTATCTGGGATTTATTTATCTTATACAATTTAAACTTTGTAGTCTGGAGTGGAGCCAAGCCTTCTGCTCACTCCGTGGCAGCAGCAGCCATTTCTGTTGGGATTTATGTATTTCCTATAATTGAAACTTTGTAGCCTTAAGCAGAGGCCAAAGCAGGCCAGGGCTGCAGAAGCTTGCCTTCCTCCATCGCCCCGGGGAACCCTAGTCTCCTGCTATCTCCAGCTCCGTGGCTGACGCCATTTATGTTGGGCTTTATTTATCTTCTATAATTGAAACTTTGTAGCACTGAGTGGAGGCCTGGGCTGGCAAGGGCAGGTGGAAAGCTTGGCTTCCTCCATTGCCAGGGAAACCCAAGCCTCACTCCTGCTCTCTGTGGCTGCAGCCATATTGGTTGGGTTTATTTGCATATTTGCTCCTGATTGGCTGGTGGGCATGGCTGGTGGGCGAGGCTTGTTGGTGTAGTGGAGGTATGGTCAATTTGCATATTATTCTTTTATTAGATAGGATATCTATTAGAACTATATTTTAGCCAGATGTTTGTGTTCTTAGATTTTGTTCTATTTACCAAGCTGTTTAAAAATCATATTAAGCCTGGCCAGTGTGGCTCAGAGATTGAGTGTCGACCTATGAACCAGGAGGTCACGGTTCGATTCCTGGTCAGGGCCCATGCCCAGGTTATAGACTCAATTCCCAGTATAGGATGTACAAGAGGCAGCCGAGTCAATGGTTCTCTTTCATAATTGGTGTTTCTCTCTCTCTCTCCCTTGTCCTTCCTCTCTGAAATAAATAAATATATATATATATATATTAATAATTTATTTACTTATTAAGGTCATGTATATATCTCTACTTCTCCTTTGAGAAAAACTGTTGATTACAGGATGAAGAACTCTTAAACTCTAGTAAATGGATATATACTCCTTACTGTCTTTGATTGGACAACCTTAAAAGAGACCACATGTAAATAAAAAATATTTAGATTCTAATGAACCATGTATATCCCTCACTTCCCTTGAATCACAGATACAAATTCAAGATCTATTTACAAGAAATAGAACTGAAATTAGAGTTGGGATTTCATGTGTGATTTTACATATAGTACACATATGAAGCCAAATAAACTTGCTAACATTTTGTCATTTGGTTCCTTAATGACAAAAGCTCATTGTATTTTCTGTTTTTAACTGATCATAGTTTAGCAAAACCTAAGTTTTAAAGTGATGTCCTACATATTTTCTTTTTATTTCATTATGAAAAGTTAGAAAATCCAGCCTAGACCTTATTCCAAAGGTGACTCACTAAAAAGCACAATATGACCCAAAAATGTATCATTTGTTTTTATGGCTCATTTATAGCCCTTCAAAATATTTGTGATTTCTTCAAACGTTTTGGTATTGACAATCTTTTGTATTTTAATTTTTAAGAGAATTACATGTGGTAATTATATGTATAATGATGATAAAATTAAAATATTTACCATTAATTTTAAGGTGGTTATACCATTAATTTGTGTTTACACAAATTTTATTTTGTGTACATCTTTCTCTTTCTTTCTAAATGGCAATTTGCTACATGTTTGTGAAGAAAGAAACTGAAATCCTCAGGTAGAAAATTTTACATTGGACTTCTTTTAAATTATTTTGTATAATTCTCCTACCATTTCAGATGTTTCCTCTTCTTGGTTTAAAATAATATGGAGCTAAAAGTCTAAAAGTCAATATGTGAAAAATATTTTAAGTTAAATTATCTTACTGATATCATTATTGCATTGGTGTTTTTCTTTTTCTGATACAATTTTTAAAAGCATTACTATCTCTTTTGACTGAAATAGCTAACAAACACTCTTACTGTTTTTATATTTTCCCTGCATTTCTTAATTGGTTCTCTACATGTTAGTTCACTTTCCTTATGGCTTTCCTTATGTATTTTCATGTTGAGCAATTTATTTTTTAACTTCCCCCTTTTTTTAAACTGTCTTTTATGAGGTAATTTGTTCTTTATGTTCTTATAAAACCCAAGACCCACCTCAGTTCCATATGTTATATATTTTATTTTAAAAGACACCATGACAACTTCAAGATATTTTAAAATGTATAACTAAAAAAATAATTTATCTTATTTATTTAATGTCTTGTATAAAATACTTGCAATAGAGTATTTAGAAAAAAATAACTCTACAAAGTTTGTCTAACACACATAATTCATTTTGCATAGAAAAAAGCAACAAATTTAGATGCAATCAGTAATTATGGGGAAATCACTCAAGGATAATTCTTAACTTAAAAATTATCTTCATTCTAATGTTTTCTTTTTGTTTATTATAACTTGGAAAGAGAGCAATTATTTACAATTCCATGCAATAAAAGCAAACAGTCAATTAAACCCAGGGGATTTATTCCAGTTGTTATTTGTTTTTGCTTAAATCATCACTCACAACTATAGTAAAAATGTTTACTAGAGAAATTTAAATTTTATTTGAATTTAATTTAGGGAGATATTATAAATGAAAAATATTGTTAGCTTTGCAAGAATTAATTTTAAAATACAGTAATAGAAAACTGATACCAGGACTTTCCTTTAAATTGTGTAATTCAATATAATATAAAGTACATTTAAAAGTTGAGAGTTAAAAATATTAGGTTGTCAAAAATACATATGCAGAAAAAGAGTAATTGCCATAAAAAAGGAGAGTACTCTTTTAAACACAACCATGAATTCTGCTTATAATATTTAGAGCACTTTATTTTATGTCATGATGTTTTATTTGGCAGCCAGTCATAGATTTGAAATATCTATATTATAATAAATATTAAGTATATTTTTAAATTTGGGAATAAAACATGTAGCACAGTGAACATCCTTCTAAATACTATTTTAAAATTTAGGAGAGTTTTGATTCATCATCATTCTCATGGAGCATTTCACATGAATAAGTGGTTATATGTTTTATTATACTCTTGAGATAACTGAGATTCATTTAAAATAGTTTGTTGCTTGTTTATATATTCTGCACATTTTCAAAATTAGTGTCTGCCTTCTCCTAGGGAAGTATTTGTAGTGCAGCTCTTCACCAGTGTCTATTGGGTCAAAAGGGGTAGCATTATTATAACTATTTACCCAGTTACCCTGCATTCCCCTAATGGTGTGATAGAGTGCCATTTTTAAGCATTTTTGTGGTAAGCTATATATATATTACACAAAGTCATTCAAAAGAACTTTGTGGTTACTTTGTGATGTCTGATATTATTTTAAAAGAAATACACTTGAAAAAAAATAGTAATTTCTAAATATAGCGAAATGCATTTAGCAGGAGGAAATAAATGGACTATATCTATTTGACTCTGGCATTTTCTCAGTTTAATTTGGGTAAGAATATTACCTTAATATAAAACATTATGACAAAACTAACTCTTTAAACTACTTTATGCTGCATTTAGTCCTACAGAGCACTAGTAATTGTGGTCAATTTTAGTGGTGACCTTGAATCATCCACAATATACATTTTAATATATAAAGTTAAGAGGTAGTATAGTCAGGGAAAATTTAATATTGTTTATATTGTCTTTTTCTCTCTGCCTTATTATTTTCTGATTATTGTTCTATTTCAGTTTATCACAAATTAGTCACTTTATTGCCTGATTCTTAAAAATATTGAGAAAGTATCACATAGTCATGTTGGTGATACTATGTCACATTTAATGCAACATGTCCTATCTAATAAAAGAGTAATATGCAAATCAACCATCACTCTGCCATGCCCACAAGCCACACCCACAAGCCAATCAGGAGTGAGAGCAGTTGGGAGTGACCAGGCCTGCAGGGGAGCGCAGTTAGGGGCAATCAGGCTGGCAGGGGAGTGGTTAGGGGGTGATTAGGCTGGCAGGCAGAAGTGGTTAGGGGCAATCAGTAAGGCAGGCAGGTGAGCAGCTGGGAGCCCTGGATTGTGAGAGGGATGTCCAACTGCCCGTTTAGGCCTAATCCTACCAGGATTGGAGAGGGTGCAGACTGGGCTGAGGGACAGCCCCCCATGCATGAATTTCATGCACTGGGCCTCTAGTCTTGTAATAAAAACTCATTTTTACATAGAGAGAACACAAGATAGTGACATGGGTAAATGCTGGTACTTGTCGCCCCTCAGAACAACATAAAAATTGCAACTAAAATACAGAACAACTATCATTCAGAAGCTGGCTGAATAGAAGTCCTGCAACTAGAGAAGTAAAGGAGAAAGTACATTGAGATTAGTAGAGGGGCTCAGACACAGAACAGGCTGGTCCAACACCCACACATGGTATTTTTTTCAATTCAGAGGAATATCTCTACTGCAGAGGAATCCTGGGCTAAGCATGAGGTCCAAGCCCCACACCAGACCCCCCATCCCAGGGTCCCAGTGCTGTAAAGAGAGAGAAGTCTGGATAACTTTCGACTGTAGAAAACAGTGAGATTGTGGCTCAGAGATAGGGAGGCTGCTGAAGACTCAGGCAGTCTGTCTTAAGGGGCCAATGCAAAAATTAATATGGTCCTGCCCCCTCTGAAGTCCAGCACTGGGCAAAGACATTGGGGAAATCAACCACATGTGGGGAGGAAGTGGATTATCTGGCATCTGGTCAGAAACTCGGGGTGGTTTTTTCCCAGACAGCAGTGCTCCTAGGGGCCATTGTTCTTGTGCTTGGACCTCACCCATCCAAGAGCTGATTGGCAGCCAAATCTGAGTTTCCCCCAGCATGGCTCACACTGTTCACTCAACCCAGGTGATTCCCTGAGACCCTGTTGCATCCAACTTACAGCCCTACCCAAGCTATTTGCAGCAGCTTTTCCATATGAATAGCCTGTCCTAGCTCAGGCTTCAGACTTTCCTAAAATCTCATAAACAAGCAGCAGCTGGTGCCCCATATCTATCAGTAAGAGGCCCAAGACCTGGCAGTAGCACTTGCCTCACAGCTGGGCCTTGCTGGGCACCTCCAAGCCCAGCACAAATAGCAGCCATCTTAAAATTGCTCTGTAGCTCCTGCCAGGTGGCTCCAGACAGCAGATGACTTTGAACATCCCAGGAGACTCCAGACTCAGTGCACCTGGTGGATAGCTTCAGATCATACCAGATTACAATTCTACACATCCACAAGTGACACAATCAAGGGGCATTCTCAGTGAGCAACAAAGCCCCAATGAAGCAAGTCCTGCTCCATAGGGGTGTCTTCTGCACACCAGTTCTTCCACTGTAGTTTCCGCTGGTCCTCACAGTCACTTGGCCTGGAGGGCAATTCCTCCCTGTGATGCCAACAGCAATCAGGGTTCAATTACAACAAGACCGTGCACACAGCCCACAAAGGGGTGCACCTAGAGTACGCAGCTCAAGTGACTAGGGAGGCTGAGCTCCTGGGCCGTAAAGGACGCCTACTAAACAAGACCACTTTACCAATTCCAGGAGACATAGCAGCTAATGTAATACATAGAAACAAACACAGGGAAGCAGCCAAAATGCAAGACAAGGAAACATGTCACAAATGGAAGGAATCGCCAGAAAATCACTGAATAAAATGGAAGCAAACAAACTGCTACATACAGAGTTAAAAACACTGCCTATAAGGATGCTCAAGGATCTTTTTTTTTTTAACCATTTTTTTATTGTTTTAAGTATTGCAAATAGTAGTACATATGTCTCCTTTTTTTCCCCCATTGATCTCCCCCCGACCTCCCCTACCCCCCAGTACATGCCTTCACCTGCCCGCCCTCCCCGCCGCCCCAGTGTCTTGTATCCATTGGTTGTGCTTCTATGCATGCGTACAAGTCCTTCGGTTGGTCTCTTACAGCCGCCCTCGCCCAACCTACCCTGTCTTCCCAATGTAGTTTGACAGTCTGTTCAATGCTTCTTTGCCTCTGTATCTATTTTCCCCCATTTCTTTCCTTTAAAAAGTTTTGCCTTTGCAGACTGGAAATAAACATATAATAACAAAACAAACAAACAAACAAAAATGTTTGAGTCCCAATTTCAATGTCCAACAGTTCTGAGTCCCGTTTCAATGTCTAATAGTTCCTTATGTGTACATGTCAGCAATCTGGATGGTGGGCACATGGTGGCAATGCAGGTCCGACCCTCTCTGGTTTGGTCCTAGGTAACCTGCAGCGGTGCACAGCTGCTGACTGCTCCTGTGGCAAGGCGTTGTCAGCGTCTTCCATCTCTGGACTGTTTTTTCCTCTTGTCTTCGTGGTTGGAGCAGACCTGTCAATTCCTCTCTGTTGCAGGAATCCATCTGGTGTTGGGGTTGTTTTCTGAAAATATACAAATGTATTCTCAATCACAAGTTAATAAAGGAATCTTTTCTATATAATTGATTTGGGATCCTTTTTATTTTTGTTCAAACAATTCTCCTTTGTCTTATTTAGACACCATGTGTGTTTTTAATGGCCATCTTGCTGTTAGCATTGCAAATGAAACTTAATTTGGTAAAGTAAAAATTTTCTAGATGTAATTTACTTATAGGATATTTTTCCTTACACGATATTGCCCTACTATCCCCCCCTTTTTTTTATTAACAGAGGTTTTTGTAAATTTTATAATGCAGTCTTGATAACTTTAAATTTATTTATTTATTTATTTTTAATGAGAGCTTCAAGGGACTTAGTGAGACTTTCAAGGATCTTAGAATTTCAAAGACCTGAAACAGACCAGTCAGAAATTAAGCATGCACTAACTGAAATAAAGAATAATGTAAAGGGGATTCAAAAGTACAGTAGAGGATTCAAAGAGTCAAATCAACAATTTGGAATAAAAGAAAGAAAAGAACACCCAATCAGAAGAGCAAAAAAAGGAAAAAAAGAATCCATAAATATGAAGATAGTGTAACAAGTCTCTGGAACCACTTCAAGCATACCAATACTAGTATTCACAATGTGGGGGTGGCAGAAGGAGAAAAGGGAGAGCAAGGTATTGAAAACCTATTTGAAGGAATAATGACAGAAAACTTCCCCTAACTGGTGAAAGAAATAGATTTAACAAGTCCAGGAAGTGCAGAGTCCCAAACAAAAGGAACCCAAAGAGGCTCACACCAAGAAACATAATTAAAATGCCAAGGCTTAAAGTCAAAGATAGAATCTTAAAAGCAGCAAGTGTACCTGGCCACTGTGGCTCAGTGGTTGAGTATCGACTCATGAGCAGGGTTCAATTCCTGGTCAGTGCACATGCCCAGGTTGTAGGCCCCATCCCCAGTAGAGGCATGCATATCAATGATTCTCTCTCATCATTGATGTTTCTATCCCTCTTTCCCTCTCCCTTCCTCTCTGAAGTCAATAAAAATATATATTTTTTAAAAAGCAGCACAAGGAAAGCAGTTAGCTACCTATAAGGGAGCACCCATACAACTGTCAGCTGATTTCTCAGCAGAAACTTTGCAGGTCAAAAGGGAGTCACAATAAATATTCAAGGTGATGAATAGCAAGATCATACAACCAAGATTACTCTACCCAGCAAAGCTATCATTTAGAATTGAAGATCAGGTAAAGAGCTTCACAGACAAGGAAAAGCTAAAGGAGTTCATCACCACCAAACCAGTTTCTTTCTCTCTCTCATCTTCCTTCTCTCTCTCTCTAAAATCAATAAACATATCCTCAGATGAGGATTAAAATAAAAAATAACCTTAGCTGGTTTGGCTCAGTGGATAGAGAGATGGCTTGCAGACTGAAGGGTCTCTAGTAAGGGGCACATGCTTGAGTTGTGGGCTTGATCCCAAGTCGGGGGTGTGCAGGAGGCAGCCAATAGATGATTCTCTCACATCACTGATAAAAATATTTTTTAAAGATGGGCAGAAAAACTTCTTCACAAGAAGATGTATAAATGGACCACAGACATATGTAAAGATGTTCAACATTACTAATAATCAGATAAATTCAAATTAAAACTACAATGAGTATCATAATGGCTATCATCAATAAATCAACAAACAAGTGCTAGCAAGAAAAAGGAACACTTGTAGGAATGTAGATTGGTGCAGCCACTTTGCAAAACAGTAAGGAGTTTCCTCAAAGAATTCAAAATGGAACTATCTGATGATCCAATGATTGCACCCTTGGGTATATGTCCAAAGAAACCCAAAATTCTAATTTCAATAAACATGTATTTTAGATATCCCACTTAAAGACAGAATTTTCCTGTTGCTTTGTATAGTTTTCTTTTTAAATTTTATTAAATTTTACTATGTTCCAGTAAATTTCATAGTGTTCTGTATAGCCAATGTCATCATTATTTTTACTTAGTTGACATCAAGATGAAATATTGCTATATGGTAATATATATGATATTAAATTGAATAATACATAATTATTTGAAACAGCCAAAATTTTCAGGTATTGTGTCAGCTTATCAAATGATAAAGTGAGGCTTAAAGAGATTAAGTACATACTCATATTACACAATGGAGAAGTGGCAGAGCTATATCTTGAAATCACGTTTCTAGAATCCAGTATCTAAGCATTTGACATCATCCTTTATTGATTCTTTGTATATTTAACTTTTAAATAGTCATTTTACTGAATATGTATTTTATACATATATTTAAATGCACACAATATTTGTTTGTATACATATGTATGTAGATATAATATATAAATTTTATTATCTTACAGTTTTCTAACCTAAAAATAATTATTTTTTCTTGCTTATCCAAATATCTATGCCATTTATTTTATTATTCTTTAAATCCCAATGACTACACTTTCAGAAATGTTTAAAAAATATTGGTGATGATAAACTACCTTATCTAGATTCTCACTGTAATAAGCATGTTCTCAATATTTCACTATTAATAATAGTACCTATGCTTTATGACATGTTTGCATGTGTCCTATTATGCTGATTGCTTTTATCAGAAATAAATATAAATATTTTTAAATGCCTTTCCTGCATATGCAAAGATATTTATATATTTAGTACATTGTCTACATTTGAAATATCAATGCATTCCTGGAATATATTCTATATAACTATGAAATCTTATTATATTGATGCTTCTTATTTGTGATTTTTATTTATAATGCTTGAATCCACTTTTGTGATAAATTGTTATATGCTATATATTTATTTTCATGTGCTCTTTATCAGTATTCAGTCACAACATTATGGAGATTTTAAAAATATGAAAGATATTCATTGTATCATGTGGAGTAATGTAAGTGCAGATGGATCATCTTTACATTTCTACTTTTTAACTCATATTTTGTGTTATTATTTTAATTAGGTTCCCTTGTGATTGGTTTATTTTGTTGAGATCTTTTTACAGTTTAACTTTTTGTAGATGTTTTTAATGTTTTTGCTATTAGAATCCATTCATAACATATTTGATCCATTTTAATTATTTCCTCATTTTCCTAATTTATTTCTTATTCATTACATTTTTTACTCTTTACCTAAGGATATGTTTTTATTGACTTTACATAGAGAGAGGGAGAGAGAGAGACATCGATGTGAGAGAGGAACATTGACCAGCTGCCTCCCATAAGCACCTGACCAGAGATCACACCCACAACCTGGGTGTTTACCCATGATCTTTCTTTGCACAGGACAATGCTCCAACCAACCGAGCCACACCAGCCAGGGCTCTTATTTATTCTTTAATTGAATTTTTATTTTAATTTATTCAGGTTTAGAAATGAATCTGTCTAAGGCTATGAATCTTCCTCTGAGTGCATATGTTTTACAGCACTACATTTAATTTTCAATGATCTCAGTATTATTTTAGTCTAGACTCTAGACCAAGGGATGGCAAATTGGGCCCAGGAACCAAATGATACCAAATGATGTCCATTGACTATTTTTGTAAATAAAACTTCATTGGAACACAGGATATCCATTTGTTTACGTGTCGTCTATGACTGTTTTCGTGCTGCAATGGCAGAGTTGTGTCACACACATCACAATATCTAAATATTTTAATATATATCCCTATACAGAATGGTACAAGAAAAAATAGGTGAGCCAGAGTGTGACCCTGGCTACAAAGGGCTTCAGGCTTATTCTGCTAGCAGACCTGGAACATAGACCACGTAGCAGATTTGGTCCTACACCTTACTCTTTATATCTTGCTTGCACAGAAACTGAATGATAGCCAAAAGTGAGAACACAGAGCCTTCCCATGTCTTTCTTGGTCATGCACACAGCCTGGGCATACATCTAAATTTCTAGATTCCTGAGAATATGTTGGAGATTTTAAGAGTCCGCACTTCTTAATTATATGTTCCCAACCTTTCCCCTCAAGATTTTGGTTAGTCTTTGCTTGTCTCAACTGTTATTAATTGCTCTAGGCAGCAGCAACAAGTAAGTTTGCCTGTAACTTTTTTTTTAAATCAAATGTCAATTGAGTAGCACCATTAGCACTTGGAGAGTTTGAGTTAGGTAAGATAAAATCAAACACCTTGAGGCTTTTCTCTATGAAAACACCAGACAGGTTAAAATAAACAATCACACTTTCTTGTGTATAAATCACATCTGTTCTACTGTTTTCAGTACTGGTATCTGTATTGGAAGTGATAGCTGTTTTCCTCAAGCCATCACTTTTCCTGGGAGAGGGAGATGGACCAACGTGTGCTAACATTCACCAAAGCTCACTGTTCTTACTGAGATAGAGATATTTTTTTCTTGATCATTCCCTTGGTAGTAATAGGGTTTTGATTAATATCAATTTTCCTGAAATAATTTTTCTGAATGTTTTTTAGCTTTGTTTTTTGTTTTTGCTTTTATGGAGAGACAAATTTTGAGTGTTCTTTACTCTATCATTATCTATGACATCAATCCTGTCTTTTACTTTGAGAGAGGTGAATGATTACTAGAGAACCACAAGGTTTGATTTGCTACAAACTTTATGTCTGGTATTTTTTAAAATTAAATTTATTGGGGTGACTCTTGCTAATAATGTAAGTTATTATGTAAGTTCCACTTGTACAATGCTATCATATATCATCTGTACATTACATTGTATGCACACCACCCAAGTCAAAACTTCTTCCATCACAATATAATTGATCCCCTTTACTATTTATTACTCACCACCCCTTCCCTCTTGTTACATTGGTCTTAGAGAGGCTTTAATGAATTTGACCCCAAAGGCAAGGGAAATAAATGAAAAACAATAAATGAATGGGACTATATAAAACTAAAAAGCTTCTGAACAGCAAAATAAACTGCTAACAAAACAAAAAAGTGACCAACCAAATGGGAGAAGATATTTGCAAACAACAACTACAAAAAAGGGTTAATATCCCAAATATACAAAGAACTCATAAAACTCGACACTAAACAAAGAATCCAATTAAAAAATGTGCAGAGGCCCTGGTTATTTCTTAAGAAACTTTCCTAGCACACTTATTACTCCAATTCATTGTGCTTACTATGTATATTAAAGAATAAGTTAGAAAAATCTTCAAATTATTTACTTTTAATTCTTGCATATAGAATATTTTATTTTAATAGATTTACTATAATGAAACTTATTAATCAGAAATTTAGAGGTCTTATGCTCAATGGCCTAGGTAGTTTGAATATTACCTTTGATGTTTAATGTTATGTGTCAACTTAATTATATCATGGGATACCCTGATATTTGGTAAATCTTCAAATTATTTACTTTTAATTCTTGCATATAGAATATTTTATTTTAATAGATTTACTATAATGAAACTTATTAATCAGAAATTTAGAGGTCTTATGCTCAATGGCCTAGGTAGTTTGAATATCACCTTTGATGTTTAATGTTATGTGTCAACTTAATTATATCATGGGATACCCTGATATTTGGTAAATATTTGTTCGTGTGTCTGTGAGGGTGTTTCTGGGTAAAATTAGCATTTGATTTGGTTGACTTGGTAAAACAGTTAACCCTCTCCTATGTGAGTGGGCACCATCCCATCTAGTGAAGGTCTAAACAGAACAAAAAGGTCAAGGAAAGAATTTACCTCTTCCTGCCTGGTTGGTTGAACTGGGACATCAATCTTGTCCTGCGGTCAGTATGCCTGGTTCGCAGGTCCTAGATTCAGATTGGAAGCTGCATGATTAGCTCCGCTGTTTCTCAAGCCTTCTGATTAGAATAAACTGATTTAGAGTATTGGTGTTTGGGGTCTCCAACTTATAGACGATAGATCTTAGGATATCTTGGCCTTCAAAATGAGTAAGTCAAATCCTTATAATAAATTTCTTCATATATATATTTTTTTTTTCTCTAGAGAATCCTGACAAATACACCACATTGAGTGGTTTTGTGGTAAAAATATGTTACACATTAGATAAATTTAATTTGCCTTTCAATGTCTAAAGTCAACCAAAAATATTTCAATATTAGTGATCTCATTTTAGGTTTCCTAAATATACATCGTGAGAAAAGTATTGGTTGCTAGCAGGTTGCTTAGAAGATTCCAGAAGGCACTTTAAGGGACAAATGAGACAAGAAAAAGAAGAAGCCAAGCAAGTGTATATATGAATAAGATGCTGGTGTGGCCAACTGGTGTTCCATCCTGTCCGGAACCTTCTGGAGAAGCTGGTGGAACATGTCTCAGAGTCATACTGAAGTGTAAGGTAATTGGAATGTTTATCCACCAAACCCTCATCATTCATGCTTTAGAATGTGCCTAGCACATTAATTCCCTAGCATTTCTGAGCTGCGCGGTGTTCAGGTAGTGTATATTCTAAAGATCCAATTAGATTCTCAGAAAGAATCACTGGAAATGTTTAGCCTATAAGGGAATAAATAGCCTGTTGTTACTAACATCTGAGAGAGAACAAAGGGAATGGGTGGTGCTAATGACATTTTTAAAGCTTTGATATAATAAGAATAGAAAGATTCAATATTACAAAAAAGAAATTATACAATTTAATTTCTCATTTGGAAAACTTTCCCTCAGTGGTATCTAAGTAGCTATCTACAAATTTGATATATCAAGGAAATTAAAGTTATAAGAAACCTTGAAAATATAATTACAGTTAATTTGATTCTACTTATAAAACTGGTTCAGAAGCTTTTTGCTAGATAGTCAATCCTAAAGTTCACCATGTGGGAAGAATGAATACAATTAAAATGTTATTGACACTTCAATTTAATTACATAACACAAATGCCTCCATCAGATAACACAGAGCTTTCTAGTGATGTACAAATAGTTCTAACATTTCACATTGCTTTACCAATCTAGAGTTGAAGAGACCTTTAATTGCAAAATTATAAGATAGATAATATTTTATTTTATAGTTAAGGCAAAAATACTTATTGTAATTTAAATTACAAGTAATAGTAACTGATAGAAGAAATAGAAAATATGAATAGACTTCTGTATGTATTTAAGAAATGAATTATTTATTTATTTATTTTTAAATATATTTTATTGGTTTTTACAGAGCAGAAGGGAGAAGGATAGAGAGTTAGAAACATTAATGAGAGAGAAACATCGAGCAGCTGCCATCTACACACACCCTACTGGGATGTGCCCGCAACCAAGGTACATGCCCTTGACCAGAATCAAACCTGGAACCCTTCATTCCAGAGGCTGATGCTCTATCCACTGAGCCAAACCAGTTAGGGCATGAATTATTTATTTAAAACCATCCCAAATAACAGGACCAACAGTGTTTTATACAAATATTTGAATAAGAAATATTATCTATCTACTAAAATTCTTTTAGGAAAGAGGGGTAAACATTTTTTTCCTACATATTTTATGAGCCATGATAGCCCTGGTAACAGAATCAGATGAATATATTAGAAGAAATAAAACTATATCCATGTGCCCACCATCCAGATATCATTGCTGACATGTACACATAAGGAACTGTTAGACATTGAAACAGGGTCTCAGAACTGTTGGACATTGAAATTGGGACTCAAACATTTTTTGTTATTATATGTTTATTTCTAGTCTGCAGAGGCAAGATTTTTTAAAGGAAAGAAATGGGGGGGAAATAGATACAGAGGCAAAGAAGCATTGAACAGACTGTCAAACTACAACGGGGAGGTGCTGTAAGAGATCAACCAAAGGACTTGTACGCATGCATATAAGCACAACCAATGGATACAAGACACTGGGGCGGGGGGGAGGGCGGGCAGGTGAAGGCATGTACTGGGGGGTAGGGGAGGCTGGGGGGAGGTCAATGGGGAGGGGAAAGGAGACATATGTACTACTATTTGTGATACTTCAAACAATATAAAAAGTATATGTTCATATCCCACATCTAAAAATTGTTAACAAAGTACTCACAAATCAAATATGACATGGTAAACTATGATAATATGTCATGAAAAACTGGAAGATATTTCAAAATGTGATGCTTAAATATCTTAAAAATTAATTATTTAACCAAATATAGGATAAAAATAATATTATCAGTCAATATAGAAAGTGTTTGGTAAAATTTGATACCAAATTATGAAGAACTTCTCATCAAACTAAGCATACAAGGAACTTAGGATGCTCTGATACCATAAAACTTACTTTACTACCACATTTTTAAAGTATATCTTTGTTGAAAGTATTACATATGTCTCCCTTTTTTCCCCATTGGTCTGCTTCTAGTCCCCTCAATCCCCCACATCAGGCTTCACCACCCTATTGTCTGTGTCAATGGTTAATGCATACATGCATACAAGTTCTTTGGTTGATCTCTTCCCACCTATCCATCCTCCACAGCCTTCTGTCTGAGATTCTGAAATCTGTTCTATGCTTCTATGTCTCTGGATCTATTTTGCTCATTAGTTTATTTTGTTCATTAGATTCCACATATGAGTCAGATCATATGATACTTGTATTTCAATGACTGGCTCATTTCACTTAGTATAATACTATCCAGGTTCCTCCATACTGTCTCCAAGGGTAAGATATCCTTCTTTTTATAGCTGCATATTATTCCAGGATGTAAATGTACCACTGCTTTTTTATCCACTCATCTGCTGATGGGCACTAAGGCTGTTTCCAGATCTTAGCTATAGTAAATTGCCCTGCTATGAACATAGGGGTGCATACATTCTTTCTGATTGGTGTTTTGGTTTTCTTAGGATATATTCCTAGAAGTGAGATCACTGGTTCTAATGGCAGTTCCATATTTAATTTTTTGAGGAAACTCCATTCTGTTCTCCATAATGGCTGCATGAGTCAGCATTCCCACCAGCAGTGTACTTGGGTTCCCTTTTCTCCACATTTTAGCCAGCACTTGTTATTTATTGATTTGTTGATAGTAGCCATTCTGATAGGTATGAAGTGATACCTCATTGTCATTTTAATTTGCATTTCTCTAATAATCAGTGACTTTTAACATTTTTTCATATGTCTCTTGGCCACCTGTATGTTCACTTTGGAGATGTGTCTATTTATGTCCTTTGCCCATTTTTAATTGGATTATTTATCTTCTTTTTATTAAGTTGTATGAGTTCCTTATATATTTTGAATATTAATGCTTTATCAGATATATCATTCCAAATATATTCTCCCCTATAGAAGGCTCACTTTGTACTTTGTAGATGGTTTCTTTGAAATGTAAAAGCTTATTATTTTGATGTAGACACATTTGTTTATTTTCTCTATGCTTTCCTTTGCTTTAGAAGATATATTGGTAAATATATTGCTACTAGAGATGACTCATATTTTGCTGCCCATAATTTCTTCTAGGATTTTTATGGTTTCACAAATTATATTTAAGTTTTTTGTCAATTTTGAGGGTTTTTTTTCTTGTGTATGGTGTAAGTTGGTGGTCTAGTTTCATATTTTTGCATTATCTGTCCAATTTTCCAAACACCATTTATTAAAGAGATATCTTGACTCCATTGTATATTCTTGCCTCCTTTGTCAAATATTAATTGAATGTAATGGCTTCAGTGGATTTCTGGGGTCTCTCTTCTGTTCCATTGATCCAGTGCCTGTTCTTGTGCTAGTATCAGGGTGTTTTGGTTACAGTGGCTTCGTAATATAACTTGTTATCTGGTATTGTGATCACTCCTACTTTGTTCCTATTTCTCAAGATTGTTGTGACTCTTCAGGGTCTTATTTGGTTCCATATAAATTTTTGGAGTATTTGTTCTAGATCTGTGAAATATGATGTTGGTATTGTAATGGGGATTGCATTGAATCTATAGATCGCTTTGGGTAGTATGAACATTTTATGATGTTAATTCTACCAAACCATAAACACGGTGTATTCTTACAGTTTATATTTTCCTCTATCTCTTTTGTGACTGTCCTGTAGTTTTATGACTACATGTTTTTTACCTCCTTGATTAAGTTTATTCCTAAGTACCTTAATTTTTTTTGTTGTTGTTGGTCTAATGATAAATAGGATTGTTCGTTTAGTTTCTCTTTCTGAGAATTCATTATTGGTGTATAAAAATGCCATCAATTTCTGGGTGTTAACTTTGTATTCTGCTACATTGCCAAACTAATTCACTAAATCTAGTAGATTTTGGTGGAATATTTAAGGTTTTATATTTAAAATATCATGTCATCTGAGAATAATGAAAGTTATACTTCATCTGTTCCAGTTTGTATGCCTTTTATTTCTTCCTCTTGCCTGACCACTGTGGCTAGGACTTCCAGTACTATGTTGAAGACATCCCATCTTGTTCCTGCTCTTATGGAAAATGGTTTTAGTTTTTGCCCATAAGTATGTAAATGTACCACTGCTTTTTTATCCACTCATCTGCTGATGGTCACTAAGGCTGTTTCCAGATCTTAGCTATAGTAAATTGTTGTATTTTGTGTTGAATGCTTTTTCTGCATCTATTGATATGATCATGTGATTTTTGTCCTTCAATTTGTTTATCTGATGTGTCAAATTTATTGATTTTCAAATATTGTACCAGCATTGCATCCTGGAATAAATCTCATTTGGTCATGGTGTATGTTTTTTTTTAATATATTGCTGGATCTGATTTGCTAATATTTTGTTGAGGATTTTATCTTCTATGTACATCAGGGATATTGGCCTGTTATTCTCTTTCTTCGTAATGTATTTTATCTAGTTTTGGAATTATGATAATGCTAGCCTCATAAAAAGTGCTTAGATATGTGTTCCTTCCTCTTGGATATTTTGGAATAGTTTGACGAGGATAAGTGTTAATTTTTCTTTGAATCTTTGGTAAAATTCCCCTGTAAAGCCATTGGCACCAGGGCTTTTGTTTGCCGGCTGTGTTCTAATTACTGCTTCTATTTCATGAGGTGTTATTTTCAGATTTTCTGATTCATCCTTATGGAGTTTTGGGAGATTGTATTTTTCTAGGAATTTGTCCCTTTCCTCCACATTTCCAACTTGTTGGCATATAGTTGTTCATAGTATTTTCTTACATTCCTTTGTATTTCTGTTGTGTCTGTGTTACTTCCCAGCTTTCCTTTCTGGTTTTATTTAATGGGTCTTATCCCTTTGTTTCTTGATGAGTCTAGTGAATTGTTCATCAATCTTGTTTATCTTTTCAAAGAACCAGCTCTTGGTTTCATTGATATTTTGTGTGTGTTTTTTTTTTAGTCCTTATGTCATTTATTTCTGCTCCAATCTTCACTATTTCCTTTTACTTACTGTGAGTTTTTCTTGTTGCTTTCTTTTTATTTTCTTTTTTTTTTTTATGTTGTGGGGTTAAACAGCTTTTTATTAATTTTTTCTTTCTTTTTTTTTTTTTTTTTGGTTTGTTTTTTTGAGTTATGCATGTAGTGCTATGAACTTACCTCTCAGGACTGCTTTTGCTGTGCCCCAGAGATTTTGGGTTGTTGTGCCTTTATTTTAATTTATTTCCAGGAGTTTTTAAATTTCTTCCATGATCCCATTGGGAACCTATTCATTGTTTTATAACATAGACATCTGCCTTTCCTAGGAGGAAGACATTTGACACACCCTATTAGAAAACACCTTGACCTGAAGCCACTTAAGAGATTAAAAATGACAATTAGCCTCCAGGCAGTAGCAACTGCCCCACTCTAATTAAAAACAAACAAACAAACAAAAAACACTAAAAAACAAAAAACTCTCAACACACCTGAGGACAATTGCCTGGGGGGCAGTTCAAGTCAGAATCCTACCAGTCTGTAGACAGAGGTGGTCTCTGGAAGTTTTGAGTCTTTGCCTGATCTAATTAGTCATAAACAGCCTTTAACACTCTCCTGAACTAGAGATTGGAAGGGGTAGAGGCTCTACCTAATACATAGTCACAAACCCAAAGACAAAGTCAAAATGAGGAAATAAAAAAACAACCCACAAATAAAAGAACTAGAGAATTCTCCAAAAGAAGAGATAAATGAAGCAGAGATAAGAAATTTATCTGAAACAGAGTTCAGAGTAATGATGGTAAAGATGCTCAACAGTATGAAAAAAGATATAGTGACTATGAAAAAAGGACAGTCTGAGATGAAGAATGACATAACACAAACAAAGAACACATTGGAAGGAATACAGAGCAGATTAGGAGAAGCTGAGGATCAAATCAGCAAATTAGAAGACAGAGTTGAAAATATCACTCAATCACAAAACCAAAAAGAAAAAAAAAACAATTAAAAAAATAGGAGGACAGCTTAAGGGAGCTGTGGGACAATGTCAAACATAACAATATTAGACTAGCAGGTGTGCCAGAAGAAGCAAAAAGGGAGAAAGGCATAGAGAAGGTGTTTGAAGAAATAATGGCAGAAAACTTCCCTAACCTGGTAAAGAAAAACGTCACACAAGTTCAGCAGACACAGAGAACCCCAAACAAGAATAACTCAAACAGGCTTATGCCTAGATACATCATAATTAAAATGTCAAAAATTAAATACAAAAAGAGAATTTTAAAGGGAACAAGAGAAAATAAAACTGTTACTTACAAAGCAGGTCCCATAAGGCTGACACCTTATTTCTTATCAGAAACTCTACAAGCCAGAAGGGAATGATTTGAAGTACTCAAGATAATGGAAAACATGGATCTGAGGCCAAGATTACTATATTCAGCAAGGCTATCTTTCAGAATAGATGGTCAAATAAAGAGCTTCCCAGACAAAATAAAAGGCTAAAAGAGTACATCACCATCAAGCCAGCATTAAAAGAAATGTTAAAGGGATTGATGTAATGAGAAGAAACAGAGAGAATCCTAGCCATATAGAAATTTAATGGCAATAAATAAGTACCTATCAATAATAATCCTAAATGTAAATGGACTAAATGTTCCAATCAAAAGACATAGGGTAGCAGAATGTATACAAAAAAAACTTGACCCAACTATATGCTGTTTCTAAGAGACACACACAGAATGAGAGTGAAGGATTAGAAAACAAAATTTTCCATGCAAATGGAAAAGAATAAAAAGCTGCAGTAGCAATACTCATATCCATCAATATAGACTTTGAAATGAAGGTCAACACAAGAGACAACAAAGGTCACTACATAATACTAAAGGGATCAATATAACAAGAGGATATAACTGTGGTAAACATATATGCACTCAAAATAGAAGCACCTAAATATATAAAAAGATTCTAGAGGACTTCAATGGAGAGATCGACAACAAGACAGTCATAGTAGGGGATTTTAACACCCTTCTGACTTCACTGGATAGATTTTCCAGACAAAAACTTAACAAGGAAACAGAGACTCTAAAAGACACACTAGATTTAATTGACACTTATAGAACATTGCTCCCAAAAGCAGCAGAATATACATTCTTTTCAAGTGCACAAAGATAGACCACATGTAAGGACACAAAACAAGTATCTAAAAGTTCAAGAAGATTGAAATCATATCAATCATCTTCATAGATCACAGTGGAATGAAATTAGAAAATAACTATAGTAAAACAAATGCAGATGAACACACTAAGAACCAAAATCTCTGGGACACAGCAACAGCAGTCCTGAGAGGGAAATTCATAGCATTACAGGCATACTTCAAAAAACAAGAAATATCACCAATAAACTATTAACCATACACTTTAAAGACAGTGAACAATAATAAAAATAAGTAAGTAGAAGGAAGGAAATAATAAAGACTAGAGCACAAATAAATAATGGAGACTAAAAAAAAAAAATCAATGAAATCAAGAGCTGGTTCTTTGAAAGGATAAACAAAATTGATAAATCATTAGCCAGACTCATCAATAAACAAAGAGAAAGGACCCAAAAAAATAAAATCAGAAACAAAAGTGGAGGAGTAACCGCTGACACCACAGAAATAAAAAGGATTCTAAGAAAATACTATGAACAACTAAATGCCAACAAACTAGACAATGTGGATGAAATAGACAAATTCTTAGAGAAATAATAACTCCCAAAACTGAATTAGGAAGAATAAAAAAATCTGAATAGGCCAATAAAAACTGAGGAAATAGAAGCAGTAACCAAAAAAAACTCCCAGCAAAAAAAAGCCCAGGTCCAGATGGCTTCACAGGGAGTTTTACCAAACATTCAAAGAAGAACTAACACCTATACTCCTCAAACTATTTCAAAAAATCCAAGAGGAAGGAACACTACCAAACTCTTTTGATGAGGCTAGCATTATCCTAATTCCAAAACCAGATAAAGAAACTACAAAAAAGAGAATTACAGGCCAATATCCCTGATGAACATAGAGGCAAAAATCCTCAACAAAATTCTAGCAAATTGCATCCAGCAATATATTGAAAAGATTATACACCATGACCAAGTGGGATTATTTCCAGGGATGCAACACATATTTGTGTATAATATTCACAAATCAATAAACATGAAACATCAC
Source organism: Corynorhinus townsendii (assembly GCA_026230045.1). NCBI lineage: Eukaryota > Metazoa > Chordata > Mammalia > Chiroptera > Vespertilionidae > Corynorhinus > Corynorhinus townsendii. The sequence goes on from JAPDVU010000002.1 coordinate 92,382,899, forward strand.
ATTAACAAATTGAAAGAGAAAAATCATATGATCCTAATGATAGACACAGAAAAAGCATTAGACAAAAAGAACACCCATTTTTGATAAAATCTCTCAGCAAAGTGGGAATAGAAGGAGCCTATCTCAACATGATAAAGGCCAAATATGACAAACCTACAGCCAACATCATACTCAATGGGCAAAAACTAAAACCATTTACTCTAAGAAAAGGAACAAGAGAGGAATGCCCACTTTCACCACTTCTGTTTGAGATAGTTCTGGAAATGCTAGCCATAGCGAGCAGACAAGAAGAAGAAATCAAAGGCATTCAAATGGGAAAAGAAGTAAAACTATCATTATTCACAAATGACATGATATTGTACGTAGAAAACCCTTAAGACTCCATCAAAAAACTACTAGACTTAATAAATGAATTCAGCAAAATAGCAGGATACAAAATTAATACCCAGGAATCTGTGGCTTTTTTTATACACCAATAATGAACTCAGAGAAAGAGAAACTAAAAAAAAAAAAATCCCATTTACCATGGCAACAAAAAATTTAAGTTACCTAAGAATAAACTTAACTAAAGTAGTAAAAGATGTGTACTCAGAAAACTGCAGGACGTTGAAAAAAGAAATAGAGGAAGATATAAACAAATGGAAGAATATACTAAAGATTCAATGCACTCCCCATTAAAATACCAACGTAATATTTCAGAGACCTAGAACAAACTCGCCAAAAATTCTTATGGAATATAAAAGATCCTGAATACTTGCAGCAATCTTGAGAAATAAGAACAAAGTTGGAGGGATCACAAGACCAGATATCAAGCTGTATTACAAAGCCACTGTTCTCAAAACAGCCTGGTACTGGCACAAGAACAGACATATAGACCAATGAAATAGAACAGAGAACCCAGAAGTCGACCTAAGCCATTATGCTCAAATAATATTTGACAAAGGAGGCAAGAGCGTACAATGGAGCCAAGACAAGTCTCTTCAATCAATGGTGTTGTGAAAACTGATCAGATACAAAACCACAGTAAAACACCCTAAAACTTTCAAACACATGGAAGCTAAATAGTATGTTATGAAACAATGAGTGGGTTAAAAATGAGATCAAGGAAGAAATCAAAAACATTTTTTTACTGTAGCAAAAAAATGAAACTAGAACACCAAATTACATTATACACAAAAATAAACTCAAAATGGATAAAGGACTTAAACATAATACGGGAAACCATTAATATCTTAGAAGAATCCATAGGTAGAAAAATATAAGACATACTAGTATGTAGTAGTAATATTTTTACCGACATATCTCCTAGGGCAATAGAAACTAAGGAGAAAATAAACAAATGGGACTATATCAAAATAAAAAGCTTCTGCACAGCAAAAGAAACCATCAACAAAACAAGAAAGTCCACTGCTTGGGAGAACATATTTGCCAATGCTCTCTCAGGTAAGGCTTTAATCCCCAACATTTACAGCGAACTCATACAACTTAACAAAACGAAGATAAACAATCCAATCAAAAAATGGTCAAAGGACCTAATAGACACTTTTTAAAAGAGGACATATAGAAGGTTAAGAGACGTGAAAACATGTTCAAAGTCACTAATCATCTGAGAGATGCAAATCAAAACAACAATGAGATACCACCTCTCATTTCTTATCATTAAGAAATTAACAAATGACAAGTGCTGGTGAGGATGTGGAATAAAAGGAACCCTCTTGCACTGCTGGTGGGAATGCAGACTGGTGCAGCCTCTGTGGAAGACAGTATAGAGATTCTTCAAGAAACTAAAAATGGAACTACCATTCAACCCACTAATCCCACTTCTAAGAATATATCCCAAGAAACTAGAAACACCTATCAGAAAAGTCATATGCACCCCTATGTTCATTGAAGCGCAATTTATAATAGCTAAGATTTGGAAACAGCCTAAATGCCCATCAGCAGATGAGTGGATTAAAATCTGTACATCTATACAATAGAATACTACATTGCTGTAAAAAAGAAGGCACTCTTACCATTTGCAACAGCATGGATGAATCTGGACAGCATTATTCCAAGCGAAATAAGCCAGTCAGAGGAAGATAAATATCACATGATCTCACTCATTTGTGGAATATAATGAACAACATAAACTGATGAACCAAAATAGGACCAGAGGAAAAAAAATATTTTAGAATATAATAGAAGTAATCCTGTTATTTGCAGATTTTTAATATTTCCTACTACTTTTGTGATATTATACTATGTTAGTACAGTTTGGTAATATTATTATATTTAAAATATTTTTCTTGAAACATTAATTTATATTGCATGCAATATATTTAAAATCATTTTTCTTGAAATGTTAATGTTTATTTCATGTAACATTATTATATTTAAAATCTTTTCTCTTGATATATTAATGCTTATTGCATGTAACATTATTAAACTTAAAATCATTTTTCTTGAAATAAAAAAAGGGAAAAAAGGAAATCAGAAATGTAGTTGTCCTCAAAGAGTTAGAAATTAATTGGCAAAGGGTCTGAGGAAAAATATTGGGGCTGGTTGAAATATTTACCATCTTGATGGGAATATGGATTATCCCATTTGTCAAAAGTCATCAGATAGACCAGTTTAAAATATAGTTTACATTATTTTAACTAAAATTTTATTATAATTATAATGTTATGATAAAAGACCCTTGAGAAAGCAGCTATGAAATATTCCAGTATTATTGAATTTAATAAAACTTCTAAATTGAGAACATAAAATACCATTGATATACATTAGTATTAATTCTTATTGAATTATTTCTTTTTAAGTATGTGAACCAAATTAATTATATTGAAAGTTAGTTTACTAGAGAAAACTATATTTCTAAACTGGTATAAAATATGCTAGGAATAACATAAATCATTATCTTTAAGGCTTTTCTATAAATTCATATTATGTTTTTAGTGGTATAAAATGAGAATTTATTAATTTTAAGTTTTATAAAAAGAAAAAATTAAAGTAAAACAGGAGCATACACATTCATCAAAGATATACTATCAAAAAATTTTGAGCATGCAATCAGTCTTCAAATGGTCTAAGACTTTTTATTCAGCTCCAATGTTATCAATTTTCAATAATTTTCCACTATGAATTAGTTACTCTAGGGCTACAAACACCCCCAATCAATCAAGTCCAATAATATTTGGTGGCAAATATTCAGCTGTATTAGTTTAGAACTGTCACCTATAAATATTTTCTGAAACTAAATTTTAAAATTTAATCATATTTCCCACAATATTTTATTCATACACAGAAAAAAATACAACACATTAGTAACATTAAAGTGTACTTATTTGTACATTAATGTATTATATTTTTGGCATTTGTATTTTTGCCCCAGAGACCTTAAAACAGGTTCCATAAATTCATTTATATTCTTTTTACAAAACCTTGAAGAAATATCTAATAGTAAATCATCCTTAATGTTTAAATTATATAGTAGTTTCAGTGGTCTTACAAGAAAAATTAATAGACCATACAAAATTAAATAACGTAAAACATGTATCATAAGAAAATAATTACCAATATAGTATAGTAAAATTGCACCAATCAATCCAGCTTTGCCAGATGAAATTTTCCTCTTCATTTAGGAAATTTAAAAATAGGTCCACAGGAATTTCACCATTTAAGATGCTTCCTTTAGGTAGTTTATTGGCAGGTAGAGGCATTTAAATATGTTCAACATCATGCAGGATAATATTTTAATACAAATATATTTTAAATATTGCATGGGAAATACTTATACTAAAATATTAATTGTTTACCTGAAGTCCAAATTTCACTGGGCATCTGTATTTTACTGAGAAGGTGAATCAGCAGTCGAGTTTTGAAGAAATAAATTAAATTAAAGGTGGTGTGGGGGCAAAGAATTAGACTACTCATTTTTTAAAGTTAAAACATAAAAATTTCACAATGGAACTTATTTAGAGGAGACAGCAAAATGTAGGGCTGGGATTAGCAAATGACAATAAAGAATAAATCAAATATAGAGTCTGTATGCCATGGAAGGAAGTCTGAATGTTTTGCTGAAGGTATATGGTTAAGAAATCAGAGATACATGTTAGCAGTTACAAAGAAATCATAGAAACTTAAGAGTATATGATTGGAAATAGTGTGGTTACTTCTGAGCCTGGAACATAGAAAAAAATTGATCATGTACAAACGATAATGAGATAGTTTTTAAGGAAGATAGAAAGAAGGGAACAGACCTTTATTTATTATAGACATGTCAGTTAACTGGCTTCATTTGCCAACTAGATGTAGAGCACTAAAGTGAAGGGAGAATGAATAATCTCTTCTAGGTCTCTTGTTTGGGCCACACAGAAAGTAATGATGTTGTTTACCGAACATTGAGATGCAGTATAAAGGTGGTTTTGAGAAGGAGATTGTGAGTTCAGATATTGTACAAACACCTCAAATGCTGAATTTCAGGTGTCTGTACAATACCCAGAACTGTCGAGTATGAGGTTGAATATATGGCCCTGGAATTTGCTGAAGACTAACATTTTGGAGCTATTAGCATAGAAATAGTAGTTGAATTCATGGGAGAAGATATAGCAGGTATGTGTAGCATGAAAAGATTTCATCAAATCTATAAGACTATTATTTTACAAACCTCATTTACCTCATTTAATAGTTTCAAATATAAAGAATAAAGGCATTACATGTTTAAAGAAATCATTTCTAGATAAGTACCTTAATATTTTTTTAAACAACCTTAAAAGGTAGAGGTTATGATCCCCATTTTCCAGATGAAAAAATTCAAATTAATTGAGGATAAACAATTTGGTCAAGGTTGTGCAGCTAGTAAGATAGTTGAGAGGCAGCAATATTAACACAAGCCAATATGACTCAAACACTTTGAGTACTTTGATTACAGATAGCACTGTTATTAAGTATGTTTTCTTTGGAAAAATAATGAATGAACTAAGATCATTCTTTACCTAATGCTTGAGTCTAAAAATTTAAATATAATACCAGATTAAAATTTTGAAGGTAATGTTTTATATGGTTTTATGTATGAAGATGAACAATAAAACATTCCTATGTTTAGTTAAATGAGTAAACCACTAAAGACTCAATTTTTTAAAGTTACTAAATTATGGATTAAATGAATATATCATTATATATAAAAATGATACTTATAAATCAAAATTATACTAAAAAATACATATAAAGAAAATAAATCTATTGATTTCACTAGCTAAAAAGAAAACAACAGAAGAATGTCAAACATGTCAAGATTGCTTAAATCATTCCCACCAATGGAGTCAGATAGTAAGACATTATTAAGGTGTCTGTGGGTTTTAATTTGCATGGAGACTTCTTTGGATATTTCCATTTTTCTAATGTAGTGATTGATAGCATCCCTTTTCTTTCCAAAGTATTCCCTATCTATCTATCTATCTATCTATCTATCTATCTATCTATCTATCTATCTATCTATCTATTTATCTATCTATCTATCTACATATAAAAGCTAAGCAACTGAATGACCAAATGACCGAATGACCAGCCGACCGGTTGCTATGACGCACACTAAGCACCAGAGGAAGACGCTCAACACAGGAACTGCTCCCTAGTGGTCAGTGTGCTCCCACAGCCAACCTCCCACTGCTGGCCAATTTCCCATGGTCCCTCCCCACAGCCGGCCAGCCTTCCTGATCAGCCCTGATCGCTGGCCAGGCAGAGGGACACCACCCATGCATGATTTTGTGCACCGGGCCTCTAGTGAGATGACAAATTTTATGTTAATCTCACCTATGAGACATCCCAATAATATCTCAGAGTTGGGGTGGGGAGACGTAATTAGATATTGTTACACAGAAATGTAGCTTTTCACCCTCCACATTTCCCCATCTATCAATATCTATCTGTGGATTTCAATAGTGAAGAAATGTATTTATATATACTAGAGGGCTGGTGCACAAAATTTGTGCATGGCGGGGGGTCCCTCAGTTTGGCCTGCACCCTCTCCAATCTGGGACCCCTAGGGAGATGTCCAACTGCCGGTTTAGGCCTGATTCCTAAGCTGGCAGTCAGATATCCCTCTCACAATCTGGGATTGCTGGCTCTTAATTGCTCACCTACCTGCATTGCCCCTAATGGCCCCTGCCTGATTGCCATTAATGGCCTCTGCCTGCTGGCCTGATTGCTCCTAACTGCCCTCCCCTGCCAGCCTAATTGCCGTTAACTGCCTCTGCCTTGGCCCCCGCTACTGTGGCTTTATTTGGAAGGAGGACTTCCGGTCGACCCAGTCGAATTAGCATATTACCCTTTTGTTAGTATAGGTACCAAAAATCTCTGTATATTCAGGTACTTCTCTATCTATATTTATCATTTGTTATTTCTTCTATCTCATACGTTATTATTCCAGCATTAGTAAGTATGCTAATTTCTGGATCTTCTACACATTATTTTTTGAATTCTCACAGCATCCATGGGTTTGGTAGTATTTTTTAATTAATTAAACAATCAGAGAATTGCCACTCAGAATAGTTTAATCTCTAATGATTGTAAATATCCTAAGCAGAAAAGTAAGAGTTTAAGGTTGGGTTTCCCATCTATATGGCAGCACCCATGTCATAACAATTAGCTCAAGCAATTTGCTTGCCTTTACCTTTTATATAATGAGAAAAAAAATCAGAAAAGTGGATGTTTCTATAAACCCCTTACCAAAAAAAGTGTAGTCAGAATAAGTATAGAGAAATATGATATGGAGATTGAAATTTAATATGTGCACACCAAAAATAGAATCCATACTTAGTAATTCCTCCAGGCTCTCTAGGGAATTGGGTCTTGGAGGCATTAAGCAAAACTAGGGACCATTTTTGTTCATCTTAGTTATTAAGGGATACTGGCATTTACTGAGTTGGCAAGGAATACAGACTGCAACCATTCTACACAGGATAAATTATTCTTTGTTTTATGTGTGCTTATAATGTCCTATCAGACATTCATAAAGAAGAAAATATATATTTATAGTAAATTGAAATTGCCATTTAACTTTCTTTAAATATGAACACATTTTTTCACAATTGTAAGATAGATTTATTTCCAGGAAATGCAAAATCTAGTAGAGTGGAAAAAAATTATATTTTGTGTTGTTCAGGAATTTAGAATTGTCCTCAATTTTGGATACTACACTATCCATAGCAACTCCCTTAATGGCATTTGATTTTTCAATACAGGATATTTGTATAAGGCTATAGCAGTCAAATTATAGAATATGTATGTGACTACTTCTCCATGTTGTCTAATTTTGTTTTACCTGAAAATTTACATATTGCAATGGATGTTATCCTATATAATAAAGGCCTAATATGCAAATTGACCGAATAGTGGAACGACCAGTCGCTATGATGTGCACTGACCACCGAGGGATGGATGCTCAATACAGGAGCTGCCCCTAGCCTGCAGGCCTCAGGCCAGCCAAGGCCGGTGCCAGCAGCACCCCCCCAATGGCCCCTCTGGTCACTCCACAGATTGGCCCTGATCGTAGGTCAGACCTAGGGTCCCTACCTGTGCATGAATTTTGTGCACCGGGCCTCTAGTTTTATTATAAATGAATTTCTTATTATTTATCTTTATAGTATAGCTATAGTATTGATCTTTTGAAATTAAATTTTAGATAGGCTTTATTACCTATGAATTTTATTCCATAGTAATAAAAAGGCACTAAATTATTTATTTTTTTAATGAAAAGATGTGTTGGGTCTGTGAAAACTATTTCCTCAAAGGAATAGAGGAATGTTCTAGGACACTGGAGAGTTCTAATAGACTTTATAAATTCTGAGGAGTGTATACCATAACCAAGCTTAAAGTGGAAATTAACTTATCACATCATACTTCACTGATAGACTCTTTATTTTATTGAAAGGGCTTTGAACAACCTGGTTATTACTGTTCACACTCTGAATATTCAAGGAGCTAGATGCTGCATCATGCAAATCCCTTCTTCAGACTGAAGAACTCATCCATACTGTTGAAAAGTTTCTCGTCTGACAATCCTCTTCAGCAATTGGAGTTTACTCTTCTTTAAGTAATGCCTTCTGCTTTGGGTGTCTATGTTAATTGACTTCTAGGTACAAAATATATAGCTTCAGTTCCCTTCCTCCAAGTTAGGGACACTTTGGAGAACCACCCAGTTTTGGCACTCCCTGTGGGGTTCATTGATGTCTTGTTTTTGTACTATAAATCATAATTTCTGCGCAGTCTTGTTATGCTCTCATAAATATTATTCCCAAGAGCATTAAACTACAGATCAGCCTAAGCTTTCTGGGGAAGCTAACCTGTGACACTTGGACACTGTGTGTATTAGCATGTTTGGGGAAAGGATTGCAGGTGTACATACATAATCAGACATAAAAGCCTAAGCAACCATCACAACCAAATTGATGACCAAACAGGCTTCATGGGGTGACTAGGCCAGCAGGGGGGTTAGTGAGAGGTGACCAAACAACTGAGCAGCAGGCTGCGTGGGGCAACCAAGCCCAGAGAAGGAGCAGTTTGGGGAGACCAGGCCAGCAGTGGGGGAGGTGGTGATTAGGCCTAAACTGGCAGTTGGACATCCCTCTCACAATCTGGGACCATTGGGTCCTAACTGCTCATCTGCCTGCCTACCTGATCACCTCCAACTGCCCCCCCCGCCCCGCCAACCTGGTCACCCCTTACTGCCTCCTCTACCAGCCTGGTCACCCTCAACTGCCCCACCTGCCAGCCTGGTCACCCCATGCAGCCTGCTGCTCAATCGTTTGGTGACCCCTCACTAAACCCCCTGTCGGTCTAGTCACCCCATGCAGCCTGTTCGGTTGTCTGTTTCGGTTGTGATGGTCGTTTAGGCTTTTATTATTATAGATGGATATAAATAATCATATTCAATCACTTCATATTGAAGATGAGGAAATTGCTTTCTTTTTTGTTACTCATCCAAAATACTATGGCTATTGAGTGGCAGAAGTCAAAGTGTTCAAGCCTCCAAATCACCAAGCAAGGACTTTCTGCCACCACATAGTATAACTGAGAACACAGGTTCTTCTGCCTGCCACAATGAAAACCAAATTCATGAGATAGGTGGTGTTGCAAAAGGAAATAGGTTTATTTAGGTGCTATGATCTGTGAAAATGGTGGACTCCCATCTCAAAGACTATTTCTCTTTCCTACTCAAGTCCACAGTTCTTATATGGCTAGGGAGGGTTGGGCTTATTTTCCTATCCAATTATGTTGTTAGCTTTTGGCACCCTCAGGTCTGCTTTATTCATCTTTCTAGCTTTTGGCACATTCAAGTCTTGTCCATTCATCTTTCTAGTTTTTGGCTTACTTGGTGTAGGGCCTTGCCCTGCACCACCTTGCTCAGTGTAAGAACCTTCACCAGTACTTTCTGGTGATGGTAATGATAGGGCTAAGGTATTTAAATTTATAATAATACCTCTTTTGATCAAGTACCATTACTGTTTCAAAGCTTTAATCACCACTATATTAATGTGCTGATCTTTTTAATAATTTGTTGAATAAAATCTATTGTATTTCATTAGAGTCACTATCTTTTTTTTTACTTAATAATTTATTAAATGTTATTTTATGGTTATAAATATTGCCAATATTTTAACAATAAATATATTGATACCTTTATTAATATACATACATCTAATTGTTTTAATATTTAGAGACAGTTTTATTGCATAAAGGTGGACATATTAAAAATAAAATATGCCTAGATTCACTTTCATCTTCCTTTCCATAAAAGTGATTTACTTCATCATAAACACACATTATCATTGATGGTATATGATATACATTAATATTGTAAAATATACTTCATAAACTTTTACAACTTCACTATTCCAATTACATATGACTATGTCTCATTTTAGTTTAGTATTAGTTTTCCAAGTCTGTAGGCATTTTTGTATGTGCTCTTTTTTACTTTATGTCTGTTTTTAATCTATATTTGCATCTGACTTTTTTTTTTTTCCAGTGTCATCAGACAAGTGATCACTGGAGAGCTGTCCTTCAATTTTTCATTGCTAAATGGAAGTGGAAAGATTAAAACTATCACCACCACCACAGCAACAAAGGGTGAATAAATTAAATGGTATTTTTTTCATGCCCTATGATATAAAGAAGCAGTCAACTTCTGTGATTATGTAGGTTTTCCAAAATCATCTACTTATAGCAATACAGTAACTGTGTTCGCTCTTCATTTACATCATTTACCATGCAGCGAACACCACATACATTTGTATTTGAAAAAGCATAAGGCAGGCCTTTGGTAATGCTTGTTTTTCTCCATGTAGAATTTCCAATAAAGTATCTAGCTAGAAAAAGAGATTAGTTACTAAAATGCATTAATGTGACCCTTCGGCATGAGCAGATATTGAAACAGTAAATTCATCTGATTGTTAGACTGTCTCTCACATGAAACCCATTTGCTATATATGGGTTTATGATTATACACTGGTATGTTGTTCAGCTGTGATAAAAAAGGAAATCCTGCCAATTGTGAAAACTTGGATGAAACTTGAAGGCATTATGTTAAGTGAAATAAGTCACATGGATAAAGCAAATTCTGTATGATGTCACAGATATGTGGGATCTGGAGAAGTCAAACTCATAAAAGAAAAAGTAGAGTGGTAGTTGTCAAGGGTTGGGGGTGAGAGAAAGAGGGGATGTTGGTTAGAAGGCACAAACTTCCAGCATTTAAGATAAATAAGTTCATTAGATGATAGGTAATAATACTTTATTATATGCTTATAAGTTGCTAACAATTATGAGGGATGGAGGTGTTAACTAACGCTAGTATGGTAATAATTTTGCAACATATAAGTGCATTACATCAACATATTATTCACTTTACACTTATACAACTACTCATTAAGTTATTTCTTAATAAAGCTGGAAAAAGAGAAAAAATGTGCTTAAAAGACAGCCATGATAAATTTCTCAATTGGCCAAAATCAAAGAATATGGTATGATTTTGTTTAGAGAAAGGCACTTTTATTATTTTAAGAAAATGTACCAAGAGTTGGTTGAGGGAAGGATCACACAAGCCATATCCTAAGCAGTGAGATGCAGCCAGGCTTAACCAGGGCTTGGGGGAACCTTGTAAGTGAACCAGGTAGGCTCAGGGGTAGGACTATGTTCTGTTAGCACAGGGACCAACCGCAGCTGAAGCCAGACTTGGAGACAGGACAATGGATGGCCTTGATCTTCTCCACCTGAGCAGTTTGGGGAGGGCCTGGTGACAGAAGATCATCTGAGTGTGATTCTTAGATTCACAGGTGCCTCTGTCCCACTTGCCCCCTCTAAACATGAAAATGCTCTTGCAATTGACAAGTCCCTCAGGACAAATAATCAATAATATAATTCAACAAACCCAAATATTTTAATTTATACAATTTTAGTCTCTCTTATATAACTTAGTATATATTCCTAGCATATTTTCAAATTGAATCTAATATGAATTCCTTCCCTTCCAACCATCATCTTATCTCAATATTCTGTACTTTCATACGTGAATAATTTGCGTTTTGTCACTAACTTATTTCCTATGTTATCCATTAACAAAATGCTGTTAGACAAATTATGCATACAACTGTACAATTTTATATGTACTTTGTTCATACTTCTTCAATATTTTCATTGTTTATTTTATAACTTTTGTAGGCATTCCAATTTTAGAAGAGTCTTGTCTCAAATCTTTTTTACCAATATAAATTCTAGTTTTATCTATATAATAAAGAGCAAGGGTCCATAAATACCAAGGCTCCACTGAACACTGGAAGTCAGTGCTGGGTTGCCATGGCGACCCAGGACTGACTGCTGAGGGGGCTGCAGATCAGGCCCAGAGAGAGGCCTGCAGAGAGAGAGGCAGTGTCTGATTCCCAGCCTCTGTGGCAGCTGTTGATCAGCCGTTGCCTCTCTCTTTCTTTCCCAGCTTTGCCAGCAGTCACACCTCTATTTCTCTCAGAGCCTCCTCGGGGGCTGCTCATCAGCCCTGACTCTATGATCAGGCCCAGAGATAGTCCTGGAGACGCTGACTGGCATAGAAACCTACCAATCAGAACCTACTCTGGGTGAACTGTGAAGGCTGAACCTTAGGTGGGGGCTGAGGAGGGATTTTAAGGGCAACAGCTGTTTGGTGTAAGGTGAAAGAAAGCGGTGCAAGTTTTTCATGACTGGTTTGGCAGTATAATGCATATGGCTGGCTATCTGTCCAGATGTAGGTATTATGTGTTTTTGTCTGCCAAGAGCATCTCCTCCTGCTGAAAAAGGCTCCCTCCCCCCATTTAAGCAATCCTATCCTATATAACCTATCTATATTAATAAAAGTGTAATATGCTAATTAGACTGGGTCCACTGGCCATCTTCTGGATGTCCAATTTCCTTCCAGACAAAACGGTGGTGTTGGGGGCTGAGGCAGAGGCAGTTAGGGGTGATCAGGCCAGCAGGGGAGGGCAGTTGGGGGTGATCAGGCAAGCAGAGGCAGTTGGGGGCTAAATCAGGCTGGCAGGGGAGGGCAGTTAAGGGAAATGAGGAAGGTGGGAAAGTGAGTGGTTAGAAGCCAGCAGTCCCAGATTGCAAGAGGGATGTCCGACCACCCGCAGGGATCAGGCCTAAACTGGCTGTCAGACATCCCCCAAGGGGTTCTTGATTGGAGAGTGTGCAGGCTAGGCTGAGGGACCCCTCCCCCTGTGCACAAATTTCATGCACCAGGCCCCTAGTGTTAAAATATTATTCTTGGTAAATTAATCAATTTAAACTAGCTTAAATTTAAAAAGGAAGTTTATTGGCACATGTTACACTAAATCATAGAGGGGTATCTAGTTTAGTTACAATTTGATGTAATAGTCAATCAATAGCCAATTTTGTATCATTTGTTATTCCTGTTGGTTTAGTATACCAGTACCAAAATTACTGCCAGCAGCTACTAGCATTACTTACTTTGTTGTTGGTATTTCTTTCAGGGAAAACAGAATTGTGTCCAGGCAGTCTCTGAAAATTTTCAGGCATTCACTTTATTGAATCAGCTTATGTCATATACTCACCCATGAACAAATCTCCACCATAGTCAAAGATAGGCTGTCCTTATTGTCTTACTCCAATCCTGGTGATATTGATTAATATCACCAGGAATGGAATAAATTCCATTTAAATCTCATGGCTGAGAATTAGGCAGAAGTAATTTTCCAAAGAAAACTGAATATTTTTATCAGGTAAGAATGCTGGCCAGTAAGTAAATAACAGATATGTATTGTTTCCTACATTAACCCTTTACTATTCTTACCAATATTATCTACTCATTGCCTCTTGAAGATTCCATAAGTATTTCCATCCATTTGTTTTATTCATTCTGGTTTGTCCATCTTAATATTTTAAAATCACCCTTTATACATAGTTCAACTTCAGGATTTAAAATATATATATATTGTTGACACCATGATTTTCCAGTTCATGATTGTCATGCTACCTTCTGGATGGTTGCAATTATTTGATAATTATATTAAGTGTATTCTATTTTCCCACTCTCTCCATTATTTAACTTATGATGTGTAAGTTGCCAGTCCCCTATAATTAAAATTTTAAAACCTAACAACAGGGAACCTGAATTAATTGTTTTGACATTTTTCAAAATATTTAACCTTATAAAACCCTGTGCAAATTTATACCCAGAAAAGACACTAATTTGTTTTATGAGTTTAAGTTATTTCAGAGGACAAATGAGATATAATACAGAAAGTTAAACTTGAAAAAATTATTCAATTTTAAGGTCCATCAGTATTATATTTTACACAACACATGAAAAAAATTAATAGACTATTACTTAAAATAAAAATCTTCTCTGTTGTTATTATTACAAAGATATTTTATTTAGATAAACAGTTCCCTAAATAACCAAAACAATACTGAGATAGAAGAACAAAGTAGGAAAAATCACACTTTCTAATTTCAAACTATACCATAAAGTTGTAGTTATCAAAACAATATGGTACAGTCATCAAAACTGACACATAGACCATTGGAACAGAATCAATCCCAGGAATAAACCCTCACATTTACACTCAACTAATATTTGACAAGATATCTGAAAATACTCAATGGGGAAAGGATAGTCTCTTTAATGTATTGTGTTAGGAAAAATTGATAAGTACGTGAAGAAATTTGAAATTGGACCTCTATCTGATGCTACTCACAAAAATTAGCCCTTAGTGATTATTGAGCAGATTTTCAAAAGTAAGGATAATTTTTTGATTGGACATTGGAAAACTTATAAATTGCTAATGTGTTTGTTATATAGAATAAATTACAAGATAAATATAATATAATAATTTATCAGAAAGTAATAGACTTAAGCATATCCTACTAAATTGGTAACATAAAGTCATAATATATTATTGTAGTTTTGTCATTACTAAAAATTGTAGATTGGAATAGTAGAGGGAGGACAAATCATGACAAAATTAAAAATTTTACAGAATTAATAAAAAATTAATATAAGGTGAATTAAAAGAATAGTTCAATAACAAACTTGAAATTATTAGACATTAAATATGTAAAAATTATAATTTTATACTCTATAAAATTCAGTACAAATGCATATATCACATTTATATTTTGAAGTACATGTGGAAAAAACTACATTTTATTTATTAATATTTAATCTTAGTCTTTTTTCAGTAAGAAGTTCTTATTCATTTGCAATCTGTATACCACAGAATAGACTACTTAATAGAAAAATTACTTTCTAGTTCAGAGCTAATAGTTTCAGAACATTTCAACATAACGTTACCTCTGATTGTAGAATGAACTGAAGGAAATGAGAAAAAAACTACAGTGTATAGACTATGTACTACAGGATAATTTTTCCAAGAAAAATCTAATTTAGAATTATCATAATCAGTTAATTGTTTCATTTAACATTTTGAGTACTATTTCTTTTCTTTCTCTCAAAACTTCTGGATTCTTTCTTTCAATGACAGCAAGTATTTTAACAAAATCATTTTAACTTAATATTAGTAGCTATCAATGGCCCATCCCCACAAAAACAAAGCAAAGCAAACCATCTTCCACAACAACAAAAATAAGTTATCAATATCAGCATGCTTAAAACTTAACTCCAAAGCACGGGTAAATTAACACAGATATATATAAGATATATAAGTAACTTACAGTTCTGTGTATATATATATATATATATATATATATATATATATACACACAGATTATTATGATTTCTGAATGCATAATAATCTGGCCACTTAGTATATATATTAGGGCCTGGTGCATGAATTCGTGCATGGGTGGGGTCTGGCCAGCCTGGCCAGGGGGAGGGGACATGGGCAGTTGTCTGGTCTGCCTGCTGGTCGAACTCCTGGTAAAGGGGACAATTTGAATATTAGCCTTTTATTATATAGGATATACACTGAGTGGCCAGAATATTATGCATTCAGAGATCATAATAATCTGACCACTCAGTGTCTATATATGTGTGTGTGTGTGTGTGTGTGTGTGTGTGTGTGTGTGTGTGTGTGTAATATTCATTATGAGTATATGAAGATGGTTACTAACCATATTTTTATGCTTCAGCTCAGGCAGTTTAACAGCACACCCAACGTTATATAGCTCATATATGGGAGACAGGAGCTTTAGGTATTAAAGTCTAATTAAGAAAGCCTATCGCATTTGCTTATATCAATTTGAAAATCAATCAATGTCTTCTGAGCGATATATAACTTTCTAAAATGTAAAATTTTATTTTTCTTATTTATCAGATGGAAATATATTATCTACAGATAGGTTAGTGTTGATATAATTATAATAGTATTCCTTATTTTTAAAAACATCTTTAACTTGTCCCTTTGAAATACACATACTGATTCAATGTAGTTATTACATTTGTGAAGGAATTTATACTACTCTTACTGCAAATCACATGATGTCTTTGACATAGTATGTTATCCAAAATATTATATAGAATTTATCAACTTCTCTTTCCACTGGTAATGACATTAGTTATCAGTATTGTTTTTATATTATTCAAATTTAACAAAGTTTAAAAATTTTAGGCAAATTTTCAGTAGTATTGTTTTGGATAATTTTGGACTGATGTCATGGCCTGAAGCTATTCCTTTATTGTACCATTTGCGTAGATGTATGGTGGGAAATAGAACCCTAAAATAGACTTCCTGATATGCTTCACTTTATCACAAGAATGCATCAAAAGCTATAAAATATCTTAGATTAAGATCCCCACATAGGTAGATCTCTAAATAACACTAACCCAGTTTTAATGGTCTAGTTCTTCAGAACAATAACATGATCTGAAGGTAAAAGAATTGAGAGCTCACTTGCTGAACTAAGTTCTCTAAATTTGGACACATTTTTAAAGTCCATTTGATGCTGATGTAACAAGGCGTCAGTTTTGTGAGATATATATATATATATGTATATTTTATTCACTGACCTAGAATGGTTAACAATGAGAACAGGTGCAGAGGCTGCCAAATCTACCACCGCATTCAACAATATCAGAAGTCTGGTTGCATCTGAGTCCACTTTCTGAGACTTAAGTAAATTTCATAAAATGTCCTGAATTGCAAGAAGATCAATAATATTTACTAGATACCTACAATGTTTCAATTACCAAGGTTTACACTGTGAAGGATATAGTTTTTCAAAAGACATAGGTGTCTGCTACCTCTGAGTGTTTGCTCTTTTTTTAATCCTCACAAGAGGATATGTTTTAATAGATTTTAGAGGGAGTGTAAGGGGGGAGGGAGAGAGAGAGAGAGAGAGAGAGAGAGAGGAGGTACAAGCCCTGACTGGAGATTGAACCCACAGCCTGAGTATGTGTTCTGATCAGGACTCAAACCAGCAACCTTTTAGTGTATGGGATGATGCTCCAACCAACTGAAACACACAGGCCAAGGCCTAACAACTGCTCATATATTTCTCTTTTGTAGTCCTTATCTATCTTCTATCATCTACCTATCATCTATCTATTTATCTATCTATCTATCTATCTATCTATCTATCTATCTATCTATCTATCTATCATCTATCTATCATTTGTCTATCATCTATCTATAGATATAGTCATATAGAAAAAATGTATTTTTTATCTCTTCCTGGATCTGCATCTTTTGTCATATAAGTTTACAAGGCTCTCCCATATTGATTCTAATCTTGGTTACAACATTTGGAATTCTAGAAGGTATTACTCAATAAACTTGATAAAGCATTTGCACATTTTTGCTTGTGTTTTTTCCCTCTGCTGTCACCATGACAAGGATATGTTACCAAAGATATGGTAAGGATGAAATCCACTAATTACAGTCAAGTTTCCTTCAACATCTCACCTGAGGCCTGCCATATTAGCCAATGTGGGCAAAAGCTATAAATAGCAGCAGACCTACATATCCAACCACCCTAGATCCGTGATCAACGGGTGCTATTATTTTATGCCACTTAGACTTTTTTTCTTGTAGAGAATTACTATGACAATAAATATTTAATAGAAATGGTATGAAATAATAGTCTAAATTTTGTGGAATATTCTGAAAATTTAGGTTCCTAGGAGGACTGAATCATAAAATATATATGATAATCCTGTACTTAGTAATATTTCAATAGTTGTTTATCATTGTCTTAATTGTTACATATTTGCAAAGAATCTCTTTAATTCAAAACTGTGTGTGAAGACAAATCGGATAGAAAATAGTTAAGGCAATTATAAAGAGCTTTGGTTGCATGAAATAAACATCAACTCACACATGTGCCCATAAACCCATGTACACAGACACACATATGTCACCAAATTTCCAGTTTTTTAAAAAATTTCTTTATTGATTAAGCTATTACACATGTGCCCTTATCCCCCCATTGCCTCTCCACCCCCCACTTGTACCCTCACTCCCCCTGTTGTCTGTGTCCATTGGTTAGGCTTATATGCATGCATACAACAAGTCTTTTGGTTGATCTCTCCCTCTTACCCCCACCCTCCCTTACCTTCCCTCTGACGTTTGACAGTCTGATTGATGCTTCCCTGACTCTGGATCTGTTTTTGTTCATCAGTTTATGTTGTTCATTATATTCATTAAATGAGTGAGATCATGTGATATTTATCTTTCTCTGACTGGCTTATTTCACTTAGCATAATGGTCTCCAGTTCCATCCATGCTGTTGCAAATAGTAAGAATTCCTTCTTTTTTACTGCAGCATAGTATTCCATTATGTAGATGTACCACAGTTTTTAATCCACTCATCTATAATGGCACTTAGGCTGTTTCCAAATCTTAGCTATGGTGAATTGTGCCGCTATGAACAAAGGGGTGCATATATCCTTTCTGATTGTTGTTTCTAGTTTCTTATTCCTAGAATAAGAAATATATAATAAGAAATATATAAGCAGATATATTCCTAGAAGTGGGATCACTGGGTTAAATAAGAGTTCCATTTTTAGATTTTTGAGAAAAGTCCATACTATTATCCACAGTGGCTACCACATTGTCATTTTGATTTTCATCTCTTGGATAATTAGTGAATTTGAGCATGTTTCATATGTCTCTTGGCCTTCCTCCCGTCTTCTTTAGAAAAGTATCTATTTAGGTCCATTGCCCATTTTTTGATTGGATTGTTTGTCTTCCTTTTGCTCAGCCATATGAGTTCCCTGTAAATGTTGGAGATTAAAGCCTTATTGGTGAGAACATTGGCAAATATGTTCTCCCATGAAGTGGGCTTTCTTGTTGTTTTGTTGATTATTTCTATTGCTGTGCAAAAGCTTTTTATTTTGATCTAGTCCCATTTGTTTGTTTTCTCTTTTGTTTCAATTGCCCTAGGAGCAGTATCGGTGAAGATATTGCTTTGGTATATGTCTGAGATTTTGCTGCCTGTGAATTCCTCTAGTATTTTTATGGTTTCCAGTCTCATGTTTAAGTCCTTTATCCATTTTGAGTTTATTTATTTATTTATTTATTTTGGTATGGTGTAAGTTGGTGGACTAGTTTCATGTTTTTGCATGTATCTGTCCAATTTTCCCAGCACCATTTATTGAAGAGACTGTCTTGACTCCATTGTATGTTCATGCCTCCTTTGTCAAATATTAACTGAGCATAGTGGTTTTGGTTGATTTCTGGGCTCTCTATTCAATTCCTTTGATCTATATGTCTGTTCTTGTGCCAATACCAGGCTGTTTTGAGAACAGTGGCTTTGTAATACAGCTTGATATCTGGTACTGAGATCCCATTACTTTTTTCTTCTTTCTCAAGATTGCTGCAGCTATTTGGGGTCTTTTTTTATTCCAGATGAATTTTTGGAAAGTTTGTTCTAAGTCTGTGAAATATGATGTTGGTATTTTAATGGGGAGTGCATTGAATCTATAAATTGCTTTGGGTAGTATGGACATTTTACTGATGTTGACTCTGCCAATCCATGAACATGGTTTGTTCTTCCATCTGTTTATGTCTTCCTCTATGTCTTTTTTCAGAGTCCTGTAGTTTTCCACTTATAGGTTTTTTACCTCCTTAGTTAAGTTTATTCCTAGGTATCTTAATTTTTTTGGTGTGAAGGTGAATGAGATCGCTTTTTTAGTCTCTCTTTCTGTATGTCCACTATTGGTGTATAGAAATGCTATAGGTCTTGGCATTAATTTTGTATCCTGCTACATTGCTTAATTCATTTATTAAACCTAATAATTTTTGATGGAGTCTTTAGGGTTTTCTATGTACAGCGTCATATCATCTGCGAATAAGGACAGTTTTACTTCTTCTTTTCCAATTTTGATGCCTTTTAGTTCTTCTTCTTGTCTAATTGCAATGGCTAGAACTTTCAGTACTATGTGGAACAGGAGTGGGGAGAAGGCATCTCTGTCTTGTTCCTGTTCTTTGGGGAAATGGTTTAATTATTTGCCCATTGAGTATGATGTTGGCTGCGGGTTTGTCATATATGGCTTTTCTTATGTTGAGGTATGATCCTTCTATTCCCACCTTGCTGAGAGTTTTTATCAAGAAAGGATGATGGATTTTGTCAGATGCTTTTCCTGCAGCAATTGATATGACTATATAATTTTTATCTCTCAATTTGTTTATGATATATCATGTTTATTAATTTGCAGATAATATACCATCCTTTCATCCCCAGGATAATTCCTATTTGGTCATGGTGTATGCTTTTCCTGATGTAATGCTGGATCAAATTTGCTAGAATTGTGTTGAGGATTTTGGAATCTATGTTCATGAGGGATATTGGCCTGTAATTCTCTTTCATTGTGTTATCTTTATCTAGTTTTGGTATTAGGGTGATGCTGGCTTCATAGAATGAGCTTGGAAGTGTTCCTTCCTCTTGAATTTTCTGGAATAGTCTGAGGAGGATAGTTCTTCCTTGACTGTTTGGTAAAACTCCCCTGTGAAGCTATCTGACCCCGGGCTTTTGTTTGCTGAAAGCTTTTTGATGACTGCTTCAATATCTTCCATAGTTATGATCCTATTGAGATTTTTAGATTCTTTCTGATTGAGTTTTGAAAGGTTGTATTTTTCTAGGAATATGTTCATTTCCTCGAGGTTGTCTATCTAGTTTGTTGGAATAGAGTTTTTTATAGTATTTTTTAACAAACCTTTGTTTTTCTGTGGGGTCTGTTGTTATTTCACCTCTTTCATTTCTGATTTTGTTTATTTGGGTCCTCTCTCTTTGCTTCTTGTTTATCCTTTCAAAGAACCAGCTCTTGGTTTCATTGATCTTTTGTATTGTTTTTATTTTTATTTTTTTTGGCCTCTAAGTTATTCATTTCTGCTCTGATCTTTATTATCTCCTCCCTTCTGCTCACTCTGGGCTTTTCTTGTTGCTCTCTTTCTAATTCTTTAAGTTGTAGAGTTAGACGATTTACTCCCATTTTTTTTTTCTTTTTTTTTTTAGGTAGGCCTGTAGAGCTATAACTAACTTCCCTTTCAGGACTTCTTTTATTGTGTCCCATAGATTTTGGATTGTTGACTTTTTCTTCTCATTGGTTTCCAGGATTTTTTAAATTTATTCTTTGATCTCTTTGGTAACCAAATCATTGTTTAACTAGTGGCCCAGTGTGTGAAATTCGTGCACATTAAAGGGGGATTAATTAGAGGAAATAATTTAATATTGCTATTTGCCCTTTCTCTATAATAGAAGTGTCAGAGATGAAAAAAATTAGTAAAATGTGTATGAAAACCTTCCTCCTATCAGAGTATGGGGTGCACCATGGGACCCAGAGTCAAGTCCCCACCCACCCACATGCACCTCAAAATCATGTGAGACCCAAACCCAGCTGGCCCCCCTCCATTGGGCTAGATCCAGACCAAGCCAGTCCTACCCTTTTCAAGCCCCACCAGGCAGGGGGCATAGCTTCAGGTCTCCTGGCCCGACGCCATGACAGGGGGCGTGGCCTGAGATCCCCAGCCCAGACAAGGGTGGGGGACATGCTTTGAGGTCCCCCATCAAGCCCTGCTGGGTGGGGGGCATAGCCTGAGGTCCCCCAGCAAGCCCTGCCTGGTGGGGGGGGGCACAGCCTCATGTCCTTCAGCCCAGAACTAGGAAGGGAGCACAGCCTCAGCTCCCCCATCAAGCCCCACCAGCAGGGGGACACAGCCTCAGGTTCCCAGTCAAACCCCACTGGGTGGGGGGCATGCCTGAGGTCCCCCAACCCAGCACTGGGGGTGCACCTTGAGGTCCCCTGTCAAGCCCTACTGGGTTGGAGGCACGGCCTGAGGTACCCTGTCAAGCCCAGCCATGCAGGGGGGATGCAGCCTCAGGTCCCCTGGCCCAGTGCTGGGCAGGGCGGTGCAGTCTGAGGTCCCCCAGCCTGGTGCTGGGGTGGGGGGCATGGCCTGAATTCCCCTCTCAAGCCCTGCTGGGCAGGGGGTGCGGTCTGAGATCCCCTGGCCCAGCACTGGGGGTGCACATTGAGGTCCCCTGTCAAGTCTCACTGAGTAGGAGGCATGGCCTGAGGTCCCCTGTCAAGCTCTCCCAGGCAGGGGGTGTGGTCTGAGGTCCTCTGGCCTGGTGATGGGGTAGGAGGTGTGGCCTGAAGTCCCCAGTCAAGCCGCACCTGGTGGGGGGCGCAGCCTGAGGTCCCCCAGCCTTGCGCTCGGGCAGGGGGAGCAGCCTGAGGTCCCCTAGCCCAGCATCAGGATGGGAAGCACACCTTGAGGTTCCCTGTCAAGCCCCACAGGGGCAGGGGAGGGAGTAGCCTCGGGTCCCTGCTGATTGCTCGTTAAGGCTCCTTATGGGAATTTGGCCTCAGCTGTGTGTGCAGCCATCTTTGTGACAGAGTCATGGTCAATTATCATATTCCTTCTTTATTAGATAGGATAGCATGCTATCCAGCTTCAAAGTGTTTGAATTTTTTGGATTGTTTTTATTGTAGTTTATTTCTAACATTATGCCACTGTGGGCTGAGAAGATGCTTGATATGATTTCAATCTTCTTGAATTTTGAGAGACTCCTCAGACAGGTGCCCTCCCCTGCCAGCCCGGTTTCTCCCAACTGCCTGCCCTGCTGGCCTGCTCACCTCCAATTGCTCCCCCCGCTGGCCTGATTGCCCCCAACTGCCCTCTCCTCCTGGCCTTATTGCCCCTAATCGCCTCTGCCTTGGCCCCGCCACCATGGCTTTGTCTGGAAGGATGTCCAGAAGGTCTCCCAGTCTAATTAGCATATTACCCTTTTATTAGTATAGATGGGGATACATTTCACAGTTTTATGAGTCTTGAGTCTATAAATTAGATGTTAGGAAATGAGGAAACAATGGTGTTATACACCTTCCACAATAATGATTCTGTAGGATTTTCAGTTACAATCAGCTCACCATTTCATAATTCTCATGCCACTAAGTAAATGAGGAAAAAAAATAATGCAACTATGATATTATCTACGAAAGTTTTTCTTAACTATCAAGGGGATTTGGGCAAGTGGCTGTGCAGTGCAGTCAGAGAGGAGCAAGAAGGGGACCAGAGGGTGCTCAGGAGTTGAAGAATGTCATCTCAGTGCGCTGTCCTATGATCACAGCACAAGGAACATTGAAGCTATTCTGTATACTTAGGATAAGTAAGAATATTGGCCCTTTAGGACTGATAAATTGGAGTAAAATATCTTTAAAATTATGTTAAGCTCTGAATCATAATCTAGTACAAAGCAAATAAAACATATGCATATAATATCTTTTCACACTGACAAATCATGGCTTATTGCAAAGAAGTTCAGTGATAAATAGGAAAGAAGACAGATTTTCAAAATACTAAGTAAAGACTCAAGTCAGAGATGTCAATGGCAATGCCTTCTCAAAGCAAGGCAGTGACGGGGAAAAGTGTTGTTAGTTTAAGAGATGGTACACTTATCCCTCTTCCTATGGCAGAGTAAGAACCAACTGATTGCTGAAAGTTAATTCCAGCTCCATGATTGTCAAACTCTAGTTATTAATATATCCTCTCCTTTTTTTAAGGTAACTGTCATTCTGCTTTACCTTTCTCTTTGTTTTCAACAAACTTTGATTAAAGTGACAGCATTCTTTCTAAACAAATTTTCATCCCAAATATTAATGTGATATTACAGGACACTGATTATGTGCCTTATATAGACATGTGATATCTGGACTGAAAGAGGCATCAAATTTTTTTGAAAAGAACCAGTTTAGGGAGTATATTTTATAGAACATTATGCTACATTCTGTATATTAGGTATTGATCAATATTTTTTTTTCCTCAGGAATGTGAATTTGCTTCTTCTTGATCTATTTAAGGAGTCTTAAATTGTTGGTTTCATGCTTGCCATTTTAGGAGAATTTCCTTATTAAAGGACAAGTCATTCCTAGATTTGTTCAAATTCTTCAAATGCTTTCACACAGTGATTTTACTTTTAAAAACTATTTAAAAAGAGAGAAAAAAAATGGAAAGAACCAGAGGTCTAAACACATTTCTATATCATAAGGACTATGAAATATTTTTTTGTGTAAGAAAGAAATATTACAGGAACATGCCTGTTTAGATTTATTATGAGTTTCATAACAATCTGTGAGAGTTGCACAAGTAAATGAGACTATTTCTGAAGAGAATGGCAGCCCTTCACTAATGGTTGTTCCCAAGGAGAAAGCATTTCTTCACGCCTCCGCTGGTCATGGGTGAACTCTGCCGTTAATGGTCTGTGAATAGCATCATGGAGACTCTCCTGGGGACAGGCCTACTTGCTAATAATTTCTACCATGCAAATATGCTCATTGACCTACAATGCGGACGAAAGTGCAGCCTTCTGGAGCTGTTTGCAGCAATTAAACTCAGTGCCCAGGGTGGATAATTTCCACCGTCAGAACAGGGAGAGTGGCTAACTGTGCTCCGCCTTTGCCTCGGGTCCTGTAGTTCTCACTGTCTTCCTCCTGAAACTCCGTGTCAAATGACTTCTTCCAGTGAGGGTTTCTAGCAGTCAACGTGTCTACATTGTCACATATATGTAATTAGAACCTTCAGAGCATGATAATGGGAATGAGGTAACCTTCCTGTATATTAATGCCTGTATCTTTGGTGTACTTTCACTAGAACCGTGAAGACAACAGCCTAATAGAGCTGTATACCGGCTGTAAATTGGAAGAAAGACAGGGAAAGAGTTAGACAACCTTTCCTCTCGCCACGTGAACTTAGTATTATTTCTCATTGAAGTATGCTGACATACAGTGCATTGTTCATTATAATTATGTATCTGGTTTTGAACATTTGATAATGTGAAAACACACTCCTCAAACCTCAACCCGAAATTGAACAATGAATTAAGAACAATGTGACCACTCCTACCATGAAAGGTAAAAAAAAAAATAAAATAAAAAAGGGAGGATAAAAGGGTATATGTTTACTGATTCCTGTTTTGTTTTTTCTTTTCTTCTCAGCAATCAGAAAAGACTGGAACAAAAAGCCCATATTACCAGGTTCTAACTATATTTTAAATGCCAGAAATTACACCTTTTATTTTTTAACCAGAGTTTTTAATGATATGGATAAATTCATATTTTTAGAATAGAAAACTATTAGAAGCATTAGCTTCATTGATTTAAAAAAAATCACTCTACTAGAAACCTTTGGGAAAAAATAGTTTAATTGACTGATTGGCAGAGATCTCAACATATTTTACTTTCTGTGTAACTGTTTCTGTTATTGCTCTTTAGTCTTTGTGAAATGGTATATGTAAATAAGAAACATTAAAAATTTGCTAGAAAAGGAATTAATAGATATTATATCATTTAATTTGCAATGGATAAAAATCAGGTAAAAATCCATAACATAGGGAAGGTAACCAGTCCTTAAAAACGTAGGTAGCCAAGGCCTGGATTTTAGTTAAATTGTTTAATTTTCCCTAAGAAAAGCCAAACCACATCTTCAGAAGTTATGTGTGAAACAGCTGTTGTTAATTAGCAGCAATTCACATTGGCATTTAAAGGGATGAAGTTCAATTATTCTCAATAAACTGTTTGCAAAAAAAAGAAAAAAAACACTTTGTACATTTACCAGTACACAGTGGAATACTATGGGGCTGTAGAAAAGAAGGATATCTTACCTTTTGCAATATCATGGATTGGCATGGAGACTATTATGTTAAGGGAAATAAGTCAGAGAAAGACAAATACCTTAGGATCTCATTCATAGGTGGAATCTAATAAGCAAAATAAACTGATGAACAAAATAGAAATAGAGGCATGAATACATAGACTGACAGCTGTCAGAGGGGAGGGAGTTGTGGGGGACTGGATGAAAGAAGGTGCAGAGAGGAAGGATGAATTATACAGAAAGTAAGCAAATAAGAATAGAGAGAAATAGCAAAGTTAAATGAGGCATTTTTCAACAGAGGAAAACTAAGAGGAAGTATAAGAAATATTTGTTAAAACAAATATTCCTATTCTGGGAAATTCAAAACTATCATGGCTAACTACAGTTTGCTTATATTTTGGAAGATGTGGGGGGATTTTTAACTTTCTCAATAAATCAATCAATCATAAGATGAAAAGATAAAATGATTTGCATTTATGTGATGAAGTTTATATCTAATGTAGTGTTTTCTAATTATTAGTAATAGTAGAAATCATATAGTTGTTTAATGATAAAACTACAGGAAGTAAAGCCATACGCAAGCTGTTTCTACAGTGAAGAGCTATATAAACTTACAGCAACAAATAAGCAGCAAATAGCCCACTCTTGAGCTGATGGAAAAAGTTGAAGTTGTCTTCCAAATAGAGCCATCAATAATTTACAGGAACAATCATTCATGATTTGTTTGAAAGCTTAAAATATAACTGAACAGTGGGCTACTCCAAAGCACTGGTGTCGGTTACCCCTCAGCAGTCGGGAAAATGAGCACTAAGAGCATGTCATGACATATGGTTACCGGTTAACACAGAAAAAGCACATTCACTCTTCCCTCTAAATCCTTCTCTCAAAACTGTTTTAGAGAGAGTAAGAGCTGTCACTTATCATTTGTTCCTGAAATGAAGTCTTCTCTTTCTAAAACCTACTAAAAATAAATGACTTAATGAGAATTTACATGTATTGAACTCATGTACTCTTGTACTTTTGTATACGAGCATGTTAATACTCTAACAACCTGCTCCTTTTTCCTGTTTTCCCTATGGTCTTTGTCTGGATGATTTTACATCATAAACACAATGGTGGTGGACTGAAAAATGTCTAGTTTACCTTTTCGCTCTTCTTTACCCTGCTCTGTCTTGGGAGACTGACAATTATGGATTGCATCAATTGGTTGCCTTGTCTTCTGGCTTAGAGAATGATTTGATCAAAAAGCAGAAATGGCAGGAAATTAAAGGCAGAAGGAAAACAGGGCCAGACTGTTTATCTCCTTCTAGTCTTATAGTTCTAGTCCTGTTGTTCTCAGGATACAATATGCTCTTTAACTCTGGCCCCTATCAAGTAGTCTTCCTTCCCATACACAGGTGTTCACTGTGCTCCAGGGCCACGCCTTTCTCTCTGCTCCCTCAGGGTTAAAAAGAAAGCAATTCTCTGCAATTGGTAGAGCTTATGTGCCTCAACCTCCCAGTTCGTATTGTATTAAAAGTTCCTATTAATTTGTCTTCAAATAGTCAGCTTCTGTATCCTTCCATGATGTAATGACATTGTATGTCAAATACCTATTCTAGCCCTGTGAACTAAGTGTCATGTATGGCTTAACAAACTGAGTTTGGAAAGCAATTCAGAAAAAAATAACCAATCTTACATTCCGTAGTTTCATGTATCTATATAAAAGCCTAAGGGACCGTCACAACCAAATGAATGACCAGACAGGCGGACAGGCTGTGTGGGACGACCAGGCCGGCAGGGAGGTTAGTGAGAGGCGACCAGACAACCGAGCAGCAGGTTGCATGGGGTGACCAGGCTGGTAGGAGAGGGCAGTTGGGGGCAATCAGGCTGGCAGACAGAGGCAGTTAGGGGTGATCAGGCCAGCAGGGGGCGCAGTTAGGGGCAACCAGGCTGCCAGGGGGGGGTTAGTTAGAGCCTATCAGGCAGGGAGGCAGGTGAGCGGTTAGAAGCCAGTGGTCCAGGATTGTGAGAGGGATGTTGGACTGTCCGTTTAGGCCTGGTCCCTGGGATCAAGCCTAAACTGGCAGTCGGAAATCTCCCAAGAGGTCTGGGTTTGGAGAGGGTGCAGGCTGGGCTGAGGGGACCCTCCCTGCCCCCCTGTTCATGAATTTTGTGCACTGGGCCTCTAGTTAGGAAATAAAAGAAAAATGATATTATAAATTTTAAAAATATATATGTAGTTTTTTACCTAATAAAAACTGTAAGATTGTAAATGTTATTATCTGCATCCCAGATGTGGCTAGGTAAGTTCAAATAAACATTTTAATGCCACTAAAAATGTACAAGAGTACATGATTTCAAGAAGTATCACTTCCTTCTAAAATCAATTTTCTTTTTACTCTTTTTAACTTATGATATTCACCTACCATCTAAGAATATGTGAACATTTAACTGATCTCTCTTTACTTGGCCAATGTGTCAGGGAATATTGAGAGTTAGATCTTCCTCTCTCTCTCCCTCCCTCACTCCTTCCTTTGCTCTTCTTCTCTCCCTGTCTCCCTCCCTTCCTCTCTGTCTCCTTTAAGTATTCAATGAAATGTCATAATAAGTACTGGGAGGGTCTAGCCTCAGAACAATATCAATAGAAATCATTGTGCCAATACTGTGGCTAATGTGTCAGGAAATCTCTCGTTTTGCTTCCTTCTATACTCCACAATAACCCCAAGGCTGCCTTGCTCATGCCTCTTGTGGGCTGGAGATGTAAGAGCTAGTCTTGATTGTGAGCTGATGTTATTCTTACCAGCTTTGTGGTTTTGAGCTTTTTATTTCACTTCTGAATTTCACTTTCATTAGCTGTAAGGGAATGATAAATTGCAAAGCTTAGATAAAAACACTTATGATCTGGGAATTATATAATTGGCTACCTCATTCATTTTATTTCATTCCTAGAAAAATTATATAGCATATAACCTAAGAGAGAGAACACCTGAATTAGTAAAGAATGTATTTTCTTTGTTAACCAAGACTTCTAGCTTTAAGTCTACTACTTTTGTCTGTATTTCTGCTAGCATTTTTATAATTACGGTCATGATTCATCTGTATCTATTAGCCCACAATCTCTTTGTCCTTTTTTAATGACTTCAAAGTTCTTTGAAATAATTTAAAGAAAATGATTTTTTACTTGTATTATAATATAAATCATGCTTAAGAGATGAGAAATACATAAATATTTTAAGAGTCCTTTTTATATTTTATAGTGTTTACTTTTTATTATTTTATTATTTTACTTTTTCTTAATTTAATGTAAAATAAGATTTTAATTTAAAACATATTGACAATATCACAAAGTCAAGATAAGCATAATAACTTAAAGTAAATGAAAATACCACCATTTTATAAATTAGAAAATTAGAATTTTAACTAAAGCTTACTAAGACCATCAGGGACACCTACAGAAAATTGCACTATTAAGCAAATATCCAATGACAACAGTTTAAACCAAGAACTAAGTAGCCAAATGTCCTATGAAGAGTCAATAAGAAGAGAATCTTACTGTTAGTTTTTGTTTTCTTTTCTAGATTATGTAAGCCATAACGAAACTTCAATTTATATGCAATATATTTAACCTTAAACTATTTTGAATGTTAAGTTTTTTGTGTAGTTTTTTTGTTTTGTTATTATTGTTTTTTGCTCTTCTAACCCAGGCTAATGGAAGAAGTTGGAGATAAAAATCTCAAATGTCTCTTTTTCATGATAAAAAAGTTTTGAATTAAGGGAAACCCCAGATTAAAGAAAGATAAGGAATTTATGTCAGAAAACTTTATATTCTACTTCATTAGACAAATGGTGACTACATTTTTTTTTTTTTTTTTTGGTGACTACATCTTGAGAATCACAACAAAACACTTCGAAAGAGCATTACTTTGAGTGAAAATATAGTAACTATGGAGGAGTAGATTTCTCAGAAGAAAAATGACATGTTTTTAGCTTTGTGTTTCTGATAATCTCTGGGTGAGTCTCTAGCATATGCAGTGGTAAATTAAATGGCTAATGAGTTTAAAACAACTCATATCATCCTTCTCTCTTATATATAATCAAGAGTGAAAAATAGTAACAATGGTTTGTGCAAACTATTATAATTGTTTTTACTATAATGAATATATCATAAGATATCATCAGTTTAAAAATCTTATGTACATTTTCTGATGTGTTGATGGCTAAATTGCTTGTTGATGAATGTTTGCTCAAGATTTTCTCCCCTTAATTTGTAATCTTAAAACTCATGTTTGGAATCCCCAATTCACCTAACACATTATGAGTTATTATAATTTTACTATAATAACTGGAAGATTATTTTAAAATAATAATAAAAAGCTTATACATACATATAAGATGCTTGAATATGGATATCTTCTAGTAAAAGAAAAAATATATTCATTTTCTTTCAAGGTATTTGGTGTCCTTTATAGATATAAACACATAAAAGTAAAACATCTCAATTTTACTTCATTTCTATTGGTGATCTCACAGGCAAGTAGAGGATGAACATTTAAATTTCAGTAGCCTGTTTGAATTGTTTTCACAATTTTTATTTATTTTAGCTTATTTTGGTAGAAGTATTCTTAAAATGTATTACTATTTGTTTATTTTTAAATTTTTCTCTTTGAGGGCCATGTTTTAAAGCAAATATTTGAATATATCTTCAATGTAAAAATTTTAAAAGATTGCAAATATGTTTTATAATTTATTGATAAAAAATTCTTTAGATTTTTATCAACATAAGATAAAAGAAAGAAAATCTACCAAATGACCTAACTCTTAAATAAAGGCAGAAAAACAGAACAAAATGTTAACAGAAAAATTCAAAAATGATAAAACATAACCAAAATGGTTCAATGCAGGAAGGCAAAAATAATAAAATACCAGAAAAACTAGTTATATACTAACCAAATAAATAAATAAACAAATAAATACAATCTTAATGGATGTGAAAAATGTGTGATAAATTTTAGCATCTATTTCTGATTATAAATAATAGAATAGAAATAAGAATAGATTGCTTTTTATTATTATTATTTTAATTTATTGATTAAGGCATTACATATGAGTGATTTTTATTAATATTAAAACAAAACTATGAGGAAGTATAAAGGAAGGTTCTTTTATCCTTTGTGACAGCATGGGTGGACCCGGAGAGTATTACACTAAGTGAAATTTTCCAATCAGAGAAAGACACTATCACATGATCTCACTTACTATATGTGGAATTTAATTAACAAAATAAACAGCATAGGTCTAGGGGCATGGAAGCATGGAACAGATTGACAGATCTCAGAGGGAAGAGGGTGAGAGAGATGGAAAGAAATTAATATATGTATACTAGAGGCCTGGTGCACAAAAATCTGTGCACTCAGGGGTTCCTTCAGCCCGGCCTGCATCCTTTCACAGTCCGGGACCCTTTGGGGGATGTCTAGTTGCCAGCTTAGGTCCACTACCCAGGGGATTGGGCTTAAGCTGGCAGTCAGACATCCCTCTGGCAGCCTGGGAGTCCTGAGGGGATGTCCAGTTGTCCACTTCTCAGTCAAACATCCTTAGCACTGCCGAGGAGGCAGGATAGGCTCCCGCCACCACCTCTGCGCTTGCAGCCATTAGCCTAGTTTGTGGCTGAGCGGAACTCCCCCTGTGGGAGTGCACTGATCACTGGGGGGCAACTCCTGTGTTGAGTACCTGCCCCCTGGTGGTCAGTGCACATCATAGCCACCAGTTGTTCCCGGTTGTTCCGTCTTTAGGGTCAATTTGCATATTACCCTTTTATTATGTACTAGAGGCCTGGTGCACAAAATTTGTATGGGGGGGGGGCGGGTCTGTCAGCCTGGCCTGCACCCTCTCACAATCTGGGACCCTTTGGGGAATGGGAATATCAGACTGCAAACTGAAGTCTACGGCCAGAGCACACACTAAAGGTTCCAGCCGGAGTGAACGATGAAGGCGGAGACCAGAGCGAAGGCCTATTGCACAAATCTTCATGCAACGGGCCTCTAGTAAAATATAAATTAAAAAATAAAACATAAAACAAAAAATCAGACAGTCATAGTAATTGATGATGTAAGATACATTTACATTATTGTCAGGAACGATACAATGATCCCCATTTTTACCAATGTTTTCAAATACCCTTTAAAAAAATACTAGCCAAAACAATTACATGTAAGAAAAAAAGTACAACATATATAATGTAATGGGACTAAGGAGGGAAATATTATCATTTAGATAAATATTGGCTCAAACAATTCTGTCCTTGCAAAGTTCAAAAGAATCAGCTGAAAAATTCTGGAAACAGTAAGAGAAATCAGAAATATGGATGAGGTTAAAAAAATCAATGATTTAGGCATGTATGGTCAGTGACCAATGTAAAAATAGAATGGAATGATTTTGCTCCTATCAACATTGGACAGAGTAAGTCAGACCAGTTTCTCCATTGAGAATAACTACTAAATCTTAAAGAAAAATAGGAGGTATATGGTTGAAGGCAGCAGAGAACTAAAATAGTAGTGAAGAATTATGTGCCTAGGTGCAAGAAAAGAAAATTTGGTGAGATAAGCTAAACATTTGGGGCTGCTTGGAGGACTTTTATCAGCGTGGAGGCTGACTGAATGAAAACAAATCAAAACAACAATAATAAAACACACATAGAGATGGAAGAACTTATATATTATAAAACATTAGCAACAGAGAGATAATGCAATATATCAATAACAGATAAAGCAGATTTAAAGATTAAAAGTGTATAAAAACATTTTCTTATGATAAAATGATAGATAGACATTGCAACCTAAATCTCTAAGCTCTTAGTAACTTAACCCAAAAATACATAAAGAATAAAAACAAAACAATTAAAAGAAAAAAATGAAATAAATCCACAATTATAGTGGAACAATTTTATACACATTTCTCAATAAGGTATATTAAAAACATAGCAAAAAAAAGATTAAAAATAGTTATTTTAAACTAGTGGCCTGGTGCACAAAATTTGTGCACGAGGGGGGGGTGGTGGTGAAGGTGTTCCTCATCCCAGCGTGCACCCTCTCCAATCCCTCAGGGGATAACTGGCAGTCGGACATCCCTCTCACAATCTAGAACTGCTGGCTCCTAACCGCTCGCCTGCCTGCCTGATTGCCCCTAAATTCTTCTGCCTGCCAGCCTGATTGTCCCTAACTACTCCCTGCTGGCTTGATTGCTCCTAACCACCTCTGTCTCGGCCCGCATCCTGGACCCAGGATTCCCTCCTCCAGCCAACCACAGGCACCTGTGATCCAGGCTTCCTTCCCTCTGGTCAGCCATTGGCACCCAGGCCGGCTGCAGCCACAGGGGATGGTGGGCAGGTGGCTTTGCCTGGGCTGCAGCCACAAATGCTGGTGCCCGGGACTGCGGGGTGGGCGGCTTCTCTGTCTACCAGGCCATAGCCAGCCACAGGTGCTAGCGCCTAGGCGGGTGGTTTCTCTGTCTTTCCTGGGATGCAGTGTGGGCGACTTCTCCAGCTGGCTGCCGCCTGGGAGGCACTCAGGCCCAGTTTCTCTGACCCCCCACAGGCCCAGATGCCGCCATGTTTTCAGGTTAATTTGCATACTCACTCTGATTGGCTGGTAGCGTAGTGGCGTGACAGTAATTTGAAAGTTTCTATTTTATTAGTGTAGATGAACAAAATATTTGAGCAGTAACTTCAAAATTGACTATATACAATGACCAATAGACATAAAAAATCATGCTCCTTAGTATAAGAGAAATGCAAAATAATACCTTATACAATATGATTTTATACCCATCAAAATTGATAAAATTCTAAATACTGAGCAATCCCAAGTGGCAGTGAAGTTACAAAATAATAGTTTTCTTTGCTGCCTGAGGTAGTATGAACTATTGCAACTACACTGGGAAACTATTTTGCAGAGTTTACTAAGTATTAAAGTGTAGGTGCCCCATGAACCGGAATTTCACTTCTAGTTATGAACCAAATAGAAATGTGTGCATCTGTGCACTCTGACACATGTAGACACCTTTTCAAAGCATCATTATTTGTCATGGTTCCACACTGAAAACAATCTAAATGTACATCAACAGAATGGGTAAAATTATAAATTAATCATAATTAGTAAGAGTGAAACTCACATATGAAATGTTACATACACATAGCCAAACACAAAAGGGTATTAATACATGTTTCTATATATACAAAAGTTAAAAACAAGAAAAGTAATTTAGGGTGTTACAAAGTAGAATAGTGGGTACTTGGAGAAAAGATAATACAATAGATTAACCTTTTCTCACATGTTTAATTTCTATTCATACATCATTCTATGTGAAATGCTTTAACATGACAACTGGTCTTTGGCCACAGAACCATTATATATTGACAACCTAAATTATATTTTAGTGTCCATTTCAAGTTACAGAAACAAATTTCATTCCTTGGGACATCTTAAGGTGACCTTCTGCCTTCACTATGTACACACAGTTATCAAGCACCTCTAGTGTATAATGCCCAGGTCTATCACTGACAATGATTATTTTTCCATTGAACTATTTTCAGAGGCTACTTAAAATGTTGATTTGTGCATATGTCATGTGCTACAATATTTTTATTGACTAACTAACTATGGGCTACTGGATCTTCTGCCTTCATTGATTATCTAGCATTCTTGGACAAAGACAAATGATCAAACAAGAAAAGCAAAATGGACAAACATGAAGAAAACTAGTTAAAGGAAAAGCTTACATGTCTTATGTCAGCATTACTCTCCAGGTCTAGTCTGGACATTGTCCATGAAGCCTGTGTGAGCACAGTTGTCAGCATGTGCTGATTCAGTTGTGTCCCTGATTACAAGAATAAAAGCATACAGTTGAGAAAGGTTATTCCCTAGAGATTCCTTTAGAAGATTGACTATTCCTTGCCCTAGTTTTTGAGACTTCAAACTGAACTTGAAACTTCAGTAATAGCAAATGTACAAATGTAAAATGTTGGAACAGATACAATCATTGTGATCTTCCTAAATGCAATTCATTTTATCAGTGGTAGTAAAAGAAAATTTCATCTGAATATGATCCATGAAGAAAGAGTTTATAAACCACTACAAGACCCATGTAAGACATTATTTTATCTAATATGTTATCTCAATGTATAAGTTCTCCAAGATTAAATGCCTCGCATGATTGTGAATTAAATTCCATGAATAACCATTCTTAATTTTGCCATTTTAATGTATAATAACCCCATGTAGTATCTTAAAACTGTAGTGTGTTATGATTTCACAATTGGGTTTTTAAGTTATGAGATACCGTTTCTTTGAAAAATGAAAAATTAAAAACACATACAATTCATGTTCATTGATACTCTCATTTGTTTATTGCACAGTTATTTAATGTGTTCCTACCATGTACTAGAGAAAGCTAACATTCTATTTTAACAATGATGTTATAGCAAATATTTAATAAATATTTATTAGCATTTTTTGCTTAGACTTATTAATGAAATATATTAATATACTATGCTTTGATACCTATATGAGGTAGTTCATTCTTTAAATGTCTAAAGATCACAAAATAGCTGACACATAACAGTGGCATTTTCTGTTATATCAGTATGTTTTGTATGTCTATATTAGAATTTTTAACACCCCACACTGATGTGCCAGAGCATTTTTAAAACATATAGTAACTATTCAGGGAAACTGACCTTTTTTCCTTTAGATTGCCAAATAAAAAAACGGAAACAACCAAACAACTATAGCTGTCCCATGTGAAGGAATCAAAATTACACCTTTTTTGGTCATATTTGCAAGAAATATATTTTTTGGTGTGTCAAAGAATTTTAGTAATTTATGTGTGCCATGAGATAAAAAGGTCGAAAATTGTTGGTCTACTTAAAATATATGTATCAGCCATTTAAAAAGCCTTTAATTCCACATAAGAAATCAAGAATTGATTGTAACTAACTGAAAATTACTTTTAGTTCTTAATTGAATAAAATTATTAAATCAGCAATATTATATAGACACACAGAAATAAAGGATTTAGCACTAATGCAAAAAAGGGCTCGAGAGATTTAGAATGCTTAATATATCTATTGAAATTATGTAAGCAGTTTGAACTTCCCAAAACACCAAAAGCATAATGAAATAAAGGAGGGAAGAAAAGAGGCAAAAGAAAAGACTGAGTCTACATTACAGCCATATGTAGAAAAAAATTAATGAAATTCTTTAGCTTAAATCTACATTTGTCAAAAGGACATAATGTGTGAAATCAGATAGATTTTCCTACTCTGCTTGTTAGTAAAATGTGTTTTCTCTTCTGTTCCAAGAATTAAATGAAATATACAGTATTGAGGAAAAGAAAGTAGGTGAGTCATGTGTTACGGACTATATTCTTTATTTTGTAACTATAATTTATCATTATGTCAAATTGAATTAAATTGTTCCCTAACATATTAGCTAACATATATTATATTTAAATTTGTATCACTCAGAAAATATATAGGTTTGTGGATAAATGTATTGTAGTCTAACTTAGACTATTTATTAATTGGCTTATGTGCCTCTGATATATATATATATTTTTTAATACATTTATTGATTTCAGAGAAGGGAGAGGGAGAGAGATAGAAACATCAATGATGAGAGAGAATCATTGATTGGCTGCCTCCTGCAAAATGCCCACTGGGGATTGAGCCCACAACCCGGGCATGTGCCCTTGGCCAGAATCGAACCTGGGACCCTTCAATCTGCAGGGTGATGCTCTATCCACTGAGCAAAACTGACCAGGGCTCTGATGTATACTTTTATCCTTTATTTAGGCCTAATGTACCTTTAAATCTAATAAAAATATCACATTCACTTCTGAGATTACTTCTTGACTCCCCTCCACAAGCTATTTACTGCTTAAAATTTTTAATTTAGCTATTCATTGTTAATATACATGGGCTTTTGAGCCAGGTTTTCTGAACTTAAAATCTGGCTGTGCCCTCTATTAACTGGGTGACTTATGACAAGTTTATTTTTTAAAAATAAATCTCTATTGTTGAAAGTATTACATATGTCCCCTTTTTCCTCCATTAATCCCTTCTAGCTTGCACTCACCCCAACCCCAGACTTTAACCACACTATTGTCTGAGTCCAGGAGTTATGAATATATGCATACAAGTTCTTTGGTCGATCTCTTCCCACCCACCCATCCTTTACCACCTTCCCTCTGAGATTGCAACCTGTGTTCTCTGCTTCTATGTCTCTGGACCTATTCTGTTCATCATTTGCTTTGTTCATTAGATTACACAAATGAGTGAGATCCTGTGATACTTGTCTTTCTTTGACTGGCTTATTTCGCTTAACATAATACTGTTCAGGTCCCTCCATGTGTCTTAAAGGGTAAGAGATCCTTCTTTTTTACTGGTGCATAGTATTTCATATTGTAAATGTACCACAGCTTTTTTATCCTCTTTTACTGATGGGCATTTGGGCAGTTTCTAGAACTTAGCTATTGTAAATTGTGTTGCTATGAACATGGGGATGCATATATTCTTTCTGATTGGTGTTTTGGGCTTCTTAGGATATATTCCTAGTAGTAGGATAACTGGATCAAATGGCAGTTCCATATTTAATTTTTTTAAGAAACTCAATACTGTTTTCCACAGAGGCTGCACCAGTCTGCATTCCCACCAGCAGTGTACTAGAGTTTCCTTTTCTCCACATCTTCATCAGCACTTAGCATTTGTTGATGTGTTGATGGTAGCCATGCTGATACTTGTGAGATGGTACCTCTTGTCATTTTGATGGGCACTTTTTTCTAATGATCAGTGACTTGGAATATTTTTTCATATGTCTCTTGTCCATCTGTATCTTCTCTTTGGAGAAGTGTCTCTTTAGGTCCTTTGCCTATTTTTAATTACATAGTTTGTCTTACTGTTAAGTTGTATGAGTTCCCTTTATTTTGGATATTAACCCTTTATCAAATATAGCATTGCTGAAGAGATTCACCCACACAGTGGGCTCAATTGTTATTTTGTTGACCGTTTCCTTTGCTGTGCAGAAGCTTTTGATTTTGATGTGGTCCAATTTGTTTATTTTCTCTTTAGTTGCCTTTGCACTAGGAGATGTATACACAGACATATTGCTATTAGAGATGGCTCAGTTTTTGCTGCCTATGGTTTCTTCTAGAATTTTGAGGGTTTCACAACTTACATTTAAGTCTTTTGTCCATTTTCAGTTTATTCTTTTGTATGGTGTAAGTTGGTGGTCTACTTTCATTTTTTTTTTGCACGTGTCTGTCCAATTTTTCCAATACCATTTATTGAAGAGATTGTTTGGCTCCATTATATGTTCTTGCCTCCTTTGTCTTGTCAAATATTAATTGAACATAATGGCTTCAGTAGATTTCTGGGATCACTGTTCTGTTACATTGATCTAATGCCTGTTCTTGTGCCAGTACCAGGCTGTTTTGATTACAGTAGCTTTGTAGTATAACTTGATATCTGGTATTGTGATTCCTAACTTAGTTCTTTCTCAAGATTTCTGCAGTTGTGTCAGGATCTTTTTTAGTTTCATATAAATGTTTGGAGCATTTGTTCTAGATTTGTGAAATATGTTGTTGTTATTTTAAGAGGGATTGCATTGAATCTGTATATTGCTTTGGGTAGTATGGACATTTTAATGATGTTAATTCTATGAATCCATGAACACTGTATATTCTTACGCTTGTTTATATCTTCCTCTTTTTCTTTTGTCAATGTCCTGTAGTTTTCCAAGTACAAGTAGTTTACCTCCTTGGCTAAGTTTATTCCTAAGTACCTTATTTTTGTTGTTGTTGTAGTGGTAAATGGGATTGTTTGTTTAGTTTCTCTTTCTGAGAATCCATTATTGGTGTATGAAAATGCCATCAATTTCTGGATGTCAATTTCATATCCTGCTACATTGCTGGATTCCTTTATTAAATCTAGTCATTTTTTGGTGGAGTCTTTAGGGTTTTCTATGTACAATATTAGGTCATCTGAGAATAATTAGTTTTACTTCATGCTTTCCAATTTGAATGCCTTTTATTTCTTCATCTTGCCTGATCACTGTGGCTAATGGACATCCCTGTCTTGTTCCTGCTCTTAGGGAAAATGGTTTTAATTTTTGCACATTGAGAATGATGTTGACTATAGGTTTGTCATATATGGCCTTTATTATGTTGAGATATGCTCTCTCTATTCCCACTTTGCTAAGAGTTTTATTAAAAAATGGGTTTTGGATTTTGTTGAATGCTATTTTTGCATCTATTGACATGATCATGTGATTTTTATGTTTCAGTGATGTATCACACTTATTGATTTATGAATATTTTATCAGTCTTGCATCTCTGAAATGAATCTCACTTGGTCATGGTGTATGATATTGAAATATATTGCTTGATCTGACTTGCTAATATTTTGTTGAGGATTTTAGCATTTAAGTCATTAGGAATATTGGCCTGTGATTATTTTCTTTGTAATGTCTTTATCAGGTTTTGGAATTAGGATAATGCCTGGAAGTGTTCCTTTCCCTTGGATTTTTTTTTTAATAGTTTGAATAGGTTAGGAGTTAGTTCTTCTTTGAATATTTGGTGAAATTCCCCTTTGAAATCATCTGGACCAGAGCTTTTGTTTGCTGGGAATTTTTTTTTTTTTAATTATTGCTTCTATTTCATTAGATGTTATTGGCCTATTCAGATTTTCTAATTCTTCCTGATTCAGTTTTGGGAAATTGTATTTTTTAAAGACTTTTCACTTCTTCCACAATGTCTAGCATTTTGGCATATAGTTGATCATAGTATTTTCTTACATGCCTTTGTATTTCTATGGTGTCAGTTGTTACTTCATATCTTTTGTTTCTGCTTTTATTTATTTGGATACTCTTTGTTTCTTGATGAGTTTAGCTAAAGGTTCATCAATTTTGTTCGTATTTTAAAGAACCAGCTCTTAGTTTCATTGATTTTTTTTTTTGTTTTTTTTTTAGTCTCTGTGTCATTTATTTCTGCTCTAGTCTTTATTATTCCCTTTCTTCTACTTACTCTGGGCTTTTCTTGTTCTCTTTTTAATTCCTCAAGTTGTAGGATTAAGTAATTTATTATTAATTTTGTTTGTTTTGGAGGGTGTAGGCCTGTAGTGCCATGAACTTCCCTCCCAAGATTGCTTTTTCTGTGACCCAGAGATTTTGGGTTGTTGTGTGCTCAGTTTCATTTGTTTCCAGGATGTTTTTGATTTCTTTCTTGATCTCATTAGGAACCCATTCATTGTTTAATAATGTGCTATTTAGTCTTCATGTGTTTGAAGTTTTCTAAGTGTTTGAACAGTATTTGATTTATAATTTCATTCCATTGTGGTCTGCAAAGATGCCTTGATATGATTTCAATCTTTTTGAACTTGCAGAGGCTTGTTTTTTGTCTAAACAGATTGCAGACAGATCATGAGAATTCTCGCTTCATATTACACAGTGTTTTACACAGTATCATACTTTAAAAAGATATTAGCTTGTAAGAACATGTAATAAATAACTTCAAAATGCAATGTATATTTAATTTTAAAGCATGCCATTAAAGTTTATATAAAATGTTTTTTGTACTCATTCAATAGAAACTTATCTGGCCACTGGGTAAAGCTAACAATAAAACTACTGATCCACAATGCGTTAACATGTGGTCTATCTTTGAAAATGACCCATGTGCACTTGAGAAAAATGTGTATCTGCAGCTTTGGTGTGAAATCTTCTATAAATGTCAACTAAATCCATCTGATCTAGCGTGTTATTTAGAGTCACTCTTTCCATTTTAATTTTTTTTTTTTCTGAAAGATCTATCCAGTGAAGTCAATGGGGTGTTAAAAGTTCCCTACTGTGACTGTGTTGTTGTCAATCTCTCCCTTAAGTCCTCCAGAAGGTATTTTATATATTTAGGTGCTCCTATGTTGGGTGCATATATGTTTACCAGGGTTATATCCTCTTGTTGGATTGATACATTTAGTATTATGTGGTGACATTTGTTGTCTTTTGTGATGGCCTTTATTTTGAAGTTTATTTTGTCAGATATGAGTATTGCTACCCCAGCTGTTTGTTTGTTTCCATGTGCATGGAAAATTTTTGTGTTCTCTTTACTCTCATCCTGTGTGAATCTTTTGTTCTGAGGTGGGTCTCTTGTAGACAGCATATATTTGGGTCATGCTTTTGTATCCTTTCAGTTACCCTATGTATTCTGTTTGTCACATTTAATCCATTTGCATTTAAGGCTATTTTTTATAGGTACTTATTTATTGCCATTTTGATTCTGTATGCCTATTTTCTTTCTCTCTATTTCTTCTTTTCATGATAGTTGTCCCTTTAGCATTTCTTACAGTGCTGGTTTGGTGGTGATAAACTCTTTCAGTCTTTTGTTTTTAGGTCTGGGAAGCTCTTTATTTCACCATCTATTTTTGAATGATAACCTTAATAGATATGACAATCTTGTTTCAGATCCTTGTTTTTCATTGCTTTGAATACTTCATGACATTCTCTTCTGGCCTCTGGTGTTTCTGATGAGACATCAGCTGACAGAATTATAGGAGTTCCTTTGTAGGTAACAAGTTGCTTTTCTCTTGCTGACTTTAATACTCATTGTATTTAATTTTTGGCTTTTTTATTGTGATGTTCTGGAAGTGGGCCTGTTTGGATTCTTCTTGCTTGGGACTCTCTATGGCTCCTGAATCTGTGTGACTTTTTCCTTCATCAGGTTAGGGTAGTTTTCTGCCATTATTTCTTTAAACAAGTTTTCTCTCTTCCTCACTTTCTTTTCCTTTGGGCACACTTATTATGCAAATATTATTATGTTTCTTATTGTCCTACAGTTCCCTTAAGCTGTCCTCCTGTTTCTTAATTGTTTTCTCTTTTTGGTTCTCTGATTGAATGACTTTTTTTCTACCCTGTCTTCTAATTCACTGTTCTAATTCTGGGCTTCCCCTAATCTTCTGTGTATTCCTTTCAATATGCTCTTTATTTGTACATTCTTTATTTCCAACTGTGTTTTTATTCATGGTTACTATATTTTTTCTCATGCTGTTTAGCATCTTTACTATCATTATTCTGAACTCTATATTAAATATATCAGATATATTTCTTATGTCCATTTTGTTTAGTTTTTCTTCTGGATAATTCTCCTGTTCCTTCATTTGTGGTTTATTTATTTGTCTCCCCATTTTGACTGCCTGTTTGGATTTGGGTCTATGTATTAGGTAGAACTGATATGACTCCCAATGGCTATTGTAGGACAATGTCAGATGCTGTTTCTCATTGGCCTTGAGTACCCTGTTTGGAGTCATCAGCAATCCACTGTTTGTGGCTCCCTCTGGTGAGGCTGCATGCTTTTAGAAAGGACCAAGATCTGCATCAGGGTCAGCTTTTCCTGGCCCCAGGCCCAAAAGGAGATCAGGCAAAGACTCAAAGCCGTCAGAGATTCACCTCTGCCTGAAGTCCCATTAACACTCATTTTTTTACTTTCCTCAGGCTATCAACAAAAGGGGGGACAAGAGTTCTTCCAACACGGTGGGGCAACTGCCTTTCCATCAGACAAAAACTAACTGGATAGAAAAGTTCCGTGGGAGAAAGGTTTCCTCTGTAGTGTAAGGGAGTGAATCAGCAGAGGAAACCAGTGTGGCTGCCCTCTGAGCCCCAACCCCAGAGCCTGTAACCTTGGGCTCTACTCACACAGAGTACATTTCTCAGCCTTCCCTCTGCCAGAGCCCAAGTTAAGTGGCTGCACATTCTATTTTGTGTGCTGGCCCTTTAAGAGGGTGCCTACATTTCCAGCCATCTCTGGCTAGCTGACAGCAACTCTGCTGCTTTTCACAGGCAGAGGTTCTGTGGGTACCTTTCTCAGTTCTTGTTCTGTGGGTACCTAGCCCAGCTTGGGGTTTAGGTACTAGTTCTCAGAGGGATCCCACCATAGCTGAGATATCTCTCCAGACCTTCAGCTGCTGTCTGTAATAGCCCAGCTAGCCCTTCCGAGTCTCCACACTTCTACTCATCTCTATATGGTCTCCACTTTCCGTCCTTGGTTATCAGGGTTCTCTGTAACTAGTCTTCATTTGATTTTTCAGGGTGGTTTTTCTGTATTTTAGTTGTATTTCCTATTTGATCCTTGGAGAGTGTCAGTGTAGTTTCTACTTACTCCACCACCATTTTTAATCTTTTGCTGCTGTTGTTGAGTATTTCAATAAACACCATTGCTGCCAGTCAGTTGAAAGTGAGAAGTCTATTCATTTTCCAGACCTCTTGCCCTTCAATCTCGGGATGATGTGCCATTGTGCCACCCTGCCCTCTCCTGGCTTGTTGTGGTAGGGAAGGAATGAGGGTGCCAGGAGCACAGTGCAAGCAGCTCATCCTCCTGGGATTCAGTGGCATCTTTCAGGAGACACGACTCCAGAGCCATGGGGATGAGAATGCAGCTGTGCTCACTATGGGCACAGGGAAGGTCTGGTCCTGACAAGTGTCTTAAACTCTCTGTGACCCTGTTACCTATGCCTGGAGATTATGGTCATACCAATGTAATTAACCAAAGAACATACATGCATATATATACATAGCCCATAGACACAGATAATAATGTGGTGAAGGGCTTGGGGGTGGGTGGGGACTGAGTGGAGGGTGGCAAGTGGGGAAATGTATGGAGGGCATTTGTAACAGTATCAACAATTTTAAAAAAGGTTATTTAAGCTGTTAAAACTCACTCTGTCAAATAAAAGTCATTTATTTGAGCTTTTATTCTTTCCAGTATAGCATGTTTAATTTTGTGGTGCTACTTAAATTTAAGTACTACTTTTCCAAAAAAAAAATAGAACAAAGAAGTTCATGGGAAAGAGTTTTAAGATGCTCTTTTTAAAAAATATATTTTTATTGATTTTAGAGAGGAAAGGAGAGGGAGAGAGAGATAGAAACATCAATGACGAGAGAAAATCATAGATTGGCTGCCTCCTGCATGCCCACTACTGGGGACCGAGCCCACAACCTGGGCATATGCCCTTGACCAA
This sequence comes from Corynorhinus townsendii, assembly GCA_026230045.1. Classification (NCBI taxonomy): domain Eukaryota; kingdom Metazoa; phylum Chordata; class Mammalia; order Chiroptera; family Vespertilionidae; genus Corynorhinus; species Corynorhinus townsendii. The sequence goes on from JAPDVU010000002.1 coordinate 92,426,513, forward strand.
AATCAAGCCCAGGATCCTTCAATCCACAGGCCAACGCTCTATCTACTGAGCCAAACAGTCTATGGTAAGATGCTCTATTTTTATTTTAAGTAATTCGGTTTTTTTTAAGCTATTTATTTATTTATTATTTATTTATTTTTTGTTAATCCTCACCCATGGATATTTTGTCAATTGTTTTTTAGAGAGAGTGGAAGGGAAGGAAGGAGGAGGAAGGAGATAGGTAGAGAGAGAGAGAGAGAGAGGTGAGAGACAAATTGATTGGTTGCCTCCCTGCCTCCCACACACACCCTAACTGGGTACAGGGATCCAACCTGCAACCCAGGTCTGTGACGTTGATAGGGAATTGAATCTGTGACCCTTCCATGCCTGGGCTGATGCTCTTACCACTGAGATACACTGGCCAGGGCTATATGATTTTATTGTTATAAATCATTCTATAACAAACATTTTAATTTCAACTCTTCATACATTTTAAGAAGTGCATTATTGTAAAAATATAAAATCTTCATGGAAATTTCAAAACAAATTTAGATGAACTATTTTATAAATTTAACCTTACACAGGGACTTATAAATTATCTGATCACTTTTTAATATTTGACATTATGCTAATGATAAACCCATAATATTCTAAAAGACACAAAATAATATAATGATTTTCCTCCCTAACTACTTTCATTATTTCAGGAAGACAAATAAAAGTTTACCATTTGTAGGAGATAAAAAAATCAACTCCTAAATTTTTAACAAATTTTTCCAACAATGACTATTTCAATGATCTGCTATTGCTCAAAATAAAGTATTCTTTTTTCTATAAGTTATGAATTTGTATCACATCCTTTTGAAAAGGAATCCCTAGAGTCTATAGCTGTAAGTTTCCCAGATATTTTCATTTCATTTATAATCATTTTCCAAGCTATTTAATATATAAATTGATTTTATTCCTTATGGATTATTACTTCAATTTTTCTTTGATTAACAGAGATACAAAGAGAAGATCAAGTAGATTTGATTTTCATAACAGTGAGTGTTCATATATACCTCACTTTGTAAGACACATCAGCAGAAGTTCACTTTAAAATTTTCCTTATACATTATTATATTCTGACATATATAGCACATAGATAATGAGTCTATTTCAAATAAATGTTTTATAAAATATTTTATAAGGATACTAGTGGCCCAGTGCACAAAATTTGTGCATGGGGTGGGAGGATGCTCATCAGCCTGGCCTGCACCCTCTCCAATCTGGGACCCCTCGAAGAATGTCCTACTGCTGATTTACAGGGATCAGGCCTAAACTGGCAGTTGGATATTCCTCTCACAATCCAGGACTGCTGGCTCCATGCTCACCTGCCTGCCTGCCTGCCTGATTGCCCCTAACCACTCTGCATGCTGGCCTGCTTGCACCCAACTGCCCCCCGCCACTGGCCTGCTTGCCCCCAAATGCCCCCCTGCCAACCTGATCACCCCCAGCTGCCCCATGTGCCAGCCTGCTCAACCCCATTAGCCTCCCCTGCTAGCCTGTTCTCACCTACCTTCCCTCCCCACTGGCCTGCTCACTGCCAACTGACCCCCTGCTGGCCTGCTCACTCCAAACTGCCCCCCCACTGTCCTGATAACCTCCAACTGACCCCCACTGACAGCCTGCTCACCTCTAACTGGCCCCCTGCTGGTCTGCTTACCCTCAATGGCCTCGCCCCCCACCAGCCTGATCATCCACAACTGCTGTCCCATCCTGGCCTGATCACCCCCCAGCAACACAAGCTCCCAGCCCCTCCTTTTTTTCTTTTTTTCCAGTGCCTCCTTGAGTGGAGGCCAGGGCCAGCTGGAAGCAAGTATCTGGGATTTATTTATCTTCTATAATTGAAACTTTGTAGCCTTGAGCGGAGGCCAGGGTTGGCCAGGGCAAGCGGGAAGCTTGGCTTCCTCTATCGCCAGGGCAACCCAAGCCTCCTGCTCACTCCAGATTTGTGGCCACCGCCATCTTGGTTGGGTTAGTTTGCATAATTGCTCCTGATTGGCTGGTGGGCATGGCTGGTGGGCGTACTGGAGGTATGGTCAATTTGCAATTTTCTCTTTTATTAGTGTAGGTAGTGAATTTGATAGTGGGATAAAGTTAACATTTCTACGTTAATTAACATTTCTCTGAATGACCATTTGCTCCAAGTTCATTACCCTTTTATAATATTACAATATTACACTGATAGGATTCTTTTGTTAGTTTCAGTGGCAGAAGTTTGGTGAGCTGACTAATTGACTACATTTTCTTCTTAGGAATTTCTCCTCTATTGTAAGGACCATCATATGATTGAATTTCTTTAATATCACATCACCTTCTACCACTCCATCCTTATTCTGGTCTTTTACTACTTTTACCAATGACCTACTGGAATAAAGGTCTTTACAACTGCAGTATATAAACACATTGCAAGCATTTCAGCTTCGTTAATACCTTGCTAAGTGCATTGCAAAACTTAAAGAATGGCTTCTTGTCCAGAATTTTATTGCCTCATTACAATAGTTATAATAGTATATAAAACCAATCTATTTTCAAAACTGAAATTATTGAAAACATAGTCTAGAGAATTTTTTGTCATTGTATTTCCAGGGTCTCCCTCAGTACCAAAATCACAATAATGTCTCAATAAACCCCTGTGAATCATTGATTTAATGGATGAATGATAGGATGCCGAAACCATTCATTTCTGTAATAAATATGTGCACAGTCCCCATTACACTTACATTATTCTAGGCTCGGTAAATAGGGTGGCATATAGGAGCAAGAATGATCTGCTAGAACTTCTGTCTGCGGATTTCTCCCTCACTCCAAACCTTGTGTACATCTGACTATCCTTGTACTCTTAAAGCTCAGGGTTCAGTGAGTTGTCCTAGTTTAACCTTAAACACACACACACACACACACACACACACACACACACATACACACACACACACTGAGTCAAATACTCAGTTATATTGCTAGAAATTTGTCACTTTTTTTTAATTAATTACTCAGATAAACTAAGATAATTAAAGTGAAAAAATAGAAAATATTTTATCTTGGCCTAAAATTTAAGTGCCAATTAGTATTTTTTGAGTAATTCAAAGGTAGTTAACTGTCAGACAGTTAATACTCCCACTGTATTGTTGCATTGATAGTCAAAAAAGATTCAGCTTCTTCATTGCATAAGCAATTTAAGTTTTAAAGTAAAGATAGCATATATGTAGCATTTGAAAAAAATCACATTCATTTGCTCCAATTACTTTAAATGCCAAAAGCTCTGTGCTTAGATAAGCAATACCTGCCTCCACAGTTAGGATAGAACTTGACAGAAGTAGAATAAAAGCTTTAATGTTAATTTGTTGGCAGGAGAATGGGGGTGGCACTATTGAAAAACCCCAAAAACTTCAGTTTCAATTATTCAAGTTTTGAATTTGAATTGAAAAATACACTGGAGCAAAAATATATTTTTTAATTTTTTATTTTATTTCAGACAGAGGAAGGGAGAGGGAGAGAGAGAGAGAAACATCCATGATGAGAAACATTGATTGGCATACTCCTACACAGCCCCTACTGGGGATGAAGCCTGCAACCTGGGCATGTGCCCTGACAGGAATCAAACCGTGACTTCCTGGTTCATGGGTAAAAGCTCAACCACTGAGCCACACCTGGGCAAGAATGTAATTTTTCAATGATAAGTATAATAGCCTAAGCATAATTTTAGCATTCTTCCATCTCAAATAATCATTTAACATGTAAAGCAAGAAAGCAAAATAGCATGGTCCCCAGGCTCAGTGTCAAACATATTTAAAAAGAGAAAGAGAAAACTAAAGTAGGATAATGAGCACTGTGGTAGGCTTCAACACAATCTTACATACTATTTCTGGATTTCAAACCTCCTGAAATACTTTGACATCAGATTCCTTCATTACATTATGAAAAACAAAACAAAATCATGCCTTGTTCGATGTGGCTTAGTTGGTTGAGCATTGTCCCATGCATCAGCAACATCACTGATTTGATTCCCAGTCAGAGAATATACCCAGGTTGCATGTGTGACTCAACTGATCAATGTTTCTCACATCAATGTCTGTCTGTCTGTCTCTCTTTCTCTCTCTCTCTCTCTCCCCCCCACCTTTCTCTCTAAAAAATAAATGAAAAGATTTTTTAAAGAAAATGTGGGTGCAACTTTAATGAAAGTCAAACTTTGCTCTACTAGATTTAAAAATGATTGTATTGTTCAAAATTAACTCTGAGTAGTCATAATGAAGAAAGTAATTGAGAAGCATTTTATCTGAATTTACTGTCAAAAAAATAGAATGAAAATGGGAATGGCTGTTGAAGAATACCCCAAGCCATCTGAATTCACTGAGGAACTAGTCTTTTATAATTGTGTATTATAATTAAAACTAGGTGCTTTTATTCTTTAAATAAGGATTAGAAGACAATCACCATCAGCTTCCTTGAAGAGGCATTCAAATACTCATGTATACTTATAGAAGGTGGGACTTAAACAAATGTGAGCACTGGTTGATAAGGAGTGTTTACCTGTAAGTTTTGAATAAATTTTTCTCTATAATCTTTAGATATTCATATAGAGGTCAAAATTTAGAAAACATATTACAAATAATCTAATAGGTCTCCTTTTTGTAAGGACTTAAAGCATTTTTTTTTGCATGCAGCAATACTTTATTTTTATTATGTTGGTTTTTCCCAATTACAGTTTACATTCAGTATTATTCTGTAATAGTTTCAGAGTTACCACAAAGTGGTGGGAAAATCATGAAAATCATGTACAGAATGGCTCCCCAGCTTTGAAAACAATCATTGTTCCAGGAAAACAAAACAAAACTAAAATATTTATATAAGCATATCTTATTTTACTGCCCTTCACTTTATTACACTTTGCTGATTTTGTGGTGTTTTTTGTTTGTTTATTTTTTTGTTTTGTTTTGTTTTTCAAATTGAAGGTTTCTGGCAACCTTGCATAGAGCAAGTCTGTCAGTGCCATTTTTCTAACAACATTTGCTCACTTTATATCTGGGTATTACATTTTGGGTATTTAAAGATTTTTCATTATTATTATATTTGTTATGATGATTTGTGGTCAGTAATCTTTCATGTTACTAATTGTTTCAGTTGGCATCATCTGAGTGCATATAAGATGGTGAACTTAATGAATAAATGTTTTGTTCTTACTGCTCTACCAACTAGCCATCCCCTCATCTTTCTCCCCCTGTCTTCAGGCTTCCTTAGTCTCTGGCACAACATTGAAATTAATACCCCTATAATGGCCTCTAAAGGTTTAAGTGAAAGGAACAGTCACAGGTTCCTTATTTGAAATCCTCCTTCAAGGATCTGTTTTAGAGAGAAGGGAGTGAGAGAGAGAGAAACATCAATTGGCTGCCTCCTGTATGAACACTGCAGGATCAAATCCCCAGCCTAGGTATGTGCCCTAACAAGGAATCAAGCCCACAACCTTTTGGTATATAGGACAACACTCCAACCAACTGTGCCACTCAACCAGAATGTAATTAATCACTTACTTATTTTTACATTTACATTTCAAATATGATATTAAGTATGTTTTAGCTTTAAATTATAATAAAATATTTTATTAATTTATCAGAAAACACTAAGGTTCAAAATGAAATAATTTCAAATAGTATTAGAGAATACATTTTCCAAAATTACATGGAAGATGCATAATAATTATTTTGAAAAATTTATGAATTTCTTTCTTTTAAATAAAATATACCATTATTATGTTTATTTGTTAGATTTAGAAATAAGCAATTTAAGTATAACTATATTCAATTGTAATTTTACTTCATGATTTCAGTCTCTTTCACTTTTGTTTTTTTTAAATAAATGTAAAAATACATTTATATTTTTACATATGTAAAGTATACAATGATGGTAATAAATAATAAATTTTAAATTCAAAACATAAGTCTGTAAAGATACTAAAAAGGAATAATAATTATAATGACAAAATAATTCTTTCTTGTACAAGAATGCTAACTAATGGGTACAGAAATAATGGAATTATTATTTAGGAAATGCTAGCATACTTTCTACATAAAATATATGAATAAAAACATTTTCTCTCTTCTTAGTCCCCTATCTCTGAGCACAAACTCAATAATCCCTCCATAGTCAACCTATTTACTAAACCATGCTTTCATTTCAAGAATAATCCACACTCATCACAATACATTATATTTTAAGGTGCCCTTAAATTTATTTAAGAATTTAAAAAAAATATTCATTAGTAATTTGATGTGTAATTTTATTTTTTGTGTAATCTTTGTGATATATAAAAACAATAATTCATGAAAAATTTGTTGTTACAAATCACTTGGCAATGTTTCCTCTTTTTATATGTTCTTAACAACTTAAATATCATTACAATTTTCTAATTGAATAGGATATATAGTATTTTTCTCTGACTTAACATGGGCCTGATGCTTTGGGAAAGTACATATTCTTTGACAACATTATTCAACTCTGCCACAAATATTGATGTGTTTACCTCTTCCATCTTTGGTGTGGTGCATTTTGATAAATCATTGGTCAAGATATTCAGGATGTAGTATATATGTGTAGTTGAGAAAGATAGATTTTAATGATTTTATTTATGATTAGAGGCCCGTTGCATGAAGATTCATGCAAGAATAGACCTTCCTTTTCCTGCCTTTGCTCCCAGCTGCCCAGGAGCCTTTGTTTGTCTTCGCTCACTCCACGCCCCCATCCCCTCCCGCATAGCAGGCGTCCCACCCTGCCGGGCCATTCTGCGCTTGCATATGCAAATTAACCCACCATATTTGTTAGGTTGATTTGCATATTCACTCCTGATTGGCTGGTGGGTGTTGCGGAGCTATGGTCAATTTGCATATGTCTCTTTTATTAGTGTAGATTCTTTCTCCCAAATAATTTTTGAGCTTGCTCCACATTTTCTTCACAAGAGTGCTTAGGTGAATGATTGCATCATTATGGCATATTAGAGGCCTGGTGCATGGATTTGTGCACCATTGGGTTCCTTGACATGGCCTGTACCCTCTCGCAATCCGGGACCCCACAGGGGATGTCAGACTGCTGGTTTTGGACTGAACCCTGCAGGCCAGGCCAAGAGGCCCTGCTGGTGCATGAATCTGGTGCAAAACTGTGTATATAATTTTGAGTTGAAGAGTTTCTTGTATTGTTTTTGGTCTTTATTTTATATTTATACTATATACACGAAATTTGTACAAGAGTAGGTCTTCCTTCCCGAGGCTGCTGGCACCAGCTTCCCAATGGCACCCAGGACCCAGGCTTCCCTCCAGCTGCTTGCAGACACCCTGGACTGGGCTTCCATCACAGCCCTGGCTTTGTCTGGATGGACGTCTGCTCTAATTAGCATATTATGCTTTTATTATTATAGATAAACACTTATGGTTATGGCTTTTTCTTTCTCTTTTTTTTTTCTCTTTGTACTCCTTCTATATCAATTATTGTTAGTGATTTCCCCCTTCCCTCTTCATTGAATGCTTCATTTATTCCCTTTTTCTCTATTTATTCTTAATAATCTCTCTTTTACAAATTTGACCTTCCAGAATGATGGTATTTCATTACATAAGTGAGGACTTCATTAACTTCTGTTTTGTTTGATTGTTTAGTTAATTGTATATGTTTGACAATTTTCACTTGCTGCTTACAATAGATTTCTAGTAAATGGTCTTCTGGTAGTAAGATTTGAGTCTTATTCAAATTCGCATATTTTTCCTCATAATACTTTAGTTAATGATATCTATGTTACTTTTTAATCTATAATTAAGTAAAAACTATTTTCACACACTAGTAATTTTCAAAAGGTTTCTGTGTTTGTGGGAATGTGTGGAGGGCATAGTGGTCTTGCTGACTACTTCTTAGCTTCCACAGATAGATTTCATTTTTCATGTGATTCTTTGGGAAGGACCCTGATTTTGCTTTTTTAAAGTAAATTCAGAGAAAAAGTATTTCTTACATCAGCCCTGTCCATCACGGTTTCTGTATGCATTATTGCAAAAGATAGACATAATTCGTACTGTGGGGTGAGGTCCTCATCTTCAGAAAGTATTTATTTCCTGGTACTTTGCCAGATGTGATGCGGGCTGGCTCTCTCACTCCTCTACCTGATTTTTTATTTCATATTTTCCTCAAGACTTGCACCAGATTTCATTGTTTTTGGTTACACTTATGCTTGTTTTGGGATTGGGATGTTTTAGATTTCTTTTTGTTGTTTTTAAAGTTGATTTATCAGTATTTTGGTTTTTCCCCCTTTCTGGTTGTTTTTCTTGTTTTCTCTGTAGCTTTTTTGTATTTTCTAGTCAAATGAGTAACCAAGATTCTGAGCTAAGCAACCATTTTTCTATCAGAAGATTTTTTTGTGTGTTTTTTTTTAATAATTGTAACACATATCAATACTTTAAAAAGTAAGTACATAAATTACTGTTTTATCTGGTGTGAAATTAACATTTGCAAACAACATTCTTCAAAGCAGAAAAAAATGTATTATCTTAAATTGTTTGATTTTATCAGAAACTATAATAAAAATCATTATAAAAATAGTTAATACCTGGTTTTAAAATAAAGAACCACAAATGAATGAGTATAGTTGAGGCAATACATGGCACTCTGTTTTTATGCACCATGGTTGTAAAATTCTGAAGAGGGATGTATAATTTAAAATTAAGGAATAGATTCTAATATGGATCACCATGGGGTGAAGCTAAAGACACATATGATCATTTTTCAGGAACCATGTATTATTGCTTTTATTTCAAAGTATAATAAAAGAGAAAAGTGTATTATTTTGTTTGCAAGATTTGCTTTTTTAGGAATTATGTTAGATCTGTCCTTGCAAAACATGAAGAATACTGACCTTTAGTGATTCCACTGTACATTAAGTTTGTTTTTAAGTTTCTGGCATTTTATTTTCTATCTCATCTTTGAAAGCCAATGGATTTTCTCTGTTCATGCACAGGCAGAGTTGTAATCATAAGTGAGATATTTATGTGCTTACTAACTCATTTACCTATGAATTTCAGTCTTTTGGCATGGGTAGGAGATGGTCACTAGGCATTCCTGTTCAATCAGTTGGTTTTATGACCCAATGCAGAAATATTTAGGGAATAATGCTACATAAGAAACCTTTGGGTGAAATAATGATACATGTATACTAGAGTATTGAACCCAATATAGAGCCACATGTGTCAAATTGAGTTCTTCAATGGCGGAGTTTGAGCTTTGCTTTTAGTTTAGTATAGTCAAACATCTCATTATTTTTGTTTGTTTGTTTGTTTTGTATTTTATTTATTTGTTTGGTTTTTCTGTTTGTTTTTGTTAATCCTCACCTGAGGATTTTTTTCCATTGATTTTTAGAGTGGAAGGGAGGGAAAGAAGGGGAAAGAGAGAAAGAAACATCAATGTGAGAGAGACACATGGATTGGTTGTCTCATGCACATGCTGAGACAGGGGCAGTGGATGGAACCTGCAAGGTGCCCTTGATCAGGAATCAAACCCATGACCCTTCACTGCACTTGCCGACACTGGAACCACTGGGAAACACCAGCCAGGGCTTGCTTTGTTTTAGCAATTGTAACTAAATAGCTGAAAGCAGGATATGAAAGCTGCTGAGAACTGGATTTGGACTGGGCTCAGTTATAAATGTGCACTATAAAGATTACAGAAAAAATAAAATTTTGATCATAACCACTAAACAGTTTAATTCATTTGATAGTGTTGTTAACTATTGTGATTGCATTGAAGGATCATCTTGCTGAGCAATGGTGAGTTGTTAAATCAGAGGCAGCTTCAAGGGCTAGTTAGAAACAGCGGGAGTAAACAGTGTTCATACTTCCCCACTGCAGGAAGCAGTGGCTGGACATCAAAGCGTGATATTTTCTTTGGAAAGGATAGCATTCCATGATGACAGTAACAATGATAATAGTTGCAGACAAATCTAAAACCTTGGACTTCAGAACTAAGTAAATTGATACAGTGATAAAAATCATGGAATGTTGGTAGAGCAAAAAACATTGGGTCTTGGGGAGCATAAGTTGTAGGTAGTTGTGCTCTCTCCCTGAAGTGAAGCCTCTGATTTTTTGCTGCTGTGAGATGTGGATATTTTATTGTTCTAGACTGTTCCATAAAGGAAAGTAACAGCAACAGCAGCAGAGCCAAGCTGATTCTTACCAGCAGTAGTGTGTATGTGTGTGTGGGTGCTCATGCTTGTGTTACATAGTTTGTTTTTATTACAGCACACATTAACATATTAAGAAAAAAATTAAAGGGCTGAGCTTAGGGAGGGTTTTGCCTGGTATGCCAAACAGAATACGTTCAGTACCCTAGTAACAGTAGTCAGTGAATGAGGGTGTGTTACAGAAGAACTTAGATATTAGGAAGCCCCAATGTGTTCTAAGAGAATGCTCTCAAAACATATTAGCCCCCTCTGGAAAAATGCATTATGTTTATTCCCTTGGAATGTAAGTAAGTAAGCTCCAGGGGAAGAAACAGCTCTTTGGAGGCTGTTTGTTTATCCAGACATCTTTGAAACAATAGTCTGGAGGATACTAAGTGTCAATGTATAGATGCACAGAGAGGTGAGAGAGCCATGCAGAATAGTCTCTCAAAACAAAGTGATGTTCCAAACTCTCTTATTTCCACTAATCTGGTTTATATACTGCTTTTCTGTCTGTACCCCATACCTCCAATAAGGAGTACATTAACCAACTCACTATAAGGTTGACCAACAAAAATACCAGTTACCCAGTTAAACTTGAATTTCAGATAAACACTTTTTTTTTTTTTAGTTTAGTTTTTTTAGTTTAACCCATGAAATATAAAAAGAAATACAAACCGGTTGACATGGCTTAGTGGTTGAGCGTCAACCTATGAACCAGGAGTTCACAGTTAGATTCCCAGTCAGGCCACATGCCTGGGTTGTGGGCTCAATCCCAAGTGTGGGCATGCAGGGAGCAGCCAATCAATGATTCTCTCTCATCATTGATGTTTCTATCTTTCTCTCCCTCTCCCTTCCTCTCTAGAATCAATAAAAAAGTATATATTTTTAAAAGCAATACAAGTATGTTTCTTGCTTATCTAAAATTCAAGTTTAACTGAGCATTATTCATTTTATTTGGTATATCTGACAACCCAAATCCCCCACAACAAACTAAAACCTATGCTTTGGTGCTCTTAATTTGAAATATTTCTTCCAAGGACATAGGAAGACATCTAGTTACTATATATTTGTAATTTTGAATCACTTCTCTTAAAGAAGGTTTCCCAAATAAGTTGAGATTTGAGCAATTGAAAACCTATATATTCTCCTGGGACTAATAGTATCATTGAATAGACCCATAGTAATAAGAAAGTTTACTTCCTGGTAGATAAAGAAAGCATCATCTGTGTCTGAATTGCAGATTAGAACATTTTTTAATTCATATGTATATGTGTAATTTTTTATTTGATAAATATTTTCTGTTCTATTTACAAATTCAATTTCAATTTTTAAAAATCTACTTTCCAAAATTCATGCCAATGTATTTGTTGATAGTAACTGTGAAACTTTTTCAAAAGCATCCAAAACAGAAACTTCTTCAGAATTTTACCATTGGGATTAGGGCCTGTTTCCTTGGTGAATAAATGGGAAGGAGTGTAATAATGAATACCCACCTTGTATGGATTATTCCAATTCTTCAGAAATCTACTCTTTGAGTATACTTCTAACAGAAAGCCAAGTTTTTCAGCCCACCTGGCATTATTCATTATCATATCACCTTTGTAGAACTCACTACAAGATGCTAAAGCATTGCTTATTAACTTTTGCCTGTTTTCTTAAACCAAAATATAAGCATACATCTTTTCTCCCTTGTCCATTGCCTTATTTGCATCACATAACACGGTACCTGGAACATAGTAGGCTATCAAATATGTATTGAGAGATTGAATTAATTGAATATATTCAAGTACTATTTTGTGTTAGGTACAATGTCTGGAACTCCAATGTTAATAAAATTGCACTTATGAAGTTTAACAAGTCAAAGAGATATTTAGAAGGCTGGCAGAACATTTAAATAATAAATGCATAGGACTTTGTGAACACAATGTTTTCAAATATCAGGAAAACAAAGAAGACTATTTTCATTTTTTTATGAGGGAAGCTGCTGTCAATGTGATCTGTATCTTGGTTTTGTAGAGAATCTTTCTGTGACCTTGTCATCCCTATATAATAGACGTTTATCTTAGAGAGAACATTTAACTAATTTTAATTGCTTTCTGATCATATAAGATTAACGATTACCTCATTAGAATCTCTCAGAGTCATAGACCTGAGAGTTTGGCAAACCTTATGTTGACTGCAATCATCTATCAACCCAGGCAAAATAGTCTAACTAAGGGGGCAGATGCTGACTCAGACCCTCAAGCTAATGATTAACTAATTTGCCCCTTGTCCTACTGTCTAGATTTATGATAATCAACTCAAGCACCAAAATTAGTGCTTGCCTTTACTATTATACTGCATTCCTCATGATTCAAACAAAATTCCTAAGAATGGCTTTTGACAGCACCTATAGCTAGTAAGTTTTTCTGAGCATGAATACAAAGCCTTTCTTATGGAAACAGCACACTTAGTGATGATGCAATAGAACACTCACTCATGAAAACACATTTGAATTTATGTAGGGAATTTGCTAAACCCTCTGTACAATCATAGCCAAACTATAAGATTATCAACACATCCATTTTTGAGAATCCACACTGTACAGGATGTATTTCTGAAAAAAGACCTATGGCTAAATATAATATGTTACATTTTAAAGGTGTGGTATATGTAACAGGAATTACAAAGACTTCACTTTGATATATGATAAATTGGTTTATACCTTAGAACTAAGAGTCTTAATATTTGAAGTCATATTTGCTATTAGCTATTCTTTTTCATGGAGGAAATCTTTGGTAATATCTTAATATTTTCTTTTCAGACTCTAAAAAAAAAAATAGGTGATTCTAGTCAAATTTGAAGATATATACTAATTAGCTATAAACCCTTCCTACCAGGAAGTTCAAAGATAACTTACAACTCTAAGCATTCTGCTGCTGCTAACTTTTATGGGATTAGCAGTGGTGTGTTGGAGCAGTCAAATTAATCATGAGAGCCATTTGGAAATGCTTGCAGCTTCATTTTCTTTTCCTACTTGTGTTTTCTTCTCTTTCTCACTTTCTCTTTTGCTCTATTTCTCTTTTTCTTTCTTTTCTTCCTCCCCCCACCTCTTCTGTATTTCCTTCCTTTCATATGTCCTTCCTTTTTCATGAAGAAATTATGCAGTATTGAGCAATTCCATTTTAAATTTTCTAATTTATCTGACCATTTCTTTTCTATTGACAATATTGTGATGAATACTTAGTTTGGTAATGTTGACTTATAGCACAGCTATACTATCATTTTATAATAAACATGATTCTCTTTGGTCCTATTTCTTTAAGGAAAAATATTGGGGGTGGGGATGCTTAATAATACCTACCTATCTTTCATGGTTTATTGTAATCCTTCAAGAATCTAATAGTATCAAATTTGATAATAAAATAAGGCACAATCCACTATGCCTTTTATAATGTGACATTCAAAGTTGTTGTTTTTTGTTTGTTTGTTGGTTTATTGTTTTGACATGATGGCATACACTGATAAAATAATAATAATAAAATATTGTGGCGTGATGCTACTCATGGCACCTAAGATGGTCCATTTACAACTGTGTCTACAATTTGTAGTGACTGAGCATCAGTGTGAAATGATAAGAGCACCATGTAAGATTTCTCTTGAAATTACTCAGTCCTGCTATACTGTCAAAAGAGCCACAAGCAATATGTGAAAAAATAAACACACTGTGTTCCAATAAAATTTTATTTATGAACACTTAAACTTGAATTTCATATAATTTTCACATGTCACAAAATGTTGTTATTCTTTTAATTTTTAAAAACTTTTTAAAAATATTCTTAGGTCACAGGCCATGCAAGAATAATCTGATGGTCAGATTCCATTTTCTGACTGTATATTCATCTATTTGTATGTTTCTGAGAATTGTTTAGTGCTTCATAATCTCTTAAATTTAATGAATGTTCTGCTCAATTTTCACTACTCTCCATTTCATTTTTGTTATAGACTTAATGTTTGTGTGCCCTCAAACTGATATATTGATGACCTAACTCTCAGTGTGGCAGTATTTAGAGGCAGGGACTATGAAAGAGTAATTCAGGTTAAATGAGGTCATAAAGGTAGAGCTCTGATCCAATAAGATGTCTTCAGAGAAGAGATATGAACAAGAGCTCATTCTCTTTCTTCACATGTAAGCACTGAGAAAGGGCTATGTGAGAATAGAGTGAGAAGGCAGCCAGATGTCTATAAGCCAGAAAGAAACCCTTACCAGAAACAGAATTTTCTGGTACCTTATTCATGGAATTCTAGCTTCCAGAACTGTGAGACAATAAATGTTTATGTTTTTAAGACACAAAGCCTGTGGTATTTTGTCATTGTAATACAAGTTTACTAACACAATATTCTTTGGAAACTTTAAGAGCTGAACAATTCTATCACCAAAGTGCTAACTTTAGTGAGGTGAAGAATAGCCCCATGCTCACCACACACAGGAGAGGAGACATGCATTAGAGAGACAACTTTATTAAGTATTAGAAGATACTTTATTAAGTATTAGAAGATCACCTGATGCACAATTTTGTGCACGGGTGGGGGCCTGCTGGGGGTAGGGTACGTGGGAAGTTGGCAGGCCTACCCCACCCTCTGGTCGAACTCCTGGTCAAACTCCTGGTTGAGGAACAATTTGCATATTAGCTTTTTCTTATATAAGATTAATTCTGCACTGATGCAAACTTTTCAAAAGAGTTCTGAGTACAGGAAGTGTGAAAAAGATGGCTAAGAATTAACTGGTATTTCACTTTTCCATGATTATGAACCTAAACTCTATACTAAACTCTTTCATAACCATTGTCACGTAACTTAGAAGATAGGTTCAGCCATGTGACCTTCTTTGGCCAGGGGGATGCTAGAAAGCATGCTTGAAGCAGAAGCTTGAGAAATCTTTGTATAATTAGACACTTTTTTCTCTTCTGTAATATTTTATCTCCATAAAAAACAACAACAAACAAACAGAGACATTCCTGTCTTATCTCACTAGTCCCAGTGGAAGGATAACCTGTGAGGAGAAGAGCCAAGTTGCTCAAGTCACCATAGGTGAACTTATATGCTATCAACAAAACCCAGCTGAGATTAGACAACTTCTAGCCTCATCTACTCATGAACTATAATAACAAATGATTATTTCTTGTCATTAAATTTAGCATTGTTTTCCTTTTTATTCTTCAAAGCAATAATTAGCTGCTAAAACATGATAAAAATAAGTATTAACACCTATCAGCCATTTGCTTTGTGCTGGGAATTATGTATTACTATACTTAATCTTTACACACCTTGATGAATTTATTGTGATTATTCTTATCTTAAAGATAAAAATGTATTTATAGGATATTCATCAAAATTGTTGCTGAGCTAGGATTTGGACAAACATTGGACTTTAGAATCCAGACTTTTTGCACTGTGCTTTTCTATCCTTAGAAACAAGCTAAACATCTTTACCCTCAAAACTAAGACTCAATATCTTCAGGATCCTATCACTAATATATTTGAAGGACTCTTTATACATTTTGATGAGGAGCTATTGCTTTAAAGATAAAGAAAGTAATTCAGTTTCATTGATGGCTACATAATTTGTCTCATTGAGATAGGACTAACTGACATCTTCAATACTATGTCTAGCTTCATAGGCTTCACATATAAAATATTTGGGATTTTTTGAGAGCTATGTAGTCTATCTGGATGATGTTTAACTTATTCCTCTATTTATAAATTATATATTGTTCCCACCTAATGCAGCTTAACAAACCTGTTACTAATTATTTCAAAGTATGGGCCAACTTATCTCAGTTTCCCTTGAATTCTTTAGCATCTTAAACATCATAGTCATGAGGTGTAGCTGTTATTGTTTACTAGAGGTCTGGTGCATGAATTCATGCGTGGGTGGAGTCCCTCGGCCTGGCCAGCGATTGGGCCAATCGGGGCCATGGGAGGTTGGCTGCCCACTGATTAGGGCCAACTGGCCAGGGGGAGGGGCCACAGGAAGTTAGCCCACTGTGGAGAGTGGTTCTGGAAGGTTGGCAGGCCAGGGGGAGAGACGAGGTTGGCCTGCCACGAGAGGTTGGTTGGCTGTGGAGGAGAGGAGGAGTTGCAGAGGGTTCTGAATGGGGTGATTTGGGCCAGCTGGCTGGGGAGGTTGGCCGGGTGGGGGGAGGGCCATGGGAGTTTCCAATCAGGGCAATTGGGGCCGGCCAACCAGGGGGAGGGGCTGAAGGAGGTTGGCTGGCCAGGAGGAAGAGCTGCAGGAGGTTGGCTGACCCCAATCAGGGCCATTGGTCTGGCCGGCTGGGGGAAGGGTCTGTGGGAGGTTGGCTAGCCCAGGGGAGAGACCACAGGAGGTTGGCTGGCCATGGGAGGTTGATTGTGGGAGCGCACTGACCACCAGGGGGCAGCTCCTGCACTGCACATCTGACCCCTGATGGTCAGTGTGCATCATAGTGACTGGTTGACTGTTAGTTCTGGGTTGTTTTGATCGTTTGGTTGCTTAGGCTTTTATATGTATAGATAGCAATAATAATAATACTAATGATTATCTTTTTTATGTTTGACTCATATCATTATCCTACCTGGAGTGCATTTCTTTTCCATGTCTGCCTATTAAAAAATTTATAGTTTTCACGACCCAGTACAAATGTGTCCATTTTGTTGAAACTTCCTCCAATTTCTTATTCTAGGAGTTATCTCTCACTCTTTTGAATACTTTTAGAATGTTTCTAAAGTTTATTTGATAGTGTTCATGATGTTATATATTGTATTTCTTTCTGATTTATTTTGTTTTCAAACCTACAGAAAATTGGAGTGATATAATAACCACCAAATACCCTTCACCAAATTTGCTAATTGTTTGTAGTTTGGCTTATTTGTCTCTATATATATTTTCTATTATTATTTTTGTGCTAAATACCTAAAAGTAAATTAAATGTGCCATGGCATTTCTCCCATAAATACAGTTGCATATATAGTGTGGAATAAGAGGATTCTCCTATATCATGAGTGGGGAACTTTTTTTTTTGCCAAGTCCTATTTATATATTTATAACATCATTCGTGGGTCATACAAAATTATCAACTTAAAAATTAGCCTGCCATATTTGGTCAAACATTTAATTAACTCACCTCTAATGCCTTGGCAGGGCTGGACCAAATTACTTTGCAGCCCTTATATAGCCCTTGGGCACATGTTCTCCACCCCTGTCCTATATTATCACAATGCCATTATCATATGTACAATAATATTAACTAAAATAAGATGTTTATTTAAAATTGACTAATTATGCTAATAACTAGAGGCCTGGTGCATGGATTCATGCACCAGTGGGGCTCCTTGACCTGGTCTATGCCCTCTCACAATCTGAATCCCTCTGGTGATGTCAGATAGCCAGTTTTGGCCCGATCCCCGCAGGTCCAATCGAGACAGGAGGGAGTCCAATCTTGTGAATTGAGAGTCTGTCTCTGATGGTCAGTGCACATTGTAACAACTGGTCGTTCAGTCATTTGGTTGTTCGGTCACTTAGGCTTTCATACATATAGATGTCCTTTAATCTGTCCTCCCCTCTTCCTCAGGATTTAATCAATATTTATACACAGAATATATTACCAGTATTAATTAGGAAGATGTTATGCTGGTAATGTATTAGTGTCACAATTAGCAATATTTCACCTGGAAGTAATTATGTTTTTTTTTTTTATAGGCAGGTGTTAGTCAAAGCATATGTGTATGTTTTAGTGGGGCATTGATAGGAATGGGGTGATGGTCATTATAAGGTTGTGAATTTACATGTGCTTTGTTGTTGTTAATGGATTGAAAACCTTTGAAAAGCAATGGACACATTTAGATTATGAAAGTTGAAATTCAAGGTATAATATAAACATAAAAAGGCTTCCATAGCAGCATTAAAAGACATTATATCCTACAGGCTTAACTAGGCTGAAAATTGGCCCCAGGAATTAATTGTAAGGGTATAGGAGTTACAGAGGATACTGAATGATTAGCATTTACAGATATCTTAAGTTAATTCAGCTCCCTGATATGAAAACATTAAGGCTCTGATACTGTATGGGATGAAGATGTCTTAATTATGAATCTAACATTCATGAGTTCATAGTTTTGCTCTGTGTTGATAGAAGCAGCTCCACTGAAAGTGAGAAGCCTTTCATGCCAATACATACCTCTTTTGTCTAGAAATCCTATAAGGGCTCACACATGGATTTTTGCTTGCCTCAAGATTTTTCTCTGCTTCTGTTCATTGCCTCTAGGCCAGTAACTAAGGTCAAATCATAGCACAGCATGAAATATAATGCAATTCCATATCTGGAAGAGATAGTACATCTACCCAGAGAATTGCATAACCTTTCCAGTATGTCCCTGACAAGACCTGAGTGAACATACATGGAGTTGATCTGGGAGGTATGCATGAGGTACTGTAGAATATAAGGCTGAATAGGAGAGATGTCGTTGACTCCTTTGTGATTCAGGAATTTATGTACTGACATGGACCTTATGCTGGTTCTGATATGCTGTTGTGATTTCCAGTTAAAGCCTGCATGTTGGATGAGAGTTTATGGTAAATATGATGGAGATTTCAGAACTGCCTTAGTAGTGAATCACAGAAGGGGTTAGAAGGCTAAAAGAGGTGTATTATTTCATGTGTATTAACAGAAAAAGTCTAGAACTGAAGAATGGAAGGCTGATGTAGTAAAAAATGAAAATGTTCATCCAGTGTTCAAATATGAGCTGGTTCTTAGGATTACAGTCCATTGATTAATAAAAAAGGAGTCACCTCAAAGGATTGTATATTGACATTATAAGTATATATAAAACTTTTTTTCTCAATATTTTATAAAGCAACCAGTGATTAATTAACGAATTTTACTTTGAGGAAAGGGGCATACTCAGACATTTCTAGGACATACATTTTATGAAAGGACCTATATGGCTGCCATAATTATCCTTTTTGAGTGGGGAAGAAAAGGATCAAAACGTTAAATAGAGTTCTACCTCAACTTATTATGCAACTGAACCACAGTAGTCACTGACCCATGATATAATCATTTCTGTAGCCCCTCGTCCATAATTAGTTTGAATAGGAAGTGGAAATGAGAGAACTCGTAAGTAAGAAACATTATGCTAAGAAGGACTATGATGGACTCTTGAAACTGCTCACTTCTCCAGCAAAGATAATAAATCAGAAGTAACATATCATCTTGAGAGGAATGTACCACATCCAGACATAAAAATGTAGCAGTGGTGGTCCCTATCCTAACCCCATGCTCTTCTTCTCCTTGGCCCCTGAAAAAACCATTGATCACAGTAGATGATAATGGACTACTGTAAATATAATAAGGGGCAATTCTCATCCTAACAGTTATTATGCCACATGATGCATATTTACAGGAACAAATAAACACTGCACCTAGTATTCTTTATGGTGCTATTAATCTGGAAAATGCATTCATCTCAATTTCTATTAGTAGAGGGCATCAAAAGTCACTTGCATCTCTGGGCAAGTCAGTGAAACTAACCCTTTCCCAAATGTCTGTCACTTATAACTCACAGGAAAGCCTGCAGGGGCTTTTGCTGGAGGCTAAGTCTAGTAGGCCATAATAAATGCAAGAAGTTCTCCAGAAGGCTTCGATATTCAGCAGGGCTGAAAATCTCCATATTATTACCTGCTGCTGGCTGAATGGCTGAAAGCATGCCTTAACCTGATAATCTTTTACTGTTTACCAAACCTTACCTTTGATATGTATATCTGCTTTGCTTAAGAGCAAAGTGTTTGAATAAAAAGCCTTGTGTCTGGGTCCGGACATTCAGGGATCCCGTTCCACTGGAGAAGGGTTTCTGCCTGGCTTCCCCCAATGCCTGATAAATTTATATTTCTTGTCTAGTCTCTGTTAATTTATGTGTAGCCCTTCTCCAGATTCCTGAACCCTTGCTGCAAAAAGAATGTGGTAGGCTTTGATCATCTTAACATTATAGAGAACATCATGTTGGCCCTCTATTTTGCTACATCAAGATAATTGGGCAATTTAGAAAGGAAGTGGCACATGATTTGAATATCCTGAAAGATACACAGGTGACACAAGCTGGGACATAAATACTATATACATTTAGAGTCCTGCTTTAAAATTTTTAGGAGTCTAATTAGCAGAGGTTTCCTGGAACTTCTCCTTTAAGGTAAAGGCAAGATATTACACTTCCCATCATCTCCCTTCAAGAAAGAGTCACTGTGCTTGCTGACTAATTTCAGATTCTGAAGGCAAAATGTACACACTATTTCAAGGGTATAGGGGGGAATAAATGGTGATAGAAAAAATAAAAAATAAAAAAATTTTTCTTTTGTTGGGTGTCCCAAAATACTTCAGTGTATCAACATATAGTTTAAGATTACTTGATTTCTCAAGCCTTATGGCAGAAGATCTGATGTTTCTAGTGATCTGGCATATTTGGCAATTCCCATAGGAGATTCTTTTGTCAGTATAGGTATTTAAAGTTCTGAAGCAAGGTTATACTTTCTTTGGGAAATAGAAGAGGTCACTCACTATTTGAGAAGCAGCTCCTATCATATGAACAGGCCCTAGTAAAGACACAATGCCAGACCACTTGCCAAGTATGATAGCTGAAACTTCTATTTAATCGGTGTTATTAGATATATCGACTCATAAAACTTGCCTTTGTAAAAATGTTACATTAAGGATTGAGCCTGAGCAGATATAAAGGTTTACTTATGACAAATCAACAGAGGAGAAATAAATGGGCATAGTTCAATTTATATTTAAATTTACATGGTTCAGCTGGCTGTGTATGAAGTGATTTAAAAACAATATCTGATGCAATAAAGCTCAAACAAGCAAGACCTCAAACAAAAGTGTCAAGTAAAACCATTCCAGTTTCTAGAGCTATGAAAAGTGCATTTGGTCCCCATCCTATTTAGAAGAAATGACCTGAAGAATAGATGTTCATGGATACCTGAGATTTGAATAGTTTGGTTGCTCATTATTTATTTACTTACTAGTTTAGTCTTATTACTAGAAGCCTGGTGCACAAAATTCATGTACTGGGCGAGGAGGGTATCCCTCAGCCCAGCCTGCACACTCTCCAATCTGGGACCCCTCAGGGGATGTCTGACTGCCTGTGGGATCAGGCCTAAACCAGCAGTTGGACATCCCTCTCACTATCCAGGAATGCTGGCTCCCAACTGCTCTCCTGCCTGCCAGCCTGATCACCCCCTAACCATTCCCCTGCCAGCCCGATTACCCCCAACTGCTCTCCCCTGCCAGCCTGGTCCCCCTCACCTGCCCTCCCCTGCAAGCCTGGTCACCACCAACTGCCCTCCCCTGCCAGCCTGGTCCCCCTCAGCTGCCCTCCCCTGCAAGCCTGGTCACCCCCAACTGCCCTCCCCTGTAGGACTGGTCACCTCCAACTGCTCTCCCCTGCAAGCCTGGTCCCCCTCAGCTGCCCTCCCCTGCAAGCCTGGTCACCCCCAACTGCCCTCCCCTGTAGGACTGGTCACCTCCAACTGCCTTCCCCTTCCAGCATTGTCACTCCCAACTGCCCTCCCCTTCAGGCCTGGTCCCCCCAACTGCCCCCCCTTGCAGGCCTCGTCACCCCTA
This sequence comes from Corynorhinus townsendii, assembly GCA_026230045.1. Taxonomy (NCBI): domain Eukaryota; kingdom Metazoa; phylum Chordata; class Mammalia; order Chiroptera; family Vespertilionidae; genus Corynorhinus; species Corynorhinus townsendii. The sequence continues at coordinate 92,448,362 of JAPDVU010000002.1, forward strand.
ACTGCCCTCCCCTCCAGGCCTGGTCATCCCTAACTGTCTGTGCTGGCCTGATCGCACCCAACTGCCCTCCCCTGCCGGCCATCTTGTGGTGGCCATTTTGTAACTACATGATTGTATAGTGTGTCCATCTTGTGTGAGGGTGTGACAGTCAATTTGCATATTACCTCTTTATTATATAGGAGGATATTATACATATACTTGATAAAAATATCAGATTTTTATTTTTTACCATTTTATACATTTTTGCATCAGGACATAGATTTAGTAGATTAGTAGGGTGGCCATGGAAAATTACCATAAAATTAGTGACTTAAGACAACAAAAATGCATTCTCTCACAATAGTAGAGAATGGAAGTTCAAAATCAAGGTGTTGGCAAGGTCACACTTTCCACAAAGGCTTTGGAAGAAGATTGTTCCTTGCCTCTTCCAGCATCTGATGACCCCTGTATCATTTGGTTTGTGGCAGAGCAACTCCCAATATCTGCCTCAGTGGTCCACAGCCTTCTCTATGTCCATGTTCTTTCTATCTCTTACAATGGCCCTTTCATTAGATGTAAGCCTATCTTATTCCAGTATCATCTCATCAGGATCCTTCCCTTAATCTTTTTTTTTATTTTTATTGTTGAAATTATTACATATGACCCCTTTCCCACTATTGACCTCTCCTAGCCCATCCCTCCCCAGTCCAGGTATTCACCACCCTATAGTCAGTGTACATGAGTTATGCATATATTCATACAAATTCTTTGGTTGATCTCTTCCCACCCACCAACTCTTGCCCTCCTTCCCTCTGAGATTCCACAGTCTGTTCCATGTTTTTATGTCTCTGGATCTATTTAGCTCATCAGTTTATTTTGTTCATTAGATTCCACATATGAATGAGATACTTGTCTTTCTCTGACTGGATTATTTTGATTAACATATTACTCACAAGGTCCCTCCATGTTGTCTCAAAGGGTAAGAGATTTTTCTTTTTTTCACTGCTGCATAGTATTCCATGGGTGTAAATCTACCACAGCTTCACTGATGGGCACTGGACAGTTTCCAGATCTTAACTATTGTGCTGCTATGAATATAGGGATGCATATATTATTTCTGATTGGAGTTTTGGGTTTCTTAGGACATATTCCTAGAAGTGGGATCATCAATGACTCTTTTTCTAAATAAAAAAAATTACATTATAAGATTATGGGTAGACATGAATTTTGCGGGAACTATTCAATCCACAACAAGATAGTAAACTATATTTAGTGATTGACAATTTGTTTTCCTGTCTCTCTGACAGACTCAATTTAGAGTTTCAAAAAAAGTTTGACTTTTATTTACTTAAAGGCACTCCTATATTTTAGAGAAAATATTGTATATAAACAATTTTATTATTATGGATGCAAGTTAATGTTTGTATCTGCACTCATGTACTTTCTTCAATAAAGCTATTTTATTATACTATACCAGTTTATAAAAATAATGTTAAGGCCTAACCGGTTTGGCTCAGTGGATAGAGCATTGGCCTGTGGACTGAAAGGTCCCAGGTTCAATTCTGATCAAGGCCACATGCCCAGGTTGTGGGCAGCAGAACAATAATTCTCTCTCAATATGGATGTTTCTATCTCCCTCTCCTTCCCACTCTGAAAAAAAAAAAAAATATATATATATATATATATATATATATATATATATATATATATAATGTTAATATTGAAAACCATTTATTGGATAGGTCAACAAGAAGACTTGACTGCCAGTTTGACCCATGAGCTGGACCTGAGCAAATGGAGGAGGCTCCTCACCACTCCCCCTCATGCTTGGAATGTGAGCTCCACTTGACTTACAAATGCTAGAAGCTGCCCCAAAACACAGCATTGAAGTAGGAATGTGGTAATGAGACCATATGGACTGGATATGTAGCTAACCCATGTTAAGCCTCCTGTGTATGTGACTGAGCCCAGCTAAGATCCTGGAGGGTGAGAGCAAAAAGCCTCCTAACTAAGTACCATTCTGAGGTAGTCTGCCTTTATCTTTGTTTTTTCTCCACCCTCTGTCTATGGGGACCAGTTTTAGATTATTACTTGAAAGCTCCCTGCCAGGAGGTTGTGACCCAATATCCTATAATTATAATGCTTAAGTTTTAGACCATTGTTATGGCTGGATATTGTTGCTGGTGGAAATGGTGCTTTTCTACAGGATTGTGAGAAAAACATTTCATGGACCCACACACAGGAGATTATGGTGTGGCAATATTTATTTGGGTAGAAAGAAAGGCTGCCCCTGGTCCCATCTCTGACCATCCCACCATGGAAAATTAGGGCCAGAAATCTTGTGCCATATTAAAGCTTAGTCTAGTCCAGCATCCTGCTAGCTTAGCTTGTGTTCCCCACTCCAATCCATTGCTGTGCTGTGGTATCCAAGCTCCTGCCTACAGCCTGTATTTAGGGTCTGTGTGGTTGTAGGCCACCTGGCTGTTAAGGTCACATGGCTATGTAGAGAGAATGCATGAAGAAATGGGGACAAGTGCAGGTCACTGAGCAAGGAGAAGAGAAAGAGGGAGCTTCTTTGTTAAGTTGGGTTTATATTATCTTGGGTTTGGAAAAAGCGAGGAGCTTTTCAAAATAACTAATTTGCCAAGCTTCTATAGGCTTCTGATGAGTCCACTCTCTAGCCATTGATCCCGTTCCAGGGTTAAACTAACAGCCTCTATGGTCAAGTACCTCCCAGTCACCATTTTGACTTGTACTGCAGATATCTCCCTGCTCCCCTGGCAATCCTGTGCCAGAGGGGGAAAGGAAGGGCTGTTAAGAGGCAATGCTATGATTCCCTGGTGTGTGTTAATCTGTAGGTTGCTGGTGAAACAAGCAAACTCAGTGTTTGATTCAGCTCCCCAGCCCATTAGGCTCAACAATATCTGATTCCTTTTGCTCCATTCCTTAATTAATATCTATGCTAACAATATGTGTACCCCATCAAAGATATGTTTAGCTTCTAATATCTCAGAATGTGACTGTATTTGAATATAGGGTCTTTACAAAGGTAATCAGGTCAGAATGAGGTTAAGTGCTAGAAGAGGCAAGGAAGGATTATTCCTAGAGCCATTAGAGAGAGTTTGGCTTGCTGATACCTTGATTCAGAACTACTAGTTTCCAGAACTATAAGGAAATACATGTATATTGCTTTTCACTTTGTTTTTTTTAAAATATATTTTATTGATTTTTATAGAGAGGAAGGGAGAAGAATAGAGAGTTAGAAACATCAATCAGCTGCCTCCTGCACACCCCCTATGGGGGATGTACCCACAACCAAGGTACATGCCCTTGACAGGAATTGAACCTGGGACCCTTCAGTCCGCAGGCTGACGCTCTACCCACTGAGCCAAACCGGTTAGGGCTATGTATTTTGTTTTAAGCCACCAAGTTTGTGCTACTTTTTTATGTTGTCATGGAAAACTATGAACATGGTACATTATATCATGGACAATTATGTCTGCTCTTGTGATATAAAATGACTTACATGTCTTTATAATGTATTATATTTTTTAAATTTATTTTCAAGTACAGCTGACATACAATATTAGTCTCAGATGTACAACATAGTGATTAAACATTTGTATGTCTTATGAAGAGTTCACCACCATAAGTCTAGTACCCATCCATCTGACATTGTACATAGTCATTATAATATCACTGACTATGCTTCTTATGCTCGACTCCATGACTATTTTTATAATTAGAAATCTGTACTTTTTAATCACTTTCAACATTTTTTACCTCTTTCATCCTCCCAAACACCATTCCATATGGCAACCATCAGTTTATTTTTTGAATCTATGAGTTTGTATCTGCTATATTAGTTCATTTGTTTCATTATTTTATTGCACAGATAAGTGAAATCATATGGTATATGTTCTTCTCTGTCTGGATTATTTAACTTAGCATAATATCCTCAAGGTACATCTATCTTGTTGCCAATGGTAAGATTCCTTTGTTTTTCATGGCTGAATAATAGTCCATTGTACCACATCTTCTTTAACTATTCTCTATTGTTGGAAATTAGGTTGTTTCCATATCTTGGCTATTTTAAATAATGCTGCAATGAACATATGGATACACATATCTTTTGAATTGTATTTTAAAACACTTAATATGTAATTTTACAGACTATTTCTCAATTTTTTTTAATGATTAGATGTTAAAATATAGCATGGCCCATTCTTGAAAAACAGAAAAATAATGATAAGAGCTATTAAATTTTTTTGCTCACATAGTACCATTGGTAATATTGACCTCACTTTCACTGTATATCTAGATAATATAACTGAAATAAAATTGAGGAATAAATTGATGAAATGAAAAGAAGGTTTTTCCATGTAATATTTATGAGGTGAAACAAAAAATGACAGGCTGATGGATGTTGAAAGTCAAATTGTATTTCATAAGATGTATTTAATATGATTCGAATGGTTATTATCAACATACTAGAGGCCCAGTGTATGAAATTCATGCAGTGGGGGGCAGGCCTGCACCCTCTTGCTTTCCGGAACCCCTCAGGGGATATCCGACTGCTGGTTTAGGCCCAATCCCTGCCCCTAACCTATCTGCCTGCCTGTCTGCTCACACCTAACCACCTTTGCCTTGGCCCCCGCCACTACAGCTTAGCCCGGAATGATGTTCGGAAGGTTGTTTGGCTATCCAGTCTAATTAGCATATTATGCTTTTATTATTATAGACTGGAGGCCCAGCACATGAAATCGTCTTTGCTCTTCTTATGTTCTCCTGTGTGTGTAGTATTTCCCTAAAACATCTTTAGGATCAGAAAGAGGATTGAATAAAGTAGAAACTCTGGAGCTGAACTTCCTGCCTGAATTAAAAACATCTGCTCTTTTAGACCTTTCTGGTTTTTGGGTAAAACTTATTTACTGCCTCTATAACCCTGGGCAAGTTATAAATATCATTAAGCCTCAATTTGCTTTTCAGTAAAAAATGTCATCACTATTTATAAAAACTGTTGTTGTGGGGATAAAATAAGATGCTATTGGAAACTTAGCATAGTGTCTGCTACAAACTAAAAACAGTAAATATGAGCTCTTCATTATTATTATTAGTGCAAAGGGAAGGTGTACATTTTTTCTTGAGCATTTAAAATTGCCTGTGAATGTATAATTCACAAGCTGAATCTTTGAAACATGATTTTCTATACTTGCTTTTGAAGTGGCTTTGAGAATCGGATGAGACAATATAAGAAAGGGCATTGTGAACTGCTGTATTATATATGATTTTATTGTATTATCATTATCACAGAAGAATATAGATAGAATGGCTTACACATTTCTTAGGCAGTGCATTTTTTACTTCTTGAATGCCTTGGGCATTCATTTGAGACTGATCTCTCCTCATGAAAGTCTTCAGGAGAAAGGGAAAAATGCAGTGTAAGTGTTCTTGATCCCTTGGGCTCTCAGAAAGCTCTCCAAGGAATGTGGAGATAAAAATTGAAATTTTTCTGGGCACTGTTGTACCCTTGTTTTAATTCTACTATAAAATGCCTACAGGTTTTTCTTAAATATTAGCTTAAATATAGTCAGTGAGTAATAATTCAAGCTTTTGATACTTTCATGCCAAATATGCATGAGGCATGCATTTTGGAAAACAGGAATGCACAGCTTAACTCTCAGCCATGTTTTCAGGATTGTTGACTGGGAGTTAAAAGGTTTTGTTTTGGACATATTGATGTTTGATAAATCATTTATCATATTGGGTTACTCAGCTGAATTAATAACATTAAAATCATAATTAAAATGGTTGCTGAAATTAAAATACTTTAAAACATTTCATTATAAAGTAAACACTTTCTGTTAACAAGCTGCTAAATATTAAGCAAATAGCAACATTTCTCAAGACACCTGTTTTCTTATGTAAAAAAATAAGAGTAATGAATAGTTGTTAATTTATGAGGTTTATACAAAATTATGTTTTCCACAAAAATTAAGACAAACATAGAAGAGAAATATCTTTCATTGTTTTTAAAACTAAATCACTTTTTGTAAAAGATTTATGTTTTTTAATTATTCAGTGATACCCAAAGTATTACTTTATCTTTTTAGTATTGTGAACGCATCTGTCTGCTCCTCATGTCCATGCTCATATCCAGTTATTTGCAAGAATCATTAGTGATGATCCATTATGTCAAGATCAGTCCGTACTGTTCTTAAAAGGGTGAGAGGAAAAGTACCCATAGTACTAAAATGCTTTAATATTAAGATTCTGCTTTAACGTTGACCTACATATTCTATCCAACTATCCTGTAATTTTGTTTCCTGACAAATATCTGCTCCCCTTTCCAAATGAAATATCTTCTATCATTGCTAAATCTCCTGTATATGTTTGGAGGTGAGTGGGGGAATGACATATACTATGCTCATTTCATATTATTTGGTTCTTTAGTTATTTTATTTTGAAAAAGGTAAATGCTCATTCGGCTTCTGATCCTTCCTTCCCTGGCATCTAGTGGAAATAGTTGCAAGTTCTGGCAGCTGATGAACACAGGCTTCAACCCCAGTTCTACAATTTACAAGCTGTGTATCATTTGGCAAGTCCGTTAAAATATTTGGGCCTTAATTTACTAGTATACCTTTATTAAGTGATTATAGCAACTTGAAAATGCCCAGAATTGCTATGAGCACTGTATTTGGCACTGTACATTAAACTGTGTACAGTACTTTCTTCTTATCCACGGGGATACATGCCAAGATCCCCAGTGAATGTCTAAAACCATGGATAGTACTGAACCCAAAATAGATACTGTGTGGTTTCTTCCTGTAAGTACATACCTATGATAAAGATTAATATATAAATTAGGCAATTTCACAGATAGAAGCTGGGTACTTACTGTAGAACTTAGAAACCTCAGCATACTATTTTTTTTTCTTTTCTTATTAAGTAAAGAAGTTTCAGCTAAACACACACACACACACACACACACACACACACACACACACTTTACAGCTTCTGTTTGGCATATCTGAATTGCCAGCACCACTATTTTTGAACTCTTTAAAGCCATTATTAAAATGAGGGTTCTTTTTTAAAAAAAAAACTTTATTGTTGAAAATATTACATATGTCCACCTTTTTCCCCATTGACCTCCTCCAGCCTTCCCTGTGCTCCCCACCAGGCCTTCACCACCCTATTGTCTGTGTCCATGGGTTATGCATATATGCAAGGTCTTTGGTTGATTACCTCCCACCCACCCACCCTCTCCTGCCTTCCCTCTGAGATTCCCCACTCTGTTCCATGCTTCCATGTCTCTGGATTCACTCCATTCATCAGTTTATTTTGTTAAATTCCACATATGAGTGAGATCATGTGATACTTCTCTTTCTCTGACTGATTTATTTAACTTAGCATGATACTCTCCAGGTCCCTCTATACTATCTCAAAGGGTAAGAGATAAAATGTGGGTTCTTGAACACAAGTGCTGTGATACCATGTCAGTCAGTTTGATAACTGAGGTGACTATTAATTGAATAATGGGAGGGGAGTATGTAAAGCATTGAGACGCTGGACAAAATGATGATTTACATCTGGGCAGGACAGAGCCAGTCGGCACAAGATTTTATCATGCTACTCAGCACAGCACACAATTGAAAACTTATGAATTATTAATTTCTAGAATTCCCATCTAATATTTTTAGATCATGGTTAACCATGGGTAACTAAAACCATGGAAAGAGAAACTGGAGATAAGGAGGGAGTACTGAATACCCTAGTGAATACTCCACAAATATTAAGACAAAAGGTGGAAGGTACCTTTTATTCAAGTCCAGAATTTTTGGCAAATTCTCTTAAATACTATAATCCATCAACTTGCAGGCAACTAAACTTTTGTTCGATATAAATTTAGCTGGCCTGGTCAGCGTGGCATAGTGGTTGAGCTTCAGCCTATGAACCAGGAAGTCACAGTTGGATTCCTGGTCAGGGCACATGCCCAGGTTGCAGGCTCAGTCCCCAGTGGGAGGCATGCATGAAGTAACTGATCAATGATTATCTGTCATCATTGATATTTCTATCTCTCTCTACCTCTCCCTTCCTCTCTAAAATCAATAAAATATATTAAAAATGTTAATTTATATAAAATTACAAAGACATAAATGTACTAGGCCAAGAACTCTGTGATGAACCAATGATAAAGTCGGTCATTAATTTCTAGTTGATTTGTTTGTGTAAGTTAAAGTATTTTAAATCTAAGCAAGCATTTGTTCAGATGTAAACAAATCTTACCACTGTGCAATTATGCCAAAATTGAGAATAAAATTTGAATAATAATTATATTGCATACAATATTTCTGATTATCTAAACTAGAAGTTTGAGTTTCCAATTTAAAAAATCTTCCAGTGATGCCTTTTATATCCTGGTCTAGTATTCACTACTATATGTTATTAACATTTTATGAAGGCCAGTTTTACTGCTTCCCCCAATCACACACACACTGTCATAACAATTGATTTTTTACTTCTTAATAATAGATCATCTAGTCCATTCTATGTAATCGCTAAGAACATCAAGAGTAATAAAGCTGATCTAACCCTGTAGCTCTCAGTGATTTAATGCAACACTTGGATTTACTACTATATATTTATTTGGTATGCCACCCATACATGCCACTAATCATGACTGATCATGTAAACTTGGCTTTATGTCTCCTTTAAACCTTTTCAAGACCTAAGAAATTCTCAGAATATTACTTTTTTTCAGTCTGCCAAAAATTAATTGATTATGATTAGATGTTATCTAAACTACTATTTAAAACTTGCTGCATTTCAGATATAGTTGATGTATGTCTTAGGTACATTATTTAATCCATATTAATTAGAAAAGTAAATACTAAAAAATGTCACTATAGATCATCTTATGCTGAAGAGATAATGTAATTTTAAAACTAGAAGCCAGGTGCACGAAAATTCGTGCACTCAGAAGGGGGCGTCCCTCAGCCCGGCCTGTGCCCTCTTGTAATCCAGGACCCGTCGGGAGATGTCCACCTGCTGGCTTAGGCCCGGGCCTAAGCTGCAGTCAGACATCCTCAGGGCTGCCAAGGAGGCGGGAGAGGCTTCCACCACCTCGCTGCACTCGCAGTTGTCAGCCCAACTTGTGGCTGAGCAGAGCCCCCTCTGTGGGATTGCACTGGCCACCAGAGGGCAGCTCCTGAATTCAGCTTTTGCCCCCTAGTGGTCAGTGCATGTTATAGTGACCAGCCATTCTCGGTAGTTCAGCCATTAGGTTCAATTTGCATATTATCCTTTTATTATATAGGATATTAAACTTGGCTGACAACTGGGGTTGTCTGTTGTATTAATCATTTTCCTCAGCACAATAGTCAGATTTGCATATATGTTGCAGATACACATAGCCTATGAGATACCATCACTTATTAGTTTTGAAAACTGCATAACAACCTGAGGGGAAAGTAACTATAAATTATACATACATATATATAATTTCTGGATTTGGAACTTTCAGGATATGACAAATCAGTCTATATAGAATTTGTAAACAATGCATAAGAATATTTCATAAAAGTAGATAGACTATGGATATAATCTCAATACAAATGTAAGGGTCACTTATTTTTCATGTATAAAATTCTGAATTTCCTAAAAACTAAGAAACAAAAATAAATAACCTATAAAGTTAAGATTCTGAGGTTTTAAAGTTTATTTTCAAAAATCTTAGTAATTTTTAATTAATATAGGGATGACATCACCAATAACATTCTTACTACTATAAAACTAGAAGAAAAAAATAAATTACTTTCAAGTGAAAAAATCTATATGTTATCTAGCAAGTTCTACTTCAGTTTTGAATACCACTGTGTAAGACAGTATTGTATGGTTATTATGGTTAAATCCCATATTTCAATTTTCTCATGCCTTTCTTATCTTCATTACAGGCCTGGAAAAGTTAAGTATGCCTGTTGTCAAGTACCATTTTCAGTTACCTGTTGCCATATAAAGCATATAGGAGTTATGTGGTGTGTTAAAATTAATAATAGACGTCTTGTGGTGAAGGCCTGAATGGGGGGAGGGAGTATGGGCTAGAAGGGTCAATGGGGAGACAGGGACATATGTAATACTCTCAACAATAAAGATAAATTTAAAAAAAATTAATAATGGAAGTCTCAAATAAATTTGGAGACAGGAAGACCTGTAGAGAAGGCTCTCACACTTTATCATTTGAAGTAAATTACTCCAAACAGGAAGAGGTCAATTACAAACCCCAACAGTACCTTGCACTCCTACCCCAGAATGCCTAGCACTGAATCCAGCCAATTGAAATGCCACAGCTCGGCCAATCAGAAGCTATTGTCATCTGAAATCTTACTTTCCTCCAATGAACTTTTACTTTTCTCTTGCCGATGACTTCTTTGCCCTACCCTTCTTTCTAGAAAAGCCTTCCATCTTGTATAACTCTTCAGAGTATCTCTCTGCTTGCTAGATGAGATGCTGCCTGAATCATGAGTCATTTAATAAAGACAATTAGATTTCAAATGTACTCAGTTAACTTTATTTATTAATAGATGTAAGTGAAAGGTTACTCGAGGGCATTTGGGAAAGGGGTTTTTCTGGTAAAGGAAGTTTCTTTCTTTCTAAATGATGGTTACAAAAACTTTAAGTTTCAAGGATCATTTTGTGACCATGAGAAACAGGTAGGGAAGTCATCTCAAATCTTGGGCTACTGAACAAAATCAGTAGCTACCTTCCTTCAATTCTTCTATTATATTAAGTAAGTAACAATGCTCTAGTCTCTTAAAGCAATGTCTTACTTTTTGGGATCTACTTCTGAAAAGATTTCTGATTTATGAATCCACTTGCATATGGGTGCTAATTATAAGTATTACAATTTTAAATATATTGCATTTATGATCAACATCAATTGAAAACCCAAGCTTCTTGAATTGTCAGCTGGGTGAGATAAAATGTTTTGAAAGTTCTCCAAGGAGCCAAAGGTATCTCCAGATACCACAAGAGTGTGTGGATATGTGGAAAGAATAAGTGGAATAATAGGTTATTCTAATTTTAGCTAGAATAGTTCTAATTTTATTTATTAGGCTCTTGTGTTAGTGTTCTTTTATAGCCCTGGCTGGTTTGGCTCAGTGGATAGAGCGTGGGCCTGCAGACTCAAGGGTCCCAGGTTCGATTCCGGTCAAGGGCGTGTACCTTGGTTGCAGGCACATACCTAGTAGGGAGTGTGCATGAGGCAGCTGATCAATGTTTCTCTCTCATCGATGTTTCTAGCTCTGTATCCCTCTCCTTTCCTCTCTGTAAAAAAATCAATAAAATATATATTTTTATAAAAGATAGTTATAGGACTAAAATATTTCTGAAAGGAAATATTGGAAAGGCAAGAAAATGTTATACTATGAGTTTAAAATCTTAGTTTCCTGCCCCACGCCTACTTTGTGACTTCTTAGCCAGATTGCCTCTGATGAAACAATTTTTAAAACTTTAAACACTCAGATATACCTCACATATATTTACATGCAAACTTTCTTATAATAATTAGTTTAATCACACAGAAATATTTGGGGCAGTGACTTACAAACTTTTAAGCACTACTTTATAGTATTATTTTTGAAAATGTTTATGTATATGTACAGGGTGGGGTAAAAGTAGGCTTATAGTTGTTTGTATAAAAATAATACATAATTAATAATAATACAAAAATAAACTCTGTTTCACATACTTTTACCCTACCCTCTATAAAAGTAAGCCTACTTTTAACCTACCCTCTATAGGACTTAAAATGTGACTAGTGAATTGCCTAATATTTCTAATATGTGATTACTAATTGAAGCGGGTTTGCAGACAAACAGAAATGTTAATGCATACATATTTTTGCATAGGAACACTTACCTCACATATAAATTGAAAAATTCATATAGAGGATGATTATTGTAAAGAGAGGGTAATATAGTGAGACAATTTGATAAAGTAATATGTCATATGTATATATTGTTTGGTTTTAATAAAAAATGGTATGTACTTATATGTTCACATGATACTAGCATTCTTAAATAAACTTTATTGAATATATATAAAAAGTTAAAGTTAAACAATAATGAATATACATAAAAAGGAATCAATTCATTTGAATACTAAAAATATCCAGTTGCCCCTTATACATTTTACATGAGCCTTAAAAGGGTGTGAAATTTGAAACACTCTTTGTAATGTAATCAGTTTTAAAATCCTTCTTTAAATTACTTCATGTTAATTTTAAACTAAAATTAATTTAAAACTGTAAGAAGATATAAAATTACCATAGTAACTCAAATTTGAAACTGAAATTTTTTGTAAGCAAGACTTTTATTCTTATAGAAAAAAGGGAAACATTTTCTAAAGTTAAATGATACTTATTTCATTACCACTAATTCTCATAGTAGGAAATAGGTGGAAATAGCAATGCCTAATCTTTTGTTCATTGTATGCCAAGATTTCAACTGATGGCAAATGAGTGAGCACCCTGTTCTACAAAACAACTGACCTTGGATGATGCCTAGAGAAAAAGTTTTAGCTTCAAATTGATTCTTCTAATTTGGAGTTCACTAAATATGGGGAAGTGCCAATTTTGACCTTTAAAAGGAAGAAAAACAAATTGCATAGGGTGCCACCAATACAAAATCCTTCTACGAATTCTTAGTTTCTTCATGTGTCTGTGCCTATTCCTGAAAATGAATCATCCTCTCACTTTTTCTTCTTATCCTCATCTCCCTTCTTTTTGTTAACAGTGTATGACACTTAAAGTCTCTAAGCAATCCAATTTCCAATAGCTGTACTTATCTGCCACTCCTATCGGCCCTTCCATTTCATAAAACTAGTAGTAATATAATGACAAATGTTTAAAGTGGTTCCTTCTGACTTCCCTTTTTTCCCCTCTGACAACTTCTCCTATCAAGGATAGATCTTCCTATTTAGCAAACTTAATCAAGTGTTGCAATGATCTCTCTCTGTTAGTGGTGACTATCAATTAACATTTAGTTGGTAGTTGAAGTCTCTCAAAATGTCTTTTAGATGAAACTTTCTGGACTTTTCAAAGTATATTCAGGCACCACCCATGAGTCTTGAAGGTATCAATATCTAAGCCCTTTATTATAAATGCACAAATAATGATTAGTATTTATAAAATGCATGTTTTGTTTTGGTGCCTGCAAACCGCTTTATCAATGATCTCACTCACCCCTCAAAACCACATTTTATTTAAAGAAAGCATCTCAGAAATGTATTCAAAACCATTAGAATTGTTTCAGTAAGAAAAAAAAAAAAAAAGCTGTGTAACTTCACAAACTCTCTTGGTGCCTTACAGGTAAGTATGATGTACTAACAACCCTGGTCCTGAAGTCTTCATGTTCTGAAAGTGAGCAGAAGGGATTCATTACATATTCTGAGTGCTGTTGTAACTGAAAGATTCCTATGAAAGCTCATTTTTCTCTGCTCATATTTTCTCTAAAAAAGACACATGATATTTTTCTCTCCAAAAGGTCTCAGTATAGTAGGTATCCAAGGTAGATCTATAGAGTATAGCATAGTAAATGGTTAGCTATATAACTATACTATCTAATAAAAGAGTAATATGCAAATTGACCGTACCTCCGCTACACCCACAAGCCATGCCAACCAGCCAATCAGGAATGAGTATGCAAATTAACTCAACCAACATGGCTGCAGCCACAGAGAGACCAAGAGGCTTGGGTTTCCCCGGGAATGGAGGAAGCCAAGCTTCCTGCACATGCTGGCAGACCCTGGGTTCCACTCAAGGCTACAAAGTTTCAATTATAGAAGATAAATACATCCCAGATACCAGGGCCTCTGCTAGTGTTGCCGTGGGGCATGGCTGATCTGCAAACCACCACAGGCCCTTCGCCCAGGCTTCCCCATGCCCCAAGGGAATCCTCACCCTGTTCCGGGATACCCTTCAGGGCAAACCAGCTGTCCCCCACCTGTGCACCAGGCCTCTATCCTATCTAATAAAAGAGTAATATGCAAATTGACCATCACTCCAATACACAAGATGGTTGCCCCCATGTGGTCAAAGATGGCTGCCCCCATGTAGACATAATATGGCTGCCACAAGATGGCCAGAAGGGGAGGTAGTTAGGAGGGACCAGGCCTGAAAGGGAGGGCAATTGGGGGTGATCAAGCCTGTAGGGAAGGGCAGTTGGGGGTTACCAGGCCTGCAGGGAAGAGCAGTTGGGGGTTACCAGGCCTGCAGGGGAGGGCAGTTAGGGGCAAACAGGCTTGTAGGAGAGCAGTTTGGCATCAATCAGGCTGGCAGTAGAGTGGTTAGGGTGTGATCAGGCTGGCAGGTAGAAGCAGTTAGGGGCAATCAGGAAGGCAGGCAGGCGAGCAGTTGGGAGCCAGCAGTCCTGGATTGTGAGAGGGATAGGGCTTAAATGGGCAGTTGGACATCCCTCGAGGGGCTCCAGATTAGAGAAGGTGAAGGCTGGCTATGCACAAATTTCATGCACCAAGCCTCTAGTTGGTATATATAAATTGATACATATGTACATTTTTAATTGATAAATTTATAATTATGTAAAAATTAATATACCAAACAAGAAATAACAGGGGAATTAGAAATAATTGGGATGAGTGAATATCAATATAATATGTACAAAAAATGAAAAATTGCTAAAGTGATTAGAGGGATGTTTATACCTGTAAATATTTATATTTAAAAAAAATGAGATATATCACAAATTATCGTCTTCCTCTTTGATTTAAGGAACTGATAAAAGAAGAACAAATTAAAAGTAAAGCAGATAGAAGGGAGGGCATAATAAAGATAAGAAAGGAGCTAAATAAAATAATTAGCCCTAGCCAGTTTTGCTCAATGGTTAGGTCAGAGGCCCACAGACTGAAGGGTCATGGGTTCATTCCTGTCAAGGGTACATACCTCAGTTGCAAACTTGATCCCCAGCCTTTGGATCAGGGGTTGTGCGGGAAACAACCAATAGATCTGTCTCTCTCATGTCAATGTTTCTCTGTCTTTCCCCCTCTTTCCACTCTCTCTAGAAATCAATGGAAAAATACCCTTGGGTGAGGTTTAACAATAACAACAAAAAAGAATAACCTAAAACAAGTAATTTTTAAAAAGCAATAGAAAAATCAACTAAAACAAACATTATGTTTTAAAAAGATCAAAGAATTTGATAGAAATCTAGCTTGATTCACCAATAAAAATAAGAGAGTATACTAGATCATTAGAATCATGGATGGAAGAGGTGACACTATTACAAATATTTTAGAAATTTTAAAACATTATAATAAAATAACATAAACAGTTAAATGACAAAAAGTTAGATATAACATAATAAAAGTATAGATTCCTTTAAAGCCACAAACTAATAAAACTGACTCAAGAAGAAATAAAAATCTGAATAAACCTTACATAACTAAAACTAAGTTAATAACTTCCAAAAATAAAAAGGACTAGTTTTCAATTTAGTGTATAAGACCAGTACTTTACACAATAAAATATCCCTTTATGATGAAAACACTCATTAAAATAAATATAAAGGGAAATTTCCTCAACACTAGGTAAGGAAGCTATAGAAAACTTAAAAGTAACATCATAAAATTAATGCTTTCTACCTACCACAAGAGACAAAAGAAGGATGTCCATTCTTACCACTTCTCATAGCATTGTATTGGAATATCTAGCCAGGTAAATTGCTTAAGAAATAGAAACAAAAGCATCCAAATGGGAAAGAAATAAGTAAAATAATATCTGTTTGCAGGTATTATAATCTGTGTATAGAAAATTTCACTAAATTTTCTAGACTAATAAGTTCAGCAAGTTTATAGCTATATGATCAAAGTTTAAAAAGTAATTGTTTTTCTATATACTAGCAAGGGATAATCCAGAAATAAAGTTAAACTCAATTCCATTTATAATAGCAGCAAAATAATAAAATACTTAGGAATAAATATTAAATAATAAGTCCAAAACCTGCATGCTGAATAGTACAGTATATTGTTGGAAGAATTTAGAGAATACCTACTAAGTGATAAACCTCACATGTCAATGGGTCAGTAAACTTAAGGTTGTCAGGATGACCATACTTTTAACATTGATCTACAGATACACTGCATTCCCTATCAAAATTCCACCTGGATTCTCTGCAGAAATGGCAGGTTGATCCTAAAATTCATATGGATATAGTAGGCACCCAAAATTTTGTTCTCAAAAAAAAAAGAACAAATTTGGAAAACTCACACATCCCAAAGTCAAATTTTAGTACAAAGTTACAGTAATTAAGAGAGTGTGATGGTGCTATACGGATAGAAATTTATTGAATGGAATGAGATAGAGATTCCAGAAATAAATGCATATATTAATGGAAAATATTTTTGACAAGTATGCCAGGATAATTCAATGAAGGAAGAATGTTTTTTTTAATAAATAGTACTGGGACAAGTTGATATCCCTATGCATAAGTCTAAGATTGGGCTCCCACTTCACAACACACACAAAAACTATCTCAGAATGAATCATGATGTAAAGTTAAACATATATATTGTTCAGAGAAAAATATAGGAGCAAATCTTTATGCCTGGGTTACGTAAAGTCTTAGACATCACACCAAAGCACAAGTGACAAAAACAAAGAAACAAACAAAAACAAAAAAGCAACAAACAGGTAAATTGGCTATCATCTAAATTAAATACTTTGTGTTTAAAGATCACTGTCAAGAAAGTGAAAGTAAAAATGCAACCTACAGAATGAGAGAAAATATTTGGAAATCATACAGTATATAAGGGGCTTATATCTATAATATATTTAAAAAACTCTTACAATACAATAATTAGGATATAAAATAACTGAATTTGAAATTTGATAATGTATCTGAGACCTTTTATTTCCAAAAAGATATAAAGGTAGACAATAAAAACATGAGAATATGTTCAAGATTATTAGCTACTAGGGGCCCAGTGCACAAAATTCGTGCACTGGGGGGAGGGGGTGGTCCCTTAGCCCAGCCTGCCTCCTATCACATATTGGGAGCCCTCAGGGGCTGTCCTACTGATGGCTCAGGCCCACTCCCCATGTGGAGCTGGCCTAAGCTGCAGTCTGGCCTCCCTTTGTGGGAGGGGACCAGACTGATCAGGGTAAGGCACCACCCCCATCACCCCGCTGCTGCAGCCACCACCAGTCACCGCAGCCATCAAGGTGTTTTCATCAACACAGACTCTAGTCCCTTCATTATGAAAATATGACAACTTTCTTTAGGCATTTTCAAGATGTCTCTTTCATAGGATATGACATTTCTTTATATATTTTTTATCCTCACCTGAGGTTATGTTTCCACTGATTTTTAGAGAATGTGGAAGAGAGAGGGAGAGACAGAGAGAAATATCAAAGTGAGAGGAACACTTTGGTTGGTTGCCTCCTGCATGAGCCCTGACCTGGGCCCCAGCCAGGGAGAAGCCTGCAATCTAAGTACACGCCCTTGATCAGAATCGAACCTGGACCCCGTGGTTGGCAAACCTAGGCATTATCCACTGAGCCAAACCAGTTAGGGCAGAATATGACATTTCTTAGCCTTCCAGCAGTGGACCTTTATCTTTTTCCCCAGGAGTGTGGTGGAAAAACCCTAGATCACCTTTCTGGATTCTTATTACCCAAGTTACTAAGAATATTACCAGCGGCATACAGGGAGCTTAGCCAACAAGCGGTCACAAAACGTGTTTCCTCTGTAGTTCACACCAATTGCCGCTTGCCTCTGATCACTGGCTCCACCCCTGCTCAGGCCCCAACCATCTGGCTGAGGCTTGGGGCCTGGGCATGTCCCCCCCAGCTCCCTCTGATCACCAGCTCCACCGCTGCCAATGCCTAAAGCCTCAGGGATGGGCAGCTCCCTCCAATCACCGGCTCTGCCCCTGCCCAGGAGCTCCTTGGCTCAGGCCCTTCCCAGGTTGCTCAGGGCCCACACAGTGCCTACCTCCATGTGACCTGGTTGCCGAGAAAGTTTCCGGGGCCCAGGCAGCTGGGCGCCTAAGTATGCAAATCAACCACCATCTTTGTTGGTTTAATTTGCATACTGACTCTGATTGGCTGTGGGTGTAGTTGGAGGTACAGTCAATTTACATGTTTGTCTATTATTAGATAAGATAAGGAAAATGAAAATAAAAATCACAATTATACTACCTCTCATCTACTAAGATGACTGAAATAAAAAAAGACATTAAATATCAAATTTTGTTCAGGACATGAAGAAGTGGCAACACCCATATGTTTCTAGTTGTAATATAAAACTATGTAGTCACTTTGGGAAACAGCCTTGCAGTATCTCAAAATATTAAATATAAGAGGAATTCTACTCCTAGATATACATCCAAAAGAGACAAAAACATGTAACCACACACAAAATTGTGTATATATGTGTATGTGTGTGTATGATGAAATGTTATTCAGCAATAATAAGGAATGAAGTACTGATAAATGTTACAACATAGATAAACCTTAAAACATGCTAAGAAATATAAGGCAGTCAGCAAAGACACATATTATATGACTCCACTATTTAAAAAATGTTCACAACATCAAATCTATAGAGACAGAAATTAGCCTAATGTTTGCCTAGGGCTAGAGAATTGGGGGAATTTGGAATACTGTTAATAGGTATAATTTTTTTAGGATGTTGAAAATGTTTAAAAGTGATCATGGTGGTGGTTATACAAGTCTAAAATATACTAAAGACCAGTAATATACCTTAGATGTGTATTTGCTTGGCATATAAATTGTAATTCAGTAAAGATCCTGTATATATTTTAACTATTCACACTGATGTACCCAAGGTGTCAGTTATATTTCCTCTCTCTTTCTCTCTCTCTCTCCCTCTCCTGAAATCCATTTTCCACATTATTTTTCTCTACTTTCACAAAGAGATTATTGCTAAATTTCAGTTTCTTTAGAGGATGGATTTTTATTTGTTTGTTTTTTTTAGTGGAGTCTTTGTTGAAAAATTTCAAGATACTTTAAATATAGCCATGGGATTAGGGCAAGTAGATGACTGTCATATAAGTCAATCTTCAATTAAACCTCAACTGTAGATTTCATTTTATATTCTCAACCACAGTTGGCTCAAACCTCTCTGAGAACAAATTCTCTCTTAAATTCTGCAGGGTAGATTTTATTCTTCCTTCTTAAGCCCCTTCACATATGCATTGGAAAGCATATGTTTCCTTTCATCTATCAGCATTTTTGCATCATGTTTAAGTCTCCAAAAATAGTCTTGCATTAGTGCCTTTTCTCTTATATTTAATCATTTCTAAAATGCACATTTATTCACACTTGAATATATGTGAAATCAGAATGTATTTTGATTGGATGATATCTTGGATTTAATGAAATAAAATAATATTTTTGTGAAGAAAACAGCAAAGAGATTTTCTTAGAATAAGGGACACTTTTCTTATTCTATTTTCAATCACCGAGATGGTTCCTCAGGTGAATTTAGCATCATTTCTTAAGGTATCACAAATGTTATTTACTTTAGATTCCTTCATATTTTTCCCAGTAGGGTAGGTAAGGTCCAAGCTTCTAAAGTACTTTCAGTCTTTAACTGCGAAATATTTAAAATGTAAATACTTTAAAGAATATATATTTTCCAAAAGGTAAAAATCAATTATACTCTATTTTTCTTTTAACAAAAAATGACCATGTGTAATAAACATTGTAATTTTAAATATCATTATTCTGTATGGTCATAAAATATTATTTTAATAATTAATCTTTATAAAATTCTGTCTTATACATACTAAAACCATTTTGTATTGGGACTAGTTTTTTCAAAAGTCATTTTGACTGAATATCTCAATTTGACTATCAGATCTATCAAGTAAATGCCATAAATGGGACTGAAAGTGAGTGGGTTTGACATACATATCAAATCTCCATAATGGGAAGCGGAAAGAGTGCTGTCTGCTCTTAGAGAAGCTTCTCCATCAAATGTGGCCTTACCTAACTCGCATCCTCCAACTTCAATGCTGGGCTAGACTTCTTTTTCAGAAGTCACTAAAATTTTGAAAACTATGAAGACTCATGTTTCTATTACATGTTGTTTTATATAACTGATGACAAAATCTGAAGGTGATGTATTAAGTCAGTGATAAAAAAAATTTAAAAAATTATTAAATAAACTAATCTTCATTCTACTACTCATAAAAGATACCAAAAAGCACCTAGAGAGAAAGATGTAAAAGTTAAAAAGAAAATATTTAATTCTAGATTATCACATTTTTAGAGGATTCTAAGTTGATAATACAAACCACCTCAAGAAGCATACTATATACATTTTCCCTTTATTTATTGAGATACACTTGACATATAACATTATATTAGTTTTAAGTGTACAACATAATGATTTGATATTTATTTATATTGATCACCACATCTAGTTAATATTGGTCACTATACATAGTTATAGTTTTTTTGCTTTTTTTTTTTTTAATCCTCACCCGAGGATATTTTTCCATTGACTTTTAGAGAGAGTGGAAGAGAGAGGGAAAGACAGAGAGATATATCTAAGTGAGAGAAACACATCGATTGTTTGCCTCCTGCATGCGACCCGACCAGGGCACTGGCCAGGGAGGAGCCTGCAACGGAGGTAAGTGTCCTTGACCGGAATAAAACCTGGGACCCTTCAGTCTGCTGGCCTATGCTCTATCCACTGAGCCCAACCTGCGAGGGCCAAAATTGTTTTCTTAGAATATGATCATTTGAGGTCTACTTCCCTAGCAACTTTCCAATACGCAATACAGTATTGTTAAGAATAGTTGTTATGTTATTTCTTTCTTTCTTTTTTTTTTTACATTTCCATAACCTATTTATTTCCATGACTATAAGTTAGTACCTTTTGACATATTTGACCTACTTTGCCCATCTCCCGTCCCCAGCCTCTGGAACCCACTAGTTTATTTTTTGTATCTTCTGTGAGCTTGTTTGTTAGTTTTGTTTTTTAGATTACATATATTAATAGAGAGATACAAGTCATTTGTCTTTTTCCTTCTGACTTATTTCACTCATCATAATGCCCTCAAGGTCCATCCATATTTTCGGTACTGGCAAGATTTTATTTCTTTTTATGGCAGAATAATATTTAATTGCATATATATATATATATATATATATTCTTTATTAATTCATCCATCAATGGACATATAGTTTGCTTTCATATCTTGGCTATTGTAGTAAAGCTGCAACAAAAAAGGATGCATATATTTTTATAAGTAAGTTTTTTTTCCAGATAAAACTCAGAAGTAGAATTGCTAGACCATATGATAGTTCTATTTTTAAATTTTTGAGAAATACCCATACTATTTTCAGTAGTTGGTGCACCAATTTACGTTCTCACCATAAGGGTTCCCTTTTCTCCACAGCCTCATTAGCACTTGCTCTTTGTTTTTTTTTTTTTTTTTATAATAGTCCCTCTGACAGGTGTGACATGATATCTCACTGTGGTTTTAATTCACATTTACCTTTTGATTAGGAATGCTGAACATCTTTTCATGAACCTGTTAGCCATCTGTATGTCTACTCTGGAAAAAAATGTCTCTTCAGATCCACTGCCCATTTTTTAATTGGATTTTTATTTTTATTTATTTTTTGCTATTGAGTTGTGTGAATTCTTTATATATTTTGGATATTAACCCCTTTACAGATATTTCTCTCATTTAGTAGATGGTTTCTTTGCTGTTCAAAAGCTTTATAGTCTGATGTAGTCCCACTTGTTTATTTTTTATTTTGTTGTCTTTGCTTCTGGTGATAGATGAAAAATTTAATTGCCAAGACTGATGTTAAGGAACTTTCCACTTATGTTTTCTTCTTGGAGTTTTATGTCTTCAGGTCTTACAAAGTCTTTAATCTATTTTGAGTTAATTTTTTTATCTTGTCTAAGCGAGTGATACAGTTTTATTCTTTTCCATGTGACTGTCCAGTTTCCCTAGCACCATTTACTGAAGAGACTGTCTTTCCCCCATTGTATATTTTTGGTTCCTTTGTCATAAATTAATTCACCACATAAGAGTGGTTTATTTTGAGGCACTCTATTCTGTTCCCGCAATCTATGTGTTTTTATGCCAATGCCAAGTTTGATAAAAAAGAATGTGATGCCTTTAACATTGTAATCTCTTTCTCAAGATTGCTTTGGCTACTTGGTTTTGTACTTGTGTGTATATGGTTTCATACCAATTTTAGATAGATTGTTCTATTTCTTTTTTAAAAGCCATGGAATTTTGATAAAGATTGCACTGCATCTATAGATCTCATTGGGTAGTATGGGCACTTTAATAACAATAATTCTTCCAATCCATGTTCAATAGAATATCTTTCCATTTTTTGTGTGTCTTCTTCAATATTTTTCATCAATGTGTCAGTGTACAGGTCTTTCTTGTTCTTGGTTAAATGTATTCCTAGGTATTTTATTCCATTCCATGCAATTGTAAATGTTAATTTCTCCTTTTCATCATTCATTATTAGTGTATTAAAACTTGATGGATTTCTGTATATTGATTTTGTATCCTGCCATTTTATTAAATTTATTTACAAGTTCTAAGAATTTTTTGGTGGAATAGTTAGGGTTTTCTATATACAATTTCATGCCATCTGGAAATAGTGACAGTTTTACTTTTTTATTTTACTGTGTTTTTTTTTTTTTTTTTCTTTTTTGCCTTATTGCTTTGGCTAAATATTCAAATACGTTGAATAAAGTAGTGAGAGTGGCTATCTTTGTCTTGTTCCTGATCTTAGAGAAAAAAGTTCAGATTTTCAACATTAAGTATGTTGCTATCTGTGGGCTCTTTATACATGGTCTTTATTATGTTGAGAGTAACTCCTCTATACCAATTAGGTTGACAGTTTTTATCATAAATGTATGTTGGGTTTTGTTAAATTATTTCTCTGCATCAATTGACATGATCATAATGATTTTTACAATTTTTTGTTAATTTGTTATATCACATGCATTTGTGGATATTTAACCATTTTTGCATTTCTGGAATAAATCCCATTTGATCATGCTGTGACCCTTTTTAATGTATTGTTAAATCTGCTGATAATGAAAACTGTTGATGACTTTTGTACCTGTGTTTATTAGGGTTATTGGCCTATAATTTAATTTGTTTGTGATATTCTTTTCTGGCTTTGGTAACAGAATAACACTGGCCTCATAAAATGAGTTTGAAAGTACTAGTATTTCCTTTTCTTCTAATTTTTGCAAGAGTTTGAGCAAGATTAGTATTAATTCTTCTTTGAATGTTTTATATAATTTACCAATGAAGCCATCTGTTTCTGGATTTTTGTTTGTTGAGAGGTTTTTAATTATTGATTCAGTCTTCTTACTAGCATGCAGTCTATTCAGATTTTCTCTTTATTCAGAATTCAGTATTGGAAGGCTGTATGTCTAGGAATTTATCCTTTTCTCCTATCTTGTCTAATTTATTGACATGTAATTATTGATAGTCATCTTTTATGATTCTTTGTGTTTCTGTGGTATCAGTTTCAGTTTTCTCTTTTACATCTAATTTGGTGAGTCCAGCTAGAGATTCACCAGTTTTGTTTTATATTTTCCAAAAACCAGTTCTTGGTTTTATTATCTTTTCTGTCTTTTTAGTCTCTATGTCATTTATTTCTGCTTTAATCTTTGTTCTTTTTTTTCCTTCAATTAACTCATGCCTTTGGTTGTTCCTATTTTCTTGAAGTGTAAAGTTAAATTTCTTGAATTTTTTTTCTTGTTTCTTGAAGTAACTTTTATTGCTATAAATATTTTCTCTTAGAACTGGTTTTACTGCCTTCTATAATTTTTGATATATTATATTTCCATTTTCATTTATCTCAAGGTTTATTGAGGTAAATATATTGTTTATTTCTCTTTTAAGTGTTTTATTGGCCCATTGGCTGTTCTGTGGCATTTGTTAAATCTCCACATATTTGTATATTTTCCAGTTTTCCTTTTGTAATTGATTACTGGTTTTGTACCATTGTGGTTGCAAACAATGCTTCTTAAATTTGTTAAGACTGGTTTTGTGGCCTAACATAGGATCTATTCTGGAGAGTGTTCCATGAGAATTTGAGAAGAATGTGTATTCTGTTGTGTATGGATAGACCATAATCTTCTATGTATATCTGTTAAGTGCATCTGATCTAATGTGTCATTCAAGTCCAATGTTTATGTATTGATTTGCAATCTGGATAATCGATTTACTGGTGTAAGGGAAAAATAGAGTCCCTTACTATTATTGCATTGACGTCTATTTCTCCCTTTAGGCATATTAATATTTGCTTTATATATTTAGATGCTTCTATGTTGGGTGCATAAATGTTTACTAACATTATATTCTCATGTTGGATTGACCCTTTATCGTCATGTAATGAGCTTCTTTGTTTCTTAAAGTCTTTTTTTAGAGTATATTTTTCTGAAATATACCAGCTTTCTTTTGGTTTCCATTTGCCTGGAATATCATCTTCCATTCCTTCACTTTCAGTCTGCTCTGTGCTTACATCTGAAGCGAGTCTGCTGTAGACAACATAAAATGGTAGAATGATAGTGTTTTTGTTTATTTGCTTTGTTTTCTGTGTGTTTTTTGTTGTAGTTATGTTTTATTTTGTTTTATTCATTTAGCCACTCTATTTTGATTTGAGAATTTAGCCCACTTATATTTAAAGTAATTATTGATAAGTATATACTTATTGCTAATTTTTAAATTTTGTATCTTGATTTACAGTTCCTTAGTTCCTTTCTTCTTTCCCTACTCTCTCTCGTGTGTGTGTGTGTGTGTGTGTGTGTGTGTGTGTGTGTGTGTGTGTTTTGATGACATTGTTTAGTGATGTCTTGATTACTTTCTGATTACCTTTTGTGTATCCACCAGAAGCTTTTGCTTTGTGGACACCATGAGTTACATATAACAACTTATATTTAAAAGACTATTTTAATTTGATAACAATTTGAGTTTAAACACATTTGAAATAGCTACATATTTATTTTTCCTCAACATTTTGTATGTTTGATGTCACATTTTAAATCTTTTTACCATGTGTATCCTTTAGTTATTTAGTTACAGTTATTTTTTTCAACCTTTGTCTTTTAACCTTCATACTAACATTATAAGTGATTAATATAGTACCTATACTATGTATTTATCTTTCTCATTAAAATTTATACTTTCATATTTCTTGTCACTAATTAGCACATTTTTTTAAACTTAAAATTACATTTAACATTTTTTGTAAGAGCAGTGTAGTGGTAATAAACTCCTTTAGTTTTTGCCTCTTTGTACAGCAATTTATCTTTCCTTTAATTCTGAATAATTTTGCTCTGTAGAGTATTCTTGGTAGGTAGATCATTTCCCCAGCACTTTGACTATATTATGCCTCTTCTTCTGGCCTTCAAAGTCTCTCCTAGAAAAATCTACTGATATTCCATGGAGTTCCCTTATATGTAATAAGTTGATTTTCTTTTCCTGCATTTATTTTTTTTCTTATAAATCTTTATTGTTCAGATTATTACAGGTGTTCCACTTTTTTTCCCCCCCATAGCTCCCCTCCACCTGATTCCCCACCCCACCCCATGCCCTTACCCCCCACCACTGTCTTCATCCACAGGAGTAAGATTTTTGTCCAATCTCTTCCCGAACCCTTCACACTTGCTTCCCCTGAGAATCGTCAGTCCACTCCCTTTCTATGTCCCTGATTCTATTATATTCACCAGTCCATTCTGTTCTTCAGATTTTTTATTCACTTGATTTTTAGATTCACTTGTTGGTAGGTATGTATTTGATGTCATTTTGTTGTTCATAATTTTTATCTTTACCTTTTTCTTCTTCTTCCTCTTCTTAAAGAATACCCTTCGGCATTTCATGTAATCCTGGTTTGGTGGCGATGAACTCCTTTAGCTTTTTCTTGTCTGTGAAGCTCTTTATCTGACCTTCAACTCTGAATGATAGCTTTGCTGGGTAGAGTAATCTTGGCTGTAGGTTCTTGCTGTTCATTACTTTGAATATTTCTTGCCACTCCCTTCTGGCCTGCATAGTTTCTGTTGAGAAATCAGCTGACAGTCGTATGGGTACTCCCTTGTAGGTAATTAACTGTTTTTGTCTTGCTGCTTTTAATATTCTCTCTTTGTCTTTTGCCCTTGCATTTTAATTATGATGTGTCTTGGTGTGGTCCTCTTTGGGTTCCTCTTGTATGGGGTTCTGTGTGCTTCCTGAACTTGTAAGTCTATTTCTTTCACCAGGTAGGGAAAGTTTTCTGTCATTATTTCTTCTAATAGGTTTTCAATATTTTGCTCTCTCCCTTCTTCTGGCACCCCAAAAATTCGGATGTTGGTTCGCTTGAAGTTGTCCCAGAGGCTCCTTACACTATCTTCATATTTTTGGATTCTTTTTTCTTTTTGTTTTTCTGGTTGGATGTTTTTTGTTTCCACATATTTCAGATCTTTGGTTTGATTCTTGGGGTACGTTGATCTACAGTTGAGTTTCTGTATATTTTTTATTTCAGACAGTGTATGCTTCATTTCTGACTGATCCTTTTCCATTTTTTTGGCATTCTCATTAAGGTCCTTGAAGGTCTTACTAAGCTCCTCAGAAGTGTCATCAAGTTTCTCAGCGGTTTTTAGAAGATTCTTGAGTAACCTTATACATGTGGTTCTGAACTCTATGTCATCCAGTAGTTTGCTTTCCTCCGTTTCTTTCATTCGTGACATGTTTCTTTGTTTCTGCATTTTGGCTGATTCCCTGTATTGATGGAGTGGCTTTGTGTGGTAGGTGACCTATAGGGGGCAGTAGCTCAGCCTTCCCAATCACCTGATGTGGATGCTCTTGGTACACCCCTTTGTGGGCTGAGTGCAAAGTCTTGGTGTAGTTAAGCCTGAATTGCTGTTGGTACGCTGGGAGGAATTGACCTCCAGGCCAATTAGCAGTGAGCACTCCCTGTGTCTATAATGGAAGAACTGCTGTGCTGAAGACACGCAGGACTTGTTTCAGTGGGGCTTCGGTGCTCACTGAGTTTGCCTCTTGAATGTGTCACTTATGGATGTGAGGAGTTGAAATCTGGTGTCTCACACTGACCACTAGGTACACTGGCTTCTGGATCTCCAATGGGGTGCAGGTCAGCTACTGTCTGAGGCCACTCAGCAGGAGCTACAGTGAGAGCTGCAGTTTTCTCCTCTTTGCTTGGGGTTTGGAAGTTTTGGAACTGTCTGACCAGGGCTGCAAGTTTGCTAGGTTAAGCTGCGATAGGGCAGGCTTTTCTTATGCTAACTCGGTTGCTTGGAGCTTGGGTGGGTTTGTAGGTTGTGCAGGGCGGGGCCTCAGGGTGTCACTAGGTTAGGGCGTGCCAAACAGCAATGGCTGCTAGTTAGCCGGCTCTGTGTCCCCAAAGGTACCCGCGAGTCCCATGCCCTAGTTCAGTAAACAATTATTCCTGCGCGCAGCTCTGCAAGCAAGCCACCCTCGCTGGCAGACAGTCCAGCTTCTCCCTGTAGGAGTTTGGGTCCCCCCTGTCTCCCGAGAAACTGTATTTCAGAGTAATCGGGGGCTTGTCTCCCTTCGGGTTGAAAAAAGCAACGAACCCAGTCGCCCGCAGCCAGCCCGGATCACACGCCTCCATACCTCAGCTTTTCAGCGCTCGTGCACATCTCAAAGCTCTTTTCTCTTTCCTTCTAGTTGTAGAACTTCCACTCAGCCAGCTTTCCTGTGGTCCTGGGTGATAGACGTTTTGTCTTTTAGTTGCAGTTTAAATTGTTGTGGGAGGCAGCAGTTTAGGTGTTTACCTACACTGCCATCTTGGATTCTCCTCTTTTCCTGCATTTAATATTCTCTTATTTTCTTTAACTTTAGACATCTTAATTGCAATGTGTCCTGGTGTGGGATGCTTTGGATTACTCTTTTTAAAAACCTTCTGCTTCCTGTATGTGGATATCTGTTTCTTTCCCCAGATTAAGAAAGTTCGTAACCACTTTTTATTCAAATAAGTTTTCTGCACTTTTGTCTCCCTTTTCTCAGTCTGAAATCTCTATAATACAGATGTTATCTACATAATGTTGTCTGCTAAGCCTCTTAAGATATCTTTACATTTTTTTTTGCTACTTTGATTGGATGGGTTCCTCTGTCCTGTCTTGAGGTTCACTATTTTTTTTTCTTTTCAGTTGCTTCATTTAGCCAGATGTTGGACCCTTTTTACATGTTTTTCAGTTTAGTTATTGTATTTTGTATCTCTGTCACTTTTGTTTGGAACCATATATATATATATATATATATATATATATATATATATGGTTCCAAATGTATATATATATGGTTCCAAATATCCACACACACACACACACACATATATATATATATATATATATATATATATATATATATATATATATATATATATATCTTTACTGATGTTCTTTCTGTGTTCATTCTATTTCCAACAGTGGGAACTCTAAGACAATTACTTTAAACTCTTTATCAGGTAAATTATTTGTCTTTGTTTCATCAATATTTTTTCCTAATATTTTATTTTGTTCATTCATTTGGAATACATTTCTTTGTTTCTTTAATTTGCTTAAATCTGTGTTGGTCTCTATAGATTAGATGAAGCAACTATCTTTCCTTGAACGGTTGGTCTTATGTAGGAGATGAAGCTTATCATTCAACCCTGCTCTAGTCCTTAGATGTCTTTCAATCCCTGGTGATGTCCCAAGCAACCTGTATTATTTTTAATAGCTTCCCGTAATTGAGGGTGTGCCAAAAGCAGTCATTGTCCCAAAGGAGAGTATCAGTCAGCACCCAGATACAGGATGATTGGAAGGCAGACAATCAGCAGCTTCTAAAGTATGCAAATATATTTAAAACTAGGAAATTAGTCTCTTTCACATGTCTGCATGTTTTTACAAAGGACTGCTGTTGCATTATGCAATGGGGTGAGTTAAATCTTTGTGCAGGAGCTTTAGAAGACGTTCCTCATTCCTCGGTACACCACAGCCTCAAGGGTCTTGTGGGTGCAAGCCTCATTGGTCTTCAAAAACAGATATTTTGGAGGCTTCTCTCTCAGGTGTTGTTCTTAATACTTGTTTACTTAATGTGGGCTATAAACCCTTCAATCCTTAGGGAGAAGCTCTCAGTTTTGAGTTTTTACCTGATTGTGGATCACCATAAATGAGGTAAGATTTATGATGAAATTGTATTTCAGCCTTTTCTACCTGGTCCAATGTGGTTTCTCTCCCATTTTCCTGATATAAAGGGGTCGCCTTGTCAGTTTTCAGTTCCTTATCAGAAAAAAGTGTTCCATATATAGGTATAGATTTGGTGTGTCCATTGGAAGAGGTGAGTTTAGAATCTTCCTAATTGTCATCATGATTGGAACTATAAATAAATTTCTTTAGTGGATAGTAATAAATGTTGATACTTTTCCTGTATCTGAGAGTGAACAAAGACAAACTCTAATCTTTTTGAGAATGGGAGCACTGATCTAAAGAAAACACCTATAGTAAAATAAACTTGTATTATAAGCAAAACAAAAATTTAAAAAATTGCAGTACAGATTTATATTCTACCTAAAATTTACTTCCATGTGGGCATTTTCCATTGAAATTTATATTCATTCATGATTAATTATGAAGGTTGTAAATGTTTTGTTTAGAAAAGTATTTAAATTTCATTAAATAATATATCATTAATGTTTACTTAGTGCTTAAAAATTTTCATTGTTCTTCTCTAAAAGATGGAGAGATATTTATATCAGTAATATACTTATATTATTAGACTAAATATATACAATAGAATATCCTTTTTCCTTTTTCACTATTTGTCATTTTTGACTTTTTGCAATAATAATTAAAGTCATCTGTATGTTATTAGATACACTGAGATAATCTATAATAATAAAAACAGAATATGCTAATTAGACCAGGCAGCCAAATGACCTTCCGGACATCACTCCAGACATCCTTCAGAATAAAGCTGTGGTGGTGGGGGCCAAGGCAAAGGCAGTTAGGGGCGATCAGGCAGGCAGGTGAATGGTTAATGGTGATCAGGCAGGTAGGCAGAGGCAGTTAGGGATGATCAGGCAAGCAGGCAGAGGAGCTAGGGGTAATCAGGTAGGCAGGCAGAGGCAGTTAGGGGTGATCAGGCAGGCAGGCAGAGTGGTTAGGGGTGATCAGGCAGGCAGGCAGAGTGGTTAGGGGTGATCAGGCAGGCAGGCAGAAGCAGTTAGGGATGATCAGGCAGGCAGGCAGAGGGGCTAGGGGTAATCAGGCAGGCAGGTAGAGTAGTTAGGAGCTACCAGTCCCAGGTTGTGAGATGGATGTCTGACTGCCAGTTTAGGCCAAACTAAACTAGCAGTTTAACATCCCCCAAAGGGTCCCAGAATGCAAGAGAATGCAGGCTTTGCTGAGGGATACCCCCCTCATGCACGATTTTGTGCAGTGGGCCTCTAGCTTTTTATAAGACAAAATTTATTCTCAAGTGCAAATTCATATGTTTCTAATAGTGAGTGAAGGCATTCATAATAAAGCATGTACACATTTAATTACCAAAAGCCTAAATGTATAATCCAGATCTCAAATGCATTTATTGAAATATATAAAATAAATTAGAAGCTTATTTGACTGTTAAGTTACATATTCTCTGAAATGTTCCACTAGATTTCTCAGAAAATAAAAAAGGGATCAAATAAAATAAAAATAGGAACTGTTGGTTAAATATTTCAGTGGGGTATGCATGCCCAAATACACAAGCGGCACATGATGTTTAATCAGAAATGACAGGTGAAAGTTGCCATTGCCAGGAGCCAAATGCTTTTGAAAGCTACAGTCATGCTGAGTGAAAGAAAAGAAAGCCAGCTTAGATACGAAGCTGCTAGCAAAACCTTATCTTTCACTAGGGCACTTCAACTCTTCTAGTTTTAGCTAAATTCATTGACAAAATAAATAAATTAATAAGTTATAATAAGTTCCAAATAATTGTTTGAAATAAAATATAAATGTCATGATTCAAAAGGCAACAAATAAACTTCTAAAATTTTTACAATATACAGGACTTAATTTAATTTACCTTGACCATTTACGAAGAGACAGAATTAGAAAGAATGGGTGCTGGGGAGGGGGAGATGTACATAAGAGTTCAATAGAGAGAGGAAAGAAAGAGAGAGGGAGAGAGGGAGAAAGAACATTTGATAAACACTAATTATATTTCTGAACATTGGTTTTGAAAAGATAAATTATGTTAGTGATGAGATGATTAAAGATTGCCTGCTTCTTCCACCACAATCCTCCTTTATCAAGTTGAGAATTATAAAAATTAACTTAAATTATACTAGTTGAGAATTAAGATAGTTTTATTGACATGTACAATGGAAAACAAACAACCAAATGAAAAGCAATAAACTATAAAAACAAAATTGGTGAAAACTAGCCTTATTTGAGGATGTAAAAGTAATTTTGAATGAGGCAGTATTAGTGAAAATAACTGTGCTATAGAAAGTGACTTCTAATCTAAATTTATACTTGCAATTATAAATTCACTAGAGTCCCCAGCTCATGAAATCATGTACAAGAAGGGTCCCAAGGCCTAGCCTGCAATCAGGGTCATGTCCAATGCCCCACAACACCCCACAATACCCCACAATGCCCCATGATGCTCCCCGCCACTGCCCCACGATGCTCCCTGATGCTCTGTGACTCTTGCCTCCACCACCCCATGATGCTCCCTGGAGCTTGGGAATGCTTGCCTCTGCCGCCCTGCAATATTCCTTGAGGCTCCCCACGCTGCGATGCTTCACAACTCTCTCAGCTGCTGCAGCCCCGTGATGCTTGCCACTGCTCACCACTGGACCTTCACCACAGCTCACTGCCCACAGCCCACCACTGATCAACAGTTCCTAGTCCCGACCCACTGCCAACACCCCCGCATTTGCCATGCTTCTATTGGAGCCTCTGGGGCAGGGGGTGGGAGGGAGAGGACCGAGAGGTGGTCAATGCACCTCATGGCAACTGGTCGAGCAGTCATTCAGGTCATTACGCTTATGGTCCTGACCTTTTATTATATAGGCTAGCCTCATAATCAAACACAAATCTATAACTTATAGTCATTCAGTATGTATGCAATATAAACTATTTTGTTTTTACTGCTATTTCAGTTTATATTAAATATTGGAAGATCTCAAAGGTCAAAGTTAAAATCTTCTTATCCTTTGAAGCATTATAGCGGAACCTGGATAGAATTATGCTAACTGAAAAAGCCAGTCAGAGAAAGACAAGTATCACATGATCTCACATATATGTGCAATCTAATGAACAAGATAAACTGACAACAAAATGGATCCAGAGACATAGAAGCACAGAACAGACTGATGGATATCAGAAGAAAGAGAAGAGAGGGGGGCAGGAAGAGATTAAACAAAGAAATTATACGCATGCAAGAGGCACAGTTCATACACTGGGGTGCAGGGGGTCCCTTAGCCTGGCCTGTGCCCTCTCACAGTCTGGGGCCCCTTGTAGGATGTCTGCCTGCCAGCATAGCTTCTGGCTGAGCTATGCTCCCCCTGTGGGAGTGCACTACCACCAGGGCGTAGCTCCTGAATTGAGCGTCTGCCCCTGGTGTCAGTGTGCCTCATAGTGACCAGTCCTTCCACCATTCGGTCAATTTGCATATTGGACTTTTATTATATACTAGAGGCCCGGTGCACAAAATTCATGCAAAGTGGGGGATGTCCCTCAGCCCAGGCTGCACCCTCTCCAATCTGGGACCCCTCAAGGGATGTCCAACTTCCTGGAATTGGGCCTAAACAGGCAGTCAGACATCCCTCTCACAATCCAGGACTGCTGGCTCCCAACTGCTCACCTGCTTGTCTTCTCGATTACCCCTAACCGCTTCTGCCTGCCAGCCTGATCACCCCCTAACCACTCCCCTGCCAGCCTGTTTGCCCCTAACTGCCCTCCCCTGCAGGCCTGGTCACCCCTAACTGCCCTCCTCTGAAGGCCTGGTACCCCCCAACTGCACTCCCCTACAGGCCTGGCTCCCCCCCAACTGCCCTTCCCTGCAGACCCAGTCACCCTCAAATTCCCTCCTCTGCCAGCCAGGTCACCCCTAACTCCCCTCCCCAGCAGCCTTGATCACCCCCAACTGCTCTCCCTCACAGGACTGTTCCCTCCCAACTCCCCTCCCCTGCCGGCGTGATCATCCACAACTGTCTGCCCTTGCAGGCCTGGTTCCTCCCAACTGCCCTCCCCTACTGGCCATCTTGTGGAGGCCATCTTGTGTCCACATGCGGGCAGGATCTTTGACCACATGGGGGCAGCCATCTTGTGTGTTGGAGTGATGGTCAATCTGCATATTACTCTTTTATTAGATAGGATAGAGGCCTGGTGCATGGGTGGGGGCCAGATGGTTTGCCCTGAAGAGTGTCCCAGATCAGGGTGGGGGTTCTCTTGGGGTGTGGGGTGGCCTGGGTGAGGGGCCTGTGGTGGTTTGCAGGCTGGCCATGCCCCCCGGTGACCCAAGGAGAGGCCCTGGGATCTGGGATTTTTTTATCTTCTATAATTGAAACTTTGTAGCCTGGAGTGAAGCCAAGCCTTCTGCTCCCTCAATGGCAGCAGCCATTTCTGTTGGGATTTATTTATCTTCTATAATTGAAACTTTGTAGCATTAAGTGGAGGCCTGGGCTGGCAAGGGCAGTCTGAAAGCTTGGCTTCCTGCATTGCCATGGAAACTAAAGCCTCTCTCTTGCTCTCTGTGGCTGCAGCCATCTTGGTTGGGTTTATTTGCATATTCCCTCCTGATTGGCTAGTGGGCTTGGCTGGTGGGTGTAGCGAAGGTATGGTCAATTTGCATATTACTCTTTTATTAGATAGGAAGATAAGTATAACCCATGGACACAGAAAATAGTGCAGTAGTCCTGGGTGGAGGGCTGGGGGGAGTGGCTGAGCAGGGTAGAAGGTGTCAATCAGGGAAAAAAGGAGACATCTGTAATAGTAATTTCAACAATTAAGGAACATTTAATAAAATGTCCATGTAATACCTAATATTATAGATAATCAGATCTATCAATGGCTTAACATTCCAATAAATTATTATAGAAAATAACAGAAAAAACTGTTATGGATCAAAATTAAGTATCAAGAACTCTTGAGGACATATTTTTCTATACAAAATAGAATAATTTAATTTAATAAAATGGAAGGATGAGTAGAGGTGGATGAGATCTATAGTGTAAACTGATTCTCAACTTTTGTAGAGAGACTCAATTGATGATGTCTATAACTAATACACATAATAGTAGATGGTATAATTTAGGAGTATGGGTATAACTTTCAAAGATAACTTAAAGAAGTAGTTGAAAATATTTTCCTACATAGTGGATCTAAGGGTATGGAGGAGTGGATGTGAAGTTTGTTACATTTCACTAAAAGCATTTTAATACTATTTATTTTTAGCAACTAATTCATTTCTTTGTTGCAAAAATGTAACCTAAAAAATAAACAATTAAACAGGCAGAGTACTAAAGCACAGAAGATATTACTAGTACATTTCTGGGAGATATAGAAAAAATATATATACTTTTTGTAACCATGAACTAAAATCTAATGAAACTTTAGGTAGGAAACTTTAAATTATCTAATTAAAATATATTTTGAGATACTATTACAGAATACAGCACTGATAATGGGAATATGAATTTTGCCAGAGAAAACAGAATATAGGTATAGAGAAGAGTACATTTAAATGCTATTGTACCCTAGCCAGTAGGCTCAGAGGATAGAGCATAGCTGGGGACTGAAGGGTGATGGATTTAACTGTCAAAGTCATATACTTTGGTTGCAGGTTCCCCCTCCTTCGTTGGGGTTCATGTAGTAGGCAACCAATCAATGTGCATAGATGCTTTTCTCCCTCTCCCTTCCCACTTTCTCTAAAAAATCAATGGAGAAATGTACTTGGGTGAGGATCAACAATAAATAAATAATAAATAAATAAATATAAAGGCACTTGTAAATTGTGAGATATCATAATTTATGAAATAACTTTTGGGATTATTAATTTGGGTGGAATAAGAAGTCAAGACTGGCTGTGTGCTGGCACCTGGGAGCCGGGGGAGGGGAGGGCCCTGCAGGCCCCCAGGGCAAAAAGGGATCAGCATTCTTCTGAGGGAAGCTCCTGTATCATTGATGGAGATGGAGCCAGAGAGAGTCAAAGTGCAGAGGGCACTGAGCACAGAAGCGTCCTCCTATGGCAGTGCCACCTGCCACAGGGATAAGGATGCCACTCTGGGCCACCCCACAGGGTCACACCCCGTCCTGCAGCTTGTCTGCCTCACCCACCCTGGTGTGCACCAAGGAGTTCAGGAGGACCAGCTTTCTGCAAGACCATGCCCAGTGACCACTTTGGACCCCAGACCTGTGTGCTGCAGAACCCCCAGACCATTGTGCACATCCAGGACCTGCCAGCCAGCAGCTGACGTGGAGCAAGTCCCCAACGAGTGTCCTCCCCATCAACAAGACCCAGGAGGCCAGCATACTGCAGCCCTTCAAGGCTCTCTGCATGTACCTGATGGAAGAGAACAACTCTATCTTGTATGTGGAGAAGGTTCTAGAAGAACCTGCCATCATGGGAGACGATAGCTTCTGCTGGTAAAGAAGAAGTTCTGCACCTGCAGAGAAGACTATGACGACCTTTCTGACCAGACCAATTTCATCATCTGCTGAAGGTGGGTGGGGGTGGGGGAGACAGGATCTCGCTCTGCTCCTGCCTCCTTTTGCAGCTGGGTGCCCATGCCCAAGGCAGCGTACCTCTGGTCTTGGCTTTGCACCTGGGTTCCCCGAGCTTTCTGACCCCGCTTCAATTTCCAGAACTGAGTAACTTGAGACCCAAGTTACTCAGGTGATACAGGGGAATGCAGCTATGGTTCTTCAGAGCTGGCTGAAGGTCAAGGTCATGAAGGATCTCAAAGGAAAGAAGACTGCTATGCCCAATGCAGTCAGTGAGAATGGGGTCCCTGTTTCCAATTGGGACATGGAGGCCAGGAAGCAGGTCCTGCGGTACCAGGTCTTGAACGAAGTGGTGATTGACAGAGGCCCCTCCTCTTACCTGTCCAATGTGGACTTCTACCTGGACGGACACCTCATCACCACAGTGCAGGGTGATGCCGTGATCGTCTCCACCCCGAAGGTGGCAGCGTGGGTCTCCATGATCCAACCCAACATGCCGGCCATCATGATCATGCCCATCTGTCCCCACTCACTGTCATTCCGGCCAATCGTGGTCCATTCAAGAGTCGACTTCAAGATCATGTTGTCACCGGAAGCAAGGAACACCATGTGGGACGAAAAAGGCAGGAGATCCGCCATGGAGACAGCATCAGCAGTACTACCTAGTGCTACCAGCTCCCCTCCATTTGCGTGCAGGCCCCTGTGAGCAACTGGTCCCAGAGCCCGGCTCAGAGTCTGCACTGGAACGTGCACAAGCAGCAGGCTCACTTCAAGGACCAGGAGAGGGAGGAGGGCTAGCTTCGCCTGCTGCACCTGTGTGGTCCAAGGTCACATGCCCTGCAGGCATCGGGTGTCACATCACTTCTGTCTGTAGCCAGAGGAGCCCCTGAGTCTGCCTTTGTCAACCAGATCAACCGTTTTTTAACATTTTAAGTCTGACCTTTTTATGCATTTCTGAATATGCCAAGTAAGCAACAATCAGGGCCAGTTACTGGGCAGGGTCGACCAACTGCATGGGCTCTTCCTGCTCTTTGTCAGGAAACTTCCACAGATCAGTCTATCACACTGAAAGGCATGAGAAGGGATGGATCTATCCTTCTGTGTTGAAATAAAGTCTCACAGCTAAGTTTTCCTTCAGGGAAAAAAAATAGTTAAATAAGGGGAAAGAAGTTAAAGAGGGATAATTAGATGAGGCCTGATTATTAAGACTATTTTGTGACATAATAAGAAATTTAAACTATTTTTCTGGAGAAGAATAATCATCAAATGTATTTAACTTGAAGGAATGTGTGATCAGATTTAAATGATAAAATATAACTGTAAGTGCTGCATGTCAAGAAATTAATATAGTCTTCTTATATAGGAGAGAATCCAAGATGGCGGCGTAGGTAAACACCTAAACTGCTGCCTCCCGCAACAATTTCAAAAATACAACTAAAAGAAAAAACGTCTATCACCCAGAACCACAGGAAAGCTGGCTGAGTGGAAGTTCTACAACTAGAAGGAAAGAGAAAAGAGCATTGAGACGTGCACCAGCGCTGAAAAGCTGAGGTACAGAGGCACTTGATCCGGGCTGGCGGCAGGCATTGCTTTTTTCAACCCGAAGGGAGACAAGCCCCCGATTACTCTGAAATCCAGTCTCTGGGGAGACGCGGGGGACCCAAACTCCTACGGGGAAAAGCTGGACTGTCTGCCAGTGAGGGTGGCTTGCTTGCACAGCTACGCGCAGGAATAATTGTTTACGGCACTGGGGCACGGGACTGCTGACAGGGACTCAGAGCCGGCTAACTAGCATTGCTGTTTGCCACGCCCTAGCCTAGTGACACCCTGAGACCCCGCCCTGCACCACCTACAAACCCACCCAAGCTCTAAGCAGTGGCTTTTGCATAAGAAAGCCCTGCCCTATCGCAGCTTAACCTAGCAAACTTGCAGCCCGGGTCAGACAGCTCCAAAACCTCCAAACCACAAGCAAAGAGGAGAAAACTGCAGCTCTCACTGTAGCTCCTGCTGGGTGGCCTCAGACAGGAGCTGACCTGCACCCCATTGGAGATCCAGAAGCCAGTGTACCTAGTGGTCAGTGTGAGACACCAGATTTCAACTCCACACATCCATAAGTGACACATTCAAGAGGCAGACTCAGTGAGCACCAAAGCCCCACTGAAACAAGTCCTGCCCCATAAACGTGTCTTCAGCGCAGCAGTTCTTCCATTATAGACACAGCGAGTACTCACAGCTAACTGGCCTGGAGGTCAATTCCTCCCAGTGTACCAATGGCAATTAAGGCTTAACTACACCAAGACTTTGCACTCAGCCCACAAAGGGGTGTACCAAGAGCATCCACCTCATGTAATTGAGGAGGCTGAGTTACTGCCCCTTATAGATCACCTACCACACAAAGCTACTCCATCAACACAGGGAAGCAGCCAAAATGTGGAGACAAAGAAACATGTCACAAATGAAAGAAACAGGGGAAAGCAAACTACTGGATGACATAGAGTTCAGAACCACATGTATAAGGTTACTCAAGAATCTTCTTAAAACCGCTGAGAAACTTGATGAGACCTTCAAGGAGCTTAATGAGAATGCCAAAAAAATGGAAAAGGATCAGTCAGAAATGAAGCATACACTGACTGAAATAAAGAATATACAGAAACTCAACTGTAGATCAACGTACCCCAAGAATCAAACCAAAGATCTGAAATATATGGAAACAAAAAACATCCAACCAGAAAAACAAAAGGAAAAAAGAATCCAAAAATATGAAGTTAGTGTAAGGAGCCTCTGGGACAACTTTAAGCAAACCAACATCCGAATTTTTGGGGTGCCAGAAGAAGGGAGAGAGCAAAATATTGAAAACCTATTAGAAGAAATAATGACAGAAAACTTTCCCTACCTGGTGGAAGAAATAGACGTACAAGTTCAGGAAGCGCACAGAACCCCATACAAGAGGAATTCAAAGAGGACCACACCAAGACACATCATAATTAAATGCCAAGGGCAAAAGACAAAGAGAGAATATTAAAAGCTGCAAGAGAATAACAGTTAATTACCTACAAGGGAGTACCCATACAACTGTCAGCTGATTTCTCAACAGAAACTATGCAGGCCAGAAGGGAGTGGCAAGAAATATTCAAAGTGATGAACAGCAAGAACCTACAACCAAGATTACTCTACCCAGCAAAGCTATCATTCAGAGTTGAAGGTCAGATAAAGAGCTTCACAGACAAGAAAAAGCTAAAGGAGTTCATCGCCACCAAACCAGGATTACATGAAATGCTGAAGGGTATTCTTGAAGAAGAAGAAGAAAAAGGTAAAGATAAAAATTATGAACAACAAAATGACATCAAATACATACCTACCAACAAGTGAATCTAAAAATCAAGTGAATAAAAAATCTGAAGAACAGAATGGACTGGTGAATATAATAGAATCAGGGACATAGAAAGGGAGTGGACTGACAATTCTCAGGGGAAGCAAGTGTGAGGAGTGCGGGAAGAGATTGGACAAAAATCTTACTCCTATGGATGAAGACAGTGGCGGGGGGTAAGGGCATGGGGTGGGGTTGGGAATCAGGTGGAGGGGAGCTATGGGGGAAAAAAAAGAGGAACACCTGTAATAATCTGAACAATAAAGATTTATTAAAAAAAAAAGAAATTAATATAATCAAATTTGCTGCCTGTGCACTATGGCACACTGTTTTACAACAAACTTTTGGGTTGTTTTTTTAATAAATAGAAAGAATACACTCTAAAATAACTATAAAAAAGTATCATATAGTAAATAAATAAACAGTAGTCGTTATCAAGTAATATGTTCTGTACATAATTGTATGTGTTATACTTTTACAACTGGCATCACAGTAGGTTTGTTTATAGCAGCATCATGACAAATATATGAGTAATGAATGCATGCAATATGAAGTTATAATGGATAGAACATCACAAGGTTATAAGAATTTTTCAGCTCCATTTTAATCTTATGGGACAACCAGATTCTATTTATTTGTTTGTTTACATAATCCTCATCCTAGGATTTTTTTTTTCTATTGAATTTTAGAGAGAGTGGAAGGGAAGGAGGGGTCGTAAGGGGAGAGAGAGAAAGAAGCACATTGATGAGTTGTACCCTGCACATGCCCTGGCTGAGCTGGGAATAAACCTACAACCCAGGTATGTGACCTTGACCAGGAATTGAACCTTCAACCCTTCAGTACATGGGACAATGCTATAGGTACCACTAAGCAACACCAGCCAGGGCTAGACAGACAAATTTTTAAAAATAAAAAGAGATTATGAAAAATTTTGATTAACATGAAGGGTTAACATAATGATGGTAAAATGAATAATAATAATTTGGGACTAGCTCCGTTGAAGAGATTTCCCAAATCATTAAGAATTCCTGCTAAACAACCGAAATGGCTACTTAGGTAAATGCCCATATTTGCTGCCTCCCACAACTACATCAAAATTACAACTAAAATACAGAACAACCATCATTCAGAAACACCTGAAATCTGGTTGAATGGAAGTTTTACAATGAGAGAAGTGAAGAAGAAAGAATACAGAGACTAGTAGCAGAGGACAAGGCACAGAACAGGTTGATCCAACCCCCACGTGTGGTGTTTTTTTAATTAGGAGGAAAAAATTCAGCTGTGGAGAACTCCCATGAGATGCAAGGGGTCCCTATCTCATAAGAGACCCCCAGCCCAGGGTTCCAGAGCTGGGAAGAGAAGTCCCCACAACTTTGGGCTGTAAAAACCAGTGGAGTTTGTGGCTGAGTGATAGGAAGGCTGCTGAAGACCCAGGCAGTTCCCTTAAGGGGCCAACATACAAACTTACATGATCTCACTCCCTCTAAGTGCTAGCACTGGATCAGCAGCTAGGGGGGATCCAGAGACATATGGGGAGAAACTGAATTGTCTGGCTTTGGAGCAAGAACTGGGGGGTGGCTTTCTCCCAGACAGGGGTGCTTACAGGAGTCATTTTTTTCTATACTGGGACCTCCGCCATTCCAGAGCTGACTAGAAACCATATCTAAGTTTCCATCAGCATGATGCATACTGTTCTCTTCACCCTGGTGATTCCCTGAGTCTACCCAATCCAACTTGCAGGCCCAACCAAACTGTTTGCGGTGGTTTTTCTGTATGAATGGTCTGTCCTGGCTCAGGCTTCAGACTTTCCTAAAATCTCTAAAACAAGCAGCAGCTGCAGACAGTGTGCCCAACACCAGGCACCAGCAGCAGCCCGCCTTACTTGAAAACTTGGCCTTCCCTTAGCACTTCTAACTACAGCAGAAGTAGCATCCATCTTCAGATCATTCTGTAGCTCCAGCCTGGTGGCCCCAGGCAATAGCTGACTTTGCACCTCCCTGGAGGCCCCAGAGCCAGTGCACCTGGTGGACAGCTTCAGACCATAGGAGAATACAACTCTACACATTCACAAGTAAGACACTCAAGGACAGACTCCGTGAACACCAAACCTCCACTAAAGCAAGTCTTGCTCCATATGGGTGTCTCCTGCACAGCAGCTCTTCCACTGTAGTTGCAGATGATCCTCACAGCCAATTGGCCTAGAAGTCAATTTCTCCCTATGATGTCAAAAGCAATAAAGGCTTAACTACAAGACTGTGCACATAGCCCACACAGGAACACACCTAGAGTTCCAAGCTCAGGTGACTGGAGAGGCAGGACACCTACTACATAAGGCCACTCTGCCAAGTCCAGGAGACATAACAGCTCTACCTAATACATAGAAACAAACACAGGGAATCAGCCAAAATGTGGAGACAAAGAAATACATCACAAATGAAAGAACATAAGAAGTCTCCAGAAAAAGAACTAAATGAAATGGAAGCAAGCAAACTACTAGATATAGAGTTCAAAACAATGGTTATAAGGTTGCTCAAGGATTTAACTTCAAGGGACTTAGTAAGACTTACAAGGACCTTAGTAAGAATTTCAAAGGACCAGTCAAAAATTAAGCATACACTAACAGAAAAAAAATATTAATTTACAAGGATTTAAGATTAGAGTAAAGGATTCTGAGAAGCAATCAACAATTTGGAATATAAAGAAACAAAAAACACCCAATCAGAAGATTAAAAAAAAATAAAAGTATGAAGATAGTGTAAGGAGACTCTGGGACAACTTCAAGCATACCAACATTCACATTATGGGGGTGCCAGAAGGAGAAGAGAGAGGGCAAGATATTGAAAAATTAAATAATTACAGAAAACTTCCCCTACCTGAGAAACAACTAGACTTACAAGTCATGGAAGTGAAGAGAGTCCCAAACAACAGAAACCCAAAGAGACACATCATAATTAAAAAGCCAAGGCTAAAAGACAAAGAGATTATATTAAAAGCAGCAAGAGAAAATTAGCCAGTTTCCTATAAGGGAGCACCCAAACAACTGCCAACTGATTTCTCAACAGAAACTTTGCAGGTCAGAAGGTAGTGGCAAGAAATATTCAAAGTGATGAATAGCAAGGACCTACACCAAGATTATTCTACCCAACAAAGCTATGATTTAGAATGGAAGTTCAGATAAAGAGCTTTACAGACAAGAAAAAGCTAAAGGAGTTCAACACCACAAAACAGGTATTACATAAAATGTAGACGTGCATCCTATCTAATAAAGAGGGAATATGCTCCCAATAAGGAGGGGATATGCTAATTGACTGCCATGCCCTCAAAGATGGTGGCGTCCAGTCCCTTCAGCCCCACCAGGGCACCTGCCTCCAGAGTCTCCCAGTTTCCTCAGCCCCCAGCCACTCAGGGCCGGCCC
This sequence comes from Corynorhinus townsendii, assembly GCA_026230045.1. NCBI lineage: Eukaryota > Metazoa > Chordata > Mammalia > Chiroptera > Vespertilionidae > Corynorhinus > Corynorhinus townsendii. The sequence goes on from JAPDVU010000002.1 coordinate 92,490,879, forward strand.
AAGGTTCAGGCAAGCCTCAGATGGCAGCTGCCCAGCCACCCAGGGCCACCCAAGGCTCAGGTAACCAGGGCTGGCCAAGGCTTGTGCTGCTGGCAATGGAAGCAGCAGAGATGTGATGGCGTGTTACCTTTCCCAGATGACTAGGTGCCTCCCGCACCTGAGGACTCCCAGACTGTGAGAAGGGGCAGGCCAAGCTAAGGGTCGCACCCCTCCAGTGCATAAATTTTCATGTACTGAGCCTCTAGTTCTTTAATAATAAAAAGGGAAGAAGGAGGAGGAGGAGAAATAAAAATAATAATAAAGTGGAAATCCTATCTAATAAAAGAGTAATATGCAAATTGACCATCATTCCAACACACAATGTGGCTGCCCCCATGTGGTCAAAGATTCTGTCCCCATGTGGTCACAAGATGGCCGCCACAAGATGGCCAGCAGGGGAGGGCAGTTGGGAGGGACCAGGCCTACAAGGGAGGGCAGTTGGGGGTGACCAGGCTGGCAGAGGAGGGAAGTTGGGGGCAACCAGGCCTGCAGGGAAGGGCAATTGGGGGTGACCAGGCCTGCAGGGGAGAGCAGTTAGGGGCAAACAGGCTGGCAGGGGAGCAGTTAGGCATCAATCAAGCTGGCAGGGGAGTGATCAGGCTGGCAGGCAGAAGCAGTTAGGGGAAATCAGGAAGGCAGGCAGGCGAGCAGTTGGGAGCCAGCAGTCCTGGATTGTGAGAGGGATGTCAGACTGCCCATTTAGGCCCAATCTTACCTGGGCAGTCCGACATCCCGCAAGGGTCCCAGATTGGAGAGGGTGCAGGCTGGGCTTAGGAACACACACCCCCGTGCAAGAATTTTGTGCACTGGGCCTCTAGTACATAAATATCTATCAATAATTGAATCCAAAAATCAAAATAAATAAACAAAGAATCTAATGAACAAAATAAACTGATGAACAAAATAGAACCAGAGGCATGGAAACATAGAATAGACTGACGAATCTAGGACAGAAGGAGGAAGGGGCGTGGGCAGGATGAGATTAACCAAAGAACTCATGTGCATATACATATATACATTATTCTATGGACACAGACAATAGGTAGTGAAGGCCTAGGGTGGGGCAGGAACTAGGTGGAGGTGGAAATTGGGGGAACAATAAAGGGAACATCTGTTATTCTCTCAACAATAATGATTTTAAAAAATTCCCTAGCAAAGAAGTAAGTATAAACACACATAAGCATGTTCTCTTAAAATGAACAACGATGTAATAATGGAGAATAGAAATTGTATTAGAATATAATTTGGACACAAATTTGTTTTTAATTTAAATTTTGTTTATTAAATCTTGTCTAGCTCAACCATGTTCCAGGAAGAGATTTGTGGTAGTTACATACAGCTTAATTTTCTCTTCATAAGGACACTGTAAGTATTAGTATTTTAATTTAATAGAAAAGGTGAGTTTAAGTCAGACAAAGATACAATGTATTGCCTAAGGTTACATACCTAGGAACTTGTGGAATCAGGATGTTTTTTTAACATTACAGTTTATTTTCTGTTTAGATCATGATGACTTAAAATGAGATTGATGACTCTAGTACAGGCATCTTTTTATTTAATATTTATAAATCACGTGACAAAACCTCATGAAGCAAATATGTTTTCAAGTATCTATGTCATTTGTAGTTCATCTTACAGCAGTTCACTCTCATTTTAGCCTAGAGGTAAAAGATAATTTATGAAATGAGCTATGTGTTAACACTTTATGCAGGAAATTAAATATGTTATCTCTGACAGTTTGCTTTTTTATAATAATTTTATTGGAGAATTATTAGAAAAAGGTATACTCTAACAACAAAGTGATATCACTTTGTTGTTAAATTTTACTCATTCATAATAAGATGAGTAAATGTTATAAGAGTTCTATAAATTTTGGGGGGGGGGACTACATTTGTTTTTTATAGTATTTTCTGAAACAGAATATGTCAAAGTATGTATAATTTTTTCTTTCTTGAGAAGAACCATTCTTATCCTAAACCAAGTTCTATATAGAATTCCTTTATCATGTTTTGGGGCCATATAGAACTTTGATTTACTATTCTAATACTAGAGGCTGATGCATGAAATTTGTATAAGAGGAGGCCTTCTTTCCCCCAGCTGCCGGCACCGGCTTCCCTCTGGCACCCAGGATCTGGGTTTCCCTCCAGCCACTGGCTGGCACCCAGGACCCAGGCTTGTCTCACAACCCCAGCTTCATCTGGAAGGTCATCTGGAAGGATGGCTGGTCTAATTAGCATATTATGCTTTTATTATTATAGATAGATAATATATTTGTTAATTAATTTAGATACTCATCCTCAAATACTTGGGTTTTCTTGATGTAGATTAAAACAGACCCATAGCCAATTACTTGGCTATTGTAGTGATATTAAATTGCCACATTTATTATTAAGTTATTGTTATGTGACAGGAACTATGATAACTGCCAAGAATATAAAGGTTAAATCATTTATGTCTCTGTCCTAAAGTGAGAGCTCATGATCTAGTGAAGGTTGGCAGAAATATAGAATAACATACAACAAAGTTTTGAATCAAATGTTCTTGAAGCTCCAAGGCTAGAAAAGCTAAATTCCTGTAAATTTTAGAACAAACACAGAGAGAATGCTTTAAGTCTGGATTTGAGTAAAGAGAGGGTGTTGCCTTGTCATTCCAGGGAGAAGATGTCATAGTCACAGATAAAATGATTTGAAAGACCAAAGAGATTTTTGGTGAAGAATTTAAAGCTTAATGTGATTCTAATATAAAGTGTTGTTTTTTTTAAAGTTTGAGATATACATTAGACCATGTTATTGTCAGCCAGTTAGATAACTTATCAAGAAAAGAAAAAAAGTAAAAGAAAAAGAAAGAATACAAAGGAAAAATACTAGTGATGATTAAAAGGAAAAAAAAAAAAAAAAACTAAATGAGCATATTCTAATTTTTTAAGTTAAAATACAAATACTATTTTATACTATTTGATTGACATGAAAGGATATACCTTAAATATCTAGAAAGGTATTTTCAGGATTTTTTATGAGTTGCATATATAAATATAACAGCATACATTTTATTATCCTTAAAATTTCAAAAAAGGAATTCTTATAAATGGCAGTAAAACAATGTGAAATAAACTTTCTTGATTTTTATTTTAAAATGTTTCTGGAACTTTTATGCTAATATTAGTATTTAATTAATATTAATATACAAAATAATATCCATTTATGGACATAAAATATTCAGATAGATGATAATTTCACTAATATAAATTCTCTGTAGTTTTCTTATATGTGGTTTTGATATATGTTTACACAGAAAAGGCATTTTTATTCTTTTTTAATATATTTTATTGATTTTTTTACAGAGAGGAAGGGAGAGAGATAGAGAGTTGGAAACATCGATAGAGAGAAACATCAATCAGCTGCCTCCTGCACACCTTCTACTAGGGATATGCCTGCAACCAAGGTACAGGCCCTTGACCGGAATCAACCTGGGACCTTTCAGTCCACAGGCCAACACTCTATCCCCTGAGCCAAACCGGTCAGGGCGGCATTTTTATTCTTTATAACTATTTACCATAAATTATACTGAGAAACATATAAGATAGAATGTTAGCATATGAAATTCACAGATAATCACAAGTCTGCATATTTAAAAAATATATGCATGAATAGTATGATTAAAATGTATGTGAAAACTCTAATTACATAAAAATATATAATTTGAAATTGTTTAAATCCAAAAAGGCAAATATAAAATTAATTAGAATAGTATAATGACTTTTAGATAATGTCAAGTTTCATGAAAAGTAATGCTCTACATTAAATGCAATTTAATTATAAATATCACAAATGACAGTTAAAGCATAAAAGTTTTATTGCATATTAATTGTATTATGTACTCTTTATATAAAAGCACATAATTTGACTTCCAAGACCTATAAGATAGAATAAATTTAGGAAACCCACATACTGCAAAGCACATGCAAATGCCATATAACAAATATTAAGAAAAATATAACAAATTCCTAGAAAAATACAATCTTCCAAAACTGAATCAGGAGGAATTAGAAAACCTGAATTAGGCCAACAACTGATGAAATAGAAGCCCTAATCAAAGAAACTCCAAGCAAACAAAAGCCCAGGTCCGGATGGCTTCACAGGGGAGTTTTGCCAAATATTCAAAGAAAAACTAATACCTATAACTCCTCAAACTATTTCACTTACAAACTCTTTTTATAAGGCCAGCATTATCTTAATTCCAAAACCAGATAAAGACACTATAAACTAATAGAATTACAGACTAATATCCATAATGAACATAGCTACTAACATCCTCAACAAAATATTAGCAAATTGCATCCAGCAATATATTAAAAAGGTCATACACCATGACCAAGAGGGATTTATTCCAGGGATTCAAGGCTGCTACAATATTTGCAAGTCAATAAATGTGAGAAATCCCATAAAAAAACTGAAAGACAAAAATCACATGGATGAAGAAATAGCATTTGACAAAATCCAATAGGCATTTTTTGATAAGAACTCTCAGCAAAGTGGGAATAGAGGGAGCATATACCTTGATAGTAAAGGCCATATATGACAAACCTACAGCCAACATCATACTCAATGGGCAAAAACTAAAAGCATTTCCCTTGAGAACAAGAAAAGACAAGGATGTCCACTTTCACCACTCTTATTCAACACTAGAGTCCCGATGCACGAAAATTTGTGCAAGAGTATGCCTTCCTTCCCCCAGCTGCCAGCACTGGCTTCCTTCTGGCACCCAGGACCCCAGCTGCTTTCCTCATCTGGTTGCTGGCAGGTAACCAGGACCCTCAAGCCACCTGCAGGCAGCTGGGGCCTGGGCTGACTTCCCTCCAGCCCTGGCTTTGTCAGGAAGGATGTCTGGAATGATATCCAGAAGAGTCTGGACTAATTAGCATATTACCATTTTATTATTATAGACTAGTGGCCCAGTGCATGAAATTCATACACTCGTGGAGGGGGGGGGTCCCCCCAGCCTGGCCTGTGCTCTGTCACAGTGCGGGAGCCCCGCCATCCATCGCCCCAAAGAGGTAGACCTCTGCAAGCTTCACGTCCCTGGGTCCAGCGCCCGGGGTGGGGATGTGAGCCTCATGTCCCCAGGCCAAGTGTCAGGGGCAGGGATGCGAGCCTCATGTCACTGGGCCTGGAGCTGGGGGCAGTGACGCGAACCTCACACAAGTCCCCAATGCTGCAAGTCCTCACCCACCCACGCCTGCTTCATACACAACCTCCTGCTGATTGGTCTTTAAGTGTGAGGGTGTCATATTATTTGTGTATTAGCTCTTTATTATTTAAATAGTACTGGAAGTCCTAGCCACAGTGATCAGACAAGAAGAAGAAATAAAAGGCATCCAATTTGGAAAGGAGGAAGTAAAATTTTAATTATTTGCTAATGAGAGGATATTGTACATATAAAAACCGTAAAGACTACACTAAAAAAAATATTAGATTTAATAAATGAATTTGGCAATGTAGCAGGATGCAAAATGAACACCCAAAAATCTAGTGCTTTTTTTATCCACCAATAATCAATCAATTATTAGAAAGAGAAACTACACAAACAATCATATTTACCATTACAACAAAAAATTAATTTACTTAGAAATAAACTTAACCATGGAGGCAAAAGACCTGTACTTGGAAAACTACAGGATGTTGAAAACAGAGATAGAAGAAGATATAAAGAAGTGGAAGAATATGCCTTGTTCATGGATTGGTGGTATCAACATCATTAAAATGTCCATAATAACTAGGGCAATCTACAAATTCAATGCTATTCTTTTTAAAATATCAATGGCATATTTCACAGACCTAGAACAAATACTCCAAAAATTTATATAGAATAAAAAAAGATGCTGAAAAACTGCAGCAATTTTGAGAAAGAAAAACAAAGATGGAAGGATCACAATACCAGACTTCAAGTCATACAATAAAGCCACCATAATCAAAACAGTCTAGTACTAGCATGAAAACAGGCATTTATATCAACAGAACAGAACAGAAGCCAGAAATTGACCCAAGCCATTGCACTCAATTCATATTTGACAAAGGAGGCAAAAGCATACAATGGAGTCAAAACAGTCTCTTCAATAAATGGTATAGGGAAAATTGGACAGATACGTGGAAAAAAATAATGAAACTAGACCACCAACTTACACCAGACACAAGAATAAATTCAAAATGGATAAAAGACTTAAATGTAAGTCATGAAACCATAAAAATCCTAGAAGAAACCATAGGCAGCAAAATCTCAGACATCTCTCATAGCAATATGTTTATAGATACATCTCCTAAGGCAAATGAAACCAGGGAGAAAATAAACAAATGGGACTACATAAAAATAAAAAGCTTCTGCACAGCAAAAGAAACCATCAACAAAACAAAGGGAGCCCACTATATGGGAGAACATATTTGGTAATGACACATCTGATAAAGGGTTGATATCCAAAATATATAAGGAGCTCATGCAACTTAACAGAAGAAAGGTGAACAATCTGATTTAAAAAATGGGCAAAGGACCTAAATAGATACTTCTCCAAAGAGAACATACAGATGGTCAAAAAATGCTCCAACTCACTAATCATCTGAGAGGTGCAAGTCAACACAACAATGAGATACCATCTCACACCAGTCAGAATGGCTATCATCAACAAATCAACAAATGACTAGTGCTGGCGAGGATGTGGAGAAAAAGGAACCCAGCACACTGCTGGTGGGAATGCAGACTGGTGTACTAGAAGGTTCCTCAAAATAATTAAATATGGAACTGATATTTGACCCAGTGATCTCACTTCTAGAAATATATCTTAAGAAACCCAAAGCACCAATCAGAAAGAATGTATGCTTCTATGTTCATAGCAGCACAATTTACAATACCTAAGATCCAGAAACAGCCCAAGTGCCTATCAGTAGATGAGTGAATATAAAAGCTGTGGTAGATTTATACTATGGAATTCTATGTAGCAGTAAAAAATGAAGACTATCTTACCCTTTGAGAGAGCATGGAGGGACCTAGAGAGAATCATGCTAAGTGAAATAAGTCAGTGAGAGAAAGACAGGTATCACATAATTGCACTCATATGTGGAACTAAGTAACAAAATAAACAGATGAATGGAGTGGATCCAGAGACATGGAAGCATGGAACAAAGTGTGGAATCTGAGAGAGAAAGCTGGGGACGGTGGGTGGGAGGGAGGTAATCAACCAAAGGCCTTGTATGCATATATGCATAACCCATGGGCACTGATGGTAAGGTGCTGAAGGCCTGCAGTGGGTGGTGTGGGGATGGGGGGCCTGAAAGGGTCAATGGGGGGAAAAAAGGGACATATGTAATACTTTCAACAATAAATACTTCTTAACATATATAAATTAATTTCCCTTTAAACAGTCTGAATTTTAGTACATAATAGTTGGTTTTAAACAATTACAAGTACAGAGGAGTGCAAAGGCAGGTTTATAGTTGTTTGTATGGGAAACAGTGCATTAATTAATAAATAATAATACAAGAATTAACTCTGTTTCACATACAACCGTAAGCCTACTTTCCCCCTACCCTGTATAAAGATTAACAAAGATCCCAAAGCTGTTTAACTGCTATCATTTTTATAATTACATAGTAATGTTTGTATGTTTTATATATAGAACAAAAATTGCACACTCATATAATTAAATATGAAAATACTTTTTCAATTTTAATTTATATCTTATTTTCAATTTTCATATAATATCTAATTTTTAGATATTTATTTCTTTAACACAGACTTCAGTCTTAGTATGTTCCAAACACATTTCTAAGAGCTTTACAAACATTACTCATTTTAATCTCATGTTAGTCCATTTGCACTGCTATAACAAAATACTGTAGACCAGATTGTATATACACAACAGAAATTTATTTCTCATGGTTCTATAGAGCCTGGGAAGTCTGAGATCAAGACAACGGCAGCTACAGTGTCTGGTGAATTTGGTTCCTTGCCTGCTTCCTGGTTCATAAACAATCTTCTTGCTCTGTCTTCACATGGCAGAAGGAATAAGGGAGCTCTCTGGAGTCTCTTTTATAAGGGCACTAATTTCATTCAGGAAGGCTCACCCTTAGGACTTAATTACTTTTCAAAGGCCCCGCCTGAAATACCATTATTTGGGGATTAGGTTTCAATATATGAATTTTGCAGGCACAAATATTCAATCTGTAGCACCTGACAAAAATACTGTGAGCTAGTTCTCATTATTATCTTCATTTAAAGATGAAGAGTACAGACAGGACAAAATAGCTCACTCAAGTAACTATGCAACAGAGTTAAGATTTAAGACCAGACAGTCTCAATCCAGATCAAGGAGAATCTTCAACCTGTTCTTATACATATTGTAATATACATTAAGTCATTGTGTTCACATGAAATAATAGATTAATAACACACATTAACTAGCTGTGTATTATTATTCACATGTAATAATAGATTAATATACATCATCTAGCTATGTATGCTAGCCAGCTACAGTTAAATCATTTGCTACTTAAATGTTTTTCTCTCCATTTTTTTACCCTGTCCTGTCCCCCAACACTAACAAAACACAGTTTGCATTGTATATAAAGAAAATAACAACAACAAAGTTTAAATTCAGTAAACTCAATGTAGCTGCTTTAAAATATGTGATTTTTTAAAATGCATTCAAAGGGATAGGAAACAGAGTGAGAGAAGTGTATCAATATATAGTGCAAACTACAGTGTATTAATACAGTACAAAAGAGTAATAAGCTTTTATGAAATATTTCCAGTTATAACAATTTTAACTTAATCTCTGAATAGGCTTTTCACAATATTTTCTATTATTTTGATACTTTAAATAGGATTCTGGATGGTCCTGGACCCTTGTATATAAAAACCTTTAAAAATAAAATGTCCATGGAAAAGTAGAGAACTAGCTTGTGATTTGCCATTTGTTTCTGGATAGTGTCAGGGCTCTTTATTAACAGCAGCAACATTGTTCTCTTTGGTCACCTGTAATCTTCTTACTCATCTTTAATTTTTATCTTACCTCTTTTTCACTTTCAAGATTCAAATCTTTTTCTTGGTACCTTTCTTATTCTTCCCTACCTAGGTCATATAACTAGATTCACTTTGCTCCACAATTGTCAATATCAGAATCTGCTTTCTTTTCATCAATCTGCTTCCTCAAAGAATTCTCCCATATTGTTTTCAGGACGAAAATGCTATCCAGCTAGAGTCCTGTAAACACAGGGCAGTGAGCCCTTGTGTTTGAGATGTGCTTTCCTCCTGTACTCACTTGAGCCTTGTGTCACCATACAGGATGGGCCTTATCTGTTAGGTTTTATAGTTTCTAATTACTCCTTTTATAGCCCAGTGCACAAAATTCATACACTAGGGGTGGTGGGGGGATCCCTCAGCCCGGCCTGTGCCCTCTCCTAGTCCAGGACCCCTCGCTCCTTACTGCCCACCTGCTTGCTGCTCCCTACCACTTGGCTCGCTGCTCCTTAGTGCTACTACATAAGCTCCCTCCACCGCTACTGCACTTAAACTGTGAACTGTAAATGAAAAAGAAAATTTAAAAAAGAACCAAATAAAATTTTAGATCTGAATTTTTTAAATATATATATTTAATTCTTATCTGAGGATATTTTTAAAATTGATTTTTAGAGGAAGAAACATCATGTGACAGAGAAAAACCAGTGGGTTGCCTCTGCACTTGCGGATCCACCGTAATCTAACCTAAACCTAAGTATGTGCCCTAACCTAGAATCCAATGGGAAATCCTTTGGTGTACAGGTTGAGACTCCAACCAACTGAGCCATCTGGCCAGGGCAGATCTGAAAAAAATATTTTTAATGTGCCTCCAGGCCCTGGTCAGTGTGGATCAGTAGTTAGAGTGTCCTCTCATGCACCACAGGGTCATGGTTTTGATTTCATGTGAGGGCACATACACAGGTTGTGGGTTCCATCCCAGTCGAATTGCTTGGGCAACTGATCAATGTTTCTCTCTTTCTCTTTCCATCTCCCTTCCTGTCTCTCTAGAATCAATGAAAACAAACAAACAAACAAAAAAACATATCCTTAGAGGAGGAATTAAAGAGAAAAAACATGCTGGTTTGGTTCAGTGGATAGTGCTTCTGCAGGCGGACTAAAGGGTACTGGGTTGGATTCCAATCAAGGGCATGTACCTGGGTTGCAGGCTCAATCTGGGGCCCTGGTCAGGGATTCAGCAAGAGGCAAACAATTGATGTCTCTCACATTAGTTTCTGTCTTTCTCCCTCCCTTCCACTCTCTGTAAAAAAAAAAAAAAAAAAATCAATGCAAAAATGTCCTCAGGTGAGGATTAACCAAAACAAACAAACAAGCAAACAAACAAACACCCATCCCCAGTGTGATTATTGAAGCAGCATATGAAGTATTCATTGAATGAACAGGAAGGGATGGAACTTCGTTTTCTGTTTTAGCAACTCTGCAAGCCAGAGGGTTTATTTTATTTTTTAAATTTCTTTATTGATTAAGGTATTACGTATGTGTCCTTATCCCCCATTACCCCCTCCCCTACTATGACTTCGCCCCCCTGGTGTCTGTGTCCGTTGGTTAGGTCTATATGGATGCATACAAGTCCTTTGATTGATCTCTCCCCATTACCCTCACACTCCCCTACCTTCCCTCTGAGGTTTGAGCATCTGATCAATGCTTCTCTGTCTCTGGATCTGTTTTTGTTCATCAGTTTATGTTGTTCATTATATTCCACAAATGAGTGAGATCATGTGATATTTATCTTTCTCTGACTGGCTTATTTCACTTCGCATAATGGTCTCCAGTTCCATCCATGCTGTTGCAAATCGTAAGAACTCCTTCATTTTTACGGCAGTGTAGTATTCCATTGTGCAGTTGTAACCACAGTTTTCTCATCTGCTGATGGGCACTTCGGCGTTTCCAAATCTTAGCTATGGTGAATTGTGCCGCTATTGATGGATTATTTTAGAGAGAGGAAGGGAGCAAGAGAAACACCAGTGTGTTGTTCCACTTAGTATGCTCTCTTTGGTGGCTTCTTGTCTGTGCCCTGACCAGGGATCCAACCCGCAACCTTGCTGTATCAGGAGGAGGTTCTAACCCACTGCGCTGAGGGCTGCCTGTCAGGGCCCCTCAATAAAAGCCTCTGGCATGCCCTGCCCTGCTGTGCGCCTGAGCTCCTCTGCCACAGCAAAGGTTTGGGCTCCACTCTGTCAGGGCACCTACTTAGGTTTCAGGTTTGATTCCCAGTCGGGGCTGACTGCTGCTCAGGAAGTGACCGAGGGCCGTTGAGGTCCATGTGCTCTAGTTATTCAGCGGGGAGCTGGGGTTCCATTGCGGACATCGTGGACTCCAATCCCCACTACCCCCAGTTCTCCATCGAGGACGACTTCAACTATGGCAGCTGCATGGCCTCCACCAGCTACACATCCTCATGGGTAGGTCGCCCTCTCCGTGGCTCGCCAGGCTTGGCTGCTGCGCAGTCACCCGGGGAGGTGGATTTCGGGTTCCCAGGGAGAGTGCCACTTCACTCCACCTCCTCCCTTCGGGGCTCCTGGGCCAGAGCAGAGCGCCCATCCTTCGCAGGGCTCAGAGGGGAGAGTCCCCCCAGGGAGGCCTCCTAGCTGGGTGCTGAGAAAACCAAACTGGAGCCTTCCTCCTTGAAACCTGTCATCTTCGGTGTAGAAAGGAACAGATGAAAGCCTCAGCAGCCTTACTGGGGCATCTTTAAATGAAGATGTTATTTTTTTGTGTGAAAATAAGTTTATTGTGTAATCACTGTGATTTATTGTGTAATCATTGTGATTACACAATAACCTGCATTGAGTTATCTGCTGGGATGTTTGTGCTTTAGGGCATGTGAATGCATTTTATTTTATTTGATGGAGCCTCACATCCCCACCCTTGAGTGGCATGCAGCCACGCCCACCCGCTCCAGTGGTGGTTACTGAAATCTGGCATAATTTGCATATTCCTTTATTATTATATAGGATTGTTCTATCTAGCTGATGTCACTTACATAACAAAGTTAGATGATACAATATGTTTAATTATTTTTTAAATATGAAGAATACAATTATTTTTTTCATGGTGTCTTAACTCCTTAGTAAACTTTTCCCCCCCCACCAAACTATCCTTTATTTCCTGCTTGATGATAACTGAGATCTTGAAAGTTCAGGTAACTTTTCAATAGTAGTTGTGGATACGTTGTTTTTGTTTTTTGCTAAGAATCACTACTTCAAATGCTCCTTTTGCTCATCAGTCAGAGCAGCTCATGCGTAGTTTGTAAGACAGCAAACTTTCTTTAACTCTTCTGTACTTAAGTAAGTAGAGCGGGCCTAGGCTGCTCTTTGAGACGCGTGAGCAAATGGCTTGAGGGTTTGCAAATTCATTTTTAAACCTCTGTTTTAAGCTTCTAATTTCAGAAAATGCATAGGGGTAATCGTCCAGCCTGTCATACTTTATCCCTTAAAATATGTCTCTCTGTAGTTCCCACTGATAGATAGCTCTAGAAGCCCATCCAAATTTGCATGTAAATTCTCCGCCCTTATAGCCCAACTGGAGATACTTGCACCAATAGTAGACATTGGAGGTAAGGATACCATTAGGCTTGCAAGGTCATTGAAGGACAGTGTGAAAATGTCCATTTCCAGCTTAGTTTAAGTCTCACTTCTCAGTGCACTGTATTAGGAAATGATGGCAGAAACATGAAATTACAAAGTAATTTATGAAAACATAAATTATATTATGTTAATCAAAATTTCAAGTGACATGATGATTTAGAAAATACCATGGAATGCATACGGTGTATGGACTAGACATGAGGGGGAATATTTCGAAGAGAGGAGAACTCACCAGAAGCAGTGGCTACAAACTGGTTGAATTTCCTTAATGAAGTACCTGCCTCCTAAGCTTCCTCACATGTGCAGTTTTCTGCTTTCATGTCCCCAAGATAGACCACGGGATGACTGAACATTCAGCTTCTCATTGTGTCTCGCTGAATTGTTTTTGGACTAACCCAGCTTACTCACACATATGCATTTGCCTGAAATATCCTGAATTAGTGTCTGGCCCTTTGAATTCACTAGGAAAGCTTAAACAAAAACTCTTCAATTGTGAACTTCAGTAGGGCCAGCCAGAAAATACATTCACATGCACCCCACACACACATAAACACAAAAACACAGCACCTTATGATAAGTATTATCTAATAGTTTACACATATTCCTTTTCTTAATATTGCATTTTTAAATGTTTTGCCTGATGAGCAATTTAAAGCAAAACATAATTTAATTTGATGTCATAGGTCTATGAAACTCTGATAAATTGCATGCCTAATATTATTCTCTTTTTGGTTTATAAACTGTGATCTTTAATGACAATATCATTAAATATGGCAGAATGGCTATATATACTTTTTAAATACACATTCATTTTATCTATTAGGAATAAAATATTATTTTAAATAATCTTTAAAATGTTTCCTCTCTGGTTAAATTGAACTATGCCAAAAGTACCAAATTTTATAATTCAGGATGATCTCCCAGAAAAGGCCATTGGGTTCCCCATGAGGCAGACTAATTTGAAAGACAGCAGCTTCAGAAAGACAGACACTGAATTTCTCTTTGACCCCTGAGACAGCACTGAATCCTGCCTGTGGCTATATTAGAACATTTATGGAGAAAGGACTAGGAGAAAGCATTGCTGCATATTTCAGAATTTAGTTTGTTCTTATTAGATAAAATTTCTCTACTCCCTAAACACCAACTGTCATATTCTCTAAAACTATAAATTCTATATGAAGAAATCACTTTTATTTACATGTGAAATTCTTAAGAAATGTGTATGTATATATGTATATTAGCTATGCCTCAAATGATCTGCTATTTTATAGGGTTAAAAAAATCATTGGCATAAAACTAGACAAGTGTAGAAAAAAAAAGGATATACATTTTTAAAGTAGATTGAGTTACACAGATTATAATTTGACAGAATAACCTTAATCACTAAGGAGAACTATTTTCTCTTTGGACAACTTCATAGGCCAATGCTTATCATAAATTTTCCCTGTTAAACAATTGTACAGGGCCTATAAATATGTATATATTCCCTCATTAGTGTTAAATATGCTTTATTTTTATGACATATTGAGATATTTCTTCATGGCAGCTTTTATTTGATTTTTGTCTTTTCCTAGAACATTTTGTAAAAATGTAAGTTGAACTAAAAGGATAGACCTAAAGAAATAACTTTTAGTACAATTTTAAAAATTCATGTGATTTCATATATTTTCACTTCAAATTATGTCTTAAGGATTGACCTTGCTATATAAAATAATTTATGGAAGAAGATAAAGTATAACTTAAAAATAAATAAGATTTTGAGTTTCACTAGGAAAATTTCAAGTAGTCTATTATACAAAATTATCAAAATGCCTAATTTAAAGTGATTTAAAGTGCAGCATTTTAAAAGCTATGATAAATTTTAAGTTTCTGACTTTGTTGATTGACATAGAATAAAATGAAATAGAAATGTTAATAACTAAATTACTTAGCTTTAACATTTTATACAATTACAGTAAAATACTTTAAAATTTAAAATTGTCTGAATTGACTATTTTCCATGGATCAAAAATGCTATTAGTTTCAATAGCTTAAAATATATTCCTCACTTTATTTATATAACATAGCCCCTGACATTTAAATGTAGAATTTCCAGATGGTGCTTGAACATTTCAATCACAGTTGAAACTATATGTATTAATTATCATGTAACTGAGGCTATCACTATAGTTCACGGCAGAGCAGGATCTTTGTTCTTGAGTTTAGCTAAGAAAAAATTCAGAGCTAAGAATTCTTTTTTTAAAAATATATTTTATTGATTTTTTACAGAGAGGGAGGGAGAGGGAGAGAGAGTTAGAAACATCGATGAGAGAGAAAGATCAATCAGCTGCCTCCTACACACCCCCCACTGGGGATGTGCCCACAACCAAGGTACATGCCCTTGACTGGAATCGAACCTGAGACCCCTGAGTCCGCAGGCTGACGCTCTATTCACTGAGACAAACCGGTCAGGGCAGAGCTAAGAATTCTAACCCAGAAGTTTATTTAGAAAATCATAGAGGTAGAAGAAGTGAGACATCTGAGCTTCGTGGACTCAGGAAACAAGTGACAGAGACAAAAGGAGGACCCATGAAACTTAGGGGAGAAAACAAGGATAATGCACCTGAGGAAAGAAGGAAAGCCATGAGCTTGCTGGAGAGAGAGAGTGTGTGCTCTGGGTTTTTCATCTTAAGATTTTTTATCTGTGCTCTAAAGGCAGACATTTTAGGGAAGGTCTTAGGGGAGGATATCAATAAAATATGTACCAGCTTTCCAGGTGTGTCCATTTAGGGTGATTGGTTAGTGCCAGGGGACGGGGTTATTGGTTATTTTGTATCTGGTCCTAATGTCAGCCATGGTGTCACTTCATCTGGTTTTGCTGCTTTTCTGGACATGAAGCTGAAACACTATTGAGGACTCGATGTTGTCTCTAGTTGGACCAAAACTCTGTGTCTGTAGTCAACAGACAAGCAGAACCTCATTGTCCTGTGGGTTAATGCTTAAGGAAGTGGCTGTAAAAAGGCTTGTGTGGATGCTGTATGAGGGTATTCTCTGGCCACTTGTTCCTCCTCTAAATGGCCTGTAGCACATGACGAGCAATATGAAACATTGGGCGTCTAAACTGCATGGCTGAACCACATGCTCAGGGAGGAAAGGTCACCCTAGGGGTAAGGTCCTAGCCTGTAATACTAGTTTTCCCAGTTTCGCCCATTGCTGGGCACCTGCCAGTTTCCACCCTGTGACATGCTGTCCCTGGCCTATCATCCCTGCTCTGCTCATGCCTAACTGCCTACTCTACCTTTCCCTCTCGAAGATTCTTGGCTTTGAATTCTCAAAGGGAAAGGGGTGTAGGGTTCTTTCTGTAGCTTCTTCCTGTTGAAAAGGCAAGTGGTTCTTGCTTTCCATCAGAGGGATGATGAGTCCTGGGCAGGTTGCAATGGTGTGTAGATTTGGTAAAAAGCAGTATTCCCAGAGTACGAGTAGGGCTTGTAATGTGGTGGAGTCAAATTGTGTTATAAATCTTAATATTGCTGGGGGAAAAGGTAGAATGACAAGAATTATGACAAATGATCTGAGGATTGGAAGTTTTCAGGTAAGGATACTGGGAAGAGGGAGGGTGCCCAGGCTAGTTGGCCTAGATTTTGGATGTTGTTTACCTTGACTAATAAATAATACCTCTGGTGATGTCACTGGTGCTCAGGTAAATTCTGCATGGTTTACACAGCATCAGTCACTAAGATAGTTTAAGTATGAGCTGCTGTGGCAATATCTCAAGCTTGAGTCAAGTCCTTTGGCTGAATTTTGTGAGTGCAAAACTAAGAAAAAAGTTTTAGTTTCAATAATTCCAAGTCAAAGAATGGGAGAAAAATGAAACATTAGTTTGAAGGGTTGTAGCCAAATATTTGAAGAACACTAGAAAAATTCAGGATACAGTTCAGTTTATAGGTAAAAGTTAAAGCTTTAAAGACAATTAATTGAACTAGAGTCTAATATCTACAACTGCGCATTATAGATTTTACTAAAACACAATTGCTCCTCCTAAAACCATTCTCATTTTTATGAAAAGACAAATTAAGACCAATTTATTTACTACATTAAGTCCTGTTTTAATTTGGCCTCATTATTTGCATAAACACACAAAAAATAGTAATTGTATATATACGCTCTTTGAAATTTGCTTTCCTGGAATCTCATAGGAATCTCTAGATTGAGTTTCAATTAGCCTCTAAGGGAAAATAAGCCACAAAATTATCATCATGCTTTGCTTGCAATGCCTGTAGTTTTGGGTGAATACCTTAGGTTATTGAGGTTCCCCAAAATATTGGGATGTTCTTTCTTTGCCATCTCCTAGGAAAGCAATCTTCATTCCTTATGTGAAAAGACAGCCATAAACCATGTAAATAAGCATGTTTTTCCAAGGGGCTTTTATTGGCTTCCAAAGCCAATTTTCATTTCTTAAAGCTTTCTGATGACATCCAAGTTGTAGGCATGTCTCTTTCAAACATGACATTTCTGTAAAAGTCTTGGTTAATTAAACTAGTTTTCAATCGTGTCCTATTATAAAAGATAATATTCATATTGGACTCATGCAAACAAATATATTGCCATTAAAATAATACTTATTAAGAGTGTCCAAGTTCGACAGAGATTTAGTAGGAAGAAAAATATGTTTAATATTGCTTATAGTGGTATAATTTACCAAATTGCTTTAAGAAAAAAAAATTTACTCATATCTGAAAAGATAAAGTAGAATTCTTGTCCTTTTAACAGAGTGAATAAGAACCAAATCCCAACTCTGTATTAGCTTACTCTTTAGCAGTATGTTTAAATTAATATACTTAATTAAATTTATTATTAAGGCTAACCATATATTTTCTTCTCAAGATTTCCCTTCATAAACCTTCTAAAATCTTCCTGTTCTCTTCAAAATATATTTCCAAATCTTATAACTTCTATTACCAAAACCATATAGTATTTTTCCACTTACTTAGAATTTTTAACTCTTAGAAACCTCAATTTTTAGTGAGTAAACATTTCCTAACTTCTAGAAACAGACTCCCTCACTGGCAAACAAACACACACTTTCAAGAAACATACTTCTAATCAAGTATGGAAAATGCCATAACACACATGAACATACAGACAAACAGACACAAAGATCTTTTTAGTCATGAGACAGGTACCATAAAGCAAAACTCACTAATTCAGAAAGAACCAGCTAAAATAATTAAATTGGTCTGCTCAAATGGCTACTTTGTGTTTGTTTGTTCATTTGTTTGTTTAAATAAGAATTACCACCTAGAAACTTGAATTTTAAAAAATAGCCCAGATAAAAGTTCTTGAAGAAGAGGAGGTATTTATACCTCAAAGGTAACGGTAGAAAAATGTCAAAA
This sequence comes from Corynorhinus townsendii, assembly GCA_026230045.1. Lineage (NCBI taxonomy): Eukaryota > Metazoa > Chordata > Mammalia > Chiroptera > Vespertilionidae > Corynorhinus > Corynorhinus townsendii. Next base: position 92,508,940 of record JAPDVU010000002.1, read on the forward strand.
CTTCTGCTGGAAGGACTTTTGTTTCATAAAAAAACACACACAATTACTTATAAGCCTTTGAAATGAATAGTGGATGTTTGGGGGAAGTAAAAGGAATTGGTGGGATCTCAATTGTTTCTGGAACCACATCTCTGACCTTATAAAGACTTTATTTATAAAACAAGGATGGTTGTTTTTAATACCTCAAGAATTGGGTTGCCACCTAAATGTTGGCAAAGAACTGAAAAATCCATTTACCCCTTTTGGGGATGCTTCTTTTCATCTGAGTACATTTTCTTTCAGGCTCTGAAGTGGAGGAGAGGTTATAAGGTGATGACTGTGAGTGTACTATAGAAATTACAGAGGGATCTAGTTTACAGAAGTACATAGCTTAAGGTCATCCCTCGGAGCCATAAAGGCTTGGATGATGGAACTCCCATCCATTTCCCTTGGGAGAACAAAATAGATCTAGCTGTAAGATAGTATTAAAATTAATAATGCCATTAACTGGCCCAACTTCTCCATTGCCCACTTTATACCAGGGCAAGGTGGTGTTACAAAACAAGATTAGCCTTTTTTTTTTTTTTTTTGAGGGACTCAGGGTTAATTTTTTTTTTCCAATTGGTGACTATGTACCCAAAAAGGGGTATCTTGAAGTAGAGTGGACTAGTTTCCCATCTATGAAGAGACAGATATGGAACAAGTCAAGAGTTAGAGGCACACCTGCAAGTCTCTGGGTTGTTTTGGGCCATCGTAAGGTATGGTAGTATGGGTACCCTGTCGTCTGGGAGCTACCCAGGGTGTAGAGGGCTTACCACATATTCGGAGGGAAGCCTCAACAATCGTCATATTAGTGGCTAGACTCTGTGACAATGAACTTACTCTGCTCAGACAGGTGGACTCTATTCTACATGAAAAATAAATATGGTACATTTCTCCCAAGCCAGGGGTCCCTGCTTGATGACTTCTGGCTTAGTCAGCATACTGGAGATGTCCCTTTGTATCTATCCATACAACGGGCGCTTAGTACCTCTGTCTCCATAGGTGGAAAACTCATCCTATAACTGTGGTCTTTAGTGGACTGCCTTTCATGTTGCCCTGCCTTTCATGTTCCCAGAAACCTTGGTCCTTTAAGAGTCCTAATAGGCAGAGAGGAAAGCAGCCCATAGAAGTAAAAGGAGGGTCCCTTTTAGGCTGTCCCTAAGGCTCTCATGGAATTTAATAATGAGGAAAAAATGGTTAGAGAAGTATAGAAGAGTTGAGGATGGTCCCTTCCTAGTTTCACGGGTCTTAGGAAGTACACATAAAAGGTGTTTTAAAAGACATGGGACCAAGGGGGATCAGAGAAGATCCTGGTGACCTATGTTTATTAGCTGGGCTGTTCAGACAGAGACAGCACTCCAGGTCCTGGGGGGAAATCCTGTCAACCTTCTATAAGAAGGTCACAAATTACCAAATACCCCTGGGTATGGGAGGGCACAGACTTTGCAGAAAAAAACTAACAAAATGCAGTCAGTCTCAAGATTAGTTTCCTCTTATGGAGGTTCCTTTGAAATCATTATTTTCCCAATTGGTTGCCTTAAAACAGGGAAGTCCAGAATTCCAAGAAAAATTCACCCAAGTTTACAAGATGCAAAGTGAGGAGAAGGTGGGGAACAATGGGCCCCTGCTGGAAGATAGCTCAGTGTGCTTCTTTGGAATCCTACCACACTAGGGGATAAGACATTCTGAGTCCCAGCACTATCAGGCTCAGTTGACAAGATGTAGAACATAATAATATTGCCAACCAAATGCTCCATTCTGGTTGGTACAAAGCAAAGTTTAATTATAGAATTAATGCCTTTATTTCACATAACACATATATACATATATATTACTGGTACATATATGCCACAAAAAGTTAAAGCCATTATGCCAGTAATATTTCATATCAGCCTTAGTAATGTCATGAAATAAAAAAATGAAATTGTTTATTTAACAAAATAACCTTGTTATGCTTTCAATAGTTATAAAATACCATAATACTTTATATTTTATATTTATCTTGAAATAAAGTCAGAAGAAACCCAGGGTACTATGAAATTTAAAAAAAATAGTAATTAAAATTCAATCCTAGGGTTTTATAAACAAAAAAATGGAAAGATATGGATGAATTTTATTAACTTTATTTAAAAAATAAATTATCATGACTTAATTGAACTAGTTCTGCTTTCAAGTATATAGGAAATAATGTTCCCCAATCTTTAATACAAATATATTTAAGTTAAAATTATGCTATTTTCTTTAGGGGAAAAAGTGTAAAGGCTATTTATCATTTATTATACCCAGAAATATTCTTTTCTGCTTTAACACCAATAAATGTTTTAGTATCACATACTAAAGCTTAGTATGACAGAGAGTACAATATGTAATAAGAGCCTCTATCTTTTAAAGGGTAGCAGAATATATCACTCTCATATAATATGCTGCTTTTACATAAGAATATTTTGCATTGAAAGTAAAATAAAACAAGAAAAGCTCTCAACCCTCACCATTTGTCCATGTCTAGGGCATAACTTTGTAAAAGTGGCGCCCCTCTCCACTCTACCAGAAAGTACAAAAGTTAATCACTGGAGACAACTCTGGATAACTCTAGCTCAGAGATGTCACCACAGGAATCTACATAACAAACCTTGCTACAACTGGCCATTATTGATCATAATATATTTCCCTAATATATTTGCCGTCTGACAATTTCTTGACTCTTATACTCCAAGATCTTTTACTTTGTCTTTTCCCTTCTCTAAAAATGTATTTTTCTTTCTGTAAAAGAGTATATAAGCCCAAGTTCTAATCACCCATTTGAATTACTCATCTATGAGCCTCCCATGTGTATGCACGATGTACATGTTAATAAGCTTGTTTGTTTTCTCCTGTTAGTCTGCCTTTTGTTAGCTAATTTACAGGACCTCAGTTGGAGAACCCAAAGAAATACAGAAAAAAATAGTTTTCCTCTCCAACACTGGAAGAGAGAGTTGTATATTCCATATACCATAGAAAATAATATATAAATATTATTAAATACTAGAGGACCAATGCATAAAATTCGTGCAAGGGGCTCAGCCCCCACCACCATGGCAGCTGCCTCAGACCCCATCCGCCATGGCTTCTGTCTGGATCGGGCCTGCGGGAATTAGACTGAAATCAGCAGGCTGACATCCCCCAAGGTGTCCTGGATTGCAAGAGGGTGCAGGCCAGGCCGAGGGACCCCACCACGAATCTGTGCACTGGGCCTCTAGTGACATTATAAAATATATGAAACCAAAATATGTGAGGCATTTAATAAAATATTTTATTAACAAAATCTTGACTTCTTATTAAAGACATCATGATGATTTTATAAATGATAATTTGCTTTATATATTGAAAGAGTTATGTTTGCAAACAGTTTTGCAAAATGAATTGTTTCAATGATAATATCAATTATATTTTCCTTTGAAGTTATGTTAATAATTATATTAACAACATTAATAATATTGCTAGTGACATTTGAAGGCAAGAATAATCAATAATCATTTTGTCATAGTTGAATATATCTAATCAGAGGGAATTGTGGAGAAAATATTTTTGTAACAGAATAATTGTAGATTCAACAACAATGGAATTGGTAAAGGACCTTGTAGTAATTTTCCTGAAGTGCTTCATATTACAATAACATAATAATGACAGAAATTAAGGAACCAAACCATTTCTAAAGTCACAAACATCAGATCTAGAATCTCAGGTTTTGAGTTAACTACATTTGATTGTCTTCCTCTGTAATTTAAATAAATATACAGTATCCTGTGCACAATGAAGAACCCAAAGGACATAAAACATTATATTGGAAGTTGGAATGTTTGAATAGCAGATTTTCATACATTAAAGCAAACCTGATAAAAACCACTCTTCACTACTCACTGCAATTACCTTTTATATATTTAACATGCGACATAGGTTCCTGTTGGCTTATATATTAAGTAAATATCAAAATACCACATTTGTATGTCTAATTGTCATAATTTAAAAGCAGATGCTTTAATTGAGAAGTTTTTTTTTATAATTAAGCTTTTTTTTATGTGTTAAAAGTAGTAACAATAAAATTTGACAACACTTTAAATATTTTTAAATTCTTGGGAAAATATTTACATATACTAATATATTGATGGAATGCTAAAGAACAACTTTTAAATTTAAGTAAAATATTATAAAGTCACAATGCTCATTTTCTTATGTATTTAAAAATTCTTATTCTCTTTTATACAATAGCTATATCTCTATCACAGGACACAACAAATTATTGGCAATTTCTCTCTGATTTGGACACAATGATAAATGATTGATATGACCTTCACTTAGTTTAAGTTTACCACATCTTGATGATCTGATTTTACCCAACTAATTGCTGTAATAAATAAAATAAAAAATAAGTTAATAAATATACTAAAGTAAGCATTATTCTTTTGGAGCGTCTTCTACATATTTATCTTTTTGTAAATGTTTGTACTGATTTTAGAGAGAGACAGGTAAGAGGACTAGAGAGAGAAACATGGATGAGAGAGAAACATCATTGATCGGCTGCCTTCTGCACTACCCCTACTGGGGATGTAGCCCGAAACCTAGGCATGGGACCTGACCACCAAACTGGCAACCTCCTGTTTCATGGTTGGTGCTCAACCACTGAGTCCCAATGGCTAGATTATATTTATATTTTATGTTCTATGTAGTTTATGTTCATTGTAGATAAATATCAAACTGTCTTCCCATATGAGTTTAATATTTGGCTTATTTCTAAGTCTAGAATTATATTAAACACTTATTTTTGACAAAAATAATCTGTTCATTTAACTTTTTACATACTCATGTTCTAAATATATTTAATATTTCAAATACATCAATTGGTATATCACTTAAGATCAGATATCTATTGCATGTTTGTTTTATAAAATATTGTATAAATTGTGCTTTTCACTTTCATTAGTAGACCTTGAGACCAAATTCATCATAGAAATAAGAAATGTCCACACATATATCAGATGGTAATAAGGCTTATATAATTGCTAATATATTTAAAACACATTTCATGTAGCTTTCTTTTAAAAATAAATTAATATAAATCTCATATTAATCTTCTTGATTTTTTGTTTGTTTGTTTGTTTTAGTTCTCTTTAAAATTCCCACTGTTTTTATCATAACTATGGTCATGATTCATTCAAATTAAATTTTATCTTCTAATACTTTATCCTGATGTTTTAAATTCTCAATTAAAAAAAGGATATGCATTGATTTCATATAGTGATCAAGTTTTGAATGGAATAAAAATATGGGTATAGTTGCTTTAAAATAAACTTGAAGTTCTTTATCTTGATATCTTATCCCTACTCTTTAATAAGAAGAAAGATAAAATGGCATTAAACACTTTCATTATCTAAAAAAGAAAAATTAAATCGAACATTGAAATTTCCTAATGCTAACATTTCTTCTTTAAAATGATTACATTAAATTGCTCATGCTGCCCTGGCTAGTGTGGCTCAATTGGTTGAGCATTTCCCCATGCACGGGGAGGCTACTGGTTCAATTCCTGATCAAGGCACATTCCAGAGTTGCAGGTTTAATTTCCAGTAGGGAACGTTAAGGAGGTAGCTGATCAATGTTTCTCTCTCATTATTGACGTTTCTATCTCTCTCTCCCTCTCCCTTTTCCTCTCTCACTCAAATCAATAACAATATATATATTTTTAAAAATTGCTCCTTATGTCTTTAATTTTCTGTTCATGATCATGGTGATCTTGATAAAGACTTGGGGCAAATGATGAAGGCTTTCATTTTATATCAATCAATAACCACATATGCATTTATGTTAGACAAATATTTTCTCTTTCACAAAATAAAAAATGAAAATCTCCTGTAGACTGTTCTGTGATAATAAAAGGAGATAATAAGGAAATAGCCATATGAAATTATGAGTTTTGGATGCAGAATTTGACAAAGCATTATGTATTTGCAGAAGTACACACAGACGACTCAGACTCTACGTTTTAAGAATTGGAGAGAGAGGAAGCCAGAAAATCAAGCAGATGTCACAATCTTGTAGTAGATGCTAAGAAATTTGAACTTTGTCCTGTGAATAATGGGGCCGATTAAAGGCTTTTAAGCAAGGGAATACATTGGTCAGATTTGTATTTATGAAGGATCATTCTGGCAGCAGTGAGGAGAATGGATTGGTTGTGGGCATGACTGGAGGCAGGAAAATTTGTTAAGAAACCTGTGCAAAGAGACCACTGACACGACACTGGGAATACAGGGCTCCCATTCTAGCTTAGCCACTAATTGTCGGTAAGACACTGGGCCTCTCTGGAGTTTTCAGATGCCTAAGCTAAACAAGACAACTGGATTACTTGGTTACTCAAGACCTTCCTGCTCTGATGGTGTAATGCTCTAGAAGTTTCCCAGTGTGTGCCATACATTATGAGAGAAAGGCCCTGCTTACTTAGTGGGCATTCCTGTTTTTTAAAGATGACTGTTACTGGTATTATTATAAGCATAAATATCACAAGCAGAACACAGTTTTTAGTTTAGAAACTCAAATGTTACTAATAAATGAGCGATATATATGTATCAAGTACTAATTTGTTATTAATTCCATTTTGAGGCCCTAGTTTGTCTTTATATATTAAAATATGAGAAACAAAGTTAGTATTTCTTTGTTTTTAAAACAAGGCAGGAATTTTTACTTATCATTTAGTCTTTGTAATTTTTTAAAAAAATATATTTTATTGATTTTTTACAGAGAGGAAGGGAGAGAGATAGAGAGTTAGAAACATTGGTGAGAGAGAAACATCGATCAGCTGCCTCCTGCAAACCCCCCACTGGGGATGTGCCAGCAACCAAAGTACATGCCCTTGACTGGAATCGAACCTGGGAACTTTCAGTCTGCAGGCCGACGCTCTATCCACTGAGCCAAACCGGTTAGGGCTAGTCTTTGTAATTCTTAAAATATTATGTATTCACAGAGCATACTGATAGGATAGTTATAATGCTCTTATTTATAAAAATAACAGGAAGTGCCTGGCCAGTGTGGCTAAGTGATTGAACATGGACCTATGAAACAGGAGGTCATGGTTTGATTCCGGTCAGGGCACATGCCCAGGTTTTGGGCTTAATCACAGCCTATCAATGATTCTTTCTCATCACTGATGTTTCTATCTTTCTCTCTAAAATTAATACAAATATATTTTTAAAAAATACTAGGAAGCATGTTTTAGATATAGATGATAATAAGTTTTCAAACACATCTCTGAGCTGTTATTGTTTTTTTTAGCTATTCACATTTTGAATTATATAGACATTTATTTTAATTTATTTCTCTTAAGTATGAAGTTTCCATGTTGGAAGAGATTGGTATACATGTTTTAAATTCAGGGTAATAGGACCTTAGACACTGGAGACTAGCTTTAAAACAGTTGTCATTATCCTCATTAATAAGTCACATAAACCAATATCCTGCATTCCTTGCTCATAAGTAGAGGCTTGCTTATTAATGCTTGTTCAACATAAATGATTATAGGTACAATATCTCAGTTGAAAAATATCCACAATTGCCTTAAATCACTTTCCATGAAACTTGCCTGAATTCGCATGCTAATTATAAACTACTTGTTTTTATTTTTAACTGAAAGATTAAAAATGGCAGAATTTGATTTTTTTTCTATACTTTTATAGTCTTTGATATTTTTGACCTGGAAAATTCTGAAAGCAAACTGTAATTGTTTAAAAATTTGATTCTTTTTTATTTTTGATAAATATACATAATCTTCTTTATAATATAGCATATATTTTCTAGGGCATATACATTTTTTAAGGAATCATATCTCTCCCATGCATTTTCTCTGTGTATTGTGGCATGTCAGGCTCTTTAAATTTATTTGTTCTAGTTTTTATTTACTTCCTGTCTCAGTTTCCTGTGGGAACTGCTAGTAAAGTTGGTTTTGGAAGTTTTGGGTTTCATGGGTTCTTTTAGCTCTACTTATTTTTCCTTGTAATATCTGATCAAGATTATTATTATCACAATAAATTAAATGCCACAAATTAAAGTATTATAAAATAAGTCATGTTTTGTATTTTTTGTATATCTAGTACAGTAACATATTAAAAATTACATTGCCTATAAAATGATAATAATAAGTTAGTAAAATAGCTATCTCAGACTTTGTGGCTGTTTAGAGATAAATATTGTGAATTGAACAGAGCTCTAGAAACCATGATTTAGCCACTCTAGTATTAATCCTCTGGAGAATCTTGAGGAAATCTATTTCCATCTTTGATATTCAGTGTGTTTGTCTTAAAAATGTGTAAATTGCATTAATATTTTATTTTCCACTCCATTTTTAAATATTTAATTCTAAGTATGTATATTCTTTCAGAAAATTACATTGGTAATTGCATTGGTAAATATATTTTAATTCAAATAAAGCATCTTTAAATTTCTTACATAAAATAATTATTTTCCTGTGATGTGGCTCTGAAAAGACCTAATGAGATCCTCAACTACAGAGATAGCCAAGTAACTATCTCCTATATTGTTTCAAGTACTGCCTTCTCCAATACCCCTGACATCATTTTAGTTCAATTCTTCACATTTCTCCCCAAATCTTTTTCAACTTCATCTTAGCTCTTCTCCTGTATCCAGACATGCTTCCTTACAATCCCATATGTTGGCAATCATCTTTCTAAAAATAACTGGTTTCCAATAAAAATAATGAAATAACTTATTTTTACCCTAAAGATGAAAGTCCAAGCTCACTAGCATGTGACGTAAGTCAGAATTTCACCTTTTCCCTCATGCCTAAATTCTTGTATAGTTCTATAGATACTTTACTACCCACCCTCTTCAACTTATCTTAAAGTTTAACACTTCTGAAAAGAACACACACAATTATGAATATTCTCTTCATTCCCCTAAAATGTCTATTTATGTCTTTTACATGCTTTTAAGGTACACATATATACCTTAATCAGTACCTGCCTTAAAGTAGGACAGAAGAGGCCTCTGATCTTTACCAGCACATTAGAAGATCCACAGTTCATAAACACATAGAAAAAATAATTTAATAAAGTACACTTGGGCACATCTGTCACTCTGGATCCAATGCTCAAGGCTGACATAGGGTGACCATAACCCTAAATATCTGCTCCTGTGAGTAATGCCTTTCAGGACCTGGGGTAACGCTTCACCGCATCACTTGCACATGTCCTTGAAATAATGGATGTCTGAACACTGAGAATATTTATGGATTGTGCTGCTGCCTATACTACAGAATGCACTGTGACAGAGTGTGGAGACAATTTGAGCAGCAGAAGCATTTAGTTAAGAGAAAAGACAAATTAATTAACTTGTCAAATTCTTTCTCTAGGCATGGATGCAATAGATTCCTGCATAACCAAGTATAATTTCCCAGTAGCGCTGAGTGACCTTTCATTCTTTCTTCACTTTTGTTTCAATTTGTGGTTCCAGAGATATTCAAGAATTACATGGTATTCAGAATAGTTTCACATGCTGACTGAAGAACATATTGAAATATTAAACAATCTCTCTTATTATGCATGTGTACATATATATGTATGTCTAGATGAAATGTATGCATAGCATGATATTAATTCTTGACATCTATACTAATAAAAGGGTAATATGCTAATTAGACTGGACATCTTCCAGACACCCTTCTGGAAGACCTTCCGAAAAAAGCCATGGTGGTGGGGGCTGAAGCAGAGGCGGTTAGGGGAGATCAGGCAGGCAGGCAGATGAGCAGTTAGGAGCCAGAGGTCCCAGACTGAGAGATCCCACAGGGATTGGGCCTGAACCAGGCAGTGGGACATCCCCTGAAGGGTCTCGGATTGGAGAGGGTGCAGGCTGGGCTGAGGCACCCCCACCCTACACGAATTTTGTGCACCAGGCCTGTAGTCAATAATAAGATGAAAATTGACCATTTGAATTTTGAATAGTTTTATTTTTCATAAAAATTTAATAGTTAATTATTTTTCAAAAAATTAAATTACTAACTTAATTATATCATTTTGAATTTAAAGTGTTGGTTTTACTTTAGTAAATAACTATTTCTATTTGAAAAGACATAGTTTTGAAAAGAGAAAATGTTTGAAATTTTCACTTTAATCTAAGCTTTAGAAGAACATATACAAATTGTACATTTTTGTACAATACTTTTCATTCTGAAAACCTTCCTATCCTATATAATAAAAGCCTAATATGCAAATCAACTGAATGGCCGAACAACCAGTGGAATGACCTGTTGCTATGATGCACTCTGACCACCAGGGGCCAGACACTCAATGCAGGAGCTGCCCCCAGCTTGCAGGCCCCAGGCCAGCCATGGCGGGTGCCAGCAGGGGCCCCCTGATTGCCCCACTGGTCAACCTGCAGAGGGAGGCGACCAGCAGGGGTGGCAGCAGAGGGCGGGGCCGACCTGTGAGCAGGCAGTGGCAGGGGACGGGCCAGTGAGCAGGCGGTGCCAGGCCAGCCAAGGTGGGTGCCAGCAGCCCCCCACTCTCCCCGATCACCCCGCCAGTCACCCCACAGATTGGCCCTGATCACCGGCCAGGTCTAGGGACCCTACCGTGAATGTATTTCATCCAATGGGCCTCTAGTCAATGATAAGGTTTTTGAAAATCATTATTGTACCAAGAAAAAGAGGTTTTGCTACCATGATGACAAAAATAAATTTTATGAAATACTTATGTAGTAATTTATTAATTATCCTTCAATTATCATTAATTTAAATATTGCTACACCATCAGTTATGCAATCAAACCTGAAATATAAATAGTAAATTAAAAGTTCTCTGTTATTTTGCTATTATTATAATATAAATACCAGAGTTTTTTATGTAATTTCTCTATCTCATTTGTTTGTGTGAAGGTGTAATCATGACAGTAGGAGGAGAGAGCATATTTTAACAATTTGTTTTATGTATTTCTTAAACATAACTTGTCCCCTTATTTTTGGCCCCATTAATGTTAGGGAAAAACACCTCCCTATTAGGTTAAAATAATGTGTTCCCTTCTTTTCTATGGCTATTTCATAGTCCCTATCCTTGGTCAGGATAAGAAATGCAACATTCTAATAAAATAAATTATTCTAGGCACTGACCAGCCAGCCCCAGTCCAAATCATGTTTACATGGAAACCTTTAATCTCATATAAGTGGTTATCATCTAGAATTTTGCAGTCCAAGTCCAGGTTTAATAACAATTTCTACAGAAATACCTCAAGATTTCCTTTGCCTTTCTGAATCTCAGTTTTCCAGTTTAAATGTTGCTCTAAGGCACTTTCTTCTTCTTTTTCTTCTTAATATGTTTTTATTGACTTCATAGAGAGGAAGGGAGAGGGAGGGAGATAGAAAGATCAATGATGAGAGAGAATCATCAATCAGCTGCCCTCCCCATGCTTCCCACTGAGGATCAAGCCCACAATCCAGTCATGTGCCCCAACCTATAATTGAACCATGACCTCCCAGTTCATAGGTTGATGCTCAACCACTAAGCCAGACTGGTTGGGCTCCATTTTCTTCTTTAACTCTAGACCTGAGACACTATATTGACCAAAGTTTACTCATTGGCATCTTTGATGGTACAGGGTTATTTAAATAGTTTCTCTGCAGACAATGACCTATTTAAGGGAAGTGGTTGCTTCTAATTATCTTTTTATCCCTAATACTTTGCTTAGTGCTTGGCATACAGTGAGCACTTAATACAAAGTTGTTCAATGAATAAATGAATGGACAGATGAATGAAATAGAGGTGATGCTATTAGTTTATTCTTTCAGGCTATGTTTCCTATAGGTTTTACTTTTCAGTTTTTAAGTGATATATATAATGTATGTTGAGAGATTATTAGGTAGACTGTTTCAGACATTTAAAATGCTTTTCTATGATAAATGGATGACAGGATTAGGCATTGTAAAAAAGGTGAAGAGTTTTGAGAGAGACATTATTTTTTGAAAATATTTGAAGAATTTCCATACAAAGTATTTCTTTACTATGTGTGTATTTCTATGCAAAATTTTTCTTGGGTAATAATAACTAACAATTATATATTTGTCCTCAACCCTAAGCATTGGTCTAAGCAGTTTACAAATAATTCAATTCATCATTATAACAACCCTTTAAGGTAGTTACTTTCATTATTTGCATTTTACAGAGGAGGTTATTGAACTACAAAGTAGCTTTTGACCACTATGCACTCTGCCTACCTTTTGTGTTTTTCTTTCTCTATTTTTTCCTGATAGGTATAAATATTATACTGCTGGTCATAGAGTGAAGAGAAAGGTGTTAGACAATAAATAAGAATCAAGAGAGAAGGTTTAAGGAAGGTGGGGAAGAAAATATTTGTCTCTGTCCAGAATTTACATTTTCGTATCCAGCTTTGGAGGAGCTGAGATTCCCCAGTATGGGTTATTTGGTTGAAAGGACCTTGTGTGACACCATTACATGTAGGCACATCAAGAAATCATTCATATAAGGTAAGCAGCATCAGAATGCTATTTTAAAAATCAGATTATGTAATTGCATGTATACTGGTTGTGTTATCTCTGAGATTTTAAATTTTTCTTTGAATATTTTACCTTTTTCTCATCTGTAATAAATTATGTTAATGAACAGGTTGTGCATCCAAAATGGTCATAGTACTAATTGTGACACAGATAATTAAGAATATATTTCTAGCCCTGTCTGATATGGCTCACTGGAAGGAACATCAGCCTGTGGACTGAAAGGTCCCAGGTTCGATTCCGGTCAAGGGCATGTACCTTGGCTGGGGGCACATCCCCAGTAAGAGGTGTACAGGAGGCAGCTGATCAGTGTTTCTCACTCTCTATCCCTCTCCCTTCCTCTCTGTAAAAAATCAATAAAATACATATATTTTTTTAAAAAAGAATATATTTCTACAAGAAAGATAAGTCTCTGGACAAGAGGAGTGGCTTGATACCACTTAGAAGTACTCTATAGCTTAAATCATAAACAAAGGAAGATGTCTACCTTTCTTATACAATGTTATATTAAAGAGATGTAATATTAAAGGAATTTTATTTTTAACTTATATAGTTTTACAGGATAAAATATTCACAAATTAATTTAACTTCTTAATTATGAGCAATGCCTGCTTAATAACATAGGGCCTTTAAACCTTTTGGAATTTGTTTTAAGATAAATGTAAAATATTTAAAAATATTAAACATGTGATGACACATAAGATTTGCACAGCAAACAGCTTCATTTTTTTTCTTTGTATAATGGCAACATTGGATGTAGGAAGTACAACTAGGAAACTTTCACTGGAGGCAGTAATGGGTGATGTCTTAAACTATAATAGTTTAATAGGTATGCAGAAGAGTGGATTAACTTAGCTATATTTAGAAAGAAGTATTACAATTTTATGATTAATTTGGTATTGCTTGTGAGAAAGATGAAGAGTAAGGGCAATACCTATATTTCTTACTTGATCAATTATAAGTGAAAATGACAAATATGTTGTTTATAATTTCTGTGAAACAGTCATATGAAAATAGAAATCCGTGCACCGGTGGGGTCCCTAGGCCTGGCTGGTGATCAGGGCTGATTGAGGCCGTCTCACACAGTCCCAGTCAGGACCAGGACAGAGGAAGGGACAGAGGGAGGGACCGTGGGAGGTTGGCTGCCATGGGGAGAGACTGAGGGAGATTGTCCAGCTGTAGGAGGTTGGCTGTGGGAGCAGACTAACTCACCAAGGGGCAGCTCCTGCATTGAGCATCTGCCCCCTGGTGGTAAGAGCACGTCATAGCAACTGTTCAACTGGCTATTCCAGTTGTTCTGGCTGTTCCAGTTGTTCTGGTCATTCCAGTCTTTCAGTCGTAATGGTCGCTTAGGCTTTTATATAAATACTAGAAGCCCATTGCACGATATTCGTGCAAGAATAGGCCTTCTTTCCCCTAGCTTCACTCCCAGCTACCCAGGAGCCAGCATGTCCCCGCACCCAGCTCACCTGGGGGCCGGCAAGTCCCCGCTTCCGGCTTGCCCTGGAGCCAGCAAATCCTCGCTTCTGACCAGAGCACGGCTCCTGTAGCTCCCTCTGCTGCCCCTCCTCCCCCTCATAGCAAGAGTCCCGCCCCTCCCGGCCACTCCATGCCTGCATATGCAAATTAAACCGCCATCTTGTGGGGTTAATTTGCATACTCATTCTGATTGGCTGTGGGCGTAGTGGAAGTATGGTCAATTTACATGTTTGTCTATTATTAGTTAAGACTAGAGGTCTGGTTCATGAAATTCGTGCACAAGGAGGCAGTTCCTCAGCCCAACCTGCACACTCTCCTATCTGGGACATCCCTCTCACAATCTGGGACCGCTAGCTCCTAACTGCTTGCTTGCCTGCCTGCCTGATTGCCCCTGGCCCCTCTGCCTGCCTGCCTGATCACCCTTAACCCATCTGCCTGCCTGCCTGATCACCCTTACCTTGCCCCCTTGCTGGCCTGATCGCCCCTAACTGCCTCTGCCTTGGCCCCCAATCTGGTTTCCTTCTGTGGGAGGTGACCTGGCAGATTGGGGAAGGCACCACCCCCATTACTCCACTGCTGCTGCCACTGCCGGCCTGAACCTCCACCCTTCGCAGCCACCCATGGCTGCCTGGGCCTCAGCCATTGCAGCTGCTGTGACTTTGTCTCGAAAGGATGTCTGGAAGATGATCACTCTAATTAGCATATTACCCTTTTATTAGTATAGATTTGGGGATCATTACAACCACACAGAACTTAAAAAAAAAACATGGCCCTGGTCGGTTTGGATTAATGGAGAGAGCATCAGCCTGCAGACTGAAGGGTCCCAGGTTTGATTTTGGTCATGTCTGGGTTGTGGGCTCAATCCCCAGTAGGGAGGCAGCTGATCAGTGATTCTTATCATTGATGTTTCTATCGTTCTCTCCCTCTCCCTTTCTCTCTGAAATCAATAAAAAAAAAATATTTAAAGAAAAAGAAAATACATGATCTTCACTTTGGGCTTTGTCATTTTATAATATCCTTTGTGCAGTATTGTAACTCCCCTCAACTGTCATTTACCCACCCTTAAAATGCAATCTATTTGGGGGAAGATGATCAGGAAAGTGATTCTAGTGGGTAGAAATTTTTTGGAGGGGATGGGGCTGTGAAAATATTTAAAAATTGAGCATGGTGATAGTTGTACCACTCTGAATTTACTTTAAAAAATACAGTTCATTGTACACTTTAGGTGACATGTACAGTATATGAATTATATCTCAATGAAGTTGTTCTTTTATTTCTTTTTAAATAAAGACTAATCTTATAATCAATTGCAGATGTTTTCAGAGGATCCCCAGGATTTGCTTACTGTGTCCCAAACCACAGCTGTGACTCCCAGTTGCCTCCAGTCTTGGTGGATCTGGATGGTGTGCTTTGCAAAGGAGAAGGTGGCAAGAGGCTTGTGGAATTTCTGAATCCCCATTCCCATGGTCTCCTCATAGGGCACCAGGGCCATGTCCACTGTGCCAGCTCTCTGCTTCCTTTATCCTGTTGGGCAAAAGAATCATGCATGCTCTGGCAAGAAAGTGCATTCTCTCTTAGGTGGGCCAAATGCTTTTTTAAAGGTCGTTTTATGGATTCAAAAGAACAAACAGAGATGTGGAAAACTTTTGACGAATTCCTTTTACATGGTTCTTCCAGTCTCATGGGAAGTGAGATGTGGCTCTGAATTCATCCCAAAGGGTGTCTTTGGGCAAAAGCACCCAGAATGGCACAACCCCTGCAGGATGCCCTACACACTTCACTGTCAGGGCTCAGGGGGGCTTGAGGGTGAGCAAGGCAGCGGTGCCAGCAGAAGACCTGGGAGAAAGTAGCGCTTTCTACACTGCCCAGGCCACATGGGCAGGGTGTTTCTGCTGTTTTGTTTTGGTCTGGCCTCCACCCCATCAGCCATGGACCTGTGCCTGCACTGAGACTGTGAACAGTTTGATGGTCCTACTTTTTGGTCAACAGTGGATGCACTCTCACCTCCTGGAGACTGGCAGTTAGACACTGGCAGTTTCTGTGTCGCTCACAAGGGGAGCCCAGCCCTAGGTCCAGAACAGACTCAGGCTTCCTTGGGTAGGAGGCCTCCTCTGGATAGGGGCTGCCACAGTTTGAAGGCTGGCCATGACCCCGATCCTGGCGGGGGTCTCCTCTGGGGCACTGGTCGGCCTGGACTAAGGGCCACCGGCTGTTTGGAGGCCAGCCACGCCCCATGATCCTGGCAAGGGTCTCCTCTGGGGTGCTGGCCAGCCTGGGATAGGGCCGCCCATGGTTTGCAGGCTGGCCATGCCCATGATCCATGCGGGGGTCCCCTCATGATGACCTTTCATCCCACTTCCTTAGCTCCCTAGCCTGGCATTTATTTGGTCGAGCCTCCAGTCAATTTGGACATGACAGACCCTGGCTCTTTATATGTATAGATTAGAGGCCCAGTACAAGGCATTTGTGCACCAGTGGGGTGAGTGGGGCGGGAGGTCCCTCAGTCCAGCCTGCACCCTCTCAGTCTGGGACCCCTCAGGGGATATGCGCCTGCAGGCTTAGGCCCACCCCGACAGGTCCTTAGCACTGCCGCAGAGGCAGGAGAGGCTCCGGGCCCCACCTCTGCGCTCGCCAGTCATGAGCCCGGCTTCTGGCTGAGCAGTGCTCCCGTTGTGGGAGCACACTGACCACCAGGGGGCAGCACCTGTGTTGAGCGTCTGCCCCCTGGTGGTCAATGCCCATCACAGTGACTGGTTGTTCTGCCCTAACAATCCCTTAGGCTTTTATTAGCTAGATGACAGCTTGCTAGATAGATGATAAATGGATGACAGATAGATAGATAGATAGATTATAGATAGATGCCTAGAGTTGGGTATTCAAACATATAGATGGTCCTTCATCTAGTAAATAATAATTTAGTAATGAATGTGTCAACCCAGCTGGTTGTCTCTGAGATTACATTGGGATCCGTTTCTAATGTTGCATATACTCAGTAGTTGTCTCAGTGTTAGTGAGAAAGGCACATGCTATAAAATGTTATCTAGACTTGATGGTCAGGGAAAATTTCCAGAGAAAGGTACATTAGGCTGAAACATGTCATTAAATTTAATGTGTGTGTGTGTGTGTATGTGTGTTTTGAGGGGAGGGATGGAATACCTGGAATAAGAAATGGCATATGAAAATGAGACAAAACAAAAATAGCTATTGTAACTACAAAGAAACACATTGTGACTATAGTTCAAAAATAAAAGAAATTTAATAGCATGATAAATGACAAGTGAGTTAGGCAGAAGTCACATGACACAAGACTTTGTGGATCATATTAGTAGCCAGTGAGCTATTTCATCTGGATAAATGGTTTTATTTTACGTTTTAAGATTTAGCTACTATGTGAAGATATATTGATACCATGAAGGTTTGGAAAGGCAATGTAGATATCCAAAACTCCTTTCATCTCTGTGGAAGAATGATATCATTTGGATTAAGATACTTGAATAGACCTAAATGGAGGCGGATAGAATGAAAGTCATTTAATATGCAGGATTTATAGATATTTGAAATGTTTTAGACATGGAGATAGTTAGGATGACCTTTTAGAATTCTAACTTAAACTGGCATATTGTCTCTTAGGGGAAAAGAAAAATTGAGAAGTTGCAATGTTTTAGGCTGGGAGGAAAAAAGTAAAAGAGTAGACACTGGGAGAGAGAATCAAGATGGCAGTGTTAGGTAAATGCCTGTACTCACCGCCTTCTACAATCACATCAAAATTACAATTAAAATATAGTACAACTATCACTTTACACTGCCTGGAAGCTGAATGAATGTAAGTCCTACAAATAGAGAAGTAAATAAAAAAGGCACGTTGAGATGAGCAGGATGGGCAGAGGCATAGAATAAGCTGGCCCAACACCCAAGTGTGGCATGTTTTTAATTGGTAGGGATATCTTGGCTACAGAGGCCTCCTGTGAGAAACAAGTGGTCTCCCCGCCACACCAGAACCCTAGCCCACGTTCAACAGCTGGGAAGAGAATTCCCCATAACCTCAGGCTATAAAAACCAGCAGGAATTTTGGCTGAGTGACACAGAGGCTGCTAGAGACTCAGGCAGTCCCTTTGAAAGGGTAAGCACATGAACTTACATGGCCCTACTCCCTCTGAACTCCAGTGCTGGGTGGTGGCATTGCGGGAACCAGGGAGGAACTGGACTGTCTGGAATTGGGACAGGAACTCAGGGGTGGCTTTCTCCCAAATTAATCATTATTCCTGTGCTGGCACCTCCCCCAACACAGAGCTGATTGGTAGCCATATGTGCATTTCCATCAGCATGGCTCACACTATTCTCTCCAGTATGGTGATTCCCTGAGAACCTGACCTTTCCTATTTGTAGCCCCACCCAAGCTGTTTGCAGTGGCTTTTCCATATGTCCTGACTCAGGCTTCAGACTTTCCTAAAATCTCTTAAACAAGCTGCAGCTGGGTCAGGGAGCCCTATACCTATCAGTATGAGGCTCAACATCCAGCACTAGCATCAGTCTTCCTTGCTTCACAGTTTGACCTTGCCTTGTGAATTCCAAGCCCAACACAAGTAGTGACAATCTTCAGATCATTCTGTAACCCCTGCCTGGTGGCCCCAGGCAGTGGCTGACTTTGCACCTCCCATGAGGCCCCAGAGCAGTGCACCTGGTAGACAGCTTCAGACCATACCAGATTATAACTCTACACATCCACAAGCGACATACTTGGGGGGCAGACTCAGTGAGCACCAAAGCCCCACTGAAGCAAGTCCTGCTCCATAGGGTTGTCTCTTGCAAGCATCTCTTCCACTGTAGTTATAGATGGTCTCAGACAATTGCCATGGATGCCAATTCTTCCAAGTGAGGCCAACCGCAACCAAGGCTCAACTACAACTAGACTATGCACACAGCCCACGCAGGGGTGCACCTAGAGTTCCCAGCTCAGGTGACTGGGGAGGCTGAGCCACTGGGACCTACAGGACACCAATTCCAGGAGACATAGCAGCTCTACCTGATACATAGAAACAAACACAGGGAATCAGCCAAAATGTGGAGACAAAGAAACATCACAAATGAAAGAACAGAAGAAATCTCCAGAAAAAGAACTAAATGAAATGGAAGCAAGCAAACTACTAAATACGGAGTTCAAAGCAGTGGTTATAAAGTTGCTCAAGGACCTTAATGAGAGCTTCAAGGGACTCAGTGAGACTTTCAAGGATCTTAGTAAGAATTTCAAAGATGAAAAAGAACCAGTCAGACCCTAGTCAGTTTGGCTCAGTAGATAGAGCTTTGGCCTGGGGACTGAGGGGTCCCTGGTTCAATTCTGGTCAAGGGCACATACCAGGGTTGTGGGCTTTATCCCTGGTGGAGGCATGCAGGAGACAGCCAATCAATGATTCTCTCTCATCATTGATGTTTCTATCTCTCTCTCCCTCTTCCTTCCTCCCCCAAATCAATAAAAATATATTTGAAAAAAAGAAAATGAAAAAGTAAAAGGACCAGTCATACATTAAGCATACACTAATTAAAATAAGGAATAATTTACAGGGATTCAACAGTAGAGTAGAAGATTCCTAGAAGCAGTCAACAGTTTGGAATATGAGGAAGCAAAAAAACACCCAATCAGACGATAAAAATAATAAAAATAATAATCCAAAAATATGAAGATAGTGTAAGAAGCCTCTGGGACAACTTCAAGCTTACCAATATTTGTCTTATGGGGGTACCAGAAGGAGCATAGAAAAGGCAAGATTTGAAAACCTATTTGAAAAATTAATAACAGAAAAGTTCCCCTTCCTGGTGAAAGAAATAGACTCACAAGTCCTGGAAGTGTAGGGAGTCCCAAACAAGAGAAAACCAAAGAGCTCCACACCAAGACACATCATAATTAAAATGCCAAGGGTTAAAGACAAAGAATCTTAAAAGCAGCAAGAGAAAAGCAGTTAGTAACTTACAGGATAGTGCCCATACAACTCTCAGCTGATTTCTCAACAGAAACTTTGCAGGCCAGAAGGGAGTGGCAAGAAATAGTCAAAGTCATGAATAGTGAGGACCTACAACCAAGATTATTCTACCCACCAAAGATAACATTTAGAATTAAAGATAAGATAAAGAACTCACAGACAAAAAAAAAAGTAAAGGAGTTCATCACCACCAAACCAGTATTACATGAAATGTTAAAGGGCATACTTTAAAAACAACAACAAGAAGAAGAAGACGACAATTGAACAATAAAATGGCAATAAATATATATCGATCAACGACTGAATCTAAAATCCAAATAAATGAACAAGGAATCTAATGAACAAAATAAATGATGGATAAAATAGAACCAGTGGCAAGGAAACATAGTACAGAGGAAAGGTGAGGAGGAGGGGAGACATTAACCAAAGATCTTATATGCATACTAGAGTCCTAGAGGCCCAGTGCACAACATTCATGAATTGGGGGCGGGGGGTCCCTCAGCCCAGCCTGCACTGTCTCACAGTCCGAGCCCTCAGGAGATGTCCGCGTGCTGGCTTAGGCCCGCTCCCTGCTTCTGGCTGAGCGGTGCTCCCCCTGTGGAAGCACACTCACCATCAGGGGGCAGCTCTTGCACTGAGTGTCTGCCCCCTGGTGGTCAGTGAGTATTGTAGCGACCAGTCATTCCATCGTTCAGTGGATTTGCATATTAGAGTTCTATTATATAGGATATGCATTACCTATGGACACAGACAATGAAGGCCTGGAGTGGAAACCGGGTGGAGGAGTAGGGGGGGGATAAAAAGGCGACATCTGTAATACTTGTAATAATCACTATTTTTTTAAAAAAAAGAATACACACAGGGCATACTAAATTAATGAAATTTCAGGTAAAAAATTTGATTATATAACTTTCTATAAACAATACATGGATATGTTGATTAGTTAGAAGAAGGGAGTGATGAAGCAATGGACTTTTAATCTGGAGGTACCATTGAAGACATATATAATAGTTTGAGTGGATCTCTTTATCAATCAGGGTATCACAGTCCAGAAGTTTCTGATTAGAGATGTAGAAGTTTGAATTATCAATCTCAGAGCTATGATATTTTCATATGACTTTGTTCATGATTTATCATTGACCCTCAGTGGAAAATGGACAAAGATAAGTAAAATGTAAAAGAATGTGCAAGAACCTTAGGACAGAATCCTGAGCAATTATAATTTAAAAATTGGTAGTTGACAAGGGACCAGAGTAAAACTAAAATAGGAGATGCCAGGTAATTTAAACAATACAACCAAAACTAACAACAAAAACCCAATAATATATGTGTGTGTGTGTGTGTGTGTATATATATATATATATATATATATATATATATATATATATATATATATATATATATATATAGAGAGAGAGAGAGAGAGAGAGAGAGGTAGTTAGGTAGTTATATTGCCCTGAAAGACAAAAGTAAAGAGATCTCACCAAAAAAAGGAAAGTACAACTTTTATTTATGACATTGGTTTATAATTAATGAGATGGCTATGCAGAAAAAATGTAGATAATGTGTATGAATAACAGAATCAGATTATCTCATTTGTTAATAATATAACTACTATTACTTCACTAGGAAATAGGAATATACCAATAAATACTATACCTGACATTAAAAAGCTTTAAATCTAAGGTATTATCACCAGGTCCTGTTTTTTAGTGGAATTGAAAGTTATTTTCAAAAACAGATTCTGAAGATAATGTTTTCACTTAACATTTCTACTTAATATTAATATTTATACTTAACATTAATATCTCTACATATATTTTGCTCCAGATATTAGTGTAAGATGTTTAACACAGTACTCTTTCAATATTATCATGCTACTCACTACTAAAAAATCTTATACCTTATCTTCTTTTCTGCAAATATACTTACTTAAATATTGATCTCCATCTAAAATAAAGATTCATTTTTGAATAAGTAAACATGACTTTGAAAGACATGGAATAGTATTTTGGAATGTAGTAATATTTGTATATTCTCTTTTAGTAAAAATAAAATTAATAAATGCTTCTTGTTTCAAGAGCAAAATGTGTTTACCATTATACAAGATATAAAATACTAGAGGCCTGATGCATGAAAATTCATGCACTGGAGGAGGGTCCCTCAGCCCGGCCTGCCCCTCTAATAGTCCAGAGGCCTCCAGGGTGGGAGGTGACCCAGCGATCAGGGGAAGGTGATGCCCCATCACACCTCTGCTGCTGCCACTGCCTGCAGCGCAAGCCTCAGCCGGCCCTGGTTACCTGAGCCTCGGGCCCACCCTGGGCGGCTGGGCAGCCGCCATCCAATGCTTGGCTATGCCTCAGGCTATCCCTGGGCGGCTAGGGGGCTGAGGGGACTGGGGGACTCCAGAGGCAGGTGCGTGGAGTGGCCAGGCCCACCTGTGGGTGGGCCCTGCCTTGCCATGTACCTGTTGCCCTGGCAGGTTTGAGGGGACTGGGCGCCGCCATCTTGTGGTTGTGGGTGCCGCCATCTTTGAGGGTGGGGCAGTCAATTAGCATATTCCCTCCTTATTGGCTGTGGGAGCCGCCATCTTTGTGACAGTGTGAGGGTCAATTAGCATATTCCCTCTTTATTAGATAGGGTAATCAGAATTGTAAATAAAGTATAAATGTTTTTGTTTACTTAAAAATAGAGTATTTCCTCCAGTCTAGTTTTTTCATAAAAATAGTTTTTTGTTTTTGACTTTATCATGCATGTTTCTCTATTTTATATTGAAAGTATGTGTTAGTATAAATTGTGTGTTTTCAGAGATGGGTAAGATCAATAAAGGGCAAAGGAAGAGATAAAGTCACGTAAGAAGAAGCCAAAGACAGTACTTAGTACTGTGGAGCTTCCTAGGAGATTAAAATTAAGACTACTTCAGGTCTTAAAATACAGTAATCTAAAACTTTCATAGTATGACAGTGTGCCAAGGGAGCGGGGTGAGGGGGAACCTAAAAATTCAATTCATGTTATAAGCTTTTTTGTCTGTTGATCTTTTGAACATTCAAACCATTAAAGGGAACTGTCACTTTTCATTTAAACAACACTTAATAACAACTGTCTGATAAAAATTCCACATATCATACAACTTGGGAGTAAAAGTAACTTCTCATGTCCTCATCAAGAGTGAAACTGTCAAAGAAGTAAATAATCTCACTGAATGAGACAATGTATTTACCCGCCCAGAGTCTTTGTTCGGTTTTCACAAGCTTTTTTCTTTTTTTTATGTTTTTTTTAATTTATTTTTTTTATTGTTTTAAGTATTACAAATAGTAGTACATATGTCTCCTTTTTTATTTCCCCATTGACCTCCCCCCACCCTCCCCTACCTCCCAGTACATGCCTTCACCTGCCCGCTCTCCCCCCCGCCCCAGTGTCTTATATCCATTGGTTGTGCTTATATGCATGCCTACAAGTCCTTCGGTTGGTCTCTTACAGTCCCCCTCACCCAACCTCCCTGTCTTCCCAATGTAGTTTGACAGTCTGTTCAATGCTTCTTTGCCTCTGTATCTTTTTCCCACCATTTCTTTCCTTTAAAAAGTTTTGCCTTTGCAGACTAGAAATAAACATATAATAACAAAACAAACAAACAAAAAAAAATGTTTGAGTCCCAATTTCAATGTCCAACAGTTCTGAGTCCCCGTTTCAATGTCTAACAGTTCCTTATGTGTACATGTCAGCAATGATATTTGGATGGTGGGCACATGGTGGCAATGCAGGTCCGACCCTCTGTGGTTTGGTCCTAGGTAACCTGCAGCAGTGCACAGCTGCTGACTGCTTGAGTGGCAAGGCATTGTCAGCGTCTTCCATCTCTGGATTGTTTTTCCTCTTGTCTTCGTGGTTGGAGCAGACCTGTCAATTCCTCTCTGTTGCAGGAATCCACATGGTCTTGAAGTTGTTTTCTGAAAATATACAAACATATTCTCCACCACAAGTTATAAAGGAATCTTTTCTATATAATTGATTTGGGATCCTTTTTATTTTTGCCCAAACGTTTCACAAACTTCTTAATGCAAATATTGTCACAATTTTATTTGAAACAATTGCAGGAAAAATATTGAAAATAAGTTGAAATATTTTGTTTCGGCTTGTGAAAAGCTGTGGATGTCACCAATTGTTCTATTTACTACCTAATCTGCAGGCTAAAGATTTTTCTTTCATCCTTTTATTTTGTTTGTTTGAAGGCATGTTTTGTTTGGGATTACCTAAAAGAATTTGAGACAACATTCATTAAGGATAGGAAACAGAGATAAAAATATATGACTGTAAGGTAGATACCATTTTTAAGATACAATTTGTATTAAATAATGCAGTCTTGACTAATAATGATATAGACCATGCTGTCCTTCATTTCAAATTCTAAAAGCTATTCTGATATTCCTATAGCCAACATTAACTTCTTGGTAGCCTCTTTGAGCAAAAACAAATGAATGCACAAACAAAAACCATGAAAAGTTTTTAATATTTAATATAATTTTTATTGTAGTTCTTTCTTTTTACTAATTATTTATTTCATAGCATCATAAAAAATGTCCTTCTTTACTCTTTGTTGTCTGGATTTTAGATGAGTTGCCTTATTGTTTTTATGTTTCTCTTTGAACATATCATCAATTCTCTTCTCTTATATACATATTATCACAAGATATTGTTAAGGCAAAATAAAAATTTTAACAAAGCAATACAATATTTTAGCCATTTATCACATAATTAATAGTTGTTTCCATGCAGTGTGGACTGACCTCTGCATTCTTTGTGATCATTTGAAATAGGAAAATCTTAGACCTTCTCATATGGCAGCAAACCATTATTGATGGCAATCATAATAGAAGCATTGGAGTCATAAGAAAACTCGCTAAGAGCATAAAGTCATTGTAAATTTAATCTTTTTAATCAGTACCTGTTTAAGATACTGTTACTGATTAGGATTACTGGCTGGGACCTCGGTTCCTTTCATCAATGCAGAAAATATTTTAAGGTCAACAAAAATTAAAGTAAAGCAAAGTGGGAATTATTGAACATACTCCAAGTGACACCTTTATATTTGAAAATCATCGAAAAACATATAATATAAAAATATCAAAGGTATATATGTACATATATACATACATATATACACATACACTATGTGTGTATATATATATTTCAAGAAAACATATGATAATAAAGCAAGGTTCACCTTAAATAAAAGTATTTAGAAAGTTAATGTTTATCTTCTTACTAGAGGCCCGGTGCCTTCTCACAATTCAGGACCCCTCAGGGGATGTTAGAGAGCCAGTTTCGGCTTGATCCCTGCAGGCCAGGCCAAGGGACCACACGAATGCATAATCAGGGCCGGGAGGGACCGAGGGAGGGCTTCAGGGCATGTGTCTGGCATTATATTTGGGATTTATATGGCTAGTTACATCGTATAAAGAGCAATGGAAAACCTACTTTAAAAATATTTTTTCTTACTCTTTCAAACTGCCTGAAATTCCACTGCATTTGTAGTGTTTCCTTAATGTTTATATCACAAACTACTTTTCCAACCTATCAATGCTATAACTGATAAAATCATTTCATCAAATATATTTTCACATTAACAAGTGAATGAGAATCAGAAACACCTGTGGATAATCTAGCTGCAGTTTCATTTTGATTTAGTGAAAAATAGGTTCATGGCCAGTGCACTTCACAAATGGAACTAGTCTATGGGTTCCACCATGCTTTAATTCTTAGTCAGCTAAGTGCAACTTGAAGATCAAGCTTAGTGAAAGTGCAGATTGACTTGGAAGAGGACCAAAGGAAACATATTTGGGAGAGCTACTTGGTTACTTCAGAAAACATATACAGAAAGTTTTTTGTTTTCATCTTTGTTTTTTATCTGAAACTATTCTTGGAGGTGTCAAGAAATATAGCACACCACACCCATCTACCCAACTTAATGTAATTTGAAAAGTAGCCAAAAGAGTCATATAAATTGATATTAAAATGGTATCTTTATTTTCTATAAAAGTATTTTTGGAGAACATGGCTTCACTATTCAACAAAAGTTCAGTGACTTAACAAATATAGAAGTTTACTTCCCATTCATGAAGATTACATAACCATGCCTAGATTGGTTGTAACTAGGTTATAGAGTTGAACTGAAATGGCTCATCAGCCAGTTTTAGCAACTGGCTTCCAAGGAAAATCCCAACCCATTGGAAGTGGAAAAGCATGGAGCAACATACAAAGAAGGGTCTAGGGACCAGGTCAGACTTGAAGAGTGTACACATCCCTTATGCACACATCTTGTTAAATAGAACTTATGGTCAAGCCTTGGGATGAGGTAGAGAGGAGCAAATAGTGCAGTTATGAGTTCTGGAAGAAGAGAACAGATTAGAATAGTTAGCAGCCTCAATGTGTTCTCCATTAATCACCCAATACCTCAGGTGGGCAGCCTTTGTCTCACAAAGAGCACATATCCCATATCCCCTTAATGTAGACAACCCAAAGTCCACCTAGTTGTTGCAGTAAGCTCAAAGTCCAGGACCTCTTAGTGATAAAAAGTTCAACCAACTAGGTCCTATGGACTCCCTGTGACACAGTGACCTTATGAAAGAAAAGACAAGTTACAATGCTCTGCTCTTCCTGCCAAATGCATAATATGTTAATGTGAACCAAGGGAAAATTAAACACAATAAAAATGATTTTCAAAAAGGAAAGACTAGAAAATCATAGTGCCTCTTCGATAGCAGTTATTGATGATACTCTTGTGGTTATTCATAGTCAAGATACCTTGATCTGATAGTTATGAAAGTTCTTTGAATAGACCAAAGTTCTCATCTCTGGGAAAAACTTTCTTGACCATTGATTTTTGTGGCTCCAGATTTGTCCTCTGTAAAGTTCTTTCTTGCCCAATATTCTCAGTTGGTCCCATCTGCAGGGAGAGTTTTAGTTGATACTCTAAGTGAGGGATTACAGCTTTAGAAGCTGACTTTCAACTGGTACGAGTTTGCCAGGCTTATTTTATAGATTGTTCAGTCACAAACCCTTTCAGTGCAGTTTGGGGTCAGTTTGCAATATACTTTCTGTGAAAACTTAGAAGGCTTCGGATTCTTTTGCTTCCGTTTATTCGAATGTATCCGTAACCACACAGTAACCAAATTATTTTTCTGCTCATGTCTGTTGCACTGGATTTATTTATTTCTTCCTTGCACCCATGCCTATCTGTTCATTTATGCCATGATCTTGAGAGCACATGAAACAGTAGGTTTCAGTGGGGCAACAACACTCACATTCCTATCCTTGTTAAAGGTCTATCACCTCAGCAGCTATAGTCTTCGTTCCTATATTTACTAAAGGGCTATGTTCTGTGTAAAAATTCTTAATGAGTCTCATTGCTTAAAGTGAGTTTTATCTTTATCTCATCTCTCCACAGTTCAAAAGCAGTTTGGTTATTTTAAGCTGTGGGTAGTGTTGTCAGTTTTAGCAAATAAAAATTCAGAATGCTCAGTTAAATTTGAGTTTGAGATAAGCATTGAATATTTTTTTATCACATTTCATGCAATAGTTGGTACATTTTCATACTAAAACAATATTTGCTATTTTTCTGAAATTCAAATTTAAAAGAGAGTTTGGAATCTTGGAGGCTCTTAATTTTTGGATTATTATTATTTTTATTTTTTTCCAACATCTCCCTATTAACCAATCTTACCTATGTTGTTGTAGTATTTACATTATTATATTATTTTTCTGCAAGTGACAAGGAAATGCCAACACATGCTAATACTTTTGCTTTTTTTCATGGTTTTGGTTAGATATGCAGGGGTGGTAAGCATGCCATCTGCCTCCCAAATTAGAACAGGCAATAATTTTGCCTTAGGCTACTAAGAGTCTTCAGCTTTTCACACTGCTAGATCTGCTATGTCTACCCTGCAGTCTCCATTACCTGATAATTCAGCCAGTTCTACATATAAATACAGTTATTTGTTATAGAAGAATTCTACCTCAATGTACTGGTTTTCTCGCTGATTAAGGTAGATTAGCCACTTTAGAAAGACACAAATAATTGAGTTATTTGAAAATAACATAACAATCCAGTGGAAAGGGGGCTTTCCTCCATTTCACAAAGAAGGCCAGAATCAGAATTTTCCAGATATAGAACTTTAAACTTATTTTCTTAGTCTTTGGACTTGCCATAGTTTAATTGAATCACTTTACTCTATGAACCCAAGAAGATGGCATTATAATAAGGGCCCACATTGCTTTTTGAATGTTTATTAATAAAATATGTTCACCTGTAGGTGAAGCCTCAGTTGTTACTACTTCCGGGATCGGCTTTGGTTAGTGCTTTTGTCATTAATTTCAGAGACAATTTATGACTCTATTGTGGAGACTTTTGGTTTCCTTTATTTTTGCAATTAAAATGTTTTAATGTTTACATAATTGCAGATGTTTCCCTCCCCCCCGCCTTCTGTTCCCCACTTCTACCCACCTTTCCCTCCCCTTCCCTTGGCTTTCACAAAACTGTTGTCCGCATCCATGGGGTACGCATATATGATTTTTAGCTAATCCCTTCACCTTCTTTATCCAGTCACCCCACCCCTCTCCCATTGGGGACTGGCCAGCCTGTTCCCTATATTCATGCTTCTGGTTTCATTTTGTTCATCACTTTATTTTGTTCATTAGATTCCACATAGTATTGAGATCATATGATATTTATCTTTCTCTGACTGGCTTGTTTTGCTTAGCATAATATTTTTCAGGTCCATCCATGCTGTAGCAAAGGGTAAAAGTGTCTTCTTTTTTATATCCATGTAGTATTCCATTGTGTAAATGCACCATAGTTTTTTATCCACTCATCTGCTAATGGACACTTGGGCTGTTTCCAAATCTTAGCTATTGTACAATGTGCTGCTATGAACATAGGGGTGCATATATTCTTACTGATTAGTGTTTCAAGATTTGTGGAGTATATTGCCTTTATTTGACACTAGACCAGCCACATAAATTCAGACAAAACTCCTAAAAAAATTTTCTATCTTGACCCCAATTGAAATTCAGAACAATAAAAAATAAAACCTATGATCCGCATGGAACCTACACATTTAGGAGTTGAAAACCATAGACCAAAGACTTGGTTGAGGCTAGAATTTCTAGATGAGGCTTCACTGGTGCTAAAAGAATCTCTTCCTCAGTTTAATGCCCTCCATATGTGTTTGTGCCCTACACTATGCATTCCCCATAGCTGATTTGGGATGGTACTTTCCAAGACCTGAGCTCAAAACCATGTAGATAAGCCACAAGAGAAGTCTCAATCATTCTGATTATTCCACTCTTAATCATTTGTCAAAATGTAAAGTCAGCTCACGAAATGCTGAGGTGCACTATCAATAAAGAGCATTCTTGCCCCAGTGGGGTTGCTCAATTGGTTGGTGTGTCACGCCTTACACTGAAAGGTGGCCAGTTTGATCATTTGATTCCAAGTCAGTGTTCATACGTAGGTTGTGGGCTCAATCCCCAGTAAAGGCATACCTACAGGAGACAACCTATCAATGTTTCTCTCTGAAATTGATGTCTCTTTCTCTCTCTCTCTCTCTCTCTCTCTCTCTCTCTCTCTCGGGAGCTGGGTGAAAAAGTTGAAGGGATTAAGAAGTATAAACTTGCAGTTACAAATTTGCCACAGGGACAAGAAGAAAAGTATAAGAAATATAGTAAAAAATTTTATAATAACTATGTGATGTGAAGTGGGTACTAGAATTATCAAGGGGATCACTTTGAAAATTATATGTCTAGCCACTGTGCTGTACACCTAAAACCAATATAAAATAATATTAAATGTCAACTGTAACTGAAAATTTTAAAAAGTAAATAAATAATCCTATCTAATAAAGAGGGAATATGCAAATTGACCATCATGCCATGGTTGCGTCCACAGCAGAGGTGGGAATCCCATAACACAAAATGGCTGTACCAACAGCAGAGGCTGAGTTCCTGTAATGAGCCTAAATGAGCAATCAGTAGGGACCTGAGGCTGCGTGGCGCTGGGCCAGGGCAGGGGACCTGAGGCTGCGGCCCCCACTGGTGGGGCTTGACAGGGGACCTCAGGCCATGTCTCCTGCCCATGGGGCTTGACCAGGGACCTCAAGGCATGCCCTCTGCCCCGGCTCACGCCGGGCGACATCAGGCTGCGCACCCCACCCTGGCGCTACTCTGGGGGACCTGAGGCTGCGCCCCCTACCCAGTGGGGCTTGACAGGGGCTTCAGGCCATGCCCCCTGGCCTGGGCCAGGAGATATCAAGGCGCACCCCCAGACCGGGCTGGGGGACATCAGGCCATGCCCCTCTCCCTGGCGCTGGGCCAGGTGACCTGAGGCCAAGCTCCCAACCTGGTGGGGCTTGATAGGGGTGTAGCTGGCCAGGTCTGGATCTAGTCCAGTGGGGATGGGGCCAGCTGGGTTTGCATCTCACACGATTTCGATGCGCATATGGGTGGGCAGGGACTTGACTCTGGTTCCCATGGCAAGCCCCAAACTCTGACAGGAGGAAGATTTTCATATATATTTTACTAATTTTCTTTCATCTCTGACACTTCTATTATAGAGAAAGGGCAAATAACAATATTAAAATATTTCCTCTAATTAATTCCCTTTTAATGTGCATGAATTTCGTGCACTGGGTTAATAGTTGGAAATATAAATCTTCCTTATTCAAAGGGGGAAAAATCTATTTTCATATATTTGCTTGTGGAAGCTTTATTATTTTACTTTTGACATTTAGATATATAATCCCTCCGAAATTAAATTTTGAATATGGGAGGAGAATTTGTGTTTAGAGATCACTTTTTCCCCCCTTATGTACATATACAACTATATCCTATATAATAAAAAGGTAATATGCCAGTTGACCATCACTCTAGCTCACAAGATGCCACCCCCAGGTGGTCAAAGATGGCCGCCACAAGATGGCCAGCAGGAGAGGGCAGTTGGGGACCAGGTCAGCAGGGGAGGGCAGTTAGTGGTGACCAGATCAGTAGGGAGGGCAGTTATGGGGCAATCAGGCCAGCAGGGGAGCAATTAGGCATCAATCAGACTGGCAGGGGAGTGGTTAGGGGGTGATTAGGCTGGCAGGCAGGAGCTATTAGGGGCAATCAGGCAGGCAGGCAGGCAAGAAGTTGGGAGCCAGCAGTCCTGGATTGTGAGAGGGATCCCAGATTGGAGAGGGTGGTGCAGGCTGGGCTAAGGGACAACCCCCCTCCCCCCCCCCCCCCCGTGCACGAATTTCATGCAACAGACCTCTAATATATGAATGAGCCAGAATTTTTTTAAAGAGGCTTCTTTCTCCAGTACTCTGCAACTTTGCCCTAGACAAAATGTCCATTTATGTGCTGCTCTGTCTGTCCATTGCTTTTTCTTTTATCAGGGTGTGTAATTTTTCATTCTTGCCTCAGAACCACATTGTTCTAATTTCTGTAGTTTTATAGGAGGTCTTTATATACAGTATGTTAAATACTCCCATGTTATTCATTTTTTTCCAATAATTTCTTTGTTCTTAGACTATTGCATCTTCATATATATTTTTAGATTAATAAATAAAATTCACAGTTACTGTTACCCCCATTTCCCATTGCCACACCATTATTTTCAAATACCCACATAATATACTACACATATTTTTATAGTTAAAACTGTCAAAATTCTTCATTTGATAATAAATACCTCAAATTACACAATGCAAGTTTTATTTTAAAGTCATTCATTTAATTGAATATATTCTCAAAGACTAATGAGTCTTGTGTAGATTTTAGAGTATGATGAAAATTAACAAAATTATTTCTTAGAATTATAAGCATATGCTTCAAAGTATGCATGCATAATTTGAGGATTCAGGAACTTATTTGAAACCCATCTGAGAACCTCTGTTAAAAAGACCTGTCTGAAGCAACCGATTTGTCCTTCAGCAGGTGACTGGATAAATAAACTATAGTACCAGCAGACAATGTGCTATTATTCAGAGGTAAAAAGAAATGAGCTATAAAGCCATGAAATAACACGGAGGAACATTAAATGCATATTACCAACTGAAAGAAGCCAATTCAAAAAGGTTAAATACTGTTTTATTCCAACTATATAACACTGTGGAAAAGACACATATTTCTGGAGACAGTAAAAACATCAGTGGTTGCCAAGGGTTCCAGGATTGGATGGGATGAAAAGGTAGAGCATGCAGGATCTTTAAGGCAGTGACAATGATCTGTGTGATACCATAATAATGAATACTTGTCATTCCACTTCTGTTCTAACCCATGGAATGTACAACACCAAGAATGAACCTTTATGTCAATATGTACTTTGAATGATTATAATATGGCAATGTAGGCTCACCAATTATAGCAAATGTGTCAGTGTGGTAGGGGATATAGGTAATGGAGGAAGTAATGCATGTGTGGAGGTAGGTGGTACATGGGAAATCCCTCAGTTTTGCTCTGAATCTTAACTGACTCCAAAAAATGAAGTAATAATAAAAAAGAGACTTCAATATTTCTTGTTATGTGCCTCAATTTCTTTAATAACTTTTGTTTATATACTTTTATCAACTAAGCATGAAATAACCTTTATTAAATTCTTGCTGATTTTTATAGCTGTAAACATTACATTTCAAATAGCCTGCAACTCAAGTCTTGATTATAGGAGGGCTACCATATAATTTTGATAAATGTGCAACAATAGAAAGAACATATTGTAAGATATGATAGAAAACCTGTTGTGCATTGTCTTTCCCCTGCAATTGAAGGGTCCCTAGCTGGAATGTGTGAGAACCTTCTCATCTTTGACAGTTTCTATTGAACACTCACTGACAGTACAATACTACCATGCTGCTAGGCATCATATTAGGTGACAACATTCCATTGAAAATCCAAAAATTTTTGTAGGATGATTTTTGAAGTCAGAGGTACAATTAGTTTTCTTAAGCTTTTCTGTTGACCTTAAAAAAATTCTCTTCTTAATAATCTAAAGGTAGTAAATCCTGATACATATTATTTTGCTATAAGTATTAAAATTGTAATCAGGGCTTTATTTTAATTAAACTTCTTAGGAAATATAAATGCCAATTGTGTCTGACAGTAAAATAATTTCATACATATCCAAATCATTATTTTGTTAAATCAATATAGATAAGGATAGTCACCGTTTTTTCAATAATAACATAATATATAATTTATATATATATGATCAATCATACCAAATATATGACATCTAATGACAGTTTTCTTATTGATATAAATATTTAAAATAATCTCATTTAAAAATTTAGGTAAAGGGGCAAAATGCTTGGAGACTATAGGAGATTGCAGAGATTGGGTAAGAAACTGTATGTATAAAAACAAACGCATATGACCATATATTTATTATGTTAAGAATACGTAATATGAAATGTACCCTCTTAAAATTTTCAGCGGACAACACAGTATTGTTAACTATAGGCAGAATGTTGGACAGTAGATATCTAGAATTTATTCATCTCCCATACTGAAATTTTATACAGCTGAACTCCCCAGTTTTCCCTTTCCTCAGCCCCTGGTTAACACTACATGTGGGTTCTATGAATTTAGCTGTTTTGATATCTCATATAAGTGCATTAATAGTATTTGTTCTTCTGTCACCGGCCTATTTCACTTTGTACAATGTCATTCATGTTCACCCAGGACCATATCTATTTTTTTTTCTTTTTTGTATATCATATCATTTCTATTAATTTAACTGTTTTCAATATAAAAGCAATTTTTCTGTAAAGTCAAAACCAGAAAACAAAAAAACTAAACAAACAAGCTGTATTTATAGCTTTCTGAGGGAAAACTTGCTATAGTGCCTAATGGTCTGTCTCCTAACCTGTCCCAGAGGCAGCCACTATTCAGAGTTGATGTGTATCATTCCAGACAGTTTATAAACACACATTTCTGTATATGTTCTCATTATTTTGAAAGTTCTGTTTCATTTAATAATTTTTGGTTATGTTGCAGAAAATATTTGTGTTTATATGTGGAAATGTTTATTTTTAAATACCTTATTTGTATTTTAATTTTCTCCAGGGTAGTTTTCCAATGTTTACAATCACGTTTTTTTCTTTTCTTATAAAGAGTAGATATTGGATGCAATTGAAAGCCTTTTGAATGTTAGAAAGACCAGTTTTAACCTTTCAATCTAATAATATAATGAATTATGTGAACATAATTCTAATATTAAAATATTCTTTACTTAGTTCAATAAGCTATAATTGTTCTAAGTGTATTATTTTTAATATCTTGCTACGTTTTGTTAGATTGTATAGGAGCTTTTGCTTCCATGTTCACAATGAGATTTTTAGGCCATTTGCCTTTGGGTACATTACCAGATATTGGTATCTTTGTTAGTCTGACTTTATATAAAAGCTTGAGGTTTGGATGTCCTGCATCAGTTTAAACAACTGTGTCAAAGATTCCATCTTGTATATTTGAGTGAGAGGATGCATGTTAGAATTTTTTTTTTTTGCCTGTTGATTTTTGCAAGAGGTATAATTTTGGCAGTTTTCTTTTTACTGTCAGAGTAATTAAATAGTATGAGTTTCCTAGTTTCCTTGGGGTCAATGTTTTATGTTATATTTTCCTAAAGAATCATACATTTCATTATGTATATGTATACTTATGTATACATACATACATTTATAATTTATCTTTTGATTATTTTGATGTTTTATTTGTTCAGATTTTTAAACTGTTTAAATAATCAATTTTACTATTTAAAATTTGCATTTGTTCTAGAAATTATCACTCTCTTGCCAATTTAGTCCTCCCAGCCCAGCCAGGTTGTCCTAGAAACTCTTGCTAACTGGGTTCAATTCTAGGTCATTTGTTTGTCTCTGTTTGTCTCTGTGATGCAGTGAGCAAGCTGCCTCCTGTTATTTCACAAAATAAATGTTTATTTTTAAAATACATACCTTATTTGTATTTTACTTTTTTTTCTGTTATTCTTGGACCTCCCTGTGCTACTCCCCCTCCTGTAGTTCTGTCCCTGACTACCTAGCCCTCTTCTATCTCCTCACATGCACACACACACATATACACATACATATTAAGGCACAGTATAACAAAGACATTTTTTTCTGTGAACAACTTGATGGAGGACCAAATTGTTTGAAATGGGAGGTATTTATAATATACACATATGTGTATACACAAGCATAGTAAACAACTTATTAACTGTGTAATCAAAGTGATTAGTATGCAGATGGCCATCCTTCTACATTGAGTGCTTAAATATTTTCCATTTAAACATTTAAACATTTATTTAGGCTAAAGTCATATTCTGATATTTTGTGGAGAAGCTTTCCTTTGTTAACATTAGATATTATATTTATTTATATGTTGAAATTTGGTTTTACAGCCACTTTTGAGTAAGTAGAGGGATTTTTGTTTTGTTTTCTTTTATTTTAGTTGTTGTGCTTATTTTTTAAAATATATTTTTATTGATTTCAGAGAGGAAGGGAGAGGAAGAGAAAGATAGAAACATCAATGATGAGAGGAAATCATTGATTGGCTGCCTCCTGCACTTTGGACCAAGCCTACAACCCAGGAATGTGCCCTTGACTGGAATCAAACCTGGGACCCTTCTGTCTGCAGGCTGACACTCTATCCACTGAGCCAAACAGGTCAGAGCTGTTGTGCTTTTTTATTTATCCCTATCTTTTCTGAGTTTTGCAGTTTTATGTTGGTTCTGCCTGATCCTAAGCCTCTGACCTGAGCCAAGAGTTGTAATCACAGGCTGTTGCTCCTGCTTTGAAGTGATATTTGGGCAAGAAATTCATTCATGGGCCCAGTGGGAAAACTGGATTACCTTCTGATTGCAAAGCTCCTTGTCTTCCACCATTCAGAGGCTTTCAACTTACTCTAAATCCTTCACATCAAGCCTAATGGGAAAAGCCTTTTTTTTTTTTTTAAAGCAGGTTTTTAAGATAGAGGCACCTCACATTAGCTGCTAGCTTTAGACTCTGTAACTGGTTCCAGGCTCTTCTCTCACATTAAGTACTTTAAGGCTGATAATCAGACTATTATGTTCCATACTGTTAACTTTATTAGTGAAAGGCATTTTAGGGATATAATAGGCAGGTTTAGGGAGTTTTAGGAATAAAGAGGGTCCATGGGGGAGGAAGGCATAGGTGAGGGCTTGGAGCTGCCAAAAGGCATACATTCACAGAGAGGGAGAAAAAAAAGTGTCACAGGATAAGGGAAAGGAAGACATCCATTCACAGAAGATAGGGAAAATCACAGGGTAAGGGAAGAAAAGGGAAACAAACTTTCACAGAGGATAGAGAAATGCTGACAAATGGGAGAAAGAGGAAAACAGATTTTCACAGTAGATAGAGAATTCTACCATTGAAGGGGGAGAGAAAGAGCGGGACACCATGTGGGGTTTGGGTTTTGAAGCTGATATTCAAAACCAATTGGAAGGCAGTATGAAGAGACAAAGAACTGCAGCCTATAAGTAACAGCATTGTCATCACATTAAAAATTATTGGTATTGAAGATACTTAGGCCCCAGCTAGGGTCTATTGTATCATAATTTGCATTTAATCAGTTTCCCAATGCTTCAAATACACATTACTATTTAAGATGCACTAGTTTAGACCAATAATCCTATGCAATAAAGAGGTAATATGAAAATTGACTGTCACTCCCTCGCACAAGATGGCCGCGCCCATATGGTCACAAGATGGCTGCCACAAGATGGCTGGCAAGGGAGGACAGTTGGGGCAATCAGGCCAGCAGGGGAGGGAAGACAGTTGGGGGGGGGGACTGCCTGTAGGGAGGGAAGTTGGGGGTAACCAGGCCTGCAAAGGAGGGCAGTTAGGGGTGACTAGGCTGGCAGGGGAGGGCAGTTGGGAGAAATCGGGCTGGCAGGGGAGCAATTAGGTATCAATCACACTAGCAGGGGAGTGGTTAGGGGATGATCAGGCTGTCAGGAAGAAGCAGTTAGGGGCAATCAGGCAGCCAAGCAGGTGAATGATTAGGAGCCAGCAGTCCTGGTTTGGGAGAGGGATGTCCGCCTGTCAGTTTAGGCCCAATCCCTTTGGGGCTAAACTGGCAGTCAGACATCCCTTGAGGGGTCCCAGATTGGAGATAATGCAGGCTGGGCTGAGGCACAACCCCCTCCCCCAGTGCATGAATTTTGTGCACCAGGTTAATAATAATAATAATAATAATAATATTAATAATAATAATAATAAAAGGTTAAATGGAATCTTCCTATGTTCTCTTAACCAAATTTGGGGACATATCACAGAGGAACCAACGGTTAGTATATTTCTGAGTGGTGAGTATATTTTCATATTTGGTTTCACTTTGCAACATTCATATGAATATGTTACTTTACATGATACAAGGAACTTTGCAGATATAATTGAGTTAAGGAACTTGACTTGAGATGGGGACATCATACTAGATTATCTTGGTTATACCCAATATAATCACAATGGTTCTTAAAATGGAAGAGAGAAACAGAAGAAGGGAGGGAGATGTCACTACAAGTAAAAGACTCATAGATATACAACATTGTGGATTTAAAGACAGTTGAAAAGTCTCTAGAATACGAAAGAAGCAAGAAAAAGGATTCTCTCCTACAGCCTCTGGAAAATAATACAGCCCTGCCAATACCTTGATTTTAAACCAATGAAATCTGTCTAGGATGTCTGGCCTATACAACTGTATGATAATAAATTTGTGTTGCTTTAAGTACATAATTTTGTAGTAATTTGTTACAACAGCAATAGGAAACATGAAGATTGTGATACCTGGAAGTAGAATACTGCTGTAACAAATACCTACAGATGAGTGTTGCCTCTTTATTGGGCAGTGAGCAAAGGTCAGAAGACATTTTAGGAACAAGATAGAACAAGACATTTTAGGAACAAGATATATATATCATATATTCATAGATGCTAACATTTTTTGCTAGTTAGTATCTGAAAAGAAGAGAGAATCCAGGTGTGGAAATCACATTTTACTTCAGAGAATACCTAAATCATCTGTTGGTAGGAATATTGATATTAAATAAATTGCTGACACAAAATAAAAGAAGAAACATGTTATTGGAAACTGTAGGAAAGGAAATCCTTGTTATATAGTGACAG
This sequence comes from Corynorhinus townsendii, assembly GCA_026230045.1. Classification (NCBI taxonomy): domain Eukaryota; kingdom Metazoa; phylum Chordata; class Mammalia; order Chiroptera; family Vespertilionidae; genus Corynorhinus; species Corynorhinus townsendii. The sequence goes on from JAPDVU010000002.1 coordinate 92,547,116, forward strand.
ATAATTTAGAAGAATTATATTCTGCAGTTAAGTAGAAAATAAAACTTGTAAACAATAAAATTGTACATTTAACTAAGGCAATTTCCAAGAAAAATGTTGAAGATGTGGACTGGTTTATTTTACACTAATAGTAAAATATGAGAGAAAAGAAAGAAATTGGGGAAAAATTACTAAACAAAAGGAAACCATGAATTGATTATTTGGAAAATCTATCAATATTGCAAAACAATGCTAAAATTTACTACCTGGAAAGCATGCTCTAGAGAAAGATTGAAGTTATGTTTGAGCCTTTACCTAATACTTTGTTAGGACCAAAGGATCAAAGGATTTAATCAGATTCTTTGGAGAGATTAAGGGTATAAGTCACAGATCTTCTCAATCATATCAGAAAGCATATATATATATATATATATATATATATATATATATATATATATACTTTTCCCAAAAAATATCTGGATATATAAATTCTTACAGAGGTCATATGATCATTTTTAATTGTTTTTTGTTATTTTATTTTTTTATGTTTTTGACATATTTTAAAAGGATGGGAGAAATGTCTGGTTCTTAACATTCAGTGTTCATTTGCCAAGGAAGATGTTTTTATTTTTTTTTTCATGGTTTATTCTATTAATAGTGAATTTGATATTCATACTCAATCAAATAGTCCATGAACTATATATATTGCAAATAAACATTTGTTCTATCAGTAATCAATACAAGCATAATAATAAACTGAAAATGAATTAAAGACTTAAAAGTAAGACCCAAACCCATAAAAATCATAGAAGATAACATAGTCAGTAAAATCTCAGATATTTCTCTTAGCAGTATTTTTTTCTATTGTCTTCTTGGACAAGGAAAACAAAAGAAAAAATAAACAAAATTGTCTATTTCAAACTAAAACATTTTTGCCCAGCAAAGGAAAACATCACCAAAATGAAAAGATAAAACACTCAATGGGAGAACATATTTACCAATGATACATCTGATAAAGGGTTAACATCCAGAATTTATAAAGAATTTACAAAACTCAACACCAAAAAATCCAATTACAAATGGGCAAAGGACCTGAATAGACACTTCTTGAAAGTGGACATACAAAAGGCCTAGAGGCATATAAAAACACTAGAGGTCCAGTGCACGAAATTCATGTATGGGAGGAGTGCGGGATGCCCCTCAGCCCAGCCTGCACCCTCTCCATTCTGGGACCCCTTGAGGGATGTCTGACTGCCCTCTCACAATCCAGGACTGCTGGATCCCAACTGCTTGCCAGCCTGATTGCCCCTAACTGCTTCTGCCTGCCAGCCTGAGCACCCCCTATCCAATCCCCTGCCAGCCTGATGAACACCTAACTGTTGGCCCAGGCACCCCGAACTTCCCTCCCTTGACAGCCTGGTTGCCCCTACTGGCCCGATTGCCCCTAACTGCCCTCCCCTACCAGCCTCATCACCCCTAACTGCCCTCCCCTGCAGGCCTGGACCCCCCCACCCCCGCCGCAACTGCTGTCCCCTGTAGGCCTGGTCATCCCCAGCTGCCCTCCCCTGCAGGCCTGATCGTCTCCAACTGCCCTCCCTTTCAGGCCTGGTCCCTCCCAACTGCCATCCCCTGCAGGCCTGATCACCCACAACTGCCCTCCCCTGCGGACCATCTTGTGGCAGCCACCTTGTGTGTTGGAGTGATGGTCAATTTGCATATTACCTCTTTATTATATAGGATGCTCAAAGTCACTAATGTTCTGATAAGTGAAAAATAAAAGAAAAATGAGGCACCACCTCACACCTGTCAGAATGGCTTTCATCAGTAAATCAACAAAGAAGTGTTAGAGAGCATGTGGAGAAAAGGGAACCCTCATGCACTGTTAGTGAGAATGCAGATTGGTGCAACCACTATGGAAAAAGTCTGGCTTTTCCTCAAAAAATTAAAAATGGAACTGCCTTATGATACAGAAATTCCACCTCTGGTAATATATCCAAAGAACCAGAAACACTAATCCGAAAGAATATAGGCACACCTATGTTCATTGCAGAGTTATTTAAAATAGCCAAGATTTGGAAGAATTGGCATTTTAATTTATAGAAGACCATATAGCTGCCCCCAAATATTCAATATGTTTTTATAACTTTACTGGAGGCCAGTGCACACAATTCATGGATGGGCGTGGTCCCTAGGCCTGGCTGGTGATCAAAGCATGAGCATCTGGCATCGAAGGTCATATCCCAGCTGATCTCTGGGCCCTGGGCAGCACCTGGGCCCCCAGGACCCTGCACACCCCCCTCCACTTGCATCATGGCGTGGAGATGCAGTGAGTGAGTGTGGCCAGATGCCATGGATTGGGGCACAGTGTGGGCTTCTGGGCAGCCCAATGGTGCTGCATAGAAGCTGGGCAGACACCACACTCTCTCTAAGCCAGCCTCACAGACCAACTCCTGCATAAACCCACCAGGAGCCTGAGCGGGCCCTGTGGTCCCAGCGGCTGCAGCCCACCTCACTCGGAAGATGCCACATGGGTAGAGGGCAGGCTCTTTGCAAGTGCCCAGCACCTGATTGCGGGGGCTTCCCTGGCATGTGAGCCCTGGTGTCTAGGGGGAGGGTAGCAGGGAGAGTGAGAGTGAGCTTGGCAGACACCTCACATTCTCACCACACCTCCATCCCTGTCACCCTTGCCACCAGGTAGCTGGTGAGAGGTTGCAGGGTGTTGCCAACGCCTGCCATGTGCTGCGCTGCCCCCTGGTGGTTAGCATGAGTCATAGTGAGCAGTAAAACTCCTGGTCTCCTGGTTGAACTCTGGGTCAAATGACCACCTGAGGGGACAATTTGCATATTATGCTTTTATTATATAGGACTAGTGACCTGGTGCACAAAATTCATGCATGGGGGGGTGTCCTTCAGCCTGGCCTGCACCCTCTCCAACTCTCCAGTATGGGACCCCTTGGGGGATGTCCGACTGCCGATTTAGGCCCAATCTCTACAGGGCTAAACCAGCAGTCAGACGTCCCTCTCACAATCTGGGACTGCTGGCTCCTAACTGCTGACCTGCCTGCCTGATTGCCCCAAACCGCTTCTGCCTGACAGTGTGATCACCCCCTAACTGCTCCCCTGCCAGCCTGATTGCCCCCAACTGCCATCCCCTGCTGACCTAGTCACCCCCAACTGCCCTACCCTGGGAGCCTGATCACCCCTAACTTCCCTCCCCTGCCATGACCAGCCTCCTCCTCTGGGACCTGCCTCCTCTACATGAGGTGGTGCAGATGCCGGGACCGGCCTCCTCCATGCCACATGGAGCTATGGGACCCTCAGGACTCACTGCACGGAGTGGCCTCCAGACCCCACCTCTGCTGTGTTCGTGGCCAACTTGTGGTGGCCATATTGTGGTGGCCATCATTGTGGTGGTCATCTTGTGGTGGCCATCTTGTGGCAGCTATCTTTCTGGCATCCATCATTGTGGTGGCCATCTTGTGGCTTCCATCTCATGATGACATCATGTGCAAGGGCCACCTAGGCTTTTATTAGTATAGACTAGAGGCCTGGTGCATGACATTCATGCATGGGAAGGGGGTCCCTTCAGCTCGGCCTGCACTCTCTCCAATCTGGGACCCCTCAGGACCTCTGGCTCCTAACTGCTCACCTGCCTGCCAGTCTGATCTCCCTAACTGCTCTCCCCTGCTGGCCTAATCCCCCTAACTGCTCTCCCCTGCCTGCCTGATCGCCTCTAACCTCCTTGGCCCTGTCAACATGGCTTTGTTGGGAAGGACATGCAGAAGGACATCCAGAAGGTTGTCCGGAAGATATTCACTCTAATTAGCATACTACCCTTTTATTAGTATAGATGCCACCTTGTCCTAAAAATGCAGGTTGTTCCCAGGTTTTCTTATCGTGGAAGGGGAGCCCGCAGTAGCATCCTGGGTTCTGACCAGGGCTTATGTGCTTGTGCTTTATCTCAGCAGATGTGATTCCTAGAAGAAGACTCTTGGATGTACCTTGAACATTTCTATCGAATTTGCCAAATCATCCTCCAAAAATGTTGAACCACTTTAAACTCCCACCAGCAACCATGCGCGTGCCCTCCGTCCCACTTCGATGCCAATATCACTGATTTCTCCCTAGAAGCTTCCCTCCTGTCAGCCAACACTGCTTGGTACTTGAGCCAACCTCATTGTTCAGCTGGGGACTTGACTTCCCGAGATAGAATTATGGAGGAGGAAAAATAGTTTTCCTCTACCTTTCTGAGTTCTTAGTGGAGGCCCTTGTCATGAAAGATAGATCACCAAGACAAAAACAAAAGTTCATTAACATGTGTGCCTTGTGTATATGAAGGAGATCCCAGAGAAAAATGAGTAACTCCTCAAGGTGGCTTAGAATGCAGATTTAAATACCTTCTTCCTAAGGAAAGGGGATGGGAGATGTAGGCCTCTTAGAGGAGAGTAAATGATTTTTAGGAAAGATGAATAGGGGTGGGGGGAAATAGTTTGTAACAAAGTTTGGGTGTAATGTCAACTTCTACTATCTTGTCCTGTGACAGGAGTCAGTCTTCTCTGCCTGATGACACTTCTCCCATCCAGGGGACCTATGACATTTAAGCTCCTTTAGGGGGTCTGATTTTAGGCAGATCAGGAGACTTCAGTGAAGCTTTTGCATGCATTTGCTGTTTTTCAAGCATCTGCAGCTCAAGATCATCACTATAACAACACAGCATATGTTGGGGTGGCATGTTTTCTGACCTTCAGAATAAACCCAACAAAAGCTTGTTTCCTCTCTTAGATGATTTGCCACAGTAGCATTATTCCCTGGAGATGGTATTCTGACCAGACCTTCCTGGGAGTGGTCATAACATACCCTGTGCTTGTAGAAAGGTGTGGGCCACATCACTAAATAATCCAGGGGCAGTTTTCTCATCTTGTGGAAAGGGAGATAAAGTTATGATAGTTTATCTCCCTTTCCACAGGTTTCTTGTGGGTTTGTGTCTCCTCTGCTCCCACCAAATCCCCCAGCAGCCCCAGCACCTCCGCCTCGGTTCTTGGGGCTGCTGGGTGCCAGGCCTGCGGGTTTGTGTCTCCAATCCACCCCCACCCCCCTCCCCAACCCCAGGTTTGCAGTGGTGAGGCTTGGGGTTGCCGGCCTCCCTGCTGATCTCAGATTCGGCCCTCTGCAGCCCCAGCTCTGAGGTGGAGGGGCTTGGGGCTGCTGGGTGCCGGCCTCCCTGCTGGTTTGTGTCTCCCATCTGTCCCAGCAGCCCCGGCCCCACCTGACTGCTATGGGCCTCACCATCTTGGTTGGGTCAATTTGCATACTCACTCCTATTGGCTGGTAGCATTAGCAGAGGTATGGTCAATTTGCATGTTTCTCTTTTATTAGATAGGATTCCTTGTATGACTAAAGGTTTCTAGTTTCTCTACCAAACAGTAGACAGAAAGGGCATAACCCATTTAAAAAAATATTGGGAACAAGCTAAGTGAGTGAGTTAATCATTTTGTTTTTATTTTTTTCTTTTATTATTGTTACTCTTTTCAAACATTGTTACATGCTTGCTTCAGCAGCACATATACTAAAATATTGTTATGTTTCTACTTCACTTTCAGGGAGCATAGCTTTGCACATTGTTATCTGACTTTATTATTAACATGTCATTGTTTTGGTCACAGATTGTGAAAGCTGAATTATTTTACAGAAGATTAATGGTTAATATATATCTTCATTAAACTGCACCCTATTAAATAAGTCTCTAAATTTAGGTATTAAATTCATTTGTGAAATTAAGATATATTTTTAAATTACCTTTTTTATCTGATTTATGTTGAATGGTTGGCATTTTAAGTTGTTTTTTAATGTTTTATTTTATGTTATGTAGCTGTGTTACCTCTGGGTTAGGTTGATCCTTTAAGGACTCATTTAAGAATGTTTAGAATGAGTAAAGGATAACCTCTATTCTAGGACTAGCTGTGCCCCTTCTCTAAAGTAGGCCTCACTGTGGTTTTTAATAATGCCATATTGATTCAATGAGATTTAACCACTTTTTTTGTATGGAGCTCAAGGTACTTTTTTTTTTCTATTTGAGCTCTGAGATTTATAAGTCTTAACAGATCTCCATTGATTGTTCTTTCCTCAGACGTTCTCTTCCCTGGCTTCTGGAACTCTGCCTGAGAAATTCTAACTTCTCATCACTTCTGTAATTCTATCTCGGTCTGCTCAACTCATGGAAATTCACATTCCCTGCACAACAGCACTGAAATACCCAATTATATCTTAATTTGACAATGTAAAATAGCTGACTTCTTTGTTTTGACCAGTTATATAAGTACAATATTAAATATCCAAGAAAGTAGTTCTATAGTTCAACAGAACTCACAATTATAGCAATAATGCAAACACTATATTATTTTATTTTTTAATAAAAAGGTCATGGATTTACATATTCAATTTTTTCAGTTTTATTGAAATTATTTTAAAATTTTAAGTATTTAATAAATACTTATCTGTATTGTTTTAAAACAATGTCACAAAAAAGGAAATAACTGTAGGATAATTAAATCATGATTTTATATTTTTAAAAAGCTGCTATGTATCATAAGACATTTGCAAATATAATTTCTCTATTAAAATATTCTTGTTTAATGTCAAATCCACACACACTAGATATATTAGCAATTTAAACACAATAAGTATAAAATGTGCTTTTTATTTAAATGAAAAATTCATTAAATTTTGTGGGCTTTTTGAGTAGTATTTGGAATTATTTTTATTTGATTGCACTGATAATGAGATCATATGCCACATGTGGTGAAAACAAAAGAAATTAGTATTTTACCTATAAACTCTCAATATGAATATCTTACTCCAGGTTTTTTCTAATGAATAAATGATTAATATAAGTTGCATTTTATTTTAATATATTTTTATAGTTTACAGTATTAGAGATGTCCTCCATTTTTCCTCCTTTCCCCTCTCTGTTCACTTCCACCCTACCCCAGGCTTTCATCTCACTACTGTCTGTGTCCATGGGCTGTGCATATATGCATATAAGTTCTTTGTTTAATCTTTCCCCATATCACCCCCTTTCCCTCTGAAATCTGTTGATCTGTTCCATGCATTCCTGTTTTGTTTATGCTAAGTAAAATAAGCCAGTCAGAGAAACACAATTATCACATGACTTCACTTATATGTGCAATCTAATGAACAAAATAGATGAATTTTAGATCATGGAAAGAAACAACTTATGATTATGATTTTGTTCAATGTATTTATGAATAATCTATGCTACTCTATTCTGAACCAAACTTGGAATGCCACAGAAGAGGATGGGGTTAGTGTACCACTGAATAGATTTTTAAAATGTGAGAAATCCTGGGCTAACCAGTTATCATATTCCAGTGTTAATGAATGAAGAGTCTGCACTCAATTATACTTCTGTACCTTCAAACTGCATTAGCAAGAGTGAAAGGGAACCTAAGAATCATGAATAGTTCTAGAAAAAAAGCCTCTTTCCTCTCTTATAATCTAGTACTCATAGCCTCACCAATAGTATATCCCTGGTAATGAACAGGGTTATTTCCATAATATTTGTCTCATTTGTTGTTTCCATAAGAAACCCCAATTTCAGATTATCTCATAACCCTGAATCCACAACCCAAATGACATTTAGCATCGCTTTAGCTGACCTAATTTTCCAACCCTCCCTCTTCACTCTCCTAAGCCTCCAGGCGTGCTCCATCAGGCATCAGCAAAACACCTGTATCCTCAAACTTTTATAAGAATGTTACTATTAATTTTTTTTTCTGAAACCTGCTGACATGCATTTCCTGAAACCACTTATATTTTCTTACTGCTTCTCTAATATACCCTTTATGTTAATAGGCAATGAGATAGGGGTATTTTTGTGAGCTACATTTAGAACATTTCTTTGTTCTCTCCATAACATTAATAATCTACAATAATAAAAGAGAAACATGCAAATTGACCATACCTCTGTTATGCCCACAAGCCATGCCCACCAGCCAATCAGGAGGGAATATGCAAATTAACCCAACCAAGATGGCTGCAGCCACAGAGTGAGCAGGGGGCTTGGGTTTCCTTGGCAATGGAGGAAGCCAAGCTTCCCACCCACTCTGCCTGGCCCTGGCCTCCGCTAAAGGAAACAAAGTTTCAAATATAGAAGACAAATAAATCCCAACAAAAATGGCAGCAGCCACAGAGCTGGAGACAGCAGGAGTCTTGGGTTGCCCCCAGTGATGGAGGAAGCCAAGGTTCCTGGCTGGCCCTGCTACAAAGTTTCAATTATAGAAGATAAATAAATCCCAAATACCAGGGCCTCCACTTGGGTTACCGGGGGCCGTGGCCGGCCTGCAAACCACCACAGGCCCCTTGCCCAGGCCGCCCCATGCTCCAAGGGAACCCCCAACCTTATCTGGGTCACCCTTCAGGGAAAACCAGCCAGCCCCCACCCATGCACCAGGCCTCTATCCTATCTAATAAAAGAGTAATATGCAAATTGACCCTCACTCCAAAACACAAGATGGCTGCCCCCATGTGGACACAAGATAGCCACCACAAGATGGCCAGCAGGGGAAGGTAGTTGAGAGGGACCAGGCCTGCAAGGGAGGGCAGTTGGGGGTGATCAAGCCTACAGGGGAGGGCAGTTAGGGGTGACCAGGCCGGCAGAGGAAGGAAGTTGGGGATAACCGGACCTGCAGGGAAGGGTAGTTGGGGGGGATCCAGGCCAGCAGGGGAGATCAGTTGGGGGGAACCAGGCCTGCAGGGGAGGGCAGTTAGGGGTGACCAGGCCTGCAGGGGAGGGCAGTTAGGGGCAATCAGGCTGACAGGGGACCAGTTAGGCATCAATCAGGCTCACAGGAGAGTGGTTAGGGAGTGATCAGGCTGGCAGGCAGAAGCTATTAGGAGCAATCAGGAAGGCAGGCAGGCAAGCAGCTGGGAGCTAGCAGTCCTGGATTGTGGTAGGAATGTCCGTTTAGGCCCAGTAGGATCGAGCCTAAACGGGCAGTCGGACATCCCTTGAGGGGTCCTAGATTGGAAGGGTGCAGGCTGGGCTGAGGGACACACACCCCAGTGCACGAATTTCGTGCACCGGGACTCTAGTAATAACAATAATAATAATAATAAACAATCATGAGAATTAGATGATCATTTTGTATGAAAAACTACTCTCCATTTTTAATTTAAATTCTTTATTGTTTAATGTATTACATAAGTATCCTTTTCCCCCCATTGACCTCTCCCCGGCACCCCCAACCCCCAGCACATGCCCTCACCCCCCACCCCCATCTCTGTTCATTGGTTATGCTCATATGCATGCATACAAATCCTTTAGTTGATCTCTTACTCACTTAGCCCATCCCCACACCCCCCCCCCCGCCTTCCCCCATAGGTTGGACCGTCTGTTTGATGATTCTGTGACTCTAGTTTCATTTTTGTTCCTCAGTTTATGTTGTTCATTATATTCCACAAATGACTGAGATCATGTGATATTTATCTTTCTCTGACTGGCTTAGTTTGCTTAGTGAAATGCTCTCAAGTTCCATCCATGCTGTTGCAAATGGTAAGAATTCCTTCTTTTTTACAGCAATATCTACTCCTTGGTGGTCAGTGTACTTCATAGTAACTGGTAGACTGGGTGACTGTCTGCTCCCTTGTGGTCAATGCATGTCATAGCTAGAGGTTGAGAGGTCTTAGCATATCATTAGCATATTATGCTTTGATTGATTGACCAGACGACCAGACAACCAGACAGTTAGTATATTAGGATTTTATTATATAGGATTAGGAATCCAAAATGTTGGTTCACTGTATGGTGATTGGGTAAAGACCAAAAATATAGTTAGAAATCCTTAAAAGCATGTTTTTTATTTTAGGTTATATAGATTTTCCCCCTAAAAGACATATTTTAATTTCAGGAATGTATGAAATACACTGCCAACATTCTAATTGTTAAATAAAAGAAAAGAAAAAAAAGTATTTCATGATTTATGGTTGAGTTCTAGATTTTCACTTAAAAACTTCTTTGATCTTTCATTCCATTCCTTGGTTGTTCATTCTGAGTCCAGAAACATTCCTCTTCCACTCTGGGGTAGGAAATGATCTGGGGCTCTAAGTGCTTCTCATAAGTATGTTTTAAAAACTCTTCTTTTCCAGCCATGACCTACACCCAGTCTTAAAGAACACTGATTTCTCCTATCTTTAAGCATTTGTGTGTTTGTGAAATATAATTTCACCTTCCCCACTTATATTCTTTCTATGCCTAGGTTTCAGTATTCTCTGTCTGCCAAATCATCAGGTTCCATCTCTTCTCCTTTCTTTAGCATATTGTTAATTACTTTTTACTCTCTACAGTGTTTTAGTGGGTTTCAGGTGGAAATGAGATTAATGTTTTTAAATGTATTGTATTAAACTGATTAAAATCATCATGCAAATTGAAAGCCAAATAATTTTTTAAATTTTGCCTTGTTTTAAAAAATGCAAGAAATTAATAATTGTTAGAGCATAAAATGATATACACGAATTAAAAAAAGATAGTAGCATAGGTCTTTGTAAAGGTAATATAATTAAGTGAATTTATTAAATGTGCTATATTTAGGGGGGCTGAGAAAACAAATAATGATTGAGTAAAAGAGGAAAATATCACACTAGAAAAACTGATAATAATGTGTCAAAAAAAAAGAAAGTAAAAAGTAATGAAGTGTCTTTCTTATTTTTTTGCACACATAGTTGGCCAGTTAATGATACACATATGTAAACATTGCATTGGGCAAATAGGTCATTTTAAATAAAATTGTAGATTTACATATTTATTGTTTTATAATTTAAATACATGTAAAACAATACTACTCTAAGTTACACTCTGGATTTCTATATTTTACTTTTTCACTTGGGCCTTAACAATTATTCAAAATACAATTTTCTTTCCTATCTTTCTTTTATTCTTTATCAATGTTAGTGATGAAATAGGACTATGCATAAATTATTAAATTATATCTTTATCAATAAATATGTTAACTTGATACAAAAATGAATTTTTATGAAAAAATTTCCCTCAGCTTTTATTTTTACACTAGAGACCTGATGTATGAAAATTTGTGCAAGAGTAAGCCTTCCTTCCCCTGGCTGCCGGCACTGGCTTCCCTTTTATTATATAGGGTGTTTTTATGCTAATTTTTAATATTTTTTATTTTGCATAAAGTTTTTTTATAACTTTAGTTGTTAGTTGAAGCTTTACTTAGCCACATAAAATTTAAATTAAGACTTAGAAACTAAGAAAATATTTTCCCCCATTCTATTAGTTTAAATTGCTAAAATGAAAATGATGACAAACATGGGTTCTCAGATATTTGTTGGTTGTGGGCATTTTTGACATTTTAAAAATAGAAATTGACAGATTTTACTATCTAAGCATTTTCAATCACAAAGGACCATTAGGGAGCATAATATAGACAGATCCTCAGGAAAAAAACAATGAGGTGCTAAATAATTGGGCAGAATTGGTTGTTTCTCCACAAAATAAACTACTGATTTCAGAGTTCAACTTAGAGAAGTTCACAAATGGGCATATTTTATTTGTGTTTGCAAGTATTTTGTTTGTGTATTTTTTATAAATTTCAATATATTTAGCACTGAGCAACATCTGTTATACATGGTGCAAAACTCAATTAGTACTTGCGTATCATAAAAAGATTTGTTCTAATTATAAACTTGTGCCATAATAATTAAGATGTTTTATTAATGACACTTATTTAGTGAGAACTATTAGATAATATAACTAAACTTTTGACATTTCAAATAAAAATTCCAATGGAAAGATAGCATTATACCATAGATTTGAAGTTGTCCATTTAGAATAAGTTTACTCCTAAGGAACAAATATTTGGTAAGAAAAATATTCTTTATGCTGTTTTCTGGAGAGCACATTAATTTTCAATTACCCATTATTTTTATATAGATACTAAGAGTCACTTTCATTTTTTATAATTTATCTTTGTTATTGAAAGTATTACAGATGTCCCCTCCCCCCGTCATTAACTCCCTTCACTCCTGCTCCTGCTCCCTCATTTCAGACTTAAAAGAGTATGTGCATACAAATGAAATGTAAAATTTTGTTCTTGAGCTCTCTATAGTGTACTCTTTGGAAAAATATAAGGACAACTATCTTTTTTGTTTACATGTTGTTTGTTAATCCTTGTCTGAGGATATTTTTTCCATTGATTTTTAAAGAGCATGGGAAGGAAAGAAGATGGGAGGGAGAGAGAAAGATAGAAACACCAATATGAGAGAGACACGTTAATTGGTGGCCTCCAATGTGCATCCCACTGGGGTGGTCAGGAGTGAAACATGCAACCCAGGTAGGTGCCTTGAGTGCTGGGGTCAAGACTCTGACCATGGAATAACACCAGCCAGGGTGAGGCAATTATCTTTTAAACATTTTTTTTTATTGTAAGAGGACAATTTGGCAGTGTCCAAGATAATATATTTTTAAAAGAACAAAAATTAACCTTAAAGTACATAGAATGCCATAGTTATGCCATTATAACTTTTCCTTGCCTTTATTTTTATTTTGTTCACCTTAACTTTTTGATAATTCAAACTACTGAGATTTGCTTGATGTTGGTATAAGTGTATGATGACTTTGACTTATTAATATTTTGCAGAATCCAGAATTTTATGCATAATGCATAAGCTGTTCTAATAAAACTTTATGTTCATGAGTATGTTGTGGGCCAGTGTTGAACCATAGCCCATAATTTGTAGACCAGGGAGTTGGACCAATCCAAAATAAAGTTTGCAAACCACATCTAAAATATTGAATAGAACAGTTGAATGCTTTAACCTTCATTAAATAGATACCAGTTTAATTATCCTTTAAAAGTCACTTGCATATGATATTAAATTATAAATTAAAATATGTTGTGGTCCAGTGTTGAAACATAGCCCATAGCTGTAGACCAGGGAGCTAGACCAATCAAACATAAAGCCTGCAATCCACATCTAAAATATTGAATAGAACACTTGAATGCTTTAACCTTAATTGAATAAATGCTGATTTAATTATCCCTTAAAAGTCACTTAAATATTATATTGAATTATAAGTTAAAAGTTAAATTTTATATATAAATATTAGTTGTAATATATATATATATACATATATATATATGCATATATATATACAAGCATCACTTTCCCACTTTTCATATTTCTGCTTGCCTGGTATTTCCAATAGAGCATCAAAGAAGATAAGACCTCAAATCACAGACTAAGGCATGAAGGATAAATTTAAAATCTACATGTTTTATATACTTCAAGTAGGACTGGCACAGAGACCTGATGGTCAAACCACAATGAAATGCTACACATCAAACTGTCCTAGCAAATAAGAAGACAAACTCATCCATAAACCATTTTTGGCATTTCTGGATGTCAAGTACTACCCATCTTATATCTTGTCTCACTGTGAAGGACATCTTTGGAATGCTGTTGTCTGGCACATTTGCTTATCACAGAAGGCATAATTCTGAGAATTCTATTAGCGTCAAAGGATTCATATAATAAATGCTTATTTCAAAGGGCATTGGTTTCAGGTCAAATGGCATAAAAAATGGAAAGCTGTCAAATACTCTTTTAGGAGTATAGAAGAATCCAAGCATCAATCTTCTTTCAACGCCTAGAACTCTGAATCAATTTTTGAAACCATGCTACCAATCTACCTTAAGAAAAAAAAAAAAAATCTCTCAAACACATTAAATTGGCTTGTATGCCACTATCAAATTTTACACGTACAATTTTGAAATAATTTTGAGATATTTATGATGTTATATTTATATAACACTTTGTTTTAATGAAATCCAGGTAATTTATGGATATCATCTCATTAAACATACGCTAAGCAGTCTGCATTACCTACCCTTGGCTATTTGTTACTCACACTTCAAATAGTTATAATTGTTCTTTACAGTCTAAGAGAAGTAGACAAATGTATAAAATTAAACATACTGAAAGAACAAAAAAATCTATACATGAATTTGATTGCAGTAATATAAATCATTCAGCATGGCTTTAATATTAATTTTTTTTGTAGTTAATCCTTACCCGGAGATACTCTTCCATTGATTTTTAGAGAGAGTGGAAGGGAGGGGGAGAGAGAGAGAGAAACATCAATATGAGAGAGACAATGATTGGTTGCCTTCTGCACAGGAACTGACCAGGGCCAGGGATCAAGCCTGCAACTAAGATGTGTGTCCTTGACCAGAATCAAAACCAAGACCCTTCTATCTGTGGTCCGAAGCTCTATCCACTGAGCTAAACTGGCTAGGGCTCAGCATGGCTTTAGAATAAGTCTTTAGGAGAACTCAAATGCAGTCATTTAATGTCCAGCTAGTTTTGTTTCAATACATTCTGATGAAAATTTTTCAATATTTCTCTGCCTGAATAAATAATATATAATGGAATTTTATTTTATTTGAGAAATTATTATATAATAAGCTAATATATATTTTAATTTTAAGGTGTATCTTGAAACTAATTTATTAATTCAGAACAACAACAGCAAAACTAAGGTAGCAGCTATTTTGTGGGCATATTCTTTTACAAACATTTAAATGCACTAACATATGACTGGCTTCATATAAGATAATTAAATTGGATTAATATCTACATATATAAAAGCCTAAGTGACTGGCCAACCGGCTGGCCAACCATCTAACCGGTAGCTATGATGCGCAACCAGGCAGAAGACGCTCAACACAGGAGCTGCTGAGCTGCAGTGACTTGGCAGCTACAGTTCTTGGGTGACACACCCAGAACCAGAGAGGAGGGAGCCCGATTCCAGGATGCGTCACCTGAGAACCACCCTCTCGTAATCTGGGACTCTTTGGGGGATGTTGGAGAGCCAGTTTTGGCCTGATCCCCATGGGCCAAGCTGAAGGACCCCACTGGTGCATGAATCTATGCACCAGGCCTCTAGTTGAGTATAAATCTATATAATAAAAGCCTAAGCAACCATTACATCAGAATGACCAGAACAACCAGTCACTATGATGCACACTGACCACCAGGGGGCAGATGCTCAATGTAGTAGTGGCAGGAGCCTCTCCTGCCTCCATGGCAGTGTTAAGGAGCAGCAATCTGAGCAATAAGGAGCAGCAAGCATGTGGGCAGTAAGGACCGAAGGTTCCTGGACTGCAAGAGGGTGCAGGCCGGGCTGAGGGGACTCCCACTCCCCCTCCAGTGCACAAATTTTGTGCACTGGGCCTCTAGTATACACTAATAAATTAAAAAGAACCATTCAAATTGACTGTACCTCCACGACACCCATCAGCCAATCAGGAGTGAGTATGCAAATTAACCCAACAAAGTTGGCAGTTTAATTTGCATACACAGGCACGGAGCAGCCAGGCAGGGCGGGATGCCTGCTAAGAGGGGGAGTGCAGGGGATGGAGGGAGATACAGGAGCAGCAATCTGGCCTGGGGCAAAGACTTGCAGGCTCCTGGGCAGCCAAGAGCAAAGACTTGCAGGCTCCCAGATGGCCAGGAGCAAAGCCAGGGGAAGGAAGGTCTATTCTTGCATGAATCTTCATGCAACGGGCCTCTAGCATCAATATAATATACATGATGCATGAAATGCATGCAAGAGGCTTGGCTCCTGCTGCTGCGGCAGCTGCCTCAGCCCCCACACCACGGCAGCTGCCTCTGCCTCGGTCCCCGCCCACCATGGCAGCCGCCTCTGCCTCAGCCCTTGCAGCCCAGCTTCATCTGGAATGTTGTCCAGAAGGACATCCAGTCTAATTAGCATATTATGCTTTTATTATTATAGATGTTTTTAGCATCAATATTTATTACTTTTGCAATTAGTTTCTTTCTGTAATTAAAATAATTGGCATCTTAATATTATTATTTAGTAGTTTAGTGAATTCTGGGTCTACTGTGGCACATAATAACAGAGAACATTTTGATTCTCCATACTGAGTAATCCAAGTATTAACATGTATAAATAATGTGTTTGGAATTACGGTTAAAATAATTATTATAAGCATTGATTTGTTTGTATCAATATTTTGTACTTCCAAATATATATGTCAGCTTCAAAAAACCACATCAGTGTTTTAGACTTTTTGTCTTTAAAATTGGAATGAGAAAAGTACATACATTGGGAGATAATTAGTATTTTTAGTTTATTTTGTATATTTGTAATCTTAATCTGAGCGTTTAAAATAAAAAAATATGGTATTTAATAGCTATTGAGTTTAGTTTGCTACTCGTATCCCCAGACAACTGAAATGTAGTTGAATTTATTAGTTTTGTTTGCTTTCCTTTGTAGAGTTTTTGCCCCAATCTTTTTTAAAATATTTTTTCTGAATTATTAAAGATTAACATGACTCCAAGAGTCAAAACTACAAAAAAGTATATTCAGAGAAATGTTGCTTTTCCTTATTTACTCCACTTCATCCTCACCATTCATCCTTTTATTTCACTCTAACTATGCCCTGTAGGTAGTCACTCTTCACTGTTTCTTTCTTTTAGGAAAAATAAGCAGACATATGCATTTGTTCTTATTTCTTATACAAAAAGTATTAGTATCATACTATTGGTATCTTTTTTTTAAACTTTGTTATTTGCCCTTGAAACTACATCTCAGGAATTGTTCCCTGTGGGTTTAGTCCATACGTATATTCTATATTGTTTTTAACAGTTATATGGTACTCCATTGTGAGGTAAATGCACTTTCTAATGCTCAAATATTTAGATTATTTCCAAAATATTGCATTTATAAACAATGGAGTAAATGTGGATCTGTATGGCATTGTTGGAGAATTATAGGCAGGGTAAAAATTTATAATGGTTGCTGAGTCAAAAAGTAGGCCCATGCATCATTTTATTATGTACTAGGGGCCTGGTGCATGAAATTTGTGCACTGGGGGGGGGGCCCTCAGCCCAACCTGCCCCCTGTCACATACTGGGAGCCCTCAGGGGATGTCCTACTGAGGCGTCCTACTGATCAGGGGAAGGCACCAGCCCCATCACCCCGCTGCTACAGCCACTGCCAGTCACCGCAGCCACCAAGGTGTTTTCATCAACATGGACTCCAGTCCCTTCACCATGAGAAAATGACAACTTTCTTTAGGCATTTTCAAGATGTCTCTTTCATAGGATATGACATTTCTTTCTTTATATATATATTTTTATCTTCACCTGAGGATATTTTTCCATTGATTTTTAGAGAATGTGAAAGAGAAAGGGACAGAGAGAAACATCAAAGTGAGAGGAGCACTTTGATTGGTTGCCTCCTGCTTGAGCCCTGACCTGGGCCCCAGCCAGGGAGGAGCCTGTAACCTAGGTACATGCCCTGGATCAGAATTGAACCCGGACCCTGCAGTCAGCAAGCCTAGGCATTATCCACTGAGCCAAACTGGCTAGGGCAGGATATGACATTTCTTAGCCCTCCAGCAGTGGACCTTTGCTTTTTTTCTCCATGAGTGTGGTGGAAAAAACCTAGATCACCTTTTTGGATTCTTATGCCCAAGTTACTAAGAATATTACCAGTGGCATACAGGGAGCTTAGCCAATAAGTGGTCAGAAAAGGTATTTCCTCTGTAGTTCACACCTATCGCCTCCGATCTCTGGCTCTGCCCCTGCCAAGGCCTAAAGCCTCTGGCCAAGGCTTGAGGCCTGGACAGGGGACACCCAGCTCCCTCCAATCGCCTGGCTCCTCCCCTCCTAGGCCCCAAGCCTCTGGCTGGGGTTTGGGGCCTGGACAGGGGACCCCCAGCTCCCTCCAATTGCCAGCTCCACCCCTGCCAAGGCCTTAAGCCTAGGAGCCTGGGCAGGGGCCCCCCAGCTCCCTCCAATCGCCCAGCTCCGCCCCTACCTAGGCCCCAAGCCTCTGGCCTGGGCTTGGGGCCTAGACAGGGGACCCCCCGCTCCCTTCAATCACCTGGCTCCACCCCTTCCCAGACCCCAAGACTCTGGCCTGAGGTTGGGGTCTGGGCAGGGGACCCCCAGCTCCCTCAGATGGCCGATTGCCCAGCTCTGCTCCTGCCCAGTCCCCAAGCCTCTGATTGGGGCTTGGGGACCCCTAGCTCCTTCTGATCACCTGGCCCCACCCCTGCCCAGGAGCCCCCTGCTCAGGACCTAAGGGGGGCCTACCTCTGAGTGACCTGGGTGCTGAGAAAGTTCCCAGGACCCAGGCTGCTGGGCGCCTATGTATGCAAATTAACCTCCATCTTTGTTGGGTTAATTTGCATACTCAGATTGGCTGTGGGCATAGCGAAGGTATGGTCAATTTACATGTTTGTCTATTATTAGGTATGATTGCCAAATTTTCTGCAAATGTACCCATTTCGGTTTTGACAGACAATATTCAATTGACTCTTTCCCCATTGCCTCACTAAAAGAATGTTTTCTCAGGCTTTGTTATTTTCCAATATGATAGCTGAAAAACAGTGTTTCAGGTAATATTTTGTATTGAAATTTTTATTAAGATAATTTTAGATGTACTTGTCATAAGAAACAATACAGATCTCACACATTCTTTTTCTAGTTTCCTCCAGTGGGGGAAACATTTTGCTAAACTACGGCAAATGCCTCAGCCTAGATATTGACATTGATATAATTAACAACCACATTTAGATTTCCTGAGTTTTTCTTCCTTTCATTTGTTGTGTGTGTCTCTGTCTGTATGAATTTAGTTCTACACAATTTCATCATATGTGCAGTTAATGGACTCCCCACCACAGTGTAAATACAGGAGTTCCATCACCACAAGAATCCCTGGTGCTATAGCCCTTTAATGATACGCATCTCTTGCCCCCACCCCAAATCCCATCACTAGCCCCTGTAAACAAGTACTTTGTCGCCTCATTTCTAAAAATTTGGCACTTAGAAAACATTGTATAAGTGTTATTATACAGTATGAATGTGACATCTTTCTTTGAGCATTGTTGTTATGTGCAAGGATAATCTGTTGCTCGTATAGGTCCCATGTATACCAATACGTGGACCTATCATAGTTAGTTTAACCATTCACCTGCTGAAGGGTATCTGAGCTGTTTCCAGTTTTGGGTTATTACAAATAAAGTTTATAGAAACATTCATAAAGAAGCTTTATGTAAACATCAGCCTTCATTTATCTGGGTTAAATGCAAAAGATTGCAATTGTTGGAAAACTGAATACTTCGTTTTTTATGAAATTTGCATATTGTTTTGCAGAATTGCAATGTATGGTTGATCTACTTTTTATATCATTATCAGCATTTGGTATTGCTACTATTTTTCATTTTAGCAATTCTGATATGTTTTAGGATATGGTATTGTGGCTTAATTTGGATATCCCTGATGGCTAGTAACATTGAACTTCTTTTTATTAATTTTTTCAATCTGCATACTCTCTTAAGTTAAATGTTCATTCAATTTTTTACTCATTTTCTGTTCAAGTTTGATATATTTATTATCTTTAAATATAGTCTTTTGCCAGATAATTCCTTTGCAAATATTTTTAACCAGTTTTTAGCTTGTCTTTTTGTCTTTTTTACATGTACTTTTACAAAGCAAAAGTTTTTCATCTTGATCAACTACAATTTCCATTTTTAATTTTTTATGGCTTGCATTTTTGGTGTCATCTTCAAACTCTTTGCTCAGCCTTAGATTTCAAGGATTTTATTTTTTTCTAAAGTTTTTGTAGTTTTATATTTTTAATATAAATTATTAAAACTTTTGTATGTACTATATATTAAAATTTTGTATGTACTATATGGTAATATTTAATTTGTTAATTTTCAAATAGTCTTTAAGTATTCCTATAAAACCATTATTTTCATAAAGAAAGGAAATAGCAATTGTCCCTAAAGAGTCTTAATTGAAGTAGTTTAGGAAATTCATACTGTAAGAAAAATTTCATATTATAAACATCGTTTGGAAATTAGTCAGTTGGATAACTAGTTAACATAGAGAAACAGGGTAAAAATTTATGACAATTGCTAAGTATTTAACAAAATATATAATAATGTACAAAAGCAATTAAGAAATTCAATACATTTTGACTGGACTGTGTCCTTGTACACGCTATATAAACACATCTAATTAAATGATATCTGTAATTATTGATACTTCATATATTCATGCATTTATTCACACACATAGTATGTACTCAAGTTATATTTATTATAACACCCAATAGCATGCTTACAAGAATACTACTTGACACTCTCAACCATAAATGACAACACCATGTTGCTATACTGCATTTTCCTTAGTTCGAGTGTCACTTGCCCACCTGTGTCCTCACTCATGGTCTCCCTTGCTGCCATTACTTTGTATTCTGGTGAACAGTGAGTGGAAAAAGTGAAGGTGCTTGAGGTGCTGCAGAAGTGCTCAGGAACAATCATACTAAAAGTTATTGTTGCTTGAAATGGGTGAGCACCTTACAAGGTGAGCCAGTGACAATGTGATAAATCTTGGAAGGTGATTAGGAAGGAACTGGTGACAGCTTTTGAAAAAGTCATCTGTAAAAGTAAAGAGAAGACACTGTGGTTGAAAGCATGTCACCACTGCAACGATTTACAATGTTAGCAACACATGCCCATAGGAAGTATGCTGGGATTTCACATTTAGTTGAATTTAATTAGCACTTATTTTAAGTCAGGTGACATCTCACTTAACAGAAAAGGGATTTTATTTCATCAAATACACACCTTCTATAAAAGGGAGATATGAAACATAACTTACCACTTTATATTGAATAAAACATATTGAAATATTTTTCAGAATAAATTTCATATACCTTTACAAATCTCGGAAGAAATTTCGTATACCTCTCTAATCTTTACAGAAATGTTCATTTTTACATAAATATATACTTTTGATTTAGTGTCAACCTCATATTCTTATGATAGCCCTTTGCCCAACAACAGTCTGTAGAAAAACTATGTAAAATCATAAGCCCAATAAAATACGCCTTCCTCCTGACATTTTCTTACCTTGCTCCATTAATAGCTTGGATTATTAGTGACAAGTTTAGAAAATAATATATTTGAATGCTTTGTGTCATGAAACAAGAAAAGCTATTCTTTTATTAATTCCATTTTATGCTTACATCTTAACTTTCTTCAAAGACTCAAGATCTTCAGGTCATGTGCTGAAAAATCTGTCCAGTGCACATAGTGTGCACTTATATTTAGCTAAACAGTAATTTCAAGTACTTTGATAGTAGGTAGTCTAATGAAAGATTTGGAGTTGGAGATAATTGAGAGGATTTAAATACTGTAAAATGAGAAACTAAAAAGAGTGGAAAATGATTTTGTGTTCTGAAAATCAAAGCTATCAGTAAGTTTTTAATCTTCAAATCCTAAAGCATTGTATTCCTTTGATTTTCTTTCCTTAGAGACAAAATTTGAAATTATATTAGTTAAAACATAGAGAAAAAGTGATACAAATAGGCTTTCCAATATTCCACAACCTTTTGAATTTACTGTGGAAGCACAAACTCTGGGAATTCAGTGCAATGTCAGAACAAGGGGCTCAGAGTCGAGGCACCATCTGTCCTTTCTCAACAGACCACATTTGATGGTTCTCTGGCTGGGTTGTTTCTTTGGTCAGTAATTCGGTGAACCCTCAGGTATATAAATTTAGGCATAGCTGTAAAATAATACTGCACTTTTCGATCCCCCTGTTTATTTTTGTCAATTAACATTCCCTTAACATTGTGACTGAAGAATTTTTTTCTTGCTGCCATGTTCTTGCTTATTTGCAGAGAAAAAAAAAAAAGATAAAGATGATCTCTCTAAGGTGCCAGGCTGAAAAACTTTATTACCCACATATCCTTCTTAAACATAGTGCTTTGAGCCAAAAAGAGGTCATTCGGAATGAGGAAAGCATGACTGACATATTATAACATTAGCTGGACACTGATACAATATTGTAAATTTGAATTAAAAATGAATAAAAATTATAAAAAACTGTATAGAATGTGATATAGTAATATAATAAAATAACATGGAATTAATATTTGTGGTTTACTTTTAATGAGAAACTATTCAAATACATAATTAAGTTTCAGTTTTTAAAAAGATTTTTACAAACTAATTTTCTCCATCAAATTATCAAATATATTTTTTAAAATATCAAACATAGTTAAAAGTAAAATAGTTTTCACAATGCTTGGAAGAAGGGAATTTTCACAAATGTGGTGGGAATATGTATTTATTTAAATTTATTGGTGTAACATTAGTTACTAACATCATATATATTTAAGGTTTACAATTCTGTAATAGACAATCTGTATGATACATTGTGTGCTCGCAAACCAGAGTCTAGTCTCCTTCCGCCACCATAATTTCACCCCCTTCATTTTCTTCATCTTCCCTCCACCTCACTTTCTCTCTGGTAACCACCATTCTGTTGTTTGTGTTTATGGAATGTTTGTTTTGATTTTTGTTTTATATTTTATATCTCACATATGAGTGAAATCTTGATCTTTTCCATCTTACTTATTTCACTTAACATGATACTCTCAAGATCCATCCATATTGTTGCAAATGTCAATATTTCATCCCTTTTTTATGGCTGAGTGCTGGGTGTTTTGAAATATACTCAGCAGTCATCCATAAAAAACTCCATGCTGGTAGTTTTCATTGGTAAAATAGAATAGGAAAGAGCTTTTAAAGATATATAGCCATTTTCTTTTTAATTCTGTTTTATGGAATTCTCAGTGATATACATAATACTTGTAAAATGACAATGAATTGATTTTTACATGCATCTGATGAAAGGCTTTTTAATCATTGAAATGTTATCATAGATAATATATACATAAAAATGAATAAAAGCAAACCACAAGGATGCACAAAACATGTACATATGTATTATTATAGTCTTTGTGTGTATCTTTCCTAAAATATTAAACTTTTATACCTTTTTATATTGTTTGAATTTACAATCTCTTTATATAAACTAATACCCCATTGTTCTGCAAATTTTTTCAATTAAGAAGTTATATTAGAAAAAAAAAGGGGGGTGATAGTAGGGCAATATCATGTAAGGAACAATATCCTATAAGTAAATTACATCTAGAAAATTTTTACTTTACCAAATTAAGTTTCATTTGCAATGCTAACAGCAAGACGGCCATTAAAAACACACATGGTGTCTAAATAAGACAAAGGAAAATAGTTTGAACAAAAATAAAAGGATCCCAAATCAATTATATAGAAAAGATTCCTTTATTAACCACTAAGATAGATCTTTTAAATAACCATGTGTATCTCTAACTCATTTCACCTCAGTTCGTTTTTTAATTGTATCTTTATTGTTGAGAATATCTCAGTTGCCTCCCTTTTCCCCTCACCCCATTGCTCCTCTCCATCAGTCTGCTGCGCAACCCTAGGCCTTCACAAGACTGTTATCTGTGTCCACAGGTTATGCATATAAGTTCTTTGGTTGAGCAGACTGACAAATCTCAGAGGAAAGAGTGGAAGGAGGATGCAAAGAGATTAATCACTGTAGTTCATTTATAGATGTACTAGAGTCCCAATGCATAAAATTCAAGCAAGAGTAGTCCTTCCTTCCCCCGCTGCTGGCACCAGCTTCTCTCTGGCACCTGGGACCTGGGCTTTCCTCCTATGGCCGTCGGCAGTCACCCAGGATCTGGGTGGCTTCCCTCTGGCCCTGGCTTCATGAGGAAGGACGTCCAGAAGATGTCTGGTCTAATTAGAATATTATGCTTTTATTATTATAGATCATACTTTATAAAATCAGTCTCCTTTTGATCAAGATTCTGATAGAGAATGTACATTCATGTAACGAAAAGCAGTAAATTGCCAGAATTAGTGAAAAAAGGAATAAAATAACTAAACTAAATAAAATAAGAATAAGCTTGATAATTTAATTGATTATGAGCTCTAAAGGCCTGAATTTCAGAAACATTGCCATTATTTGAATTAGTGATTGATATGATTGAAGTCATAATTAAGGGACAATGGATTAGGATGGACAATATCATGTTTTTGTTTCCTTCCTTTCTTCTTCTCTTCTCCCTTTCTTCTTTACTTCCTGTCTTCCCTTTTTTTCTCTCCCTCTGTCTTTCTCTATGTATTTTTTCCTTTGATATAGAGTGGTTTCTTCTTTTAATTCAGTTTAATATCATTTCATAAAAATTGTTTTTTATATATGACATAATAAATAAGCCTCTAGATCAGTGGTTCTCAACCTTTCTAATGCTGTGACCCTTTAATACAGTTCCTCATGTTGTGGTGACCATTGGAAAACGCAGATATTTACATTACAATTCATTAACATTAGCAAAATTACAGTTATGAAGTAGCAACGAAAATAATTTTATGGTTGGGGTTATCACAACATGAGGAACTGTATTAAAGGGTCGCGGCATTAGAAAGGTTGAGAACCACTGCTCTAGATAATAAATATTTTATATATATAAATATGTAAACTTTTATTTCCTATAGTTAAATGACAAATCACAGTTATTTCTTATGGGACAGATGTCATTACACCCAAATGCTGATAGAATTATGTAGCAATTAAGAACTTTGTCAAAATAAATTATAAATCTATATACAAATTATTTTTATTTTAATTGATTAAAAAGATAGCCAACTCATTCATATTTTAAAATAATTTTTTATTGTTGAAAGTATTACATGTGTCCCCCTTTTTCCCCATTGCCCTCTCCCACTCCCCTCTTCCCAAGTCTTCACCACCCACTTTCTGTGTTTATGGGTTATGCATACATGCATCTGAGTTCTTTGGTTGATCTTTCCCCCCGCTGCCTTCCTTCTGAGGTTTGACAGTATGTTCAATGTTTCTATGTCTCTGGGTCTATTTTTGTTCATCAGTTTGTGTTGTTTATTATATTCCACACATGACTGAGGTCATATGATATTTATCTCTCTCTGCCTGGCTTATTTTGCTTAGCATAATGGTTTCTAGGTCCATCCATGCTGTTGCAAATGGTAAGACACCTTTCTTTTTTACAGCAGCATAGTATTCCATTGTATAGATGTACCACAGTTTTTTAATCCATTCATCTGTTAATGGGCACTTAGACTGTTTCCAAATCTTAGCTATTATAAATTATGCTGCTAGAACATAGGGGTGCATATAGTCTTCCTGTTAGGTGTTCTTAGTTATTGGGATATATTCCTAGAAGTGGGATCACTGGGTCAAAGGGGAGTTCCATTTTTAATATTTTGAGGAAATTCAAAATTGTTTCCACAGTGGCTGTACCAGTCTGCATTCCCACCAGCAGTGCACGATGGTTCCTTTTTCTCCACATCCTCTCCAACAGTTGTTTGTTGATTTGTTGATAATAGCCATTCTAAGAGGTGTAAGGTGGTACCTCATGTATTTTTTATTTGCATCTCTCCGATGATCAGTGACTTTAGAGCACTTTTTCATATGCTTTTTGGACTTCTGTGTGTCCATTTTAGAGAAGTATCTATTGAGGTCCTTCGCCCATTTTTTTAATTGGATTGTTTATACAACTTACTGATTTTTAAGTAACTGCTTTAAAATTACAATTGTAAAAGACTACTAAAAAATTTAGAGTTTTAGTAATATGGGAGAGAATAAGATATAGAATTATTTATGGGGTAAATATTATAACAACATGGGTAATAATCATAACTTATCATAAATACATAGCATTTTATTATATTTTATATAATTATTTTAGTGCAGAAAACAACTAATTAACTTTTACCAAATAAAAAATTTTCAACTACATCATTCAATACACTTTTTGTTGTTTTTCATTTATTTTAATCCCAAGGGTATGGAATTGGATCATTCCCTATTTATAATCCTACCTATACCAGGTGTATTTAAAACTATTATTTAGATTTAGATTTTTGTTATATTTAGAAAGTTATAATAAATAACATTTTCCAAGAATCCTTACCTCCAAAGGTATGGCAAACTAGATTATGACCCAATATATTAGAATGGTGGTAGACATAATTGCAGAGAAAAATAATATTTTTGAAAAAAATTACCAAGAGAATTATAATTTTTGCATGCTGCTCCATTTATTAAATAATGTGTATTTATAATAACTATGACACAGTATTGGAATGGGTTTATAGCATAAAGTTGTTGAATTTTATGCAAAAAAATTCCAGGAACATAGAAAACTGCAGGATTATAAAAATAAATAAGATATATTTTAATAGTATATGCTTGCTTTATGTGATGTTTTATATTCTGTTATTAAATATCTGCACTAGAGCTACTGATTTATACTTGTTTTAGCTGGCTCAACAATGGAAATATGCCAAAGATAGATTATATCAGAAAAAGTAACTGTCCTGATAGTTAAACATTTCCTAAAATAACCTCGATTTGGAGGCAATTATATTCAGTGGTAGTTTTACTTTCTTCTCAGTTTCTAAAGTAGCCCCATTAAAGCATAACTTATTTAAAGATACCTTCCCATAAAAATAAAAGTAAAGCAAATATAGTTAAACATTTCAGTGAAGAATTGAGCCAACCCAAGCAATTTTCTGCAGAAATGTGTTTGTGTTTAGTTTATTCCTTACCTTATCCTCTAGGGAGTAGCTGTAGAAAAGTTGACTCTAAAATCATTCTCGAAGTGTAGATTTTCTTCTGTTCTACTTGGACAGAAATGCTGTCAGGTAAAAGGCCAACTCACATTACTGCTTGATTGTACTAACACTTTTAAATAAGGTGTTCTTTGGAATAAGTTCAACAGAGGATTTCAGAAGCCACAAAATGATTTGCATTTTCTCCTCTTTTTAAAAAATATTAAATTAATTATAATCTTACCATTTGCAACAGCATGGATAGAACTGGAGAGCATTATGCTAAGCAAAATAAACCAGTCAGAGAAAAGTAAATATCACATGATCTCACTCATTTGTGGAATATAATGAACAACATAAACTGATGAATAAAGCAGATCCAGAGACAGAGAAGCATCGTCAAACCTCAGAGGGAAGGCAGGGGAGGCTGGGGGTAAGGTGGAGAGATCAACCAAAAGACTTATATGCATACCTATAGGCTTAACCAATGGACACAGACACCAGGCAGGTGAGGGCATGAGTGGGGGGGCGGGGAGCAATGGGGAGATAAGGACACATATGTAGTACCTTAATCAATAAAGAAAAAAATAAGTTAAATTTTATTTTTCCATCACCTTTTATCCCCTTCATGCCCTCTTCCATCTCCACTCACCACATCTCCTCCACAATCACCACACTATTGCCCATGTCCATGAGTTCTCTCTTTTTTTCTTCTTTGCTCAATCTCTTCACCCCCCAAAAAAACATCCACCAGAGCTGTCTAGCTGTTCTGCATTCACAAATCTGTCCCTATTTTGCTTGGTAGTTCAGTTTCCTCATTAGATTCCACATATGAGTGAAATCATATGATACTGGTCTTTCTCTGATTGGCTGATTTCACTTAGTATACTGCACTCCAGGTCCACCCATACTTTCAAAAAGGGCAACATTGTCTTCCCTTTTATGGTGGAACAGTATTCCATTGCATAAGTGCATCACAGTTTTTTATCCACTCATCCACTGATGGACAGTTAGGCTACTTCCAAATCTTGGCTATTGAAAATAATGTCCCAATAAAGATAGGGCTACATATATTCTTTCCTCAGATAAATTCCCAGAAGTGGGATCACTGGGTCATAAGGCATTTCCATTTTTAATTTTTTGACATGACTCCATACTGCTTTTCACAGTGGCTATACCAAGCTGCATTCCCACCAACTGTACACAAGTGTTCCCTGTTCTTTACATCCTTGCCAACACTTGTTTATTGATTTACTGATGATAGCCATTCTGACAGGAATGATGATATCTCACTGTGGTTTTAATTTGCATTTCTTTTATGATTAGTGACATTGAGCATCTTTTCATATGTCTGTTGGCCCTATGTATGTCCTTTTTATTTTCTTTTGTATGCGAATATCATACTAATGTACAATTGTAAAGAAAAGTGAAATGTTTAATAATCAAAATAATTCAAAATTATAGCTACTCTGCAAAACTTTTAATGTTTCATCATTATTTCAGTGTTTAAAAATATTATGTTTAGTTTATGTAAAATGTGATAGTTCTGAGAATTTTACAACTAGTAAAAGAAAGTTTAATCTCAGAGTTAATATGATTGTGTATAAAAGAAAATCTCCTTTTTCAATAGAAAAGACCACCAGAACATTAAAATCATCCTATCTAATAAAAGAGTAATATGCAAATTGGTCATCACACCAAGACACAAGGTGGCCACCCCCATATGGCCAAAGATGGATGCCCCATGGTGACAAAAGATGGCCACCACAAGATGGCTGGCAGGGGAGGGCAGTTATGGGCAGTTGGGGGTGACCAGGCTGGCAGAGGAGGGCAAATGAAGGAGACCAGGCCAGCAAGGGAGAGCAGTTAGAAGGGACCCAGGCCTGCAGGGGTGGGCAGTTGGGGGGAACCAGGCCAGCAGAGGAGAGCAGTTGGGGGAGGGGGACCAGGCCTACAGGGGAGGGCAGTTGTGGGAGATCAGGCCAACAGGGAGGGCAGTTAGGGGTGACTAAGCCAGCAGAAGAGGGCAGTTGGGGGAGACCAGGACAGCAGGCGAGGGCAGTTAGGGGTGACCAGACTGGCAGGGGAGGGCAGTTAGGGGCAATCAGGCTGGCCGGGGAGCAGTTAGGCATCTATCAGGCTGGCAGTGGAGTGGTTAGGGGGTGATAAGGCTGGCAGGCAGAAGCGGTTAGAGGCAATCAGGCAGGGGCAGGCAAGCGCTTGGGAGCCAGCAGTCCTGGATTGTGAGAGGATTGTCCGACCACCCATTTAGGCCCCATCCCTGTGGGATCGGGCCTAAATGGGTGGTTGAGGGATCGGGCCTAAATGGGCAGTTGGACATCCCTTAAGGGGTCCCAGATTGGGAGAGGGTGCAGGCTGGGCTGAGGGACACCCTCCCCCGTGCACAAATTTCATGCACAGGGCCTCTAGTGAGATATAATTCTCATAGTCTGTATTCATACTGAAAATTAAGATGAAGTAATCCAGAGTAGATTTCTTTATTCTATCAGCTAGGGATATGGTCTAGAGTCACATTAAAATTATCTACAGATAATATTAAATATAGTTACTCTCTTACAACAACATAGTCTGTTATTTTTGTTTCATCACTACCATGTCTAAATCCCTATAATATCTCAAAGAGTGAGCTATTTTCCTAAAATGTATGGCATTATGTCCAATAAAAAAAAGAATGAGTACTTTCAATTTACATATTATGAAACTATATGCTAGGTAATCTGTTAAGTACTGAGGATATGAAGACAAACAGAGCCAAGTTCCAATCCCTAGTCAAGCTTACAGTCAAGCTATATGGCACGGATATATGACAATATAAACTAAGCATGCTGAGTGTATAACCTGTGGGAAATCTCAAATAGCTCTTAATAAGTGTGGCACAAATGATGACATTTAACAGGGAATGGGGCATTTGTGCTAAACTATTGAGGATGTGTGAAGATTCACCAGTCCTGATGTAGAGAATATTCTATAGAAATGCAACAGGATAAAACTCGCTAAATTGTGACAGCACATACATTATTCATTTAAGAAATATTTATTGAACCCTGGATGTGTGGCTCAGCTGTTTGGGTGTTGTCCTGTGCACCAAAAGGTTGTGGGTTTTATTCCAGTCAGGTATATACACAGGTTATGGGTGAGCTACTGGTTCGAGTGCATGCAGAAGGCAACTAATCAATGTTTTTCTCTCACATCGTTGTTTCTCTCTCTCTCTCTCTCTCTCTCTCTCTCTCTCTCATTAATAAAAAAGAAAAAAAGAAATACTTTGAGCCTTGGCTGAGTGGCTTACTTGGTTAGAGTGTCATCCCCTATACCAAAATGTTGCAGGTTCAATCCCTGGTTGAGGCATATATAATAGGCAATCTATTGATGTTTATATCTCACCTGAATGTTTCTCTCTCTCTTCTTTCTTTCTTTCTCTAAAATCAATAAAAACAAACAAACATATCTTCAGGTAAGGATTTAAAAAATAAGAAAGAAATATTTATTGAGTAGCTATTAGAGAATGGGCAAAACTCATCAATTAAATATTCAGGACACCTTTCCTCAAAAGCTCATAGTCAATTGGGTGAATATAGACATATATCTATGACAATAAAGGTCTATTAGAGGTGGGCACATGAGAGGCTTAGAGAAGATATTTAATCATGAGTTGGTAAGATGCAGTTTTGTAAAGAAGACACCACCAATGAATAAGAATGAATATAAAATTAATCAAATAAAATTAATCAGAGTGTACAAACATGCTGAAGATAAGCATAATTCAAAAAAGTCTATTTAAAGATCTAACTATGTCTGATACAGAGCAACATTGGGAAATTGAAATTAGTTGATTACCATTGTTGTACTGAAAGTGAAATATAATAAAGCACCTATTTCCAATAAAGAGTGAAAACTCATTAATTATAAAAATATTTATTGATTAGCTACTTTGTATCAGGGTCTATGATCAATTATTATAATTTAAATTTATATTAAGCACATTTAATTATTTAATTTTTATTATATTAAATTTTATTTATGTTAACATATTAGCCTTTCAATTTTATTTATTTTACTATTTTTATTATTTTTTAAATATATATTTTAATTGATTTCAAGAGGAAAGGAGAGGAAGAGATAGATAGAAATATCAATGATGAGAGATAATCATTGATCGGCTTCCTCCTGCATGACCCCACTGGGAATTGAGCCCACAACCCATGCATTTGCCCTGACCAAGAATCAAACCATGACTTCCTGGTTCATAGGTCAATGATCAACCACTGAGCCATCTGGCCTGGAAGGCTTTAAATTTTAATATACTTTCAAAAATTGTAATCCCTCAGTACCACATTGTTATACTTTATTAGTTCAAAAGGAAAACAAAATCTACAAGAAGTTAACCAGCTCAAATAAAATAGGCATTTGTTTTTGTCATGAATCTTCTTAATTATTAAATAATTTTGAATACACTTTTTATACTAAGCAAGAATTAAAATGAAAATCTGAAAAGAAATGTTGTATGCTGAAAATTTGTTTTGGAGCAAATTTTATAACTTTTTGTGAAGAAATTTTATAGTTTAAATATGTTAAAGAGGAAATACTTCAATGGGACTCATATTCAACATCAATTTTGAATTTAATGTAAATTTTAATTACACTGTCAACTTATTGTATTTTAAGTCTGATGTCAATGTTTGTGTAATCTTTGGAGTAAAATATACTGTCATATAAAATAACAGTATTTTAATTTTTCATTAATTTTTCCATCTTTGATGAATAATGAGAATTCAAAGTATAACATATTAGCAATTAAACTCTAAAACCAAAGTCTTTTTGTTGTTGTTGTTAATCTTCACCTGAACATATTTTTGCACTGATTTTTCAGAGTGGAAGAGAGGGGAAATACAGAGAGAGAAATGTGGATTAGTTGCCTCTCACATGCACCCTACCAACCCTGGGGATGGAGCCTGCAACAGAGGTAAAAAGCCCTTGAGTGGATTTGAACCCAGAATCATTCAGTCTGTGGGCTGGCACTCTATCCACTGAGCCAAACTAGCCAGGGCTAAAACCTAGGTCTTGAAGTATCAATGTAAGTGTATACATAAACACTTATATCTGCCAAAAGTAGTAGTATCATTATTCCCATTGCATGGACTGGACAATTGAAATATCATGTGGTTAAAACTTTTCCATGGTCATGTTACTGATGTGTGGCAGGATTACACCAAGCACAGACAAAAAATAATAACTGCCTATTTCAATTTCATGATCATGATATACTCTTAAGTAGATCTATCTCCTCTCCTCTCCATCACTATATACTTTATATATATATGCCATGCTCGATACATAAAATGTGTTCCCATCTTAATTCCTTGTTGAAACTCTTGTAAGACCAGATATTAAATATGAAAAACTATGACATAACAAGAATTTATAAAGTATATGACTGAGAAAAAATATGACACCTGTTTTCACTTACCAAAAAAAGATAAGTGATGACACTTGAGACCAACTGAGAATGACTTACTAAATGTGAAAACTGTTCAGTGTTGTTAGAAGAAGCTGTAAAAGGCAAACATCAGTGTTGGCACTTAATAAGAATTAAACCATGCACTTTCAACAATTGATGCTTTCAAAGCTATTCATATTTGTTATTGTTCATTTCAGTGACTTAGGAAAACAAGAAAAAATACATTGGTTCTTTAAGAAAAGCACCTAAATCACAAACACACCCATACATATATATACAAAAGAAAAGTTAAAAAAAAAAAAGGAAAGTGTATAACAAACAAGTATCAAACAAAATGGGCTGGTATTGCAATATTAATATTAGACAATGTAAGTCAAAAACATAAAAAAAAGTTTCATACATAATAAAAAAGCAATTCAATATGAAAATGTAATAAAATTTTAAATAAGATGTTAAAATATGAAGTAAAATCAATATATTTATGTGGACATATTGAATGATATAATATTCACTTATATCAATACAAAGTAAAAGTACAACTGACACAAGACATTTAGAAAGAGACTCAGCTAACATATAGTACTCATTCAATTTAACTAATTGAGGCAATTGTGGGCAGATATCAAGCAAATCACCTGTTAGCTACATTAAGGATGGTGTCAGATGTTTTTTAGGCTTAATAAAAAACATTATTAATAAAAAAAAGTCAATCTCTTCTAGCAATATGTTTATCAATACATCTCCTAGGATAATGGAAACTAAGGAGAAAATAAACAAATAGGGGAAAAAAAAACTTCTGCACAGCAAAATAAACCATCAACAAAATAACAATATAGGAGTAGAGCCCACTTCATGGAAGAACATATTTTCCAATGATACATCTGATAAAGAGTTAATCTCCAAAATTTATAGAGGAACACATGCAACTTAATAAGTGGAAGATAAACAATCCAATTAAACAATGGACAAAGGACAGAAATAGATACTTCTCAAAACTGGACATACAGAAAACCAAGAGACATATGAAAAAAAGTGCTCTCAAAGTCACTAATTATCTGAGAGATGGGAATAAAAATGACAATGAGGTACCACCTCACACCTGTTAGAATGGCTATCATCAACAAAACAGCAAAGGACAACTATTGCCAATGATGTGGAGAAAAGGGAACCCTTGTGCACTGTTGGTGGGAATGCAGATCGGTGCAACCTCTGTGGAAAACAGTATGGAATTTTCCCCAAAATTAAAATGGAACTCCCATTAGACCCAATGATCCCACTTCTAGGACCATATCCTAAGAAATCAAAAACACCAATCAGAAAGAATAAATGCACACCTATGTTCATAGTTGTGCAGTTTACAATAGCTAAGATTTGGAAACAGCCTAAGTGACAATCAGCAAATGAGTGGCTTAAAAAACCATGGTACTATGCTGCTGTAAAAAAGAAAGAACTCTTACCATTTGCAACAGCATGGATGGACACGGAGAGTATTATGCTAAGTGAAATAAGCCAGTCAGAGAAAGATAAGTATCACGTGATTTCACTCATATGTGGAATCTAATGAACAACATAAACTTATTAACAAAAATAGATCCAGAGACATAGAAGCATGGAGCACACTTTCAAACCTCAGAGGGAAAGGGAGGAAGGGTGGGTGGGAAGAGATCAACCAATGAACTTGTATGCATGTATGCAAAACCCATGGACACAGACAATAGGGTGGGGAAGGTCTGGAGAGGGGAGTGGAGGCAGGATGGGAGAGGCTAATTGGGGGGAAAGGGATATATGTAATACTTTCAACAAGAAAGATTTTAAAAATAAAATAACACTTTTAAAAAGGCATTTTTTGCAGGTTGGCTGAAAGAGATTTTGCTTTTATTGTCAAGAGAAATATCTACAATTAATTGAATAAAATATGTGGAGCAGAATTTAACATTCTATTCATGAAACCAATTTCCCATTCCTCATAGGTTCATAGCTAGACTACATTTTCCAGTATTTATTGCAGTTTTGTTCAATTATGTACCCAAATTTTGTCTGTAAGGTGACTGGAAGTAATGTATATCACTTTAGTTCAGTCAGGACTATAAAAACTTGTGCCTTTTGTCTGTATTTTGATATTCAGGTAAACCTCTATCAGGATGTATGGATAGATAGATAGATGATAGATAGATAGATAGATAGATAGATAGATAGATAGATAGATAGATAGGTAACTATTGTGTTATATTACAGATATAAATGTTTAAGTAAATGCCTTCCTTTCCTGTGTCCACTAAACTTCCTTTACTCATCACTAGAGTTTCCCCAAGTTTATCTTAAATTCTAAACCTCTACCATGACATTGGAAAGGTAACACTAATCTTTGCTGAACTGGGCAACTACAGAGAATTAGCAGCAGAAAGACCAGGAACAAAGACAAGAGCTTCTCAGTTTCTAGAACTTAAGCTTATGAAATGCCTGGGCTCCAACACAGACTCCATGATCACTTGTGGGTCTGTTTAAACAGCAAGGATTCTGAAGGCATGACCTGGTCACTGGAATAAGTAGAACTTTGAATGAACAAATGAAAAAAATAAGGAAATCCACAATGAGACTAAGAAAGACCTGGCAAAACTTAAAACTGTCAACTCCTGGTGAAGAGACTTGTAATAGGAAGATCAGAGTCCAGCTTATAATAAAATTAAGAGTCAATTACAAGTTAATAAAGGAATCTTTTCTATATAATTGATTTGGGATCCTTTTTATTTTTGTTCAAACGATTTTCCTTTGTCTTATTTAGACACCATGTGTGTTTTTAATGGCCGTCTTGCTGTTAGCATTGCAAATGAAACTTAATTTGGTAAAGTAAAATTTTTCTAGATGTAATTTACTTATAGGATATTTTTCCTTACATGATATTGCCCTATTCCCCCCTTTTTTTTTTATTAATGGAGGTTTTTGTAAATTTTATAATGCAGTCTTGATAACTTTAAATTTAATTTTTTTTTGCCCACACATACGACTGCTTTAGAAATATTTTCTAGAAAAGTGAATTTTGAATTATTGATTACAACTAATGAACCATGAGATGATAATGATTATTGAGTACTAAATTATTAGCCTGGAATATCAAAAGAAAAAAAATGGGCATGGACAAATAAGTAATGCAGGATCTAAAAAAGACAGAATGAATATAAACAGAGGAAATAAATTTTCAAAAAAGAAAAGGAGCCCGGCCAGCATGACTCGGTAGTTGAGTGTCAATCTATGAAACAGGAGGTTATGGTTCGATTCCTGGTCAGAGCACATGCCCGGGTTGCAGGCTTGATTCACAGTGTGGGGTGTGCAGGAGGCAACCAATTAGTGATTCTCTCTCATCATTGATGTTTCTAACCCTCTCTCCCTCTCCCTTCCTCTCTGAAACCAATAAAAATATATTAAATATATTTTTAAAAAAGGAAAGGAAAGGATAAAGGGATTTGGGGAACTTACTTGATAACACAAATTTCAAAAAGAAAATAAACAGGAGGAACAAAATAGTGTGATAAAATTTATAGCAGTATCTATAGATGTCTATAGATTGAAATGTTTCACCAAGGTCTAAGACAGATTAAAAAAGACAATTTAAAAAAATAAATTACACCAGAAAAGTTTAATGTTTTCTGACCTGAAAAACACATCTTGTTAAGAGAATACTTGTCATATGAATTTTCATTCAAAACACACTATAAGGAAAGCAGCCTAGTCAGAGCTAAAAACTACAGATAAAGATGTACAATGACACTAGCATCCTAAATATGCCCAAACTTTCTAACATTCTTACTAGCATTAAGGAAAGATAGTAGTTTATATACAGTAATTGAAAGAGTAATTCAGCACATATGGCATCTGAGGAAAATACTCCACACTGAAATCAAATGAGCAAACTATGAAATTTCAATATAGGAAGAGATTAATGGTAAAGGATAGTGCTAATCAATGGGTTTTATAACATACTAGGGGCCCGATGCACAAAAATGTGTGCAAGAGTAGGCCTTCCTTCCCCTGGCTGCCCACAGGCACCCGAGCTTCCCTCTTCCAGCTGCCTGCAGGCACCCAGGACCGGGCTGGCTTCCCTCCGACCCAGCTCTGTCAGGAAGGACATCCAGACATCCAGTCTAATTAGCATATTACCCTTTTATTATTACAGACTAGAGGCCCAGTTCACGAAAATTTGTGCATGGGGGGAGAACCTCAGCAAGGCCTGCCCCCTTCAAAGTCCAGCAGCACTCAGGGGATGTCCTACTGATGGCTTAGCTTTGCTCCCCACTCCCTCTGTGGGAGGCAACTGGGTGATCAGGGGAAGGCACCACCCCTATCACCCAACTGTTGCTGCCACTGCTGGCCCTCTGCCCTTGCTTCTTAGAGCTGGCCCCACCCCCCACACATTCATGGGTGGGGGTGATCTGGAGCCAGGCTGGCTGGAGGAGGGGCTGTGGGAGTTTGAGGCACAGCAGGTTGCACCCTGTCCAGCCTCTGTGGAGACGTGGCACCAGGACTGGCCCGAGCCACTCCTTTGTGACTGCCTCTGCAGAAGGTGCCATGGCACTGGATTGGCCCACACCACGACACTCTCCCATGCCAAGGCTTCTCCGGTGCCAACTCTGCAAAAGTGGCCGCGGCCCCATCCATCGCATGGCCCTGCCCTCTCGCACTGTACCAGGCTCTCCCGTGGCCTCTGTGAAAGTGTCTGCGATGCTTGACCAGCCTGTGCTGCTGCCTCTCCTGCTCCGCTGGCCCTCAGCCCTCACAGCTGCTGTGGCTTTGTCCAGAAGACATCCAGTCTAATTAGCATATTACTCTTTTATTAGTATAGATGTTGCTAAAGTAAGCAGTGCACAGATAACCAATCACTGGGCAATGAGGCATATAAACCAATCCAAAAGATATTGCTAAGGCAGAATTCTTTGAAAAGACCAATTAGGAACTAGCAAAACTACCCATCCCCTAAATTAAAAGGCGTGCACTTTCTCTCACACTCTCTCTTCTCCCTGGCACACAATGGGTTCCTGACATTCATTCCTGTGGCAGGGGAGTACATCCCTATGTTCACGTGGCTTATGGCCCTGTGGGCCTCCACACACAGACTATTAGACTTTAATTAACTCAGATACTAAACTACTCCTGACTGTATCATGGGGAAGCTCCAGACACTGGCCTGCTCTTGGAACCCCAGCTATACTTCCAGGAGAGGCTTCTCCCAATAAACTTTGGTTCCATTAATTGTTTTTGTCCCTGATTTTATTGAACTTTGTGAGACATAATCCTGTGAAGAACTTTGGATCTCTATTTGGGTATCAATAATAATGATTAGGGCACAGATATAGTCAATATTTCAGAAATGGGAAAATAGTTACTAGAAGGATTAACATGTAGAGTTGAAAATAGAACAAAAGACAAAGTACTTAATATATTGAAAACCAAGAAAATTAAAAAATAAGAAAATTAGTTTACAAAATAGAAACAAACAGGAAACAGAATTAAAGCATTGGGATATAATAAATTGCATCTGAATGTTAAATGACTTGGTTGATTTATTACTAAAGCTGGATTTCACAAGCAGAACCAGACTACTTGTTATTTTAAAGAACTATTCTTACAGAAGTGTTGAAGAAAAGTTGAAAACAAGACATAGAAAGATACTGGCAAATATTAAATAGTAATAGTAGCAAAATATTATTGTAAAGTTAATAGCAGAGTATAATTGGTAATATTAAGAGGAAAACATTGATAATATTTAGTGGCTTATGGTATATGCTCATTCTCATGTAGTTTGTAGGATCAAATTGATGGCAAATTTATTGGAACAGAATTGCACAGAGTACAATCTTTCACTTAGTGATTTCACTCTAATATTCTATAGAATAATTTTTACTTGGTGTGTTTACCCTTACATTCAAACTCAAGCTTGCACACAAATATACAGACACATATTTTAGCAATTCTAATAATCTGTTAGATAATATTCTAAGAAGGAATGATATTTAAACAATGTTAATGATTAGATTAAGTGGGAAGAGATTAAGAAGTCTGATAAGCTCAATATCAAGAAATACTATATGTTTTTTTCTAATCTGAAAGGCACTACCAAAATGATTTTCTTTAAACAAAGCTATTTGATAGGCAGTAATTTTGGGGGGCAAAAATGATTGAAGGAACAAAGGGCAATAGATAAGCATTCAAATATATTTAGATATATTAATAAAATCTGTATTCACAAAGAAATGTGTATGATATGCAAAAGATTTTTTGTTTACCCATATCCTCTATTTTATTGGTAACTGTTAGAAACACTACACATAAAACTTCAAATTAAAGTATTTTTATCTTACTCCACTTCCTATGGCCTTTACCAAGGGAACACGTATTTTCTATGCCTTAAAATAAATATCTCCAGTAAAGGGGCTCTGAGTGAGGCACCAATAATATCGACTACTAATAGCATTCAAAGTGGGACTATTCCATTGTGTGGATGCACCACATATTTTTTTATCCACTCATCTAATAATGGGCACTTGGGCTGCTTCCAGATCCTGGCTATAGTAAATAATTCTGCTATGAACATAGGGGTGCATATTGGCCATCCATTTGAAAAGCGTCTATTCAAGACTTTTGTCCATTTTTCAATTGGATTGTTTGGTTTTTGGTGTTGAGTTTTATAAGTTCTATATAAATTTTGGATATTAACCCATTTTCAGATGTATAATTGGTGAATACATTCTTCCATTTAGTGAGTTGTCTTTTCATTTTGTTCATGGTTTCCTTTGCTGTGCAAAACCTCATTAATTTGATGTAGTCCCATTTGTTTACTTTTTCTTTTGTTTCCCTTGCCTGAGAAGATATATCAGAAAAAAATATTGCTACAAAAAGTGTCCAAGATTTTACTGCCTATGTTTTTATCTAGGATTTTTTATGGTTTCCAGTGTCCATCAGTAGATGAGTGGATAAAAAAAAGCTGTGGTACAATTACACAATGGAAAAGTACTCTGCCATAAGAAAGAAAATTTTATTCTTTGCGATAGCATGGATGGATTGGTGAACTTTATGCTGAGTGAAGTAAGCCAACCAGAGAAAGATAATTACCATATGATTTCATTCATATGTGGAATTTAATGAACAAACTGAACTACCAAACAAAATAGAGACACACTCATAGAGTGCAGGCAGACAGGCCTGGGTGGGGGTGGGGGGGTGAGGAGAGTGATAGAGAGGGGGATATGAGCAAAAAGGGGAAAAAAGAGAAAACTCATGGGCATGGACAACAGAAAGAGAACTCATGGACTTAGTGATTGTGGGGTGCGGTGTAGAGGTGGAAGAAGGCAGAAAGGAGATAAATGGTGATAGAAAAAATAAAATTAAATTTAAAAAATAAAGTGGGGATATTATCCAGTCTGCAAAAAGTGCATCATGAAAGTTTTTCCTATTCATCAAATCTCATTTTTCTTAGGTAAAATGTATTCATGGAGAGTAAAGAGCTTAAAATATTAAAGTTAATATTTTATCATTCATTATTTAATTCCTTTCTCTTTATCAGACTGCTAACATAATAGCACTCAAAATATTATGCTGTGTTTAACGGTCACAGTCAGTAGTCAGCTGAATATTGTAGGAAGCATTTAGCTATATCATTGATCATCACCATTATCATTATTATCAAATATTTATTGAAATGACACAGGATATATTTCACTTGTGAGTGCCTATTTATGTTATTCCTTAATAAGTTACCGTAATTTTAATACAAGGTGCATAGTCTGTTTAATAAGTTATAGTGATTTTAATACAAGGTGCATAGTCTGAGGTTTTATTTCCTTTACAACACAATTATAGTGGGAAAGAAACATGACTTTCCATAAACTCTGTCCTTTTGTTATTTAGCATTCTTGTGCTTTCCTGTTATTGCTGAAGTTCCAACAGGTGGCTTTCTCTTTAAGTTCAACAACAGACATTTACCCAAAATTCTAAAATAGCATCTCTATTGAAAGTCAAAACTAGGAAAAACAAAACAAAACAAAACACTCTTTTGGAAACATTTTCGAATGATAATCAGAAAAATAGTGTATTCACAAAAACAGAAGTAAACATGACAGGATCCTTTAGCTTTTCTTTCTCCTTCTTATCTAATTGTATATCTTTAAATATATACATACATATATTTACAACAGAATATTAAGAGTATAATTAATAGTTGATATTAACAGTGTTAGTTTATAGCATTGTAGTATTGTCTTTAATATGTGGTATATTAATATTGGTTAAAAAAAAAAACAAAATACCTATGTCAACAAAGTGAAGAAAGCAGAACAAGTTGTACCAACATATTAAAAAGCATAACAGAAAAATAGAACATGCTATTTATTAATTGACTCCAATTCATAGAATTACCAAAATACCAATGATTTTCAAAACATAAATGTAACTGCAAAACATCCAGGAAAATATCCAGTGTCTTGGCCAGTAAGATTAGAGTGTGGCAGTAAGTGAGATCAGGATATTTATTTTCTCTGTTCTCTGCTTGTTGATTACAATGGGTTGGCTGTCTCCCTTTATTAAAGTCACTAGAGGACCGGTGCACAAAATTCATGCATGGGGGTGTGTGTTCCTCAGCCCAGCCTGCACCCTCTCTCAACTGGGATCCTACAAGGATTGGGCCTAAACAGTCAGTCAGACATCCTTCTCACAATCCAGGACTGCTGGCTCCCAATTACTCACCTGCCTGCCTTCCTGATTGTCTCTAACCACTTCTGCCTGCCAAGCTTATCACCCCCTAACCACTCCCCTGCCAGCCTGATTGATGCCTAACTGCTCCCCTGACAGCCTGAATGCTCCCCTGCAGGCCTGGTCACCACTAAATGCCCTTCCCTGCTGGCCTGATCATCCACAACAGCCTTCCTTTTCAGGCCTGATCCTTCCCAACTGCCCTCCCCTGCTGGCTATCTTGTGGTGGCCATCTTGTGTCCACATGGGGGCAGCCATCTTTGACCACATGGGGGCAGCCATCCTGTGTTGGAGTAACAGTCAATTTGCATATTATTCTTTTATTAGATAGAATAGCTCCATTCACAGGACCTTTACACTATCTATATACCATCTTCATGCTCTGCAAACTGATTGGTCTTTTTTTGTTTGTTTGTTTGTTTTTAATCCTCACCAGAGGATATTTTTCCATTGATTTTTATTTTATTTTTTTTGTTTTTGTTTTTTTTTTGTTTTTGTTTTTTTTTTGAGACCCAATTTCAATGTCCAACAGTTCCTTATGTGTACATGTCAGCAGTGATATCTGGATGGTGGGCACATGGTGGCAATGCAGGTCCGACCCTCTCTGGTTTGGTCCTAGGCAACCTGCAGCAGTGCACAGCTGCTGACTGCTCCCATGGCAAGGCGTTGTCAGCGTCTTCCATCTCTGGACTGTTTTTGCCTCTTGTCTTCCTGGTTGGAGCACTCCTGTCAATTCCTCTCTGTTGCAGGAATCCATCTGGTCTTGGGGTTGTTTTCTGAAAATATACAAATATATTCTCGACCACAAGTGAATAAAGGAATCTTTTCTATATAATTGATTTGGGATCCTTTTTATTTTTGTTCAAACGATTTTCCTTTGTCTTATTTAGACACCATGTGTGTTTTTAATGGCCGTCTTGCTGTTAGCATTGCAAATGAACCTTAATTTGGTAAAGTAAAAATTTTCTAGATGTAATTTACTTATAGGATATTTTTCCTTACATGATATTGCCCTACTATCCCCCCCCCTTTTTTTTTTTAATGGAGGTTTTTGTAAATTTTTATAATGCAGTCTTGATAACTTTAAATTAAAAAAAAAATTTTTTTTCCCCCACACATATGACTGCTTTAGGTTCATTGCATATTCAGGAATTTTACCATGAGATGAACTACCAATAGAAATTTTAGTTATTACTTTAAGAATAGCTTTTTGTCCAGTACTTGAATATTCACTTATTTCAATTAGCCTATTTAAATTAATCTGAAAACTCGATTACTATTTTACTGTCAAATTTAATACTCTACCAACAATCTTAGTTTACCCTGTAAATATTAGTGGGAAGGATTATTTGCATTCTTGAGTGGGCCCTGAGCATTCCTGATGCTAGGCTGAATTTAGATATAGGGCAACTGCTGTCGAAGTCTCTTGTCTGTTACCTGGGTCCCGTTCTGAGCTGGGCCAAGTCTCTGTCTGTCACCTGTATCTCGATGTGAGCTGGGCCAGATCTCTTTCTGTTGCCTGGGTCCCGATCTGAGCTGGGGGTGGGAAGCACAAAGCAGCCATGGGGGTAGGAGACCTCCTTTAGAAGGGGGTGAGGGTTCAAGCCCCTGCAATGTTGGGGGGGTGAGGGTCTGTGCCCCACTTCTGTTGCCCCCCCAAGTTCTCTCCTGATGGCCCCTCTGCGACTGTGCCTGTCTTAGGTTGTTCCTTCCTTGAGGAATCTTACCCGTCTCTGGCTAACCAGCCATCCTCCGGGGCCAAGCAGGGTGCTGTGAGGTTCAGTTCTGTCTCCTTGGTAGCCTATGACCCCGTGGCCTCCACACCCAGCACCTGCCTTGGGAACCCCTGGCCTGCTGGCAGGGTCCTGGTGCTGATCACATATCTCGGGGAACTCGGGTTTCTTCTCCAGTGAGGGCCCAGCTCACACAATTGGATGTGAGACAGATCCCTGGTACCAGCCCCCACGAGGCTTCAAGCTCAGCATGAACAGAAAGCTCAGGTAACAGCTGAGGGCAATTGGATTGTGAGAAGAGGGTCCCTCTTGGCACAAAGGGCAAGAGGGGCCAATATAGGTGCTCAAGTGCCTTCCCAGTGCCTTAATTCCTTCTGCAAGGGATTAAATCCTTTCATGTCCCTTTTTTTAAATTGCTGCCCACCATTCAAAGAATTAGTTTGTAAGTTTGTTTGGGATAATTGTAAAGTATGCTGTTGTAAAATATCTAAGATTATAATGAGGTTGTAGAATAATATCATGTAAGGATATTCTTTGCCCTAGGCCCTGGCAATTCCATTTCAAACTGGTTGTCAATTTCTTTTTGTAGCTTTATATAAACTTTGTCAGGGAGGCAAAAACACCAATTACTTACTTTAGTTCAAGCGGCCAAATATATTGACTTTCAATTACAATCCTTATGACTTTTGAAGGAAACTTCTCTTTGTTTCCTTCCAAAATAATTTTCAGTCTACGGAGTTTCATTTAAAAATTTTTGTCACATGAAACAATTTCTCTTAATGCCCCGCCCCCTTGTTGTCTGTGTCCATTGATTAGGTTCATATGCATGCATACAAGTCCCTTGGTTGATCTCTCCACCTTACCCCCACCCTCCCCTACCTTACCTGAGGTATGATCTTCTGATTGACGTTTCTCAGCCTCTGGATCTGTTCTTGTTCATCAGTCTATGTCGTTCATTATATTCCACAAATGAGCGAGATCATGTGATATTTATCTTTCTCTGCCTGGCTTATTTCACTCAACATAATATTCTCCATCTCCATCCATATTGTTGCAAATAGTAGGAACTCCTTCTTTTTTACCGCAGCGTAGTATTCCATTGTATATATATACCACAGTTTTTTAATCCATTCATCTGCTGATGGGCATTTAGGTTGTTTCCAAATCTTGGCTATGGTGAATTGTGCTGCTATGAACATAGGGGTGCATATTTCCTTTCTGATGCCTGTTTCTAGATTCTTGGGATATATTCCTAGAAGTGGGATCACTGGGTCAAATGGGAGTTCCATTTTTATTTTTTTGAGGAAACTCCATACTGTTCTCCACAGTGGCTGCACCAGTCTGCATTCCCACCAGCAGTGCAAAAGAGTTCCTTTTTCTCCGCATCCTCGCCAACACTTGTTGTTTGTTGATTTGTTGATAAAAGCCATTCTGACAGGTGTGAGATGGTACCTCATTGTTGTTTTGATTTGCATCTCTCTGATGATTAGTGACTGTGAGCAGGTTTTCATATGTCTCTTGGCCTGCCTTCTGTCTTTTTTCGAAAAGTGTCTACTTAGATCAGTTGCCCATTTTTTGATTGGGTTGTTTATCTTCTTTTTGTTAAGTTGTATGAGTTCTCTGTATATGTTGGAGATTAAACCCTTATCATTGATATCATTGGCAAATATGTTCTCCAATGCAGTGGGCTTTCTTGTTGTTTTATTGATGGTTTTCTTTGCTGTGCAAAAGCTTTTTATTTTGATGTAGTCCCATTTGTTTATTTTCTCTTTAGCTTCCATTGCCCTAGGAGTAGTATCAGTGAAGAAGTTCTTTTGGCATATGTCCGAGATTTTGCTGCCTGTGGATTCCTCTAGTATTTTCATGGATTCCCGTCTTATGTTTAAGTCCTTTATCCATTTTGAGTTTATTTTTGTGTATGGTGTAAGTTGGTGATCTAGCTTCATTCTTTTGCATGTATCTGTCCAATTTTCCCAACACCATTTGTTGAAGAGACTGTCTTGACTCCATTGAATGTTCATGCCTCCTTTGTCAAATA
The DNA here is from genome assembly GCA_026230045.1 of Corynorhinus townsendii. Classification (NCBI taxonomy): domain Eukaryota; kingdom Metazoa; phylum Chordata; class Mammalia; order Chiroptera; family Vespertilionidae; genus Corynorhinus; species Corynorhinus townsendii. The sequence continues at coordinate 92,591,645 of JAPDVU010000002.1, forward strand.
TTAATTGAGCATATTGATTTGGGTCAATTTCTGGGTTCTCTATTCTATTCCATTGATCTATATCTCTGTTCTTGTGCCAGTACCAGGCTGTTTTGAGAACAGTAGCTTTGTAATACAACTTGATATCTGGTATTGAGATCCCACCTACTTTGTTCTTCTTTCTCAGGATTGCTGTAGCTATTCGGGTTCTTTTTTTATTCCAGATAAATTTTTGGAAATTTCGTTCTAGGTCTGTGAAATATGTTATTGGTATTTTAATGGGAAGTGCATTGAATTTATAGATTGCTTTGGGTAGTATGGACATTTTGATGATGTTGATTCTACCAATCCATGAACATGGTATGTTCTTCCATCTGTTTATGTCTTCCTCTATCTCTTTTTTCAGTGTCGTGTAGTTTTCTACGTATAGGTCTTTTACCTCTTTAGTTAAGTTTATTCCTAAGTATCTTAATTTTTTTGGTGCGATGGTAAATGGGATTGCTTTTTTAGTCTCTCTTTCTGTAAGTTCATTATTGGTGTATAGAAATGCCATAGATTTCTTGGCATTAATTTTGTATCCTGCTACATTACCGAATTCAGTTATTAAGTCTAATAATTTTTTTATGGAGTCTTTAGGGTTTTCTATGTACAGTATCATGTCATCTGCGAATAAGGACAGTTTTACTTCTTCTTTTCCAATTTGAATGCCTTTTATTTCTTCTTCTTGTCTGATCGCAATGGCTAGTACTTCCAGCACTATATTAAACAGGAGTGGTGAGAGTGGGCATCCCTGTCTTGTTCCTGTTCTTAGGGGAAATGGTTTTAGTTTTTGCCCATTGAGTATGATGTTGGCTGTGGGTTTGTCGTATATGGCTTTTATTATGTTCAGGTATGATCCTTCTATTCCCACCTTGCTGAGAGTTTTTATCAAGAAAGGGTGTTGGATTTTATCAAATGCTTTTTCTGCATCAATTGATATGACTATGTGATTTTTATCTCTCAATTTGTTTATGTGATGTATCACGTTTATTGATTTGCGAATATTGTGCCATCCTTGCATCCCTGGGATAAATCCTACTTGGTCATGGTGTATAATCTTTCTAATGTACTGCTGGATTCGATTTGCTAGAATTTTGTTGAGGATTTTGGCATCTATGTTCATGAGGGATATTGGCCTGTAATTCTCTTTCATTGTGTTGTCTTTGTCTGGTTTTGGTATTAGGGTGATGCTGGCCTCATAGAAGGAGTTTGGAAGTGTTCCTTCTTCTTGAATTTTCTGGAATAGTCTGAGGAGGATAGGTTTTAGTTCTTCCTTGAATGTTTGGTAAAACTCCCCTGTGAAGCCATCAGGCCCTGGGCTTTTGTTTGCTGGAAGCTTTTTGATGACTGCTTCAATTTCTTCCATAGTTATCAGCCTGTTGAGATTCTTAGAATCTTCCTGAGTGAGTTTTGGAAGGTTGTATTTTTCTAGGAATGTGTCCATTTCCTCCAGATTGTGTAGTTTGTTAGAATAGAGTTGTTCATAGTATTTTTTAACAATCCTTTGTATTTCTGTGGGGTCTGTTGTTATTTCAACTCTTTCATTTCTGATTTTGTTTATTTGGGTCCTCTCTCTTTGCTTCTTGGTGAGCCTGGCTAGAGGTTCATCAATCTTGTTTATCCTTTCAAAGAACCAGCTCTTGGTTTTGTTGATCCTGTATATTGTTTTTTTGGTCTCTATGTCATTCATTTCTGCTCTGATCTTTATTATGTCCTTCCTTCTGCTCACTGTGGGCTTTTCTTGTTGCTCTCTTTCTAATTCTTTGAGTTGTTGAGTTAGAAGATTTATTACCATTTTTTCTTGTTTTTTGAGGTAGGCCTGTAGAGCTATAAACTTCCCTCTCAAGACTGCTTTCATTGTGTCCCATAGCATTTGCATTGTTGTGTTTTTATTGTCATTATTCTCCAGGATGTTTTTAATTTCTTCTTTGATCTCGTTGATCACCCAATCATTGTTTAATAGCATGCTATTCAGTTTCCACGTGTTTGAATTTTTTGGAATGTTTTTATTATAGTTTATTTCTAATATTATGCCATTGTGGTCTGAGAAAATGCTTGATAGGATTTCAATCTTTTTGAATTTAGGGAGGCTTTGTTTGTGACCCAATATGTGGTCTATTTTTGTAAATGTCCCATGGGCACTTGAGAAGAACGTATATTCCGAGGCTTTGGGGTGAAATGCTCTGAAGATGTCAATTAGGTCCATCTGATCTAGTGTGTCATTTAGAATTGCTATTTCTTTGCTGATTTTTTGTCTGGAGGATTTATCCAGTGATGTCAGTGGTGTATTAAAGTCTCCTACTATGATTGTATTGTTGTCGATCTCTCCCTTGATCTCTTCCAGGAGTTTTTTTATGTATTTGGGTGCTCCTGCGTTGGGTGCATATATGTTTACCAGAGTTATATCTTCTTGTTGAATTGCTCCCTTTAGTATTATGTAGTGGCCTTCCTTATCTCTTGTTATGGCCTTTACTTTGAGGTCTATTTTATCAGATATAAGTATTGCTACCCCAGCTTTTTTCTCATTTCCATTTGCTTGAAAAATATTTTTCCATCCCTTCACTCTCAGTCTGTGTGAGTCCTTTCCTCTGAGGTGAGTCTCTTGTAGACAGCAAATATATGGGTCATGTTTTCTTATCCATTCAGCTACCCTGTGTCTTTTGATTGGTGCATTTAATCCATTTACGTTTAATGTTATTATTGACAAGTACATGTTTGTTGTCATATTTTCCCCCTTAGTGTTTGTGTTTCTTTTTGCCTTTCTCTTTCTTCTTTTTACAGCAGTCCCTTCAGCATTTCTTGCATTGCTGGCTTGGTAGTGATAAACTCTCTTAGCCCTTTTTTGTCTGTGAAGCTCCTGATTCCCCCTTCAATTTTGAATGATAACCTTGCTGGGTATAGTATTCTTGGATTCAGACCCTTGCTTTGCATCACTTTGAATATTTCATTCCATTCCCTTCTGGCCTGGTGTGTTTCTGTTGAGAAATCAGTTGATATTCTAATAGGAGATCCCTTGTAGGTAACTTTCTGTCTCTCTCTGGCAGCCTTTAAGATTCTTACTTTGTCATTGGTATTCGCCAATTTAATTATGATGTGTCTTGGTGTTGGTCTTTTGGGGTTCAACTTGTTTGGGACTCTATGTACTTCTTGGACTTGCATAGTTTTTTTCTTGCCAATATCAGGGAAGTTCTCCATCATTATTTCTTCAAACAGGTTTTCTATTCCTTGCTTCTCTTCCTCACCTTCTGGTATCCCTATTATTCTAATATTGTTTCGTTTTGTGTTGTCCCAAAGCTCCCTTAGGCTCTCCTCTTGCTTTTTAAGTCTTCTTTCCATTTGCTGCTGTGTTTGTGTGTGTTTTCCTACCTTGTCTTCTAATTCACTGATGCGGTCCTCAGCCTCTTCTAGTCTACTGTTTAAGCCTTCCAATGTGTTCTTTATTGCAGCTATGTCGTTCTTCATCTCCTCTTGGTTTCTTTTCATGTTGGTGACATTTTCATTCAGCTCCTTATAGTTCTCATTGAGTTGGGTGTATTTGTCATCCATCCGTTTAAACATCCTTATCATCATTACTCCGAATTCTCTCTCAGTTAAGCTGCTAGCCTCAGTTTCATTTAACTCCCTTTCTGGTGATTCCTCTTTTTCTTTCCTTTGGGTATTGCTTTTTTGTCTCCCCATGTTTTCCTGAAATGTTTTAATTGTAGATCCAATTGCTTTGCTACCCAGGTTCTTTTGGTGATGGTGCTACTGGTGAAATCTGTTCTCTTGGGCTTGGTTATCTAGTGTAATTGAGGTGCTTAGCTTCTAAAGATTTCTCTTTAGAGTAGATCCTATGGCCTCAGGGAGTATTCAGATTCCTTGGTGTTAATCAGGGTGGAATCTGGGTGTGGCTATATTGGTTGCCTGGAGACTGGGGGGAGGGGCTATCTCTCAGGAGAAAATGGATTCTGTGGGCTTAGATATGACTCAGCACCAGACTTGCTACTACTTCTCCTGGACCGTCCGTTGCCCACTCTGCCCAGGTTCCACAACTCTACCCCTTCTCCCGCACTTCTGTCACAGGTAAGCGCCTGTCTCCAAAAGGTCCCACGAACTAGGTTCAGTGGGGAAAAGCGCAGGCCCCAGCGTGAGGAAGGACCGCGTCTCTGCCAGTTCCTCTCTTGCTGGCACTCTGCGGTCAGGCAGCTCTTAAAGGCTGCCTTTGAGCTCAGATCCCAAATCCAGACTCTATGGTCTAAAATCCTTCAGACCTTGCCTGTCCTCAGGGACGCGGCTTGGCACTGTGTAGTTTCTCCCTGACCTTCTGGGCACAGAGGTCCGGGAGATTCTACTGCCTAGATCTTTGATTTTACCTTTATCCGGGGGATCCCTGCTCTTCCCAGCTGCAAACTGTCTCACCAGCTGTGCCTCCTTCGCCAATTCGGGCTGGATTCCGCTCGTCTCAGCTGCCTCCTCTATTTGCTCCAGGAGAAGGCTCAGGACAAGTCCTTCTATTCCGCCGCCATTTTGTCTCTCCTCCATTGATTTTTAGGGAGTGGAAGGGAGAGGGAGAGCTGGAGAGAAACATCCATGTGAGAGAGAAACACTGATTGGTTGCCTTCTGCATGGTCCCCAACCAGGGCCGGGAACCTGAAACTGAGGTATGTGCCCTTGACTGGAATTGAACCCAGGCCAACACTCTATCCACTGAGACAAAGCAGCTAAGGCTACAAAATGATCTTTCGATTCTTCTGGCCTTAGTAATAATGGACCATTTCATAGGTCTGGTTCAAGGCTAGTCATCATCCTTATTGGTTTCCCCCTTAAAACTTAACTACATTTGCTGTGCAGAAGTTTTTTATTTTGATATAGTCCCATTTGTTGATTTTCTTGTTAGTTTCCATTGTCCTAGGAGCTGTATCAGTAAAGACGTTGCTAGACTTATAAGCCTAACCAATGGACACCGACAACAGAGGGGTGAGGGCATGGTTGGGAGGGTGGGGGTCAATAGGGCGATAAGGGCACATATTTAATACCTTAATCAATAAAGAAAACAACAAAAAAAAACTAAGAAAAAAAAGAGTAATAGAAAAAAAAAAGACATTGCTAGGACAAATGTCTGCTTTTCTGCCTATGGATTCTTCTAGTATTTTTATGGTTTCCTGTCTTACAGTTAAGTCCTTTATCCATTTTGAGTTTATTTTTCTGTATGGTGTGAGTTGGTGGTCTACTAGTAGTTTCTTTTTTTTTTTTTTTTGCATGTATCTGTCCAGTTCTCCCAACATCATTTATTGAGGAGACTGACTTGATGCCATTTTATGTTCTTGCTTTTTCTTTGCCAAATATTAATTGAGCATAATGGCTTGTGTTGAACTCTGGGTGCTCTGTTCTGTACCACTTGTTTATATGTCCGTTCTTGTGCCAGTACCAGGGAGTTTTGAGAACAGTGGCTTTGTAATATAAGTTGATATCTGGTATTGTGATCCCTCCAGCTTTGTTATTCTTTTTCAGGATTGGTACAGTTATTTGGGGTCTTTTTATATTCCAGGTGAACTTTTGGAGAGTTTATCCTAGGTCTTTGAAGTATGCCATTGGTATTTTAATGGGGATTGTATTGAACTTTTAGATTGCTTTGGTTAGTACGGACATTTTAATGATGTTGATTCTACCAATCCATGAACACTGTATATTCTTCCATTCGTTTATGTAACCATCAAAAAAACAACAAGAAAGCCCAGTACATGAGAGAACATTTTTGCCAATGTTATCTCCAAAAAGGGTTTAATCCCCAAAATTTATAGGGAACTCATACAATTCAACAAAAGGAAGATAAACAATCTAAAATTGGTAAAAAACCTAAATAGACACCTTTCAAAAGAAGACATTTAGAAGGCTGAAAGACATGAAAACATGCTCAAAGTCACTAATCATCTGAGAGATGCAAATCAAAACAACAATGAGGTACCATCTCACACCTGTCAGAATGGCTATCACTAACAAATCAACAAACAACAAGTGCTGGCGAGGATGCAGAGGAAAAGGAACCCTCATGCACTGCTGGTGGGAATGCAGAATGGTGCAGCCACTGTGGAGAAGAGTATGGAGTTTCCTCAAAAAACTAAAAATGGAACTCCCATTTGACCCAGTGATCCCCCTTCCAGGAATATATCCCAAGAAACTAGAAACAGGAATCAGAAAGGATATATGTACCCCTATGTTCATAGCAGCACAATTCACCATAGCTAAGATTTGGAAACAGCCTAAATGTCCATCAGCAGATGGGTGGATTAGAAAACTATGGTACATATGCACAATGGAATACTATGCTGCTGTAAAAGAGAAGGCATTCTTACCATTTGCAACAGCATGGATAGAACTGAAGGGCGTTATGCTAAACGAAATAAGCCAGTCAGAGAAAGATAAATATCACATGATCTCAATCATTTGTGGAATATAATGAACAACATAAACTGAGGAACCAAAATAGAACCAGAGTCATAGAAGAATCAAACACACTGTCCAATCTATGAAGGAAAGTGGGGGGTGAGGGGGTAAGAGATCAACCAAAGGACTTATATGCATGCATATGTGCAAAACCAATGAACACAGACAGGAGAGGGGGTGAAGGCATGAGCTGGGGGAGTGGGGTGAGGTCAATAAGGGAAAAAGTAGACTTACATAATAATTTAAATAATGAAGAATTTAGTGCTAACCGGTTTGGCTCAGTGGATAGGTCCCAGGTTCGATTCTGGTCAAGGGCACATGCCTGGGTTGTGGGCTTGGTCCAATGTGCAGGAGGCAGCCAATCAATGATTCCTTCTCATCATTGATGTTTCTATCTCTCTCTTCCTCTCCCTTCCTCTCTGAAATAAAAATATATTTTAAAAAATAAAGAATTTAAATTAAAAGAAGAAAAACTTAACCACATTGATATAATCAATTTATGAAAGACTCCAAAAATTACACAGTTTGGGAATGCCATTTGTTTGTTGATAGAAATCAAACTTCTATAGCTGAAGATTCCAGATTGTAATTATATACAAATATAACTAAAAAATAATTTTATCTAGCTTTAAGGTTTTAGGTTTTGTTGTTGATAATTTTCTTATTTTTTAAATGGATAATACCATAATCTAAATAACTATTGATGAGAGCATTATATAGGCTTTTCCTATCAAATAAAAGGGTAATATGCAAATTAACCATCACTCCATCACAAAGATGATGGTCCGGTAGCCACAAGATGGTGGCCCCTAGTCTCTCAGCCCCACCAGAGTCTCCCAGTCCCAGGGGGTCGGCCGCTGAGAGCAGGCAGCATGAGCGGCCTGGCAGAATGCTTGTTTCATTGCTGTTGTGATGAGGCAAGTGTTCCTCGCCCAGCTGTGGATGGGCCTCTGGGCTGTGGAGAGCCTCTGGGCAGTGGGCAGGAAGCAGCCAGGCCCTTCAGGGAGCTATTGGTGCACAGATTTGTGCGCAGAGCTACTAGTAATCCTATAAAATTTTAATTTTATAAAAAATTACATTTTTTTAATTTACAGTAATAATTTTATTTTATTAAATGATATAGTATTAGTCTGCTGGTAATCATTGAGAAATGACAATCTTACAATAGATTATGTTATCTTTCCATTAGAATTAGTAATGCCTTATGAAAAGAAAGAGGAAACTATAAAAGATTATCATGCATATTTCTTTGCCTCAAAATATACCTTATAAAAATTATAGTTGGAAAAGGAGTTCAGCATCCATGATGATGGGAGGAGGAACACTACTTATTGTTTTTGATTGATTTATTTTCTATTCATGCTAAACCAATCTCTTAAATTGTTAAGTGTGTGTGTGTTTTTTTGATTGTTTGTTTGTTTTGTGTTTTCCTTTTCAAAAAAATCAGCCACAATCAAGCATTCATGATTATCTAATTCATTATATAACTAAGACATTCTTAATCTAAAATTTTAGTTTGGACATCATATGAAAGAAAAAGTGTGATTCTTAGAATGTTTTAACTTTCATAAGTAAAACAGTTATGCACCTGAGATGAGTCATGAGCTAAATGCCTCCTCAGAAGGGTTACATAATAATTATTTTATTCCTTATGTTTGAATCATGAATACTTTGTTGAATGTCTTCATTGTGTGAATAAATTTAGAAAGTAATGGATAGATTTTGTCATGCTGTATAAACATTCCTAGTGTGTTAAGTGCTGAGAACTGCACACTCAGAGTTTTAGCTTAAAAAAACCCCACAAAACTGAAATGAATTTCTGAAGCCTGAGACATGATAAGAGAGAGGTGAAAGAGAGATAATGTGGTATTGACCCTAGAGAGTTTGAAAATGTTATGGTCATGTCTTTTGAGAGAATCTCCTAAAAGGAGATAATGGGCAAACTGAATCCGTAAAGAAATGATCTTGCTATCAAGTGCCTGAGAACAGGGCAATCAAGAGCCATGGGCAGTCAGCCAGAACCTGAATAAGTTATGCAATTCCTTCAGAGTGAGGCTGTGCCTGCACAACCAGAAATGAATTAACCAACGCCACATTCTTTTTTTACCTTCCACACTAAACTTACCATTCGTTTTTTTAAATTTGTTATCCTATCTAATAAAGAGGGAATATGCTAATTGACCATCACACACTCACAAAGATGGCGGTGCCCAAAGCCAATAAGAAGAGAATATGCTGTTTGACTGCCATGCCGTCAAAGATGGCAGCGCCCACAGTCACAAGATGGCGGCACCCAGTTCCCTAAGCCACGTCATGGTGGAAGGCGTGTGCAGCAGCCAGACCAGCCCCCAGGTGGGTCTGGCCACTCCACACATCTGACTCTGGAGTCCCCCAGTCCCCTCAGCCCCCCAGCCATCCAGGACCGGCCTGAGGCACAGACAAGCCTCAGATGGCAGCTGCCCCGCAACCCAGGGCCAGCCTGAGGCACAGGCAGGCCTCAGATGTCTCTTCCCAGCTGACACCCAAGAGGCAGGCAAGCCTCAGATGGCAGCTGCCCAATCAATGCTTGAGGTGCAGGCAAGCCTCAGATGGCAGCCACCCAGCTGCCCAGGGCCACCCGAGGCTCAGGTAACCAGGGATGGCAGAGGTTTGCACTGTCAGCAGTGGCAGCAAAAGAGGTGTGATGGGGGCTTCACATTCCCCTGATCTCTGGGTCACCTCCTGCCCCTGAGGGCTCCTGGACTATGAAAGGGGGGAGGCCGAGCTGAGGAACCCCTTCTCCAGTGCATGAATTTTCATGCACCAGGCCTCTAGAGTTTTATAATGTGGAAGTTGTTAAACTCATGCATTGTGAAAAATATGTAAAGGATATTTCATTAAATTATCTGACATGATCCTATATAATAAAAGGCTAACATGCAAATCGATTGAATGGTGGAACAACTGGTCGCTAACACACACACTAACAACCAGGGGGCAGACCCTAAATACAGGAGCTGCCTCCTGGTGGTCAGTGCACTCCCACAGGTGGAGCACCACTCAGACAAATGCCCTGAGCCAGGCTCACAGCTGGCAAGTGCAGTGGAGGTAGCAGGAACCTCTCCCACCTCCATAGCAGTCGGATATCCCCTGAGGGTTTCCAGACTATGAGAGGGTACAGGCTGGGCTGAGGGACTTCCCCCTCCCTGAGTGCAGGAATTTCGTGCACTGGGCCTCTAGTATTTGATAAATGAAATATAAGATCTGATAATTCTTTAACATTGTAAAATCATAGTTCTTTGACCTGTTCGATTTGTGATTTTAATTTAATATTTTATTTCTTCTTCATTTCAATTATATATCAAAATATGTACCCTGAAGGTACTGTCATCATTGATAATTATGACAGACTTGATATCTCAAACTCTTAAATTAATCAATTCCAGTATTCCTATATTTCTTGACTTATATTTCGTCATGTATTCATCTCAATTTTTACACTTTGACATTCCCTTCAGCTCCATGAGCTGTCCTCTTCACTAGCCCCATCTCTTCCACACTCCCACCAGACCTTTTCATTCCATTTCAGCTCCTCAACTCTTTATGTCACTTGAATTTGAGCCCCCCTGCCCCCGTTGGTGACACTTTCAAGGGCCAAGGACCACAAAAGTAACCATCTGAGGCTAAAACAGCTGAGAGCAGACTGTAAATTTCATCCACATACAGATGAGTTTGGAAACCAGATGACCAAATTGTGTCTCCACCATCACTTGTACTCCAAACTCTCCATAAGATCATACATCATGACAAAGAAAATCTTAGGGGTCCCTTCCACAAATATTGGTGAGGATACTTTAGCTTTAATGTTGAACAGGTACTCCACTTGTTCCATCTGCCAAAACACAGTTATGATAAAAATACAAAGGTGGGTCAAAGATAATAGTGAACTCTTTTTTGTAAACCAATAATCCTTGCTTTTTTGTGTGTGTTTATATCTGAGGTATGGCTAAAGTTTTAAAACTATAAGCTCTCTATTTTTGTCTACCAGTATATCCTTATGCATATCTTTATGTATGTATTTGTGTGTGTGTTACATTTTTATAATTCCAGATAGTCTTACCAAATTAACTTATAAAATTTCTTAAAGTATCTCTATTTTAATTACAAATAAATATGCAGATTAGGCCAGAATGCTGTAATGGTCATGACCAGCTCAGGAGGAGGGGCCTGGAGCAGGCCCAGAGACTGAGAGAACAACAGACAGGGGGGCCAGCCCCAGCCCCAGGCCCTAGGCCATGGTGCTGGGTTGCTGGGGCCAGAGTAGAGACACAAACCCGCAGTGGGGCTGGGTTCGATTCTGATCAAGGGCATGTACCTAGGTTGCAGGCTCCTCCCTGGCCGGGACCCAGGTCAGGGCCCATGCAGGAGGCAACCAATCCAAGTGTCCCTCTCATATTGATGTTTCTCTCTGTCTTTCCCTCTCTCTTCCATGCTCTCTAAAAATCAATGGGAAAATATTCTCATTTGAGGAAGAAAGAAAGAAAGAAAGAAAGAAAGAAAGAAAGAAAGAAAGAAAGAAAGAAAGAAAGAAAGAAATGTCATATCCTATGAAAGAGACATCTTGAAAATGCCTAAAGAAAGTTGTCATTTTTTTGTGGTGAAGGGACTGGAGTCCGTCTTGATGAAAACACCTTGGCGGCTGTGGCAACCTGCAGTGGCAACAGCAGCAGGGTGATGGGGGTGGCATCTTCCCCTGATCAAGCTGGTCACCTCCTGCAGAGCGAGGCCAGACTGCAGCTTAGGTCTGCTCCCCTAAGGACATCCCCTGAGGGCTCCCGGACTGTGAGGGGGGCAGGCTGGGCTGAGGGACCACCCCCTCAGTGCACGAATTTCATGCACTGAGCCTTTAGTGTTTATATAAATTAATTAGTCCTAAAATTTCAGAAATTAAAAAAATACTGAATTTCTTATATTTCCAATGTTAAAAATATGAATTAAAAGATCAATTTTGCATTTACATACACTTTGGTAAACAACTGTAGTTTAATGATACTCATTCAATAAAAAAGGCCATGTGTTCTGAGTTATCAATGTTCAGTATAAAAAAATACATATTTTTAAAATTGTACTTGTGTATGTTCCCTAAACTTTACAGGTCCTAGTTGAATAAGCTAGCATTATATGTATTAGGTGTGTAAGGTTATAAAAACATAAATGTGCATTTAATCACATTGAGTCATTAGTTTGAATAACTTTATTTAAACACAATTATGTTTTATAATACATCAGGTTAAAGACAGATTCCAAGGTATTTTTGATTACTTAAAACATTACACTTAGGCTAAATTAAGTATACAAGGTATATACAATGTGTGTATATGAGTGTGTGTAATTTTTGTTTTAATCTGCCCAAAAGGCAAGAGTGGTGTTTCTCATCAGAATAATTTTCAGTGTTTTAGGTTATTATGTCCTTAATTATTCCTTTAAAAATCTTCTAACTTATTTATTTTTTAAAATTTATTTTTATTAATACTCACCCGGGGATATTTTTCCATTGATTTTTAGGGAGAGGGGAAGAGAGAGCAAGACAGAGAGAAACACTGATATGAAAGAAATACATCAATTAGTTGCCTCCTGCATGAGCCCTAACCAGGGCCCAGGCCTGGGAAGAGCCTGCAACCAAGGTATGTGCCCTAAATGGGAATCAAACCCAGAACCTTTTGGTCCACAAGCTAACATTATCCACTGAGCAAAACTGGCTAGGGCCAAATCTTACTTTAAAAGTTAGGGTTTTAAATATATATATATATATATATATATATATATATATATATATATATATATATATATATAATTTATTGGGGTTAACTTACACAGGTATCAGGTGCACAATTCTACAGCACATCATATGTCCATTGTACTGTGTGTTTACCACCCTAAGTCAAGTCTTTGTCCATCACCATTTATTCCCCTATTACAGTGGTTCTCAACCTTCCTAATGCCACGACCCTTTAACACAGTTCCTCATGTTGTGGTGACCCCCAACCATAAAATTATTTTCCTTGCTACTTCATAACTGTAATTTTGCTACTGTTAATGAATAATAATGTAAATATCTGTGTTTTCCGTTGGTCTTAGGCTCTACATCAGCGGTTCTAAACCTGTGGGTCATGACCCACAGGTTGAGGACCGCTAGCAGGGTCGAGGTCCTCATAATAATGTAAATACTAATGTAATATTACGTAGTAATGTAAATACTAATGTAAACACAGATATTTACATTACCATGGCATTAGAAAGGTTGTGAATCACTGCATAGCCTCCTCCACCTCTTCCCCCTGTCACCCTCAAAATCATCACATTGTTCACTGTTCTTGTCCATGAGTTTTTCCTCTTTCTTTTTTGCTCTATCCCTCCACTTGCACTCCACTCCCACTCCTCCAACAGCTGTCATCCTCCTCCTTATGAGTCTGTCTCTATTTTGTTTGTTAGTTCATTTCATTAGATTCCACATATAAGTGATATCATATGGCAGTTGTCTTTCTCTGACTGGCTTATCTCACTTAGCATGATGCTCTCCAGGTCCATCCATGCTGTTGCAAAGAGTAAGATTTCCTTCTCTTTTACTATTGAGTAGTATTCCATTATGTAAATCCATCACAGCTTTTTTATCCACTCTTCTAATGATGGGCACTTGGGCTGCTTCCAAATCTTGGCTATTGTAAATAACATTGAAATGAACATAATGGTGCATATATTCTTCCAAATCAGTGTTTTGAGTGACAGATTTGTTAGTTTTGTTTTGTTTTTGCTTTGGTTTAACAATCAAGTTACCTCATATACTAGTAAGTATTCACTTTAAAAAATAATATTGTCACTATAAGTAAATAGGAAGCTCAAGTATTGTTTTTCAATGACTTATGATTATCTTTAATTATTTTTATTACATTTCTTGAGGGTGAGATTGATTAATAAAATTATATGTTTCAAGTGTACAATTTTATATACATAATCTGTATATTTCATTGTATGGTTACAACCAAAGTTATATCTTCCCTTACCAGTATTCATACTTCCAGGCAATTTTTGAATTATTGCCTTCCCAAAGTTCAATCCTGAATGATATTTTTTACACATAAAACTAAGTTTAATGTCTCCCAAATGACCCCTGAAAACCACAAATAACTTGACTTTTCACCTTGTAAAAGGAGGTACTAAAAATAATTAGGCTTAAGATTATATACAATGCATGGGAAGTGTTTGCAAATTTAGAAAAATGCTTAGCCTTCTTTATATCAAATTTGTATAAGTATTATAATTTTCCATATTATCCTATATAATAAAGATGTAATATGCAAATGGACCCTCATGCCCTCACACAAGATGGACACCCCCATGTGGTCAAAGATGTCCACCCCCATGTGTGGCTGGAAGGGGAGGGCAGTTGGGGCCAACCAGTTGGGGGCGGCCAGAATGGCAGGGGAAGGCAGATAGGGGCAATTGGACTTCCAGGGGAGCAGTTAGGCATCGATCAGGCTGGCAGGGGTGTGGTTAGGGGGTGATCAGGTTGGCAGGCAGGCAAGTAGTTGGGAGCCAGTAGTCCCAGATTGTGAGAGGGATGTCTGACTGCCTGTTTAGGTCCAATCCCAAGGTTTAGGACATCTCCCAAGGTGTCCCAGATTGGAGAGGGTGCAGGCTGGGCTGTGGGACACTCCCCCCCCAGTGCACAAATTTTGTGCACCAGGCCTCTAGTTAGTATAAATATTTAAAAATATATATATAAGTTTTTAAACAACACTCTTATTGCCCATGTTTTGATTTATCAGAGTTCTAATTCTGCTGTATCAAATATTATGTAATAAAATAATATAACATATAATTTAAATTACTTTTTTCCAAATAATAACTTTGCCACAATGTATTTTTTTTATTTAAATTCATTAAATTTTAGACCAGTGATTTCTAATTGGGGATTCATATTACCTATGGAGTTTTATTAGTATACAGGTGTTTAAGACCTTTTCTTCATTTGCAATTAGATTGTATTAAGCTTCTTAAATCTTATGGTTATAAATATGCTCTTATAATCATGCTAGAGGCCCAGTGCACGAAATTTGTGCACTTGGAGGGGGTGTCCCCTCAGTCTAGCCTGCGCCCCCTCACAGTCTGGGACTCCTTGTTCCTTACTACCCGTCTGCTTGCTCCTGCTTACTGCTCAGATTAGTGCTTCTTAGCCCTACCCCAGAGGCAAGAGAGGCTCCTCGCCAGCTGTGAGTCAGGCTTCTGGCTGAGTGGCACTCCCCCTGTGGGAGCTCACTGACCACCAGGGGGCAGTTTCTGTATTGAGCATCTGCCCCCTAGTGGTCAGTGTGTATCATAGCAACTAGTCATTCTGGCCATTCCGCCATAATGGTTGCTTAGGCTTTTATTATATAGATGAATGTTCTCTGACCACCTTTTAACTTCCTTGTAACAGGGCCACTGTCATTATTGTTGTTAAATCTTTATCAGGACAGATGTTCCCTGCATGAGGAATTATTTTTCACTGGTAAAGTCATTCAAGGAAGCCAATCATTCTTCCTTATTCCCCCAGATTACATTTTTTGTTTTGTTTTAATCATCCTCAGTCATCTGAAATAATAGAGAGACCTAATAGATTATTCAAATTAAAACTTATTAAACTGACAGGAAAAACTCAATAACTTTCATTACTTAAGGTTTTACCCGTATTTTACACTGTGGGTCTGATTACCTTTCATTCTTCTCCTGCTGTGTTGGACCAACTGTGGCCTAGAAAACAACAACTAGATCCAAGATATAAATTCTCTGACTTGCCCAGTTCAAATATTCTTAAATAAGGTTAGGAACTGATTAATTATGAACACATTTATCATGCATATATTGAGGCAGCTTTTCCTCCAGTATTAGGAACTTCATTCTCAGGGGGGAGGTCACTGGAAAACTAATTTTAAACCCCATTCAAAAGACCCTTGCACATTGTACTTCTTACCGCTAACACTGCTCCCAAACCCAGAGGGCCCAACCTTAGATTCATGTCTCTCAACTAAAATTATATAAAAGCTACTTGAATAAAATTCCACCCCAACTGGAGTGAGGTTCTATTTAGAGTCCCAAGGAAGCAGATGCCCATGAAGTAGATAGCTTTCTAGAGAACTTTGTACCACACACATGACATTACAAGTTGGTTATCTTCAATCCAAGACCTTGAAACATGATCCCACAGATTCCATATCTACTTACTATTCTCTCCATCTTAATTATCCTTTGCTAAATCTTATTTCTTCTCTATTCCTTCTAGCATTGCCGATGATATTACAACTACAGCTTTACATAATGAACCTTAATTTGTATTATCTTCTTCCCTTCATCCAACCTGTTCTTTCGGTATTAATTTTCCTGTACCTGTAAGGACCAACGATTTCCTTCATTCAACACATAGCACAGTCTCATAATCCTACTGATTATTGATGGCTGATTATATGTTATTCATTTGAAAGCCTCCAGTTTACCCCACATTTTTATACCTGTCTCAGAACATTCTTGAGTTACCTCATAGAGACTTTTTATCTTTACACTTCCAAAGAAATCTGCTCCAAAGTCAATACTTTCTAAAAAATAAAAATTAAAAAAAAAATTAAAAGAAAAGGCTTGTATGAAATCCCAGATGCAAATCCAGGAGATAGTTTCATAAACCCTGAAGAACTCCTAATGAGACATGTTTTATTTGTGGCAGCTGTGCCTAGCAAACGTTAACCTCTGAATAGGGGAGAAGAAACTAGGGCCCACAGGATTTCTGTTCTGGGTCTCTAGCTGTAATTATTTTATGTTTTATTTTTTCCTGTTCTTTCTGCCTACCCCAATGTCTTTGTGTAGAGGAAAAGAGTTTTGGCCCATAGGCTCAAAAAGCTTCCAAAAGTGTGCTGCCTGCTATAGCTGGGTTTGTCTTGATTGTTCTATCATGTTTCTTGGTTTTATAGCACTGAAATGTACTTTTTTATCTGTGTTCATCAAAATTATTGTCATTTTACTTCTTGGATAATCTTTGTGCCCAATATTTACAATACAGCTATTCCAGAAAAAAAGTGTTTTTTCTTTTTCTATAAGTATGCTATATTTTATCTCTTGATTGATCACATTTTGTCCACAGCTTTTAACTATTATCACAATTTATAATAAATTAGAAATTATTTTTTTTTCTGATCCCAAGTTTATAGTTTATTTTGGGGCATAGTTACATGGATGTGCTGAGTATTTGGCAAAATCAATACTGGGGTGGGTAAAATTACCTTTATAAAGAATCCTGTGACAAATGTGTTTGAGCATAGCAAGTAGACTACAAGAATATGGAAATAAAGAAGGCCAGTCAAGTTGAGCACTTAAAAGACTGTGCTACTGTGACATTCTTTTGAGTTAATAAAGCTATTGTAATAATCATAACCTGCATGTTGTTTTCCATAGAAACAACTATAAACCTATTTTTGCCCACCCCTGTATGCTTAAAATTTTACTTGGTAATTACCCTACTTCTGGTGTTTCTCCTTATGTTTCTAAAAACAAAACAAAACAAAACAAAAAACTGAATAATATTCTTTGACTTTTTATTGTTACTTTTAATAACCCCCCATTTAAATTTATTCTTTAAACAAGTTAGCTAATCATTACTTGCTCAGAGTATTGCTGCAATACCTTTTTAACTGCTCCTCTTGTATCCATTCTCTTTCTTGAGTAATTCATTCTCCATCCTACCACCTCAATTAAGTATTGATACATCTTCTTACAGAAACTATACTACTTCCAAATCCCCATACATTCTTCAGCTTTCCCTATCTTTACAACTCTACTCAAAGTATTTATTTCTGGTAATTTTCTAATTGATATTATATATGTGTGTGTGTGTGTGTGTGTGTGTGTGTGTGTGTATTTTAAATCCATATTCAAGTCCCAATTGAAATCTTGTTTTTTAATAGCTATAAACCTTTTATAATACTCCAAACAAGTTATTTCTTTTCACTTATATTATATGGTAAATAGTAAGTCTTATTTACCTTCTGTTATGTCACTTACAGGAGAAATCTTAGCTTTATATATGTCTATCATAATATCATGGCATAGAAGTCTTATTTAATCTTGACTTCAAACCATTCTAACACATGTTTACATAAAAATTACACTAAATCAAATTTTTAATTGTATAGTTGGTAGCTTTAAATATATTATGCTAGTTTAATTATGTTAGGAATTATAATGATTTTATTCCTTTTCCCAAATTCCTGTCTAAATGTTAACTTTTCATACAAGTGAATATTCACTTGTATGAAAAGTTAACATTTAGACATTCATATATGTGTGTGTGTGTGTGTGTGTATATATATATATATATATATATATATATATATATAAAATTTAAGAAAATTTGGATCAAAAAGTAAATAAGAGAAACTATCATTTATTTATTTATTTATTTAGTCTGGAATGTAAAGGTCTTTTTAATTAAAGTGTAGGTGATATAAAATATTACATTAGTTTCAGGTGTACAACATACTGGTTTGACATTATAATATAATCACCACAAGTAGCCAGGGCAACCTGCTGGGGTTCCCTCCCTGCAATAGGGAGCTTTTCTGTAATAGAAATTTTCTTTCACTAATCTCTTTGTCCAGTAAGTCATTCTTCTATTTCGCAAGGCAAGGAACTCAGACCAGAACAGAAATTTTGGATAACATCTTTGGAGGCCCCAGAGAGATGGGAATGCCTCATCTACAACCAAGGTCAGCATCCCCCTAGATTGTATACTGAGGAACTGGGTTTCATTTGACCTGCAAACCCTGAAGAAAAAGCGCCTGATCTTCTGTACTCAATCTTGGCCACAATACAAGCTTGCAGATGGAGAGACGTGGCCCCCAGAGGAAAGTATTAATTGTAACATCTTACAAATAGGTATTTTTTGTAGAAAGCAAGGAAAGTGGTTGGAAGTTCCTTATGTGCAGGCTTTCTTCCTTTTAAGAGACAATCATTGTGCCAACAATGCAGAATTGATCCCTTGCTCTTGGCAGCCTTAGCTGAGGAAGGCCCCTGAGATCACCCCTTCATAAAGAAAGACCAGATCTAAGTTCTACGCAGGTCTGTCCTGAACCTTTTCAGTCCCCCTTACCCTGGACCTCCAGGTGGGAAGCTCCTCCAGGGACAATCAAGGTAGGAGTAAACCAAGCCTCTCTATCCGCTCCAGATAAGGACAGGAGGTGAAATTGGACCTAAGGCAAATTAAGTGACTTGGGCAACTTTTCAGATGATCCTGTAAGTACATAGATGTCTTTCAGGGACTAACACAAACCTTCAATATGTCCTGGAAAGATGTAATTCTCCTCCTAGACCAGACCCTCACAGGATCGGAGAAGCAAACCATTTTAGAAGCTGCCCAGCAATTTGGAGATGAATTTTACATGACTAATGCTTGTGGGCCTGACAGTCAAGAGAAGAGTGAACACTTCCCCACTGGGTGACAAGCTGTCCCTTTGGAGCATCCAGATTCCTTTGAGGGCCAACTCGTTGTGAAGAACAAATTTGTTACTCAGTCAAGCACCAGACATTAGGAGGAAGCTGCAAAAATTGGCAATGGGCCCCGAAAGTACTTTAGGTAACCTCTTAAAAGTAGCCACTTTGGTCTTTTATAATAGGGGTCAGGAGGAGTCTGAGAAGAGGAAGGTACAGGAAGGGAGAAGGCCCTGGCTCTGGTTGCGGTACTTCAAGAGGCCAATATAATAACTGAGGGACCCCGGGGTCATGGAGCCCTCACAGCCACTTGTTAGGGCTGTGGCCAACCAGGGCACATTGAAGGGATTGCCCATGAGGAAAGAGGAAGCCACCCTGGCCCTGTCCTATCTGCAAGGGGGACCATTGGAAGTCAGACTTCCCAAAGGGGAGAAGGCCTCCCCGGGCTGATCCTGCATCCCAAGTGGTCCTGCAGCCGGATTGACGGGCCCCGGGGCCTTCCTACCCCGCTCCAACACAGACTGTCATCTCCACCCAGGAGCCCCGGGTAACGCTGACTGTTGAGGGCAAGGAAGTTAATTTCCTCCTCGACACCGGAGCCACCTTCTCTGTCTTCCTCTCCAATTCCTGCCTCCCCTCCTCCCATAGTGTGACTATAAAAGTGGTGTCTGGAAAGCCGGGAACAAGGCATTTTTCATGGTCTTTAAATTGCAATTGGGACAGCCTATTTTTCTCACTTGCTTTCCTGATCATGCCAGAAAGCCAGACTCCCTGATTAGGATGAGATGTCTCAGCCTGCTTCAGCAATACCATATGTACTAGGATATGTGCCAGAACAAGTAATCTTCTCCCCCTGGTGCAGATGGGGATTGACCCTAAGGTATGGCCACCCACGGGAAAGTAGACAGAGCAGATATGGGTATAAAGGCACTATCCAGCCTCACCCCAGGGTTGACGCAGTGAAATTGGGGTGGACATGCCCATGACAATCCCATACTCCAGAGGCCAGGTGTTGGTCACTTCATCCCATAATTTTTGTTTACACACATGGTATCACATGTTACAAAAATGTTTAACTTGCTTTCTTCTTTAAAAAATCCCCAAGATTGTTCAATAACAATAAATATAGAGCTACATTTGTTTATTTATTTTTTAATTTACTTTATTGTTGAAAGTATTACAGATGTCCCCTTTGTTCCTCCATTGACCCCCCTCCACTCCACTCCTGCCCCCTCTTCAAGCCTTCCCCACACTATTGGCTGTCCATGGGCTATGCATATATGCATATAAATTCTTTGGTTAACCTCTTCCCCACCCCCTTCTCTCTGAAATACATCAGTCTGTTGTATGCTTCAATGTCTCTAGAGCTAAATTTGTTTTAATAACTTAATAATATTAAATTTTAATATACCCTGTGTATACTAGTATACCATAATTTATTTAACCAAGACCTGTGCCTTTTGCTGGGCATTTACGTTTCTATTCGATATCACAAACAGTAATGATTGACTATTCTATCAAGAGTCTGAATGGTCTGAAACTTTAACCTTTTTGCAAATTTACAATTTATCATCCACAGTTTTGTGGATTTTGTCAAGAGATATGAGACTTATAAGTTAAAGACATTATTCGTAGCAGTAACAGTAGCAAGAGTATTATTATTTGCACTGATTCCTAGTGCCCCAGTCCACACAGGGTGATGCAAAGAGGGCCAGGTGATACCTGCAAACTGTGGATGGTATTATTACAAGAGAAGAACACTAAGTTCATTTTTATTTGTTTGTTTGTTTGTTTATTTATTTATTATTTATTTTCTCATCCAAGGACATACTTGAGAGAGAGAGAGAGAGAGAGAGAGAGAGAGAGAGAGAGAGAGAGACCAACATGAGAGAGAAATATCATTCATATGTGCCCCAACCTGGGATCAAACCAATAATCCAGGTATGTATCCTGACTGGAAGTGAACCAGCAAGGCAACCTTTTGGTGCAGAGAATGTTGCTCAACCAACTGAGCCACTCTGGCCAGGGAAGAACACTGAGTTCAAAAAATACAATTTGCCTCAATTTTGCCTCAGAGGGAAACATTATCTTTATTCTCCTGGACAGTAGACAAAACTGACACTTGTTCTGGAGGAAGTATTATCTTTGTTTTCTGACGTTGTTCACTATATAAACCCTTGAACAGAATGTCTGGAACAAAAGACTGTCAGTGATTCCGATCACAATACATGTAGAAATGTGAAAGACCAGTGAAGGGCTGTCTCCTAATATGGCACATATACACTGAGTGGCCAGATTATTATGACCACCTGACGTTTGTAAGCAAATTATCCGTACACTGCATCATATGGGATATGGAAGCTGAAGGCCTGTTTGAACACCTTTGCTGTCTACAGTTACCAAGATAAAATGTCTCCAATTCGCACAGGAACACAAGGATTGGACAGTTGAACATTGGAAAAAAGTCATGTGGTCTGATGAATCACTTTTCCAGTTGCATCATGCAGATGGCAGAGTGAGAATTTTGCGGAAACAGCATGAAAGCATGCACCCCACATGTATGAGCACAACCCTTCAAGCTCGTGGGGACAGTGTTATGGTTTGGGGCATGTTTTCCTGGCATGATTTGGGCCCTTTAATTCGTGTGGAACAATGTCTGATAGCACAACATACCTAAGTATCACTGCTGATCAAGTTCATCCTATCATGTTGATGGCGTATCCCAATGGAGATGGCTTCTTCCAACAAGACAATGCACCATGCCACGATGCTCGTATTGTGCAGGAGTGGTTTCAAGAACATGAGGGAGACTTTACCTTGCTTAGGTGGCCCCCACAATCACCACATCTCTATTCAATTGAGCATTCGTGGGATGAAGTTAAAAGAACCATCAGGCAGCTGGTTCAACAACCAGCAAATCTCACAGAACTGGACAATGCTATTCACCAGGCATGGTGTCAGATTCCTCGCATCACCTTTCAACATCTTGTGCAGTCAATGCCAAGAAGAATCACCGCGGTATTGAAGGCAAAAGATGGCCCAACAAAGTACTGATGGGGTGGTCATAAAAATCTGGCCACTCAGTGTATATTTTTAATTTAAGGACACATTTCCAGTAATAAAATCTCTGAGTTGCATTTAAACATTTTTTTTTATTTTGGTAGACATTTTCAAATTCTTCCATAGCAATATATAGTGTCTACTCTCTCCAGCAATATTGAAGAGTAGCTGTTTCATGAAACCCACTTAAACTCAGGGAGTTACCAAGCTTAATTTTAAAAAAGTAGATATATTTAACATTAGACATAATATTAGTTTAAGGCATACAACATAATGATTTGATATTTGTATATATTGTGAAATAATTACTATAAGTCTATTTAACTTCCATATCCAACAGTTATATTTTTTCTTATGATGAAAAATTTAAGATTATTGTATTAGCAATTTATAAATATACAATACAGTATTATAACTATAATCACCATGCTATACATTATTATATCCTTATGTTTTATTGTATAGCTGAAAGTTTTTGTATTTTTTTACTTTCTTTATCCATTTCACCCACCACCATCCCATCCTTGCAATCATCAATCTCTTATTTTTATCTAGGAAGTCTTTTTTTTTTTTTAATTCCGCATATAATTGTGATGATAGAGTATTTGTCTCTCTATGTCTCATTTATTTAACTTAGCTTAATGCCCTAAAAGTTAACTCATGTTGTCTTATATGGCAGATTTTATTTACTCTTATAATTGAATATATGCTTTTTCTTGTTAGCTTGGACACAGATTGCACCCATATCTTGGTTGTTGTAAATAATGATGTAATGGATATGGGGTGCATATACCTTTTCAAGTTATTATTTTGATTTTTTTCCTAAAATATACCCTATTTTAAGTTTTTGAGAAAAACGTAATACTGTTTTCCATAGTGGCAGCACCAGTTTACATTCCCACCGACAGAGCATGAGTCTTCCCTTTTCTGCACATCCTCACTAACACTTGTTATTTCTTATAATTTGTGTAATAGCTATGCCAGCAGGTGTGTGGTTGTTTCTCATTGTGGTTTTGGCTTGCATTTTCCTGATGATAACTGATGTGGAGCACTTGTCATACACCTGTTGGACATTTGTATGTCTTCTTTGGAAAAATGTCTATTCAAATCCTCTCCTCATTTTTTAATCACAGTTTCCTTTTCTATTGAGTTGTATGAATTCTTTATATGTTTTGTATATTAGACCTTGTCAGAAATACAATTTACAAATATTTTCTCCCATTCGGTACATAGCTTTTTCATATTGTTATAATTTCCTGTGTTGTGCAAAAGCATTTTAGTTTGTTGTAGCCTCAATTGTCTATTTTGCTTAAACTTTTAATATTTGAAATGTTATGGATGAAATATTACTTTCATAATTGTGAGTACTCTTTTTTCATGTTATTTCACTATAGCATTTTTTTATATTTGAGAAGCATTTATAACTGTGTCTATTCATAGCTTATATTAATATTTCTGTAAGATTATAAATTATTGTTCACATTGACTTCAGAAGTTTCTCACATTTTAAGGCAATTATTAACTCTTGGTGTTTATGAGTTATAAATATTTTCCTTTTTGTAATGTATCTTTTGTCCTCTTTTACCATGTTTTGTTTATTTCAAGATCTAGATGTTTGGGTTTTGTATATGCAAAAGTACCTATACATTTTTTTTTTTTTAAAATGGGTTTGTGTTATTTTTTTTATGAAGGCCTTCTATATTATCCCTTTAACTTATGGATAACAAGACTTTGATTAAAATAACACACTATTGAATTCTATCTTTATGTAATGTGTTTATCTAATTTCTTACAGAGAAAGGAAGTAATTTTATTTTAATATGTATGCCTTTTATTTCTATTTCTTGCTTACTGCACTGTCTAGACTGAATAAAAATGGCAAGAACATACATCTTACCCTTATTACCAATCTTAAATGGAAAAATGTTCATTCTTCATCATAATGTGTTTTAATAAACACTGCCTTTAATTTATGTACATTTTTCATAGATGTCCCTTATCATTTGAAAGGGGTTTACTTCCATTTTAATTTATATAAATGTTTTTTTTTTTTTCATTTTCTAAAATCCTCATTCTAGAATATGTTTTTATTGATTTTAGAGAGAAGGGACAGGAAAGGGAGAGAGAGAAACATTGATCTGCTGTCCCCGTATACAACCCGACTGGGGGATCAAATCTGCAACCTGGGTATGTACCCTGACAGAAATGAAACCCACCACCTTTTGGTGTATTGGATGATGCTCCGGCTAAGTGAGCAACTGGCTAGGGCTAAATTTTATTCCTAACAATAGATATTGAGTTTTATCAAATGGTTCTGCATATGTTGAAATTATCATATAATTTCCATTGTTATATTGATAGTATAATCAAATAAATTGATTGGTTTTCAAATGTTGAACCAAAATGAATTTATGAGATAAAGCTCAGTTGATCATGCTGTATTATGTACAGGGCATCCCCCCAAAATGTATACAACTTTAACAGCTGATAGCTCAATTTTGAAAAGGAAATGTATTTTAATAAACACTTTATATAAATATAAATAAGCCTTTATAATTATTCCAAGTGTGTGTGTACATTTTTGGAACATCCCAGATACCATTTTATTTATTACTAGTGGCCCGGTGCATGAAATTCTTGCACATTAAAAGGAGATTAATTAGAGGAAATAATTTAATATTGCTATTTGCCCTTTCTCTATAATAGAAGTATCAGAGATGAAAGAAAATTAGTAAAATGTATATTAAACCTCCCATAAGAGTCTGGGGCGCACCATGGGATCCAGAGTCAAGTCCCCGCCCACCCACATGTGCCTCAAAATCGCGTGAGACCCAGACCGGGCCGGCCCCCCAGCCCAATTGGGCTAGATCCAAACCTGGCCAGTCCCACCCTTGTCAAGCCCTGCTGGGCAGGGGATATAGCCTCAGGTCCCCTGGCCTGGCGCCAGGCCGGGGGGCTTGGCCTGAGGTCCCCCAGCCCAGACTGGGGCAGGGGATGTGCCTTAAGGTCCCCTGTCAAGCTCTGCCAAGTGGGGGGCACAGCCTGAGGTCCCCTGGCCTGGTGCTAAGGTCTCCTAGCCTAGCATCACCTTTGGTGTATTGGATGACGCTCCAGCTAACTGAGCAACTGGCTAGGGCTAAACTTTATTCCTAACCAGGTCGGGAAGCGCACCTTGAAGTCCCCCATCAAGCCCTGTCAGGCGGAGGTTGTGACCTGAGGTCCCCATCAAGCCCTGATGGGTGGGGGGCATGGCCTCAGGTCCCCTGGCCTGGTGCCAAGGTGGGAGGCACAGTATGAGGTCCCCTGTCAAGTCCAGCCAGACAGGGGGGCGCAGCCTCAGGTCCCCTGGCCTGGTGCTGGGGCAGGGGGGTGCGGTCTGAGGTCCCTCAGCCTGGTGCCAGTGTGGGGGGCACAGCCTGAAGTCCCCTGTCAAGCCCCACCTGGTGGGGGGCGTGGCCTGAGGTCCCCCAGCCTGAGGCCAGGGCGGGGTGCTTGGTCTGAGTTCCCCTGTCAAGCCCCATGGGGAGGGGGAGGGTGTAGCCTCAGGTCCCTGCTGATTGCTCATTAAGGCTCCTGATGGGAACTTGGCTTCAGCTGTGGGTGCAGCCATCTTTTGTGATAGAGTGATGGTCAATTAGCATATTCCCTCTTTATTAGATAGGATTGAATATATTGGCTAAAATTTGGTTGAAAATGTACAGTAGGTTCTCACTTAACATCGCCGATAGGTTCTTGAAACTGTGGCAAAACACATATAACAAAACCAGTTTTACCATATGATAAGTGATAGAAACAAGAGTGAACTTTCTAAAGTGTCTGATTAACATTATACTGAAATGACATTGAATAAAACAGCATTCTTTGAGGACCTGCTGTATGAATCTATATTCACAGAGAATACTTGTGTAATTGTTTTATTTATAATGTCTATACCTGACTTTGATAGAATAATGTTTGTCTTATAGTATAAATTGGAAAGTTTTTTATCCTTTTTTATTTTAATATAAAATTGGCTTTTAATTCTTTCTTAAATGTTTATATAATTTACCATGATATCTATGTGGGCCTGGATTTTTTTTTGTGGAAAAATCTGTAAACAAAAATTCAATGTCTTATTAGATGTCAAGCTATTCTTGGTATTCTAAATGGAATTACAGTCTCTCAAAAACCAAATGAATTTCATTGAAATTATCAAACACACTGGCATGAAGTTGTTCTTAATGGCCCCTTAATTGTATGTTAGAGCCCATAGGCATTTCTACTCTGTGAGTATCCTCACTACAGTTTGTGAAACCATGACTCAGTCACAGGCTGTGTGATTCCTGGTGATTGATAGGCCTGATCCTTTCTGATGAGCTCCCCACTGTCTTGGAGAGTTTTCTCCACTGTACACTGGTCTGTACTCAGTTGAAGAACAAAAAAAGATCCTTCTCAGATATCCAGAACGATTTCTATGTCTGTGCAGCTTTCTTTTACCCACTAATCTGCTCTGGGAATTTTACACTTCGGCTTTTATAAATTCTGAACATGGTCTCCCTTACTCAGAGAGACATTGTTTCTGTTTGAGTAACCCCTGTATCAGAGTCTGGAAATGGTCTTTATGCAGTAAGCTGGGCTATTGGGCAATTGTAAAGATTACCTCATTTGTTTGCCTTCTTTCGAGACAGCTAGCCCTTGTTGCCTGATATCTTAGGTCTGAATATATATATATATATATATATATATATATATATATATATATATCCTGTCACTTAATTATGACCAGAAGAGAAAAAGTTGGAATGTTATATTTTTATGGAGGAATAAGTAGAGTGAAGAAGACTAAGATGAAAAAAGATGTTTATAGAAATGTACTTGGAAACATTGAAAACTATCTGCATCCTTTGTATAATTCTTAGCTTCTTCTTTCTATTCACATTAGTTTTTCTGTTTTGTTTATTTGGTTTGACTTTTCTTTTTTCATTTGTTTTGGCTAGGGTCTGAAACCTAATTCAAAAATAAATGCTATCAAATGGAGGAAATAAAAAGAAGTTTAAAACTTCTCTCACTGGTTGAAGAAAAATGCATCTTTCAATCAAGAAAAATATAATTCTATTTAATATATAATATGAGAATTTTATAGCAAATCTCAAAGCATACTGGCAATATAGGAGACTGTTTGGTTCACTGACTTATATTTTATTTCAGTAAAAAAGAAAAGCACAGATGCTTTGGACCTTAGTTCAGAGCTCAATTAACTTTGAAAGGTTTGAAAGTAATTTCCAAGGCCATACAACGATCTAATGAATCAAGTGCCAAGGGAGGTGAAAGTACCTGAGCAAGAGATAATAATAAACCTCCCCCTCTTTGACCCACAAATCATGGATGACTTTAAGTAGCTTGGTAAGTAGGACAACAGATTTGTTATGCTCAAGATGAAGTAAATAAAAAATATGTAAAGAAAAGAAGGGTGGTTTTTATAAAATAAATGAACAGACCTTAACTATAACAAATATTTTTAAAATCTTTATTGTTGACAGTATTACAGATGTCCCACTCTCCCCCCACCCCGTCCCGCCATTGCCCACCTCCATCCTGTTCCCACCCCATGCGAGGCCTTCACTATTCTACTATATGTGTCCGTAGGTAAGACCTTTAGTTAATCTCTTCCCAACCCAACCCCTTCCCTTTCAGATTGGTCATTCTGTTCCATGTTTCCATGCTTCTAATTGTATTTTATTCACCCGTTTATTTTGTTCATTAGATTTCTTGTTCATTTATTTTTATTTTTAGATTCAATTGTTGATAGATATGTATTTTATTGGCATTTTATTGTTCATATGTTTTATCTTTCCTTTTCTTCTTCTTCATCTTCACCATTTCATGTAATACTGGCTTGGAGGTGATGAACTCCTTAGGTCTTTCTGTCTATGAAGCTCTTTATCTAACCCTCAATTCTAAATGAGAGCTTTGCTGGGGAGAGTAATCTCAGCTGTAGGTTCTTGCTATTCATCACTGAATAGTTTCTTGCTACTCCCTTCTGGCCTGCAAAATTTCTGTTGAGAAATCATGTGACAGTCTTATGGGTGCTCCCTTATAGGTAAATGATTTTCTCTTGCTGCTTTTAAGATTCTTTCTTTGTCTTTAACCCTTGGCATTTCAATTATGGTGTGTCTTGGTGTTGGTCTCTTTGGGATTCTTTTGTTTGTGACTCTCTATGCTCCCTGGACTTGTAAGTCTATTTCTTTCAACAGGTAGAAGGTTTCTGTCAGTATTCTTTAAATAGGTTTTCAATAGATTGTGCTCTCTCTTATCCTTCTGGCACCCCCATACTGTGAATATTGTTTGTCTGAAGTTGTCCCAGAGGCTCCTTACACTACATTCATATTTTTTTAATTTCTTTTTGTTCTATATTTTTATTTATTTCACAGAGAAAGAGAGAGGAAGAGAAAGAAAAAAAAACATCAGTTATGAGAGTGAATTATTGATCGGCTGCCTCCTATATACCCCTTACTAGAGATTGAGCCTGCAACCCAGGCATGTGCTCTTGAACAGAATTGAACCCAAGACCCTTCAGTCCACAGGCCAACACTCTATCCACTGAGCCAAACCAGCCAGGGCTATTAATATTTTTTTATTTTTTTTATTTTTACTTTTCTATTTGGGTATTTTTTGCTTCCTCATTCCAGATAATTGATTTGATTCTCAGAATCCTCTACTCTATTTTTGAATCCATGTAAATTATTCTTATTTCAGTTAGTGTATGCTTTATTTCTGACTGGTCCATTTCCATGTCTTTTACATTCTCACTAAGATTCTTGAAAGTTTCATTAAGTCCCTTGAAGCTCTCATGAAGATTGTTAAGTACCTTATAACCCTGGTTTTGAACTCTATCCAGTAGTTTGATTGGTTTCATTTCTTTCATTTGTGACATGTTTCTCTGTCTCTGCATTTTGGCTGCTTCCATGTGTTTGTTTCCATGTATTAGTTAGAGCTGCTATGTCTCCTGGAATTGGTAGAGTGGCCTTGTATAGTAGGTTTCCTGTAGGACCTAGGGGCTCAGCATCCCCAGTCACCTGAGCTGGGAACTCTAGGTGCAGCCCTATGTGGGTTGTGTTCACAGTCTTAAAGTTGAGCCTGGATTTCTATTAGCATCTCTAGGAAAAATTGAACTCCAGGCTGTGAAGACCAGCTGCCACTATAATGGGAGAGCTACTGTGCAGGAAACACCCTTATGGAGCAGGACTTGCTTAAGTGGGGCATTGGTGCTCACTGAGTCTGCTTCTTGAGTGTGTTGCTTGTGGATGTATAGAGCTGTAATCTGCTATGGTCTGAAGCTGTCCACCTGATGTACTGGTTCTAGGGCCTCCAGGGAGGTACAAAGTCAGCCGCTGCCTGGGGCCACCCTGCAGAAGCTATAGAGGGATCTGCAGATGGCTGCTATTTGTATTGGGATTGGAGGTGCCCGGCAAGGTTCAGCTGTGAAGCAAGGTGCTAATGCCAGGTCTTGGGCCTTTTATTGATAGGCTTGGGGCATGCTAACACCAACTGTAGCTTATTTGAGAGTTTAGCAAACTCTCAAGCCTGAATAAAGACAGGCCATTTATATGGAAAAGCTGCTGCAACCAGCTTGGGTGAGGCTGCAAGTTGGATGGGGCAGTGTCTCAGGGAAGCACCAAGGTGAAATGGACAGTGTGGGCCATGCTAATGGAAACTCAGATATGGCTGCCGGTCAGCCCTGTAACAGGGGAGGTCCCAGCACAGGAACAATGACCCCTGGGAGCACCTTCATCTGGGAGAAAGCCATCCCTGAGTTTCTGCCCCTATGCCAGATAATCCAATTCTTCCCCATTGTGTCTGGGTCCCTAAAGCAGCCCAGTGCTGGATCTCAGAGGGATTGATTGAGTCTGAGTAAGTTCATGGGCTGGCCTTTTGGAAGGAATCCCTGTAAAAAACAATCCCCATTGGTTTTTACAGCCCATAGTTACGAGGACTTCTCTTCCCAGCTCTGGGACCCTGGGCTAGAGGTCTGGTGTGGGGCAGGGACCCCTTGCTCCTCACAGGCAGCCTCTGCAGAATCAATCTCCTTCCCAATTAATAAAGTGGCATATGTGGGTGTCAGACCAGCCCATTCCTACCAGTCTCAATGTGCTTTCTTCTTTACTTCTCTAGTTGTCGGACTTCCATTTAGCCAGCTTTCAGGCAGTTCTTTATTTTAGTTGTAATTTTGATGTGGTTGTGGGAGGTAGCGAGTAAAGGCATTTACCTATACTGCCATTGTGGTTCTCAACAAATAAATTTGGAATAGTTAAAAATATTTATCAAACAGCTTTTACCTGTCATTTCTTTATATCCTCTTAGAATATAAAATTATTTGTTGAGAGACCTTCAAAGGCCAGTTTTTTTTTGTTTGTTTGTTTGTTTTGCTTTGTTTTGTTTTTTCTATCACTCAACCTCCTCCCAGAATGTATGGATATATTGACTTATTTTTATTACTTTGATCCTCTATTAGAAAACTTAACACTTCAATCCTACTAGTTTAGAGACATTTAAACAAATAACGCTTCTGTTCTCTTTGTGTGTACTCTTCTCTGCTTAGTTTTTACTAATATCCTTTACAGTATTGTTTTAAAAATAACCAAAAAAATCCTCTTTTACTCTATGCAAACTGTTGGATCCACATACCACATTTTCCATTTTATTCAAAATGTACTGTTATAATTTTTATATGATAATTTTTGCCACTAAACATCATCTATACTAGATTACATAATATTGATTTTTTAAATTCCAATATAGTACATTAGTTAATATAGTATTCATCAGTCAGAATTAAATAAACATTTTGTCATAAAAATTACTTATATTGAAATATGTAATAAAAATAAGCAGGGTTTTTTTTCTAGAATGAAACATTGGTTAATGAATTAATCAATAACTAAATTTAAATATATTTAAGATTAAAGACTTACATACATTTTAAATCTTATTTAGAAATTATCTAATATACATCTGAGTAATTAATAATGGGAATCCAATGTTTCCTCTCATAACAGAAATATTGTAGAGTTACAAGAGTGATTAAACCCATGTTAAATATCCATTTTTTTAACAGAAGATTTCACTTTGGAAATTCATTCTTACACTGTAATTATTTTGAGTACATCGTCTTCATAGAGTGCCATCCAAATGCATAACTTTAAGCACAAAAGAAACATGGAAAGAATTTCTATAACTCCTCAATTTGCAATTTAAGGTAGCTAATATACAATTTATTTTCGTAGTTTAGATATTCTAAACCCAAGTTACCTTGCCTTTAAAAAAACCTCTAGCTTATGATATTGGTTCCTTAATGCATACATTTCCAAGGTTCTTGAAATTTTCTTTAAGGTTGTTAAAATTACTCATTTTTTCTTAATATATCTGATTTTGAACTAAAGTAATCTCGAAATTTTTAAAAACTCCTTATACATCAAGAAATCTTCCTGAATACATTTTTCCAGGCCCAACATCCCTTAGAAACTTTGTCTTTCCCTCGGGTTTCACTTTATCTATATAACTAGATTTCTTTCCTTAGTTACTTACATATCACTTAGCTGAAATAATATAAGTTCTAAAGTGTTTTCACCTGTTATTATATTGCCTTTCAATCAAACTTAGATACATTGAAAACCAACTTCACTATTAATATGCAATGATAAAAAATAATTGCAAAATGATATCCACAAAACACATTAAATTCCCATTGTCCAATAAAGTATCCTATATAATAAAAGCCTAATATGCAAATCAATCAAATAACAGAACAACTGGGGGAATGACCAGTTGCTATGATGCACACTGACCACCAGGGGGTAGACACTCAATGCAGGAGCTGCCCCCATCCCACAGGCTCCAGGCCAGCCAAGGTGTGTGCCAGCAGGGGTCCCCAATTGCCCTGTCCATCACTCCACAGATTGTCCTCATGGCCAGCCAGGCCTAGGGACCCTACCCATGCATGAAATTTGTGCATTAGGCCTCTAGTAAACATATATAAACATAGGTATATAATTATAATAATAAATTATGAATTAAATGTTTTATTTCTTTTGAAATACAAAATAGAATAAACAAAATTTTGATCTTTTTGAGGATATTTTATTTTGGGAAAATACAAAAATTAGAAAATAAAATCTGTGTTATAAATTTAAGGAAAACTTGATATCTAAACTTTATTGGGTTTGTGATATCAAGCTAGAAACAATTAATTAATTTTAATTTTATTAAAACTTAATTTTAATTTAATTGAATCAATTAAAATAATTTGATAGATTTTTAAAAATACTATCCAAGGAAATGTTTATTGGCTTGAGAGGAAGGGAGACGGAAAGAGAGAGAGAAAACATCAATGTGAGAGAGAAACATTGGAAGGTTGCCTCCCATATACACCCCCACCAGGGATCAAACCCACAATCTTTTTGGTTTACGGGATGATGCTCCAACAAACTGAGCCACCTGGCCAGGCAAAATAGGTTTTAATACAATAATTTTAGAGAGATGCTGCAATTACATATATTTTTAATATAACTTTCTTTCTGATGCATTTTCAGATGAGACTTCAGAGTCTTATTTCAGCAGTAGAGACCCATTTTCTTCATTAACATCAGTTATTAAAAATCGGAGCTTGCTTTTAACACCTTGCAATTTAATTCACACGTATAAAATGTTCTCATATTTGATGCAGTGTATGGATGGAAGTTCAGCTTCTGTAAGCAGTGGTTCATCCTGATTCACCTCTGGGGATTTATGATATTAATAATTATTGTTAGATGTTTATGGGTAAAAGTTTATATTTTATTCATATATATTAATATGAGAATAGACTCATTATCACTGTTCTATGCATCTGTTATTGAAATTGTAGAGAAATACAGTGAGAGTCAACTTAAACAAAATATCGTAACCACATAGGTAAAAGAAAATTTGACCACATAACCCTAGTAGTAAATTACTGTATAATTTAGAGACCCAAATTGAATCTTTGACATGTTTGACTGCTAGTCATATATAATGCAGATAAACCAAATAGTCTTTTCCAAGGCTTGTGCTGTAAATAAAAGAGGCACTGATTTTATAATATTGACACCCATGGGAAGTACCTCTGAATTTCTCTCAATTTCTAGAAAATGCATTTATTAAAAATGTGTAATGTATAATAATCACATTGGGAAACAAAATTTGCTTAAAATTATGAAGACTAATGTTTATTTCTACCTGCATTGTGCAATCACTTTTTGGTCTCTACATTTCGCTTTATCAACCACCCTATTTTTTTTTATATTGAGAAATTGCATATACATTTCACCAGGCATATAATAAACCAAGCTGTTTTTTGGCTATAAATGTAAAATATTTCTATAGTAAATAGACACTATTTGTCTGCCTAAAGTAAATAGCTGATATCTTTATACTTAACCTATTAAAACATTTAAAACAACAATAATCCCTGGCCTGTGTAGCTAAATGGTTAGAGCATCGGCCTGCGCACCAAAGGGGCTTGGTTTCAATTTCCATTTGAGAGTATGTACCAGGGTTGCGTGTTCAATCCCTGGCCTGGTTAGGGCACATGAGGGACACAACCAATCTATTTATCTCTTACATGGATTTTCTTATGTTTCTCTTTCTCTGTCTCCCCCTCCCTCCTTCCCTTTCACTCTTTCTAAAAAATCAATGGAAGCTATATGCTTGAGTAAGGATTAACCAAAAAGAAAAAGAAAAAACAACAACAAGGAATACAGAATAACAGTATTACTGAGATATTTTATATATATCAAGCTACCTACATAGTTATATGGATAAATCAGTAAAGTACCCAGTTGATAGACTTATTTAAGTACTGCAAACTGAATGAAATTATAGCAAATCACTTCTTAATTTTTTTAATGACATTGGTAATTTGGGAAGGAAAACAAAGCAATCAAAATTTAATTTTGTAAGTTATATTTTTTTAAAAGTAATCTTTACTTTGCATATTTTTTCTCTCTACATTGGAAAATAAGACCTGCACATTCAAATAATTTTTTAAAATGTGAAAGAGTGCTCCAAATATTTTAATAATTGCCATCATCACTGAGCATGTTTCAATATATCATATATGTGTTATTATTTAAAGATTTCCATTTTATCTTTTGTTTCCTCATGGTCTGTGTTTCCATTGTTTCTTTCCCTTAAGTTTCTGTCTGTTATTTTAGTTTTGTGGTATTCTATGATTTTTTCCTCTTTCTTCTTTTTATATTATATATGTCTCAATTCTAGTTTCTTTGTTGTTATTGTTTGTTTGTTTTTATGGTTAACATTAGGTTCATGCAAAATAAAATTTCATACATAAAGTAGTCCTCCTCTCATGTTTGTGTTGTCACAAATGATTCCTTTTTATGAGCATTCCTTATCAACTTGCAGTAGCTAGTATCTTCTCCCTTTTGGGGGAGGTGTTTATACCTTTTTTAACCTTTATGTTATATTTGAATGTATAGTGCCCAAGTATGAATAAGGGTTGCAATGACTGCTTCTGACTGTTAGTCATCTTATTTATAGTTTTATATCCTTTTGTGTTTTTTTTTGTTTGTTTCAGTATTTCCTGTAATATAGGTCTTGTGATGATAAATTCCCTCAATTTCTCTATGTCTAGGATGGGGCAGGGAGGGATGGAGATTTCCAACACCGTACAAAGAACATCACAGATTACACACTCAATAAAAATGAGTAGAAAGTAACTTTCTATAAATATAAAACTACAGTTTTCTACTTATGAGGTAAAATTAACTCCTATTTGATTTCTTCAAATTAATTGGACAATATATGACAGTGTTAACAGAAATATAAAGTCTCTCTGTCTCTCACACTGGATACTAAATAAGCAGAATTGCAGCTAAACCTCATTCTATCTAATAATCTAATAAAAGAGTAATATGCAGATTGACCATCACTCCAACACACAAGATGGCCACCCCCATGTGGTCAAAGATCTTGTCCCCATGTGGACACAAGATGGCCACCATAAGATGGCCAGCAGGGGAGGACAGTTGTGAGCGATCAGGCCAGCAGGGGAGGGCAATTAGGGGTGACCAGGCCAACAGAAGAGGGCAGTTGGGGGTGACCAGGCTGGCAGAGGAGGGCAGTTGGGGGGACCATGTCTGCAGGGGAGGGCATATGGGAGGTACCAGGCCTGCAGGGGAGGGCAGTTAGGGGTGACCAGGCTGGCAGGAGAGGGCAGTTAGGGGCAAGGGAGCAGTTAGGCATCAATCAGGCTGGCAGGAGAGTGGTTAGGGGCAATCAGGCAGGCAGGAAGGTGAGCAGTTGGGAGCCAGCAGTCCTGAATTGTGAGAGGGATATCCATCTGCCTGTTTAGGCCCGATCCCACTGGTATCTCAGATTGGAGAGGGTGCAGGCTGAGCTGAGGAACACACCCACGCTCCCATGCACAAATTTCATGCACCAGGCCTCTAGTGTTATATAAGAGAAGATTGATTTGCTGTTTTATTTCACATAGAGATATGTGTTTTATAAATATGCTTATTGGAATGTTTGATGATATAAGTAGTAGCTATTAATCTCATTTTCTTGTTTATACTGAAAATAAAATAGGAAGGACTCATAGTTCTCTTTTCTTTTTAACAGTTACCCTAGTCCATTTGGGCCGCTATACCACAGAGTGGTGGGATTAGAAACCTCAGTTATGGAAGCTGAAAGTCTGGAAGCAGGGTGCCAGCACAGACTGGTGAGGACCTTGTTCTAGGTTGCAGAGTTCTCTTTGTATCTTCACATAGTAGAGGAACTGGGACTTTCTCTGATGTCTCTTTCATAAGAACACTAATAAACCCTCAAGACCTAAGCATTTCTTACAGGCCCCTAATACCATCACCATTAGGTGATTGTAATCACCTCTTAGTACCATTAGTATTTCAACTTATGAACTTATGGGGTGGGGGTGAGGGCTGCATAAACATTCAGACTATAACAATAGTTTAAATGAATGTACTGAATAGTTTTATGTAATCCAAGTTTAGATAAATTTGGCATAAAGTTACCCAACAATGGTTCTATTGATAGGCTTAATTTAACCAACGACAACTTAAATATTATAACAAAGAATATAAGTATGTTGAGTCAAGATTACAAATTGTGGCTTTCCTTGCAAACTTTAAATATCTATTTTTTAGGCTACCATTTTACTCTTACCTTCATTTTTTTAAAAATACAGGTTCATAACACAATAAAGAAAGGGAAGAAAAGGAGAGGAGAGGAGAAGAGAGGAGAAGGGAGGGGAGGGGAGGGGAAGGGAGCACAGGGGAGGGGAGCGAAGGGAAAAGAAAAAGATGAGTATTCAAAATAAATGACATTTAGAGATACTTGCTTAAAAATACTACCAGAACAGAGGAAAGGGAGGTTGAGAGACTTGATGAAAGAGATAAAAGAATTAAGAACACATTGGTGGTTACAAAATAGTCATGAGGATTTAAAATACAACATAGGGGATATAGGTAATAATATTACAATAACTGTGTATGGTGCCAGGTGGATAACTGAAATATCAAAACACTTTGTAAAGGGTATGATTATCTAACCACTATGCTGTACACTTGAAACCAATGCAAAATAATATTGAAAGTAGCTATAATCTTATGTAATAAAAGCCTAATATGTAAATCGACCAAATGGTGGGAAGACTGGTAGCTATGACGTGCACTGACCACCAGGGGCAGACACTCAACACAGGAGCTGCCCCCTGGTGGTCAGTGCACTCCCACAGGGGGAACTTCACTCAGCCAGAAGCCAGGCTCTTGGCTGAGGAGTGCAGTGGCAGTGGCGGGAGCCTCTCCTGCCTCCAGGGCAGCACTAAGGAGCAGTGAGCAGATGGGTGGTAAGAACTGAGGGCTCCTAGACTGTGAGAGGGATGTCTGACTGCCGACTTAGGCCCGCTCCAGGTGGAGCAGGGATAAGCCTACTGGTGGACATCCTCCAAGGGGTTCCAGACTGCAAGAGGGCGCAGGCTGGGCTGAGGGATCCCTTCGAGTACATGAATTTCATGCACCAGGTCTCTAGTAAAAATAATTACCAGAACATTTACAGTAGCTCCACACAGTCATCAGTAGGAGAGATACAGAAATGCTACTACCCTGCTAATGACTATTTCAAATTTAGAGTAATACATTTAGTTTAATACTAACAATTACACAACACTGTGGATACAAGTTAATTTATGAATATAAAATTATTTTTCAAAATATCAATAAGTTTGGCTTTCATATCAGACTAAAGTTTTAAATTGAGAACTTGAGTTAAATTCACATTTATTTTATCAACACATTTCCATGGGACTCTGTATTTCACACTGTGTGCACACATAATGATTCAAACATTTCATATCCTACTTCCAGAGGTAGTAATATCATGCACCCAACAGTGTGCTTTTGATTTAAACTGGAATTGAGCATATTTTAGAAATAATCTATTTTAGAATCATATGCACAATTTCAGTGTTGAAAACTTTTATTCTTATGAAAATATATACTCCATAGAATAGCAGCTTCAAATATAAAAGGAAACTCACGAAATTAGATGAAAGTCTTGGTAATTAGGTGATGTGCCACTTCTTTGAAATTGTATTTATATTACTAAATGTGATATAAGACAATACTGGAAGTAATGTTCTGTAGCATTTAAATTCAAACAAAATCCATTTGTAGTGGCCATACAATTCAAGTGATATTTTTACTTTTTAACCTTGGAAGGTTTTAATTATTCATGTCTAAAATGTACTTCTAATATGATTTTTGAAAGATTATGAAAAATTGGCTTTATTCTGTCTCTGTGCTTTGAGGTAGTAATCAACATAAAAAATCCACATATCCATTTATCTATATACTAACACATATTTAGAACACCTGTTATAAAGTCAAACTCTGTATAATGATGCTTCGGTCAACAACGGACCACATGCCTATAAACTAGTGGTTCTGTATGATTATTATGAAGCTGAATTTCCATTAAAAATTGAAGTGTATGTGGTTCAGGAAGAATTTGTTTTTCTCTGATGAGACCAATATATGTGGGAGTAGAATAGATTCCCTCTCGCTGACCAGCTCAATTTTGAGTGCACCGATTATATCCCGAGTCAGCCCCTAGCTTGTTTCAGCACAAAGGAGTCAGTGCTTCATATTTAGAGGGCACTACAGCCTTTCCAGAACTAGAGTGATGGTCCTCAGAGGACATTGCTGTAACTTCTTTGTTGAGGACCTAAGATCTGGTACAAGGGCCCATGTCACAGGAGCTACCTTAACAAATATTAAATGCCTTTGCCACTTTAGTAAAAGCTTCCTGTGATAGTGTGAAGCTAACCTGTCCTTGTACTTTGGAAATATTTTTAGCTTGTAATGAAGCACAGATCAGTTTTATTTCTTCTATTAATTAATGCTAGATAGGATCAATGGAACCAAAAACACATTTCCAAAGTCAAAATTTTGAGTGCTCAATTCTACACTCCCTCCATATTAAACGTCCTCTTTTTTTAAATAGCGAAGATCCTTAATCTGACCACTGCTCCAACATGCAGTAGCCAAACCACATTGCCATGACAATCCCCTAAATTCCTTATCTCTGCATCTTGATTTTTAATTTCTACTGATCCTCTGGCCATCTTTCACTCCCTCCCTACAGTCACTATCATGATGATCTACACCTGACCCAGGTAGTTTCTCCTCAGTATTTCCACTCAGTTCAACCCACATCTCTTGTTCATGAAACAGCATTAACAGCTTTGATATTGTATTTCTGACCCTGTCAGGTGGAAGCAGGATGTGGCTTTATGGGACAGTTACAAAATCTACTGTAGCTTACAGTAATGCCCTAGCCTTCACATTCTTTCACTGTGCATTCACTGACTTACTCAGAGCAACTTCCAGTCCTGCAAGCTCCTTTTGTCGTAAGTGCCCTATACAGGAGTACCGTTTTTTTAGATCATTTATAACATATTTTTACTGTACATTTTTTACATTTAGATATGTTTAGATCCGCAAATAGTTATTTCCATTGTGTTACAATTGTCTTCAGTATTCAGTACAAGAACATGTTTACAGGTTTGTCACACAGGAAGAAGAAACTATATTGCACAGCCTAGGTGTGTAGTGGTCTATACAACCTAGGTGTGTGTAAGTGCACTCTATGGTGTTCCCATAATATTGCAGTTGCCTAACAATCATCCATCAGAACATATGCCTGCTTTTAAGCAATACATGTCTAAATATTCATTTGGTTATCATTAGGATAAAAAGCTCAATCTATCGTATGCATCTCTAATAAATATTATAGCTGAGTAAGGGAGGATATAATTCTAAACAAATTTTATACAAGGATAAAATCTAGCTTAAAAGAAAACACATGAAATGCTGTGGGATTTCATAGAAAGAAAAAATATTTGTGTTTGAGGAACCAAGGAAAATTTAATTAAGTAATTTCTATTTGAACCAGGAATTAGAGTAATTATTTGAATTGTGGGAAAATGGGGAGTTAAAATTATTCAAGTTTATGGGGGAAAATTGGAAAATATATGGCAGCCCTGTTGGTATGGCACAGTGGCTGAGAATCAATCATGTACCAGGAACTCAGTTCTCTTCCAGGTCAGGGCACATCCCCAGGTTGTAGGCTCAATCCCCAGTAGAGGGCATGCAGGAGGCAGCTGATCAATGATTCTCATCACTGGTGTTTGTGTCTCTCTCTCCCTCTCTTTCTCTCAGAAATCAATAAAAATATATTTTTAAAAAGAAAATATACAGCAACAAAAATATTTGGACTAGAAAAAATAATGGATTCCATGTTTTAATACTAGAATATATATTCGTTCTTCCAGGAATTATTTTGAACTCAGAACAAACATTTTGCACTTTATATTCTATAATCATTTATTTTCAATTAAATAACATTTTAAAATTGATTTTAGAGTAGTAAAAGAAACAAGGTTTGCTGATTGAGAATATGGGTTCCTAGCATGGATTTTGTACATTCTTCAATACGCTTTCACAAATTATCAAAGCATGTGTGACCACAAAGAGTTAGCATATATTTTAAATTATTGAAAAATTGGGCAATATTTCTTTGTAGGACACATATTTTTAGTTGTGATAATGTAACTATGGAGAGGACGAGAGAGAGAGAGAGAGAGAGAAGAGAGGAGTAAAGACAATACTTTAACAATGATTTCACATATTTCTTACACATGAAAGAGCAATAATTGTATATTTTCCTTAGATGTTTAGGTTTCATAAAATGAACACTAGATTTTTTATTCAATTTTTATATTGTGAATTGAAAATGTATAGGTAAATATCTCAAATTAATTCTTTTTTGCCATATGGTCATGCATGTTCATGTTTCTGTGTATATATAATTCTTTATCATTTGAATCAATTTGTGAAAGTAAAATGAATGGATATTGTATTTGATACAAGTTACTTATGGTACATTTATTCAGACATAACTCCATAATAACTCAAATTTTAAACAAAATGTATAATTGAGTTTTAAATGCTGCAGTCATGTAAACAATCTTTGATTAAACAAAAACAAGCAGAGTTGTTGTTTTGTTCTACTAGTATTATGAAAAATCTTTTTTAAGTATATGTATTTACTAAATAGTAATTCTAAAAATAATTGCAATAAATTTGACCTCAGGAAGAATTCATAAGACCTAAAAAAACTATTGTTTTTTTAAAAATATATTTTATTGATTTCTTTAAATAAATCTTTATTATTCAGATTATTACAGTTCTTCTTTTTCCCCCTTTTAGCTACCTTCCACCAGGTTCCCACCTCACCCCATGCCCTTAACGCCCCCCCCCCTACTGTCCTCATCCATAGGTGTATGATTTTTGTCCAGTCTCTTCCCCCACCCGCCATACCCCCTTCCCCCCTGGAATTGTCAGTCCACTCCCTTTCTATGACCCTGATTCTATTATAT
This sequence comes from Corynorhinus townsendii, assembly GCA_026230045.1. Classification (NCBI taxonomy): domain Eukaryota; kingdom Metazoa; phylum Chordata; class Mammalia; order Chiroptera; family Vespertilionidae; genus Corynorhinus; species Corynorhinus townsendii. The sequence continues at coordinate 92,632,605 of JAPDVU010000002.1, forward strand.
TCACCAGTTTATTCTGTTCATCAGATTTTTTACTCACTTGATTTTTAGATTCACTTCTTGATAGATATGTATTTGTTGTCACTTTGTTGTTCATAATTTTTATCTTTAACTTTTTCTTCTCCTTCCTCTTCTTAAAGAATACCCTTCAGCATTTCATATAATACTGGTTTGGTGGTGATGAACTCCTTTAGCTTTTCCTTTCTGTGAAGTTCTTTATCTGACCTTCAGTTCTAAATGATCGCTTTGCTGGGTAGAGTAATCTAGGTTGTAGGTTCTTGCTGTTTATCACTTTGAATATTTCTTGCCAATTCCTTCTGGTCTGCATAGTTTCTGTTGAGAAATCAGCTGACAATTGTATGGGTACTCCCTTGTAGGTAACTAACTGTTTTTCTCTTGCTGCTTTTAATATTCTCTCTTTGTCTTTTGCCCTTGGTATTTTAATTATGATGTGTCTTGGTGTGGTTCTCTTTGCATTCTTTTTGTTTGGGGTTCTCTGTGCTTTCTGGACTTGTAAGTCTATTTCTTTCACCAGATAGGGGAAGTTTTCTGTCATTATTTCTTCAAATAGGTTTTTAATATCTTGCTCTCTTCTTCTGGCACCCCCATAATTTGGATGTTGGTACACTTGAAGTTGTCCCAGAGGCTCCTTACACTATCTTCATAATTTTGGATTCTTTTTTTCTTTTGCTTTTCTGTTTGGGTGTTTTTTGCTTCTTTGACTTGATTCTTGGGATCCTCTAGTCTGCTGTTAGATCTCTGTATATTATTCTTTATTTAAGTCAGTGTATGTTTAATTTCTAGTTGGTCCTTTTTCATATCCTTGAGGGTCTCACTAAATTTCTCAGAGGTTTCTAGAAGATTCTTGAGTAACCTTATAATCATGGTTTTGAACTCTATATCCAGTAGTTTGCTTTCCTCCATTTCTTTCATTTGTGACCTGTCTTTGTCTCTGCATTTTGGCTGCTTCCCTGTGTTTATAGAGTGACTTTGTGTGCTAGATGTCCTATAGGGCCCAGTGACTCAGCCTCCCTAATTACGTGAGGTGGACACTCTTGGTGCACCCCTTTGTGGGCTATGTGTACAGTCTTGTTGTAGTTAAGCCTTAATTGTTGTTGGTATCACTGGGAGGAATTAATCTGGAGGAGCAGTTGTATCTACAATGGGAGAACTTCTGTGCTGGAGACACCCTTATGGGGCAAGACTTGCTTCAGTGGAGCTTTGGCGCTGAGTGTGTCTCTTATGGATCTGAAGAGTTGTAATCTGGATGGTTTCACTCTGACTACTGGGTACACTGGCTCTTGGATCTCCAGGGAGTTGCAAAGTAAGCCACTGCCTGAGGCCACCCAGCAGGAGCTACAGAGAGATCTGCAGATTCCTCTTCTTTGTTTGGGGTTTGGAGGTGCCCAGATGAGGCCAAGCTGTGAAACAATGCAAGCTGCTGTGGAGCATTGGCCTTCTTTTGCAAGCTCTGGGCTCTCTGACTTAGATGCAGTATGTTAGGTTTTAGATTGCAAAGTGCCAGGCCATTCATATGTGAAAGCCTCTGCACACAGCCTGGGTGGGGTTGTAAATTGGGTAGGGCAGGGTCTCAGGGAATCACCAAGGCAGAGCAAACAGCAATGGCTGATCATTAGCCCTGGCTGGAAGAGGTTCCCGGGTCTCTGTGTCCCATGATACCATGCAGAAACAATGATTGCTGCAAGCACCTCTAAGAGAAAGCTGCCCTCATGTTCTAGCCTGATGCCAGACAGTCCAGTTTCTTCCTGTATGAGTCTTGGTCCCCAGAGTATCAACCGGAACTGGAGTTCAGAGCAGTTGGGAACTTGTGTCTCCCTCCCGACTGAAAAAGACAACAGTGTATTCAGTTGCCAGCCCCTTTCCACATGGGCCTCTGTACCTCTGCACTTCAATTCCTCACCTCCACACTTCCTCCAAGTCTCAGTGTGCTTTTCTCTTTCCTTCTAGTTGTATAATTTCCACTCAACCAGCCTTCCCATGATTCTGGATGATATCCATTTTGTCTTTTAGTTGTAGTTTTAAAGTGGTTGTGTGAGGCAGAAAGTTCAGGGGTTTACCTATGCCGCCATCTTGGTGTCTCCCCACTATTCTTGTTTTTGAAATACAAGTTTTTTCATGATGGTTTCTATTAAGTTAGCAGAATAGAAATAATAAACTAATGCAAAATCACGTTCAAAGTTAAAGTTGAAAAGGTGGTTTAAATAGTAAAAAACATGTTTTATAATCAATTTGAAAGCATGTTTGTACATTTTTAAACATGTATTCAATCTGAAAATATATAAATTGGTCTTTTTGGGAAGGTGTATATATTGTTTTAAAATTACATTTTAAAAGAGCATGAGTTCTATTAAAGGCCATGAAAAACAAAATGACTAGGATTTTATAATAATTGTTCAATAAGAATTATAGATACTACTTTATTTTTTTCTAAATCAATTTTTAAAAATGAGACAGGGTTTAGAGCATATGACTGATTATTTTTATGCTAAAATTTTTATTTTAAAATTATTTGCTAAATTAATTAGGGTGACATTGGTTAATAAAATTATGGAGATTTCAAGTGTACAATTATTTTTTTAATTTTATTTTATTGTTTAAAGTATTATAAACAGTAGTACATATGTCTCCTTTTTTTCCTCATTGACCTTCCCTGGCCTCCCCTACCCCCCGTCACATGCCCTCACCCCACCCTCCAGTGTTTTGCATCCATTGCTTATGCTTATATGAATGCATAAGAGTCCTTCAGTTGATTTCATACCTCCCCCACCCCAACTCGCCCTAGCCTTCACGCTATAATTTGACAGTCTGTTTGATGCTTCTCTGTCTCTGTTTCTATCTTTTTGTTCATCAGGTTATAATATTCTTTATTATCCATAAATGAGTGAGATCTTGTGGTATTTTTCTTTCATTTACTGGTTTATTTCACTTAGCATAATGCTTTCCAGGTCCATCCATGCTGTTGCAAATGATAAGAATCCCTTCTTTTTTATAGCAGCATAGTATTCCATTGTGCAGATGAACCATAGTTTTCTAATCCACTCATCTGATGATGGGTATTTAGGCTGTGTCCAAATCTTAGCTATTATAAATTGTGTTGCTATGACCATAGGAGTTCATATATCTTTTCTGATTGGTGTTTCTGTTTTCTTGGGATATATTCCTAGTGGTATTAGTGGGTCAAAAGGTAGTTCCATTCTAAAAATTTTCAGGAACTGCCATACTGTTTTCCACAATGGCTGCACCAGTCTGCATTCCCACCAGCAATGAAGTGGGTTCCTTTTTCTCCAGATCCTCTCCAACACTTGCCGTTTGTTGATTTGTTGATTATAACCATTCTACAGGTGTGAGGTGGTACCTCACTGTTCTTTTGATTTGCATCTTTCAGATTATTAGTGACTGAGAATGTTGTCATATGTCTCTTGGCTTTCTGAATGTCCTCTTTAGAACAATGTCTATTTAGGACCTACAGGTCACGACCAACAGGTTGAGAACTGCTAGTAGGGTCACCTAAGACCATTGGAAAACACAGATATTTATATTATGATTCATTAACAGTAGCAAAATTACAGTAATGAAGTAGCAATGAAAATAATTTCATGGTTGGGGGTCATGACAAGATGAAGAACTGTATCACAGCATTAGAAAGGTTGAGAACCACTGATTTAGGTGCTTTGCCCATTTTTTGATTGGATCATTTATCTTCCTTTTGTTAAGTTGTATGAGTTCCCTGTCAATGTTGGAAATAACATTGGCAAATATGTTCTCCCATGCAGTGGGCTTTCTTGTTGTTTTGTTGATGGTTTCTTTTGCTGTGTAGAAGCTTTTTATTTTGATGTAGTTCCATTTGTTTATTTTCTCCTTAGTCTCCCTTGCCCTAGGATCTGTGTCTGTAAAGATATTGCTATGACATATGTCTGCAATTTTGCTGCCTACAAAGTCTTGTAGGATTTTTATGGTTTCCTGTCTTACATTTAAGTCCTTTAGCCATTTTGAGTTTATTTTTGTGTATGGTGTAAGTTGTTGATCTAGTTTCATTTTTTCGCATGTATCTGACCAAATTTCCCAGCACCATTAATTAAAAAGACTATTTTGACTCCATTGTATGCTCTTGCCTCCTTTGTCAAATATTAATTGAGCATAATGGCTTGCCTCGACTTCTGGGTTCTCTATTCTGTTCCATTGGTCTATACGTCTGTTCTGGTGCCAGTACCAGGCAGTTTTGAGAACCATGGCTTGCTAATATACCTTGATATCTGGTATTGGGTTCCCTCCAGCTTTGTTATTCTTTCTGAAGATTGCTGTGGCTATTTGGGGTCTTTTTAAATTCCAGATGAATTTTTGGACTTTGTCTTAGATCTTTTAAATATGCCATTTGTATTTTAATAGGCATTGCATTTAATCTATAAATTGCTTTAAGTAATATGGACATTTTAATGATGTTGATTCTACCAATCCATAACATGGTATGTTCTTCCATTTGTTTATATATTCCTTTATCTCTTTTTTCAATGTCCTGTAGTTTTCTGAGTACAGGTCTTTTATGTCCTTAGTTAAGTTTATTCCTAGGTATCTTAATTTGTTTGTGTGCAATGGAAAATGGAATTTTTTTTTTCATTTCCCTTTCTGTGAGTTCATTATTGGCATATAAAAAGGCTATAGATGTCTGGCTGTTAATTTTGTATCCTACTACATTGCCAAATTCATTTATTGAGTCTAATAGTTTTATTTGATGGAGTCTTTGGGGTTTTCTATGTATATTATCATGTCATCTGCAAATAAGGACAGTTTTACTTCTTCTTTTCCAATTTGGATGCCTTTTATTTCTTCTTCTTGTCTGATTGCTATGGCTAGTCCCACTAATACTATGTCAAACAGGAGTGGTGAAAGTGGGCATCCTTGTCTTGTTCCTGTTCTTAGGGGATATGAGTTTAGTTTTTCTTATTGAGTATGATGTTTGCTGTAGGTTTGTCATAAAGGTCTTTTATTATGTTGAGGTATGATCCCTCTATTCCCATTTTGCTGAGAGTTTTTATCAAGAAAGGGTGTTGGATTTTGTGAAATGCTTTTTCTGCATCAATTGATATGATTATGTGATTTTTATCTCTCAGTTTGTTTATGTGATGTATCACATTTATTGATTTGTGGATATAGTACCATCCTTGCATCCCCAGAATAAATCTCACTTGTTCATGGTGTATGATCTTTCTAATGTATTGCTGAATTTGATTTGCTAGAATTTTGTTGAGGATTTTGGCGTCTATGTTCATGAGGGATATTGGCCTGTAATTCTCTTTCTATTGTCTTTATCTGGTTTTGGGATTGGGGTAATGCTGGCTTCATAGAAAGAGCTTGGAGGTATGCCTTCCTCTTGAATTTTTTGGCATAGTCTGAGGAAGATAGATTTTAGTTCTTCTTTGATGCTTGGTAAACTCCCTTATAAAGCTGTCTGGACGAGGGCTTTTGTTTGATGGAAGTTTTTGATCGCTGTTTCAATTTCTTTGGTAGTTATCAGCCTATTCAGGTGTTTTTATTCTTCTTCATTGAGTTTTGGGAGCTTGTATTTTTCTAAGAACATGTCCATTTTATCTAGGTTGGCCATTTTTTTGGAATAGAGTTGTTCAAAGAATTTTTTATAATCATTTGTATTTCTGTGGAATCAGTTGTTACTTCACCACTTTCATTTCTGATTTTGTTTATTTGGGTCCTCTCTCTTTGCTTCTAGGTGAGCCTTGCTAGAGGTTCATCAATCTTGTTTATCCTTTCAAAAAACCAGTTCTTGGTTTTGTTACTCTTTTCTACTTTTTTGTTTAGTTTAGTTTTGTTTTGTTTGTTGGCTCTATGTCATTTATTTCTGCTCTGATCAGTATTATTGCCTTCCTTCTGCTTATGCTGGGCTTTTCCTGTTGCTCTCTTTCTAACTCTTTGAGCTGTATAGTTAGAGAATGTATTACCATTCTTTCTTTTTTTTTTTTTTTTGAGGTAGGCCTATAGAGCTTTGTACTTCCCTCTCAAGACTGCTTTCACTGTGCCTCATAGATTTTGGATTGTTGCGTTTTCATTATAATTTTTTGCCATGAAGCTTTTTATTTCTTCTTTGATCCATTTGGTAACCTAGTCATTGTTTAATAGCATGCTATTTAGCCTCCAGGTGTTTGATTTTTTATTGTTTTTATTGTAGTTGATTTCTAATTTAATGCCTTTGTGATCTGAAAAGATGTGTGATATGATTTCTATTTTTTTGAATTTGAAAAAACTTTGTGTCACTATATATGGTTTATCTTTGAAAATAACCTGTGTGTATTTGAAAATAATGCATATTCTGTGGCTTTGGGGTGAAATGTTCTGAAGATGTCAATTAATTCCATGTAATCTAGTGTGTCATTTAGGATTGATGTTTCTTTGCTGATTTTTTGTTTAGAGGATTTATGCAGTGCTGTTAGTGGGGTCTTAAAGTCCCCTACTATGAGTGTATTGCTGTCAATATCTCCCTTGATATCCCCCAGAAGTTTTTTTTTTATGAATTTGGGTGCTCCTGTATTGGGTGCATATATGTTTACCAGAGTTATATATTCTTGTTAGATTGTTCCCTTTAGTATTTTGAAGTGGCCTTCCTTATCTCCTGTTATGTCCTTCACTTTGAGACCTAATTTTTCAGAATAAGTATTGCTGCCCCAGGTTTTGTTCATTTCCATTCACCTGAAAACACTTTTCATATCCATTCACCATCAGTCTGTGTGAGTCCTTTTTTTTTTTGAGGTGGGTTTCCAGTAGACAGCAGATATATGGGTCATGTTTTCCTATCCACTCAGCTACCCTATGTCTTTTGATTGGGCCATTTAATCCATTTACATGTAAAGTTACTATTGATAGGGACTTGTTTGTTGCCATTTTTATTCTTTATGCCTGTGTTCCTTCTTTGCTTTCTATTTCTTCTTTTTACAGCAGACCCTTAAGCATTTCTTGCATTGCTCGTTTGGTGGTAAGAAACTCCCTTAGTCCATTTTTGTCTGTGAAGCTCCTGATTTCACCTTCAGTTTTGATTGATAGCCTTGCTAGGTACAGTATTCTTGGATTCAGACTTTTTTTTGCATGACTTTGTATATTTCATTCCATTCCCTTCTGTCCTGATGTGTTTCTGTTGAAAAATCAGTTGTGAGTCATGGGGGATCCTTTGTAAGTAACTTTTGTCTCTCTCTGGCTGCTTTTAAGATTCTTACTTTGTCATTGCTATTTGCCAATTTAATTATAATATGCCCTGCCATTGTTCTTTTGGGGTTCATTTTGTTTGGGACTCTGTGAGCTTTATGGACTTGTGTGAGTTTTTTTCTTCTCTATATCAGGGAAGTTTCCTGTCATTATTTCTTCAAACAGGTTTTCTGTTCCTTGCTCAGTTTCCTCTCCTTTGGGTACTCCTATTATGTGGATGATGTTTCATTCTGTATTGTTCCAAAGTTCCCTTAAGTTCTCCTCCTGTTTTTTATATGTTGTTTTTTTCTAGATGCTGCTCTGCTTGGGTATTTTTTCCTATCTTGTCATCTAGTTCACTGACGTGGTCCTCTGCTTCTTCTAGTCTACTGTTGATGCTTTCTATTGAGTTCTTTATTGCAGCAATGTCATTTTTCATTTCTTCTTTGTTCTTCTTCATTTCCTCTTGGTTCTTACACATATTGTTGAATTTGACTTCCAACCTTTTCAGTGACCTTATGACCATTTCTCTGCATTCTTTCTCTCACATATTGCTTGTCTCCATTTTGTTTACTTCCTTTTCTGGTGATGCCTCCTTTTATTTTTTGTGTGGGCTATTTCATTGTCACCCCATGATCTCTCCTCTCTGAGTATCAGGTTATGTAGCTTTCTCTCTCCCCTGCATTGACATAAGGGCACAAAATACAACACAACAAGGCATAACGCACAAGGCATTGAACACATATGTATTCACAATACTAATAAACCCAAATAAAGGTGACTACCAGAGAAAAGAGAATTAGGAGCTAAAAAAAGAGAGCAAGAGAGTGCAAAAATGATATTGATAAAATGAAAAGAAGAAATAGAAGAAAAAAGAAGGGGAAAACTATTTATATTGGGAGAAAACTCCAATAAAACAACAACTAATAAAAAATTTAAACAACAAACTCCCAGAGATGAATGTAAACTACAAACACTAACTAATAACAAGCAAGGAGAGGAAAAACAGAAGCAAAAAAAAAAAGAGATAGAGAGAAACAATCACACAGACAAACAAACAAACGAACAAAAACAAACCCATACTAATCAACAATCAAACAAACAACAACAATTGGACAGAGAGAAAGAACGGCAAAACAAAATAAAACAAAAAACATTAAAAACAAAAGGAATAGAGAAAACATTGTAAAGTGAAGAAAGAGAAGGGAGGCATGTGTATAGGCTTGGAGCGGGGAGCAGAAATTAGATATATAAGTAGGGTGAATTTTTAACAGGGGGTAAAAAGAAAGAATAGGGGAAATCTAAAGCAGGAATAGGGTAAAAGAAACAGGACAACAAAAGGGGGAAAGTGAGAAAGAGAGTATTGGCATAAAGGTAAAGTTGAGATAGAGTATAATGATGCTAAAGGAAAAATGAAAATAGAGTGTAGGATACTAATCACAAAATAAAATAAAATAAATTAAAATAAAATAAAGAAAAAATAAAATGAAACTTTGAAAAGGTAAATTAATAGTAGTGATAATACTAATTACAGATAAAAATATAATAATTAAAAAGACAAAATAAAGTGAGAAAATAAGAAAAAAATTAGTTTCTTAATTAAAAGATAAAAAATAAAAATGTGCAGTAGTGAAGATCATTAACTTCCTCTACTAATCTGTTTGGCAAGACTGTTTCCTGTCAGGTAGTCAGGACAGTATTGAAGTTCACTGCATTCCACTGCTCCTCTGTGTCACAAACCGCAATCCTGTTTTCAAGCAGGCAGTATTTCTTTGTTTCTCAGCCTGCCTTTAGTTGTATTTATACAAGAGTCAATTTGTCATTCAACCCCTGGGTGGCAGTGTTTCTATATTGACATCCAGGGCTATAAGTCCTCTCTACCCAGTACTTAGAATTTGTTTTCCCTGCTGCACTTAATACTGGTTTAGGGGAATGGACTGCCCCAGAGCTGGTCTTCTGATAATTTCTCCCTGCTCTGATCCCTAGGTTTCACAAAAACAACTTTCCCCTGCAATCTCTGAGAGTGTTTTTAATTGGGAGACCCTATGTTCTGGGCTTAGTAATCAAAAGCAAGGATTTAAAGAGAAAAAAAGCCAGAGTAAGTTCATGGACGCACGACTTTTCCCCACAGCACTGTGCAATTCTCTGTGCATGTCTCTGTGCTCGTATTTTTCCCTTGGCACGTTGCAGCCAGTATACTGGTAGAACTTCTAACTGCCTTTCTTTTCCCAGCCCAGCTATGGGTTGATATCTAGAGTTCCCTTCTGCCAGCTGCCCTGTGGACCCCCTTCCACATTCATGGGCTACACTGACCCCAATCGCCATGGAGTATGTGGGGTTCAGACTTCCTTTGAAACTCTAGATCCTGCTGCGCACATTTCTCCCTCCAGCCTGGATCACAGACCTCACCTTTCTCTAGGTGAAATTTAACCTTTCTATGAGAAGATGCAGAGCTTGTCTGAGTCAGCATATTTGCACTGCTTGAGACCTGGTGTTCATGGTTTTATAGCTTGTCCCTGGGTGTTGTGATTGTAGGGTCCCAGGATGTATCCAAGTTCTTCCAAGTTGAAGGTAAGGCTAGGCTTCCAATCACAGCCATTCTCCCCTTCAAGATGGCAAAGTCTCTGCGGCAGAGCCAGCCACTCCAGCAGATATTTCAGCTGTAGTAGTGGCTGCTTGGTCAGGGGAACCCAGTCCAGCAGTCCCCAAGAGTCCTTTGGAATATAGCTATCCCTTACTCACAAATAGACACTTCCTGCACTTCCACATTCTCTTTTTCATTCTCTCACTCACACACTATATTGCAGCCTCCCTTCCCATTAGCAGCCATCTTCCTGTCCCTCAAGTGTACAATTCTATGATACATCATCTATATATAGCATTGTGTGCCCACACCCAAAGTCAAATTTTCTTCTGTTACCATATTTTAGCCCCCTTTACCTATTACTACCCCCAAATCATTCCCCTTTGGTAATCACCATAAAGTTGCCTGTGTCTATGAGTGTTTGTTTTTCTTTGTTCATTTGTTCCTTTCAGTTTCATATCCCACATATGAGTGAAATCATATCGTTCTTGACTTTTTCCATCTGACTTATTTTGTTTAGCATGATATTCTCAAGATCCATTCATGTTACAAATAGTAGTTTTTCATTGTTTTTATGGCTGAGTAGTATTGCATTGTATATATGCACCACATTTTCTTTATCCATGATGTATGCACTCTGTGTTCATTGCACCATTAAATCAAATTATTTTTAATTTATTCAAGTCTGTAGTCTTGGTCTATTACTTTATTCAAGTCTGTAGTCTTGGTCTATTAGAGCATTTTTGAGTGTTCAGAGGGTCCAAATAACTAATATATCTCACTTCCTTTCTTTGGAGTCAAGAGACTTTACCTATTACTTTCTTACCCTCTGTTTTAAAATTTTTCTTCTACCTTAACCTATAGCCTTTCCATCTTGATGACTTTCTTATTTTTATCTAATTGGGTTTAGATTGAAAACCACTGCTTAAGATATATTATTGACTTAGCACCTACCCAGGAAAATATTCTAGAGACCTATACTATACAAGCACCTAAGAGATGTCACATCAAGCTCATTGGAGGTTTTAAAGATAATTTGACACTCTCAAAAGAACACCAAGAGATGTCCCACTCACATGAACACCTCTACTGCTATCACTCTTTTATTGGGAGGTACATCACCCTATCTAATAAAAGAATAATATGCAAATTGACTTTCACTCTAACACACAAGATAGCCGCCCCCATGAGGTCAAAGATGGTTACCACAAGATGGCCTGCAGGGGGGGACAGTTGTGGGTGATCAGGCCAGTAGGGGAGGGCAGTTAGGGGCAACCAGGCTAGCAGGGGAGGGCAGTTGGGGAGGACTAGGCTTTCAGTGAAGGGCAGTTGGGGGCAACCAGGCCTGCAGGGAAGGGCAGCTTGGGGTGACTGGGCCTGCAGAGGAGGACAGTTAGGGTTGACCAGGCTGGCAGGGGAGGGCAGTTAGGGGTGACCAGGCCAGCAGGGGAGGGCGTTTGGGAGCAATTGGCCCAGCAGGGGAGCAGTTAGGCATTGATAAGGCTAGCAGGGGAGTGGTTATGGGGATGATCAGGCTGGCAGGCAGAAGCTGTTAGGGGAAATCAGGTATGCAGGCAAATGAGTGGTTGGGAGCCAGCAGTCCTGGATTGTGAGAGGGATGTCCAACTGCCCGTTTAGGCCCAATCCTAGGACATCCCTCTAGGGGCCCCAGATTGGAGAGGGTGAAAGTGGGCTGAGGGAAAAACCCCCCCCCCCATGCATGAATTTCATGCACTGGGCCTCTAGTACTTTTATAAAGATCATCAAGCATTTTATAACTTTTGTTATGCTTATATGAATAAGATAACTTTCAGAGGTTTCATATTGAGGGAAGAAAAATTAATTATAGGTAAATGAAGTAAAGAACTCATATTACAAAAAAAAAAAAGTAACATGCAACCAGAAATTACCTTGATAAGCTTTAGGTACAATCAATCTTCTTGTCTGCAATTCTTCTTAGGTTCAACATTGATTTCCATTGCCTTTTCTGGTAGACAATGAACTGTAAAAGTGTGCCAATTGCAGTTGGCACAGAGTTTTATGAAGTGGATGAATGCTTTCACATTTTTGACTTAAACTCTCATTGTCTCTTTGTCAAAGTTATATTTTTCTTCCTTGGTTAGAAAATCAAAGAATTAATTTTTCAGGTTTTATCTTTGTATTTCTCCTCTCTTGAGGATATGGTGATGGAGAGTTCGGTCACCTTGTAAGCATTGAGAGGATCACAATTAAATGATCCTTTAAGGCATGTTTCAGGATACCCCTATGTTCCTCAAAGAATGCAGGTCTTAGGTAAGGATTTGAATTTAAAACTGTTAATGTTCTATAACATCATAGAATATTAAAACTATGAGAGATCATAAAGTTAATTCTATACTGATAACCTTGTTTTATCTGAAAGAAAAAAGGTTCAAAGTGACAGAATCTAGCCCAAAGTCACAATGTCTGTTAGCAACTGAAGATGGACAGAAACTTAGGTCTCCTGATCTAACATAATCTTCTGCAGTTAACTGGATATGGAATTTTTCATATGTCAAAGTAGTGATGATCTAACAATGCATCATCCACCTTGATTAATGACCATAATGTAAGACTTGCTTACCATAACAAAAGTAAATGCAGCGAGCAGATTTATTGAATTTAAAAGGCTGCAATGTCTTCCTATGGTTGCGTGTAATGTTACCCTGGTCTTTTTAATCTGCTTGTGTTGTAGTTACCAGATCTCTAACTGGTTATTCAGGTAGCCATGAGCAAGGGAAAAAAATCAAGGATGAATAATTATATTGGTAAAGTGTGTAGTTACAGAGAAAATGTCACCAATATGGCATAGAAAAACATGTCTGTGTTGTGTATGTGTGTGTGTTTCACATAAGTAATAATGGAAAATTATCCCCATATGTTCATTAGGAAATATTGAAAGAATAAAATGTAAAGGAGAACTGAAAAGGAAAATACTTGGCCTTTTGAAAATAAAAGCAATATTAATTTTAGACATTTATGAGAGCTCATTAACATTAACAACTAATTATCATGGCATCTAGTTTTTCATTTGAAATTTTATTTTCAAGACACTTTATAATCAGCATTTTAACTTGTCCCCAGAGTAGCTGTGGGAAATAGTTAAGGGAGGTTTTATTTTATCCTTATTACTGATGAAACAACAGAGTCAAACTGGTGAAGTGGTTTCCTCAGCTGGGTTGTTTCCTCAGCTGGGTTGTTTAGATCCTTGATCTGTGATTGGAACATGTCAAATTAACAGCTTCACTCTCTTTTAAAACCAAATTATTTATAAAAACACATCATATGTAACTTACATGCTATGATTTTCTTTTTCCTATATTTATAGACATTTTTCATAATTGGTTTATTAATTCTATTTCTTTATTTCAAAGAAACTTTCCATAAAAAGAAACTCATACCATTAACTCTTACTAATTGCACACCACTACCTATAAAATGCAACCTGAGCAACTAAGAGTCCTTATAAAGTCTGAGATCCAACATGGTACAAGAAAAGAGAAAAACATAGTATATCAGTTTATAGCCAGGCTTACCACTTTGTAAGAATATGCCATTCCTAACATATATTAGCAATAAGCACTAAATAGATAATATTATTACATGGGCTAATCCCAGCCACATTCCCAATAAGTTCTTATTCAAACATATGGTTACTTCCTAGAGTCAATGATGGACCTTGAGGTAGTTGTGCTGCATTAATCCCAGTTTACAGTGTGAGTATAGTGAGTCAGTGTTCTCATGAAGATGTGAACTTGTAGAAATATTCAATCATTCTGTAAGAGGGGGCCCTTTGTTATTAACACTCAACAAATTTTATGCTGCTATTTTTGAGTTTCTTGAAACATCATGCCAAGAGTTTATGGCTGTCTTTACTCTCTATTGTAATGAGACCTAGATTTTTTCTATTTCATTATAGAAACTTTAGTTTGGATACTTGAACTGTCTGGCCCAGTATCAAAACTTCCCACCCCCTTTCAGCACTTACCTTTCTTAAACTACCTTAATTTCTCTAAGATGTGTGATTTTAAAATGTTCATTGAAAATGTTGAATAAAATAAGATGCATCATTACAGCACAAAGCTTTACATTATCAATGTAACTTTCCAACTATTCTATTCACTTTAACCACACTTTACACAGATTCTCAGTTTTTATATTTACATTTGGATATTCATAGTGTTTTCTCAGATATTAAATTTCCCATAACATATAAATTAAAATATTTACCTAAAATATAATTTACTATCCTCCTACTAGTTAAGGCCTGTCAGACAAAAGACTGAAATTACTGAGAGAAACATTGTTATTAAACTAGACCTCTCAAACAACCAGAAAAATAGAAAGTATCCAACTGCATAAAAACTTTAAGGGAAATATAAATAATAAATGAATAATAGAAGAAATAAATATGGAAATTAAAACATGTTCAACTTTTAAAACAACAAACATTTATTAGGGTAACAGGATATAGTTTTAACATATACTAATCAATAGCCTTCATTTACACAAAAAATGAGTTAGAAGATATAATCGTAGGGAAGTTCATTTATAATAGAAACAAGGTAAATATAGATAAGAAAAAATTAATATAAATAAAAATCTAGTAGTATGCAAAACATGTAAGGAAAACTCTAAGACACTCAACAAATAAGAGTAGAAAGATATATCTTTTGCAGATTACTAAATACTATGTAAAGACATAAGATATAATTAATTTATAGACTAATACAATTCCATTAAAAATAATTACAAACTTTTTATGTACTACAAATAAGTATGCAAGAGTAATTCAAAAGGAAAGAAAGAAAAATAAATCTGCAGGTAGGACTAACCCTACCAATATTAAAAAATATTATAAAACTTCTAAAATTCAAGTAGTGTAGTGTAGATACATGGACAAACAGACACAAAAAGATATATATATAAAGTTCAACAAAAGTAGATACAAAACTTTATGTATGGTCCCAACTGGTTCAGTTGGTTGAGCATCAAAAGATCACCAGTTTGAGAGAACCAAGATGGCTGTGTAGACAAATGCTGGTATTCACAACCACATGAAATTATAACTAAAATACAAAACAACTATCATTCAGAACCGTCTGAAATCCAGCTGAACGGAAGTCCTACAACTAGAGAACTAAGACGAAAGAACATTAAAACTGGTAGGAGGGGTGATGGAGCTGAACGATTGACCCCACAGTGGTGATTTGTTAATCAGGAGGGATACTTTGTCTGCAGAGGCCTCCATGAGGAATAGAGTTTCCAGTCCCACGCCAGATCCTAGTCCAGAGATCTAGAGCTGGGAAGATAAGTCCTTATAATTTCAGGTTATAAAAACCAGTGGGGATTGTGGCTGATTAACATTAAGGCTGCTGGAGACCCAGAGAGTTCCCTTTTAAGTGCTAACCCATGAACTGACTTGGACTTGCTGGACCTCCCTCTGAGGTCCAGCACTGGAGCAATGGCTTAGACCAGAGGTTCTCAACCTGTGGGTCACGACCCCTTTGGGGGGTCCAATGACCCTTTCACAGGGGTCGCCTAAGACCATGGGAAAACACATATTTTCGACGGTCTTAGGAACCGAGACATCACTCCTCTATCCACTGCTCCCCAGGTGGGTCCACCCACATGCAGATACGCCCACATATGAGTACCCGGCGTGACACATCATCAGCCAACCCCATCACATAAACCCCGTACAAATACAGGTGTATGTGACAGGGTTGGCGCCATAATGTACTTACGCAGACCAGTCACACATGTGTAGAGAGCAGCTACTGTGTAGAGAGCAGCTGCTGTGTAGAAAGAAGCTGTTGTGTTGAAAGCAGCTACTCTGTTAAAAGCAGCTACTCTGTTAAAAGCAGCTACTCTGTTGAAAGCATCAGTATTGGAGGTAAAACGACACTTCATGAATTATAATTACTGGGTAAATGTAAAATCATGTACTGTAAAATCATCAACTACTGCAAAAAAAAAATCTGTACTATTGGAACTTAATCTGGTTGCTGATCGATCTTTTTATATTCAGCTGTGGTTGATGTGAATACTGCCCCCTTGTGATAGTAACAGTATGTAAAAAAACACACACAGATAATGGTAAATCATAGGAAACTTTAATGAACTATATTGACTGAACTATGCCATGTATCATCTTTTTGTATTACTAAAGCTATTGTTATACATTATTTTCATTAGCAAACCATCCCATGAGAATGG
The DNA here is from genome assembly GCA_026230045.1 of Corynorhinus townsendii. Taxonomy (NCBI): domain Eukaryota; kingdom Metazoa; phylum Chordata; class Mammalia; order Chiroptera; family Vespertilionidae; genus Corynorhinus; species Corynorhinus townsendii. The sequence continues at coordinate 92,648,629 of JAPDVU010000002.1, forward strand.
ATCGTGTAGAGAAGAACGTTAAGAAAAGAAAATATAGTGAGAATTTTTTACAGTATGGTTTTACCTCAATAATTACAGCAGTAATTGAGAAACTGCAATGCGTTATTTGTTGTGAAGTTCTGTTAGCCGAATCTATGAAGCTGAACAAATTAAAATGCCATTTTGATAGCAAGCATCCAAGCTTTGCCGGCAAGGATACCAACTATTTTAGAAGCAAAGCTGATGGACTCAAGAAAGCCAGACTTGACACTGGCGGCAAGTACCACAAACAAAACGTAGCAGCCATTGAAGCTTCATATTTGGTGGCATTCAGAATAGCCAGAGCTATGAAACCTCACACCATTGCTGAGAATTTACTGTTGCCAATGGTCAAAGACATTGTTCGAGTTATGATCGGAGATGAATTTGTTACGAAATTAAGTGCAGTTTCCTTATATAATGACACTGTCCACAGAAGAATAGATGACATGTCTGCTGATATTCTTGATCGGGTAATCCAGGAAATTAAATCTGCTCCACTTCCAATATTTAGTATCCAGCTTGATGAATCTACAGACATTGCAAACTGTTCACAGTTACTAGTTTTTGGGAGGTATATTAATGATGGCGACTTTAAAGATGAGTTTCTTATTTGCAAACCTCTTGAAATGACAACTACTACAGGTGATGTATTTGACACAGTTGGTTCATTTCTGAAAGAGCATAAGATCTCTTGGGAAAAGGTTTATGGTGTTTGCACAGATGGTGGTCCAGCTATGTTAGGATGTCAATCTGGATTTCAACATTTGGTACTGACTGAGTAACCAAAAGTCATCAGAACTCACTGTATGATTCATCTGCAAATATTAGGAATGAAGACGCTGCCACAAGAGTTACAAAAAGCAATGAAAAGTGTCATAAGTACTATCAATTTTGTAAAGGCGAGCACTTTAAATAGTTGACTGTTTTCACAACTGTGCAATGAGTTGGATGCACCAAACAATGCTCTGCTATTTCACACTGAAGTGAGATGGTTGTCGAGAGGAAAAGTTTTAAAACGTGTTTTTGAGTTTTGTGATGAACTCAAAACATTTTTTAATCAGAAAGCAAGACTGCAGTTTGAAGCACATTTCAGCAATAAAAGTGAACTTCAGAAAATAGCTTATTTGGTTGACATCTTTGCCATCTTGAAGGAGTTAAATTTATCACTGCAAGGACCAAATGCAACATGCCTCAATTTGTCTGAAAAGATTTGATCATTGCAAATGAAACTTCAGCTTTGGCAAAAAAAAAATGGATGAAAATAAAATTTACATGTTGCCTACCTTATCTGCTTTCTTTGAGGAACATGACATTGAACCAGACAAAAGGATTACGATGATAATTTCTGTGAAAGAACACTTGCACATGCTTGCAGACGAAATCTCATCATACTTTCCAAATCTACCTGACACCCCATTTGCACTTGCCAGAAGCCCATTCACAGTCAAAGTTGGAGATGTTCCTGAGACAGCACAAGAGGAGTTCATTGAACTTATTAACAGTGATGCAGCGAGAACTGATTTCTCTACAATGCCAGTTACAAAATTCTGGATCAAGTGTTTGCAGTGATATCCTGTTCTGTCTGAGACTGTTGCACCTTCGTCTTCCATTTCCAACAACATGTCTTTGTGAAACAGGGTTTTCCAGCTTGTTGGTTATCAAGTCTAAATACAGCAGTAGACTTGTTGTGGGAGATGATCTTCGTTGTGCTCTTGCAAAGACTGCCTCGAGAATTTCTGATCTGGTGAGAAAGAAGCAATCTCAACCTTCGCACTGACTTTGGCTTTTTACGTATACTGTCGCAGAATGTAGCAATGTAGTTTACTGTTGTTATATTAAGACTGTTACCCATGCTACACCATGTTTCAAGACAAAATTTCATTTATTCATAATTAGAAATATTTCATAATATTTCACATTATATAATTACATATTGTTTTTTGTGATTAATCACTATGCTTTTATTATGTTCAATTTGTAACAATGAAAAGATATCCTGAATATCAGGTATTCATATTACAATTCATAACAGTAGCAAAATTACAGTTATGAAGTAATACAGTTATGAAAATAATTTTATGGTTGGAGGTCACCACAACATGAGGAACTGTATTAAAGGGTCGTGGAATTAGGAAGGTTGAGAACCACTGGCTTAGAGGCAGCTTGGGGCATACAGGGAGAAACTGGATTGTCAGGTATTGGAGCAATAACTATGGGACAACTTTCTCCCAGATGGATATTCTCACAGGGGCGATTATTCCTATGCTGAGACCTTCTCAATGGCAAAGCTGACTGTAAGTAAATCTGAGTTTCCATCAGTGTAGTTCACATTATTCACTCAGCCCCGGTTATTCCCTAAGACCCCATGCCATCCAATTTTCAGCCCCACCCAAGCTGCTTGCAGTTGCTTTTCCATATGAATGGCTTGTCATGGCTCAGGCTTCAAAACTTTCCTAAAATCTCTCAGACAAGCAGCAGCCAGTGTCAGCATGCCCCACATCTAGCAACAGGGGTCCAAGACAGATTGGCTTCAACTGGGCATTTACAAGCCCAACAGAAGTAGCAGCCTTCTTCAGATAGCTCCGTAGCTGCTACAGTGTGGTCCCAGTCAGCGGCTACTTTGCATCTCCTGGGAGTCCCCAGAGTCAATGCACCCAGTGGGAAGCTTCAAACCATAACAGATTACAACTCTACACATCCATGTGCAACACACTCAAGGGTCAGACTCAGTGAGCATCAAACCCCCACTGAAGCAAGTCCTGTTCCATATGGGTGTCTCCTGCACAGTAGCTCTTCCACTGTAGTCACAGCTGGTCCTCATAACAATTGGCCTGGAGGATAGTTCCTCCCGGTAACTTCAACAACAACCAAGGGTCGACTACCACAAGGCTGCACACAGGGGCACACCTAGAGTGCCTAGCTCAGATGACTTGGAATGCTGAGCCACTGGGCCCTACAGGAAACCTACTGTACAAGGCCACTCTACCAATTCCAGGAGACATAGCAGCTCTACCTAATAGATAGAAACAAACAGGGAAGCAGCCAAAATGTGGAGACAAAGAAACATGTCACAAATGAAAGAACAGAAGAAGTCTCCAGAAAAAGAACTAAATGTAATGGAAGCAAGCAAACTACTAGATACAGAATTCAAAATAATGGTTATAAAGTTGCTCAAGGATCCCAATGAAAGCTACAAGAGACTTAATGAGACTTTTAAGGATCTTAGTAAGAATTTCAATGACATAAAAAAGAACCCAGTCAGAAATTAAGGATACACTAACAAAACAAAAGAGAATAATTACACAGATTCAACAGCAGAGTAGATGATGCCAAGAATCAATGAACAATTTGGAGTATGAGAAATCAAAAATCACCGATTCAGGAAAGCAAAAAGGAAAAAGAATCCATAAATATGAAGATTTGTGAGGAGCCTATGGGACAACTTCAAGCGTATCACATTTTCATTATGGGGATGCCAGAGGAGAGAACAAGATATTGAAAACATATTTGAAGAAATAATTACAGAAAACTCTTCTACCTGGTGAAAGAAATAGACTTACAGGTCCAGGAAACACAGAGAGTTACAAACAAGAACTCAAAGATGCCCACACCAAGACACATCATAATTAAAATGCCAAAGACAAAGAGAGAATCTTAAAAGCCACAAGAGAAGAGCAGTTAATAAGAAGAGAAAAAAAGATAAAAAATATAAACAATAAAATGGCAATAATTACATATCTATCAACAAACCTATAAATAAAATGATAATATGCAAATTGACCGAATGGGCACTATGACACACACTGACCATTAGAGGGCAGATACTCAAAGTGGCAGCTGCCCCCTAGTGGTCAATGCTCTCCAACAAGGGGAGCACCGCTCAGGGAGAAGCCGATGCCATGGATGGTGAGCGCAGCGGCGGTGGCAGGAGCTTCTCCCACCTCTGTGGCAGTGCTAAGCTGTCAGTTGGAAATCCCCCAAGGACTCCCAGACTGTGAGAGGGCACAGTATGGGCTAAGGGAATGCCTTCCCACCGAGTGCAGGAATTTTGTGCACCAGGCCTATACGTGAATATAAAAATCAAAATAAACAAACAAGTAATTTAATGGAAAAACTAAACTGAATAAAATACAACCAGGGGCCTGGAAACATGAAACAGACTGGCAAATTTGAGAAGGAATGGGGGGAGGCTGCAAAGAGGGAGGGTGAGATTAACCAAAGAATTTATATACATACTAGAGGTCCAGTGAATTTCTGCACAGGTGGGGTCCTGCCAGCCTGCCTTGATTGGGCCAATCCAGGCTGAGCCAGTTAGGGGGAAGGACTGCAGGAAGTTGGCTGCCGGCTCTGCCCCTGATTGGGGCCCAATCAGGGTCAGGCCAGTCAGGCAGAGGATGAGGGGCTGCGGGAGATTGGCAGACTGGGGGGGGGCGGCAATCAGGGGTGGGGCTGACCAGAGGGAGGGGCCATAGGCAGTTGGCCAGCAGGCCCTGCCCCCAATCGGGATGGGGAGGCAATTGGGGCTGCAGTGCACGTGAAAGCAACTGCTCATTGCTTTTAAGTCACTTGGCTTTTATATATATACTAGAAGCCCAGTGCACGAAATTCGTGCATGGGGGGGGTGTCCCTCAGCCCAGCCTGCACCCTCTCCAATCTGGGACCCCTCAAGAGATGTCTGACATCCCTCTCACAATCCAGGACTGCTGGCTCCCAACGGCTCACCTGCCTGCCTTCCTGATTGCCCCTAACTGCTTCTGCCTGCCAGCCTGATCACTCGCTAACCACTCCCCTGCCAGCCTGATTGATGCTTAACTGATCCCCTGCCAGCCTGTTTGCCCCTAACTGCCCTCCCTCCCCTGCAAGCCTGGTCCCCCCAGCTTCCCTTCCCTGCAGGCCTGGTCACCCCTAACTGCCCTCCCCTGCAGGCTTGATAGCCCCCAACTGCCCTCCCTTGCAGGCCTGGTCCCTCCCAACTGCCCTCCCCTGCTGGCCATCTTGTGGTGGCCATCTTATGTCCACATGGGGGGCAGCCATCTTGTGTGTTGGAGTGATGGTCAGTTTGCATATTACTCTTTTATTACACAGGATAGAGGCCTGGTGCATGGGTGAGGGCCAGCTGGTTTGCCCTGAAGGGTGACCCGGATCAGGATGGGAGTTCCCTTGGGGTGTGGGACAGCCTGGGCGAGGGGCCTTTGGTGTTTTACAGGCCGGCCACACCCCCTGGCAACCCAAGTGGAGGCCTTGGGATCTGGGATTTATTTATCTTCTACAATTGAAACTTTGTAGCCTTGAGCAGAGCCAAGCCTCCTGCTCGCTTCCTGGCCACAGCCATTTTTGTTGGGATTTATTTATCTTCTATAATTGAAACTTTGTAGCCTTGAGTGGAGACCAAGGCAGGCCAGGGCTGTGGGAGCTTGGCTTCCTCCATTGACAGAGGCAACTTAAGCCTCCTGCTCTCTCCAGTTCCATGGCTGCTGCCATTTTTGTTGGGATTTATTTATCTTCTACAATTGAAACTTTGTATCCTTAAGTGAAGCCTGGGCCAGCCACGGTGTGGGAAAAGCTTGGCTTCCTCCCATTGCTGGGGAAACCCAAGCCTCCTGCTTGCCTAGTGGCCGCAGCCATCTTGGTTGCATTAATTTTCATACTTGCTCCTGATTGGCTGCTGGGAGTGCCTGGTGGGTGTAGTGGACTGATGGTTAATTTGCATATTACTCCTTTATTAGATAGGATAGATATGCATTTCCTATGGACACACACAATAGAATGTTGAACGCTTGGGGCAGGTCAAGAACCATCTGGAGGGGAGTATGGGGAGGGATAAAGAGGAACATCTATAATACTCAACAATGAAGATTTTTAAATAAAATAAAATGTTACCAGTTTGATTCCCATTCAAAGCATATGAGCAGGTTGAGCATTCTATCCCCTGTAGGGGTATTTGTGGGAGACAGCCAATCAATGTTTCTCACACTGATTGTTCTCTGTCTTTCTCTTCCCTCCCTTCCACTCTCTCTAAAATCAATGGAAAAATATCCTCAGGTCTGGGTTAACAACAAAAAAATAATAAAATTAAAAATTAAATGTATGATCAATTTAAGATATAACTGCCATTACAAATGCCTTAGTTAAAGGAAATTTTCAATAAATCATTCTGGGACAGTTGGAGAACAATTTTAGAAAAATGATTAAAATATATCTATATACTAAATATAAGAATAAACTCTAAAATGCATCAGAGATCTAAATATCTTTGTAAAAACAATTTCTGGGAAACAAATAAATATAGGTGGATTTCTATATAAACTAGGTAGAGCAAAGGATTTTCTAATAACTCAACATTAGATGCCAGAAGGATTGATTAAAATGATAAAGTAAAACTGTATACACAGACATTTGACATAAAAAAATCACCAAAAATGGTATAAAAATTTAAATATTAGCCAAAATATTAGTAAAATATATTACATAAAATGCTAATATTCAACATACATAAAGTCTTAAAGATTGAAGAAAACAATAATAAATGTAAATTGACTATATGCAAAGTAAATATGGTAAACTAACTTAGGGAACTTTACAAAATATTACTGGGGTGAGAATTTTTGAGATTTTTCTTAAAAGTATCCAATACAGTATTATTATGAACTATAGCTGTCATGTTGTGCATTACACCCCCTGGACTTACTTATTTTATAACTGGAACTGTATACCTGATGACTCCCTTCACCTATTTTACCTACACCCTACTCACCTCTCACAACCACCAATGTATTCTTTATATCCAGAAAATCAGTTTTCTTCTTTTTTTTTTTAGATTTTACCTATAAATGAGATCATGTTATTTGTCTTTATCTTATTTCTCTAGTGCAATAAACTGAAGGTCCCCTAAGGTTGTCACAAATGCAAAATTTCCTTCCTTTTATTGTTGACAATATTCCATTATAAAAATCACAAGAAATTTATATATAGTAAATATACTTATATAGAGATGTTTATATTATACACTGCATACATTTTAATATATATTACATAATAGCCTATATAATAAAAAGGTAATATGCAAATTAAACCTCACACTGTCACAAGATGCTTGTGCCCACAGCGGAGGTGGGGTTCCCATAACGAGTGATCAGAGGGACCTGCACCTGTATGGCATGGTGCCAGGCCGGGGCAGGGGACCTGAGGCTGTGCTCCCCTCCCAGTGGGGCTTGACTGAGGACCTAAGGCCATGCCTCCCACCTGGCAGGGCTTGACAGAAGAACTCAGGTTGCACCCCCTGCCCTGGTGCCAGGCCAGAGGACCTCAGGCCGTGCCCCCTGTCCCAGTGCTGGCCTGGGGACCTCAGGCTGTGCGCCCTGCTTGGTGGGGATTGATGGGGGACCTCAGACTGTGCCCCCCGCCCTGGTGCCAGGCCCGGGAACCGGAGGCTGCCCCCTTCGCCCTGGGCCTGGGCACCTGAGGCTGCAGCCCCTGCACCAGCGCCAGGCCAGGGAACCTCAGGCCATGTCCCCCACTTTGGCGCTGGGCTGGGAGACCTGATGGTGCTCTGGGGGACCTGAGGCTGGGCCCCCCACCTGACAAGGTTTGACAGGGGTGGGGCCAGCCAGGTATGGATCTCGCCCAATAGGGGTGGGCCTGGTTGGGTCTGGGTCTTGTGCTATTTCAGGGCACTCACAGGTGGGTGGGACCTTAACTCTGGGTCCTGTGGCATGCCCCAGACTCTGACAGGAGGAAGATTTTCATATACATTTTACTAATTTTCTTTCATCTCTGACACTTCTGTTCTAGAGAAAGGGCAAATAGCAATATTAAAATATTTCCTCTAATTCCCTTTTTATGTTCATGAATTTTGTGTACTGGGCCACTAGTATTTACTATGTTTTCTTTATAGATTTATCCACAGACATGCACTTCTATGTCTTCACTACTGTAAATAATGCTGCAATTAACATGGAGGTACAAGTCAATGTTTTATTTTCTTCAGATGTATACCCAGAATTGTTGTTTTACTAGTATATGCTAATACTACTTTTCATTTTTGAGCAACCTTCATATCGCTTTTCCTGGTGGTTTTACTAATTTGCATTCTCACCATTAGTGCACAAGTTTATTACTTTTCTTCACATCTTCACCAACATTTTTCATCTTATCTTTTTTATAATAGCCATTCTAACAGATTTAAGGTGACAAAAACACAATGGTTTGGTGACTACTGTCATAGGGGCAGGGAGATGCATGGAATGTGGGCAAAATGGGTATAGGTAGTCAAAAGGTACAAATTTCCAATAATAAGATAAATCAGTCATGAGGATGTAATGTACAGCCTGGTGACTACTAGTATAATAAATAATGCTCTTTTATTTGTAAATTGCTAAGAGAGGTCTTAGAAGTTTTCATCAAAAGAAAAAAATTTAACTATATATAGTGATGTATGGTCATTTTACAACATATGAAACTAGGAAATTATTTTATACAACTAAAACAATTATAATATTATATATCAATTATCTTATATAATAAAGAGTTAATATGCAAGTTGACTGTCACACCCCCACAAGATGTCCACCCCCATGTAATCAGAAGACAGCCGCCACAAGATGGCCAGCAGGAGAGGGCAGTTGTAGGCAATCAGGCCAGCAAGGTAGGGCACTTAGGGGCGACCAGGCTGGCAGGGGAGGGCAGTCAGGGGCAACCAGGTCTTCAGGGGAGGGCAACTGTGGGCAACCAGGCCTGCAGGGGAAGGCAGTTAGGGATGATCAGGCCAGCAGGGGAGGGCACTTGGGGTGAAGGGGTCAGTAGGGGAGCAGTTAGCCATCGATCAGGTTGGCAGGGCAGTGGTTAGGTGGTGATCAGGCTGGCAGGTGAAGCATTTAGGGGCAATCAGGCAGGCAGGCAGGTGAGAGGGATGGGTCAATCCCGGATTGTGAGAGGGATGTCTGACTGCCGGGATTGGCCCTAAGCTGGTAGTCGGACATCCCCTGAGAGGTGCCAGATTGGAGAGGGTCCAGGCTGGGCTGAGGGACAACCTCCCCCACCCCCAGTACACAAATTTCCTGCACCAGGCCTCTAGTACCTGAATAAATACGATTGTAGGAAAAATGTGAATTGCACATGTCAAAAACACCATGTAGCCCTGGCCAGTGTTATTTAATGGTTAGAGGTTATGCTCTAACATATCTGGTTGCAGGTTTAATACCTGCCCCACTAGGGGCACTTGAAGGAGGCAAACAATCAAAGTGTCTCTCTCACATCCATGTTTCTCTTTCTCTCTCTCTCTCTCCCTCCCTTCCACTCTCTCTGAAAATCAATAGAAAAAATATTCTCAGGTAAGGATTAACAAAAAAAGAACCACCAAGTAATTGTCCACACTTCACCACAACTAAAGAAATACTTTGATATGAAAAAATAAATGGATGTAGAATGTCAACATACACCTTTATCATTAAAAAAAAAATCAACACACAAATCTACTTAAAGAATGTCACAGACCAAGGGAATATGGATAACAATGTGTTAAGCACCAACACTGAAAATTAAACCTAGAATTTATTTTTTTTAATTTACTATAAATTTAAATATATGTAATTTATTGTTTAAGACCATTTACTGAGATGTTTTTTTTTACCCATTTTGAATTAATTGTTGTACATAGATACAAACTGTAGTTTACTTTCATTCTCTTACATGCGACTTTACAATTTTCTCAACACCTCTTATTGAAAAGACTTTCTTTTCTCCACTGTATGTTTTTTATTTACTTGTCAAAAATTATTTGCCCATACACATTTGGTTTTATTTCTGGGCTTTCAATTCTATTCCATTGGTCTGTGGGTCTGTTTTTTTGTCAATACCTCACTTTTTCAAAAATTAAGTTTAATGGTGTGACATACTAGTATATCAGTAAGTTTATATAGTTTTCAAGTATACATTTCCCATGCTGTATTTTTTTTTAATTTAAATTTTTTATTGTTGAAAGTATTACTTATGTCTCCTTTTCCCCACATTGATCTCTCCTTGGCTGTTTCCACTCCCCACACATGCCCTCATCCTCCTACTGTCTGTGTCCATTGGTCATGTTTATACACATGCATGCAAGTCTTTTGGTTCATCTCTTACTCCCCCACTCATCCCACCCTCCCCTGCCTTCCCTCTGAGGTTTGGTAGTCTGTTCGATGTTTCTGTGTTGTTTTGATTAGTGTTGTTCTATAGTATAATTTGAAATCAAGTAGTGTCTTAACTCAGGCTTTGTTATTCTTATTTTTTTAAATCAAGATTTCTTTGGCTATTTTTTGGGTCTTTTGTAATTCCATACAAATCTGATTATTTTTTGTTCTATTACTAGTACTTTAAAAATGTCATTGGGATTTTTGACATAGTTACTATAATTTTGGACCTTGGTCTTAGGAAAGATCTTATGAATTTGAACCTAAAGGCAAGGGAAGTAAAGACAAAAATAAATGACTGGAACTATACAAAACTAAAAAGCTTCTGCACAGCAAAGAAACCTCCAATAAAACAAAACTTCAAGCCACTGAATGGGGCAAGACATTTGTAAAAAACAGCTCCAAAAAAGGGTTAATATCCAAAATATATAAGGACTCATACAACTCAACACCAAGCAAACAAGCAATCTAAGTGAAAATGGCCAGAGGACCTGAACATGCTTCTCCCAAGAAGACATACAAATAGACAAACGACATAAAAAATGATTAACTTTACTAGCTATTAGGGAAATGTGAATCAAAACTACAATGGGATATCACCTCACAACTGTTACAATGTCTATTATCAACAACATCCTAAAACATCCTAATGTGTAAAAATCCTGGGTCCATCCCATCCACAATGACCAGAGACTCGACCAACTGGAAGTCAGTCCTGTAGTCAGCACGGGGATGCCATGGCAAACCAGCACTGACTGCTACAGCTGCAGGTACAGTGATCCAGCACTGACTGCTGAGGGGGCTTCAAATGAGGCCAGGAGAGGCCTGAAAAGAGAAGCAGGGTCTGATCCGTAGCTTCTGTGGCAGCTATTGATCAGCACTTGCCTGTCTCTTCCTTTCCGCTCCTGGCCAGCAGACACACCTCCATTTCTCTCCAGGCCTCCACCGGGGCTGATAATCCCCCTGCCTTTCTGATCAGGCCCCACTGAGAGGCCCAAAGATGCTGACTGGCATAGAAACCAACCAATCAGAACCTAATCTGGGTCAAATGCTTGGAACCAATGGCTGCCTAGGAGGCGGAGCTTTTGATGCTGACTGGCATAGAAAATGCCCAATTAGAGCTAAATATGTGTCAATTGTGAGGAGCCAACGGCTGCCTGGTAGGGGGAGCTTTTTATGCTGACTGGCATAGAAACTGACCAATCAGAACTAAATTGTCTGGCAGAGGAGGGAAGTTGGGGGTGAGATCAGTCCAGGAGGGGAGGGCAGTTGTGGGAGATCAGGCTGGCATTGGAGCAGTTAGGTATAAATCAGGCCAGCAGGGGAGAGGTTAAGGGTTCATCAGGCTGGCAGGCAGAAGCAATTAGGGGCAATCAGGCAGTCAGGCAGCCAAGTGATTCAGAGCCAGCAGTCCCAGATTGTGAGATGGATGTCTGACTGCCAGTTTAGGCCCTGATCCCGATCAGGGCCTAAACTGGCAGTCAGACATCCCCCAAGGGGTCCCAGATTAGAGAGGGTGCAGACTGGGCTGAGGGACAACCCCCGCAGTGCACGAATTTCATATACTGGGCCTCTAGTTATATATATATATATATATATATATATATATATATATATACACACACACATATATATATATAAATATAAATCCAGAGCCTGTAATGCTGTAATGACTGGAATGACCAGTCTCTGTGACACCCACTGCGGCCAGCGAACTGGATGCTCAGAGGTGGGGTTGACCAACAAACCTCCATGTGCTTTCCCCCAGCCAGCTCCACCCCCATCAGCCCACCCACCCCAATCGTCACACAGCCCCACCCCCCTGCTGGCCCCACCCTGATCACCCCTCACCTCAATAGGCCAAATGCCTATGGTCCCTCAACCCAGCCATCTCTGCCCCTGATCAGGCCCCTCACACAAATCAGTGGTGAGGCTCACCAGCCCACCAACCACAGCCCCTCCCCAAGCTGGCCCCTGCCCTGAATCTGCCCCCCCACCCCATTCAGTCAATCACCCACAGTCCCTCCCCCCAGCAGGCTGGGCCCTGATTCGCCCTGATTGGGGCAGGCCAGCCAGCCAACCTCCCGCCATCTCCTCCTCCCAATAGGCCCAGCCTTAATCCACTCTGCTTTGGGGCCAAGCTGGCTGGGCCCCAACCATGCACAAATTCATGCACTGGGCCTCTAGACTATATATATATATATATATATATATGATAGATAGATAGATGTAATATGAAAATTAGGGCAGGACACCATAACAGCCATGACCAGCTCAGGAGGAGGCTGCATCATCATAGCTCAGGAGGAGTTGAGTGCGCAGATGGGCAGTAGGGGCTGCATGTCACCCCCAGGCCCAGTGGATACAACACCAGTGGTGGGGGCATGCTCTGAGAAGCTGCTGCACCACTTGGAGCGTGCCCCTACCCCAGAGGACACACACCAGGAGTGGGAACGTGCTCGAAGTGGCCACAGCACAGTTCAGAGCATGCCTCAGGTGGGCATGCCTGAGTGAAGCAGCCCAGGTCCCAGGTGCCTAGCAGCAGAAGGAGTGAAGCAGCTCAGGAAGGAAGGCCTATTCTTGTATTGATCTTTGTGCATTGGTCCTCTGGTATATATATATATATATATAAAAAGCCAGCAACCATGACACTGTGACAACCAGAATGACTGATCACTATGACACACACTGCAGCCAGCAAACTAGCTAGATCTAGGGATGGTGCCAGTTGGGCAAGCCCCACCGCTCCCCCCAGGCAAGCCCTGCCCTTGATTGCCCCTCCACACCAATAGGGGGCAGGGCTGGCCACCCAACTACAGCCTCGCCCCTTGGCCAGTGCTGCCACTGATTGCCCCCCATCCCAATAGTGGGCGGGGCCAGCTGGCCAACCTCCTACAGCCCCTCCCCCTGGCCAGCCTCACTCCTGATGGGCCCCACCACCCTGTTCAGCATGCCACTCCTCACTCCAGCCAGCTCTTCCCCCGATTGGCCTCCTCACTCTGATTAGGGACAGGGCTGGCTGGCCATCCACTCAGGCCCCTCCCCCAGGCCACTGGTTCCCTATTGGACCCCTGCACCCCATTCTGGAGTGGAGCTGGCAGGTCCACTGACCACAGCCCCTCCCCATGGCCATCCCCACCCCCAGTTAGCCTCCACCCACCCCAATCAGCCTGCAGCCCCTCCCACCACACATGATGGCATCCCCTCACATATTGGGGGTGGGGCCCACTGGCCAACCTCTTGCTGCTTCCACCTCCTGACAGGCACAGCTCCAACTCACCCCAATTGGGGTTGAGCTGGCCGGACCCCACCAGTTCACTAACTGGGCCTCTAGTAGGTAATAAGTGTTAGAGAGGTTGTGAAGGAAAAGGACATTTATTTCACTGTTGGTACAGTCAGTATGGGAAACAGTATGGAAATTCCTCAAAAAAATTAAGAATAAAATTACCATATGACCGAGAAACCCTCTTCTTGGTATCTACCTGATAAATTTAAATACATTTAGTCACAAAGATACATGCATCCCTATGTTTATTGAGTTATTTGTGGTAGCCAAGACATGGAAACAACTAAAGTGTCCTTTGACAGATGACTTTATAAAGAAGATGTGGTACATATACTGTATACAATGGAATACTACTCAGCCACAAGAAAAGATGAACTACTGCTATTTGCAACAACATGGATGGACCTTGAGAATATAATGCTAAGCAAAATAGGTCAGTCAGAAAAAACTCAGAACCATATGATTTCACTCATATGTGGAATATAAAACTGAAACTAATAGTCATAGGCAACAGTATGGTGGTTACCAGAAGGAAGAGGGGTGGGGGAATAATAATAAAGGAGACCAAATATATGGTGACAGAAGATGATTTGACTTTGAGTGATGGGCACATAGTGAAATATACTGATCATATGTCATAGAAATGTGCACTTCAAATCTATATGATCTTATTAATAAGTGTCTCACCAATAATGTTAATAAAGAAGGAAAAATATATAATTGTATATATAAAAGAGGCTGCAAATACAATGAATAAATTTGAAAGAAAAGAGACATTAAGTAACCTATATATATAAAAAGCCAATGGCCGTCACAACCAAAACAACAGGATGGACGACTGAACAATCTGCGTGGAGCAACCAGGATGACAGGGGGATAGTGAGGGACAACCAAACAACTGAATAGCAGGCTGCATGGGGGACCAGGTTGTCAGGGGGGTTAGTGAGGGATGATCAAACAACTGAACAGCAGGCTCTATGGGGCTACCAGGCCAGCGGGAGGGCAGTTAGGAGTGACCATGCCAGTGAGAGGGACAGTTGGGGTTGGCCAGGCTGGTGGGGGGGGAGTTAGCGGTGACCAGGTGGGCAGGAGGGCAGTTGGGGCAACCACACCAGCAGGGGGGAAGTGAGGGGTGACCAGGCAGGCAAGGGGGGCAGTGAGGAACGATCAAATGACTGATCATCAGGCTTCATGGTGTGACCAGGCCAGCAGGGGTGGTAGTGAAGGGTTATAAGGCCTGCAGGGGGCAGTTGGGGGCAATCAGGCTGGTGGGGTTATTTGGGGCAACCAGGCCAGTGGGGGAAGAGTTAGGGGCAACCAGGTAGGCAGGGAGGCAGTTGGGGGGCAACTAGCCCAGCTGGGGGGCCATTGAGGGGTTATCAGGCCAGATGGCAGAGGCGGTTAAGAGTGATCAGGCTGGCAAGGGGGGAACTTAGGGGCAATCAGGCAGGCAGGCAGGTGAGTAGTTTGGAGCCAGCCATCCAGGATTGTGGGAGGGATGTCTGACTACCACTTTAGGCTTGATCCCTGGGATCAGACCTAAACTGGCAGTCGGACATCCTCCAAGTGTTCCTGATTGGAGAGGGTGCAGGCTAGGCTGAGGGGACCACCCCCATGTACAAATTTCATGCACCAGCCCTCTACTATAATTATAAATAAACAACTTGTGCTTGAAAGCTATGGAGCTCTAACCAATACACATTGAACATTTGAAAAGTATATTTTCAGAGAATCTGGTAATTTAAAAAATATTTAAGTTGATTTAAAAATTAATTAAATTAACAATGAATGCATTTGACATATTTTTATGTCAATCAAACACTTAAGGAGAAAAAAGTATAGGCCTCTACAGATCTTAGTCAAATAGGACACAGATTTGAAATTTACACTATAATATAGCTAAAATTGACATTAATTGTAATAAGGATAATAATGATATATTTAATAATTACTTTCTATATGTTAGAACATGACCTCAGTGCTTCACATATGTTAAATCTATAAACTTCATAATAAATATATTATGAAATTATACAGAATGATGGTCTTAAGTCCACTCTCTATAGTCCCACCAATTTATTCCTATTTCTACCTGGAGCCAAAGCCTGAATTCCCATTAATTTTACCTTTCAATTATGTCCTCTTATATTAAATCCATTATAAAGTACAACTGGTTCTGCCTCCAACCTATATTTCAAATCTGTTCATTTCTTTTTTCATGGCCTCAATTCTACCACAAGTCAACATCTTCTCTGGCTTGGAAAACTGCATTTGCCACCATAATGATTAATTTTCATAGAATGTGTCAGTTATTTTATTGAATATAAATTTGATCTTGTCTTTCCTCTGCTTAAATCCTCCAACATCTTCCCACTGAACTTTCAATAAAATTTAAACTCTATATTGCATTCTAAAGTTTATAGAATGGAATCCTTGCTTACATTTCTAAATTTGCCTTATGTAAATATCCCACTCAATTCAGTCACTCTGGCCTTTTTCCTGTTCTTCACTATAATAATAACTTTTCCCATTACTTTACATTTGCTGGTTCTTACCTGAAAGCTATTCCCAAAGTGTTTTAATTGGCTGACACCTTCCCATTTTGCGAGTATCTGTCAAATGCAACCTCTAAAGAAAAGTTTTCCCTAACTATTCCATCTAAACTAAGTAATGATCCATTGCCACCTTTCATTTACTTCTATATTTTTCAAAACATATTAAAAAGTTGAAATGATTTTTATTTGTTTTATGAGTTTATTTATTTATTTAATTACTTCCTAAAGGACTAAGATCCTTGATGGACCTGCCATTCCTATCTTCTTTTAGTATTTCCTGGGCCTAAAACACTGACTTGTGTATAGCAAAAATAAACATATAAAATAACATTTTGTGTTGAAATTATATAAATGGTGGAGTTGCATCTTTCACAGGGTAGGATTCTAATGTCACACAGAAAAGTAAAATTTCATATAATCATAATGGTAACCTCAAATATTCTTTCTTTCATTATTACTGACTAGAGGCTCAGTACATGAAATTTGTGCACAGGGATCCCTCAGCCCAACCTGCACCCTCTCCAATCCAGGACCCCTCAGGGGATGTACGACTGTCAGTTTAGGCCCAGCAGTCGGACATCCCTCCTACAATCTGGGACTGCTAGCTCCTAACTGCTCACCTGCCTGCCTGCCTGATTACCCCTAACTGCCCCCTCTGCTGGCCTGGTCTCCCCTTACTGCCCCCATTCCAGCCTGGTTGCCCCCAACTCCCCCACCCCTGCTGGCCTGGTCACCCCTCACTGTCCCCCCTGCTGGTCTGGTTCCCTTCAACTGCCCCCTGCTGGCTGGTCGCTCCCCACTTCCCCCCCCACCCGGCCAGCCTGTTTTCCCCCAACTGCTCCCCCCGTCAGCCTGGTCACCCTCAACTGCCCCCTGCCGGCCTGGTTGACCCATGCAGCCTACTGTTCAGGTGCTTGGTTGTCCTTCACTAACCCCTCTGCTGGCCTTGTCACTCCATGCAGCCTGCTGTTCGGTCATTACTGTTACTATGACAGCATCCTGGACAATTTGTATATTCCTTTATTATTAGTATAGATTACAAGGTACACATTTTGTGTGTACCTAACATTCTCTGTAGACAACATTAGTGGCTCTAATGTTTTATTGGTCATGTTTTCACAATGGCAGTTGAATAAGTATTTGAGAAATATTTTTTCTGATCTTATTTATGATTTTCTTCAACTAGCTTTGACAATTAAGATTTACTTATAAGCTATTTTCCAGTGTTGTTTTTTTCCCTTCTCCTTCTCCTTCTCCTTTTCTTTCTTCTCCTTCCTGTTGTTGTTGTTGTTGTTCTTCTTCTTCTTCTTCCTCCTCCTCCTCCTCCTCTTCCTCCTCCTCTGTTTCGCTTCTTCTTCTTTCTCTCCTTTTCTACCTTTGTTTTAAATTATGCACATGGAAAAGTGATTATTTGTAAGTTACTCTGAGTATTTCACAAATTATCACCTTATTCATTGTATATAAATTTAAATAATTAATAATTTCTCACCCCCCAAATCATACCTTTTCACTTACTGATGATGCAACAATGCAAAACATACACTTAAAATAAGATTAAATAATCAATAATAATGTATTTAATATTTCTGAATAACTTGAGTCACAAATGAATGACTTGAATGGAGCACCTAAATGAGTGATGGTCTCACAGATGTGGAGGTAGAGCTATTAATGGGTGAGAAAACAAAAGTATCTCAGTTTTAGACAAGTTATATGTGAGATTATTTAATGAATCCAAGTAAAATATTGAAAATTCAGTTCTATATGCAAGTATAAAGTCTAGGAGAGAAATTGCAAAGTGATTACAATTTTTTAGTCACTGCTTTTGAGGGAGTATACAAAGTGTGGATATGGTAAGATAACTAAAAAATTGAGAACAGAGAAAAATGAGAATTGACACTGCACTGTGTACAATTCACAATTGAATGTTTTGTGGGTGGCAAACACAGAAAAGCTGGTAAAGAGAATGAGCAGTAGGAAGAGAAAAACCAGGATAGTGTGAAATTTCCATGAAGTTTCTAGTTAAATACTATATTTCTGGAGCGTTCCTTAATGTACTTAATGCAAATGAATAACTTTTTATTTCTCTCACTCTCCATATGTATCTGTGCTGATGAGCACATATGCTAAATAACAATGTAAATGTTAATGTGTCACAGCCAAAGTGCTTTATAACCACTTTACAGTGCATATTTCCTAAATTTTAATATTTCTCTTTTAGCATGAAATTTTTACAATAGTTTCTAATGAACTAAATGTATTTATTTCTTTTTACTTTTTTATGCTCAGTTTTTCTCTTATTAGATACTGGAGTATGTGATCTTTGATGCATAATTTGATACAATATATCTCTTTTATTTTCTTTTAATAAGTAGGCATAAACCTAATGAAAGGGTTATTTTTATTGTTTCCTCTTCAATTGTTTATGCCCCAAGTCAATGTCTTTCAAAGTATATGTTTGCTTTTCATTTTGTGTACCATGGAGTAAATGTCAAGTGCCATGTATTCTTGCCACTTTTGTGTCTAAATTGATTATCCTATATAGTAAAAGCCTAATATGCAAATTATCCCCTCGACCAGGAGTTCGACTAGGGGGCAGGGCTGGCAGGCCAACTGTCTGCAGGCCCTCCCCCTGGCTGGCCCTGCCTCAGTTCGCAGCAGTGGCAGGCAGCCGGGGGAAGGGAAGCCTCAGCCAGCAGCCCTTAGGGACCCTACTCATGCATGAATTTCATGCACTGGGCCTTTAGTATTTTTAGAAAAGACAATTTAGGTATAAAATTCATTTTAATGTTTTTTTTTAAATATATACTACATGCTTTTGTGTCTCTGAGAGCAAGACATTTTATTCATATTCTATGTCATTACACATCACAGAGTATCACAGACTATTCTCTAAGGTTAATCATTTGGGCATAGTTTATAATAGAAAAATACTTAAAATGTTTAAAGAATAATATACAAGCTTTCACAAATTATGCTACACTGATACACATGTCAACTAGTATTCTCAAATAAAGAGTATTTTTCAAAAGGAAATCATAAGATTATTTTTAGGTAAAATCAACACAGAAAATGTATGACTCAATGGAAATATTATTTTGTGATAGTTCCTTTTCAATAGTTTAGAGATCTTGATCCAAAAAAATATTATGACTTACATAACATAATAGTTTACTATTTGTATATGAGTAATTGAAGAGTATATTGGTAATAATTTAAATTAAATGATTTTTATGTAGAAATGTTATGCATAATTTTATTTTTCATGGTGATTTTAATAACTATTTTATCTCCTTTATACCTTTTAGCATTAAAATATTTATATAGAATGGTATGGTTAGTATTAAATGGAAATATGAATCTAAACTGTCACTAAAATTAGCAATCATCAGTTTTTGTTTATTTTAGTTATTTTATGGTCACAAATGCTTCTATTTCTTTACATATATACATGCATATTATTTCATACTAGGGGCTCAGTGCATGAATTCATACACCTCGAAAGGAACTGTGGGCCACAAGGCTGTGGTGGGCACAGGGCCAGGTCTTGGCCTATCCTCCATACCCTGGCCTGGGTCCTCCTGCTGTGGTCCCTGATCCCCTGTCTGGCAGCCCAGTTCCCGCCACCACCACTGCCAAGTGCTGATGGCACCGGCCCTGCTTGCACCCACTGATGGTGCAGAACGATTGGGCCAGTGCCAGCAGTGGGTACAAGCAGCGGTTCCAGTGTCAGCTGCAGGTGTGAACAGGGCCGGTGCTGGCACTGGGTTCTATTGTTTAATGATCACCAACTGGTGGTCTGTGGACCACTGTTGGTCCATGAGGTCCAAAAGGTTGGCGACCACTGGAATATGTATGGAAAACTATTAAAATTTGATCACGGGTCAGTGGTTGAACATCAATCTATGAACCAGGAGGTCAAGGTTTAGTCCCCAGTCCAGGCACATGCCCAGGTTGCGGACTTGATCCCCAGTAGGGGGCACACAGGTGGCAGCCGACCAACAAATTTCTTTCATCATTGATATTTCTATCTCTCTCTCCCTCTCTCTTCCTCTCTAAAATTAATAATAATATATTCTTTAAAAAAGAGCATTTTAAAATTCTTCCTCATGGACCTGTTTGTTCTGGTATCTAAAATTTGATTTTAATGGAAATTTATATTTATGTTTATTGTACATCAGTTAAATCTAAAACCTATATAAAACATTAAAATAGTGAAGTTTCTGTTTTTGTCTACACAAAACTGTCAGTAATTTTTTGTCTTTCTTTCTAAGGATTTGCATTGCAATGATTCTATAAATCTTTCTTAACTCCTTCAAGGATGGTTGATCTTTAGAATGCCATTGAAAATGAACTGGTGGTACAGGTAATTTCTATGTGGCAAACCTATTTGCACACTGCCATCAGCATGCAATGACAAGATATAAAAATTGTCAGAGCAATTCATGTGACGAACATCACACCAAATAACATCATAGAGGACCTGTGTAAGCAATCACAATTTTTCCTGAACACAATCACATTTTTCCTGATCTCTTTAATGCTGTGCATGTAATAAATTATTCACCTGATTGTATAGTATTTTGTTCAAACCATGTTGTGTGTTACTATAATCAACAAACATACAAACACACTATACACAGAGAGTTTCCAGTGCATTAAATTCCAGGGAGAGGAAATCTGAGACCCTGGCAGAACTGGAGGCTGCCTGATAGAAGCAAACGTTTATTAACCTATGGCTCCACTCTAGTACTTCTAGCCAGCAATTCCACAGACACTTAAATCTAAATTACTTAATGGTCCTTGTCAGCAGCCTGCAGTTCTAGGGATGCTGTGAAGTATTTCTTTCTTCCAGTCACAGAGAGCCTTGACTAGAGTGAAGTATATTGAGGAAGTAGGGCATGTGCTATAAATGAAATATATTGGATCTGTAATGTACATCTCCTAGAAACCACTATTATTCCCAAGTTTCTCAGGCTGAAAGTCTAGAAGCTGCCAAAAAGAAATAGTGGTAGTGGCAGTTAGAGCAACCGAGGCTTAAAAAGTAAGTGTCTTCTGGGCATGGATAACTGATAGCATGAGATCAAACAAAAACTTCTACTTTTGAATGCAAACCTATTTTAAAACAAACCTAAATTTTAAAAAATGCAATGACTTTATTCCATGGCACCATCTAGTTACATGTGTGTATTTATTCACAAGAAAGTATTTTTATGTTGTGTGATCTTGACTCCAATTTCCTCTCCTCTCAAAATGAGGACGACAATGCAAAACCTATAGGATTGCTGTGAGTAAATGTTTTATAGCCCTTAGAACAGTGTCTGGCACATAGTAGGGATGATATCAGTGTATGGGAAATAAACTACAGAGAGAGTTCAGGAAACTAATGACAGAAAATTTAACTCAAATCACTGCTTAACTCACAGCATGAGTCAGATTCCCGCCTTGTCTTTTACAAGCTCAACATTCTCCGGCCAATTGCTTAACCTTGCTAACTTTCACCTGTGAAAAAGGAAATACCACTTGTTTCATGGTGATAACTCAGAAAATTAAAGGAGCAGGTGTCTGTAATGGAGTAGATTGAACAAAATAGATGCTCAGCACGGAAGAGGTAATATTGCCCAATTTCTCTTGTCAGTAATCAGTGCTGGGCTTATGTTTCGATTATTTTCATCATGTGACCTGTGCTGAACCTGATTCAAGTTTTCATCAACACTTTGATAGCAAAAGCCTTTCAGGACAGGGCTTACAGAGTGCAGGCCTATTAGAAATGAAATGTTAACAAGAGAAACCTCAGGATGCCATAGTCAGGGACATGTCCAAAGGTATCACTTAGTTACCTGAAACCAATGACTTTTGTAAAGTGTAGAAGACTTGCTCTGGTTGGATTTAACTTAAAAGTTATTACTTTTTTCTGTCAAAAGCAGATGCCAAAGAAGATATATAGAATGGACAAGACGCAGTTCTAGATAGCACAGAGAAACATTAATGAGGTTTTTACCTTTCAGCAATTGCAAACAGAGAGAATGAAGTTAGTATTCAAGCACAAACATATAAAAATGACCATTTTTTACTTAGTTTACAATGAAAAAAGGTCAGTGGATGACAGAAAATATGAATGAAAATTGACATATACTGTAGAGGACCAGGTGACATGTCTTAACAATAACTAACTGAAGGGTATCAGTTTATTTATGCAGAGAGCTGCATGCTAACATAATGATCATGGTATACAGTATGTGGAATTGGTTGATAGAGAATATTTATATTGTACTTGTTCATGTGATTGTGTGCCTTGAACTACAGAAAACTAATATAGAGGGAAGCAAAGATGAAGTAATACATAAATAAAAAATGTCTTTGAAAGTTTATTGAAGTGAAGAAAAAACCAACAAATTGAAGGTATTATTCCAAGGACATTATGGAAAAAAGACAAATGGAAGAAAAAGTATGGCAACAACTACAGGGAAAGTTAATTAATTTTCCTCCTGCCCCTTTGGTAAATTACAAGAATAATTTTGGAAATAAGCAGAATAAAAATCTGAATAGATAGAAGTGAGACCATTGATCTACAAACAAAACAAACAAAAAACAAAATAGCAACCATCATCGATTGTATAATCCTGCAGAAGCCCTACTTAAAGAGTGGAACAATAAATCCATCTCTCTCTCTCTCTCCCTCTCTCTCAAAGTCAATTTTTAAAAAAGTATACAAATACAAGTAGAAGATAGTACTTAAAATTATAAACAGATTAATATGGGTAGAATGTAAGGATGGATACATTAAAAGGGAATCAAAACATGCCAATGTGTAATTTGCAATTAATATTGAAACCTGTAGGAAGCCACTAATGGAATGTAAGCAGGGGACTGAAAGGGTTTTTGTAGAAAACCATTTGCATGGTGCAGTGGGTGTGATTGGTACTCATCCCAGAGAGTTTCTTTCTGAACAGATGAACTTATTTCTTCCCAGAACTTTTACTATTGCTATGACTGTTAGCTACTCATGGATCATAGTTGTTACCCTTTAGATAACTTCCTTCAGCCATGGTGACCTGCCATACCCAATGTTATGTTCCCTCCTTCCTAGTGGGCTCCACAGGCAAAATGACTAACTAATGTAAAGGTGTACAAGGCTGGCCCCACGGAGCACTAATCCTGTCCAGTAGTTCATCTCAAGCCATCCCAGGAGATCAGGTTGAAGGTAAACATGAACAAAGACTGTATTTTGGTTTAGCTTTCCCTCTTGCTCTATCCTGCATCCATTATTTCCCTTCTCTGGAGAACATTCCCTCAGTGAATTGTTTCAACATTTCCAAGTAAGAATTGGCTTTTAAAAATTCCAACCTAAATGAATTATTGGTGTAAAGGATGGGCCTGAATAAAAAACAGAAGATTGGGGAGAAGAATTAATTCCAAAATCAGAGTAATTAAAGAATTCTTACTAAACCTAGAAAAGAAGAAATAATGAGGACTAGAAATAAAGCATAACACTTAGACCAGAGAAGATGACATAATTTCCGGTGATATGGAAGGCCAAATTAACAAGACTAAGAGGTATGTGATAAAGCAGAAGGTAGTACCAAAGATGACATCAGGATGTAGTTATTGGCATTAATAATTACTGGGGTGAAAGCATTTAAAATTTATGTAAACATTCAAACACACACATAAAATAAAATTGAATATTTAAAATTTTCATTCACTTTTAAAGACACCAAATATAATAGGAAAGGTGTCTGAATTGGGGGCAAGAAAGGAAATCAAGGATGGAGAAAATCAAATTAGAAGGAACTGTACTAATGAACAATTAACAGTGGGCTATGACTTGAAGAGTGTGATACTCAGCTTCCTCTTTTCAAACCATTAAGTAGGAAAACCTATAAGAGAAGAAAATAGAGTAAGTGGAGGTAATTTGATGGAGGAAGAGGTTATTTATTAACCATTAGATGAGACTAGTAGAAAGTTGAAAATTCTGGACTTGAGAAAAAAATTGACTCCAATATATCCATCTACAATGGGAAAAGAGTAACCGCATATGGTGAGAAGTCATTCTATACTGCTTGCCAAAATACTGATACACACAATAAACATCAATTTTTCCTTGTCATTCTTGCCCACTTGACCTTGCGATTGTATCTGATTGTATACTGAGAAGATAAAAACTCTATTAGCTTGCACAATTTGCCTTATTCCCTAATATGTGTTTCTGAACATGCACTTTGATACCACTCAGCTTTTCTTTTCATTTGATCCACTTCTAAATTAAGGATTCTATTGGCCTCAGGCCCTTTGATCATTTCAGCCAATTCACTACAGGTTTACTGTATATCTTACCATTCACCAAGAAACTATTTGTTTTAACTACCAAATCTTAGTTAAGCTTCTTTGTGTGGGTGTTGTGGAGTGAGAGAGACACCTGCCATTCTCCATATAATTCCCTACCTATAAGTCACTAGAGTTTTACAACGTGGTTATTTCTGGTTAGTTTGCTAGTTTTAAATCCCTTTATATAAAGAAGATGACACCAGGTCCCTGATGAGTTATCAGTATAAACAATAGTAAAAAATAAACGTGATAGTCAGATGGCAAATAAAGGCAGGTTATTATCATTATATTTTGGTTGCAGTAGCTCCTGTTTGGTTGTTCCAAGTTACATAAATTTATCTTGGCAACAGTTTCTTCTCATAGCGGATGATCCAATTTAAATAGTTGCATTTGAGGCCAAAATGGCTTATTGACTGTAAAGAGACAAAGAATTGAATAAAGATATAAACATGAGGTCCAGAAAAAAGACTGCACAATTAATCACACAGTAGCCAAGGCTCACTTCAGAGGTCCCAGGAACCCAGAACATGATACTGTGATGTTTCCTATAATTTAGAACCGGTTGGCATACAGGACAAATAGTTAAGGACAGAAACTGAAACTAGTATCTGAGACAGAACAGGGAAGAGGGTGGGATTAAAATGTTGGCTCATAAATCCATCCTTCTGCTTTTTAGTAAAGATGCCATTAACCCATGCCCATTCTCCATGTACATACACACACACACAACCTTCCAGGAGGGGAAGTCTATATTAATTCAATTTACCATGACTATGTAATTTACACTTTTAAAAAGGAGAGGGGCCTAGTGCTAGGTCAGTGGTTTCCAAAGATTTATATTTATTTCCCTTATTAATTTTAAATGTATTTATATTACACAAGATGAGCATACATTCACATGTAAATAAATATTGAACTATATATATATTTATATGTATATTACTTACCTTATTTCTACTTCATTTTCCCTTCCCTTATTTTTTCTTCCTTTTTAATCATCTCTTTCTTCATCCTTACCTTCCCTCCTTCCTTCTTCCTCTTTATTTCTCTTTCTCCCTCCCCCACTCTTTCTTATTATTTCTTTTTTTTTTAATTTTTGAGAGGTATTTTATTAGAAAAATTAGAGTTGAGGGTGAAGGTACTATATGTATTTTAAAAACTGCATTAAAGTGTCTGTTCAGGTCCTCTACTCATTTTTTTTACCATTTTTTTTATTGTTTTAAGTATTACAAATAGTAGTACATATGTCTCCTTTTTTTCCCCCATTGATCTCCCCCCAACCTTCCCTACCCCCCAGTACATGCCTTCACCTGCCCGCCCTCCCGCCCCCCGCCCCAGTGTCTTGTATCCATTAGTTGTGCTTATATGCATGCGTACAAGTCCTTCGGTTGATATCTAACAGCCCCCCTCCCCCAACCTTCCCTGTCTTCCCAATGTAGTTTGACAGTCTGTTCAATGCTTCTTTGCCTCTGTATCTTTTTCCCACCATTTCTTTCCTTTAAAAAGTTTTGCCTTTGCAGACTAGAAATAAACATATAATAAAAAAACAAGATAAAACAAAAAAAAATGTTTGAGTCCCAATTTCAATGTCCAACAGTTCTGAGTCCCTGTTTCAATGTCTAACAGTTCCTTATGTGTACATGTCAGCAATGATATCTGGATGGTGGGCACATGTTGGCAATGCAGGTCCGACCCTCTCTGGTTTGGTCCTAGGTAACCTGCAGCGGTGCACAGCTACTGAATGCTGCGGCAAGGCATTGTCAACGTCTTCCATCTCTGGACTGTTTTTTCCTCTTGTCTTAGTGGTTGGAGCACACCTGTCAATTCCTCTCTGTTGCAGGAATCCATCTGGTCTTGGGGTTGTTTTCTGAAAATATACAAATGTATTCTCGACCACAAGTTAATAAAGGAATCTTTTCTATATAATTGATTTGGGATCCTTTTTATTTTTGTTCAAACAATTCTCCTTTGTCTTATTTAGACACCATGTGTGTTTTTAATGGCTGTCTTGCTGTTAGCATTGCAAATGAAACTTAATTTGGTAAAGTAAAAATTTTCTAGATGTAATTTACTTATAGGATATTTTTCCTTACATGATATTGCCCTACTATCCCCCCCCCCTTTTTTTATTAATGGAGGTTTTTGTAAATTTTATAATGCAGTCTTGATAACTTTAAATTTAATTTTTTTTTTTTTTTTTTTTTTTTTTGCCCACACATATGACTGCTTTAGGTTCATTGCGTATTCAGGAATTTTACCATGAGATGAACTACCAATAGAAATTTTAGTTATTACTTTAAGAACAGCTTTTTGTCCAGTACAATTAACTTTACTTGAATATTCACTTATTTCAATTAGCCTATTTAAATTAATCTGAAAACTCGATTACTATTTTACTGTCAAATTTAATACTCTACAAACAATCTTAGTTTACCCTGTAAATATTAGTGGGAAGGATTACTTGCATTCTTGAATGGGCCCTGAGCATTCCTGATGCTAGGCTGAATTTAGATATAGGGCAGCTGCTGTCGGCCAAGTCTCTTGTCTGTTACCAGGTTCCTGATCTGAGCTGGGCCAAGTCTCTGTCTGTCACCTGTATCTCGATGTGAGCTGGGCCAAGTCTCTTGTCAGTTACCTGGGTCCTGATCTGAGCTGGGTGTGGGAAGCGCGAAGCAGCCATGGGGGCAGGAGACCTCCTTCAGAAGGCGTGAGGGTTCAAGCCCCTGCTATGTTGGGGGCGTGAGTGTCTGTGCCCCACTTCTGTTGCCCCCCCAACTTCTCTCCTGATGGCCCCTCTGTGACTGTGCCTGTCTTAGGTTGTTCCTTCCTTGAGGAATCTTACCAGCCATCCTCCGGGGCCAAGCAGGGTGGTGTGAGGTTCAGTTCTGTCTCCTTGGTAGCCTATGCCCCCATGGCCTCCACACCCAGCACCTGTTTTGGGAACTCCTGGCCTACTGGCAGGGTCCTGGTGCTGATCACATATCTCAGGGAACTCGGGTTTCTTCTCCAGTGAGGGCCCAGCTCCCACAATTGGGTGTGAGACAGATCCATGGTACCAGCCCCCACGAGGCTTCAAGCTCAGCATGAACAGAAAGCTCAGGTAACAGCTGAGGGAAATTGGAATGTGAGAAGAGGGTCCCTCTTGGCACAAAGGGCAAGAGGGGCCAACATAGGATGCTCAAGTGCCTTCCCAGTGCCTTAATTCCTTCTGCAAGGAATTAAATCCTTTCATGTCTTTTTTTTTTTTTAATTGCTGCCCACCATTCAAAGAATTAGTTTGTAACTTTGTTTGGGATAATTGTAAAATATGCTGTTGTAAAATATCTAAAATTATAATGACATTGTAGAATAATATCATGTAAGGATATTCTTTGCCCTAGGCCCTGGCAATTCCATTTCAAACTGGCTGTCAATTTCTTTTTGTAGCTTTATATAAACTTTGTCAGGGAGGCAAAAACACAAATTCCTTACTTTAGTTCAAGAGGCCAAATATTTTGACTTTCAATTACAATCCTTATGACTTTTGAAGGAAACTTCTCTTTGTTTCCTTCCAAAATAATTTTCAGTCTACAGAGAGTTTCATTTAAAAATTTCTGTCACATGAAACAATTTCTCTTAAGGCTATGGTGACCACTAGTATTGGTTAGATTTAGTATTTTATTTTTATTTTATAATTTTTTTAATTATTTTTTTTAATTTTTATTTTTTACATATGTGTCCTCATTTCTCCATAACCCCCCACTCCCCTCTTATGCCCCACCCCCTTGTTGTTTGTGTCCATTGATTAGGTTGGTATGCATGCATACAAGTCCCTTGGTTGATGTCTCCACCTTACCCCCACCCTCCCCTACCTTACCTGAGGTATGATGTTCTGATCGACGTTTCTCAGCCTCTGGATCTTTTCTTGTTCATCAGTCTATGCCGTTCATTATATTCCACAAATGAGCGAGATCATGTGATATTTATCTTTCTCTGCCTGACTTATTTCACTCAACATAATATTCTCCATCTCCATCCATGTTGGTGCAAATGGTAGGATCTTCTTCTTTTTTACCGCAGCATAGTATTCCATTGTATAGATATACCACAGTTTTTTAATCCATTCATCTGCTGATGGGCATTTAGGTTGTTTCCAAATCTTGGCTATGGTGAATTGTGCTGCTATGAACATAGGGGTGCATATTTCCTTTCTGATGCATGTTTCTATATTCTTAGGATATATTCCTAGAAGTGGGATCACTGGGTCAAATGAGAGTTCCTTTTTAGTTTTTTGAGGAAGCTCCATACTGTTCTCCACAGTGGCTGCGCCAGTCTGCATTCCCACCAGCAGTGCAAAAGAGTTCCTTTACCTCTGCATCCTCGCCAACACTTGTTGTTTGTTGATTTGTTGATAAAAGCCATTCTGACAGGTGTGAGATGGTACCTCATTGTTGTTTTGATTTGCATCTCTCTGATGATTAGTGACTGTGAGCAGGTTTTCATATGTCTCTTGGCCTGTCTTCTGTCTTCTTTCAAAAAGTGTCTATTTAAATCAGTTGCCCATTTTTTGATTGGGTTTTTTATCTTCTTTTTGTTAAGTTGTATGAGTTCTCTGTATATGTTGGAGATTAAACCCTTATCCTTGATATCATTGGCAAATATGTTCTCCCATGCAGTGGGCTTTCTTGTTGTTTTATTGATGGTTTTCTTTGCTGTGCAAAAGCTTTTTATTTTGATGTAGTCCCATTTGTTTATTTTCTCTTTAGCTTCCATTGCCCTAGGAGTAGTATCAGTGAAGAAGTTCTTTCGGCATATGCCCGAGATTTTTCTGCCTGTGGATTCCTCTAGTATTTTCATGGTTTCCCGTCTTATGTTTAAGTCCTTTATCCATTTTGAGTTTATTTTTGTGTATGGTGTAAGTTGGTGATCTAGCTTCATTTTTTTGCATGTATCTGTCCAATTTTCCCAACACCATTTGTTGAAGAGACTGTCTTGACTCCATTGAATGTTCGTGCCTCCTTTGTCAAATATTAATTGAGCATATTGATTTGGGTCAATTTCTGGGTTCTCTATTCAATTCCATTGATCTATATGTCTGTTCTTATGCCAGTACCAGGCTGTTTTGAGAACAGTAGCTTTGTAATACAGCTTGATATCTGGTATTGAGATCCAACCTACTTTGTTCTTCTTTCTCAGGATTGCTGTAGCTATTCGGGTTCTTTTTTTATTCCAGATAAATTTTTGGAAAGTTCGTTCTAGGTCTGTGAAATATGTTGTTGGTATTTTAATGGGGAGTGCATTGAGTTTATAGATTGCTTTGGGTAGTATGGACATTTTGATGATGTTGATTCTACCAATCCATGAACATGGTATGTTCTTCCATCTGTTTATGTCTTCCTCTATCTCTTTTTTCAGTGTCGTGTAGTTTTCTACGTATAGGTCTTTTACATCTTTAATTAAGTTTATTCCTAGGTATCTTAACTTTTTTGGTGCGATGGTAAATGGGATTGCTTTCTTAGTTTCTCTTTCTGTAAGTTCATTATTGGTGTATAGAAATGCCATAGATTTCTTGGCATTAATTTTGTATCCTGCTACATTACCGAATTCAGTTATTAGGTCTAATAATTTTTTTATGGAGTCTTTAGGGTTTTCTATGTACAGTATCATGTCATCTGCGAATAAGGACAGTTTTACTTCTTTTTTTCCAATTTGGATGCATTTTATTTCTTCTTCTTGTCTGATCACAATGGCTAGTACTTCCAGTACTATATTAAACAGGAGTGGTGAGAGTGGGCATCCCTGTCTTGTTCCTGTTCTTAGGGGAAATGGTTTTAGTTTTTGCCCATTGAGTATGATGTTGGCTGTGGGTTTGTCGTATATGGCTTTTATTATGTTCAGGTATGATCCTTCTATTCCCACCTTGCTGAGAGTTTTTATCAAGAAAGGGTGTTGGATTTTATCAAATGCTTTTTTGCATCAATTGATATGATTATGTGATTTTTATCTCTCAATTTGTTTATGTGATGTATCACGTTTATTGATTTGCGAATATTGTATCACCCTTGCATCCCTGGGATAAATCCTACTTGGTCATGGTGTATAATCTTTCTGATGTACTGCTGGATTTGATTTGCTAGAATTTTGTTGAGGATTTTGGTATCTATGTTCATGAGGGATACTGGCCTGTAATTCTCTTTCATTGTGTTGTCTTTCTCTGGTTTTGGTATTAGGGTGATGCTGGCCTCATAGAAGGAGTTTGGAAGTGTTCCTTCTTCTTGAATTTTCTGGAATAGTCTGAGGAGGATAGGTTTTAGTTCTTCCTTGAATGTTTGGTAAAACTCCCCTGTAAAGCCATCAGGCCCTGGGCTTTTGTTTGCTGGAAGCTTTTTGATGACTGCTTCAATTTCTTCCATAGTTATCAGCCTATTGAGATTCTTAGAATCTTCCTGAGTGAGTTTTGGAAGGTTGTATTTTTCTAGGAATGTGTCCATTTCCTCCAGATTGTGTAGTTTGTTAGAATAGAGTTGTTCATAGTATTTTTTAACAATCCTTTGTATTTCTGTGGAGTCTGTTATTTCAACTCTTTCATTTCTGATTTTGTTTATTTGGGTCCTCTCTCTTTGCTTCTTGGTGAGCCTGGCTAGAGGTTCATCAATCTTGTGTATCCTTTCAAAGAACCAGCTCTTTGTTTTATTGATCCTGTGTATTGTTTTTTTGGTCTCTATGTCATTCATTTCTGCTCTGATCTTTATTATGTCCTTCCTTCTGCTCACTGTGGGCTTTTCTTGTTGCTCTCTTTCTAATTCTTTGAGTTGTTGAGTTAGAAGATTTATTACCATTTTTTCTTGTTTTTTGAGGTAGGCCTGTAGAGCTATAAACTTCCCTCTCAAGACTGCTTTCATTGTGTCCCATAGCATTTGCATTGTTGTGTTTTTATTGTCATTATTCTCCAGGATGTTTTTAATTTCTTCTTTGATCTCGTTGATCACCCAATCATTGTTTAGTAGCATGCTATTCAGTTTCCATGTGTTTGAATTTTTTGGAATGTTTTTATTATAGTTTATTTATGATATTATGCCATTGTGGTCTGAGAAAATGCTTGATATGATTTCAATCTTTTTGAATTTAGGGAGGCTTTCTTTGTGACCCAATATGTGGTCTATTTTTGTAAATGTCCTATGGGCACTTGAGAAGAACGTCTATTCTGATGCCTTAGGGTGAAATGCTCTGAAGATGTCAATTAGGTCCATCTGATCTAGTGTGTCATTTAGAATTGCTGTTTCTTTGCTGATTTTTTGTCTAGAGGATTTATCCAGTGATGTCAGTGGTGTATTAAAGTCTCCTACTATGATTGTATTGTTGTCGATCTCTCCCTTGATCTCTTCCAGGAGTTTTTTTATGTATTTGGGTGCTCCTGCATTGGGTGCATATATGTTTACCAGAGTTATATCTTCTTGTTGAATTGCTCCCTTTAGTATTATGTAGTGGCCTTCCTTATCTCTTGTTATGGCCTTTACTTTGAGGTCTATTTTATCAGATATAAGTATTGCTACCCCAGCTTTTTTCTCATTTCCATTTGCCTGAAAAATATTTTTCCATCCCTTCACTCTCAGTCTGTGTGAATCCTTTGCTCTGAGGTGGGTCTCTTGTAGACAGCAAATATATGGGTCATGTTTTCTTATCCATTCAGCTACCCTATGTCTTTTGATGGGTGCATTTAATCCATTTACGTTTAATGTTATTATTGACAAGTACATGTTTGTTGTCATATTTTTCCCCTTAGTGTTTGTGTTTCTTTTTGCCTTTCTCTTTCTTCTTTTTACAGAAGTCCCTTTAGCATTTCTTGCATTGCTGGCTTGGTAGTGATAAACTCTCTTAGCCCTTTTTTGTCTGTGAAGCTCCTGATTCCACCTTCAATTTTGAATGATAACCTTGCTGGGTATAGTATTCTTGGATTCAGTCCCTTGCTTTGCATCACTTTGTATATTTCATTCCATTCCCTTCTGGCCTGGTGTGTTTCTGTTGAGAAGTCAGTTGCTATTCTAATAGGAGATCCCTTGTAGGTAACTTTCTGTCTCTCTCTGGCAGCCTTTAAGATTCTTACTTTGTCATTGATATTCGCCAATTTAATTATGATGTGTCTTGGTGTCAGTCTTTTGGGGTTCAACTTGTTTGGGACTCTATGTACTTCTTGGACTTGCATAGTTTTTTTCTTGCCAATATCAGGGAAGTTTTCTGTCATTATTTCTCCAAACAGGTTTTCTATTCCTTGCTTCTCTTCCTCTCCTTTTGGTATCCCTATTATTCTAATATTGTTTCGTTTTGTGTTGTCCCAAAGCTCCCTTAGGCTCTCCTCTTGCTTTTTAAGTCTTCTTTCCATTTGCTGCTGTGTTTGTGTGTGTTTTCCTACCTTGTCTTCTAATTTGCTGATGCGGTCCTCAGCCTCTTCTAGTCTACTATTTAAGCCTTCCAATGTGTTTTTTATTGCAGCTATGTTGTTCTTCATCTCCTCTTGGTTTCTTTTCATGTTGGTGACATTTTCATTCAGCTCCTTATAGTTCTCATTGAGTTGTGTGTATTTGTCATCCATCCGTTTAAACATCCTTATCATCATTACTCCGAATTCTCTCTCAGTTAAGCTGCTAGCCTCAGTTTCATTTAACTCCCTTTCTGGTGATTCCTCTTTTTCTTTCCTTTGGGTATTGCTTTTTTGTCTCCCCATGTTTTCCTGAAATGTTTTAATTGTAGATCCAATTGCTTTGCTACCCAGGTTCTTTTGGTGATGGTGCTACTGGTGAAATCTTTCTGTTCTTCTGGGCTTGGTTATCTAGTGTAGCTCCCTACTTGAGGTATTTGGGTTCTCTAGATGTAGGCCTGCAAGCTTGAGAGGCACAACTGCAGTGCCTAGAAGTCAGCTGCTATGGAGGGGAGTGTCCCAATTTTTGCTGACTTGCACCCTTGATTTAAATCACGTGTGCCCAGTGGGGCCTCACAGTGGCACCAAGGAACCGTCTGTCAGGGTGATGTGGCTCAGGGAGCTACACTTTGGAAAGGGGTAACTGTGTTGCCCAGAGTTCTGTAGTTGTGGGGTGGGCAGACTCAACTTTCGCTGCTGTGTCTGTAGTGGGTAGGAGCTTTCTCCAGGTGGCAGCTCACAGGAGCACTGGCGGTAAGTTTGCCAGCGAGGTACACTGAAGCACTCTGAAGGGCCCTGGCAGTGTAGCTGAGTAATTGAGGTGCTTAGCTTCTAAAGATTTCACTTTAGAGTAGATCCTATGGCCTCAGGGAGTATTCAGATTCCATGGTGTTAATTAGGGTGGAATCTGGGTGTGGCTATATTGGTTGCCTGGAGACTGGGGGGAGGGG
This sequence comes from Corynorhinus townsendii, assembly GCA_026230045.1. Taxonomy (NCBI): domain Eukaryota; kingdom Metazoa; phylum Chordata; class Mammalia; order Chiroptera; family Vespertilionidae; genus Corynorhinus; species Corynorhinus townsendii. The sequence continues at coordinate 92,682,330 of JAPDVU010000002.1, forward strand.
CTAACTCTCAGGAGAAAATGGATTCTGTGGGATTAGATATGACTCAGCACCAGACTTGCCACCACCTCTCCTGGACAGTCCGTTGCCCACTCTGCCCAGATTCCACAACTCCACCCCCTGTCCCGCACCTCTGTCACAGGTAAGTGCCTGTCTCCAAAAGGTCCCACGAACCAGGTTCAGTGGGGAAAGGCGCAGGCCCCAGCGCAAGGAAGGACCGCGTCTCTGCCAGCTCCTCTCCCGCTGGCACTCCACGGTCAGGCAGCTCCCAAAGGCTGCCTTTGAGCTCAGATCCCAAATCCAGACTCTAAGGTCTAAAATCCTTCAGACCTTGCCTGTCCTCAGGGACGTGGCCTGGCACTGTGTAGTTTCTCCCTGACCTTCTGGGCACAGAGGTCTGGGAGATTCTACTGCCTAGATCTTTGATTTTACCTTTATCCCTGCTCTTCCCAGCTGCAAACTGTCTCACCAGTTGTGCCTTCCTCGCCAATTCGGGCTGGATTCTGCTTGTCTCAGCTGCCTCCTCTATTTGCTCCGGGACAAGACTCAGGACACATCCTTCTATTCTGCCGCCATTTTTTCTTATTATTATTTCTTTCTTTCAATTGAACTATCTATATTACTTTCATGACAAATAAAGATGGATCAAGAACATAATGTCAAAAAATATTCTTGGGACCTAATTAGATATGCAGTAACATTTTTACCCAATAACCAGGTAAATCAAGAAAAACATGGATGACCTAAAGGATAAAAATGGATTTGGGACAAAGACCTAGTACATTTTAATTTCTACCTTAATTAATATTCTTTCCCACTCTTCCACTACTCAGGCTAAATTATAAATTTTATTATCCCAGGCTAACCCTGAGCTAATGAACATGGAACTGTGAAGTTTTTAAACAAGATAATATTCTTAAAAGGTATCTTTAAACAAAGACCATGCCTTTTAACTTACTTGTTTCTTTAGGAAATCTAGAAACATACTTAGGGAAATAAGTTACAAATTATTTCATATCAAGAAGATAATGTGTCTGAGATGCAGGATTAGCTATGGACTATTGAACTTCTTTGAGTGGTAAAGAAGGAAGATATGCCTGTGATTTGGAAAAGGGGTAACCACACAAATCTCTCCTCTAATTGTCTTGGTTTTCAGAGAGAAGATCTCTCTGAGTTCAGAAAGGCTACCAGTTAAATATTTCTGAGTGCATATCCTAAACCAAGAGGATGGATGAAGAAACCTTAATGTCTCTGTTGGAGCTGAAGAAAGGTCCTGCTTCCAAGGAGCAGCCCACAGATCTATCACGATCAGGGAGGTCAATTAACAATGGTCTCAGAAACCAACCAGGAATGCCAAAAACTATGCTGAGCAGACCACTCACTTCTCAAAGGCAATCAAACAAGGATCAGAACGAGGCTTAGATCCCCATGTCTCCAACATCAAGGGATTATAAGAGCCCTTTTTACATCCCCTCAGATGCCAGTTTGAAGAAGAAGAGGGCAAATTATTCTCTATGAACTAAAGGTTATACAACACAAAATTTAAATGACTAGAGCTAACAACATTTTATATTTGTCAGGACTAAATTTTACCCTGAACCTAACATGAGGCTCATGAATTTCCAATCAATAATAATCAAGATAAAGGACCAACAACTCCTTTATGTATATACATTGTAGTTGATCAATTTTGATACCTTACACATAATCACAGGATTAAGTTCTGTAAACCATATATAATACTTCAGTCCATATATTGAAATAAAGTTAATATTCCAGAAAAAGCATTGAGACCCATTGTCATTTAAAATTTTATTTTTGTTATTAAAGCTTAATACCACAGATGTATAAATTCTCCATTAAGCATGTTTTCCTCCCAAATGAAAAGGATCACCTTCAAGACTACAAAGATGACTAATCCACTTAAGCTGGGTTTGGGGGCTAATCTTTTGCTTATTTTCTTGCATGTTCTAAAAAGAATGCTACTCTATAGAATTATGCCAATGGATAGAATTCTAATAAATGACAGAGTAATTTCCTTTGCCTCATTTAGGACTGAAAATAAATTCTAAAACACTGTTATTTATAGAAATTATTAAAATATGCAAATTATATGTATCAAAGTGCATAATCAACTAAATATTTAAATGACTACACTTACAATCTAAACATAACAATATTTAAAAGGTGAATACTACCTCAATTGCCCTTTTACATCTTCTAATAGTTTTACCAATTTATTAAAGTAATAAGTTGTCTAATTGGTGCTAGGGTTCTAGTACTTTTTAAAAAAACATGGTGATTTTATAAAAAATATGAACTGAAAATGCATGTTTTATTCTTCACATTGAGTCACATAGGATAAATTCATGACTTGTAATGTTCTTCTAAGACAGTGGTCAGCAAATTGCGGCTCGCGAGCCACGGTTTGCCGCTCTGTTGACTAATGAGTTTGCTGACCACTGTTCTAAGATAAAAAGATTACAAGTGCACACATGTAAGCACATCCCTGAAAATCCATGCACAGAATATCAGAAGTTCACATCTAAATGAGCTGTGAGATCGGGTTTGCATAATTATTAGATTACTAGAGGCCTGGTACACGAATTCGTGCACAGGTGGTGTCTGGCCAGCCCACACCGATCAGGACTGACTGGGGACAGGGCCAGCCAGAGGGAAGGGCCCTGGGTAGTTGGCAGGCCGGCCCCACCCCTGCTTGGGGTGTGTGTGTGGGGGGGAATTAGGGATGGAGCTGGCTGGGGGTTTGGGGGGCCAGCCCTGCCCCCTGGTTGAACTTCATCAAACTCCCGGTTGAGGGGACAATTTGCATATTATCCTTTTATTATATAGGATGATTATGAAGCTATAGTTACTAAGAAAATGTATTATTCACACCAGTAAAGGAAAACAGAGTACCATAAAATGGAGCTATTTGATTTATGGGTACTTGTTATATAACAGAGATGGCACTAGAGATTAATGGGATATCTTCTAACGAAGATACAAAAAGCAAATGATTTGAAGATGTACTTCAAAGATAGGGACGTTAATAGAAAATAATATTTAAAATATGTTTCATTTAATCAGTCAGCTAGGAAACAAATTGAAATTGTAATTTTATATCACTCATGAACTCACATCTGTTCATGAATTCTAAAAGTATAAAAACACCAGGGATGTTCAAAGATGTGAAAGAACAATGCATTTACACAATTTTGGTGATATAGTAAATTTTAAGTATTACTCTTATATTTTCTAGTAACTTTGACAGCAAACATATTCTAAGACCTATAAATTCCACTACCTCATATTCCACTAAGCCTTTTTACAGATATGCAGCTAATGACTATAAATATTGTTCATAGCAGCATTATTTTTTTATTTTTTTGTATTTAGTTATTATTTTTTATTTTTATTCTTTAATATATTACATATATTAATACATATATCTCCTTTTTTTCCACATTGACCTTCCCCCAGCTTCCCTTACCCCTGTCGCATGCTCTCATCCCACCCCCTGCCAGTGTCTTATGTCCATTGGTGCGCTTATATGAATGCATACAAGTCCTTTGGTTGATCTTCTTCCCTCACTCCCCAACACTCCCCTGCTTTCCGCTGCAATTTGACAGTCTTTTAGGTGCTTTACTGCCTCTGTATCTATCTTTTTATTCATCAGGTTATAGTGTTCTTTATTTTCCATAAGTGAGTGAGATCAAGTGGTATTTTTATTTCCGGGCTTATTTCACTTAACATAATGCTCTCCAGGTCCATCCATGCTGCTGCGAATGTTAAGAATTCCTTCCTTTTTTATAGCAGAGTAATATTCCATTGTGTAGATGTACCACAGTTTTCTAATCCTCTCATCTGCTGATGGGCATTTAGGCTGTTTCCAAACTTTAGCTATGGTGAATTGTGCTGCTATAAACATAGGGGTGCATATATCCTTTCTGATTGGTGTTTCTAGTTTCTTGGGATATATTCCTAGAAGTGGGATTACTGGGTCAAATGGGAGCTTCATTTTTAGTTTGTTGAGGAAACTCCATACTATTCTCCACAGGGGCTGCACCAGTGTGCATTCCCACCAGCAGTGCACGAGGGTTCCTTTTTCTCTGCATCTTCACCAGCACTTGTCCTTTGTTGATTTGTTGATGGTTGCCATTCTGACAGGAGTGAGATGATACCGCATTGTCATTTTGATTTGCATCTCTCGGATAATTAGTGACTTTGAACATGCTTTCATATGTCTCTTGGCCTTCCTTCTGTCTTCTTTCAAAAAGATTCTATTTAGGTCCATTGCCCATTTTTTATTGGATCATTTATCTTCCTTTTATTAAGTTGTATACGTTTCCTGTAGATGTTGGAGATTAAACCTTTATCAGTGATAACATTTGCAAATATGTTCTCCCATACAGTGGGCTTTCTTGTTGTTTTGTGATGGTTTCTTTTGCTGTGCATACGCTTTTTATTTTGATGTAGTCCCATTTGTTTATTTTCTCTTTAGCTTCCATTGCCCTAGGAGCAGTATAGGTGAAGAAATTGCTGCAGCATATGTCTGAGATTTCTCTGCCTGTTGATTTCTCTAGTATTTTTATGGTTTCCTGTCTCATGTTTAAGTTCTATATCCATTTTGAGTTAATTTTTGTCTGTGGTGTAAGTTGGTGGTCTAGTTTCATTTTTTTGCATGTATCTGTCAAATTTTCCCAACACCATTTATTGAAGAGACTGTCCTGACTTCATTGTATGTTCATGCCTCCTTTGTCAAATATTAATTGAGCATAGTGGTTTGGGTCAATATCTGGATTCTCTATTCTATTCCATTGGTCTATATGTCTGTTCTTGTGCCAGTACCAGGCTGTTTTGAGAACAGTGGCTTTGTAGTACAGCTTGAAATCTGATATTGAGATCCCACCTACTTTGTTCATCTTTCTCAGGATTGCTGTGGCTATCCGGGGTCTTTTTTTATTCCAGATGAAAATTTGAAGAGTTCTTTCTAGGTCTGTGAAATATGTCATTGGTATTTTAATGGGGATTGCATTGAATCTATAGATTGCTTTGGGTAGTATGGGCATTTTAATGATGTTGATTCCCCCAATTCATGAACATGGTATGTTCTTCCATCTGTTTACATCTTCCTCAATCTCTTTTTTCAGTGTCGTGTAGTTTCACATGTATAGGTCTTTTACCTCCCTAGTTAAGTTTATTTCTAAGTATCTTAGTTGTTTTGGTGAAATGGTAAATGGGATTGCTTTTTTAGTCTCTCTTTCTGTAAGTTCACTATTGGTGTATAGAAATGCCATAGATTTTTTGGTGTTAATTTTCTATTCTGCTACATTGCCAAATTTATTTATTAAGTCTATTCGTTTTTTGATGGAGTCTTGGGGTTTTTCTGTACAATATCATCTGCAAATAAGGACAGCTTTACTGCTTGTTTTCCAATTTGTATGCCATTTATTTCTTCTTGTCTAATTTCAATGGCTAATACTTCCAGTACTATGTTGAACAAGAGTGGTGAGAGTGGACATCCCTGTCTTGTTCCTGTTCTTAGGGGAAATGGTTTTAGTTTTTTCCCATTGAGTATGATGTTAGCTGTGGGTTTATCATATATGGCTTTTATTATGTTGAGGTATGATCCTTCTATTCCCACCTTGTTAAGAGTTTTTATCAAGAAAGGGTGTTGGATTTTGTCAAATGCTTTTTTCTGCATCAATTGATATGACTATGTGATTTTTATCTCTCAATTTGTTCATGCGATGTATCACGTTTATTGATTTGCGGATATTGTACCATCCTTGCATTCCTGGGATAAATCCTATTTGGTCATGGTGTAATATGTTTCTGATATACTGCTGGATCCGATTTGCTAGAATTGTGTTGAGGATTTTGCATCTATGTTCATGAGGGATATTGGCTTGTAATTCTCTTTCCTTGTGTTGTCTTTATCTGATTTTGGTATTAGGGTGATGCTGGATTCATAGAATGAGCTTGGAAGTGTTCCTTCCTCTTGATTTTTTTGGAATAGTCTGAGGAGGATAGGTTAGTTCTTCCTTGAATGTTTAGTTTCTTCCTGATTGAATTTTGGAAAGTGGTATTTTTCTAAGAATATGTCCATTTCCTCCAGGTTGTCCAGTTTGTTGGAATAGAGTTGTTCATAGTATTTTTTAACAATCATTTGTATTTTGGTGGTGTCTGTTGTTATTACTCCTCTTTCGTTTCTGATTTTGTTTATTTGGGTCCTCTCTCTTTGCTGAGCCTGGCTAGAGGTTCATCTCACTTTTTTTCTCCTTTCAAAGAACCAGCTCTTGGTTTTGTTGATCTTTTGTATTTTTTTTTTTTGTCTCAATGTTGTTTATCTCTGCTCTGATCTTTATTATTTCCTTCCTTCTGCTTATGCTGGGATTTTCTTGTTGCTCTCTTTCTAACTCTTTGAGTTGTAGGGCTAGGTAATTTATTACCATTGATTCTTGTGTTTCACACTAGGCTTGTAGAGCTTTGAAGTTCCCTTTCAATACTGCTTTCGCTGTGTCCCATAGATTTTGGATCGTTGTGTTTTCATTGTCATTTGTTGCCATGATATTTTTTATTTCTTCTTTGATCTCTCTGGTAACCCAGCCATTGTTTAATAGCATTCAGTTTAGTCTCCATGCGTTTGATTTTTTTGCATTGTTTTTACTGTAGTTGAAGATACTTGATATGATTTCTATCTTCTTGAATTTGAAGAGACTTTGCCTATGACCCAACATATGGTCTATCTTTGAAAATGACCATGTGCATTTGAGAAGAATGTATATTCTGTGGCTTTGGGGTGAAATGTTCTGAAGATGTCAATTAATTCCATCTGGTCTAGTGAGTCATTTAGGATTGATATTTCTTTGCTGATTATTTGTTTAGAGGATTTTTTCCAATTGTGATAGTGGTGTATTAAAGTTCCCTACTATGATTGTATTCCTGTCAATCTCTCCCTTGATATCCTCCAGGATTTTCTTTTATGTATTTGGATGCTCCTGTATTGGGTGCGTATATGTTTATCAGAGTTATTTCTTCTTGTTGGATTGCTCTCTTTAGTATTATGAAGTGGCCTTTCTTATCTCTTGTTATGTCCTTCACTGTGAGATCTAATTTGTCAGATATAAGTATTGCTACCCCAGCTTTTTTTAAAATTTCCATTTGCCTGAAAAAGCTTTTTCCATCCCTTCTCCATCAGTCTGTGTGCATCTTTTTTTCTGAGGTGGGTTTCTTGTAGACACCAGATATATGGATCGTGTTTTCTTATCTAATCTATTACCCTATTTCTTTTGATTGGGGCATTTAATGCATTTACATTTAAAGTTATTATTGATAGGTGCTTATTTGTTGCCATTTTTATTCTTTACCCTTGTGTTCCTTCTTCGATCTTATTTCTTTCTTTTTTTTTTTCCCAGCAGATCCTTTAGCATTTCTTGCATTGCTGGTTTGGTGGTAATAAATTCCCTTAGTCCTTTTTTGTCTGTGAAGCTCCTGATTTCACCTTCAATTTTGATTGATAGCCTTGCTGGGTACAGTATTCTTAGATTCAGTCCCTTCCTTTGCATGACTTTGTATATTTCATTCCATTCCCTTCTGGCCTAATGAGTTTCTGTTGAGAAATCAGTCACTAGTCTGATGGGGGTTCCTTTGTAGGTAACTTTATGTCTCTCTCTGCCTGCTTTTAGGATTCTTACTTTGTCGTTGGTGTTTGCCAATTTAATTATAATGTGCCTTGGCATCAGTCTTTTGGGGTTCATTTTGCATGGGACTCTGTGAGCTTCTTGGATTTGTGTTGGCTTTTTCTTCCCTATATCAGGGACGTTTTGTGTCATTATTTCTTCAAACAGGTTTTCTATTCTTTGCTCAGTTTCCTCTCCTTCTCGAACCCCTATTACGTGGATGTTGCTTTGTTTTGTGTTGTCCCAAATTCCCTTAGGTTCTCCTCCTGCTTTTTAATTTTTTTTCTAGAAGCTGGTCTACTTGGGTATTTTTTCCTACCATGTATTCTAGCCCTTTGATGCAGTCCTCTACTTCTTCTATTCTACTCTTGATGCTTTCTATTGAGTTCTTTACAGCAGCAATGTCGTTTTTAATTTCTTCTTGGTTCTTCTTCATTTCCTCTTGGTTCTTACACATATTATCGAATTTTTCTTCCATTCTTTTCAGCCACCTTATGACCATTTCTCTGAATTCTTTCTCTGGCCAGTTGCTTGCCTCCATTTTGTTTACTTCCTTTTCTGGTGATGCCTGCTTTTCTTTCATATGCATGCTGTTTCTTTGTCTCCCCATTGTCTCTCTTCTCTGGGTATCTGGTTATGTAGTTGTCTCTCTCTCCTGCATTGATTTAAAGGCAAAAAATACAACAGAACCAGGTACAATGCACAAGCCACTGAACAGAAATGTATTCATAATATTAATAACCCCAAATAAAGGTGACCACCAGAGAAAAGCATATTAGAGGATAGGAGAGAAAGAGGAAGAGAAAAAAAAAGGAGTGCAAAAATGAAATTGGGAAAAGGAAAATAAAGTAAGAAAGAAAAGAAAGAGAATATTAAAGAAGAGGGAACAAACTATATACATGGGGAGAAAAGTCCAATAGAACAGCCACTAATCCCAACAAATGCCAGCAACGAGTACCTGGAGATGAATGCCAACTACAAACAACAGCTAATATCAAGTGAGGTGAGGAAAAACGAAGCAAAAAAACAAACAAAAACAGAACAAACAAACAAAAGAATAAGCAAAACAATCCCACAAACAAGCATAAAAAAATCAATATAATCCACAATCAAGCAAATAACAACAAAAAGACAGAGAGAAAAACAATTATTTGGATAGTGAAGACAAGAAGAGAGAGCTGTGTATTGACTTGGAGTAGGGGATTGGAAATTAGATATATAAGTAGGGTGAAATTTTAACAGAGGGTAAAAAGAAAGAATAGGGAAAATGTAAAGCAGGAAGAGTAAGAGAAACAGGACAGCAAAAGGGGAAAAGTGAGGAAGAGAGTGATTGCATAAAGGTACAGTTGAGATAGAGTAAAATAATGCTAAAGGAAAGATGAAAATAGAATGTAGAACACTAATCCCAAAGTAAAATAAAGAGAAAATAAAATGATACTTAAAAAAAAAGGTAAAATAGTAGTAGTAATAATACTGATTAAAAATAAAAATGTAATAATTAAAAAGGTAAAATCAAGTGAGGAAAAAGAAAAAAATTAGTTTCTTTAGTAAAAAATAAAAATAAAAATGTACAGTAGTGGAGGTCATTTACTTCCTCTACTGTTCTGTTTGGCACGCCTGTTTTCTAGTCAGGACATTATTGCAGTTCCCTGTGTTCCACTGCTCCTCAGTGTTGTAATCCAGTCCTGATTTTTAAGCAGGCAGTGTGTCTTAATTTCTTGTATTCCTTTATTTGTGTTTACACAAGTGTCAATTTGTGATTCAACCCCTGGGTGGCAGTGTTTCTGGATTGACCTTCAGGTCTATAGGTCCTCTCTAGCCAGTGCTTAGATCCTGCTTTCCCTGTGGCACTCAATACCGGTTTGTTGGAGTGGGTTGTCCCAGAGCTGGTTCTCTGATGGTTATTTCCCGCTCTGATCCCCAGGTTCCAGAAAAACATCTTTCCCCTGCAGTCTCTTAGGGTGCCCCCAATTGGGTGATCCTATGTATTGGGCTTAGTAATCAGAAGGAAGGATTTAAAGAGGAAAAAGATTCAGTGTAAGTGTGCGTACTTTAAGGCTGCATGTGAGTCTGGGCAGTCTTTTTCCCCCCTTGGGTCTAAGCAGCCGGAACACTTTTAAAATTTTTTAGGCTGTTCTTTTGCGTCAGATCAAAGTGGGTTGCTTTTAAGAGTTCCTTTCTGTTAGCATTTCTGAGGACCCCCTTGCACATTCACGGGTCACACCAGCCCCAACAACCATGGATTTTTCTAGGCACAGACTTCCCCAGGTCCTCCAGCTCCCGCAGTGAGCATGTTTCTCTCTTCTGCTGGGAGCAGAGACCTCACCTTATCCTAGGCAAAATCTGACCTTTCTGTGGTGGAGTGTAGAGCTCCTCTAAATCCGCATGTGTGCACCAATTGGGGACCAGTGTTCTGGGGTTTGCAGCTGTTCTGGTTCCATAGTTGTAGATTTTCAGGCTTCTGATAATATCCACTTTCCCCTTCAAGATGGCGCGGTCTCCGTGTCCGAACCAGTCGCTCCAGGAGGGAACCCAGCAGCAGTGGGGGCTGCCAGATCAGGGAAGCCCCATGCAGCAGTCCCCCACAGTCTCCGGGAGTATAGCTGTCCCTCAACTAACACTCCCCGTGCCACCCTCAGCTGTTCTTTCTATCTGCTCCAGGACAAGACTCGGGAAAGGTCTGTCTATTCCACTGCCATTTTTATAAACAGGCTCAAATGTACATGACCATTTGATGCATGGATTTATTTATGTGTATTTTTGCAATATAATGTTATAAAATAATAATAATGAATTATAGATACATTTTAAAATATGTATTTCAATATAACATGTTGCAGATGAATATATTTAGTCTTGATACATATGTTTATAAAGCTTAAAACAATACATTTAAATATATTATTTAAGCATGCAAATATTTGTGTTAAGTCTATAAAGAAAAATAAGTGAATTATAAACTTTTTAACAGTAATTATATCATTTTTGAAGTATAATTTTAACATAATTTTTTATTTTAATGTACAATTTATGAATATATTAAATGTATGCAATTGTGCAATCATTAACACAAACCAATTTTAGAACTCTTACATCACTCCATAAAGAATTGTTGGAATCTCCACAGTGAAACCATGCTCAGAACCACAGTCCAAGGAAACCAATGATATTTTATTACATATCTATAGTATTGTCTTCTCTTGAAATTACATATAAATTACATATAAATTGGGTCATACAATATGTTTGATTTTCTGTCTAGTTTCTGTCACTTAGAATGATGTTTTTGAGATGCATCCATGCTATTGTGCTCATCAGTGGTCTATTACTTTTAGTGCTGTGTTGTATTCCATTTAAATAGGAGTTGCATTGGCTCTACAGATCAATTTTGAGATAATAACAACCTTAACAATATTGAGGCTTCAAATTCATGAATATGATTAATCTCTCTATTTGTTTTGGACTTTTTTTTCTCTCAGCAATGTTTGTTGGACTATATTGTAGAGATCTTGCATGCCATTTGTTAAATTTTGGTATATATATTTGTGATACTATTTTTCAAGTGAGTTAATTTTTCATTTTAATTTGATTGTTTACTATTATATTTACATACAACTGGTTTTTACATATTTATTTTATACTAGAAACCCGGTGCACAAAATTCGTGCATGCGTGGGGGAATTGTCCCTCAGCCCAGCCTGCACCCTCTCCAATCTGGGACCCCTCTCACAATCCAGGACTGCTGGCTCCCAACTGATCACCTCCCTGGCTGCCTGATTGCCCCTAACCACTTCTGCCTGCCAGCCTGATCACCCCCTAAGCACTCCTCTGCTAGCCTGATCAACACATAACTGCTCTCCTGCCAGCACAATTGCCCCTAACTACCCTCTTTGCTGGCCTGGTCCCCCCAAACTGCCCTCCCCTGCAGGCCTGGTCCCCCCCAACTGCCCTACCTTGCTAGTCTGGATCTCCCCCAACTGTCTTCCCCTACAAGCCTGGTCTCCTCCAACTGCCCTCCCCTGCAGGCCTGGTCCCCCCAACTACCCTCCCCTGCAGTCCATCTTGTGGTGGCCATCTTGTGTGCACATGGGGGCAACCATCTCGTGTGTTGGAGTGATAGCCAATTTTCATATTACTCTTTTATTAGATAAGATTATGTGATATTACTTGACTCACTTATTAGTTCTAATAATTTTTTATAGTTTCTTTAAAATATTTCCAGTACAAAATTGCATTATTTGGGAATAAGGCAGATTTTGCTTCCAATATTTATACTTTTAATTTATTTTTTCTTGAATTATATGCTAACTAGATAGTTTAGTATAATGTTGAACAGGAATGGTGAAATAAGAAACCCTAACCTTCTTTTCCATCTTAAGGGAAAAGTATTCAGTCTTTCACCATTAAATATGATGTTAGCTTTAATCTTTTTGTAGGTGCCTTGTCTAAGATTAAGGTTTTTGAGAATTTTTATCTTGAATAAAAATTATATTTTGTCAAATGGTCTAAATTTATTTGTATAATTACATGATTTACTAGAGGTCTGGTGCACAAAATTTGTGCACTGGAGGTTGTCCCTTAGCCCATCCTGCACCCTCCCCATCTGGGACCCATCAGGGGATGTCTGACTAGCAGTCAGACATCTCTCTCACAATTCGGGACAGCTAGCTGCTAACTGCTCACCTGCCTAAATGCAATTGCCCCTAACCACTTCTGCCTCCCAGCCTGATCACCCCCTAACTTCTCCCCTGCTGGCCTGATTAACACCTAACTGCTCCCCTGCCAGCCCAGTCACCCCCAGATGCCCTCCCCTGACGTCCTGATCTCGCCCCCAGTGGCCCTCCCCAATTAGCCTGAGCTCGCCCCTAACTGCCCTCCCCTGCAGACCTGATCTTGCCCCCAGCTGCCCTCCTCTGCCAGCCAATTTGGTTCTGATTGGTTGGTTTCTATGCCAGTCAGCGTCAAAAACTCCACCTCCTAGACAGCTATTGGCTCCTCGCTATTCACCCAGATTTGGTTCTGATTAGCCAGTTTCTATGCCAGTCAGTATCAAAGGCTCAGCCTCCTAGGCAGCCATTGGCTCCTTGCAATTCACCCAGATTTGGTGCTGATTGGTCAATTTCTATGCTGTTCAGCATCTCCAGGCCTATCTCCGGGCCTGATTAAAGAGGCGGAGCTGATCAGCAGCTCCCCAGGCTGCTGGTGAGTGGCTGAACTGCTGACCTCTGGAAGAAAGAGAGAGGCTTAGCTGCCGGTGAGGTGGGGAGAGAGAAGCAGGTTCTGATCACCCTGATTATCTATCTGGGCCTTGCCAGCAGCCACTGCTGCCACTGCTGGTCAGCCCCGCTTCTCTCTCTCTCCCAGAGGTCAGCAGTTCAGTGCTCTCTCCTGCTGTGCATACAGCTTGGTGAACAATTGAGCCTCCCGGTCATTGTGGATGTGACACCCAGAGTTTTCATATATTAGGATTCTTTAAAAATGGCACATTATATTTATGCTTACTTTTGATGCTCTATGATCTATTATGATTCAAAGATTTCTGTTATCTTTTCTGTAAAATGTTTATTATCACTTCCAGAACATGATTAGAATTGATTATCTTTTTATGGAAATCTATTCTTTCCAAATTCATTAAATAATCAAGGAACCAGTGAAGACTACATTTACCATCCCTGATTGTTTTATTTTTATAACAAATTGTACATTGATAAGTGAGTGTAAAATATGTTTATACATAATATTAAATTGTATTATTGCTTTCCTGCAATCAATATCACCATTTTTTCTTCCAATCCTAATAACATGCAAGGGGGAAAATGTGGTTTAATATATAGTATGAATTTCAGTAACATTTTTATCCACTTGCTGTCACTTTTAATGGGCACAGCAATGTTACTAAATCCCAGAATCTCATCTTTAATTATAAAACTTGTTATAAAGACTTTTCCTATATATGTAAACACAAAAACAAAATATAACAAGGTACCAATTGAGAGATGGGGTGGGAAAGCAGTTGTATTATGTACTACAATAAGAATTCCATTGAGGAAAATAAGTATTTAAATAAGTTTGTAAATAAAACATTTGGACTAAAAATAAAGAAATAAAAAAGTAAAAATTACACATTATATTAATTGAATTTTTGATATTAGCCTTATCTTGTATCCTTGCATTCCACTTGGTTAGCATATATTATTTTTATATATTGTAGACTCTTCTGTGAATCTTTTGATGAATATCAGTTTGTGGTTTCCTTTTCTTATGCATTAAATTTCTGGCTTTGGTGTCAGAGTAATACTGACCTTAGATTGTGCATTAATGTTTTTATTTAATTTTTAAATTAACTATAATAAAAAATGAACCATGGTGAGAAAAGGTACTTTTAAGCAAACAGGTTAACTAAATAAGTTTTGATTCATTTAAAAACAGAAATGGGATGACTACTTTTAATGGGATATTATAAAAACAAAGTAATTAAATTAAAAGAAACAGGACTGGAAAATAATAATATGGACCAATAAATGGAGATACATGGGATTAAAACACTCTAAGGTTTTGCTTCCTGCTTGTCAGCATTTTCTCAGCAGGCCCTTGAAGTGCAAAGTGATTCTCTAGCTTCTGCATGAATAACCTCTACAGTGTCCTGCCTTCCCAACAGTATTCAGTGGCCAGCAACTTCTGCTGTCACCTTAATTTGGGTAGCTTATTAGTTTCCTAGGGTTGCCATAACAAAAGATCATAGATTAGTAAAAGAGATTTCACAGTTCTGGAGGCTGGAAGTCAGCAGGCCATACTCCCTCTGAAATCTACAGCGTCAACTCTTTCCTTGACTTTCTAGCTTCTCATGTTGTCTGGCAATTCATTGCATTCTTTGGCCTTAATGCGTCACTCCAATCTCTGCCTTCATTGTTACATGGACATCCTCTGCATGTATGTCTCTGTTCTTCATATGCCATTCTTCTTTTTTCTGTCTCTCCCCTGTTCTCATAAGGACCCCAATCTTATTAAATTAAGGGCTCACCCTTCTCAGTATGGCCTCATTAACTAATTACATCTGCAAATTATATCTACTATTTCCAAATAAGTTCATATTCACAGGATTTGGGTGTTAGGTCATCAATATATCTTTTTGGAAAACACAATTCAATTCATAACAAGCGGTGCTTTCAGTGAAACACTCCCCAAAATGACTTTCTCTGGTACCCTCAAGGGCAGATTTCTGACAAATTTCAGAAGGTCAATTCGCAGCAAATTTCATCAGTGTGGCACCACACTGACTTCTCTGCCTTTTGCTGAGAATCAGGTCCTCTCCAACGAAATCAGAGTCTCTTCTTTTGACACTTTCTCTTATCCTTAACTATAGTAGCTAATATATATTAAAATATATTTTATGTGATACGATTATAGGACATCTGACATGAAAAATTATATTTGCTATTCCTATATTCTTTGGAGTTCTATTTACTTTCTATTAGCCAATCTCTTACAATTCTAATTTCCTGTTAATTACTGTTTACATTAAGCTCTCCCTGTTAAAATTACAGATTTCTCTCTTCCTGTTGTAAACAAAGTTATATAAAATAAAGATACATAAATGAAAATGTAACTTCTAAATAATAAAAGTGGAAATGGGAATGCAGAAATATCTTTAGCACATTAAACAAAGGAGGCAGAACACAAGAAAGGAAACAAATACACAGTTTTATATACTGAGGAGTTTAAGATGGCAGAAATAAAACAAGAAATCAGTAATGGCAATAGATGTAAATATCAAAATATCCTAAAAAGACAAAAATTATATTAGAATAAAAAATAGGATAATCAAACCAACACATACCAGGTATTTACTTTCTATAGTATATAGCTCAATTAAAAATAATTTCAAAATAATAGGATGAGAAAATATAACTCAGGAAAAAGTATCTAAACAAAAGATAGTATAGTAAATTTAATCATTTTATTACCAAGATAAAATAATAATTACATTATATGTATGAGACAATATAACATCAAGCATATACATTCTAATCTTACAATGAAAAGAAGAAATTGACAAGTCCATAAACACAGTAGCACTCTTCTCCTCTCACCAACTGACACATCAAGTAAGATAGAAGTTGTTAAATATGTATTTTATTAAAATACTAGTGGCCCAGGGCACAAATCCGTGCACATTGAAAGAAAATTAATTAGAAAAAATATTTTAATATTGCTATTTGCCCTATCTCTATAATAGAAATGTCAACCAAATTCATGATCGACATTGACAGATGCAAACACATGCACACAATTGGCACCAGTAACAGCTTTATATACAGTAGGTCCTCAGGTTATATTGGAGATCCATTCCTATAGTGTGACATAATGCCATTTTCTCCATAAGTCAGAACCCACCTACATAAGCACCTACGTCACTCACATGGAGCACATACACAGCAGTATTGAAGTGAAACTGTAAAAAATTTTTAAAAAGATAACAATTTCTGACTTTTACTTGTGGTAAATAACTAATAATAAAAAACATAAAGCACATATGTACATACATTGAAATGATGGAACTTTTTTTTATAAATAAATGGGAGATGGCGACGTAACCACAAAACGACATAAGTCGAGTCCAATGTAATCTGAGGACTGTCTGTATATGGATAAACATGCTTAGTTAGACCTCCTTTCTGATGTAGCTAAACTTATTCCAGCCCAGTGAAGTACCCTGACTTCTTTCTCAGGTAATTGTCAGCAACACAGCAGTAAATATCAACATGAAGCTGATTATTATTGTAGATCACACCAGGAGAACTGCAGCAGTGTTGGACTATATTCTGCACAGTGAGAAAACCTGAATTCATTTTCAAGTTCCACCATTTCTCACTTCTTTTCAGTCGGGTCAAGTTTCTAAACTTTCTAAAACTCCATTTTCCAACTAATAAAAAGAAAATAGGATTCCACTGAGTCTCCTATTATCTGCTCCAGGACTTCTGTATGGATCTAATGAGATGAGGCATGAGACAATGTTTCACAGGCATTTGGTTAAAGTGTAAAATGTTTCCACCTGGCTGTAAAGCAAGCCGTGTTCCTGGGCTTCCAAGGAGGCTAGTTGTTAGGGAGAGGAAGCTGGGTGTTGCTATGTGATGTTATTACCTGTTAGCCACAGCCACAATTTCTGTGCTGGGCTGGACTGTGGATAGCATTTTGTGCCATGAGGTCTTGGCAGTGTAGGCTGCGATTTGGTATAGTGTTGCTCTGGGGTGGTGGCGGGGCCTGTGTCCCACTTCTGGGAAGCTGAATGTTGCTTTTGGGTGCCAGGTCCATGGTGCCATTTCTCTGTAAATGGCCAGTGCATGTCCTGGCAGCTCCTGCATTGAGCATCTGTCCCTGGTGGTCAGTGAACATCATAGTGTCTAGTTGGAATATTAGTCTTAGCATATTAGTCTTTTATATATATAGATATACTATTTCCAAAGGTGCCAGTGGTCTTAATTCAGCATCTAGAAGGGATTTCAGGAACCTGGAGAAGGTGCTGTGTGTAAATTAATCAAGTGTCCAGAGATGAAACATAATTTTGGAAGGCATTTTGGGGAGCCAGAGAAAACTTGGCTAAAGGAACCAAGTTTTCCTGTCTCTCTGGACCCTTGCTTTTCATTAACACAAATTGTCCTAAAGCAAGGTAGATATACATATCAAAGGCTAAGATTTAGTATACAGAATCCATTGTCAGATTGGGGAAACCTACAGCTGTTCAGGTGTTTGTTCAATAGGAGGCAATAACATGTAGATTGAAATGCCCTCAGCTATCTGGCAGCAAACAATCATTTATGCATCCTTTCCAGGTTTGGGGAAATGCCCTCAGCTGTTTCCAACAGGCAATAACATATGTGATTCAGCCCTTGCTGAATCCCCAAGTTCCATCAACCTTTTGATGAAACTCTTGCATTTATGACATGCTGGAATTAGCTTCTGGCACAAAGGTAGCTTCAATGATAGATTTGTTACAAAGCATTTCACAGGGGATTTCAATAATATCCATTCCAAGAGCTTTATATGTATTGTGCATGTGTGAGTCAACATTTATTTTTAAATTTGCCAGTGCGCATCATATGTACAGGGCGGTCAGGCAGTCAGATGGTCAGACAGATGGATGGTCAGTCACTTAGCCTTTTATATATATAGGTAATATGCCAGTATACCCAGAAAGCTTTAGTTTTCATAAGTGAGCATCTCAATAATTTTTTACAAATACTATGAGCACATCTGAGGGGGATTTCTTGTATGACTATCTGCTCCGTGAAGATGACCACTACCCTGATCTTTATGAGCATAGATAATTTTTATATAAGAATATATGTATGTGAAGGGATTAAGCAAAAATAAAAACAAAACAACAACAAAAATAACTTATAGATAGTAGCATGTGGTTATCAGAAGGTAGAAGGGGTGTGGGGAGGTAGAAGTAGCTATAGGGTGAAGAAATGGTGATGGAAGGACACCTGACTTTGGAGAACATACAATACAATATACAGATAGGATCTATAATAATAAAAGTATAATATACTAATTGGAGCAGACATCCTTCTGGACATCCTTCCTTCTGGACAAAGCTGAGGTGGGCAGGGGCTGAGGTCCTTGCATGAATTTTGTGCATCAGGCCTCTAGTATTACAGAATTGTACATCTGAAACCTATATGATTTTATTAAACAATGTCACCCTAATAAATTCAATAAAAACATACTATATGTAGGCTCACTTCCTCGCTATCCTGTCTGGCTGCCCACTGCCCATTACTCCTGACTGTGACCTCAAACCCAGACAGTTGCCTTCCCAGGTGTTCACTGTGTTATAAAGGCAGAAGCTCTCCAGATGTCTTCCAGCAATGACTATATTTTTATCCCAGTGTCACAAGAAAATACCAATGGCATCCCTGGGAGATCACCAACAACCTGAAGACATTTACTGAAGCAGCTGTTAAGTTTTCATAACATCTGCTATGGAGTGAAAGTGAAAAGTGACTTTCTAGTTGGTCAAAAAATAGCTGAGAAAGAAATACTAATGAATATCAGTGGGATTATGAGACCTGACTTCAATGCCATTCTGGGACCCACAAGTGAAGGCAAATCTTTGTTGTTGGATGTCTTAGCTGTAAGGAAAGATCCACAGGGATTATCTAGAGATGTTGAGATAAATGGAGCACCGCACCTTGACTTGCCATTTTCAAATGTAATTCAGGTTACGTGGTACAAGATGATATTGTGATGGGGACTCTAACAGTGAGAGAAAATGTATAGTTCTCAGCTGTTCTTCAGCTTCTAACAGCAATGACGGTTCATGATGAAAATGAATGGATAAACATGGTCATTCCACACTTAGGTCTGGGCAAAGTGTCAGATCCCACGGTTGGAACTCAGGTTAACCATGGTGTGTTTGGAGAAGAGAAAGGACTAGTATTGGAATGGACCTTATTACCAGTCCATCATTTTAATCCTGAAGGATGCCAAAACTGACTTAGACTCAAGCTCATGAAATGCTATCCTTTTGCTTTTGGAGAGGGTACCTAAACAAGGACAAATCATCATCGTTTTACTTATCAACATTGTTTTTCTCTCTTCAAGTTGTTTGACAGACTCACCTTATTGGCCTCAGGAGGACCAATGTTTCATTGGCCTGCTCAGGAGGCATTGGAATACTTTGTATCAGCTGGTTGTCTTTGTAAGCCCTATAATGACCCTGCATACTTCTTCCTGGATGTGATTAATGGAGACTCCTCTGGTGTGGTAATAAGCAGAGGTGACGAAGATGGTAAAACCAAGAGCCTTTCAAGGAAGGTACACCACTCATAGAAAAATTAGCTGAGTTTTATGTCAACAATTCCTTCTTCAGAGAAAGAGAGATTGAGTTAGATCAGTTCTCAAGGGTTCAAAAAAAAAAATGAGTGTAGTCTTCAAGGAGATCACCTATGCCATTTTCTTCTGTCATCAACTCATGGATTTTCAAGGATTTGATTAAACAAACAAACAAACAAACAAACAAACAAAAAACGTACTGTGTAAGCCTGTAAGCCCCAGGCCTCTATAGCTCAGGTAACTGTAACAATATTCCTGGGACTAGTTATAGGTACCATTTCCTGTCATATAAAAGTGAACTGATGGAATCCAGAATAGAGGCAGGGTACTCTTCTTCCTGACTTGCCAGTCTTTCAGCAATATATCATCCATGGAGCTCCTCATGGTTGAGAAGATGTTCTTTCTACAAGACTATATCAGTAGATACTACAGAGTTTCATCTTATTTCTTTGGAAACTGTTATCTGATTTACTACCCATGAGTATTATATTCACTTGTATAACATATTTCTTGTTAGGATGGAAACCAATAAAGGCCTTCTTTATCATAATTACATTTATATATGTCTTTTTTCTAATAATTCTTTATTGTTGAAAGTATTACACATGTTCCCTTTTTCCCCCCACTGACCCCCTGCAGTCCACCTCTGCCCTGCCCCCTGCCCCAGACCTTCAGCAGCCAGTTGTCTGTGCCCATAGGTTATGCATATACACTGAGTGGCCAGATTATTATGATCTCTGAACGCATAATAATCTGGCCACTCCGTATATATACAAATTCATGCACTGATATATATATTATATATATATTAGAGGTCCAATGCATGAATTTGTGCATGAGTGGGGTCTGGCCAGCCTGGCCAGGGGGAGGGGACATGGGCGGATGGCTGACCTGTGTGCTGGCCGAACTCCTGGAAGATGAGACAATTTGCATATTAGCCTTTTATTATATAGGATATACACTGAGTGGCCAGATTATTATGCGTTCAGAGATCATAGTAATCTGGCCACTCAGTGTATGTATACAAGGTCTTTCATTGATTATCTCCCACCCATCCACCTTCCCTCTAAGATTCCATACTCTGTTCCATGCTTCCATATCTTTGGATCCACTTTGTTCATAAGTTTATTTTGTTAATTAAATTCCACATATGAGTGCAATTATGTGATATTTGTCTTTCTTTGGCTGACTTATTTTACTTAGCATGGTACTCTCCAGGTCCCTCCATGCTGTCTCAATGGTATGAGATTCTTCTTTTTTACTGCTATATAGTATTCCATGGTATAAATATACCACAGCTTTTTTATCTACTGATGAGCACTTGAGCTGTTTCCAGATCTTAACTATTATAGATTGTGCTGCTGTGAACATAGGGGTGCATACATTCTTTCTGATTGGTGCTTCAAGTTTCTTAATATATATTCCTAGAAGGGTGATCACTGGGTCAAATGGAAGTTTCATATTCAATTTTTTTGGGAAACTCCATACTATTTTCGATAATGGTTGCACCAGTCTGCATTTCCACCAACAGTATACTAGCGTTCCCTTTTATCTACATCCTTGCCAGAACTTGTCATTTGTTGATTTGTTGATGGTAGCCATTCTGACAGGTTTTAGATGGTACCTCATTGTCATTTTGAATTGCATCTCTCAGATGATTAGGGACTTTGAGCATTTTTTAATCTATCTCTTGGCCATCTATATGTCCTCTTTGGAGAAGTGTCTATTTAGGTCCTTTGCCCATTTTTTATTTGGATTGTTTGTCTTCCTATTGTTAAGTTGTATGAGTTCCTTATATATTGTGATATTAACCCTTTATCAGATGTATCATTGCCAAATAAGTTATCCCATATAGTGGGCTATCTTTTTGTTTTGTTGATGGTTTCTTTTGCTGTGCAAAAGCTTTTTATTTTTATGTAGTCCCATTGGTTTATTTTTCCTTAGTTTCCTTTGCCTTAGGAGATGTATATATTTATTGATTTCAGAGAGGAAGGGAGAGGGAGAGAGAGATAGAAATGTCAATGATGAGAGAGAATCATCGATAGGCTGCCTCCTGCATGCCCTAGAACATGGGCATATGGTCTGACTGGGAATTGAACCATGACCTCCTGGTGCATAGGTTGACACTCAACCACTGAGTCATGCTGGCCAGCCAATCATATTTACCTTTTTGATGGTGGCTTATACGGCCAATTCTATGACACTGGCCATAGAAGCAGGTCAGATGTAATATTCATAGCAATACTTTTTGTGGTGACCATCTCTTTTGTATTTAAGATAATTTTTTCAGGGCCATTGGTCAATCTCACAACCATTGATCCCTGGCTGTCATGGCTTGTACATCAGCATTCCTGAATATATCTATGTGGCTTTGCAGCTTCATAAATTTTGGGGACAAAACTTCTGCTCAGGACTCAATGTAACAGCAAATAAGTCCTGTAGTTTTGAATATGTACTGGTGAAAGCATTTTGATAAACCAGGCCATCGATCTTTCACCTTGAGGCTTGTCGAAGAATCATATAACTTTGGCGTGCATGACTGTTATCTGCCTTACAATTGCCTACCTAAAGTTGTTAATTTCTTTTTTTTAAATCTTAAATTTCTCTCTAATTTACATGATTTTTCAACCCATCAAAAATGAAGCACTGTGATTTAAGTAAGATAAAAATGAACATATGTAAAACAAGCAAAACATCTATGCTCATATAGATCATTTATGTATCAATGAATTATAAAGTACATAGTGCTTTATTCTTTTGTTTCTGGCTTCTTTTGCTCAATATTACACTTTGAGATCCATCTATATTTTTGCAAGTACTTGTAGCTCATTTATTTTTATTACTTTATAATATTCCTTTGCATAAATGTTATATAGTTATTTTTCCATTTTAGTCTTGGAAAAAAAATGTGTGTGATTCCCAGAGCTGTGTTCTTAAAACTATCATATACATAAACTATATCATATATCATAAACTGATGAATATACATATCATATATCATAAACTGATGAACAAAAACTGATCCAGAGACAGAGAAGCATTGATCACACTGTCAAACCTCAGAGGGAAGGTAGGGGAGGGTGGAGTAAGGGGGAGAGACCAACGAAAGGACTTGTATGCATGCATATAGGCCTAACCAATGGACACAGACAACAGGAGGTGATGGCATGAGTGAGGGAGTGGGGGGGGGGGGGCAATGGAGCAATAAGAATACATATGTATTACCTTAATCAATAAAGAAAAGAATGTGTTTCTTTAGGGAAACATGTATGGGCATGCTGTTGAATCTACACCTGGTAATTATGTTGCTGGGCCATAAGGTAAGCAGATGCTCAACTTTGGGAGACAATGCCAGACTGTTCTAAGAGCTCAAATTGACCTATTTCCTGGTCAACATTGGTATTTTCTGGTCTTCATTTAGTAATTAATTTACAGTGGTTTCAAGCTGTGCTTTTATTTGCATTCTTGAGATCACTAATGAAGAAGAGCATATATATATATATATATTCTAAAATTGAATGTCCTATTTCGTGAAGTGTCTGTTCAAATCTTTTCCTATTTTTTACTAATATATACAATGTTTCTTCTTAAATGTATGAGTTCTCTACATCCCTCACATAAGACCTTTTTCTTAGTGTTATTCATGAATAGAAGTTTTTAACTTTAATATAATTCACCTATCTTTATTTTTCTTTGTGTTTAATACTTTTGCTTCCTATTTAAGAAAACTGACACTCCAAAATCACTGGTATATTTGTCTTATAAAAGGCTTGTTTATTATTTTACCTTTTCACACTTAGATCCCACAGTCCATATGGAAGTTATTTATGTTGTAAGTTGGTGGTCAATATACGTATTCATATTACTACCCAATTGGCACAATTCCTTTTATTGAAAATAATATCCACAACTCATTTTAATGCTAGTATTATAATTGTCATAATTCAGCCTTCCTTTGGTAAATTTATATAGTCTCTCCAATTCTACTAATCAGATTGTATATCCTTCCAGCAATGCCACCCCAATGTATATTTATTCCTGTAGCTTTATAGTTTATCTAGATGCCTGGTACAGTTGATATTGGCCCCCCATTTAACCCCCACATTAAATAAGCTTGATCAAATATATTGATTCTTACATCCAAACATAGTTATTCACTTTAAATACACAGGAAAAATTACTTTTAAGAGCATCAAGTAAAGGTTTAAAGACAATTTACGAGGAATTCCAACAGACTGTATCGTGTGTCATACAGAACATTTATTTGAATGCAGTTCAATAAAGTTTTAAAGTATGACAAAATTTTATTTTGGAGACTTTTAACCACAAGATTAAATATTTATGATGTAGAACATATTTTAAGAATAGTAAAACGCATGGGTTGAATAATAAAGAGAATAAATAACAAAAGGTGTAATATGCATTGAAGCAGTAGTGGTACTTAGAGATACATATAAATAGCACATAAGTAAAATGTGAAAAGAAAAAGGAGGGAGGGATAGAGATGGATTTAATTTAAATGAGCATTAAAATAACTAAGTTAAAGTAATATTAAGGACAAATAAAGCCCAAAGTAGCTATAACATTATAGAAAATAAATAATCATTAGTGAAGATAAAAGCAATCAGAAACAGATTGTTTGGTTCATGGAATCTTCAAAAACTGCAGTGCAGTGTTTGCTATTAGCCCCACTTTACAGAATAAAAATCTGACCCTCACGAAGTGTATTAAAACCACTTCATTCAAGTAGTAAATGTAGGAGCTGGAGTAAAAACCCAGCTTTAAAACAAACGTTCTTATCACTGAGTAGAAATTCTAAAAAAAAAAAAAAAATGATAAAAGCAAATGAAATGTACAGTAATACATAGAATAAGCAAATAAATACCAAGTAACAAGTACTGTTTTTCTGAAAGGTGCAAAGTTGATCTCATCTTTGAAGTAAATTATATTGTTATCCCAAGGCACAAAAAATTCAGAAGTCAATTGTTGTTATTTTAATGAAGGAAATTTAATGTCAAACATAAATGAAGTGTTTAGGAACACATATGCTAAGGTGAAGTCTAGTCCAATCACTTACCTGCTGTCTCCAATAACTTGATTTCTCTCTTGGTCTCTGCTCTGCCTTTTACTTTCATCTGGTTCCAAAATGTTTGGTCCCTTGGGCTTTTGTTGAAAGGAAAATACCTGTAGCTGTTCCAGACCTCAAATTTTTTGGGTAGGGGGTGAGAGTTGGGGGTGGACCATGTGATAAGCTGATAGAGTAGAGCTTAAATTGCTGGAGTAAACTTTAAGAGCCAGGGGATGAATGTTATCAAATATTTAATATCTCTGAGCAGTGATTGGGCTGATTTATCTTACCCCTTTGCTCAAAAGATGAGTCTATCCTTTCATGGCATTATTAGGATTATGTATGCTTGGAAGCACCCAACAAAATCAATTACATGTAATACACTTGCTTAATTGGAAAAAAAAAAAAAAAAGCATGTTACCAATTTGCTCTAGATAACTGGACAAATTCTGAACATACAGAACCTGATTGGAGAATCTTTAAGATAAATTATTATTTAAAAATTTGGCAGTTTAATATTTTAGTGAAGTATTATTTACTTTTATAACTATTACCAAAGTGGTTTTCTTCAGGACCAACCGTAACTAGTAGTGGATTTTTAGATCTTTTTCACATTTTGTATGTATGTTTATACATATACTAGAGGCCCGGTGCACGAAATTTGTGCACAGGTGTGTGTGTCCCTCAGCCCAGCCTGCACCCTCTCCAATCTGGGACCCCTCGAGGAACGTCTGACTGCCCGTTTATGCCCTATCCTGGTAGGATCAGGCCTAAACAGGCAGTCGGACATTCCTCTCACAATCCGGGACTGCTGGCTCCCAACTGCTTGCCTGCCTGCCTTCCTGATTACCCCCTAACCACTCCCCTGCCAGCCTGATTGATGCCTAACTGCTCCCCTGCCAGCCTGGTAACCCCTAACTGCCCTCCCCTGAAGGCCTGGTACCCCCCAACAACCCTTCCCTGCAGACCCAGTCACCCCCAACTTCCCTCCTCTGCCTGCCTGGTCACCCCCAACTGCCCTCCCCTGCAGGCCTGGTCCCTCCCAACTGCCCTCCCCTGCTGGCCATCTTGTGGTGACCATCTTGTGTCCACATGGGGGCAGCCATCTTTGACCACATGGGGCAGCCATTTGTGTGTTGGAGTGATGGTCAATTTGCATATTACTCTTTTATTAAATAGGATAAAATATTAAAACCAGCAAATAACTTTAAAACCATAATAGATTGCAACAATTAAAATAAAATATTTAACATTGAAAAACTGTGCTATATGTTAGTAATCATAACTTAAACACTTAACAAATTTAAGACAATTCATTGTATTAACAGCTTGAATATTTGACAGTGTAACAAGATTTTTTACAAATAACATATGAAGTATAGGAAAAGCCCTTAGAAACATGCTTGTATACAAAGTTTGTCACTGATAAATAGAAACACATTAAGACTATACTTGATTGAGTTTTATTCAGAAGGGTAGATATATCACTTTGTTTATATTTTAGAATCACATTTTAATTTTATTTTAAATTACTGAAAAGAATCCCTGGACCCAATTCCTAAGTTTGTGTAGAGGCTTTCTCACATCAATAAACATTCTCAAACATGAGAATTTACCTCAACTCTGACACTACCCAGAGGTAAAGTTAGATTCCCTAGGAAAAGGGCTCAGTCCCACATGATCACTCTCTACAACCATCATAATTGACCAAGTCATTGACCATTGAAAATTGATTCCACCACAAGCCCCTTCTTCCCTCCCCAAAAAATTAGTGGGTGGGACTGGATTAGGTCTCCTGGCAACTGGCCTGCACCCTGGTATGTGATCCAAAAGTCATTTCATTACCATAACAACATATATTTTTATCACTCTCAAGGTTTAAAAACATCCAAGCTTCTAATTGGACATCGCAATCATTATCATTATTATCTAATCAGCTGACACCACCATTATTTAACAAGTTTAATGTTGGAAGGTAATGGTTAAAAAACAAAAAACTCCTAAAAGTGTTATTAATGAAGATTCTTCTCTTTTGGAAGAATTCATCTTCCCACAAAATGGTAGATGGAGAAATATAAGAGCAGTGCACAGAGAGGTAGATATGCTTTTGGGTGAACACATGTAAAACATCTCCATGGTTGGCCTTCTCTGAACATGAAATCTTTTGATAGAGATGATGATATTTAACCAAATATGTAAACATTAATTAATTAATTAATTAATTAATTAATTAATTAATTCCAGGTAGAATACTATCTATACTAATAAAAGGGTAATATGCTAATTAGACTAGACATCTTCTGGATGTCCTTCTGGACAAAGCCACAGCGGCGGGGCCAAGGCAGAGGTGGTTAGGGGTGATCAGGCTGGCAGGAGAGAGAAGTTAGAGAGATCAGGCCAGCAAGGAAGAGCAGTTAGGGCGATCAGGCAGGCAGGCAGGTGAGCGGTTAGGAGCCAGTGGTCCCGGATTGCAAGAGGGATGTCCGACTTCCGGTTCAGGCCCGATCCCTGTCTGACCAGAAGTCAGACATCCCCCTAGGGGTCCTGGATTATTGGAGAGGGTGCAGGCCGGGCTGACGAACCCCCTCCCCTGCATGAATTTCATGCACCGGGCCTCTAGTTATTTAAACATTGTGTGAAGGTCCTTTTGCAAAGAAAGCAAACATGTAAACGTTTTCCTGAAAAATTAGGCTGAAATTGAATGTCTATCATTTGTATATTTATAGCAGCCAGAGTATAATTATCAGGCAGCTACTAACAAACAAAATAAACCAGTCCTTTGTGGATTTCAGGGACTAGAATAGAAATTAAAACAAGTGTCAAGATCTTGTAGAAATTGAGTGGTATGCATATCTGTATTTAAGCATAAATCACTGAAATATAAACAAGTAATACTGAAGAACAATCTATCTCTCTCTTCCTCTCTCACACTCACAGACACATCATGTACAGACACATGTACAACATACAGACACACACACACACACACACACACACCATGTTTTTTTTTGAAATCTAAGTATTTCAAAGAACTTAATGTAATCAGTCAGTTAAAAGCAAATTCTATATCTATTTTCCCAAATGGAATGATCAGTTTTGTTCATTTAGCTTATAAGAATCTATCCTTAATGTAAATGAAGAAAACAGTTACATTAGAAAACAATTCTGAAATATTTGTTCAGAATCTGATATCTAGAAATTCATAGTATTTAGATGGTTTCAATAAATAAATTTAGAATTAATGTTAAAGAGAATGACTTACAGTATCAAAATTCTTAAAGAGAGTCTCCTCATATCTATTTTTACTTTAACTCACACTTTCTATACTATAGGCCATTGGTGTGTATTTGTTAGAGATTTGTTTAAATATTTTTAAAAAAAATTTATGATGGGGAATTCAAAATAAAAATATAAAATTTAATCCAAATGTACATTAAGTTATGACATAGCAAAATATCATTAAAAATTCTAGTCACTAAGAAAGCTATAAAAATAGAACTAACCACAGTCCCTGTTTTATGTAAAGTTGCAAATTTATTTTATTGTGTGAAAAAAACACATTAAATGCCTCTTCATTACTTGAAACCATATGAGTATACGTTTTTTTATAACTACACAGATGACTGAAATTGTGATGCTAATTCAAGCATACAATAATAACAACAGTAAATAAATTCAGTAGGTGAAGTAAAATTATCAAGGACAAGTGTTAGAATTCAGTCAAATCAACTTTATAATATTGGTAATGAGAAAACAATGATAGTGGGGTAAAGAAATACTTCACAAGTTTTTATTCAGAAGGCTAGATTTAAAAAAATGATTACTCTTTAGGTACATACCACCATAAAGCAACTAGAATACACTTTATAGTATAATTCAGAAAAGATAAAAATTAAAATGTGTTAAGACAAAAATATTTTTTCTTGTGTGGTAAAAAGAAAGAAGAGAAAGAAACTGGCCTGATAAAGATGGAGCCATACAAAAAAAAAAAAAAAATGTTTCCTCTCTCCTGTCATAATTTTCTGAAACTTTTTCTATCAGCGCCATAAAACATATTCTTAAAAACACTACACATTATTATTATCCTTATGTTTCACTTTTTAAAATGTGATTTCTTCTCATAAAATTCATTTTTTATTAAGTAGGGCTTGAAAGTCATGACATATGTACTTTTCATCTACTCCCTAGGAATGTGCACATTTCTAATCAGATTGATCATAACATTGTTTAATAATGTATATGATAATGATGATCCCAAAACACTCAATACAGGATTTCAGCCAACCAGTCCATATGAGTTGATTGACAAGGCCATGTAAGAACTTAACCTAAACTGCTTGATGTTACTATTAAATCAGTCTGTCTCTCCAAGTACTGCACATTGTAAGTTCTAGTGCTAAGCTCATATCCCATCTTTGTAGCTCAAGACTTTCCTTTAATAGGTGTGC
This sequence comes from Corynorhinus townsendii, assembly GCA_026230045.1. Classification (NCBI taxonomy): domain Eukaryota; kingdom Metazoa; phylum Chordata; class Mammalia; order Chiroptera; family Vespertilionidae; genus Corynorhinus; species Corynorhinus townsendii. Next base: position 92,711,363 of record JAPDVU010000002.1, read on the forward strand.
AATACAAATTTATTTATAATAAAGGTATAGAAGGAATGGGCTAGGGTCCAGCAACACTATGTTGCTGTTGTTTTTTAACTCAGATATTCACCATTGCTGGCCACCAAAAGTTTCTGGTTCTCTTCAGAAAACTGGTAGAATTGTACATTGCCATGCTTTTGAAATAAAATTTAGATAAGATTTGTCTGATGCAGTGATTTCAAACTTTATTGTGAATCTGAATCTACTGAAGGGCTTGCTAAAACAGAGATTGCTAGGCCTCAATTTGGTATATAGACAACCAAATAAATCCATAATCCCCATTACTTAGGAACTTGTTAGAAATGTTTAGAGTATTTCTAACTGGGAGTTTAACTACTCAGAGTATTTAAAACCAGAATTTAATTCTGAAGATAGGTCCAGAAATTTTGCATTTCCAAGTTCCTAGGTGATAGTGATATTTCTGGTCTAGGGAACACATATTTAAAATCACAGTTCAGCCCTCACTGGTTTGGCTTAGTGCAGTGGTCAGCAAACTCATTAGTGAACAGAGCCAAGTATCAACAGTACAACGATTGAAATTTCTTTTGAGAGCCAAATTTTTTAAACTTAAACTTCTTCTAACGCCACTTCTTCAAAATAGACTCGCCCAGGCCCTGTTATTTTGTGGAAGAGCCACACCCAAGGGGCCAAAGAGCTGCAGTTTGCCAACCACGGGCTTAGTGGCTAGAGCGTTAGCCTGTGGACTAAAGAGTCTGGGTTTGATTCCATTCAAGGGCACATGCCAGGGTTGCAGGCTCAATCCCCAAGGGGGTGTGCAGGAGACTGCCAATGAATGATTCTCTCTCATCATTGATGTTTCTAACTCTGTCTCTCTCCTTTGCTCTCTGAAATCAATAAAAATATACTTAAAAATAATAATAAAATAAAATCATAGTTCAATGAAATGTGAGCGCAAAAGGCTGAAATTTTAAGAGCTAGTGAATGACTTTCAAATCTCTCTCTCTCCCTCTCTCTCTCTCTCTCCCTCTTTCTCTCTCTCTCTTTCTCTCTCTCTCTCTTTCTTTCTTTTCCCATCCACCATGGAAACCTGCAACCCTGCAACATCCACATACTTACTTCTCTGGTAGCCTGGGTTCAAGATTTAGGAGACATGAAGGCAAACACAGGCCATGGAATACATATAGTACACATGTAACATGAGGGAAAAATAAACCTTATTGCTTCAAGTAACTGAGATTTTTCAGGATATTGGTTTCCATATCATGCATAACCTACCTAATTTCACAGAAAAATGTGGTGTATATTTTTTCAAACATCAACATGTTTCTTTAATAAATATCTGATTATAAGGTGAAGAAAATAATTGTTATATCTTTCCTTGATTGTCTCAGAATTAAATTTGCACTCATTTCTTTATATTAGCTAGATTAAAACATTTTCCATTCTGGTTTTCAAGTATATAAGAAATAGTTGAGTAAGTAATTATGCAAATTGAAATAAAGTATATGCTCTAGCTAGTTTTGCTCAGTGGATAGAGCATTGGCTTAAGGCTTAAGTGGTATACTTTGACCTACTAGATATATAGTGTGCTCTATGTGGTAGAACACTCACCACTTATCTAATAATTTTATTAGGTTAAAAACTCTTCTAGCATGAAATATATTCCTTGAAATAAGGTAGGATCTTTAAGTAACTAAGAAGGATTCATGTAACCTTGAAATCTTTATATCTCAGAGGTACTCTTGTTGTTCACACTATTTAATTTTGGAAGAGGGGAAAGTATCCAATCTGACCAGTCTTTAAACACTTTGGAGTTTTTCTTTACATTTTGGTGGTTGACAAAACACTCTTGAGATTTCATATCTCATATTCTATTGTGGACTTTCTGCAAATCAATTATTTGGTATAAAGTACTATTCTAAAGTAAAAAATTAGTTTTAAAATGATAAGTGTGATACATGTTCCATTCATAGTTTTCATGCAGGAATGAGTGAGTGTAATTCATGTCTGTGTACATATACATTTATGCATGCATTATACATATGAATATATAAATGTATACATATGTGAATTATATGTATAGACATAAACACACATATATGATTTTATGAGACCTTTAATTGGCCTTTAAAATACATGAATTCTAATGTTTATCTATTCTTTGGATATACACTGTATGAGTTTTTGGGTTTCTTTTATATTTTTAGAACAGTTTATGTTCATTCATCCATTAGTTATTCTCCCAGTTTCCTTGTACTCATTATAAATATTCTGCATGGCAATTGGCATAAGACATCTTATCTAACAAGGTGTGTGCTATGGATGCGGCTGTGTTTTCCATGTCATCTATTTAATATTCTTTTTCAGTTTGTATCAATTTCAGTAATTTTATAATTTTAGCTGATGTTCCACCTAGTTATATGCTTAACAATTTCACTTCACACTTGATTTTAATACATTTGTGATCCAACCCTTATTTAGTAAAATATAATGAAGAGAATTCTTATCTTCATTTATAGTCTGAGCATCCAGGAGGTAAAATGGAGAAAATGTAGACTCAGCCCAGTTGTGTCCAAAGTAATACTTTCAGGATCTCATTAGTGCTTATAAATATAATATATAAAAAAATTATCCTTCTTTTGACAGTATTCATTTTTCAACTACAGTAATAATGATTGTTCCAAAATTGAGATGAAAGACTTAATATAGATTTCTATTGAATTTAAAAACATTAATGAACTTTCCAGTTTTTTTTTAATATTTGTGTGGTTTTAACATAAGGTAGGTCTTTAATGTGATATTTATTTTTCTTGCTTACTTTCTCAAGCTAGTATTAAAGTCATATACATATTTTGCTATGTATAATATGGCAGAAATATCTAACTGTATATCTATATCTATATCTTTCTATATCTATCGATAGATATTGAGATAAGGTGAATTTGGAAAACTCTAATAGTTTCAATGATGTTTTATACTTTGTCATCAATATATATAAAATCCAAGTGACCAGAATGACCAGAAAGACTGGTCACTGTGACGCACACTGCAGCAGCCAACCTAACCTCCCACAGCCCCTCCCCCCAGCTGGCCTGGCCCTGATCGGCCCCCATCAGGGCAGGCCAGCCTGACCCCACCCATGCACTGGGCCTCTAGTATTTTATAAAATGGTATAAAGGAGGACTGAATAACAAGAGTTTATTTTGTATCATGTTGAATTATTCCAGATATTTTACGTTCTATATTGCCATGATTGTATTGAAAAAACATTATGGTATTCTTTTTTTTTTTTTTATATTGATTTCAGATAAGAAGGGTGAGGGAGAGAGAGAAACATCAGTAATGAGAGAGAATCATTAATCAGCTGCCTCCTTTACGACTCCTACTGGGGATTGAGCCCTCAACCCAGGCACGTGCCCTTGACTGGAATCAAACCCGGGACCCTTTAGTCCACAGGCTGACGCTCTATCCACTGAGCAAAACAGGCTAAGGCTGACATTCTTGTAATCGTAGGTCAGATGAGTTAATAAAACACATATGTGAAAGGAAATAGAAGAAAAATGAAAGGGAAATATCCCAATGAAAGATAAAATGAAGATTTAACAAAAATAGTCTAAATTCATTTATCTTAATAAATTAGTCATATTTTTATTCTCTCTCTGAGATTTGTCACAATTCATTGCTGCTAATTCTGCCAATGTAGTCCATAGTCAAGAGTAGTTTGGAGTCCTAGACACTTTGGCTCAGTGAATAGAGCATAGGCTTGTGAATCAGAGTCCCAGGTATGATTCCCATCAAGGGCATGTACCTTGGTTGCAGGCTTCTCCTTGTCCAGGGCCCTGGTCACGGCTTGTGCAGGAGGCAACCAATCGATGTGTTTCTATCATATCAATCTATCTTTCTGTCTTTCCTTCTCTCACTCTCCTTGAAAATCAATGGAAAAATATCCTCAGGTGAGGATTAATAAAACAAAATGAACAAACAAACAAAAGTAGATCTTTGGAAATACTAAGCAATTGAAATCTCTCTTTCTCTCTCTCTCTCTGGTATTACTAAATGCATATAGTTAATGATATTAAGCCATTTTAATTATTTAAGATAAATAAACTTTTATTTTTATTAATCAATATTCCATGCTCAGTTATTTATAGAAAATATTTTTCACCTGAATTTTATTCCCTTGAATGTACAGTTATTTATAAAGTATTCTTATTATAATTTTCAAGGTTTGGTGTTTCATAAATTTTGTATAGGTTTCAAGGAAATGATTTCTTTATGAGTCAAGTTAAAATGTATATGTAGTTATTTGCTTTGACATCTGATAGTTATTTTAATTGAGTTTTATTTTTAAACAAATTGTAGTTGATACATTCCTGTGTACATAGTTTTTGTAAATCTTCCAGTACTAATAAGATTCCAGTAATCTGGATTTTGTTGATGGTTGTGGTACTGTTAAAATTCCTGATTTTAACATAGTTGCAACTTGTTTAATATACATTATTAATATAATGTGCGTAAATTATCTCAATATATCTGTAAGCAGAATACCATATTTTGCAGTCTCCTGATCAAAACTCCCAGCAGTATTATAGAAAAATTGAGCAATATTTTTTTATAAAACTTGGTAAACTAGAGTTTGCTTTAATTCCTCTTAATTACTTATAATGATAAGTTATAGCTGCTATAGATAACAGGTTGCAAATCTTTTCTTTTTACTGATTTGATTATTTCAATAGTCATAAGCATTATGATTTTAGAATTTTAGATGTTTTTAGTACTTAAATTCACCAACAATTTTAAGCATTGTACTCCTATCACGTGGAAGGAATATGAGTCAAATAATTTCTGCTCATTACAAACACCTTTATATCCATGACCCAATACATTATTTTGAATTTTGCATTGAAAGAGTTTATTATAGCAAGGCTCTAATGATTGCAGATTGATTCTTCAGTCTATTGTAATTGGATGAAGTGATCAGCCACGGGTAATAGTTTTACCTTAAAGCAACAAATACTATGCTACAATGATGTTCAACTTGGGATTAGATAAGTTAAACAGTTTAATAAATTGAATTCAGTATACATTTCCTAATGATAATGTTTATTTATTCTGGGGTTGTCCATGAAGTTTATAAGTAATCTTTAAAAGTTTTAGTACATTATATACTATATTTCTAAAAGTCACTTCATGCATTATTATCTTGGTTTGGTTTATAAATTATATTTCTTTGTAGGGGACTATTAATATTTAAATTTGTAGTTTTTATGTGTGTATCCTTTCATCTTTTAATTATTTTTAAGTGAATTGCAAATCTATTACCCGTTTTAACAAGATACAAATATTTACTGAACTGACAGAGCATGTTATTTACTAATTTAAAAAATGAATAACTGTGGCCCTAGCCAGTTTGGCTCAGTGGATAGAGCCTGGGCCTGCAGACTGAAGGTTCCCAGGTTTGATTCTGGTCAAGGGCATGTACCCTGGTTGCAGTAACATCCCTAGTGGGGAGTGTACAGGAGGCAGCTGATCGGTGTTTCTCTCTCATCAGTGTTTCTAACTCTCTATTCCTCTGCCTTCCTCTCTGTAAAAAATCAATAAAATACATATTTAAAAAAATGTATAACTGTGAACATTTTTCTTTGAGAACTGCAGAATCAGGATGTGATAAATTCCAAACGAACGTGATGTTAGCTTCCTCATAATTATAGTTTCTGAATGATAAATTCAATTTCATACTCTATTCAACTATTAACAATGTTCTCATACCACATTGGGCTTCTGATGGAATAGCTCATTTAGTACCAGTTTGTTTCTTTTTTCCCCTCATATTTCTTGTTTTATTCTTATTAAAAAAAAAGAAACTTATCTTTATTTTTGAAAGTATTACAGATGTCTCCTTTGTTTTTTGTTTGTTTGTTTTTCCCATTGACCCCTTCTACCCTAAAGCCGCCCCTCCCAGGCCTTCACCATGAGCGATGCATATAACTTCCCCAGTTTGGTACCAATTTCTACTTTACTCTTACTCTATTATCTTAGGTTACTTATTTTTAGTTCATATTGCATATATTTTATTTGAATTTTCTCACAAAGTAGCATTATTTTATACTAGTGGCTCAGTGCACAAAATTCATTCATGGGGGGAAGGTGTCCCTCCGTCCAGCCTGCACCCTTTCCAATCTGGGACCACTCGTGGGATGTCCAACTGCCGGTTTAGGCCCGATCCCTTTGTGCTCAGGCCTAAACTGGCAGTCGGACGTCTCTCTCACAATCTGGGACTGCTGGCTCCTAACCGCTCACCTGCCTGCCTGCCTGATCACCCCTAACCACTCTGCCTGCTGGCCTGATCACCCCCAACTGCCCCCCTGCTGGCCTGCTCGCCCCCAACTGCCCTCCCCTGCCAGTCTCATGGCCCCCAACTGCCCTACCCTGCTGGCCTGATCGCCCCTAACCACCTCTGCCTCGGCCCCCACCACAATGGCTTTGTCCAGAAGGAAGTCGGATGGTAGGAAGATGGCTAGTCTCCCAGTTTAATTAGCATATCACCCTTTTATTATTATAGATATTTATAACAGATAACAAATCAGTTCTAATTTAACAAGTGCAAAATCAGACAACCATCTTTTGTAAGTTTATATTTATGTTGTTATTAACACAGTGTATAAATACTAAGAAAAAGTGTTAAGTATTTATTTTCTATACATTTTTATTATCAGAATTTATGTACTCAAGGCTATTTTCTATTTTTAATATTATAAACAATTGTTACATATTTCTTGTTCAATAAAATATAATGTCTTAGAAATTTTTAAAAACAAAATTTCATATAATATTTTACTTTGGAAATGTTCTTATTTTACGATAACTTTTATAGCACCTAATTCTGCTGCTCTTAAATTTTAATGACTTTCTGTTATGTTAAATTTGTGATGCATGATGAGATAAACAGAAACAACCTGTATGTTAATTTTGTAAAATTAATTTAAAATGCTTTAGAAGCACTATAACAACTTTGTTAATTATATTAAAAAGTGAGTTTATAGTTTATGCACCATCAAAAAGAAAGGGTTTCTTAACACAGTAACAAATCAATTAATTAGGGCTCAGACAAATATCTGAAAAAATAGAACTCTTTAAATATGGCATGATATAATGCTCCATTAGACCATAAAAAAATAAATAACAAGGAGAAGACGATTTAGCATTAAGTAGATATGGGTAGATCTTTATACACTGTTTAAAAATATGAGATTACCTCAGCTTCTTTTAAATGATTGTAGTTAGAAATAGCAGACAAAAATAAATCAAAGAAAATTCTAAAAGTAATACTGTTCTGTAATCTTCAAAAATGTGCAGGATATTAAAGTCAAGAATGAAGAGTTGTTCTGTACTAAATAACATCTAAGTGTAATGTGAAATTGGGTTGGATTGTTTGATATAAAGGCTATTATTGGGACAATTTTTGAAATCTGCATGAAATATCTGGATTGAGCATATATGGGGCATTTTTTACTGGTTTTATTTTTTCTCTAATTTTGAAATGTATTCAAAATAAATAGTAAAAGAAAAAGAAAAAGAAATAAATTTTTGAAGTGTGTGTCTTGTTTAAAATCATAACTAATGTATACCTCATGGTAAATGATTTCCTTTATTCACATAAAATCTGAAGGTACAGAATTAAAGGTCATAAAATTATAAATATTATGTGAACAAACAATTAATACAAATAACAGACATATGGCCTATAAAAAGAAAAAACTTAAACAATTTTATGCATGCTTAAAATAATGTTTGTTAATATTTCTTGCACTAACAAATATTATAAAATTTGAGAATACTTAATACATATAATGTAAGGGCTTAGATTATAAGGGGTGGAGAATATCTGATTTGAGGGCAATATAAAGCCTGTGAGATCATTTGGTCTGGCCCTGCCAAAGCATTAAGAGTGAGTTAATTAAATGTTTGACCAAATATAGCAGGCTAATTTTTAAGTTGAAAATTTTGCATGTCTCATGAATCATGTTTTAAGTATCCCAATGGCTCATGGCAGAAAAAAAGATCACCTGATACCTGAGAAACACGTGTTTTCATATAATATGGATGATTGTAATATGAAATATTAAAATTGAAGATCTATTTGGAAATAGATAATATTAATTACTATTAGATTTGTGAGAGAATTATTTTGCTTTGAATTGTTTTCTCCTAGTTTTTATTTTGATAAAGGTATCCTTTCTAAATGAAATCATCACATTTTTTCTTTATTTTTAATTTAGTGATTTTATTTATTTATTTTACTATTTAAGGTTTGTGTTTTTTTTTAAATATATATTTTATTTATTTTATTTTTTTACAGAGTGGAAGGGAGAGGGATAGAGAGTTAAAAACATCAATGAGAGAGAAACATTGATCAGCTGCCTCCTGCACACCCCCCACTGGGAATGTGCCCACAACCAAGGTACATGCCCTTGACTGGAATCGAACATGGGATCCTTTAGTCTGCAGGCCGATGCTCTACCCACTGAACTAAACCAGTTAGGGCTACTGTTGAAGGTTTTACATATATCTCATTTTTAAGGTTTAAGGTTTTACATATATCTTTTTCCCAGTTGACCCCAGCCGGCCACTCCCACCCCTGAGGGCAAGCCCCCACCGCCCTAGTGTCTGTGTCCATTGGTTATGCTAATATGCATACATACAAGTCCTTGGTTGCTCTCTAACAACGGCCCCCCTCCGCCCCTGCCATTTGTCTCTGGATCTGTTTTTGTTCATCAGTTTATGTTGATCATTATATCCCACATATGAGTGAGATCATGTGGTATTTATTTTTCTCCAACTGGCTTATTTCGCTTAGCATAATGCTCTCCAGTTCCATCCATGCTGTTGCAAATGGTAAAAGCTCCTTCTTTTTTTATAGCAGTGTAGTATTCCATTGAGTAGATGTACCACTGTTTTTTAGTCCACTCATCTGCTGATGGACACTTAGGCTTTTTCCAAATCTTAGCTATTGTAAATTGTGCTGCTATGAACATAGGGGTCCATATATACTTTCTGATTAGTGTTTCTGGTTTCTGGGTATATATTCCTAGAAGTGGGATTACTGGGTCAAATGGGAATTCCACTTTAATTTTTTGAGGAAACTCTATACTGTTTTCCACAGTGGCTGCACCAGTCTGCATTCCCACTAGTAGTGCAAGAGGGTTCCTTTTTCTCCACATCCTAGCCAGCATTTGTCCTTTGTTAATTTGTGGATGATAGCCATTCTGATAGGTGTGAGATGGTATCTCATTGTAGTTTTAATTTGCATCTCTCAGATGATTAGTGACTTTGAGCATGTTTTCAGATGTCTCTTGGCCTTCTGTATGTCCACTTTCGAAAAGTGTCTATTTATGTCTTTTGCCCATTTTTTTATTGGGTTTTTTATCTTCCTTTTGTTAAATTATATGAGTTCCCTGTAAATTTTAGAGATTAAACTCTTGTCATAATAGCATTGGCAAATATGTTGTCCCATGCAGTGGGCTTTCTTCTTGTTTGCTTGATGGTTTCCTTTGCTGTGCAGAAGCTTTTTATATTTATGTAGTCCCATTTGTTTATTTTCTTTTTAGTCTCCATTGGCATAGGAGCTGTACAGGTAAAGATGTTGCTATGACATATGTCTGATATATTGCTGCCTATGGAGTCTTCTAAGATTTTTATGGTTTCCCCTCTTAAATTTAAGTCCTTTAGCCATTTTGAGTTTGTTTTTGTGTATGATGTAAGTTGGTGATCTAGTTTCATTTTTTTTGCAGGTATCTGACCAAATTTCCCAGAGCCATTTATTGAAGAGACTGTCTTGACTCCATTGTATGCTCTTACCTCCTTTGTCAAATATTAATTGAGCATAATGGCTTGCCTTGATTTCTGGGTTCTCTGTTTTGTTCCATTGGTCTATATGTATGTTCTTGTGCCAGTACCAGACAGTTTTGAGAACCATGGCTTAGTGATATAGCTTGATATCTGGTATTGTGATCCCCTCCAACTTTGTTCTTTATCAGGATTGCTTTGCCTAGTCAGGGTTTCTTTTTTTCCAGATGAATTTTTGGAGAGTTTGTTCTAGATCTTTGAAATATGCTGTTGGTATTTAAATGGGTATTGCATTGAATCTGTAGATATTTTGGATACTATGGAGATTTTAATGATGTTGATTCTGCCAAACCATGAGCGTGGTATGTTCTTATATTTGTTTATATTTTCCTCTTACTCTGTTTTCTATGTCCTATAGGTTTTTGAGTACAGGTCTTTTACCTCCTTGGTTAAGTTTATTCCTAGGTATCTTAATTTTTTTGTTGCAATGGTAAATGGGATTGTTGTTTTTGTTTATCTTTCTGTGAGTTCATCATTGGTGTTAAAAAGGCCATAGATTTCTGGGTGTTAATTTTGTATTCTGTTATATTGCCAAATTCATTTATTGAGTCTAATAGTTTTTTGGTGTTTTTTTTTTGATGGATTCTTTGCGGTGTTCTATGTACAGTATCATGTCTTCTGTGAATAAGGACAGTTTTACTTCTTCTTTTCCAGTTTGGATGCCTTTTATTTCTTCATCTTTTCTGATCACTATGGCACTTCCAGTACTATATCAAACAGGAGTGGGGAAGTGGGTATCCCTGTCTTGTTCTTTTTCTTAAGGGAAGTGGATTTAATTTTTACCCATTGGGTATGATATTGGCTGTAGGTTTGTCATATAATGCTTTTATTATGTTGAAGTATGATTCCTCTATTCCCATTTTTCTCAGAGTTATTATCAAGAAAGAGTGTTGGATTTTGTCAAATGATTTTTCTGCATTGATTGATATGATTATGTGATTTTTGTCTCTCAATTTGTTTATGTGGTGTGTCATATTTATTGATTTGAGGATATTGTATCATCCTTGCATCCCTGGAATAAATCCCACTTGGTCATGGTGTATGATCTTTCTAATATAATACTTGATCCAATTTGCTAGAATTTTGTTGTGGATTTTAACATCTATGTTCATCAAGGATATTGGCCTGTAGTTCTCTTTCTTTGTGGTGTCTTTATCTGATTTTGGAATTAGAATAATGCTGGCTTAATAGAAAGAGCTTGGAAGTGTGCCTTCCTGTTGAATTTTTTGGAATAGTTTGAGGAGGATAGTTTTTAGTTCTTTAAATGCTTGGTAGAACTCCCCTTTAAAGCAGTCTGGACCAGGGCTTTTGTTTACTGGAAGATTTTTGATGATTGTTTCAATTTCTTTGGCTGTTATTGGCCTATTCAGGTTTTTATTCTTCCTGATTAAGTTTTGGGAACTTGTATTTTTCTAAGAATATGTCCATTTCATCTAGGTTGTTCATCATTGGAATAGAGTTGCTCAAAGTATTTATTCATAATCCTTTGTATTTCTGTGGGGAGGGTTGTTATCTCACCTGCTTCGTTTCTGATTTTGTTTATTTAGGCCCTCTTTCTTTGCTTCTTGGTGACCCTGGCTAGAGGTTTATCAATCTTGTTTATGCTTTCAAAGAACCAGCTCTTGGTTTCATTGATCTTTTGTATTGTTTTTGTTTTTTGGTGTTAAAAAGAGTGTTCTCATGCCCTAACCGGTTTGGCTCAGTGAATAGAGTGTCGGCCTGCAGACTGATGGGTCCCAGGTTCGATTCCAGTCAAGGGCATCGTGTAACTTGGTTGCAAGCACAACCCCAATAGGAGGTGTGCAGGAGGAAGTTGATCGATGTTTCTCTCTCATTGATGTTTTTAACTCTCTATCCCTCTCCCTTACTCTCTGTAAAAAGTCAATAAAATACATTTAAAAAAAAAACAGTGGTCTCTAGGTCATTTATTTCTGCTCTTATCTTTATTATTTCCTTCCTTCTGCCTTATGCTAGGCTTTTCTTGTTGCTCTCTAACTCTTTGAGTTGTAGAGTTAGATAATTTATTACCATTTTTTTTCTCATTTTTTGAGGTAGGCCTGTAGAGCTATGAAATTCCCTCTCAAGACTGCTTTCACTGTGTCCCATAGATTTTGGATTGTTGTGTTTTTATTGGCGTTTGTTACCAGGATGCTTTTTATTTCTTCTTTGATCTCTTTGGTAACCCAATAATTGTTTAATAACATGCTCTTTAGCTTCCAAGTGCTTGATTTTTCCCCCCATTATTTTTATTGTAGTTGATTTCTAATTTTATGCCATTGTGATCTGAGAAGATGCCTGATATGATTTCAATTTTCTTGAATTTGAAGAGACTGCCTGTGTCCCAATATGTGGTCTATCTTTGAAAATGACCCAAGTGCACTTGAGAGGAATGTATATTTTGTGGCTTTGGGGTGAAATATTCTGAACATGTCAATTAATTTCATCTGATCTAGTGAGTCATTTAGGATGGATGTTTCTTTGCTGATTTTTTTATAGAGGATTTATCCAGTGGTATTTGTGAGTTATTAAAGTTCCCTACTATGATTGTATTGCTGTCTATCTCTCCCTTGATATCTTCCAGAAGTTTTTTTTTTATGTATTTGGGTGCTCCTGTATTGGGTACATATATGTTTACCACAGTGATATCTTCTTGTTGAATTGTTTTATTTAGTATTTTGAAGTGACCTTCCTTATCTCTTGTTATGGCCTTCACTTTGAGGTCTAATTTGTCAGATATAAGTATTGCTACCCCAGCTTTTTTTTCATTTCCATTTGCCCCCAAATTTTTTTTACATCCCTCCACTATCAGTCTGTGTGAGTCCTTTGTTCTAAGGTGGGTCTCCTATAGACAGCAGATATATGGGTCATGTTTTCTTACCCATTCAGCTACCTTATGTCTTTTGATTGGAGCATTTAATCCATTTACATTTAGTTATTACTGACTAGTGGCCCTGCATATGAATCCGTGCTCAAGTAGCTCAGTGCCACTTGCCTCAGCTGGCCGCCCGGCCCACTGCTGCTCGTAGCTCTCTGACACATATAGCTCACTTCCCCACCCTACGGTAGATCTCCCCCCACACATAGTTCACTGCCCTGTCTTCCTGCTGATCTGTCATTATGTGTCACAGCATAACAACCATTTGCATATTACCTCTTTATTATATAGGATAGGTACTTGTTTGTCACCATTTTTATTCTTTATACCTGCGTTCCTTCTTCCCTTCCTATTTCTTCTTTCTATAGCAGTCTCTTTGGCATTTCTTGTATTTCTGGTTTGGTGGTAAAAAACTCCCTCAGTCCTTTTTTGTCTGGAAAGCTCCTGATTTCACCTTCAATTTTGATTGATAGCCTTGCTAGGTACAGTATTCTTGGATTCAGTCCCTTGCTTTGCATCACTTTGTATATTTTATTCCATTCCCTTCTGGCCTGATGTGTTTCTGTTGAGAAATCAGTTGATAGTCTGATGGGCGATCCCTTGTAGATAACTTTCTGTCTCTCTCTAGTAGCCCTTAAAATTCTTACTTTTTCGTTGGTGTTTGCCAATTTAATTATAATGTGTCTTCATGTCAGTCTTTTTGGGTTCATCTTGTTTGGGACTCTGTGAGCTTCTTGGACTTGTTTGAGTTTTTTCTTTCTAATATCAGGAAAGTTTTCTGTCATTTCTGTCTATTCCTTGCTCAGGTTCCTCTCCTTCAGGCACCCCTATTATGCAAATGTTGTTTTGTTTTTTGTTGTCCCAAAATTCTCTTAGGCTCTCCTCCTATTTTCTAAGGTTTTTTGTTTTTTTACTTTCTTTAATCTATCTATCTATGTATTCATCTATTTTTGGATAAGGAGAATAGAGAGGAGATTGGCCTGAGTTGGTGAATGAAACTAATTAAGCTATTTGTAGAAGAGAACAAGTGAGGGGGAAAAAACAGAAGCATAAAATAAAAAAAATAATAAAAACCCAAAAAATATATACTAACAAACAATCAAAGAATAATGAAAGAAAGAAAGGAAGAAAGAAAGAAAGAAAGAAAGAAAGAAAGAAAGAAAGAAAGAAAGAAAGAAAGAAAGAAAGAGAAAAATTGGCTTGTTAATAAAGAGAAAAGAGAGATTTTGGCAGTAGTAGAGGTTGCCCAGCCTGGGGAGCCTGGTCCGCCAGTCCCTGACAATCCTGGGAATATACTGTCCCTCACTCACACATACACACTCCCCACATGTCCACACACTCTATTTTCTCTCTCTTACTCATTCACACTATCTTGCTCACTGCTGTCCTGTTGGCAGCCATCCCAGAATAGTCACATTTTTTTTCTTTTTCTTTTGTTTTGATTTAATGGTGAATTATAAAAAGATTTTTCTGTCTCCAATATTTTTCAAATATAAAAATATAAATTGTTTCATATTCTGATGGTGGCCTCTCCCTTTTATTATGAATTGTTATTCAGCAAAACCAATGGCACTCTTTATTTTCTACATCAATCTTTTTCTACAAAAGCTTATTTTTAATTCCCTGTACTCATATACTTTCCACTGGATCTTTAGTGATTCCGTTTTCCTAAGTATTAATAATGGTTTTCATTGCTTCCAGATATAGAAAATAGGGACTTTTTGAAGCATAATTTCAATAAGATTTTGATTGTGTTTGTATATGCATCTTATAAATAATTCCCGGGTCATTGGTTGTGAATACACCAGAAGATCTACTTCTCTATATTCCAGCAATACTTACCATTGTTCATATTAAAAGGCTAAATGTGATAATTAATTATTTTCATTTACATTTATCTCACTACCAGGAAGTAACAAAATATCTTCAGAGTTCATTTTTCTATACATTGCCTATTCATCTCCTGGGCTCATTTTCCTATTTGGGTTGTTTTTTCTAGTTGGTTAGAATTATCAGTATATTTTAGTATAATACCTATAGACTAAAAAATAATCCTTACTAGTTTTATTCATTCTTTAATACTTTATATTATTTAAACTTTTTTCCCCTTTTTATTACATAGGGCATTAATCCTGACTTGAAGTTACATCTGTTGCCTCATATTGCTAAGATAAAGAGTAAAAACAAGACAAAACACACAGTGTAATTTAAAATGTTTCTTCAAAAGTATTATCTCTGCTTCTCACTCAGGTTCTGTAGCCATTAGTCTCCCATATAAACTTACCCCTGAGAGACTTCAGCCTCCCTACAGATTTCTCATGTTGGTTACATTTATTTTTGGTTACATTTGTGGCTGTTTTGTTTATTTATTTTTTTGTTTTGTTGTTGTTTTGTTTACTATTACCCACATTTCCCTACTATAGCTGTCCCAAGCTTTTTTTCTCTCAGTGGACTGAGTTGGCTGTTAATTTGGCATGATCCAGAATCTCCTCAATGAATGTCTTACTTACCCACAGTCTCCCAGACTACTCTCTTCTATCTGTAGCCACGGAATGTTTCTTCATAATTTACAGGAAACTACTTCTTGACGACTTTGTTATTTAGTAGAAATAGGTTTTTGGAAACAAATATCGTCTAGAGTCCTTCTCTGAGATAATGAACCACATAAACTGCTACCTGGTTAAATGGGAAACAGGAAAAAAAAGATAATTTTTTTGGGGGGTTAACATTAGAAAAATATACTTTCTATATGTATACAAATAGGAATCATGGTGAGCCTATACATCACATTACAACAACTTCCAATCCAGAATATGTCTATGTAATGCTTGATAATTTACAAAATGCTTTGAAATCCATGAACTCACAGAATGGTGAGCTAGTATAGTCACCTCAATAATAATGTGCTTATGTATAAAGTTTAATCTGCATCACATTATAGGAACTGCTATATGATTCTCTTGTTTTTCACACACAGTAAGCTTTCATTATTATCAAGAATTTTCAACTAATGTTTCACATATGGCTGTACTGCTTAAGGAATTTTTCATGTTTAGTAACAAAAATGTCTGTCTTTCCCTTATTATACATTATTGTACTGAGATACCAATTAGTATGCCCTGAGAAAAGAAAAACTAATCTTGTTATTACTGTAGGTACAACATGACTAAGAAGTTAAAACTACTACAAAAAGTCACTTGATATAAATTCTTCTAAAATTAACTGTGCTTTTAGATTATTCATGCCCTTGGTTCTCTCCAATAGCATGGAAAAATGAAAGTTGAAAAATTGCTAAATTGGGTTCTTAAGAACAGCAAACTGAAAAGTTTCCAGCAAGTTAACACTTTTCTTGATTGTAGATCAAATAATTTATTTTAAGGAATACTTTCTTCACAGTGTCACCCTAGAGCATTCGAACTGGGGTTTCAAAATCATAGTTTGAAGTTTCTCATCTCACCAACTCCCACATCGAAGCTAGGGTCAAATATGTTGAAGTTATGAAACAATATACTCTAAACTAGAACCAAGATTTTTTTTTTAAGTGTAAGTTGAAGAAAGTCAAGCAAATCTATCCCATTCCTTTTCTACTTGCAGATTTTTAAAATTTAGGAAGAATGATGTCTTCTGAAATCTTCGTATCTTATTACATAATTATCAGCTTAAAAAAGACATCTAGTGTTGTTTTTATTGGCTATATTAATTTTATCAGTTTAGTGAATAATTAAAATATTAGTTTGTAGTATTGAAAGGACTGGTTTTTGATTGACAAGAAAAACTGATCATAGATATTGAGGTTATATAACCAATCAGATTACAGTGCTGCTCACTGGGTCTTCAGGTAGTTCCTGATATATCCATTTATCACATAATCTACCCCTTTGGTTTTTCCAACATCTTAGTTTCCAAAGTGTTCAATAACCCAAATATTGTGTCTATCTCACTGTCTTCTTGTTAATAAAAACTAAACGCAACTTCCCTTTTGTTGATCTCCTAGTGGAGTACCTCTGATGATACATCTCCTGGGAAGAGTTGTCACTGGTACCCTAGCAGGTAGATTTATGGCAAGTTCTAGAAAACACTTTTCCAGCAATTTCTCTGGGTAGCACTCCAATGACTTTTCTGCCACTTGATAGCTAAACCTGTGCTTCAGCAAGGTCTCGGTCTGGCCTGGGCAGGCCTCTTCTGTGTTCTTTCTGTTTTAATTTAAGTAACTACATTTATATATGAAATTCTTATGCCTTTTAGAGTCCTTTTTTAATAACCAATTTCTATTTATTCTCATCTTTGGTTATAATTAATTATTCTTCATATTAAACTCTCCAAATTACTGTGTGGGTTTTATCTCCTCAGTGGATCCTGATTAATACACATGGACATGATGGCAGAGTGAAATTGAACAAGATTTTTACTTTCTGTCAATTGCTTACAAATAAAGAGAGTGACCTTCAAGATAATAAATGTGATTACAGATTATTGTGGAAATATAATCTCACAGAAAAAATGGAAAACTTAAAATGAAGATGGAAGGAGATGGATGTAATGTCCTCAGTCAGTGCAATGAAATAAATAGGTGTTCAGGAAATGACAGTGATGATCAAAAACACAGGGCAATTCATAGAGATAAACCCTATTTATTTAAGATATATTATTTAAGATGTATTATCTTCATAATCTTATCTCAGAATATTTACACTATATAGCAAGAGCCCTCAATTGTATGGATTTTATAATAGTATGAAACTAAAAATACAGAGTTGAGAATACTGGTTACTAATCTCCCCCATTTTCTACCTTTGTTATACATAATATAAGTGAATGTAAAAATTTTCACTAAAGACAATTTCAGAGAATTCCAAGAATTCAGCTTGCAATATTTTTAGATGAACAATAGCTACTTATTTTTGGAGAATGTCCAATAACCTTGGATATGTAATAAGAACATATGACAATGTAAACAAAATGATATATTACTAGATTCTTAAGTATAAACTTTAATTAATTTAACACATATTAAGATAATTAATTTTGAGATTTCAATTGGGAACAGTTATATGGAAAAAATTCGATCACTTCAAAAATTGCAGAGTGAACTAAGGATATGCAGCATTATCATTTATAACTTTTACATGTTCTCAAGTTTCTATCAAACTTCCATGTTATATCATAAGCAATGTGAATATACAATCTCTATATATAAAAGGCTAATATGCAAAGTGTCCCCTGGGGAGTTCAACCATGAGACCAGGAGTTCAATTGCTCACTGTGATGTGCACTGACCACTAGGGGGCAGTGTGGAGTGAAGGAAGTCCCTGGCTGACAGATGGAAGACCCCGATATGTCCTGATCATTGGCCAGGCCTAGGGACCCTACCTGTGCATGAATTTCATGTACTGGGCCTCTAGTCTACAAATAAACTGCCAGATAACCACAAGATAGTTTAGTTGGTGGGGTCTGAACTTAAAAGAAAAATCCAAGGCCATGGACACTTGAATTTTTAAAAATGAGATGATTTATATCTAGTACCAAATTAAAGTATCATAACTAATTGAAAAACCCAAATCCCAATGACTTATTTTAAATACAATTGGCAATCTCTAAATTTTTTTGTAAACAGGTAATCTGGAAAAAGTCATTTTGATAATTTCTAGATTAAAGATTTCCAGAAAGGTTTCAAGACAATCCAATCTAAAAAGTTCATTGTGAGTTACAGACTCATTTAAAATGCACTTTAAGTGAGCTGATTTACTGTTGCACCTTAAACCATTTCCTGGTAATTATATAAAAATCTTTAAACAGAATTTAATAAGCAATAGCATTACCAACTTTGATCCAAGCAGTTAAAATTTCATTTTTCAAAACAAGTATTTTGAAATAGTTCTTACTATTCAGACCTTGTCTGGTATTTTAATATTGTCCAATTTCTCTTTAAAGGTGTGTTTGACCAATACCAGTAGTAAATGCTAATTTTAGTTTCTAGTCTTGTTTTTCACAGTGGGAAATGTTATGAGTGTTAATCACAGATTCCCTTCTTACAAATCTAAATGAGGCAGAGGCCTGGCTTTATTTCTAAGATGAACCTTTGGCCATTCTTTTACAGTAAACAGACTGCTACAATTTGCTTTTCTTCACATGGACAGGTGATCAGTGTTTTCTCTCAGAAAACCTTCCCTGGTGATAGCCCCCGGCTTCCTGTTTTGGTGCCTCCAACACTTTACTGTGCCATCTTAGAAATCCTTAATGGCGACTTCTCTCCTTTGTCCACACTGGGGTACATTGTGTTACTGCACAGCTACCAAGCTCACCCAGCTAGCTGGGTCTTTCTCCAAAGAGAAAACAGGACTTGCTTAGGACCCACCTGTAATCAACCCCTGAACTGCATATATTCTGAGATATTGGTTCAACAATTAGTCTCACTAGCTACAGGATAATATTATATTTTAAAATACAGAGTTTTGACAATGTAATCATTTTCTATAAACGTGTTTAATTGATTGATCAGAGAACATTTGGTAAGTTGGGTTCAGGTTATTAAAAATGTTCCAGTTAATTCTGAGAAACTCAATATCCATAATCAATATTGTTTTAGGGTGGGTTTTTGTTTATTTTTAAGCACAAATTTAGGAACACACTTTAAAGAGACGTGTATTCAATAATCTATAATTCTTTGTAAATTTTGTAATTATAAATTAACTAGAGGCCCAGTGCATGGAATTTGGAATTCGTGGATGAGGGTGTGTGTCCTTCAGCCCAGCCTGCACCTTCTCAAATCTGGGACCCCTCGAGGGCAGTCGGACATTCCTCTCACAATCCAGGACTGCTTGCCTGCCTACCTTCCTGATTGCCCCTAACCACTTCTGCCTGCCAGCCTGATCACCCCCTAACCACTCCCCTGCCAGCCTGATTGATGCCTAACTGCTCCCCTGCCAGCCTGTTTGTACCTAACTGCCCTCCCCTGCAGGCATGGTGTCCCCCCAACTGCTCTGCCTTGCAGGCTTGATCACCCACAACTGCCCTCCCTTGCAGGTCTAGTCCCTCCCATCTGCCCTCCCCAGCTGGCCATCTTGTGGTGGCCATCTTGGGTCTACATGGGGGCAGGATCTTTGACCACATGGGGGCAGCCATCTTGTGTGTTGAAGTGATGGTCAATCTGCATATTACTCTTTCATGAGATAGGATAGAGGCCTGGTGCATGGGTGGGGGCCAGCTGGTTTACCCTAAAGGGTGTCCCGGATCAAGGTGGGGGTTCCCTTGTGGTGTGGGGTGGCCTGGACCAGGGGCCTGTGGTGGTTTTTAGGCCGGCCATGCCCCAGTATCTGGGGTTTATTTATCTTCTATAATTGAAACTTTGTAGCCTTGTGTGAAGCCAAGCCTCCTGCTCACTCCATGGCCACAGCCATTTTTGTTGGGATTTATTTATCTTCTATAATTGAAACTTTGTAGCAGAGGCCAAGGCTGGCCAGGGCTGCAGGAGCTTAGCTTCCTCCATCTCAGGTGGCAACTCAAGCCTCCTGCTCTCTCCAGCTCCATGGCTGCCACTTTTTTGTTCGGATTTATTTATCTTTTATAATTGAAACTTTGTAGCCTTGAGTGTAGGCCTGGGCTGGCCAGGGTGTCAGGGAAGCTTGGCTTCCTCTATTGCTGGAGAAACCCAAGCCTCCTGCTTGTTGCAGCTCCATAGCGGCAGCCATCTTGGTTGGGTTAATTTGCATACTTGCTCCTGATTGGCTGGTGGGCGTGGCTAGTGGGTGTAGTAGAGGTACGGTCAATTTGTATATTACTCTTTTATTAGATAGGATATGAATTACTACTGATGTGCAACTTAACAGTTGCACCAGTTAGACCATACATATTACTAAACAATTCTGAGTTTGATGTATTCTTCAGAGCACAATTCACTGTTAGTTTTTGTTTTTACTCCTTGTGTAATGCTGTCTTAATACTAATGTAATTGTTTGTCTTTGTAATTCTTACTGGCACTATGTCTTAACCAGTATAATAATTCTTGTCCTGGAAAATATTTCTTCCAACCATGTGGTTATAGTGAGAGTTATCCATAATTTTGATTCTCACACAAATTTCCATCTCCTACCCTTGATCACCACAACGGACACGATTCAAACAGGCAAATATAATTTCATTATTTTTATTTACATTATTAGAGGCCCGGTGCATGAGAATTCATGTACTGGAGCAGGAGGTCCCTCAGCCTAGCCTGCCCCCTCTCACAATCCAGGAGCGCTCAGGGAAAGGAGATGACCTGGCGATCAGGGGAAGACGATGTCCCATCATACCTCTGCTGCTGCCACTAACAGTAGCACAAGCCTCAGTCAGCCATGGTTACCTGAGGCTCAGACAGCCCTGGCTGCTGGGGGGCTGAGGAGACTGGGGGACTCTGGAGGCAGGTGCACAGAGTGGCTGGACCTGGCTGGGGCCAGGCGTAGCTGTGCTGTGCACCTGTCACCTTGGTGAGGCTGAGGGGACTGGGCACCACCATCTTGTGGCTTTGAGCGCCGCCATCTTTGAGGGTGTGGCAGTCAGTTAGCATATTCCCTCCTTATTGGCTGTGGATGCCACCTTCTTTGTGAGGGTGTTATGGTCAAATAGCATATTCCCTCTTTATTAGATAGGCTGATATGAGTATTGACTTGCTAGGAATATTATTTCCCCTCTTACTATTTTCACAGTATAAGTTACTTTCAGTTTGTTTTATATTATTTATAAGGGAAATATCTGGTCAATGTAAAATCTAGTACTTTCCATCACCACTTCAATGTCAATAATCTTTATCTCCACTATAACCTCTCCCATATTTCTACAGATTCCATTGGTATTAATATATCTGGTGAGTCATTGACTTTAGTGCAAGACTGACAGTTAACCCTATCTAATAAAAGAGTAATATGCAAATTGACAAAACCTCCACTACACCCACAAGCCATGCCCTCCAGCCAATCAGGAGCAAGTATGCAAAGTAACCCACCCGAAATGGCTGCAGCCACAGAACAAGCAGGAGGCTTAGGTTTCCCCAGTAATGGAGGAAGCCAAGCTTTCCACACATCCTGGCTGGCATAAGCTTCCACTCAAGGCTACAAAGTTTCAATTATAGAAGATAAATAAATCTGAACAAAAATGGCTGTGGCCAAGGAGCAAAGAGGAGTCTTGGCTCCACTCCAGGCTACAAAGTTTCAATTGTAGAAGATAAATAAATCCCAGATACCAGAGCCTCTGCTTGGGTCACTGGGGGGCATGACCAGCCTGCAAACCACCACAGGCCCCTCGCCCAGGTTTCCCCACACCCCAAGGGAACCCCCACCCTGATCCGGGACACCCTTCAGGGCAAACCAGCTGGCCCCGACCCATGTACCAGGCCTCTATCATATCTAATAAAAGAGTAATATGCAAATTGACCATAACTACAACACTCAAGATGGCTGCCCCCATGTGGACACAAGATGGCCGCCACAAGATGGCCAGCAGGGAGGGCAGTTGGGAGGGACCAGACCTGTAAGGGAGGGCAGTTAGGGGTGACCAGGCCTGCAGGGGAGGGCAGTTAGGGATGACCCGGCCGGCAGAGGAGTGAAGTTCGGGGTGACCAGGACTGCAAGGAAGGGCAGTTGGGGATGACCGTGCCTGCAGGGGAAGGCAGTTGCGGGGGAACCAGGCCTGCAGGGGAGGGCAGTTAGGGGTGACCAGTCCTGCAGGGGAGGGCAGTTAGGGGCAAACAGGCTGACAGGGAAGCAGTTAGGCATCAATCATGCTGGCAGGGGAGTGGTTAGGGGGTGATCAGGCTGGCAAGCAGAAATGGTTAGGAGCTATCAGGATAGCAGGTAGGCAAGCAGTTTGGAGCCAGCAGTCCTGGATTGTTAGAGGGATGTCTGACTGCCCATTTAGACCCTATCCTACTGGGATCGGGCAGTCTGACATCCCTTGAGGGGTCCCAGATTGGAGACGGTGCAGGCTGGGCTGAAGGACACACCCTCCATGCACAAATTTTGTGCACTGGGCCTCTAGTGGGTATATAATAGCAGGAAATTAGCATCACATCTCAGGTGTAATGAAAGCAGCAGTGAAAAACTGCACTTCATGGTTTCATTGTAGGGCAGCAAAGTCCTTAGGCACACACATAAGTTAGAGGAATTTTGGATAACCCCAGAGATTTAGAAAAAGAGAGAAAATTGTGGAAACTGGAAAGATAAGAAAGTTTTTAATCACTGAGCAAGAGGAAGAGGCTTGTAAAATATTTAGCAATAATTAAATCAGTGATAAGTAATAACCATGGAAGAGGTGATGTATTATTATCTTGTCCTACTATATTTCCAGAATGATGATATTGTGAGGAGCAATATTTACAAAAGTTTTTTTCAAAGGGTCCTTTTGGAATCTTTCTCAGGATTGTAGAAAATAATGGTTTCCAATATGGTAAAGATTAAGCATAACTTTACCCCTTTACATGTTCTTATTGTTTTCATGAATAGTTTGCTAGTCACTTGAAGAGTTATTAAGTTATATAAGTATAAGCCATTATAGTATCATGTCACATTTATAAGTATTTGAGGTATAAGGCATAGCATTGGGTTTACTAGATAAAATTTTATAACTTCATGACAATAAAATGACTAATGACATTTGTTGAGTAGATAAGATTATTGTATGTATAAGTCACTTATTTTTTTTTATTTTATTTTTTTTCTTATAAATCTTTATTGTTCAGACTATTACAGGTGTTCCACTTTTTTTCCCCCCCATAGCTCCCCTCCACCTGATTCCCCACCCCACCCCATGCCCTTACCCCCCGCCACTGTATTCATCCATAGGAGTAAGATTTTTGTCCAATTTCTTCCCGCACCCCTCACACTTGCTTCCCCTGAGAATCGTCAGTCCACTCCCTTTCTATGTCCCTGATTCTATTATATTCAACAGTCCATTCTATTCTCCAGATTTTTCATTCACTTGATTTTTAGATTCACTTGTTGGTAGGTATGTATTTGATGTCATTTTGTTGTTCATAATTTTTATCTTTACTTTTTTCTTCTTCTTCCTCTTCTTAAAGAATACCCTTCAGCATTTCATGTAATCCTGGTTTGGTGGTGATGAACTCCTTTAGCCTTTTCTTGTCTGTGAAGCTCTTTATCTGACCTTCAACTCTGAATGATAGCTTTGCTGGGTAGAGTAATCTTGGTTGTAGGTTCTTGCTGTTCATCACTTTGAATATTTCTTGCCACTCCCTTCTGGCCTGCATAGTTTCTGTTGAGAAATCAGCTGACAGTCGTATGGGTACTCCCTTGTAGGTAATTAACTGTTTTTGTCTCGCTGCTTTTAATATTCTCTCTTTGTCTTTTGCCCTTGGCATTTTAATTATGATGTGTCTTGGTGTGGTCCTCTTTGGGTTCCTCTTGTATGGGGTTCTGTGTGCTTCCTGAACTTGTAAGTCTATTTCTTTCACCAGGTAGGGAAAGTTTTCTGTCATTATTTCTTCTAATAGGTTTTCAATATTTTGCTCTCTCCCTTCTTCCGGCACCCCAAAAATTCGGATGTTGGTTTGCTTGAAGTTGTCCCAGAGGCGCCTTACACTATCTTCATATTTTTGGATTCTTTTTTCTTTTTGTTTTTCTGGTTGGATGTTTTTTGTTTCCACATA
This sequence comes from Corynorhinus townsendii, assembly GCA_026230045.1. NCBI lineage: Eukaryota > Metazoa > Chordata > Mammalia > Chiroptera > Vespertilionidae > Corynorhinus > Corynorhinus townsendii. The sequence goes on from JAPDVU010000002.1 coordinate 92,735,764, forward strand.
TTTCAGATCTTTGGTTTGATTCTTGGGGTATGTTGATCTACAGTTGAGTTTCTATATATTTTTTATTTCAGACAGTGTATGCTTCATTTCTGACTGATCCTTTTCCATTTTTTTGGCATTCTCATTAAGGTCCTTGAAGGTCTTACTAAGCTCCTCAGAAGTGTCATCAAATTTCTCAGCGGTTTTTAGAAGATTCTTGAGTAACCTTATACATGTGGTTCTGAACTCTATGTCATCCAGTAGTTTGCTTTCCTCCGTTTCTTTCATGCGTGACATGTTTCTTTGTTTCTGCATTTTGGCTGATTCCCTGTGTTGATGGAGTGGCTTTGTGTGGTAGATGACCTATAGAGGGCAGTAGCTCAGCCTCCCCAATCACCTGATGTGGATGCTCTTGGTACACACCCCTTTGTGGGCTGAGTGCAAAGTCTTGGTGTAGTTAAGCCTGAATTGCTGTTGGTACGCTGGGAGGAATTGACCTCCAGGCCAATTAGCTGTGAGCACTCACTGTGTCTATAATGGAAGAACTGCTGCGCTGAAGACATGCTTATGGGGCAGGATTTGTTTCAGTGGGGCTTTGGTGCTCACTGAGTCTGCCTCTTGAATGTGTCACTTATGGATGTGAGGAGTTGAAATCTGGTGTCTCACACTGACCACTAGGTACACTGGCTTCTGGATCTCCAATGGGGTGCAGGTCAGCTTCTGTCTGAGGCCACCCAGCAGGAGCTACAGTGAGATCTACAGTTTTCTCCTCTTTGCTTGGGGTTTGGAGGTTTTGGAGCTGTCTGACCCGGGCTGCAAGTTTGCTAGGTTAAGCTGCGATAGGGCAGGCCTTCCTTATGCTAAATCCACTGCTTGGAGCTTGGGTGGGTTTGTAGGCTGTGCAGGGCAGGGTCTCAGGGTGTCACCAGGCCAGGGCGTGGCAAACAGCAATGGCTGCCAGTCAGCCGGCTCTGCGTCCCCGTGGGCATCCGCGAGTCCTGTGCCCCAGTGCAGTAAACAACCACTCCTGCGCGTGGCTTTGCCAGCAAGCCACCCTCACTAGTTGACAGTCCAGCCTCTCCCCGTAGGAGTCTGGGTCCCCCACGTCTCCCCAGAGACTGGATTTCAGAGTAATCAGGGGCCTGTCTCCCTTCGGGCCAAAAAAAGCAATGCCTACTGCCAGCCCGGATCAAGCGCCTCCGTACCTCAGCTTTTCAGCGCTCATGCACGTCTCAATGCTCTCTTCTCTCTCCTTCTAGTTGTAGAACTTCCACTTAGCCAGCCCTCTCGTGATTCTGGGTGATAGACATTTTGTCCTTCAGTTGCAGTTTTGAAATTGTTGTGCGAGGCAGCAGTTTAGGTGTTTACCTATGCCGCCATCTTGGATTCCTCTCACAAGTTAGTTTTTTTAAAACAGAAACAAAATTTATGAACCCATAGCCAGACTTATCAAGATAAAAAAAGAGAGATACTATTTTATGGTATCTAAGCTAGCTCTTTTTTTGAAGCCAGCATTATCTTAATTCAAAACCAGATAAAGGCACTTCAAAAAAAAAAAGCGAATTACAGGCCAATATCACTGATGAACAGAGATGTTAAAATACTCAAAAAAATTAGCAAATCAGATCCAGCAAAATCTCAGACATCTCTCATAGCAATAATTTTACAGATATATCTTGTAGGTCAAAGGAAACTAAGGAAAAATAAACAAATGGTACTACATCAAAATAAATAGCTTCTGCACAGCAAAAGAAACCATCAAACAATACAAAAAAGGAGCCCACTTTAAGAGAGAACTTATTTGACAATGATACATATGATAAAGGGTTGAGATCCAAATATATAAGGAACTCATACAACTTAACAAAAGGAAGACAAACAACCCAATTTAAAAAATGGGCAAAGGACCTAAATAGACACTTCACCAAAGTCACTAATCATCTGAGAGCTTCAATTCAAAATGACAGTGAGGTACATCTCACACCTGTCAGAATGGCTACCATCAACAAACCAACAAATCAACAAATGGAAAGTGCTGGCAAGGATGTGGAGAAAAGGGAACCCTAGTACACTGCTGGTGGGAATGCAGACTGGTGCAACCATTAGGGAAAACAGTATGGAGTTTCCTCAAAAAAATAAATATGGAACTACCATTTGACGCAGTGATCACCCTTCTAGGAAAATATACCAAGAAACACAAAACAGCAATCATAAATAATGTATGCACATCTATGTTCATAGCAGTGCAATTTACAATAGCTAAGATCTGGAAACAGCCAAAGTTTCCATCAGTAGATGAGTGCATAAAAATGTTGTGGTATATTTATACCATGGGATACTATATAGCAGTAAAAAAGAAGATTCTCTTACCATTTGAGACCATATAGAGGGACCTGGAGAGTATCATGCTAAGTGAAATAAGTCAGTCAGAGAAAGGCAAGTATCACATGATCTCACTCATGTGTGGAATCTAAATGACAACATAAAATGATGAACAGAGTGGATCCAGAGAGATGGACGCATGGAACAGAGTATGGAATCTAGGAGGGAAGACAGGGAAGGTTGGTTGGTGGGAGGTAATCAACCAAAGACATTATATGCATATATACACAACCCAGGGACATAAACAATTGGGTGCTGAAGACCTGGAACAGGGGACAAGGGCAGGCTGGAGGGGGGTAATGGGGGGGAAAGGAGGATATAAAAATGGAAACACTTTTAGTTTTTTTCTGTTTATTATGACTTTAACTGTGGACTTGACATTTATCACCTTTATTACGTTGAGGTACGCTCTCTCTTTTCCCACTTTGCTGAGAATTTTTATCATGAAAGGTTGTTGGATTTTATCAAATGCTTTTTCTGCATCTATTGATATGATCATGTGGTTTTTATCCTTCATTTTGTTTATTTGATGTAATATGTTTATTGATATGCAGACATTGTACCAACCTTGCCTCCCAGAATAAATCCCACTTGGTCATGTTGTATGATCTTTTTAATATACTAGAGGCCTGGTGCATAAAATCGTGCATGGGGGGCTTCCCCTTAGTCCAGACTGCACCCTCTGCAATCTAGGACCCCTTGGAAGATGTGGGACATCCCTCTCACCATCTGGGACCACTGGCTCCTAACTGCTCACCTGCTTGATTGCCCCTAACTGCCCCCCCCCCCCCGCTGGCCTGGTTACCCCCAACTGCCCCCCCCAGCCTGGTTTCCCCCAACTTCCCCTCCCCCGCTAGCCTGATCACCCCTAACTGCCCTCCCTCACTGGCCTGGTTGCCCCTTACCACTGTGCCAGCCTGGTCAACCCACACAGCCTGCTGCTCAGTCATTTGGTCATCCTTCACTAAAACCCCTGCTGGCCTGGTTGCCCCACGCAGCCTGTTTGGTCATCCATTCGGTTGTTTCAGTTGCAATGGTCACTTAGGCTTTTATATATATAAATTGCTGTATCACATTTGCTAGTATTTTGTTGAGGATTTTAGCATCTATGTTCATCAGGGACATTGACCTGTAATTCTCTTTCTTTGTAGTGTCTTAATCTGGTTTTGGAATTAGGAAAACGCTGGATTCATAAAAATAGCTTGGGAATGTCCCTTCCTCTATTTTTTGAAATAGTTTGACAAGTATAGGTGTTAATTCTCCTTTGAATGATTGCTAGAACTCCCCAGTGAAGCTGTCTGAACCTGGGAATTTTTTTGATTACTGGTTCTATTTCATGGGTTGTTATTGGCCTATTCAGGTTTTCTGGTTCTTCCTGATTCAGTTTTGGGAGACTGTATTTTTTCTAGGAATTTGTCCATTTCATCCACACTGTCCAGCTTCTTGGCATATATGTTGTCCATAGTATTTTTTTACAATCTTTTCTTTTTCAGTGGTGTCAGTAGTTACTTCTCCACTTTTGTTTCTGATTTTATTTATTTGAGTCATTTCTCTTTGTTTCTTAATGAGTCTGGCTAATGATTCATAAATTTTGTTTATCCTTTCAAAGAACCAGCTCTTGGTTTCATTGATTTTTTTTATATTGTTTGTGGGTTTTTTGTTTTGTTTTGTTTTGTTTTTGTCTCTACATCATTTATTTCTGCTCTAATCTGTATTATTTCCTTTCTTCTACTTACTCTGGCCTTTTTGTTGTCTTTCTAGATCTTTAAGTTGTAGTGTTAAATAGTTTATTGTTAATTTTTCTTGTCTTTTGTGGTAGGCCTGTAGTACTAGGAGCTGCCCTCTCAGGACTGCTTTTGCTTTGTCCCAGAGATTTTGGTTTGTTGTGTGTTCATTTTCATTTGTTTCCAGAAGGTTTTTTATTTCCTTCTTGCTCTCCTTGGTAATTAATTCATTGTTTAATAGCATGCTAATTAAACTCCGTGTGTTTGAATGTTTTGGAGTATTTTTACTGTAGTTGATTTCTAATTTCATTCTACTGTGATCTGAGAAGATGCTTGATATGATTTCAACCTTCTTGAATTAGTACAGACTTGTTTTGTGTCCTAACATTTGGTCTTTCTTTGTGAATGATCCATGTGCACTTGAGAAGAATGTATATTTTGCAACTTTGGGATAAAATCTCTATATATAAATGCCTAAGTGACCATCTGGCCATTCAACCAGTAGCTATGATGCACACTGACCACCAGGGGGCAGATGCTCAATGCACAGGCATGGAAACATGGAACAGACTGATGATTCTCAGAGGAAATGGGAGAGGGGGAGGATGGGAAGAGATTAACCAAAGATCTTATATGCATACTGGAGGCCCAGTGTGCAGATCTGTGCACTGGTAGGGTCCCTCAGCCTTACCTGTGGGGATCAGGCCAAAATCGGCAGTCTGACATCCCCAGAGGGGTCCTCGATTGTAAAAGGGTGCAGGCAAGGCTGAGGGACCCCACCGTTGCACAAATGCATGCACCAGGCCTTTGGTATTCTATAAATGTCAATTAAATCCATTGATCCAGTGTGTCCTGTAAAGTCACTGTTCACTGTTTCCTTGTTAATTTTTTATCTGGAAGATCTCTCCAGTGAAGACACTAGGGTGTTAAGGTCCCCTATTGTGACTGTACTGTTGTCAATCCTTTCCCTCAAAGTCCTCTAGAAGTTATATATATATATATATATATATATATATATATATATATATATACACACACACACACACACACACACACACACACACACACACACACATACTAGTGGCCTGGTGCACAAATTTCATGCACATTAAAAGAGGATTAATTAGAGGAAATAATTTAATATTGCTATTTGCCCTTTCTCTATAATGGAAGTGTCAGAGATGAAAGTAATTAGTAAAATGTATATGAAAACCTTTCTCCTGTCAGAGTCTGGGGCGCATGATGGGACTCAGAGTCAAGTCCCTGCCCACCCACATGCGCCTCAAAGCACATGAGACCCAGACCCAGCTGCCCTCCCCCCAAATTGGGCTAGATCCAGAACCGACCAGTCCCACAATTGTCAAGCCCCACCTTGCTGGGGAAGTAGCCTCAGGTCCCTTGGCCTGGCTCCAAGTCGGGGGGCAGTGCCTGAGGTCCCCTGTGAAGCCCTACCAGGTGGGGGACACGGCCTGAGATCCCCTGTCAAGCCCTGCTGGGTGGGGGGCATGGCCTGAGGTCCCCTGTCAAGATCCACTAGGTGGGAGGGCACAGCCTCAGGTCCCCCAGCCAGGCACCGGGAGAGGGGCACAGCCTCAGGTTGGCCATCAAGCCCTGCTGGGCGGGGGTCGCAGCCTGAGTTCCCCCGATCCAGCACTGGGGGTGCACCTTGAGGTCACCTGTCAAGCTCCATCAGGCAAGGGGTTGCAGCCTCAGGTCCCCTGGCCTGGTACTGGGGTGGGGGGCATGGCCTGAGGTCTCCTGTCAAACCCTGATGGGTGGGGTCACCGCCTGAGATCTCCAGGCTGGCACTGGGGCGGGGGGGTGGGGACAGCCTGAGGTCCCCTAGCCCAGGACCAGGACAGGAAGCACACCTTGAGGTCCCCTATCAAGGCCTACCAGGTGTGGGGCATGGCCTGAGGTCCCCTGTCAAGCCCCACAGGGTGGGGGAAGGCATAGCCTCAGGTCCCTGCTGATTTTTCGTTAAGGCTCCTATGGGAACTTGGCCTCAGCTATGGGGGCAGCCATCTTTGTGATTGAGTGATGGTCAATTAGCATATTCCCTCTTTATTAGATAAGAGATATATATACATATATATGTGTGTGTGTGTGTGTGTATATATGTATATATACATATATATGTGTGTATTATATATATATATATACACATAGGAAATATATATATATATACACACACACACACACACACACATATATATATATATATTTAAGTGCTCCTATGTTGGGTGCATATATGTTTACCAGGGTTATATCCTCCTGGTTGGATTGATTCCTTTAGTATTATGTAGTTGATAACTGGAATGGTGAGCCAAGGTGTTTTCCCAGGGTCGTGTCTCACAACACTGAAAAATGAGCTACGTGGACCAGAAGATTTAAGCCAAGTGTGGAAAATTTATTACAAGCAGACTCAGACTCCCTGCAAGGGGTGGGGGACCCAGGAATGGGCTGCCCATTAAAGCCTTGTAGTCCAAGGGTATATATTTGCTACAAGCCTACTCTATGCCTACCTGTATTGTCACCTCATTGATTCTCTCAATTGTTTTTTCCCAGCAATGGTCCTAAACTTGCCTTGTTTCTATGTGTTCTTTCTCTGTTCTTATGCTGAACTTTTTCTGTTTCTATGTGCCTGTACATCTTGTTTACTGCATGCCCTCCCTTGGTTTCCCATGCCGCCTGCTTGGAGTCCAGAAATGCTTTATTATTTCAGGACATTTGGTTTCTGTGGTTAGGCTGCTCAAATTGCCATGTCTGCCTCTGCCTATGTTCCATTTGCCTTTATTTTCCACTGGACCCTGCCTGCGTTTTAAGTTAACCCTCTCATAGTGACCTTTGTTGTCTCTTGTGATGGCCTTCATGTTAAAGTCTATTTTGTCAGGTATGAATATTGCTACTTAGCTTTTTTTCTTTTCCATTTGTATGTATGAAATTTTTTCCATCCCTTCGCTCTCATCCTGTGTGTGTCTTTTGTTCTGAGGTGGGTCTCTTGTAGACAGCATATAAGTGGGTCATATTTTTGTATTTTTTCAGTTACCCTATGTCTTTTGATTAGAACATTAATCCGTTTACATGTAAGGTTATTATTTATAGGTATTTATTTATTGCTATTTTAATTATGTATGCCTAAGTTTCTCTCTCTATTTATTCTTCTCATTATAGCAGTCTCTTTAGCATATCTTGTAATGCTGGCTTAGTGGTGATGTACTCCTTTAGCTTGTTTTTGTCTGGGAAGATTTTAAAGAAAATTAAATATATTTTTATTGATTTCAAAAAGGAATGGAGAAGAAGAGAAAGATAGAAACATCAATAATGTGAATCACTGATCGTCTTCCTCCTGCACGCTCCCTACTGGGGATTGAGACTGCAACATGGGCATGTGCCTTTCACCAGAATTGAATCCAGGATCCTTCATTCTGCAGGTCGGTGCTCTATCCACTAAGTAAAGTCATCTTGGCCTGGGAAGTTCTTTATTTGACAGTCTCCTGTGGATGATAGCCTTGCTGGATATAATAATCTTGGTTATTATAGATCCTTACTTTCCATTACCTTGAGTACTTCATGCCATTACTTTCTGGCCTGTAGAGTTTCTAATGAGTAATTAGGTGTCAGCCTTATGGGAGCTCTTTTGTAGGTAATAGTTTGCCTACCGGGATCAGTTTGCCTAAACGGGCAGTCCAAGTTCCCTCTCACAATCCAGGACTGCTGGCTCCAAACCACTCTCCTTCCTGCCTGCCTGATTGCTCCTAACCGAATCTGCCTGCCAGCCTGATCACCCCCTAATCACTCCCCTGACAGCCTGATTGACACCTAACTGCTCTCCTGCTGGCCTGATTGCCCCTAACTGCCCTCCCCTGCTAGCCTGGTCACCCCTAACTAACCACCCCTGCTGACCCAGTCACCCCTACCTTCCCTCCCTTGCCAGCCTGCTCACCCCTAACTGCCCTCCGCTGCTGGCCCAATTGCCCCCAATTGCCCTCCCCTGCTGGCCTGGTTACCCCTATCTTCTCTCCTTTTCCTGCCTGGTTGCCCCCAACTGCCCTCCCCTGCAGGCCTGGTCACCCCCAACTACCCTCTCCTGCAGGCCTAGGTCCCCCTAACTTCCCTCCCCTGTAGGCCTGCCCCCCTCAACTTCCCTCCCCTGCAGGCCTGAGTCGCCCCCAACTGCCCTCCTCTGCCAGCCTGGTCCCTCCCAACTGTCCTCCCCTGCAGGCCTGTTCACCCCTAACTGCCCTCTCCCACTGGCCTGATCACCCACAACTGCCCTCCCACTGCAGGCCATCTTGTGTCCACATGGGGGCAGCCATCTTGTGTGTTGGAGTGATGGTGAATTTGCATATTACCTCTTAATTATATAGGATGTGTCTGTTAGGACACAAAACAAGTCTCTGCAAGTTCAGAAGATCAAAATAATATCAATCATCTTCTCAGATCATAGTAGAATGAAATTAGAATTCAATTACAGTAAAACTTCCCAAAGACATTCAAACACATCGAGGGTAAATAGTATGTAATTAAAAAATGAATGGGTTACCAATGAGATCAAGAAAGAAATAAAAAGTTTCCTGGAAACAAATGAAAATGAGCACACAACAAACCACAATTTCTGGGACACAGCAAAAGCAGTCCTGAGAGGGCAGTTTCTCATACTACAAGCCTACCTCAAAAAACAAGAAAAATGAACTATAAACTATTTAACACTACAACTTAAAGATCTATAAAGAACAAAAAGAAAAGCCCAGAGTAAGTAGAAGGAAGGAAATAATAATGATTAGAGCAAAAATAAATGACATAATACTTTTTTCAACAGCTTGGGGGAATTGCTTCTGCCTAGAGGCTAATTGTTATTCTCAGTGTCTCAATGGGCCTCAGAAACTTCACACCTGTGAGGCAGTGTTTTCCAATAGGGTGGATCAGCTGTCTTCCCCCAAGGCAAAGCCATCTATATGGCAAATGTCTGCTTGAGAAAGATGACCTCTGCAGCATGTGGGAATGACTCAGCACAGGAAACTTGAGTCTGCCTTCTGAGCTCTAACCCAAGAGCTTGAATCCTAGCTTCTGCTCACACAGCTCCAGTCTACTTTGCCCTCCCTCTGCTGGAGCACAAGGTGAGTGGCTTCACTGCCAATTTTGTGCATTGGCTTTTTAACAGGGTGCCTGAATTTCTAGCCATCTCTCCCTGTCAGACAGAAAACCCTCTGCTTTTCACAGACAGATGTTATGCTGGTAACCTTCTCAGTTCTGTTACTCTCTGCTGGGGGGCCCAGCTCAGGGATTAGACCCTAGAGTTCTCAGCGGCACACCGCCCCCCCACCCACCCTCCACACACACACTACCGAGATATCTCTGTGGAACTGCAATTGTTGTCTATGGTACCCCAAGCAGATTAAGACACTACAAAGAAAGAGGATTACAAGCATCTCTTTCATGCTTCAGCCCCTCCTACCAGTCTCTATGTGGTCTCCAGTTTCTGTCCTCAGTTACCAGGGTTCTCTGCAGTGACTCTTTCATTGATTATTCAGGAAGATTTTCTGTATTTGAGTTTTAATTCCATTTTGGTCCTGGGAGCTTCTCCATGCAGCATCTACTTATTCTGCCACCATATTTAATCTCCTCCAGAAACAAATTATTGATCTGCACAACAGCCTTGATGAATCTCAAGAGACAAGCTGAGTAAAAAAAAGCCTATCCCAAAAACTGATATATTGTTTGATTCCATTTATGTGACATTCTTGAAATCTAAGTCTTTTCTTTTTGTAAAATCTAAATTCATCCTTGTTTAAAGTATTACATGAGTCTCCTTTTTCCCTCATTGACCTCTCTCCAGCCGCTCCCACCACCCAGCACATGCCCTCATCCCCTTACTGTCTGTGTCCATTGGTTGTGCTCATATATATGCAAACGAGTCCTTTGGTTGATCTCTTACCCGTCTCACCCCTTGCCTTTCCTCATAGGTTGGACAGTCTGTTCCATGCTTCCATGTCTCTGGTTCTATTTTTGTTCATCAGTTTATGTTGTTCATTATATTCCACAAATGAATGAGATCATGTGATAATTATCTTTCTCTGACTGGTTTATTTCACTTAGCATAATGCTCTCCAGTTCCATCCATGCTGTTGCAAATGATAAGAATTCCTTCTTTTTTCACAGCAGCGTAGAATTCCACTGTGTAGCTGTATCACAGTTTTCTAATCCACTCATCAGCTGATGGGCACTTAGGTTGTTTCCAAATCTTTCTTTAAGATCAGGAACAACACAGGGATGTCTGTTTTCACCACTCTTATACAACATGGTACTGGAACTCCTAGCCAAAGCTATCGGAGAAAAAGAAAAAATAAAAGGCATCTAAATTGGAAATGAGGAAATAAAACTGGCATTATTTGCAGATGACATGATATTATACAGAGAAAATCCTAAAGCATCCACCAAAAAGCTACTAGATCTAATAAATGAATTCGGCAAAGTAGCAGGATACAAAATTAACACCCCAAAATCGGTGGCAATTCAATACACCAATGATGAAGTATCAGACAGAGAAACTAAGAAAGCAATCTCATTTACAATTGCAACATAAAATAAGAGACCTAGAAATAAGTTTGACCAAGGGGGCAAAAGACCTGTAATTGGAAAGCTATATAACAGTAATAAAAGAAATTAAGGAAGATACAAATAAGTGGAAGCATATACTATGCTCATAGATTGGAGGAATTCGCATCATTAAAATATCCAAACTATCCAAAGAAATCTATAGATTCAATGCAATTCCTATTTTTAAAAATAGCGGAATATTTCACAAATCAGAACAAATATTCAGAAAAATCATATGGAGCCCAAAATGATCCCAAATAGTCTCAGCAATCTTGAGAAAGAAGGACAAAGTTGAAAGTATCACAATACCTGATATCAAACAATACTATAAATCCACTATAATAAAAACAGCCTGCTACTGGCATGGGGACAGACCTATAGATCAATGGAATAGAACAGAGAACCCATAAACCAAAGCAAGCCTATAGGTCAATTAATATTTGATAAAAAAGGCAACAACATACAATGGCATAAAGACAGTCTTTTCAATAAATGGCATTGGGAAAATTAGACAGGTACATACAAGAAAATAAAACTAGACCATCAACTTATATCATACACAAGAATAAAGTCAAAATGGATAAATAAAGTCAAAATGGATAATGTAAGTCACAAAGTCATAAAAACCCTAGAAGACAGCATAGGTAGTAAAATTTTAGACATCTCTTGTAGCAATATTTTTGCTGATATGTCTCCTAGAGCAAGGGGAATAAAGGAAAAAATAAATAAGACTATATCAAACTTAAAAGCTTCTGAACAACAAAAGAAATGATAAATAAAATGAAAAAGGGGCCCACTGTATGGGAGGACATTTATTGGATAAGGGGTTAATATAAAAAATATAAAGACTATATATTCTTTATATTATATATATATATATATATATATATATATATATATATATATATTCAACAGGAAGACAAACAATCCCATTAAAATATAGGCAAAGACATTCCTCCCAAAGAGGACATACAGATGGCCAAAAACATTTGAAAAAATGCTCAACGTCACTAATCATCAGAGAAATGTAAATTAATCTCTACTGATTGCTGTTTTTATTCCCCCCCCTCTAGTTACTAATTTGTGTATTTTGTCTTTCTTCTTTTTCCCTGAGCAAGATTCAGAGTTGATTCTATGTTTTATTTGTTCTTTATTTTTTTTTAATTTTCAAAGAATGAGATTTCAGTTTTATCTTTTTTATGTTATTTACTTATAACATTACTTATTAATTTAAGTAATTTTTACTCATTACATCTCCTAAAAGTTTAAGGCATAAAACAAATTTCTACTTTTTGGAAATTTTAAGATTTACTTTTGGTTAAGTTCACAACTTATTTACATATTTTTTCTTAATCTTCACCCAAGAATATGTTTTTATTGATTTGAGAGAGGAAGAGAGCTAAAGAAAGAGAGAGAGAAAGAAACATAGATGTGAGAGAGAAATATAGATTATTTGCCTCCCATACTCAACCCAACTGGGGATGGAACTCACAGCCTGGGCAAGTGCCCTGACTGAAAATTAGTCACAAAACCTTTTGGTGCACAGGATGACACTCCAACCAATTGAATCACCCATCATGATTTCATAGTTTATTTTTGTGTTTATACCATGAACACAAAAATAAAATGTACATCTTTAATACTTGAAATATGAATTCAAATCTATGCAGGCAGTCCTCAGTTTATGTTGGACTCAATGTATGTTCTTTCGTGGTTATGTTGCCATTTCCCATTTATTTATAAATAAAAAAAGGTCCGTCATTTTGTCTTATGTACATATGTGCTTTATGTTTATTTATTTACCACAAGTAAAGGTCAGGAATTGTTATCTTTTAAATTTTTTTTCTGTTTCACTTCATTACTGCTGTGTATGTACTCCATGTGCGTGACATAGGTGCTTATGTAGATGGGTTCCGACTTCCGTTGAAAATCGCATTACATCGCGTTAGGAACAGATCTCTGATGTAACCTGAGGACCTACTGTAATAATAAAAGCATAATATGCTAATTAGACCAGACAGTCGAATGACCTTCTGGATGTCATTCCAGACATCCTTTTGGATAAAGCTGCGGCAGCAAGGCCAAGGCAGAGGTGGTTAGGGGTGATCAGGCAGGCAGTCAAGTGATTCGAAGTCCGTGGTCCCAAATTGCAAGAGGGATGTCCAACTGCTGGTTTAAGCCCGATCCCTGTAGGATCGGGCTTAAACCACTAAACTGTCAGTCGGACATTCCCCAAGGGGTCCCGGATTGCGAGAGGGTGCAGGCCTGTCTGAGGAACACCGCCCCGCACCCCCCCGCCCCGCTCCATGCACAAATTTCATGCTCCGGGCCTCTAGTATATATATAAACTTAAACAACATTTCTTTAATTAAATCATTCTACAACTGCACTGTCTCCTAGATATTTCTTTTTTTTTTTAATATGTTTTATTGATTTTAGGGAGGAAGGGAGAGGAAGAAATAGAAACATCAATGATGAGAGAGAATCACTGATCGGCTGTCTCCTTCACACCCCCGACTGGGGATGGAGCCCACACCCCAGGCACGTACCATGACCAGGAATTGAACTGTGGCCTCCTAGTTTATAGGTCAGTGCTCAAACAATGAGCCACACCAGTCAGGCTGTAGATATTTCTTACTGTTAAAAAGATAAATTACCCTCCCTGTCATAATTTCATTCATAACAAATTCTTCTTGCATCTCTAATACATTTTTCTTTGTGTAATTAGTTGCTGTGGAGTTTGATGCTGTTAGTATATTTACCTTTTACCATTACTTAATGTAATTCTTTGTACTATTTCTAATGACAATCATAAATTCAATCTTGGTTAGTGTATATTTTACCCATTCTTGATTTCTGTATTAGTTATTTTGAGCTACTATAACAAAATACCATCAAATAAGTGGCTTAAACAACAGTTAATCTCTCCCTGTTCTGGAGGCTGAGAAGGCCCAGATACAAATGCTGGCTGATTCTGTTCCTGGTGATGTTGTGGAGCAAACACTAGTGAACAACCACTGGAGTCCAGACCAAATTAAAATTTAGGGAGCCTCTATTAGCCGGGCGGCTGGCCAGCCTGCCAGCCGGTGACTGCACTGCCATTCTCCACGCAGGGAGTCCAGAGAGCAGCCTCGACCATTTGTGCAGGACCACTTTTAAGCACATTAACTACATCCTGTTTTTGCAGAGCAAGTAACCCAAGACAAAACAGTTTTTCCTAAGCAATGTCAGGATCATGCCATTGATGACCATGTTATTCACAGGGTCATTCTGTTCTTCAGAAAGCTGACAGTGATCTATGAAAGAAGGCCTACATGCTGGGAAGGGGCCATGAGACCATATCTCAAGGCCTGGCCTGGTGTCAGCACTGATAACTCTATCTGGGGCATAGTCCACGGCCTCTCTGGAATGGCAGTAGTAAGCATGCTCAAAAATTCCCACTCTCCAACAGTGAGAGCTCTCTCACTGGCCGGCAGACTGATGACTTTTCATTATGTTCTCACATGGCCTTCCAAGGTTCATGAAAGCAGAGAAAGAGAGAGAAGAGGGAGACATGGGAGACAGATATCTTCTTCTTCTTACAAAGGTACTAATCTCATTCTTAGGGCCCCACCTTCATCACCTAATCTCATTCTATCTCCTCAAAATTCCTTCTCCAACCACAATGCAGGGGTGTTCAGGCTTCAAAATAGAATTTTGAAGGAACACAACATTCAGTGCATCACTTTTTCCACTTTTTTCATCACATTGTTTTAAATATATTTCTAATATAAGCAGCCTGAGTAAAATTCTTAATTCAGTTTTTCTTTTTTAAGGAAGTTAGTCATTCACTATTTAAATATAAAATATGATTTAATGATTGCATATAATATTTTTCAAAAAAACTGACATGGTCTTCAATAAAAAAAAGAGTGGAATATCAAGAATGAAAGGAAAAAGCAAATGGCAATAATCTTGCAGAAGCAATTTAGTGTCATCTGGCTTGGAATTAGTCTTATTTTCTAATTCCTTATGTGTCCACTTATTCTCTTCCCTACCTATGTTGACTCTTGAAGCAGGAAATATTTCTACTGAGTGTCCATACTTTGAGAAACTTTATAAAACTTCTCAAATTTTGCTCTGTTTACATCATCTTTTTTAAGAAAGTTCTACTTTAATTAATAAAAAATATTTTAACTATTTTATTATACTAGTTTTTTTAGTATAACTGAATGATATATTATGTATCATTTCTCCTTTAACAAGTATGGAGCTGTAACTATTATTTACTAACTCATCAATATTTTCTCAAAAGTATTTATTATGCAAAATTTCAAACATAAAGATTTACAGAAAAATTAGTGTCAACATAATAAGTCTCCAAACTTGTGGAGGATTTTTTAAGAGTTCATTTGTGCCAAACTGACTACAATGCTAGGAAGCAATATCAAATGGTCCAGAGAAGGACAACTGGCAGTTTCCTTTATGCATTTCAATTAAGGAGAGTGCAAAAGGAAGATTACATGAAGGTGAAAGAAAGCAAGGCATCGATTGGATTACAGGATAGTTAACAATATTATGTGCTCTCTTATGGGTGGTTATGCTTCCAAGGGATCTGAAGAAGGGACATTTCAAAGGTGTGTTAACCTAGATCCACAAAAACAATAGGCTGGACTTGCTGAAGGCAAAGACAAACCTTTTACTAAAGGTGTCATATGCCTGGAGCATGACTGCCTATCATGACCTCCCCAGTTAGGAATTTATGATCAGATCACCCCATGAGATTACTTTTGGTTAGATTTATTACAGCATCCTTCTTTTGTCGACATAAGAATGTAATATTTAATAACCACATCTCCCATGTCTGTTTTACCTATTTACATCTAGAGAGATGAGAGAGAGAGAGAGAGAGAGAGAGAGAGAGAGAGAGAGAGAGAGAGAGAGAAAGATACAAAGATAGTAGTAGAGGAATCACATATTTAAGGGTTGCTATTTATTTGAGATTTGTTTGAAAACTATTTGAATAAAATCATAATACTTTACCACTAACTATGCAGCTATTTTTATAAAAGATATTATATTGCATTATTAAATTTAAAACTACTTAAGCATGCTTTTAAAAAATTATTTATGTGTATTTCATACTCAAATGTACCACTGACACGGAAAAATCTATTATATTCATACTAGTGGCCAGGTGTATGAAATTCATGCATGGAGGGGTCTGTGTTCCTCAGCCTGGCCTGCACCCGCTCCAATCTGGGACCCCTCAAAGAATATCCTACTGCTGGTTTACAGGGATGGGACCTAAACAGGCAGTCAGACATCCCTCTCACAATCCAGGACTGCTGCCTCCAGCTGCTCACCTGCCCGCCTGCCTGCCTGATTACCCTAACCACTCTGCCTGCCAGCCTGCTCAATGCCCCCCTTGCTGGCCTGCTCACTCCAAACTGCCCCCCCTCGCTGGCCTGATCACCTCCAACTGACCCCCACTGATGGCCTGCTCACCCCCAACTGGCCCCTGATGGTCTGCTTACCCCCAATGGCCCCACCCCCCCCCCACCAACCTGATCACTAACAACTGCTGTCCCATCCTGGCCTGATCACCCCCCTGGTGACCCAAGCTCTCCTCCTTTTTTTCTTACCTTTTTTTCAGTGCCTTCTTGAGTGGAGGCCAGGGCTGGCTGGAAGCAAGTATCTGGGATTTATTTATCTTCTATAATTGAAACTTTGTAGCCTTAAGCAGAGGCCAGGGCTGGCCAAGACAGGTGGGAAGCTTGACTTCCTCCATTACCGGGGCAACCCAAGCCTCCTGCTGGCTCCAGCTCTGTGGCAGCAGCCATCTTGGTTGGGTTAATTTGCATGCTTGCTACTGATTGGCTGGTGGGCATGGCTTGTGGGTGTAGCAGAGGTACGGTCAATTTGCATGTTTCTCTTTTATTAGTGTAGATGTTTTCAAAAAGGTTTACTTAATGCACTTGGTTGTTACATTTTATTAACCTGACTTTGCTAAAAAAATAACTTTGAAGTAAAAAGAAAAAGCTGTCTTAATAGATTGTATAATGGGCCATTTTCTGGATTCATATGATTATTTTCTCAAGTTATTATTTAACATCTTTCTCTATTCCCTAAATTTCCTGGAAACTATGAAATTGTTCCAATTTAAAGGATTGCATGGATACTGGGTAAATACTTCTGATAAGAACACTTCACAGATGATGCTTGGCACTTTGTGTTGAATTACATCATAAGGGACTTGATAACAGGTTATCTCATTTTTAGTAATGTTACTTTGAACACCATTTTATAAAGGATATAACTGCCATACCTCAAAAATATAACAGAATACCCATTCCCTTCAGAATTAGCAAGTACTATATTGGATAATACTTTGGAAGTTTACAAATATTCTCTTACTCAATAACTTCACTATTTTTAGGGTCTTTTGATAGTCTGTACATGAATTAATTATTTTATTAAAGGTTGAAAATATAATTATATTCTAATTGATCATAGCTTTTATACTATCTGCCATTCCTTTACTTTTTTAAATTGATTTTTTTAAAGGGAAAGGTAGGTGGTTTTAATTATCAATCAATTTTTAGAGTAAGAAATTGACATAATTGTAACCATGATTGATGAAAAATAAGTTTTTTTTTTTACATTTTTAGTACCTTTACAAAAACTTTATTGTGATTCAAAAATATGAAATGTTAAATTAAATGCATAATAGGTTTATTACAAACAATTTTAAAAGCAAGTAGTTATATACTATTCTCCTGTGTTGGTAGTAGTTGCTTTTTTTTTTCTTTTTAAAAATATCATTATGATTTAAAGAATGATTATTTCATTTTGCAATATGTTTTTATTGATTTTTAAAGAGAGAGGAAGGGAGAGGGAGAGAGAGATAGAAACATAGATGAGAGGAACCATCAATATCTGCTGCCTCCTGCACATGCCCTACTGGGGATCAAGCTTGAAACCCAGGCATATGCCCTGACTGGGAATAAACTTATTACCTCTTGGTCAATGGGTTGATGCTCAACCAATAAGCCACAGGCTGGGCTATTTATTTCATTTTTATAGCAGATTATAACCATTATATTTCTTAATGTTTACATCATTCCAATTTTGGCCACTGGAACACCTTTAAACTGAATTTTTTGTCCATTTGACATATCCCTTTTCATAAGTCTTCATGTGTTTTCTTGCTTTTAGACATAAAAAGTTGTTCATGATCATTTTCCACTTTGATGTTTCCAAACTTGGAATCAATGGCTTTTCTAAGGAGCCTTGGTTTGGTTGTAATATAAATGGTGTTTGGAAAAAACAAAAAACTGGGTAGCAGTTGTATTCATCATGTATTCATTATTGTTGACATGTCACTGTTTTTAGCCATATCAATAAAGTGCTAATAAATATATTTTATTTAAAATAATTTTCAGCTTATTTTTATATTGCTATTCAACAATAAAAAGTTGTTTTTATTTTTTATATTAATAAGTCATGATTTTAAGGTACTTTCCTCTATAAGAATTGATATTTTCATGGGGTAATGAGGGCTTAAAACACCTATTCTACCATTTTATTGAAATTTCTATCTCCTCCATTGCTTACTTTGAAAATGTGATCTTATACTGCATGTGTTTTCATTTCCTTTTCTGCTCTCCTTCTTCACTCACACTTGCTTTCAGAAGTTTTCTCCAATCCATTTCTTGTTTCACACTCTAGAAATTAGTAAGAGACATTGAGACATTTTCCTTTTATTCCTGTATATGGAGATTATCATATAATTTTTCTTATTATCTACTAAGATTAATTTGTTTTACAACAGAAAATACTATCAGGATTCTTGGACTAAATGCTGAAAAGTCATAAAATGTTTTCATAGAATATTTACAACTTTACATTGAAAATCATTGAGGTCATTCTGTCATTATATTGCAGATTATTTTTTACTAGAGCCTCAGTGCATGGGAATTCATGCACTGGAAGGAGGGTCCCTCAGCCCAGCCTGCCCCATCTCAAAGTCTGGGAGCCCTCAGGGGCAGGAGGCAACCCAGTGATCAGGGGAAGGTGATGCCCCCGTCACACCTCTGCTGCTGCCACTGCCGGCAGTGCAAGCCTCGGCTGGCCCTGGTTACCTGAGCCCCAGGCAGCCCTGGGCACCTGGGGGCCTGAGGGTGGGTCCGGCCACACCCTGTGCCTGCCAACCCCCCCCCCCCCCCGCTGGGCTGAAAGAACTGGGGGACTCCGGCGGGGCTGAGGGGACTGGGCACCACTATCTTGTGGCTATGGGTATCGCCATCTTTGTGACAGTGTGGCAGTCAATTTGTATATTCTCTCTTTATTAGATAGGATTAGAACACCATATAGTGCTATACTTACTTTGCTATCAAAAATCAAATAAATAGATTGCAAGTTTGTTTGTTTTATATTATAGATCAATTTAAGAGTCATTGGGATTATCTGTTCTTTGATGATGGGACTGAAATTCACCAATTCGATGCTTTTTTGTATATTGATTGGAGGAAGTCTGATAGTTTTTTTCTTTGGAAATTGGTCAGTTTAAACTTTTCATTTTAACAGTGGTAAACTTTCTAAATTATATTTTTCTAGCTAACCATTTGTTTCATGTAGCTTTTAAAATTTATTTGGATGTTATTATACAAGTTAACCTCCCATAAATAATTTAAATGTCCTCCATTTATGTTTAATTGATCCTTTTTTGGTCATTTTTTATTTGGTATATTTGATTACTTCTTTATCTATGCATTAATCTAAGTAGTGGTTAATATGTTTTGTTGAGATTTTTCAAAAATAAAGCTTTGGGATTTATTTATTAATCTAATTTTTCTGTTTGTAACTGTGGGAAGTACACCTCAGTCCCCAGATAGTCAAGGCTAATTAGAATGTGGAGGCCTTGTTAACAGTATGCTGATGGCCAAGGCCGCTCTGAACATGGGAATCTTAATCAAATATTCAAGGCTGAGATACCATGAGCAGGTGCAAGGCCACAGCCATCTCACGATAAGCTGTGCCCTTCTATAGCCAAATGATTGATGTCACTGTTGGCAACAAGCCTCTTCTGTGTAAGTAATATTAAAAGTGTGTTACCGCGGCTGGAGAAGCAAGAGAGGGAAAAAGACTAGAGAGCTCAGATGGAACTGAGAGAGAAGCTCAGAGGTAGTTACCATGTGAGGCTACTGAGACCAGCCAGTGTGCTGGGCAGGCGCGTGTGCTAGAGAAGATGAGGCAGGCTCAGAGGATGTAGCTCCAATGTGTGCAGGGGAGACACAACAAAAGCTGTTGAGCCAGAAAGGCTGGAAAAACTGCTAAGGCAGAGAGCTTAGATAATGCTACGACGTGAGGTGGTGAATCTAGGGGGCAATGTGCAGCTGCTTTGATAATAGCTGTACATACTGAAACTGCTACTACTGTGTGGGAAAGATATGTATTTACCAGCTGGTATGTGGCTGCTTATATGGAATTGCTATAAAGGACTGTTTTGTCTGATGGTTATATGGCCACTGGCTTCTGCAATAAAGACTCCTTCTTCTATAGCCAACTTCTCATGGCTTCTCTATCTACGACCAGGTGTCTTGGGAAGTCCAGCCCCAGGCAGAGGAGCTCAGACCCAACACTTGGTACAGAAGGCAGGGTTTAAGAAGGAGCCTGCCCTGTGGTTGGCAGGCTGTTGAATGGGAGAATTTAGAGGAATATATGAACTCAGGGCAACTCTGAGCAGCAGTGCTGAGCAGAGCTACTGCTGTCTCCGACAGCAACTCATTAATTTCTTCTTTTATAATTATTTTATTGCTTCTGCTTTCTTTATTTTTATCCTTTAACTATCCTTCATGTTCTTTATTTATATTTCAGCAATTCCTTTAGTCAATGTGCTGAATTAAGGCTAAGAATTTTTTACTAACATAAATTGAATTGTGTTAGGTATTTTCCTGTCCCTTTATTTTTAGCCTTTAAATTTTTTTCTAAGTTATGTCTCCTGTTTAAGTGATGAATTGCATTTTGTTTTGTTAAACAATCTGAAATTACTTTTCCTTTAAATGGGTTAAATCTGTTAATTAGTTAAATTAAAATGTGTCTTCCTTGGTAAATAGTCAATTCTCATTAAATGTTTAAAATGTCTTCTGCTTTTTAAACATATGTTTTGGTTTTGTTTATATATTTAGTGATGCTCTGGTAAGCACTTAATATAACATCCTTAATCCCTATTTTCTCCTTATTCAGACTTCTCCCTTTTCTTCGAACTGTTGTTTATATTACAATCAATATATGTTAGACTTTCGTCATTCTCTTGTCTATTTTTCCTATGTTTTTTGAGATGAGATATTTTTATTAGGACAGACCCCATAACATTTACATACTATTTTTCTATATTTTCTACACCTATGTTTCAATTCCAAGTCTTAAATATATTCAGTAATGATCAGAAATCATTTATTTTCAATAATCTTTCTGTTGTATAAATGCATCCTTAAGCAGACTAATCAGAAAAATATTGACAAATACATTCGCTGAGTATTTATATGGGGTTTTCTTTAGCTCTGATAGTGGGCAGATAGATAAGATGGGTAAAAATTTCTTCAGTCACCCATTTTATCATTTCATTTCTTGAAAATGCTGCTACAAGCTATTCTTGGCATGTTGCTCAAGAAAATTATATCAACAACCTGTTTCCTGCTTTTTTGTATTGGTTGTTATTTTTCAGGGGAAATATGTTGTAAGATACATCTCAATATTGACAGGGTCATTTTCAGCAGAGGTAATCAGAGATAATTCGGTGCTTTATTTATTTCCTACTTTTTCCCCTTGAATTGTTGTTTTAAAGATTAGTTCTTTCCCACTGTTTTGTTTTCCTTTTTAAATGACTCCAAATATTGATATCTTTGGATCTCTTTTTTTCTGTCCTGTATATTGATCAATTTCTAAATGTACACTTTTGCTTCATTAGAAATGCTGGCTTATTATATGGGCCTTTTAATTTCTAAATTCATTTCTATAACTAAACATTTAGTGATATTTGTTCTCTATGGGATACCATGTAATTTAGTCTTAGTTGTGAGATTTACCTTTTTTTTATCCAGTGAACTATCAATTTATATATTCCTGTTGATTTTACTTATTTATGCTGGGTTTTGAACCCTAATTTGTGGTACTTTTTAAGTCTGAATGTTGAGGAAGTATATTAAATTGATACAGATACGTTTGTTTTCTTCATCTTTACACTGTTATTCAGGGAAGAGTGTTTTCTTCAATGTTTCTTTTCTGTTCTTTTTTTTACAATAACTGTTTAAATAATTGCTTTGAAAAATAATAGATAAAAATTATCCATGATCAATTTTTCTGCTGGGTTTTCCTAGAATTATAATAGCAGCCAAGCCTGTGAAAGGTGGGGCAGATGGCTTACTAGTTTGCATAGTTGTAAAGCTCACTTAGAAGTGAAGTGTTGTTGTTTTTTTTTTATATATTTTATCGATTTTTTTTTACAAAGAGGAAGGAAGAGGGATAGAAAGCTAGAAACATCGATGAGAGAGAAACATCGATCAGCTGCCTCCTGCACACCCCCCACTGGGGATGTGCCCACAACCCAGGTACATGCCCTTGACCGGAATCGAACCCGGGACCCTTCAGTCCGCAGGCCGATGCTCTATCCACTGAGCCAAACCGGTTTTGGCGGCTGTTATTTTTGTTGTTGTTGTTGTTGTTTTTTAATAAGCTGTGCTCTTTATGTTTCCTCTCTTCCTCTCTCCCTTCTTCTCTTACTCACTCCCTCCTTTCTTGCCTTCCTTCCTCCTTTTTTTCTTTCATTTTATAATCCAGAAGTGAACTATACTCTTTTGCTATCCTTTCACTCCTTAAATTGCCAAGCCTTCATTGGGAACCTGTCTCTTCTAAATGCTTTCCTCTAATCCAGAAATAGTTTATCCACCAGACTTGCATGTTTTTCTCATTTATACTTTCCAGATCCCTTTCTTTCATCTTTGTTGTACCAACTACTCTGAAGAGATGGCATTGGAACTGTTCTTACTATTTCCTTTTTTGAAATGAACCCTCTTCCTCTGCTAGTGACTTTGGCTAATGGCACTTTTGTTCTTCAACATGACCACACCTTCTTCTCTTTTGCACTATCTTTGCCTCTTTGTTTTGCTGTGAAGTTCAGATTCATAACCAAATTTGTTAGTCTTTGATAACTGTTTCTTAATGTATATATAAATAAAAGCTTACGGTTTTCCTTACGTTACTTATAATGTACATTTGGGATATTAGTGAATTTGTTGATATTTCTTCCAGGAAATATTCTAATTTGGAGGACATATGAAGTGATTCAAATTTTAAGAGCTGCTTTATTTCATAACAGGAACTTCTCCATAGTGAATATATTTATTTTTGGGAGGTCAAAGAAATTTTAGGATGCTAAGCGTTATCATCAATCAAGAAACTAAAAGGCTCTAAGCCAGTTTTGTTCAGTGGTTAGAGTGTCTGCCCACTGAGCAAAGGGTCACAGATTCAATTCCCAATCAAGGGGATGTACCTGGGTTGCAGGTTCGTTCCGGGGCAGGTGAATGTGGGAGGCAACCAATCCATATATCTCTCTCATCGATGTTCCTTTCTTTCTCTCTCTACCCCTCCTTCTCTCCCTTTCACTCTCTCTTTAAAAAAATCAATGGAAAAAATATCCTTGGGTGAGTTTTAACAAAAAATAAAAGAAGAAAAAAATAAAGTAAAAGTACAGAAGTCAAATTTTCACACAATATTAGCAATAAATAGAAAAGACAAAAGTAATTATCTATAATAATAAAAGCGTAATATGCTAATTAGATTGGACAGCCAAATGGCCTTCTGGACGTCATTCTGGATGTCCTTCCAGAAGAAGCCGCGGCAGCGGGGGGCCAAGGCAAACATGGTTAGGGGTGATCAGGTAGGCAGGTGAGTAGTTATGGGCATCAGGTAGGCAGGCAGAGTGGTTAGGGGTGATCAGGCTGGCAGGCAGAAGCAGTTAAGGGTGATCAGGCAGGCAGGCAAGTAAGTGGTTAGGAGCCAGTGGTCCCAGATTGTGAGAAGGATGTCTGACTGCCTATTTAGCAATGCGGGATCAGGCCTAAACCAGCAGTTGGACATCCCCGAGGGGTCCTGGATTGCGAAAGGGTGCAGGCTGCGCTGAAGGACACCCCTCCCCACCCCTGTGCATGAATTTCATGCACTGGGCCTCTAGTAGTTAATAGACTTGTTAAACACCAATTTTTCTTTTCAATGTCATCTCATCATAAGTTAGTTTGTGTAGATGCAATTAAGGTTTTCTTTTTTTTTAAAATGGTAAACTGAAAATCTATGATTTCAGTATATAGTGAAAACACATTTCCCCCCTTTATCAATTTTAAAATTTTTGCCTTTGATATCTATCTGTCTAATTATATTGTCATTACTTTTTGTTTAAATATATTTGTCTGGTACATCTTTATCATCTTTTAATATCTCTTATTTTCAGGTGTTCTTTAACATTTTCTTCAGGGATTTTGTCATTGAAAAATAGCAGATTTATTTTTTTAGGAAAACTTCACCCTCTATATTTTAATTGAGGAATTTAATTTATTCCTATTTATTGTAATTTTGATGATTTTGTGTTTTCTTTAAATATTTTACTAAATTATTTTGTTTGCTGTTTGGTTGTTTCTGCCCCCTTCCTTTTTTAACTGCACTGATCAAAGTTACTTTCTCTCTTTCACTATAATAATATGAAATATTATAAACTCTATACTTTATGTTCATTTTTAACCAAAAATAAAATAAGTAAATAACCAAATGAGAAAAGTTCTGCCTTAGCTGTTATCTTAATTTTTAATCAATTTCCCAGGTGACTGCAGTGATCCCCTCCATTATTTAGCCTTTGCTTTTTCTTTTTTCATTGAAATTCCAGTATTCTGCTAGTAAACTTACACTTTGGCAGTTTTCCCTGGCATGAAGTTATGGGTTCTCAGTCATTTGCAGAGAATTTTTCAGAATTTACTTACTACGTTCATCTATACTAATAAAAGCTTAGGTGGCCCTCGCACCCTCACTTCATCACAAGATGACTGCCCCCACATAGTCACAAGATGGCTGCCACAAGATGGCCACCACAAAATGGCTGGCAGGGGAGGGCAGTTGTGGTCGATCAGGATGGCAGCAGAGGGCAGTTGGGGGTGATTGGGCTGGCAGGGGAGTGGTCAGGCGTCAATCAGGCCGGCAGGGGAGTGGTCAGGCGTCAATCAGGCCGGCAGGGAAGTGGTTGGGGTAATCCGGCAGGCAGGCATGTGAGTGGTAGGAGCCAGTGGTCCCAGATTATGAGAGGGATGTCCAACTGTTGGTTTAGGCCCAATCCCGCAGTCAGGCCTAATCCGGCAGTTGGATATCCCTCATGGGGTCCCAGACTGGAGAGGGTGCAGGCCAGGCTGCAGGACAACCCCCCCATTGCAAGAATTTTGTGCACCGGGCCTCTAGTATAATTATAAAATCCCTTTTGTATTTTCAGTACTGCTATAATTATGTTTTTATTTTTTATATCTCATGAAATTTTAGTGTGAGTTGAGTTGGAAAGAAAACTAATTGTGTACCCATAGTCAATCATTGAATTGAAATGCTGTTTATTTCAAAGTTTTTCTCAGATGCTACTTAATTCTTAGTCAATTTTCTACAGATCTGACCCAAAATACATACATTTTTATGTATAATTTAATTTCTAATAGATTTATATTTACATTTGTCTTATGACATGATTAATGTTTTCATGACTTTTTTTTCCTATTTAGAAAATAGGTCATGTCTCAATTACTTTTGGATCCTGTAACATAGTGTGGTTAAAAATATAAGTTGAAATAATGTATGCTAATCTATGTTAACCTGAATAGTAAGTATATCATCTACACTAATAAAAGAGAAAGATGCAAATTGACCATCATTTTGCAATGCCCACCAGCCAATCAGGAGTGAGTATGCAAATTAACCCAGCAAAGATAGTGACTTAATTTGCATACACGGGCGCCGAGTGGCCAGGGACCGGGTGGCCCCTTGTGTGCGCGCTGGTGCCAAGCATCCTGGATCCCGGGGACAGGTGTTCTTGGGACCCAGGCCACTCTGAGCCTATAGGCTAGTGCTTAGGCCTGGAATGGCCAGGGTCCTGGAACAACCCCTGGCCCCTCTGGGCTTACGTGTGCAGGCGCTGAGTAGCCAGCGGGGGGTGGCTGCTTGCACGTGTGCTGGAGCCAAGCAGCCTGCATCCTGGGGACAGGCATCCTTGGGAGCCAGGCCACTCTGAGCCTATAGGCCCTGAGTGGCCAGGGTCCCGGAATGCCCCCAGCCACTCTAGTCTTATGCTCGCAGGAGCCAAGCGGCTGGGGGTGGAGCAGGAACATCCCCAGGACCCAGGCACTCCGAGCCAGTGTATGAAAGTGGCTGGGGGTGGGGAAGGAATGTCCCCTTCAGCGAGCAAGCAGACAGCAGGGCCCTGCTTGCCCCTGGCCATGGCAGTGAGGGGCAAGCAGTCCCCTGCAGGGCCCCCACAGAGAGCAGACAGCAGGTCCCTGCTTGCCCTTGGCCCCAGCTGTGAAGGGCAAGCAGGGCCCCACAGAGAGCAGACACCAGAGCCTGCGGTGGCATCAAGCAGGCAGGTCCATAGAGAGCAGAGAACCATGGGGAGCAGACCTAAGCCATTAGTAGGACATGCCCTGAAGGCTCCCAGATTGGAGAGAATGCAGGTTAGGCTGTGGGACCCACCCCCCGTGCATGAATTTCATGCACTGGGCCCCTAGTCCTATATAATAAAGAGCTAATATCCAAATGGTTGTCACACTGTCACACCATAATGGTTCAGACACTCAACACTGGGGATAGAGGAATGGGGACCAGCCAGGAACAAATGAGCTCATGAGAGAGGAATGGGCACCAGCCAGGCTGCAGCCTGGGAGAAGGACAAGCCACCTGTCCCATGGTCCCAGGCGCCAGTGCCTGTGGCTGCGGCCCAAGCAAAGCCACCTGCCCATAGTCCCCTGTGGCTGTAGCCGGCCCAGGTGAAGCCGACCCTGGTCCTGGGTGCCTGCAGCCAGCCAGAGGGAGGGAAGCCCAGGTCTTGGGTGCCTGCAACCAGCTGGAGGAGGTAATCCTGGGTCCCGGGTGCAGGGCATGGCAGAGGTGGTTAGGGGCAATCAGGCCAGCAGGGGAACAGTTAGAGGCAATCAGGCCGGTAGGGGAGTAGTTAGGGGCAATCAGGCAGGCAGAGGTTGTTAGGGGTGATCAGGCAGGCAAGCATTCGAGCAGTTAGGAGCCAGCAGTCCCGGATTGCGATAGGCAGTAGGACATCCCCAAGGGGTCTCGGATTGGAGAGGGTGCAGGCTGGGCTAAGGGACTGCCCCCCTATTCATGAATTTTGTGCACTGGGCCTCTAGTTGTATATAATAAAAGAATGGTAAATATTTACAGAAGGTTCAAATTTTAATTTTGGAATATTATCTGAGTGTATTGAAATATTATATGAGCATAAATATAAGATAAAACGCATTTAAATGGTTTATGTCTACACCAAATTAATATAAAATACCAGAAATCTCTTGTTCCTGTTAAAGCTTTAAACTTACTCATTGTATGATAATCATTTCAACTCTCTGATCCTTAATTTATCTATTAATTTTTTTAAAACTTATTTTGGTTTTTAGAGAAAGAGAGAGGAACATTGATTTGTTTTCCACTTTTAGTTGTTGTTAATCCTCACCCAAGGATATTTTGTCATTGGTTTTTAGAGATAGTAGAAGGGAGAGGGAAACAAGAGGGAAACATCAATGTGTGAGAGAGACAGAGACTCATCAATTTGTTGCTTCCTGCACCTACTGAGACCAGAGCCAGGGATTGAACCTGCAACCAATGTATGTGCCCTTGACCAGACTCGAACCCTTCAGTACACAGGCCAATGTTCTATCCAGTGAGCCAAAATGGCTAAGGCCTCACTTGGTTTTTATGTATTCATTAGCTGATTCTTGCTTGTGCTGTGGCCAGAGATTTAGACCTGCAACTTTGGGAAGATTATTTGTTCTTAATCTGGGAGTAATATTGTCCTTATTCAATTTTTTATATGTATTTTCTCATCAGTAATAGAGCAAAAACTGTGGCTGGTTGTTTAACACTGACAAGAAAATTGAGCATATTACCACTACACCTAAGAGCTAAATTGTAAGAATTAAATGATATAAAGCATGTGAAACAGAACAGTAAACTTTGACAAATATGAAAATGTAAGATATTATTTTTACATGCATATCTTTTGGAACATAAGTTAAAATATGAAGACAAGCTAACTTATGGCCTGCAACAGTAGTCTGATAACATTGGAGCCAACAGAACTTGACACCAATAGACAACAATATTACCTATTAGGTTATTTTTATTGTTTAGATATAAAATTAAATTGTAATAAAGATACTGTCTTGTCATCAGGAAAGCAACAATGTACTGTAAGTTATACATAATTTGACTTATAGTATTCAGATTTACCTGAAATGCTTTTGGGAAGGAATGGTTCTCTGGGACAGGAGTTGGCAAACAAAGGCCTTTGGGTACAAATTGTTCTGCTGCTTATTTTTAAGGGCCTAAGAGCTAACAAAGGATTTTTACAATTTTAAACATTTGAAAAGCATTAAAAAGAAAAAGAAGGATAAAGGATAACTTTTCAGGACACTTGACAATTATATGAAGCAAGAACCTTTAACCCCCATGTGATTAAGTTAAAATTAAATCAATAAGGGGGATCATTAATCCAATCTGGTTAGTGTCCTTTTAAGAAGAGGAAGACCTTTGGATACACAAATACACAAATTTTGATGCCAACCATGTGGATGTGAGCACACATGTGGGGACCATGACAGGGCACAGAGAGGAGGCCATTTACAAGCTAAGGGGAAACCTCTCTAATGCTGGCTCCTTGATTTGGGCCTTCTAGCCTCCAAAACTGCCCGAAAATAAATTTCTGGTGTTTAAGTCACTTAATATGTGGTATTTTGTTATAAGAGCTCTAGCAAACTAATATAAGTGTACAGAAATAAAAGAAAATAAACAGCCAGCTTATTTATGTTTCTTCTCTGTGGCTGCCTGCCCACTCCAAAGGCAGAGTGGTAGCTCTGGCCTGCAGTCCTGGAATATATGCTCTCTGGCCTTTAGCAGAAAATGTTTGCCAATTTCTAGTGTAGGAATCAGGAAAGATTTGTACTTTAGCAGGAAATATTATATATAATGCTGTGATTTTGAAATGACTTTCAAAACATGTTAAATATTAACTAGGGAAATGCCACATAATGGTAATTTTCCTCTTTCTCTGTTTCTGTAGCATGATAGAAAAGAGAGGCTCTAAATAAGTTAGGATTACAATAGTTTAGCTGCACATGTGTGAAACAAATCCTTAATCAAAAGTACCATTATTAATTATAGTGACAATCTGATTACTACTTTTATGGTAAAGCTAAAATTTCAAAAAGGATAAAGACCCAGAAGATAATCTTTATGCTGATATATCTGGAATCATTAAGCCATGTACCATACTGAGGATCATTATCAAGGAAAAATTCAGGTGAATTCCAAAGAAACGTTTTAATAGAAGGCTAAGAATAGGGTGCCATGTTAGATAAATTAGGTAGAGTTGTGTTAATTATAGTCAAGAGTTGATGACAGAAGCAGCAATACAGATGTTGCTATCAGGTGATTCTTATTTTCTTGAGAGTTGAAAGAAGAGTGAATAAAATAGTGTGAGAATATACCAATCCAACTTACCTGTTGAAATTTGGAAAAATAATATACCTCAAGGGACACAGTAGGTGTAAAGAGTAGCAAATGCCTAAGCTTTCCAAGGAGAGAAGGCTCTCCAAGTCCCCAGGGAGGGAGGTGAATGATGAAAGGGAGCTTCCTTGCCAAAAACTGTTGGATTGGGTTTCTGCAGCTTTATTCACTACAAAAACAAATTGTAGGCCGGAACCTAGGTCTCCCAGCGACACAGACACACAAGAGGATGTGAGGCTCCATTCCGTGAACCCACACAATTCAGTGCTTTCAACAGCTGTGTTTTTATTCAACATGAAAGGTACAAAGCAAATCAAATGAATAAGTATTGTACTCTTGCATTCTATAAATGGATGCCCCTACTATGTGCCAGGTGCTCTCATTGGATCTGAGATAGACGTATGAAACAGGATCCTTGTGCCTTATAGATAATAGACTTACAAAAGCAATAGAGTTGTCTTTAAACAATACATTTGCTAATTCAATCATTTCTTTAAAAATAAAGATCATCAATTTTCAGTTTGATAAAAGTACTGTCAAAAAGCAAACAAAATATGACTAACCTATGAAAAGCCTTAATTGGCACTCTTCTTTAGAAGAGTCTTCATACCTACTTGGGAACTATTAAAATTATAGCTATTAAGAAATAGTCTTATAGCCCTAACTGGTTTGGCTCAGTGGATAGAGCGTCGGCTTGCGGACTCAAGAGTCCCAGGTTCCATTCCCCTCAAGGGCATGTACCTTGGTTGTGGGCACATCCCTAGTAGGGGGTGTGCAGGAGGCAGCTGATTGATGTTTCTCTCTTAACAATGTCTCTAACTCTCTATCCTTTTCCCTTCCTACCTGTAAAAAAATCAATAAAATATATCTTAAAAAAGAGAAATAATCTTCTGGGAGATGAAAGCTAAAACTACCATCATTCGATATATATCAGGTGCTCCAGATTTTTTAAGATAGGCATTCAGCATGTGTGTGGGAGCAGAATAGTGCCATATGCATCATATTTAGGTTTGTGGGTTTTTTTTCCCCCATGGAGAATTATAATTTGATAGGCAGACTGCATATAATATTATTTTTTATAAATATTATCCCTATACATCCATCAACTAGAAGCTAAAATGTGTGAGAAATATATATGATACAAAATGGAAAACAGGGACTAGAATAATGATTTTTTAAATGTGAAAACAGTGGTCAAAATCAGCACTTTATTTTTAATATTATGAATTTTAACATCTCTATCTAAAGTAAATTATGTTTTAACACTGATGTAAATTCCTTCAGATCTCATTCTTTATAATTAAGCAAATTTAATATATTTATAGAAAACTTTGAAAATGTATAGCTTAAGTGCTGTAGTACATGCAGAAATTCTCTACCTTTGTATTTTTGACTACTAAAAGGTTGATGTCCTCTAATATGCTCTTGTTTACTTACAATAAATTGGTTCTTGGTGTGTGTTTGTTGTTATTGTTTATTTTGTCAACTCATAACATTTCCCACTACTTCTGACTCAGGATATTTGCTGTTTGTTTTCATAGTAAGATTAAGGGTTATATTTACCTGGAGCAGAACTTATTCTTATATCCTTAAGGTAGTCCCTTCAATAAGGTCCATATACAGATGAAGAAGCTCCACCCACCTCCACTGCTATTGTATTCCCTAAAGTAAGGGGATTTACCCCACCTTAGCTTTTTAGTCACAAAAACCAAGAGCAATTAGTAAAAAACAGGTAGGTCTATTTAATTGGCCTGCCCTTTATTTTGAACTGTTTTTCAGTTCATTTCATTTATTTGTTCCATTATCTGACATTATTTAGACATTTTTAATTATATTGTCTCTTTTTATTTGCTTATATAGAGGATAATGACAACACATTTAATATAACCCTAATAAGACATTCAAATTAAAAAACCTGAAATTTCATTCGGTAGCTATTACATGGAATTAAAAGAAGAAATATGAAATAAGAAAGGCAGGAAGAAAATCAAGTAGAAGGCAAGAAAAAGAGAAAATGGAAGGAAAATAAGAAGCAAGTAGGGGAGGAGAGAAAGGAGAAAAGCATGAGAAAAAGTTTAATAGAGAAAATCTAGCAACTCTCACAGAAGTAGGGTTTCTTTGCTTTAAGATTAAAAAAAGAGGACCATGCTAAATGGGTTGATATGAGTGGGTATAATATAGGTTAACCATTAAAGTTATTCATTGAGACAATTTTATGTTTACCTACTTAACATCTAGAAATATTCATTTCAGATGGATATTCTAATATTTTAAATGCATGTGACTCTTGAGTGCTTTAAAATATTATTGAACCTTTATAACACTCATATGCATTTATTTTCTAATTTATTACCTACCTATAATCATATATCTTGCATTGTTAAGTCAGTCTTTTCCTTCCCCTCTCTTTCCCCCGCTTCTTCCTTCTTCCCTTATTTGATTCCTTTCTGTCCTTTCTTTTTGCTATCCATCTTTATCACTGTCTCTATTTCTTTCTTTTTAAAATTCCATTTCACTTTAATTCTTCCCTACATAAGATCATAGAATTTACAGTGGGATCTATAACGATTGCTTAGAGAACTATCAGCAATGAGGAAGAGGATATTAACCAATATACTTCTTTAATGTACCCTATCATTATGAATTTAAATGTAACTGTCTACATAAGAAATGCAATGAGAATATTAACAAAATTCCCAACAATCAAACAGAAATATGTGTGGATATTTTCCTGAGTATTAAAATATTAATGTCATGTGCTATATAAGATAAAACAAAGTTCTAGATTTTGCTCTGATATAAGGAATTCTGAATAATTCCCTGAGTATAGATGAAAGAAAGATGTTCTCATATTCCTTTATCATCCAGGTTTTCACATATTCCTTTATCATCTAAGAGAAATCAATATGTCATTAGTCACTGCCAAACTCTGTTCCCACTGTATTGGCAAAAGAAAGAGTCAAGCTTTGCTTATGACATTTGTCTACAGGCCTTTGCTTTGCTCTAGGTCTACACGGTGGAATAGACATTTTTATTTCTTTTCCTCAGGCACTATATTTCATGAAAAATTCATTTCTTCTATCTCCCACCTCTAAGTAACTTTTTGTAAGAAACAGACAAAAGAAAGTGACCTTTTGTCCATTTGAATGACTGGTCTTGAACTGTTGCCTTGCTGTTTACTGCTTCACTGTTAGTGTCACACTTCTTACACTGACTCTTGCATACAAACTGAGCGTCCTTCTTCTACTGTGCTTCACTCATACCAATTAGGTTCTCCAGACAGACCCCTGTCAGCTGGCTATTATTGAAGTAGGTTGGGTTCAAAGTTCCTTAGAAGACTAGAGTACAAAAGTCTCGTTTTTTCAAAATTATTAAATGGAAGCATTGGAGTGAGCAAAACTCAGTGTGGTTTTTTTTTAAATAAAAGAAAATGCAATAAGCCATGAAATTTTACGTTTATCATTATGATGCATTACTCTATGTCTTACAATGACTTATAATTATGAGTTCAGGAATGTTTAATTATGCAATGATTCAATACATGAATTAAGAAAAAAATAACCTGAAGTGTAATATTTGTAAATAAAATCAAATACAAAATAGTTTTAAAATAATGGTAATGTAAATTCTTAACATCTTATATACCCTCCTTAGTATTTCTGGGTTATTGCCAAAAATATACAGATGCCTATAAACCATGCCATTTATTTTTTAAATAAACCTATATCTCAAAGAAATAATAATTTTATCAGTAAAAAAAGTATCAATATACAATTTCAGAGACAGAAATATATAAGGAAACCTTATATAACTTTTAGGAGGTGTGGGCAGGCATCTGGGGAAAGAATTGGAAAAAGAGATAAACAATAGTTGCTAAAATCCCTCAGTACAGGGAAAAGCCCTTTTATTCTGTATTTTGCAGCCTTCTCATAATATAATTTAAGACTGCTTGGTAATTCTTAGACTAAAATAAGTATTAATTTTTTCTTGTTATGATTTGTTACATAATTATTATAAATCAGGAAGATAGAAGACATTTATTTTTCAGAATTTTTGATTCAATATTATGATGTAGAATTGGTAGAATTATTATTCATGGGTTTTCCAGCTGCCCAAAGAGTTTCCCACATGGGTTTCCTGGCATGGCCATCAGATAATGAGATGACTTTGATATCTCATTTGACATATATGAATCATGGACTTTCAAGAAACATACTTTGATCTTCTATGATATTTACATAATCATTCCCTGGGCACAGATGAAAGAAATACGTTCTCATATTCAGTGAGAACATCTTTGCTTAAGAATAAGTCCAGGTACCTAAACATGGTTCAAAAGTTCATCATGACCTGGCACCAGTTGTCTACCTTTTCTCTTCTACTACCACTCTCTCTACCTACTCAAATATCTCCAATACAAAGTCCTCATAAGGTGTTGCTTTCACTTTCCATCCTAAAGATGTGCACATTATTTTCCCTTTAGTAGAGAAGCCTATTGATTTAGCTTGGACTCAATTTGCTGAAGGACTTCTTCCCAATTCTATAAGTTTAGTTTGTCTCTTCTTTGGATTCCCATGGCATCTTGAACTTAAGCTATAGTTGATCCTCTTTATCACATCTGCTGGGATTTTTAATTGCATGTCATCATCACCAATGAGATATGTACTACTTCAGTGCACTGATTGTGATTTGTTCATCATTTACCCAAACATTGAACATACACTTACTCCATATTCCTCTGGTTATATTCCATTATCCAATTTCCACCATGCCACTGTATTCTGATCCAAACACAATTTAACTCCACCCCTCTCCAGGCCAACTGCATTCCCGGTTCCCCAAATAGCCATCCTTTTTTGTTTTCTTCTTCCTGACATGTTTAGAATACTAAAATAACAAGCAAAAAAACAACAACCTGAACTATTGTGAACCAT
Source organism: Corynorhinus townsendii (assembly GCA_026230045.1). Taxonomy (NCBI): domain Eukaryota; kingdom Metazoa; phylum Chordata; class Mammalia; order Chiroptera; family Vespertilionidae; genus Corynorhinus; species Corynorhinus townsendii. Next base: position 92,770,175 of record JAPDVU010000002.1, read on the forward strand.
TAGAAGGGAATCTCAAGACATTCAAAAACAAAACAACAAAAAACTAAAAAAAAAAATGATTAAAGTAAAATAACATGCACTATACCATCTATGAAGCATCTCTGCATATATTTTAGTCAAATACTTATATAAAACTAGGGGCCCAGTGCACAAATTTGTGCACCTTGAAAGGAACTATGGGTGGCGAGGCTGTGGTGGGCATGGGGGAGGGTCTCTGCCCATCCTCTGTGCCCCCACCCAGCCCCTCCCTCTGCAGCCCCCAGTCCCCTGTCTGCCAGCAGCCCTGCTCCAGCCACTGTCACTCCCACGCCCTGAAGGCACTGGACCCACTCACACCTGCTGACAGCACTGAGCAATCAAGGCCAGCAACGGGTGTGAGTGGTGGCTCCAGCGCCAGAAGCGGGTGCAAGCTGGGCCACTGCTGGCAGGGATTCAAGCACTAGGTGGGACCATGGTGCGTGAGAGCGAAGAATTTTCAGTAACCACCAGAAGCTCGCCCTGATGACAGCGATCAGTGCCCCGCCTTGGACTGGCACCCCTGCTCATCTGCTGCATCATCATAGAGGCCAGTTGTTCAGTTGTTTGGTTGTTCTGCCATTCATTCTATTTGCATATTATCCTTTTATTATATAGGATAAAGAAATTTTATATATAAGGAACCAAAACACTATAGCGGCTAACATATTCCTGGTCCCAGAGTTGTGATTTCAATCTTTATCAGTATGCTCTACAGCCCATACTATTTACATGAAGAATTAGAGAAAGGCAGAGAACTGCTTTTATTCTAAGTTAACACACTTTATTGTAAGTAGAAACTTTGTCCATATAAGTGAATGGGTAAGAAGTAAGTGAAAGCAGCACACATGGATTATTTTTTGGAATAATCCATGTGTGCTGCTTTCACTTACTTCTTACCCATTCAGGGATAAAAAAGATGATGGCATTAGGGCAATTGAGTACAATGATACCCTATTTTTTTGTATCTATATATATAAAGAGCCAGCAACTGGAATGCCGTAATGACCAGAATGACTGGTTGCTATGATGCCCACTGCGGCCAGCAAACCTGCCCAATCTGGGGGTGGGGCAGGCAGCCAACCTCCCATGGCCCCTCCCCCCATCTGGCCCTGCCCCTGATCAGCCTGCCCCACCCCAATCGACCTGAAGCCCCACCACCCAGCTGGCCCCTCCCCTGATCACCTCCCCACCCTATTAGGGGGCAGGGCCAATAGGCCAACCTCCTTCAGCCCCTCCCTCCAGCAGGCCCTGCCCCTGATGGGCCCCCACCACCCCAATCGGCCAAAGTCCCCTCCCCCCAGCCAGCTCTGCCCCCAATTGGCCCCCCCCACTCCAGTCAGGGGCAGGGAAGCCCGGCCAATCACCCATGGCCCCTCCCCTAGGCCTCTGGCCCCCGATCAGCCCCCCCCACACCATTTGGGTGTGGGGCTGGCCAGCTCACAGCCCACTGCCCCTCTCTACCTCTAATCAGCCCCCACAACCCTGATCGGCCCTTGGCTTCTTCCCCCAGCCAGTTCTGCCCCTAATCAGCCCCCCCCAAAAGCCCTGTCCCATGGCAAGCCCCACCCACAATCGGCCCCCCACCCCAATTGGGGTTGAGGACCTGCCAGCCAATCACCCATGGCCCCTCCCCCCAACTGGCCTGGCCATGATCAAACCCAGATCAAGGTGGGCCAGCTGGCTAGCCAATCCCCCATCATCTCCTCCTTCCAACAGTCCCGGCCCCTATCTGCCCTGATTGGGGCCGGGCTGGCTGGACCCCACCCATGCATGAATTCCTGCACTGGGCCTTTAGTATAGTTATAAAAGGCCAGGGTAAAGTGCAGAGAATGTATACAATTGAGAAAGCAAGAGAATGAGAAAACAAGTGGGAGAAAAATAGTCATAGCAAGGTAAAGAAAGGATTTTTTTACCATCATCCTCTGATAGACTTTTTAATAGACTCAAGAAAAATTCAAGAAGAGAGGAAGAGAAAGCCTGATAAAACAAGCCACTGACTAATTTAGAAATAGGAAGTGCCAATGATCTATTTCTATGTGTAACAAACCAGATCTGCTTTTTGAGAAGGATTAGGAGGGGATTTGGGACACAGAGAAATTAGAAAAGTTTTGGACCATAGATCTTAGGCCATGAGACATCCTATAAAAATATATTTTAAACTGTTTAATCTATATATCACAAAATCCTTTGGCCTAAATATCAGCAGCTCATAAACCCATTATGAGAAATCTTGGCATTAATATTTTATTGTGATTTTATTGGTATCAGTGTTATATTATGTTTATAAATTAAATTAGAACTCATCCTCTATGTTTTAGAACAGTTGGGAAATGTTGAAATTATTGCTACATTAAAGATTTGATGTCATTCACCTTAACAGCTGAGCCTAAAGATTTTGTAGACAGGGACATAAGATAAGGATTCTGCCTAAGACACATGAAAAGATTTTGCTTCCTTAGCTCAGGTTAATGAGTTAAAACTATACAGAATAATTTCCACATGAGCAGCCCAAAAATGTATACTCCATCCTCACAAATTTCCCCTTTTGAATATCTTAAATTTTCATAAGCCTTAGAATTTGTTTTAGTTTGTTGGCCTAACAGCATTGATTACCTTGTTTTGATCATTTAACTTTCCTAGAAGATGATCTTTCATCTATATCTTCTAATTTATTTTCTTATAGTTGGACACTATAATGTCTTTCTAAAAAGTTCTCCTATAGCTTTCTTACTAAATCATTTTTCCTCTTTAATGTTGTGCTTTTTCTTTTTTTTTCCTGAGTTAGATGTGCCATTTTTAAATTGGTTTGTTATTTGAAAGAACTACTCTTTTATTTTATGCAACAATTGTACTATTTTATTGTCTTAATTTCTAATTACTAATAATTTATATTATTAATGTTCTAATGACCTCATTCTGTTTTGAATTTAGAAATATAATAATGTCTGTTCAGAAACTGTTTTATTATTTTGTATTGTACTAATTTATACTATAATATTATACTATACTATATTATACTAGAGACCCAGTGCATGGATTTGTGCACCAGTGGGGTCCCTGGGCCTGGCCTGTGGGGATTAGGCCAAAACCAACTCTCTGACATCCCCCGAGGGGTCCCAGATTGTGAGAGGGCACAGGCCAGGCTGAGGAACCCCACAGGTGCATGATAGGGTCTGGGGAGGGACCGTGGGAGGACTCCAGGGTGTGTCATGCCTGTCTTGCCCAGTCTCGATTGGCCGGACTCCAGCAGCAAGGTAATCTACTAGCAGGTCGAACAAACGGTTTGACACTTAGCATATTAGGCTTTTTATATAGGATTACATGTTATGTTATGTTGTTATGTTATATTATGTTAAAGTATGTTATAATATATTATGGTTTTGAACACATATTATAATATTTGAAATGTTCTTTTTTATATAAGTCCCTATATGTCATTTAATTTTTCCTAGGAACAAACAATAAATTTCTTAGTGAATATTTAAAATGTTCAGGTGATTTCACTTAAACATTTTTTTTTCTGTCAAATTCAATTTTTTGTTTTATTATTTTTATAGCCTAATATTTCCTGATATATTTTTCACATTTTATAAGGTTTTTAAATTTATCTAGATTTTGTTATTTTTCAATATACTTTAGAGTATCAGCTTTTCAATTTTTACCTCCTTCTTCTCTTAAAAATCTAGCTTGCTGGGTTTTCATTAAAATAGCATTCTATTCAGAGGTCAAATTGTTAAAAACTGTCTTTTTAATAGTAGGTTTGCTCATTTATATGATATATTTCTTTATTTTTAAAATTTTCTTTAATTTCCTTCAGCAATCTTTTGTAGTTTTTATTAATAAATTTTATCCATATTTTATTAAATTTTTAGATTTTTTTAAAAATCATAGTTGTAAATGGTAGTGTTCTTTAACTTCAATTTCTAATTATTTGTTATCCTATATAATGAAGAAATAATAAGCAAATTGACCATCACTCCAACACACCAGATGGCCGCCCCCATGTGGAAACAAGATGGCCACCACAAGATGGCCAGCAGGGGAGGGCAGTTGGGGGGAACCAGGCCTGCAGGGGAGGGCAGTTAGGGGTGACCCAGGTCTGAAGGGGAGGGCAGTTGGGGGTGATCAGGCCTGCAGAAGAGGGTTGTTGGGGGCAAGCAGGTGGTTAAGGGAGGGCAGTCAGGGGTGACCAGGGAAGCAGAGGAGGGCAGTTGGGGGCGACCAGGCCTGCAGGGGAGGACAATTAGGGTTGACCAGGCTGGCAGGGGAGTGGTTAGGGGGTGATCAGGCAGGCAGGCAGGCAAGCAGTTTGGAGCCAGCAGTCCTAGATTGTGAAAGGGGTGTCCGGCTGTTCATTTAGGCCTGATTCCGGTGGGATTGGGCCTAAACCGGCAATCGAACATCCCTCAAGGGGTCCTGGATTGAAGAGGGTGCAGTCTGGGCTGAGGGACACATACCTCCCAGCCCTGTGCACAAATTTCCTATACCAGGCCTCTAGTTATATAGAACTACCCCTTATTTTGGTACATAATGCAAATTAGCTAAATATACTGACTAGCCTTTCTGTGGATTTCTTGGATATTCAATGCCATCAAATAAAATGAATAATTTTATTTCTTCCTTTCCTGCCAGTATTTCATTGTGTTATGTCCTTATTGCACTTGCTAGGATATACAGGACATTGTTAATCAAACATAATGAAAATATATATTCTTGCCTTGTTCTTGATATTTGAGTAAAGCTTCCTGTTTAATATAATGTTAACTGCATGTTTTTTATTGATGTTCTTTTTCAGGTTGAGGATTTTTTCTTCATTTTCTCAGGATTTTAATCATGAATGGGTGTTGAACTCTTTTAAATGCTTTTACTGCATCTATAGAAATGTTTACATGATACTTTGGGGGTATGTTAATATTGTAAATTACATTTATTGATTTTTCACTTTTGCACTGTGTTTCTAGGATGAACTCAACTGTTTTGAGGTGTACTCTAGCCTTTATAAATCATTGAATTCCACTTGCTGACATTCTAAGGTTCTTTGAGTCTATATTCATAGGAGGTAATGATCTGTATTTTTCTTTTCTTTTACTGTCATGTCTGGTTTTGGAATAAATGTTGTCTTCATAAAATGAGTTGAGAAGTGTTACCACCTCTCATTTTTTGGAATAATTTTGCACCATATTTTCCTTAAATGTTACATAGTATGTTTTTAACAATGGATTCATTTTTAAGTACACATATAGCTGTTCAGATCAATTTCTTCTATATTTTCTGCATTGTCATATTGTGTGTTTTTTCCAAAAATATGTTCATATTTACTATATTGAATTTATCAGCATTCAGGTTTTTCCCCCTTAATATTCCCATATTATTCATGTAGTGCCTATAGCTTCTTCAGTTTTGCTTTCTTTTCTCTATCATTGCTCTCCTCCCTCTCTCTCTCTCTCTTTTAAATCCTCACCTGAGAATATTTTTTCCATTGATTTTTAGAGAGTGAAAGGGAGGGAGAGTGAGAGAGGAGCATCTTTATGAGAGAGACATATTGATTGACTGGCTGCCTCCCACATGTGCCCTGACCAGGACCAGGGACTGAACCTGCAACTGAGGTACCTGGCCTTAACCAGGAATCAAACTCAAGACCCTTCAGTTTGCAAGCTAATGCTTTAACCACTGAACCAAACTGACATGCATAAATTATTTTGAAGTTCATTAATTTTCAAAATGTAGGGGTTTTCTGGGTAGCTTCCTGTTACTGGTTTTTTAAAATTCTGTTATGTTCAGAGAATATACACGATATGATGTTTTTCCTTTTACCTTTATTAAGATTTGATTTATGCCCCAAAATAAGGTTTATCTTGGTAAATATTCCATTCTATACTTGGGGAAAATGTATATTATACTGTCATTGATTGCAGTAAGGACACATTGTTTTAGTCTTCTAAATCCTTCTTGTTGGTTTTCTGCCTTAGTTTCCAATTATTATTGTGAGAGAAGTTCTGTTTGAGTTTTCCATCTCCTCACTGGGGCCATAAAATTTCCCTCAGTAAATAACTTTAAACCTTTTTTTCTTTTTTTGCTCCTTCTCTCAGGAACAAACATTTTTTTTTTTCCTATGTTATCTAGATTTCTATTTGCTTGAGTTATGATGATAAATCTGGTTTCTTTTACTCCCTCTTAGACACAAGATGAAAATATTTACTTCTTGCTTTAGCAAGTGTTTCTTAATTGGCTGGGTGTGGTCCCATGAGCCAGGGAGAGTTTGCCAGTTGGATTCCTGGTCAGAGCACATGCCTGGTTTAGGGGCTCCTATCAGATCCCGAATAAGGTGCATGCAGAAGGCAGCCAATTGGTGTTTCTCATTGATGTTTTCCTCTCTCTCTCTCTCAAAAAAAATCTTAAAAACAATAAGAAAATATTTACTTATTCTTTAAAATGTTTCTCTCTCTTATTTGTCCTCTAGTATGATATATATGCATTTTCTAACACTGGTTTTCACAGGAGAAAAAGATTACAAGGAACTTTCACTTTTCTTCTTTTATCATATGTTGTGGCATTTTTTGCAATCTGATATTTTAAGAAATACAATCTAGTTTGCATGTATTAGGTAATTTCATATTTTTAAATTCATCTTTCAAAACAATGAACCAAATTGATATAAACTGTCCTGTTTTGCAGAAGAACCTGACCCTAAAACTTTATTCAAGTTATTTAAAGCCATGTCATTTTTTTTTTATTTATAGTCCTAGGATTAAACTTCACAGGTACTTGATCCCTAATATTGTACCTCTAAGAGTGCACACGTCATTATTTTGCATTATTTATTTTCACCACAAACTGATTCAACTACTACATTTTTATTTTTTAAATTCAGAATCACCTTAAAGGAAATAATTATTGATATAGTCATACCTTTATACTAATTTTAAAAAATAAATAAAATCCATACATTGACATGCATTATCAATAAGTGACAAGGATGTCAGTGAATTTAAAGTTTTCCAGGGTGATTGCTTTAAAGGCTATTGTTGTTTCCTGTGTATTTATTTAAAAATAAGCAATATATCATTTTATCATTCAGTGATGTTAAAATAATATTGAAGTTAAAAATATAACTAATAACCTTAGCCAGTTTGGCTCAGTGGATAGAGCACCGGCCTGTGGACCAAAGGGTCCTGGGTTTGATTTGGTCAAGGGCACTTACCTGGGTTGTAGGCTCCCGGCCCCTGGTAGGGGGCATACGGGAGGTAACCAATCTATGTGTCTCTCTCACATTGGTATTTCTCCTTGTCTCTCCCTCTCCTTTCCACTCACTCTAAAAATCAATGGAGAAAATATCCCTGAGTTAGGATTAAAATGTATGCATATACATATACATATACATATACACCTATATATAACTAATAAATATAACTATCATTTTAATGCATAAAAATAATCTGAATTCAAAATGCACTCTTATATTTTCCTCTGTCCTCTAGTGAAGCTAACAGAAGAATTTTCCTGAAATAGAGTGTAATTAGCAAATCAATGGGTTAATTTAAAGATATGCAATTTTCAATAATAATGAGAGTTAACATTTCTTATGGGATCTGGCTTAAACTGGGTTATGAGGAGGTATGAATAGTTGAAATAGATTAATTATCTTTCAAATTCGGGATATTAACATTGACTAAAGCACCTTTAAAGACTCTATTAAAACAATATCTTTGTATGAGCAATTCAGGTCATAGATCTCATTTTCCCCTCCCTCCCCCGCAACTTCATATTTTAAACCATTTAACTGTAAACCATTGAATGAAAATGACAGTTATTGGGACTCTTGCCAGTGACACTGTTTCAAGGTTTTATATACCTTGAAACAGATAGATTGAGAATTTTTGAACAAGTTCAAGGTTCTTTCTAAGCAGTCCCATTTTTTGAATAGACATTTTTCTTTGCCAATTATTTTGTAGATCCAATTTTAAACTTATGTTTGCAGTAGCATGAAATTTATCTTTATTAACATACAGGCTAAGTTGCTCAAATAATAGACTTCCAATATGAAAAGTGTGTAAGCCCCCAATTGTTTACATAAACACAAATAAATTAACAGTAATTCACTTTTTTTTCCATCATTTCTACTTTTCTGTGCTTACTTACTGTTTTAACATCTGTAGCTGTGCAATTGGTACTTAGAAAGCTGGCAAATGGCTAACTTCCAAAACCTCCTGCCAATATAAATTAATATGTACTATCAGAGAAACCCCTAAGTGGTATAAGAATGCAGTCTCTTGAGTTGTTTTTAGGGAAGAAGCTTGAAGCAAAACGGAATAGCTCTGGCTCCCTTACAGCAGACATGAAAACACATGTGCCTTTAATGTTGTCCTTGGTAATATGTACTAGCTCACTCTAAATAATTCTAGTTTTTATTTTTAAAAAAATGGTAATGAGAATAAAAAAAAAGCATTCTGTGTGTGAGTACTGTTACTGTAACTGTACATCCAAGGGGTCCGGACTGCCTGTCACTACTTGAGCCAAGTAAGCAGAGACAGGGTTGAATCATATATGAGCATTTATTCCAATACTGCCAGTAGTCTTGGAAAGCAGCAGGTCATCCACAAAAATCTGCTCTGCACCCCACCATAAGCCAGCTTCTTATATTGGGTAGGACAAAGATTATGTGAGGAAGTAGGAATTACAGGCATAGGACAGTAGGCATGGGATAATCATTACAGTGTACAAGTCATATGGGCTGGAGGGTGGGTGCCTCTGGGCACCCCCGAACCAAATTACAAGTGATAGGGGCAGGGGGTTGTCAAGAGCAGGTGCCTCCTGAACTAGATTGTCTGGGCCATGAGGTTGTAAGCCTTTCCATAATGATAGGCAGTTCTCAGAAGGAGGATGGACTGCATTCCAATGTTAGCTCCCATATCACAGAGGGCACAACTCTCAGCCAGGTTTGAATGCGTTTTCTAATTAGAAAAGAACCATTATGGTTAATGGAGTATGATTAATATTTCTTATCATTATAATTCATTTCCAATGTTATATTTCTGCCCCTAACATTATGTGTGCTTAAATCATACAGAATATGTCTATCTAGTTGCCTATCGATCTACCTGCACATACAGAGCCCTAATAAAATATTCAAACTCTTCCATGAAAACATATATATCAGGTCTTCACCCAAGGAATAAAATAATATAAAATTGTGATTAATGTATCTTAAGGAATAATTTTTAATTATAAATACTTTTCTTTAAATGGCAAGTTTTCTTCTTACATGACAAAGTATTGTGTTAATATTGATTTCTCATATTTCATAGATACTTGTATTTTAGAAAGCTAAATATTTAGCCATAAATATTGTTCTTTGGTAAAGATAAGGTAAGATATATTTTAGCATCATGAGTAAATTTTGGATATTAAAATCAGTCTTCACATAATTTAAACAAGTGAAAAAATAGTCACTGTTTCCAAAACCCCTATCCCTCTTTCATGCAGAGACTCAGCCAAACATACAATCTTACAAAAAACTTTTTTTAAATGTCTTTTTATAAAAAGTTCAGGAATCAATACTTTTTTTTTTTAAGAAAAGACTTAGAGAACCACTTGGAAGATGGTTATATAGTTTGACATTGTTAAAATACTAGAGGCCCAGCATATGAAATTGCGCGGCCCCGCCCACCCGGGTGCACCCCACCCATCCTCTCCCTGGCCCGCCTTGACACCCTAACCTCTCCAACCAGAGCTCGAGAGCGCCTGGATCCACCCCCGACACCTCTGGCCTTCTCTGGCCGCTTCAAGCCCCACCCTCGGTCCCACGAGTTGCCATAGGCTAGTCCCGCCTCCTCCAGGAGCCTCCCTGCTTCCACCCATGCTTCCACCCAGTTTCCAGAGACTCATGGCAGCTCCGCCCCATGATGGCTCTGGAGGAGAACATGGAAGCCTCATGCCTGCTGCAGAGTTTTGAATATCGCTTCCTGGCAGCGCAAGCGCTGTGCTCCTTCCCCTGGCAGGTGGGCAGTGAGTGTGCTGAGTGCGAGCAGTGGGTGGTGAAGGACTGGTGAGGGGGGTGCTACAGGCTCTCACTCCTGCTCTCCCTGCCACAGGATGGTCCCATCTTCTCCAGGCGCCTTCTTGCTTCTGCCCCATCTCTGGAGCAAGGTGGTGGCTCCTCCCTGCCATGCACATGCATGGAGCCTCCTGCTGATCAGTATTTACCGCGTGAGGGCATCATGACCATTAGCATATTAGTTCTTTATTTATCAGATAATTTTACTTTTTACATAAGTTTTTAGTTAAATAGCATATGCCTAATCATATAGTCTACATATTACTAGAAATAGAGGGGAATATTGTAGACTGTCTGCTTACCACTTAACTTCTTTCTTAAGTCCCACAAAATTTTGATAAGCTAACACAGTATCAACTTCTCTGGGTTAAATGCATAGAACAGAATAAACATAAAAAATGGTGTTATCATTGACTAATTTAGCTATAAGAATATTTACCATAGTTTTTTTTCAGGATACTTATTTCAATTTTAGAGGTCCACCACTTTAGTATAGGCATCTTATCCATTTCATTGTTTTGTACACTTGCAAAGGTGCATGTTACTACTCAATAATGTTTATCCATACTATCTTCTCAATAGACTCTTCTATGTATGCCCTATTTTCAGGATTCCAAAAGCTTCTTGATTAATAATTATCTTTTCTTTTATATCAATTATTTACCAAGTCACGTTCCAAGGCCATTACTAGTATTAGGACTGAGAAGGCAGGTCAATGAGACTACAAGTTTAGGTTACTTACACATTGTGAGAAACATGGCATTGCTACAAATAGATTTATTTTTATGTAGCTATTTAAATAAAAAAAGAGCTGATTTGTTTCACAAACATCATATTTTACATAAAATTCCATTTGCTCCACTTTTTATTGTTTTTAATATTTACCTGAGAATAATTTTTTACTGATTTTGACAAAGAGAGAGAGAGAGATGTGAGATAGAAACATTGACCAGTTGCCTCCAGTATATACCTGAACCTCCCACCCTTACTGGGAATTGAGCCTGCCACCTTTTGGTATATGGGATGATACTCCAACCAATTGAGCCAACAGGCCAGGGCCATATGCTCTACTTTATAAAAGAATACATTTGCTTCAACTCAGTATTCTTTTTTTTTTTCTAAACAGTGAACTTAATAAACTGATGCTTGGGAATTGAAAATATGTAAGTAAGTTGTAGCATTCTTATCTCCCTATCCATTACATATTATTAATGATATCATACTCAATAGCATACAGGAAAAGTGGCGATGTAATTATGAGATTCATGACTTGTCTTTTCTTGTGATTAAAATTAGACTAATTAAAAGCACAAATGTAGAGGTCAGTTTATTGTTTTCAGCTTTGTTGATTAGTTTAATCAATGCTTGTTAGTTCCTAATGAGTTACAAATATTTACTGTGTTCCAACTGATTTAGATATCTTCTAAGAGCTAATAATTATGAATTCTCAACTCTCAAAATTCTTTTATTTTAGTGAGAGAAACTGACACAAAATAACAAAAATATACCCGATGTGTCTGGCAATGAAAACAGTAGCAAAAAATAAAAGCACCTATGAGAATGGAATATACTGAAGCAGCAAAATATATAGCAGATATGTAAGAAAATGAATTCTAGAAAAAGGGAAGAGTTCATGAAAAGGCTTGGTATTAGTTTCCTAAGGCTGCTGTAACATTCATACAAAGTGGATGTCTTAAAACAAAAGAAATGTATTATCTTATATATTTTTTATTTTTATTATTATTTTTTTACATATGTGTCCTTATTCCCCCATTATCCCCCACCCCACACTCATGCCCCACCCCCCTGTTGTCTGTTTCCATTGATTAGGCTCATATGCATGCACACAAATCCCTTAGTTGATCTGTCCCCCTTACTCCCACCAACCCCCTCCATCCCTGAGGTTTGAGGTTCTGATCAACGTTTCTTAGTCTATGGATATGTTCTTGTTTATCAGTCTATGCCGTTCATTATATTTCACAAATGAGTGAAATCATGTGATATTTATCTTTCTCTGCCTTGCTTATTTCACTTAACATAATGCTCTCCATCTCCATCCATGTTGTTGCAAATGCTAGGAACTCCTTTTTTACTGCAGCGTAGTATTCCATTGTGTAGATGTACCACAGGTTTTTAATCCACTCATCTGCTGATGGGCACTTAGGCTGTTTCCAAATGTTAGCTATGGTGAATTGTGCTGCTATGAACATAGGGGTGCATATATCCTTTCTGATTCGTGTTTCTAGTTTTGGGGATATATTCCTAGAAGTGGGATCACTGGGTCAAATGTGAGTTCCTATCTTTTAAAGTCCAGAAGTTAGGGATAAAGTGGTCAGCAGGACCACACTTTCTCTGGAGGCACTAATGGAGAATTTGTTACCCCTTCCAGATGCTAAAGGCACCAGGCATTCCTTGGCTTGGGACAGCATAACACTAAAAATCTCTTTCCTCCACCTCCACATTGCCTTCTCTATTTTCTCCTTAGTGAGTCTCATACAAGGACACTTTTATTGGTTTAGGGCCCACTCGGATAATCCAGGGTTGTATCTCCTCCAGATCCTTAGTTTCATTAATTCTGAAAAAGACTCTTCAGATGATCAAGGTAAAATTAGGTCATTAGGGTGAGTCTTAATCCAATAAGACTGTCTTTATAAAAGGGAATTTTGGACATAGACATTCAGAGAGGAAAAACAATATAAAAAATGGGTATGTAATGAGGAAAAGAGTAATTTGACTGATGTAATTGCTAACAAGGAATGTTAAAGATTTCTGGTTACCACCAAATGCTAGAAAGTGGCAAGTGACAATGGTGGCCACCTTGATTTTATCTCCTAAACTCCAAAACTGTGGGGCAATATGTTTCTGTTGTTATAAGACACCTGGTTTGTGGTACTTTGTTACAGCCCTAGCAAACTTATACAGGCATATATTATTCAAGGCATTAGAGGCAGATATGTGTGTCTATTAAAAGACTGGGTTCAGCTGCATGTAACCAAAAACTCGATAGCAATTTAACTCATTTTTTAAATATGTATTTTTAAAACTTTATTACATAACAAGATGTCTAGGTATAACTGTACAGGAACTGCGTAATGTAGCTACCAAGTTTAAGTGACTCACTCACATTCCGTAACACTTGAATGAGGCAAAACCAAAGACAAAATAGGAGTGCTGTCTGAATCTGCTATCACACCCGCTATGAGTGTAGGAATATTCCTGAAACTACTGTTAAAATTTCTGCTTACATCTTCAGCCTTTATCTTACCTCTCTCTGGGACCCAGAATGACTCACCCCAAGATGTGCCTCTGGGGTATGTAGATTGTTTTGAGCCAAAGGCAATTTTAGCTTCAGGCTCAAGAGTAACGTCTACCTCTTCCTTTAAGTACCCAGAAAAGTTGAATTAGGGACTTATAATAAGGGAATATCAGCCATAACCTTTTTGACTCACATATTTACTAAATATGTGTTCTTCTTATCATCCTGAAATGACCCTTTGTAGCCCCGCATGTGCATTATCTCCTTCTTAGCTCAGGACATCTTATACACTTCAATTCCCCTTGTCTATCTCTGAACCTCTTGTGCAAGAGGGTTCTCTGACTCTCTCATGTATGCGGGGTTCTCATACATAAACATGTATTAAGTTTTGTTATTTTCTTTTGCTAATCTGTCTTAGGCCTACAGTATGTGATTATTAGACCAGCCAGAAAAGTGTTGAGGGTAGAGAAAAGCTTGTTTTTCTCCCACACTTTAAATAAAATCAGAATTCAATTATCTAAGCAACAGTACTACAGGTAGCCTCTGAAGTACTATGATAAGGATTTGAAATTTGATGCTGATACATACTAGAAATCATTTCAGATGATTTTTAAACAGAGGATGCCAAATTCTGACCTATATTTTTAAAGGTTATCTCTGCTGTATTGTTGGCTATAAAGCATTAAAAAAACAAGGGTAAGAACATGGAGACTAGTTAGGAAATTTAGGCAGGAGATGATGGTGCCTTAGACTAAGATGCCAGCAGTACAGGTGGAGAAAGTGGTGATTTTGAATAAGTTTCTAACTTAAAGCTGTCAAGATTTTGTCAATTTGAAGGCTTTGCTAGAAAGAGGAGCTAAAGGTGACCACAAGATATTTTTCCTGAAAAATTAACAGATTGAAGTTGCCACTTACTGAGATGAGAAATATTGTGGAAGAAACAAATTTGATGGTAGAAGTTGGCCGTTATACTTGTTAACATAAATATACAATATAGAGAAGAGATTGTGAATCTGAAATTGAGAAATATCTCAGGGTTATATTTAGGATTCATTACATAATCATTTTTTTATTTGTAAAAATCTCAATATGATAAAACAAATTTCAATTTCAAAAAATGCAAATATAAAAGTTTAACTTACTCTCATTATTGTCATTAGTATTTCAATGATAATTATCTAGACATTGTCTATGCACTGAGATATGAATATAAGATAGATTATTGGGTGGTATATATATATATATGTATATGTAATTTGGGTGTTATTTTTATAAATTTAATATAAAATTTGGCTGAACCTCAGAATTTCTATATAAGTGAGCTTTAGTTTTAAATAAACATGGGTATTCATTTAGATTTCATTTGATCTCAGAAAGGAAGGGAGAGGAAGAGAGACATAGAAACATCAATGATAAGAGAGAATCATTGATTGGTTGCTTCCTGCAAACTCCCCCACCCCACCCCCCGGCCCGCCCACTGGGAATTGAGCCCACAACTTGGGAAGTGCCCTGATGGGGAATCAAACCGTGACCTCCTGGTTCATATGTTGAAGCACAACCACTGAGCCAGTGCTAAACTCTCTTTGAAAGCCAGATCAGAAAAATGCTATTATATGAAAACACTTGGTTTTTAAAAATGTTTAAATCTATATTATATGAGTTAGATTGAATTATGTAATTGGATATATTTGTTTAATTTAAAAATTAGATTATCACGCTTTTCTTCCTCTCATTTTCATGACTACTGTTCTCTGTTACTTTGCATTGTAAATTGTGTTTGGAAGTTAGTTTTCTTTTTTAAATTGGTTATGTTTCTCTTCCTGGCATTTTCATACGTTGCCCTCTACAGAATAGATTTTTAAGCAGTTAAGGTCTTCAAGAGTTATCCTAAGAACTACAAAAATCTCTTCTGACATTTTGATTTTTGTCTTAGTAGGAGGATTGAAGGTTAGGATTTCTTTTCAGTTCAAGACAGTAGAGCCTCAATAGGAACAAATGCTCAGAGCAATCATAAAACTTAAAAAGATCATAGTCTGTACTCAGATATGTCTTCCTATATAAAAACAAAGATTTTGAATGCTGCATATAGCTGCAGGGACTTAAGACTTTTTAAAATAAACCTAATTGGTAGCCACAGCTATGAAGCTATATAGGAAGTATCATTAAGAAGAATTCTTCATGAACACTTCATTTTTAATTCATTTCCGATAAAATAAAAGTTTTTAGGTGTTCTCATTTCAGCAGCACATACACTAAAATCGGAATGATACAGAGAAGATTAGCATGGCCCCTGCACAAAGATGACGTGCAAATTTGTGAAGCATTCCAGATTAAAAAACAAAAAGGTTTATAACAGCAATCAGTCAAAAAAAGTAAATACATAGCAATGCTGTATTATATATGCCAATGTTGTACAATCTTCTAATTATTTTATATCTAAATACTTTTGGATCATTCTATTTCAATAAAATTTAAAATTTGGGTGTTATTTTTATAAATTTAATATAAAATTTGGCTGAACCTCAGAATTTCTATATAAATAAACTTTGATTTTAAATAAACATGGGTGTTCATTTCGTATATAATAAACTACTTTTTTATTGTTGAAATAGTGTCAGAATCATTTCAAAATAATAATTGAAAGATGTGTCTTAGGATAATGACTTAACAAGTTGTTTGGTTTCATGCAAAAGACATGTAAAAGAAGTCAAGTGACCCGAGAATTAGTTTTTTTCTCCTATCAATGGCATATGAATAAGTCATTTAGCCCCATTTGTTTCTCCATTTATAAAATAAAAACAGTTATCCATGATAATTAGAGACCTTAGAGAGAACGCTACAGGAGTCCTAACATGTAATTACATAGACTTTGAGGTGTGTCACAGGAGGTTTTTAGCAGAGATATTGATGATTTTCTATAATGAATCTATTTTTAATTTTGGATGATTATAACTATCAAATATATCATTCAAAAAATCTTATGAAAAACCTTTATAATTTAAATATAGAAATAATAGTTACTACCATGAAAAATTTAGATGCCATTTATTATTATGGTGATTGTTATTATTATTCTTATTTAATCTTTATTGTTGAAAGTATTTCATATGTCTCCTTTTTTTCCCCACTGACCCCTGCTAGCCTACCCCTGCTCTCTGCCCCAGGCCTTCATGACACTATTGTCTGTGTCCATGGGTTATCTATAATAATAAGAAGGTAACATGCTAATTAGACCAGAAGTCCTTCCTTATGTCATTTAGGACATCCTTCCGGATGAAGCCGGGGTTGGAGCAAAGCCCAGGTCCCAAGTGCCTGCCCCTGCATTCGCCAGCCATGAGCCCAGCTTCTGGCTGAGTGGTGTTCCCACTGCAGGCAGGAGGTGAGGAGCAAGGGGTTGTAGACTGCTAGAGCCCAGGACTGCGGAATGGATGTCTGACTGCCAGCTTAGGTATGATCCACAAGGATCGGGCCTAAGCTGACAGGTGGACATCCCCTGAGGGGTCCCAGACTGTGAGAGGGTATAGGCCAGGCTGAAGGAACACCCCCTCCAGTGCATGCATGAATATCATGCACCGGGCCTCTAGTGCATATATATATATGTGTGTGTGTGTTTTTTGGTTGATGATGAGCCCTCTCACTCACTCCCACTTTCTCTCTGAGATTTGACAGTTTAATCCATGCTTCTATGACTCTGGTTCTATTTTGTTCATCAGTGTATCTTATTCATTACATTCCACATATAAGTGAGATATTGTGGCACTTGTGTTTCTCTTACTGGCTTATTTCACTTAGCAGGATACTCTCTAGGTCCCTCCATGCTGTCTCAAAGGGTAAGAGATCCTTATTTTTTACTGTTGCATAGTATTCCATGGTGTAAATATACCACAGCTTTTTTATCCACTCATCTATTCATGGGTGCTTGGTCTGTTTCCAGATCTTAGCTATTGTAAGTTGGACTGCTATGAAATAGGTTTGGATACAATCTTTCTGATTGATGTTTCAGGCTTCTTAGGATATATTCCTAGAAGTAAGATAACTGGGTCAAATGGCAGTACCATTTTTAATTATTTGATGAAACTCCATACTGATATCCATAATGACTGCACCCCACCAATAGGGTACCCTTTGTTCAATATCCTTGCCAGCACATGTTGTTTGTTGAATTATTGATGGCAGCCATTCTGACAGGTATAAGGTGGTACCTCATTGTCATTTTAATTTGCATCTCTCTGATGATTAGTGACATTGAGCATTTTTCCATATGTCTCTTGGCCATTTTATGTCTGCTTTGGAGAACTGTCTATTTAGGTCTTCTGCCTATTTTTTGATTAGGTTGTTTGTTTGTTTTTTGTTGATTTATTTTGGGTATTAACCCTTTATCAGATGTATCATTGGCAAATATGTACTACCATACAGTGGGTTCCCTTTTTATTTTGTTACTGATTTCTTTTGCTCTATAGAAGCTTATTACTTTGATATAGTCACATTTTTAATTTTTTTCTTTGTTTCCCTTGCACTCATCATAACAGCGAAAAGGTTGCTAGGTGAGATGTCTATTATTTTTCGTCCTATGTATCCTTCAAGGATTTTTATGGTTTCATGACTTACATTTAAAAATTTTATCCATTTTGAGTTTATTCTTGTGTATGGTGTAAGTTGGTAGTCTAGTTTTATTTTTTTTACATGTCCCATGCAGTGGGCTTTGTTGCTATTTTGTTGATGGTTTCTTTGCAGTGAAGAAGTTTTTATTTTGATGTAGTTCCATTTGTTTATTTTCTCCTTAGTTTCCATTGTCCTAGGAGATGTGTTGATTAACATATAGCTACAAGATATGCCTGATATTTTGCTGCCTATGGGTTCTTCTAAGATTTTTATGGTTTCCCATCTTACATTTAAGTCTTTCATCCATTTTGAGTTTATTTTTGTGTCTGGTGTAAGTTGGTGGTAGTTTCTTTCTTTTTTTTTTTTTTTTGCATGTATCTGTCCAATTTTCTCAACACCATTTATTGAAGAGACTGTCTTGACTCCATTGTATGTTCTTGCCTCCTTTGTCAGATGTTAATTAATTGCAATGGATTGGGTCGATTTCTGGGCTCTCCGTTCTGTTCCATTGATCTACATGCCTGTTTTTATGCCAGTGCCAGGCTATTTTGATTACAGTGGCTTTGTAGTATAGTTTGATATCTGGTCTTGTGATTCTTCCAACTTTGTTTTTCTTTCTCAAGACTGCTAGGGCATTTCAGGGTGATTTTTCATTTCATATAAATTTTTGGAGTGTTTGTTCTAGATCTGTGAAGTATGCCACTGGTATTTTAATAGGGATTACATTGAATCTGTAGATTACTTTGGGTAGTATTGACATTTTAATGATTTTAGTTCTACCAATCCATGAACATGGAATATTCTTCAACTTGTTTATATTTTCCTCTATTTCATTTTTCAATGTCCTGTAGTTCTCTGAGTACAAGCATTTTGCCTCCTTGGTTAAATTTATACCTAAATATCTTAAAAAAATTTTTTTGCAATGTTATATGGGATTTTTTTTTTAATTGTTCCTTCTGAGGTTTCATTATTGGTGTATAAAAATGCCATTAATTTCTGGGTGTTAATTTTTTATCCTGCTACATTGCCAAAATGCTCCAATAAAAAGACATTGTGTTGCTGAATGAATAAGGAAACATGGCCCATATATATGCTGTTTACAAGAGATTCATCTCAAAACAAAAGACTCACACAGAATGAAAGTGAAGGAAGGGAAAAATTTTTCATGCAAACTGAAAAAAAAAGCTGCGGTAGCAATATACATATCTAACAAAATAGACTTCAAAATGAAGAACATAAGAGATAATGGATGCTTTTTCATAATACTAAAAGTTATCAATACAAGAGCATATAACTATTGTAAACATATATGCACCCAATATAAGAGCACCCAAATACATTAAAAAAACAAACAAACAAACAAAAAACAAACTTCTTTTTTTCCCCCAACAGGTGTACATCTCCTAAACTCTAAGGGACCCCATGAAACTTGCAAACAGGGAAGCAGTAGGCAGCAGAGGTTTGTCCCCGGCTAACCCCTGAATCTGTTCCCAGTGCCTCCTATTCTCTGACTCTCCAGTGAGTTCACAGCAGCCGCATCCTGGATCATTTCTTTTCCATAATGTTTCTAGAAAGTCAAAGCAGCCCTGCCTAGGCTCTCTCCTATTGCTTCTTTTAAACTAGGCCCTTCCTTGTCTCACTGTCCCCAGCTTTAATAAATGTGAAACCTCCCTGCATGAAATGAAGAACCCACACACCACAGGCTGACCGGAGGCGACCACTCAAGCCCAATCCCTTTCAGGCAACACTGAGACTCTAATCCCCCATGGTGGGGTGATTACTGGCCCAAAGACATCCCAGTCTTAAACCCCAGAACCTGAAAACATTCCCTTAGATGATGTGAAGGTTCAGAACAGCCCTCCCCAAGATGTGCCTCAGTAGTATTCAGATTACTTTGAGTCAAAGGCAATTTTAGCCACAGGTTCAAGAGGAACTTCTGCTACTTCCTTTAACTGCCTAGGTGAATTTGAAATAAGGCTTTGTCCATAATAAGAGATTAATCTCTTTTTGACCCACCTACATGGCAATGCAAACTTCTATTTACTAAACATCTGCTCTAATCATCCAGCAATAATACTGTAAGGTGCATTAGCTCATACCTGGCTTAGGATCTTATGTATCCATGTTCCCTTCTATCTTCAAACCTCCTCTCTTGTTCCTGTGGGGTATAGTTCCCTCATATGTCCAGGATTCTCGTCTATGAGAGTATTAGATTATACAAAAGAACCATGAGGGTGTAACTGCATAGGAACTTAATTTCTTTAATATGAACTTTTAAAGGAAAAAAAACACACACAAAAAAACTTCTGGAGGACTTAAATAGAGAGATTAAAGGCAATACAATCATAGTAGGGGACTTTAACAGAACATTGACTTCACTAGATAGAGCTTTTAGACAAAAAAGTAAATGAAGAAACAGCAACCCTAAATGACACACTAGATAAAATGGATTTAGACATTTACAGAATATTTCACCCCAAAGATACAGAATATACATTCTCCTCAAGTGCACATGGGACATTGTCAAAGAAAGACCACATGCTAGGGCACCAAACAAGTCTTTATAAATTCAAGAGGATTGAAATCATATCAAGCATCTTCTTGGATCACTTTTGCATGAAACAAAAGGTCAACTACAATAAAAATACCCCAAAACATTCAAACACTTGGAGGCTAACTAGCATGTCATAAAACAATGAAGCGATTACCAATGAAATCAAGGAAGAAATAAAAAACTTCCTGGAAACAAATGAAAATGAACACACAACAACCTAAACCCCATGAAACACAGGGAAAACAGTTGTAAGAGGGAAGTTAATAGTACCACAGGCCTACTTTAAGAAACAAGAAATTTGCTAGTAAACTACTAACACTATAACTTAAAGATCTAAAAAGAGAAAAACAAGAAAGCCCAGCATAAGTAGGATGAAGAAAATAATAAATATCAGAGCAGTAATAAATGACATAGAGACTAAAAAAATAAAATGAAACTACAAAAGTGGAATGAAACCAAGAACTAGTTTTTTGAAAAGATAAACAAGATTCATGAACCTTTAGCCAGACTTAGCAAGAAAGAAAAAGAAAGGAACCCCCCGTAAAATAAAAATAACGAAAGAGGTGAAATAACAACTAACATCACCGAAATACAAACAATTATGAGAAAATACTATAAACAAGTGGGACAACCTAGAGAAAATGCACAAATTCCTGGAAAAATTCAACATTTCAAAATTGAATCAGGAAGAATCAGAAAATCTAATAGGCCAATAACAACTGCTGATATAGAATAAGTAATAATAATAATAATAACCACAACATCACCACCAACACAAAAAAACCTCCCAGCAAACAAAAGCCCTGTTCCAAATGGCTTTACATGGGAGTTTTACCAAACATTCAAAGAAGAATTAACACCTATACTCCTCAAACTATTTCAAAAAATCCAAGAGGAAGGAGCACTTCCTCTTTTTATGAGGTCAACATTGTCCTAATTCCAAAACCAGATAAAGACACTACAATGAAAGAGAATCACAGGCCCATATCCCTGATGAACATAGATGCTATAATCCTCAACAAAATATTAGCAAATCTGGCCCAGCAATATATTAAAAAGATCAGAAATCATGAACATGTGGCATTTATTCCAGTATGCAAGGCTGGTATAATGTTTGCAAATCAATAAACATGATATATTACATAAACAAATTGAAAGACAAAAATCATGTGTTCATATCAATAGAAAAAGCATTTGACAATATCCAGCACACATTTTTGATAAAAACTCTCAGCAAAGTGGGAATAGAAGGACTATACCTCAATATAATAAAAGCCATATATGACAAACATACAGCCAACATAATACTCAATGGGCAAAAATGAAAACCATTTCCCCTAAGAACAGGAACAAGACAGGGATGTCCACTTTCACCAATCTTGTTCAACATAGTACTGGAGATCCTAGCCATAGCAATCAGACAAGAATAAATAAATAAAAGGCATCCAAATTGGAAAGGAAGTTGTAAAATTACCATTATTTGCAGATGACATGATGGTGTACATAAAAACCCCAAAGACTTTACCAAAAAACTACTAGATTTAATATAGGATTTTAGCAATGTTGTTATTATTATGATTAAATCTATGTTGCCTGTATGGGAAGAACTTTTTATGATGGTAAAGCATAAGAAAAACAACACAGTCAATGACTGATTAGAAATTTATTGGGCAACTGAGATGATACTGATAGAAGCCAGAAACACTAGAATAATATTTTAAATTACTATAGATCTGAAATTATATTTATAGATAACCTTAGACTGGTGAAATAGTTTTGTTTTGCATATGAATACATATGATTTTATTTAATTTTTTTCTTTTCTGTGTGGAGTTTAGTGACAAATTGTGATCATTTTCATTAAATTTATGAAAATATAATGACAAAATTTGGAATGAGAAAAACATAAGAAATTATACAGAAGAAACTGATCATTTAAGAATTGTCAAGTCCTGCCTTGGCCTGTGTTGCTAAGTGGTTAAAGAATCTGCCAGTGCATGGAAGAGTGAATTCCCAGTCCAGGGCACATGATCCTTGGTGCTGGTTTGACCCCCAGCCCCAGTCAGGGTGAGTGCAGGAGTCAACTGATCTCTCACTCTCTCTCTCTCTCCCTTTTTCTCCCTCTCCCTCCATTCTCTAAAAATCAATGGGAAAATATAACCTCAGGTAAATATTAATAATAACAACAAAGGACTTGGCAAGCCCAAATCCAATGGTCATTTTAAGGATTATTTTCCAAACAAAACAAAAATTCATAATTTTCTACACTTTATGTCCTTAAAATGTATACCATAATTACATACATTATTTATAATTTTTAAAGGGCCATGATTTTTCTACATATCCTAAGTTTAAATCTGAGAAAATTAGTTACATTTTTTCTTAATGACATTCCATATCATGTAAATATTTAATGTGTTTAAAGGAACTTTATGTTTGAACATAGCATCAACTTGCAGAAAAATCGCATCTGAATTTTTCCCGTTAATGTACCACTCAGTCCACACTTTAATGCCATTTCTTCCTTGGAACAACTTTACTATGCAAAGTCACAGATACCTGCTTCAAAGGCTAAGAAAAAAAATAATTTTTAAAAAATTAAATGTTGTAGCTTTAACACATATTTTATTGGTAAACTAGAGGCCCAGTGCACAAAATTCATGCACAGAGTGGGGGTTGTTCCTCAGCCTGGCCTACACCCCATCTGGGACCCCTTGGGGGATGTCTGACTACCAGTTTAGGCCCAGTCCCAAAGCAGCAGTCAGACATCCTTCTCACAATCCAGGACTTCTGGTTCCTAACTGCTCGCCTGCCTGCCTGCCTGATTGCCCCTATCTGCTTCTGCCTGCCAGCTTGATTGCCCCCTAACCACTCCCCTGCTGCCATAATTGATGTCTCAGTGTTCCCCTGCTGACCTGATCTCCCCCAACTGCCCTCCCCTGCTGGCCTGGTCTCGCCCCCAACTGCCCTTCCCTGCATGCCTGATATCACCCCCAACTGCCTGCCCCTGTTGGCCTGGTCACCCTCAACTGCCCTCCCCTGCAGGCCCAATTGCCCCCAACTGCCCTCCCCTGCTGGCCTGTTCGTCCCCAACTACCCTCCCCTGCCAGCCTGATCACCCACAACTTCCCTCCCCTGCCAGCCATCTTGTGGTGGCCATCTTGTGGTGGCCATCTTGTGACAATGTTGTGCGACACCACCTAGGCTTTTATTATGTAAAACACTGCATTTTACTTCAAATTTTATGTATTTAATTAACATACATTTCCAAATATATCTCATTATTGCATAGTTTAAATAGTCCCAATATGTCACTGAATAATGTGGGACAGTAAGAATTATATATTGTATGGGCAGTGTTATGTCCCTCCCAAATGTATATGTTGAAGTCTTAATCCCCAGTATCTCAGGATGTGACTATTTAGAGTTAAGGTCTTTAAAGATATAATTAGGGTAAAATGAGTAGCCCCTATGTTAATATGCATAGGCCCTAAACCAGTAAGTCTGATGTCTTTATAAGAATGCATTTGGCCCTAACCAGTTTGGCTCAGTGGATAGAGCGTCGGCCTGCAAACTTAAGGGTCCCATGTTCGATTCGCGTCAAGGGCATGTACCTTGGTTGTAGGCACATATCCAGCAGGGGGTGTGCAGGAGGCAGCTGATTGATGTTTCTCTCTCATTGATGTTTCTAACTCTCTCTCCCTCTCCCTCTCTGTAAAAAATCATATATATATATATATATATATATTTTTTTTTTTTTTTTTTTTTTTTTTTTTTTAAAGAAAATGACATTTCTGCCCAGCCGGTGGAGCTCAGTGGTTGAGCATCGACCCAGGAACCAAGAGGTCACTGGTTCAATTCCTAGTCAGGGCAGATGCCCAGGTTGTGGGCTCGATCCCCAGTGGGGGGCATGCAGGAGGCAGCCAATCGCTGGTTCACTCTCATCATTGATGTTTCTATCTCTCTCTCCCTCTCCCTTCCTCTCTGAAATCAATAAAAATATATTTTAAAAAAAGAATGCATTTGGACACAGACATGCACACACAGAGCCAAGACTATGTAAAGACAAGCCAAGGAGAGAGGCCTCAGAATTAAATCAATCCTGATGACACCTTGATCTTGGAACTCTAGCTTCTAGAACTGTGAGAAAGTAAATTTATGTTGTTTAAGTTGTCTAGTCTGTTGTATTTATTAAGATAGCCTCAGAAAACTATTAGATATATCCATTTACCATAGATAAAAGAAGGTAACTAAAAACTGCTTATTATACAAAGTTCATCATGGAAAACAAAATAATTAGTAGAATCCTTGGAAAACGATAAGGACATAAGATGTTGTCATTTTCTAATAGTCTTTAGCTATGCTAATCTTCATTAAAATATCTGTTATTATTATTAAGTCTTTATCTATGCTATGTGAGTTACTTTTAAAAAACAATTTTAAGCCTTGTCAAGCACTATGGTAAAAACAAACATGCACCTTTACCAAAGATTAGTGTTGTTTTTAGATAAGCACTGTATTCATAAATTGATAGTTGCTATATATGATATTCATATTCATCATATATATTTTTAAGAATTTAAGAATATTTTAGCCCTGACTGGTTTGGCTCGGTGGATAGAGCGTTGGCCTATGGACTGAAGGGTCCGAGGTTCGATTCCAGTCAAGGGCATGTACCTGGGTTGTGGGCGCATCCCCAGTAGGAGGTGTGCAAGAGGCAGCTGATTGATGTTTCTCTCCCATCAATGTTTCTACCTCTCTATCCCTCTCCCTTCCTCTCTGCAAAAAATCAATAAAATATATTTTAAGAAAAAGAATATTTTAGATTCGCCATTTTTTATTTAGGCATGATCTTGTTATGTTTAAGTATTTGCAACTTATGAGTCCTTCTTTTACCTAAGTTTGATTTTCTTTGAAGTTTATATAATAAGTGACCACATTTACAGGTTTTAGAAAAATAGATACAGGCAGTCCCTGCTTTATGTCAGACTCAATGTACATCATTTTGTGGTTATGTCGCCATCTCCCATCTATTTATTTTAAAAAAAAGGTCCGTCATTTCGATATATGTACATATGTGCTTTATGTTTTTATTATTTATTTACTACAAAAAAAGGTCAGGAATTGTTATCTTTTTTAAATTTTTTTACTGTTTCACTTCATTACTGCTGTGTATGTGCTCATGGGAGTGACGTAGGAGCTTATGTAGGTGGGTTCTGACTTTCTGCGAAAATCACGTTACATTGCACCATAGGAACAGATCTCTGATGTAACCCGAGGACCTATTGTATATATACATAAATAATGAAAGTAAAAACCAAGAGGCTAGAGTTTTCATCTTTGGTTACAGTACTTAGCTACATTTTATTAGGCCAATTATTCCATAGTTTAATTCTGTCTTCTTGTTCACAAATGAAACATGAAATGTGTTTTATTTCCTTCCAGTTCTATATTCTATTACCTATGGTCTATAACAGGGTCAGTATAGGACCAGATAGATGTTTTGGTCCATCCAATCTCTGGTGTTGTAATGAAAAATTAGTTGCTTTGTTCTATATAGTCTCTGTTGTTGTAGAAAAAAAAAAAAAGGCAATAGATAATACATAAAGAAATCCAAGTGGCTGGATTTAAGTAAACTATATGTATAAAAATAAGATGCGGGCCAGATTCATTCCATGAGCTGATTCTTGCTCACTGAGATTTATATATCACAATCCACGATCTCCTTAGCTCTAGAGAAACATATATACTAGTACATACTAGAGGCCCGGTGCATGAATTCATGCACAGTTGGGGTCCCTTGACCTGGCTGGCAATCAGGGCCAATCAGGGCCATATTACCCAAT
Organism: Corynorhinus townsendii; assembly: GCA_026230045.1. NCBI lineage: Eukaryota > Metazoa > Chordata > Mammalia > Chiroptera > Vespertilionidae > Corynorhinus > Corynorhinus townsendii. The sequence continues at coordinate 92,796,505 of JAPDVU010000002.1, forward strand.
ACCATTCAGGGCCATTCAGGGCCATTCAGGGCCAGCTGGCGGGTGGGGAGGGGACCATGGAAAGTTGGCCAGTCATGGATGGTTGGCTGTGAGAGCACACTGACCACCAGGAGGCAGCTCCTGCACTGAGTATCTGCCCCCTGGTGGTCAGTGCTCATTATAGTGACCAGTTGACCAGTTGTTGTTCAGTCATTTGATTGTTTGGTTGCTTAGGCTTTTATATATATAGGTAGATTGGACCTCTTGATTTCTAGGTTGTTGGGAAGAGGAGGAGCCAGATTCAGATAAAGACTGCTGGTTTTGTTGGCTATGTAGGTGTTGCTCCATACTGAATCTGCTGCTCATTTTTCCACTTTCTTGTTTCTGGCTAACATAACATCATCTTTCTAGGTTTGGTTGCCGGTGAAGGTGGCTCTCCCTTTTCAGTGCCTTTAAGTGTTGTCACTTTACATGAGCTTCTCTCTAGAGAGACAGAACCACATTTTTTTCTTGTGCAGTTGGACAATACTGTACAGTATTGAGGAATGACAAAATTTTGGCTGGGGAGTTGCTGGAGGTGACAACCTGTGCCTTCCTCTTGGAAAACTTGCTGAAGGAGGTAATCTGCTAGTTTTTTTTTTAAAGAGATGGATAATCTCTTGGGAGATTCTTTTGGTGGTGACCTGGAAGAAGAGGACAATGAGCTACTTCCAGACAGGATGCTCATGAGCACCTTTTTGTCTCACTGGAGATCTGTTGCTGTTGTGCCTTGGTAGAGGATACATTTGTGTTTGGTGGCATTCACCTTGGAAGAATGGCCAATTTCTTGGGTTAAGCTGCCTCCTGCCTGGTTATTATGTTAAGTAAAATCTAAACTACTGACTCCACAGATTATGAGAAGGAGAAATAGAAGGCATTTGGGACTTAGATTTGGAAAGTGACTAAGTGTGTCTTCCTGTTTTTATCTTTATCAGAACACTTTCTCTAGGCTCTGATATAAGTCCAGGCTTGAGAACTTTTAAGATATTACTAGAAGAGGTGGCCTCTTATGCTAAAGGTCCTTTTATTTTCATTGCATGTTTTGGGAGCTCTGTAGTCTCCTTTATTTCAGGAATAGAGAAGGACTCTCAGCTTATAATTCTATGAAGATGAAATGGATAATGACTGTTCTGTCTCTCTCTCCTGAAAGATTAATCTTTTAGGGGAAGGTGAACTATATTGGCATCTTTTTGGACTTCTGGATAATGTAATGTTTCTGCCCTGTTTTTTCCTTCTTCTTAATCCTCTTATTTTTGTCTTCATCTTGCTTTTTTATAGAAACCAAGTTCCATATACAATAAATTTGTGTTTTATAGATTCTTCTTGAGTTCTAGAAAAGCAGAGTGAAGTCTAGCCATATGTTCCTTTGCATGTAACAGCAGAGGCCATAGTTCATACATTTTCTAGCTTTATTTTCTTTTAATTCAAAACCCCAGACAGGTTGATTTGAATTATGTTGAAGTCTGGAGTTTTCATTTCCAGCTAGTTGAATATAAACTCAATCACAATATCATTTTAAAACCCAAAGATTTCTTTTATTTATGTTTCTATCCAAGGCTTTTTAATCTCCTACTTTACTTTGCTCATATTTCTTCTGTGGCCTCTCTTCTTGACTTTCAGACAGCCACCTTTCTTTCTATGAGCCCACATGGCCTTTTTCCCTGTGTAACCACAGTCAGGATATCTTTCTGTTTGCTGTTTCTGTTGTTGTTTTAAGGATATGCTTTCATTGATTCCTAGATAGAGAGGAAGGGAGAAAGAGAGAAGGAAACATAGATGTGAGAGAGAAGCATCAATTAGTTGCCTCAGGTACACACCCCAGCTGGGAAGTAAATCTGCAGACTAGGTATGTGCCTTGACTAGAAATCAAGCCCACAATTTTGTGATGAACAGAATGATGCTTCAGCCAACTGAGCCACCAGCCAGGGCCCTGCCTGTCCTTAGAATGACACCAGATTTATTGGTTTGGGGCTCCACATTTATGATCTCTTTTAACCTAATTAAGTCCATAAAAGCTCTATTTCAAATACAGACACAGGACATTAGACTTTAACCTATTAATTTGGTAATAGCAGTTGTACAATGCAGTCTAGACATAGGGGGCCTGAAAGTATAATACAAACAGTAACAAATTAACCTGACAAATTATAAGTACGTTAAAGAAGGTGGGAATGAAAACTCTAACTCATGTAACATTGAAAAGTAATATCTATGGTGCTGGCTCAAAAGGAACTATACACAAATACTATAGACTATAAATAATATTTAGTATTTTTTTCCCTCATAGGTGTATGGTAAACAGTTCTAAAACTCTTTTATTTGTATACTAGCTTTAACATATAAATATGTTTTAGGTAACTAAATGAGAATTCAATTTCTCAATATGGAAGAAAGTTCTCCAGTATTGAATATAAGATTTCATCTATCTATAATCTATCTGTATAGAGATATAGATAGATAGATGATAGATAGATAGATAGATAGATAGATAGATAGATAGATGATAGATAGATAGGTAGATAGATAGATAGATAGATAGATAGATAGATGATAGACAGTTTTAGTTTGCTTTGTTTTATTGTGTTTCATAAATATTGTGCTTTTTTACAAACTGAAGGTTCCTGGAAACCCTGTGTCCAGCAAGTCTATTGGTGCTATTTTTCCAATAGACTTTTCTCACTCATTTTTTCAACAATATTTCTCTGTCACATTTTGGCAATTTTTTCAATATGATAAGCTTTCTCATTATTGCTATATTTGTTATGATGATCTGTTATCAGTGATCTTTGATGTCACTATTTTAATTGTTTTGGGTCACCACAAACTACACCCCTATAGACAGTGAACTTAATTAATAAATGTGTGCATATTCTTCCTGCTTCACTGTCAGGTCATTCTCCAGTTTCTCTCCCCTCTCCTTAGATCTTCCTATTCCTTGAAACACAACAATATTGAAATTAAGCCAGTTAATAACTCCACAATGGCCTCTAAGTTTTCAAGTAAAAGAGTCAAACATTTTTCACTTTACATAAAAAACTAGAAATTATTAATGAGAAAAGCATCTCAAAAGCCTATATAACTTGACAGCTAGACCCCTTATAGCATATGATTAGCCAAGTTGTAAATACAAAGGAAAAGTGCTACTCCAGTGAGCACATTCTATATAATAAAGAGGTAATATGCAAATTGATCATCACTCCAACACACAAGATGGCCTGCATGGGAGGGCAGTTGTGGGCAATCAGGCCAGCAGGGAAGGGCAGTTTGGGTTGATCAGGCCAGCAGGGAAGGGCAGTTAGGTGCAATTGGGATGGCAGGGGAGCAGTTAGGTGTCGATCAGGCTGGCAGGGCAATGGTTAGGGGGTGATAAGGTTGGCAGGCAGAAGCAGTTAGGGGCAATCAGGCAGTCAGGCAGGTGAGTGGTTGAGAGCCAGCAGTCCTGGATTGTGATAGGGATGATCGACTGCCCATTTAGGCCCGATCCCAAATGAGCAGTCGGCCATCCCTCGAGGGGTTCCAGATTGGAGAAGGTGCAGGCTGGGCTGAGGGACACCCTCCCCCCCACCCCTCCCTGCCCCCCTGTGCACATGCACGAATTTCATGCACCAGGCCTCTAGTGAATGATAAGAAACCAAAACAGTTTTATTGCTAATAATGGAGAAAATTTTAGTGATCTGTATAGATCAAACCAGTCATGACATTCCTTTCAGCCAAAAGGTTCTGTCTTCAATGCTATGAAGGTTTTGAGAGAGGTGAGGAAGATGCAGAAGTTTAAAGCTAGCAGACATTGCTTCATGAGATTTAAAGACATAAGCCATCTCCATAACATAAAAGGTCAGGTGAAGCAACAATTACTGATGTAAAGCTACTAAAAGTTATCCAGAAGATCTTGCTCAGATAATTAATGAAAGTGGTTACACTAAACAGATTTTTAATGTAGACAAACAGTTTTATATTGGAAGGAGATGACCTATAGAACTTTCCTAACTGGAAAGAAAAAGTTAATGCCTGGCTTCAAAGGGCAGGCTGACTCTCTTTTAGGGTGTAATGCAGTTGGTTACTTTAAGTTGAAGGTAATGCTGATTTATCATTTCAAAAATTCTAGGGCTCTTAAGAATTATGCTAGGGGGAAATGGAAGATATCTGTAATACTACCAACAATAAAAATATATTTTAAAAAAAGAATTATGCTAAATCTACTCTGTGTATATCTATAAATGGAACAAGAATCATAACACATCTGTTTACAACAGGTTTTACTGAATATTTTAAGCCCACTGTTTAGACCTACTGCTCAGAAAAAAAAAAAAAAGTATATTCCTTTCAAAATATTACTGCCCATTGACAGTAATGCTATGGGTTGGAGAGTTACAAAAAGATGATTGTTTTTAATTTTAAAATATATTTTTATTCATTTCAGAGAGGAAGGGAGAGGGAGAGAGAGATAGAAACATCAATGATGAGAGATAATAATTGATAAGCTGCCTCCTGAATGCTCCCTACTGGGGATTGAGCCTGCAACCCGGGCCTCTGCTCTTGACCAGGATTAAACCTGGGACCCTTCAGACTGCAGGCTGACACTCTAATTCACTGAGCCAAACCGGCTAGGGCAGTTGTTGGCAAACTGCGGCTCGTGTGCCGCGGTTTCCCGCTCCGTTGTGTAATGAGTTTGCCCACCACTGGGATAGGGGCTTAATAACAAGAAACAACAACAGCCTGTAATTATTGGAATCGAGAGTCTAGGTCAGTGGTTGGCAATCTCATTAGTCAACAGAGCGGCAAACCGCGGCTCGCGAGCCGCAGTTTGCCGACCACTGGGCTAGGGCGATTATTGTTTTTATGCCTGCTAACTCAATATCCATACTGCAGCTCATGGATCAAGAGGTGATTTTGACTTCCAAAATTTGGTTTATATGAAATTCATTTTGTAAGGCTATAGCTGCTATAGATAGTGATTCCTCTGATGGAGCAGAGCAAAATAAATTGAATTTAAAAAATTTAACTTTTTTAGATGTCATCGAGAACATTAATGATTTCTAATGTTAAAAAGAGGTTAAAAATGAGAACATTAACAGGAGATTGGAAGAAGTTGATTACAACCCCCCTGGATAACTTTGAGGGTTTTAAGACTTCAGTGAAGGAAGTAATTACAGTGGAAATAGCAAGAGAACTAAACTTAGAAGTGGAGCCTGAAGCTGTGACTGAATTGCTGCAATCTCATAATAAAATTAATGGATGATGAGTTGCTTCTTGATGAGCAAAGAAAGTGATTTCTTCAATGGAATCTACTCCTGGTGAATATTTAGTGAAGATTGCTGACTTCAAAAGAAAATATTTAGAATATTATATAAACTAAGTTGATAAGCAGTAGCAGGGTTTGAGAGGATTGACTCCATTTTTTGTTCTACCATCAAAATGCTATCAAAGAGCATTGCATGGCCCTAACTGGTTTGGGTCAGTGGATAGAGCGTTGGCCTGTGGATTCAAGGGTCCCAGGTTCAATTCCAGTTAAGGGCATGTACCTTGGTTGCTGGTATATATATACCCAGTAAGGAGTGTGCAGGAGGCAGCTGATCGATGTTTCTCTCTCTCATCAATGTTTCTAACTCTCTATCCCTCTCCCTTCCTCTCTGTAAAAAATCAATAAAATATATTAAAAAAGAGCATTGCATGCTACAGAGAAATAAATATGTTCATAAAAGAAGAGTTAATCAATGTGGCAAATTTCATTGCCAACACTAATTACAATGCAATGTTTTCTTGGTCTTAGAGTCTCATGATTTATACCTACATATATAATAACTAAAATTATTCATGTGTAATTTTCAGTGGCATTTATTACATTTTTAGATATAGACTTTGACTTTCTTCTAAAGTTCTTTAAGTCCTATATAAATTTTATTTAAAATTATAATGTAGTGTAAAACTATATTTTCAGAAAAAAGTTAACATATGAGAAGATGCAGCGCTTTAGAATAGGGGAGACTGAAGTGCTCCCTGAGTAACTTTGTCTTAGTTTAAGAAACTCCTGTAGACATTCCGGCAATCAGCAATCACCACCCTGACTAGTCAGCAGCCATCACCATTGAGGCTAGATCTTCTACCAACAAAAAGGTAATGACTCACTGAAGTTCCAGATGGTGATTATCATTTTTTTTTTTTTTAGCAATAAAGCATTTTTTAAATTAAGGCATGTACATTGTTTCACATTTAACAATAATATAAATATAACTTTATACACAATAGGAAACCAAAACATTTTTATGACACACTTTATTCAAATATTCTATTTATTGCAGTGATCTGGAAGTGAACCTACAATATCTTTGAGGTATCACTGTACAGATATATAGGTATATATCTTCAGATAAATAGGTAGATACATAAATATAAATCTATGAATATGCAACAGGTAGTATACATGATTGTTTCCTAGTCTGCCTATTCAGAGACCCTATAAATAATTATACTCATGTATAAAGGAGAACATTTATTTGCTCTGATTTTGGTTCCTAAATGTCATCTCTAAGTAAAGAATCAAGAGTTCCTTAAAAATAATTAATTTGCCCTAACCGGGTTGGCTCAGTGAATAGAGCGTCGGCCTGCGGGCTGAAAGGTCCCAGGTTCAATTCCGGTCAAGGGCATGTATCTGGGTTGTGAGGCACATCCCCACTAGGAGGTGTGCAGGAGGCAGCTGATCGATGTTTCTCTCCCATCAATGTTTCTAGCTCTCTATCCCTCTCCCTTACTCTCTGTAAAAAATCAATAAAATATATTTAAAAAATTTTAAAAAAGATTAATTCTTGGGCTGGGGCAAGATGCATCAAGTTGAGCTCAAAAATCTTATAGTTTAGAAAATAAGGAAGTGCATATATATAGATATTGATATAGACATAGGTGCAGGCATAACATATATAGGAATAGACATAGGCACAGATATGTGTGCATGTTGAAAGAGTATAGAAGGCATTCTGAGAAAGTTCTCAATGAACATAGCTGGTATGATTGAATAAAACAATAATAATAATTTTAAAAATAATAATAAATGGCAGGTTATAGAAGCAAATAAATATGTATCAGTCCACATTTTTATAAGCAAACACATAATTTGAATAAACAAATTTCTGGGAACATAACACAGCTTCCCCTTAGAAAATTTCCAATCTATACTAATAAAGGGGTAATATACTAATTAGACTGGACTTCTTCCAGACAAAGCCACAGTGGGAGGGGCCGAGGCAGAGGTGGTTAGGTTTGATCAGGCTGTCAGGGGAAAGCAATTAGGGGTGATCAGGCCAGCAGGGATGGCAGTTAGGGGCGATCAGGCCGGCAGGGGGGACAGTGAGGGGTGATCAGGCCAGCAGGCAGAGGTGATTTGGGGCTATCAGGCAGGCAGGCAGGAGAGTGGTTAGGAGTCAGCCATCCCAGATAGCAAGTCGGACATCCCCTGCAGGGTCCCGGGTTGGAGAGGATGCAGGCTGGGCTGAGGGATGCCCCCTCCCCATGCACGAATTTCATGCACTGGGCCTAGAGTAAGTGATATAAAAGTAATAAGGAAAAAAAAAGATATATATATAGTTAGAACACCATTGTAATACTTGAAGAAGGAAAGGTTTACAATGAATACTAAAATTAGTGGTCAAAGATTGAAGAGAAATAGGTATTTGTATATTCTCAAAGAATCTCCTAAAGACACTTACTGCTTGCAGAGGGAAAAAGAAATAACTACAATGGAAAAATCCCCAAACACATCTTACCTAATAATAGACAAACATGTAAATTGACCATACTTGTGCTACACCCACAGCCAATCAAAGTGAGTAAGCAAATTAACCCAAAAAAGATGGCAGTTAATTTGCATAAGTACCTGGGTCCCAGGAACATCATTGGCACCCAGCCATCGGAGGGGCAGGGGCCACTGTGCAAGCCTAAAGCCTTGGGCTGAGCCAGTTGGGCAGAGGCTTTAGGCTTGGGCAGGGGCTGAGCCTGCGATCAGAGGGAAGGTGAAAAAATCAATGGAAACGTATCCTCAGGTGAGGATAAAAAGTAAAAAAAAAAAAAAGAAAGAAAGAAATGTCATATGCTATGAAAGACACACCTTGAAAATGCCTAAAGAAAGTTGTCATTTTTGCATGGGGAAGGGACTGGAGTCTGTGTTTATGAAAATACCTTGGCGGCTGCAGTGACTCGCAGTGGCTGCAGCAGCTGGTGATGGGGCTGGCGCCTCCCACAGAGGGAGGCTAGACAGTGCATAAGCCTTCAGTAGGACATCCCCTGAGGGCTCCCAGTCTGTGAGAGGGGGCAGGCTGGGTTGAGGGACCCTCCCCAGTGCACAAATTTTGTGCACTGGGCCCCTAGTCTTTAATAAAATGATCAGAATTAGTGTCTATGGTAATCAACATATCATTACCTAGTCCAGGTTTGTTTCACTGAGGACAGCATATGATATGTTATTCTTACAAAAATAAAAATGCACATTCTCAATCTAGTCATGAGGTAACTTCAGTCAAACTTGAAGAGTACTCTAGACAATATCAGACTAGCATTCTTCAAAAGTGTTAAGGTCATGAAGGACAAGGAAAGATTGAAGGGCTGTTACAGATTGAATGAGACCAAGAAGACATAACAATGCAATTTTGGATCCTGATTGGACTCTGTAGCAGAAAAAAAATTATTAGTGGAAAATACTTTAAAGTCTAAATAAAATGTATAGTTTAGTTATTAGCATTTTGCTAATATTAATTTATTAGTTTTAATAATGATACTATAATTATTTGAGATGTTAACTTGAGGGGAAGCTGGGTGAATGGTGTGCAGGAACATCTATCTGTACTATTTTGCAGGTTTTCTATACATATAAATATATTTCAAAAAACAAAGGACATATAAATCATTAATTTTCTTCTCTGGATTTTACTCATAATTTCAACATTAATTACAATGTGATGTTTTCTTGGTCTTAGACTCTCATAATTTACTAGAGGCCCAGTGCACAAAATTCATGCACGGGGGGGGTGTCCCTCATCCCAGCCTGTACCCTCTCCAATCTGGGACTCCTCGAGGGATGTCCAACTGCCTGGTTAGGCTCGATCTCAGAAGAGGGATGTGAGAGGGACTGCCCATTTAGGCAGTCGACATCCCTCTCACAATCCAGGACTGCTGGCTCCCAACTGCTCGCCTGCCTGCCTTCCTGATTGCCCCTAACCACTTCTGCCTGCCCACCTGATCACCCCCTAACCACTCCACTGCCAGTCTGATTGATGCCTAACTGCTCCCCTGCCAGCCTGTTTGCCCCTAACTGCCCTCTCCTGCAGGCCCGGTCGCCCACAACTTCCCTCCTCTGCCGGCCTGGTCACCCCTAACTTCCCTCCCTGCAGGCTTGATCACCCCCAATTGACCTTCTTTGCAGGCCTGGTCCCTCTCAAATGCCCGCTCCTGCTGGCCATCTTGTGATGGCCATCTTGTGTCCACATGGGGGCAGGATCTTTGACCACTTGGGGGCAGCCATCTTGTGTGTTGGAGTGATGGTCAATCTGCATATTACTCTTTTATTAGATAGGATAGAGGCCTGGTGCATGGGTGGGGGCCAGCTCGTTTTCCCTGAAGGGTGTCCCGGATCAGGGTGGGAGTTCCCTTGGGGCATGGGGCGGTCTGGGAGAGGGGCCTGTGGTGGATTGCAAGCCAGCTATACGCCCAAGCAACCCAAGTGGAGGCCCTGGTATCTGGGATTTTTTTATCTTCTATAATTGAAACTTTGTAGCCTTGAGCAGAGGCAAGCCTCCTGCTCGCTTGGTAGCTGCCTCCATTTTGTTGGGAATTATTTATCTTCTATAATTGAAACTTTGTAGCCTTGAGGGGAGGCCAGGGCTCACTAGGGTGTGTGGAAAGCTTGGCTTCCTCTATTGCCAGGGAAACTCAAGCCTCCTGCTTGCTTCATGGCCGCAGCCATTTTGGTTGGGTTAATTTGCATACTCTTTCCTGATTGCCTGGTGGGCATGGGTTGTGGGTATAGCAGAGTGATAGTTAATTTGCATATTACTCTTTTATTTCATAGGATATCTATATATATAATAACTAAAATTGTTCATGTGTAACTTTCAGTTGCATTTATTATATTTTAGATATACTTTGACTTCCTTCTAAAATTCTTTAAGTTCTATGATAAATTTTATTTAAAACTATAGTATAAGACTATATTTTCAGAAAAAAATTAACATATGAAAAGATGCAGCACTGTAGAATAAGGGAGATTGAAATACTCTGTTAGTAATTCTTTCCACTTCTTTTAAATAATGGAAAGAAAATGAAGTATTGATGCTTTGTTGGCATGACTTGTGGACCTTGTTGGCCGTGCATGCAGTAGGAGAGGTAATAGAAGTAGTTGTCTAATTGGCATTGTTCCCTAAGGAGTCATTATGTATCCAGCATAGTATGTGCCATTTCAATATAACAATAATTCAATCACCTCGACCACTCATGGAAGTGCGAGTTTGTTTAATGCATTGATGAACATCTGAGTTTTACAACTACAGGGAATGTTACCTGAGGTATGATTTGGAGAAGTGATTTTAATACACATTAATTTGATATATTTCCCACTTCCCCTGGCTCATACATTTTTTAAAAAATGCTATGGCTATCTCATTCTAATTAAAAATTCAACAAAACATGTTCTTTCTCAAATACTCTCTTCCTTAGATGACTTAGACTTTTCTTATTGTTATAATTATAATAGTTCAAAAATATAGAGTAGTTAAAAATAGAGATAACACATTCTAGTCAACTTTATTAAATCACATGATTAAAAAACACTTTTAGGGAATTATAGTGGATTAGTCTTCTAACACAGGATGTCAATATTCAAAATAAGTTCAATTACCATTTCACCCAATGTTTAATACACTTAAAGGATCATTTTAAAAAGTCACATATTAATCAGATATGAAGATAACTAGAAAATAAATGGCTGCATAGATGTATTGCTTTGATTAATAAAATGTAATTATGTGAAGGTAAATGAGATTTTTCTTCTGAATATTAGTAACAGGAGCAAAGTGAATTTAAAGAATCAAATTAATGTATTAATATTTCTTCAGCATACAGTTGAACACAATTTGCAAAACTACAGGCACATAACATATATTGGTTGCATCCCTTTTTAATTTTTTTTCAATATTCAAATCAAAATAAAATTAAGTCACATTTAGATTTCTAACAGATTATAAGATTTGGCTTTTGAGATGTTCAGGTGAATGATGTTTATATTTTTATCATACTTATTAAGAAAGAAGATAATCTAGAACTTGCTATTTTTTTACTCAAATAAAATGATAATACTTTGAAAAATTAGATTCACATGGACACATTTTCTTAAAATGTTAATAAAATTGTTTCATAAATTATAATCCTTCCAAAGGCCTAAATCTTTGAAAATGCTGTAGAAAAATTACATCTTTTTGGTAACTAGGCCAAGGTTCATATACAAAACCTTCATCCAAAATGTCAATATCTTCCTACATCAGAAAGTGTTTCTAAAAACTTATATTAAAAATAATTTAAGCTTATGATCAACATTTTTAAATTTTAATAAAATTAACATTAATAGCATGATAGTAAATTACCAGTTTCAGAAGTAAGAAATCACAAATTTCTTATACTGTTCTTTTTTTCTTATTAAAAAACACATCGTGTTGTACTTTTATATTGTATTTGAGTGATGTTGTATTTTTTTAAAAGTATATTTTATTGATTTTTTACAGAGAGGAAGGAAGAGGGATAGAGAGTTAGAAACATCAATGAGAGATAAACATCGATCAGCTCCCTCCTGCACACCTCCTACCGGGGATGTGTTCATAACCAAGGTACATGCCCTTGACTGGAATTGAACCTGGGACCCTTGAGTCCGCAGGCTGACACTCTATCCACTGAGCCAACCCGGCCAGGGCTGAGTGATGTTGTATTGATAAAAGTGCTCTCAGACCTGGCTTCTCAAGGTGAAGTTCAAGGGCCTATAGCAACCACATCACTTGGGAGCTTGTAAGAGATGAAGAATCTTGGGCACCACTTCAGACCTTTTGTATTAGACATAGATTTACAAGTACTATTCTAAGAAACTGATTCTCTAATTTGGCTATGCATTTGAAACACTGAAAATTTAAAAATAAAGTACTGATGCTTTTCCAAACTCAGAAATTGTGAATTACTACACATGCAGTATAATTTGGACATGGGTATTTTAAACTTCCAGGTGATTCCAATATGCAGTGAAATTTGAGAACCATTTTAAGATACATAATCAATCACCAATAGGTAACGTATTGACAACTGTGACCCACCTAATCAAAGTCAAATACAGTGATAGTTACTTTTATTTCTGTTAAAGAAAAAGTAACTTATTTCAGATTTTTCTTTTAAAAGTATGTTCTTGTAAAGTTATATATAACTGAAAGAATTATCTATATGAATAAAAGGGTAATATGCTAATTAGACCAGACATCTTCCAGATGACCTTCTGGACATCCTTCTGGACAAAGCCATGGTGGTGGGGCCAAGGCAGAGGCAGTTAGGGGCAATCAGGCCAGCGGGAAAGAGCAGTTAGAGGGATCAGGCTGGCAGGGGAGATCAGTTAGGGGGATCAGGCCAGCAGGGGAGAACAGTTAGAGAGAGATCAGGCCAGCAGGACGGTGAACAGTTAGGTGCCAGTGGTCCTGGATTCTGAGAGGGATGTCTGACTGCCAGTTTAGGCCTGATCCCTGCAGACCTAAACCTGCAGTTGGACATCCTCCAAGGGGTCCCAGATTGGAGAGGGTGCAGGCCAGTCTGAAGGACACACACTACCACCCCCATGCATGAATTTTGTGCCCCGGGCCTCTAGTCTCTAATAATAAAAGCATAATATGCTAATTAGATCAAACAGCCAAATGACCTTCTGGACATCATTCTGGATGAAGCCCCAGTGGCAAGGACCAAGGTAGAAGCGGTTAGGGGCTATCAGGCTGGCAGGCAGGCAGGCAGGCTGAGGGGTTAGGGGAGAGTGATTAGGACAATGAGGCAGGCAGGCAGAGTAGTTAGGGATGATCAGGAAGGCAGGCAGGTGAGTGGTTAGGAGCCAGCAGTCCTGGATTGTGAGAGGGATATATGACAGCTGGTTTAAGCACATCCCACAGGGATCAGGCCTAAACTGGCAGTCAGACATCCCCTGAGGGGTTCTGGGTTGTGAGAGGGTCCAGGCCAAGCTGAGGGGACCCCATGCACGAATTTCATGCACCGGGTGTCTAGTATATTACATAATAAGATTAGTTCATGAAGTTTTCTCTGTAAACCGATTATTATGAATACATTTGTAATTGAAATTTTTTCAATTACGTTAATATTATGATTTGTATTTATAATTTTCATTTTTCTTAAATTAATAATGTTTTAAACATCTTTTGTCTAATCCAATTTCCAAATATAATTCCTTTTTTAAAAATCAAGAACACAGGTCTTATTTATTATTATATTATTTAAATTCTAGAGTTAAATTCACAAGATTTGTGCACGGGTAGGGTCCCTAGGCCTGGCCGGAAGTCAGGGCCAATCAGGGCCTTCTGGTTGCCAACCAGGGCCTCTCTTCCCCTGCTGCCAGCTGCCAGCCAATGCCTTGCTTCATTTTGTGCTGCTCTGTGGTAGTCAGTGCACATCACAGTGAGAAATAGAACTCCTGTTCTCTTAGTTGAACTTCTGTGGGGACACTTTGCATATTAGCTTTTTTTCCTATCTAATAAAAATGTAATATGTAAATTAACCATAGCTCTGCAACAAAGATGGTGGCGCCCACAGTTAATAAGGAGGGAATATGCAAATTGACCCAACAAAGATGGTGACGAGGCATGTGGATGAGCAGCACGATGAGTGCCATCAGCAGTCCCATGCCTGCCATCCACTGCTGTGACAGTGGCATGGGGCCCTTGCTGGCTAGGGAAACAGCAAGGCAGGTGGCAAAGTGGGTACTAGCAGTCTTGCTATGGTGGCTGCGCCATTGAGGACAGGTGTGGCTGATGACAGGTTGAAGGTCTCCGAGGCACCCAGGGCGAGCACCCCCATGCCCATGCCAAGCTGCAGCGGCTGGGGGGGGGGGGGTTGGCGGGGTTGGGCCGCATTTGGGGAACACCCCAGAGGTGGGGGCAGCTGGGTGCCTCCCACAACCAGGCTTGGCAGCTAAAGGGAGCTGCAAAGCCAGAGCCTGACTCCTGGGCAGACTGACGGTCCCCCCAGCAGAGAACAGCTACCCTGGCAAACCCCTAAGGAAGGGCTGGACAAAAAGGTTGTTTTCACCTGTGGGTGGGCCCTACCAGCATTTCCGTCTTCACTCTCCATTATCATAAAAAGTCAGAAACCCTTCCCCACCACTGAACCAGGAGAATGCCATGTCTGCCTAAGAACCCGTCTTACAAGTCTGACACTGTAAGAACCCGTCTTACAGTGGCTGATGAGACAGGAGTTAGGAGCTCAGGCTCCAAAGGGAGGGGTGAAGGAAAGGGTTTGATTCCCAATCCCATCCTGCGCAGGCTGGGGCCTCCCAGCCAGGGACCTTCCGAGGGCACAGATTGCTCATTTGTGCAATGGAACCATCACAGGGCTCCGGGGCTGGTGGTGAGAACTACGCAAGCCAGCGCCTGGCCCAGTGTGACGCTCATACATGTAACACGTGGTTCTAATGTCTGACAGGAGGTGCTGTGACACAGGATATGTGCTTCTGAATTTTTTTTCCCCGAGCTGCAGTCTGTTTGGCCCCCCTGGCAACCCCCATCGGGTTGTGTTAGCCTTGCTTAATTCCACTGACAATGGGAAGAAATAAATGGACCCTGAACAGCAGAAAAACCACCTTTTGAAATGACCACTTCTTGGCGCATCCAGCATTATGTCCTGTCCTTTTTCTAAGACAAAAGTTGCATGTTGCAATGGACTGGGGACATTATCTCATGATGAGTAAGGGAGGCTGTTACCAGGCCAGGACACAAAATGAAAGCTGCCTGCTCTCCCCAGGGGCCTCTCGAAAATAACCCTCTTCCCCAGCAAATGGCCATGGAGAAGGTGGATTGCAGTCGTGTACAGCATCACAAATCCTTTCTCAGATTCTCTGTTATCTAAACTGGCACCTACCCACCACCTCTCAGGAGCTGGGAGGGGTTCACTCACCCATTGGCCCTGCCTCACAGCCTGGGAGGCACCAGGAGGCCAGTTCTCTGTCCCCACCACCTAGTTCTCGCAGCCTGAGTCAGCATTCCCCATGCCTCAGCTTCACCCAGAAAGGTGGTACCTCCTAAGGATGGGATGCTGCAATTAGGGAAACTCTAACCTGTCACGGAGAGATAAGCAGTGAAGGTTAAGGACCCATCCCCCAGCGACCGCCCCTAAAAGGCCCCATGTACAAACAATTTTAGTTTTAAGTATGGAGGGTGTCCCCCAAAAATGTCTACACATGCTCTGAATAATTCTAAAGGCAGTGCTTATTAAAATACATCTCATTTTCAGAATTGATCTACTAGCTGTTAAAGTGTGTATACCCTGTATATACAGGGTATATATATATATATATATATATATATATATATAATCTTTTAGATATATATACATATGAATATGTATGTGTGTATACAAATGTATACACATACTTTGAATAATTACATGGATGTATATACATATATGTGTACATATACATGCAAATATCCTATATAATAAAAGGGTAATATGCAAATTGACCCTAATGGCAGAACTACTGGGACTGACCAGTCACTATGATGTGCACTGACCACAAGGGGGCAGATGCTCAATGTAGGAGCTGCCCCCTGGTGGTCAGTGTGCTCCCATAGGGGGAGCTCTGCTCAGCCACAAGCAGGGCTGATGGCTGCAAGTGCAGCTGTGGTGGTGGGAGCCTCTCCTGCCTCCTCCACAAAGCTAAGGATGCCTGACTGCAGCTTAGGCCCGCTCCCCCTTGGGAGCGGGCCTAAGCTGGCAGGTGGATAGCCCCTGAGAGCTTCCATGCTGCCAGAGGAATGTCTGATTGCCAGCTTAAACCCAATCCCCTGGGGAGCAGGCCCAAGCTGGCAGGTGGAAATCCCCTGAGGGCTTCTGGGCTGTCAGAGGGCACAAGCTGGGCTGAAGGAACCCCCACCCCCTAATACATACACTGGGCCTCTAATATATATAGATTTGTTTATGCTGGGATTAATGGTTATTTTGGAATTGAAATAGCAAATTACTGGGAAGGTCACATCTTGTTCTTTATTTCTCTATACAATGCACTTAAGCTTTTGTCCCAATGAAAAGTGAATATGTTAATCTATATGAGGCATTTTAATAGTATTGCATTCTGCCTTTATGGCTTGCATATTACTCCTAAAACCTGTTTCATGTAATTTGGAGTGGCATCTATTTTTTAAAAATGGCTATTTAATGAGTACCAGTATTGAGGATTATTTTACAGTGCTTTACCTGGAGAAATATAAGCATGCATTATGTGTAATATTATAGTTTTAATTTTATTTGAACTATCTGAGTTAATAATAAGATAATTTACAACTCACCCCAATGACCCTTCCATTAAATGTGTAAGTGGTACGTCTCAGTGTTTTTTTTTTAATAAGAACTGTGTATCAATAACTCTTTATAATGTTCCTTCACTATTCCTTTTAACTTACATTTGCCCTTGTGTAAAATATGAATTTGCTAGAGATTGTACTAATAAGAAGGTAAATAATGGGGAAGGAAATATTAAATAGAGAAAAGTAGAGGATATATTTAATTATCTAAAACTAGCTAATTAACATTTTAATTAAAAAGTATAAATATATTAACTCTAACCAGTTAATACAGTTGATCAAATTATAGTTTTAGGTTGATATAAATTATTTTATCACCCTTAATTTTATAAGTCATTTATTCTATTATCAGTACACATTCAAATTGCTATATAATCCTCAGTATAGTTTTAAGATATTTTACAATGTTTACATATTCATTAAACTCTCTACATATTCATCAATTAAATCCTTGAGTCTCCACTGTTTGAAGCAAAAGTCATCATCTTCACAATTCAATCCATGCTATTAGCTACTGATTTTTGACACCAGAATTTTTTATGTTTAGATTAATGTACAGTTAATTTTGACTGGGCACTGGACAATCAGCCAAAACTGACTGAACATTAATCTTGAGATCAGGAGTTCTGTACTTATACGATAAACACATCTGGAAATCCTGAGTTTGATTTCTGATTAATTGTGATGAAAAGTTGTGAGTGGAATTTTGATGTTTTCAATACAAAACTATATTTTTAAATTTATACCTTAATATTTTATAATATATAAATTTTGACCTTCATCCCATTTTTATTAAAATTAATAAAATAAATTATGTCAACTATATTTCTATTTATCCCCACATAAACTTTTTTTCTAAAAGAAAAAAAGAAATAAAGGGAGCATAAATCCTTCAAGAAAGACTTTATTCAAAAAGCACTGAATGGAGAAGCATTTTCCCATCTCAGAATCATGAAATGACATGGTAATAAAATAGCATTTTAATATTAGATAAAGCTGAATTTCATGGAGAACACAAAGTATGATTATAAGCACTTACTTACAAATTTTAATTCATTCTATACCTAAAATACCAACAGAATTAGCTGTAGCAATAACCATTGCAAGTTTGTTTTTTGTCATTTGAAATTTAATATAACCACTTTCATCCAATTCTTAAGACTGTTATGCACTAATTAAAGGCTATAAAGCATCTTGCAAATAAAATGCTACATACATGCCTAATAAGGCTAATAATGTTTATAATGATACCAGCTGTTGAAACCCAACAGATATACATAATTAATGGCAGTTGAAGTTTACCTACAGCTTTTCCATCTGCTTTATTAGAATACAGTTTTAAAATTTACAAAGGGTACTTTTACTTTAGAAGCCAAAATTTTCTTCACACTCATTTTAAAATATGTGTAGGTTTTAATGTAACCTAAAAATATCCTTAACTTCTTCTTTCAAGAAAATACATAAAGGGAGTTTTTAAAATAAACACATATAAAAATGCCTTATCTTTTGCTAATCTAATCACATTTGTATAAATGTCAAGTTTCACTACATTATTTAGAAACCAATAATACCAATAGTTTAACTTAATTTGAGTCACTAATTTTATGCATGGCTCTATAGCAAACATTACACATTCTATTACTTAGATAACATCCAAAACAGAGCTATGAGATAAGATTCATACCTCCATTTTATAGATTAGGAAACTAAGAATAAATAACATTTAAAAATCAGAGACAATGCCTTCATAATGTAGCAAATAAACCTTCCAAAATGGAGAAAGAAAAAAAAAAAAGGTCTAAAGTTCACCAGTAACCACAAAAAATAAAATGGATAAAATCAGACATTATGCACTTTGAAAAGCTAACTGAATGGTTCAGCATGAGTTGGGTGATATTTATTATAATATTCCAGTTTTCTGATGCTGAGAGTTTCATTTGGCAGAATATTGAGTATCTGTATCTATAGATTTCAAATTGAAGGCAATAAAAACAGATGAGATAAGTATGTTTGTGGGAAATAATTAAAAGCCTCAAAAATCAAATATGACTTTGGCTTTATGGGCTAGATTCCAGAGGATATTTCTTAGGACCCAGGGTAATGCAGCCCAGGAACACATACCCAGAGTGGCACTCAGCTCCATTCTCCCCAATCCCTCAGACATCTATGCTTCAGAAGAATGGATAGAACACCAGATGTAGCTTTTAAACCCTAGCTTAACATTGGGAAATAAACTGATCTCAATCAAGTGGCAATAGTGTCAAGAATTCAACCACACTAAACCAAAGTAAAGGATCATTTCTGGCCAGAGCTGTTAACAAAACATGTGCATAAAGAAGGTACTAGACATTACTAGTAAGTGTCAATATCCTCCTGAAAAAAAAATGGGGGGAAAGGGAATGCAGCATGAAGATGAAGAACTCAGTGTGTAAGAAAGCATGATCCCAGGTAATAAGTACATGTTATTGTATAATTGATAACAATTTGCACAAACTTAATAAGAATGTAGAAACTTAATTTGCACAACAAAAAAGAGCTAAAAATTCAGATAAAACAAACCACAAACAATTGGATGAAAAGTGTGACTGCATAGTTGAGGAAAGCAATTCAGTAAAATAAACAATTCCGTAAAATAAGCTAATTAAATAAATATATAGGAAACATCCAGAGACATTGAAAGAAAAGAAAATAGAACTAATGAACTGTTGCAAGGAGGAATAAATTAAAAAAAAAAATCACATTGGATCATTGAATGTTAATTTAAAAAGGCAAAGACTAAGAACATTTTTTTTTTTTTTGAACTTTGAAAAGGCAAGATTTATTACTCATTTATTACTCACAGGTCCTGGAGTGTACATAGCAGCGAGAAGCCATACAGTGAGGTCACAGATAGAGAGGGAGATAGAGTGTGGACCTGGAGCTCCCCCTTTATAGGGGTCAAGGGTAGGAGTCTAGGGTTTCCAGAGTTCACTATTTGTTGGTGAATTTAACTAGTAAGTGATTCCTGCAGAAGCAGTATGTTTATTTGAGATGGGTGTCTTTGAAATGGATGCCTAAGCAATTAAAAGCTTAAGGTCAGGCACTCACACTGCTTTGCTTACTCCTCTACAAAAGAATATTTTCTCTGGATATTATTTTAAATTTTATTTATTTTACTTGTTATTCTTTTTATTGTTTAAAGTATTACAAATAGTAGTACATATGTCTCCTTTTCCCCCTACTGACCTCCCCCCAGACTCCCCCATCTCCCAGCACATAGCCTCACCCCCCTAGTGTCTGTGTTCATTGGTCATGCTTACATGCGTGCATACAAGTCCTGTGGTTGATCTCTTACCCCACCCCCAAACCTCCCCTGCCTTCCCCCTGAGATTTGACAGTCTGTGGATGCTTCTTTGTCTCTGTATCTATTTTTGTTCATCAGCTTATGATGTTCTTTATATTCCACAAATGAGTGAGATTGTGTGATATGTACTACATTTCTCTGTCTGGCTTATTTTGCTTAGCATAATGCTCTCAAGTTCCATTCATGCTATTGCAAATAGTAAGAATTCCTTCTTTTTACATCAGTGTAGTATTCCGTTGTGTAGATGTATCACAGTTTTCTAATCCAATTATCTGCTGATGGGCACTTAGGCTGCTTCCAAATCTTAGCCATTGTAAATTGTGCTGCTAATGCTATCCACTGAGTATAGGGATGCCTATACACTGAGTGGTCAGATGATTATGACCACCTGACAAATTAGTTTGTAGGCAAATTAGCCGTACACTGCATCGTATGGGATATGGAAGCTGAAGGCCTGTTCAAATACTTTGCTACCTGCAATTACCAAGATAAAACATTTCCGATTCACACAGGAGCACAAGGATTGGACAGTTGAACATTGGCAAAAAGTCATGTGGTCTGATGAATCATGTTTCCAGTTGCATCATGCAGATGGTAGAGTGAGAATTTTGCGGAAACAGCATGAAAGCATGCACCCCACATGCATGAGTACAACTCTTCAAGCTGGTGGGGACAGTGTTATGGTTTGGGGCATGTTTCCCTGGCATGATTTGGGCTCTTTAATTCCTGTGGAACAACGTCTAATAGCACAACATACCTAAGTATCGTTGCTGATCAAGTTCATCCTATCATGTTGCTGGCGTATCCCAGTGGAGAGGGCTTCTTCCAACAAGACAATGAGCCATGCCATGGTGCTCGTATTGTTCAAGAGTGGTTTCAAGAACATGAGAGAGACTTTACCTTGCTTAGGTGGCCCCCACAATCACCAGATCTCAATCTAATTGATCATTTGTGGGACGAAGTTAAAAGAGCCATCAGGCAGCTGGTTCCACAACCATCCAATCTCACAGAACTGGACAGTGCTATTCATCAGGCATGGTGTCAGATTCCTCACATCACCTTTCAACATCTTGTGGAGTCAATGCCAAGAAGAATCACCACAGTATTGTAGGCAAAAGGTGGCTCAATGAAGTACTGATGGGGTGGTCATACAAATCTGGCCACTCACTGTATGTTTTCTGATTGGTGTTTCTGTTTTCTTGGGTTATATTGCTAGAAGTGGGATTACTGGGTCAAATGGAAGTTCCACTTTCAATAATTTCAGGAATCTCCATACTGTCTTCCACAGTGGCTGCACAGTCTGAATTCCCACCAGCAGTGCACAAGGTTTCCTTTTTCTCCACATCCTCTTCAGCACTTGTCATTTGTTGATTTTTTGATGATAGCCATTCTGACAGGTGTGAGATGGTACCTCATAGTCATTTTGATTTGCATCTCTTGGATAATTAGTGACTTTGAGCATGTTTTCATATGTCTCTTGGCCTTTTGTTTGTCCTCTTTCAAAAAGTTTCAATTTAAGCCCTTTGACCATTTTTGGATTGGATTGTTTATCTTCCTTTTGTTAAGTTGTATGAGTTCCCTATACATTTTGGAGATTAAATTCTTATTGGAGATAGCATTGGCAAATATGCTGTCCCATGCAGTGGGCTTTCTTGTTGTTTTGTTGATGGTTTCTTTTTATGTGCAGAAGGTTTTCATTTTGATGTAGTCCAATTTGTTTATTTTCTTCTTAGTTTCCATTGTCCTAGGAGCTGTACTGGTACAGATATTGCTAAGACAAATGTCTGCTATTTTGCTACCTATGGCTGCTTCTCAGATTTTTATGGTTCCTTGTCTTACATTTAAGTCCTTTATCCATTTTGAGTTTATTTTTGGATATGGACCACTAGTCTCTCTCTCTCTCTCTCTCTCTCTCTCTCTCTCTCTCTCTCTCTCTCTCTATATATATATATATATATATATATATATATATATATATAAAAGCCTAAGTGACCATTATGACTGAACGACCAGAATGACTAGAACGACCAATCAACCAGTTGATATGACGCACACTGACCTCCAGGGGAAGATGCTCAACACAGAAGCTGCCCACAGCCAACTTCCCTCAGCCCCTCCCCCAGGGCAACCAACCTCCCTTGGCCCCTTACCCCCCCACACTGGCCAACCTCTCATGGCTCCTCCCCCCGCCCCCCATCAGCCAAGCCCCAGTGGCCCCTTCCCAAATGGCTAGCCTCCTGAGGCCCTTCCCCCTGAATAGCCAACCTCCCATGGTACCTCCCTTTGGGCCCTGATTGGGGGGGCCAGCTGGCCAACCTCGCGGGATTCCTCTCCACAGCCACCTCCATTGTTGGCCTGGCTAAGGGACCCCACTGGCACATGAATTCATGCACCCAGCCTTTGGTTGGTATATAAAGAAGCCATAGATTTCTAGGTGTTAATTTTGTATCCTGCTACATTGCTGAATTCATTTATTAATTCTAGTAGTTTTTTGATGGAGTCTTTAGGGTATTTTATGTATAATATAATTTCATCTGTGAAAAATGACAATTTTACTTCTTCTTTTCCAATATGGATGCCTTCTATTTCTTCTTCTTGCCTGATCGCTATGGCTAGTATTCCCAGTACTATGCTGAACAGGAATGGTGAGAGTCGGCATCCCTGTCTTGTTCCTGTTCTTAGGGGAAATGAGTTTAGTTTTTGCCCATTGAATATGATGTTGGCTGTAGGTTTGTCATATAAGGCTTTTATTATGTTGAGGTATGATCCTTCTGTTCCCACCGTGCTGAGAGTTTTTTTTTTTTATCAAGAACGGGTGTTGCATTTTGTCAAATTCTTTTTCTGCATCAATTGACATGATTATATGGTTTTTATCTCTCAATTTATTTATGTGATATATCATGTTTATTGAGTTGTGGATATTGCACCATCCTTGCATCCCTGGAATAATTTCCACTTGGTCATGGTGAATGATCTTTCTAATGTAATGTTGGATGCAACTTGCTAGAATTTTAGCATCTCTGTTCATGAGGGATATTGGACTATAATTCTCTTATTTATATTGTCTTTATCTGGTTTTGAGATTAGGGTAATTCTGGCTCCATAGAAAGAGCTTGGAAGTGTGCCTTCCTCTTGACTTTTTTGGAATAGTCTGAGGAGCATAGGTTTTAGTTCTTCTTTGAATGTTTGATAAAACTCCCCTGTGATGCCATCTGATACATGGGTTTTTTTGGGAAGTTTTTTAATTACTGCTTCAATTTTTTCCATAGTTATCAGCCTATTGAGATTTTTTTATTCTTCCTGATTGAATTTTGGAAGGTAATATTTTTCTAGGAATATGTCAATTTCTTTTAGGTTGACCAGTTCATTAGAAGAGAGTTTCTCATAGTATTTTTTTTATAATTCTTTATATTTCTGTGGGGTCTGTTATTTCATATCTTTCATTTTTGATTTTGTTTATATGGGTCCTTTCTCTTTGCTTCCTTGTGAACCTGGCTAGAGGTTCAGCAATCTTGTTTATCCTTTCAAAGAACCAGCTCTTGTTTTCATTGACCTTTTGTATTGTTTTGTTTTTGTTTTTGTTTTGGTTTGGTATCTTGTCATGTATTTCCACTGTAATCTTGATTATTTCCTTCCTTTTGCTCACTCTTGGCTTTTCTTTCTGTTCACTTTATAATTATACAAGTTGCAGAGTTAGATGGTTTATGACCAATTTTTCTTGTTTTTTGAGGTAAGCCAGTAATACTAAGAACTTCCCTCTCAGGACTGCTTTCACTGTGTACAAATAATAGATTTTAGAATGTTGTGTTTTCATTGTCATTTGTTTCCAAAAATTTTTTTTAATTTCTTCTTTGAGCTCTTTGGTAACCCTATCATTGTTTAATAACATGCCTCCAAGTGTTTGAATTTTTTATTTTTATTGTACTTTATTTCTAATATTATGCCAATGGTCTGAGAAGATGCTTGATATGATTTCACTCTTCTTGAATTTGGAGAGACTTCACTTGTGTGCCAATATGTGTTTGATATATGAAAATGTCCAATGTGCGCTTGAGAAGAATGTATATTCTGTATCTTTGGGGTGAAATGTTCTGAAGATGTAAATTAAGTCCATCTGATCTAGTGAGCCATTTAGGATTGCTGTTTCTTCAATGACTTTTGGTCTAGAGGATTTACCCAGTGATGTTAATGGAGTATTAAAGTCTCCTACTATGATTGTATTGCTGTCAATCTCTCCTCTTTTATCTTCCAGAAGTATTTTTTTGTTTTTTTCTTATGCATTTTGGTGCTCCTGCATTGGGTGCCTATATGTTTACCAGAGTTATATCCTCTTGTTGTACCGATCCCTTTAGAATTATGAAGTGGCCTTCCTTGTCTCTTTTTATGGCCATCACTTTGAGGTCTATTTTTCAGATATAAATGTTGCTACCCCAGCTCTTTTTCCATTTACAGTTGCTTGAATATATATTTTTCCATCCCTGCATTTTCAGTCTGTATGAGTCCCTTGTTCTGACATGGGTCTCTTATAGACAGCATATATATGTGTCATGTTTTCTTATCCATTCAGCCACTTGATGTCTTTCTTATGTTAATATGTTTTATTGATTTTATACAGAGAGGAAGGGAGAGGGATAGAGAGTTAGAAACATGGATGAGAGAGAAACATCAATCAGTTGCCTCCTGCACACCTCCTACTGGGGATGTGCCTGCAACCAAGGTACATGCCCTTGACTGGAATCGAACCTGGGACCTTTCAGTCCACAGGCCTATGCTCTACACACTGAGCCAAACAACTTGATTAGACAACTTGATGTCTTTTGATTGGAGCATTTAGCCCATTTAAATTTAACATTATTCTTGATAGCTACTTGTTTGTAGCCATTTCTGTTCTTTATGTCTGTGTCCCTTCTTCCCTTTCTATTTATTCTTTTTACACCAGTCCCTTTAGCATTTCTTGCATTGCTGGATTTGGTAGTGATAAACTCCCTTAACTTTTTTTTTTTTTTTTTTTTTTTTTTTTTTTTTTTGTCTGTGAAGCTCCTCATTTCCCCTTCAATTTTGGTTGGTAACCTTGCTGGGTAGAGTATTATTGGATTCAGGCCCTTGCTTTGCATCACTTTGTACATTCATCACATTCCTTTCTGGCATGATGTGTTTCTGTTGATAAATAATTTGATAATCTAATGGGAGATCCTTTGTAGATAACTCTCTGTCTCTCTCTTACAAACTTTAAAATTCTCCCTTTTCATTAATGTTTGCCACTGTACCAGTAATTACAAAGTTTCTTTGTGTGGTTCTTTTTGGGTTCATCTTGTTTGGGAATCTGTGTTTGTGTGGCTTTTTTCTTCCCCATATCAGGGAAGTTTTTTGTCATTATTTCTTCAAATAGGTTCTCTAATCCTGGCTGCTCTTCTTGTCCTTCTTGAACCCCTATTATAACTTTGTTACTTCATTTCATGTTGTCCCTAAGCTCCCTTAGGCTCTCCTCCTGCTTTTTAATTTTTTTCCCCAATTGTTGTTCAGATTGAGCTTGTTTCTCTACCTTTTCTTCTACTCACTAATTTGGTCCTCCACTTCTCCTAGTCTACTGTTGAAACCTTCCATCGTATTTTTTATTGTAGCTATATCAGTTTTGATTTCTTCCTGATTCTTGCATACTTTGTTAATTTTCTTATCCATATGGTTTATGAACTGTATGACCATTATTCTGAATTCTTTTTCTGACATATTGAATGCTTCTGTTTCATTTGGTTCCATTATTGGAGGTTCCTCTTATTTCTTCTGGGGATTGTTTAATTGTCACCCCATTTTTGCTGTCACCAAAGTAAGACTAAAACTTTTAATGAGGGGACAGAAGTTTTGAAAGAGAAAAAGATTGTCTAATACAAGAATAATTGTCATTGATGTAGAATAACTGATGAAAGGGGTAGAAAAGGTGTTGAGAGTTGCAATACAAATGTTTATGTTCTAGAGATCAGAGGATAAAATATGGAAACTATAGGGCCATCCTATCTAATAAAAGAGTAATATGCAAATTAACCATCACTCTTCTACACCCACAAGCCATGCCCACCAGCCAATCAGGATCGGGTATGCAAATTAACCCAACCAAGATGGCTGCAGCCATGGAGTGAGCAGGAGGCTTGGGTTTCCCCAGCAATGGAGGAAGCCAAGCTTTCTGCACACCCTGGCAGGCCCAGGCCTCCACTTAAGGCTACAAAGTTTCAATTATAGAAGATAAATAAATCCCAACAAAAATGGCTGCAGCCATGGAGCAAGCAGGAGGCTTGTCTCTGCTCAAGGCTACAAAGTTTCAATTGTAGAAGATAAATAAATCACAGATACCACGACCTCCACTTAGGTCACCGGGGGCTGTGGCTGGCCTGCAAACCACCACAGGCCCCTCGCCCAGGCCACCCCACTCCCCAAAGGGAACCCCCTCTCTGATCCGGGACACCCTTCAGGGCAAACCAGCTGGCCCCCACCTGTGCACCAGGCTTCTATCCTATCTAATAAAAGAGTAATATGCAAATTGGTCATCACTCCAACACGCAAGATGGCTGCCCCCATGTGGTCAAAGATGGCTGCTCCCATATGGACACAAGATGGCCTCCAAAAGATGGCCAGCAGGGGAAGGCCATAGTGAGGGACCAGGCCTGCAAGGGAGGGCAGTTGGGAGTGACCAAGCTTGCAGGGGAGGGCAGTTAGGGGTGACTAGGCTGACAGAGGAGGGAAGTTGTGGGAAACCGGGCCTGCAGGGAAGGGCAGTTAGGGGGACCAGGCCTGCAGGGAAGGGCAGTTGGGGGGGACCGGGCCTGCAGGGGAGGACAGTTAGGGCATATAGGCTGGCAGGGGATCAGTTAGGCATCAATCAGGCTGGCAGGGGAGTGGTTAGGGGGTGAGATCAGGTGGGCCGGCAGAAGCTTTTAGGGGCAATCAGGAAGGCAGGCAGGTGAGCAGTTGGGTGTCAGCAGTCCTGTGTTATGAGAGGGATGTTGACTGCCCATTTAGGCCCTATCCTGCCTGGATTGGGCCTAAACAGGCAGTCGGTAATCCCTCAAGGGGTTCCAGATTGGAGAGGTTGCAGGCTGGGCTGAGGCACACACGCCCTCCCCCGCCATGCACAAATGTTGTGCACTGGGCCTCTAGTCCTATATAATAAAAACCTAATATACAAATAAACTGAATGGCAGAATTACCAGTGGAATGACTGGTTGCTATGACATGCACTTACCACCAGGGCACAGATGCTCAATGCAGGAGCTGCCCCAGCCCACAGGCCCCAGTCTGGCCAAGGCGGATGCCAGGTTGGACCCCCTGATTGCCCTGCTGATTGCCCCACAGATCAGCCCTGATTCCTGGCTGGGCCTAGGGACCCTACCTGTGTATGAGTTTTATGCATCGGGCCTATAGTATCATATAAAACAGAAAAATGAAAATAATTACCATCAAAACATACTTGTTTTAATTATTGTGCTTCAAATATGAAGAAGGAATTCTTCAGAAACCTATATGAGAAAGCAAATCATCCATAGGGGAAAGATTAGCTAAATTTATTTCTATAAAAGCTACTGTAGAAAAAATATAGATGTTGGGGTTTGAGATATGTGGCTTGAGTATTTTTACAATTTATTTAATTGTTTTTAATGGAATATATTATTTGTATAAATATTATAAATTTGTCACTCTATAAAATTTACATGTATAGGCCAAAACCTGATTTAAAAAGAAATACCACTCTATACATTTTTTCATCCTGCTATAAATATTTTATTAATCTAAAAATGTTGTTTGTATATAATCTGCAATTGCCTGCTTTCTTTCATTTACTCAAAAATGTTATATGATTGGCTCTTATCTGTTGTGTGCTATTCTAGGTTACAAAATTGTAGCAACAAATAGAATAAATAAAATGTCATGTCCATAAAAAGTTTGCATTATAAAGGAAAGAGACAGAAAACAAACATAATACATAAATTATAAGCATGTTAGGATTTGATATGTTTAGTTAAGGGAATAAAATAAAAAGAGTACAAGAGATGGAGGATGGTAATGTGGGGTAGTGTTTGACATTTCAGAAGAGGTTGTTGAGTAGGCAACTCTTTAAAGTAGCAATTTGAGCAAAGGCTTGGATGAGGCTGCAGGAGAAGCCAGGTGGATATCTAAGGGAAGGACTCTGGGGTGAGAGAGAAACAGGTGAAAATATCCTGAGGCATAATTATGCCTGGCATTTCAAAGAAAGACCAAAGCTAGTATGTGTGTAGCAAACTAAGAAAAGGGAACATAATAGGAAATGAGAACATAGAGATACGAGTCTGTAGGGGGTTTGCATTCTGAGTAAAATGTGGTGTCATTAGAAGATTCTGAGCAGAATAGTGGCATAATCTGACTTGCATTTTGAAAGGATTACTGGAGTGGCTGCATTGAGAATATACTTTAGGGGAACAAAGTTGGAAGAGGAAAAGTAGTTTGGAGGCTTGTGGGAACTATGACAGGTCCCCGGGTAGTCAAGGCCAGTGGGAGCACAGAGGCCTTGCTATCAATACACTGCTCTGGGAATGTGCCTAAATGGGATGTTCAAGGATTCTGAGCCTGGGAATCCTAATCAGGCCAAGAGACCATGAGTGGGTGCAAGGACATACACTACACTGTGCCCTTCAATAGCCAATATGATTGATGTAACCATTGGCACGAAGCCTTCTTTGTCTAAATGGTATAAAAGTAGGTTACTAACCAGCTAGTTGGCTGGAGTTGGCTGAGGATGGAGTGAGAAGAAGTCTGCTGGAGTATGGAGACAGAGCAGCTAGGATGGAGTGTGTGAAGAAGTCTGCTAGAGAGAACAGCTGGGCAGGAGAGACAGGAGTAGCTTCTGAGCCAGAGAGCTCAGGTACCACTATGATATGAGAAAGGGAGTCTTGGAGGCAGCAAGTGGGTGCTCAGATAATAGCTGTGGGTACAGAGACTGATGCTATTTTATGAGAAAGATGTATGTTCACCAGCCAGTGTCTGGCTGCCTGTCTGTATGGACTTCGCTGTGAGGACTGTCTTGTCTGTTGGCTATATGGCCACTGGCTTCTGCAATAAAGACTCATTCTTATACACCCACAACTTCTCCCTCTGCCACGCTCTGCTCAGACTCAGAGCAGATAGGCCCTCGGGCAGTGCTCTGACAAGGCTAAACAATAATCTGGAATTAAAAAAACACACAACACGTTGCTTGAACCAGAAAGGTAATGGTGAAGGTAGCTGTGAAGTATTCAGGTCTTGAATGCAAATGCACACACTCAAATGCACACACACACACACACAAACACAATCTACTTTATTGAGGTAAAACTAAAGCACAATAAAATACAGTCATGTTAAATATACTATTCAATGAGCTTACAAAGCACATACCTCTGTGTAGCCAACAAAATCAAGCTATAGACTATTTGTATCACCCACACAATTCTTGTTATGCCTCTTCATAGTCAGTCCATGCTACCATATGCAAGCTTCAGCAGCCACTAATTTGCTTTCTGTTGTAAGTTTTATCTGTTTTATAATTTTATATTAATCAGGTCATGCAGTATTATCATATTGAGATCAGCATTTCTTTTATTCAGCATAAAATTTTGAGATCCATCCATGTTGCTGCACATATCAATAGTTCGTTTTTATCAAGTGATACTTTATTTATGTATATAATTTGTTTCTCCATTCACTAATGATAGAAATTTGGGTTATTTCTAATTTGGGTTTATTATGAATTAAACTTCTAGGAATAGTCAAATATAAATATTTTTGTAGACATTCATTTTTATTTATCTTGCATAAATATCTAGGAATAGCATGGTCAGATAATATATTAAGTGTATGTTTTACTTTTTAAAGAAATTGTTCTTTAAAGTGGTTGTACCATTTTATATTCCTACCAGCAATGTATGAATGTTCCCACTGCTCAATATCCTTACTGAAATGTGATATTTTCTATCTTTCTTTCCAGTGGGCATGTAGCAGAATCTTATCACGATTTTTTTTTCCAATTTTATTTTGCTTTGGTTTCAGGTGGACAGCTTATTGGTTAGACAATTACATAGTATTTCCCAACCGGCACCAGGTATAGCTATCTCAATATTATTGACTCTATTCCCCATGCCTTACTTACATCCCCATGACTATTTTGTAACTACCAATTTGCACTTTTTAACCCCTTCATCTTTTTACATAGTCCCCCAAACCTCCCCACCTCTCTCTGGCAACTACTAGTTTTTTTTCTCTGTGTCTGAGTTTGTATCAATTTAGTTTATTTTTTCTTTAGATCCCACATATAAGTGAAATCATATGGTATTGCTCTTTCTTTGACTTACTCCCTCTAGACCCATCTATGCTGTTATAAATGGTCAGATTACATACTTTTTATGACTAATATTCCATTGTATACAGACATTTTATCCACTCTGTGTCAATAAATACTTGGGTTTCTTCTACATCTTGGCTATTGAAAATAAAGCTGCAATGAAAATAGGGATGAATAGATTCTTTCAAATTCATGTTTTGGGTTTCTTTGGATAAATTCCAGAAGAGGAATTCCTGGTTCATATAGCAGGTTCCTTTTTTAATTTTTTGAGGAAACACCGTACTATTTCCTTCTTGGCTGCATCAATATGCGGTCCCATTGACATGACAGTGTATATAGAGAACCCAAAGACTACACCAAAGAGCTACTACTACTGATAAAATGAATTCAGTAAAGTAGAGGACATGAAATAAATATTCAGAAGTTGGTTGCATTTTTATACACCAATAATAAATGATCAGAAACAGAAAGTAAGAAAACAATCTCATTTACAATTGCATGAGAAAAAAATAACTAAAAATGAATTTAACCAAAGAGGTAAAATACCTGCACTGTGAAATGATAAGACACTGAAGAAAGAAACTGAAGAATATATACATAATTTGAAGCATATACAGTGGTTATGGAGAGGAAGAATTAATATTATTAAAATGCCCATACTACCCAGAGCAATCTATAGGTCAATGCAATTCCTATCAAAATACCAATGGTGTATTTTGCAGAACTAGAGCAAGTAATCCAAAAGGTCACATGAAATCTCAAATCGCCTCAGTAGTATTGAGAAAGGAAAACAAAGTTGGAGGTATCATGCTGCCTGATTTTAAACTATACTACAAGGCTAATCAAAACAACATTGTATTGGCATAAAGAGAAACATATGTATCAATGGAACAGAATAAAGAGCCCAGAAGGAAACTACATCTGTATGGTCAATTAATATTTGACAAGGGAGGCAAGAACATACAACGGGGTAAAGAGTGTATATTCAATAAATAATGTTGGGAAAATTGTCCAAGTAATTGCAAAAAAATAAAATGAAATTAGACCACCTTCTTATACCGTATACAAGAATAAACTCAAAATGGAATAAAGACTTAAATGTCAGATTTGAAGCTATAAAAAATTCTAGAAGAAAACATAGTCAGTAAAATCTATACCATTTCTCTTTGTGTGTGTGTGTGTTTCATAACTTTTTTTAAATTTAAAACTTTTATTGTTTAAAGTATTACATATATCTCCTTTTCCCCCATTGACCTCTCCCTGGCTGTTCCCACCCCCCAGCACATGCCCTCGCCCCCCTACTGTCTGTGTCCATGGATTATGCTTATATGCATGCATACAAGTCCTTTGGTTGATCTCTTACACCATCGCCCTGGGCCCTCCAACCCTGTCCCCTGCTTTCCCTCTGAGATTGGATGGTCTGTTTGATGCTTCTATATCTCTGGATCTGTTTTTGTTCATCAGTTTATGTTCATTATATGCCACAAATGAGTGAGATATGTGATAATTGTCTTTCTCCAACTGGCTTATTTTGCTTAGCATAATACTCTCCAGGTCCATCCATGCTGTTCTTAGCAATATTTTCATCTGCTATAATTCTTCAGGCAAGGGAAACAAAAGAAAAAAATAAATAAATGGGACTACATCAAACTAAAAAGTTTTGCACAGTAAAGGAAACCAACAAATAAAGAGACAACCCACTAAATGGGAGAACATAATCATCAAGTATACATCTGATAAGAGATTAATATCTACAATTTACAAAGACCTTACACTACTCCGCACTGACACAACATCAGGAACAAAAAGAAAACCAACACACACACACACACACATACACACACACACACACACTATCCAGTTGAAAATTAGGAAAGGACCTGAGTAGACACTTTTCCAAAGAGAACATATAGATGGCCAAGAGACTTATGAAAAAATGCTCAGTGTCACTAATCATAAGAGAAATGTGAATTACAGTCAGATATCACCTTACACCTTCAGAATGGCTGTCAATAAGTCAACAAATGTTGGTCAGGCTGAGGAGAAAAAGAAAATGTCGTGTATTTTTTATTTTGTAATGGCTGGTGATATTTTACATATTTTTCTGTTGTATTGGACATATATGTACCTTTTTTAATTGTATGTACAAAATATTTTGCCAGTCATTTGTATTACTGAGATTTAGGAATCTTTCATATACTCTGGATTTCATTATTTATCATGAACTTGTTAAATAAGAGATGTCTAATGTCATCCAAATGAAAAGGTTAAGGATGAGGAAGTTCAGAAAAAGATTCATCTAGGAAATCTAGATTTTAGAGTTGTCAGTATATAACATACAGGCATTCTTCAGAATATTGCAGGTTTGGGACTAGACCACTGCAATAAAGTGAGTAAGGCAATAAAGCAAGTCATAATATTTTCATTGTGAAGGGTCTTGCCTTCAATTTGTAAAAATAAAGAAACACCTGTAAAATGCATTAAAATAAAGCACAGTAAAATGAAGTATACATGTATTTAAAGTCTATGAGACTGGAAGAAATATCAACAATAGTTGATTATTAATAAAAAAGAGAGAGATCTAAGTATTAAGACACACCAGAAATTATATCTGTAAGGAGAAAAGCAGCCAGGGTGAAAACAAAATGAGAAGTATGTATGGCAGGAGAAAAACCAGGGAAGTGTGGTTTCCTGAAAGGCTAGTGATGAAAGCATATTAAGGATGAGTATTCATCAGCTGTATAAAATGATGCTATGGTTCAAAGTAAGCTGTGGACAGGAAATTTACCATTGTGCTTAATAATAGAGGCCTTTGGTGTCTTTATCAAAAGGAGTTTTTATTTAGTTACAGGGTCAAAAACATAATTGGTGTGAAATTAAAGAGGGAAAGGATGACTAATGGATTAATAAAACCAAGCAGTGATCATCACTTTGCTGATACTAAAAAACGATCCAGTCATAGACTACGGTCTTCATAACAGATGTTCATAACACCATCTGTAAAGAAGTCCTGCAAAAATCATATCTGACTTTTGAAAGTGTTAAGAAACATCATAGTGTTACTATATGAAAAGAAGATGCTAAGAAAAAATAATTTAGTTTTGAAAATAAAAAGAATGAAAGAAAAGAAAGCATTATGTTAAAGGCATAACTTGTCAAAAATAGGCATAAAAATGTATAATCAATGACAAAGCAATTAATTTTTGAGTATTGATTAAATCACAAGGGAAAGAAACACATTTGTGGAAAATATGAGGAATTTGAATTCTGATTGATTCTTTTATAGAGACATCTTGGAATATTTATGAATAGATAATTATATTTGAGAATTGCTTTAAAATGAGGAAAGAGAGTGAAGGTATCTACCTAATAAAAGAGTAACATGCTAATTGACTGTACATTCGCAATGCCCACCAGCCAATCAGGAGTGAGTATGCAAATTAATCCAACAAAGATGGAAGGTTAATTTGCATACACAGGTGCTGAGCTGCTGGGGCAGGGAGGGACACTTGCGTTGTAGCCATGGCGATGACGCAGGTGTTCCACACCACCCCAGCCTCTCAGGCCTCTGGGCAGCATGGGAAGGCAGAAAGGCGGCTCAGCTGGAGCGGAAAGTTGGCTCAGGCCAGAGCAAAGGTGCTGCCAGCAGCCAGGGGAAGGAAGGACCGTTCTTGCATGACTCCTTGTTCATCAGGCCTCTTGTAGATAAAATAATATTCTGAGTTAATAATCAATGAAAGTGGGTGATGTTTTATGTATGCGTTTATTGTATAATTCTCTCTAAATTTTTATACATCTGATAATTTTCACAATAAAAATGTTAAAGAGTTCAGTTGATAATTTAATATTACTAAATCCATTATTTAATTTTTAAAATAAAAGAGAGAATGAATGGAGGAAAGATACAAGAGAAAGCAAATATCAATGATTTTTAAAGGAATTATCATATATATATTTTTTAAAAGTAAATGGCCTAGATTTGCTTATCCAACCTTGGATGGGGATAGTAACATATATGCAAAGAATTGGGTGATATGTCTAGGGTGTGGTATGCAACAATGCATTTTAGGTTTTCCAGATACAGGAGTTCACTAAACTCCCTCTGATGAATACAGATTGCATTCTGACAGGCTTGAAGGCAATAATGGGAGTTTATGGAGTTGCGTGGTAGAGTAAATTAAGGTGAAGCTTGAACAAAAAAATTGTAAAGTTGGACTGGTGAGATTGGTCTGAGATCACAGAGATTTTAGACTTTACCTTGGTAAATAATTTGGATGAACATTGTGTGTGAATGGGACCTGTTTTCCTTACCCTTTCCATGGACTGCATCTGTTCTTTAACCAGTTCATTGGTCAAGCTAAATATTGGACTTGTTCCTTCTCTTATCTCCAGCAAATATTAAACACTAGAGAATTCCAGGAAGACAGTGAGAGGTCAATATTCTGATTAAAGGAGTAGTTGATGGGGTGTTTTAATTCCCTCTAAAGTCCTTTTTATCAGTCCCTTTTGGCCAGTATGCAAAACAGGTCATTCCTGGAGGTTAACAATACACCAACAGAATTAAACAAGTAATTCCTCATATTCATTCAGCTGTACTTAATATGGGGTAGGCTCTGTAGGAAGTGTGAAAAGCCAAGGGGGACAGCAGGTCCGGAGGCTAATGCTTAATTTCCATACAATTTTAGAGCCCATCCAGCACAAAATTAGGGTTGTAGATTTAGCAAATAAAACATAGGAACCCAGTTAAATTCACACTTCAACTAAAAATACAAAACACCTTTTTAGTATAAGTATGTTGTACAAGTTGCATGGTACAAATAATGTGTTTTATCTGGCAGTGATATGTGGCATTATTCTGGATTGGAATTTAGTATACAATTTTGTTATGCTACAGGGATATCTGAATTGCCATAATCTAGTGAGGCAAAAGTTGGACTTGGTAAGTATTTAAAGTGTGTTAATGTGCTACACAGATGAAACTTGATGTCTCCTCTGAGGAAGAAGCACAGGAAGAGGTAAGGACTGTAATCACTAGTACTACAAATAGAGACTGATAAATCCAACTAAAATTCAAGTGTCCGTCCAGCCTGTGAAATTCCTGGAAGCTCTGCACTCTAAGGCTGCCTGGGAAGGTGTTATTCACAGCCCATTAAATAGACATTCATTACCTTGTTATAGGATGTTGGTGAAAACTGCCCTAACCATAAAAAGGCATCAGATAATTCAGGAGCCAGAAATACTGAACATGGCTGGGGTGATAGAAGAGATATTCAAGCATAGAAGAAGCTCAATGAAGATTACTCATGAGATGGAAGTAGTATATTCCTGAACATGCTCAGCAGGAAATGTTCAAAGGATCCCTCCTTGTTCATGAGCAAATTAATTCAGCGCCCAAAGGACTGTATGGGACCACTGTAAGGATGTTTCTGCTCCCATTGCTACCAAAGCTGAACTATATGATTCTCCTCAAATGATTCAAAATAGACTTCCTGGTTCCTAGTTGAGGATTTTATTGTTGTTTGGAAATCATCTGCAATATACACTGCAGACGGTAAAAGCCTAGTGACAGAAGTTCAGAGTGAGAGTTGCTTATTTCGCAGAATACAAGTTAGGCTTGGGTGGTCAGGGCACTATTTGAATATGTACTGACTATAAGGCAATACTTAGTGGCCTTAAAACATGAACAGGAAAATGGAATCCTAGATGACTAGACAATGAAAATAACATCCTATGATGTTCTCAGTAATGGAATATTCAGGGGGGATTTACAAAAAGAATTCATGTGGTTCCTGTAGACAAGTGAGTGTTTTTCTGAGAGCACATACACACACAAAACTACATAACTACATAACAGACAAACAATCAAAAACAAATATTAGCCCAGGCCTGGTATGGCTCAGTTGGTTGGGCATCATTTAGTGCACCACAAGGTTGCAGATTCAATTCCCAGGCAGCTCACATGCCTGGGTTTGGGGCTTTATCCCCAGTAGGGGGCTCACATCCTTGATAGTTGTCTCTTTTCCCTTCTCCCGCCTCCCTCTCCAAAAAACAATTTAAAAAATCTAAAAACAACAACAATAACAAAACAAAAAAGTAGTTGCCAGCTCAGAAAGGGATTGAGATGCCAAGGCCGATGCCTTTTTCAGACCTCCAAGTCTTCCCCCTAGGTTTATGAAACATAAAAATGCAGGTATTCACAGCATACACTGGACAGAGAGAACACAAATTACTCTGGTGCCTTATGAAACTGATATAAGGAAGTGAAACTGCGCCTTTAACAGGGGAGAACTCGCTGGGTTTGGGGAGGGGGGGCGGATTTTCCATAGTCACTAGCTCCACCATATCTAAAAGGTAGATCATATTAGACATTCCAATAATTGGTGGGTTCTACAAATTATTGTTAACTGGGATTGATACTTATTCTACTTTGTGCTTAACTTGTAACAAAAGCAGCTTTGGACAATACAGTTTAAAGTTTGAGAGAAAATTCTTTATCAATTCATACTCCATGAATTTATTTCTTCTAATCTTATTACATACTTCACTGCTACCAATGTACCAAAAAAAAGTTGGGGTGGGGGAGATAGTGCAAGGACATACCACTTTTCTAGCACACCTTCAGAGCACTGATCTCACTTAAAATTAAAATGAATAATTAAAGCACCTGTTACTCAAAATATGCAATGGAAATGGTAAAAGGTACAGATAAATTATGTAAATGATAATGTCCTCATGTTGTGTATGAAAGGAAGTAAATTAAGGACTTGACTGGAAAGGTTTCAAAGATCAAACATGACAGTGAGGACTGGGGGTAGATAAAAGTACAGAATGCTCTATCTTTTCCACCTCAAATTTTTTTCTTTAATTTTTCTGATCTCTTAGCCTTAGGCCTAGGTGTGGACCTCTGTATATCCAAAAAAGTTGATACAAGTACACAAGGCACATTAATTATGCCATTAGATTTGATGGCTCTACCACCATAAACAGACAGTCCTGTGACTTTTTTTTTCTTTCAGTCAGCTCCACTGGCATCTACCTCAAGTCTGACAAGGAGTGTTAGTCAGTTTTCTGTAGTATCTCACCTACATCTAAGTACACCTGAGCCAGAGGAAAAGGCCTGAGCAAGAGGAGAAGGGTGTGGGTCAAAGAGAGGATATACATGGAGACAGAGGAGATCCTGCAAATAGAAGGAATGCTCATGAGTGGGTCAGAATCCCAGGAAGGAAGTCAGTCACGTCATTTTCTTGAGAGTATCTCATATCTAGAGAATAACCCTGTCCAGAATATTTTTAGATTTGGTACTAATTACTGACGTTGAGAAGAAAATCCTGTGGTGACTTGTGATTTTCACAGAAGGAAAATTAAATTCCTACTGATTTATGAGGTCTGCTTATCATGGTTTGGATAATGTGGGGCAATAAAATTATATTGTGTGTACTGATGATTCAACTTCCTGGTAGCCAAAAACAGCTAACCATCAGGTTGAGCTTTATAATAGGCTACATGCCATTCAGATTAATGTTCAAATACATTGAGAAAAATTCTACCAATAAAAAATATAAGGCAGAGAATTCTTAACAGTAGAGTTTCTGCAGTCTTCGGGGCTACCATCCACAATGATACCTTGTTATGGTGGTTAAATGACTGCTGCCATATGAATAATGCCAAAGTTACTCCTCTGATTATATCAAATATGAATTTAGATAGAAAGAATTTAAGGACAATGGAGATTAAGTTAGAATAGCATTGAAATAAGACTTTGGATATTATTTGGCTGCTATATATTACCAAAATCACTCCATTAACTTTGGCAAAGGAAAATTATAGAAAGCGTTGTGGAATACAGATGTAATTTAGGGAAGACTATACTCTATAACAGGCTCATGAGGCACACAGTATTTCTGAGTGAATATATCCCAGTAATATTTGATGACAACAACATGTGTGATGGCTTGATAAGCCCTGGGCCTGCTAGGCAGTACTGTGCTATGTCATCTTCTGAGAGGATTTTAGAAACTGGTCTAAGGGTATGAGTCAATCAAGCATGTCAACCTCCCAGACCGTGGGCCACATGAGGGACGTGAGTTTGACATGTATTCTAAACTAACATTCCTAGAGGCTCTTTATAACCATGTGAAAGATTTGCTGAACTAAATAAAGCTTCTAATAGAAATTCTCTTCTAAGAAACTTTAAAAGAATTCACCTTTAGAAGAATATAAAGTTGTAAGTAATTGCACTAATAAAAAATTGCTCTAAGGTAGGGATGGGCAATGTCTGGTCCTCGGGCCATATAAGGCCCTTGAAATCAAGGCATTAGGGTTGAGTTAATTAAATGTTTGACCAAATAGAGCAGGCTAACTTTTAAGTTGATAGCTTTGTATGGCCTGTGAATGATGTTCTAAATATCCAAATGGTCCTTGTCAGAGAAAAGTTTCCCCATCCCTGCTAAGGTAACAGTGCTGAGCAATAGCTTAAACGCTCAGTGAATATTTTAATCATTGTGAAATCTGATGTGTTTTAAGATCAGTGTCCAAGATTTCTGGAAGGACAAGTTAGAGAGGTGCATTCATTATAACCTTAATTATCATAAGTTTATGGCATAAGTTATGATAGGGTCCCACTTGACTAGATTTTGAAAGGATTTTAGAGACAGGAGAGGCAGTTTTGGGGAAGGGTCTATGGGAGAGGTATGCATACATGATAGGCAGAGACAGATCCAAGACAACAAAGTGTTTACAAGAATGTTACAAGAAAATGGAAATAAGAGGGGGCACAGGGTGAGCTTTGAAACTTTGAAATTAACACCATACAGAGAAGAAGGGGGAAGTGACCAATTAGGAAAGCATGGGGGGCATGAAATAAGGAAGTGTCCAATTAGAAAGTGTCATGAAGAGATAAAGAGCTGCCAGCATTTATAAACCTGTAGACAAAGAAACTCATGGGACTATGTTTTGAGAGAGAGAGAGAGAGAGATTTCCCATTTGGGAACCCCTCCCCAGGTAGTTTTGGGGAGCCCTCCCCAAAGGGAAGTTTGTATGTGCTTGCAATAAAGTTCTACATTTTTGCTAAAAATCTTTTAGTCTGTGATTTTATTCTTCAAACTTCATGAGACAAGAATCCGCAAGGAGAGTCTGAGCTTGCCATTCAGCGTGTCAATTTGATAATAATTTCTAATGACCTAGAGACCATAAATAGTAAGTAGAAAGCAACTTCTCTTTTGTGTTGTGACTTGTGAGGGCCAGGTCAGATAAAAAGAATTTCCAATGGGAAGTAGATGAGCTGTGTTACAAAATACATTAGTATTATTTTACTAAGCACTGACCAAGATGGTCTTAATGTTCCCTTCAGCTTTACCAAACTTTACATACATTTCTTCCTGATTAGAGGATCCTGAATTCCTGCTTCTGAGAGCATTTACTTTAGACAGTTGCCCTTTAAATGTATCTACAATCCAGGAATATATTTTTCAAGGATCTGGAAGCCATCTCTTTGAAATGTAATCATTAAGAATGATGGTGCCTCTATCTCCTAATCTCTGTTGAGGGTGACTTTTCACCATACCAACTTCCCTGTAATGCTTTTCCATACGTTTTTATCAGTTGACTTAAGAATTTAAACGCCCTCTTGTCTTTTATTTCAGCAGAGTTGAGTTCAATCTCTCGTCCCTGTTGCATTAGTGTTTCCCCTATGGCACTTGCCTTGAATAGCATTTTCCTTGTTATTTTTACAATTTCACTTTGTTACAATTTCACTTTGACAGAACCAATATTACCATAAACTTAGTGACTTGAAATAACACATTTATTATTTCATAGGAATGGACATGAGGGTACTTTGTATTTGGAGATTTGAGAAGAGCTTTCTTTTGAGCTTCTGAAATATATTACCAGTCATTTGTTGCTAGGGTACCTAGTTTCTTTAACCTGTTGTAACCAACAAACTCTCTATTAAATAAATATATATATATATATATATATATATATATATTTTTTTTTTTTTTTTTTTTTTTTTTGCTTTATATGAGCCAGGAAAGTAAAACACCAGCAATATTCTTTGGCAGATGGAAATGGGGAAACTGAGACAGATAGCTGATTCACACTGGCCTTATCCAGCACCCTGACTCAGCTGCCTCCTTCTCCCTTGTATTACCACTCCCTTAAACACTAAGTCCTCAGGACAGTGGGGTTCTGATGAATATCAAATAATCTTAGGAACAAAGCCTCCAGTCTGTTGACCTCAGAGAGACAATTATGGTCAAACTAGACATCTAGACCTCATCTGTGTTTCAGCTGCAGGCCCAGAAAATAAGAAAAATTCAATGAACCAATGCCATGATTGATAATGACTCATGACCCCCTACCCTACCCGAGACTGATCAGTAGAGACCACCACCTGAAAGAACACACCAGAAAGCTGATGAATATTCTATTGACATCCTCCCCTGGGACCTCATTTAAAATTCCTAGTTTTAGAAAATAGATAAAAACCCTTAAGGCAAAGGACCTTGTGTGTGCTGTCTCTAGACCATGCCTGTGCCTCCCCTCATCCCTTATTTCCTAAGGCATGTATCTTTGCTTTCTTTTTCCAGGGCCCTTCTTTTGCCTACTTTGTATTTCTTATATTTATGTAGTCCCAGGAACTAGAACAATATAAGGTATATCATAAGCCCTCAGTATATTTTGATTAAATTAATTGATTATTATTATCAGGCTGGGATATTTGATTGCTGAGCTCTCAAAAATGTAAAGTAAATAAAATCTGTTAGAAAATATTTATTTATTTTGTAACTGTTATCATTAGGGTTTTTTCATTCGAGAACTTGATATTTTACTGTAAAAATCTCTGGGGGTGGGTGGGGGGTGGAAATTCTGTCTTTTCAGACTCTGATAAAAGAGGAAGAGCTAAAATTTATTACCATAGAATTGCAAGTTTAATGTTTCCTTGAAGCATTCATTTCTGGAGTTTTCAACCATTTCCTCATTCTTTC
This sequence comes from Corynorhinus townsendii, assembly GCA_026230045.1. Lineage (NCBI taxonomy): Eukaryota > Metazoa > Chordata > Mammalia > Chiroptera > Vespertilionidae > Corynorhinus > Corynorhinus townsendii. The sequence continues at coordinate 92,837,779 of JAPDVU010000002.1, forward strand.
TCTGAAATGCTTGGGTCTTTTTAGGCTTTTGGTTATTTCTGAAGCATTTTTCTCTGTCTGAAAATTCTTACTTGGATAGAGTACTATTCTTCATGCTCTTTAAAAAATCAATTTTACTTTTTAACTTTAGCTTCATAGTTTTATCAATTTCAGTGAATGATGGTTGTTTCTTCCCATTAAAGCCTTCCCAAAGCTAAAATCCCTGAAGTTCAAAGCCTGGGATATAATTTGACAATATTTTGAAGTCTGTCAAAAATCTTAAAACAATACAATACTCAAGTATTGAGTTACTCTTTTATTTTGCTGACTCAAATTATCTCTACGTAGATCCAGAGTGTCCTGAAATTTAATTAGTTTCTCATAATGGAAGGATCTTCTCAGATGTGTGAATGTGTGTGTCTGTTTATGTAAATTTTTGTGAAGTTACAGGAAGCCAGAAAAATGTTTGTCTTAATAGAATATATTCATAGGTTCTCAGGACTCGGGTGAGGTGTGGAAATGCTTGGAGGGACCCTTATTCTGCCTACCATGCAAAGATGACAGTAAAGAAAACCTGTCAGTGCCTCTGCTGGCATGACATGCAAAAACATGAGAAAATCATGGAGAATTGTCCTGTAGCACTCCTTATTGACGAAATAATCACCAAAGCAAGAATTCTAAACTGATCAAGTACAAAAGGAGAATAAGAAAAGATTAGTGCCCTTGGGGGGGGGGGGAAGGAGGAGGAACCATTTAAAGAAAATGTAACAACAGTGTCACAAATACTATATTCAAATAAGTTTAGATCATTAAAATGTGTCCTACGATTTAGTATTGGAAAAGTCACTAGTGATTTTTTGAAACCAATTTTAGCAGTACTGTGTGAATCTGTGCTGTATTGCACTGGAAGTTGGAGTAAATATTTGGTGAAGAAGAGACATCAGTAAGTAGACTATCTTTGGCAAAACTTACTAGTGAAGAAGAGAAAATGTTTAAAAAGATGAAGTGAAGCTAAGAATGAAATTAGTTGTAAGCTTTTTGGAGAGAGAAAGAAAGAGATATCTGTGTTAGAGGTTATTCATAGGATAAGAGGTCCATTAACAGGGAAGTTCAAGGTGTCAAGGTTAAGATTTAGCAGAAAGAGGAATCTTATATAATAAAAGGCTTATATGCAAATAGACTGAATGGCAGAACGACCAGTGGCTATGATATGTACTGACCACCAGGGGGCAGACTCTCAACACAGGAGCTGCCCCTTCATGGTCAGTGCACTCCCACAGGCGGAGCGCTGCTCAGCCAGAAGCCCGGCTGATGGCTGGCGAGAGCAGCAGCAGTGGCCTATGCTGGCAGTCACACATCCCCTGAGGGCTCCCAGACTATGAGAGGGCGCAGGCTAGGCTAAGGGATGCCCCTTAAGTGCATGAATTTCGTTCATCAGGCCTCTAGTTAATAGAATAAGATTCCACAGAGACCAGAGTAAATTGAATCAAAATCATAACTATATTAAAGGGAAGTAGGAAATGATTTATGACATGGGCATACATTTATGGAGAGGCAGAACAGACAAAGCAGATGGAGTTCATGCTCAAATTTTTTACTATTTTAATATAAATATAAGGAAGTATTGCATCGAGTCAATACATAGATACAGAGACTGACCTCAAGCCCTAGCTTAAAATTGTGGGAAATGAGAACATCAGTGTGGTAGAAATAAGTTTAAAAGAATAAGTTTGGATTGAGGGTCTTCATGCATGAACTTCTTAATGGTGTGAAGGAGATAAGGGATGATAACATGAATGAAATTAAAGGTGGTAGAAGTTGGAAAGGAATATTATGGAGATTTTTTTATTATTATGGCTAATTACTGAGGGAGGAGAGTGAAGACATTAGGTAAGGACAAAGAAAACTATTATGAATCAGCAAAAATGCTCATTGAAGGAGAACATCATGGATTTGAATTTACAGTATTTCTACATGTCTTTCTTCAATAATGTTCAATGCCTGTTTCAAATCTCAGTTTACATAGAATATTATATCATATTTCCATTCCGGAGGGAATGAGAAATCAGATCTTGGATTTACAGAAACTGTAGAGATTGATCATAGATCACAAATAACATTTGGACACAAAGAATAACCATAAGGTGAGCTTAGAAAAATATAGCAGGTGGCAAAGAGAATGTGGAGTGGTGGCAAAGAGAGTGTTTGGCTCTTTCAATTCTAGGAGGAAAAAACATTTATTATACCAATTATATTCTATGGGAAGTTATATCCATGCCAGCACTCTACTGTTGCAATTGGGTACTTCATAACAACAACAAAGTCAAGCTAAGCAATTCAAATGACTGAGGTATCAGAATTGGTATGCCTTTTTTTATCTGGATGCAAATATACAATTATTACCTGAAAAATTCTAAATCCAAGCCTCTTATTATGTTAAAAAATCAGGCAATGTTAGCTCATAGTAAAATTACCAAACACAAATGAAACCAAGCTACAATTAATGGGAGACAGTAAAAACAATAAAGAACAGATTTGACAGGTGGGTTTTATCTATAGAGATTATACTTATAAAGGGAAAACATTGGTTCTTCAACTATTTTCTTACAGTGTGATATGGTTTTCTTTGCTGTTGTTGTTAATCTTCACCAGAGGATATTTTCCCATTGATTTTTAGGGAGAGTGAAAGAAAGAAGAAAAGACAGAGGGAAACATCTATGCGAGAGAAACACATTGATTGGTTGCCTCCTGGATGAGCCCCAACCAGGGCCTGCAATCAGGATATGTGTCCTTGACTGGAATCGAACCCAGGACCCTTCTGAAACAGAACTATTGGACTAGAACCCGGGTTCTTTGTCCACCGGAGTCGAAGAATGAATCCACGGACAGAAGATGGTATAGCAAAGGTAGAAATTTATTAAAGAACAAGTACAGACTCCCGTGTAGGGAGGGGGAAGAGTCCACAGAACAGATTCCCACTTGGGGACAGGGAAAGGGTCCCATTGAGTTCCTTTTCCCTATGCCTTATAAAGGCTGCAGATCCTGGTGCCTTGATATCCCCTCTGATCGGTCACTATTCCCTTAGACTGGTTACTATAGTAACTCCTGAGCTCAAAGGTTGAACCTCACATGGGGCATGTGAGATTGTCCTCCCGCACCCCCCACCCCTGCCCTTTCCTTATTGTTTTCCTATTCCCTTTGGGCTTTCTTCTTCTCCTTCTGAATGAAGGTCTTCTTTCCCTTTATTTTGTAAATATTGACCTTTTGCTGTTCCCAGCTCCCTCATTCTATGGAAATGTACCTGTTGCAGATTTTCAGCTTCCCTATTCTATGGAAATATACTTTCTGCTGCTCTGCAGCCCTGTGCTTCCTCTGTGGGTCCCTTAATTTCCAAAATTTCTCAAATTTCCTTAAACCTGTCTTTTTCACCCCCAAAAATTAATGTTTCACTTCAGTCTGCAGACCAAGGCTTTATCCACTGAGCCAAACTGCCTAGGCTGTTATACAGTTTATATTAACAATGAAGAATTTTTTGTTTTTGTTTTATTTAATAAAAATATCTAAATGATAAGTTAATTTCCCAGCATCATCCAAAAGTAACCAAAGAGGGTTTTGTTTGTTTGTTTTTAACTTTTGACCATTAAGAATCTATGGATTTAAACATGTATGATTTATTTCAATTTATTGAAGATTTTTTTGTTTTGTTTATTTGTTTGTTTGTTTTTTGTGATGCAATGACATCTTTTGACAGTGGGAGCTTCTTCAACTTGGCCACTAAATATTTAAACATGACTTCAGTAGATTTTGACAGGTTTTTGCTTTGTGTTATGACAAGTTATATCAGGCTTATCTTGTAATTTTACCTCTTAATACTTGGAATTTGTTGTTTTCCCGAAGAATCTTTGTTCATTTTGTTAGGGGAAGATAGGATTCTGTGGCCATAATCTGACACTATGACTCATCATTTTTACTGGCTGTGTAATTTGCTAGGGCTGACATAACAAATACTATAGACTGGATGGCTTCAACAACAGAGATTTATATTTTCAGTTTTAAAGGCTGGAAGATCAAGGTGCTGGCAGGGTTGGTTTCTCTTTGTAGATGGGCCACCTCTTAATACCTCCTCACATAATCATGCTCTGCAGTGCAACCCTGGTGTCTCTTTATGGGTCCACATTTCCTCTTTTTGTAGGGACACCAGTTAGATTGTATTAAGGCCCCCTATAAGACTTCAATTAACCTTAATTACCTCTTTAATGGTCTAGCTCTGATTATAGTCACATTCTAAGGTACTGGGATTAGGGCTTCAACATATGAATTTGGGGGGAGTACAATTTGGACCATAACCTTGGTTATTTATTGTTTTCTAAGTGGAAATAATGAGGATATATATTGTTTTTCAAATATAGTTCATTATGAATTATATTTGTATATATTTTTTTCTCTTGGTTTCTTATTAGGTTAATATTATTACTGGAAATAAGTTAGGCATTTTTACAGTTTTTTTTTATCTGTCCTTAGATATAACCCACTAGATACCTACCATCAAATTTCTAGATGTTAATTGATATAACTTTTCTTTGTGATTTAACCACTAACTATATATACAAGTTTATTTTAAATATGTTTTAGATTTTAGAGATTTTATTTTAAATTATATTTTGTATGTAAAACATTTGTATATTTCTAAAGTTGAATCCTAAATAGTTTCCTATGATGCTCTTTATTCAGAGTAGCAATACCTCTTTTTAAGAGTAAATTTTTGTTGACAGCTATCTGGATTTTTATTTCTCAGGCCATCAGAATTCCCTTAATTTCACCTCTTTATTCTCACCTGGTTACTGATACCACCAGACTCTGTATGTTGTTGATGATTTTAAACCTTCCACTCATACTTGGATTTCTCCTGCTTAGTAATTATAGGGCTGTGAATGATTTATATGATAGATGCATAGTAGATGATAGATGATAGTTAGATGATAGATAGATAAATAGCCAAATAATAGATAATCTTCCATATCTTCCATCTACTGTGCTGGTAAATGTTTAAAAACTGAGGCAACTGTAACAGTTGTTTCACTTGTCAGTTTTCATGGTGTAAATACTACCACCATGACTGGATTCAAGCTATCAATATGACCCCACTGAAGATAGAGCTGGGGATGAGTCATCTCTAGCACACAATTGATCCCTCCACACATATTCTTCTTCCTATGTGATATCGATATTCCTCCATCTCTTTGAACTTAAGCAGACTTTTCTAATAACTTCAACCAATAGATTATAGTAGAAGTGCTGCTTTGTGACTTAAGAATCTAAATCATAAAAAACAAGATGGCTTTCTCCTGACTTTCTCTCAGGATATGTACTCTGGGAACCCTGAGCCACAATATAAGCAGTCTAGCTACTCTGATGCTGGAAATAGTTTATGGAGCAACCAAATAGAGATGAAGCAAAATTTCCTCAGCCTTTTGTCTTTTCAGAGCCAACACTGACCTAGCCTCCAGATGATTCTAGCTCTTACCAATATCATTTGACTGAAATTGCATAAGAGACCTCAAGAATAACGGCTTTGTTAGCTACAGTCCACTCTTAGACCTGTGGAAAAAATATATATATTTCCATTATTATATTTCTACTAGAGGCCCGGTGCACAAAATTCATGAACTTGAGGGGGGGGGGGTTCCTCACCCTGGCCTGTGTCCTCTTGCAGTCCAGGAGCCTGTGGGGAGCAGGCCTAAGCCGGCAGTCAGACATCCTTAGTGCTGCCAAGGAGGTGGAGAGGCTCCCACCACTGCCGCTGTGCTCGCCAGCTGTGAGCCTGGCTCAGGGCTTCTGGCTGAGCAGTGCTCCCCCTGTGGGAGTGCACTGACCATCAGGAGACAGCCCCTGTGTTGAGCATCTGCCCTCTGGTGATCAGTGTGCCATTCATTCCCCTAGTTCTGTCATTTGGTCAATTTACATATTAGCCTTTCATTATATAGGATAACATCTTTTTTAAACTTAAAAATAACTTTATAGTTACAAAAAATTGCAAGTATCGTACAAAGGATACTATTCAGCCAACTTCCTTAAGTTTTTACTACTGTCCTTTTTCAAGTCCAGGATCCAACATAGTAACCCATATTATATTGCTTTTGTTTTAATTTAATGAGGTGTTTTTTTTTTTGTTTTTTTTTTATGCAGGTATAGTACCTAGAGCATCATTTCCAATATTTAGCCAATGAAATTCCCTTTATGTTGAATTTTGTGACCTTCTATTTTAGGTCCCAGATCCACTCTCTGTGCTGCTCCCTCAACTTTCCTCTTTGTCCCAAGAGGCTGAAATGAATCCTCTTGATCTAGAGCCTTATATACTAAAGATGCAAAATTTCTATCTGAACTAAATGAAACCAATATGTAATGATGGAATAGGAGCAAGATAATTATAAAATCACTCCTACTCAGGAAAGGTAACATAGCTGGGTCCTCATGCCATTATGCTCCATGGCCCATCCAAAGTGATCATGGAGAAATTAATTCCACTTTTACTTCTCATCTTCTTTATGGCCAATAGAAGTTGAGAGAAGCTTGCAAGTCATTTTAAATCCTAAAGAATCACTTTATATTTGAATTCCAGGCCCTTGGTCTTACATACTTGATAACTTTCTTTTCATTTTTACTGTTTAGTTCTATGACAATTATTTTTTAAATACAATATTATGGTTTTTTGTAGGAAATTTTATTTGTGTTCTTGTCTACATGCCTCTTTTTGTCATAGAATAAATTGGACCTCTCAGGCTTTGATGGGAGAGTATCATGTTTAGTCTTGTTCCTGAGCCATTTATGTTAAAATAAATAGATATATTTGTTTATATGTATATCAATCAATTCATATTAATGTGAATCATATTAATCAGTTCAATTCAACAATCATTGATTTTACAATACTTTTAAAAATTTTATCCATAAAAATTTTTATTTATTATTTTTTTGTTTGTTTTTTAGTTTCTGTATTTATTAAGGTGTTACATTTGTGTCCTTTTTTGGTTTATCCTTTCTGAAAAGCTGAGTTTTAGGCATGTTTCATTTACTTAATTATTTCCCAATTTGAATTTTCATAGTGTAGGGTTAAAGGATAGTTTAGTTGCCTCTTCCAAAATTTACTTGAATCTGATTATTTCTGAGAGTTTTTATTCCCTCTTGCACACTGGTCAATTCTGAACTTTTATAACATTTACTAGAGGCCCAATGCATGAAATTCGTGCAAGGGGCTCAGCCCTTGCAGCCCTGGCTGCTCAGTCCTTGCAGCCCTGGTTTTCCGCCGGTCATCCGGACGGTCATTCCACCATGGGGTCTAATTAGCATATTAGCTCTTTATTATATAGAATAATAAGCAGAAAATATCTTAAGACTCTCCCCTAAGGGCTACAAATACATTAGGAAAATTATTTGTCATCAATATTATTATAGAGTGAAACCAAGATGGCGGCATAGGTAAGCACCTAAACTGCTGCCTCGCACAACATTTTTAAAACTACAACTAAAAGACAGAACGGACATCATCCAGAACCACAGGAAAGCTGGCTGAGTGGAAATTCTACAACTAGAAGGGAAGAGAAAAGTTCACGGAGATTCAGAGGAACAGCAAAGGGTTGAGGTACGGCAAAGGGTCTTTGTGCGCACAGAAAGGAAGGGCAGCTGAGAGCCTGGCTGACTTTCTCTGGTGGGAGGGGGAAGGAGGCCCCTGACTGCACTGAATCCCAGTTCCAACTGCACTGCACTCCAGTTCCAGGTGGAACTCCATGGACCCAGGCTCATACAGGGGAAGTCTGGACTGTCAGGTAGAGAGAAAGGCAATCTGAGACTCGGAGACCCGGGGGAGAGCCAGGGGAGCCCCAGCGGACAGGGGTCTGGAAGCTAGCATGCGCCAGTGTGCACAAAGACTGCGGAGGTTGCCACAGGCTTTCCCTAGCAGAAGAGAGTTGGAAGCTCCTGACTGCACTGAACCCCAGTTCTGACTGCACTGAACCCCAGTTCCAGGAGAGCTCCTGGGGACCCACGCTCTTTCAGGGGGAATCTGGACTCTTGGCAGAGGCTCAGGAGCCTGGGGAGGCTGCGCGCACACAAGGGCAGGGCTGACTGGAAGCCAAGACTGTCTGCTCTGACCTGAGACTCCACCCCATCCAAGCTGAACACAGAAGCTTTTGCAGTCTGGGAAGTCTAATCCTATAAGACTGTCTCCAGCACCAAACTTCTCCCAGTGTAGACACAGCTGATCCTCACAGCCAACTGGCCTGGAGGTCAATTCCTCCCAGTGATATCAACAACAATCAAGACTTAACTACAACAAGGCTGTACACACAGTCCACAAAGGGGTACACCAAGAGTGTCCACCTCAGGTAACTGGAAGACTGAACCACTGGGCCATATAGGAAACCTAGCACACAAAGCTACCCTACCAACTCAGGGAAGCAGTGAAAATGCGGCGACAAAGAAACAGATCACAAACGAAATAAATGGAGGAAAACAAATGACTGGATATAGAATTCAAAACCACAGTTATAAGGCTTTTCAAGAACATCCTAGAAAAGGCTGATAAATATAATGAGACCCACAAAGATATGAAAAAGGACCAACTAGAAATTAAACATACACTGACTTAAATAAAAAATATTATACAGAGACCCAACAACAGACTAGAGAAATGCAAGAATCAAGTCAAAGAATTGAAATACAAAGAAGCAAAAAACACTCACCCGAAAAGCAAAAAGCAAAAAAAAATCCAAAAAGTTGAAGATAGTATAAGAAGTCTCTGGGACAACTTTAAGCATACCAACATCAGAATTATGGGGGTGCCAGAAGAAGAGAGAGAGCAAGATACTGAAAAACTATTTGAAGAAATAATGACTGTAAACTTCCCCCACCTGGTGAAAAAAATAGACTTACAAGTCCAGGAAGCGCAAAGAACCCCAAGCAAAAGGAATCCAAAGGGGACCACACCAAGACACACCATAATTAAAATGCCAAGGGCAAAAGACAAAGAGAGAATATTAAAAGAAGCAAGAGAAAAACAGTTAATTACCTACAAGGGAGCACCCATACGACTGTCAGCTGATTTCTCAAGAGAAACGATGCAGGCCAGACGGGAGTGGCAAGAAATCTACACAATGATAAATAGCAAGAACCTACAACCAAGATTACTCTACCCAGCAAAGCTATCATTCAGAATTGAAGGGCAGATAAAGAGCTTCACAGAGAAGAAAAAGCCAAAGGAGTTCATCACCACCAAACCAGTATTATATGAAATGCTGAAAGGTATTCTTTAAGAAGAGGAAGAAGAAAAAAGTAAATATAAAAATTATGAACAACAAATACATATCTATCAACAAGTGAACCTAAAAATCAAGTGAATTAAAAACCCGAGGAACAGAATAAACTGGTGAATATAATAGAATCAGGGGCATAGAAAGGGAGTGGACTGATAATTCTCAGGGGGAAAGCGGTATTGGGGGAGTTGCAGGAAGAGACTGGACAAAAATCGTACACCCATGGATGAGGACAGTGGGGAGGGAGGTAAGGGCAGAAGGGGTGGGAACCGGGTGGAAGGGAGCTATGGGGGGAAAAAGGAGAAACAATTGTAATAATCTGAATAAAGATTTATTAAAAAAATATTATTATAGAAAAATTTATTAAATATGCCCATACAATATAACTTGTATTGCCATCCTTCCAGCCTCTGATGAAGTGTATTTAGTAATTAATTTCTCTGCCAAACCATATATTTCAGGTTCTGGCTAACATCCCCCAATAGGTACTTGTGTTTACATACCCCAAAAGCATACACAAACTCCAGGTTTTACTAGGGTTACTTATGGTTATCCTCATGGTATGGTATATTTCTAAAAGCTATAAGATACAGAGTAGACTGAAAAAGAGAAAAAACACAGTGGATAAAATCTAGAGGAAGTCAGGCAAAGCTCCCAAGCATCCCTCCAGTGAAGTCACATAATACACATCTAACTTAGCTGCCATGATGTGTGAAAATGTGTGTCCATGTATTTGAAGTATTGCTAAGTTGGAAAGCACACTTGAGTTAGGCTGTTAAAAAGTTTTTTTGTTGATGTTTCATTGTCTTTTTTTTTTTATTTTTTTTTTTGAGAGAGCCATTTGGTTATTATGGCCTGATTTATTCCAGCTCTAGACCCCTGGAGAGAAAGTAGCTGTTCATTATAAACAACATGTTATTACTCTCTGGACTAACCGGCACACTGTGGTCCCAGGTTTCAGTCATGCTATAATGTTCTTATTACACAGAACATTTCAGGAGCCTAGTTCCCAAAAGGAGACTAATGGCCAGTCCTTTGGTATTTCATCTCCACTGACAGTCTGACCTTAGATGCTGTGAATCAATATTTAATCCACATTTCAATTTGAAATTCTGCTCTTGCCTGGTTTCAATGATCCTACTTTCTCTTTTTTTCTTCTTCTCATTCTAGATCTAAAATTGTGTTTTCCCCATATAGGTATCTTCTATCTGCAGTGTTTAATTTGCTTTAAACAACATGAGAGATAATTTAATGGAGAGTGTTCATACTTGTAGATTTAGGATTTGTGATTTTAGGATAAGAAATTAGCATATTTTATGAAGTTTAATAATTTGGAATTTTGATGAGGCACCACAGGTACTTATTTATTCTAATTCACTTTCTTGAAGATATTGTTTTCCTAGATATTTTTTTTGTCTTTCTCATCCATTCAAAGCCTTTTCTATAAGATATTTTTCAGAATATGTATTTATTCATTTTCTTAAAATTTTCATTGGTCGTATGCCTGAATTTAATCTCCAATTATTGTTTGTTTATTATTTTCTTTTTAATACAGTATCTACTTTAAAAATTATTACTTTCTTGTTTACTTTGAACACATCCTTAAGCAGTATCTTAAGAAAGGGTACATATACAAGATATAATTTTTTAGAGATGAAATGTATAAAAATATAGGATGTTCCAAAAATGTATACACATTTTAAATAATTATTAATTCCAATGGATTAAATCTGAAAATAAAGGAACAACAATTCAGCTATTAGAAAAAAAGTGCGTTTATATATATTTTTTGGGATGCCTTGTATGTCTATTCTACCTTCATTCTTTGTTCAAAAGATATCTAACAATAAAATTTTCTGTTAAAATTTTTTCAAAATATTGAGGTTTTTGTTTTTATTTAAAATTTCTTATACCTTCCATTGTACATGCTTAAAACTGACACCTTCTTATTTTTATCCTTTTACTTTGTCTCAAAATACATTTATTGTCCTTAGAAGGATATCATATGGTCCTTTTTAAAACTGATATTCTGAGTACTTAACTTAGTAAGACTTCTCTCAAATTTACTTTGTTTTTCACTTAATTCTAATTTATATCTCCTCTGATTTCTTGTTTTCTCCTACTAGAAGTTATATTATTATTACATTAGCTATCCTATATTTTTAAAAATGCTTTATTCTTTTTTTCTATTTTTTATTTGTATCTATTCAAAATTGTTAGATATTTTATTGACATGTCTTTCAACTATTAATGTTATTATATTATTTTACTTCTTAGGAACACTTTCATGCTTTCTAAATGTTATGCTTTTATAATATTGTTTTCTCAAATGCACGTATATACTTTCTGTGAATTGTATTTTAGCTTGTTTGTGTCAGGTTTTCCTATTTCATATCTTTTTTCTACCAGATTTTTGTTTGTTTACCCCCCAGTTTGTATGGTTCTTTGTCTTCCATGATACTCTATGTATTTAAGAATAAGGCAATAGTTTCTGGCAAATGACTCATAGGATATTTCAGAACAAAATTTCTATTGCACATTAGCAACAACAAAAAAAAAACCCCAAAACTCCAAACCCACAAGAACATGCAAACAAAAACTTAAAAACAAACACATACATGACCTTAATTTAAATGTACTAAAAATATGTGATTATGGGGCCAACACCTAGAGAATGAGAAACCCAGAATGATGGGTATAGTATATGATACCCTTTCACCTCTTACGATGACCAATGATTATGAAATTGGTTTAGCAAATTGAACAGTGCTTTCAATGGTCTCAAGTAATAAAATGGCCAAATGTTAAAACTGACAACCTTCCAGAGATGGTTTCCAGTACTTACACAGGTTTTGTGTTGAGATTCCAAAGGCCTGCATCTTTGGAGGGAGGGTAACTAGAAAATTGATAAACTTCTATACATTACTGCCCAAACATGAATTATTTAAGTCCCTGAATGGAATAAGTAGATTTGGTATTTCTAGGACATTTGACCTAGCCAACTACAGGAGTAAATTTTATCAGAGTAAGATACTGTTATCTCTAAGTATACTATATACACACTATAATATTTTATATATAAGGTGCATAATTCAATTAAAAAGATAGCTCTAGCATATTTGGCTCAGTGGATAGAATGCCAAGGGCACATGCCTGGGTTGCAGGCTCAATTCTCAGTAGGGGGCATGCAGGAGGCAGCTGATCAATAATTCTCTCTCATCATTGATGTTTCTATCTCTTTTTCCCTCTCCCTTCCTCTCTGAAATCAATAAAAATATATTTAAAAAAAGATATATCAAGTAATAAAAAATAATAAGGAATAGCAATATCAGAGTTTAAATAACAGATGTAAAACATTAGGTTTATCACAGAACTATTATAAAATATCTAACTAAACTTGATAACAGATAAAATTGTTACAAAAGATCAAAATTGTAATTATTTAGAATATCAAATTTATATTATAAAAGCTCACAAAGAAAACTTCAGGCCTAATTTGGGACTACCAGTGAATTAAATTAAATAATTATTAAATAATGCCACTATTATAATTTTTTCCAGAGAATAGAAAATAAAGGGAATATTTTTCATTTCATTTTATGAGGCCAGCATAAAAATTAATACTGAAATATAACAAGAATTACAAGAAAGAAAATTTACAGAAAATTATAATGACCATATATATAAAAATAAAGTTACTTGTAAACTGAGTCTAATGTTGCTTTGTAAAAATAACCAAGTATTATCAAATATATGTTTTATTTGTTTAATGACTAAAAGATAAAACAAATATTTTCTTTTATATATTATGAAACTTTGCCATGTAATTTATCTAACAGTCTCTTTCTCTTTGGAGGAAATATTGAAAAAATTAAGATATCTAAACAAAAACATTTCAGAAACCGTTTTGTAGTCTGTTACTGATTTAAATTTTTCAGTCTTAAGAAAATGTCTTCAGTTAATAAAAGACATCTATCTGACATATGACATTCTTTTTGCCAAGACATATGTATAAGAATGGGAAATGTGTTAGCAGATTAGATTTTCCAATTTACCTGTTTGTTTTTTTTTACTCTTTTTCAGTTTATCCGTATTTTCTTTTTTTTAAATATATTTTTACTAGTGGCCCAGTGCATGAATTTGTGCACATTGAAAGGAAATTAATTAGAAGAAATATTTTAATATCACTATTCGCCCTTTCTCTGTAATAGAAGTGTCAACCAGTTTAAGGATCAACAATGACAGATGAGAACACATGCGTGTGATTGGCGCCAGCAAGAGCTTTATATGTATCACGCATGCGTAGATCAACTTATTCTTTTATAGATATAGAATAACTTGCTTAATTAGACCTGCTTTCTGATGTAGCTAAACTTTTTCCAGCCCAGTGAATCACCCCACCTTCTCTTTCAGGTAATTGTCAGCAACACAGCAGTAAATATCAACACAAAGCAGATTATTATTGTAGATCATGCAGGGAGAACAAAGGGTAAAACATTTAACTGCAGCAGTGTCTGACTATATTCTGTGCAGTGAGAAAACTTGAAGTCATTTTCAAGGTCCACCATTTCTTACTTCTTTTCAGTCAGATAAAGTTTCTAAGCTTTCTAAATCTATGTTTTCTGGCTAATGAAAAGAAAATAGGATTCCACTGAATCTCCAATCTACCTACTCCAGGACTTCTATGAGGATCAAATGAGATGAGGCATGGGAAAATGCTTTACCGAAACTTGGTTAAAAAAAAATATATCCACCTGGCTATATTCTGGGCTGAATATACTGCAAGGAGGCTAGTTGCTAGGGAGAGGAAGCCAGGCTTTGCTACTTGATGTCATTACCCATTGCCCACAATGACCATTTCCGGGCTGGGCTGGGCTGTGGGCCACATTTTGCTCCATGAGGTCTCAGCAGTGTTGGCTGTGATTTGGTGGGGTGTTGCTCTGGGGTGGTGGTGGGACCTGTGTCCCACTTGGGGGAAGCCGAGTGTGGTTTTGTGGGGGCCAGGTCCCTGGTGTTGTTTCTTTGTAAATGGCCAGTGGGCATCACAGCAGCTCCTGCTTTGAGCGTATGCCCCCCGGTAGTCAGTGAGCATCATAGTGACTGGTCAGATGGTGGGACACTCAGCATATTAGCCATTTATATATATATAGACTAGAGGCCTGGTGCATGGAATTTGTGCATGGGTGGGGGCTGTCCCTCAGCCTGGCCTACATCCTCTCCAATCTGGGACCCCTGTGGGATCAGGCTTAAAGCGGCAGTCAGACAACCCCCTCTCAATCCAGGACTATTGGCTCCTAACCACTCACCTGCCTGCCTGCTTGATCTCCCCTAACGACTCTGCCTGCTGGCCTGCTTGACCCCAACTGCACCCCCCCCACCAGTGTGATCACCCCCAACTGCCCTCCCCTCCTGGCCTGATCACCCCTAACTACCTCTGCCTCGGCCCCGCCACCATGGCTTCATCCGGAAGGACATCTGGAAAGTCTCATGGTCTAATTAGCATATCACTCTTTTATTAATATAGGTAGGATATGACATACTGCCATAACTATATCTACTGGTATTACTCTATGAGAATACATACTTCATGCGATAGGAAGGCATCTATTATATTACATTGTATAAGTTGTAAGTAGTAGGAAATACTGATTTGTAGCAATAATATACACCCTGTGACTTCCCTTCCTGATTTGGGAATGGTTACCCAGTCCTTTGAATGTTTCCTGGCCCTTAATGTTTTTGTTTGTTTGTTTGTTTTTGTCATTCAGTGTAACTCTATTTACTGTTTATTGCACATGATTTGAGGTCTTTAATTTCTAACCACCAAAGATTCAAAGGACTATTTTTTTCCATAAAGTTTAACATTAACTTTAGTGAATTCGTGTATTCATGTGTTTTTATTGTAAACATCTGAATTATTCACATTGTCATAGATCCTGAACTCATAAGCATGGACCATGCACAGGCTGGCTGCAAGCCAGAAAGTCACTCTGCAAGCAAACAGATACTCTGCATAAGGAGAAAAGTCATAGCACAACATTTAATGTCCAACCTGAGTTACCTCAGAACGTTACATATATTGACTTCTTAATTCATATAGTATCGGGAAGTCAACTGCTTGGTTGGTGACTGGGTTGACCTGGTTTCGGAGGATTATTCCTGAAATAATTAAGTAAAGGGGGGCTCAATCTTTCTTCTAAGTTGCTTGCTCCTCCCCAGCACCTTCATCTTTCTTCTCGTCCTCAGCTTCTTGGGCTTCTTCACCTTCACCTCCTTCTTCTTCCTCCTTTGCATCCTCAAATTTTTCCTTGGCACCTTCTTCCTCTTCTTCTCCTACCTTTTCCTCAGCCTCTTCCTTCTCCTTCTCCTCCTCTTCAGCTTCTCCTTGAGAGGAGGGTTCATCCTTAGCTTCCTCGGCTTTTGCAGCCTCAATGGTCTCCTTCACCTCGATCTGTTCCTCCTGGATGTGGCTGGTGTATTAAGAAGGGAAGGAGCGAGCAGACATCAAGTAGGAGCTGGTCTGTAAACCACCTTAGGCAAATTGACCAAAGATCTGGGAACTCTGGGAGTAGCCGCTGGCTATGCATCCCAGGCTGGTGAAACTGAGCTGGGTCTCCTTACTTTCCAAGAGTTTCCTGTAAGCTGCAATGTCAATGTCCAAAGCCACATTGAAGAGGTCCTGGTATTCTTTTAAATATCATGCCATTTCACTCTTTGTCGTTCTCAACTCATTTTCTAATTTGTTGATTGTGTCCTGCATAGCACTAACGTTGGTGTTCTGCTTGTCCTCCAGCTCTTGCAGCTGCTTTCCCAGCACTTTGTTCATGTCCAGGCTTGCTTCTCAGCAGCTCTCAGACACCTCCTCCTTGGCAGCTCACACCACATAGGTGTTCTTGGCAGCGCTCTTGTTCAGCAAGGTGAAGCAGCTCTTGCACCATTCTTTGGCATTCTGCATGTTCTTGGCAGTCAGCTTCTCTTACTGGGTGCAGATGTCCTTGAGCATAGTGGAGAGGTCGTATCTCCACAGAGATCTGAGCATATTGGATCTGTGCCTGCAGCTCGGTGATCTCCTCTTCCTGCACCTTCTTCAGATAGGCGATTTCATCCACCAGGCTGTCGATGCGCTTTTCCAACTCAGCGCCAGCGAGAGCCACCTCATCTGCACCTTTGCGCGCCTCCATCGGCCAGCCCTCTGCGTCATCATGGTTCAGCACCTCTTCCTGGTAGCGCCTGCAGGTTGCTCCCAGTCACTTCAGAGTCCCTGTGCTTCCTAACTGCCCACTTCCCTCTCCTCGTCAGGGACGGGGCGTGGTGGGACGGGGCACAGGCATCCCATTTCCAGTAAAATGTTCAACCCGAGCCTGCTCTACCCGTGTCTGCAGGTGGCCCAGGGGCAGACCGTGATCCCAGAGACCCTGGCCACCCTTACCTGCCCTGTCCCAATCACCGCCCTGGACCGCACGGGCAGGGTCAGTCGCTGCATGCTGGTACTGCCAGTCCCAATCTCCACCTGGACACCAGAGGGGGTGTCAGGCGCTGCCAGCCGGGCTCCCCGGTCCGATCACCACCTGGATTCCGTGGGGGACGTCAAGTGCTGCCTGCCCGGCCTGCCCAGACCCGATCGCTGCCTGGACTCCAGGGGGGACATCAGGTACTGCCTGCTGGGCCTGCCCGGTCCCTATCTCCCGCTGCCTGCCCCACCGACATATGCAAAATTACCCACCATCTTTGTTGGGTTTATTTGCATATCACTCCTGATTGGCTGTGGGCATAGGGGAGGTACAGTCAATTAGCATCTTTCTCTTGTATTAGTGTAAATTGATTTCAGAGAGGAAAGGAGAGGGAAATAGAGACATCAATGATGAAAGAAAATCATTGATTGGCTGCCTCCTGCATGCCTCCTGTATGTCTTGTCCTGGGGATCAAGCAGTTAACCTGGGCAAGTGCCCTGACTGGGAATTGAACTGTGACCTCCTGGTTCATAGGTCCATGCTCCACCATTGAGCCATACCAGCCAGGCTATCAGTATTTTCTATGGGATTTTTACTTTTTCCTAAATTAAAACAAATTGAATTAATACTGTGGAGAGTATCTGAGAAAATGAAAAACAAAAAAAGCTATATAACTACTGTACTCTTATGGCTAGTTTTCTAATTTGGAGGTGCAGAGACTACAAGATTACATATCAAGTAAACCAAAATGAAATAATATACAAATGTATTATCAGTAGCACACTCAATTAGAACCTACAACTGGGCCAGAGAAAATCCATTTATATTGAGTTGCAAAAGATCTGTAGGAAAACTGACATGAAATAAAAGTCAATGTATGTGGGAAGGCTCTTAGAATTTTCCTCCAGTGTCACCAAGGAGTTTACTGGTACTTCTCAGAATACCAGGATAGAGTGGAGTTTCAAAGAGTAGCACTGATTCTGCAGAAATTATGCCAGGGTAACACCTTGTCATGGACTCTTTAAGTAGTAGGTTCATTGGAGAGTATGCAACATAAATGGGTTCCAAGTATAATTAAAATTTTTAATTTCCTGTCCATTTTTTAGTGAGACTTTTACATTTGAATTGTATTTCAAAGTTGGGGTAGAAAAATAGAAATGTAATTACACGTTACCCATTACATACTGAATCTATCATACATTCTTTGCAATATGTTAGGCTATCAGGTGTTATAAAACAAATGAAAATATATGATATCTGCCTCTTAATAGATTATATATTTAATATTCTGGAGCATACATACATATAGGAGCTCCTTTATAGTTTTTCTTTTTTTTTCAGAGCACTTATTTTAATTTTTTTCTAGCTTTGTGCTCTCCATTTCACATCTGCACATCCGAAGGTTTGTGAAATTAATCCCACACTTATTTAATAACATCCACACAATGTGGTAGGATTTTTCCATTCTCTCCTACAAAAGGTTATTGCATCTTCACCTTCTTTTCATTATTTTCTATGATCTCTGTAGAAGAGTTATCTTTTTTTTTTCTCTCCAAGGCAAATCATTTGGCTGCGTCTTGGGAACTATCTCCCTTCTTAAGAATTTTGATTTTTATAACGTTTCCTCCTTGGCATTTAATTCCCTCCATCTCTACTTAATTTTTTTCAATTAATTTTCTAACTTATATATGTGTCGCCTATCTTGATACAAAACTTTAGATAACTCTGTAACCATTGATTATCTATTTTTAAATCTTTTTTTTTTATTGATTTCAGAGAGGAAGGGAGAGGGAGAGAGAGAGATTGAAACATCAATGATGAGAGAGAATCGTTGATCAGCTGCCTCCTGCACACCCCCTATGGGGGACTGAGCCTGCAACATGGTCATGTGCCCTAGCCAGTTTGGCTTAGTGGAGAGAGCATCGGCCTGCAGACTGAACGGTCTCTTTGTCACTAAACCGCCACATCGAGGTATTTCATTGTTTTTCATGCCTCCATGATCTGGATCTTATATTGTTGGTCAATTAATATTGTTCATTAGACTCCACAAATAAGTAAAATTGTGTGATATTTGGTTCTTAGTTTAGCTTATTTCACTTACCATAATAGTTTTCAGGTCTAGACATGCTGTCCCAAAGGATAAGAGATCCCTCTTTTTTTATAGCTGCATACTATTCCATGGTGTAAATGTCCCACAACTATTTTATTCATTCATCTACTGAAGGGAAATAGGGCTGTTTCCAAAATTTAGTTATTGTAAATAATGTGGGTATGAACATATATATGCATATATACATTCTGATAGATGTTCAGGGGTTTTTAGGATATATTCCCCAAAGTTGGATTGCTGGGTCAAACAGAAGTTCCATGTTTAATTTTTTTTCTCTTTAATTAAATCTTCATTGTTGAAAGTAATGCATATCTACCACTCTTCCCCCCATGTAGCTCACCACCACTCTTGGCCCCAGGCCTTTACCACCTTATAGTCTGTGATCATGGTTATGCATATATGTATATAAATTCTTTGGTTGATTTATTCCTACCCACCAACCCACCCACTGCCACCTTCCCCTTGAGATTCTGCAGTTTGTTCTATTTTTCTATTTCTCTGGATCTATTTTGTTCATCAGTTTATTTTGTTCATTATATTCCATATATGAGTGAAATCATGTGATACTTGTTCTTCTCTGACTAGATTATTTTGCTTAGCATAATACTCTGCAGGTCTCTCTATGTTGTCTCAAAGAGTAAGAGATCCTTCCTTTTTACTGCTGCATAGCCTTCCGTGGTGGAAATGTACCACAGCATTTTTATTCCTTCCTCTGCTAATGAGCACTTGGGCTGCTTCCAGATGCTAGCTATTATAAATTATTTTCCTATGAACATAAGGGTGCATATTCTTTCTGATTGGAGTTATGGCTCTCTTAGGATATATTCTTAGAAATGGGATCACTGGGTCATACAGGAGTTCCATTTTTAATGTTTTGAGGAAACTCCATACTGTTTTCCAGAATGGTTGCACCTGTCTGTGTTCCTACCAGAAGTGCACTAGGGTCTCCTTTTTCCCACATCCTCACCAGCACATGTCATTTGTTAATTTGATGATGGTAGCCATTCTGATAATTGTAAGGTGATACCTCATTGTGGTTTTAATTTGCATCTCTCAGTGATTTTGATCATTTTTTCATATGTCTCTTGGCTATCTGTATGTCCCCTTTGGAGAAGTGTCTATTTAGGTCCATTGCTCATTTTTCAGTTGGATTATTTGTTTTTCTTTTCTTAAGTTGTATGAGTTCCTTATATATTTTGGATACTAACCCTTTATCAGATGTATCATTGCCAAATATGTTCTCCCAAACTGTAGGTTCCCTTTTCATGTTGTTGATTGTTTCTTTTGCTGTGAATAAGCTTTTTATTTTGATATAGTCCCGTTGGTTTATTTTCTCCTTAGTTTCATTTGCCCTAGGACAGTGGTCAGCAAACTCATTAGTCAATAGAGCAGCAAACCACTCTGTTTGCTGACCACTGCCTTAGGAGATGTATCTATAAACATATTGCTACAAGAGATGTCTGAGATTTTGCTGCCTATGAATTATTCTAAATTTTTTATTGTTTCACACCATAAAAATTTATGTCTTTTATACATTTTGAGATAATTCTTGTGTATGGTCTAAGTTGGTGGTCTAGTTTCAGTTTTTTGCATGAATCTGTCCAATTTTCCCAACATCATTTATTGAAGAGACTGTCTTGACTCCAATGTATATTTTTGCCTCCTTTGTCAAATATTAATTGAGGTTAATGGATTGGGTCAATTTCTGGGGTCTCTGCTCTGTTCCATTGACCTATATGCCTGTTCCTGTTCTATCACCAGGCTGTTTTGAGTACAGTGGCTTTGTAACATAAGTTGATATCTTGTATTATAATCCTTCCAACTTTATTCTTCTCTCTCAAGATTTCTGTAGCTATTTAGGCTCTTTTTGCTTCCATAGAAAATTTTTGGAGTATTTATTCTATATCTGTGAAATATGCTGTTGGCATTTTAATGGGTATTGCATTGAAACTGTAGATTACTTTGGGCAGTGTGCACATTTTCATGATGTTAATTCTACCAATCTATAAACACGGTATATTCTTACACTTATCTACATCTTCTTCTATCTCTTTTTTCAATGTCCTGTAGTTTTCCAAGTACAAGTCTTTTACTTTTTTGGTTAGTTTATTCCTGAGTATCTTAATTTTTGTTGCAATGGTAAATGGGATTCTTTGTTTACTTTCTATTTCTAAGAATTCATTATTGGTGTATAAAAATACTATCTATTTCTGGATGTTAATTTTGTATTGTGCTACGTTGCCAAAATCTTTTATTAACTCTAGTGACTTTTGATGGAGTCTTTAGGGTTTACTATGTTCAATAACATGTCATCTGTGAATAATGAGAGTTTTACTTCCTTCTTTACAATTTGGATGCCTTTTATTTCTTCTTCTTCTTGTCTGATCACAGTGGCTAGGTTCTCCAGTACTATGTTGAATAAGAGAGATGAAAGCAGACCTCCCTCTTGTTCCAGTTTTTAAATGGTTTTAGTTAATACCAATTGAACATGATGTTCACATTACATTTGTGATATATGGCCTTTATTATGTTGAAGTATGATTCATCTATTCCAACTTTGCTGAGATTTTTAATAAAAAAAATGGGGAAATTTTTTATCATTATTTCTTCAAACAGGTTCTCTGTTCCTTGCTTATATCCTTCTCCTTCTGGTATTCCTATGATGTAGATACAATTCATGTTGTTGAGAGCTCCCTTAAGCTCTCCTCCTGCTTTTTAATTATTTTTTTTATTTGCTAATATAATTTGGCACTTATTTCTACCCTGTTTCCAAATTGCTGATTCAATCCTCTGCTTTATCCAATCTTCCTTTAATCCTTTTAGTGTGTTTTTGATGTCAATTATGTTAATCTTTTCTCTTTGGTTCTTGTACATTATTTTTATTTCTTTTTTACATGTTGTTGTAGTTCCTACTGAGTTCCTTGTGATTTGCACTTAGATCCTTAAGCATTTTTATAATATTTACTTGAATTTTGTGTCTGATAGTTTGATAAGCTTGTCTCCATCTCATTAATTCTTTTTCTGGAGATTACTCATTTTCTTTCATTTGGGGGTTGCTTCTTTGTCTCCCCATTTCAGCTGTCTCATTGTGTTTGTTTCTATGTATTAGATAGAACTACTATGCCTACCATTATTTGTTGATGCCTGATGTAGAAAGTTTCTAGAGGGGGAAAGTGGTTCAATCTCTTTTATCTCGTAAGCTGGATGCTCTAGCAATGCCCCTTGTGTGCATTATTTGGGCTCTCCTGTTGTAACTGGGACTTGATTGTTGATGTCCCTTTCATGGGTGGAATATCCCCTCTGATTTGCTGACAATGAGGCTCAACTCAACCTTATTGTGCAAGCTGTTATACAGATGCTAACAGACTAGAACAAAACACTAGGCCCAAAGCAAAAACACCACAAAAATCAAGTTACACAATGCAGCAACATGAAAGATTAAGAAGAAAAAAGAAGAGAAAGCAAAGCAAAGAAGAAATAAAAGAGAACTAAAAGACAGGAGATCAAAGACTTAAAGAGGATATAAAGAAAAAGGGAGAAAGAAGAAGAAGAGGAAGAAATGGGTATATGGAAGCTAGTAGGAAACTAAAAGAACTAGTATAGAAAGAAAAGAGAAGAGGAAACAGATGATAAACAAAATCATAATGATGAATTTGAATCAGTAATTCTGGATATACTAAGATATGGATAGGAACAGTAAAATGGGAAAAGAGGGAGAAAAGAAGAGAAAAATAAAATAAGAAAAATTAATAATAACAATAAAAAGTGACAAAAAGAATAGAGTCAAAGCACAGAGAGAAAATGTAGCTATGCAAGAAAAAGGAGGAGAAAGAAAAAAAGAAGAAATAGCAAGCAAACAAAAAACAAAAAGCCACACACACACACACACACACACACACACACACACATACACACACACAAAATAAAACCATACACTCTCAAAAACTCAAAAACCTTTGGGTCCACTATTTGTATAGCTCACTGAATTTTGCTCTGATGTTGTTGAATCTGGTCTCTTGTGTCTATCCTGGGCCTTCCAGGAACTTCTTTGGTGCAGGGTAATGTAAGTCACTGTTTCTTTCTGGCCCTGGGCAATCTGATTTAGCTCCGATATGTTGAAGGCCTTGTAGTCCAGCAGGCGGGAGCTCCTTAGCCCAGTGGTGGGTCTGCCATGAGTCTCACCATTGATTGTCCCTGTTCTGAGCTATTCTCCCTTCACCCATGCATGGAGCTGGTCTCTGAGAGGTATCCTTCTTGGCTGGGAAGGTTAGATCACACTTGTTTTGGAGGTGGTATCAGTAGCTTGTAGGAGGGGAGGCCAGGCCATTCCTCTACTTCCAATTCCTCAGCTCTGCCTCATTTTTTGGCACGTCCTCTCTGCCACCTGCAGGGGAAGAGATTGTTCCCCCTTGCCTCAGGTTGCTGCAGGTCAGGTCAGAAGCAGCTGTTTTGCCAGTGGGAAAGAGGGGACCTCTCCTGCATTCCAGGTGGGCAGGGCTAATCCTCCTTCCTGGTCTTACTCTCAACCCCCTTTTTGCTGGCCAGCCCAAGCTCCTCCAAGACGTAAAGAGTCCCCTAGATTCAATGTTTGGTGTGTCCTTCAGAAGGCCCCATTGTAGGCTGGCCCTCAGCTCCACTGCTTGGCCCTTCCCACTGATCAGGAGGAGCATCCCAGGCTGCACAATGGTCCATGCTAGTGCTACTCTATCCAGGGACGTCAGCCACAGGCTCCCACTGCTGCACCCACTGCACAGTTTCCACAGCCAGTGCCCTCAGCCACATCTCTCAGTCCCAGATACTTTTGTCTCACCTACAGCTCTGCAGCCCTTTCAGTCTACTCGGGTCCTCAGTTCCAGTGGGTCCAGGGCAGGGGAGGCTACATCTACCTCCCCAGCCTTAGCTCAGTTCCTGTTCCTTAGCCCTGGTGGTGGAACCAAGCAGCTGGGCTCTAGGGTGTAAATGGCAGCACATGGTGATGGCAGTGGGTGAGTCCACAGCAGGTGCTAGAGTCCTGTAGGGTCAGTGGTAGCTGAGCTGCAGTCGCACAGGTTCCAGATTGGTTCTTCCTGGGATGCACAGGGTCAGGCTGCATGCATTCCAGGCTCACGGAGGTCCTGCTGGTGTCTGATGCAGGTGCAGGGGGTCTGGTATGTGTCCGCTTAGGCTTGCAGTCCAGGCAGAGTGGGCCCCAGGCATCAAGTTCTGGGTTGTGTTCTTGGCAGGTGCACGGGGTCCTGGGCAGGGTGCATGTGGGTTCAGGCCCATGCTGCTGCGAGTCTGGGCGGTGGTGAGACTGAGCACCTAGCCACTGCTGCTTCCCGCAGCCTCCTCCAGAGAAGGACCTTGTAAACCATATAAGATGGCAAGGTCTCCAAGCCGGAGCGGCACCCCTGGAGTGGCTATGGCGATAGAAGAGGCTCTTTGGCCAGGAGAGCCCAAATTGCTTGCCCCTAAGACTCCAGTGCAATCGGACTGTCCCTCACTCACATCCACACACACCCACAAACGTCAGCACACTTGCCCACTCACTCACTCACCCTCCCTCATTCTGGTGCTGCGGGCTGCCATGCTGAAATCCTGTTATACATTTAAGTCTATAATTCATTTTGAGTTAATTATTATAAAGTTAAAAGGTTTATGTTGAAGTTCTTTTTTCTTTCCTCATCTTTCCTCTTCCTTTTTCTTTCTGCCCTGTGGTTCCCTCTCCTCTGATCCTCTTTCTTTTCCTTTTCCTTTTTGAACATATATTTTTTTTTATTGTTCCAGCACCACTTGTTGAAAATACATCTTTCTTCTTTTGAATTGCTTTTCATGATGGTATAAAATCAGTTGGCCAAACCTGTATGCAACTATTTCTGTTTTTTTGTTTTTATTCTGTTCCATTAATCTGTGGCTCTACTAGTATTTCGCCACAAATACTACACAGTCTTGGTTACTGTAGCTATATAATAAATACTAAAAAGTATATAGAGTCATTCCTCACATTTCACTTTTATTTTTCAAAAATTTTAGTGATTTAGTTACTTTGATTTTTCACATTAATATCAGAATAATATTATCAATATATATAGTATTATTGAAATTTTGATGGGAGATAATTGATATATTTATTATGTAGAAACTTTCAATTGATGAATACAATATGTCTCTCAATTTATTTCGGTAAATATTTTTTTAAACAGTATTTTGTAAATTTTATTATATAAGTTCTGTACATTTTTTTAAGATTTATGTGGAAGTATTTTCTTGTTTTGGAGCTATGGAAGTAGTATTGTATGTTTAATTTTTGTTTCTATGTATTCTTTTCAGAATATATGAATACACTGATTTTGTATATTGATATTATACCCTGTACATTAATTAACTCAATTATTATTTCTAGTAGTTATTTGCAGGTTCTTAGGAATTTTCTAAATAAATAATTATGTCACCTGAAAATATTTTACCTGTATATATATGTTAATAGTTACATATTAATTATTTTGTATTGTAGGTTTGAGAGTTGTATCATTAGTATTACATGTTAATGGTCCCAATAAATAATTTTGAATAAATTGGGTGAAGTTTCCATATCATCTCATTCTTCTATATAGTATATCATTTAGTGTAGTGAATTATGTTATTTTTTTTAATATTGCATGTAAAATCACAACATTTGGGAAATTTCCCAGCAGTATGTGAAATGACATCTGCAACAGATTCTGTGGATTTCTAATCCTATATAATAAAAGCCTAATATGCTAAGTGTCCAACCGTTCATTTGAACATTCAACCATTCAACCAGTCGCTATGCCATGCACTGACCACCAGGTGGCAGACACTCTGACTGGTAGGTTAGCTTGCTGCTGGGATCCGGCTGATCAGGACTGGGTCTGATGGGCCAGACATGCCCTGGAGCCCTCCTGCGGTTGCTGACCGGCCCCGATCATGCACCATGGGGTCACTTGGCCTGGCCTGTGCCCTCTCACAATCCAGGTCCCCTTGAGGGATGTCTTCAGGACAGGCCAAGGGACCCCACCAGTGCATGAATCCTTGTACTGGGCCTCTAATATTATATAGCAATCCAATTTATTATGAGTCTTACTTATCATACCCTTGATTCCATCATTTGCTAGTTATCTTGGTGCTGTCTATACTAAGTGAATTGCCAGAGGACTATAATAACTTTTAAAAACTGTAAATTCCATGCTTTCATTTCAGATCTACTGAACTGATATCTCTGTGTCTCTAGAATTCTATTTTAAAAAAATACTTCAGTTTTTAATAGTATGAATATAACAAAAATATATTTATACAACATTTGTCAAATAACCATTAAAGAAATGAAGGCTGGATTAGTAATTGCTAAGGTTTAGAGGCAGACAGTGGAGGAATATAATGTGGCTATGAAGAAGTAGCATGAGTCATGTCAGGTTATACTTAAGTATCTTGATTGTGGTGTTACCTGAAGCTACACATATGAAGAGATTGGAGTGTGCACGCACACACACACATGCACACACATAGAGGCATGTATAACATGAAATCAGATTAAGCTTTGTGGATTGTACCAATGACAATTTTCTTGTTTTGATATACTGTAATAATGCAAGATGTTAATATTGGGGAGTTCTGAGTGAAGGTTCCGTGAAATCTATCTATAAATTTCTTGTGATTCTCTAATTATTTTATAAAGTAAAGTTTAAAAACAAAACATCTCAGGTAACTTTTATGCAAATTTTTTACTCTGCCATGACTAGCATTTGGAAACATCTGCTTAGAAAGTTTTTGAGGGAATTAACAAGAAGTTTGCATGAACATTTCTCCTTTTACTAGTAATAATGTTATAATACTGTTATTAAAGAAATGTGATTTTAGTTTGACTCTTTGAGCAGCACTGAATCTCTGTCAGGCACGTGTTAGAAACATAATGCTTAATATAAAATTAATCCACCCATCTCGTTCTGCTCCATATTGGACTGCCCAGACCTTTCATTATAGTGATAGAAGATCAAATGAATCTCAAACTCCTGACATCTGTAGATAATATAGGCTATAATTGTCACTTTATTATTGAGGAAGGTCACTGGATTTGCATGATTATTCTTTTATTGTGAATGTGTAATTCACATTTGATCCTATGAAGTGACATCTTTGGTTATCTGGTTTATAATCCCAATGGGAGCTGTTCATTAACAGTGGGTAACAAGATGAACTAACAAGATGAACATGAGTGTGCAATCTTATTCCTCAGTTATAAAAACAGTACAATCCTGGGATTCATGATGAGAAGAAGAATGTGTTGATACCATGAGATAAATCTCCCATTATAGTCAGCATCTCAGCAGATTTAAAATCTTTGTGGGTACCACATTCACTTTTGCACTGCAACTTAAAAGGGAATTTACAGAGGATTAGGAAAAAAAAGTTCCATAAATGATTAAAGGATTAAAAATATGACCTTTAAAAAAAAGGTTAATGGGACTGTAATTATTTAGCCTGAAGACTAGGAAGCCAAGAGATAAGTCAGAATTATCTGTTAAAGATATGACAGACAATTATGCAGAGAAGGCTAAACTCTATTCTCTAATTCCTCTAAAAATGCCAGAAGAACTGAAAATAAGTTGTAGCATAATAAATTTAAGTGGCATTTTAAATGAATTTCAGGAAAATTAAGTCTTTTAGATATTTAAAATTGTCTATGGATATTTTAGAAATTCCATTTTGAAAGCAAATTAAACAAATAGCTAATCAAAAGGCATCCAATTAAATTCACCTACTTGTAGGAGCACTGAAGATGAAGTGCCTTTTATGTCATAGAAATCCCTTAGGTACAGTCACTCTATGATGTCAATCATCTTAACCAACAACAACAGCAATGCAACAAAACAACCATCAAATGTACTTAACATAAATCACACAAAGCAGACACACCACTTTTTGCAATTATGGATAAATACTTCCAACATCAAATAAGGGTAATAGAACTCAGTCTTGTGCAAAATTATGCTCTCTGTGTGCAGAGTTTATTGTCTTGCCTGGATTTCCTGCATGTGATATTTTCCTTCTTCAGACTTCAGGGGTCCAGTGTCTTCCTATTCTACCCTGTCTATTCTCCTGTCACCCATGGAATCATTTGTTTGATTATTTATTCTTGAAATATTTGTTATTTAATATGTGACAAGCATTATGGTGACTGATGAGGATACTGTGGACAATAAATAATTGTGGACAATAAACAGCTACTGTCATCGTGAGCTAACTGTCTAATAGACACACAGAGAAGTAAATAAGAGATAGAATACAGGATGTTATGGGACCATAGAGGAGAGATAACTAGCTTTGGAAGTGTGGCAGTTCTGATAATCTAACACTGCAATAGAAATGTGGATCCCACCTTGTTGGATAGCTGGGTACTTAATCTTTCCTGCTACCAATATCCCTGCTGCATTTGCTATGTGTAGTGTCTATGCAGTTTATAATAGTTACTTTAATATAGCTGCTTACTAGTAGTCATTCTGAATACTAACCTTTACATCTGTTTCTTTTCCAAATGGAAAGTGCTGATTATAATCTCTTAACATAGAGAGCACAACTTGCATCTGAACATTGTTAATCTTTGTGCTGTTCCTTGGGCCCTTGAAGGATTTTGAAATAAGTGTTTCCCTTGGGCCTTGGCCATCTGATCATTGCTCACAGACTCTGTGCCTAATATCTACTGCTGGTAGACTTATGGGTTTAACTCTTTTAGCTTGATGACAGCCTGGGAGCCCACACAATGGTTAATCCAACTTCAGCTTTCACTTATTCCCCAGATATTTGGATGTGGATCCCATTTGACCCTTGACTCTGCTGAGATCACACCCGACTGTACTCAAAAGTCCAATTAGTCTTTTCCAAGGGATGCTTCTAAAAAACTGACAAGATAAGATCATTAGTTCCACTTTTATCTTACCAAGAGTTATTCATAATCTTTCCAACAGCTGACTGCTTAGATCAGTGAATCAACAACTAACAAAATGGGTTGCTGTATTTGCTGAGGTAAATAATCATGATGCTCAAGAGAAAGTTAGATTGCTACTACATATGGGGGGAGGAAGTATCTCCAGAGTACACAAGATCCTCTGGGACATCTCTTAGTACTGCTGTGCCCTGCGATTAGCAAAGTAAAATCACAATAACCCAAATATAGGTATCTAATAGTGGCCCACAAATGGAACAATAACATTCAAGACCCAATTACAGCAGGAGAACCCACATAACTCAAGTAAGGGGATTTCCTAGAGCACTCAGCTGAGGAGGTATAAGAGATTGCACCACTGGGTCCCACAAAACACCTACTACATAAGACCACCCCACAAAATCTGGGAGGCATAGCAGTTTGATCTCATAGAAACAAAACCAAAAGGACAGAAAAAATGGGGAGACAGAGAAACAACCCCAAATTAAAGAAAAGGAGGAATCACCAGAAAAGGAACTAAATCAAATGGAGGTAAACAATTTGTCAGATAAAGAACTCAGAGCAATGATAATAAGGGTGCACAAACAATTCAACTACAAACAACTTAAAAAGAAATATAAGGGTCTTAATGAGAGCTACACCGACATTAAAAGAGAATCTGAAACAATAAACCAGATTCAACTGAAAATGAGGAATGCCATAGCTGAAATAAAGAACACCCTAGAAGGATTCAACAGTAGACTAGAGGAAGTGAGGATCAAATCACTGAATTAGAAGACAAGGTAGGAAAAACATCCATTCAGAGCAGCAAATAAAAAAAAAAATTAAAAGGCAGGAGGAGAGATTAAGCTTTGACAGAACATGAAATGTAACAGCATTTGCATCACAGGGGTACCAGAAGGAGCAGAATCTGAGAAAGGAATAAAATAATAATGGCAAAAAATTGCCTTAACCTGTTGAAGGAAAAGGTCACTCAAGTTTGGGAAACATGGAGGCTCCCAATCAAGATGAACCCCAAAAGAACCTCACCTTGTCACATAATAAGTAAAATGTAAACATTAAAGGCAAAGAAATAATCTTGAAGTCTGAGAGAAAAAGACAGAAAGTTCCTAACAAGGGAGGTCCCATTACACTGTTAGCAGATTTCTCAATAGAAACACTTCAGGCAAGAAAGGTGTGGTATGAATTATACGAAGTAACGAAATCAAGACTGCTGTATCCAGCAAGCCTATCATTGAAAAGAGAAGGTGAAATAAAGAGTTTCACAGACAGGAGTTCCATTTTTAATTTTTTGAGGAAACGCCATACTGTTTTCCACAGTGGCTGCACCAGTCTGCATTCCCACTAGCAGTGTATGAGGGTTCCTGTTTCTCCATATCCTCACCAGCACTTGTCATTTGTTGATTTGTTGATGATAGCCATTCTGACAGGTGTGAGATGGTACCTCATTGACATTCTGATTTGCATCTCTCAGATGATTAGTGACTTTGAACATTTTTTCATGTTCCTCTTGGCTTTCTGTATGTCCACTTTCAAGAAGTATCTATTTAGGTCTTTTGCCCATTTTCTGTTTGGAATGTTTATATTCCTTATGTTAAGTTGTATGAGTTCCTTATAAAATTTGGAGATTAAAGCCTTATCAGATGTCACATTGGAAAATATGTTCTCCTATGCTTTGTCAATATTTTGTTGATGGTTTCTTTTGCTGTGAAGAAGGTTTTTATTTTGATGTAGACCCATTTGTTTATTTTCTCCTTAGTTTCAATTGTCCTAAGAGGTGTGTTAGTAAATATATTGCTACAAAATATACCTGATATTTTGCTGCCTAGGGATACTTCTAAGATTTTTATGGTTTCCCATCTTACATTTAAGTCTTTTATCCATTTTGAGTTTATTTTTGTGTATAGTGTAATTTGGTGTATCTGTCCAATTTTCCCAACACCATTTATTGAAGAGACTATCTTGACTCCATTTTATACTCTTGCCTCCTTTATCAGATATTTTGAGCATAATGGCTTGGCTTGATTTCTGGGTTCTCTGTTTTGTTCCATTGGTCGATATGTCTGTTCTTGTGCCAGTACCAGGCCGTTTTGAGGATAGTGGCTTTGTAATATAGCTTGATATCTGGTATTGTGATCCCTCCAACTTTGTTCTTTTTTCTCAGGACTAAGGTGGCTATTCAGGTTATTTTTTAATTCCATACAAATATTTGGAGAGTTTATCCTAGGTCTGTGTAATATACTGTTGGTATTTTAATGGGGATTGCATTGAATCTATAGATTGCTTTGTGTAGTATTGACATTTAGTTATGTTGATTCTACCAATCCATAAACAGTGTATACTTTCCACTTGTTTATTTCTTCCTCCACTTCTAGGAATATATTCCAAGAAAACAGAAACACCAATCAGAAAAAAATATATGTTCCCCTATGTTCATAGTAGCACAATTTACAATAGCTAAGGTTTGGAAGCAGCCTAAGTGGTCATCAGCGGATGAGTGGATTAAAAAACTGTGGTACATCTACACAGTGGAATACTATGCTGCTGTAAAAAAAAGAACTCATACTGTTACAGAATTTACCAGGCAACCAAAGAACACACAGGAGTACTTGGAGACACAGGAAAGACCCATTTATTTTCATATGTTTCATATGTACTGTTACAGTGTCTCAAGGGAGACTGTTTCTCTCCAAATCCTGAGCCCCCCAATATGGAGGAAGCTTTCCCTTTATACCCTTTGGTTTCTTTGTCCCCCAAATATGGGATGGGACTTCCATACCTTTCATGGGCTTTTAAAAAAGCCCCGTGTGTTGGGGTGAGGGCCATGAGACCACATCTGAAGGCTTGGCCTGGCACCAGTACTGATAACTCCATCGGGGGGTTGTGTATTGTTCATGGTTTATGGCCTCTCTAAAATAGGAGTAGTGCTTAGGTAAACAAGTCTTGCAAGACCAGATAATTAAAGAAGGGGCAGTGACTAGACTATAAGCTAACAAGAATGTGCATTAGGTTACTGGCACAGATTCAGATTGCTAGCACTCCCAAAATGTCTCATTTTCCCCATCAATACCATTCGCATCAGCCTGGTTGGACCTGTAGACCATTATACTAAGCAAAATAAGCTAGTCAGAAAAGGATAAGTATCACATGATCTCACTCACTTGTGGAATATGATGAATAACATAAACTGATGAAAAAAAAAAAATAGATCCAGAGAGGTAGAGACATAGAACAGACCATCAAATTTCAGACAGAAGGCAGATGAGGGTGGGGGTGGGAGGAGGTAAGAGATCAATCAAAGGACATTTATGCATACATATAATCATAACCAATGGACACAGATAGTAGGGGGGTGAAGGCATATGCTGGGGCATAGGAGTGGCTGGGGAGAGGTCAATGGGGGGAAAATGAGACATATGTAATACTTTCAACAATAAAGAATTTAAATTAAAAAATAAGCTAAAAATAGAGTCTCATAGACAAAAAAAAAAAGGCTAACAGAGGTTATTACCATCAAACCAGCACTGCAAAAAATGCTAAAGGGACTATTTTAAGAAGTAGAAATAGAGAGATATAGAACAGAGGCATCAAGAATAAGAATGGCAATAAATAAGTACCTATCAATATAATCTTAAATATAAATGGCCTAAAAGATCCAATCAAAAGACATATTATAGCTGAATGGATTTAAAAAAATCATGACCCATATATATGCTATCTACAAGAGTCCCACCTCAGAGAAAAGGATGCACACAGAATGAAAGCGTAGGGATGAAAAAAATTTTCCAGCCAAATGAAAAAGAAAAAAGAAGCTGTATAGCAATACTCATATCTGACAAAATAGACTTCAAAATTAAGGTCTTCACAAGAGATAATGAAGGCCACTTCATAATACTAAAAGAATCAATACAAGAGGATATAACTCTTGTAAACATATATGCACGCAATACAGGAGTATCCAAGTAGGTATATTTTAAAAATCCCTCTGTATTTTAAGCTAGAGAAGGAGAGCAATGCAATAATAGTAGGGGACTTCAGCACCCTGCTGACATCACAGGATAAATCTAGAGAAAAATAAACAAGAAAACAGTGACCCTAGATGACACACTAAATAAGATGGAATTAATTGACATTTACAGAACATTTTACCCTAAAGCTACGGAACATACGTTCTTTTCAAGTGCACATGGGACATTTTCAAAGATAGACCACATGTTAAGACACAAAACTAGTCTATACAAATACAATGAGATTGAAATTACATCAAGCATCTTCTCTGGTTACAATGGCATGAAATTAGAAATTAATGACAAGAAAAACACTAAAAATCATTCAAATACATGGATGCTAAATAGCATGTTATTAAACAACGAATGATTTGCTAAAGAGATCCAAGAATAAATCTAAAACATCCTGGAAACAAATGAAAATGAACACACAACAACCCAAAATCTCTGGGACACAGTGAAAGCAGTCCTGAGCGGGAAATTCATAGTATTATAGGCTTACCTCAAAAAACAAGAAGAACTTTTAGTAAGTTATCTTACCTTACAGCTTAAATAATTGGGAAGTGAACAACAAGAAATTCCTAAAATAAGTAGAAAGAAGGGAATAATAAAGATCAGAGTGGAAATAAATGACTTAGAGAATAAAAAAAAATCAATAAAATCAGGAGCTGTTTATCTTTGAAAAGATAAACAACATCGATGAACCTCTAAAGAAACTCATCAAGAAACAAAGAGAAAGAACCCAAATTAAAAATTCAGAAATGAAAGGGGTGAAGTAACAACTGAACCTACAGAAATACAAAGGATCATAAAATAAGAGGTTAATATCCAACATTTATAAAGAACTCATACAACTTAACACCAAAAAACAAACAAACAAGAAAAACAAAATAACAAAACAAACAAACAATTCAATTAAAAACTCAGCAGAGGATATGAATAAATATTAATCTTTAAGAGGATCTACAGATGGCCAACTGACATACCAAAAGATGCTCAAAGTACTAACCATCAGAGAAATGCAAATTAAACCACAATGAGATATGTTCTCAGACCTGTCAGAATGGCTATCATCAATAAATAAACAATAATAAATATTGGTGAGGATTTGGAGAAAAGGGAACACTTGTGCATGGTTGGTGGGAAAAGAAAATTGGTGCAGCCAGTACGGAGGGTCTTCAAAAAATTAAAAATGGATCTGCGTTATGACTCAGTGATTCTACTTCTGGTTATGTATCTGAATAAACTCAAAACACGAATTTGAAAAAATATAAGCACCCCTATACTTATTGGAGTAGTATTTACAATAGTTAAGATATGTAAGCAACCCCAGTGCCCATCATAGATCAGTAGATAACAGTGTTGGTGCATACATATACACTATGGAATAGTATTCAACCATAAAAAGAACAAAACCTTATCATTTGCTATAGTATGGATGGATCTAGAGTGCATTGTGCTAAGTAAAATAATTTAGTCAGAGAAAGACAAATACATATGATTGCATATGTGGAATCTAAAAAATAAAATAAATAAACAAAATCTTAATAGATTCATTGATGGAGAGAACAGACTGGTGTTGCTAGAGGAGAGGAGGTTGAGGGACTGGATAAATAATCTGAAAGGATTAAGAAATACAAACTGGTAGTTACAAAATAGACATGGGGATGTAAAATACAGCATAGGGAATATAGTAAAATAATATTGTAATAATTCATTGGTTCAAGGTGGGTACTGGAAACATTGGGGGAACACTTGGTAAAGTATATGATTGTCTAACCAATATGCAATATACCTGAAACTATTACAAAGTTATATTGAATATAAACTGTAACTGAAAAAAATTTAAAGCTGGTTTATTAGTTTTATCTGTATTTGTTATTATCAGGAGCCCATTTAGAACAGCAGCAACAGACATTGTTCATCAAAAGGGGAAACAATAAATGACAGTCAATAGCCACTAGCTTATAGTTCCAGTTGACACCCCACACCGCCCCATCCTGAGAACTCAAAGTGTTTCTTTTCTTTCTTCTCTCTCCCTGTCCCTTCCTTCCTTCCTTCCTTCCTTCCTTCCTTCCTTCCTTCCTTCCTTCCTTCCTTCCTTCCTTCCTTCCTTCCTTCCTTCCTTCCTTCCTTCCTTCCTTTTAAACACAGAGCTCAGCTCTCCTGAACTAAGATCTCCAACATATTTTTTTAAATATATTTTTATTGATTTCAGAGAGGATGGGAGAGGGAGAGAGATAGTAACTTCAATGATGATAGAGAATTCAAAATGTTTCTTGTTTAAATCATGTTTGTGCAATCTTCAGAAAGTTTTCTTAATTTTCTCTTTGATTCTTTCATCCATCTTTTTGGCACTTAGATTCATTCTCTAAGGTAACCATCTATTTTATTTTAAAAAAATGGTTTGTCTTTTTAAAGATGTAACATTTCAATCTGCTCGTCCTCAAAATGACAAGGTTCTGGAGATTTTATTTGAATGTTTATGGTGTATTTCCTTTTCAGTTGAGGTAGGTGGTATTTTTGCTAACAAAATGTCTTTAAAATTTGAAAATTTCCTCTGCATATTATTTGAGTCTAAAGCATAGCCCAAAAATAAAATTCACATTTTAAAAAGGGTTTGTGTTTTAGAGCAGTTTTAGGTTTATAACAAAATTGAGCAAAGCAATAGGAAGATTTATCATTTACTCCATGTCCCATTATCAACATCCCTTACCATTTGTTACAATTGATGTACCTACATTGGACACATGTTTATCATCCAAAGTCTATGGTTCACATTAGGATGAACTCCTTATGTGGCACATTCTATGAGTGTGGAAAAATTTCTTATAACTTTTTTTTTTAGTTTTGAAATTTTTTAAAAAACCCTCACTTGAAGATATGTTTACTGGTTTTAAAGAGAGGAAGAGAGAGAAACATTGATGTGAGAAAGAAACATCGATTGGTTGCCCCTCTTCCCCACATGCCCTGACCAACCCTGGACTCAGGTATGTACTCTGACCAGGAATTGAACCCACAACTTTTTGGTGTACAAGTTGATGCTCCAATCAACTGAGCCACCCAGCCAGGGTGAGACTAGATACATTGTTAGTGAAATACTAGGTGTACCGGTTAATAATAGCAGATTCTGTAATCAAAGAAAACACAGTAATTTCAAGAGAATATCAAACGTGCTTTATTCAAAGTAATGCCTATTGCTAGCTACACATTTCCCCCATCTTGCAGGTAATTTGTGGATACCGTCCCAATAGAACTTTTCTTGTTTTTAGGCAAACCATTCAGAGACCCAATTTTCCACTTCTTTTTTTTTTCCTTGTTTTTTTTTTTTTTAATTTAATTTTTTTTTTATTGTTTGAAGTATTACAAATAGTAAGTACATATGTCCCCTTTTTCTCCCCCACTGACCTCCCCCCAGCCTCCTCTACCCCCCAGTACATGCCTTCACCTGTTGCCCCTGCCCAGTGTCTTGTATCCATTGGTTGTGCTTATATGCATGCGTATGAGTCCTTTGGTTGATCTCTTACAGCCCCCCTCGCCCAACCTCCCCTGTCTTCCCAATGTAGTTTGACAGTCTGTTCAATACTTCTTTGCCTCTGTATCTATTTCCCCCCCATTTTTTTCCTTTAAAAAATCTTGCCTCTGCAGACAAGAGATAAATATATAATAACCAAAAATGTTTGAGTCCCAATTTCAATGTCCAACAGTTCTAAGTCCCTGTTTCAATGTCTAACAGTTCCTTATGTGTACATGTCAGCAGTGATATCTGGATGGTGGGCACATGGTGGCAATGCAGGTCTGACCCTCTCTGGTTTGGTCCTAGGAAACCTGCAGCGACACACAGCTGCTGACTGCTAGTGTGTCGGGTCTTGGTAAGTTTTGAAGTGCTGCTCAGAAAGTGTGCGTGCCATCAATCGGAACAAGTGGTCATCTGAAGGAGCAAGGTCTGGTGAATTCAGCAGGTGGGTTAATACTTCCCAGGCAAGATCTTTTAACATAAATTACTTTGCTGTGTCTTCTAGAATATTATGGTCATTTCAGGATCAAAGCATGGTTCAAATTGATTATTTGTTGTCTGTAGTGATCAGTATTAATGGTTTCACCTGGTTTTAGAAGCTCATAAAACACCACACCTTCCTGATCCCACCAAACACAGAGCATTGTCTTCTTTTCTAAGCGGTTTGGCCTTGCAGTCGATGTTGATGGTTGACCTGGATCAACCCAAAATTTTGTGCATTTGGGATTCTCAAAATAAATCCATTTTTTATTGCCAATCACAATTCGATGCAAAAAATTCTTTCTTTCATGCTATTGAAGGAACATTTTACTGATGACTTTTCAGTTTTCCATTTGTCTTTCTTTCAGTTGATGTGGCACCCATTTTTCTTCCTTTAAAATCTTTCCCATTGCTTGTAAATGATCGGAAATTATTTGCCAAGCAACGTTTAATCTTTCTGCAAGTTGTTTTTTCGTTTGACACACATCTTCATCCAATAATGCTTGTAATTGTTGGTCTTCAAACTTTTTCGGTTGACCTGGTTGTTCTTTGTCTTTCACATTGAAATAGTCACCTTTAAAGCGTTTAATAGAGAGTTCACAAATATCTTGAGATGGAGCATGTTCACCATAAGCTTCCTGAAGTATTCAGCAGCACTTTTTCAAAATAAAGTAATGAATTATACCTTCCCACAAATTCTCTTTTTTTGGCATGAAATTTGACATTTTTAAGCGTAGAAATATCTATCATGTTAACACCTTAAGCAAATTTGACATATGAAGTTTTGAAGCTTGTTGTTAATACAACAGAATAGCATACATATCAAATCACATATATATCAACATATGTGTAACTCCATGTATTGAAAAATATCTGCATCATTAACCAGTATACCTAGTATATCCACTATTATGGTATCATATGGATTAGTTTTACTGCCATAAACAATCTTCTGTGCTCTACTT
Source organism: Corynorhinus townsendii (assembly GCA_026230045.1). Classification (NCBI taxonomy): domain Eukaryota; kingdom Metazoa; phylum Chordata; class Mammalia; order Chiroptera; family Vespertilionidae; genus Corynorhinus; species Corynorhinus townsendii. The sequence continues at coordinate 92,875,536 of JAPDVU010000002.1, forward strand.
ATTCAAACCTTCTACCTCCCAACCCCTGGCAATGTGCTGATTTTTTTTACTGTTTCCATAATTTTGTCATTTCCACAATCTATATCTATCTATATCTATATCTATATATCTATATCTATATCTATATCTATATCTATATCTATCTATATCTATATCTATATCTATATCTATATCTATATCTCTATATCTATATCTACATCTATATCTATATCTATATCCATATCTATCTCTATATATCTATATCTATATCTATATCTATACCTATACCTATACCTATACCTATACCTATACCTATACCTATATCTATATCTATATCTATATCTATATCTATATCTATATCTATATCTATATCTATATCTATATCTATATCTATATCTATATCTATATCTATATCCATATCCATATCCATATCTATATCTATATCTATATCTATATCTATATCTATATCTATATCAAAGCCAAGCTATCAGAATGATGGAACGACCGGAACAACAGGAATGACAAGAATGACCAGTCACTATGAGGCAAGCTGCAGCAGCCAACTGGCCCAATTGGGGCCCTGATCATGCCCCCGCCCTGAATCAGGGGTGGGGCCTGCCAGGCAACTACCCATAACCCCTCCTCCCAGCCAGCATGGACCCATCTGACTTCATGGGGGTGAGCCAGCCAGACCCCACTGGTACAGAATTCATGCACTGGGCCTCTAGTGTTATATAATTGGAATCCTACAAAATACAGCCTTTTAAATTTGACTCCCTTAATTTAGTAATATGAATTCATGTTTCCTTTAAGTCATTTCAACACTTAATAATATTCCATTTTCTGGATGTACTATAGTTTATTTATTTATTTACCTACTGAAAGGCATTGTGGTTGCTTTTAAGTTTTGGCAATTAAAAATTAAGTTGCTATAAGTATCCATGTACAGGATTTTGTCCATATATATGTTTTTAACTCTTTGGGGTTAGTATGAATGAATACAATTGCTGGGTTATATGATAAGAGTATGTTTAATTTTAAAAGAAACTTCCATACTCTCTTACAAAGTATCTGTATTACTTTTCATTCTCATCGTATATAATCCTATATAATAAAGAGATAATATGCTAATTAGACCGAATAACAGAACGACCATCCAGATGACCTTCCAGAAGAAGCCGGGGTTGCGAGGACCAGCCGAGGCTCCAAGGGGCTGTGAGGGCCAAGCCCATTGCATGAATTTTGTGCATTGGGCCTCTAGTCAGCAATAAATGGAAATCCTGTTGCAACACATCATTGTCAGCATTTGATTTTGTCAGTGGTCTTGACTTTGGCCATTCTGATAGGTATATAGTAGTATTTCACTATTGCCACCTGTCCATCTCTTCTGATAAGGTGCCTATTAAGGTCTTTGGACCATTTTTAATGAGGTTGTTTATTTTCTTATTGTTTAGTTTTAAGAGTTCTTTATATATCTACCCACTGTGTGGCATTTAGTCTCATTCTCTTTATATTGTCTTTTGCAGACAGAAGTATTTTAAATATTATAAAGTTCAGCTTATGAATTCTTTAGTAGATCATGTCTTTGATGTATCTGAAAAGTCATCACCATACCCAAAGTCATCTAGGTTTCCTCCTATGTTATCTTCTAGAATTTATTTAGTTTTACATTTAGGTATATGATTTATTTTCAGATAATTTTGTGAAGGTTTAAGGTTTGTGTTCAGATTAAATTTTTAAATATGTGTATGTGTAGTTGTTCCAGCAATGTGTGTTGAAAGACTGTTTTTGCTCCATTTTTTTCCCTTTACTCCTTCTGAAGGATCAGGTGACTACATTTATGTGGGTCTATTTCTGGGCTCTCCATTTTTAAAAATAGATCTATTTGTCTATGTGTATATTTTTTCCAGCATATACCATCTTCATTATTGTAGCTTTATAGGAAATCTTAAAGTAGGACAGATTCTTCCAAATTTGATTTTCTCCTTCAGTCTTATACTCTCTACTAGAGACCCAGTGCACAAAATTCATGCACGGAGTGTGTGTGTGTCCCTCAGCCCAGCCTGCACCCTCTCCAATCTGGGACCCCTCAAGGGATGTCCGACAGTCTGTTTAGGCCCAATCCAGGGAGGATTGGGCCTAAACAGGCTGTCGGACATCCCTCTCACAATCCAGGACTGCTGGCTCCCAACTGCCTTCCTTCCTGATTGCCCCTAACTGTTTCTGCCTGCCAGCCTGATCACCCCCTAACCACTCCCCTGACAGCCTGGTTGATGCCTAATGGCTTCCTTGCCAGCCTGTTTGCCCCTAACTGCCCTCCCCTGCAGGATCAAGTTAGGAAGAACTGACATCTTGACAATATTGTTTTCCTATATATAAACATAGACTATTTCTTTACTTAGTTCTTTAATTTCATTCATTGGCATTTTGTACTTTTCCTCATTCCTTATACATATTTTGTTAGATTTACATCTAAGGATTTCACTTTGGAGGTGTTTTTAATTTTAATTTTCCTTGTTCATTGAAAAGGAGTTGACTATTTTTTTAAGTCAAGGAAGTCATTTATTTATTCATTACTTATTTTTTAATTTAAATCCTTTAATTTATAAAGTATTACATACTAGAAGCCCGGTGCATGAAAATTCATGCACTGGAGGGGGGCGTCCCTCAGCCCGGCCTGCCCCCTCTCACAGTCCAGGAGCTCTTAGGGGCAGGAAGTGACCCAGTGATCAGGGGAAAGTGATGCCCCATCACACCTGTGCTGCTGACACTGCAGGCAGTACAAGCCTCAGCCGGCCCTGGTTTCCTGAGCCTTGGGCGGCCCTGGGTGGCTGGGGAGCTCGGGGACTGGGGGACTCTGGAGGCAGGACTCCAGAGGCAGGCCTTGTTATGTGCCTGCCACCCTGGTGGGGCTGAGGGGACTGGGTGCTCCCATATTTGAGAGCATGGCAGTCAATTAGCATATTCCCTCCTTATTGGCCATGGGCGCTGCCCTCTTTGTGACAGCATGAGGGTCATTTAGCATATTCCCTCTTTATTTGATGTCTCTTTTCCCTCCTAATTGGTTGACTTTTGAATATCAAACTTTTATCCTATAACCTTTCTATATTTGCATATTAGTTCTAGGAGTTTTCTTATGAATTCTTTTGGATTTTCACATAGGCAGTGATATATCTGTGAACAAAGACATTTTAATTTTTTTTCCTTATAATCTACATGTATATACTTCTTTGTACTCTTACCTCATTATCTAGGACTTCCAGTGGTGAAAATCAGTGGTGAGAGATGATATCATTGCTTTGTTATTGATCTAATTGGGATCAAGCTTCAAACTTCTTGCCAGTAAGTGGGCTGTTAGCTGTGTTTTGTAGGTATACTTTATTAAGTTGAGGAAGTTTCCTCATTTCCTACCTTACTAAAAGTTATGTGTTTTTTTCATGAATAGGTGCACATTTCTTTTTGAGACCAATTTTACTCTATTATAGTCATGTGTCAGTCTACTCTGGGGTGATATGCTTAAGATAGTTTAAAGTGCTTTCTTCTTGCAATATGTCTTATTATAACATGGTTATTTTAGCATGTGATTCATAATTTGCAAATATTGCTATTTCCTTTTTTACTTTGTATTAACATTTGTTATAATATTTGCATCTGAATCAGAAAGATATTCTGTATGATCTGTTTTATTTTTTAGGATATTGTTAATTTTTATAAATTACCTTTTAGGTTGTAAGAGAACACCCCTGTAAGTGTGTTCTATCATTGTGGATGTAGTGACATATATTAGTTTAAGTCTGTTAATTATTTTACTCATATTTTCTTCGACAATCTTCATATGTACAATTATGATTGTACATATTTCTGCTATGATTATGGATTATTCTATGTCTTCTATTAGTTCTATAAATTGAGATTTATATATGCTAAGGCTATGTTAATAATTAACTAAAATTGTAATTTAATATATATGTACTTAATTGAACTTTAGACATTGTGAACTAATACTTATAATAAGAAGAAAATAATATTGCTATTGTTTTAAAATAAAATTTAATGAATAACAATTTGGGGAAAAATGACAGAAATGTAAGCCTATGAAACCAATCAGATAAAGAATATTTGCTATATTCCTTTAATTTTCTTCATAGCATTTTACAGTCCATTCTTTTTTGTAGTATTTTTCAAGCAACTGGTTTTCTGTTACTATAAATTTCTTTGCGTTTTTCAGAATTTTATGTAGATAAAATCAGAGTATTTTTCTTTTTATTTTACATTTATCACTCAGTATAATTATGAGATTTCTCCATGTTTTTATGAGTCTCAATGTTTTACTTCTTTCTATTGCTGAACAGTTTTCCAACGCATGCTCATGCAACAATTCATTTAATCATTCTCCTATGAAATAGTATTTGGGGAATTTTCTAGTTTTGAACTATTATGATTACAGCTTCTATGAAATTTGTGTGCAAGTCTTTGTTTGGACATATATTTCATTTCTTTTGGGAAGATATCTAAAAATGGTAAGGTTTATTTGTATGGTAGATGTAAGCTCAGAAATTTATGAAATGTCCACATTGATTTATAAAATGATTATAGCTTTTTTCCCCTCACTAACAATGTGTGATGGAACTGCTTCATCATATTTAGCAACACTTCTGATCATTTTATAAAACTTTATCTATTTGCAGTGTTTTAGTAGCATTTTATAGTTTTTTTTTCAATTTGCATTTTTCTAATGGCTAATAATGTTCATTAATAATAAAAATATTTTGCATTTTTATATGTATAGCCATCATCCTTGTTTGGAAATCTCTGCTCAAATCTCCTGCCCATTAAAAAAGTTGTGTTTTTCTTTTTCTTATTATGTTAGGTAAGTGACTTTTCTGTTGAGCTCTTAAATTTTAACATTTGCAACATTACATTTAGATAATTTACGTTTACTAATATAAAAATTTAAAGCACCAATTTATTTCAAAGCTCTGCTGTTCTTATATTTAATGAATTTTATGTTTTGTTTTCACCATGATTTAGTACAGAATGTTTTTGAACTTCTATTTTAATTTCTCCTTTGACTAATGTGTTTTTGTAGGTGTGCAGTTTTATTTTCAGGTACCTGAAACTTTTCTCAGTGATTTATTGTTGCTGATTTTTAATTACAGTCTATATTCATTCAGGAAAACTATGCAGTAAGATTTCCTCTTCAAGTGTTTTAAAGCTTGCTTTGCAGCCCAGCCTAGATTTTATCTTTGTGAACAATCCATATATGTGTGAAAGGAATATTCTGCAATTTGAGGATGTAGTGTTCCACATATATCACTTGTGTTAAAGAAGCTGGATAATGTAGTTCAGATCTTCTATTACATTACTGAGAGAAGTGCATCAAAGCATCCAACTATAAGTGTGGATGTCTCCATTTTAGTTCTGACAGTATTCATATATTTGGAAACCTTATTATTACACAATATATGTTTATCCTATCTAATAAAGACAGAATATGCAAATTGAGATGACAAGGCGGGGCTGGAAGGGCCCTCTGGCCAGAGCGAAAGGCGGAAAGGCAGTTTCAGGCTGGAGCTAAGGTGGTCCCGGCAGCCAGGGGAAGGAAGACCTATTCTTGCATGGATCTTCGTGCATCGGGCCTCTGGTATGAACATAAATATGCACACATATATAGTGTTATAGCTCCTTGATATATTGCCCCTTTAGTCCTTGTTTTGGAGATTGTTTCCCTGATATTAACATAGACACACCAGCTTTCTTATGTCTACCATTTGTATATTGTATTTTTTCCATTCTTTTACTTTCAACATCTTCATGTCTTTGTAATTAAGTGTGCTTCTTATGGCTAGGATGTAGCAGATTTTTGGTTTTGTATGCAATCTGTACCTTTGGATTGGAGTGTCCAGCCCATTCATAATTTCTATGAGTATATTAGGAATTAGGTTGGACTGCCTTAAAAATATATTGAACGGCTTAAACAAAGTGAATTAATTTTATTTTCTCATAGTTCTAGAGGCTAGAAGTCCAAGTTCAAGGTACTGGACAATTTGATTTCTGTTCAGAACTCTCCTCCTGGCTCCTACATGGCTACCTTCTTGCTATGTCCTTAGGTAGACTTTCCTCGGTAAGAATACAAGTAGAGAGAAGGAGAAAAAGGGAGCTCTCTGGTCCCTTTTCTTATAAGCACAGTAATCTAATACGTTTGGGTCTCCACACTTATGAATTCATTTAATCCAATTACTTCCTTTGAGACCCATCTCTAAATACAACTACAGGGAATAGGGCTTCGACACATGAATTTTGGGAGGGCACAAACATTCATTATATAACACTGAGCATTTTTCTTTTTAACTTAGTTCTGCTCCTTCGGTATTTATTTTCTATTTGCCTCATTGATTCGTATTTCTCTTTCCATCTTTTCTGTTTTTTATTTGATTGGGTTCTTTTGTGGGGGAGGGTTGTGATCCTTAATTATTTGTTACTAGAGGCCTGGTGCACGGGATTTGTGCATTGCTGGAAGGTGTGGCCTGCAGGGATCAGCCCACTGTGAGAGCACTATGCATCCCAGTCAACCAAGCTGTGCTCCCACTGTGGGAGCGCACTGACCACCAGGGGGCAACGCAGCATTGAGCATCTACCACCTGGTGGTCAGTGTGCATCACAGTGACTGACGGACCAGTTGTTCCGCTGTTTGGTCTCTGGGCTTTTATTATATAGGATTATTGTACATCTCATCAATCTAGTGAATTTAAGTAAAACACTGAATCCTACAACAGTTACTGTTTTATTTCACATCATTTAATTATATAGTTAAATAGATGAATAGACACATGAATAGTTATAATTTTTTTCTTATTTTGGTAATCACAAAGAATTAAGAGAATAGCAAAAAACTGGAAATAAAAAGTATGTGGGTAAGTATAAAGGATGTATTCCATCCAATTTTTTATTTCTACATATGTTATCCTTATGTAAAAGTTTTCTTTTTTATCCTTTTTATTATTTTTATCATTCTATTTTTTCTTAAACTAATTTGAAATTTGCTTCTACTATTATACTGGTTAATATAGAAATTAATACATGCATAGCTAACATTTCACAAACTTTAAGTTTACTGAATATATTTATATACCTGTAAGATAATATATCACAAAATGTTAACTTATGCACTCTGTTACACATCAGTATTGTTATTTCACATGTTATCTTGCAATTGTCATTTGAACTTCATAAGACATTTATTATTGGATATAGAGTCTACATACATTTAGATTTAACTTTTTTTTCACTTTCTTTGGTCTTAATTTTCTATTACATCTCAGATATTCACTCTAGAGTTATATCCCTTTTGTTTGAAGTTATATTTCATTAAAAGTTTCATTACTAAGCCTCCAAGTCCCCTCCTTTCTTTCATATTAAAAAAATTTTTTTCTGGAAGTACTTTTTAAAAAAATCTTGATGAGCTTATTAGTTTTGCATTTGAAATCACTTTCTAGATCCCAATAAACATCACTGATTCTCACCAACACTTGCATGTTGTCTGCTTTCACTGACATAGAAGACTTTATTACTCAGTTCCCCTTAGGGTTGGTTAGGGACATATTGCTGTGGTTCTGGATAAGAAAATATGCATACAAGTAATTAGTATCACTGTGTTGTAAGAGAAACTGAAAGGGATTTGGACAGTAGAAAATAAAAACAACAACAACAAAAATAAAACAAAAGAAAAAAAACCTGTACCAAAGTCAGGAAAGATCATGATTCATTTTTACAGTAAAACTGTGGTCTGCATAGGAGGCTTAGCATGTGAATAATGCTAGAAAATAGTTTGAACAGAGTGTGAGTAGTGAATGTTTGCCTTTTATTTGCTGCTTTTAGCAATGTTTTGCAAGTAAGTAAGGATCTTCAAAAAAGTAAATAATTTTGCACATTAAGAAAAAAAGTAACACTGTGTCTCATTCCAGGCCTTTCCAGGTATGGAGAAACCAACTGCCACATAAAATTTAAGCTGCTTTAGAAGGAGCGGCATCCTGTAAGTGCCTTCAGTTGTATAAATTACCAATGGCAAGAATGAATTTTAATTTATATAAGCCTCCATTGTGTCCTTATCCATTTCTTTAACACAGTGGGTTAGCTTTGATTTATCTTACTTTTCTAGCTATTAGACTTTGTGTAATCTACTTCTTTACCAGGTGTGAAAGTTCTCTCCTAAAAATAAAACTTTCTGATCACATGGTTGTCCTATTACAGATTCTTTGAATCTAGAATGAAAAATCCTGTGACGTCTTAATGTTTCAAACTATCCTTGTGTCTCAGGGTCCTATGAGCAGAAAGGGGGCTGAGAAAACCATGTAGTTTCTAAGGAATAAATAATTTTACCCCAAAACCACAATAACTAAAACAAAGGAGAGTGGGTTCTCTAGAGCAGCAGTCAGCAAACCTGTTTGAAGAGCCTGATAGCAAACTGTAGGCTTTGTAGGCCATATAGTCTCTGTGGAACAGCCACAAATGATATTTCAGCCAGTTTGTGGCTATGCACCAATAAAACTATTTAAACCAGATTTGATGCTGAGGCTGCAGTGTGATGTCTTCTACTGTAGAGGCTGAGCCTGTGATCATGGCGAAAAGCTGCCCAAGGAGTTACTTCCCAAGCAGTAGAAACAGAGCCCAGTAACAGATCCTGTGAGTGCCCAAGGAGATTAACAACAGATACTTATCTGTGGCTTCGCATACTTGCCATTCTTCCTTTTTCTGAATGGAAATAATTATTTTTCCTGCTAAGCCATTTTATATTACATGTAAGTGGGGATATAGGGGTGTAGATAACTATTCTATTTAATATATAAAGAGGCATGTGTTTCTTCATTCTATTAACAGACTCAATCCACTGTAATTTTACAGTGCTTATTTAGATTGGAACTTTTATCTAAATCTAAAGATTTTACCTTGGAAGTTAATCTCTCTTTTATTTTAGGCTGCTGTTGAGATCCAGCATTCTTCATGCAAATATATTTAATTTAATCTGATTGGGACTTGTTGCATTTCTCGAATCTTTAGCTACCTGTTTTTATGCAATTTAACTGTGAATAGTTTTAGGCATTCCTTGATTTGAGTATCTCCAGAAGGGATTTTCATTGCTGCTGTCTCCTGCCTGGGGCCACTAATAACCAAAACCACTTTGAATTTTAATTCCCTTTTGATATTTGATGTGAAAAATCAGTGCTAGAGCCATTTTAGGATTTAGAATTTTCAAAAGAGATTTCTATTTATTCAGCTAAATTGAGGTAGTTGAGCTTCCCTTCTGTGTCACCTCAGTACAGTTTATTTCTTGTCGAGTCTTACCCTGAAGAAACACCCTTTTGAATGCTGTTTTATAACAGTTTCCACCTTGTCTCTGCTTCCTGTGCTCAAATGTCAGTTCTGAAGCCATTGGTCCTAGACTACAGTGAACAACCCTAGGGCGAAAGCCACCTTCAACTCTCACTTCAAAAGCAAGCAAACAAACAGGACTCTTGTACTCACTTCACTTGTGGTTTTCTTTCAGCAGTGTGTACAAACATATCCAGGTTTGTTTATTCACTTCTATCCTTTTAGTTGCTTTATTAGGAGAGCCATCTAACAATAAAAGCAGCCATGTTGCAGGGAATATAAGTTCACTTCAACCACTTTCCCAATGTATAAAGTTGTAGCTGTTTACTTGGTGTTGGCTCCCCCATGCTTCACGAGAGAAGGAACCATATCTCTCTTCCTCACCAGTGCATCTCAGCACCTAGCAACGTGCCTGCCATGTAGAAGTGAATTGGTAATTATTTGCAGAATGGAGGTACGTGGATAGAGGAGACTTTCTTCGGTGTCACCAGATTCTTTCAGGCTCTAAAGGCCACTGCCCTAGCCAAAGTGCCTGCCTATTTCTTCAATTCTCCCACCATTCCTCCCTTGAAATTTCAGAAAAAGGTTTTCTTTATCAAATCAAGAATGAGATAACGTGTGGTGTAAATAGCACAGAAAGTAGCAAGTGAATGAAATTTAATACATTTTAGTCACAACCTGCCCTATCTTAAGGCTTGTCTCAGGCATATCCCCGTTATGTTTCACAATCTGAGATACACAGTGATCTTCCTAAGGTTTATGATTTAATTTTGGTTTGATTTTAATAATTCTTTTGCATTATAAATAATGTAAACACTACTCACACATCAAACAGTAAAATTGCATTGAAAACTATATTATTTTTACCTGTAGTTATGCAATTTCTGTTGAAAGGTGTGTGTAATTGAAATCAGTCTCTTTACTAATAAATATATTATTATGAATTGCCAACATCTTTTCCAGATCTTTGGTTCTATTATATATGAGGATTTAATAACATATGAGGGACATTCAAATAATATGTTATACTTAAATAATATTGATTTTTTTTTTTGGTAAATAATAAGTATCTTCAAAGCCAGTTTATATTTCAGGACTGTCTATTGTCTTTTGTGTTATTCAAATATACTTAACTAGAGGCCCAGTGCATGAAAATTCATGCACTGGAAGGGGAACCCTCAGCCCGGCCTGCCCCCTCTCACAGCTGGGAGCCCTCATGGGCAGGAAGTGACCCAACAATCTGGGGAAGGCGATACCTCATTATACCTCTGCTGCTGCCACTGCCAGCAGTGCAAGCCTCGTCTGGCCCTGGTTACCTGAGCTTTAGATGGCCCTGGGTGGCTGGGCAGCAACCATCTGAGGCTTGCCAGTGCCTCGGGCTGGCCCTGGGTGGCTAGGGGGCTGAGGGGACTAAGAGACTCTGGAGGCAGGTGCATGGAGCAGCTAGGCCTACTTGGGGGTGGGTCCATCCTTGCCATTTGCCTACAGCCCCAGTGGGCCTGAGGGCACTGGGCACCCACCATCTTGTGACTGTGGGTACCACCATTTTTGAAAGCAGGGCAGTCAATTAGCATAGTCCTTCCTTCTTGGCTGTGGGCGCCACCATCTTTGTGATGGTGTGAGGGTCAATTAGCATATGCCCTCTTTATTAGATAGGTTTGTTTGGAAAAGTACAACAATATTTGAGATTTGAAAACATGTCTTTATTCAAAATTTTTAATTTAGGAAACTGTTGTACGAATGTTGATCTTTAATTCTGTTTGTTTTCATTTTAAGTATTCTTTTTTTTAAAAATAAATCTTTATTGTTCAGATTATTACAGGTGTTCCTCTTTTTTTCCCCTAATAGCTCCCCTCCACCTGATTCCCCACCCCACCCCATGCCCTTACCCCCCGCCACTGTCTTCATCCATAGGAGTAAGATTTTTGTCCAATCTCTTCCCGCACCCCTCACACTTGCTTCCCCTGAGAATTGTCAGTCCACTCCCTTTCTATGTCCCTGATTCTATTATATTCACCAGTCCATGCTGTTCTTCAGATTTTTTATTCACTTGATTTTTTAGATTCACTTGTTGGTAGGTATGTATTTGATGTCATTTTGTTGTTCATAATTTTTATCTTTACCTTTTTCTTCTTCTTCTTCTTCTTCTTCTTCTTCTTCTTCTTCTTCTTCTTCTTCTTCTTCTTCTTCTTCTTCTTCTTCTTAAAGAATACCCTTCAGCATTTCATGTAATCCTGGTTTGGTGGCCATGAACTCCTTTAGCTTTTTCTTGTCTGTGAAGCTCTTTATCTGACCTTCAACTCTGAATGATAGCTTTGCTGGGTAGAGTAATCTTGGTTGTAGGTTCTTGCTGTTCATCACTTTGAATATTTCTTGCCACTCCCTTCTGGCCTGCATAGTTTCTGTTGAGAAATCAGCTGACAGTCGTATGGGTACTCCCTTGTAGGTAATTAACTGTTTTTCTCTTGCTGCTTTTAATATTCTCTCTTTGTTTTTTGCCATTGGCATTTTAATTATGATGTGTCTTGGTGTGGTCCTCTTTGGGTTCCTCTTGTATGGGGTTCTGTGTGCTTCCTGAACTTGTAAGTCTATTTCTTTCACCAGGTAGGGAAAGTTTTCTGTCATTATTTCTTCTAATAGGTTTTCAATATTTTGCTCTCTCCCTTTTCTGGCACCCCCAAAATTCGGATGTTGGTTCGCTTGAAGTTGTCCCAGAGGCTCCTTACACTATCTTCATATTTTTGGATTCTTTTTCCTTTTTGTTTTTCTGGTTGGATGTTTTTTGTTTCCACATATTTCAGATCTTTGGTTTGATTCTTGGGGTACGTTGATCTACAGTTGAGTTTCTGTATATTTTTTATTTCAGACAGTGTATGCTTCATTTCTGACTGATCCTTTTCCATTTATTGGCATTCTCATTAAGGTCCTTGAAGGTCTTACTAAGCTCCTCAGAAGTGTCATCAAGTTTCTCAGCGGTTTTTAGAAGATTCTTGAGTAACCTAATACATGTGGTTCTGAACTCTATGTCATCCAGTAGTTTGCTTTCCTCCATTTCTTTCATTCGTGACATGTTTCTTTGTTTCTGCATTTTGGCTGCTTCCCTGTGTTGATGGAGTGGCTTTGTGTGGAAGGTGACCTATAGGGGGCAGTAGCTCAGCCTCGCCAATCACTTGATGTGGATGCTCTTGGTACACCCCTTTGTGGGCTGAGTGCAAAGTCTTGGTGTAGTTAAGCCTGAATTGCTGTTGGTATGCTGGGAGGAATTGACCTCCAGGCCAATTAGCTGTGAGCACTCCCTGTGTCTATAGTGGAAGAACTGCTGTGCTGAAGACACGCAGGACTTGTTTCAGTGGGGCTTCGATGCTCACTGAGTTTGCCTCTTGAATGTGTCACTTATGGATGTGAGGAGTTGAAATCTGGTGTCTCACACTGACCACTAGGTACACTGGCTTCTGGATATCCAATGGGGTGCAGGTCAGCTACTGTCTGAGGCCACTCAGCAGGAGCTACAGTGAGAGCTGCAGTTTTCTCCTCTTTGCTTGGGGTTTGGAGGTTTTGGAACTGTCTGACCTGGGCTGCAAGTTTGCTAGGTTAAGCTGCGATAGGGCAGGCTTTTCTTATGCTAACTCGGTTGCTTGGAGCTTGGGTGGGTTTGTAGGTTGTGCAGGGCAGGGCCTCAGGGTGTCACTAGGTTAGGGCGTGGCAAACAGCAATGGCTGCTAGGTAGCCGGCTCTGTGTCCCCAAAGGCATCCGCAAGTCCCATGACCCAGTTCAGTAAACAATTATTCCTCCGCGCAGCTCTGCAAGCAAGCCACTCTCACTGGCAGACAGTCCAGCTTCTCCCCGTAGGAGTTTGGGTCCCCCGCGTCTCCCCAGAGACTGGATTTCAGAGTAATCAGGGGCTTGACTCCGTTCGGGTTGAAAAAAGCAATGCACCCAGTCGCCTGCAGCCAGCCCGGATCACGCGCCTCCGTACCTCAGCTTTTCAGCACTCGTGCACGTCTCAATGCTCTTTTCTCTTTCCTTCTAGTTGTAGAACTTCCACTCAGCCAGCTTTCCCGTGGTTCTGGGTGATAGACGTTTTGTCTTTTAGTTGCAGTTTAAATTGTTGTGGGAGGCAGCAGTTTAGGTGTTTACCTATGCCGCCATCTTGGATTCTCCCCAAGAAGATTCTTGAGTAACCTTATACATGTGGTTCTGAACTCTATGTCATCCAGTAGTTTGCTTTCCTCTGTTTCTTTCATTCGTGACATGTTTCTTTGTCTCCACATTTTGGCTGCTTCCCTGTGTTGATAGAGTAGCTTTGTGTGGTAGGTGATCTATAGGGGGCAGTAGCTCAGCCTCCTCAATTACATGAGGTGGATGCTCTTGGTACACCCCTTTGTGGGCTGAGTGCAAAGTCTTGGTGAGGTTAAGCCTTAATTGCCATTGGTACACTGGGAGGAATTGACCTCCAGGCCAATTAGCTGTGAGCACTCGCTGTGTCTATAATGGAAGAACTGCTGCGCTGAAGACACGCTTATGGGGCAGGACTTGTTTCAGTGGGGCTTTGGTGCTCACTGAGTCTGCCTCTTGAATGTGTCACCTATGGATGTGAGGAGTTGAAATCTGGTGTCTCACACTGACCACTAGGTACACTGGCTTCTGGATCTCCCATGGGGTGCAGGTCAGCTACTGTCTGAGGCCACCCAGCAGGGGCTACAGTGAGAGCTACAGTTTTCTCCTCTTTGCTTGTGGTTTGGAGTTTTTGGAGCTGTCTGACCCGGGCTGCAAGTTTGCTAGGTTAAGCTGCGATAGGGCAGGGCTTTCTTATGCAAAAGCCGCTTCTTGGAGCTTGGGTGTGTTTGTAGGTAGTGCAGGGCGGGGTCTCAGGGTGTCACTAGGCTAGGGTGTGGCAAACAGCAATGGCTGCTAGTTAGCAGGCTCTGCGTCCCTTTCGGCAGCCCCGTGCCCCAGTGCCGTAAACAATTATTCCTGCGCGCAGCTCTGCAAGGAAGCCACCCTCACTGGCAGACAGTCCAGCTTCTCCCCGTAGGAGTCTGGGTCCCCCGCGTCTCCCCAGAAACTGTATTTCATAGTAATTGGGGGCTTGTCTCCCTTTGGGTTGAAAAAAGCAACGCCTGCCACCAGCCCAGATCACGCGCCTCCGTACCTCAGGTTTTCAGCGCTTGTGCACGTCTCAATGCTCTTTTCTCTTTCCTTCTAGTTGTAGAACGTCCACTCAGCCAACTTTCCCGTGGTTCTGGGTGATATACGTTTTTTCTTTTAGTTGTATTTTTGAAATTGTTGCGGGAGGCAGCAGTTTAGGTGTTTACCTATGCCGCCATCTTGGATTCTCCCTTCCATTTTAAGTATTCTTTATAAATTCTCTCATCTAGGACTTTTTTATTCAGTTTTGCTGAGCCCATAGCACTTGTCCATTTTGGGATAATTTTTTGATTGATTATAAGCACATTCACATGAAGTATAGTTGTTAATTTGATTGAAAGTATTAATCCACTGAAAAACCAAATGACATTTTACAACACAATGGTTGAAATGTACTGATATTACACTGATCCAATAAATGCAATTTCAGACTTTACTTGTTTCTATGATACTGTTTCCTTGACTTCAAATACTAGTACATTCATAAGAGGTAAATCTATTAAGAAAAAAAAATGACAGAAAGAAGTTAAAAAACTGCTTCTTAAAAGAATATATCAGAAAACCTATGACTCTAGGTTAGTATACCTACAGTGTGAAATTTTAAAGGAATAAACTGAGTTTTCATTTAATCTACTCAGAACTCAGTCTGTATAATGGAAGAAATGAGCTTTATTGGGAATGATCAATAGACTCTTTAGCAAAATGAATTATCAATGAGGTTCTTAGCAATCTGTGTTAAAAAGAAAGCCAGATAAAATTTCTGCACTGTCCTGCAAATGTAAGCAATGCTCTAGAACAATGGTCGGCAATCTGTTGTTGGCTAGCAAGCTGCACGTGGCTCGTGAGCCGCAGATTGCTGACCACTGCCCTAGAAGATACAAATCTGGTGTTCAGGAATCTAGGATTCTGTGCTGGTGGCATGCTTCTAATTCAAAAACTACTTTAACATCAGGAATCTGAATTATTTGCTCTTAGCAGTGAGAATCTTGCCACAAAGATAAAAAATGAGTTTCTCTATGAATAACATTGGCAAGAGATGGGCAGGGAATGAGTTCCAAATAATCAAATGAGTTTACAGACTGTTTACTACAGCACTGAAAGGTAATGCGATGTAAGAGAACCCAGGCATAAGCTCAATCACATAAATGTAGCTATCTCAATGAGGGAATTCTGTCATTTGCAAATTTTTGGATATAAATTCTCTTGCATTTGGCTTACCCACAATACTCTAATTTTATACCTCATCCTTGGTAACTTAGATATTCCTGGTTTGGTTTTTCTCCTATCTCACTGGCTGCTCTTCCACATACTCTACTAGACTTTAAAACTTCTTTACCAAAGTTTTTAATATTAGCACATTTTAAGTTTCAAGGTAGGGCAATGTACTTTTCTCTATTATAAAGACATTGGAGATTTCATTCTTTTCTGTGTGGTAACTATATACTGTTTCCCAAATGTGTTTCTTCAGTTAGACTGATTATCCATTGACTTTCAGATGAAATAACCTATTTACCATCTCCATTTGGAAATTTCATATAGTTCTCAATTCAAAAATTTATGGAAGAGAACTCTTGACTCTCTCTCAGAGACTTTTTATCTCCCTAATATTCCTTGATTTATTTATTGACATTAGTAATCTTACTAAATCCATATGTCACATTAAAGTTCAAAATCTGACCCTAGACATTTATTCTTTACTTTCTCATTCAACCTATATTTAACTCCAAATATATCTTGGATTTGCTTTTTTAAATCCACATTGCCTTGATCATTTTCTAGTAACTCCCCCACCCAATTATTTTCTTACCCCTTCCTCCTCATTCCATTCATCTTACATAAGCTAAAATAAATGCTTAAAATAGTGTAAATCAGATCCTATCACTGCCCTTTTTACAAACCCAGTCATTAAATCTACTAACACCTTCAAGCTTCTCCCCATGCTCTTGGTGTGGTGCAGCCCCTCCCCAATTTCCCTCACTCAGATTATTCTGTTATTTCTTGCTGACCACTGTCTTCCTGTAACACATTTCTTCTGTCAATATTTATATCATACCAAGTCATTTTCTACCTCAGAAATTTTGCACTTGCTATTTCCTATGACTTCCACTTTTCCTGATACTTTCTTTGCCTGAATAATTTCTATAATGATAATCCTTTTTAAATGTCACCTCTGAGAGACAGTTCTTGCTAATTCTATCCAAAATGGTCTTTCTTCATTGTTAGCTTTCATAGAATCATATCAAGTATTAATAACATACATCTGTATGTATATATAACACATATGTACTACATATCAAATGAATACCACACATATATACATATATAGTTAAATTGTATATGTATATAACTATTATACATTATAATAGTTTATATATATATACACATGTATATATAATACATATGCATATATGCATGAGTATATATAATACATATATAATAACCATGTGTACTGGGTGTCTTTCCCTACACCAATGCAGCATGTAAGCTCTGTGAGGGCATAAGTATTTTCCACTTTGTTCTTCAAACAGTGTAGCATATAGAAATACTAGCTTCTAAAAAATATGTATATTGTAGAAGTAAACAATGTGTCCATAGTTAATGCAATACAATAAATAAAAAAAAAGTCTTTTTGCCCTAACTGGTTTGGCTCAGTGGATAGAGCATCAGCCTGTGGACTGAAAGGTCCCAGGTTTGATTCCAGTCAAGGGCATATACCTTGGTTGCTGGCACATCCCCAGTAGGGGGCGTGCAGGAGGCAGCTGATTGATGTTCCTCTCTCATCAATGTTTTTAACTCTCTATCCCTCTCCCTTCTTGTCTGTAAAAAAATCAATAAAATATGTAAAAAAAATCTTGTTGAGGAATAACTGCAAGTAGGTCTCATTGTTATTCCTAATTCCTTAAATTAAAAATTGTATCTCCTCTCAAAAATATAAATGTAATTTTATTTTGGCAATAAATATCTATTGTAAGCTTAATACATGATAAAATATTGTATTAGGGGATGTAAATTCAATACCATAATGAGCTAAATGTGGTCTACTATTGGAAATTATCCTATATAATAAAAGGCTAATATGCAAATTGACCAAATGGTGGAATGACTGGTCCCTATGATGTGCGCTGACCACCATAGCTCCATGCAGGAGCTGCTCCCTGGTGGTCAATGCGTTCCTGCAAGGGGCACAGGGCCTGAGCTGGGTTTATGGCTGTCAGGATCCTCTCCTGCCTCCATGAGAGTGCTAAGGAAGTCCAACTGAGGGTGCAGGCCTAAGCCAGCAGGTGAACATCCCCTGAGGGGTCCTGGACTGTGAGAAGGCACAGGCAAGGCTGAGGGACCCCTCCCTAGTGCATGAATGTCATGCACCAGGCCTCTAGTATTCTAATAAAATGACAAACTATTCAAATTATCAAAAAATCAAATGTAAATTTTAAACTTTGATAATGATTGTAAAAATATTAAAAATATAATGTAAATTTTAATTAAATATTAGAAGTTAAATATGTAAGTTAGAAGTATAAAAAATGTCTCTGGAAAGCCCAGACACCTGACGGGCTTGTATATTTTTCTTTTTAGAGAAATAACTTTCACTGCTATTTAGAGTATATGATAAGAGAGTTTCAAAGCTAACAAAAATAAATCTGTGGGCTAGTGCTGGAGCACAAAAAAAGGAATGCCATACTTTGGATAGGGATGACAGCAATAGAGATGAAGATAATTAAATGGACTTAAGAGAAACTCAGTATATAGGATTTCAAAAACTGTTCAAAAAACACCTTATCAGAATGACTATCCTTGAATATTCAATATAAAATATCTAATCACTATTCACTATCAAATGTAGCCTGTTTTCTTTTTCTACATAGCGGCTATCATGAACTGTCAGCTTCTCACTTTCATTTTTTATTGGTTGTTTTTCTTTCCCACTTGTCCCACTCTCTCTTTAAAATGATGTGCCATGATTGCCCAGGCTATATTTTCCCCCTGTTATATTCCTAGAACTAGATCAGCCCCTAGCATAGAGCAGACATAATAAATATCCTATCTAGTAAAATAGTAATATGCAAATTGACCATCACTCCAGGACACAAGATGGCCACCCTCATGAGGTCTAAAATGGCTGCCCCCATGTGGACACAAGATGGCCACCACAAGATGGCCTGCAGGGGAGGGCAGTTTTGGGCAGTTAGGGGTGACCAGGCCAGCAGAGGAGGGCAGTTGGGAGGCACTAGGCCTGCAGGGGAGGGCAGTTGGGGGTCCAGGCCTGCAGGGGAGGGAAGTTGGGGGGATCACGCCTGCAGGGGAGGGCATTTGTGGGTGATCTGGCCAGCAGGGAGGGCAGTTAGGGGTGACTGGGCTGACAGAGGAGGGCACTTGGGGGAGACCAGGCCAGCAGGGGAGGGCAATTGGGGGGAACAGGCCTGCAAGAAAGGGCTTCTGGGAGGGGGCGGGACAAAGTCTGCAGGGGAGAACAGTTGGTGGGGGGACCCAGGTCTGTAGGGGAGGGCAGTTGCGAGGGGCAGGCCTGCAGAGAAGGACAGTTAGGGGTGACCAGGCTGGCCGGGGAGCAGTTAGGCATTGATCAAGCTGGCAGGGGAGTGATTAGGGGGTGATCAGTCTGGCAGGCAGAAGTGGTTAGGGGCAATCAGGCAGAGGCAGGCGAGCGGGCAGGCGAGTGGTTGGGAGCCAGCAGTCCTGGATTGTGAGAGGGATGTGTGACTGCCCATTTTGGCCTGATCCTGGTGGTTTCATGCCCAAACAGGCCATCAGATACTCAAGGGGTCCCAGATTGGAGAGGATGCAGGCTAGGCTGAGGGACAACCCCCCCCCCAACCCCCGTATATGAATTTCATGCACCAGGCCTCTAGTTCATTGAATAAAAGATTAAATTCGGGAGCAAGAGAAAAATAGGAGTCGAAATAGCTTGCAGGTTTCCAGTATATGAAACTGGGATGGATGGTGGTGGTGTGGTTTATTGATGTTGGGAACACCTGGAGATTACCAGGAATAGAGTGGAGGAGAGGGGAAGTCATAAACATGGTTTAGGATATTTTGGGCCTACAGGTACACAATTAAAAATAGCTAATAGGTATAGAAGTATAGAACAGAAAATAAGTCATTACTGAAAAATACATTTTGGAATTATTTGAATATATGACTAAAATTTTTGTAAGTAGGGAGGAGATTGAGTAGTAATCAAAGTGTTTGATTCAGTCTACTATCTAGACTTGAGAAAACCCAACTTTTAATGGCTGACTAAAGGAATCCATTATTTAAAAACAAGCCAGTAAACAAACAAAAATAAACAAGATAAAAATGAATGGTCAGACATGTAGGGAAAAAAGTATCAGAGGATAATTTCATGAAAATGAGAGGAGAATTCTAACAAAGAGGGTGAGATAATCATCAATCAATTAAGATAAAATGATCAGAAGTCCTGAAATGCACAGTGGGTTTAGCAATATGTTTGTCATTATGTCTTTAGATACCATATTATTTTTGTGTGGAAGATAGGAGACAGTAGATACATTGGTTGAGTGTAAAATGCAGGGATTGGGAATGACAATATTTAGTGTTTCTTTCAAAAGATTGGCTAAAAAAGAAGGCAGTCTGAGAGGGATGTGGAGTCTAGGAATATTTTAAGGTGGGAGAGAAAATAATGTTAAATAATATTTAAAAGAAAATGGATTGAAATAAAAGATTGATCATCTAATATTCTTTTTTAAAAATACACTTATTGTTTTTTTAGAGAGAGAAGAAGGGAGAGAAACATCAACGTGAGAGCAAAACAAAAATGGTCTTCCATCTGCACACCCCCTACTGTGGGTCATGCCCACAACCCAGGCATGAAGCCTGAAACCTGGGCATGTGCCTCGAACTGGAATTGAACGGGCAGTTTTTTGATGTATAAGTGGGAGGTCTAAGAACCAAATCATAGATAAAAATACTGAACTTTGATAAGAGATGCTTCCTTTATTAAAACAGAGTCATGGAAAATTAATATATAGAATTTGAAGATGTTCCAGTGGAATTGGCTTACATTTAACCTATGATTTAGAAAGCAATTTCATCTGATTACAAGTGGGAAAGTTTGGTGAGAAGAAACTTGTGGGATATTAGAAAACTTTAGAAATAGCAATGTGGAGGAAAGAGAATTAACTGATGAATTACAGTAAGATTGATAGGAAGTATGGGTGGTCCAGGTTCAAGGAGATCACAATATTTTTTAATATCAGGTTTTAAAGATAATAAGAATAATAACAAATACACAGAATTTATTATCAACCAAGTGTTGTCCTATGTCCTTATATTTTTAAAATCATATAATTAAAGAAGGTATATCATTTGTTTAAGGTCAGAAACCTAATAAGAGTTAAAGCTGGATTAACAATTTTTACTGTGCTGTTCATTAGTGGTATGTACTATTAAAACCAATTGAAATTTTACCCTGCATTTGTTGGCCACATACCAACCAATTTTTCCTAAACCTGCAACCAAAGGGAGAGACTATGACTCTACAATATTTCTCTCCATTCTCTAAGAATTCAAAAATGGACTACTTTTAACCTTAGATACAAATTTTCCAGTACGTATTATTTGCGCTCTCTATAAATATTCCTTGTGTTCTCATTTTGCTTTCTGTAGGGGCACGTGTCAGTTTTCACATGTCCTAAGTTTCCTTCCCCTGGAAAAATCTTCAGTTTGTCATTGAGAGACAGTCCAAAGCCAATATGAACCTACACCCTTGTAGTTAGAAGGGAACCCAGCAGAATCCAATGCATTTAAGACAACTACTCATGTAAACTTTAAAAAAAACCAAGTGACTGGAATGCCAGAAAGACTGGAACAAGCGGAATGACAGTTGCTTGGACAAGCACTGCGGCCCTGATCAGCCCCAACACCCTGATCGGGGGCAGGGCCAGCCGGCCTACTGCGGGGGCACCCTCCCCCTGGCCAGCCAGATGCCACCTGTGCATGAACTCGTGCACAGGGCCAGTATGTTATAAGCCACTGTAATGCAATACTACCCTTCTGATTATTGAACATATCAAAAACAACACGTATCATGCTTTCTCTTATTCAGAGATCCTAAAATAAAAGCTGCTCAATAAATATCAAAACAATAGCATACAATAAACTAGTTTTATTTTGTGTGGTATAAATTAGCTACAAATAGTTTTTTAATTGAATTTATTGGGGTGACATTGGTTGATAAGATTAAAATTATGTCTATTTCAGGTATACAATTCTGGATATTGTTCTATGTATTCACCACACCAAGTCAAGTTTTCTCCCATCACCATTTATCCGACTTTATCCTCTTCTACCTCCCTATACCCTCCCTTCCCTCTAATAATCACCATACTATTCTCTGTGTCTATGAGTTGTTGTTTTACTCTTCTTTTCTTATTCCCTTCACCTTTTTACCCAGCCCCAAACCCTTTTCCCAACTGACAATTGTCAAGTCTGTCCTCTGTATCTATGAGTCTGTTTCTATTTTGTTAGTTTATTTCATTCATTACATTTTACATATAAATGAAATCATATGGTACTTGTCTTTTTTCTGACTGGCTTATTTCATATTACTCTCCAGGTCCATTCATTCTGTTGCAAAAAAATGAGAATTATTGCTAGCAATTTGTCTTTAAAGTTATTAGAATTTTATACCAAAAAAATGTGCATTGCCTTGGGGAAGGACCTAGTAATATACAAAGGACAAAGTCAGAAGGGTAAAATTAAGGGAGTTTTATTAAAGAGCTTATTTACAAATATCTGGTCAATGGAAGGAGAAGTTGATGAAGGATGGTTGAAAACTATGGGGTTGCCCGTAAGACTAAAGTAGCAAAGACACTGAGTTTACTAAGCTCATTGATATGAAACATTCCTCAGCCTTAAAAAAGAATATCTTGCCGAAACCGGTTTGGGTCAGTGGATGGAGCGTCGGCCTGCGGACTGAAAGGTCCCAGGTTTGATTCTGGTCAAGGGCATGTACCTGGGTTGTGGGCACATCCCCAGTAGGGGGCGTGCAGGAGGCAGCTGATGGATGTTTCTCTCTCATTGATGTTTCTAACTCTCTATCCCTCTCCCTTCCTCTCTGTAAAAAATCAATAAAATATATTAACAAAAGAATATCTTGCTATTTGAACAAGATGAATAAATCTGGAGAATATTGTGCTAAGAAAAGTAAACCAAACATATCAAGAAAAATATTTCATGATATCATGTATATGAGGAATCTAAAATAATCACAGAAGTGGAGAGTAGAATGGTGATTGCCAAGGACTAGGGTGAGGGGAAAATAAGAAAATGTGCAAAAGTTTAGTTATGCAGGATGACTAAGTTCAGGAGGTCTAATGTATAGCATGATGACTATAGTTAATAATACTATATTTTATATATGAAATTTGCCACAAGGATAGATAATGTTCTCACTACAAAATAAAACACACACACACACACAAAAAAACATGGTAACTACGTGAGGTGATGGATATGTTAATTAGCTTGATTGTGGTGATTATTTCACAATGTATATTTATCAAAACATCAGGTTGTACATCTTAAATAATATACCATTTTATTTGCCAATTATACCACAATAAATCTAGGAAAAATATGCCCATTGAGCCATACAGATGAAGAAGGAGAGAAATTAGTCTTGTTTTCATTCAAGATAAATCTCTGTTGTTTACATTAAAACACTTGGAGTCGTATGGTGTGCAGTCTTACCTATCATTTTTGTGACAGGACTAGCAATTTTGGTTTTCAGGTTTGATAACAACACTCTATTCATTAGTATGACAGCTCAACAATGTGAAATACTTATGGTCTCTGCTAGTAAAGTAAAAGCTAGTTTTTACTTTTTCCCTCATCCACAGAACTATTATTCTACATTTGAAAGTACAATGTAAATTTTATAAGATTCTCAGCAGTGAATTTTGACATTTTTATTCTAGAGAGGCTGACAAAGGGAGGAAATGGGAGGGAGTCGGAGTCACTACCAGGTCCCACACAGCTTGCTGTTTGTCACAGCCCAAACTCATTGTGGACATGGGGTTATGAAAGAGATCTGCTGGAAGAATTCGGATTCTATCTGAACAGTTCAGAATTTTGTTAAAGTTATTTTATTAAGATGACAATTAATACTTAACTCTGTTAACTGCTGAGATGTGAGGAAATGTGCAGTGTTGAGGCATATTATCCTCCCTGGCAGAGCAAGTTATGTCAGGTAGGAAAGAAATAGAAGAAACGAAGCGGGTGGGGTAAATAAAAGATAAATTTATGGTGTTTCAGAAAATGTAGGAAAAGAAAAAATATAGAAAGACAGGAAATGCCATAATTGAAGGAGTAAAAAAAAAATAGAATCTGACATAAAAATATTCTCATTAACTTCATTTTTATTATACATTATTCAGTATATTTTGAATTACTCCAAAATTCTGCTTATTTATTTCTTAACTCTATTTCTCAAAGTTTAGTTGTAGAACTTTCAGTCCAAATATTGGCTTAATGAAGTCTTTATTACATTTACATATATTACTATAGGGGAAAGGCTATGCAGGATACTGGATAGAAGCTTGGGTTTCATCTGGTTTTAAAGTAAAATGTTGCATAACATATTCACTCTCTCTGAGCCTCAATTTCCTCAAACATAACATGTGATTAGTTACAATAGCACTTACCGCATGCTGTGGATATGAGTATTACCTGAATTAATACATAAAAATACTAAAGTTACTGATTCTCAAATAGTATATGCTTAATAATATTACAAGTATTATGAACACTTGCAGGATATTAGTTTGTGCCTGTGCATAAATAGTTCTAATAATACTTACTAGATTACATGGTTTTTAAAACTGTTTATATTGGATTAATTTAAGGCATATATAAAAGTTGCCAAAATAATACCAAGTTTTTTTTGTATTCCTTTATTCTGCTTTTTCTATGCAAGTATTTTATGTAACCAAAATCCAATTGTCAAAATCAGTACATTAGCATCAGTACAATACTGTACAATTAACCATATTACAGGCTAATTAAACTTTATTAGATTTTTCTACTAACTGGTTTTTCTGTTTCAGAGTTCTGTCCAGGATTCACATTACTTATAGTTGTTTTTTCTCTTTCATACCTTCCAAGTTTTGAAGTTTCTCAGTCTTTCTTTGTCTTTCATCATGTTGATACTTGAAGAGTATTGATCATTTGTTGTGGAATGTCCCTTTATTGGGGTTTGTCTGATGATTTTTCATCATAAAATTGATGCTATGCATTTTTTGAAAGAATGCCACAAAAGCAATGCTGTATTTTTTCCAGTGAATCATAGCTAGTGGTTATAATATTAATATATGTAATTAAAGATATTGTTAAACTTAATCACTCTAGGTGTGACACCTTTCAGGGGTCTCTTAGTAAAGTTACTATCTTTCCCTTTGTTCTTAATAACTATCTTGGGGAGATACTTTGAGATTATGACACACTGGTTGTCCTCATTCTTTTGCTTAATAATTTTAGCCTTTATCTATGGATCTTATGTTGAAGATTTACTATTGTGGGGTGTGCCTAATGGTAATTTTCTGTTTTCCTCATCTCATCTTCTTTATCAATTTAAATTGTATTGTGAGAACTAAGTCTGTCTGTCACACCCTAATACGTATTTAGTAGATTATTTTATCAATATGAACTTCTGACATTTTTATGGTTAAAGTTCAAAATTATTATTTATTTTTGTTCAATTTTTTTCTAGCTTATTCCACTAGGATATTTTTCAGATTAATTTGCTGTGTTGTTGTTGTTTTTCTTTTAGTAATATATTTTTATTGATTTCAGAGAGAGGAAGAGAGGGAAAGAGAGATAGAAACATTGATGAGAGAGGAACATCTATCGGCTGCCTCCCACACATCCCTACTGGGGATAGAACTTGCAAATCAGGAATACACCTTAACCAGGAATTGAGTTGGCAACCTCCTGGTGCATGGAATGATGCTCAGCCAACAGAGCCACACCAGCTAGGCTCATGTGTTCTTTTAATAATCCCTTATCATTTTTTTCTTTACTTTCTGAAAATGTAAGATGTTCCAGCTCTTATTATATAACCTCTGCCTTGAAGTCATTCATTTATCTAAGAAGTCATGGTTTCTTTCATAGGAGAATGTTGTTTAAAAAGCAAAATGAAAGACTGGATATGCTCAATTATGCTAGGGTGTTATTGTTTCCAGCATACATGCATGTAATGAATATCAATGTGACTGTATTTATCCCTGCGTGTATACATACGTATGTATAGATAAACACAGAGTTCAATAGATTTGCCTAGCAAAAATAATCAGTTTATAAAGCTATTTTATAGCAAATGTCTCAGCTATGAAGTTAAAAATCTGACTAAATTTTGAACATATATATGTATCTATATATACACACACGCATATGTATATACACACACACATACATAGACACACACACATATATATATATATATATATATATATATATATATATATATATATATACTGGATACTTAGCCAAAGTAGCAATTGTGGGTTACTCTAGGACAGCTGCAGGTTTGCAAAAACATATATGCAATAGAATTATCACATTCATGGTTGAGGAGAAAACTTAACAATGAAATTGTCCTCTTTTTCAGAAGAGGAAAACATGAAGAAGAAATGAAAAGGATGAAGAAGGAGTTTCACAAATCAGCTAGGTCAGTCTGGTAGGAGTGAAACACAGCAGAACTCAAATCCCACTATTTAATACCAGAGAGACCTCCCTGAGAAGGAAGAGAAGGAGAAAGAGAAGGCAGAGGTGTTGGGGAGAAGAAGAAGGAGAAAGATGATGGGAGTGGGTTGGGGGAGAAGGAGGACGAGGATTGGAAAAATAGAGATTTAAAAAAACTCTAGGCAAATTTATTTCTGATCTCAAATTTGAATGGGGACAAATTATGATTTTCTCAAATACCAATAGGATGAGCAGAATATAGAATGAAAATAATATTTTTGTGTATTTTCTAATAAAACTCAGATGTGGAATATCAGATTGGAAACCTATCAAAGTTAGATGTAAAGTAAAATCTGAGAATTAGCCTTTAAATTAGACCCAATAAGGAACCTGTAGCAAATAGGCTGAGAGTTCAGTTTAGAATGCAATAAATATATTTAAGCTTTACCACTCTAACTGTAATCAGAAACAAGAATGTTAAGAAAAGGTAGTAAGTCATCACGATTGATGAATTATAGGCATCAGCAAACAGTGAACTGTAGGTGGTACAGGGAAGGAAAGCAAAGATTATCATTGCCCATTTGAGTCCAATGTTGTGGCTCAGCATTGTTACTTAAAACATTATTTGGAAGGAAAAATATGTCTCTCTGTTGGTAGCACTCCTGGGAAATTCTTAGACAGGATTAAGCACTAATATTCAGGTCTGGCATGATAGAAACTGTGCACATGTGTTAATAATGTGTTCAAAAGACAAGTCCCATGACATGACCCCCTCTCCCCCGCAAGAATAATAGTCCCCTTCAAGATGTCCAAATCCTAGTCTCTGGAAATTTTGAATATGCTACTGAACATTGCAAAAGAGATTTCAAATATGTTATTAAGGTTATAACCTTGAGCTGAGAGTTTATGGATTATCTAGGTAGGTCTTATCTAATTATATGAGTCCTTAAAACCTGAGAAGATAAGAAGCAAGATTTGATCCATCATTAGTGGCTTTGAAGAAACATAAAGAGGCCACAAACCAAAGAATGAGGTGGCTTTTGAAAGTTAGGATTAGCCCACAGTTTACAGCCAGCAAGAAAAGATAGCCTTTGGTTCTAAATGGCAAGGGACAGCAACAACTGAATCTAATAACAGAATCTCTCCTAGAGCCTCTCAGAAGGAATAAGACTCATATATCTGGATCTTAGCGCAATGAGTCCTTGGTCAGATTTATGACTTACAGAAATTGCATGATAATAGGTTTGTGTGGTTTTAAGCCTCTATTTTGTTGTAAATTGTTATAATTTGGGTAACTTGTTATAGCAGCAGTAGGCATTAAAACACTGAGTTTTGCCTTAATTCTGTCTACTTGGAAAAAAGTTCAGCAAGGTGAAATGATTAATTTGAAAGCAGAGTTCTACTAAAATAGTAAAAGAAAAATGAATGTGTGTTCAGCACTGATTATGTATTGACTAGAGGCCCAGTGCACAAATTTGTTCAGCTTGGAAGGAACTGTGGGCCACAAGGCTGCAGTGGGCACAGGGTTGGGTCTCGGCCCATCTTCCGTGCCTCCTGCCGGCACCTCCCACCACAAACCCCAGTCCCCTGTCTGTCAGAAGCCCTGCTCCCGCCACCACTGCTCCCACATGCTGACAGCACCAGCCCCACTCATACCCACTGACGGTGTGAAACAATTGGGGCCAGTGCCAGAAGCAGGTGCAAGGGGGTCCAGCACCGTCAACAGGTGCAAGTACCTGGCAGGACCGTGGCACGTGGGAGCAAAGAATTTTCAGTAACCCACCAGAGGCTTGCCCCAATGACAGCGACCAGCACCCTGCGTTGGTCTGATGTCCCTGCTCACCTGCTGCACCATTCTGCCACAGCCAACGCCCGCCATGTTCCGCAGGCACCCCCTGGTGGTCAGCACACATCATGGTGACCAGTTGTTCAATTGTTCAGTTGTTCAGTTATTCTGCCATTCAGTTTATTTGCATATTAGGGTTTTTTAATATGTATAGATTATGTTTAACATCTTAAAAAATTATCATGTATAATCACCTCAGTAACCCTATGAGGTAGGTATCATTTTGCTCATTCTATATATATGGAAACTGATTTTTAATCGGGTAGCCTGAATAACATTCTGAAGGATAGATAATTGTGAAAATGTGAGAATATAAATTTGAAGCCAATGTAGGACAGGCTTCAAATTTATATTCACTAAGAGGCCATGTTTCTTAAAACATCTGGTCAGTGGTAAGTCCTCTGATAAGTGCTTTATCTGCCTTGTCTTATTTGCAAACAATTTTTCTGAATTGATTATAAGCAGGCACTTTAAAGAAGGAACACATCAGTCATTAAAACAATTTTTTGTTCATTTTTTAAAAGTGAAATTGAAACAAGTACTGAGCCTTGAATGTGAGATGGCGATGATGGCCTTTAGGTTGCTGAAGAACAGCAAAAGAAACAGCAGGAAGCTCCAAATGTGTCTTTGTGTTTAGTGTTTTTGTGTGTTTATTTGTTTGTTTATAAATATCAAAAACAACAGAATCAATAAGAATTATGTGTGGGTACATAATATAAGATGTGTACATGACTATGTACATTTTATAATAGTGGCAATTATTCAATGTATTATTTATGTAGGCTATTTTATCCCATATGACTGTTAAAATGTGGGTTGTTCATTCAATACACCTAACATTGAAATTCACCTGATTGTTGTTTTTTCAATATATTTTTTATTGACTTCAGAGAAGAAGGGAGAAGGAGAGAGAGATAGAAACATCAATGATGACATAGAATCATTGATTAGCTGCCTCCTGCATGCCCCCTACCGGGGATTGAACCCGCAACCCAGGCATGTGCCCTTGACCACAATCGAACCCAGAACCCTTCAGTCCTCAGGCCGATGCTCTATCCACTGAGTCAACCTGGCTAGGGCAGAAATTCATCTGATTGTTAAAGCTTTAAGAAACACTTATCAGACATGTAACTAAACAATATTTTGTCTCATATTTATAATATATAATTATAGGTTTTGGAAATATGGATTATAATTTATAATCTATGGTATATGTATAGTTAATAATCTGTAGTTGTATAAATTATATTCAAGAAGTATATATAAAGATATAGTGGTAAGAATAAAAGCAATCTTTGTTATACGATAGCAAATACTTCACTATGCAGTTAAAATTCTATCTAAATTTTGACTGCTACACCTGAAGCAATGAGACAATTTTGCTCAGTCTCCTTTCATTTCCCCCCATGGTTTTGTCACCAGAATGAAGTATTGGAATTTGCATGCTCCATTTATTCTTTGAAGTATAGTAATATGCTGTACTATTTTGACCTTTTTGAAAGTCAGAAATTTAATTAGTTGACTATTTTCCACTAGTCATCATCTCAACCTCATTGAGTTGTGAGAAAGAATAGGCTAGCCATAAAATGTGTAAAAAATGATTAAGGCTTTAACATTTCATATGTCTTTAATCCTCATGATCCTCTCAGTTCTGTTTCAGGAATCTCAGATGTATAACCAGCATTAGATCATATTGAAGTCATGGTAATTAGAGTGCTCATTACAACACATACATTATGATGCTTTAAAAATTTAGCTTAATCTCACATATCTAGGAAATGATGCCCTTTTAAAGTGGGTATATAGTGTACTAGAGAAAGAGAAAGATATTTGGTGTGTAGTAAAATTTATTATTTTGATATCTAAGGGTTTGCTCTTTATTGCTAGTGAAATGAAGGGCAGTCATGGAGATGAAGAGGTACTATAAATTACGTGAAAGAAATAGTTAATCTAGTCTGTACTGCTATCAGTCTTAAATATGTTTCTCCAAATTTATACTAATTAATATAGAAATCTGTACTTCTAAAAATAATGAATAAAGCACTAAAACATTGTGTTTTTTTGGAATAAATAATGAATAATAGAAATTAGAATTAATAATGAATAATAGAAAATAGTGCTTTAGTTGTATAACTGCTAGTGAATTTCCAGCTAGTGAATTTCTTATTCTGTAAATAACTTTTGAACATCTATGATATTGATCCTAATGAATTATATTTTATATTCAAATGTGTAGTCTTTGTGAAATGCTGAACTACATCCATCATTAAAGCACATTATCTTTTAAAGTGAATATTATATTCCCCCTTTCCAATTCTTATCCAATGAAGATCTTCAGAAAAAAAAATTTCTTAGACACTTTTTAGTGATGATATATTTCCTATATACTGTATACAATCTTAGTTAAAGATAAAATTTGTTTTTAATGTTAAGGTACATTACCATAGTATGAGCACTTGAAATGTTTTGCAATGGCATATCAAGCTTTCTAAGATTTTTCCATCTAAAGTAACACTTGAAACATGTTGTCTGCATGTTGGTTGTGGAACTCAGGAGGTAGAAGACTCTTTGCTTACTATCACCATGACTCGCTTGTTGTACACACACACACACACACACACACACACACACTGGAAGATGTAGCGTTATTCTGTTCCTAATGGTTTAGGGAGATGGGCTTAAATCAGAAGGTATTTCCTTTTTATAGCTTTATACTTTCATCTTTCCCAATACTCTCATTGGTTCTCCGAGCTCTGTTGCCCATTACTAAATCCATTTCTTTGTGCCACTAAATCAAATACTAATCAGACTCGTTCCCCCAAAATGACATATTTTAAAATAATTCTACTCCTCTTATGCACTTTGTAAGAATGGGAACACTTTAATTAAGCCAAGTGAACAGGCTTTGAATTGTTACAAAGTAACTCTCACCAAAGGAATAGTTATAAACACTATAATAATTCACGTCCATGAATATATTTTTATTATTACAAAGTGATATTTTAAAAATTCTCATTTGTTTGAGAAAGCACATGAGGACACATTACACTTTACAATACCAAGTTCCTAACATGAAAATGCTTGTGTGAAATACAGAAGCTAAGGTCAAAGGAAGAATCTTTGGATGCAAAATTTATTAATCTTCCCTAAAGTCCATGTGTTTCATAATGATTCTGTTGTCTCTTTCTTGTAATGGCAGACCATAAGGAGGAAAAAAATACTATTTACATATGCACATTTTTTTCAAATGCAAAATAATACTGTATATATTGATTGCACATTTGAAAATTATTTGACAGCCACACAGATACCTGGTTTCATTTGTGATATCATCACGAAGTTTAGCTGTCTGGAATCTAGATTGTGACATTCACAAGTGGATGACAAAATGTGTGGAACATAGAAGTTGCACTGTTGTTTATTATGGCAGGAGTTGCATTATTTTTAATTTTTAATTATTATCATCAGGCATTCATGATTCTTTTAACATAACTTAAAGCATTTTCATGGATAATCACTTTTCTTTAACTTTTCTTTCGGGGGGCAGGGGCATCTAAAATTATATCTAGGTAGTACTCAAGGTGTTTATTGTTAGGTTTGACCGAGCAATTGAATCGATAGCCCACCCCCGGGAACTGACTTTTCAGGCCATTTCACTATGGACGTTCCCTTTTGCTGAGACCACACTTTACTTGCTGAGACCACATTCCATTATCTCCCCTCTAGACCTGCACAAATAATTCCCACCCAGAAAAAGCCCGCCAACAGTCCTTTAAAAACTTCTGATTCCCATCACTGGGTGCTGGAACCATCCAGGCTCAGCCAACTGGTGTGTGGGTGATCGAATAAATTTGTAATCCCTCACCGTTCTGGCCTTGTGTGTTCATCCTTCAGCGACATAACATTTACATTCCCCTCTTCTGCTAAGATTCTGCCTAAGTAGTCAGAGATAAAGTAACAAAGTATGTAACATTTTTTAAAAACAAAATCAAAATATTATACTTATTATTAACTAGAGGACTGGTGCACAAAATCGTGCATGGGTGGGGTCTGGCTGGCCCTTCTTGATCAGGGCCAATTGGGCCAGGCTGGCCAGGGGGAGGGGCCATGGGCAGTTGGCCAGCCAGCCCTGCCCCCTGGTTGAACTCCTGGTCGAGGGGACAATTTGCATATTAGCCTTTTACTATATAGGATTATTAATTTGTTTTTGGCATTTTAAGGAATAATTGGGAATAGTTTTAAGTAAACTTTTAATAAATATGCATAATACATACCACAGTGCTATGACTATACCTTAAATAGAAATTAGTTGGTTAGTTCATTAATTTAGAATTATGTCTACTGTTGCACACTATTACTGGTTCTTCCGTTAGTGGAATTTTCCCATTTCTTTGATAGGAGGCATAGTGAGTGGCTTTAAAGCAGAGTTTATTTTATTTCACTTTTAGGTGCAAACATCTAGCATTTAAGAGCCAGTGGTGATTCTACATGCTCTTTTCCCCAGGTCACCCTGATAATGGAAACACAATTGATATAGACGTTGCATAGAATTAAAGTGTTTTGGAATGAGAGTGGATACCTGGAGGATAGTTCTCAGAGGGTTTCCTGAGCTCACAGTGAGCAATAAACTTGGCTTTATTAAGTCACTGATATGTTTGGATAATTTTGGATGAAGGACGACTTATTCTATTCTGAGTAATAGCAATGCCAGTTTCTAACTGACACATTTACCAGTGGTGCAGATAGAAGGTGTGTGTTCAATAAGAATAAGCAGATACATAATCTAAAGGACATTGGGATAGCAATTGAATGGCACCATCATAAGAATAAGAACAGGAAAATTAATGGAGATTACAGATGACATTTTTCTGTGAAGAAATTTTATAAAAACCAAAGCTACCAATGTCAGAAATCTCCTCCGGTGGCAAATTTTTTCCATGAGCTGCAGGTTTCTGTAAATATGGCTTGCTGGTCATTATCAGTGGTGTTTACAAGAGCACCTCATAGTCTACCTTTCCAAATCCTAACTCATTATTGCTTCTCCAAAGGATTCTATAATTCTATCTCATCACTTTCTCAGTCACTGTATCTAAAAACTCAGAAGTAACTGATTCTTCCTTTCCCCTTACCCTTTTTGCCCAGGAGCTGATTCTATGACTTCCAATTCTGTAATATAGTTCACATGTTCCTCTTGCTTCCCTGCTCCAGTGCTACTTCATTATCTCTTGCCTGAGCTAGACAGTTAACCACACTTCCTATATGCATTTATTTTAACCTTTAACCAAGCATTCAGAAATCCTTAGAGAAGCATTTTTAAATCATAAATCTGGTCTTCTTACATATGAAACCTTCCATGTTTCCCCACCTCTCTGGGAGAATTCTTGATGGAATTTTAGCCCTGTGAGGTATTGCTTGTAAAAAATAACCTTGAACAATGAATTTAGGAATCTCTTATGTTTGGTAATTTACAAAGTACATAGATATGTTAAAAACTGAAAGAATTCCTGCTTAATCTTACTTAATTGGCATTTTTAAAATTTCCTTAACAATGAACCTCTTTTATTCATTTATAATATCTCTTCATACTCTGCAGATCTGTTTTCCATACGGAAGCCAGGATAAATGTCAAACCTCTTATCATGTGGCCCAATTGCTCCTCCACACCTATCTGGTTTTTAATTTATGCTCTGGGAATTGTAAAATGCTTTATGTCTCTGCACATTCCTAGTTATTTCTCATTTTCCTGTATTTGCATTTGTATTCTATCTTTAATGTCTTCCTACCAAAATTATCTGCCCAATTTTTATTAAATCTTTATGTTTCAGTTAAAATGTAAACTATTCCTAAAGCCCTCCTAATATTTACCCACTTTTGTTATTGTGATTTTCATAATAACTACTAATTATTTTTGTGTATTTTCTCCTTAAGAATAAAAACTTTTCAGAGCAAATTTATCTTTTTATTTTTCTTTTCATTTCAGTTCCTGGGAGATATTTTGTGCTCAATAAATATTTATAGAATAAATAAATGAACAAATAAATTTATAAAAAATAATGCCTGAAATGATATATATATATGAATGACTACATTACACATCAACATGCATAGTCTTTAAAGGTTTAATTTCTATGCTAGTGAGTTGTAATGAACTTTTTAAAAGACCCAATTCAGGATTATATTATTTTCATAGGGCATTCAAAATGCAATCACACACTGCTTAACAATGGGGATAAACTCTGAGAAATGAATCATTAGGGGATTTCGTTGTTTTTCACATATCATAGAGTACATTTCAGAAACCTAGATGGTATAGCCTAATATTGTGATTGAATGAGCTATATCCTTAGGTAAGATTGGCAGCACACTAGATTTGTTTACACCAGCATCACCACGAACAAGTGAGTAATTATAGTGTGAACCCTAATAGTTGGCTCTTATTTTTTTATAATGTAAATAAGTGACTTAAGGTTTGATTGCTGAGGCATCACATTAAAGCTCAAAGCTGGCAATCTCAAATAAATGCACCACCAGCCACAACTAGTAAAAAATCCAGGATACCTCCACCGTTTGATACTCAAATGGTG
This sequence comes from Corynorhinus townsendii, assembly GCA_026230045.1. Classification (NCBI taxonomy): domain Eukaryota; kingdom Metazoa; phylum Chordata; class Mammalia; order Chiroptera; family Vespertilionidae; genus Corynorhinus; species Corynorhinus townsendii. Next base: position 92,910,181 of record JAPDVU010000002.1, read on the forward strand.
AGCCCATGTTCTTCTCAGGATCCTGTCTCATGAAATTAAAAATAAAAATTTAAGCAAGAGAACGTCCTAACCAGTTTGGCTCAGTGGATAGAGCATCGGCCTGTGGACTGAAGGATCCCAGGTTCAGTTCCAGTCAAGGGCATGTACCTTGGTTGCGGGCACATCCCCAGTAGGGAGTGTGCAGGGGGCAGCTGATTGATGTTTTCCTCTCATTGATGTTTCTAACTCTCTATCCCTCTCCCTTCCTCTCTGTAAAAAATCAATAAAATATATTAAACAAAATTTAAGCAAGAGGATAGAAATGTATTATAAGTATATACAAACTCCCTGCACAGGCAGAGGTCCCAATGATGGGTTGCCATTAAGGCTCACTAATCTAGGGATTTTATATTTACCCAAAGCCTGTTCTTTGTCTACTCGGGTCCCTTTCTGATTGGTTTTCTTCTTATTCTTTGTCCAACAACAATTTTAAAATCCACCTGATGCTCCCTCTCCTCTTTTCCTCTTCCTCCCTTAGCTCTTTTTTTTAAAAAATATATTTTATTGAGTTTTTACAGAGAGGAATGGAGAGGGATAGAGAGTTAGAAACATCGATGAGAGAGAAACATCGATCAGCTGCCCCTTGCACACCCCGTACTGGGGATGTGCCCGCAACCAAGGTACATGCCCTTGACCTGAATCGAGTCCATAGGCCTACGCTCTATCCACTGAGCCAAACCGGTCAGGGCTCCCTTAACTCTTGCATCCTTTGCATGTGTAAGATAAGCATTCTTATCTTCTTACATATGAAACATATGGTACCATCCTGTTTTTCTGCAAGACCAGCATTCCTGTGGTTTTGTTATAGGCACCTCTCGCTGATACCAGAGAGGTATTGCAGGACAGGACAGCCCCCTGAGATAGCGGGAGAAAGCAGTCCCTATACCGGATCCTTGTCTTCTCATATAAATGAATTTATCTGACTGCATTGTGAAAAGCCAATTTATTAAAGTATTAAAGTATGCATCTTTATTGAAAAAGCAAAAGCAAAGCAAGCAAACCTGTAACCTGGCTTATAAAGCACAGACAGGCTCTCAGCTAATCTGAAGAGCAGGTTGGGTAGGGGTCTGATGTTTTATATACCCTACTGTCTATACATCTCAAATTTCCTCTGCTGACTATTTTGGTACAGATTAATTCTCATGGTCTCTTTTTTACTTTATTGTGGCCTTCCCAGAATTCATGAGAAGCACATGGCAACTTTATCTTGCCAGGCCTTGAGACTGCTGGCTTCTCTACTTAGGGCGTAAAACTGCCCTTTTTCCCTTCCCTTTCTTTATTCTCTCATCAGGGAGGTATTTTTAAACCGTTTGTTCCCATATCCTTGGCCAGGGAAGATAATGGTTTGTTAGTTATAAGCTGGCTACAAATTACCCACCTGTTTGGCCTTGTTTTTGTTGTAGTGTACCCAGAATCTCACAAAAGATGATTCAATCAAGAAGTCGAATTATGGAGTCATTTATTAAAGGCCGGAGGCTTACGAAGAGGCAATCAGCACTCCAAATCTCACAGCTCCAAAATGCTCACCACATCTGATTTATATATGCAGAATATCACAAAGTTATTGATTATATTTTTGGGTTTGGAATGAGGAACCTGGTTTGTACAAAGCAGTTACAGAAGCGAAATTGAGCAAGTTAGTTATCTATAAAGATTAAGTATAGTTTTGGGTCTATAGATCACTGAATCAACAGAAACATATTATCTGGAGCTGCTGAGCCACTGAGCCACTGAGGCAGTTTAGAATAATTGTGCTGTCCTGGTCTTGGGACCACTGAGTCAACCGGAACGCATTATCTGTAGCTACTGAGACAATTTAGGATAATTGTGCTGTCCTGGTTCCCAGGTACTGAAGAATATGCTTCAATAACCAGTAAGATCACAATCAATGGGATATTCAAATCACCATCCATGGAGTATTCAATCAATTGGGATAGCATACATAAGTTAAGAAAATCAAAATAACTTCTATGGTTTTAGCAAGCAAATAAGTACAGAATCCAAAACAGCAGGATTAAAGTTAAAGTTAAAACTTCAGTTTCTACCTGAGATGATTGCTCAATACTTCATTTTAACTTTCCTGTCTCAGTTTCCCTATTTTTCCTGCCCTGGAATCCTGAAACAATGTTAGCAGCCTTCAAAGGTCATGTCCATATTTCCTCCTTCTTCCACCCCTTGCTCTGTCTGCCTAATCCTTTTTCTAACTCCTCTCACACTCACTGAGGCACATTTGTTTTAGAGCTCTTGGTTGATTTTAATAACTGACTTCTTGGTTGTTTTTTTTTTTGTTTGTTTGTTTTGTTTTGTTTTATGCACTTTCCATGTTTTAAATATTCTCTCTTATATTTTAAATTCACCAATAAGAAACTGGCCAGCAAAACATCAAACCCAACAAAAGCAGAATTGCAGGTGCATGCTCTTCTCTCTCAGTCAATTTCTGAGTCTCTCCACCCCCTTTCTCTCTGTCCTTCTCTCTCTTTTTCTCCCTTCCTCTGCTCCACATCCTGCTTAGGCTATCCTGCTATGTGCCCCCAGGCATGCTTTTAATTTCCAGAGCCCATAAGTGATGAACTTTTTTTTTCTTCTTCAAAGCTTTCCCATGGTTATTGCTTGAGAGCATTTTGCAAACACAATGAGAACCACCAGGGTCAGCCCAGTTTTAGCATTGGTTTAGAAAGGGGAAATGTCTGTGGGAAGCTCACTTTAACCAGCTTACTATCCATATACTGAGATGGCATAAAAAGTAATGTGCTCTCTTAAAACCTGGCTACATCACTAGGCGATAGGAATTTCTTGGTCCCATCCTTGTATATGCAGTCTATTGTTGACTGAAATGTTGTTATACAGTACATGGCTATACATACATTTATTTTGACCAGTGAAAACTGTCAACTTCAGCCATTGGCAATTTTTCCCCCTGTGTTTTCTTTTAATTCTTTTAATAAAGTGTGTTTTTACTTAGTGAACTAATATTGGGTATAAAAATGGCTGCTGTCCTGGATTTGCCATAATCCAGAAATATCTATGCTTTAATAACAGATTATGAGCATTTCCCTTGCTCATAATCTTAGGATCTTTCTCAGAATCATGGACCACTTGTGTTTTGCCTTTTTGGTTTTGCTTCTATCTCCCTGGATGGCAAGATATTGTTGCAGAATTTACCAGGTGACCAGAAAACACACAATGGATACTCAGAATATTCAGGAAAAACCCTTTATTGCAGATGCACCAGTGCAGTGACTCAGAAGAGTCATTTTTCCAAAGCCTGAGCACTGAATGCAGAGGGTCTCTCCAATTTATCCCCTTGGTTTCTTTGTCTCCCCAAATATGGACCAGGATTCCAGACTTTTCATGGGCTTTTTAGTCCCTCTGACAATGGTAAAGGAGAAGGGAGATTACGACCAACTGCCCAGGCTAGCTGGCGCCAGCAGTTAATCTTCTGTGGGGGCTTTTTATGGCCCCTGCAGATAAACAGGTTCTATAAGTCTAGCTAGGACACAAGCAGAAAGGGGGGTTGGGGCTAGCAAGCATATGCATAAGAATACTGGTTACTGGGCACAGATTCAGATGGCTAACCCCCCAGTTGTCTTATATTCCCTTCCAATATAGTTATTTCTTCTGTGAACTTACATTTTGACTTGATGCTGTGCCTCCTTCTCAATATTTTTCCGAATCCTTTCACCTAGGGTTAGTCTGCATTTAAATGACATATCAATTGAGAAGTCTCCAAAATCTGTATTCCCTGTAGAAGCTGTCCTTAAGATAATGGCAATTGATTCTAGTTCTTTGCTTAATCTCACTGGCTACAAGTGCTTCATGCTTGAGAACCTGTCCTTTTCTTCTCCTTATTCCATCATCACCAATATCCTTCCACAAAATACCACGGCCTGGGCGAGTCTATTTTGAAGAAGTGGCATTAGAAGAAGTTTAAGTTTAAAAAATTTGGCTCTCAAAACAAATTTCAATCGTTGTACTGTTGATATTTGGCTCTGTTGACTAATGAGTTTGCCAACCACTGTCCTAAGGCAACACCATGCTCACAATCACCTATATATAAAATATCTGATAATCTTAGACTTCTTTTTCTACCTGGAAACTCAAGTTCTTATAGTTGCTATCTTTATACCATAAGTAGATTTTTTGACATCCAATACTTTTGGATTTCTGTTTTGTGAGCCATTACAATAGAATCTATGCTTTTTCTCCCATATCAGTTATTTTTTCTTTCTAGTACTTTGTATAATCTGACAGTTTGAAAATACTAAATCTAAAATTATAATTTTCAGTAAGAGCCTCATAATATTTTAACTGGCTTATAGTTATAACTTCATATAAGATAACAATGTCAGAAAAAGCAATAGAAAACACTTCATTCTGTTGTCTAAGCATATATTTTGCACTGAATTAGCTTAAATGGTTCAATGAAATTTATATTTCTCAAAATTAAACAATATAGTATATGAATGATTTTTCAAGTTGGATATTTAGTTATGATTGCTACGTATAAATCTTTGGTTATCAGGGAATCATTTGTCTTTGTGATGAAGTAGATAAAAATTTATCTTCTAAATATATGCTAAAATTTTATCTTGATATTCATCTATATATCAAGTTGGGTCATATATTAATTTTATTCATGTAGATATATTAGCTGAATTCTAATTCCTTTTCTGTATTAATAATCTCTAGCTTATTTTAGTATCATACTTATCAAAATTTCTGTTGAATTAAAAGGAATATTAATTTACAATTTTAAGATTATATAGTCTATTCTTATTTAAAGTATATTTCTAGATTAAGTAAATTTACAAAAGAAAGGTGTTAGATCATATTATTTCGATCCTCCTAGACAAGACTGCCAAGACAGTGTTTCATGGCTCGTGAGGTCACAAGTTTGCTGAGATATAGATCCCTTCTTCTCTTCTTAAAATGAACATGGCGGGCCTAAGGTGGCTGGATCCTTTAGATTGGTTGATCTGTCACTAAGGGAAAAGGGACCATACTGTAGGGGAGGAAGAAAATGTCCTCTAACTTCAAGGTTCTTTTTGCTGGTCTAATAATCAAATAAACGAGAAAATAACCAAATTAATACATACGTATGTATAGGAACCCTGCATGCATGGGAGGGTCAGAGAGCCCACATGCAGGAGAGGTTCAGAGATAGAAAGGGGGTTGAGGTATATAAGACATCATGAGCGATGGATGAGGTAATGTACCTTGGAGGTTTCAAAAAATCATTGCAGGATGATAAGAAAATCAAATGTTTAGTAAATAAAAGTTTGCCTTGCCCTATATAAAGGTCAAAATAAATTATTTCTGTTAATCTCTTATATGGGCAAGGTCCCTCATTCAAATTCTTCTAGGTAGTCAAAGGGTGAGACAAAAGTTTCTTTTGAGCCTGAAGCTAACATTGCCTTTAACTCAAAGTAAAGAGAAGTTTGAAGTTTGAAATCTATAGTGCAGGCGATGAGAAGGGCAAGATGAAACTCTCAGACATGATTTAAAACTGCTATCTGTAGGTAGAATTTTTTTCTTCCTCAGGAAAGCCTTAGTTCTACTCTTAAAGTATTTAAACTGATTGAATCCGACCTACTCAAATTATCTAAGAATTGCATATGGACTTTCTTCACATATACAAATTACCTTCATAGCCACAGCTGGTCTTTGACTCAGTAACTGGTGAAAAGCATTGTCAAGTTGACACTGGCCAAGGTAACTGCAATAGCTGATAAATCATTTTTGTAATAACTAAATTAGTCACTTTTAATTAAAAGAAACACTAAAAATAAGTATAAAATTAAATTTCATGATGAAATACACATAAACGTAACATGCACACTTTACATTGAAACCCACATACAAAGTTTGAGGTTTACATAACAGTAAAATCTTAATGAGGTCCCAGAGTAGAATTCTACACCAATCTTTAGGACCAGGGATGTATGATAAGCTTCAGAGAAAGTTATTTTAGTTTGTTTGCCTGCTTTGAGTATATTTATTTTACCTCATTGGCACCATGATCAGGTAACTGCCACAAATTCTGTTATAGACACATTCTGAGAGGACTTCACTGAGTCATTCCCTTGTTTATTCCCCTGCCCTTGAGTCTGGGACAAATCTGTGAATTGATTCTAACAAAGGTGATGAGATGTCACCCCTTTAGTTGAAACATATAAGACTGTAATTTAGCAAGCTGGGCTGAGATTTTGCTAGTGTTTTTTAAGAAACAAACAAAAATATTATGAACTTTTAATGGAGAGAGCCAAGAAATAGGAACCTGCAATTACCTCTAAGATAGCTATTAAGAAAGTGGGACCCACAATCGTATGACCGAGAGAAAACAATTCTGCCAACAATGTGAATGAGCAGGGAAGCAGATTCTCCCCTGGGCAAGCCTCCAGATGTAAATGCAGCAGAGCTGACAGCCTTAAAACCCTGAGCCCAGGAGCCAGGTAAGTGATGCCTGATTCCTGATCCATGAAAACTAGGAGGCAATAAATGTCAGTTACTTTTAGTAACAAAATCTCTGATAATTTCTTATAGACAAATAGTAAATCATTGTAATTATCTTTCTTTATTTCTGGTTAGAAAGGCTTAACTCTTAGTTGGGGTTCTGTAAGCTAGACCTTTTGGCAGTTTAATTGAGCCCCATCCCTCACCCTAGACTGTTTCAACGATAAAAGCGATTATTTTGACTTCTATGTGTTTCACTACTTGTCTTATTGGTTCAGAACTTAAAACCATCTTTGTTAAGTAGAAAGATGGTTTTAATTAGGTTACATAAAAGAATGCAGTCTGGTTGCTAATCTGGGGCAATTGGGAAATAAAAGGGAATAGAATGTACAGACCCAAGTAATAAACGGTGATGTTTTTGGTGGAGGCTCTGAACTTAAAAACCTTTTAACTTCACTGTTTTATTTTATTTTAGTTCATTATAATGTCCAGTTTAGTACAAATTCTCTTTAGAGCCTTTACAGGCATTGGTAGATATAACATTTTTATTCAGTTTAATGGTTTTTCTGTGAGATTTTGATCATGAACAAATTTTAGTCTTGGAACTGTAAGCATTGACCTTTATCCAATGCCCAGGCAATGGTCCAGAAATTGTGTGGCTTGTCTATTTTGGCATCATTTTAAGACCTCTTCACTCACCCTGTGCTAATTATTCTTATTAATATCTGAGATCAGTATTCTGGCTTTACTCTCAGAACATATCTTTTTTTAAAAAAAAAGCAACAGTTGAACCTATCATATCAGAGATAAAATATTCACTTGTATAGAGATAAAGAAAGCCAGATGACTCTTAACAACCATAAGGCCAAGACACCATAAAAACAGAATACTTCCTCTGAGGTGACTTGGTAATTAAGCAGAGTGCAAGTAGAACAAAAGACAGAGAAATTATAGGGTACTTGAATAAAGAATAGTGACTCAGACCCTAGCTGGTTTGGCTCAGTGGATAGAGCATCAGCCAGCAGACTGAAGGGTCTAGTACTCGATTCTGGTCGGGCATATGCCTGGGTTGCAGGGTCATCCCCAGTAGGGGCGTGCAGGTAGTCCCTGATCAATGATTCTCTCTCATCTTTGATGTTTCTATCTCTCTCTCCCTTTCCCTTCCTCTCTGAAATCAATTAAAAATAAATAAATAAAAGAATAGTGACTCAGGAAGTAGTTTCAGTACTAGAGTGGCACAGGCAAGAGATATGGAGAAATAAAAGAGCAAAGGAGTGTGTGGGTAAATTATAACTATAGTCTAATATAAATTAGAAAAGAGGGAGTATATCTAAGGCAACTCCCTATCATATATGTCTTTAAAAATAAGGTCATAGCCTGACTAGTGTGGCTCAGTTGGTTATATTGTCCTGTGCGCCGAAAGGTTGCCAGTTCAATTCCGTTCGGGGTACCTACCTAGGTTGTAGGTTCTGTCCCCAATCAGGACACATATGGAAGGCAACAATTGATGTTAACTCTCACATTGATGTCTCTCTCTCCTCTCTCTCTCTCAGCATATCTTCAGATGAAGATTAAAAAATAATAACAAATAAATAAATAAACAAATAGAAATGAGGTTATAAAGAAGGACCTTTTACTATTAAGAATATGACTGGGGGGAAAAAAGAAAATAAAAGAAAGGGATTAATTTAAGAAGACTGAAATGGCAACCCTAGGAAAAGACAGGATCCAGAAAATTAAAAATCACAATCTCTAATCCTTAATTCTTATATTTGAAATGTGCTGAAAACAAACTGTTTTTAACTCCATCTTAAAGCAATGCATGACCTTACCTTGAATACCTTGTAAGAAAAGTTAACCTGAGATTATTCACAGTCTTTAGGAACTTCACTTTATGTGCATATTCATATGTTTGCAATGGAAATATCAAGGTATTCTAAGTACTCTTTACTTCTTGTATAATCTAAAGTATATGCACAATTTCACATTCCTATAATCCCAAAATTTTGAATATACTTAAGTCCAAGCGTATGGGATAGGGATTGTGGAACTCTTTCAAGAACCTTTCAAATCTGCAAATAGAGAAGCCATTACATAACAATTAGAAAACTGCTTTTTAAAGTTTGGTAAAGGATTCAGAAAATGTGAACACAGGATAGGCGGTGACACACATATTGCATGTTTCCTGAGGAAAACCTTTATGATAATTTATGAAACTAGGATTCTAAGTGATAGGAAAAACTATGATAAAGCATATTAAAGAGGAGCCAAAACAAATAATTTAAAATCTGAATATAGGTATTATATGAATTTTGGTCCCCTAGTCAAGGAGATTGAGGTAGCCTCCAAAGAAAGCATAAGAGCCACTAGAAATCCTATAGCAAAATTTGGAGAGTTCCTGATGAATACTTTACAAACATTTTCTAGAGACTTGGTCTCCTATTTCCCTCTTATTTTCTTTCCCACATATTTTTTTTTTTTACCTTACCTTGTAAGTATTTCTCCAGTTTTCTTCAATCCTATATACATAAAAATGGTAAATAAACAAACACAAATAAATATAACTGTATCATGGTAGCCAGATTAATATTTCTAAGAAATAGTTTTAATAACATTGCTATTATACTAAAAAAACCACTTTGATAGGTTATTCATTGCTTATTCAGCATAAAAGATGTTCTATATTTCCATTTTTATATCCCACTAGAGGCCCAGTGCAGGAAACTTATGCACAGGGGGGAGGGTCCCCTCAGCCCAGCTTGCACCCTCTCTAATTGGGAACACTTGGGGGATGTCTGACTGCCAGTTTAGGCCTGATCCTGGGGATCGATGTTATCTCACATTGATGTCTGGCAGTTGGACATTCTTCTCACCATCCTGGACTGCTGGTTCCTAACCACTCATCTGCCTGCCTGCCTTATCGCCCCTAACTGCTCCCCCTGATGGCCTGATCACCACTAGTTGTCTTTACCTGCTGGCCTAATTGCCCCCAACTGCCCCACCCCTGCCAGCCTGGTTTTCCCCAACTGCCCCCCTGCCAGCCTGGTCTTCCCCAACTGCCCCCCTACTGGCCTGGTCACCCCTCACTGCCCCTCTCCCCCCCCCCCCCCACGCCGGCCTGGTAACCCCACTCAGCCTGCTGTTTAGTCATTTGGTCATCCCTCATTAATCCCCCTGCTGGCCTGGTCACCCCACGCAGCCTATTCGGTCATCCATCAGGTTGTTTTGGTCGCAACAGCCCCTGGCTTTTTATGGATATGGATGATACCCTATATCCACTCAAGAATTGAATAACCTTAAATACTACTTTTTAAGAATACATTGTGCATTTCAGATAACCTTAATAATGAGTAGTGATTCTTTTTTTTTTTAAATTGGAGTATAAGAAACTACCCTAAAATGTAGGGGCTTATGACACTGAACTCTTATTTCTCATGACTGTGTGGATTAAAATTTAAGGCAGAACTTTTCCTATATTTATTCTGTTCCTGTGGGATCAGCTTAGAATTCATTTGTTTATATTCAACTGGCAACTGGGTTAGGCGGGAAGTTCTAAGAAGGTCTCCCTCACTAGTTTGCCACTCCAGTGTTCTCCAACAGCCACCTTCTCTTCTTGTGGGATCTTATACTCCAGGGCTCCTTCTTGTTCTTTCTTTCTCTCTCTCTCTCTCCAGCCTAAATTTGCTTACAGCATCATAGGTGGTTTTACAAGGTAGGGAAAATGAAGCCTCACAATCTTCTTTAGACCGATATTTGAGAGATATAGAACATCCTCCATGCTGCATTCCATTACTTAATGCAAGTCAAAATGCATTTAGAACAAAGGGAAATATTGTTAGTAACCCTATTTAGTGGCGTCCTTTTAGTTAAAAGTACTTATATTTAATATGTTAGGCCTCTTAAATAATAGTATTTAAAAATTATCCTTAAATTATTTTTAGGTTGTTCCTTACTTCATTTAATTTGTTTGTTTTTCTCCCCATCACCAGAGTAGTAGTTCAGCCACCTTCCAAATCCTTTCACTATTTACTTTTTTAGTCTTTGGACCTGTTCCAGTACTCATTCTTAAAACGTGATGATTAGAAGTGCTTGTAGTATTCAAGGTACAGGCGCACGAAGGTTTTCTAGAAGAAAAGACGGATAATATGGGCACTTTTGGTTTTGCTTTTAATGTTTGCTGGCTTCCCAGAGCTCTCCTGAGAGTGTTAAATATTTTATTGACTTGTTTGTCTGCTGTAACACATCGGCTTGATCTCTACAGGGTTGAAGCTAGAGCTTGCCCCATTGATACTCACCTATTGCCTTAAGCGGGCCCACAAATATCTTCCAGTGATCTTAAAATCTGGCAACTTAAATATATCTTTTGCCATTTCCTGGATGAAGCCCATTCCGACACCAGGAGTGTGAATATATGAAGATGGCATACTTCTAAAAGTCACTACCTTTGTTCTGGCCATAATTGGAAACTGACATTTTCTATCCTTAACAATTATGGTCTTCAGATGAAATGCTAATTTTTTGAAGAAGGAAAGGATATATGTTTCTGATAACATGCAGTAAAACCCTTTTGGATTTCACCCATATAAATCAAGTAAATCTCTCAATTGCTTTTTATTAAAAACAAATGTACATTTTATTCATAGTCAAGATATATATATTTTTCAAAGCTTTAAGATATTAAGATGAAAAAGATTTTTTAAAAAATTCTGGACTAATATTTGTAAACTTTACAACAAAAATTGCTTTGGTTTGAAGAAACATTATCTCTGTGAGTTTTCTCACCCCTTAATAATGGAGGATTTTAAAGTTCTGTTTGAGGAGATTTTATGTGAGTATTTTATATACTGAAATTGCTTAAGAGGACAATCTGGAGTCATTGTCTCTTAAAAGATAGCTGAAAATATCCCATCCAATGTGTCTTTAGTTATGAACTCAGCTTTCCATCCAACCTTAGGAAAGTGATTTGTACAATTAACAATAAAGACACTAGCATTTATCACTCCTATGTAAGACTGTTCATTAGTTAAGCAAATCTCTTTGAGAATGGTCACTCTTCATTTCAAGATTATGGTGTACATGAAAACTATAGCAGAAAATTTTGGAGAAAAAGAAAACATGAGTAATGAAAATAATGTTTCTGGATTATGGAGTAAATTACCTGAACAAAGAAATCTTTTAAATTATAACCAGAAAAAAAAAAAAGTTTAGTGGGGATTTTTTTTTTTCAATACTTTAGGATTTGGGAACAGACAAGGGTGGGGGGTTTGAGGTGAGGGGTTAAGGAGTCTTAAGGTGTGTATTTCCTTATATTGCTATTTACTGGAGAGTCTAGTAGTTTGATGTTCTTTTATTTTTTATTTTTTGTTAATCTCTCGCATTGTCTAGATGGGAACACTGAGTTCCATAGGGGGTGTTTTAGAGTGCTTCAGTGGGAATGTTGAGTGTCTTGCCCAAGGTAATGCAGGGAGTTGGTGACAAACCCCAGACAAAAACCAGATTTCCTGCCTCTTGCCCTGGGTTCTTTATGTGGTCTTCACTTTTCCCTGGCATTTGGGAGCTCATCTGTTTAGCAGTCCCAACCTCTCCTCTCTGGCCAGGTTATCCTGGCTGTGCAACTCCTCAAGCATGTAAGAACACCCCTCCAACACTGTTTTGGGAGAAGGAGAGCTATGAGAGGCCAGCACAGGCCTTATGCATTCCATTCCTCCCCATAGAGGGCCTGTGACCAAGAAGGATTTGAGGACAGGGCTTGCTCTGGAAAATGAGAAGGTATCCGCTCTTGAGGGTTATATAGATTAGTAGGGGAGACAGGAATGGGAAGATAAATATTATTACAGTGTTGAACTGAAAGTATTTATTTTACATATGAAAAAGCTATCCACAAAATAGTGAAATGACTTGCCCAAGGCCACAAAATTATTAAGTGGCAGAGCCTGTATTGAATCCCAGCAAACTGAGTGCGTAGTTCTGTTATTGTTATATGAGAAGATACTTCCAAGTAATTAAGATGGAGATGTTCAAAGAGAAATACAAATGTCTAAAAATAATACATTGTGTAGTGTCCCTACAAAATTTTCACAAATCCTAGTCACTACTGTACAATGATGAGAAATCTTAACGTTTGACCCATTACTTGACATATGCTGTAGAATTGGGCAAAGCTTAAAATTATGGCATTTTCTTAATATAGATTAATCAGAAACTAGCATTTTCTGGAGGAAAAGTGCACTATTTTAAAAAGACTGCTTTGTTTCAATTAAATTATGGTTTTGCCTATTATAAAAATGAGATATAATAAAATACAGGTAGCCTTTAAAAATGTAAGAATAAAAAAATTCCCCAGTTTTATGTTGTTAATTTGGGTCAGAAAACAGAATAATATTTACTCATGTATATTTTATATATTTAAAATATTCCAAAATCTATAATTTATTATTTGAGCCATTTGATTTTTTAAATTATTGAGTATGATATATATGAGTACATGTGAGTATTCTCTTAATGTTCATGGTTTAAAAGGGAGAGGATGGTGAGTCCTAGAAAAATCAGATATTTCTGCTGTTTTCCTAAGAATCAGTCAAGTAGAATCAAAGCTTTTTGCACAGTCATAACTATATATATGTTATCCATTTTTCAAATAAGAGTGCTAATGCTGTGATCCATCAAAACAAAAGAAATATCTTTGACCAACAAACATCTCAGAGAACAGATCATTAAATAAATTATAGGAATGAAGAGAAAATTTTATACAACTTAATACATTAAAAATATATTGTTTACTTATCACACAGTAAAGAAAAACATCATACAGAAAACCACTTAATGTTGTTACATAGATCAGTAGTCGGCAAACTCATTAGTCAACAGAGCGGCAAACCGCGGCTCGGCATGTGGCTCGCGAGCCGCAGTTTGCCGACCACTGGCATAGATCAATCAGTATTAGCAATGATTATTAAGTGAACTGCCTTATAGGCAACATTCATTTATCCAGGATATGGAAATGCTTTTTTTTTTAAGCACACTTTCACACTAAGCACGTATAATATTGTTTTTATCAAGTACTTTTTAATAAACAAAAATCAAAGGTCATCCTTTTACTTTAAAGTTTATTGACTTTAGAAAGAAAAGTTTGTGGTTTGTTTGTTTTTTTTTCATAGAAAAAGCAGCATCTCTTCAGAAATTTCTTATCTAGGTCCTTTGCTCATTTTTATCGTTTTTTGTATATTTTTATTAAAATATTGTTTTACATATTTTACATTACATTTGTCTATATGTTTCATATAATATATAGATTATATAGACTATTTTTACTATTATTTTATTTTTTTCAGTTTTGTTATCCTTTTGTTTTGACATTTATGCTTCAAAAATTATGTAATCAATTTTATTCCATTATGTCTATCTTTGAAAAGTTACTATTTTTGTTTCTTTTCATTTACCATGCTTAAAATGAGGTTCCTTATGTTGAGATTACATTAGTATTAACATTTACCTTTAATATTGAAGGTTTTTTAAAAATATTTAATTATATGAGCCAAATATAACTTATTTTTCTGTATCTGTAAGACAAGAAATCAAATGTATATTTTCTAAATACTTTCTAAACTCTGCTAGCACTAGCTATATTTATAATTCATCTTCTCTCTAAGGATGTGTCATGGCATCTTCCAAGTCAGCAGAGCCCTTCTGTATACTCGCTCTACTCCTGAGCTGCCCGTACAATGTCATTAATCTTGCTCTCCTTGCTTTGCAGTAAACCAGCATTTTAATTATTCCATTAAATTAGCTATGTGTTAATTATTTATAGCTGTGGTTATTGCTGTTATATTTATTTAGTGTATTCACTTTTTATTATAGTCCACTGACCTAGAAGATGAAACTATTGTCTATATTCCTTTTAAATTTGCCCTCTTTAGATAATTTGGGGAAACATCATTAGAAAAGATGACAGATGTGCTCCAACCACGAAGACAAGAGGAAAAACAGTCCGGAGATGGAAGACGCTGACAACGCCTTGCCATGCGAGCAGTCAGCAGCTGTGCACCACTCCAGGTTGCCTAGGATCAAACCAGAGAGGGTTGGACCTGCATTGCCACCATGTGCCCACTATCCAGATGTCATTGCTGACATGTACACATAAGGAACTGTTAGACATTGAAACGGGGACTCAGAACTGTTGGACATTGAAATTGGGACTCAAACATTTTGTTTTTGTTTGTTTTGTTTTGTTATTATATGTTTATTTCTAGTCTGCAAAGGCAAAACTTTTTAAAGGAAAGAAATGGTGGGGAAAAGATACAGAGGCAAAGAAGCATTGAACAGACTGTCAAACTACATTGGGAAGACAGGGGAGGTTGGGCGAGGGGGGCTGTAAGAGACCAACCGAAGGACTTGTACGTATGCATATAAGCACAACCAATGGATATAAGACACTGGGGGGGGGGGGGAAGGGCAGGCAGGTGAAGGCATGTACTGGGGGGTAGGGGAGGTCAGGGGGAGGTCAATGGGGAAAAAAGAAGAAAGGAGACATATGTACTACTATTTGTAATACTTAAAACAATAAAAAAAAGGAATATTAAAAAAAAGTAAAAAAAAGAAAAGACTTATCTGTAAGGTTATGGGGTTATGGTAGGTTTTGCTGAAATAACTATCATAACAAAAACAAAATCTTTGTGAGTGGTTAAAAAAAAAGATTTATTTCTCACTCATACTCTATATTCACTGTAGGTTAGCCAGTTGAGGGAGGAGTGTGCTCTTCTCATAGTGATTACTAAGGGTCTGGGATACTAAAGACCCAAAACTGATGCAAGCTTCTATAATAATCAGGGCAGATAAAACAGACCTGGTGACACTGTCTTTTAAATCTTCTAGCCAGGAGAGACATACAACCCTTTGTTAATGTTCTATGTCTGATGAGTCACAAGAACACACCAAACTTCAAAGAGGCAGGAAAGCATTATCCTGCTGTGTCTAAACAGGAGGAAATCTGAAGCATTTCCTGAAGAGTTTGTCCTTCCGGTGACCAAGCGTTCAGTTCATTCTTCTTCAAATGCAAGACACACTTACTCTTAACCTGAAAGAAACAACCCAGCTTTAGGCTGAAAGTCTAGATCTCTGGATGTTCATGCTAGTGTCTTTATCAGCAGGTGAGGTCAGGTGGTCTACAAGGCTGTCTAAAATGTGTTTTCCCTTGATTTTTATATTTGACAAATAAAAACAAAAATCTAACTATGTTTCCAAATGTACAATATATAATGATACAATGGTAAAATAAGGACAAGTTAACCAAAATAAAGACTTCCATTCAGAATGAATTAATGTTTATGAGACACAACAATCATACATGTGTGTATATGTGTATATGTGTGTATGAAAAGTTGTAAAATTCTAACATTACATGAAAATAATATTTAAAAATTTATTGCAACTTCAAATAGAAAATATTACAAAAAAGCAAATTTTTATTAATTTAATAAAAGAGAAGTTAAAGAACTCAAAGCATACAAAAATTTAATTTCATCAATTAAATTTTAATTTTGAAATAACAAAACATTAGGTACTTGAATACAGAATAATTTAAGCATCCAAGAATAATAGGGGCTAAGAAAAACTGATTAATATTTTAAATATACAAAACCAATAGGAGTGAAACCAATGAAAAGAAATAAATTAATCAATGAAATTATGACCTGAATGTGAAAACAACTTTATTCCCTCTGCTCTCAGTGATCTCTATTTTCACCAGACTCGTTCCTTCTTACTCTTTACTGTTGAGTAACACAGATAAGAATACCACAACATTACTATAAAATATTTCTTATACATAGAGCCAAAGTGCCCCTGATCTATAAATCTGAGCAAGCCACTATTACTAACATTCACATAATTATTAATATAAGTAGAATACAATAATTATCTAAGCATATATTATAATTATATTATATGAATATACTATAATATACAAATGCAATTAAATATGTTAATTTATAACAATATGTTTATATATACATAAAATATTCATATGTGTACTGGTATACATTGGTAGGACAATGTTTAGATATGTTATATGTAAGTGTATTATAAAATAAGGAATGATATGCCATCATTAAAGTAAAGTAGACATGTATATATTATCATGAAACATGTCAATTATATGTTGATAAGTGAAAAGAAATACAATTTGTAGAAGGTCATACAAAGTGCATTTTGTGAAAATTTTAAATATTTCCATACTTCCTGTGAGTGTGTATACACAGAAAAAGTTTTGGAGATGCACACTTCACTGAATTCTTAATTGTATCTGGACCACATTAAGAGCTTAATAAAGGGGAGCAATATTTGGGGGCAAGAAGGAATACCTGATAAAGGAATTCTTCATTTCTATATCCTCATCTACTGTAGAGTTTGATTTTTATAGGAATCCTATTACCTTTAAAATAACCAATAAGTGCAAATATTTTAAAAATATTTCTGATTAAGCATGTTATGTGTTCTCAGTTTTTTCAACAGTTTTTTCAATATTTTTGAGAAAGAAATTAAGTTTGATCTGTCCAGATGAATCAATTCTAAGACTCATCGTTTTTATTTTGGAATTTTGGATATCTAGGACATTTATATTATCTTTTATTAACTTTTATATACTTCATTAATATTGACTTCCAAATTTAATTTTTGAATATATGTGGAGGAGTCTATCTTTTTTCTATTGCTAGATAGAAATTCAGTTTCATTTTTCCATGTATAATCTGCAAATTTCCCAAAATCATCTTTCTCCACTCTCTCTCTTTCCCTACCTCACTTCCTCTCTCCCTCCCTCCTTCCTTCTCTTTTTCTCTATCTCCTCTATTATGTTTCTTTACTTGTGGTATTCCTCAGTGTCTAGTAAAAAAGTATTTTATCTTTGTTCATTTTCTTTCACTTTGACATAGATATTCAGGGAAATGTATTCTAAGTATTTATATCAAAATACATGAATTGAGTTATTCAAAAGTCTAATTGAAATGCTTATTGGAATTGCAATGAATTTAGATTTAGAGAGAATTGATATTTTTATAATTTTAATCTAAGAACATAGAATATTTCTCTCATTATTAAGTTTTATTTATGTTTTTAGCACAATTTAATATTTTCACTTCTGAGACATTTTAAATGTCACTTTAAGTTGTATATTTAAAAGTTGATGTCTAGATATTTTACAGAGATTTTGCTTTCATATTAGTAAATTACTTTTAATTATTTATTGCTTTTAATTGCTCTGGGAGAAATGTTAATGATCTTTGTACTTGATACAATCAAAGACAGTTGAAACTGATTTTGTATTAAAAATGCTAAAATTACCCTAGCTGGTTTTGCTCAGTGGTTAGAGCATCTGCCTGAGGACTTATGGGACTCACGTTAAATTCAGATCAAGGCATGTACCTCTGTTGCCCCAGCCCTGACCAGGGCAGGTGAAGGAGACAACCAATCAATGTGTCTCTCTCACATTGATGTTTCTCTCTCTCTGTCTCTCCTTCTCCCTTAAACTGTCTAAAAATCAATGGAAAAATATCCTTGGGTGAGGATCAACAACAAAAAAAGCTAAAATCATTTGAATTAAATTCATACTTTATTTTTACATAAATATTTATATAATCTCTAAATATAATAACTTTTCCTTTTTATTCTTATACTAGAGGCTCAGTGCATGAAAATTCATGCACTGGAGGGGGATCCTTCAGCCCGGCCTGCCCCCTCTCATAGTCCAGAAGCCCTCAGGGGTGGGAGGTGACCCAGCAATCAGTGGAAGGCAACGTCCCCATCACACCTCTGCTGCTGCCATTGCCGGCAGCGCAAGCTTTGACCCGCCCTGGTTACCTGAGCCTCGGGCGGCCCTGTGTGGCTGGGCAGCCATCATCTGAAGCTTGCCTGCACCTTGGGCTGGTCCTGGGTGGCTGGCGGATTGAGGGTACTGGGAGACTCTGAAGGCAGGAACGCAGAGTGGCTGAACCCACCTGGGGGCGGGCACAGCCGTGCCACACACCTGCCGCCCTGGCAGGGTTGATGAAACTGGGTGCCACCATCTTGTGGCTGTGGGCACCACCATCTTTGTGACGGCATGATGGTCAATTAGCATATTCCTTCTTTATTAGATAGGATATATTATCACATTAATTTTGGCTATGTCCCTGATATTTAAAGGAAATGGTTTTAATGTATCTCCATTAAAGTTAATAGTTGTTACAGAATTTTAAAAATATATGTATATTTTTATTGATTTTAGAGAGAAAAGGAGAAGGAGAGAGAGAGAATCATTGATTGGCTGCCTCCTACACAGCCCACACTGGAGATCAAGTTGCAACTGAGTATGTGCTCAGACTGGAAATCAAACAGTGACCTCAGTTCATATAGGACTATGCTCAACTATTGAGTCATGCCAGTCTGGCATGTTACAGAATTTTAAAAGTCCTGCCTATTGTAAACAATTTCCCTTTGATTCATAGTTTGCTAAGACTTTTAAAAATAATAATTTCTAGGGTATTAAAAATGGATGTGGACAATAGGAGAAACAGTCTAGAGATGGAAGACACTGACGACGCCTTGCCACGCTACCAGTCAGCAGCTGTGCGTCACTGCAGGTTGCCCAGGACCAAACCAGAGAGGCTCGGACCTGCATTGCCACCATGTGCCCACCATCCAGATATCATTGCTGACATGTACACATAAGGAACTGTTGGATATTGAAATTGGGACTCAAACATATTTTGTTATTATATGTTAATTTCTAGTCTGCAGAGGCAAGATTTTTTAAAGGAAAGAAATGGGGGAAAATAGATACAGAGGCAAAGAAGCATTGAACAGACTGTCAGACTACAGTGGGAAGGTAGGGGAGGTTGGGTGGGGGGCAGGGCTGTAAAAGATCAACTGAAGGACTTGTACACATGCATATAAGCATAACCAATGAATTAAAGACACTGGGGGGGAGGGGCGGTGGGCAGGGGAAAACATGTACTGGGGGGTAGGGAAGGCTGGGGGGAGGTCAATGGGGAAAAAAGGAGACATATGTACTACTATTTGTAATACTTCAAACAATAAAAAAAAAGAGAGAGAGAAAAAAGAATTGCAGCACTCAAAAAAAAGTGGAAGTGGAGTAAGTGGGTGCTACACAAACATGCTCCCAGAACCAAACTGGAATTAAAACTGAAATACAAAAAAAAAATGTCCTGAATAATCAACTGAAAACTGGCTAGAGACAACTCTGATAACCAGGGATGGAAGGTGGAGACTGCATAGAGACTGGTAAGAAGGGTGGAGGTGTGAAAGGACTAGACCAGCTCCCACAGATAGCAGCTGAAGTTCCAGCAGTATATCTCAGCTGTGGAGGGGGTTGCCACTGAGAGCTCTGGGGTCTAATCCTTAAGCTTGGCCCCCCGCAAAGATGGCCAGAACTGAGAAAGGTGCCCACATAACATCTGGCTATGAAAAGCAGCAGGGTTGTTGTCTGCCAGGGAAAGATGGCTAGAAATGCAGCCACCCTCTTAAAAGCCAACACACAAATGCTGTATGTAGCTATCACCTTGTGTCCTGGCAGTCAGAGAGCAGAATGGAGAGGAGCTATGTGAGCAGAAGCCAGGGTTGAGGGCTCTGAGGTTAGAACCCAGAAGAAAGACACTCCAATTGCCTTGCTGAGTCATTCCCTTGGGCTGTGGAGACCGTCTTTCTTATGCAGACATTTGCTATCCAAGAGGCCTTGTCTTGAGGGAAGACAGTTGACCCACCCTATTGGCTAACACCTTGTGTCCATGTGTGAAGTTTCTGAGGCCCATTAAGAGACTGAGAATAACAATTAGCATCTAGGTAGAATCAATTACTCCACCCTATTGGGAGAATTCATGCCACCAGTGGATGATTGCCTGAGGGCTACTCAAGACTAATTCCAATCAGCTACAGGCAGAAGTGGTCTCTGGAGGCCTTGAATTTTTGCCTGATCTAATTAGTCACAAACAGCGTTTGACACTGTCCTGCACTAGAGATTGAGAGACTTAGAAGATCTACCTAATACATTAATACATAGTCACAAACCCAAACAGGCAGCCAAAATGAGACCCAAACAAACAAAAAACAAACAGAAAAACAAAAAAGTACAAGATAATTCTTTAGAAGAAAAGATAAATGAAACAGAGATAAAAAAAATTCACCTGATATAGAGTTCAGAAGAATGATGGTAAAGATACTCATCAGCATGAGAAAAGACATAGTAAATATGAAACCAGAAATAAAAAACAACGTATCACAAATAAAGAACATACTGGAAGAAAAACACTGCAGATTAGGGGAAGCTGGGGATGGGATCAGTGAATTAAAAGACAGGGTAGAAAAAATCCTTCAATCAGAGACTCAAAAACAGAAAACAATTAAAAAACAGGATGACAGCTGAAGGGAGCTGTGGGACAACATAAAAAGTAACAATACTCGCATAGTAGATGTACCAGAGGAGGCCAAAAGGGAGAAAGAGATAGAAACCGTATCTGAAGAAGTAATGGCAGAAAACTTCCCTAATTTGGTGAAGGGAAAACATCATACAAGTTCAAGCAGCTCAGAGAGTCCCAAGCAAGAAGAACTCAAACAGGCCTATGCCCAGAAACATCATAATTTAAATGCAAAGAATTAAAGACAAAGAGAGAAACGTAAAGGAAACAAGAGAAAAGCAATTTGTTACATACAAAGGAGCTCTCATAAGGTTGTCATTTGATCTCTCATCAGTAACTCTACAGGCTAGAAGAGAATGGTACAAAGTACTCAAGGTAGTGGAAAGCAAGGATCTGAAACCAAAATTACTATATTCAGCAACCCTCTCATTCAAAATAGATATTCAAATAAAAAGGTTTCCAGACCAAGAAAAAAAAAAAAGGAATTCATCACCACCAAGCCAGCATCACAAGAATGTGAAAAGGACTGCTGTAATGAGAAGAATAAAGAGAGAGAAACCTAAGCATACAGAATGAAAATGGCAATAAATAAGTACCTATCAATAAGAAACTTAAATATAAATGGAATAAATGCTTCAATCAAAAGACATATGGTAGATGAATGGATAGAAAAACACAACCTAACTATATGCTGTCTACAAGAGACACATCTCAGAATGAGAGGGATGGGAAAAAAAGTCCATTCAAATGGAAAAGAAAAAAAAAATATGAGGTAGTAATACTCATATCTGACAATATAAACTTCAAAATGAAGATCATTACAAGAGACAGTAAATGTCACTACATAATACTAAAGGGATTAATACAACAAAAGGATATAACCTTGGTAAACATATATGTACCCAATACAGGAACACCTAATTAAATTAATAAAACTTCTAGAACACTTTAAGGGAGAGATTGACAATAACACAGTCATAAAAGGGAACTTTAACACCCCTCTGACTTCACTGTGTAGATCTTCCAGACAAAAACTTAAAAAAGGAAACAGTGACTCTAAAGAACACACTGGATCAGATGGATTTAACTTATATTTATAAAACATTTCACCCTAAAGCTGCAGAATATATGTATTTCTCATGTGTCATTCACAAAGAATGACCACATATTAGGACACAAATCAATTCTCTACAAGTCCGAGAAGATTGAAATCATAGCAAGGATCTTCGTAGATCACAGTAGAATGAAATTAGAAATAATTTCTAATAATTAGAAATTATTTCTAATAATTTCTAATTAGGTGTTTCGGTAAAAACACCTAAAAATATTCAAACACATGTAGGCTAAATAGCATGTTATTAAACAATGAATGGGTTAAAAATGAGATCAAGAAAGATATAAAACTCTTACTGAAAACAAATGAAAATGAACACACAAAACTGCAAATCTCTGGGACACAGCATAAGCAGTCCTAAAAGGGAAGTTTATAGCAACGCAGGCCTACCTCAAAAAACAAAAACAAAAAAATAATATTAAACTATTTAACCCTACAACTTAAAGAATTAGAAAGAGAACAGCAAGAAAAGCCCAGTTTAAGTAGAAGAAAGAAAATAGTAAAGATTAGAGCTGAAATAAGCAATATAGCAAAAAAATAAATG
The DNA here is from genome assembly GCA_026230045.1 of Corynorhinus townsendii. Classification (NCBI taxonomy): domain Eukaryota; kingdom Metazoa; phylum Chordata; class Mammalia; order Chiroptera; family Vespertilionidae; genus Corynorhinus; species Corynorhinus townsendii. The sequence continues at coordinate 92,932,736 of JAPDVU010000002.1, forward strand.
ATTTCAAGAGCTGGGTTTTGAAAGAATAACCAAGACTGATGAATGTGGGAAGCATGCCAGAGAAACCAGAAAGCTAAGGCCTCTCACAGATAGAAAGGCATTATTGTTAGTCTGCCGGAATGTCCAAGGCGCATGTGTGCCTAGGCTAAGATACCATAAATAGCTGCAAGACAACAGCAATATATGTAGCCAAAATATGATTGATGTAACTATTGGGATGAAGCCTTCTTTGTCTCTGGAATAATATACAAGTTACTGAGCAGCTAGTCTTCTGGAGTGTGAAGAAGTGTGCTGGAGTGTACTACACAGAGATGTAGGGCTAAGAGTTCAGAGAGAGCTCAGATATAACTAGAAAGTTAACCAGCCAGTGTGCAGCGCTGAGGAGTGTGGTAGGTAGGGGAAACAGGAGAAGCTGCAGAGGCAGAGAGCTCAGATACCGCTATGATGTGAAGTGGTGAGTCTGGAGGCAGTGTGCAGCTGCTCAGATAATGGCCGTAGGTACAGAGGCTATTATAGACTGCTATTGCTGTGTGGGAAAGTTGTATTCATTCACCAACTGGTGTATAGCTGCCGGTACAGGACTGTTGAAAATAACTGTTTTGTCTCTTGGCTGTATGGTCACTGGCTTCTGCAATAATGACTCATTCTTATACCCACAACTTCTCATGTCTTCTCAGTCTAAGTTCCAGCATTCAGGAAGGTCCAGGCCCTAGACAGAGGGGCTGGGATCTAACACCTAGTGAGCAGAGGATAAAGGAGGAACTTGGACTAAGTTTCCAACAGTTGTACAGTGGGCAGGGTTCATGAGGGAACCAGCCCTGATATAGTTGGGAAGATTATATGGACTCAGAGCAGCAGTTCTCAGACAGGGCTCTGGCTGTCTCTGAAAATGAATCATTATGCAGACTCATCAAGAAACAAATAGAGAGGACCCAAATAAATAAAATCAGAAACAATAGCAGAGAAGTAACCACTGACATCACAGAAATACAAAGGATTATAAGAAAATATTATGAACAACTATGTGCCAACAAGTGGCACAATGTGGATGAAATGGACACGTTCATAGAAAAATACAATCTCCCAAAACCGAATCAGAAAGAATCAGAAAACATGAATAAGCCAATAACAACTGATGAAGTAGAAGCAGTAAACAAACAAACAAACAAAAAAACACACAAAAAACAAAAACTCCCAGCAAACAAAAGCCCTGTCCGGATGGCTTCACAGGAGAGTTTTACCAAACTTTCAAAGAATAATTAACACCTATACTCCTCAAAGTATTCCAAAAAAAATCCAACAGGGAGGAAGACTTCCTAACAGCCATATTTCTCAAACTATTACAAAAAATCTAAGAGGGAGGAACACTTCCAAGTTCTTTTTATGAGGCTAGCCTTATCCTAATTCTGAAATCAGATAGAGACACTACAAAGAAATATAATTACAGGCCATTATTCTTGATGAACATAGGTGCTAAAATCCTCAACAAAATATTTGCAAATTGGGTCTAGCAATATATTATAAAGATCATACACCTTGGACAAGTGAGATTTATTCTGGGGATGCAAGGTTAGTACAATGTTTGCAAATCAATAAACATGATGCATCACATAAATGAATTGAAAGACAAAAACCACATGATCATTTCAATAGACGAAGAAGCATTTGACAAAATCCAACACCCATTTTTTATAAAAACACAGCAAAATGGGAATAGAAGGAGTATAATTCAACATAACAAAGGCGGTATTTGACAAACTTATAGCGAATATCATACTCACTCGGAAAAAACTAAAACTATTTCTCCTAAGAACAGGAATAAGACAAGGATGTCCACTTTCACCACTCTTATTCAATATAGTACTGGAAGTCCTAGCTGCAGCAATCAGACAAGATGAAGAAATAAAAGGCACCTAAATCAGGAAAGAGGAAGTAAATCTCTCATTATTTGCATATGACATCATATTGCACATATAAAACCCTAAAAACTCCATGAAAAATAAACCTACTAAATTTAATAAATTTGGCAAGGTAGCAGGATACAAAATCAACACCCAGAAATCCTTGTATTTTTCACATACCAATAATGAATTATCAGAAAGAGAAACTAAACAAACAATCTCATTTACCATTCCAACAAAAAAAATTAAGATGCTTAGGAATTAACTTAACCAAGGAAGTAAAAGACTTGTACTCAGAAAACTATAGGACATTGCAAAAAAGAGATAGAAGATATAAACAAGTGGAAGAATATACCATGTTCACAGATTGGTAGAATTAACATAATTAAAATATCCATAATACCCAAGGCAATCTACATTTTCAATACAATCCCTATTAAAATACCAACAGCAAATATTAGTGGGAAGGATTATTTGCATTCTTGAGTAGGCCCTGAGCATTCCTGATGCTAGGCTGAATTTAGATATAGGGCAGCTGCTGTCAGCCAAGTCTCTTGTCTGTTACCTGGGTCCCGATCTGAGCTGGGCCAAGTCTCTTTCTGTTGCCTGGGTCCCGATCTGAGCTGGGTGTGGGGAGCGTTAAGCAGCCATGGGGGCAGGAGACCTCCCTCAGAAGGGGTGAGGGTTCAAGCCCCTGCAATGTTGGGGGATGAGGGTCTGTGCCCCCAAGTTCTCTCCTGATGGCCCATCTGCGACTGTGCCTGTCTTAGTTTGTTCCTTCCCTGAGGAATCTTACCTGTCTCTGGCTAACCAGCCATCCTCCGGGGCCAAGCAGGGTGATGTGAGGTTCAGTTCTGTCTCCTTGGTAGCCTATGCCCCCGTAGCCTCCACGCCCAGCACCTGCCTTGGGAACCCTTGGCCTGCTGGCAGGGTCCTGGTGCTGATCACACATCCTGGGGAACTCGGGTTTCTTCTCCAGTGAGGACCCAGCTCACACAATTGGGTGTGAGACAGATCCATGGTACCAGCCCCCACGAGGCTTCAAGCTCAGCATGAACAAAAAGCTCAGGCAACACCGGGGGGCAATTGGATTTTGAGAAGAGGGTCCCTCTTGGCACAAAAGGCAAGAGGGGCCAATATAGGATGCTCAAGTGCCTTCCCAGTGCCTTAATTCCTTCTGAAAGGGATTAAATCCTTTCATGTCCTTTTTTTTTTTTTTTTTAATTACTGCCAGCCATTCAAAGAATTCATTTGTAAGTTTGCTTGGGATAATTGTACAATATGCTGTTGTAAATATCTAAAATTATAATGACATTGTAGAATAATATCATGTAAGGATATTCTTTGCCCTAGGCCCTGGCAATTCCATTTCAAACTGGCGGTCAATTTCTTTTTGTAGCTTTATATAAACTTTGTCAGGGAGGCAAAAACACAAATTACTTACTTTAGTTCAAGAGACCAAATATATTGACTTTCAATTACAATCCTTATGACTTTTGAAGGAAACTTCTCTTTGTTTCCTTCCAAGATAATTTTCAGGCTACAGAGAGTTTCATTTAAAAATCTTTGTCACATGAAACAATTTCTCTTAAGGTTATGGTGACCACCAGTATGGTTTAGATTTAGTATCTTATTTTCATTTTAATTAATTTTTTAATTAATTTTTTTAATTTTTATTTTTTACATATGTGTCCTTATTCCCCCATAACAATCCCTCCCCACTTATGCCCCGCCCCCTTGTTGTCTGTGTCCATTGATTAGGTACATATGCATGCATACAAGTCCCTTGGTTGATCTTTCCACCTTACCCTCACCCTCCCCTACCTTACCTGAGGTATGATGTTCTGATTGACGTTTCTCAGCCTCTGGATCTGTTCTTGTTCATCAGTCTATGCCTTTCATTATATTCCACAAATAAGTGACATCATGTGATATTTATCTTTCTCTGTCTGGCTTATTTCACTTAACATAATATTCTCCATCTCCATCTATATTGTTGCAAATGGTAGAAACTTCTTTCAAGGGTAAACTAAGATTGTTGGTAGAGTATTAAATTTGACAGTAAAATAGTAATCAAGTTTTCAGATTAATTTAAACAGGCTAATTGAAATAACTGAATATTCAAGTAAATTTAATTGTACTGGACAAAAAGCTGTTCTTAAAGTAATAACTAAAATTTCTATTGGTAGTTCATCTCATGGTAAAATTCCCGAATATGCAATGAACCTAAAGCAGTCATATTTTTGGGCAAAAAAAAAGTTAAAATTTAAAATTATCAAGACTGCATTATAAAATTTATAAAAACCTCCATTAATCAAAAAAAAGGGGGGAATAGTAGGGTAATATCATGTAAGGAAAAATATCCTATAAGTAAATTACATCTAGAAAATTTTTACTTCACAAAATTAATTTTTATTTGCAATGCTAACAGCAAGACACCCATGAAAAAAACACATGGTGTCTAAATAAGACAAAGGAAAATCGTTTGGGCAAAAATAAAAAGGATCCCAAATCAATTATATAGAAAAGATTCCTTTATTAACTTGTGGTCGAGAATACATTTGTATATTTTCAGAAAACAACCCCAAGACCAGATGGATTCCTGCAACAGAGAGGAATTGACAGGTCTGCTCCAACCCCGAAGACAAGAGGAAAAACAGTCCAGAGATGGAAGACGCTGACAATGCCTTGCCATGTGAGCAGTCAGCAGCTGTGCACCGCTGCAGGTTGCCTACGACCAAACCAAAGAGGGTTGGACCTGCATTGCCACCATGTGCCCACCATCCAGATATCATTGCTGACATGTACACATAAAGAATTGTTAGACATTGAAATGGGGACTCAGAACTGTTGGACAATGAAATTGAGACTCAAACATTTTTTACTATTATTATTATTTTTTTGTTATTGTATGTTCATTTCTAGTCTGCAGAGGCAAAATTTTTTAAAGGAAAGAAATGGGGGGCGGAATAGAGGGAGGCCCAAGCCAGCCAAGCCATTGTACCCCAGCCTATCACCTGCAGAGGGAGGCCACCAGTGGCAGAGGAGGGAGGGCAGTGCGGCACAGATGGCAAGCAGTGGCAGCTGCAAGGGTGGGGCCAGCTGCCTGCAGCCCTGATAGACCCTGATCTCAGGCCAGGCCTAGAGACCCTATCAGAGGGGTCCCAGATTGTGAGAGGGTGCAGGCTGGGCTAAGGGACCTCCTCGAGTTCACATATTTTCGTGCACTGGACCTCTAGTCTATATATATAAAAGGCTAAGCAACCATCGCATCTGAAACAACCAAATGGATGACCAAACAGGCTGTGTGGGGCGACCAGGCCAGCAGGGGGGTTAGTGAGGGGTGACCAAATGACCGAACAGCAGGCTGTGTGGGGTGACCAGGTAAGTGGGGGGGTTAGTGAGGGGTGACCAAACAACTGAGCAGCAGGCTATATGGGGCTATCAGGCCAATGGGGGGGGGGCAGTTGGGAGAAACCACACTGGCAGAGGGTGCAGTAAGGTGCAATCAGGCCAACGGAGGGGCACTAAGGGGTGACCAGGCCAGGGGGGAGGGAGTTGGGGGCAACCAGGCCAGCAGGGGAGTGATCAGGCAGGTAGGCAGGTGTGCAGTTAGGAGCCAGTGGTCCTGGATTGTGAGAGGGATGTCCGACTGCCGGTTTAGGCTCGATACCACAGACAGTTGGACATCCCCCTAGGGGTTCCGGATTGGAGAGGGTGTAGGCTGGGCTGAGGGCCCCCTGCCCCCATTCACAAATTTCATGCACCGGGTCTCTAGTCTATAATAATAAAAGCATAATATCCTAATTAGACCAGACAACCTTCAGGACAAAGAAGCTGGGGCTGTGAGGGAAGCCTGGGTCCTGGGTGCCAGAGGAAAGCCGGTGCAGGCTGCTGGGGGAAGGATGGCCTACTCTTGCAGGAATTTCATGCATCAGGCTTCTAGTTCAGAATAAATAGGGACTCATGTAATACTTTCAACAATAAAGATTTTAACAAATCATAATCTTTCATTTAATTTTTCTTTGCTCACAGATTTGTCTATCCTATCATGATACTAGATAACATATACTGGTACATGTTATCAAATAGTGGTTTATGCAGTAAGTGGGAAAATGAACATGTAAAATGTTTTTAAATAGTGTAATAACATATTGCAAAAATAATTGTTGGTGTTGGATTTGGGGTAATTAGAAGAATGGCTTACCTATGCAACTGAAAACCCAAAGTGAACTGTCCTTGCAGGGAATGTGATCACATGTTTCTCAGAGTCATCTAAAACTGAAGCAATATCAAAACAAAGTGCAAGGAAAGTTATGAATATGAATATGTGAATAAATGTCACTTTATTTTTATATTACCAATTGTTCAGTGCCATACTGATTCCAAGAGACAATGTTAAATAATAGTGAAGGCCAATAGCAAGAACATTTTTGCTCATATCAAATGATAGAAGTTGAAGGGATAACACCAACATCACCAGATATTTGTATGTGTATGTGTTGTGGTAAGAAGCCCTTCGTTGTTAAATATCAGAAGCTTTTAATTAAAAAATAGTCATTCAGTCATTTTCTAGTCTAAAGTTCCAGCTCATCTAGTCCTAAGGGGGTTCCCTGAGTGCAGAACCTTTAGTTTTAAAACCAGGAAAAAAAATCTTAGGAAATTGGCATGAGCTGGTCATCCCATCTTTATGTTTTGCTGTGCATAGCTAGAGGCAATGGTCTTGCCTTGAGAAACCTGGTCCTCCTTTACACACATTTAATAGTTATTGTTTTTTAAGTTGTGAAATAATTTAATGTATCCTCTAATATATGTACGGATGATTTACACTATAATATATGTATAATATAATATATGTAACCCTTGGAATAAATGCAATTTCATTCTTGTTTAAAAGTTTACACAGAGGAAAGCCCATGGTTTAGATTCATTCACAAGTTAGCATACACAGGCTTCCATAATAAGGATTTTGTTCTTAAAATACTTTAATGAAATTCCTAAAATTTGTCAGACTACCAGTGTTAACCCTTTTCACATAGAGACAACTGTTATTATAAGCCTTTGTATTTCATGCTTAATTTCATAAATTATAAAATAATAAATTTCAAGAGATGCTGCTCTCCAGAGCTGGCAAATTACCCTCGCTCATTGCTTTCTCCTGTGCAACTGAAGAGCCACATATCTTGCACATTGATGGCTGCATGCTGAATGGCTATCAGGTAATGATAATAATGTAAAATGTATAGGATTGCATTTTGAATGATACACAGGGTAAAATATGGTAAAATATATCCTACCAATAACAGCACTTATGTTAGAAGTAATAGCTCTTACAGAGTATGGAGAATGGATCATTATAATGTTTAATTCTAAATCACTGGATGACAGGCTCTCAAGCTTGACAGCTCATGGTATGCATAGAGAAGTCACTTGTTTTGGTAACATCATGTTATGCACACTTCACAACTGAAGAATATTTCAAAGTTCCTCATGACTGGAACTGCAATTATTATCTGTGAATCTGTGAATTATGTGTAGGTGCATATGTACCTTCATGACTCTCTTACTCTATTATGTTATTTAGACATGTATTTGGTGACAAGACTTACATTCCAATTTCCTCAAGGCTGAATTACTAAAAAAAAAAAATCAGTGCTGTGAAAAACTGTGGTAACCATATGTGTCTTCCACTCTCAGCACGTAAATGTATACAACTTTTTTAGGCAAGGCTCTCCTACAGATTTTCAGGAGACTTCCTATGCAAGTCTATAATAAATGGGAGGTAAATTTCAAACAAATAGCTTATTTTTATTTCCAATTCAGTCATCCACTATGTAGGTCCATTATGTTTTGGCTCCTATGGAGTTGAGCGCTGCAGGAGCAATGAGTTGAGCAGTGCTGACTACCATTCTGATTAGACCAGAAGCTGAGACAGGATATTTAAATAGAATAAGCTGGCCAATGGTGGGATGGAGGGGGTTGAATGAAGTGAGGAAGTCATTTAAAGAATCGGACAGTACCACAAAAGTGAGATTATCCAGGCTCAATCCCTCATTCATAGCTCATGTGGTCCTCCCTCCAATACTGTGGTCATCACCTGCTGTTAAAACTCACTTTGTTTTCTTGCAGGTTAGCAAATAACATCTATTTAGAACTATTAGAATTTGCTATGGTTTCACTAAAGAAAACCCCCACAGAGCTTTAAATAAGAAACTGCACCTGTACTTATCTAATTCTATCTCTGTATAATCTACACTCCAATAATTGAAAATCAAACAACTGATGTAAAAATGAAGGTTATTTAGGCCCAAATGTTTAGAACAAATAACAATAAAACTATGATTCACATCACTGATGGAAGCAGAGATAATTATAGCAGACACTGGAGGACAAAGTTGAGGGTGAATCTTTGATGGCAAGTCTAAACATTTGTAGATGTGATGATCCTGCTGATTCATTACAAATAATAGTATTTTATGTGGCTGAGATGTAAATTTGAAATACAGAGTAATATCAATGTATGTAAGGAAATCGTGTGGTGAGAATTCAGGCCTGGATGGCTATCCCTTCTCAGAACCATCTTGTTTGTCTCATTTAATGAAATACTTTATTAAACTTACACAACAATGTGGTGAAATTGATATTACTATCCATGTTATACAGATAGAAAAGCGAGAGCGAGGAAATGAGCACACTATTGTGGATTTCAAGGTTTTATATGATTACTAATGTCTGAAAAATATCCTTTATTAATGGTACCAAAAAGCATGTCAACAATTACAAATTGTGTCTTCATCCTGAAAGACTGATCCATAATGTTAGGGACAGAAATATTAATCATGCTCTGTTAACCATGATTGTTCAGTTCTGATTAGAGAAAGTGCATTCTAACCTGGCCAAGAGTTGCACACCCTGGACAAGGGAATAAATCTGGAATGCTGTCCATTCTCCTTATCTGAAAACTGCCTATTTTCATGGAAATATTAGCATTGTTTTTGGAAAGAATAGACTCCCAGAGGCACTCACCCCAGCCCCCCATTGCTTGGAACCTGTACTTACTCCTTTTGCCCACTTTCCATGTAATCTTTGTCTTTCTAACCAATATAACCATCTGGTTTATGGGAGTGGGGAGGGTGCAGAGCAATTTTTGGTGGATGACCTGCTCTCCCATACTGCCAGCATTATTGGAATAAATGCTCATATATGATTCAACCCTGTCTCTGCTTAATTGGCTCATGTACTGATAGGCAGCCCAGATCCATTGGTTGTCTGATTTCAATTTGAGTGTAGTATTTTGGAAATAATTTGTTTATCACCATAAAACTAATGACCGGTTCACTTCTCATTGAATTAATAGCACTATTATGTATATTGCACAAATTTTAATGAACTAGTCTTATTAAAGATCTTTAATATTAAGGAAGATTTAAATCCAAAAAAAATTAAATATGATGACTATAATTTAGAACCATTTCAAAGGCTTTCTTTTATGATTTAAACATTCAATCCATGTTAAGCACTCGATTTTTTAGGAAATTCTATGAAGGAAATGCTTTCCTACTCCTGTCTTTTATTTTTTAGAATGTAAAGAATACTTTTTGGAGATTTTCTTTCTGAGTTAATAACTTCTGTAGTGTGAAAATAAATCCAAAGGATCAAATATGGCATGTGCATTTAGAATTTGTCCCTTAAGACAGAGCTTGCCTAAATCCTGCTTTGAAAAAGCAGAAGGGAAAATGATCTTGTGCAAAATATTTTTAGTTGGCAATTTCCTCATCCAGAACAGAGCATTATTCTGTACCTTAGGGTAAAACTTGCAGATCATCATCAATCCTGTTTTTGCCTCCCAATGCAAATTAAAAGCATAAAATTTGGTAGGTATGAATTAAATTAATGGTAGTAAAATCACAGAGGCCTGTTTTATGCTGTGAGATGCAAACATAAAGTTGACAATTATTAACAGAGTCTACTTTGGAGCCCTTTTACCATGGGTTGATTTATTTCATGTATTTTTCTGGTATGAAAAACATAGCCAACCTACAAGATACCACACACTTGGAAATAGCCCTAGCCAAAATACACAGTTGAAAGAAGCAAATGCCTGTCTGTCAGATTGCCTTGCAGTCTAATTCTATTACTGGGGATCATGGAGGAGAAATGTTTTCCAAGAAGCAATTACACACAATATAACAGCCAAATGTAGGAATATCTTATGGAATATCTTAATAATATCTTTAAATCTCTGAGCAGAAAAAAAATCTGTTTCCAGATCATAAATTAGTGATAACATTATTTGTGATTCCTCTTATTGTATATGTTTCCAAATAATGCATCTTAAAATTCACTTTTCTTCTTTTGTATCTTCCTACAGCAAAATTTCTATACACGGAACAAAACTTCTCCTTTCCCTGGGCATATTTTTTATTTGTAATGGGCATATTAAAGTTAACCTCCACTCTAATTACACAAGGAAACAAAATAACATAATTCACAACTGTATTATAAAACATAAGGTGCATATGATTTAAGTTTGTGTGTATCATACACTTTATTTCAGAAGTATCCCTCTATTATGTTATTCTCCTGTCACAGACATAAATCAGTAGGGAATGTCTTTCCCCTGGGAAGTATTGTGCACTGTATTTTCCCCTATGTAAACAAATCACAGTTTTCCTCAACAAACAAGACTTTCAATTCATTCATTTTTAGAGCAAAGTTCAAATAACTGTGTTAGAACTGTGAGTGTACTTTGATTCCAAGGACTAGCTCCAAACTTAAAAAAAAAAAAAAGGCACTTGAACAAAAAAATCAGTCACTTCATGAGAATTTTACAAATACCAAGTAACATAAGAGCCTTTTTTTCAGGAGTCCTTTTTGTATAAAGAATTAAACAACAACAACAAAAACTTTGTATTTGAGGAAAGTTAACAATTGAATTGGTTTAATGTAAAAACCTAATGTAATAACCCTTATTAAATAAACCACATTTTAAATTCCATAGTCTCAAATTACAATAATTAATTTCATCTTCAGTCCAGTCAATTCATTGTTTCTTACTGCAAAGAGTCGGTAACTTGGATAATGAAAATGTAGCCATAATATTTCAATTTTATTCAAAAATTAACTATTTCAAATAAGTTACATAATTTATGATGAGGTTTGTTTTGGGATAGTAGAATGTATCGAATAATCACATTCTTGTATACATAATAATTTTTTATAAATGAAAATTAAATAGACAAATTAAAATGAAAATATATGTATACGCCATCGTTTTCATCCTCCTTGCCCCCATTTTCACCCTATATAAAGATGAATCTTTGTTGCCCAAGATCATTCCTCAAACATATTTTCCATGGGGCTCTGAAGTTTGTCATTCTTAATTACAGTTTTTATGTAATTAATTTATTTTTTTGGCAATCGAATGTTTGTCAAAATACATTCAAATTCTGTATTTTTTAAGGTATAACATAATTCCCTATCTTTACTTTCTTTCTAATTCTGGGGAAAAATTTGGTCATCATTAAGTGACAATATATAATGCTCTATTTACCTCTACTCCAAACTTTATCTGCTTCCTCAATAACAAACCCCATTTCTGCTACTTTCATTCTTTAACTGACCTTTCTTAGTATATTTTAGACTGAGGTTACTTGAAAAACAACTTCATCTTCTAATCACAGCAAACCTGTTCCTTTTGTTCTTCACTTTGGGTTCAGAGAAATACATTTTAGTCTTGTTTACCAAATCCAATCTGCCTACTGAGACTATGATTCTTACATTTTAATACTTCTCTCTTTTAAAGTCTTTTTCTTCACTACATCCGTACAGTCTACTAAAAAATATGTTCAAGGTAACTTCATTCTAAAACCTAATGACAAAAAAAAATAAAGATATATATTCTCAAATCAAGTACCTGTCAAGGATGACAGAGATGATAGATTTACCTCTCTACTGCTGTGATTATTGAACAGGTTAGTCTGCATTTACTGCCTCTGTATTATAAGTACACCCAAATCTTGAATCCCTTGCAAACAGGCTTGATAGTCATCACTCTTCACAACTGCTCTTAAAAATGTGTTTTAGTGTTGACCTATGAATGAGGAGTTCACAGTTTGATTTCCAGTCAGGGCACATGCCCAAGTTGCTGGCTTGATCCCCAGTAGAAGGTGCAGAAGGCAGCATTCAATAATTTTCTCTCATCATTGATGTTTCCATTTCTCTCTCCCTCTCCCTTCCTCTCTGAAATCAATAAAAACATATTTTAAAAATATAATGAAACCATTATCTTTAAGCTAACATATATTAAAGGTTTTCGGTAAAGATATAAACTAAAACCTTCACATGGATTAATTAATTTAACCTACTTATAGATAGGAAATTGGAAGTGTAGAAAACAGAAAACCACACAAAGACACAACAGAACTAGCAACTGGCAAAACTTGGGTTTGAATCCAGGTTATCTAATTCTAGAATTTACATAGTAATTAACCTTTACTTATTAGAGTACAAATTTCAAAACAAACAAGATATAATAGAAATATTTTAGCTGTTATCTTGAATTTTCTGCATCACTGTTGTCTACTATTATTAATTCATCATTCTTCCTTGACATCTGACATCCTTTTTATTCCCTTCTTAATTTTATACCTGCTTTATCTAGTGTCTACACTGATGAATTTTATTCCTTTTATTCCACCAATTCAGAGGTTACCTGACAGATTTTTCTGTAACCCCCTGTTCTTTCAACAATCTCTCCCTTTACACTGTTATATATTTTCAACTATCACCTCTAAGTGGATAACTCCCAATTTTATAAATTCTGTCCTTAACTTCCTCCTGAGATATGAACATGACTTTTGACCATTACTTGCTTTTTGTTGAAGCTGAGAGGAACAACTTCACCTTAAAATAAAAGGATAAAGTTAAATATTGTTACAATGATGTCATCACAAACATTATGTTTTTTGGCCCCTCAACTACCAATCCTGCTACTCCAATATAAAGATTTGGAAACTGGTCCAAAAGAGGAATTATATTACTCATGGTTATAGGAAAACAGATCTAAAAAAGTGAAAGAAGAGGCCATTTTATTAAGTTGCATAATTGAAATTTTTTATTTTTGGAATTCAGTATTTTAACATTTTGAAAAAACATGTTGTATCATGGGACATTTATTAGGTGGTAATATCCCTATGACTATGTTTATCAGTTCCATCCCTTCCTGGAAACCAAATTCTGGACATGACCATAGTCAAGTCATCTTCATTTAAGTCTCTTACAGTTTCTTCATTTTTTCTATTCTAACTCATCCTTAGTGGTCAGGACATTATCCTAAAGAGTACAACACTTGGATATTTGTTTTAGACAATTTGATGATCTCTGTAATACTAATGAATCATTCAGAGATAGTGAATATATCTTTTTCATAGGATTTTTCTTGCCCTTACAATGATCCCAGCATATACTATTCTTGGAAATTCACAAGGTCTTTTATCAATAATCTTAATCCATCTATGCTCTTCTTCCTAATAAGGGATTTGTTAGTGCTCAGAATTGCAAGGAAATCACAGGATAAAAACATTGTTCTTTTTGAGGGTTTATGCAAGTTGGTGCTGGCCACAATAATCTTCCAGAATGACTAGATAGACTTACCTGCCTGTGGTATGGCATTATTGGGAGTGAATGATACCATGTGATGAGCTAAAGTTAAATGGGTAGTAGATTAGGCCTTCTATTCAAAAGGAGAGAAAGTCAAATTATCCTAAATAATTTGTGAGCTGATGTGTAGACACCCACTATGCATTTTTATGTTATTGTTGCCATTTGTAAAATGGGTATTCCAGATTCATTTAGTAGTGTTAAAGTATTTTAGATTTCTTTATAATGTTTAATATGAAAATGGAAGATATTGAATATAGATATGGAGGGTTTTGAACAGGAGCCTATTTAAATAATATGTAAATGAGTAGCCATGATCAAGGTTTTCTGACATAAAGAAAACTTTCAGTGTTGAATAGAATATTAGTTGCTGAGCTGAGTGGCTGACAGGTAGAGTTTTAATGTACTATTGTGATTGAACTACCTTTTATCATGAAGGTGGTGGAAAAGTTATGGGAAGGGATAAAACTAAGTTCATTGTGGTAGGAATCCAAAGGTATCTTAGAAGCTGGAGAGTTTCCAGCAATTTCTTATACTTTCCATAACTGTTCTTGTTTTAGGCTCATGTAGCATGCATTTTTATGTACTTAAGATTACTGTGTGCTTTAGTTGAAAGTCCACACAAAGTCCCTGGGGCCATGTTATGCATAGGTCATGATCAATTATTAGGTAAATGTAAAAATAAACCTGTAGAAAATTAATTTGGATCTTTCATCAATCCTTTCAGATGGTCTTTCTGATAGAGTAGAACCATCAGAGCTTTGATCTTCCTAGGACTCTAGAAAATTGTCAGTTTCAGTCATTTGCATGGAATCATCTGGCTACTGTTTTTAAATAATTTTGTGGTGTAGGACAAAGATTAATTTCTTAGGTCCAAATATTTTTTAGGGTTAAGCAATTTTTTCTTTCTTTTCTGTATAAGATGGCTTATACCACATAGGATTCTACATGTTAGTTTGGATTTCCTGGCTTTAGAAGTTAAAACTATATTAAGGGGCCCACCTGCACTGACCCAGTTAGAGTTTATGGGCCACACTCAGCTGCTGTAGGCTGTGGTGCTCAGAAATAGCCATCATCGAGGGACCAGTTTTTCTGGAGCATCCAGAAAATGTATGAAAACATTTTGTTGTCTTTAATAGCTACCAAGGCTGTTCTCTGATTTTCCAGTCTCTCCTCTCCTGAAAATATAATAGGATTGCATTTTCCTACGTTATTTAAGATGAAAATGGTTGTCTCACTTGCTTCAGTGAACAGAATATGGAAAGAAGCAGCACAGTTCACTTGTTCATGAAGGTCATTAATAGCCAAAGAGCAATTTAGCAGATTCTCTTCCTCCTGCATGAAGAGTCTCTACACCAGAACCTTTCTAATCGGTTTAGTTTACAGACCAGCAGCATAAACATTATCCATGAACTTTCTAGAAATGCAAAATGTCAGGCTCCTCCCCAGAGATGAATCAATATATACATTTTAACAAGCAATTTATATGGACATTAAAGTTTAAGAAGTGATAAAAGCACAGCCAGGCAGTGTCTCAGAGTGAGATGAGTTTGGAAGTGTGCTGCTAGCCATCCCACTAGGAAATTTTAGAATGAGTGGAGATACACTTTAGTTCTCATAAGTACCTAGATATGGGGTGATATTTTATTGCAGCATAACCTTGCTTATTACAAATGAGACAAACATAAACAGGCTTAATGCAACATAGGATGAGTGATCTCATATAGATCCTAAAAGTATGGTACCTAGCCCTGGCCAGCATGCTCAGTGGTTAGAGTGTCAGTCCTTGAAATGAAGAGTCCACAGTTTTATTCACAGTTAAGGGCATGTAAATGGGTTTCAGGTTGATCCCTGAACCTTGGTGGGGGCTCATGTTATAGACAATTAAATGATGTGTCAAACATCAATGTTTCTCTCTCTCTTTTCTCCTCCTTCCCTCTCTCTCTTTCTTGTTCTTTCTGTCTCTTCCCCTCCTTCCTTCCCTTCCACTCTCTCTAAAAATAAATTGAAAAAATATCCTTGGGTGAGAATTAACAACAACAAAAAAAGTGGTACCTAACATAAGATATGCTATATTGGAGAAATTAAACTTTTCCTCAATATGTAATGCCACACATGAAAACAATTCTTTAAAAAATAAATTCTATTATTTTCCAATTACATGAAAATAGAAACTTTTACTTTCCACTTTTTCATTGTGAAAAACCCCACAAATTTAATGTCTTAATTATTTTCAATGTACAACTGAATGCTATTAGATAAAGTCACATGTTGAGCTACCATCATCACCATCTATTTTTAGAACTCTTTTTCAAATATTATGACTTCTATTATGTTGAGGTAGCTTCTTTCTACTGCAAGTAGTTGAGGATTTTTTTAGATAAAAATGTTTTGAATTTTGTCAAGTGTTTTTCTGCATCACTTGAATGTTCATGTGTTTTTTTCATTTATTCTGTTAATATGGTTTATTGCATTAATCAATTTCTGTATGTTTAACCATCCTTGCATTTGGGAATAAGTTTTTATATGATTATATTTTCATTTTCTCTATTTTCTAATTTTTCCCTGTGATTTATTTTTTGATCCATTAGCTTTTTAAGAGTGTGTTAATGTTAACCATTTTTTACTTTTCCAGGTTTTTTTTTGTTTTGTTTTGTGTTTTATTCTTTATTTTACATTTGATTTTTTTCTTTATTGATTAAGATATTACATATGTGTCTTTATCCCCCCACTCCCCCCCCGGCCCCCCCGGCTTGTGCCCTCACACCCCTGGTGTCTGTGTCCATTGGTTGTGCTTATATGCTTGCATACAAGTCCTTTGGTTGATCTCTCCCCCTTCCCCCCACCCTCCCCTGCCTTTCCTCTGAGGTTTGATGGTCTGATCGATGCTTCTCTGTCTCTGTATCTTTATTGGTTTTTAACTTTATTCCATTGTGGTTGAAAAACATACTTTGGATGATATTTATAATATTATATCTACTGAGTCATAATTTGTGAACTAATGTATGGTCTATGTTGGAAAAATCTCATGTGACCTTGAGAAGGTATGGATTTTGTTGTTGTTGGGTAGAATTTTCTATATATTAAAGTATGAACTAGTTGGTTTATTGTGTTCTTCAAATCCTCTAATCCCTTACTGATGTTCCATTTGTTCTATCCATTATTTAAAGTGAAACATTAAAGTCTTTAACTATTATTGTGTTACTATCTTTCTTTAATTTTTTTTCATTGGTGCATATATTTAGGTGGTCTATTATTAGTTTCATAAATGTTTGTAATGAATATATCTTTTTGCTGATATGAAACTTTTATTAATATCCTTCTTTGTCTCCTGTAGCTTTTTAATTTAAAGTCTATAGTACCTGAAATTAATGTAACCAGTACTGCTTTCTTTGTGTTATTACTTAAATGAAACATATTTTTCCACTCTTTTATGCTTAATACTTTGTGTTTTTGGATCCAAATGAGTTTCTTGTAGACCATATAAAGCCAGATCATCTTTTTGTTTGTTTTGACTGTTTGTTTTAGCCATTTTTCCAGTCTCTGTCTTTTAAATGATATAATTGATATTAAGTAATTAGTGATAAGGAAGGACATACTTCCATCATTTTGCTATTCACTTTCTGTACATAATCAGTGTTTTGTTTGTTTTTTTTTGTTGTTGTTGTTTGTCCTGCATTGTTGTGTGTACCAGTATGTTTATGTTTACTTAAAATTTCATACTGCCCTAGCCGGTTTTGCTCAGTGGATAGAGCATCGGCCTGCAGACTGAAGGTCTCATGTTCAATTCTGGTCAAAGCACATGCCCAGGTTGCGGGCTTGATTCCCAGTGGGGGGCATGCAGGAGGCAGCCAATCAATGCTTCTCTCTCATCATTGATGTTTCTATCTCTCTATTTATCTTCCTTCCTTTCTGAAATCAATAAAACTATTTAAAAAATTTTCATACTGAAACAATTGCATTATTTTCTCAATTTATTTTGTGTTTTTTAAAGCTGTTTTAATTCTGAATACCATGTATTTATGGATTTACATTTGCAATCTTAAAGTTATAACTTTAATATGAATTGATACTAGCATAACTTTAATAACATAAAAAAATTATATTCCTTTATAACTGTACCCTCACCTTTTTTAGATACTGACACTATAGAATTACATCTTTATACATGTGTGCCCCAAACATAGAATAATAAAAAAGTTCTATCAAATCAAAGTCACAATACTAGCTGTTTAAAAAAAAACAACTATCTTTATTGTTTAAAATATTACAGATGACCTCTTTGTTTTTTGTTTTGTTTTGTTTTGTTTTCCCATTGAGGCCCTCCTGCTGGCACCAGTCCTTCCCAAGTCCTCACCTCACTATTTTCTGTGTCCATGAGCTATGCATATCTATACTAATAAAAAGGTAATATGCTAATTAGATCATGTTGACTGGCCATCTTCTGGACGTCTGACTTCCTTCTGGACAAAGCCATGGTGGTGGGGGCTGAGGCAGAGGCAGTTAGGAAAATCAGGCCGGCACGGGAGGTCAGTTGGGGGCGACCAGGCCAACAGGGGAGGACCATTGGGGGCATTAGGCAGTAGGAAGGCGAGTAGTTAGGAGCCAGTGGTCCTGGATTGCGAGAAAGATGTCTGAGTGTTGTTTTAAACTGGCAGTCGGACACCCCCTGAGGATTTCCAGACTGGAGAGGTTTCAGGCCAGCTGAGGGACACCATCCCCCTTCTCCCCCCAGTCCACGAATTCATGCACCAGGCCTCTAGTATACATATAAATTCCCCAATTAATCACTCCCCCATTGCCACCTTCCCTCTGAAATGCATCAGTCTTTTCAATGGTTCTATGTCTCTGAATTTATTTTGTTCATCAGTTTATTTTGTTCATTAGATTCCACATATGAGTGAGATCATGAGATACTTACCTTTCTCTCACTGGCTTATTTCGCTTAGCAGAATAGTCTTCAGGTTCCTCCATGCTGTGACAAAGAGTAAGAGTTCTTCTTTATTACCATTGCTTAGTATTCCATTGGGTAAATATACCACAGTTTTGTCACCCACTAATCTGCTAAGGGGTATTTGAGTGGTTTCCAAATCGTAGCTATTATATATTGTGCTGCTATGAACATAGAGTTACATATATTCTTTCTTGATTGGTGTTTTGGGTTTCTTATGATATATTCCAAGGAGTAAGATCACTAGGTCAAATGGAAGTTCCATTTTTAATTTTTTGAGGTCACTTCATACTCTCTTCCACAGTTGATGCACCAGTTTGCATTGGCACCAGAATTGTACTAGGGTTTCCTTTTTTCCACATCCATGCCAACATTTGTAATTTGTTGATGTTAGCCATTCTTAAAAGTGTGTCCTTTTAATTTGCATATCTCTAATTATCAGTGACTTTGAGCACTTATTCATGTCTCTTGCCCTTCTGTATGTCCACTTTCAAAAAGTGACTATTTAGTTCCTTTGCCCATTTTTTAATTGGGTAATTTGCCTTCCTTTTGTTAAGTTGTATGAGTTCCTTATATATTTTGGACATTAACCCCTTATCAGATATATCATTGGCAAATATGTACTCTCAAGAAGTAGGCTCTCTTTTTCACTTTGTTAATGGTTTATTTTGCTGTGGAAAGCTTTATACTTTGATGTAGTCCCGTCTGTTTATTTTCTCCTTAGTTTCCCTTGCCCTACGACAGTGGTCGGCAAACTGTGGCTCGTGAGCCACAGTTTGCCGACCACTGCCCTAGGAGATGAATCCACAAACATATTGCTACAAGAAATGTCTGAGATGTTGCTACCTATGCTGTCTTCAAATTTTTATAATTTTGTTTCATGACTCACATTTAAGTCTTTTGTCCATTTTGAGTTTATTCTTGAATATGGTGTAAGTTGGTGGTCTAGTTTCATTTTTTCACATGTAACTGTCCAATTCTCTCCACACCATTTATTGAAGATACTGTCTTAACTCCATGTAAACTCTTGCCTCCTTTGTCAAATATTAATTGAATGTAATGACTTGGGTCAATTTCTGGGTTCTGTTCAATTTCATTGATCTATATGCCTGCTCTTGTGCCAGTACAAGGCTGTTTTGATTACTGTGGCTTTGTAGTATAGCTTGATATCTGGTCCTTTAATCCCTCCAAGTTTGTTCTTCTTTCTCAGGATTGCTGTGGTTATTCTGGGTCCTTTTTATTCCATATAAATTTTTGGAGTGTTTTTTTCTAGATCTGTGAAGTATGTCGTTGGTATTTTAATTAGGATTGATTTGAATCTATAGATTACTTTGGGTAGTATGGACATTTAATAATGTTGATTCTACCATTCCATGAACACAGTCCTCAACTTATTCATATCTTCCTCTATCACTATTTTCAACATCTTGAAGTTTTCTGAGTACAGATCTTATATCTCCTTGGTTAAGTTTATTCCTAAGTATTGCAATGATAAATGGGATTTTTTTTTTTTTTTTAGTTTCTCTTTGTGAGAGTTCATTATTAGTGTATAAAAATGCCATAGATTTCTGGGTGTCAATTTTGTATCCTGCTACATTACCAAATTCATTTATTAAACCTAGTAGTTTTTTTTATGGAGTATTTAGGATTTTCTATGTATAATATCATGTAGTCTGTGCATAATGACAGTTTTACTTACTCTTTTACAAAGTTGATACCTTTAATTTGTTCTTCTGGTGTGATGGTTGTGGCTAGGACTGCTAGTACTATGATGAATAACAGTGGTAAAAGTGGACATTCCTGTATTATTCCTCTTCTTATCTTATCAAATGCAGGAAAAACATTTGACAAAATCCAACACCCTTTTCTGATAAAAACTCTCAGCAAAGTGATAAAAGAGAGATCATACCTAAACAAAATAAAGAACATAATTACACTTGAGAAGAATGTATATTCCATAGATTTGGGATGAAATGTTCTGAAGATATTAATTAAGTCCATCTGATCTAGTGAGTCATTTATGATTGCTGTTTCTTTGTTGATTTGTTGTCTAGAGGATTTATCCAGCAATGTCAATGGTGTATTAAAGTCATCTACTATAATTGTATTGCTGTCAATCACTTCCTTGATATCTTCCAGAAGTTTATTTATTTTTTATGTATTTGGGTGATCCTGCAGTGTGTGCATATATGTTTATCAGAGTTATATCCTCTTGTACTGATCCCTTTAGTATTATGAAGTGGCCTTTCTTATCTCTTGTTATGGCCTTGATTTTCAGGTCTATTTTGTCAGATATAAGTATTGCTAACCCAGCTATTTTTTTCATTTCCATTTGCCTAAGAAATATTTTTATATGCCTTCACTTTCAGTCTGTGTGAGTCTTTTGTTCTGAGGTGGGTCTCTTGTACACAGCATATATATGGGTCATGTTTTCTTATCCATTCATCCACTCAGTGTCTTTTGATTGGAGCATTTAATCTATTTATGTTTAAGGTTATTATTAATAGGGACTTGCTAGTAGCCATTTTTATTCTTTATGCCCATGTTTCTTCTGCCTTTTCTATTTCTTCTTTTTACAACAATCCCTTTAGCATTTCTTTCATTTCTGGCTTGGTAATGATGAACTCCCTTAGACTTTTTTTGTATACAAAGCTCCAGATATCCCCTTCAAATTTGATTGATAGCCTTGTTGGATAGAGTATTCTTGTATTCTGTCCCTTGCTTTGCATCACTTTATATACTACATTCCATTGCCTTCTGGCCTCATGTGTTTCTGTTGAGAAGTCATTTGATAGTCCATTGAAAGATTCCTTATAGGTAACTCTCTGTCTCTCTCTCTTGCAGCCTTTAAGATTCTCTCTTTGTTGTTAACATTTTCCATTGTAATCACGACCAGTCTAGGTGTGGGTGTTTTTTAGGTTCATCTTGTTTGGGACTCTTTGTGCTCATGTGACTTTTCTCTTTCCCAAATCAGGGTAGCTTTCTGTCATTATTACTTCAAATAGGTTTTCTAATCCTTGCTCCTCTTCTTGTTATTCTGGCACCCCTATTATACATATGTTACTTCATTCCATATTGTTCCAAAGCTCCCTTAGGCTCTCCTCCTGCTTTCTAATTTTTTTTTTCTCCTATTGCTCAGATTGGGTGTATTTTTGTGCCCTGTCTTCTAACTCGCTAATTCAGTCCTCTGCTTCTTCTAGTCTACTGTTGAAACCTTCCATTGTTTTTTTTTGTTTGTTTTTTTATTGGAGGTATATCATTCTTCATTCCCTTTGGATTCTTACATAAGTGGTTGATTTTTTTTCATCCAGCCAGTTTAGGAACTGTATGACCCTTAATCTAAATTTTTCCCTGACATATTGCATCTCTTGATGTCATTTATTTCCTTTCTGGCAATTCTTCCTTTTCTTGCCTTTGGAAGCTATTTCTTTGTCTCCCCATTTTTGCTCTCACCAAAGGGCCTGGGGCCTGTGGCTGAAGTGGTAGGATTGGCAGGAGGGGAGCACATCTGGCACTCACAGAAGCCCACAGCCTGGGAGGCTGGAGTCCCAGTGTCTGTATGTCTGCAAATGAGGTAGCAGGTCTTTGGCTGGATGGCTGTAGGCTCCAGTATGGTGTTAGAGGCCAGTCTGGATGGTGGTGAGATTACACTCCTAGTCACAGCAGTTGTCCCCTTCAAGATGGTATGGTTTCTGTGCCGAGCCTGCCAACCTGGGAGGGCTTGCAGTACTAACAGGGGATCCCCATCCAGTATAGCCTGGTCTGCCAGCCCCTGAGACTCCTGCAGGTTCTAACTGTAACACACACACACACACACACACACACACACACACACACAATTTGCACTCCCTTACACACTCTCCCCCTCACAGCCATCTTGCTGGCCAACATGTTGATTCACCGCAAGATGTCTGCTTGGAGTTTTTTATTATTGCTTCAATTTCTTTTCATTTTTCCTGATTGAGTTTTGGAAGATTGACTTTTTTCTAGGAATATTTCCATTTCACCTAGGTTGTACAGCTTGTTGGAATAAAGTTATTCATAATACTTTTTTACAATCCTTTTCAATTCTGTGGATTTTGTTGTCAAGTTGCCCTCTTATTTCTGATTTTATTTGGGTCCTATTTCTTTGTTTCTTGATGAGTCTGGCTAAAGGTTTATCAATCCTACTTATCTTTTAAAAGAACCAGCTTTTGCTTTTATTAATCATTTGTATTTTTTTTTGACTCTACATATTTATTTCCACTCTGATTTTTATTATGTTCTTTCTTCTACTTATTCTGGACTGTTATTGTTGTTCTCTTTCTAGTTATTTAAGTTGTAAGGTTAAATAGTTTAATATTAATTTTTCTTGTTTTTAAAGGTAGGCTTGTAGTGCTATGAACTTCCCTCTGAGGACTGCTTTCACTGTGTCCCATAGGTTTTGGGTTGTTGTGTTTTAATTTTCATTTGTTTGCAGGAAGTTTTTTTATTTTTTTATTTTTTATTGATCTCTTTATAACCCATTACTTGTTTAATGACGTGCTATTTAGCATCCAGGTGTTTTCATGTTTCTGAGTGTTTTTATTGTAATTGATTTCTAATTCCATTCCACTGGGATGTAAGAAAATGCTTGATGTGATTTCCATACTCTTGCACTTTTATAACTTTGTTGTGGTTTATCTTTGAAAATGTGCCTATGTGGGCATGAGAAGAATGTATATTCTGTACATTTGGGGTGAAATGTTATTTAAATATAAATTAATTGAATCTGATGTAGTGTATAATTTAGGATCTCTGTTTCCTTGTTGATTTTTTTGTCTAGAAGATTTATCTAGTAATGTCAATGGAGTGTTAGAGTCCCCTACTATGATTGTATTGTTATCCATCTTCCCCTTAAAAATAATCCAGTATATAATCCAGTATATATAGTGAGTGGCCAGATTATTATGATCTCTGAACACATAATAATGAGGACCCTAAATATATATATATATATATATATATATATATATATATATATATGCCTTATATATATGTATTAGAGGCCCAGTGCATGAATTCATGCATGGTGGGGTCCAGCCATACTGGCCAGGGGGAGGAGACATGGGCAGTTGGCCAGCCTGCCTGCTGGTCGAACTCCTGGTCGAGGGTACAATTTTCATATTAGCCTTTTATTATATAGGATATACACTGAGTGGCCAGATTATTATGTGTTCAGAGATCATAATAATCTGGCCACTCAGTGTGTGTGTGTATGTGTATTCCTATATTAGGTGCGTATATTTTCACAAGAGTTATATCCTCTTGTTGTATCAATCCCATCTAGTATTATGAACTGGCCTTCATTATCTCTTGTGGCTTTCACTTTGAAGTCTATTTTGTTAGATATAAGTATTGTTACCCCAACTCTTTTTTTTCATTTCCATTAGGCTGAAAATTTTTTCCATCCCTTCACTTTCATTAGGTGTGAATATTTTTTTTTCTGATGTATCTTGTAGAGAGCATATATATGAGTCATATTTCATACCCATTGAACTATTTCATTTCTTTAATTGGAGCATTTAAGCCATTTACATTTAAGGTTATTATTGATAGGTAATTATTTGTTGCCATTCTTACTCTTGACATCTGAATTCTTCTTTATTTCTTATTTATACACTAGTCCTTTGGCATTTCTTGCAGTGCTAGTGTAGTGATAATAAATTATTTTAGCGTGTTTTTTGTTGTTGTTGTTGTCATTTTTTTTTTTTTTTTTGTCTGTGAAGGTCTTTATTTAACCTTCTATTTTGAATGATAGGCTTGCTGGTTAGAATAGTCTTGGTTTCATTACTTTGTATACATCATTCTACTCCCTTCTGGCCTGAAGTGTTTCTATTAAGAAATCAGTTAAAAGTATAAGGAGAGGTCCCTTCTTGGAAAATTTCTGTCTCTTTCTTGTAGCCTTTAAGATTCTTTCTTTGTCTTTAATGTTTGTTATTTCAATTTTTATGTGCTTAGGTGTGCATCTTTTGGGCTTCATCTTGATTGAGAGTCTCTATGTTTCATGAATTTGAGTGACTTTTTTCTTTACCAAGTAAAGGAAATTTTCTGCCATTATTTCTTCAAATAGTGTCTTTATTCCTTTCTCAGATTCTGCTACTTCTGATACCCCTATGATGCAAATTTTGTTTAGTTTTATGTTGTCTCAAAGCTCCCTCAAAATTTCTTCCTGCTTTTTAATCTTTTATTTTTTCATTTGCTGTTCTGAATGGGTGTTTTTCTATCTCGTATTTGAATTCACTGATTTAGTCCTCAACTTCTTATAGTTTACTGTTGACTAGAAGAGTGACCTGCCAGGGTGTTCTTTATTTTAGCTATGACATTCCTCATTTCCAATGGATTGTTATCATTGTTTCTTCCTCTTATTTAGTGTTTGTGTAGCTCTTATTAATTCCCTTAATCTTCTCTTATAATTTTCATTAAGTTGCTAGTAGTTCTCACTGAATTGTTTGAGCACTCTTATTACCATTACTCTGAATTCTTTATCTGACAAATCACTTGCCTCCATTTCATTTATTTCCTTTTCTGGTGATCCCTCATTTTCTTTCATTTGGAGGTTCTTTCTTTGTTTCCCCATATTTGCTGTTCTTTTGTTTTTGTTTCTATATATTAGATCAAACTGCTATGCCTCCCAGATTTTGTGGGTTGGTCTTATGTAGACGGTGTTTTGTGGGACCCATTGGTACAGTCTCTTAGATCTCCTGCATTGGGTGCTCTAGGGAAGACTCTTGCTTGAGTTGTGTTCTCCTGTTGTAGTTGTGCCTTGAATATTATTATTCTGTTCATGGAAAGAATCTCCTCTCAGGTTTGCTGTCTATGTGGCTCACCCCTAACCATGTCATGTGAACTGTTGTAGAGTTGCTGATGGAATAAAGCAGAATAGAACACAATAAAATGAGAAATAAAAAGAAAGAATACTAAAACCTACACAGGACCCCCATAAGAATAATACAAGCAAACACAAGAGAAGACAGAATTAAGGAAGAGAAAGAGAGCAAGAATTATACAAGAAAAAAGGGAAAAAATATGAGGAGAAAAATAACAATACAACCCACCAAACAATAAAACACCATAATAAAAAAAATCAAAATGGACAAAAAAATAAGGTAGGGGAGAAAAGGAATATGTTGGTTCAAAGATGAAATAAATAAAATAAGGATGAAATTTTAGGGAAATACTTTGGAGGGGGAAAGAAAAACATTGAAATAAAATAAAGTGAAAAAAGTTGTGTAAGAAAAGGGAAGAGGAAAATTAGATATATAAATGAAACAATAGAGACTAGAATAATAATAAATAAATAAAGTAGATATATAAAGAAGATAAATTTTAAAAAGCAGTAAAAAGGAAAGAGAAAAAGTTAAAAAAGAAAAGAATAAAGAGAAGAGCAAAAGAAAAAAAAGGAGAAATGGCATTTCTTTTAGCAGAATGTAGTGCCCTATGGAAGCCCCCTTTAGATCCTACTTGACTGATGACTATGGCTGACTGTTCTGTCTGCCAATTTTGAGCTTTTCCTGAAATATTTAGTGCTGACCACTGTCACAAACTGTCCTCTTTTGGCTTTCAGCAACATTCTTGAAGCCCCATGTGATCCACAGTCTTTGTCTGTCTCCATAGGATTTGGCTTCAATCAAGAGGGATCATTCTGCCCTCTAAGGCTGGTTTGTTAGCATTGTAGGGCCCAAGCCTAGGTCAGCAAACTTTCCTTGGTTCTCTGGGGTCTGCTTCTGCCAATCTTTGCCTGCTAGCCATATGTCAATTTTAATCACTCAAAAGTCTGTTTCTGAAAGGGCTTTGGACGCTGAAGGTGCTGTTCAGATTTGAGGGTATGGGGTTGGTATGTTTCCCTGTCCCAGAGCTACTCCTCTGCAAGTGTTCCACATTATTACTCTGCTCTCATCTGGGCAGAGATCCTTATATGCAATCCGATGTGATTGGCTGGAAACCTGGAGTTTCTATCAGCTCTCCCATGTGAGCAAAGTACCAGTCTAGTTCCTGGGATAGTGGGGCAAATAACCCCTCCCCAAGCCAGTCATTGATGCTCCTTTAAACTGTTCAAAACATATAGGTGTTACCTCTGCTTTTGTGTTCTCTAAAAAGGTCAAAATGCAGAGTGTGGCAGGCAGGCCTCCTGAGGGTCAGAGATCCTATATCATCTAGGGTGGGTCTTTCGGTTGTTGTTGTTATTGTTGTTTACCTGCCCTGTGACTACTGGGAGCTGCTACGTCCTCTCAGGAAAAATTGCAGTTTCTGTTTGGGCATGTATGAACAACCAAATGCAGGACTTCTGGACACTGCCCCTTCACATCTCCCTATACTGCCACCCAACCCAGCCTCTCCTCAGGCACCTGAAATCTTCACTTCCCTCCCTGCACCAAAGCCTTGGGTGAGTAGCTGAAAATGAAAACTCCTGTGCTCTGGGTTTAGATTAAAAAAAATAATAATAAATGAAACAAAAATGCAGTTTTCTCTCTGGCGTTGCTCTACAAGTCCTGTTGCCTTTCTCATCTGGATATTACATGAGCTGTGGGTCTCCTCTCGGGTGCTGTGGGCTGTGGAGCCCAGCCTGGGCTCCCGAGCTTCTATCTTCTGAGGAAATAGACCCTCCTGTAGCCAAGCACTCCCTTCTCACTCTTGGTCTGCCAGCCTGCCAGCCCTGGGAGCTGGATCAGCTCCTCTCATGACCTTGCCCTTCCTCCTGCTCTCTAGGTGTTTTCTATTCTTCTTTGACATAAGTCACCTCCTCATCTTCACCTTAGTTGGTAATTGCAGGTGAGTGTTCTCCAATTTAGTTGTATTACCAGTCTGGCCCTGGGATTAGGTGCATGACAGGTCTGGCTATTCAGGTGTCATTTTCCCCCCTAATACTAGCTTAAAAATATATATATATATATATATATATATATATATATATTTAAAAAAAAAAAAAAAAATATATATATATATATATATATATATATATATATATATATATATATATATATAACAAAATTCCTTAGCTTTTGTTTATCTGGGTATATCCCAATTCCTACTTTATTTTTGAAGGAAAGTTTTGACAGACATGGGATTCTTGATTGACATTCTTTTTACTTTTAACACTTTGAACATATTGGCCCACAGCCATCTTGTTTCCAAAGTTTCTGATGAGAAATTTGCTTATACACTTATTGAAGAGCCTTTGTTTGTGATGACTCATTTCTATTTGTTGCTTTTATAATTCTCCTTTTTGGAAAATTTGATTATAATGTATTCTAGAGTGGATTTCTATGAATGTATCTTATTTTGAGTATTTTTAATTTTTAAATTTTATTTTATTTACTTATTATTATACTTTTTTTTTACTTCTTCGATGTTAACATTAATGGCCTTTAACAAATTTTGGAATTTTTTTGACATTACTTCTTCAAATATTTTTTTTTGCCCTTTTCTTTATCTCTTCAACTTCTGAGAATTCCCTGATTTCTACGTTGATCTGCTTGATGGTATTCCATATATCCCTAAATTTCTGTTAATTTTATTCAATATTTTTTCTTCCCATCCTTTAGACTCAATAATTTCCATTGTCTTACCTCCAAACTTATTCTTTATTTTCCCAGCTAAAATATGTCTTTGACTCTCTAGTGATTAAAAAAAATCAATTATACTTTTCAGCTACAGAATTTCCTTTTGGTTTTTAGGTTTTTTTCTCTCTTTATTAATATTTTTATTTTTATTGTATATTTAAAAAATGATTTACTTATACATTCACTTTCTTTATATGCTTTTAAGACCATTGTTTTAAAGTCTTTGTCTAGTAGATCCATCATCAAGTCTTTTTTAGGGCAAGTTATTGTTGATTTACTTTATTTTTTCTGAATGCCCCATATATTTGATTCCTTTTATGCTTTGTGATTTTATTGTTGTTTTTGTTGAAACCTGAATATTTATACTTAATGCTGTGTTAACACTGGAAATCTGATTCTCCCACTTTTCTAGTGGCTTTTTGGTCATTTTGTTTATTGTTTTTATTTACTACTTAAAGCCTGATGCATGAAGATTCATACTAGAATGGGCTTTCCTTTCCCTGGCTGCAGGCACCGCCTTTCCACTCTGGCCCAGCCCCTTTCTGCTCAGGCCCTGGAGCCGCCTCTTTCTTCTCCGGGAGCCACCTCTTTCTGCTCTGGCCCCACCTTTCCATGCTGCCCAGAAGCCCTGAGAGACTGGGGTGGGGCAGAATGCCTGCGTTGTTGCCATGGTGATGATGCAAGTGTCCCATCACTAGGCACCTGTGTATGCAAATTAACCACCATCTTTGTTGGGTTAATTTGTGTATCACTCTTGATTGGCTGGTGGCGTAGCTGAGTTACGGTCAGTTTACATGTTTGTCTATTATTAGGTAAGATTTTGGATTGACATTGGCCCTTTTCTTTTGAAAGAATCATTCTGAGATCTAAACTTAAATTCTAAGCATTTTCTGAGCGTATGCCTTTCTCTGGGCATACATTGTGACTTTATTTATTTTCTCCCATGTATGCAGTTGCTTTTGAATGTTCCAATTCTTAATGTTTGGCTCTCAAATTCAAACAAAAGAGATAGAAATTAAAGGTACTAAATACTCTAGCTTTTTAAGTTCACTATAGTTACTTTAGCCAGGGGTGGAGAGGGGGCATGCTTGCAATCTTTAGGAGAGGTGCAAAAACAATGGCTGCCTACGTCTTTGGCTGTACCTCTGAGATCAGAAACAGTAATCAGTAAGTAATCAGAGCACAGATCCATACTATTCTGAAGTCAGGATCCTTTTTGGCTCATACTAGTTTCATATCATGTGCTACTAGAATTGTATTCATGGCTGCCTGACATCAGGTCGGAGGGTGGAGTGTAGCTGCTTCTGTCATAACCTAAAATTGACAAAATAATCGTAATTTACCAGCTCAACCTTCCCTCTGAAAGTTGCAAGCCTTCAATAGATTCAGAGCTCTAAAAGAGTTACATCAGATAAATTCTGCCAGTGCAATTTTTGTATTGGTGGAAAGTCAGATTCTTGGTGTTTCCTACACCATTTCCTTCTATATTTTTTCTATATTCATTATTTTAACAGCTTCATTGAGTTATAACTGATATAAAATTGCATATAGTTAATGTGCATAATCAATGAGTCTAGACATATGCAAACAGCTGTGATACTATTACTACAACCAAGGCAATATACATACACAACACCTGCCCAAGTTTTCTTCTTTGTCTCTCTCTTTATCTTTCATTTGTGGTAAGAGCACTCAACATGCAATCCATTGTTTTAACCAATTTTGAAATGTACCAACTATTGGAACTATGTTATATAGCAAATCTCTATAACTTATTTATCTAGCATAACTGAAACTTTATAACCATCAATATTCAATCTTTACTTTTTAATGAGTCTAATCAATTACTATAAGAAGGATAACTTCTTCAAATCAGTGTAGCTGTTTTTGTATTTGGATCTCTTCAATAAGGTCATTAAAAAATAACTATTGCTTTTTATTAAAATTAAAATGAAAATTTTCAGCAGTTCTTTTGTCACAGAATGAATAATAACCTTAAATAACAAACTTAAATAATTTTCTTTAAAACAATGGATTAACAATTTACAAAGGAGAACTAGTTTACTAACTAGTAATTCAGAGAGATAAATGATATGCTGATCATCTTAGTCATTATTTGTTATAATTTTTAAGGACATTCATATAAAAAACTGTTCTACACTAAAAAAATCATTGAAGTTAAAAAAAAAGTATGAGCATTGTTGAATTTTTAGAGAACATGTGTATCAAATTGGGCCCAGAATTATGGCAATATATTTCAAAACTCAGTAAGTAGACCTATTCTGGAAACTAGAAGAATTTAAATCATGGACTTAAATGAGATCACTTAGGAATTGTGAAGGTGGAGAAAACTAATGTCATCAAGAACCATCATTCTAGTAGAAATAGCTCCTCTGGGCAATTAAAGGAGAAAGAAAATCTTAATAGGAGAAAATTAGGAGATTTTATTAATTCATGGAGTCTGTCACACCAGGGAAGCTGGGCAATGTCTCAGTCTAGGCTTAAATAGGGGTGAGATACAGTCACAAATTACTGTCTATTCTCTCTTATTATTGTAGGCTAATGCACCATCAATTAGTAGGGGAAACCAGAGCAGAAACTTTCACCTATTTGTCCTTCTTGACATTTCATGCAGGCATTCTATGGCCTGGAATGCAACTACAAATTGAAAAGTTTTAAGTTCAGTAGTGTACACTTAGTCCTTTTGTGTTCCTTTTAAAAAGCTATGAAAACATAAACACATACGTAAAATAGGAATTAACTAATGAAATGACAGGAGGAATAATATTAAAGGGTTTCTATACACACGTGTTATTCCATACCATTATATTTCACTATGAATAATTTAAACCAGATCTGTGCATGGGACTCAAGGGAAGATTTAAATATGTCTAGCCACTTGATTAATCTTAGTTCAATCATCTCAGTTTTATTTGTGCTTCATGTCAGGCCTCTAACATTTGGCCTCTGCAACATTAACCAGCTTATCTATTGCTACAGCTCAGGAAACCAAGGCAGGGCCCTGGAGAAAGAATCTGAACAAACAACCCACAGAGGAACCACTATTACAGATACAAGCTATGAGTTAAAGCTATGAGTTAAACTAAAACCTGTGTCAGAGAAGCCTTTAAAAATGGGTTTTCTTAGAATTGTCTTTGAACTCAGACAAACTTATATTGGCATACTAGCATGAAGCATATCTTGCGAAACCTCAGCTTTATCATCTAGTAAATTGGTATTTAATGAGCACTTTATTCTGAGGAGTAAAGAGTCAATACTCATGAAAAAACCTGAAAGATAGAAGATGTTAAATGTTAGCTATCTAACTCTTCCTAAAAGTGTTACCCCCTGGCAATCTGAGTTCACTAACAAAATGTGTAGGCACTGAATACTGTATGTGTGTCTGTTTGTATATGTGTAAAGGCAGTACATTTTTTATCCATCAGGAAAAAAGAAAATGTTATCTGAAACTCACTAAGAGCATTTCCCTCTAGTATATTTATTCAATGTTTATAGTTGTTAGATTCCCAAATAAGTTACTTCAGTTTTATCTATAATCTGCACAGATTTTGGACTGTAAAACAATACATACTAATGGATTAAGCAATTTTGAGATGTGTAAAATCATTTTTAATTATTTACCATGACTTATCAACCAAGAATAAAAAGCAGATTTCAAAGCCACACAATTTTATTGATCAATAGTACAGAATTATTCTTTCCTGAAAGCATTTTCTTGGCACATAAGAACACCTTATATGATATGTAACAGTCTTGATGTTGCAAAAGCCCTTAAATATTTGCAATATTACATTTTTCAAATGGAGTTGGAAAGTTGGAAATAAATAAATTTATGATTCTCATGGATGAAAAACTTAGTTCACCTGAGCTTATGTACAATAATTCTTTTAAATGATGGTTATTTGAAATATTTCTTTCCACTTTTTTCCTTTAATAATATTTAAGGACTGGTAGTAGTCCCTCCTTCTAACAGGGCATCATGACTATCTTCTCCTAGGGACAGGAAGTTCTGCAATACTACCAATGTAACAGAAGGGTCACTCAAAATGCCATCTAGTAACCTGGAAGAATGGATCATGTTCAGCACAAATTTTATCTGAGAATCAATTAATTCACCAATGATTGTCTTGTGATGCCCTCTTGTCTATCTAAGTAACCTTAAGTTAGTGAAGTCTTAATTCAAATTAAGGATGAGAAAATTTTGTTGGTGTGTCATGAGAAAGGCTTAAACAATGCTAAAAACTGCTTACAGCAAGTCATATTAAACAAATTTAAAAGAGGGGAAACTATACGATGCATTAACAATGGAAAGGAGTTTGTTGTTTTATCAGGTGCTATGACTTAAACAGGACTTATAATAAATTGGATCTCTTTTTGCTCCACAAAACCAAATAATACCAACCTAAGTAACATAACCTTACTGTATCGTTGATAAAAGCACAGCAGAAGATGATAACAAAGCTTTTTA
Source organism: Corynorhinus townsendii (assembly GCA_026230045.1). Classification (NCBI taxonomy): domain Eukaryota; kingdom Metazoa; phylum Chordata; class Mammalia; order Chiroptera; family Vespertilionidae; genus Corynorhinus; species Corynorhinus townsendii. The sequence goes on from JAPDVU010000002.1 coordinate 92,965,319, forward strand.
TCTACTTGTTTTGTCTTTCTCTATATATTTGTAAATACATATTTTGCTTGTTAGAAACACATTGTAGTGGATCATTGAAAGGATAATGCATTTTGTTGAAGTGGGAGGCAAAATTATTGACTGATCTTAGGCAAAATTTTTGTTAATATGAGGAAATCTATTTACCACATATAGGATAGCTGTACACCTAACATTTATCACTAAAATCTAGCATAAAATCCTATCTAATAAAGAGGGAATATGCTAATTGACCCCACGCCATCGCAAAGATGGCGGCACCCACAGCCAATAAGAAGGGATTGTGCTAATTGACTGCCACACTATCAAAGGTGGTGGCGCCCACAGCCAATAAGGAGGGAATATGCTAATTGACTGCCCCATCTCAAAGATGGCAGTTCCCACAGCCACAGATGGCAGCACCCAGTCCCCTCAGCCCTGCTGGGACACCTGCCTCTGGAGTCCCACAGTCCTCTCAGCCCTCCAGCTTTCCAGGGCTGGCCTGAGGTGCAGACAAGCCTCAGAGGGCAGCTTCTCAGCTGCCCAGGGCTGTCCTGAGGCACAGGTAAGCTTCAATGGTGGCTGCCCAGCTGCCCAGGGCCACCCAAGGCTCAGGTAACCAGGGCTGGCCAAGGCTTGCAGTGCCAACAGTGGCAGCAGCAAAGGTGTAAAGGGGGCATCACTGTTCCCTGATCACCAGGTCTCCTCCCAACTCTGAGGGCTCCCGGACTGTGAGAGGGGGAAGGCCAGGGTCCCTTCCAGGGCATGAATTTTTATGCACCGGGCCTCTAGTAATTAAACACATAAGAGCAAACCTCTCAAATCCCAAAGGGAACATAGATGAAGTGCTAGACAGAAAATAGAATTTTCAAATAGCGTACAAAATTACAGCAAAATAAGAAGTAACACAGAGTACCAAATTAGTTTTTTTATGGACCTTTCTTAGGACTTTTCCTATGATTGAAGGTAGAGTTGATACCCTAATCACTTTTTCCCCAAAGGGAGTTCTGGGTTGTTTCATCGTTCATTTGATTTGGGTGGTAAGAATTTGGGGATCTGAAGCTTTTAATTCCTGGAAAGTTCCTCTGTTATCTGCCTTCCCTATGCACTGACTTGCCCTAGGTTAAGTAGTTTATTCTCCTTTGGAATTGCTAGTTCTTCTTTATAACAAATCTTGGGGTTCTACTCCTGCCACTGTTATGGCTAATGTTGCAGTTGATAGGCTTTTAATCACTTGTAAATACTCCAGCCCTTTCATTCCCAAACTGTTCTTGTGCAAAATGTCCTATGTCTGAAGCTTTGCTTAAAATGTGCATGGGGTTTTCTCTGCTTTTAGAGATTCCATGCATTAATCAGGCAACTACATAGGGTGTACCCTTTTTTTGTCAGTAATTGTGTAAAGTATTGAATACATAGAAGAAGCTGCCCATTCTCTTAGCAAGCTCACTATTGATTGGAATCACACATAAAATATTGCATGATTCACTATATGTCACAGGAATTGACAGAGGTATGAAAACTAACATGCATTTAGAAAAGGCTTTTAGGAAAATTGGATGAGTTGAATTTTAAAGAACAAGTACCCCTTTGGTAAAAGAAGAGTGGTGTAAATGTGTGCATGTGTTTGTATTTGTGTGTGTGTGTGTGTGTGTGTGTGTGTGTGTGTGTGTGTGTGTTGGTGGGGTTACTGGAGTTTCTAGTTATGTTTCTAGGCAAAAAGGAACCCTTGTGTAAAAGTGCATATATGTAATGTTTTATGGTATTTTTGTAATACTGGAATACTATAAATAGTTTAGCCTAGTTGGAATATAACAGACAGGTTGAAATAATAGGACATGTCTAGAAAGAAGGAAGTAAACAAATAATATAGTAAGGATTTGCTTGAAGAATTTACTGGGGTACATATGATGATATATTCTGTTCTTTTTTGCTGTCTTAATCAAGTAGGTCTGATAATATTAATGACACTTCTATTATCACCCTCACAAGTACCATTACTGAAATCTAAATATGGACCAGTTCTGTTGTTTTTTGGGGGGAGTTCCAAATTTTTTTATTTTTTGAGAATTTTAGATTCAGATGGACCAGGTTTTGTGCTAAATGTTTCACACACATTAAATCCTTTTACACATAAACTCTAAAGGTTTATTATCATTTTAAATTTTCATGTGGGAAATTCTTAACTTAGGGGTTATATAATTGTCCAAGGGAAATTTTAGCTTAGGGTTTATATAATTGTCCAAAGTGTATAGCCAGTAAGTAGTGGAACCTAGTGACACATTCTCTCTTCTTATCCAGACTACCACACAGTATTGAAAGGTTTTTTTAGGGGTGAAATAAGCAGATTTAGGAAATTTTATAAATTAAGGGGTCCTTGGAAAAAGCACAGTGCTACAGAGCTGCAAAGGGTACATTTCCATAAAAAAAGGGAGCTGGAAACAGCAGAAAGTACATTTCCATAAGACAAGGGAGCTGGGAATAGCAAAAGGTACACATTTACAGAATAAAGGGAAGGAAGGCCTTCATTCAGAGAAGTAGGAAGAGAATCCCAGAGGGAATAGGAGAACAATAAGGGAGAAGAGGGAAACTCACATATTTCATCTGAAACTTGAGCTCAGGAGTTGCTATAGTGACCAAATCAAAGGGGAATAGTGACCAATCAGAGGAGGTATCTTGGTACAAAGAACTGCAGCCTTTATAAACCATGAAAAAAGGGACTCGGTGGGATTCTTTCCCCCTCCCTACGTGGGAGTCTTTGCTTGTCCGATATAATAAAATAGAAACATGTAAATTGACCGTACCTCTGTGACACTCACCAGCCAATCAGGAGCGGGCATGCAAATTAACCTGACAAATATGGCAGATTAATTTGCATACACAGGCACCTGGTGGAGAGCAGAATGGGAAAGCTGGTGGCTTGGGAGGCGGTGTCTCCCTCGGTCTCCCCCGCAAGCCACTGGGTGGAGAGAAGAGCTGGACAACTGGTGGAGAGCAGAGTGGGAGAGCCAATGGGTTGGGGGGAGCTATGCCCACCAAGCCACCAGGCAGAGAGCAGTGCAAGAGAGCCGGCGGAGAGTAGAGTGGCTTGGGGAACTTGGCACCCCAAGCCACCAGACGGAGAGCAGAGAGGGAGAGCTGGCAGCTTGGAGGACTTGGCAGAGCAGGAGGCCGTGGGACCAAGACAGAGCAGGAAGGGAAAATCAAGAGCATGGGGAGCACCAAGAATTCTGGGAATAGCAGTTCTGGTGGCAGACAGATCTCCTAGACACTAGAGCAAAGTGAGTCTGGAGCAAGTTACTGTTGCAGTGGGGGATGGAGGGAAAGCAAAGGTGAGAGACATAAGTAAAATCAGAGTGTCTAGGAAAAATTAAAGGGAAGACATTTTAAAACTTCCAGGAAATCTCCACCAATGAAGCAAAGAAAAATAAATGCCTCTATTATTCTGTGAGAAACAAATCAAAGTGAGTTGAGGTCTCAGACAATTTGCTCATATGATTGCAAAGACAGACAGAAACTCCCAGATTGGAGAGGGATCCCATGAGGGCTCCCAGATTGGAGAGGGTGCAGGTCAGGCTGAGGGACCCACCCCCCATGCGTGAATCTTCATGCACCAGGCCCCTAGTTTCTAATAAATTTCCACCTTTGCTGTACCATCTTCCATCCATGGTTTCATTCTTTGACTCCAATGACAAAGAGTCCCGGGAAACCATCCTGCCCAGGGGAACACCACACATTTCCAGTCCAAATTTCCTGTATCAGTATCTGATATTTTATTTCTCATGGAGTAGACCCATATTATAAGTTTGTATTCTCAAGGGCTATAACTTGAACTTTTCTAAAAAGAATGAACCAGTGCTAAGCATTTTCTCAAAAATGGTTAAAAGATAGAGAATTCAACCTTGTCTAACTTACTTCCCCACATTCCCTAAAACTGTCATTATGTGTGCTTTTTTTCTGTTCTCAAATATCTTAGTTATTTCTAACATCCTTAATACACATGTTCAGCTGATGATATTTCCACAGAATTCATTGGAAAAAAATAGAAGCCACCAGATGGGAACTCCCTCATTTCTTAACTGCAACTCTAGAGTTTACAGCCATATGCTTCAGGCTTTATTTTCCCCCTCTACTTTTAGGAAGGGAAAATCTTCTCTCTATCTTCATAGTAAAAGCCAATGCCTTCCCACTTTCTCTGTACCCCATCCCTTCTTGTCTTCTTAATGAATTCATACCCACAATTTTTGCCCTTTTCTCCTACATATTCAAGATATCACTTACAAACGAATCATTCGAATTACCTATGTTTACATTTAGAAGCCTCCCTCAATCCTAAATCTTTTTCCTTTACTGCTCTGTATTTCTGTTTTTGCTCACCCTAACAGTAATTTTCCTGACAGACTTTTCTATACTCATGGTCTTTGGTTCAAAAACATCTATTTATTATTTCTGTGTAGGGTGCAGGGAAGGAGAATGGAAGTTAGGGTGACACAGTTATAATAAAGACTGACTGGTTAAAATAAAGGTTGGAGTTAAATGATATACTACTCCTAAGCATTACATTTGAAAAGGTAAAATGTCCCCCTTCAGCCTTGCTGTAACTCACAGCCCTGTTCTTCTTTCTCATATCCAGGCCATTGTGGCAAGGGCAAGGGCAGCAGTCAAGGTTGGGGAGCAGTAGTCGCTTACTGATGCAGCACAACTTCAGAGCTACCATGTCCTGAGGTCTGGGTTTTTATCTATGTAATTTTTGGCTATGTATAAGGAGGTCAGAGAAAAAGAAGTGAATCCTCTAAACCAAATATAGCAAACGAATCCCACTCATCGAGCTGGTTGAACCATAAAACAGCATGGTCTCACTATTGTGAAAGTTCAAAGGCACAGGTGGTTCTCTACCTGTCTCTGGAGCAGTAACTTGATTGTGCTCATTCCCTGAGAAAAGTCCATGCACTGTTCTTTCAGATGGCACTTCATATGCTCCAGTACAGCACTTCAGTATCTAGGTGTTAGCATAGTCAGCATGGTGACCATGCATTAATGATGGGAATTAAAAAGCTAAATGATACTCCCAATTTTGAATTTGTGTTCTACTGTCCTCCTCCAATCAGAATGCCAAAGTGTAGGCATACATTTCTTGAAAAGGTGAACACATAAACATTCTAAGCATCCATATTTTATCATAGAACCAGGTCCTTAGATCTATAACGTTTTTGTTTTGTTTTGTTAATCCTCACTAGAGGATAATTTTTCCATTGATTTTCAGAGAGAGTGGAAGGAATGTGGGAGAAGGGAGGAGAAGGGGAGAGAGGGAAGAGAGAGAGAGATCAATGTGAGAGAGACACATCAATTGGTTGCCTCCCACATGCCCTCCAACTGGGGATCGAACCCAGGTACGTTCCCTTGACCAAGAATAGAAACAGCCATCCTTTGGTGTGCTGGCCTATGTTCTAACCACTAAGCAATGCCACCCATAGATAGATCTACAATGTTTTGCAAGTCTTGCCTGAAGGGTGACCATAGAAGGTGCTTTTCTGTCAGTCCATGTTGGGGCAAAGAGAATTGCCTAGAAGAGTGCAGCCACTGCAAGCAGACAGAACCTTAGATGGTTAAAATCCCCAGACAAATAAACTTCTCCTCTCTTGTGTTGCTCTCTTGTCATGTTCCTGCTCCCTTACACTCCCTTGCTCCATGCCATACAATCTCCCATGCGCCTCCATAGTCATGTGGCATTAAGCAACCACATGGCCCATGGCCATGCAGAACCCTCATGCTATGTACTGCAACTAGAACTGCAACTAGGAACACAAGCTAAGCTAGCCAGATATTGGATTGGACTGGACTTTAATATGGAGTGGAAACTCTGGGCATTGGCTTTAATCCTAGCTTTGCTGAAGATAAGATTTGACTTTTTCCACGGCGAGACAGAGGGAGAAAGGTCTTGGAAGGGGACACAGAGGGCAGCCTACAGATAACAATACCATGTATTAACGTATCTGTAATTCTCATACATTGCTGGTGGGATTGAAACATGTTACAGCACTTTGGAAACCAGTTTGTAAGTTTCTAATTAAGTTAATACTGAGCATATGAACCAGCAATTCAACACCCAGTTGATTAACTAATAAAAATTAAAATATATGCATGGCACATAAACTTGTAAGCAAATGTTTATAGCAACTTTATTTATAATCACCCAAAATTGGACTGGCTAAATACCCTTCAACTGATTAATGGATGAACAAACCATGGTGAACTTATACAATACTTTTTATCACTCAGCAATAAAAAGAGAATAATTGAATCAACACATATAACAGCACATTATGTTTAGGGACACTACATATAATATTTATATATTAGTATTCATTAGTATTTCAATTGCATTATGCTACAGGAAGACAGGCAGACTGAAAACCCTCCATATTTTAAATGATATTCAGAAAAATGTAATATGATATGGACAGTAAATATGGTTAGCAGCAGAGTGTATGAGAAGGAATTGATTTTAAAAGGGATAGAGTAGAATTTTTTTTTTGATGGTGATGGAGTGTCACCTATCTTAATTTTAATTTGATATAATTGTATTTGTGAAACTCAGAACTATTTCTAGAATGATACATTTTATTATATATAAATTTTCTCAAAAATCTGATTCTTAAAACTATTAATCTTTATAAAATATTTAAATCTTCCTTTTTTCAGATGTAATTGTACCTTCTGCTAATACTAACATAGAAACTAAGAAATTGTGAATTGTGGCACAGAATAATTCTGTTAGTAACATCCTTTATTATTGCATGGTTGGGAGCTTTTATCAATCACTTTATATCCTTTTTATAAGTGGGAATAAATGATTTAACAGCACAATTTCAGGTGGCTGTCCCCAGGAAGATATGGAAGAATAATTCTTAAGAAGTAACTAAATGTTTAGTGATTGCAAAATAAAGGGCATTTTTTCCATTGTACTTACTCAGTAAGAAAAAAAAAAAAAAAGGAAGTTATTTTTTCCCTTTTTTTTCTGCTAAAAGCCAAAGACAGTTAAACCTTTTGCACTTTTTTGGTCAGGGAAACATGAAAAAAAGCTGAATCAGTATACTTATATGGCAAACTCATTCTTAGAAAAAGCAGGTGGCAAACATTTTTCTATGTTAAAGTTGCACTGTATCTAGAAAACAAAAAAATATCCAGAACCCCAGGACTATAAGTAATGAAAATAATTACCATCAACAGACTAAGGATCCTATTTTTTAATACAGCATACTAAAAAAGAAATTCATCCATCTCTCATATGCCTAAAAAGCTTATGTAGTATCTTATTCATTTTCATTATACAAATATATCATTTTGGATAATTATTTCACCAACTTAATATTCAAGATTATTAAGAGATAATAAAACATTTTCCGGTGTAAGGAAAGTTTTCAAGCCTCTGGTCATTAGATGCAGGGCTGTTGAGTCAATGGTCTGGTCTTACTCCTGTGTTTCTTGCTCTTATGTGTTCTCTGTGTGGGAAAAATTAAATCCTTCCTGAGTTACACTTCAACCTGTATCTGCTAAGGGATATTCCCATTTATGTGCATCTTCGTAGTATTTACTACTAACATTTGTGACTAGTAAATGCTACAGGAGGACAGGCAGACTGAAAAACCTCCACATTTTATATGATATTCAGAAAAATGTAATAGATTTATTTTTTTATTTTTTGTTGACTCACAGTCTAATGGTATTTCATAAAACTGAGATACATTATTCAAGATGAAGTTCTTTGACACACAAAAACTGCATAAATAGACTTCAGTTTACCAGATTTGGCTCTGTTATTCACATGTAGAGGATAAATTTCAGGTTCTTGATTTAATGGAATTATTTCTTTCTACAATTCTGGGTATGTGTCCACTAATATATGTGCATGTGTGTGTGTGTGTGTGTGTGTGTGTGTGTGTGTACAATCTAAATTTATTCAGTAGCTACATGTTTAAAATATTTCGATATTAGTATTCATGACTTATGGGGAAAATCTTTGTTATTTTTTTGTTCTCATTTTTTAAAGTATATTATTGAATGCCACTATAAACAGCAGTAAATTAATCCTGCTGGATATCTTCTTGCATGAATGCATTGCATAACATCATGAAAAGCATTTTTTTCATGCTTCAATTTTATCTAAAAAGGGATGATTTCAGGCAGTTTTTGTTTAATTTTGTTTTGCAGGAAAATCTTCATAACAGTGGCAAATGCTTTAATGTACTAAATGCCCAACAATATTAATGTTATAATTATTGAAGTCTTGTTTAGAGGTAATGAGCTAAAATGTTGGCAGAATTTGTAACTGTGAAAGCTTAAGTTTTGGACATTGGATCCACCTCACCACAGAAACAAATACCAGAAAGCTGGATTGTTGTAAATCCCAGTTAATAGGGCATCCAACAACATTTCCCTCTGGCTGTCAGTTTATGTGGGATTCAGCAGGATGTCCTGAATGCTCCGAGTCCTCATAATCATATTATGTCTGCTCTTGCTCGTTCTGGAACTGACAGCCTCAGACATGGTGAATTGATTTTTTGTTGGCTGTTCCCAATTTTATTTCTGGAAGAGGAGTTAGTTGAATAGACTCAATGATAGGACATACACCTTCATGAGATTTAAGGTTAGGCTCTTTACTTTCAGTTCCTTATGAGAAGCTCTTTTACAAAGAGATAATTTTTAAAGTATTTTAACTTTAAGATCTCATGTTCCAAATTCATATTAAACATAAGTTCTGCTTTGAAGATTTGAAGTCTAATTGAAAGTCTTCAAAATAAAATATCAGTGGAATACCACACTCAATTGATAGTTTAAAATATCAAATTTGTGCATAAAGTATCTGTTTTATGCATTGATTTAATATTTAAACTACTTCTCCTCACAGCTCTGCAGACTCTACACACATTACTATGAAAACAGACAGAACTGAAAGTGGACAATATTAAGTGTAGTAGTTCCCTCTTCCTTATATCTCAATCTTCAATCCTCTAAACCTTGATCTGAGCCCACTTTATGAAATACCTTTTTCCCGTCAAGCTGATCATAACCAGAAAACTTTTATTAAGATGGTAGACAATAAGTAGTAAACTAGAAGCAATAGGAAGATAAATATGTTCTCAGTCTCACTGTTCCACTGATGGCCCCTGAAATCAAGGAGACATAAGTGTGTGTATATATTAGCATATAATATATAGTACTATAATATTGTTCTTACTCAAAATATGAGAAACACTAAAGAGAGTCACAGAATATAGCTTGTGGAGCCAAGCAAAGTTTATTAGCGTAAAAGTGATTTCAGATGAATCTTGAGAAATTAGTAGGAAAATTATACATAAACAGAATTAGAAACTTAGGCTGGGGTAAGATGGAAATTACCTTTATGTTTTTTCACTTAAGTGTTTGAATTTTATCAAATACTTGACAAACAGGATACTGGAATATAATTGTGGAGTAGGTGAAAGTTACACTCACCTCCTTCTAGGATTGAACTGAAATCACAACTAAAATATAGAATAATCAGCCTGAATAACTGACTGAAAGACTAGCTTAATATAAGTCTAAAATCAAGGATTTATAGAAGAAGGCACAATGAGACTGGCAGGTAGGACACAGGTGTGCAAAGGGCTGGCCTCATACTCACGTGCAGCAGCTAAAAACCCAGAGGGATAATCTACTCAGCTACAAAGGTTCCTCCTGAGGAGTCAGGATTCTCAACCACATGCTGGCTCTCCAGCCCAGAGTACCAAGGCTGGGAAGAGATGACCACATAACATCTGGCTATGAAAATCATCAGGGATTCTATCTTCTAGAGAGAGAGGAGTCTGTTAAAAAAAAACACACACAAAAAAAACATGTGCCATTTTAAATGGACAGCGCACAAGGTCTCATTTGCAGCCACACATCCTGGGCTTTCTTAGAGGGAGAGTGGATTGGAGCAGACTAGAGTCATATGAGGACAGACTGGTTTATGTGGCTCTGTGAAGAGTGCTGAAGGGACAGCTATAAGCATCTCTACAGTGAGTCCTTCTCCTGAACCATACACAGGCAGCATCTCATCATTTGGGTCAAGCACTCTCATCCAAATTGCAATAGTCTAGAGGACTTCACTAGCCTCACTCTCCAGAGGCCCTGTTTCCGTTCCCCCCTCCCTCTCCCCTCGGGCCACATACACACTGGCTAAGCTCATGCCCTGCAGAGGAGTCTGCTGCCTGAGCCTGTGGTATAGTTTTCTTGAAGGGATCTTAAGTGAATTATGGGGCAGTCAGACACAGAGTTGTGAGTCTTTGGGGCAGGGACCAATTCCTCACCACTTGCTGCACACCAGGGCAGTGGCCTAGGCACCAGCCTCCTGCCACAGAGCAGCTGCCTCAAGCACCCACATGCCACAACAATGGCACTCTTCCCCCTGTCCCCTGTAGGAGAACTACTAGCTCCACACTCACAACTTCTGATGGCCCTACCCTGTCAAAGTTGTTCTCTGCAATGTGGTCAGTATGCTATGAACCTGACTTCACAGTGCAGCAGAATCTTCAGGAGTTATGAGAAGACTGGGAAAAACTACTTTGTATGGTTTTGGGTTGGAGGGCATTTTCTCCTTGCACACCAAACTTCTGCCACCATTCCTGTGCAGAGCCCTCTCTTCACATAGCCAGATATTGGTCTTTTCTGGCCTGATGAACTCTGTTGACCTCACCCTGGCAATCCTCTGAAACTACACCCCATCCCAAAGTTCCAAAGGAAGCTTAAATGATCAGAGAGACTACCTCACTGAGCCCCACAAGATGCCTACTACATTAGGCCACCCTATTAAAACTAGGAAGTATAGCAGATTTACCTAACACACATACCCGGAGTCAGCCAAACTGGAAAGACAAAAAAATACTCAAAATAAAAGGACAGGAGAAATCTTGAGAAAAAGAACTAAGTGAAATGAAGGCAAGCCAGTTACCAGATATGGAGTTCAAAACAATGGTTGTAAGGATGCTCAACAAAATTAGAAAAATAATAGATGAACTCAGTTGGAACTCAAACAAAGAAATAGCAAATGTAATAAAGGACATAGGAACCATAAAAATAACCAGTCAGAAATGACTAATGTAATATCTGAAATAAAGAATACACTGAAAGGAGTTAATAGCAGGATAGATGAAGCAGAGGATCAAATCAGTAATTTGGAAGACAAGGTAGCAGAAAACACCCAATCAGAACAGTGAAAAGAAAACAAAATCCCCTCCCCCCCAAAAAAAGAGGATAGTCTAAGGGAACTGTAGGATAACATGAAGCATAACAACATCTGCATTACATAGTACCAGGAAAATAGAGGCAGCAAGGAATTTATAAACTATTTGAAGAAATAATGGATGAAACCTTGCCTACCCTGGTAAAGGAAAAAGATACACATGTCCAGGGAGCTCAGAGAGTCTCAAGCAAGATAAATCCAAAAAGGCCCACACTATGACACATCATAATTAAAAAGGCAATGGTTAAAGTGAGACTGCTAAAATGAGCCAGAGAAAAACAGTTACCTACAAGAGAACTCCCATAACACTATGACCTAATTTCTTAACAGAAACATTTCAGCCTGGAAGGGATTGACACAAAACATGCAAGATGATGAAAAGCAAGGACCTAACACTATGGCTACTCTACCCACCAAAGCTATCATTTAACATTGAAGGTGAAATAAAGAGCTTCTTAGATAAGAATAAGCTAACAGATTTTATTACCATCAAACCAGTATTACAAAAATAAAATAAAAATAATAAATGGTTTTCTTTAAAAAGAAGAAAGAGAAAAGGAACATAATCATAGAGAATAAAATGGCACAAATTATATACTGATCAATAATCACTTTAAATATATATTGTTTAAGTTCTCCAATCTAAAGACATAGAGTTGCTGAATGGATTTTTAAAAAGTCCCATGTATGTGCTATCTAAAAGAAACCCACTTCAGAATGAAAAACACACAGACTAAATGTAAAGAGGTTGAAAAACATATTTCATGCAACTGGATAAAAAGAAGAGTATAGTAACAATACCTATATTAGACAAAATAAACTAAAACAGATGCTTTAATAAAAGACAAAGAAATACATTACATAATGTAGAAGGGAACAATCCAACAAGATGTAAGCCTTGTAGACATTCATTCACCCTACATAGGCACCCTTAAATATATGAAGCAAATCTTGATGGACATAAAGGAAGAGATTAATAGTAATACAATAATAGTAGAACATTTTAACACCCCATTGCTGTCAATGTATATATCCTTTAGACAAAATTTCAACAACAACAACAAAAACAAACCAGCTGACTTAAATTATGCACTAGACCAGATAGATTTAAATGATAGCTTCACCATTTCATCCCAGAGCAGCAAAATATACATTCTTTTCAAGGGCACATGGAATATATTCTAGGATAAACCACATATTAGTACACAAGTCTTGATAAATTTAAGAAGGTTGAAATTATATCAATATAATTGATATAAAATTGGTATAAAATTATAAATCACTTACAAGAAAAATAAAAAACAAAAACCCATGGAGGCTTAATTATATTATATTCAACAACAAATGGGTTAACAACGAGATAAGAAAATAAATAAAAAGTTATCTTGCAGCAAATGAAACTGAACACACAACAACATAAAATGTATGAGACTAAGCAAAATCAGTCCTAAAAGGGAAATTCAAAGCAATACAAGTGTATGTTGAGTAGAAAGAAATGTCTAAAAAAATCTGAACTTAAGCCTAAAGGAACTGTTAAAGAAAAACTCAACACCAAAGTGATTAGAAGAAAGGAAATAAAGATCACAAGAGAAATAAATATAAGAAAAAAATATATAATACAAAGGATCAATGAAACCTAGAACTGTTTCTTTAGAAATATAACAAGATGAATAAAATGTTAACCAGACTCATCAAGCATAAAGGATAAAGGACAGAAATAAATAAAGTCAGAAATAAAAGAGTAGACATAATAACTAAACCACAAAAATACAAAGAAATTTATTTTAAAAAATGAATAACTATAGGCCAACTAATTGGACAATCTGGATAAAATCCTGGAAACATACAATCTTCCAAAAATGAATCAAGAAGAAACAGAAAATCTGAACAGACCAATTGCAACTGATGAAATCAAAACAGTAATAAATAAAAACACAAACAAAACAAAAAACAAACAAACAAACAAACAAAAAAACTCCCAGGAAACAAAAGTCCTGGATCCAATGGCTTCATGGGTAAATGTTACCTATCATAAAATAGAACTAACACATATCCTTCTCAAACAATTTTTAAAAATTGAAGAGGAGGGAAAACTCCAAGCTCATTTTGTGATGTCAGCATTATCCTGATTCTAAAACCCGATAAAGACACTACAAAGAACGAAAACTATAGGCCAATATTCCCGATGAGCATAAATGCAAAAATCCTCAACAAAATATTAGCAAACTGAATTCAGCCAAACATTAAAAAGATCATACACTATGATCAAGTGGAATTTATTCCTGGAGTGCAAGATTCATACAATATTTACAAATCAATTGACATAATATACCACATAAACAAAATGAAGGATAAAAATTATATGATTACATGAACAGATTCAGAAAAAAAAAAAACATTTGACTAAACTCAGCATCTGTTTATAATAAAAAATCTCAACTTAAAGCCCACATATGAAAAAACCACAACTGTCATCATAAGCAATGGGGAGATACTAAAAGTGTTTCCCTTAAGATCAGAAACAAGACAAGGCCATCTATTTTCATCAGTTTTCCAACATGGTACTGGAAGTCCTTATGACAGCAATTAGACAAGAAGAAGAAATAAAAGGCATACAAATTTCAAAATAAGAAGTAATACAACGCCTTGCCACGCGAGCAGTCAGCAGCTGTGCACCGCTGCAGGTTGCCTAGGACCAAACCAGAGAGGGTCGGACCTGCATTGCCACCATGTGCCCACCATCCAGATATCATTGCTGACATGTACACGTAAGAAACTGTTGGACATTGAAACGGGGACTCAGAACTGTTGGACATTGAAATTGGGACTCAAACATTTTTTTTGTTTTGTCTTGTTTTTTATTATATGTTTATTTCTAGTCTGCAAAGGCAAAACTTTTTAAAGGAAAGAAATGGTGGGAAAAAGATACAGAGGCAAAGAAGCATTGAACAGACTGTCAAACTACGTTGGGAAGACAGGGGAGGTTGGGCAAGGGGGGCTGTAAGAGACCAACCGAAGGACTTGTACGCATGCATATAAGCACAACCAATGGATATAAGACACTGGGGTGGGGGGGGAAGGTGGGCAGGTGAAGGCATGTCCTGGGGGGTAGGGGAGGTCGGGGGGAGTTCAATGGAGGAAAAAAAAGGAGACATATGTACTACTATTTGTAATACTTAAAACAATAAAAAAATGGTAAAAAATAAATAAAATAAAAAACATAAGTAAAATTAAAAAAAAATAAAAAAGAAGTAATACTGCCGTTATTTGCAGGTGACATAATACCATATATAGAGAACCCTAAATATCCCACCAAAAATTTTACTAGAACTGATAAGTTAATTCCATAAAGTATTAGGATATCAAATAAATATTCAGAAATCAGTTCATATTTATACATTAATAATGAACTATCTAAAAGGGAAATAAAAAATAATCCCATTTAAAATTGCATAAATAAGCTAGGAGTACATTTAGCCAAGGAAGTAAAAGACCTGCACTTGAAATATTAAAAGATACTGAAGAAAGAAATTGTAGAAGATACAAATAAATGGGAGCATACACAGTATTCATGGATAGGAAGAATTAACAAAATTAAAATATCCATAATACCCAAAGCACTCTATAGATTCAGTGCAATTCCTGTAAAAATGCCAATAGTGTATTCACATAACTAGAAAAAACAATCCAAAAATTTATATGAAACCACAAAAGATCCTGAATAACCTCAACAATCTTGAGAAAGAAAAACAAGTTGGAGGGATCATACTACGTGATATCACATTATAGTATATAAAGCCATAATATTCAAAAAAGCATAAAAACAGATATATGGATCAATGGAACAGAATAGAGAGCCCAGAAATAAACCCATATCTATATGGTCATTTAATATTTCACAAATATTATTATAAAGGTATTTCTTATTTTATGTTTAGCAAGTGTTTGTTTGTTGTTGGTTTTTTAAAGTATATTCTGTTGACTTTTTACAGAGAGGAAGGGAGAGGGATAGAGAGAAACATCGATCAGCTACCTCCTATGCATCCCCTATTGGGGATGTGCCCGCAACCAAGATACATGCCTTTGACTGGAATCGAACCTGGGACCCTTCAGTCCGCAGGCCAATGCTCTATACGCTGAGCCAAACACGTTAGGGCTAGCAAGTGGTTTTTAAGACAGCAGTGTTTAACTCCCTCATGAAATTTTATTTTTCTCTTTTTACCAATTGATATTATCTATTTTCAATACTAATACAGATTTCTATAATCAGTACTATTCTGATTACACGTTAGCTTTTTGTAGTCTATTTAATTTCTATAATTTGGCTAAAAATATATTTCTTGATCATTAATATATCACACCAAAATTTGGGGTTAGTGTGATATACTAAATATTTAGTATTTTAGTAAGGATACCACTAAAAAAATGAAAGAAAATCAGGTTTAAAAAGAAAAGCCCTGACAGTGTGCTCAGTGGTTGAGCATTGACCTAAGAACCAGGAGGTCATGGTTCAGTTCCTGGTCAGGGCACGTGCCTGATTTGGGGATTCAAACTCTAGTAGGGGGCATTCAGGAGGCAGCAGATTAATGATTCTCTCTCATCACTGATGTTTCTCTCTCTCTCTCCCCCTTCCTCTCTGAAATAAATAAAAATATATTTCAAAAAATTAAGAGACATTTAATTTATTTTCTAATGGATTCAAGATTTTTGGTTTTGTACAAAAACATATTCTACCATAATTATAATATGACAACATTGTAAATTTTGAAAGTATAAAAATAAGAAGCCCAAACTTCTGTGCATTGTTATAATGTGGTCTTGTCTTTGAAAATTTATGAACAGAGAGTTTCATAAGCTTTTATAAGGTTCTTCTTAAATATTTTTCCCCTCTCCTATCAGGGTGGAATTGTCTTACTCAATATATGGGTATGATTTTATTATTTTAAAAAATAAATGTTTTTATGTATTTTAAAGAAAGAGGAAGGGAGAGGGAAAAATAGAAACATTGATGAGAGACAAATATGGATTGGCTGCTTCTTGCACACCCCATACTGGGGATTGCACACACAACCCAGTCCTGTGCCCTGAAATGAGAATCGAACCAGAGACCTCTTGGTGCGTGGGTCAACTCTCAACCACTGAGCCACACCTGCCAGGCTATGATTGTATTCTTTACCCAATTAAAACTTGAACAGATATCATTTTTATTGATGGTAATTTTATTTGAGCAATAGCTAGAAACAGATTTAAATGAATTGGGAATGTTTAAAATCATAAAACTTGAATTCCATCATTCACTTATTCTTTAAAATTAAGAGTCTGTGATTTTGTTTCTTGTGATTTGTGGTAACACCAAGTAACTGGGAAGAAAATAATTTTAAAAATTTGATCCAAAGTTGATTTTATGTCTACATAAGGTTTCTATGTATTTTTTAAAATATTTTATTGATTTTTTTACAGAGAGGAAGGAAGAGGGATAGAGAGTTAGAAACATCAATGAGAGAGAAACATCGATCAGCTGCCTCCTGCATGCCCCTTACTGGGGATGTGCCCGCAACCCAGGTACATGCCCTTGACCGGAATCGAACCCGGGACCCTTCAGTCCACAGGCCGACGCTCTATCCACTGAGCCAAACCGGTTTCAGCTCTATGTTGTTGTTTTTTAAGAGTGGTTCAATGCACCAATTTTTGTGTTCAGAAACCTTAATTAGCCACAATACATAAGTGCAAAAAGGAAAACTAGGCAATGTATCAAGCTGTGAAACTGAAATTTCTATATAAGACACCCAATAACTAACAATTTAAAATGAAAATGAAAACAAATGAGAATTTGGAACCTCTTAAATTATACTCTGAAATAAATACGCACTCTTGGCAATATTTTTCATGCTTTTTAAAAAATTATACATGCTAACCAATCTACAGATTGTTATATGCTTCCCTGGATCAAATTCTATCTGATTAATAATTGTGCTATCAGAGAAGCAAACACATAACATGAAATTAGCATAATGCAAATTCACTCTCTTTTTTAATATATATTTTCCCAAATAATTATTTTTCCTTATTGATTAAGGTATTACATATGTGTACTTGTCCTCCCATAGCCCCCCACTCATGCCCTCACCTCCCTGGTGTCTGTGTCCATTGGTTAGGCTTATATGTATGCAAACAAGTCCTTTGATTGATCTCTCCTCCTTACCCCCATCCTCCCCTACCTTCCCTCTCAGGTTTGACAGTCTGATCGATGTTTCTCTATCTCTGGATCTGTTCTTAATCATCAGTTTATGTTGTTCATTATATTTCACAAATAAGTGAGATCATGTGATATTTATCTTTCTCTGACTGGCTTATTTCACTTAGTATAATGCTCTCCAGTTCCATGTAAATTGTCTCTTGCAATATTCTTCCAAACGTGCAATTTAGATAATGTTGACATGGTAATATGTGGGGTGAGAAAGGGAAAGAGATTAAGTACCAACATTAATCACAGCTCATCACATATCTAAGTCTTGAGTATATAGAATGCTAGAGTGAGCAAACAATAGTTGAATTGATGAGTATGATAGAAAATTTCTTTATATAACAACACCCTAGAGTCCAGATGAGTAAATTAACACTATATTCTCTTGGCAGTTTTCTTCAGAAATGTATTTAATGAACTATTCATTTATATTGGTTCATAGGCTTTTATTAAGACTGGGTAAAGGCAAGATGATAGAAATCATATCAAACATCTTATCATTCACAATGGCATAAAATTAGAAATCAACTGCAATAAAAACAATGAAATAAATCAAACACTTGGAGGCTAAATAGCATATTGTTAAACAATGATTGGGTTACCAAAGAGATCAAAGGAGAAATAAGAAGTACCTTGGTAACTAATGACAATGAAAACACAACAATCCAAAATCTATGGGACACATTGAAAGCTGTCTTGAGAGGGAAGTTCATAGTTCTACAGACCTACCTCAAAAAAACAAGAAAAATGGTAATAAATGATCTAACCCTACAACTCAAAGAATTAGACAGAGAGCAACAAGAAAAGCCCAGAATAATCAGAAAGAAGGAAATAATAAAGATCAGAACAGAAATAAATAACACAGACCCTCCCCCCTAAAATACAAAATATCAATAAAACCAAGAGCTGGTTCTTTGAAAGGATAAACAAGACTGATGAACCTCTAGGCAGGCTCACCGAGAAACAAAGAGAGAGGACCCAAAAAAACAAAATGAGAAATGAAAGAGGCAAAGTAACAACCGACCCCACAGAAATACAAATGATTATGAAAAAATACTACGAACAACTCCATTCCAACAAACTAGACAACTTAGATGAAATGGACTTATTCTTAGAAATATATAAGGTTCCAAAACTCAATCAGGAAGAATAAAAAACAGGAATAGGTCAATAACTACTGAAGAAATTGAAGCAGTAATCAAAAATCTTCCAGCAAACAAAAGCCCTGGTCTGGATGACTTTACAGGGGAGTTCTACCCAACATTCAAAGAAGAAGTAAAACCTATCCTCCTAGACTATTTCAAAAAATTTCAGAAGAAGGCACACTTCCAAGCTCCTTCTATGAATTCCAAAGCCAGATAAAGACACCGCAAAGAAAGAGAATTACAGGCCACTGTCCTTGATTATCATACATGCTAAAATCCTCAACAAAATTCTAGCAAGTCGGATCCAGCATTACATTAGAAAAATCATGCACCATAACCAAGCATGATTTACTCTGGGGATGCAAGGATGGTACAATATCTGCAAATCAATAAATGTGATATATCACATAAACTAATTGAGAGATAAAAATCACATAATCATATCAATCAATGCAGAAAAAGCATTTCACAAAACCCAACACCCTTTCATGATAAAAACTCTCAGCAAAGTGGGAATAGAGAGATCATACCTCAACATAGTAAAAGCCTTATATGACAAACCTACAGCCAACATCATACTCAAGGGGCAAAAACTAAAACCATTTCCCCTAAGAACAGGAACAAGACAGGGATGCTCACTTTCACCACTCCTGTTCAACATAGTAATGGAAGTGCTAACCACAGCAATCAGACAAGAAGAAGAAATAAAAGGCATCAAAATTGGAAAAGAAGAAGTAAAATTGACAATTGCAGATGACATGATATTGTACATAGAAAACCCCAAAGACTCCATCAAAAAACTATTAGACTTAATAAATGAATTTAGCAATGTAGTAGGATACAAAGTTAACAGCCAGAAATCTATGGCTTTTTTATACAGCAATAATGAACTCACAGAAAGAGAAACCAAAAAAAAAAAAAAAATCCCATTTACCATTGTACAAAAACAATTAAGATACCAAGAATAAACAGGTAAAAGACCTGTACTCGGAAAACTACAGGATATTGAAAAAAGAGATAGAGGAAGATACAAACGAATGGAAGAACATACCGTGTTCATGGACTGGTAGAATCAACATAATTAAAATGTCCATACTACCCAAAGCAATTTGTAGATTCAATGCAATCCCCATTAAAAAACCAATGGTGTATTTCACAGACCTAAAACAAACTCTCCAAAAATTCATCTGGAATAAAAAACACCCTGAGTAGCCACAGCAATCCTGAGAAAGAAGAACAAAGTTGGGGGGATCACAATGTCAGATATCAAGGTATATTACCAAGCCACAGTTCTCAAAACTGCCTGGTACTGACATAAGAACAGACATATAGATCAATGGAACAGAACAGAGAACCCAGAAATAGACCCAAGTCATTATGCTCAATTAATATTTGACAAAGAAGTCAAGAGCATACAATGGAGTCAAGACAGTCTCTTTAACAAATAGTGCTGGAAAACTGGTCAGATACATGCAAAAAAATGAAACTAGATCAGCAACTTACACCATACACAAAAATAAACTTAATATGGTTAAAGGACATAAAGGTAAGACAGGAAACCCTAATCTTAGAAGACTCCATAGGCAGTGAAATACCAGATATATGTCATAGCTGTATGTTTACCGACACATCTTCCAGGGCAATGGAAAACTAAGGAGAAAATAAACAAATGGGACTACATCAAAATAAAAAGCACCTGCACAACAAAAGAAACGATCAACAAAACAACAAGAAAGCCCACTTCATGGGAGAACATATTTCCCAATGCTATCTCAGATAAGGGTTTAAGCTCCAGAATTTATAGGGAACTCATACAACTTAACAAAAGGAAGATAAACAATCCGTTGAAAAAATGGGCAAAGGACCTAAATAGACACTTTTTAAAAGAGGACATACAGAAGGCCAAGAGACATATGAAAACATGTTCAAAGTCCCTAATCATCCAAGAGATGTAAATCAAAACAACAATGAGGTACCATCTCACATCTGTCAGAATGGTTATCATCAACAAACGACAAATGCTAGTGAGTATGAAAGAAAAAGGAACCCTCCTGAACTGCTGGTGGGAACACAGACTGGTGCAGCCACTGTGGAGAACAGTATGGAGTTTCCTCAAAAAACTAAAAATGGAACTTCCATTTCACTCAGTAATCTCACATCTAGGAATATATTCCAAGAAACCAGAAGCACCAATCAGAAAGAATATATGCACCCCTATGTTCATAGCAGAAAAATTTACAATAGCTAAGATTTGGAAACAGCCTACGTGCCCATCAGCAGATGAGTGGATTGAAAGCTGTGGTACATTTACACAATGGAATACTACGCTGCTATAAAAAGAAGGAACTTTTACCAATTGCAACAGCATGGATGGAAATGGAGAGCATCATGGTAAGTGAAATAAGCCAGTCGGAGAAAGATAAATATCACATGATCTCACTCATATGTGGGGTATAATGAACAACATAAACTGGTGAACAAAAATAGTTCCAGAGACATGGTAACACTAAACAGCCCACCCAACCTCAGAGACAAGGCAGGGGGAGGGGGATTAGAGACCAACCAAAGGACTTGTATGCATGCATAGTAGCATAACTAATGGACACAGACACTGGGGCAGTGGCAGCTTGTCCTGGGGATGGGAGTGGCCCTGGGGGGCGGTCAGTGGGTGAAAAAGAAGGCATATATATAATACTTTAAACAGTAATTTTTAAAAAAGATGATTATACAATCCTCAAGAGAAATAAAAAATAAATAAAAAGACTGGGTAATGGGATCCTCTTTCCACAGTAGAGAAACTTAACTATGTTGTTTTTTTAATGCTACTGAGCAACAACAGTACAGAAACATGGTATCCTAAGACAGTTTCAATTTGAACACTTTTCACAACAGAGAATAGCAAGTAATTTGATCTTTATGACTTGCAATTTCCCTTGTATGCCAACTTCCCTACCAAATAGACTTTATTATATATAGAACTCTATATGGAATCTGCTTTTGATTTGGTGTATATATTTTAAGTAGTTAATAGCTAAAGTGTATAGCTACTCATTTTAGTTTGCCATATTTTGATATCTTTTATTTTATATAATTTTAGGTAAAATAAAAATGTTAGATACAAGACTGCATTCAAATGGTCTTATCAGGAAAATCTACAGACCTACCTCAAAAACCACTAAAAAAATGGTAAAACCTATCCTCCTAGACTATTTCAAAAAATTCCAGTAAACATTTGTGACAGGGCTGTTGTCAAGAACGATGATTTCATTTGATGATCTCTAGCTGGTGTAGGTGGTTAGTCATCTTCCTAACTCATAATTAGGTCAGCAAAGAAAAGATGTATGTGGTGTTAGCAGCACAGCCCTATAATTTTATAATCTGAATAATATGAGATGGTTTATTTGTAATAGATACATTGTTTATTAATTCAATGGGAATATTTTAATAAGTCAATTATAAATATAACTGCAGAAACAAAGAAAGATAGAAAAGAAGAGTAATTAAAAATAAAATGTGAAGTGAAGCAAAGAGAGAAAATGAAGCTTTAAATCCATAATGTAATTCTAGTTCTTTCTATGTAAGCTGTAGAAAGAATAGTGTTCATATAGAAATTGTTTCTCTATGCTATATTTTAAAAATAGAATATTTCAGTTTTTAAAATATGTATTTCATATATTAAAATTATATTCATCATGTGAATCTCTGGATTAGACTAAAAAAAGGTTCAAATGTGTAAGATAAAAATGCAATATGCATTTCTTCAGTTAAAATCTTCCAATTGATATTAAGTTACATCTTCAACTGGACAGAGCTATTCTCAAATGTTCATTACTCTGGTATAAAAATGTAGCCTACATTTCATTTTCTCAGATAAATGAGGCTGAGATATTGCCGATCTGCTGAATAAGGATCTGTTCTGATCCCAGATTTTGTGAGTATCACCAAGGCTAGGAGTTTGGTGAATGGCACAGGGTAGTCACAGAACAGAAATCTGAAATGTGTGCAATGACTCTGGCCTACTTTATTTGAGGCATCCTGATAGTGCCATTCCAGTAAACATTTGTGACAGGGCT
Source organism: Corynorhinus townsendii (assembly GCA_026230045.1). Classification (NCBI taxonomy): domain Eukaryota; kingdom Metazoa; phylum Chordata; class Mammalia; order Chiroptera; family Vespertilionidae; genus Corynorhinus; species Corynorhinus townsendii. Next base: position 92,988,038 of record JAPDVU010000002.1, read on the forward strand.
GTTGTCAAGAACGATGATTTCATTTGATGATCTCTAGCTGGTGTAGGTGGTGTAGCCTTGAGGCAATGGAGCTTGGTAAACATGTTTTATTACCTGGAAATGCTTCTGTAATTTAAATTATATATATATATATATATATATATATATATATATATATATATATATATATATATATATTTCAGGGAGGATGGGAGAGGGGAAAAGAAATAGAAACATCAATGATGATAGAGAATTATTGATCAACTTTCTCCTGCACACCCCCACTGGGGATGGAGCCTGAAACCAGGGCATGTGCCCTGACTGGGAATTAAACCCTGACCTCCTGGTTCATAGGTCAATGCTCAACCTCTGGGCTGTTTCTGTACTTTTATCGTAAAACAAACAATGTTTAAAATGGGAATAATCTTTCTAAACTGTACTCAAAAGCACATATAATATAATCACTAAAATGGGTTTGCAAAGCTCAGAAGAAATGCTGCTGCCCAATGATCATTTTCTTTAACAGAGTGTATGCCTGATATTAAGTTTGCAAGCAGAACTGCAAAGAAATCTAGTTGGATGATAATCACATGTTGAAAATCTTTGTTTTGTAGTGTATGATTAAATTTATAAGTGCAACTATGGTGCAAGATCAGGAATATCTATATACAGTAACATTTTCTTATATGAAATATGCTCCCAATAAAATAACCCTTACATAACATAATGAAAGTCACAAAATAGATAATCAACATAGGGTATGTGTCAAATATCCTATATAATAAAAGCCTGATATAATAAGTGTCTGGTGGACCAGTGGGCTGTTCAATGAATCAAAGTGTAATATGCTAATGATATGCTAAGACTGCTCAACCACTAGCTATGTCATGCACTGACCTTCAGGAGGCAGATACTCTGACCAGTAGGTTAGCTTGCTGTTGGGGTCCAGCCAATCAGGACTGAGCGAGACAGGCCAGACATGCCCTGGAGCCCTCCCACAGTCCCTTCCCAGGTTGCCATTCTCCCATGTCTCTCCCTGGTCCTGATCACGCACTGGTGGGGTCCCTTGGCCTGGCCTGAACCCTCTCACAATCCAGAACCCCTTTGGGGATGTCAGATGACATCCTGGCCTGAACCCTCTCACAATCCAGAACCTCTCAGGGGATGCCAGTTTTTGCCCAATTCTGCAGGCTAGGCCGAGGGACCCCACTGGTGCATGAATTCATGCACTAGACCTCTAGTCTATAATAATAAACCAAATTCATGTTTAAGTTTAAATGCATTTGAAAGAGCAACTCTTTATGAAACCTTTATGTGAAATTGCAAGTATTTTTGTTATTATATGTATTTGTTTTAAAATACTTTGTTGGGTTAAGGGCTGGACAGGGGGATAAAGGGGAGGGAATGGGGGACATATGTAATGCATATATATACACATATATTTTAAAAAACAAGCAAACAAAACAATTTTCCACTCAGTCACTCAGTTAGAAAGTAGAGTCTCTTTGGAAAGAAGATATATAAATCAAGGCTCTCTGGGTACAAAAGGTCAAAAGGAGCAATACTTTAAGATTAAAATATGTGCATCTTCCAAGAAAAATCCTTTCAGTTAACAAATTGACTATGTTATTTCTATGGACAATAACAATGCTTTGTGTGTAAATTTGTTTGTGTGTACGTGTTTTCATTATAATCTTTATTTTTACTAAAACCATGAAATTGTTACTCAACCTGTGTTTTAAGGACAATGTTGAACAATTTATTTCATGAGTTAATGTGGATCAATGCCTACTAGAAGGGTGTTCTCAAAAACAGGTTACAGCAGGGAACATCATTACCTTCCTGTTTTTACCTTAGTCTCATACACATATCAAGTTAGTCATGTATTCATCAAACATCAGAATATAAACAAGGCTGAAGAAAGTGAATCAGAAAAGGCAACATCAATAGGGACAAAATGAGTCTAACTCTATCTTCTAGCATGCGTACTGGCTAGAAAAACAAGCCTCACATTCAGTTTCACTTTAGATAGATAGGTTCTCTTTTAAAAATTATATTAGAAGGAGTAAATTTCAAAGTGACCCCTTAAATGAATACAGAAATGTTGATTTAGAAGTTTATATTTCTTCTGGGCTCATAATAATATAATGAGAGTTAGGTTGATAATCAAATTATACAAATTATACTATGTTGAGATCAATATATAAAGAGGTTTTTGCCTTTTCCTTAAGCAGGGATATTCCAAAAGTGACTCATTCTCTTGTGCAGTAAGGAGAAAAGAACACTCATTGTTTAGAGATGCAGGCACCCTTATTTCTAATTTTCATTTCACCAGTTTCAAATTGGTCTTGCATCATTAAGTTAAACCAACCTTTGGAAAATGCTGTTAATTTCCTTAAGCTTTAATTATTTAATCTATAAAGTGAGGATGATCAAATATTTTAATTTTTCTCATTATAGGTTATGCCAGATATTCTTTATGGATGGAGGTCCTTGGCACTATCCCTCAGAATAGCCATACTACTGATATATTTCAAGGGTCATTTATAGTGATACCTAATATGAGCTCAACAACTACAAAATACTTTTGGAAAAATATTCACTCATCTATTTTGTGATAAAGTATTTCACAGATGGACAATGCTTGAAAGATTCCCCATCACATCATTTAAATTATTTAGGAAATAGTTTATCATAAGCTATTCATTATCATCAAATATTGTTGTTTATGGTTTCAGAATAGTAGTCTCTAAGGTTGGGCATGTATAACTTGATCATATTAAGAAAAATCTTACTCATTCCTACCTTATGTCTATTTTATAATGGACAATTTAAGTAACACCTAGATATAATATATTAATAAATTATTATAGTTATTGGGCCATGTCTCAAAATCTTTTTCCTGATTGAGGTGTAATATTAGAAACAGCTGAAAGGGTACTGTGCTAAAATATTATCTGTTTCAATGTTATTAAGCTTATTTATTTAGATTTTAATGTATTTTTTAAAAAATTATGAAATGTCATAAGAATTTGGTCATTAGCTAATTATTTCTTCACTGTATAAACCTCTTAGTTAAATAGTATGTCTTTAAAAATTGAATAGTATGAAATTCCATATTTTCTTATCAACTAACATTATTATTATTACTAGAGACCTGGTGCAAGAAATTCATACACTGAGGGGGGGCGTGACCCTTAGCCCAGCCTACACCCTCTCCAATCTGGGATCCCTGGGGGAGGTTAGACTGCTAGTTTAGGCCTGATCCCTAAACCAGCAGTAGGATATCCTCTCACAATCTGGGACTGCTGACTCCCAACTGCTTGCCTGCCTGCCAGCCTGATCCCTCCTAACCACTCCCCTGCCAGCCCGGTCACCCCCAACTGCTCTCCCCTGCTGGCCCAATTGCCCCAGCTTCCCTCCCCTGTCAGCCTGAGCACACCCGACTGCCCTCCCCTGCTGGCCTGATCACCCATAACTACCCTCCTCTTTGACCACATAAGGGGCAGCCATCTTTGACCACATGGGGATATCCATTTTTTGTAAGGGTGTGAGGGTCAATTTGTATATTACCTCTTTATTATATAGGATTATTATTATTACTATCCCACAGTAATTTCCACATTATGAAATAAATTATCTGTATTTTTATTTTATAACTTCTTTAAATAAAAGATTTAAGTGAATATGCACACAATTCTCCAAACATTCAAGGCCTATCATCTCAAAAAAGTTAAGGACTTGTCATGACTTTTACATTTGATTCAGATTTAATATGTTAGGTTTATCAATGTGAAAATTAAAAAAAAAAAACACACTGCAACCCATTTTGTTTGATCAAGGAAGGCCTTGCATTTACCAGGATTTTTTAAAAATATTTTTATTCTTTTAGAAGACTATCACCAATGAGGGCAACAGCGTAATTACAAAAATGAAAGACAATAAAAAGTGACATGCTTCTTTTAATCTTTATTTCTTCACTTGATAATAGTGTTACTATGAACACTTCACTCAAATTTAATGAAGCTTTATTGCTTTTCTTAAAAATGAAGAATATACTATTTTCATTCCCTATACAGGTTTTTAACTGAGAGTGGTCTGTAAAACACAGATGAGTATCCTACATAATAAAAGGCGAATATGCAAATGACCAAATGGTGTAATGACTGGTCACTATGATGCACGCTCACTGCCAGAGGCAGACAACACAGGAGCTGCCCCCTGGTGGTCAGTGTGCTCCCATAGGGGGAGCACCACTCAGCCAGAAGCCAGGCTCATGGCTGGCAAGCATAGCGGCAGTGGTGGGAGCTTCTCCTGTCTCCGTGGCAATGCTAAGGATGTCCGACTGACAGCTTAGGCCCACTGAGCTGTCAGTCGGCATCCCTCCAGGGCTCCCAGACTGTGAGAAGGCACAGGCCAGGCTGAGGGACACCCCTCCTCAAGTGCATGAATTTCATGCACTGGGCCACTAGTATGTATATAATGTGTTATTATTTCCAGAATCAGTCCTCTTGACCTTATTAAGTCATCCTTTAGAAAACTTTTTTGGATGACTTGAAAACTATAGTAATAAAAGCACACCATTTTATTTGTTGATAATCACATGCTGAATTCTCAAAATTTGGCTTATTTTTCATATTCAAATGCATCAATAGTATATAGTGTGTTTATTTTAAAGTTATTCTGAAAAATAGAATATGTTTATGTATAGGTTAGAAAATTTTAGGAACACAAACCTTTGGTCAATTTTATAAGCATAGTTACTCTTCAAGTGGTAAATGAGTACTTTTAACTTTTGAAAATACCTCCTGAGTTGGTGTCTAAAGCAGACAAGTGAAATGAAGACTATAAGGAACTATAGTAATCTTTCTTCAAAGAGAATTGTGTTTGTTTTCAGAGATAGGCAATATTCATGATTACATTAATGAATATTTATTGTTTAAATATTAGGGATGGGTAGCAATTTATCAAATGCTTAGTGAAATTTATTCCATTATCAAGGACACTTTCCAGTAATAATTTATTTCTGAAGCTTTTCAAATAAAGGAAGCATTACTTGTGACCTCATAAATGTGTATTTATAGTTTTTCACATGAACATTGTATAACTATTTCTAACAACACAATTGCAGTGTGAACTCACTCCATAGACATGTCTTAATATTCCATACTTATAAAGGATGTGGTCAAATATTTCAAGTTCAATAAATAATGTTAAAGGCATAAAATAATAAATTTGGTAAAACCTGGTAAAAGACACTAAGGATTCAGTAGGGAACAAAGAAAATAGATTTTCATGGATGGAATGAGAACACACTTTATAGCAATAGAATGTTAACACTGTCGAGTTCTGTGGAGCCTATGTACAATGATAAAACAGCTATAAAATGTGGAGATCATTGGTAACTTTTAAAATCATTTTTATTTATTGTTTGATTTGACAGAGAGAAAGAAAGTATGTGCCCTGACTGGGAATTGAACTCTCAACCTTGGTGTATTGGGATGACACACTGACCAACTGACTACCTGGCCAGGGCTCATTGGTAACTTTTAAGACAATTTTATCAGGAATGGGTGTTAAAGTACAAGAACAATGCTTGGGAAGAACAGAGAAAGAAAAAGGGAAGCAGTAATTATTTTCTAAGAATTGTAGAGGAAGAGAGACTAAAAGGCAGAATCATAGTGGAGTAAATAAAGCAAAGGTAATGAGAGTTTGGAGACATGAGACCAGCTGAGCAAGGTACTTAGAAGTGCACTTAAGAACACTGTCCATTCTTAGATAGAACCTGCCTATACTTGATACTAATGGCTAATTATTGTATTCTATAGTTACATTCACTTATTTCCCTTACATGTTCTCAGATTTTTCTAACATTTCTACCAATCTCCCAAAGGCAAATTGTACCTTACTTTATTTCCCTATGTCTTGCCTCTGGCTCACACATTAATAAACTGCTTTCTCTTCACAGAGCCCCTTCTATCGTAAGAAGTTCTTTTCACATTGTTAAATATTGTTCAACATATGATAGCTCCATGAAGAAAAGTGCTTTATAAATAAAGTGGGGTCAGCAAATATGCCTGTTACTATTCCCATATTTGGAGTACATGGCAGGCTTTGCAAATTGATCTATGTACTTTTTTAAAAAGGTTTAATTACGGAAGCAGCTTAAAAAAATAATTTTTTAAAAAGACAAAACTTTGCCATACCTGCAATAGTAGTCTGGGTTAAGTTAAGGTAATATATTTAAGTAAAGAAGAGTGCACTTTGAATTCTAGAGAGGTGATGGTGTATCCTTTTAGTCACATAGAAATTATATGTAAGTATTCATTTCCTACATTTCCAAATGTGTATTAATTGACTACACTAGATACTCAGAGGGACCCAAAGTTGCATAGAAAAAGTAGTTTTGCCTTTAATGATATTTCAGCCTAGTTAATGTGTATAGCAGTACAGAACATGCTAACTATATAGATTTTATGCATATTATAATTTAGGTGAACAACTCGAAACTCACCAACCTTTAATTCATAAATATAGGTACACACACAATTAGACAGCTGAGGAGAAATATTCCATCTATTTTGGAAAAACTAAACTTTTCAGCATTTTTTCAAATAAATGAACTTATAAACTTTAGTCCATATATTATTCTTTGAGGGGGGAAATGAACAAAATACGCATTTTTTTTTTGTGGCTGGTTTGCACTGTAACTGTTCACAAGGTGATATTTCTGATTCTCTTGCTCTCCTGATTATCCTTCTTTAGTCAGAACTTCAACAGGAAGTTAAATAGTAATTTAACTTACAACTTACCATCTCTAATGGTTTTGAGACTTCTTGGTCCACGCAAAATAGGGTTAGTAAGTTTTTTAAAAGCTGAGTTGAGTTGTCAGGATGTGCAGATCACATGTGAATGAGTTCTGAGAACTATGGGACAGAGCTCCTGTGAGCACATTTTGCAGGTGTGGTTCTCCTGCCCTTGGGTCAGACTTATACGACCTTATGTCAATAGCAAAGGCAAATGTATAAAAATATACTCATCAATGAGTGTTGATCAATTCCACAGTTTCAAAATTTCAGCTTCATGTTAGGAATGTTAGCTACCTATTTGGGTATAATACTTTATATGATTATTTATTTGTATTTAGTCATAACAACTCTAAATTAAATTTCTAGCCATCTTTGAGTTTTTATTTCTTCACTCTTAAATCCAATCTCCTACATACATTTATTTTTAAAATATCTTTCATGAGCACTCTGTCCTCTCTATTCACTTTATTCTCATCACAACCTAGAATTACATAAAAGAAAACTACAATAATTTATCAGACTGTCACTGAATCCGCTTGCACCCTCTCTCACACACACATTTACATAGGGAAATCTCCCAATTTTTTTTTTAATTCTTAACTGAAAATATAAGCAGGACCCTGTCTTTCCTTCACAAAGTCTTTTCATATGTAGATTCCAAGAAATCTGAGAAATCAATGTACTCTATTCTGTGTTTACAAATGTAACTTAGATTTCTTTGTGGTATGAATCTTTCATTTAGAACAATCTGTATATTCTTTAAATAGTCCCTCACGAGTTTCCTTATGCCTTGAAGACTCCTCTCTCTTGGCCACAGTGAAGGTCACACATTTTTCTCTTTAAAGTCCATTTCAATTCACTTTCTCAGACATTATCAGCTAAGCTGATAATTTATCAATCAGATAACAGTAGCTTTTAGTGGAATTATGTGTTATCCAATTCAGAAATTTCCAGCCAGTAAGTGGTACTGGTGAATTTCATACCATGTATTCTTCTGGGGGTTATATTTTCTTTAGTGGAGATTCCAAGCCAATCTCTCCATCAACACTATTGAATATGAGAATTGTTAATATCCAGTAATGTCTAAACAATGCTCATGAAAAGGCACTAGTCAGTTATATTATGGGGAGGCATAAAATGTATGGAAAACTATTTAAATAGTATATTTATGGAAAGCAGCATATCTTAAACTTAGATTTCCTTATACCTGGCATAAGACATTTTATTAGAAGGCATTAAAGTAGTAATATATTATAAATATTACCCAAACAAATATATACTCTAGATTCAATTAATGTCTAAATATGTGCTTTTAAATATTGATATATATTGTGAGTATAAGAATTTTAATATTCCTTACTTTATGATGCCATGAGATATAAAAAGGCCAGTTTTTCCTACAGATATAATACATTATGTAGGAAGTAAACATGAGCAATGTTTGTAAACATGGAAGCACCATTCAATTATATATTATACGTACAATAGATTGAGATATATTCTATAGTACTGTGACACATCAAACTCAACCCTGGCCTGAATTTGTTGTGTTCAAATATACCTCAGAAAATGATAGAAAGTGAAGAATAGAAATGTAAAAGTAATCAAGGTATGCAATATTATATCAATATTTTTAGCATGCAAACATGCCAATATGAGTTCTGAGTTAGTCACCTCATAAAATAGCAGCATCAAAACTGTCAACATTCACATAAAAGTTCTTCAAAGAAAATTGAGATTTTATAGGAAATTGTGAGGTGGCATCATTCATTTTCAATGATAAATAAAGCAATCTTTGAGAACGGATAGAAGGTTGCCACTATTTCAGTGCAACATACTGTAGTTATGTTCTTTAGTATTCATTATGCATTTTCTTGTGATAATGTCACAACAAAACTTTCTGATCTGGGCAAAACCTATTTGTAGGTAATTTATTTGGCACTTTTGTATGTGTTTGTGTATGTGTGTATGCTTGGCACCTAAGTCAATACACAATTTATTTAAATTGTAAAGGTTATTAAACAAAATCTATTAGTGATATTTAGCACATTTAAGTGTAAACTGTTATTTTACTGAAGATATTGCATAATTCTAGCCCATATTTTATTCCTTTTTAATAGGAAAATTATATGAATTTATATTGAATCATGTTATCAGCTGAGCTGATAATTTATCAAATAGTTGTTAACAGATGTGTATTTAGGGATCCACTACCCCAAACAAAACAAAAGTCAATCTTCAAATGAACCAGCTAAAACAAAAGCAAATTTAAAATATGCCACTCAATTTTCACTTAATGGCCTTTTTTATATCAGCATAAACTAGTTATAAAACCATATGCTGTGAGAGAGAAAAGAATTTCAGCAATAGAAGCCAAAGCAGGTAACTCTTTTCAAGTCTAAATGACAAAGTTCTTTCTCTGGTCATGAACAATAACAAGAAAATTTTTCTTTTTTTTTTAACAATTTTTAATTATTTATTTTATTATTTAATAGTTTGCATTTTTAATAAATTTTAAAAGTTTACTACTAGTTAATGCTGATGTTGTTTGGAATTGTCCTACACAGCAGACAGAGCAACCTTTTAAAACCCAAATACTGTTATGCCATATAAATACTTATAATATTTAAAAAACTTAAAAGGAAAACTACTGTTATCCTATTTATGTGGCAGTTTTACATCTACTAAAGCTATATTATAAAACTAGGACTCCACTATATTTGGAGATGAAAAACTTTCCATTACTCTGTATATTTTAAAATATCAATTTGCATTTCAAAACTGATTTAATACTCTGTTTTTAAATAATAATGATCCATAAGCTTTATTTTGTTTTAAATAATAGTAAATGGTACTAAAATTAAAATTAATGGCTACTTTGAAAATCCATGTTGCTACAAAAGAAAATTTTCAAACTTACCATTTATTTCTAAAGCCCAGTAATCTTTAAACAAACAAACAAACAAAAACACACAAAAAAAACTTGCCCTGGCAGGGGGTGGCTTTGATTCCCAGGCAGGGCACATGCCTTGGCTTATTTCACTTAGCAGGACACTCTCCAGGTCCCTCCATGCTGTCTCAAAGGGTAAGAACCCTTCTTTTTTTTTTTTTTTTTTTTACTACTGCATAGCATTCCATGGTGTAAATGTACCACAGCTTTTTTAATCCCTCATCTACTGATGGGCACTTGGGCTGTTTCCAGATCATAGCTATTATAAATTGTGCTGCTATGAAATTAGGGTGCATACATTCTTTCTGTTTGGTGTTTTGGAATTCTTAGGATATATTCCTAGAAGTGGGATCACTGGGTCAAATGGCAGTCCCATTTTTAATTTTTTGAGGATACTCCATACTGTTTTTCATAATGGCTGCACCACTCTGCATTCCCACCAGCAGTGTACTAGGCTTCTCTTTTCTCCATATCATGGCCAGCACTTGTTATTTGTTGATCTGTTGATAGCCATTCTAACATGTGTGAGGTGATACCTCATTGTCATTTTAATTTGCATCTCTGATGATCAGTGACTTTAAGCATTTTTTTCATATGTCTGTTGGCTGCAGAATATACATTCTTCTCAAGTGCACATGGGTTATTATCAAAGATAAACCACATGTTACGACACAAAACAAGTCTCTACAAGTTTAAGAAGATTGAATTCATACCATAAATCTTCTCAGATCACAGAAGAATGAAATTAGAAATCAACTACAGTAAAAACGCTCAAAAACATTCAAACACCTGGAGGCTAAATAGCATGTTATTAAACAATTAATAGGTTAGCAATGAGATCAAGAAATAAAAACTTCCTGAAAACAAATGAAAATGAACTCACAACAACCCAAAATCTCTGGCAAGCAGCAAAAGCAGTCCTAAGAGGGAAGTGCATAGCACTACAGGTCTACCTCAAAAAAATAAGAAAAATTAATAATAAACTTTTAACCCTACAACTTGAATTAGAAAGATAACAAGAAAAGCCCAAAGAAAGTGGAAGGAAGGAAATAATGAAGATTAGAGCAGATATAAATGACATAGAGACTAAAAGAAGAAAAAATACAAAAAGTCAATGAAACTAAGAGCTGGTTCTTTGAAAGGATAAACAAAATTGATGAACTGTTAGCCAAACTCATCAAGAAACAGAGAGGATCCAAGTAAATAAAATCAGAAACAACTCACCCCACAGAAATACAAAGGATTGTAAGAAAATACTATGAACAATTATATTCCAAGAAGCTGGACAATGTGGATGAAATGGTTGTCCTAGAAAAATGTAATCTGCCAAAACTGAATCAGGGAAAAAAAACAAACAAACAAACAAAAAAAAAACCGAATAGGCCAATAACAACTGAAGAAACAGAAGCAGTAATCAAAAAACTCCAATCAAAAAAGCCCTGTTCCAGATGGCTTCACAGAAGCATTTTATCAAACAATCAAAGAAGAACTAACACCTATATTCCTCAAACTATTCCAAAAATTCCAAGAGGGACAATTTATTAAATATAAAATTAGTTGTGTCCAGCTCAGTCCAGCATTTTCTAATTCTAAAACCAGATAAAGACACTACAAAAAAAAATTGGAGGCCAGTATCCCTGATGAACATAGATGCTAAAATCTTCAACAAAATATTAGCATATTGGATCCAGCAATATATTAAAAAGATTAGACACCGTGACCAAATGTTATTTACTCCATTCATGCAAGGCTGGTACAACATTACAAATCAATAAATGTGATACATCACATAAACAACTTGTTGCTTTTACTTTTGATGTCAAATTCAAAGATCATCACCAAGGCTATGTCAAGGGAAGTTTAAGGTTTCAGGCATTATATTAAAGTCTTTAGTTTATGTTGAGTTAATTTTTGTGCATAGTAAGTTTCATTCTTTCACATTTAGCTGTGCAGTTTTCCCAGCACCATTTATTGAAAAGACTGTCCTTTCCCCATTGTATGTTCTTGACTTCTTTGCATAAATTTATCTTACATGTGTGGGTTTATTTCTGGGCTGTCTATTTTGTTCCATTGATTGATGTGTTTGTTTTTATGCCAATGTCATATTGTTTTAACTCCTAAAGCTTTGTAATAAAATGTGAAATCAAAAAGTGTGATGCTTCAAGCTTTGTTCTTCTTTCTCAAAAATGCTTTTGTTACTTGGGGTCTTTTGTAGTTCTATATAAATTTTAGGAATGTTTGTTTTATTTCTCTGAAAATGCCTTTATAATGTTTATAGGGATTGAATTAAATTTATATATGGCTTTAAGTAATACGAGCATTTTAACAACATGAATTATTTCAATCCATGAACACAATGTGTCTTTCTATCTGTATAATTTTATTTTATTTCCGTGAACAAGCTCTTATGGTTTTTGTTGTATAGATCTTTAACTTCCTTGGTTGAGATTGTTTCTTTTTTTTATGCTGATGCTGTTGAAAATGAGATAGTTTTCTTTATTTGATATTCAGATGTTTTGTTATTAGTGTGTAGAAATGCAACTCATTTCTGAATGTGGATTGTATATCCTGGAAGCTTATATGGTTTGTTAATTAGCTCCCACAGTTGTTGTTTTTTTAATGAATCTTTGGTGATTTTATGTACATACATATAAAATATCATCTCCAAATAGTAACATTTTAAGCTACTCCTTTCCAATTGCTTGCTAGATATTTGTTTTGCCTAATTGCTGTTACTAGTACTTTCCGTGTTATATTGAATGATTCAGGGAAGTGAGCAATCTTGACTTGTTCCAGAATTTTAAGTATAAAATTTTGAGTATAAAATTAGTTCTGGGCTTGTCATATATGGCCTTCATTTTGTCGATGTGCTTTCCCTGTATACCTGCTTTGTTGAGAGTTTTTATCATAAAAGTATATTGAACTATGTCAAATGCTTTCCTGCAATTATTGTTCTGACTGACCTATACATGCTGAACTATCCTGTATCCCTGGAATAAAACCACATGAGCTCTCCACCTTACCCCCACCCTCCCCTACCTTACCTGAGGTATGATGTTCTGATCGACGTTTCTCAGCCTCTGGATCTGTTCTTGTTCATCAGTCTATGCCTTTCATTATATTCCACAAATGAGCGAGATCATGTGATATTTATCTTTCTCTGCCTGGCTTATTTCACTTAACATAATATTCCCCATCTCCATCTATATTGTTGCAAATGGTAGGAACTTCTTCTTTCAAGGGTAAACTAAGATTGTTGGTAGAGTATTAAATTTGACAGTAAAATAGTAATCAAGTTTTCAGATTAATTTAAACAGGCTAATTGAAATAACTGAATATTTAAGTAAATGTAATTGTACTGGACAAAAAGCTGTTCTTAAAGTAATAACTAAAATTTCTATTAGTAGTTCATCTCATGGTAAAATTCCTGAACATGCAATGAACCTGAAGCAGTCATATTTTTGGGCAAAAAAAATTAAAATTTAAAGTTATCAAGACTGCATTATAAAATTTACAAAAACCTCCATTAATCAAAAAAAGGGGGGGATAGTAGGGTAATATCATGTAAGGAAAAATATCCTATAAGTAAATTACATCTAGAAAATTTTTACTTTACCAAATTAATTTTCATTTGTAATGTTAACAGCAAGACACCCATGAAAAAACACATGGTGTCTAAAAATTTTGCCTCTGCAGATTAGAAATGAACATACAATAACAAAAAAAAATAATAGTAGTAAAAAATGTTTGAGTCCCAATTTCATTGTCCAACAGTTCTGAGTCCCCATTCCAATGTCTAACAGTTCCTTATGTGTACATGTCAGCAATGATATCTGGATGGTGGGCACATGGTGGCAATGCAGGTCCGACCCTCTCTGGTTTGGTCCTAGGTAACGTGCAGCGGTGCACAGCTGCTGACTGCTCCCATGGCAAGGCGTTGTCAGCTCTTCCATCTCTGGACTGTTTTTCCTCTTGTCTTCGTGGTTAGAGCACACCTGTCAATTCCTCTCTGTTGCAGGAATCCACATGGTCTTGGATTTGTTTTCTGAAGATATACAAACATATTCTCGACCACAAGTTAATAAAGGAATCTTTTCTATATAATTGATTTGGGATCCTTTTTATTTTTGCCCAAACGATTTTCCTTTGTCTTATTTAGACACCATGTGTTTTTTTTATTGCAAATGAAAATTAATTTTGTAAAGTAAAAATTTTCTAGATGTAATTTACTTATAGGATATTTTTCCTTACATGATATTACCCTACTATCCCCCCCTTTTTTTTTGATTAATGGAGGTTTTCATAAATTTTATAATGCAGTCTTGATAACTTTAATTTTAATTTTTTTCCCAAAAATATGACTGCTTCAGGTTCATTGCATGTTCAGCAATTTTACCATGAGATAAACTACCTATAGAAATTTTAGTTATTACTTTAAGAACAGCTTTTTGTCCAGTACAATTACATTTACTTGAATATTCAGTCATTTCAATTAGCCTGTTTAAATTAATCTGAAAACTTGATTACTATTTTACTGTCAAATTTAATACTCTACCAACAATCTTAGTTTACCCTTGGAAGAAGAAGTTCCTACCATTTGCAACAATATGGATGGAGATGGAGAATATTATGTTAAGTGAAATAAGCCAGGCAGAGAAAGATAAATATCACATGATCTCGCTCATTTGTGGAATATAATGAAAGGCATAGACTGATGAACAAGAACAGATCCAGAGGCTGAGAAACGTCGATCAGAACATCATACCTCAGGTAAGGTAGGGGAGGGTGGGGGTAAGGTGGAGAGATCAATCAAGGGACTTGTATGCATGCATATGAACCTAATCAATGGACACAGACAACAAGGGGGCGGGGCATTAAGAGAAATTGTTTCATGTGACAAAAATTTTTAAATGAAACTCTCTGTAGACTGAAAATTATTTTGGAAGGAAACAAAGAGAAGTTTCCTTCAAAAGTCATAAGGATTGTAATTGAAAGTCAATATATTTGGTCTCTTGAACTAAAGTAAGTAATTTGTGTTTTTGCCTCCCTGACAAAGTTTATATAAAGCTAAAAAGAAATTGACAGCCAGTTTGAAATGGAATTGCCAGGGCCTAGGGCAAAGAATATCCTTACATGATATTATTCTACAATGTCATTATAATTTTAGATATTTTACAACAGCATATTTTACAATTATCCCAAACAAACTTACAAACTAATTCTTTGAATGGTCGGCAGCAATTAAAAAATTTTAAAAAAGGACATAAAAGGATTTAATTCCTTACAGAAGGAATTAAGGCACTGGGAAGGCACTTGAGCATCCTATATTCGCCCCTCTTGCCCTTTGTGCCAAGAGGGACCCTCTTTTCACAATCCAATTGCCCTCAGCTGTTACCTGAGCTTTCTGTTCATGCTGAGCTTGAAGCCTGGTGGGGGCTGGTACCATGGATCTGTCTCACACCCAATTGTGTGAGCTGGGCCCTCACTGGAGAAGAAACCCGAGTTCCCCGAGATATGTGATCAACACCGGGACCCTGCCAGCAGGCCAGGGGTTCCCAAGGCAGGTGCTGGGTGTGGAGGCCACATAGGGCATAGGCTACCAAGGAGACAGAACTGAACCTCACACCACCCTGCTTGGCCCCGGAGGATGGCTGGTTAGCCAGAGATAGGTAAGATTCCTCAAGGAAGGAACAACCTAAGACAGGCACAGTCGCAGAGGGGCCATCAGGAGAGAATTTGGGGGGGGGCAACAGAAGTGGGCACAGACCCTCACCCCCCAACATTGCAGGGGCTTGAACCCTCACCCCTTCTGAAGGTCTCCTGCCCCCATGGCTGCTTCGCGTTTCCCACACCCAGCTCAGATCGGGACCCAGGCAACAGAAAGAGACTTGGCCCAGCTCACATTGAGATACAGGTGACAGACAGAGACTTGGCCCAGCTCAGATCGGGACCCAGGTAAGAGACAAGAGACTTGGCTGACAGCAGTTGCCCTATATCTAAATTCAGCCTAGCATCTGGAATGCTCAGGGCCCACTCAAGAATGCAAATAATCCTTCCCACTAATATTTACAGGGTAAACTAAGATTGTTGGTAGAGTACTAAATTTGACAGTAAAATGGTAATCGAGTTTTCAGATTAATTTAAATAGACTAATTGAAATAAGTGAATATTCAAGTAAAGTTAATTGTACTGGACAAAAGCTGTTCTTAAAGTAATAACTAAAATTTCTATTGGTAGTTCATCTCATGGTAAAATTCCTGAATATGCAATGAACCTAAAGCAGTCATATGTGTGGGCAAAATAAAAATAAAAAAATTAAATTTAAAGTTATCAAGACTGCATTATAAAATTTACAAAAACCTTCATTAATAAAAAAGGGGGGGCATAGGAGGGCAATATCATGTAAGGAAAAATATCCTATAAGTAAATTACATCTAGAAAATTTTTACTTTACCAAATTAACTTTCATTTGTAATGCTAACAGCAAGACACCCATGAAAAACACACATGGTGTCTAAATAAGACAAAGGAAAATCATTTGTGCAAAAATAAAAAGGATCCCAAATCAATTATATAGAAAAGATTCCTTTATTAACTTGTGGTCGAGAATATAGTTGTATATTTTCAGAAAACAACCCCAAGACCAGATGGATTCCTGCAACAGAGAGGAATTGACAGGTGTGCTCTAACCAGGAAGACAAGAGGAAAAAACAGTCCAGAGATGGAAGACGCTGACGACGCCTTGCCATGGAGCAGTCAGCAGCTGTGCACTGCTGCAGGTTACCTAGGACCAAACTGGAGAGGGTCGGACCTGCATTGCCACCATGTGCCCACCATCCAGATATCATTGCTGACATGTACACATAAGGAACTGTTAGACATTGAAATGGGGACTGAGAACTGTGAGACATTGAAATTGGGACTCAAACATTTTTTTTGTTTTGTCTTGTTTTGTTATTATATGTTTATTTCTAGTCTGCAAAGGCAAAACTTTTTAAAGGAAAGAAATGGTGGGAGAAAGATACAGAGGCAAAGAAGCATTGAACAGACTGTCAAACTACATTGGGAAGACAGGGGAGGTTGGGTGAGGGGGGCTGTAAGAGACCAACCGAAGGACTTGTACGCATGCATATAAGCATAACCAATGGATACAAGACACTGGGGGGGGGGGGGGAGGGCGGGCAGGTGAAGGCATGTACTGGGGGGTAGGGGAGGTCGGGGGGAGGTCAATGGGGGAAAAAAAAAGGAGACATATGTACTACTATTTGTAATACTTAAAACAATAAAAAAATGGTAAAACAAACAAACAAACAAAAAAAACCATGTGAGCCAGGTTTGTTATCATTTAAATTTGGTTGCTAATATTTTGTTGAGGTTTTTTGTATTTATTCTTGTGTTACCCTTCTCTGGTTTTGAATTAGGGTAATGTTAAGCTCATAATGCAAGTTTCTAAGATATAATTGCTCTTTCGTTTTTTGAAGGGTTTGAGAAGGATTGATGTTAACTATTTTTTGAATTTATAATTCACTGGTACCAGATTTTCTTTGTTGAGAATTTTTTATTAGTGATTCAATATTCTTATTAGTATCAATCTAATCAGATTATCTGTTTCATCATGATTCATTCTTTGTAGAATATATGTTTCTAGAAATGTATCCATTTCTTCTAGGTTGATTTATTTGTTAGTATGTGATTGTCAATAGCAATCTCTTAAGATCCTTTGCACTTCCGTGGTATTAGTTGTACTATCTCCTGTTTCATTTTTTATTTTATTTTATTTATTTTTCCTTGGTCAGTCCTTCTAAAAGTTTTCCAATTTGTTAATCTTTTAAATAACCAGATCTTAGTTTTATTGACCATTTATATTATTTGTGACTATTTTATTTATTACTGTTTCGGTCCTGTTATTTTCTTTTTTCTACTTAATTTTGGCTGTTTGTCTTCTTTCTCCAGTTCCTTGAGGTATAAAGTTAGGTTTTCTTTTCCTTTTGAGATATTTATTCTTTCTTGAATTAAGCATTTATCATTAAGAACTACTTTTGCTGTATCTCATTAATTTTGGTATGTTATAGTTCCATATTTTTTTTTGTCTCAATGTACATTTTATTTATTTCTCTTGGTTTCTGCATTGGTCCATTGGTTGTTCAGAAGCATGCCATTTATTCTCCATATATTTGTGAATTTTCCTGTTATCTTTGTGTAATTGATTTCTAGTTTCATACCACTGTAGTAAAAAAAATGTGTTTTAGGAGAGAATCCAAGATGGTGGCTTAGGTAAACACCTAAACTGCTGCCTCGCACAACAATTTCAAAACTACAACTAAAAGACAAAATGTCTATCACCCAGAACCACGAGAAAGCTGGCTGAGTGGAAGTTCTACAACTAGAAGGAAAGAGAAAAGAGCATTGAGACGTGCACAAGCACTGAAAAGCTGAGGTACGGAGGCGCGGGATCCAGGCTGGCGGCAGGCGTTGCTTTTTTCAACCCAAAGGGAGACATGCCCCCGATTACTCTGAAATACAGTTTCTGGGGAGACGCAGGGGACCCAAACTCCTGCAGGGAGAAGCTGGACTGTCTGCCACTGGGTCGGAAAGTCAGGGTGGCTTGCTTGCAGAGCTGCGTGCAAGAATAATTGTTTACTGCGCTGGGGCACAGGATGCAGTTCAGAGACACAGAGCCAGCTAACTAGCAGCCATTGCTGTTTGCCACACCCTAGCCTAGTGAAGCCCTGAGACCCCGCCTCACACAACCTACAAACCCACCCAAGCTCCAAGCAGTAGCATTAGCATAAGAAAGGCCTGCCCTATCGCAGCTTAACCTAGCAAACTTGCAGCCTGGGTCAGACAGCTCCAAAACCTCCAAACCCCAAGCAAAGAGGAGAAAACTGTAGCTCTCCCTGTAGCTCCTGCTGGGTGGACTCAGACAATAGCTGACCTGCACCCCATTGGATATCCAGAAGCCAGTGTACCTAGTGGTCAGTGTGAGACACCAGATTTCAACTCCTCACATCCATAAGTGACACATTCAAGAGGCAGACTCAGCGAGCACCAAAGCCCCACTGAAACAAGTCCTACACCATAAGCATATCTCCAGCACAGCAGTTCTTATAGACACAGCGAGTCCTCACAGCCGATTGGCCTGGAGGTCAATTCCTCCCAGTGTACTAACAGCAATTAAGGCTTAACTACACCAAGAATTTGCACTCAGCCCACAAAGGGTGTACCAAGAGCGTCCACATCAGGTGATTGGGGAGGCTGAGCTACTGCCCCCTATAGGTCACCTACCACACAAAGCCACTCCATCAACACAGGGAAGCAGCCAAAATGCGGAGACAAAGAAGCATGTCACGAATGAAAGAAACGGAGGAAAGCAAACTACTGGACGACATAGAGTTCAGAACCACATTTATAAGGTTACTCAAGAATCTTCTAAAAACCGCTGAGAAACTTGATGACACTTCTGAGGAGCTTAGTGAGACCTTCAAGGACCTTAATGAGAATGCCAAAAAAATGAAAAAGTACCAGTCATAAATGAAACATACACTGTCTAAAATAAAGAATATACAGAAACTCAACTGTAGATCAACGTACCCCAAGAATCAAACCAAAGATCTGAAATATGAGGAAACAAAAAACACCCAACCAGAAAAACAAAAAGAAAAAAGAATCCAAAAATATGAAGATAGTATAAGGAGCGTCTGGGACAAGTTTAAGTGTACCAACATCCGAATTTTTGGGGTGCCAGAAGAAGAGAGAGAACAAAATACTGAAAACCTATTAGAAGAAATAATGACAGAAAACTTTCCCTACCTGGTGAAAGAAATAGACTTAAAAGTCCAGGAAGTGCACAGAACCCAAAACAAGAGGAATCCAAAGAGGACCACACCAAGACACATCATAATTAAAATGCCAAGGGCAAAAGACAAAGAGAGAATATTAAAAGCAGCAAGAGAAAAACAGTTAATTACCTACAAGGGAGTACCCATACGACTGTCAGCTGATTTCTCAACAGAAACTATGCAGGCCAGAAGGGAGTGGCAAGAAATATTCAAAGTGATGAACAGCAAGAACCTACAACCAAGATTACTCTACCCAGCAAAGCTATCATTCAGAGTTGAAGGTCAGATAAAGAGCTTCACAGACAAGAAAAAGCTAAAGGAGTTCATCGCCACCAAACCAGGATTACATGAAATGCTGAAGGGTATTCTTTAAGAAGAGGAAGAAGAAGAAAAAGGTAAAGATAAAAATTATGAACAACAAAATGACATCAAATACAAACCTACCAACAAGTGAATCTAAAAATCAAGTAAATAAAAAATCTGATTAACAGAATGGACTGGTGAATATAATAGAATCAGGGACATAGAAAGGGAGTGTACTGACAATTCTCAGGGGGAAGCAGGTGTGAGGGGTGCGGGAAGAGATTGGACAAAAATCTTATTCCTATGGATGAAGACTGTGGTGGGGGGTAAGGGCATGGGGTAGGGTGGGGTGGGGAATCAGGTGGAGGGGAGCTATAGGGGGAAAACAAAAAGAGGAACACCTGTAATCTGAACAGTAACGATTTATTTTAAAAAAATGTGTTTTATATTATTTCAGTCCTCTTTAATTTATTAAGACTTTTTGTAACCTTAACATGATCTATCCTGGAAAATGTTCCATGTGTACTTGAGGGGACTATATATTTAGATCCTTTTGGGTGGAATATTCTGTATATATCTGTAAGGTTCATGATGTCTAATGTGTTGTTTATGGCTGATGTTCCCATATTGATTTTCTGTCTGATGATCTAGCCATTGATGCTGGTGGGGTATTAAATTATTTTACTATTATTGAGTTGCTGTTTTACCTCTTTCTTTAGGTCTGTTAATATTAGCATTTTAACTTATGTGCTTTTATGTTAGCTGCATTAATATTTACAAATGTCTTGAAACCTATGAACACAAGCAGAAGTTCTATGTTGTACTTTTGAGGTAGAATTCCTCCTTCTTGGGAAACCTCAGTCTTTTTTCTTAAGACCTTCAAGTAATTGGATGAGATCTACCTGCATTATAAAGGGTAATCTTCTTGACTGGCAGTCAATGAATTATAAAATGTATCTTCACAGGTACATCAAGACTAGTGTTTGATCACACTATCATATCTACCATCATCAATTTATAAGTGAACATGTTCCTCTTCAACAGGAATAACCTTTAGATACGTAATTTTTTTCTTTTCCCCCTGAAAGATTATATTGTTTTATATTTGAAAATACACTGATCATCAAATTATGATAATAAACTGTATTTTCAGTTTTAAGTTTCATGTGATCAAAGACTTGAGGTCTTAAAATTTTTTCCTTACTAAGTTGGAACTTTAAATATTTGTAGTATAATTGATTAAATATTATAGAGAATAAATTGATGAATTTCTTAAAAATAAAAAGGCAATTTTTAAAATTTATTTTTTAATAGGCTAAGCTGTTTAACTGTTAGTTCATGTGTTCAGAATTGATAACTAGATGTAAGATTTTTATGTATTACTAAGATTCAATGGAAAAATAGTCAGTGCAAAGATGGTTGGGATCACTAGTGAAGCTTAAGAAAGAGTATTAATGATTTTTGTTAAGTGTATTATTAATTGAGGTTACATAGATGCACATTAAGTTTATCTAAAATAATAAGGATAATAATAAAAAAACAGAAAAGTTTTTTTCAAGTGATTTCAAGAGACTTACACCCTAGGGTATTTCAGTTATAGGGAAGAACCAACACAGATGTCTAAGCTGGAGGCATAGCTGGTTTGGATGAAAAAGCAAAGAAACCAATGTGCTTTACAAGAGTGACTGTGAGATGAGTTCTAATCTATAAATATAAAAGCCTAAAAAACTGAACGACCAAACAACTGAATGACCGGTCAACAGGTCAACTGGTCACTATGACGTGCACTGGCCACCAGGGGGCAGATGCTCATGCATGAGCTGCCCCCTGGTGCTCAGTGTGCTCCCATAGTCAACCTCCTAAAGTTCCCTCCCTGGCTAGCCAGCCAACCTCTCGCAACCCTGGTTGGACCCCATCACTGGCAAGGGACCCCAACTGTACACGAATCCGTGCACTGGGCCTCTAGTAGTTTATAAATCATGTTGTGGCTAGTAGGCCATTTTAAGGACTTAGATTTTATGAAGAAATTTTCATAGTGTTGATCTGATCTGATTTGACATTTTAATAGGGTATGTCTTGCAACTGTGTAGAAAATAGATGGGGAGCAAAGGTTAAGGCTAGGAGAGCATTCACAATGATATCACAATAATAGAGGTGAGAGATGGCAGTTACACAGAACAAATTGTTAACAGTGGCAGTAGTGGGAACTGATTGGAATAATAGTATGTTCTGATAGAATTTACAGGTGGAGTATGATGGAAAGGGAAATATCAATAGTTTTACAAATGTTTTAATGTGAGAGTCTAAGAGGGTGAGTGAACATTAATTGAGATAGGGAAGATTTCAAATGAAGAAAGTTTGAGCCATATCCAGTGCTGTTATTAACATAAGGAAAACAGAAATAATATTGACAGACAATTAACTACAAAATTATATTGCTAAACTGAGAGAAATAATTTTCTATTAATGTGACAGACAACAGCCTAATACAATGAATAAACAGATGATGTATTATAGAATTGTACACCTGAAAGCTATATAATTTTTAACCAATGTCATCCCAGTAAATTCAGTAAAAAAGAAAAGAGCTCATATATATATATCCTATATAATAAAACCATAATATGCAAATCGACCAAATGGTGGAATAACCAGGGCAAAGACCGGTTGCTATGATACGCACTGACCAACAGGGGGTAGGTACTCAACACAGGAGCTTCCCCCCAGAGGGAGGCCACCTGGGCATAGGCCTGGCTGAGGGATCAACCCCCACCCCCTGCACTAATTTCAGGCACCGGGCCTCTAGTGTATGTGTGTGTGTGTGTATATATATATATATATATATATATATATATATATATATATATATAATCTCCTATCTAATAAAAGAGTAATATGCAAATTGAACGCAACTCCACTACACTCACCAGCTACGCCCACCAACCAATGAGGAGGGAATATGCAAATAAATCCAACCAAGATGGCTGCAGCCACAGAGAGCAGGAGGGAGGCTTGGGTTTCCCTTGCAATGGAGGAAGCCAAGCTTTCTGCTTGCCCTTGCTGGCCCAGGCCTCCACTCAATGCTACAAAGTTTCAATTATAGAAGATACATAAATCCCAACATAAATGGCTGCTGCCAGGGAGCTTGCAGAAGGCTTGGCTCCACGCCAGGCTAGAAAGTTTCAATTGTAGAAGATAAATAAATCCCAAATTCCAGGGCCTCTGCTTGGGTCGCCAGGGGGTGTGGCCAGCCTGCAATCCACCACAGGCCCCTCACCCAGGCCGCCCCACACCCCAAGGGAACCCCCACCCTGATCCGGGACACCCTTCAGGGAAAACCAGCTGGCCCCCACCCATGCACCAGGCCTCTATCCTATCTAATAAAAGAGTAATATGCAGATTGACCATCACTCCACACAAGATGGCTGCCCCCATGTGGTCAAAGATCCTGTCCTCATGTGGTCAAAGATCCTGCCCTCATCTGGACACAAGATGGCCACCACAAGATGGCCAGCAGGGGAGGGCAGTTGGGAGGAACCAGGCCTGCAAGGAGGGCAATTGTGGGTGATCAGGCCAACAGGGGAGGGAGTTGGAAGGGATCAGGCCTGCAAGGGAGGGCAGTTGGGAGTGATCAAGCCTTCTGGGGAGGGCAGTTAGGGGTGACCTAGCTGGCCAAGGAAGGAAGTTGGGGGTGACTGGGTCTGCAGGGAAGCACAGTTAGGGGTGACCAGGCCTTCAGAGGAGGGCAGTTAGGGGTGACCAGGCCTGCAGGGGAGGGCAGTTGTGAGGGACCAGGCTGGCAGGGGAAGGCAGTTAGGGGCAAACAGGCTGGCAGGGGAGCAGTTAGGAATCAATCAAGCTGGCAGGGGAGTGGTTAAGGGGTGATCAGTCTGGCAGGCAGAAGCAGTTAGGGGCAATCAGGAAGGCAAACAGATGAGCAGTTGGGAGCCAGCAGTCCTGGATTGTGAGATCTGGCCTAAATGGGCAGTCAGACATCCCTCGAGGGGTCCCCGATTGGAGAGGGTGCAGGCTGGGCTGAGGGACATCACCCCCCCTTGCACAAATTTCATGTACCAGGCCTCTAGTCTTAACTATTCTGTTGTTCAATCAATATTCATTTCACATACATGGAAAGTAAATTTTTAAAATGATAAAGATTCAACATAAAGACAATGTATTGTAAAAGCAAAATGCAAATGCTTACCTAATTTTCATACTGGTGTGTGTGTATTTGTGACTGTGTGTGTGTGTGTGTGTGTGTGTGTGTGTGTGTGTGTGTGTGTGTCTATCATTGCTTATATCCAATTCCAGGAAAAAATGGTGAGATAAAATGACTACACTTAGGAGATTTCGCCCAAAGAAACCAGAAGGGTTTCTTTGGGCGAAATCTCCTTGGTGGGATCCTGCTGTTTCCCACCGAGCTTTGGGAGGCTTTCCAGGCCACCTCTTTCCCTCCAGCCCTGTGCCAGAGACCAAGTGGTGAGGAGCGCGGTTCTTACTCTCAGACCTGGGAGGACACGGGTGACTGAGACCATAGGACACCAGGGAAACCAAGTCCTGGAAGACCTGAGGCCAGTCTGAGCTGAACCAGTGTGGAAGGAAGACATCTTCAGATGATACCACTGTCTGCCTAAAGGTGTGTTAACTCAAGCTTTTGGGGATTTCATTGTGGCACCAACACCCCCATCAAGTCTACTTCCAGGATCTATTTCAGAGCGGCTTCACGGGGATGAGCCTCCTGCTCCACGCAGACTCTGGGAACTGGCATGCCAGAGCCTGAGGGGTGAAGCCTCACCCATCGCTGCTCTGGAGTCGCTGCCTATGGAGCTCTTCCCACCCCTGTTCACGGTGGCCTTTGCCCGGAAGCACAGCAAAGTCCTGAAGGCAATGATACAGGCGTGGCCCTCCCTGCCTCCCCTGGGGGCCCTGATGATCTGCGGATTACCATGATATCTTGCAGGCTGCGCTGGATGGACTGGATGCCCTGCTTGCCCAGGAGACTCCCTTAGGAGATGGGAACTGTAGCTGCAGAATTACAGAAGAAAGTTCATCAGGAGTTCTGGATTGTGTGGGCCTGAACCAGGGCCAATGTGTGCTCACTGCTGGAGCCTGAGGCCCCGCAGCCCAAGAGGAAGAGGGGGAAAGTAGGCAGTTTAAGGGCGGGGCTAAACCCCCTTTTGGCTGCAGTGGAGATGTTAGTAGACCTTTGCCTCAAGAAAGGTCTCCTTGATGAGTTCCTCAGCTACCTTATTAAGAAAGTCAATGAGAGGAGAGGTTTGCTGCACCTTTGCTATAAGAAGCTGGAGGTTTTTGAGGTGTTGAAGTGAAACAGTAACATCCTGAATATGGTGCAGCTCCACTCCATCCAGGATTTGGAAATAAATTTTCCCTGGAAGCTGTCTACTCTGAGGAAGTTCGTTCCTTACCTGGGCCAGATGGGCAGGCTGCACCGCTTCCTCCTCTCCCACGTCTTTACGTCTTCTCGCACCACTTGGAGCAGGAGGAGCAGTGTGTTAGCCTGGTCACCCTTCCTCCCTCAGCCTGCCCCACCTCTAGGAGCTCTACTTGACCATGTCTCCTTCCTCAGAGGCTGCCTGGACCAGATCCTCAAGTGCCTGAAGATCCCCTTGGAGGTTCTGCCCATCACTAACTACCTGCTTTTAGAAAGAGACTTGGGACATCTCCAACACCTGAACGTTAGTCAGCTGGAAGGCCTGCCTGTCCTGAGCCACTGCTCCCAGATCATGACCTTAAGCTTCTGTGAAAACCGCATCTCCATGACTGTCCTGGAGGACCTGCTTCGTCACACCATCGGGCTGAGCAAGCTGAATTGCGTGCTGTTTACTGGCCCCCTGGACAGTTACGAGGAAACAAGCGGCACTGTCCACCTGGGCCGATTTGCCCGGGTGCATGCCATGCTGAAACATATGCTGCAGGAGTTGGGACGGCTTGGCATGGTCTGGTTCTATGCTTGCCCTGACCTCACTGTGGTTATAGAACCTTCTATGACCCAAATCCCATTCTGTGATCCTGTTCCATGTCTATCTCATAGGCTTTACTTTGGGCACTTGGACACTGAAGCCCAGACATAAGTGTATCTTAAAGGAACACAGCAGCCACAGTTTCAGACAACTACTCAGTGGTGGGGAGAAATGCTGACAGGGGGATTGATGGTTTATTTGGGGAGATGGGTCCTATAGAGTTAGAAATATGCACCTGAATCTCTAGGGGATGGGGAGAGGGAACTGCGGTTTGACCCAGCAACCTAACTTCTGGGAATACATTCTAAAAATCTGGAAACACCAATCAGAAAGAATGTATGCACCCCTATGCCCATAGCAGTGCAAATTACAATAGCTAAGATCTGGAAAAAGTCCAAGTGCCCATCAGAAGATGATGGATAAAAAGCTGTGGTATATTTATACAATTTTATTGATTTCAGAGAGGAAAAGAGAAGGAGAGAGAGATAGAAACATCAATGATGAGAGAATCATTGATTGGCTGCCTCCTGCACACCCCCCACTGGGGATCAATCCCAAAACCTGGGCATGTGTCCTTGACCAGAATTAAACCTGGGACTTTGCAGTCTGCAGGCCGACACTCTATCCACTGAGCCAAACTGGCTAGAGCTTGATTCACTTTTAGATAGCATGATTCTGCACCATATATATATATATATATATATATATATATATATATATATATATATACATATATACATATATATATAAAATTCAGTATTATTTATTAATTTTAAATAATAAACATTTTAACTTTCATAATCAGAAAACAAAACAAAGCATTAAATTATATATTGCAACATAATATAATTAAAGAAATACAATAAATATATTTATGAATTTTAACATTAAAATGTTGATACCAGAAGAAAAAAAAATCAAACATAAAAGAGATTATCGTCTATATATCTATCTTTAGTCTGTTCTTACTATTTTCTGATTCCATGCTTGTTAATTTGTTTACTCAGTAAAATGTATATGTAACCCCAAATCAATAGTCATGCACACTCATTTGCAGATATTTTTCTAAGAGCAGCAAAAATTTGGGTTACATAATGCACACATTTCCAGCTGAAGTCAAACAGTGTGAAACTGTCTTCTTTCAGCTATCACATACAAAACAAGTGGACTTTTCATTATCTATTTAGTGACACATTTCCAGAATTTTTGTGTTTTTTGTTGGTGTTTTTGCTGTTTAAAATATACCCCAAAAACAGTGCTGAAGTGCTACCTATAAGAAGTCTGTTACATGTCTAACAGAAAAATTTGTGTATTAGATAAGCTTTGTTCAGGAATGAGGAATAGTGTTGTGGACCTTGAGATTTATGTTAATGAATCAGCAATATACACTGAGTGGCCAGATTATTATACATTCAGAGATCATAATAAATCTGGCCATTCAGTGTATATCTTATATAATAAAAGGCTAATATGCAAATTGTCCCCTCCACCAGGAGTTTGACAGGCAGGCCGGCCAACCACCCATGTTCCCTCCCCCTGGCCAGGCTGGACCCCACCCATGCATGAATTCATGCACCAGGCCTCTAGTACACACACCACACACACACACACACACAGAGTGGCCAGATTATTATGTGTTCAGAGATCATAATAATCTGGCCACTCAGTGTATATTAAACAATGTATCTTTAAGCAGTAACATGCCTAAAACAAGTAACCTATTGATTAGTTGTAAGAAAAGATTCTCAGGAACCTAATCCTCTATTTCTCTAGGAGCAATTCTTCAGTATATGCTAAATCTGGGCCTATAGAAATTTTCTTTTTTATTGTTGATGGTATTACAGATGTCTCCCATTTATTCCCCTTTTGCCCTGCTCCACCCAACCTCCATCCTATTCCAGGACTTCTCCATACTATTGTCTCTGCGCATGGGTTATGCACATCTGTATATATATTCTCTGGTTGATCTCTTTCTGTCCTCTCCCACTCCAACCCGATCCTGAGATCTGTTATTCTGTTCCTGCATACAACTACAGTGCTGGCAGGAATGTGGAGAAAAGCGAACACTTGTGCACAGTTGGTGGGAATGCATACTGGTGCAGCCACTGTGGAAAACAGTTTCCTCAAAAAATTAAAAGTGGAACTGTGGTTTGACCAAGCAACCCAACTTCTGTGAATACTTTCTAAGAATCTGGAAACACCAATCAGAAAGAATGGATGCACCCTTATGCCAATAGCAGTGCAATTTACAATAGCTAAGATATGGAAACTGTCCAAATGCCCATCAGAATATGGTGGATAAAAAGCTGTGGTTTTATTTATACAACTAGAGGCCCAGTGCACAAAATTCGTACATGGAGGGGTGTCCCTCAGCCCAGCCTGCACCCTCTGCAATCTGGGACCCCTCAAGTGATGTCTGACTGCCCCAGACATTCCTCTCACAATCCAGGACTGCTGGTTCCCAACTGCTCGCCTGCCTGCCTGCCTGATTGCCCCTAAATGCTTCTGCCTGCCAGCCTGATCACCCCCTAACCACTCCCCTGCCAGCCTGATTGCCTCTAACTGCCCTCCCCTGCCAGTCTGGTCACCCCTAACTGCCCTCCCCTGCCAGCCTGGTCACTGCTAACTGCCCTCCCCTGCAGGCCTGGTACCCCCCAACTGCTCTCCCTGCAGGCCTGGGTGCCCCCCAACTGCCCTTCCCTGCAGACCCAGTCAATTCCAACTTCCCTCCTCTGCTGGCCTGGCACCCCTAACTGCCCTCCCCAGCAGGTTTGGTTGCCCCCAACTGCCCTCCCCTGCAGCCCTGGGTCCCCCGCAACTGTCCTTCCCTGCAGGCCTGGTCACTCCTTATGGCCCTCCCCTGCTGGCCATCTTGTGGTGGCCATCTTGTGTCCACATGGGGCCAGCCATCTTTGACCACATGGGGGCAGCCATCTTGTGTGATGGAGTGATGGTCAATCTGCATATTACTCTTTTATTAGATAGAATAAAGGCCTGGTGCATGGGTGGGGGCCAGCTGGTTTCCCTGAAGGGTGTCCCAGATGAGGGTGGGGGTTCCGTTGGGGCGTGGGGCAGCTTGGGTGAGGGGCCTGTGGTGGTTTTCAGGCCAACCACGTCCCCTGGCGACAGAAGTGGAGGCCCTGGGATCTGGGATTTATTTATCTTCTATAATTGAAACTTTGTAGCCTTGAGCAGAGCCAAGCCTCCTGTTTGCTCTGTGGCTGCAACCATTTTTGTTGGGATTTATTTATCTTCTATAATTGAAACTTTGTAGCCTTGAGTGGAGTCCAGGGCCTGCCAGGGAGTGCGGAAAGCTTGGCTTCCTCCATTGCCAAGGAAACCCAAGCCTCCTGCTTGCTCTGTGGCCTCAGCCATCTTGTTTGGGTTAATTTGCATACTTCCTCCATTGCCAAGGAAACCCAAGCCTCTTGCTTGCTCTGTGGCCTCAGCCATCTTGTTTGGGTTAATTTTCATACTCACTCCTGATTGGCTGGTGGGCTTGGCTTGTGGGTGTAGCGAGTGATGGTTAATTTGCATATTACTTTTTTATTGGATAGGATTGGAAAGTTCAGGTCCCTTTCAATAAATGCCTTTGGAATAAAAACTTGATGACATTATAAGAACAATAACGTTTAACCTTATGAGTTTTACTGTGTGAAGATTTACAAATATTTTCTACTAGAGCCCTGTTGCATGAAATTCATGCACGGGGGTGGAGGCTGTCCCTCATCCTAGCCTGAATCCTCTCCAATCTGGGACCTCTCAAGGGATGTCTGACTGCCCGTTTAGGCCCAATCCCACACTGGGATAGGGCCTAAACAGGCAGTTGGACATCCTTCTCACAATCCAGGAGTGCTGGCTCACAACTGCTTGCCTGCCTGCCTAATTGCCCCTAACCCCTTCTGCTTGCCAGCCTGATCACCCCCTGACCACTCCCCTGCCAACCTGGTCACCCCCAACTGCCCTCCCCTGCATTCTAGTATATTTGTGATTTAGATTCTAAGAAAACTGTCTTCTGGAGTGGACAGTCTTGATAATAGGGGAAAATATATACACAATAATCGTAAATACTGTATTTACTTTCCTTTGGAAAAGAAATTCTGTCACTTCTGTTAACTCTGAGTATCAATATTATAATCATTTCCTTGAATTAAACATGACTAAAAATCAATCTAGATAAGTTTTTCAATGTGGTAAAGTCTCACTATAACACACTGTAACATGATTTCTTTCAAAAAATATAAAACTCATAGTTTCATGATTATTCCTCAAAATAATAGTTTTATCATGCCCTAGAAAACTGTAAAAATGCAATAAATTTCACAAAATAAAATTAGAAATGCCCCCCTCACCCAGTAAGAATATCACATGACAAAATAAATAAAATGCTACTTTCTTCTAAATAACATATGTCATTGTAATCAATATGGCTTTTTAATAGCATACAAAAATGACACATTGCCTTGATGTTCTTACAAAGGTATTTGAAAAGTCAAAATAATCTTTCTGAATACCTATTGTTTCTTTTTAACTACAGAAAGAAAAGCAACTGTTTAAAACAGATTATTTAGCTGTATGCTTTTTAAAGTATAGTAACAAAGGAGACAGCATAATGCTGTTCAGTAAATGATTAATCGGCCTTGGAAATGAGCTATGTGCAAACCTGTTTTGTGGACCAAAAAGGTCAAATTCAAAACAAAAACACATTGTTGTTGTTGTTACAGAAGTATAACAATCTTTTAATTTAATTTTTGAAAAAAAATACAGTAGTTTTTTTCTCCAAAATACTATAAGTCAAGTTAAAATTCCATTGTTGCTAAACCCCACCTTTTTTTAAGCTGTGAAAGTGGACTGCATATTTTTTTCCTACTACTTAGCTCTCTGTGTCTTGTATTCTTTGAATCAGACATAAGGAGATAAGTATTTAACTTGTAGCCTTTGCAGCATCAAGGAAAACTGTATTTTCCACACATAAAGTTGGAAAACAAGGAAGTGAAAACTTTCATCTTAGTCTAATATAATGTACTTGTGGAAATGAGGTCCAAGAAGAGGTCAAAGTCAGTATTACCTTGTTCCTTTCTTAAAACAAATTCATATGATTTCTTTGTGATGTGGTAAAATGTGTTGAGGGTTTTGAAATCGTGCATGGCTTTCCAGCATAAATAATCTTGTTTTCAATACTCCTATTGACTCTTTCAGAGGCAAAGATCAGGATATTAAAATAAGGAGAAAATGTGTTACTTTATCTGACAATTGTGAACAAATTTCAGAGTGATTATAAATTCAAATTACAATGTTAATGTACCAGGTAGAAATATTCGAGGAGAGTGACAAAATCTCCATGTAGTGCTTTAACCAATTTCAGAGTTAGTCAATTGGGACACTAAATGAGTTGCTCGCAATGCATAGCTTAACCTTTCCACTTCATAGTATCAAGAGTGTGTCCTCGTATTTCTGTTTTCATGGCTGGAAGATGATTGCTAACAGAAAGGGGGAAAGGAGAAAGAATGTGCATGCTCCTGCCTTGTGTCCCCTTTTAGTAAGACAGCAAACACCTTCCTTGAAACTCCTGCTCCCCAGTGGATACCTGTTTTTCATTATTGGTGGATAGTGTCAGTGGCAAATGTTTAAAGAGAGGCTGGTGATCTGAGTAATGAGGTTTGTGATTACATATATTTATTAGGGGCAGAAAATAGAGTATTCAGACATTAGCTGTACTAGGAACACTCAAGAATTACTACAACAGAATAATTTATATGTTTACACTGAAATAGTCTTCTAATTGAGTGCATCCATCTAATACTGATTTTAGGGGGGGGGGAAACTAAATTCAAAAACATATTTTTGAAAATCAGAAACTGATTTTTCCTGTTTTTAATTGTAAAATAGATACTTATAGTGAACCTGTATTTTAGAAACTTTATTATTATAGTTACAAAACAAAACAAAATTATCTTCTCTGATACTGTGTTTTCATTTTAACTTTGAATAAATAAAAATATTGGGATTAATTACTTATGGAGATTTTGAGTCAATAGGATGAGAATAGGTCTAATAAATACATTAAGCTATCTATAGTCTTTCAAAATAGACCCCAAAAAGTCTCTTGAGCATAAAGATTTTTGAGGTATTCTAAAACATGTCAGTGCACTTATGCAAAGCAACCAGGGATCTTTTTCTTTCATTTTATAGCAAACAAATGATTGGGAAAGAAAACATTGGGAAAATTCCTGTCTTATATTGAGCTTGATAGAATGGGTGGACATTAATCCAACATATATATTTGTATTCTAGATTATGTTAATATTGATTATTACTAGCTAGATTAAGTTAATATTCCAGTTGTGGTGATGTTGTGAATAAGGCATTCTTATTTCGAATGAGCTTACATTCTGAAGAGGGTAATTTAATTTGACAGAAAGAATTACTTCTAATTGATGTTAACATTTAAAAGAATCCTTTTTGGGACACAGATGAATGATAAACAGTTTTTGTATAACAATATTAAACACTTTCCTTGATTGCAGCATCTAGGAATATGTGATTGTGTAAGAGTTTTATACCCTTTCCTTATGTAATCCATATGATTTCCTAACTTTTGGTTCCCATATACCTGTGATACAGTTGTAGAGGTTTTATACTGAAACACATTCACTTATGCATTTATTTATTAGCTTGATCAGTCTTTCAACAAATATTTGCAGACTGATTAATAGGTGCCAATGAGAATTTAGCAATAACAATCCATTCCTTTGTAAGAACTAGTGAAAAAGGTGGAGTCAGATATATTGATGTTCAAGCCTAAATTCCATCATTTACAAGCTGGTAGTTATGACTTAGGGTAAGTTGTGTAACATTTCTGTCCTTAAATCTGTACTTTAATTATTTGCAGGATTATCAGAAGCCTTAAATGATAAAAGATATATGGAGTATGATAGAGCTCTCAATATATGATAGGTATTCAACAAAGGTTTGAGATAATTCACCTAAGAAAGATCTATTTACAAAGACAACAACAATTTAATGAGAAAGCACTAAGGAAATTTTGAATTCATTTTTCAGGCCCAACTGCTTATTTGTCATGTAACTGTGGTGATATCAGTTAAAAATTCTAGGCCATAATTTCTCATCTGTTAGATAGAAAATGTAGTTTAGCATCCAGTTTCACAAACTCAAGTAGTTATTGCAATATCACCAAAGAAAAGGATGGTTAAAATAATTTACAAACAATGAAACAATATATAATTTTAAAAGTTTTATAAGTTTTGTTTGCTTTTTTCTCTTAATGCAGTATTTCAAAATTACATATTTGAAATTTAAAACCATTATATTTTAAAAATTAAATTTATTGGGGTGCCATTGGTTAGTAAGACTATATGAGTTTCATGTGTTCAATTCTATGATACATAATCTGTATATTTCAGAGTGTGCCCACTACTCAAAGTCAAACCATCTTCTATCATCATATATTTGACCCCTTTACTCTTTATCTCTCCCCTAACTCCCTTCCCTCCGGGAACCACCATATTGCTGGCCTTGTCTATGAGTTTTTGTTTGTTTGTTTTTCTTTGTTCATTTGTTGTTCTCAGTTTATATAACATAAATGAGTGACATAATATGGTTCTTTTTCTGTCTGACTAATTCTGCTTTGTGTGGTATTCTCAAGATCCATCCATGGTGTTTCAAATGGTAGTATTCCATCTTTTCTTGTAGCTGAGTAGAATTCCATTGTGTATATGTACCATATCTTCTTTATCCAATTATCTACTGAAGGACACTTTGTTTCCATATCTTGGCCACTGTGAATAACACTGCAATGAACATAATAGTGCATATATCTTTGCAAATAAATGTTTTCAAATTTTTCAGGTAGATATACAGAAGAGGGATTTCTGTGTCATATGGTAACTCTACTCTTAATTTTTTGAGGAACTGCCATACTGTTTTCCATATTGGCTGGACCAGTTTACATTTCCACCATCAGTGAATGAAGATTCCTGTTTCTCCTTTCCAACACTTATTACTTGTCTTGTTGATAATGGTCATTCTAAAATGTGTGAAGTGGTATCTCATTGTAGTTTTTATTTGCATTTGCATTTTCCTAACAGCTAGTAAAGTTCAACATCTTTTCAAAGTATAAAAATCCACTTTATTCCTATATACTAACAATGATATTTCAGAAAAAGAAATAAAAATAAATTATTTTGCAATTGCAACAAAAATAATAAAATACCTAGGAATAAACTTAACAAAGGATGTGAAGGACCTGTATACTGAAAACTACAAAGTATTATTAAGAGATTGAAAAAGATACAATGAAATGAGAAGACATTCTCTGTTCATGGATTAGAAAAATCAACATAGTTAAAATGTCCATATTACCCAAAGCAATGCATAGATTTAATGCAATACTCATCAAAATGCCAATGAGCCTCTCCAGTGTGGCTAAATTGTTGGGCACCGACCCATGAACCAAAGAGGTCATGGTTCGATCCTAGGTCAGGGCACATGCCTGAGTTGCAGGCTTGATTCCTACTAAGGGGCCTACTAGAGGCAGCTAATCAATGATTCTCTCATCATTGATGTTTCAATTCCTTTCTCCCTCTCCCTACTTCTCTTTGAAATCAATGAAAACATTTTTTTAAATAGCAATGACATTTTTTAGAGAAATAGAACAAAAAATGATCAGATTTTCTCTCTTGATACTTAACCTCTCTTTTATTTTATTTTTTCTCATTAGCTTTGTCTTAATTCACATTTTTACCTTTTTATTCTGTGTTTTGTATTGCTTTATAATATCTTCAATCTTTCATCTTTAAACTAGAACATGTCTTCTGGATATATGTCTATTTGTTCAACAAACAACACACACACATAGCTCCATATACTAGTATGTATAACAAACCTACCAACATTTTCTTTCCCTGTCACAAAAAATTAAGATTTATCATGTAGAGAATGACAATTATTTTTATCACATTTATTTTATAAAACATTTTATTAGCTCTTATTATGTGATAAGTAGTATGCTAAAAGCTTTTATAAGTGCAAATCTAATTTAATTCTCACACAACCTTGTGAGATTGAAATTTAGTCATTTATAACTTGCATAATAATACGATTAGGAAGAGTTCAATCTAGTGATTCTAGAGTAGGATGCTTAAATATTACATGATACTTAGTTTTTAATGAAGAAAATTCCAAAATTATAAAGTTGTCCCCTGTTTTCTTTCAGATTGAATTACAAAGAAATAACAATAGGAGAATTTCATGGTTCTTATTTCAACATGAGATATTTTTACAAATGCATGATATGTGTAACATGCATGCTATGTTTTTCAGTTTAATTTCTTCTTTATATTTGCTCTTTACTGTGTTTTATTCTCTCAGTCATAATGTTAGTTTTTCTAAAAATAATTTAACCTTTGTGGCTACCAGTATATAAGTGATTTTATTTACTATTTATTAACACACCAGAATAATTAAATCTGAAAACATTTTTATTTGTATTTTTACTAATATAAATAAAAATAGCTTTGGATAAAATATAAC
The DNA here is from genome assembly GCA_026230045.1 of Corynorhinus townsendii. Classification (NCBI taxonomy): domain Eukaryota; kingdom Metazoa; phylum Chordata; class Mammalia; order Chiroptera; family Vespertilionidae; genus Corynorhinus; species Corynorhinus townsendii. The sequence goes on from JAPDVU010000002.1 coordinate 93,023,451, forward strand.
TAAAAATCAAATTTTATTTAAGGGACAATTGATTAGTGGTTGATCTGTAAAATATTTATGAAGTCACAGAATGATAAATAATCAGTAATATCAAGCAATTTCTAAGACAGGATCAGCTAACATGTACACCTATTTTATTGATAAAAATTGCAAGGCTATGGTTTGATTTTCACTCACAGAAAATAGGGATTTAGTTTTAAAGGGTTTCATTCAAAAGTTCCCTGCACAGCAAAGTTCATGGCACTCAATTTATCTACCTAGAGAAGATAAAGGGCTTAACTGCACTATGTGATTGGAAACTCTGGCTTTAGGAAGTCTCCCAGAAATACAACCTGGTAAGCCAGCCCTCTGACACTCACATTGTTATTATATAAATGCTATAATTTTTTTTTCTAAAGAAAGACTGAAATTGGCTATTTTTACCTTGAGACAAAGCATTTTAGATGGGACAATATTATTTTTTCTGTCAGAAAACATTTTATCTAAGCACATTGAGTACACTTCACTAAATCAGCACAAACGGCTATGAGAAAAAAGTCAAACATCTCCAAGTTAGATTTTATTAAAAATAGGGCATGCTTCTGGAGGTGAAAATGTTATGTAGGCATGTATGAGAAGGGAAGAATACTGGCAAAAAAGTAATGAAATTACTTAATACTTATTTTCCCAATATATGAAGCATGTAATTTTATGAAGTGATCCATTATTATAGATAGAGCACTGGCTGGTTTGTCTCTCTTTTTTTTTTTTAACTACTATATGGATACCTAAATACACAATAGGAGCACTTATATATTACAAAATAGCACAAACAGCCAATTCACAGAAAACAATCACATCAATAAACAGGCAATAGAATTAAATAGATATGAACATTAAAACTAGATAGGACACCTTTTAGAATGTCGAAAAATAAATCTTTTTAAAATAATCATTATTGATGAGAGTATGTGTGGAAAATAATTTACATGCTTAATTAGAAGGGATTAAAACCTGTGTAATATTTTGGGAAGATGGTTTGTCACTAATTGCTTGCAACAGTTAAAATACAAAATCCTTTGTTTCTAACAGTACTAGAAATTTATTTTTTTCAGATATACAGTCAAATCTATACTAGTAAAAATGTGTATTTTTACATTTTTAAATGCTAATGAAACCAAAGTGCTGTGATCAGGTCCAAGTTCATTGTCCCAAAATCAAAGAATGAGTTCAGGGACAACGATGGCTAGTGGAAGCAAAGTTTATTGAAAGATAGATGGACTCCCTGCAGCAGGCAGGGAGGGAGCCCTCGCCGGTTGCCTATGAAGCTTCTTTGTCTCAAGTTCCAAAGCCCCTGACCCTGAAGCCAGCCCTGAAAAAGGTGCAGCTGGGGTTCCAGGAGAGCCAACAGCAGGCCAGTGTCCAGAGCTTCAGTTCCATGTTGCAGCCGGTGTAGTTCAGCACCCAAGCTAATTAAAGTCCCTCAGTCCATGTGGAGTCTCCATGGCCATAAGCCACATGGGGGCAAGGATGATTGGGAAGGCAGAACCTAAGGTGGGGATTGAGGAGGGGTTTAAAGGGCAACAGATGCTTGGTGTAAGGTGTTAGAAAATGGTTTAATTTTTTAATGACCAGTTTTGCAGTATAGTGCATATCTCCTGCCACAGGAGAGCCAGGAATCCAGTGAACCAGAGAGAGAAGAGCAGAGAGTGTGCTCTTTGTCTAGGGGTAGACATATTCTTTGCTAGTTCCTGATAGCTTTTCAAAGAATTCTGCAGTAGCAAAATCCATACATTTTAAAGCTCACATCTCTCACATGCTTCCTTCCTGCACAGCCGGGTTGCTTTAGCAACTCCAGCCAACTGGGTTCAGTTCTAGGTCCTTTTGTTTGTCTCTGTGGTTTTTCTAGGAACAGGATACAGTCAGCAGGCTGCCTCCTGTTATTCCACAATGTTCTATTACTCTTGGACTTCCGGGTTCTGCTCCACCCACGCTCTCCATGGTCCTGTCCTTGACTACTTAGCCCCCTTCTATCTCCTCATTAATATCAAAAATGAATAAAATACATAAATATTTATAAATGAAAGGATGGTTAAATACATCTATCTATAATAATAAAAGGTAATATGCTAATTAGACCGGAAATACTTTGGACATCCTTTTGGACAAAGCCATGGTGGTGGGGCTGAGGTAGAGAGACAGTTAGGGGTGACCAGGCTGGCAGGGAAGGGCAGTTAGGGTGACCAGGCAGGCAGGCAGGGGAACAGTTAGGGGCATCAGTCAGGCAAGCAGAGTGGTCAGGCAAGCAGGCAGGTGAGTGGTTAAGAGCCAGCAGTCCCAAATTTCGAGAGGGATGTCCGACTGCCGGTTGCCCCTAACTGCCCTCCCCTGCCAGTCTGGTTGCCTCTAACCATCCTCGAGGCTGCAAATCAGATCCTGCCTCTCTCTCTCTCCAGGCCTCACCAGCAGCCACAACTCTCTCTCTGAGAGATAATCAGTTCACCCCATTCGCCAGTAGCCTGGGATGGCTGTTGGTCAGTCCTGCCTCTTTGATCAGGCCCAGAGATGCTGACTGGCATAGAAACCAACCAATCAGAACTAAATCTGGGTGCAAGGAGCCAATGGCTGCCTAGAAGGCAGAGCTTCTGATGCTGACTGGCATAGAAACCGATCAATCAGAACCTTATTTGTGTGAACTGGGAAGGCAGAACCTAAGGTGGGGATTGAGGAGGGGTTTTAAGGGCAACAGATGCTTGGTGTAAGGTGTTAGAAAGTAGTTCAATTTTTTAATGACCAGTTTGGCAGTATAGAGCATATGGCTGGCTATCAGTCCAGATATAGAGATTATGTATTTTTGTCTGCCAAGAGCATCTCCTCCTGCTGAAAAAGGCTCCCTCTCCCCCATTTAAGCAATCCTATTCTATATAATCTATCTATACTAATAAAAGGGTAATATGCTAATTAGACTGGGTCGACTGGCCATCTTCCCGACATCTGACTTCCTTCCAGACAAAGCCATGGTGGTGGGGGCCAAGGCAGAGGAAGTTAAGGGCAAGATCAGACCAGTAGGGGAGGGCCATTGGGGGAGAGATCAGGCTTGCAGGGGAGGGTAGTTAGGGCAATCAGGGAGGCAGACAGGTGAGCAGTTAGGAGCCAATGGTCCTAGATTGCAAGAGGGATGTCCAACTGCCGGTTTAGGCCCAATCCTACAGGGTCCCCAGTTGGAGAGGGTGCAGGCTGGGCTGAGAGAACCCCCTCCCGTGCATGAATTTTGTGCACCAGGCCACTAGTATATATATATATATATATATATATATATATATATATATATATATATATATATATATATATGGCTAAGCGACCAGCTGCTAGGTATGATGTGCACTGGCCATTAGGGGTCAGACCCCTGGCCTATGGTGATTGGGTGAAAACTGGCAGTCCAACATCCCCTGAGGGGTCTCAGATTGCAAGAGGGAGCAGGCCAGAATAAGGGATTCCACCGGTGCACAAATCCATGCACCAGGCCTCTAGTGGTATAAATAGAAACATATGAATGATTTTGATTTGTATTAAAGTTACAGAGTAACTCATACCAAATCACATGATAAAACAATGGACATTATTATAGAATGGAGACAAAATCACTGACTCCTTTTCTATAACCAAAGTTCTTGGTAAAAGACAAGAAGAATAAGACCCTGCAGCATTGAGAAGGCGCTAGACATAGAGTTTGGCAAAAGTGTTACATATAATTTGATTCATAACCTATTACCAAATTTTTTGGAAACTTACCAAATTTCATTGATGTTTATCTTATTTATAGATTTGAGCAGCATGAAGATGGCAGAGAGGATCTCTCTGAGTTACCTTATCACTGGAGATAATTACATTAAAATTTTAATATATTAGTATACCTTTTACTTTATGTATGTAAATATAGATTATAGTAGTCATATTTAAATACATTTTTAAGTAATAACTATTATATATTACTACAAACAAAATTCTGGTCAATTTACTTTGAAAGCCATCTATATGAAAAACTCATTTCTTCATAATAAATTAATAGAGAATTAACCACCTGCTATCTATTTAAACAAACAAAATATAGGGGAAAAGTTCTTTGACATTGGCCTTAGCAGTGATTTTTTTTAGATTTGACACCAAAAGCAAAGGCAACAAACACAAAACTCACCAAGTTGGACTACATCAAACTAAAAAGCTTCTGCAAAGGAAATAACTAACAGAATGAAAGGTAACCCTTGGATGAGAAGAAAATTGGCAAAATACATATCTTATATGGGGTTAATATAAAAATATGTGAATCATACAACTCAATAGCAAAGAAAAAGACAAAAACAAAAACAAAAACAAAACCTTAATTACAAAATGGGCAAAGGGCCAAAATAAACATTTTGCTAAAAAAGACACACAAATGTCCAAGTACAGGAAAAGATGCTCATCACTAATCATTAGGAAAACATTACTCAAAACCACAACTACATACCATCTTACATTTGCTGATTATTGCTTTTGTTGAATTTACTTTTGGTGATAAAACCAAAGAATCATTGCTAAGACCAACGTCAAGGAATTTTTTCTTATATTTTCTTTCTAGGAGTTTTATAATTTTGCCTCCAAATGTTAAATTCTTTTGATGAACTAGCCTATCATTATATGATTATTTTAAAATCTCTTGTTATAAATACTATGTCTGATAAAAGAATAGCTACACCTGCTTTCTTTTGCTTTCTATTTGCATGGAAGAGATAAATATCTATATCTATATCTATATATCTTTATTTATATCTACCTATCTTTACTTTTAATCTAGTTTGGTCTTGTGTTTTTATCCATTGTGTCATTCTATGTCTTTTGATTATAGAATTTAGTCCTTTTACATTTAAACTGATTATTGATAGGCAAGGGTTTAATATTTCTGTTTGAATATTTTTTGGTTTTGTAGGTCTTTTCTCCCTTGCTTCCTTTTGTGACCAGTCATTTCAGGTGACAAATGAGGGAGAACTTTGTTTGATTTTCTGCAAATAGGACTATTTTTCTTATGTTTTAATCCACATCATAACTTAATTTCATAGCTGTCTAGCTACTATCTTTATAATTTAGAAATATAATGAACATAAACATGCAAAATATTGTCCTGGATATTTTATGAAGTAAGTAAAGCTTTTCCAGAAAGTGTTAAAAACTACAATCACAGAATGTATTGCCAAAAAGGTTTTTCTTTTCTCTTTTACCACCTATTCTGGGTTTATTGTGTCATCCAAAAAGATATTGAAGGTCTAACTCCAAATATCTATTAATGTGATCTTACTTAGAAATAGTATCCTTATAGAGGTAATCATATTATAATGGGCCCCATTACAGTATCATTTGTTGTTGTTTTTAATAAAAAGCGTAAATTTAGGTAGACAGAAATGTATAGAGGGAAGATGATGTAAAGACATAGGGAGAATGCTCTCCTCAAACCAAGGAATGCCTAACTATCAGAAGCTAGAAGAGAGTCTTTGTGTTTTTGTATTTTCTATTTGCTTTGTTTTGGTCTTTGCTTTGTTTTGAGCAGGTTGGTAACACTGATCCTGTTTCTCCACGTTGGCCAAAAACAGAAGTTTATTTTATCTGGGCTCTGCACACCTGAAGATAAAATAAGTGGGCTGTTATTCTCTACCTACTAAGAATGCTGAACTGTTAAATTATATAATTATTATCATTTTAATTTACCATTTAACTATCATTAAATAATAAAAATAAGGTTATTTTCATAGTATCTGAAACAGATTAAAAAGATAAAATCTATGAACTGAATATCCTATATAATAAAAGCTTAATATGCTAAGTGCCTGGTCCTGTTCAACCAATCAAAGTGTAATATGCTAATAATATGCTAAGGCCACTCAACTGCTCGCTATGATGTGCACTGACCACCAGGGGGCAGACAGTCAACTGGTCAACCAGTCACTATGACGCTTCGACTGGTAGGATAGTGTGCTGCTGGGGTCTGGCCCATTGGGACTGAGCAAGACAGGCCAGACATGCCCTGGAGCCCTCCTGCAATCCCTTCTCAGCTGGCCAACCTCCTGTGTCTCTCCCAGGCCCCAATTGTGCACTGGTGGGGTCCCTTGGCATGGCCTGTGCTTTCTTGCAATCCAGGACCCTTCGGAGGATGTAAGAGAGCCGGTTTCAGCCCGATCTCATAGGCCAGGCTGAGGGACCCCACTGGTGCACGAATTTGTGCACTGGGCCTCTAGTCAGACAGTAAAAGAGTAGTCCCTCAGGGATAGGAAACAACATAAGTGAATCACACTGTTGTTCCAGTTTACTTTCTTAGGAAGTTTCTAAGCCAGTACTCAAGACTGTAGAAAGATCATCCATAAGGACTGGAAAAAACAGTACAGCAAACAATAAAAAAAAAAAAAAAAAAAAAACAGTACCTGGCACTGAGACCAGGATTAGCACTTGTCATCAGGTTCTTTCCAGATCACCTGTTATCAGACTGGTTTAACTACTTCCTCTTTCACTTGGAAATTCACAAGCTTTATTATCAATTTAAATGTTTTACATTATTTTAGGAATATTTAGAACATGATGAATAATTATGTGTTTCCTCAAACAAAAAATTGTATTTATCCTTTGAGTATATTTTTTAAATATTGTTTTTGAACAGTATAAGTAATAAATATTATAAAAATTAATGTTTTTTAAAGTATATTACATGGTAGAATTCATAGATACTAATCTGTGACCATTGCATAACACCTGTGTAGGACCCCTTGAAATTAATTTTATAAACAAATATCATTACATGAAATATTTTAGATTTATATTTAAATTTACCTATTTTAATATAATAGATCTTATGGTTGACTTTTTCAATATATTAGCCAGAAAATAATGTGTCCTTTCCTCAGAGAGCTTTGATTCCCTGGAAGACTACTATCAATGTTTCTAACTTGTGCTTTTCCAAGGTTCCAAAATTCAGTGATGTCATCCATGTAAACCAGTGGAATCTAGAGATTGCATAATCACTTTAATTTTCCATAAGTTTTAGAAGGTAGCTCTAGAAATACCTTGTGGCATATCTTTGGTAAAATTTTCTGAACAAAAAAACTGTTTCTTTCTTAGATACAAATATAGATAGATGATAGATATGGATAGAGATAGAGATAGAGATAAAGATAGAGAGATATAGAGATATATGTATTACTCAGAAGCCCCATGAACATTGTTTTCAGAAAATATAGGAATATAGTTAGTTGTACAGTGAACTCATATTCCTGGGTACATTCTAAGTCATTTTCTTGCATCAAAGACAATGAAGACATAATAATAAGTTTAGTCTTAAGAAATATTTTCCATTCTACAAGTCCTGTGGGGTGACTGAAGTCAAATTTATCAGGGTATAATATTTTCACATAATGAAGATTTTGTTATACATAGAGAGAAAATATATATATGGCTTTGTTCCTGACAATCCAATTTCAAGAAGTCAAGGCAGGATGCTTTGGTATTATGTTGCTGTTTACAATATTTTGCAACCAATAATTACATTTTTTATTCATTATATATGAACAGAAATCCTAACAATGGTTCAATGAGTTGGTCACACCACTGCAATGATCCATTCCATCATAGATAAAGCTTTGACATCTTTTCAACACCAATGTTATTTTCTTTTTTGGCCAAAGAGAACTATATTCTCCAACTGAGAAAATGTTTTCCTTCTAATTGCTTAATTAAAAGTAATGGTTCCCTAAAATCACTATAAATGTTACTTATTATGGTAAATCTTAAATGCACACAAATTCTTTGCCACTTCTCCCATTGAGATAGAATTAATGACACTTCATTTGAAATCAGGCAAATTTCTGACTGTTTAGTGCAATACACATTAAGAGGTGGCCATGTACATGTACCTGGGCCCAGTCCTTAAGAGAATGTCAACAATGTGTCCTTTTGCAATACTGACATGTGATACTTCCTTTTAGAATTCAGCTGCCATATTATAAAAAACCACTCCCCTGCAGAGGCATATAGGTGCTCTGATGGACAACATCATAAGAATTTCCAGACAATAATAAGCATCAACTGCCACCATTTGAATCCTCTTCAGCATCCATTCCTGAAAACCCTTCAGATTCTTGCATTATCTGACCACTGCCACCTGAGTAAACCAAGAGAGGACCACAGAGTTAAGTTTGGTCAAACCATAGAAGGATCAAGGATTTAAAGAAGAAAAAAAAGACTGATGTTGGTGTGATTAGTTTTTTTTACAGAAATAAATAAACAAAACTAATCCTTTCATAGTTTTAAGTCTTTCCAGTCAGAGTCTCTTCCATGTTGGTGGAAATTATTAAGTCATCAGATTAAAGCAAGAGACAGGAACGTTTTCTTCCTATCTGGTGCTGTCCAGTTTCACTTTTCTTAGGTTCTGGGCAGTATTTATACCATGTAACAATTTTCCAAAATTTTAACGTTAAATAAAGTAAAAAAAAAAAAAATAAAATAGATTTGTCACTCATTAAATTGTATGGTTGTTCACCAAGCTCTTCCACATTCTCATTTTGAATAGTCAACATATGGCGTAGAATATTTACCAAATTAACTTTTTTTTAATCCACATGGTCCAAAGACATTTATCCTTTAGTCACAGTTTTTATAATTCTAATTTACCCCCAGCTGTGAATATTAGTGGATACCTTTTCACCTTCATTTGGATTACTAGTTAGAAATATGATATGGAAATCTTCCACACTCTCCAGTCTCCCCACACACTGAATAAAACCTTCTAGCCATTATGTACTGTGGCCAAAGAATTATCATATCTGGAATCACAGAACACATCAAATGTTTGGCCCCTGAGATTATCCAGCAGCTGCCTCTGTCACTCTGTATTGACATTTGCTACAGCGGAAATATTTTGGAGAATTAATTCAGCAAGTTTTTAAATGTTTCTACACTTATTTGGAGAAAATAGTCATCCAAAAAATTATTTTCAGTATAACCATAAACTAAATTTCATACCCTTTAAACTTGAACAAAATATAAATTTGCATTTATGGGCATATCATATGCTTTATCAAATGAGAAGCACCTTTATCCTCTATAAAGCTCTAGAAATTATTATTTTTCCTGAAACAAAAACAATTAAAAAGAATGTGTATTTAAGTTTCAGGCTAACAACCCAGTTCCATGAATTTAAATGGTGCATCAGAGAGTGGAGAAAATGGCAGCGGACAAGCACACATGTTGTGTGCCCTATCCTGGAGCGAGAGAAGGAGGAGCAACTAAATTGGAGAGCATCCACCCAGAATTAACCGATTAGACACAGCTGGGGAGATGATTCACAGCCTGGAAGGGCAGAGGGTGACTAGAGAATGGTAGGATAGGGGATCTGGATTGGAGAGAGATGCGAGACCAAGGGGCCAAGATGCTCAGGAGAAAGCTGCACTACACCAAGACCTTGGGGACGGGTGTAACATATGACTATGGAAAGTAGTCCACAGGGCTGCTGGCAGGTGGGGAGTCTAGATCTTAGTCCATAGTCATGAGAGACTGCACCCCGAAAGGAGGCCTAAAGAGCTGCCCAAGCAGTGCCGTGCTTGGGGAAGAGAAACTTGCAGTTGTGTGGTGGTTTTGCCTTTGTCTTTTCTTTCTTTTATTCATTAAATCCAGTTCATAGGACATTTAAATTACAAACACTCTACCCAAGGCTGTGTTGCGGATAGAGGTGCTATCTGTGGAGTCTGGGGAGAGGCTATGGAGGAAAGGAGGGTAGGGAGAGGTGACCAGGAATCTGGCACTGAGAAATTCTTGACCCTCCAAACCTAAGTGGCTATTTTTCTCCTGAAGAGTCAGCCCCTCCCAACAGCCTCAAGACATTAATACAGCTGGACACACCTTGCCTGCACATTGAGCTTTACAAAGGAAACAAAGCTCTGAGTAGCCCCAAAGGAACTAGGTTGGAAGAGGGGCAGCTCTGCCCCCACCTAAATCCCTGTCAGAAACAGATACTTGAATGACAACTGGCACACAGGCAAAGATTGACAACTGGCAGAAAGGCAAAGCGGGCAGATTGGTCCCTCCTGCTTGCAGCCAAGGCCTGTGGAGAAAAACAAAAGCAGAGGAGCAGTGGTTCTCATGGAACTTCAACACAGTGCTGAATGAACACCAAAGACAGTCGTTAACAGTGGTCAGAACCTAACTACCTAACAGAAAACTCAGAAGTGGCAAACAGAACAGAAGAATGGGGTTTTAAACCAGCCGCTGTAGGGCATTCAAACTTGGCTTAAGCTAATGATACTTCACTTATTTATTTTTTATCTTTTATTTAAATTTTGTTATTTTTAAAAATTATTCTTAGTATTATTTTATCTTTATTTTTTATTGTTATTTTATTTTATCCTACTTTTTTTTCACCTTTTTCTCCCTCACTTCTTTTTCTTCCTGTTTTCTCTTCTATTCTCTGCACTTTGGTTTTCCTCTTTCCTTTCCTTTTATCCCTTGTTAAAATTGATCTTTATCTGCTTTACTGGTGTGTTATTAATATTATAATCTCTGTTGTCTTACTCATATATCTAATTTTCTCTCCCCTGCTTTTAGTCCATGCACCCTTCTCTTTTCTCTTTCTTCACTAGCCAATTTTTTATGCATTAGTTTTCCTCTCCTTTCTTGCTCTTTTCTTCTCCTAATAGTTTTATTAGTTTCACTCCCTAAATTCAAGCCTATCTGCTCTCTCTTCTATTCTCCTTTTCCATAAATAAATAAATAAAAGTTATTTTACTTATTTATTTATTTATTTATTCTTCTCTTCTTTTTGACTCATTCTCTTTCTACCTCCTTTATATTGAACCATGGTCCTTCCCCTATTCATGTAATTCTTTAAAATTATCTTCTCTACATAAGCTCTGTCTCTACAGACTCTGTCCCGCTCCCCCTTTTCCTGGGTGTTTTTGTTTGCATTTTTGGTTTACTTGGGTTTTTTCTGTGGCGTTTCTCCCCATATATATTTTTCTCTTTTCTTCTTTCCTCAGTATCATTTTTGCTCTCTTTTTTCTCTCCTAATTCTCTTTTCACTAACGGTAACTTTTATTGGGGTTATCAGTTTCATGTGTACATCTGTGCTTTGTTTCCTTTGTGTCGTGTCTTGTCACATTATATTTTGTGCTTTTTGGTCAACATCTCCACAATGGTTGGCACAACGTGGTACAGAGAGAACCACATAATCAGACACCCTGAAATTATACTCCATCCACAAGTAGTAAATAACACTAAAGACACAACTACACCAAGAGAACACAAATAGCTCAAGTAGGGGGCATCCCTAGAATATACAACCTAAAAGACATAAGAAATTGCTCCACTGGGTCCCACAAAACATCTACTATATGAGACATATTTAAAAAATCTCGGTGGCATAGCAGTTTGACCTACTACTCAGAAATAATGACAAAGGAACAGCAAAAATGTGGAGACAAGGAAACAAAACCCATATGAAAGAAAAGGAGGAATCACCAGAAAAGGAAACAAATGAAATGGAGGCAAGTGATTTGTCAGAAAAAGAATGCAGAGCAATGGTTATAAGGTTGCTGCAAAGGCAAATTCACCATGTATAAGACCAAGAGAAAATTAAGAATGATATAGCTGCAATAAAGAACACAATGGAGATTTCAACAGTAGACTAAAAGAAGCTGAGGATCGAATCACTGAGTTAGAAGACAAGGTAGGAAGAAAAGCATCCAAGCAGAGCAACAACTGGGGGAAAATATTAAAAACAGGAGGAGAGCCTAAGGGAGCATTGGGACAACAAGAAATGAAACAACATCTGTGTAATAGGGTTGCCAGAAGGAGAGAAAGCTGAGCAAGGAATAGCAAAACTGTTTGAAGAAATAATGACAGAAAACCTCCTGTGATTTGGGGAAGAAAAAAGTCCCACAAGTCCAAGAAGCAGACATAGTTACAAACAAAATGAACCCAAAAATACCATGCCAAGGCACATTGTAACTAAATTGTTAAACATCAATAACAATGTAAGAATCTGAAAGGCTGCAAGAGAAAGATAGAAAGTTACCTATCAGATTATCAAATGATTTCTCAACAGAAACACATCAAGCCAGAAGGGAATGGAATGAACTATACAAAGTGATTCAAAGCATGGGACTGAATCCAAGAATACTATACCCAGCAAAATTGAAGGGGAAATCAGGAGCTTTGCAGACAAAAAAAAAAAAAAAAAAAGGCTAAGGAAAACCAAAGTGCAGAGAATAGAAGAGAAAACAGGAAGAAAAAGAAGTGAGGGAGAAAAAGGCAGGAAAAAAAAAAAGCAACTGCTATAAAAAGAAGAAATAGACAGGAAAGAAGTAACACTGGCATTTCTTGCATTGCTGGCTTGGTGGTAATAAACTCCCTTAGCTTTTTATTATTTACAAAGCTCCTGATTTCACCTTCAAAAAGTTTCCTCATTTCAACGTATGTACATATGTGCTTTATGTTTTTTATTATTTATTTACCACAAGTAAAGGTCAGGAATTGTTATCATTCTTTTAGTTTTTTTTTTTTGTTTTTTTTTTACTGTTTCACTTCATTACTGCTGTGTATGTGCTCCATGTGAGTGATGTAGGTGCTTATGTATGTGGGTTCTGACTTATGGTGAAAATTGCATTACATCACACCTTAGGAACGGATCTCCAACTTAACCCAAGGACCTACTATATTCCCTTCTGGTCTGATGTGTTTCTATTGATAAATCATTTAATAATGTGCTTACTCTAATCTTTTGAGGAATCATTTGATAATCTACTTACTCTAATCTAATTTTTGAGGCAAATGGAAATGGGAAGAAAAAAAAAGCTGGGGTAGCAATACTTATATCTGACAAAATAGACCTCAAAAAGTGAAGGCCATAACAGGTGATGAGTAAGGTCGCTTGATAATACTAAATAGAATGATTCAACAAGAGGACATAACTATGGTAAACAGATATGCACTCAATCCAGGAGTACCCAGATACATAAAAAAAGAAGAAAAAAACTTCTGGAAGATATTAAGGAAGATATTGACAGCAATACAATCATAGGAGGGAACTTTAACACCCCATTGACATCACTGGATAAATCCTCTAAACAAAAAGTCAGCAAATAAACAGTAAGTCTAAATGACTCCCTAGGTATGATGGACTTAATTGATCTCTTCAGACCATTTCACTCCAAAGCTACAGAATAACTAAGATTTGGAAATAGCCTAAGCGCCCATCAGCAGATGAGTGGATTAAAAAACTGTGGTACAGCTACACAATGGAATACTCTGCTGCTGTAAAAAAGAATGAACACTTATCATTTTAAACAGCATGGATGGACCTGGAGAGCATTATGCTAAGCAAAATAAGCCAGTTGAAGAAAGATAATATCACATGATCTCATTCATTTGTGGAATATAGTGAACAACATATACTGATAAACTAAAGTAGATCCAGAGACACAGAAGCACTGAACAGACTATCTAGCCTTGAAGGGAAGGAAGAGAGGCTAGGGGAGTTAAGAGATCAATCTAAAGGCTTGTATGTATGCATATAAGCATAACCAAAGGACATAGACAGTAAGGGGGCCGGGACATGTGCTGGCAGATGGGAGTGGCTGGGAAGAGGTTAATGGGGGAAAAAGGAGACATATGTAATACTTTCAACTATAAATAATTTGAATTTTTAAAAAAGTGTGAATCAATATTTATTAGTGAACAAATAATTTATGAGCATATCTTGTATGACATACACCTTCTAGTTCAGGGGCTATAGAAGCTATAGCACCTATGTCATTATCAAAAGTCAGACAATAAGCAACCAAACACAGAAACAAACAAAATAAGCTTATGTTGTGATAAGAGCTAACCAGAAAAAGAACAAGGAATTTTATATATAACAAACAATGATGAAAGAGTTTGCAGAGAATTTTAAAGTTTGGGAATGAGTCAGACACATGAGAGGTTAGAGGGTGTGCATTTTAGGAAGAAAAAAACAAGCATTAGATATTTGAGTACTGAAATGCTAGAGTGTGTTGGTAAAATTTAGTGTGGAAAAGAGATAGTATTTTGAAAATTGGAGAAATGGAAAAAAGTTCAACCAAATCTGGGAGTGTTTTCCATAGGGATATATTTATATATTTTTCCAGGCATTTTTAAATGTCTAATTTAAGCAAATAGACATTAAAAAAATCTTATTACTTAATAAAGAACTTATTGTCTATATATTTGTCAAGCTGGAACATTCCTGGATAGAGATGGTGATAGATGATTTATAGGCAAATAGATGGAGTGAAGCAATATTACTCTTTTATACTCAATAGCATAGAAAGATTGCTTAGAGAAGAGCCAAAACTTGATATTGCTTGTATAACCCCTAGATTACTAGCACAGTGATTAATATATAATTAATTTTATTGACAGTTGACTAAATTTCATTTTTACCAGTTTCATAGGCATCATAATTTTTTTAAAAAGATATTTGTGACTGTCAGTCATTCAACTCTCCTTGCAATTATATGAAAATTTATTTTATAGGCAACCCCTTGTTGGTATACTTTTGGAAAAACCTTTATGCTCCTATTCAGTTAAACTCAATTGATAGTCATGTAACTTTGATTCAGCCAATTGGATGTTCCCTTCAAGCTCTTTAAGGACTCTAGTATGTGAAACAGCAAATAGACACAGTAGGGCTCAAATTTATAGCACCAACAGCTACAGTATACTGGCAATTTTCCCCATTCACTATAGTTTACATTCAGTAGCTCCTTGGTGTGTGAACTCTCCTTCTCATAACATTGATTTAGCAGTATTGTGGATCCCCAATATTCTAACACTCAATGTTCTAGTTGCTTAAGATAAGTTGATTTCTTTAATACACTGTTTTATGCCCATATATAGGATAAATATGTTTATTTATACAATCACAAAATGTTGAAGTTATTTAAGCTAAAGATTTTACCTATATATTTCAGAAATTTAAAGAAACAAACCTTGATCCTACATTAATCTATATCTAGAAAAGCCTAAGTGACCGTTACAACTGGTCGACCAAATGACTGGTCGATTGGTCACTATGATGCACACTGACCACCAGGGGCAGACACTCAATATAGGAGCTGCCCCCTGTGGTCAGTGAGCTCCCACAGTGAACTTCCCACAATCAGTCAACCTCCTGCAGTCCCTTCCCTGGCCCAGACTGCCCCGATCAGCCCCAATTGGGACTGCACGAGGTGGCCCCAAACAGCCCGATCACCAGCCAGGCTGAGGGACCCCACCAGTGCACGAATTTGTGCACTGGGCCTCTAGTAACATATATATTTCTACTTAAGTATTTACATTTATTTTGTTTTTTTGTTTATAGTTAAAGTGAAGCACATAGGAGTCATCAATTGTCAGTCAACTAAAAGACTGCCTATCAGTGCTGAAGTATCCACCGATACTTCTTTTCTCTGATATACAAATTTCTTCATGCAAATTTTCTTTCTTCTGTCTATACAAGTTTTCCAAAACCATCTAGGAGCATATGAATTCCCATTTTGTCCTCTAGAATTTCTTTGACAGCTGGAATTGAGCACTCTAAAGTCAGAACATATTTAGAATTTTTAATTTATCATGTCAATTTGCAAGTATGATATAGCTGGTATTTCTGGGTCATCAGATAGACTACAAGTCTAGTTGAGAGAGACATTATATCTTCTATTTTTTTGGTTTCTATTTGCACAGTTTCCCCAAAGATTTAATATGATTGTTGGAAAAATATCTACAGACCTAGCAAAACAATGAGACATAAGGGTAGGTGAACATATGAGATTTACAGAGTGATGTTATTATATAAGCCAGGAGACACCAGTCAGAAGAGTCATTTTCTTTGATCTTCAAGTCTTCTCAAATTCTTTAGCAGAGAAAGGATCTTACTCTGGTCATTAAGAAATGTGCCTTTATTCTTCTCTCAGGGATATTTTTCCAGTCATTTGCTTCATCTCACTATTTTAAAAATTGACAACATTCTTGTCCATTTCTAAGTGCAAGTAACAGATTATAGGCCTGGTCCAATCCTGAGCAATGCAAGACTGAATGAATTAAAGGTAATTTCACTGGCTTTCCATACTCCGGTAGGCTCGTTTCATTTAGCCTGAGGCAATTTCTAGACTAGGAAAATTTAGTGCGGTATCATGTCCATATTAGGAGTTGATATATCTATCTGTAGCTTATTTCATAGATAATACATATGTATTGGCAGTAATTTCTGAAAGCTGTTTCAGAGTGTATTCTACACAGCTTCTTATTTATCTTGTAAATTCTCTCTTGATAATATTCTCTGGTTAGGCTCTGCAGTTTTATGTCAGAGAGAAATAGTAGAAGTATGAATGTATATGGAGGAGGCAAACTAAATATGTTGTGAGAGACTTGAGATAACAAGAGATGCAAAAAATATATGTATGTATTAGTTTCTTAAGTCAGCTGTAACAAATTACTACATACTGGGTGGTTTAAAACAAGACAAATGTATTCTTTTATAGTTCAGGAGACTATAAATCTAGAATTAATGTGGTAGTGAGCCATGTTTTCTCTAGAATCTCTAGGGAAGCTTTATCCTTGTCTTTCTTCAGCTTCTGGTGACTGCTGGCAATCTGGAATTCCTTAGTTTGTAGAAGCATTGCTCCACTTCCCACCTTCTTTGTCACATGGGGTTCTTCCCTGTGTTTCTCATATCTCTCCTTATGAGCATACAGTCTAATTGGATTTAAGACCCACCTTAATAGAGTATGACCCCATCTTAACTAAATCCATATGAAAATAATTATTTGCAAATAATGTCACATTCATACGTACAGGGTTAGGACTTCTAAACATATCTTTTGGGGGAGGACAATCATAATCTTTGGGGGGACACAATTTAACAAGCAAAACTATGAAGGAAAGAAGGAAGGAAGGGGGGAAAAAGACTCAAGAGGAGAGACAAAATGGCGGCGGAATAGAAGGATGTGTCCTGAGCCTTCTCCTGGAGCAAATAGGGGAGGCAGCTGAGACGAGCGGAATCCAGCCCGAATTGGTGAAGGAGGCACAGCTGGTGAGACAGTTTGCAGCTGGGAAGAGCAGGGATCCCCCGGATAAAGGTAAAATCAAAGATCTAGGCAGTAGAATCTCCCGGACCTCTGTGCCCAGAAGGTCAGGGAGAAACTACACAATGCCAAGCTGCGTCCCTGAGGACAGGCAAGGTCTGAAGGATTTTAGACCATAGACTCTGGATTTGGGATCTGAGCTCAAAGGCAGCCTTTAAGAGCTGCCTGACCGCAGAGTGCCTGCAAGAGAGGAACTGGCAGAGACTCGGTCCTTCCTCGCGCTGGGGCCTGCGCTTTTCCCCACTGAACCTAGTTCGTGGGACCTTTTGGAGACAGGCGCTTACCTGTGACAGAAGTGCGGGAGAAGGGGTGGAGTTGTGGAACCTGGGCAGAGTGGGCAACGGATGGTCCAGGAGAAGTGGTAGCAAGTCTGGTGCTGAGTCATATCTAAGCCCACAGAATCCATTTTCTCCTGAGAGATAGCCCCTCCCCCCAGTCTCCAGGCAACCAATATAGCCACACCCAGATTCCACCCTGATTAACACCAAGGAATCTGAATACTCCCTGAGGCCATAGGATCTACTCTAAAGAGAAATCTTTAGAAGCTAAGCACCTCAATTACACTAGATAACCAAGCCCAGGAGAACAGATTTCACCAGTAGCACCATCACCAAAAGAACCTGGGTACCAAAGCAATTGGATCTACAATTAAAACATTTCAGGAAAACATGGGGAGACAAAAAAGCAATACCCAAAGGAAAGAAAAAGAGGAATCACCAGAAAGGGAGTTAAATGAAATTGAGGCTAGCAGCTTAACAGAGAGAGAATTCAGAGTAATGGTTCTAAGGATGTTTAAACGGATGGATGACAAATACACACAACTCAATGACAAATACACACAACTCAATGAGAACTACAAGGAACTGAATGAAAATGTCACCAATGTGAAAAGAAACCAAGAGGAGATGAAGAACGACATAGCTGCAATAAAGAACACATTGGAAGGCTTAAACAGTAGACTAGAAGAGGCTGAGGACCGCATCAGTGAATTAGAAGACAAGGTAGGAAAACACACACAAACACAGCAGCAAATGGAAAGAAGACTTAAAAAGCAAGAGGAGAGCCTAAGGGAGCTTTGGGACAACACAAAAAGAAACAATATTAGAATAATAGGGATACCAGAAGGTGAGGAAGAGAAGCAAGGAATAGAAAACCTGTTTGAAGAAATAATGACAGAGACTTTCCCTGATATTGGCAAGAAAAAAACTATGCAAGTCCAAGAAGTACATAGAGTCCCAAACAAGTTGAACCCCAAAAGACCAATACCAAGACACATCATAATTAAATTGGCGAATACCAATGACAAAGTAAGAATCTTAAAGGCTGCCAGAGAGAGACAGAAAGTTACCTACAAGGGATCACCTATTAGAATATCAACTGATTTCTCAACAGAAACACACCAGGCCAGAAGGGAATGGAATGAAATATTCAAAGTGATGCAAAGCAAGGGTCTGAATCCAAGAATACTATACCCAGCAAGGTTATCATTCAAAATTGAAGGGGGAATCAGGAGCTTCACAGACAAAAAAGGGCTAAGAGAGTTTATCACTACCAAGCCAGCAATGCAAGAAATGCTGAAGGGACTGCTGTAAAAAGAAGAAAGAGAATGGCAAAAAGAAACACAAACACTAAGGGGGAAAATATGACAACAAACATGTACTTGTCAATAATAACATTAAACATAAATGGATTAAATGCACCAATCAAAAGACATAGGGTAGCTGAATGGATAAGAAAACATGACCCATATATTTGCTGTCTACAAGAGACTCACCTCAGAGCAAAGGATTCACACAGACTGAGAGTGAAGGGATGGAAAAATATTTTTCAAGCAAATGGAAAAGAGAAAAAAGCTGGGGTAGCAATACTTATATCTGATAAAATAGACCTCAAAGTAAAGGGCATAACAAGAGATAAGGAAGGCCACTACATAATACTAAAGGGAGCAATTCAACAAGAAGATATAACTCTGGTAAACATATATGCACCCAACGCAGGAGCACCCAAATACATAAAAAAACTCCTGGAAGAGATCAAGGGAGAGATCGACAACAATACAATCATAGTAGGAGACTTTAATACACCACTGACATCACTGGATAAATCCTCCAGACAAAAAATCAGCAAAGAAATAGCAATTCTAAATGACACACTAGATCAGATGGACCTAATTGACATCTTCAGAGCATTTTACCCCAAAGCCTTGGAATATACGTTCTTCTCAAGTGCCCATGGGACATTTACAAAAATAGACCACATATTGGGTCACAAACAAAGCCTCCCTAAATTCAAAAAGATTGAAATCCTATCAAGCATATTCTCAGACCACAATGGCATAATATTAGAAATAAACTATAATAAAAACATTCCAAAAAATTCAAACACATGGAAACTGAATAGCATGCTATTAAACAATGATTGGGTGATCAACGAGATCAAAGAAGAAATTAAAAACATCCTGGAGAATAATGACAATAAAAACACAACAATGCAAATGCTATGGCACACAATGAAAGCAGTCTTGAGAGGGAAGTTTATAGCTCTACAGGCCTACCTCAAAAAACAAGAAAAAATGGTAATAAATCTTCTAACTCAACAACTCAAAGAATTAGAAAGAGAGCAACAAGAAAAGCCCACAGTGAGCAGAAGGAAGGACATAATAAAGATCAGAGCATAAATGAACGACATAGAGACCAAAAAAACAATACACAGGATCAACAAAACCAAGAGCTGGTTCTTTGAAAGGATAAACAAGATTGATGAACCTCTAGCCAGGCTCACCAAGAAGCAAAGAGAGAGGACCCAAATAAACAAAATCAGAAATGAAAGAGGTGAAATAACAACAGACCCCACAGAAATACAAAGGATTGTTAAAAAATACTATGAACAACTCTATTCTAACAAACTACACAATCTGGAGGAAATGGACACATTCCTAGAAAAATACAACCTTCCAAAACTCACAAAGGAAGATTCTAAGAATCTCAATAGGCTGATAACTATGGAAGAAATTGAAGCAGTCATCAAAAAGTTTCCAGCAAACAAAAGCCCAAGGCCTGATGGCTTCACAGGGGAGTTTTACCAAACATTCAAGGAAGAACTAAAACCTATCCTCCTCAGACTATTCCAGAAAATTCAAGAAGAAGGAACACTTCCAAACTCCTTCTGTGAGGCCAGCATCACCCTAATACCAAAACCAGACAAAGACAACACAATGAAAGAGAATTACAGGCCAATATCCCTCATGAACATAGATGCCAAAATCCTCAACAAAATTCTAGCAAATCGAATCCAGCAGTACATCAGAAAGATTATACACCATGACCAAGTAGGATTTATCCCAGGGATGCAAGGATTGTACAATATTCACAAATCAATAAACGTGATACATCACATAAACAAATTGAGAGATAAAAATCACATAGTCATATCAATTGATGCAGAAAAATCATGTGATAAAATCCAACACCCTTTCTTGATAAAAACTCTCAGCAAGGTGGGAATAGAAGGATCATACCTGAACATAATAAAAGCCATATACGACAAACCCACAGCCAACATCATACTCAATGGGCAAAAACTAAAACCATTTCCCCTAAGAACAGGAACAAGACAGGGATGCCCACTCTCACCACTCCTGTTTAACATAGTGCTGGAAGTACTAACCATTGCGATCAGACAAGAAGAAGAAATAAAAGGCATTCAAATTGGAAAAGAAGAAGTAAAACTGTCCTTATTCGCAGATGACATGATACTGTACATAGAAAACCCTAAAGACTTCATAAAAAAATTATTAGAGTTAATAACTGAATTCGGTAATGTAGCAGGATACAAAATTAATGCCAAGAAATCTATGGCATTTCTATACACCAATAATGAACTTACAGAAAGAGAGACTAAAAAAACAATCCCATTTACCATCTCACCAAAAAAATTAAGATACTTAGGAATAAACTTAACTAAAGAGGTAAAAGACCTATACGTAGAAAACTACACGACACTGAAAAAATAGATAGAGGAAGACATAAACAGATGGAAGAACATACCATGTTCATGGATTGGTAGAAGCAACATCATCAAAATGTCCATACTACCCAAAGCAATCTATAAATTCAATGCACTTCCCATTAAAATACCAACAACATATTTCACAGACCTAGAACGAAATTTCCAAAAATTTATCTGGAATAAAAAAAGAACCCGAATAGCTACAGCAATCCTGAGAAAGAAGAACAAAGGAGGTGGGATCTCAATACCAGATATCAAGTTGTATTACAAAGCTACTGTTCTCAAAACAGCCTGGTACTGGCACAAGAACAGACATATAGATCAATGGAATAGAATAGAGAACCCAGAAATTGACCCAAATCAATATGCTCAATTAATATTTGACAAAGGAGGCATGAACATTCAATGGAGTCAAGACAGTCTCTTCAACAAGTGGTGTTGGGAAAATTGGACAGATACATGCAAAAGAATGAAGCTAGATCACCAACTTACACCATACACAAAAATAAATTCAAAATGGATAAAGGACTTAAACATAAGATAGGAATCCATGAAAATACTAGAGGAATCCACAGGCAGCAAAATCTCGGACATATGCCGAAAGAACTTCTTCACTGATACTACTCCTAGGGCAATGGAAGCTAAAGAGAAAATAAACAAATGGGACTACATCAAAATAAAAAGCTTTTGCACAGCAAAGAAAACCATCAATAAAACAACAAGAAAGCCCACTGCATGGGAGAACATATTTGCCAATGATATCAATGATAAGGGTTTAATCTCCAACATATACAGAGAACTCATACAACTTAACAAAAAGAAGATAAACAACCCAATCAAAAAATGGGCAACTGATCTAAGTAGACACTTTTCGAAAGAAGACAGAAGGCAGGCCAAGAGACATATGAAAACCTGCTCACAGTCACTAATCATCAGAGAGATGCAAATCAAAACAACAATGAGGTACCATCTCACACCTGTCAGAATGGCTTTTATCAACAAATCAACAAACAACAAGTGTTGGCGAGGATGCGGAGAAAAAGGAACTCTTTTGCACTGCTGGTGGGAATGCAGACTGGTGCAGCCACTGTGGAGAACAGTATGGAGTTTCCTCAAAAAAATAAAAATGGAACTCCCATTTGACGATCCCACTTCTAGGAATATATCCCAAGAATCTAGAAACACACATCAGAAAGGAAATATGCACCCCTATGTTCATAGCAGCACAATTCACCATAGCCAAGATTTGGAAACAACCTAAATGCCCATCAGCAGATGAATGGATTAAAAAACTGTGTTATATCTATACAATGGAATACTACGCTGCGGTAAAAAAGAAGGAGTTCCTACCATTTGCAACAATATGGATGGAGATGGAGAATATTATGTTGAGTGAAATAAGCCAGGTAGAGAAAGATAAATATCACATGATCTCGCTCATTTGTGGAATATAATGAACGACATAGACTGATGAACAAGAACAGATCCAGAGGCTGAGAAACGTCAATCAGAAGATCATACCTCAGGTAAGGTAGGGGAGGGTGGGGGTAAGGTGGAGAGATCAACCAAGGGACTTGTATGCATGCATATGAACCTAATCAATGGACACAGACAACAAGGGGGCGGGGCATCAAGAGAAATTTTTTCATGTGACAAAAATTTTTAAATGAAACTCTCTGTAGACTGAAAATTATTTTGGAAGGAAACAAAGAGAAATTTCCTTCAAAAGTAATAAGGATTGTAATTGAAAGTCAATATATTTGGCCGCTTGAACTAAAGTAAGTAATTTGTGTTTTTGCCTCCCTGACAAAGTTTATATAAAGCTACAAAAAGAAATTGACAGCCAGTTTGAAATGGAATTGCCAGGGCCTAGGGCAAAGAATATCCTTACATGATATTATTCTACAATCTCATTATAATCTTAGATATTTTACAACAGCATACTTTACAATTATCCCAAACAAACTTACAAACTAATTCTTTGAATGGTGGGCAGCAATTTAAAAAAAGGGACATGAAAGGATTTAATCCCTTTCAGAAGGAATTAAGGCACTGGGAAGGCACTTGAACATCTATATTGGCCCCTCTTGCCCTTTGTGCCAAGAGGGACCCCCTTCTCACAATCCAATTGCCCTCAGCTGTTACCTGAGCTTTCTGTTCATGCTGAGCTTGAAGCCTCGTGGGGGCTGGTACCAGGGATCTGTCTCACATCCAATTGTGTGAGCTGGGCCCTCACTGGAGAAGAAACCCGAGTTCCCCAAGATATGTGATCAGCACTGGGACCCTGCCAGCAGGCCAGGGGTTCCCAAGGCAGGTGCTGGGTGTGGAGGCCACGGGGTCATAGGCTACCAAGGAGACAGAACTGAACCTCACAGCACCCTGCTTGGCCCCGGAGGATGGCTGGTTAGCCAGAGACGGGTAAGATTCCTCAAGGAAGGAACAACCTAAGACAGGCACAGTCGCAGAGGGGCCATCAGGAGAGAACTTGGGGGGGCAACAGAAGTGGGGCACAGACCCTCACCCCCCCCAACATTGCAGGGGCTTGAACCCTCACCCCCTTCTAAAGGAGGTCTCCTACCCCCATGGCTGCTTCGCGCTTCCCACACCCAACTCAGATCGGGACCCAGGCAAGAGAAAGAGACCCGGCCCAGCTTACATCGAGATACAGGTGACAGACAGAGACTTGGCCCAGCTCAGATCAGGACCCAGGTGACAGACAACAGACTTGGCGGACAGCAGTTGCCCTATATCTAACTTCAGCTGAGCATTTGGAATGCTCAGGGCCCACTCAAGAATGCAAATAATCCTTCCCACTAATATTTACAGAGTAAACTAAGATTGTTGGTAGAGTATTAAATTTGACAGTAAAATAGTAATCGAGTTTTCAGATTAATTTAAATAGGTTAATTGAAATAAGTGAATATTCAAGTACTGGACAGAAAGCTATTCTTAAAGTAATAACTAAAATTTCTATTGGTAGTTCATCTCATGGTAAAATTCCTGAATATGCAATGAACCTAAAGCAGTCATATGTGTGGGGGAAAAAATAATTTTTTTTAATTTAAAGTTATCAAGACTGCATTATAAAATTTACAAAAACCTCCATTAAAAAAAAAGGGGGGGGGGATAGTAGGGCAATATCATGTAAGGAAAAATATCCTATAAGTAAATTACATCTAGAAAATTTTTACTTTACCAAATTAAGGTTCATTTGCAATGCTAACAGCAAGACGGCCATTAAAAACACACATGGTGTCTAAATAAGACAAAGGAAAATCGTTTGAACAAAAATAAAAAGGATCCCAAATCAATTATATAGAAAAGATTCCTTTATTAACTTGTGGTCGAGAATATATTTGTATATTTTCAGAAAACAACCCCAAGACCAGATGGATTCCTGCAACAGAGAGGAATTGACAGGAGTGCTCCAACCAGGAAGACAAGAGGAAAAAACAGTCCAGAGATGGAAGACGCTGACAACGCCTTGCCATGGGAGCAGTCAGCAGCTGTGCACTGCTGCAGGTTACCTAGGACCAAACCAGAGAGGGTCGGACCTGCATTGCCAACATGTGCCCACCATCCAGATATCATTTCTGACATGTACACATAAGGAACTGTTAGACATTGAAACGGGGACTCAGAACTGTTGGACATTGAAATTGGGACTCGAACATTTTTTTGTTTTGTCTTGTTTTGTTATTATATGTTTATTTCCAGTCTGCAAAGGCAAAACTTTTTAAAGGAAAGAAATGGTGGGAAAAAGATACAGAAGCAAAGAAGCATTGAACAGACTGTCAAACAACATTGGGAAGACAGAGGTGGTTGGGCGAGGGGGGCTGTAAGAGACCAACCGAAGGACTTGTACACATGCATATAAGCACAACCAATGGATATAAGACACTGGGGTGGGGGGGGAGGGTGGGCAGGTGAAGGCATGTCCTGGGGGGTAGGGGAGGTCGGGGGGAGATGAAAGGGGAAAAAAAAAGGAGACATATGTACTACTATTTGTAATACTTAAAACAATAAAAATAAAATAAAATTTAAACAAAAATGAAAAAAAAAAAAGAAGGAAGGAAGGGGGAAGAAAAGAAAGAAAATCATTGCTGCAGAACAAAATGGTAGAGGAAAATGAAAGAACCTGTATAATTTTAGTTGTTGGTAATTAATGCCAGACATTGGGCAACATTTAATGCCTGTGGGTCTTGATCTGGCATTTAAAAGGGTTCTGGACTCCAGAGAAGGCTGTGCGTAGATTAAGTAAGAGTCCAGAGACTAAACAACATTTTAAAAGGCATTGGTAGTCAGAGGAGCTTTAGCTAAAGAAGCTAAGTTCTCTTGTCTCAGGACCTTGCTTTTTATTAACACAATTTGTCCTAAGGCACGGTGGAGATATAGACTTCAAAGGGTAGGAATTTGTACAGAAGCACTGTCAGAATGGGGAATAGCCTATGGCTGTTCAGGTATTTGGCCAACAGGAGGCAATAACATGTAGATTAATAAGCCCTGAGCTGTCTGGCAGCAAACAATCATCCTATTCAGGTTTGGGGGAAATGGTTTCAGCCATTCCCAACAGGCGATAACATATGTGACTCAGCCCTTGTTGAGTCCCCAAGTTCCATCAATCTTTTGATGAAACTCTTGCAATTATGACATGCTGGAATTGGCTTCTGGCAGGTAATTCTTTTCAGTTTGAATTTTTTGATGAGGGGGAAGTCTTTTCAAGCAATTATGGTATTATAGATTAAAAAAGAGGGGGATGTAAATTCTATCCTTGATGGTGGCCTCCTGGGGAATAGGAACGCGAGTTTTCACCACTTAATCCCTCAGAATATTGATAATACTTAGATTTCAGAAAATAATTTTAAATGGCAAAAATTTATGAGTTAATACACAGCTATATTTATAAATATGTGCTATGTCTTATAAATTGTATTTTCCTCTGAGTAAAGAATAGGTTATCATGACCAAAGTATTTTTTTAATACCACTTCATAAAGTTACATTATAAAATTCCTAGAATTATTTTTTATTGTTTAAAGTATTTCTTACGTCTCCTTTTCCACTGATTGACCTCTCCCCCGGCTATTCCCACTCCCGAGGGCCAGCCCCACTGCCCCAGTGTCTGTGTCCAATGGTTATACTTATATGCATGCATATAAGTCCTTTGGTTGATCTATAACCCCCCTGATCTCCCTTGCCATTTGTCTCTGGATCTATTTTTGTTTATCAGTTTATGTTGATCATTATACCCCACATATGAGTGAGATCATGTGATATTTATCTTTCTCTGACTGGCTTATTTCACTTATCATAATGCTCTCCAGTTCCATTCATGCTGTAACAAATGGTAAAAGTTTCTTCTTTTTTATAGCAGCATAGTATTCCATTGTGTAGATGTACCACAGCTTTTTAATCCACTCATCTGCTGATGGGCACTTAGGCTGTTTCCAAATCTTAGCTGTTATAAATTGTGCTGCTATGAACATGGCGGTGCATATATCCTTTCTGATTGGTGTTTCTGGGTTCTTGGGATATAGTCCTAAAAGTGAGATTACTGGGTCAAATGTCTATAATCTTTAAAAAATTCTGTTAGTGTGATGGTGCTATAGAAAAAAATTACAAAATAGGGGACTAGAAAGATTTCATTTGAAACTAATAAAAAATAATATTGAATGCAAACTGTAACTGAAAAAATAAAATAAAAAAGAAAGGAAATAAATAAATAAAAATTAGCATTCTACTATTAAAAAATATATAATTTGCATTTGTACCACTTAAACACAAATACTGTCTCCACTATATTATATTTGCTATCATTTTATGAAATACTAGAGGCCCATTGCATGAAGATTCGTGCAATATGCCGTCCTTCTCCTGGCTGCCAGTACTGGTTTTCCTCCAGCACCTGGGACCCAGGCCTTTGCTCTGGCTGCTGCCTTTCATCTTCGCTCTGGCCAGAGCCTTCAGTCTTAGCTCCGGCTTGAGTGCTGTTCCTGTAGCTCCCTCATAGCAGGCGTCCCACCCCACCTGGCAGCTCCGAACCTGCATGTGTGCTGCCCAGAGGCCCGGAGCAGCTGGGGAGCTGGGATGCCGCCATCTTTGTTGAGTTAATTTGCATATTCATTCCTAATTGGCTGGTGGGTATTGCAAAGTGACAGTCAATTTGCATATTTCCCTTTTATTAGTGTAGATACCTAAATTCTAAAGTAGTGGTTTCAAGCTTATTATTTTATTGTTTCCTGGATGAAACTATACATTTTAAATTAGACAAATCCCATTATATTATATTTGGCCATATTTTATGACTAAATATAATATAATCTTATGTCTTATAACTACTATTAAATTTTAGGAAAAACAAATAAGACTTCAAATTTATTTAATTTTGTTTTATTCTAGTTTTTAAATTTTTCTATTTAAAGATTTTTAAAATATTATACAATATCATTATGTTGTAGTCATCAAATAAAGGAATGGCATTTGTAATTGATTTGAAATTCTGTTATTTTGGTCTTCATTTTAGGAAATTTCCACAACAAAGATATATTTAATTTCTTTGGCCATATGGCATTCTATTTTCTATCTTTTTTATATAAAATAAGAAAGTTAAGGATGTTCAACTGGCCTTATTTTCACATTTAAAAATCTTTTCTGCTTTTATAATTTTCAATAGATGACATCCTACTCTGTATTGTAAACATGTAGTACAATATCACAACCAAGATAATGATATTGGGATAAATTAATATATAAAGTATTCCCACCACTACAAGGACCCCTCATGCTGCCCTTCATAACCACTTAAGTTACTTCTCTACCACACTATCTCACTGCTTAGCTTCTGGCAACCACTAAGTATTCTATTTCTTTTTTTTTTAATTTCTTTATTGATTAAGGTGTTACATATGTGTCCTTATTATCCCTCTTTTCCCCCACACTCATGCCCTCACCCCCCTGTTGTCTGTGTCCATTGGTTAGGCTTATATGCATGCATACAACTCCTTTGGTGATCTCTCCCCCTTACCCCCACCCTCCCTTACCTTCCTTCTGAGGTTTTAAGTATTCTATTTCTATAATATTTTTCTGGTCAATGATGCTATATAAACGGAATCATACAAAATGAAACCTTTAGGGATTGGCTTTGTTCATTCGGCAATATTCTCTGAAGATTCTATCTATATATATAAAAAGCTAATATACAAAGTGCCGCCTCAGGAGTTTGACCAGGAGATTGGAAGTTTGATTGCTATGATGTGCATTGACTACCAGCGGGCGGAGCAGAACATGGAGGGCAACCAGTGACAGTGGCAGGGCACTGAGGGAGCAAGGGAAGAAGGAGTCAGGGAGGCAGGGAGGTGGAGAACCTGATCTACCATGATTGCTGGCCATGCCTAGGGACACTACTGGTGCACAAATTTCATACACAGGGCCTCTAGTCAGGTTATAAATGTATCAATAGTTTATATTCTTATTTGTTTGTGAGAATTAGTCCATGTTATGAATGTAACAGTTTCAACATTCAGTAGTTGCAAGACATATGAGTTGTTTGTGATTTCAGGTATTAAAAATAATTCTGCTATAAATATTCTTGTACAGGGTTTTGATGAGAATATGAATTTCACATTTCTGGGATAAATGCCCCAGGAATGCAAGTGCTGGACTGCACTGTATGTTAGTTGAATGCTTATTAAAACAAACAAACAACAACAAAAAGTGCCAAAAATGTTTTTTAGAATGGTTATACCACTTTACATTCCCATCATTCTCTCCTGCATTTGGTTGTGTCATTAATTTTTTATTTTAGCCATAGAATTCTATTTCATTATGGTTGTAATTTGCAATTCCCTAACAACTAGCAATGTTGCACATCTTTCAGGGGCTTATTTTCTGGTGTATATTTTATTATATAAAATGTCTTTTTATATGTTGTGCTCATTTTCTAATTAGATTTTTTTCACTGTTTAATTCAGATAGTTCTTGATATATTTTATATTGTAGCCTTTTGTTGGATACATTGTTTACAAATATATTCTCCTACTCTATAGACATTCATTCTATTAACATGGTATTAAATATCACAAATATTTTTAATTTTTATGCAGTATACTTTATGAATATTTTCATTTTAAAAATTATGTTTTTAGTCTCAAATCTAAGAATTTTTCCTTGACTCCAGGATTCTATATATTTTTGTCTCTTTTGTTGGTTTCCAAGCCTCTTACTCTCATAGTTTTATAGTTTTTATTTAAATCTATGGTCCATTTTGAGTTAATTCTATATTTGACAGGTGTTTTTTTTTTAGGTTTTTTTCATTTTTATTTTTTGCCTATGAATAGCCAATTGCTCAATTATAAAAAAGATGATCTGTCTTCAATTGAACTGTGAATTTTACCTCTGTCAATATTTGTTAAGAATATAATGGGAATTTTTTCCTTATTCTTGTTCTGCTTCATTGATCTGTTTCTATCCCTCTGCCAGTACCACAGATTCTTGACTACTTGAGCTATATAACAGTTTTGAAATTCAGTACTAATTCCTCCACTTTATACATCTTTCTTAAAATTACTCAGTTATAATTATTTTTTGCATTTTTATATAAATTTTATAATAAGTTTATCTATGTGTACAAAAAAACTTCTGGTAATTATGATAAAATTATGTTAAATTTGTATATCAATTTGGAGAGAATCCACATTTTTACCTATGTTGTTTTTCAATACATGAATGCAATATGTCTTCCTATTCAGTTATATCCATAATTTCTTATATCAGCTTTATGTAGTTTGTAATATGCAAGTCCTTTATAAGGTCTGTGAGATTTAAAATTAAGTATTTCATTTTATATGGCTATAAATGGTATTGAATTTTAAATTTCAATGTGTATTATTCATTGCTAGCGTTTATTTATACCATTTTCAAACATTAACAGACTTCAGTGATGTCAGCAAGATGGTAGACTAGGAACTTTGAGGCCCTTTTCCTCCCACAAAATTATTATGCAAACAAGTCAAGACTGCCTAAAATAACTTTCTAGGATCTCTGGAAATCAGTCATAGATTTATAGCAGCAACAAAACAAAATGCCCGATCAAGAAAATGGTAAGAAATTGTGTGTGATTTTACTCAGATTTGTCCAAACTTCTTTTTCAGGGTGGCATGGCTTGGTTTGGGGGAATCAGTGGCTCCATCCATTTCTGTTTATGAACTGCAAGAGCAGAGCTCATTGAATTTGCAATATTATAACTTTTCTGGGGACTGCCTGATTCGTCTGTTTCTTAACTCAGAGTTCACATGGCCCAAACCACTATTGCTCAGATCTTAAGCTACAAGAAACTGCAGAAAGCAGTGGGCATGACTCACAAAAATATCCATGGAACTACAGACCAGCAAATGCCTATGGCTAGAGATCACTAAATAAGGAATGCTATAAAACAGTTAAGACTACCAAGAGAAAAAGGTGTTATATTCCTAGGGAAATTGCATTGAAAAAGAAGCCCTGTATTCAGGAGTATTGTTAAAAGTGCACACAGACTCAGGGGAGAAACATTCTCAGAAAAGACCCAAGAAGACTTAATTTAATTCTTCGTTTAATTTAACCCTTATCTAAAGAGGCAGATACTACTTTATTCTCCACTTTATGCAAGAGGTAACAGACAAAGATTACTTAAATAACTTGTTCAAAGTCACAGGGATAGAAGTTAGCCAAGCTGAGTTTGAAGAGAGATTCTCTCTCTAGAATCTATGCTGCTAACCTCTATAATCAAATGCTTCTCTATACTATACATTTGCTGTATCCTATCAGAATGTTAATTTATGTGTGTTTTTTATCATGAATTCTCATCTATGTATATAAAAAGGCAGCTACCATAACGGCCATAACAACCTAACAACCAGTTGCTTTAGTGCCCACTGTGGCCAGGGAACTGGCTTGATCAGGGGATGGGGCCAGTGGCCAACCTTGCAGCCCCTCCCCGCTGCCAGCCTGCCCCGATCAGAATCTCCCACCCTAATCAAGAGCGGGGCCTGCCAGTCAAATGCCCCTTCCCTACCTCCCTAGGTCAGCTACACCCCCAATAGGCCTGCAGCCCCTCCCCCTGGCCTGCCTGCCCCTGATCGCACATCCCCACCCCAATAGGGGGTGGGGATGGGCAGTCAACCTCTTGCAGACCCTCCCCCTAGCCGCCTCACCCCTGTTCATACTCCTCACCCCTATAAGGTTCAGGGCTGGCCAGCCAACCTCCTGCAGCCCCTACCCCCAGCTGGCCATGCCCTTGATGGCCCCCCAACACCTTGATTGGCCTGCAGCCCCTCCCTTTGGCCAGCACTGCCTCTGATTGCCACCCCACCTCAATAGGGGGCGGGTCTTGTTGGTCAATCTCCTGTAGCCCCTCCCACTGCCTGACCCCCCACCCCAATCAGGGGCAGGGCCAGCTGGCCAAACACCCATAGACCCTCCCCCAGGCCACTGACCCCTGATCAGCATCCCTCACCCACCCTATTTAGGGGTGTGGCTGGCCCCACAGCCCCTCCCCATGGCTAGCAATGCCCCCAATCGGCCCCCCAACCCCAATAGGGTTCAGGGACCACCTGCCAATCACTTGGGGCCCCTTCTCCCAGCTGGCCCAGCCCTGATCAAGGGCCCTGATTCGGCCCTAATCCAGGCAGGCTAGCTGGTCAAACTTCTGCCATCTCCTCATCCTGGCAGGCCCAGCCCCTATCCACCCTGATTGGGGCCAGGCCAGCTAGACCCCACTTGTGCATGAATTTGTGCACTGGGCCTCTCTAGTTTTTTAATGTTTTAAGATAAAAATTCCTATGAAATTTTCAAATTCTTGTCAATTCTCATCTTTTCCAAAAACCCTTCCATGGTCCAAGTTTGAAGTACTATCTTTTCCAGTTACCATATATCTGTTTACCTTAAAGGATGTAATGCTTTCTTGCTTGTATTTTAGTTATTGATAAACTTATATACAATACACAATCATATATTCAAAAATTGAGACTTGGCCCCAGCCTTCCTGGCTCAGTGGATAGAATGTCAGCCTGGAGACTGAAGGATCACAGGTTCAATTCCAGTCAAGGGCATTTACCTCAGCAGGGGCTTGCAGGAAGTAATTAATCCATGTGTCTCTATCTCACATCAATGTTTCTCTCCCTCTGTCTCTCCTTCTCTCTGTAAAAATCAATGGGGAAATAATGGGACTTGTTTGTGCATTAATTTTCTTAACCCAACACAACTAGCAGTTACTAATTTTCTATCCCTATCCCGATTATCCCTTTTTAGTTTTATTGATAGGTTAACACATTCTTGTGATAAAATTTAATATTACATTTTGCCTTTATCATATACACTGAGTGGCCAGATTATTATGATCTCTGAATGCATAATAATCTGGCCACTCAGTGTATATCCTATATAATAAAGAGGTAAGATGCAAATTGACCATCACTGCAACACACGAGACGGCCACCACCATGTGGTCTAAGATGGCTGCCCCCACATGGACACAAGATGGCCGCTACAAGATGGCCTACAGGGGAGAGCAGTTGGGAGGGACCAGGCCTGCAAGGGAGGGCAGTTGGGGGTGATCAGGCCTGCAGGGGAGGGAAGTTAGGGGCAATTGGGCCAGCAAGGGAGCAGTTAGACTTTGATCAGGCTGGCAGGCAAAAGCGGTTAGGGGCAATCAGAGATGCGAGTGATTGGGAGCCAGCAGCCCTGGATTGTGACAGGGATGTCCCAGATTGAAGAGGGTGCAGGCCACGCTGAGGAACACACACACACACACACACACATACACACTAGAGGCCCAGTGCATGAATTTATACATGGGCGGTTGTCCGGCCTGCTGTCAAGAGGACAATTTGCATATTAGCTTTTTATTATATAGGATATACACTGAACGTCCAGATTATTATGTGTTCAGAGATCAAAATAATCTGGCCACTCAGTGTATATATATATATATATTCTCAACACTTCAGCTAGCAGTATATACAAAATACAGGCCAATATAAAGCATGGACTATAGCTGATACTTATAAATGTGCCTTGCACAAATATCAGAAAAATACTTACTTCTAAAACCACCAAATAAATTTGATGTAAGCAGAAACAGCATGTTAATCATCTTAGATGTGTATTCTTATTTTTAGTAGATGAAAAGGACACAACTTTATTTGTTTTTGTAATAAAATTCATTCATTATATTTTCTGAAAGAGCTTTTATAAAAGTGTTTCTTTTTCTTCCTAAAAATCTGGATACAGTTTTATAACCATATTCATCTAATATAATTTTAAATTAGGAAGTGTGATACCTCCAGCTTAGTCCTTCTTTTCTGGGAGTCTTTTATGGTCCCATACAAATGTTAGTCTACTATTGGTGGGAATGTAATATAATATGTACAGTCTCTATGGAAAACAATATAGAAGTTCCTCAAAATATTAAAAAGGAATTATAATATGATTCAGCAATTCCACTTCTGGATATGTATTCAAAGGAAATAAAAACAGGATCTCAAAGAACTATCTGCATTGCCATGTTTATTGCAACATTATTGGCAATATCCAGCATATGGAAACCTAAGATGAATGGATAAAAAAATGTAATTTATATGAGTAGAATACACACACATACACAAAATGGAATTTTACTTAGCAATGAGAAAGAAGAAAATCCTGCTATTGCAAGAACATGGATGGATCATGAAGTCATTATGCTAAATGAAATAAATCAGACAGAGAAAGACAATACTATGAATTACTTATGTGTAGAATCCAAAAAAAAGGAAAAAGCTGAATACATAGGAACAGAAGTAGAAAGATGGTTAGCAGAGGTTAGAGGGGATAGAGGAAATGAGAAAATGTTGGTCAAAGGGGTACAAACATCCAAATAAAAGACAAAAGTAAGTTCTGGAGATCTAATATACAATATGGTACAATGGGGTGTTTGCAGTTAAAAATAATATATTATACTAGAGACCCAGTGCATGATATTCATGCGTGGGTACAGTCCCTAGGCCTGGCCTGTGTTCAGAGCCATCTTCCCCAGCTGACCACAGCCCGCCCTGTCCCCCACCGCCACCCACCCCCATTTCCTAGTTTGCCTTCAGGTGATCGGTGCCTGATGGCTGGGGGAAGGGACCGAGAGGTGCTCAAAGCGCCTCATAGTGACTGATCCAGCAGTCGTTCTGGTCATTCTTCCATTAGGGTCAATTTGCATATTACTCTTTTATTATATAGGATAAGTGAAAATTGCTGAGAAAGTAGATATTAAGTGTTCTCATCATAAAAAACAAATGTTAATTATGTGATGAGGTGAAGTGTTAGCTGAAGTCAAGGTAATAATTATTTTGCATTATATAAGTGTACCGAATCAACACATTGTATACCTTAAACAATAAATATTAATTATATTTCAGTAAAAGTGTGGAAAAGGTACATAAGGAGTACTCAAGAAATGATTCAGATAAGTTCTTCATAATACCAGGTAAAATTAATAGATATGGTGATATAACACCACTAAACTGTCCACATTTTAGA
The DNA here is from genome assembly GCA_026230045.1 of Corynorhinus townsendii. NCBI lineage: Eukaryota > Metazoa > Chordata > Mammalia > Chiroptera > Vespertilionidae > Corynorhinus > Corynorhinus townsendii. Next base: position 93,058,129 of record JAPDVU010000002.1, read on the forward strand.
ATTAAACAGGCCCCCCCCAAAAAAAAAGATACTTAAGAACAATTAAAAATTGATATATTTGGAGGGCTTACTGATTCTTAAAAGCATTGCATTTCTGAGAAAGGAAACCTCAATAGGAATTGTCAGTATCTGGAAATGCTCCTTCAAGAAAGTGGGAGATGAGCTATGACTTGAAATCTGAGTAGGTGTTTTATGTGACTTAAAGTTCTGTTAAGTAATAAGGACATTTCTTTACTTTAAATAAGATCATCCTACTCAATGTCCCTCCTGTCTGATATTTGTACAAGTGAAGGGTAAGGAGGAGAGCATGGATTGGCATGTGGCAGCACAGCAGGTGCTAAACAAACACAACACATTGTGCTCTTGCACTAAATATCACAGAAAAAACACCTTCTCCTACTTTCCATATGAAAAGACATGTATTAAATTATGGCTTGCCTCCTTATACAAATCCTACATTTTAAGTATACACAAGTTTAAATACACATACATACCTGTATTCGTGAACAAGATACATTTTTTATTAAAATGATCAGTGTGGAGTTTCACAGGCTTGTAAGAAATTTTATAGTATGTTTTATAGTTAGGTAATTAGTCCAATAAATATTTCTCAACATTATTGTACACCATAAAGTTTCCTGTGATATAAAAAAAAAAGATAGTAAATGAATATTTGAATTTTAAAGATTAGAACCAGGATACATGGTATATAAAACTTTTAGCATTTTACTCAAAAAAAGTCAATGAACCCAAGAGAACCTAAGCACAAAATAAAAAATAGCACTCATTATTATAGAATTAGGACAAAAGTGTCAGAGACATAACATATTGGTTAAGTGGTATGGGTGTTCTCAGAGGTTTATTATTTGGGAAAACTGGTAAAGCACATAATATACTACATATAATATAAGCAGTTACCTTTTGTCTGCAGAGATTCTGAGTAATGTTCTTAACTTGTAAGGTTGAATTATTCACAGAGAAACTATCCAGGCAATCCAAGAGAAGTCTTTATCCCTGTGAATTAATGCTGAAGTTTGTTTTGTTAAGGACACTGCTTACAGCACATTGGAGATTTCATATTTCTAGAATACAAAAAAGTATCTGGCATTTTAGTCTTCTATTGCTATTCTATGTGCACACATTTAAAAAAGAGGAGTGCCACCCTAGGTGGTTTGGTTCAGTGGATAGAGCTTCAGCCTGCAGACTGAAGGGCCCCGGGTTTGATTCTGGTCAAGGGCACATGCCTGGGTTGCAGGCTCAGTCCTCATTAGGGGGCATTCAGGAGGCAGCTAATCAATGATTCTCTCTTATCATTGATGTCTCTCTCTCTTTCTCTTTGCCCTTTCCTCTCTGAAATCAATAAAAATATATTTTCAAAAAGAGAGAGGTGCTAAAATCTAGTCAAATGGCTGAAAAGGATGGAGCAAGAGTGAAAGTACATGATCACTGATCACCATCCCAAAAAGAGTTATCTTTTTCTCACTAACATTTAGCCAATATGAACTTCAATATACTCTAAGAAAAATGCCAGTTTCTTGATTGATGAGGAATTGGTGATGTGGAAATAACTGTGGCAAGCTCTGGTCAATAATCACAATATATTTCTTTCACAGTTAAAACTTCAAAACCTTAGAGGTTATAGTAAAACAATTGTAGCATGGTTTCTGGATGATGGGAAGAACTTTTGTGAATATCCATGAATATGTGCATTTAATTGCCAAATTCTCTTAATAGTGTTTTCAACTTATGTATATTTGCCTATAAGTAAAATGATATATTCCTCAATATTTAATGGTTTATGTATGGATGTATGTTCCATCCACCACCTAAAGATTTTAATGATTTATGTTATTAACTGTTAGTAATATTTTTGGTTATTTAAATCTATCAATAATAATAATAATAATTCTTTAATTTGGTTCTGTCTTCCCCTTTAAGATTTTAGCAAATATCCATACAAATATGTTTGATGTATTTCAATGTATTTTACTCCTTGTGTTTCTAAAACAACAGGGACTAATCAGAAATTAAAAGCATGCAACTGTAAACACTCAGGGTCAATAATTTTCATAGTCATTGAAATCAGTGCAGATAAAACTACCAGTAACAAATAGTTTATCGCATTGTGGTCAACATTATGGAAGAAACTTTTAATTGTTGGATACATATTTTGGGATATTCCCTAACATATTTTTGTTATGTTCCAGAAGCTACCAGCTAAGAGGTTTAAGACTTTGAAATGCAGATATTTTTGTTTTATTTTATTACTCTTAGAAATTAAACAATAAAAGGTAATTAGTTGTTGAGGCCAGTTCACAAATACTACCTACCACAATGTTATAGAATAATATATTGATTGAAACATTTTCAATATTATTAACCTACTAGAGGCCCGGTGCATGAAATTCATGCACAGGGGAGGGGTGTCCCTCAGCCAAGCCTGCACCCTCTCCAATCTGGGACCCCTCGAGGGATGTCTGACTGCCCATTTAGGAATGATCCAGGTAAGATTGGGCCTAAACAGGCAGTCGGACATCCCTCTCAGAATCCAAGACTGCTAGCTCCCAACTGCTCGCCTGCCTGCCATCCTGATGACCCCTAACCGCTTCTGCCTGCCAGCCTGATCACCCCTAAACACTCCCCTGCCAGCCTGATTGCCCCTGACTGCCCTCCCCTGCAGGCTTGATCACCCCCAACTGCCCTCCCTTGCTGGCATGATCCCTTCCAACTTCCTTCCCCTTCTGGCCTGGTCACCCCCATCTGCCCTCCCTTGCAGGCCTAGTCCCTCCCAACTGCCCTTCCCTGCTGTGCCATCTTGTGACCACATGGAGGCAGCCATCTTGGTGTTGGAGTGATGGTCAATTTGCATGTTACTCTTTTATTAGATAGGATTATTAACCACAGTTCATAATCAGCTGTGGAAAATATTTTTAGAATCCTATCAGAGGAAGTAGGTCTATGCTCCCCAATTAAGCAGTCTGAACAGGAACTCCATTAGTCACTTTGGCAGGAGGAAAGGGATTCCAGAATGAACTTCCCCAAAGTGTCATCATTAGTTCAACACAGATTGGTCAGCATTGTATTGAGGTTTCAAGAAGCTCAGGTAGTTTATTAATTAATTACTCTTATAAAAAATAAATTTCTAAATGAGAAATTCTTAAATGTGTGAAATCTCCTGCTGCCCTCTGGCCTACCTGGAACCATATGCTTGAGATCCAGCCTTTTCTAGAGAGTGCCTCGCATACCAAATACTTAGTCTTTCTTATTCACCTTATAATAAACACTGCCATTCTTTCATTTTTTTAAATATATTTTATTTATTTATTTCTTTTACAGAGAGGAAGGGAGAGAGATAGAGAGTCAGAAACATCGATGAGACAGAAACATCCATCAGCTGCCTCCTGCACACCTCCCACCAAGGATGTGCCCGCAACCAAGGTACATGCCCCTGACAGGAATCGAACCCGGGACCTTTCAGTCCACAGGCTGACGCTCTATCCACTGAGCCAAACGGGTCTTGGCTTTTCTTTTAAAGAAGATGCTTTAGGATAATTTTTTGAGAAGAGACTGGTAACTAAATTCTCAAAAATATTTGAAGGCTAGTAGTAAATATTTTTATTTTATACACTTTAGGCTACATTTTCATTATGATTTCTCAGGTTCTTATAGAAGGAATTCTGTTTCTCTCCTCTTTCCTCTCTGAAATCAATAAAAAATATATTTTAAAAAGTAGCTTAGTTAGATGCAGGGTACATTCTGATCCCAAAGTAATATAGGGTTATGCTTTGTAAAATAAAGAGTCAGAAATAATTCAATGGTAATTGAATTTTAATGATAAATGATATAAATCTGTATGTCTTGAAAATAGTGCCTTTAGTTGTAGAATAGCACAGTAGTTTGCTTATCTTGAGTAAAATCAAATACAAAAGTTATAGAAATAAAATTGTTTATTTTGTAAAGAAGATGTTGGAATTAATAACAAATAAAAACTTATTTTTTAAAAAATATATTTATGCATAGCATGCAATCATTGCTGACATTGAATATTTAATTTTTTGAATAGTGATTCTACATATAGAATTTGATCACATCCTCCAGCTTTTTGGGGGAAAGTAGCATCTATTGCTTCATTTAATAATCATTTTACTTTATTCATGATTTAATTAACTTATTCATTGTGTATAGATCTGCTAATATATAATAATTTAGCACAAACTCTAAGATATACTGTCCTCACTAATGAAGAATAAGAAATGTTTTTATATATAATACTACTTATGACACAGGAGCCAATACTGATATAGTGTTTAATGTGCTTCTAGCACTCTTCTATGTGCTTTGCCATATTAACATGTGCAATATTTAGAACAATTCTATATTGTCTCCCTTTATCAGGACAGAGGCATTAGAGATATTACATAACATAGCCAAGATTAGACAGCTAGTAAATGTAGAGATAGGCACATATAACTTATTTTCCTTACCAAAAATATTTTCCAATTTTCGGGCACAGGAAAATATTCAGGATACCTTTAAAGGCATCTATCCTAATTAATAAGGTAGTCTATCTTGAGAGATAATGGTTTTAAAAACCTAAATACAGGGAGAATAAATATACAAACAATCTTTTGGTAAGTTATGTGGTGAATTGACTAAGATGTCAGTGAAGTTTGTAAGAGAATTATGAAATTTGGTAAGAATGACATTGCTGACTATTTATTTGCAAGCAGGAGGGATAACATAATGTTACTAAAGTGTGGAGACTGTCTTGCAAAGTAACAATTCCCAGAATTCAGAGAATAATTAATGATAATATGACCAAATTAGAGCAACTGGTAGGAGAAAAATTAAAGAGAACTTAGAAAATAGAGTCTATGTGTGATTTGCTAGGTACGGGAAAGAGGGAGAGAATAAGCTGGTGAACAATGACACATGGGCTTCTGGCTTGGCAGTAGGGGAGTAGCTACTGACAGTATTTCATTTAGCCAAGCTGAGGAGACAGCATTAGCACTGGCAAATTTGAGTTGGAGGATAAATGACCTCAGATACAGGGTCACTGATTTGACTTATAATGGGGGGCATTTTGTATATGTAAAGGCATGGAGAGAGGTTGAGTTTCACTAAGAATACTATAGTATAATTAGATTTTAAATTAAATTAGAAATTTCTAAAAATAAGTGCTTAAATCAAAGTATTATAGGTATAGGTAATTTTATAAAAGTTCTATGACTTATGTATCAAAATGGTTGTGACTGTGTACTTAAAATATGTCTTTTTTTACATATTTTAAAAAGTGAGTGTGTTACCATGGCTGGGTGGCTCAGTTGATTTGAGTGCCATCCTGTTCATCAAAGGGTTGTGGTGTTTGATTCCTGGTCAGGGCACATACACAGGTTGCAGGTTCAGTTCCTGGTTGGGGAGGCTACAAAAGGCAACTGTGTTTCTCAAATTGATGTTTCTCTCTCTCTCTCTCTCTCTCTCTCTCTCTCTCTCTCTCTCTCTCTCTCTCTCTCTCTCTCTCCCCCCCTCTCTCTCTCCCCCCCTCTCTCTCTCCCCCTCTCTCTCCCGCCTCTCTCTCTCTCTCTCTCTCTCTCTCTCTCTCTCTCTCCCTCTCCCCCCCTCTCCCCTCTCTCTCTCTCTCTCTCTCTCTCTCTTCCTTGTCTTTAAATGTCAATAAAAACATGTCCTCAGGTGAGAATTAAAAAAAATAAGTGAATTTGTAGTATGGGGCATCTTTAAAATAAATCTTGCCATAAAGTATAATTCTTTAAGTATTTAGAAAAAACAGTTGTACTACTATCTATTTAACTGTATTCCATAGTCACATTTATAGAAACAAATAATACAAATAAATTACTATATTAGAAAATAAATAGAAAGTAGAATTAGAAAATAAAACATTTTCTCCTGCTGTCTTACTGATTACCTGCTGCTAATGTTTCCTGCTATTGAAGTCAGCCTGATTTTGCCTGCACAAATATACTTATGCCCTTTCCATCAAAAAAAAAAAAGAAACAAAAACTCTGAGATGATTAACATATTTCTACAGAAAAATGATCTTAAAGTTTTAAAATTATGTACTTTTTATTATTTATGGTGTGACAGATTTAAAACATCAACTGTGTCACACATTGTACTTTGGCCTGTATTTTGTATTTACTTTTATCTTTTAAAAGTACTGATATATATATATATATATATATATATATATATATATATATATATATATATATATCTGAGAGTTGCCCTTTGATAACTGTGAGCAGAATGGATGCTGTGAAAAACAAAGGGGCACTAATAGGTTGTGATGAAATATTTCATTCTATTGTTGGGTGGTTATTAGGTTAGTTATTGTGAGTAATGTTTAACACTTTCCAGAAGCCTGAGGCAACTCATAGATATTTCTTTATTGAAGTCTTGTAGCTATGTATCTATTAATATTATTCAAAATGTATTCACTTAACAGTTTTGTCTGAACAGTTTTTACCAGGAGCTGAAATATCCTTCCCACTCCTAATACCACAATGTAGTTTAAGAGAGAAACTTTTAAAAATATACTATTAGAAAAAATGGTTCAAGTTTCATAATCAGAAACTGTACTTTTAGAGTTTATCCAAAGAATTTGGGTACACAAAGACCTCTAGGTAACATGAGTTCTTCTGACACTATGAGAGACCTCTGAAAAACAAATGCATCTTTGATAGAGGATCAACTTACAAAATAAACAATATTATTAAGGTATGTGCTATTTACCATAAATCAGTTAATAGAAAATGATTAAGTTGATTAATGACATTGTAAACTTAATCTTAATGAAGCTAATATTAAATAAAATACCCAATTAGTTGGATTTCATTGGCTTGCCAAAAGAAACTGTCTTGTGTGCTGTAGAAAATGTTGCAAAAAATTGGAACCTTTGAATGATGTACTATGTGCTGTTGTGGGTTTAAAATTTTAGTGGTGGAAGAGAGGGAGTGTGATCTGAGTTGTGTGTTTGGGCAGATCATTTCATTGATCTTGTACATTCTAACATTCCACTTGGCAGATGAAATTGAAAATGAACATCCAAAATTATGCATTTTATTTTCAGTGCAAGTAGTCATGAAGGCTAGAAATCAGAATGCTAGCAGTTACTGTCTCCTAATAGCTGTACTGAAAAATATTGAGATTCCACATAACCACATTCTGCATAGTGTCCAAAATAAGCAAAATATTGGATTTATGTTTGTTCACACCAAATTCAAATAGGCATATTTCTCCACTGATATATGGAATTTACCATGTTTAGTCTGTCACAGTAGCTTACTTAAAGGTATATTCACCTTTCGATTTAAAATCATAAAGCTGGGGAATAAATATTTATACAAGGCATTACAAATTGTACCTAAGTAATAGTATACATTTTCTATTCCATCACTCTTATATCTAATGTTGGCTACAGAGTGAGGGTTCATACCTGTCTTTTACAACTTTTTTGAATGTCTTGTTAATAAGAGTTTTACTCATAATTAAGGAAAATTATATTTTCCCTAGTCATGAAATTGCAGCACACTTACTTGTCACTGTACTTTTTGTTACATCTTTCTTAGGAGTCTGCTTCATACACAGCAGGAGGGGAACACGTTGTAATAGTCACTTGAGTGTATATTTCCTGACCAAAGACATTTTTCATTTTTTAAGCACAGGGAAATATGCAGGATGCATTTGAAATCACATAACAATAATTAGGAGGAGATTTTAAGATTGCCATTTAGAGAAATAGCATAATTGTTTAAGATGAAATGTGAAACTTACAAATTTTTGTGTGTTTAGCATTTATTTCTACTACTATTTACTTTAATAAAAATCTGAAAAGACATTTACCTTCTGTACCTTACAGACTTATGTGATCACAAAGAGCTTAAACAAGATGAACCCTAGCTGTGGATTAGCGTAAATAAATAATTAACATTAACCCAAAAGAGATCTGGCCTTTTCCTTCTGTTTCTGGGAGGCAATCTCCCCCTGCTTGGAATATCTGACCTGATAAAATATCTTTCTTTACCTGAGTGTTTTGGAGCATGAATGATAGCCAATGCTGACAATAATTTATGGTGAGAACTTTTGGACAGAAGGTATCAGCTAGACTTCTGGAGAAGCAGGAGGCTAGCTAAGGTCAGCCACATGGTAGTCAGCATGTGTACGTGATAAAACCCTAATACAGACAGTCCTTGGGTTACATTAGACTCGATGTACATTCTTTTGTGGTTACATCGCGTTCTCCCATTTACTTATTAAAACAAAAAAGTTCCGTCATTTCGACGTGTTTTATGTTTTTTATTATTTACTAGTAGCCCTGCACATGAATCCATGTGCCAGTAGCTCTCTGCAGGGTGTGGCTGCCTCACACCCACTGCCCAGAGTCTCCCTGCAGCCCAGAGGCCCATCTGCGGCTGGGCAAGGAATGCTTGCTTCAAAGACCTATAGTTCCCTTAGCAAAGTTCAAATTTTATTTTAAGTGACCTCTGTCCATTGTCCTCTAGGATAATACACCTTTGACATGTCAGAGTAATTTTCTTATCCTACCCCTGGAAACCATAACTATAGACACCAGAGCAGAAAACCTCATCATTATTTTGTTTCAGCATACCATCTCTAAATGCTGTAAATGTTACTTATTAACTATTCTGAACCCAACAATGTAAAAGAAATATTTGTTTCCCCATTTTGCCCTTTGTATAATCCCAGAGGTTTGCTATGCTTTCTTTACTATGCTTTCTCTACCTCCTTAATCTTCTACCAATGGATTTCATGCATCTTCCATATGTGTTCCCTTTTGCTTCTACTGTATAAAGTAAGCAGCCCCACTGCCATTCTCTTGAGCATTTGAGATCGTGTTCCTTGGCATATGTTGTCTGTTTGGCTCAAATAAACTCATAAAAATTCTCTATAGATTTTGACATTTCCTAAATTGACAAGTGGTCAAACTTTTTTTAAAGAGCCAAATATTAATATTTTAGACTTCTAGTTCTGATCATCTCTGTTGCAACTACTTAAATCTGACACTGTAGTACACAAACTGTCATATAAGAATATGTAAATAAGAGGATATGGAAGTAACTCAATAAAATACTATTTAGAAAAATTGATGGGCATCCCATAGGACACAGGTTACCAAACTGTTGTTATTTATCCTATAAATAAAACCCTAATATGCAAATTGACCGAACAGGGGAATGACTTGCAGAACAAATGGTTGCTATGATGTGCACTGACCACCAGGGGCCAGGAGCTCAAGGCAGGAACTGCCCCATGGTGGTCAGTGCACTCCCACAGGGAGAGCGCCACTCAGCCAGAGCCAGGATCACAGCTGGCAAGTGCAGCGGCAGTGGAGGGAGCCTCTCCTGCCCCTGCTGCAGGCGGGCGGTAAGGAGAAAGGAATCCTGGACTGCAAGAGGGATGCCTAAGCTGGCAGGCAACATCCCCCGAAGGGTCCCAGACTGCAAGAGGGCACAGGCTGGGCTGAAGAACTCCCCCTAGCACATGAATTTTGTGCACAGGGCCTCTAGTTGATATATAAAAGGATAAATCAATAGAGAGATTAACACTATTGTATATGTCACCATTTTTATTTTATTTTTTAATATATTTTATTAATATTTACGGAGAGGAATGGAGAGGGATAGAGAATTAGAAACATCAATGAGAGAGAAACATTGATCAGCTGCCTCCTGCATGCCACCTACTGGGGATTGAGCCCACAACCAAGGTTCATAACCTTGACTAGAATCAAACATGGGACTCTTCAATCTGCAGATCGATTGTCTATCCACTGAGCCAAACTGGTTAGGGCTAAAGTCACCATTTTTATTGCTAAAATAATATTCCTATCATCATATTATCCCATTAAAAATCCACTTGATTTTTAAAATATCTATCTCTGTAAAAGTCTAAGAAACTGTTGCAAACAAACGGATAATTGAACAGGCTGCATGGGATGACCAGGCTGGCAGGTGGGTTAGGGAGGGATGACCAAATGACCAAGCAGCAGGCTGCATGGGGCGACCTGGCTGGCAGGGGGTTTAGTGAGGGGTGACCAAACAACCCAGCAGCAGGCTGCATGGGGCAACCAGGACAGCTGTGGGGAGGCAGTTGGGGACGATCAGGCTGGCAAGCAAAGACAGTTAGGGGTGATCAGGCTGGCAGGGAGGCAGTTAGGGGCAATCAGGCAGGCAGGCAGGTGAGCGGTTAGGAGCCAGCGGTCCAAGATTGTGAGAGGGATGTCCCCAGGATCTGGCAGTCTGACATCCCCCAAGGGGTCTCAGATTGGAAAAGTTGCAGGCTGGGTTGAGGGGACTCCCCCCATGTACCGGGCCTCTAGTTTACTTATATAAACATAGACAAATAAAGTTGTTTAGTTTTCAATGCAAATTCAAGAATAGAAACAAAGATTTTAAAATAAAGAGAGCTTTAGGAACATACGTAACAATTTCAGAAATTCTAAGGTATCTGTGATTGGAGTCTCAGAACAAGAGAGACACGATATTTGAAGAAATAATGGCTGAATTTTGGAACTGTAGTAATATATACAAATTTATAGATTCAAAAAGCTTAGCAAAACCCAAGTAGAATAAAAACAAAAAGGAAAAGTAGGCTTAACATCAAAGCATTGGAAACCAAAGATAAAGATCAAAATGAGTCTTAAAAGTAACCAGAGAAAAACAGCATATTAGGAATAATGATTTGAGAGTCATTGACTTCTTATTAGGAGCAATGTAGGTCTACAGATAATGGAACAACATAATTTTTAAGTCCCACCAAAATTTATCTGAACAACCACTGAGAACATCTTTGAAAATTGAAGTTAATATAAAGTTGTTTTCAGGTAAAAGAAACAAAAAAAAAAGCTTTTGCCAGAAAACCTAAACTTCAAAAAATACTAAAACAGCTTTAAAAATGAAGAATAATGATGTAAAAAGCAAATGTATATCTGGAAAAGGTACTAAAGAACAGAATAAATGATTAAAATAATATATTTTCCTCAACATATTTAACAATATATAATTGTTTTAAGGCAAAATTATATAATTATCTTGAGGAATTTACAGTACACAGGGTCATAACTTATGCGTGTATTACAATCTTACCTAATAAAAGAGAAATATGCAAATTGACCATACCTCCACTACGTCCACAAGCCATGCCCACCAGCCAATCAAGAGTGAGTATGCAAATTAACCCAACAAACATGGCGGCAGTCATGGAGCTGAAGCAAGCAGGAGGCTTGGGTTGCCCCCAGCAATGGAGGAAGCCAAGCTTCCCACCAGCCCTGGCCTCCACTCAAGGCTACAAAGTTTTAGTTATAGAAGATAAATAAATCCCAGATACCAGGGCCTCTGCTTAGGTTGCCAGGGGCGTGGCCAGCCTGCAAACCACCACAGGCCCCTCGCCCAGGCCACCCCACTCCCCAAGGGAACCACCAACCTGATCCAGGACACCCTTCAGGGCAAACCAGCCATCCCCCACCTGTGCACCAGGCTTCAATCCTATCTAATAAAAGAATAATATGCAAATTGACCATCAATCCAACACACAAGATGGCTGCCTCCATGTGGTCAAAGATGGCTACCCCCATGCGGACACAAGATGGCCACCAGAAGATGGCCTGCAGGGAAGAGCAGTTGAGGGGGACCCAGGCCTGCAGGGGAGAGCAGTTGGGGGACACAAGGCCTACAGGGGAGGGCAGTTAGGGGTGACCAGGCCTGCAGGGGAGGGCAATTAGGGGGAATCAGGCTGGCAGGGAGTGGTTAGGGGGTGATCAGGCTGGCAGACAAAAGAGGTTAGGGACAATCAGGAAGGCAGGCAGGCGAGCAGTTGGGAGCCAGCAGACCTGGATTGTAAGAGGGAAGTCGGACATCCCTCAAGGGGTCCCAGATTGGAGAGGGTTCAGGCTGAGCTGAGGGACACACACCCCCATGCATGAATTTCATGCACTGGGCCTCTAGCTGAACTATAAAGGTCTTGTTTTGGGTATTTTTTTTTTATATAATTACAAAGTAAACCTATTCTATGTCAGGTATAAATATGTTATTTCTAATGGACAATGAAAACTTATGAAGCTATGTATTAATCCATAGAGCAAGCATTAAAACTTTGTGCAAATAGTTTATTTAAAATGACATTAGCTAAATTAAATAAGAATCTAAATATATTTCAATAATCCAAAAGAAGGTACAAAAAACTGAAATAAAATAGAGAAAGATAAGCAAAATATTAAATTCTAGAATTAAATCAAACCTTAATAATTGCACTAGATATTAATGTATTAAACATACAAATTAAATGGAATTATTGACAGAATGGAGAAAATAATTCTACAAAGGATTTATTTTAAATAAAGTGGCAAAGATATGTTGAAAGTAGTTAGATAAGAAAAGATCTACCAACCCAAACCATAGGAAGCATAAGTAAATTATGTGAGATTAATAAAAGAGAAATGTTAGATTTCACAACTAATATAACTGTAAGAGATGAGGGTTAATCTATATATATAAAAGACTAATATGAAAAGTGTCCCCTCAGGAGTTCAACCGTGAGACCACAAGTTTGATCACCCACTATGATGTGCGCTGACCACCAGGGGATGGTATAGAACATGGTAGGAAACCAATGACAGTGGTGGGTTGCTGAGGAAGCAAGGGAAGGAGGAGGCAGAGAGGTGGGGAGGTGGGGAACCTGATCAACCCTGACCACCAACCAGGCCTAAGGACCATACCTGTGCATGAATTTCGTGCACCAGGCCTCTAGTATTTTATAAGAATAAAAGATGAATTATTCAGAAAGATCAAACAATCAAAAATACTTATGTTCAAATAACAAAGGTTCTAAATATATTAAACAAGGTAGATAGGCATAAAGAGAGAAATATATCATAAGCAAAATACATGATATTAAACTTGTTTTTTTTTAGAAATTAGTAAAAACTCCTAGAAAAATGTAAGCAGAATCATAGACAACCTGAAAATCATTCCCAAACACCTGGAATTAATTATGATTTACAGAACACTGAACCTAGAAACTTCAAAATATGTATTATTTTTAATTGCACTTGGTACATTCATCAAGATATACAATTTGATTAAACTTAAGACAAATCTCATAATTTAAAAGGCTCAGTATGATACAGAGTTAGTTTTGTGAGTAAAATATAATTATTATCATTAACATCTCTGAAAAATAAAATTTCTATGATATTAACACTGCACATAAATAATTCAGAGGTCAAGAAGAATCAAACACACACACAAGCTCACATTCTTTCATATATACAACATGAATATATTCTGAACTAGAAAGAAAAACATCAAAATACAGCTATAAAAAGAATTTGGAGTAAATTTATAGTCTTAAATTTTATATTAGAAAAAATATTGGAGGTGAATTTATAGTTTTACACAAAGACTACTATATGATCCAGTTAAATGAAATTCTAGAAGCCAAATTTATAATACTAAATAATAATTAGAATTGTTCTTTTCTCTGGTCAAATGCATGCAGAAAATCAGAAAGAAGGGGCCATGAAGAAAATTTATTCATTAATGACAATGTTCATTTTCTTGTTTGGAATTTCAATTGCAAATAGTATATTCATGAAAACACTATCCCTCAGGGCACCAAAGCAGACTCATAGTAACAATTAAACAAAAAAAAAAAAAAAAAAGAAAGAAACATAGAAAGAGAGAGAGAGAGAAAGTAAAGAGTATTTGATCACAATACAATAAAATTAGAAAATGATGACAAAATAGAAATTTAAAAATGTATTAGTTTTGGAAATTTATTAATTATTAGGTATAAGGGAAAATGCAAGCTAAAATTTTATTTTTTTATTTTTTTATTTTTTTTATTGTTTTAAGTATTACAAATAGTAGTACATATGTCTCCTTTTTTTCCCCCATTGATCTCCCCCCAGCCTCCCCTACCCTCCAGTACATGCCTTCACCTGCCCGCCCTCTCCCCCGCCCCAGTGTCTTATATCCATTGGTTGTGCTTATATGCATGCGTACAAGTCCTTTGGTTGGTCTCTTACAGCCCCCCTCGCCCAACCTCCCCTGTCTTCCCAATGTAGTTTGACAGTCTGTTCAATGCTTCTTTGCCTCTGTATCTTTTTCCCACCATTTCTTTCCTTTAAAAAGTTTTGCCTTTGCAAACAAGACAAAACAAAAAAATGTTTGAGTCCCAATTTCAATGTCCAACAGTTCCTTATGTGTACATGTCAGCAGTGACATCTGGATGGTGGGCACATGGTGGCAATGCAGGTCCGACCCTCTCTGGTTTGGTCCTAGGTAACCTGCACCAGTGCACAGCTGCTGACTGCTCGAGTGGCAAGGCGTTGTCAGCGTCTCCCATCTCTGGACTGTTTTTTCCTCTTGTCTTCGTGGTTGGAGCACTCCTGTCAATTCCTCTCTGTTGCAGGAATCCATCTGGTCTGCAAGCTAAAATTTTATTTTATTTTTTTTTTTATTTTTTTTTTTTATTTATTTTTTTAATTTTATTTTATTTTTATTGTTTTAAGTATTACAAATAGTAGTACATATGTCTCCTTTTTTTTCCCCCTTGATCTCCCGCCAACCTCCCCTACCCCCCAGGACATGCCTTCACCTGCCCACCCTGCCCCCCCGCCCCAGTGTCTTATATCCGTTGGTTGTGCTTATATGCATGCATACAAGTCCTTCGGTTGGTCTCTTACAGCCCCCCTCCCCCAAACTCCCTTGTCTTCCCAATGTAGTTTGACAGTCTGTTCAGTGCTTCTTTGCCTCTGTATCTTTTTCCCACCATTTCTTTCCTTTAAAAAGTTTTGCCTTTGCAGACTGGAAATAAACATATAATAACAAAACAAGACAAAACAAAAAAAATGTTTGAGTCCCAATTTCAATGTCCAACAGTTTCTTATGTGTACATGTCAGCATTGATATCTGGATGGTGGGCACATGGTGGCAATGCAGGTCCGACCCTCTCTGGTTTGGTCCTAGGCAACCTGCAGCGGTGCACAGCTGCTGACTGCTCCCATGGCAAGGCGTTGTCAGCGTCTTCCATCTCTGGACTGTTTTTTCCTCTTGACTTCGTGGTTGGAGCACTCCTGTCAATTCCTCTCTGTTGCAGGAATCCATCTGGTCTTGAGGTTGTTTTCTGAAAATATACAAATATATTCTCGACCACAAGTTAATAAAGGAATCTTTTCTATATAATTGATTTGGGATCCTTTTTATTTTTGTTCAAACGATTTTCCTTTGTCTTATTTAGACACCATGTGTGTTTTTAATGGCCGTCTTGCTGTTAGCATTGCAAATGAACCTTAATTTGGTAAAGTAAAAATTTTCTAGATGTAATTTACTTATAGGATATTTTTCCTTACATGATATTGCCCTACTATCCCCCCCTTTTTTTTTTAATGGAGGTTTTTGTAAATTTTATAATACAGTCTTGATAACTTTAAATTAAAAAAAATTTTTTTTTTTCCCCACACACATATGACTGCTTTAGGTTCATTGTATATTCAGGAATTTTACCATGAGATGAACTACCAATAGAAATTTTAGTTATTACTTTAAGAATAGCTTTTTGTCCAGTACTTGAATATTCACTTATTTCAATTAGCCTATTTAAATTAATCTGAAAACTCGATTACTATTTTACTGTCAAATTTAATACTCTACCAACAATCTTAGTTTACCCTGTAAATATTAGTGGGAAGGATTATTTGCATTCTTGAGTGGGCCCTGAGCATTCCAAATGCTCAGTTGAATTTAGATATAGGGCAACTGCTGTCGGCCAAGTCTCTTGTCTGTTACCTGGGTCCCGATCTGAGCTGGGCCAAGTCTCTGTCTGTCACCTATATCTCGATGTGAGCTGGGCCGGGTCTCTTTCTGTTGCCTGGGTCCCGATCTGAGCTGGGTGTGGGAAGCGCGAAGCAGCCATGGGGGTAGGAGACCTCCTTTAGAAGGGGGTGAGGGTTCAAGCCCCTGCAATGTTGGGGGGGTGAGGGTCTGTGCCCCATTTCTGTTGCCCCCCCAAGTTCTCTCCTGATGGCCCCTCTGCGACTGTGCCTGTCTTAGGTTGTTCCTTCCTTGAGGAATCTTACCCGTCTCTGGCTAACCAGCCATCCTCCGGGGCCAAGCAGGGTGGTGTGAGGTTCAGTTCTGTCTCCTTGGTAGCCTATGACCCCGTGGCCTCCACACCCAGCACCTGCCTTGGGAACCCCTGGCCTGCTGGCAGGGTCCTGGTGCTGATCACATATCTCGGGGAACTCGGGTTTCTTCTCCAGTGAGGGCCCAGCTCACACAATTGGATGTGAGACAGATCCCTGGTACCAGCCCCCACGAGGCTTCAAGCTCAGCATGAACAGAAAGCTCAGGTAACAGCTGAGGGCAATTGGATTGTGAGAAGAGGGTCCCTCTTGGCACAAAGGGCAAGAGGGGCCAATATAGGATGCTCAAGTGCCTTCCCAGTGCCTTAATTCCTTCTGCAAGGGATTAAATCCTTTCATGTCCCTTTTTTTAAATTGCTGCCCACCATTCAAAGAATTAGTTTGTAAGTTTGTTTGGGATAATTGTAAAGTATGCTGTTGTAAAATATCTAAGATTATAATGAGATTGTAGAATAATATCATGTAAGGATATTCTTTGCCCTAGGCCCTGGCAATTCCATTTCAAACTGGCTGTCAATTTCTTTTTGTAGCTTTATATAAACTTTGTCAGGGAGGCTAAAACACAAATTACTTACTTTAGTTCAAGCGGCCAAATATATTGACTTTCAATTACAATCCTTATGACTTTTGAAGGAAACTTCTCTTTGTTTCCTTCCAAAATAATTTTCAGTCTACAGAGTTTAATTTAAAAATTTTTGTCACATGAAACAATTTCTCTTAATGCCCCGCCCCCTTGTTGTCTGTGTCCATTGATTAGGTTCATATGCATGCATACAAGTCCCTTGGTTGATCTCTCCACCTTACCCCCACCCTCCCCTACCTTACCTGAGGTATGATCTTCTGATTGACGTTTCTCAGCCTCTGGATCTGTTCTTGCTCATCAGTCTATGTCGTTCATTATATTCCACAAATGAGCGAGATCATGTGATATTTATCTTTCTCTGCCTGGCTTATTTCACTCAACATAATATTCTCCATCTCCATCCATATTGTTGCAAATGGTAGGAACTCCTTCTTTTTTACCGCAGCGTAGTATTCCATTGTATAGATATACCACAGTTTTTTAATCCATTCATCTGCTGATGGGCATTTAGGTTGTTTCCAAATCTTGGCTATGGTGAATTGTGCTGCTATGAACATAGGGGTGCATATTTCCTTTCTGATGCGTGTTTCTAGATTCTTGGGGTATATTCCTAGAAGTGGGATCACTGGGTCAAATGGGAGTTCCATTTTTATTTTTTTGAGGAAACTCCATACTGTTCTCCACAGTGGCTGCACCAGTCTGCATTCCCACCAGCAGTGCAAAAGAGTTCCTTTTTCTCCGCATCCTCGCCAACACTTGTTGTTTGTTGATTTGTTGATAAAAGCCATTCTGACAGGTGTGAGATGGTACCTCATTGTTGTTTTGATTTGCATCTCTCTGATGATTAGTGACTGTGAGCAGGTTTTCATATGTCTCTTGGCCTGCCTTCTGTCTTCTTTCGAAAAGTGTCTACTTAGATCAGTTGCCCATTTTTTGATTGGGTTGTTTATCTTCTTTTTGTTAAGTTGTATGAGTTCTCTGTATATGTTGGAGATTAAACCCTTATCATTGATATCATTGGCAAATATGTTCTCCCATGCAGTGGGCTTTCTTGTTGTTTTATTGATGGTTTTCTTTGCTGTGCAAAAGCTTTTTATTTTGATGTAGTCCCATTTGTTTATTTTCTCTTTAGCTTCCATTGCCCTAGGAGTACTATCAGTGAAGAAGTTCTTTCGGCATATGTCCGAGATTTTGCTGCCTGTGGATTCCTCTAGTATTTTCGTGGATTCCTGTCTTATGTTTAAGTCCTTTATCCATTTTGAATTTATTTTTGTGTATGGTGTAAGTTGGTGATCTAGCTTCATTCTTTTGCATGTATCTGTCCAATTTTCCCAACACCATTTGTTGAAGAGACTGTCTTGACTCCATTGAATGTTCATGCCTCCTTTGTCAAATATTAATTGAGCATATTGACTTGGGTCAATTTCTGGGTTCTCTATTCTATTCCATTGATCTATATGTCTGTTCTTGTGCCAGTACCAGGCTGTTTTGAGAACAGTAGCTTTGTAATACAATTTGATATCTGGTATTGAGATCCCACCTACTTTGTTCTTCTTTCTCAGGATTGCTGTAGCTATTCGGGTTCTTTTTTTATTCCAGATAAATTTTTGGAAATTTCGTTCTAGGTCTGTGAAATATGTTGTTGGTATTTTAATGGGAAGTGCATTGAATTTATAGATTGCTTTGGGTAGTATGGACATTTTGATGATGTTGATTCTACCAATCCATGAACATGGTATGTTCTTCCATCTGTTTATGTCTTCCTCTATCTCTTTTTTCAGTGTCGTGTAGTTTTCTACGTATAGGTCTTTTACCTCTTTAGTTAAGTTTATTCCTAAGTATCTTAATTTTTTTGGTGCGATGGTAAATGGGATTGTTTTTTTAGTCTCTCTTTCTGTAAGTTCATTATTGGTGTATAGAAATGCCATAGATTTCTTGGCATTAATTTTGTATCCTGCTACATTACCGAATTCAGTTATTAAGTCTAATAATTTTTTTATGGAGTCTTTAGGGTTTTCTATGTACAGTATCATGTCATCTGCGAATAAGGATAGTTTTACTTCTTCTTTTCCAATTTGAATGCCTTTTATTTCTTCTTCTTGTCTGATCGCAATGGCTAGTACTTCCAGCACTATATTAAACAGGAGTGGTGAGAGTGGGCATCCCTGTCTTGTTCCTGTTCTTAGGGGAAATGGTTTTAGTTTTTGCCCATTGAGTATGATGTTGGCTGTGGGTTTGTCGTATATGGCTTTTATTATGTTCAGGTATGATCCTTCTATTCCCACCTTGCTGAGAGTTTTTATCAAGAAAGGGTGTTGGATTTTATCAAATGCTTTTTCTGCATCAATTGATATGACTATGTGATTTTTATCTCTCAATTTGTTTATGTCATGTATCACGTTTATTGATTTGCGAATATTGTACCATCCTTGCATCCCTGGGATAAATCCTACTTGGTCATGGTGTATAATCTTTCTGATGTACTGCTGGATTCGATTTGCTAGAATTTTGTTGAGGATTTTGGCATCTATGTTCATGAGGGATATTGGCCTGTAATTCTCTTTCATTGTGTTGTCTTTGTCCGGTTTTGGTATTAGGGTGATGCTGGCCTCATAGAAGGAGTTTGGAAGTGTTCCTTCTTCTTGAATTTTCTGGAATAGTCTGAGGAGGATAGGTTTTAGTTCTTCCTTGAATGTTTGGTAAAACTCCCCTGTGAAGCCATCAGGCCCTGGGCTTTTGTTTGCTGGAAGCTTTTTGATGACTGTTTCAATTTCTTCCATAGTTATCAGCCTATTGAGATTCTTAGAATCTTCCTGTGTGAGTTTTGGAAGGTTGTATTTTTCTAGGAATGTGTCCATTTCCTCTAGATTGTGTAGTTTGTTAGAATAGAGTTGTTCATAGTATTTTTTAACAATCCTTTGTATTTCTGTGGGGTCTGTTGTTATATCACCTCTTTCATTTCTGATTTTGTTTATTTGGGTCCTCTCTCTTTGCTTCTTAGTGAGCCTGGCTAGAGGTTCATCAATCTTGTTTATCCTTTCAAAGAACCAGCTCTTGCTTTTGTTGATCCTGTGTATTGTTTTTTTGGTCTCTATGTCATTCATTTCTGCTCTGATCTTTATTATGTCCTTCCTTCTGCTCACTGTGGGCTTTTCTTGTTGCTCTCTTTCTAATTCTTTGAGTTGTTGAGTTAGAAGATTTATTACCATTTTTTCTTGTTTTTTGAGGTAGGCCTGTAGAGCTATAAACTTCCCTCTCAAGACTGCTTTCATTGTGTCCCATAGCATTTGCATTGTTGTGTTTTTATTGTCATTATTCTCCAGGATGTTGTTAATTTCTTCTTTGATCTCATTGATCACCCAATCATTGTTTAATAGCATGCTATTCAGTTTCCACGTGTTTGAATTTTTTGGAATGTTTTTATTATAGTTTATTTCTAATATTATGCCATTGTGGTCTGAGAATATGCTTGATAGGATTTCAATCTTTTTGAATTTAGGTAGGCTTTGTTTGTGACCCAATATGTGGTCTATTTTTGTAAATGTCCCATGGGCACTTGAGAAGAACGTATATTCCGAGGCTTTGGGGTGAAATGCTCTGAAGATGTCAATTAGTTCCATCTGATCTAGTGTGTCATTTAGAATTGCTATTTCTTTGCTGATTTTTTGTTTGGAGGATTTATCCAGTGATGTCAGTGGTGTATTAAAGTCTCCTACTATGATTGTATTGTTGTCGATCTCTCCCTTGATCTCTTCCAGGAGTTTTTTTATGTATTTGGATGCTCCTGCGTTGGGTGCATATATGTTTACCAGAGTTATATCTTCTTGTTGAATTGTTCCCTTTAGTATTATGTAGTGGCCTTCCTTATCTCTTGTTATGCCCTTTACTTTGAGGTCTATTTTATCAGATATAAGTATTGCTACCCCAGCTTTTTTCTCATTTCCATTTGCTTGAAAAATATTTTTCCATCCCTTCACTCTCAGTCTGTGTGAATCCTTTGCTCTGAGGTGAGTCTCTTGTAGACAGCAAATATATGGGTCATGTTTTCTTATCCATTCAGCTACCCTATGTCTTTTGATTGGTGCATTTAATCCATTTACGTTTAATGTTATTATTGACAAGTACATGTTTGTTGTCATATTTCCCCCCTTAGTGTTTGTGTTTCTTTTTGCCTTTCTCTTTCTTCTTTTTACAGCACTCCCTTCAGCATTTCTTGCATTGCTGGCTTGGTAGTGATAAACTCTCTTAGCCCTTTTTTGTCTGTGAAGCTCCTGATTCCCCCTTCAATTTTGAATGATAACCTTGCTGGGTATAGTATTCTTGGATTCAGACCCTTGCTTTGCATCACTTTGAATATTTCATTCCATTCCCTTCTGGCCTGGTGTGTTTCTGTTGAGAAATCAGTTGATATTCTAATAGGAGATCCCTTGTAGGTAACTTTCTGTCTCTCTCTGGCAGCCTTTAAGATTCTTACTTTGTCATTGGTATTCGCCAATTTAATTATGATGTGTCTTGGTGTTGGTCTTTTGGGGTTCACCTTGTTTGGGACTCTATGTACTTCTTGGACTTGCATAGTTTTTTTCTTGCCAATATCAGGGAAGTTCTCCGTCATTATTTCTTCAAACAGGTTTTCTATTCCTTGCTTCTCTTCCTCACCTTCTGGTATCCCTATTATTCTAATATTGTTTCGTTTTGTGTTGTCCCAAAGCTCCCTTAGGCTCTCCTCTTGCTTTTTAAGTCTTCTTTCCATTTGCTGCTGTGTTTGTGTGTGTTTTCCTACCTTGTCTTCTAATTCACTGATGCGGTCCTCAGCCTCTTCTAGTCTACTGTTTAAGCCTTCCAATGTGTTCTTTATTGCAGCTATGTCATTCTTCATCTCCTCTTGGTTTCTTTTCACGTTGGTGACATTTTCATTCAGTTCCTTGTAGTTCTCATTGAGTTGTGTGTATTTGTCATTGAGTTGTGTGTATTTGTCATCCATCCGTTTAAACATTCTTAGAACCATTACTCTGAATTCTCTCTCTGTTAAGCTGCTAGCCTCAATTTCATTTAACTCCCTTTCTGGTGATTCCTCTTTTTCTTTCCTTTGGGTATTGCTTTTTTGTCTCCCCATGTTTTCCTGAAATGTTTTAATTGTAGATCCAATTGCTTTGCTACCCAGGTTCTTTTGGTGATGGTGCTACTGGTGAAATCTGTTCTCCTGGGCTTGGTTATCTAGTGTAATTGAGGTGCTTAGCTTCTAAAGATTTCTCTTTAGAGTAGATCCTATGGCCTCAGGGAGTATTCAGATTCCTTGGTGTTAATCAGGGTGGAATCTGGGTGTGGCTATATTGGTTGCCTGGAGACTGGGGGGAGGGGCTATCTCTCAGGAGAAAATGGATTCTGTGGGCTTAGATATGACTCAGCACCAGACTTGCTACCACTTCTCCTGGGCCGTCCGTTGCCCACTCTGCCCAGGTTCCACAACTCTACCCCTTCTCCCGCACTTCTGTCACAGGTAAGCGCCTGTCTCCAAAAGGTCCCAGGAACTAGGTTCAGTGGGGAAAAGCGCAGGCCCCAGTGTGAGGAAGGACCGCGTCTCTGCCAGTTCCTCTCTTGCCGGCACTCCGCGGTCCGGCAGCTCTTAAAGGCTGCCTTTGAGCTCAGATCCCAAATCCAGACTCTATGGTCTAAAATCCTTCAGACCTTGCCTGTCCTCAGGGACGCGGCTTGGCACTGTGTAGTTTCTCCCTGACCTTCTGGGTACAGAGGTCCGGGAGATTCTACTGCCTAGGTCTTTGATTTTACCTTTATCCGGGGGATCCCTGCTCTTCCCAGCTGCAAACTGTCTCACCAGCTGTGCCTCCTTCGCCAATTCGGGCTGGATTCCGCTCGTCTCAGCTGCCTCCTCTATTTGCTCCAGGAGAAGGCTCAGGACACATCCTTCTATTCCGCCGCCATTTTGTCTCCCCTGCAAGCTAAAATTTTAGAGCATCTCAGAAAAAATACACAAAGCAACTGTTATTTATAGGGTAATATAGTTATGAGAGAAAATTTATAATAAAGATATTTATATCAAAGAATGCAATAATAACTAATAAAATGTGTTATTTTATTTACATTAAAAAATACCTGGTAAATCAAAGTTAAAAAAAATAGAAAACTAATGCAATGATTAAAGTTAGAAAAAAGAGAAATTTAAACTAATAGTGAAAGACTATCCAATACAGATACACTTAAATAAGGGATTAATTGAATATACTGTAGTACATGCACCAAGTATAATACTAAGTTAATTAAATTAACATATACTGATAATAATAACTTCCTGGGATATATATTGTTAAGTAAAAATAAGGTGGAAAACATTATGTGTAATATGTTTCCACTTATCTAAGAAAGGATAAATGACACTAGCATGAATGTATGCACATACCTTATATTAAAAACAAATACATCAACATAAACCAATAAAATAGACTGGTTATCTACGTACAATAGTGTGAACAGGATGGAGAGCAGATGATTAAAGGTCACACTTCTCTGTTGTCTATAATTAACTTTGGATGCAAGGACATGCTATCTGTAATTATAAAACAAAAGTATAATAAAAGTACAAAGCCTAAAAAATGCAAGTAAAAGAAAACACATGAATTTAACCATAGCAAGCTTTTTGCATAGCTCATGTAGAGCTAATGTATCAAGTAATTTTAAAATATAGTAATCTGATGAGATATGTTTTACAGTGAAAATAAAACTGTTTTCACTAATATTATTGATAGTAATATTAGTATTTTTATTCTGAAATGACTTGCAGATTAAAACAAATTATTAATCATGACAATGATATTATGAACCATTTTTAATCATAAAAACACATAAGTAAAGAATCAGAATCCTACAAATGATATAAAAATATCAGAATGAACATATTATTTTTTTCTTTATTCATCTATATGTGCTGTATGTCTGGGTATTTTCCAGTTCTATCCTCTGAAAGGAAAAACAAAAACAGTGACCAATTTACTAGCAATGAATATCACTATTGACAGATTATTGTTCCTTAATATTATTTCTACTAATATGAGTAAAGGTTACTTGGATAAATATCAATTCCACCATTTTTTTGTTCTATGAAAAGAAATACACAATATTTTATTATACCAGAAAAGAAGAAAACTGTCAAAGATTAGAGGTCATGTCAAAAAGACATAGAAGCTTTTCTACATTCGCCCCATTGGCCAAAAATGGGATAATTTTGAGCATCAGTAAGCATAATAATTGTAAAGTATTGAAACATTGAATCAATTTGATCCAGGATATTTTATTACTCAATAATGTATAATAATAACACATAGGTCACCTTTGATTAATTCTGGAAAGTAACTCCATATTCTGAATATTAGCAAATGAAGAGAAACAAGCTTTTAATCTGCCCTCCAGGTACAAACTCTGCCTCACAGTAGCCTACTAATCTTAAGGGAAAATGTTCTTTATAGTATTTCAGCTAAACAGAAGGGATGATAGAATTAGAACCTCCACATGTGGCAATCCATCTATTATGTTAAAAGCCTATGGTCATCACACCATCACACTGTAATGACCAATCAGCAGTAGGCTGCATGCATGGGGTGGGCAGGGCTGCCTGTACGGCAAGGTGCAAGCAGGTGGGTGGGGACTTGACTCAGGAGGACTTGACTGGAGGCGCAGATGGGTTTCTGGGTCTTGCCTCCTGCAGCAGTGGAGGCGGCCAGGGGACTCTTTCTGGGTCCTGCCTCCTGTGGTGGAGGCAGGACTCTTTCTGGGTGCTGCCAAGCCTTGGAACTCTGGTTCCTGGGTCTGGTGCGATTTCGCATGCTGGGTCACTAGTAACAAAATAATAAAACTGGATATTCATTATTTGATTACAGAAGAAAAAAGTTAATGATCATCATTCATTCTTTCTGATGAAAGACTACATGACCTGTATAGTAATATTGGTAAAAACAAAACAAACAACCAAAATCAGATTAAAACTCTGGAGTTAGCATCCAGAATGAGGAAATTACAGGGACAAAACAATATATCCAATGACAATGCATGGAGATTTTTAACAAAATCACAACTGAACAGAATGAATGGCCTGATTTCATCAACAAATTTGTAATACAATCAATATATAAGTAAAAACAATTATAAATTGAAAATTTCAAAAGAAATATAAATGACAAGCTATTGACCTTTTAGCTTTAAATTTTAAAACCTTTTTCATTTTAAAAACAATTATAGAATACTAGAGGCCTGGTAGCATGAAATGTGTGCAGAGAAGGGGGGCCCCTCAGCCCAGCTGCACCCTCTCCAATCTGGGACCCTTTAGGAGATGTCCCACTGCCGGTTTAGGCCCGATCCCGATCCCTGACTGCCAACCTGCCTGATTGCCCCTAACTGCCCCCACCCCATCAGCCTGATTGCACCTCACTGCCCCCCTGCAGGCCTGATAGCCCCCAACTGCCCCTATCTGCCAGCCTGGTCGCCCCCAAATGCAGTCCCCTGGCTGGCCTGGTCATCCCTAACTGCCCTTGCTGGCCTGATTGCCCCTCACAGCCCCCCTGCCAACCTAGTTGCCCCATGCAGCCTGCTGTTCAGTAATTTCATCATCCCTCACTAGCCCCCCTGCTGGCCTGGTCGTAGGCAACCACCTTGTGAGGGTTTGAGGGTTAATTTGTATATTATTTCTTTATTATATAGGATAAGCCAATTGGGGAAGTGTGAACACTATAGGATATTTTATATTACAAATATTGTTCATTTTTAGGTGTCATAGTGGTTTGGGGCATGTGTATATTTTAATTAAAGAGCTTCTGTCTTAAAAATAAAACACTGATTGGTGCATAATATTGATGACTTCCAGAGTCAAGCCTTATATTTAACTAATTTGGCAATTTAAGTTGCAAATAAGTTTTGAAATGTTAACCAAAGTTCTTTTAAAGTTTTGTTTCACTGAAAAATTATTTGCAGATACACAAAGATTATATGGATAGTTGGATAAATAAATGATAGTTGGGTGGAAAGATACACACATATATACATGCATATATACATACTAGTAAATGTGGTGGTGGCTAGCTGACTGGATGAATTAATGGTTTAGGGGAAAGAGAGAGAGAGATAGAAATGAGGTGGAAGAGAGGAGGGCAAGGAAAAGGACAGGAGAAGAGGGGAAGAGAGAGGAGGGAGTGTGTGCACACAAATGCATGCAAATATACCAAACACTGCCCCATGAACTTACTAGTCATCACAAGGTATTTTCTACTTTACTAAGTGACTTAATTCCCCTCAACTTCCTTTTTTCTTTCTAATATTTCTGGAAACATAGTCCTAAAGAGAAAATTACAAAATCTTAGATCTCTAGTAAAATTGTTCTTGCATTAATAGCTAGGTTAAATGATTAAAACTGCTTCATAAATGATCAACTAAGTGTGTGTAAGGTTAACATAAGTATTTGACAAGTAAATAGAACTGTCTTTACTGAAGTTGAGAAAAATGCATAGCTGAACAGAAAATATAACATGGAAATGTAAAGAATGTTCTATATTAAATATTGATTACTGAACAATGGGGAATGGAGGCATAATTTTACCTATATAAAATATGTTCAAAATCAGTAAGAGATGAACAATTAATTTAATGAGAACATGGCTAGTGTGTGCTCTGTGAGAATTATATGGAGTTTTAAATAAGATTACTTAACTTCATTGCTATGTATTTTCATTATTTACTTCTATATTTGGTTTATTATATGAATTAATTTGCTAGGAACACCACAACTCAACCAAGAATTTCTTAAGTAAAACTCTTTAGGCAATATATAATTTATTTGTTCATTTTGTTTGGCTAAATATTAAATCTGACAGAAAATTCTGCCTTGGTTATTATATAATTACTAGAGGCCCGCCTGTACCAGCTCCAATCAGGGACCCCTCAGGCCTAAACTGGCAGTCGGACATCCCTCTCGTAACTTGGGACTACTGGCTCCTAACCGCTCGCCTGCCTGCCTGATCGCCCGCAACTGCCCCCCTGCCAGCCTAGTTGCCCCCCAACTGCCACTCTATTGTCCTGGTTGCCCCCCAACTGCCACCCTGCTCTCCTGGTCATCCCCTAACTGCCCCCCTTCCAGCCTGGTCATTCCTTAACTGTCTGGAAGGAAGTCGGATGTCTGGAAGATGTCCAGTCACCTAGTCTAATTAACATATTACCGTTTTATTAGTAGATACTGACAAAGTAATTATGCAAATGAATGGTCATTAATAAGTGAAACCTAAAATATTTTAAAAAATTGTGTGGGTTACTTTGTATTAAAAATCACTCTTTTTGCCCTGGCCTCTGTGGTTCAGTTTATTGGGCTTCATCCCACACACTAGGCAGTTGCTGGTCCGATTCCCAGTTGGACATATGCCTGGGTTGCAGGCTGGATCCCTGGTGGGGGATTGCAGGGACAGTTGATGAATGTTTTGTTCTCACACCCATGTTTCTCTTTCTCTCTTTCTCTCTCTCTCTCTAAACCAATGAAAAAATATTTTTTTAAAAATCACTCTTTTTTATAGATTATAATAATATGATTTAGAAAAAGATACAAATTTAAAAGTAAATCCTGTCTTTATTCCTATTTTTTGTTCTTTAGCTATTCAGTAGGTGTTTCAACTTAATAAATAACAATGTATCCACTAAGTATGTGTGTGTGTGTGTGTGTATATATATATATATATAGCTGTAAACTCATATTATTCTGTTGCATAAATTAAAACAGTAAGTGGAAATTCAATTAAAATATCATTTGGTGATTTTTTTCAATAGCAGGCACTGTAATACCATTTGTTTAGATACACCATCCTTCTACTGTCCTCTAAAAAGTGTATAACTGTAGTATTTCTCTCCATTAAAATGAATTATATTTTGAGGTTTTTTTGGCATCTTCATGGCACCTTATAGCTAATTATTCACGTGGAGTGAAAGACACAGGATAATTTATTATTTCTTTTATAATTATTATTACCATTTACTCTGAAGACAACTTAATTGTAATCCAGTGAGTTGATTCTGCTACTCATCCATTACACAAAGTAAATACATTTCTATAATGTTTCCCTATTTTAAATCTAAGGGTGTTCAAACTGGAGAACACTATGGAGTTTCCTCAAAAAACTTAAAATGGAACTCCCATTTGACCCAGTGATCCCACTTCTAGAAATATATCCCAAGAAACAACTGTTTATAAATAAAATCATGTGTCAGAATTCAAACAGTTTTACTTTGTATAGCATTTTCAGTGTGTATTGTAGAATCTATACAATTTAACATTTATCTTAATACAACCCTTTCTCCTTTATGAGTATCCATTCCCTTCCTTAATCAAGTCCTTAGGATATCAGATTCTGGTTATTATCAAACTGTCTTAAGAACAAAGCGTCACCTGTAAATGGGATTGCATTTTTAGTTTCTCTTTCTGATAATTAATTATTGGTGTATAAAAATGCCATTGATTTCTAGGTTTTACTTTTGTATCCTGCTACTTTGCCTAATTCATTTATTAAATCTAATAGGTTTTTGGTGGAGACTTTAGGGTTTTCTATGTACAATATCATGTCATTAGTGAATAATGAGTTTTATTTCCTCTATTTCAGTTTTGATGCCTTTTATTTTTTCTTCTTGTCTAATTGCTGTGGAGAAAACTTCCAGGACTATGTTGAACAAGAGTGGTGAAAGTGGACATCCTTATCTTGTTCCTATATTTAGGGGAAATGGTTTTAATGTTTGCCCATTGAGTATAACATTGGCTGTAGGTTCGTCATATATGGCCTTTATTATGTTGAGGTATGAGTCCTCTATTTCCACTTTACTGAGAGTTTTTTCCTTTTTTTATCAAAAATAGGCATTGGATTTTGTCAAATGCTTTTTCTGCCTCTATTGATATGATCATGTGATTTTTGTCTTTAAATTTTTTTATGTGATGTATCACATTTATTGATTTGTGAATATTGTACCAGCCTTGCATCCCTGGAATAAATCTGACCTGGAACTCATACAGCTTAACAAAAGGAAGACAAGCAATGCATTAAAAAATGTGCAAAGGTTCTACATAGACACTTCTCCAAAGTCGACATACAGATGGACAAGAGACATATGAAAAAATGCTCCGAGTCACTGATCAACAGAAAGATGCAAATTAAAATGACAATGAGGTATTGATGGTCAGAACATTGACCATCAGTAAATCAACAAATGACAAGTGCTGGTGAGGATGTGGAGAAAAGGGAACCTAGTACACTGCTGGTGGGAACGCAGACTGGTGCAGCCACTACGGAAAACAGTATGGCGTTTCCTCAAAAAACTAAAAATGGAACTCCCATTTGACTAAGTAATCTCACTTCTAGTAATTTATTCTGAGAAACCTGAAACACCAATCAGAAAAATGTATACACCCCTATGTTTATAGCAGCACAATTTACAATACCTAAGATCAGGAAACAGCCCAAGTGCCCATCATTAGATGTGTGGATAAAAAAAGCTGTGGTACATTTACACCAGAGAATACTATGCAGCAGTAAAAAGAAGGATCTCTTACCCTTTGAGGCATGATGGATGGATCTGGGAGGTATCATGCTAAGTGAAATACATCAAAGAAATATAAGTATCACATGATCTCACTCATATGTGGAATCCACTGAACAAAATAAACTGAAGAACAAAATAGATCCAGAGACATAGAAGCATGGATCAGACTATGGCATTTCAGAGGGAAGGTGGTAGGTGGGAGAAATCAACCAAAGAACTTGTATGAATATATGCATAACCCATGGACATAGACATTAGAGTGCTGAAGGCCTGGGCCAGGGGGTAGGTGTGGGCTAGAAGGGATCAACTGGATAAAGAGGGGACTTATGTAATACTTTCAAAGATAATTTTAAAAAAGAAAGCCTAATGTCTGTTGACTACAGAAACAGGCTTTTGGTCAAGCTAAAGATAACATCTTTCAGACTCTGGACCACACCCTCCTGAAATCAGAACAATGCCATGGTTGATATCAGAACCTGATACAATGATCAACTACCTATACTCCATACCAAATCAATCTGTAGATCCCAAAATCCCAACTCCTTTAAACACCATAATTTGTGATCCCCCTCTGCCCCCCCCCCCCCACTCATATAAGCTATTCCCTGAGAGCCATCATGGAGCCACGTCTCTAAACCTTGGTTACCTGTGATTTCAGACATGGTTATATTTCCTCTACTAATAAATCCTTACTTTCTTGGCTGAAAATTCCTGTTCACATTTGATTGTTTTGATGCACATAGGCAAATGGATCCCTTTAGTCCAGTAACACTCTTACTGGAAAACATCCTATCTTTTATTTTACTGAATATTCATTGCAAAACATTACTTATGGGCTGGATACATTGGAAACTTAAATTGACCTCTTTTAGAACATTGAAATAAGCCCCTGGGATCAGTTTTTTGGGAATATAGGAATACCTTTAAAATATTCCTTCTGGAGTATAGATCTTCACTTATAAGGGGATCTGACACATTATTCACTGTTCATAATAGTATGCCTTTATTAATTTCTGATTCTCTCTCTCTCTCTACCCCTCTCTTTCTTTATTCTTTTTTACTTATCTTTTCCCCTCCCACTTATCCATGAGATAATATGACATTCCATTTTAATGTCAATTGTAAATCTTTTTCAACTCTTTAAGAAATTAAACTCTATATGTACAGAAAAGGGACATACTATTGTATACTTTTAAAAGTAGAGACAGACATAACATTCCCTAGAATTTTAATAAGCCTCTTCTTATTGCTACAGTCTGTTTTAATTTTCTACATCAAAATAGGTCTGTTGTCATAAAGGGTAAAAGACTCTTTCATTTTTATGACAAGAGTAGTGTTCCATTGTGTAAATGTACCCATATTTTTTATTCACTCATCTACTGATGGACACTGGGATGCTTCTAAATCTTGGCTATCCTAATATATAAAAAGCCAGGAGCCATCACGACTGAAACTACCTGGATGGACTAACAAACAGCAGGCTGCAAGGGGCAATCAGTACAGCAGGGGGGTTAGTGAGAAATGACCAAATGACTGAACAGTAGGCTGAATGGGGCAACCAGGCTGGTGGGGGGCGGTTAGTGAGGGACGACCAAACAACTGAACAGCAGGCTGTGTGGGGCAACCAGGCCAAGGGGTCAGTTGTGGGTGACCTGGCCAGCAGGACGGCCAGTTAGGGATGATCAGGCCGGCAGGCAGAAGCAGTTAGGGGCAATCAGGCAGGCAGGCATGTGAGCAGTTAGGAGCCAGTGGTCCTGGATTATGAAAGGGATATCTGACTGCCGGTTTAGGCCCGATCCCCAGCCTAAACTGACAATTGGACATCCCCTGAGGGGTCCCGGATTGGAAAGGGTGCAGGCTGGGCTGAGGGAACCACCCTCTCTCCCCCTGTGCACTAATTTCATGTACTGGGCCTCTAGTTATTAATAAGGCTGCAATGAACATAGTTGTACATATATTCTTTCAAATTAGTGCTTCCATTTTCTTTGGATAAATTCCAAAGTGGAATCACTGCATAATAAGGCAGTTCCATTTAAAATTTTTTGAGGTAACTGCATACTGCTTTCCACAGTGGCTGCACCAATCTGCAGTCCCACCAACAGTGCACTAGGGTTCCTTTCTCTTCACATCCTTGGCAACACTTGTTGTTATTGATGTATTGATGATAGCCCTTCTGACAGGTGTGGGTGATAACTCATTGTGGTTTTAATTTGCATTCCTTCAATAATTAATGACATTGAGCATCTTTTAATATGTCTTTTGGCCATCTTATGCTAAGTGAAATAAGCCAGTCAGAGAAAGATAAGTACCATATGTGTATTTCAATAAACAAACTGAACTACCAAGCAAAATAGAGAGAGACTCATAGATAGAAGGCAGGCAGACAGCTCTGGTGGTGGTGGTGGTGTGTGGGTGTGTGGATGGGAGGGGTGTTGGTGTATGTGTGTGTGGAAGGATTGAGCAAAAAAGAGAAATAACTTATGGATATAGACAACAGGATGATGCTTGTTTGCGGGGCGGGAAGGGGTGGAGAAGGAGGTAAAAGAGGGCATAGGGTTAGGGTTAAGGTTAGGAAAAAAAAAAGAAAACAAGAAAAATAGGTCTATTGTTATATATTTCCTAGTGGTTCCCAATCTAGATTGTTAAAATAAATGAATCATACAATTTAGATATTCCAATCAAGCTTCATATTTTGTTCCTTTAATGCTGCAAAATTATGTTGTTTTTTTGTTTTTGCTTTTGTTTTCCAATTTTAAGTTCCATTAATTTTAGGATCTTGTTAGGTTTTGGAAAAAAGGAAAGGTGTTTACCAATTTAGAAAAGGCTTTGTACTGATACCAGAACTGGTGAGCAGGAATTCTTCCAGGGATTTTGTCATGGAATCAAAGAATGAAGCCGTGGACCAGAGGAGTTCACTGCAAACAAACACAGGCTCTCCATGCTGGAGGGAGATTCAAATGGGTTGCCCCTGAAGCATTCTGCTCTTCCCCTTGTATCTGCTAAAGGCCTGCTTGTTGTCTATCTGGGGCACTCTGATTGGTTCCTGGCCTTTTTGCAACATTTTATTTGGCATTTGCAAGAAAAACATCCTTGTTTCAAAATACCTTGTGTTTCTGCTATCCATCCTGTTTTTCTGCCATCCTGTTTCCTGCAAATCACATTTTTTGTTTGTTTCAGCTAGCTCCAGGATTCCTCCTTCTTCTACCCCTTACCCTATATACCTAATTCTGCTTTACTGCCTTCCGATACTATTTTGGAATTTCAAGAGTGTGGTACACATTTTAAAATCCTATAGGATATTACTTCATAGCTCTAATTATTAAGTAAAACTTGGTATAGCTGTAAAAATCTTCCTCAACCTCAGTGACCTTGCTTTTACTAGGAGACTTAGCTTAATATAATGGTTCCTTTCCTCTAACTATTGAAACACCAATGTTCTAATAAAACTTCCAAGGTGGTAAGTATGATCAGTGTGCAATGAAAAGATCTTTCATACTTTTTTTAATCTTTTTTTTTTATGAATACTTTCACATTTGGCTATTTTATGCCCTCTGGGAGATCAACCAACATCCAGGTATTTCCTTAAAGTCTTTTTTGGACTTCTTACACCTTTATTATGAGAATTGTGAAGTCTTTTCTCTGAACCTTTTCCATTTGATTAATGTGGTCAGTGCTGTGTCTTTGTGTGAGCCACTTTGATTCCTTTCCTTGAAACTGAATTCACACTTTTTTAAATAGTTTTTGTTTCTTATTGATTCTCTTTCAAAGAAGTACTCTGTTTTTTCCCTAGGATATTAGGATTCCACATTGCACATCCACTTATTTTAGCTTTTAAGAAGATTCTTACAGAATTGATCATTCTACAGCAGGATTGGTAACAAATGGGAAAGCAGGCAAGATTCCATGTCTTTAGTACTGAAGAGAGGAAACCAAAACTAAAATTAAAATAAAGTGAATGAATCCTAAAAATTATTTAAATGCAAGTATAAAATGTTGAGATAAATGTGTAATTTGATATTATAGAATATGGAAATGTAAACATTTGTAAATATCATTTAGCTCAACACCTGGTTTTACAGAGGAAACTGAGATGTAAGAAAAACAATTTGCTTAAAATGATTTGAAACAGGAAGGTAATTATTGTAAAAACTAGAGGCCCAGTGCAAGAAATTCATGCATGGTGGGGGTGGGGTTGGGGAGATGTCCCTCAGCCCAGCCTGCACCCTCTCCAATCTGGGATCCCTTGAGGGATGTCTGACCACTCCTTTACGGGCAGTTGGACATCCCTCTCACAATTTAGGACTGCTGGCTCCCAGCCGCTCACCTGCCTCTGCCTGATTGCCCCTACCTACTTCAGTCTGCCAGCCAGATCACCTCTAACCACTCCCCTGCCAGCCTGATCTATGCCTAACTGCTCCCCGGCTGGCCTGATTGCCCCTAACTGCCCTCCCCTGCAGGCCTGGACCCCCCCAACTGCCCTGCCAGCCTGGTTGTCCCCAACTGCCCTCCCCTGCAGGTCTGGTCCCCCCGAATTGCCCTCTCCTGCAGACCTGGTCCCACCAACTTCCCTTCCCTGCTGGTCTAGTCACCCCCAACTGCCTTCCCATGCAGGCTTGGGTCCCCCCACAGCTGCCCTACCCTGAAGGCCTTGTCTCTCACAATTGCCCCCCTGTGCTGGCCTGAACACCCACAAATGCCTTCCCCTGCTGGCTTGGTCCCCCACAACTGCCCTCCCCTGAAGGTTTCCTCCCCCCCCGCAACTGCCCTCCCTTGCTGGCCTGTTCTCCCCCAACTGCCCTCCTCTGCTGGCCTGATCACCCCTAACTACCCACAAATGCCCTCTCCTGCAGGCCATCTTGTTGCAGCCATCATGTGTCCACAGGGGGGCAGTCATCTTGTGTGTTGGAGTGATGGCCAATTTGCATATTACTCTTTTATAAGATAGAATGTCAAAGGGAATGACCTTAATCACTTCTCTCCAAACTTATATAAGCTTTCAAACTTCAGAAGAAGTTGAGAGAGCCTTTGATATGCATTAAGTTAAATGGTTGAATATTCCTATTCATTCAACAAATTTATATAAAATGCCTACTACATAGTTAAATATACTATTTGCAATGGGAATACAATAATAGATAAGACATGCTCCCACTGTTTAATAAGCTAAAATAAAAAGTAGGGGAATACATAAAAAGGTGTAACAAAGTTGTGCATGTATTAATTCAGCAATGAGTGATCTATTTCTTAAACATTAGTGTCAGTGAATGTCTTCATTGATAAAGTTAATAAATTTCCCTGTGGAATGCACAAAATTTCCAGGAAAATATACAAAAATAATCCTTATATGTTTTAATGAGCTGGGATTTTATATTAGTTTTTTAAAAATATTCAGTTCATCACATTTAAAATATGTTATATTTCTTTACATATCTAGAATACACAGAACTCTCTGGGATGTCTTCTTAAAACAACAGCTAATAAGAATTTTTACTATGTATGCTCAAATGCATCTTATGATAGAACTAGAGGTCCGGTGCATGAAATTTGTGCATGAGGGGGGTCTGTCCTTCAGCCCAGCCTGCACCCTCTCCAATCTGGGATCCCTCTCATAATCCAGGACTGCTGACTCTCAACTGCTTGCCTGCCTGCCTGCCTGATTGCCCCTAATTGCTTCTACCTGCCAGCCTGATCACCCCCTAACCACTCCCCTGTCAGCCTGGTTGCCCCTAACTGCCCTCCCTCCCAGCCTAGTTGCCCCCAACTGCCCTCCCCTGCTGGACCTGTCACCCCTAACTGCCCTACCTTCCCGGCCTGGTCTCCCCAACTACCCTTCCCTTCAGGCCTGGTCACCCCTAACTGCCCTCCCTACTGGCCTGATCTCCTCCAAGACCTCCCCTGCAGGCCTCGTTGCCCCTAATTGCCCTCCCCTGCAGGGATGGTCCCCCCCAATTGCCCTCCCCTGCTGGCCATCTTGTGATGGCCATCTTGTATCCACATGGGGACAGGATCTTTGACCACATGGGGGTGGCCATCTTGTGTGTTAGAGTGACAGTCAATTTGCATATTACTCTTTTATTAGATAGGATGTTCTAAAAATTTTTTGCTACATATACTTGTTATTTTATTTATATGATGTTATTAAATATTATACTTACAGATTCATATTAATACAAATATAATGTGAGATCCAAAAGAAGTAAATAACAAAAGTTGTGGGTGTGAATACATTAACCTTAAAACATTAGTAAAATTATAAAACAAACATAAAAGTGTTCTGAATTCAAATTCTTACAGAAATTTCTTTCAATTCTCTTTCCCCTTAAAAGGTACCAAGTCTAGAATATGTACATTATACTTTAGGATGTAATATGTGAGAGCTAAGGGTATGTAGAATTTGACTCAAAAAAAAGGCTTTTTTGAACATACAGATAATTTGTACACATATATATGTATGTGTATACATATCCACTTGAGTATATGCACATAAATGTAAAATGAAATGAATAATAAGGAAGTATATATACTGTGATCTTGCTTGAAGACCTTTGTTCCATCTATATACAGGGTGTTGTACATACAGAAAATAATACAATTGTTAATTAATAATAATAGAAAGATCAACTCTGTTTTGCATACATACAATTCTAAAACTACCTTTGCCTTACTCTGTAATGTGTGTTAAATTTATTTGTAATCAATGACTATATTATTTTATTTCTATTTATTTAGGTTTATTTGCTTATTTGGAGACAATAACAAATGTGTTACTATGGTTAATAATCTTTATAATAGCTTCTGAAGTTTACTATCAATCTCCCTCCAATAATTAATATTTTAACAGCTTTTGTGGAATTTAAAGCAGTGTTAAAAATTATACTGTTGTGCTTCACCTTTGTATCAGTTGATTTTGTATGTATGTGGAATTCAAACTAATTTTATATTAATTATTGCTAGTGCCAAATATACATAGGAAAATATTCTCACAGAAATAAAAAATAAAGATAAAATAAGAGTGCCAAATGCATCTTTT
Organism: Corynorhinus townsendii; assembly: GCA_026230045.1. Classification (NCBI taxonomy): domain Eukaryota; kingdom Metazoa; phylum Chordata; class Mammalia; order Chiroptera; family Vespertilionidae; genus Corynorhinus; species Corynorhinus townsendii. The sequence continues at coordinate 93,094,495 of JAPDVU010000002.1, forward strand.
TATATTTCATATTTTGGTTACTTAAGGCAGGAACCAAAAATAATCTTTCCTATCTTTTAGTGACAACACTATTAAAGGGAAATTCTCTGATATATTTCCTTACAATTATCACTTTCTTATAATATGGGGTTACATATTTAAGTTTCAAAAGGAAATTAAAATGATGTGAGCCAAAATAAAAGAGCCATGATCACTGATTATCATTAACTCAGAAAATATTATAGAATAATAACGATTGATGACTGTGAGGGCAGTCATCAATGAAATATTCAGATACATTGTCCTCTATTTCAATACTAGAGGCCTGATGCATGAAAATTTATGCAAGAGTAAGCCTTCCTTCCCCTGGCTGTCAGCACCGGCTTCCCTCCGGCACCTGGGACCTGGGCTGCTTCCCTCTTCTGGCTGTCTGCAGGTATCCATGACCCTGACTGGCTTCCCTCAGGCCACCCGCAGGCACCCAGGACCCAGGCTGGCTTCCCTCTGACCCCAGCTTGGTCAGGAAGAATGTCCAGAATGACATCTGGAAGATGTCCATTCTAATTAGCATATTACTCTTTTATTATTATAGATTACACTGAACAGATAGGTGATTCTTAACTTTTTCCATCTGATTCATTTCACTAAGATGATATTCTCAAGATCCATTTGAGGTGTCACAAATGGCAGTATTTAAATTTTTGTTATGGCATAGTAGTATTCCATTGTATATATTTACCACATCTTCTTTATCCAATTATCTATCAAAGGACACTGATTGTTTCCATATCTTGGTTGCTGTGAATAATGCTGCAATGATTTCACTCATATGTGAGATATAAAACTGAAATCAACAAATGAACAAGTGAGACAACAAATAAAAACTCAGACACAGACAACAGTATCTATTGGTTACCAGAAGGGATGTGGGGAGGCAGTAAAGGGTGTCAAATACATGGTGACAGAAGGAGATTTGACTTTGGATGCTTAACACACAATGCAATATGCAGAAGACATGTTATAGAATTGTACACTGGAAGCTTATTTAATTTTATTGACTAACTAGTGGCCCAGTGCACAAAATTTGTGCACAGCAGGAGGCTGTCTCTCAGCCCAGCCTGCATATTTTCCAATCTAAAACCTCTGTGGAATTCGGCCTAAACTGGCAGTCGGACAACCCCCTCACAATCCTGGACTGCTGGCTTCTAACTGCTCACCTGCCTGCCTGCTTGATCACCCCTAACCACTCTGCCTGCTGGCCTGATTGCCCCCAACTGAACCCCCCTGCCAGCCTGCTCACCCCCAACTGGTCCCCCCTGCCGGCATGTTCACCCCCAACTGCCCATCCCCCCCCGCCAGCCTGATCACCCCCAACTGCCCTCCCCTCCTGACCTGATCTCTCCTAACTGCCTCTGCCTCGGCCCCGCCACCATGGCTTTGTCCGAAAGGACTTCTGGAAGTTCTCATGGTCTATTTAGCATATTACCCTTTTATTAATATAGATAGGGTAAGACATACTGCCATAACTATAACATATGGACCAGTATTACTTTATGAGAATACATACTTCATACGATAGGAAGGCATCTAACATTACATTGTATATGTTGTAAGTAGTAGGAAATACTGTATTCATAGCAATAATATACACACTGTGACTTCCCTTCCTGATTTGGGAATGGTTCCTCAGTTCTTTGAACATTTCCTAGCCCCTAATGTATTTTTTTTCATTCATTGTAACTTTATTTACTGTTTATTGCACATGAGTTGAGGTCTTTAATTTCTAACTACCAAAGATTCAGAGGACTATTTTTTCCATGAAGTTTAACATTAACATCAGTGAATTCATGTATTCATGTGTTTTTATTGTAAACATCTGAATTATTCACATTGTCATAGATCCTGAACTCATAATCATGGACTGGCAGTAAGCCAGGAAGCCACTCTGCAAGCAAACAGATACTCTGCATAAGGAGAAAAGTCATAGCACAACATTTAATGTCCAATCTGAGTCACCTCAGAATGTTATATATATTAACTTCTTTTTTTTTTAATATATTTTATTGATTTTTTTACAGAGAGGAAGGAAGAGGGATAGAGAGCTAGAAACATCGATGAGAGGGAAACATCGATCAGCTGCCTCCTGCGCACTCTCCACTGGGGATGTGCCCGCAACCAAGGTACATGCTCTTGACCGGAATCGAACCCGGGACCTTTCAGTCCGAAGGCCGACGCCCTATCCACTGAGCCAAACCGGTTTTGGCTATATTAACTTCTTAATTCATATGGTATCGGAACTCAACTGCTTGGTTGGCGAGGGGGTTGACCTGGTTTCAGGAGGATTATTCCTGAAATAATTAAGGAAAGGGGGGCTCAATCTTTTCTTGGTTGCTTGCTCCTCCCCAGCACCTTCATCTTTCTTCTCATACTCAGCTGCTTGGACATCTTCATCTTCACCTCCTTCTTCCTCCTTTGCATCCTCAAATTCTTCCTTGGCACCTTCTTCCTCTTCTTCTCCTTCCTTTTCCTCAGCCACTTCCTTCTCCTTCTCCTCCTCTTCAGCTTCTCCTTCAGAGGAGGGTTCATCCTTAGCTTCCTCAGCTTTTGCAGCCTCAATGGTCTCCTCCACCTCGATCTGCTCCTCCTGGACGTGGCTGGTGTATTAAGAAGGGAAGGAGTGAGTGGACATCAAATAGGAGCTAGTCTGTAAACCATCGTAGGCAGATCGACCAAAGATCTGGGAACTCTGGGAGTAGCCACTGGCTATGCTTTCCACACTGGTGAAACTGAGCTGGGACTCCTCACCTTCCAAGAGTTTCCTGTAAGCTGCAATGTCAATGTCCTAAGCTACATTGAGGAGGTCCTGGTATTCCTTTAACTATCATGCCATTTCACTCTTTGTCGTTCTCAACTCATTTTCCAATTTGTTGATTGTGTCCTGCATAGCACTAACATCAGAGTTCTGCTTATCCTCCAGCTTTTGCAGCTGCTTTCCCTGAGCTTAGTTCATGCCCCGGCTTGCTTTGATCTCCAGGGTCTTGGCCTTGAATGGGTGGCGGCTTTTCAGACACCTCCTCCTTGGCGGCACGCACCCTGTTCTTGGCAGTGCTCTCAGTCAGCATGGTGAAGCAGCTCTTGTACCATTCTTCTGCATTCTGCATGTTCTTGGCAGCCAACTTCTCATACTGGGTACAGATGTCCTTGAGTGTGGCAGAGAGGTGGGACTTGGAGAACATGTCCATCTCCACCGAGATCTGAGCGTACTGGATCTATGCCTGCAGCTTTGCTATCTCCTCTTCATGCACCTTCTTCAGAAAGGTGATTTAGTCCATCAGGTTGTCGATGCACTTTTCAAGCTCAGAGCCCACAAGAGCTGCCTCATCTTCCCCTTTGCGTGCCTCCATCAGCCAGCCCTCTGCGTCATCATGGTTTAGCACCTCTTCCTGGTAGCATGCCTGCAGGTTGCTCCCAGTCCCTTCCAAGCCTTGGTGCCTGCTAACTGCCCACCGCCCTCTCCTCACCAGGGACAGGGTGTGGTGGGCAAGGGCACATGCATCCCATTTTCATTAAAATGTTCAACCCCTGCCTGCTCCATGGCCCAGGGGCAGATAGTGATCCCAGAGACCCTGGCCACTCCTGCCTACCCAGGTCCCCGATGGAACGAGCAGGCAGCATCAGGCACTGCCCACCTGACCTGCCCATATACTGACTGAGATCTGGACCCCACAGGTGGCGTCAGGTGCTTCCCTCCCAGTCTGCCCAGTCCCCGATAGCTGCCTGGACCCCACAGGCGGCACCAGGAGCAGCCTGCCCCTTCTGCATATGCAAATTTACCTTTCATCTTTGTTGCTTGATTTGCATATTACTCCTGATTGGCTGTGGGTGTAGCGGAGGTATGGTCAATTAGCATTTTTCTCTTTTATTAGTGTAGAGGCCACTCCAATAAATTTAATTTAAATTTTTTTCAAAAAGAGGATATTTGAAATCAGGAAATTAAAGGCATAATTACTGTATATTCCTCCATATAGTGCATTCATAACCATAGTTTGGAAAAGAAGTGAGAAAATTTTCATATTAAAAGTTCTAAATCCCTTCTACTATTAAGCTAACTTTATTAACTACAAATGCAGTTCCAGATACTAAAATTATAAAAGCATAAATGTCATGGACTCTCAATGAGCTTTTAAATTAATAGTGATGAGAGACCTGTCATGGTAGTTCTTTCTGTCACAAATGAAAAAGAGTGACTTTTAAAGTGACTGATGAATGATGAATCAGACTATCCCCAGAGTTTGGAGGAGGAGTGGGATAATATAACAAGGACAATGGCAGGAAAGTATTCTGATCAGATGTAATTCATGAGCTGATTCTCTGAAGCAAAAGAATGTCACATTGGGAGAAATAAATTAATTATATTAGAGTTTGATCACGGGATGTTAATATGTGTGCCTGTGTGTATGTATATGTATAGACAGACAGGTGCACTCATATGTATTGGAATGCTCAATGTAAGGTTTTAGGGTCAGCAATCTATTTGAAAAGAGAAGCATGTGGAGGCATTTGCTTCACCGTTTCATAAAAGGAGTATCAATTTTCTATATCAGAGTGTTGGCTGGGTCACACTGATTAAGTAGAGCCTATAAAGCTTGCCTTCTCCCAAACCTTTGTGGATGAATTGGCCAGGCCAGTGGTCAGCAAACTCATTAGTCAATGGAGCCAAATATCAACAGTACAACAATTGAAATTTCTTTTAAGAGCCAAATTTTTTAAACTTAAACTTCTTCTAACGACACTTCTTCAAAATAGACTCACCCAGGCCATGGTATTTTGTGGAAGAGCCACACTCAAGGGGCCAAAGAGCCGCATGTGGCTCGCGAGCCGCAGTTTGCCGACCACTGGGCTAGGCCAAGGCACTGAGGGCCTTTCTGATTCTTGTTAAGGAGGTTTGACTTTTAGGATACTGACAATGGACAGGGATATATAAATTGTTTAGGAGTAATTTTATGCAGATTAGTGAGAAAGAGAAAAGCAACCTCTGAGATCTGGGAGCTTGCTGGGCATTGGGGAACTGAGAGCTAGGTCTTGGTATTCTCCTGTTGAACATAAAGAATTTCATAGAATATGAACATCAATAAAGTCACTCTGACCATAATGGTTCAAGACAAAAACAAGATCATGCTGCACTCATGTATGAACACAGACAATGAACATTATACAAACCCTAAAAATGACCAAACATCTCCTTATGCTGGCTAAAATTAGTGATTTTACCAATTAAAATTTTATCCTCTCGCTAGCCTTCTTTCATTCCAGACACACAATCGCAGAATTAAATCCACTTCTTGACAGTACAACCAATCCAATCTAAGGGCAAAGCCCTGCCCCATTAAACTCTCTCTAAAAACACAGGGCATATGTTCAAAACCTACAATCCTTTTTAAGATCCTCTTACTGAGATACTTGTTAGTCCATTGGCGTGTGTGTGTGTGTATGTGTGTGTGTGTGTCCTTATTGTAACCACAAGCCAGAAGCCATTGACATTAGTAACTATAAAAATTTTTAAATCGCTTATTTGGTTTTTAAATTATGGTTTAATGTATAAATGAATATCTTATTTGAAATTTCTCAGAGCAAAAGTAAAGGGAAAATTTATAAGACACGGAAATTAGAGAAGAAATTCTTTATAAGAGTTACTCTCTCCTGATTCTAGAAGAATACATCTTCAAATTTATTTTAAAGTGATTGCATCTTGCCCTAGCCAGTTTTAGCTCAGTGGCTAGAGCGTCGACCTATGGACCCAAAGGGTCCCAGGTTCGATTCTCGTCAAGGGCACTTGCCTGGGTTGCAGGATCCTCTTCTATTTGAGCCCTGGGCCCTAGTCTGGGCTCATTCAGGAGACAACCCATCGATGTGTTTCTCTCACATCTATATTTCTCTTTGTCTTTCCCTCTCTCTTCTACTTTCTCTAAAAATCAGTGGAAAAATATCCTTGGGTGAGGATTAAAAAAATAATAATAAAGTGATCACATTTCAAAAATGGCAGATATATTATTAAAAAGTAATGGTTTTTATTATGTTAATCACCATTAATGGAGTAGCACTATTAGTTTACAAGTAGTTTTCAATTATGCTATTATTAGGCTCTTTGAAAAAAGTCTTCTAAAACAATAGATCCCCCCCAGCATACTTAGTTATGTTGTGAGTACTATTTAATTTGTAAAGTAGAATAAGTAACATAATGTTTAAAAACTATTCTTATTTATTCTTTAACTAGAGGCTCAGTGCACAAAATTCATGCACTCGGGAGGGGGGGTACCTCAGCCCAGCCTGCGCCCTCTTGCAGCCCAGAAGTCCTTGGTGGACATCCTTAGCACTACCATGGAGGCAGGAGAAGCTCCCACCACCGCCGCTGTGCTCACCAGCCCTGAGCCTGGCCTGACTTCTGGCTAAAGGACGCTCCCCCTGTGGGAGTACACTGACCACCAGGGGGAAGCTCCTGTGTTGAGCATCTGTCCCTTGGTGGTCAGTGTATGTCACAGCGAGCGGTTGGGCAGCCTTAGCATATCATTAGCATATTACACTTTGATTGGTTGAACAGACAACCAGACACTTAGCATATTAGGCTTTTATTATATAGGATACCAATAATTTGTATGCCTTAAGTAGTAAGGAGAAACATCTTTCAAATTGTGATTGAGATTATGTAACTGCTGTGAATTTTTTATATTTATTAAATACAAGTGTAGCTCCACTTATTAATAGTTAATACTGGCTTATAATTTTTTCAGTTTATCATAGTTAACCATAGCATTGCTTGAAATATAGATAGAAAATTTTGTGTAGTTCTTAATTAATTCTGATTTATAAGTGTGGCTATTAAGATTCTTCTACTTAATAAAAGTTCAAAGCCAATTTTATCACTTATTTTGTTGAATTCCTATGGCTGAATAGTCATTTTATGTATATTTTATGTAACAAGGTGCATGCGTGTTGTGTCATGTAAAATACAAGTGAGTAATACATAATAATTTGATATATAATATTTCAAAATATTTCAGATAAAATAAATTACTAATATGGAGAGTAATTATAGGACTTTTTAAAATTAATAATTTGAAATGCTTATCTAATCATCTACCTTTTTCTATTTTTAAAAATTTTTTAATTGGCTGAATTAGGAATTTACCAGATGAATTTATTAAGCATACTATGCAAGAGTATTTGCATATTAGAGTTGTATGTATTCTACTATGTATGGATGCTAAAGTTGGACAGGGAAGGCTGATTGGGGGAAAAATGATTCATTTGAAAAATGATGTTGGAAGAGAGCTCTACTGATACCCTGGACCACCAGAAAGATAAATAAAAAAAGCCTGAAACATTGTTGGAGACAAAGGTGACAAAACTGAAGCTTTCCTGCTTTGGGGGTATCATGAGAAGGCAGGGTTCTTGGTGGGAGGGACGGAGGGAACACAGTAATGCTGTAAACATCGAAGGCAGTAGGAAGTGAGGAAGACCAAGCATGAGATTGAATGAATTCATAAAAAATCCATAGGCGTGAGTCTACAGGAGCTGAGCAGGGCTGTTGAGCACAGGACAGTGTGGACTTCATTCTTTCATAGGGTCACCAGGAGTCAAAGCAAACTCAATGGCACAGTACAGACTGGGTACCTAGGGAATAATTGATGTTCAGTTCAAGTGTGAAGGCAGTCTGGAGGCAAAAACTCCCTCTTCCTCATGGAAGCTTCAGCTGGTTGGATGAAACCTACCCATATTATGGAGAATAATGTTCTTTATTCAAAGTCTATCTTTTTAAATGTTACTCTCATCTAAAAAATATTTTCACAGCAACATCTACATTGATGTTTAACCATATATCTTGGTATTGTGGTCTAGCCAGGGTGTCACATAAAATTAACCATTACAACTTGTAATATTACTTGCATATTATGGACATGTAGAATATTTCACCTTCAAACTATAGGTGGAGTTGTTCTGTGTTCCTCACCCTTATGCACAGAATTTTAGTAGTTTTAGAAAATAAATATACTGCCTATCTTTAGAGATGAACCCTGATTAATTAAACTAATTACACTGTATTGCTGTAAGTTTCTTGTAGAAAGAGTGTGACATTAACATTTTTTACCATAAATATTTTTTAGTTAGGCTTACAGTATAACAGTTAGTAGGTAGGTGTTTAAAAATACTGAAGTATTTCAAGCATTAATACCAGATTATAGGCAAATAATTAAATACTAAGCTGCCCTCGAACTAACACTTGCTTTCTTTGAATAAATTCTTTTAAATGAGAAAAAGCCTTGGGGGGGGGGAAGTTTTTTGTTCATAAAGATCTATTATAGCAATAAAAATGCAGGTACTTGCCTTTTTAATTATTATGTATGTATAAAATAAACTGTTATTTTAAGGAGAAGTCTGCACAAACTGAATATTTGAATATATTGTTTTTTCATAGAACATCAACTAACTGGTAGAATTAAGGCCCAGTCTCTTGTTCCCCTTCCCTTCCTCTCTGTGTCATTTAGTCTTTTGCAAGCATTGCACATACATTTTCATTTAAGGAAATACAGAAGGTAACTGAAAAAAGAGTTTTCAAAATTTAAAGTGAGGGACGTTTTTTTCATTACACCTATGAATATGTGAGCAGAGTATCTAGTACATTCCTTTAACAAGGTATTATTGCATCCATAGCTGAGTGAAATATTTAAGCACTTTTAATTGTTTCAGAGGCATGATACATAGTACATTTTATATTATCCCAAATGCTCTTTATCTAAATAATGAAGATAATTGTTTAAATGTTCAAGTGACTTTTTATGTTGTGTTTATATATAAGTTAGAAATAGCACTGATTGCTGTGGCATAAAAATAGTAGCACAGCATACATATAATGAAAGCTAAAATTCTGCTAGCTCTTACTCAGGCAGTATCTATCCTATTATTGCTGATGTTGGTGGGTCCAATGCAGAAAATAACACAACGTAAGCTTCACATAAAGGCAATGTTACTTTTGTGACTCATTACATTTAATGGGAAGTGTGCACACATGTAACAAAGCAGAAATTTTAGCTAATAAATCTCTAAGACATTTGCTTTTTCTTTAATATTTTAACTCTATACAGACATTATTCTACATTTCCGTATCTTTGATGGTTAATAATAGTGGGGAGAAAAAAAATGTGTGAAGTTGTTACTCCAAACACAAGTACACACATACAAAAAAATAAAAACAATGTTAGAAAGGTACTATTTCATTAAAATTACTTATTTTTAAAGTTTCACTATTTTCTTTTTTTTTAATATATTTTATTGATTTTTACAGAGAGGAAGGAAGAGGGATAGAGAGCTAGAAACATTGATGAGAGAGAAACATCGATCAGCTGCCTCCTGCACACCCCCTACTGAGGATGTGCCCGCAACCAAGGTACATGCCCTTGACCGGAATCGAACCTGGGACCCTTAAGTCCGCAGGCAGATGCTCTATCCACTGAGCCAAACCGGTTTGGGCGAAGTTTCACTATTTTCTTAGCAGCATTGGTGTTATGAAAATATCTTGCTAGGAATTCCTGGAGTCAATGTTCTAGAGGATCCAATGTACATGGATGTTTTGTGATCGTTTCATACTGTAGATTGGCTTCATGTGCACATACACAAATAGAAACTTATTTTTGGTAATATAAGAAAAACAATTTCAAAATAGTGAAGAGTGATATACTTGCTTATTCCAAGTCTTTAAAAAATGTATTTCTCAATTACAGTTGGCATACAATATTCTATTAATTTCAGGTGCATAACATAGTGATTAAACATTTATATACACTATGAAGTGATCACCTTGATAGCCTAGTACCCATCTGACATCACACACAGTTATTACATTACTAGAGGCCCGGTGCACAAAATTCATGCACTCGGGGGGCCCTCAGCCTGGCCTGTGCCCTCTTGCAGTCCAGGAGCCCTCAGGGAGCAGGCCTAAGCCAGCAGTCGGAAATCCTTAGTGCTGCTGCGGAGATGGTAGAGGCTCCCACCACCTCCACTGCACCACCAGACGTGAGCCCGACTTCTGGCTGAGTGGTGCTTCCCTTGTGGGAACGCATTGACCACCAGGAGCAGCTCCTGCATTGAACGTCTGCCCCCTGGTGGTCAGTGCACGTCATAGCGACTGGTCATTCCACTGTTTGGCCAATTTGCATATTAGCCTTTTATTATATAGGATTATTGACTGTATTCCCTATGCTATACTTTTCATCCCTCTAACCATTTATATAATTGAAAATTGACACTTCTTAACACTTTTGTCTTTTTCAACTATCCTCCCCAATTCCCTCTCATTTGGCAAACATCAGTTTGTTTCTTGTGTCTATGAGTTTGTTTCTTCATTTATTTTACTTTATTTTTTAAGATTCTACATATAAGTGAAATTGTATGATATTAGTCTTCCTTTGTCTGACTTACTTATTTAGTATAATAACTTCTAGGTCCAACCACGTTGTCACAAATGGCAATATTTTACTCTTCTTAATAGCTTAATAATATTACACACACACACACACACACACACACACACACACACACACATATATAAAACACATCTTTTTTTCATTCATCTATCAAGAGACATCTAGTATTTACAATATCTTGGCTATTCTAAATAATGCTGCAATAGCAATAAGGGTGTATATTTCTTTTCAAATTAGTGTTTTTGATTTCTTTGGATAAATTCCAAGATATGGAATTGATGGGTCATATAATTGGGGTGTTTTCCATAGTGGATGCATCAATTTACAATACCACCCAGGCATTAAACTATTTGGCATTAGTCTTAGCAATATATTTTTGGACATGTATGATTGGGCAAAGACAACAAAAGTAAAAATAAAGAAATTGGACTATATCAACCTAAAAAGCTTTTGCACCACAAAGGAAGCCATCAACAAAACCAAAATGCAACCTGCTGAATGGGAGAAGATATTTTAAAATATATATATCTGATGCAAGGTTAATATCTAAGATATATAAAGAACTTGGGCACCTCAATATAAAAACACACACAAATAATTCAGTTTAAAAAATGGGCAGAGGACATAATAAACATTTCTCCAAAGAGAGCATATAGATGGCCAACAGATATGAAAAGATTCAAATTGCTCAGTATCACTAATCATCAGGAAAATGAAAATGAAAACCACAATGAGCTATCACTTCACACCTGTCAGAATGGCTCTCATCATTAAATGAACAAACACAAGTATTGGAGAGGATGTATGGAGAAGAAGCCCTTGTCTCACTAAGTCTTTATTTTCAGATAGACCTGAAATACTGAACACATAAACACCAAGAGTTATGTAGAAAGTTTTGTTTTGATTCATATTTTCGAGATACAGTAAAAGTTTTTGTTGGTTTAAAAAAAGAACTGATGTTAGATAAGGCACCTCATTTGGTGTCTAGCCAACACTTGCATCTTTTCTATTTTGGTGAAGGTTTCTACATAGTTCAAATATCACCCTAACATTTCTAGCATCCATAGTTCTACCTATTTTTTTTAAGGCAAGGTCAAGTTCTCCTCAAATGTTGTCACTAGTTTCTTTGGGATTTTTCTTAAGAATGTTTTATTTCTTTAGACAGCAAATTGCTGACAATCACTACTTTCTATAAAAATATAAGATCCTCAGTAGTAATTTAAATTACTCCAGGTGTTCCATAACATTATTTTAACACAGGATAATGGAACTTCCTGTAATTAATTATTGAAGTCTAGGCTTTGAAAAGCAGTCTTCAAAAGAAAGCAATACTGACCTGGCTGGGTTGCTCAGTTGGTTAGAACATCATCTGGTACACCAAAAAGGGTTCAGGGTCAATCCCCTGTTGGAACACCTATGGGAGGCAACTGATGGATGTTCCTCTCACATTAATGCTTCACTCTCCCTCTCTCTTTCCCTTTCTCTCTCTTAGCTCCATAATTATATCCAGGATTAAAAAAAGAAAACAAAACTCTTTCCTTCCTTCCTTCCTTCCTTCCTTCCTTCCTTCCTTCCTTCCTTCCTTCCTTCCTTCCTTCCTTTCCTCTCACTATTTTTCTTGTTTTCTTTTGTGTAGAAATCAATTAGAATAGATTTGTTACTTTTAATTAATTTACAAAGGTGGTTACCTTATTATATTTTTTGCTAAGACAAAAAATAACATGATGACAAACTCAATAAAAATATGTCTCAACTATAGTGCAAGAGGAACTATATTAATACTAGAGGCCTGGTGCATTGGGGGATGTCCACCTGCCAGCTTAGGCCCGCTCTCACCACCACCGCTGTGCTCATCAGTCATGAGCCCAGCTTCTGGCTGAGCAGTGCTCCTCCTGTGGGAGCGCACTGACCACCAGGGTAAGCTCCTGCATTGAGCATCTGCCCCCTGGTGGTGAGTGTGTGTCATAGCAACCAGTTGTTTCACCGTTTGGTTGATTTGCATATTAGCTTTTTATTATATAGGATCATTAATTCTTTTTCAAAACCTCCCAAAATACAAAGCATCTACAGTAAAACATCATACTAAGGATATGTTGTAGAATGAGCTTCTAACTTTTAGTAAGAAATACTAAATCTTGAGAGACAACTTTTCCCAGATACCTTCAAAGAAATTGAGTATAAAGAACATGATATGAAAGATGCATAATATCTTCTAAAAAATCAGAGATTAAAACAATCAAGGAGTTTCTGTCATTCCAAAATGATCTGTATTGTCCATTTAAGGTTTGGCTCTCTCCCTTTGATTTGGGACAAAATATTTGCAGAGGATATCCACAAACAATTTAAGAACCCAAATTTAGTTCATTAAAACCACAGTCCATGATGGGAGTAGAGGAGGCATAGCATACTTGGCAAGTTATTGCATTTGTAACTACAGTGTGCCTTGTAATGAAGCTTGTTATTTATTTTGTTTTTACTTTAATTTTTTCTTATAGATATATTCTTGATTTCCCTCAAGAATTATAGATTAAAGGCAGTTTGCCTTCTTATTCCTGTCACCTATTAGGTCTTTAACTCAGCCTTTCTTATACAGTCAACAACAGAAGTGACTAGATAATGTAGAAAATGAGAGAGATAAAAAAAAAAAGATCAAAGAAGCAAGTAGCATCCTTCTTCTCAGAGGCCATTCTAAACTCTGAAATTCGGAATCACAATTACTTTTAGTTTTTCTTCATTTCCAGGAAATAACTATGAGAGAAAAGTCCACAATTTACAAATTGTGAATGTTTTCTATTCTGCATCTGCTGATGCCACTTGGAGTTTCATTCTCTATTATGGACTAAATGTTTGTGTCTCCCCAAAATTCATATATTGAAGCCCTAATTCCCTAAGTGGCAGTATTTGAAGGTGGCATCTTACAAAAGTAATTAAGGTCACATGTATTGGACCCTAATCTGATAGGATTATTAGTTTTACAAGAAGAGATGCCAGATAGATTGTTTTCTGTCTGTTGGGATGCATGCAGGAAAGGCCATATGAGGACAAAACAGTTATCTGAAAACCAGGAAGAGAGACTTTCCCAGAAACCCACCTATGCCAGAACCTTTCCATACTCCAGGACTGTGAGAAATATATTTCTGTTGTTTGAGCCATTCAGTGTGTGGTGTTTTGTTTGTTATGGCAGCCTGAGAAGACCAGTCCATTCCCCCTACTTCAATCCACAGCTCCAAAAACTTCTTCACCATTTAGATTTATTTTTGTGTACTGTCTTTTCTAACTCTTGTTACTACAACCAAGGTAGACTATTTCCAAGGTAGAATTCTACATCAGATCATGCACAGTTTTATTTCTACTTCTTCAAATGTCCAGATTTCCACTGCCTATTCTGGATACTTATTAACTATCACCATGAACTGTTATATCAAGTGAAAAATATAAAATAAAAAATAAAGAAAGACTTTGATGATACAGCAAGAAGTTCTCGTTCCACAAGGATATGTTAAGGAAGCAATGACCAGAGGTAAGAAATAGTAGAGTTATTTTATATAGGCATTGGGCCAAAAGGGAGGTCTAATCTACACATCTGAGTATGAATACTAATATATGCATTTTTGTGTGTTGTATGAATGTTTTCTCTCTTTCAGTGACTCTAATGACATTTAATAGCAGGGTTCAGTTACCCCTTCTACCTGTGAGCAATGAAGCCCTGAAGAAAGCAAATCTATTTTAATTCTGAATGTCTGGTGCTATTTAAGACATCAATGGACTTTGATAGTTTTTATTTTAAGGCACCCTGAATTCTGACCCAGTTCTGTCACTAGGTTGTTAGTCACTCCATATGTTTGCTGTATATTTGAAAGTTTACATATTTTGATATTGTCTCAAACTTCTTGTTGGTCTTTAACATATTTGGTATATTGCAAATTTAAATTATTGTCATCAAAACCAGAATGTCCACTATATTCTTCTTTAAGTGATCTTGGAGAAGCATAAAACAATGATGACTCTGATAACTTTAGTGATGTGCATTTCCTTTGAAATTTAATGGGTAGTTGAGTGAAATATGAAAGGAGAAGATACTTCATGTGTAGATTTTATGAAGTGGAAAATGCAATAGACATTTTCTACTTCAGCTTTGTTTCAGCCGTGACTTTGGCAGCAGCCACTCCTTTAAGTGTCTCTATGATTGTACAATGACAAGTGCCAGGGCACTGTAAAACTTCACTATAGATCGTCACATTTCAAATTAGTTTGCATGGCCAGTTTTAAGATTCAAACACCTTTGCACACTTAAAACACAACATCAAAAAAAATAAATAACTGATAGATATAGCCTATCTCAGGAGAAATGCAAATCTGTCTGGTTGGGATCACTATAAACACTTTCCTCAGTTTTAACCAAGTCTGAGAAACTTAGGGTTTAGGAAAGTTGAGAGCACTTTTGTAACTCCAAGAGGAGAAATCTGTGAGAAAAGCAGCCTTCTGTGTTCTCTCTGATTCCCACTTTACTTCCTCATGTTCCGCTGATGATATGTTTGAAAAAACCTATACAGATGTAGTCAAATTAACTTTACATTTATGTAGTAATTTACTTCATAGTAAATTTTTATTATATTGCCTTATAAATTAGGCATGGGCAGATTGGTCCATGAAGTCCATTCAGATTGAACTGTGCTTTCTGATATTATGATTCAGTTTACTTTTCAAATCACCTTTGACAAAGAAAATGGTACAAATAATCCTAATATATAAAAAGCCAGGGACTGTCACGACCTAAACGACTGAATGGACAACCAAACAGCAGGCTCCATTGATCAGGGGATGGCTGATAACGGGGGAATTGGGGTCCCTCAGGCTCCGATGAATCCGTGGCAGCAGCGACTGGTGAGTGGACAGGCAGGAAGCAGATTGCTTGGTCCCTCCTCCCAGCCCTCAGACTCCCATCAATCGGTGGCAGAGGAAGGGCAGAACTGGGAACTGGCTCCCTTAGTAGTTCTGCAGTTCAACCTCCAGAGGACAGGCCAGGCACCAACGAACCAGTGCTGTTGGCCTCCTAGAACTTGGCCTCGGGCACTGCAGCCACTTCCCCTCCCTAGACACTCCACAAGGAAGAAATGATATGCCAGCAGCGCCAGGGGCAACCAGAGGTGACTGCTCGCCCCATGCTTCCTCTAGGTCACTAGAGCCAGGCACCTGGCCACTCCACTCCAGATGAAGTGTGGTCACTGCACACGGAAGGAATGTAGTGAAAAATAAACAAACAAACAAAAACAATGACCAAGAGAATGCTAAGCAGCAGGATCCAAGCACAGGTGAGGATGGGCGTGCAGACAGGGCACTGCTGCAGCAGATGGAAGGCATCTAAGCTGCTATCCCAGTGTGACTTTACCCACTTATGTTACTCTTAAAGGTGTCTTTTCCACAATGTGAATAAACTGCCACCTTTTGGAATAGGGGTTCATATGAAAGTCTGCATTCCCAACTTCTCTTGAAACAGATCTATGTTCTTCAGCTGTAGCCACCATCCTGAGATCAGGTCCTGTCGACCAGGTCCTGTTGCTGGGAATCAGGGGGCAATGGGGTGGAGCCCCCCTCCCCATGCCCTTTTACATTTAGGGATTGAGCTGAACTCACTTTAGGAGAGGCCTGGCAAGGGTGACAGGTATCACAGATGGAAGGATGGAGAATGAAGAGGCAGACACCTTGCTTGGTCCCTCTCTGGGTGGGGTCAGGCAGATGAAGGCCTGCCAGCCTGCCCCACAATTGGGTGAGATAGCATCCTCTGTGTAAACCTCTCACCATGTGGGCCCGGCCACTCCCCTCAGCTCTGGGCAGCCCTCTGCATTCCATGACAGTATACTTTGCCCTCACATGCTGCTTGCCATAAATGAGAAGGAAGAGAGCAGTTGGCCCACAGACAACTACACAGAAAGATAGGGCTCATGACTGGCAAGCACAGTGGCAGTGGCAAGAGCCACTCCTGCCTCCATGGCAGTGCTAAGGAGCAGTGAGCCAAGTGGTAAGGAGCAGTGAACTGGTGGGTGGTAAAGAGCGAGGGGTCCCGGACTGTGAGAGGGATTTCCAACTGTTGGCTTAGGTCCAATCCCTGGGGAGAATGGACCTAAGCCAGCAGGTGAACATCCCCTGAGGGGTCCTGGACTGTGAGAGGGATTTCCAACTGTTGGCTTAGGTCCAATCCCTGGGGAGAATGGACCTAAGCCAGCAGGTAAACATCCCCTGAGGGGTCCTGGACTGTGAGAGGGTGCAGGCCGGGCTGAGGGACCACACCCCCAAGTGCATGAATTTCATGCACAGAGCCTCTGGTAATAATAGTAATAATAATAATAATGATAATAATAATAAAGGATCTACTAGATAGTTCTATACAAGGTACCATCAAACCAGAATTATGAGACTGAAAGGCCTGTGAAATTTTACTTTACATATGCCACCCTGTTTTTGAAAGATGGAGGATACTTGAGCTAAATTAATTTACCCCATTCCATGAGACTTTGCACCATACTGAATCCTGATTGATATCATATTTTCAAAAATACTAACTGTGGGCTAAACTTATTTAATGGCTTTAACACCTGAAAATACAAAATGCTAAAATGATTATCTATCTCTTGTCTCTAAAGGTGAATGGCATTTACTCTCAAAATGTACTTGCTGAAGATAATGTCTGAGGTTATTTGTTATTTCCTAGTCCTGAGATGTCTACATATATTTTGTAGATTTGTTCAAGCAGTGCTTTACCAAAAATTGCAAAGCTTTTCTTTTTCCCAGTGTGTAGCTGAGGACAAAAGACAAACCATTCTCTCTGATCTTAAATTCACTTGAATGCATGACATCTTATTATTTTCTGCTGTTTCTGCTTTACTAGAGACTTATAATCCTATTTATACTTTTCAGATCATTTTTCATCATTTTTTTAAAAGGCAAAGTAAAAAAAGAGTGTTCTCTGAAATTATTACAATTAGTTATTGTCAGTCCCCTATGTGTCTCTTAACTGTGGAAAACAGGGGTGTACCTTGGCTCTGAGCTTGGCCTGCAGCTCAGGAGTCAAGTTCTTAAGAACAGAAGATTGGCTAACACACTCTTGGGAAAAAGTGCCTTCACAGAATCTCCAGCATCAGGCATCAGCTTCCCAATCTATAAAATGCAGCAGTGTGGGGATGGGGGAGATTCACTAGGCTTTCAGATTGCAGTCAATGAGTTATTTTAGTCCCTAACAACAGTTCAAGTTCGTTCCTTTAGAGATTCTCACCACATTCTGAACTGGAGTGAAGCCATAAACAAGAAAAAAATCTTTGAAAGTTAAGATAAAATTTGTCCTATCAACATCACAACTGAAAAGTTCAGATAGCCTTTTGAACACACACACATCTATCACTGCAAATAGAAAAGATTTTACCTTAATTATAGGGTAATTTTCAATTCAAAGCAAAAAGAAAGACATTTTGTACTCAATGATAGGCTTGTACTTTTAGGTCAACAAGTAATATTTTATAAGAAAAAATCAATGTTCTTAATTTGAATAAACAAGAACAAATTTCTTGTATTTCAAAGCATTTTAGACTGATAATAATGTGAGTTAAAAACTTGAATACTTATTTTAGGTAATATATATATATATTTTTTAAATCCTCAGCCCAGGATATGTTTTATATTGATTTTAGAGAGAGAGGAAGAGAGAGAGGAAGAGAGAGAGAGGAAGAGAGAGAGAGAGAGAAGAGACAGGTAGAAAGGAGAGAAACATCAATGTGAGGAACATCAGTAGGTTACCTTCCATATGCGCCTGACCTGGGATTGAACACACTACCTAGGTATGTGCCCTGACCTGGAATTGAACCTACATTCTTTCCTAGTACAGGATGATGCTCTAACCAACTAAGCCACCCAGTCAGGACATTCATATTTTTAAGCAATATTGAATATAATAAATTTCCTTGAATGGATCAAGTTGGTCTGTACACACCCTATTTTTTGTTTGTTTCAAGTACAAAAAACATTTAAATATTTATCTGATACTTTGCCTTGGGCTATCTTCTGAAAGAAAACTAGGCAGAAATTTCCTAAAGTGGTTTCTAGTAAAATGGAAGAATAGAAACAACACTGAATAAAGCTAATGCAAACAAAACTTTGATCTGCTATTTAAAGCTTCATGGAATGTAACCTTTTAAACTTGTATTTTGCCAGCACACAAATGACCTTTAAAACTAAGTGGTAAAGTCTGTTGTTAGATTCACTGTAGTTTGATACTAGCGGTGGAAGTTGGATTTTTTTTTTTGGCATATCCTTAGAAATGCTTCTGTGTTCCAATAAATGATGACTATTTAATAGCATTTTTTTAAAAAGAAAAAGAAAAAAAAAAACTGGTCAGAAGACAATTTCCTGTTTATGTAGATCGTAATGTGAGCAGAAAATTAAAAGGATTTTCCAATCATATTTACAATATTCAGAAGCAAATTTAAGAGAGGGAGATCTGAATTTTAAAACTATATGTGCTTCTTTCCTAACATGCGGCCTTGGAAAATTTAATTTGCCTTTCTAAAATTTTCTATTGTAATGTAAAAAATGAGGCCAAGACCAATATAGTCCTTATAAGATGTTGTTGAGGATAAAATGAGATAGTATGTATAACCTTATAACTTAATATATTTGAAAAATATAGCAAGGAAAACTCTTATGTATATTAGTTTTATACTTTAATATTTCATAATTCCTGATAATATTAACTACTGACTTATTTGTGTTTATATATTTTCTTGTTTAATTACATTGTGATCATTTGTTTTGGATTGAGATCCTTTGAGAAACTAGACCAGTACAATGCACATACTATATATTTAGTGTTTATCAACTACTATAACTTTGATAATACTGAAAAGAATTGCCATTGAACAATTCAGGTAATGGCTAAAACAACAACATGGATTTTCCAGTGCTCTTATTGATAAATTTCTTTCTCTTTCTCTCCCATCCCCTGCCCCTCAATAGCAGAGTTATTCATAAGAACAAGCTAAGCCCTTGATCTCTGCCTTTCAGTTCACAAGACAGGAAACTTCTCAGAAACTTTATCTCTCTTGCCATTTCTCCTGTATTTCTAGAAGCTCATTTTATCTCCAAAGAAATATTTCTACTACTTTTTTTATGACACCGTGGATGGTTGTAACACTGTGACTGTTGGTTCTGTGCTTAAACTCAGTGGTCTTCTCACACAGAAATGAAAACTCTATTTTAGAATAAAAATTATGCTTTTTATTTTATTTTGATTTAGTCTCTTAAACTAGCTCTTATACAATGTAACATTAACATCTGAAATTTCAAAGACATTATATGTAAGGATTTTTATCTCTCTATGGTCAAATATTATTGATCCATAGTTATAAAAGCATTTATATGAGATTATCAGTTTTTATATATTTTATTTATATATTATTTTCTGAAGATTATTACATAAAGCAATATACATGTATATACATACATATACCTATACTAGTACATATACATGTAATAATAATATTTTGCATGGATGTTCTTGAAAGAGTCAGAGTTCAAATAATCAAATATGAGTAGGCCATATTAGATACTCATGGCTGTATTTAGGGATGCTAACAGTAAATTTTTAAAAGAAATATTTATTTTATTAATGTAAGTAAATGCTTCTAATATTGTGAATCACAGCACAATGATATTGATTTATCCTTTACTTTGACCAAAGAAGTTGGAAAACAATGAAACCAGACAATGCATGTGTGATAGGGAACTGATTACAGTTATGGTTGAGTGGCTTTGCAGATGTTATTGATCATTGATGACAAAAAAGGAAATTAACATGGGAAAGCATAAACATGTATCTATAGGACAGTGGTTCTCAACCTTCCTAATGCCGCGGCCCTTTAATACAGTTCCTCATGTTGTGGTGAACCCCAAGCATAAAATTATTTTCGTTGCTACTTCATAACTGTAATTTTGCTACTGTTAATGAATCCTAATGTAAATATCTGTGTTTTCCAATGGTCTTAGTCTCTACAGCAGCAGTTCTCAACCTGTGGGTCACGACCATCGGAAAACACAGATATTCACATTAGGATTCATTAACAGTAGCAAAATTACAGTTATGAAGTAGCAACGAAAATAATTTTATGCTTGGGGTTCACCACAACATGAGGAACTGTATTAAAGGGCCGCGGCATTAGGAAGGTTGAGAACCACTGCTATAGGAAGATGAGGTAGAGATAACTGAACATCAGGAAGGTAGAAATTAACAATAAAAACCTGAGGATTCACAAGGAGTGTTTAGATATGTCTAAACATTGAAAGGAGGAACAGAGTAAGCCCCTAAGCAGAGTTGTTGCATAAGTTTGAGAATGTAGGTCCTAACACTGAAGTGATCCCCCTGGAGGTAGGGAGTTCTGAGTAAAAGATAGTAATGCTAGATGAAAAGAAGCATAAGCAAATTAGTGTGTTCTCTTTCTGGATAAGAAAGTTAGAGCTTCTTCCTGTGCCTCACATGTTTCTACAGAGATGAAAAAGATCATGGGTTAGAAATTGACAGGGAGTCACAGCACACAAGATGCATTTCTCATGGGCAAGTTCATTACAAGAAGATCCTAGATAGGGCAGTGAAATAAAGGGTTAGGATGAGACCTGAATTATACACTTGATGAGAAACAATAAGGAATACAGAAACATTTCAAGAGATATAGAATTTCACATACAAATCTACAGAACAGGCCAACTAGTTTAAGGCGATTTTATCACCAAAACTGTTTGTTTCTTTGGGAGTTATCTGAATTTCAGAAGATGTATAACTCTAAAGTTAATTACAGAGATTGGACTCAGAGAAAGAGAGAAAAAGTAAGATTGTTCCAAGGTTACAGATAACAAAGCATATACTTATAAAGCCTAGTTAATATTATATGAGGCATAACTTGAACAAATATTAGCAAGAATGTATACAGAATATTAATTATATTCTTTATAAGAAAGGGTCATTATAATTATTTAAAAATATTCTTTTTATTATGAAATCTTTTGAGAAAAAATTTTTTTCAAGATAAAGATTTAAAAATTTCTTAAATGGTGATTTAATAATTATAATAAATTACCATCCACATGTGACAAAATATGGATTAATAAAATTAGAACATCTTAAAAGCTTAAAGAACTAATAAGGTTCATGAATCTGATGTCATCCAAGTTCTATCATCATCAGCATTATTTGGAAACTTAAAAGAAGTTCTAACTCTTGGGCCTGCTCCCATATTTAGTGGATCAGATACTTTGGGGGTTAGGTTTCAGAAATTTATGTTTTACCTATCTTCTAAGTCATTGTTATACATGCTAAACTTGCAGAACTACTGATTTATCCCTATTATTCTTGAATTAGTGTTCCCAGGCAAAACAAAATAAAAACAAATAGAAAGAATAAAAACAAGAAAAAGACACCATTTAAATTAGATTTTCAGAGCCATAACAAATACATTTTTACTATATGTTTTATTATGGTTGACTAGAGGCCTGGGGTATGAAAATGTGTGCACTTGGGGGGGTCCCTCAGCTGGCCTGTGCCCTCTCACAGTCTGGGAGCCCTCAGAGGATATCCAACTGACAGCTTAGGCCTGCTCCCCAGGGAAGTGGCTGAAGCCTCAGTCTAGCCTCCCTCTGTGGGAGGTGACCCCAGCTGGCCGAGGTGGGGATGGCGTCGGGTGGTCCTGCCCGAATCACCCACCACTGCTGCTGCCTGTGGCCTCCCTCTGCAGGAGGCGACCGGGGGTGGGTGATCAGGGGATGGCACCAGCCCCCATCGTCCCATCGCTGGTCACTGCCTCCTCCCAGCCTATCATCACCCCCTCCCTCTGCCTGCTGGCATGAGCCTTGGCTAGCCTGAAGCCACCTGCTCATCAGCCCCGCCCCCTGCCAACTGTCTTTCTGCCATTCAGTCGATTTACATATTATGATTTATTATATAACTAGAGGCCTGGTGCATGAAATTCATGCATGGAGGGGTGTCCCTCAGCCCAGCCTGAACCCTCTACAATCTGGGACCCCTCAAGGGATATCCGACTGCCCATTTAGGCCCGATCAATGGAACCTAAATGGGCAGACATCCCTCTCACAATCCAGGACTGCTGGCTCCCAACTGCTCCCCTGCTTGCCTTCCTGATTGCTCCTAACTGCTTCTGCCTACCAGCCTGATCACCCCCTAACCACTACCCTGCCATCCTGATTGATGCCTAATTACTTCCCTGCCAGCCTGTTTGCCCCTAACTGCCCTCCCCTGCAGGCCTGGTCACCTCTAAATGCCCTCCCGTGCAGGCCTGGTACCCCCCCAACTGCTCTCCCCTGCAGGCCTGGGTCCCCCACAATTGCCCTTCCTTGCAGACCCAGTCACCCTCAACTTCCCTCCTCAGCTGGCCTGGTCACAACTAACTGCCCTCCCCAGCAGGATTGATCACCCCCAACTGCCCTCCCTTGAAGGCCTGGTTCCTCCCAACTGCCCTCCCCTGCTGGCCATCTTGTGTCCACATGGGGGCAGGATCTTTGACCACATGGGGGCAGCCATCTTGTGTGTTGGAGTGACAGTCAATTTGCATATTACTCTTTTATTAGATAGGATACAGGCCTGGTGCATGGGTGGGGCCAGCTAGTTTGCCTTGAATGGTGTCCCGGATCAGGGTGGGAATTCCCTTGGGGTATGGGGCGGCCTGGGAGAGGGGCCTGTGGGGTTTGCAGGCTGGCCATGCCCCCTGGACACCCAAACAGAGGCCCTGGGATCTGGGATTTATTTATCTTCTACAATTGAAACTTTTTAGGCTAGAGCAGAGCCAAGCCTTCTGCTAGCTCCATTGTGGCAGCCATTTCTGTTGGGATTTATGTATCTTCTATAATTGAACCTTTGTAGCCTTAAGCAGAGGCCAAAGCAGGCCAGGGCTGCAGAAGCTTGACTTCCTCCATCACCGCGGGCAACCCTGCCTCCTGCACTATTCAGTTCCATGGCTGCTGCCATTTCTTTCCTTTTATTTTTTTAAATATATTTTATTGATTTTTTTCAGAGAGAAAGGGGGAGAGAGAGAGAGAGAGAGAGAGAGAGAGAGAGAGAGAGTTAGAAACATTGATGAGAGAGAAACATCAACCAGCTGCCTCCCGCACATCCCCTCCTGGGGATGTGCCCGCAACCAAGGTACATGCCCTTGACCGGAATCAAACCTGGGACCCTTGAATCCGCAGGCCGACGCTCTATCCACTCAGACAAACTGGTTATAGCATGCTGCCATTTCTGTTGGGATTTATTTGTCTTCTATAATTGAAACTTTGTGGCACTGAGTGGAGGCCTGGGCCAGCAAGGGCAGGCAAAAATCTTGGCTTCCCCCATTGCCAGGGAAACCCAAGCCTCCCTCCTGCTCTCTGTGGCTGCAGCCGTCTTGGTTGGGTTTATTTGAATTTTCCCTCCTGATTGGCTGGTGGGCATGGCTGGTGGGTGTAGTGGAGGTACGGTCAATTTGCATATTACTCTTTTATTATATAGGATAGGATTATATGAGAGTCAGATTTCACTGAGTGTCCTATGTTTAATCTAATAGTCTTAACTTGAATGGACAAGACCAGAGCTAGATTGTCAATGTAACCCTCTCATTCTAAACATGGGAATACTATTGTTTACAAACCCTATCTAATAAAAGAGTACTATGCAAATTGACCATACCTCCGCTACACCCAAAAGCCACACCCACTAGCCAATCAGGAGTGAGTATGCAAATTAACCCAACCAAAATGGCAGCGGCCACAGAGTGAGCAGGAGGTTTGGGTTTCCTTGGCAATGGAGGAAGCCAAGCTTCCTGCACACCCTGGCCGGCCTAGGCATCCACTCAAAGCTACAAAGTTTCAATTATAGAAGATAAATAAATCCCAACAAAAATGGCTGCAGCCAGGGAGCAAGCAGGAGGCTTGGGTTTCCACGACGATGGAGGAAGCCCAGCTTTCCGCCCTGCCTTGGCCTGCCCTGGCCTCCTCTCAAGGCTACAAAGTTTCAATTATAGAAGATAACTAAATCCTAGATACCAGAGCTTCAGCCTGGGTCGCCTGGGCTGTGGCCGTCCTGCAAACCACCACAGGCCCCTCGCCCAGGATGCCCGACACTCCAAGGGAACCCCCACCCTGATCTGGGACACTCTTCAGGGAAAACCAGCTGGTCCCCACTTGTGCACCAGGCCTCTATCCTATCTAATAAAAGAATAATATGCAAATTGACCGTCACTCCAACACACAAGATGGCTGCTCCTCTGTGTTCAAAGATGCCTGCCCCCATGTGGACACAAGATGGCCACCACAAGATGGCCAGCAGGGGAGGGCAGTTGGGAGGGACCAAGCCTGCAAAGGAGGGAAGTTGTGGGTGATCAGGCCAGCAGGGGAGGGCTGTTGGGAGGGACCAGGCCTGCAAGGAAGGGCAGTTATGCGGGACCCAGGCCTGCAGGGGAGAGAAGTTAGGGGAAAACATGCTGGCAGGGGAGTGGTCAGGAGTGATCAGGCTGGCAGGCAGAAGTTGTTAGGGGCAATCAGGAAGGGTGGCAGGTGAGCATTTGGGAGCCAGCAGTCCTGAATTATGAGAGGGATCCCAGATCGGAGAGGGTGCAGGCTGGGCTGAGGGACACACCCCCTCCATGCACTAATTTTGTGCACTGGGCCTGTAGTATATAATAAATGTATATGGTTGTGCCAAAATATCTTGAATTATAGCTCAGTTATTATTTGCTCACAGTTCTGAAGGCTTTAAATCCAAGGCCAGGGTGCCAACATAGTTGTTTTCTGGTGAGAGTGCTCTTCCTGAATTGCAGAGGGAGAGGAGAAGGGTAGGAAAGGGAAGGGAAGAAGCAAACTCTCTAAAGGTCTCTTTTTTCTATGAGACCCCATCCTGAAGGTTCCACATAATCTAGACATGATTACCTCCCAAAAGCCTCATCTTCAAAAACCATGTCATTGAGGATTAGGACTTCAACATATGAATTTATGGGAGGCACACAAATCAGTCCATAGCAATGATTAGTCTGAATCTTAAAAATGTCAACAAATGCAGCTGTGTTTTCAAAATATGTATTTAGAAATTTTATATAAAGAAAATAAATGCTGAAATTTCTAATAAAATGTAGTATTTGAGAGAAAAATTCTGGAGGTTTTTTTTTAAATCTGAATTATCCACATTTATGAGATCCCATCCTGTGTAGCACTCAATAAAGCCACATAATCCAGAGTAGATACTGAGTCTGTCTATGGAGTATACACAAAAGTGCATGTCAGCTAACACGGATATTTATTTCTATTTAATTAATGAATTAAAGGGCAGCTTTAGGTTTGAAGAAAATACAGAGGTGTCTCCTTACCACCGTCCCTGTCTCCCTTACCATTATTGTCCTTGAGTAATGTGTACATTTGCTATAATTATTGAGCCAATATTGAAGTATCATTATTAATTAAAGTCCCTAGTTTACATTAACTAGAGTTCACTCTTTGCATTTTATATTCAATGGGTTTTGGCAACTATATATCACATATCCACCATTATGATATCACATGTAATCACTTTATTGATCTAAAGTCTTCTGTGCTCAAGCATTCATTTTTAAATCATAAATTTTCATTGATTGCAAAGTAAAGTCTCTGCTAAAAGGAAATATTTATATAAAGGAAGAGAAACATCTTTAGTTCCTATAGAAGCAATATTATAGCATTATTTTGTTTGTTTGTTTTCAGTAAGTTCAAAGGTCTGATTTATATGGACTTTAGAGATGAAACATTTAATCTCCCCAAATTCACTTCAAGCACCCCCAACTAAAATTAAGTGAAACATAGATCATAAGAATAATTAGAAAGCACCATAGAAAATTAGAATCTTCCTCTGTGAGTCTCTTGGAAGCACTGAATGACATACATGAGAAATTTATGTTACCTTTCTAATAGCAAAGCAATCTTTTTTTATTTGCTGTATTCAAGCACTAGCATCTGGTTGGTTACATTTCAACTATGTTTCATGTTGCTAATGGTCTGTTCAAAACAGTTACTTCAAAGATTTCTTTCTGCAACCATGTTTGATATTGTT
Organism: Corynorhinus townsendii; assembly: GCA_026230045.1. NCBI lineage: Eukaryota > Metazoa > Chordata > Mammalia > Chiroptera > Vespertilionidae > Corynorhinus > Corynorhinus townsendii. The sequence continues at coordinate 93,121,054 of JAPDVU010000002.1, forward strand.
ATTTGTTCTTAGTCCTTTGTGGGGTGCATTAATTGGATCATGTTATACTAATGGAAGCTGTTTGCAAGTTACTTTGGCAATTGGAATGGAGATTCTATTTTTGCCTTTCACTCAGGCTCAGTTTGGATCAGAGTAGAGACAAGAAAACTTATAGGTATGCATTTTCTTATTATTATTCCTCAACCTTTTACCTTCATGGTTAATTATGCTCAATCTGCATGTCTTTATAGATAATAAGACATTTTAGTTACAAATTCCTTTTTTATTTTTTATTTTTTCTTCTTTCTAGGACTCCTGACTAGAAAATTATACCTGTATACCTACCTATTTGGATATCTATATATCCTATCTAATAAAAGAATAATATGCAAATTGACCATCGCTCCAACACACAAGATGGCTGCCTCCTTGTGGTCAAAGATCCTGCCCCTATGTGGACACAAGATGGCCACCATAGGATGGCCAGCAGGGGAGGGCAGTTAGGGGTGACCAGGCCTTCAGGGGAGGGCAGTTAGGGGAAAACAGGCTGGCAGGGGAACAGTTAGGGGGTGATCAGGCTGGTAGGTAGGGACAATCAGGAAGGCAGGCAGGTGAGCAGTTGGGAGCCAGCAGTCCTGGATTGTGAGAGGGGTCCCAGATTGGAGAGGGTGCAGGCTGGGCTGAGGGGCACCCATCCCCATGCACGAATTTCATGCACCGGGCCTCTAGTGCTCTAGTTTATGTGTGTGTGTGTGTGTGTGTGTGTTTACTTTTGGTTTCTCCTGGTTATTTAAATGCTAACATAGAAATTGTTGGTCCTTTGTTGAATAAAAACGTTGTAAAGTAAAAATGTGATAACCTTATAAAACACTTTTCAAACATGGCAATCTAACATATATTTTCCTAGAAATGTTGACCTGTTTTTTTGATAAGTAAAAAGCATTCTGCAGTCTGGTCTCTGTATTGATGTGTCTGTTTCTATTTTGTTTGTTGGTTTATTTGGTTCATTAGATTCCACATCTAAGTGTACAATTCAGTGGCATTTGCTACATTTACAATGTTGTGCAACTATCGCCTCTATCTAGTTCCAAAACATTTTCATCAATCCAAAGGGAAACCACTTTCTCCTCAGCCCCTGTCAGCCACCATTCTACTTTCTGTCTGTTTGGATTTTCCTATTCTGATATTTCAGATAAATGGTATCATGTGGAAGGAGAAGAAGAAGAAGGAGAAGGAAGAGGAGGAGGAGGAGGAGGAGGAGGAGGAGGAGGAAGAGGAGGAGGAGAAGAAGAAGAAGAGGAGGAGGAATTATTGTAACCCTGGCCACTCTGGCTTAGTTGGGTGAGTGTCATCCGGTACAGCAAAAGGTTGTTGGTTCAATTCCTAATCAGGGCACACACCCAGGATGAGAGTTTGATCCCCAGTCATCCTGATAGATGTTTCTCTATTCTTCTCCCTTCATCTCTCTGTAAAATGAATAAAAACATACTTTAAAGCATTCTTGTTAAGATACAAAATGATATTCAGTAAAGTTTTCATGAACATTAGAGAAAGAAGAAATGTATAAGAGTATAACGTTAAATATTAAAATATTTAACTTTTAAAATATCTTAGGGTTGCTTTTACCAGAGAGTATAAAATCTTGCAAAAATAATAAAAATAAATAAATGACTCTAGCTACTACCCTTCTGGGTGGAACAAACATAGTGGTATATAGTTTTGACCCTTCCTATTGGGATGTCAATATTTAATAAACTTGGTTCATGTCTGTGTCCTTGACCGTGCCATATTCCACATTTTACTAGTAATACATTGAAGACATACAACACACTAATATGTTTTTGAATTATATTAATAAAAAACTGAAGAACTATGTTAATATCAGAAATAATAACCAGAAATATCATAACTAATTAGAAACAGAGGTGAAAATATAATGAGATTAAATTTCACAAAGATAAATTTAATTTGCATACCTGGAGAGAGGGGCAAGCTAGTGTTGCATTTATAGCTCCTATTTGGAAAGTCTACATCAAACTTTTAATTAGTCATAAATTTTGTACAATCTAAAAGTGACAGATAACCATAAAATAAGCTAATTTTTTGCCATTTTATTATTTTTAATTCTTTTCTTTATTGATTAAGGTATTACATATGTGTCCTTATCCCCCCATTAACCCTCACCCCACCCCCACTAATGTCCTCACCCTCCTGGTGTCTGTGTCCATTGGCAGGCTTATATGCATGCATAAACTGATGAACAAAAACAGATCCAGAGACAGAGAAGCATCGATCAGACCGTCAAACCTCAGAGGGAAGGTAGGAGAGGGTGGGGGTAAGGGGGAGAGATCAACCAAAGGACTTGTATGCATGCATATAAGCCTAACCAATGGACACAAATACTTTTTATTTACATTTATAGCTATAACCAGAGCAATAGAGCCAATATAGGATCTGCCTTCTTAGAATGTCATTGCATCTCATTGAATCATTATGTTACATTTTTGTCAGGGCACTTTTAAAAGAATGTAGAAAATTCAAACACATTTATTCAATAACAAATGTGATGATGCAACTTAAAAGCACACCTTATTAATATGAAAGATAAGACTAAAGATAAGATTTGGGAAGGAAAGTAATTACAGCAATGCTCAGATATTAAAGAATGTCAAGCAAAATTATTACACTTGTTTTCCTCTTTAGCAATGATAAGATATAATAGAAGCAATAACTGGAAGATTTAGAAATAAATCTCAACATCAAACATAAATCTCTAATACAAATTTTTTAATTGGGGAATTTGCTATTTTGAAGATATTCAAGAGTAGTTTGGCAAAACCATTCTGCTGTTAAGTACAAAAAATAGAAGGATGGTGGGAGAAGATAAATGCATTCCCTTTCTTGTCCTAAAATAATATGTCTCTGTGCTAACCTGATAAAGTAGTTCAGAAAATGCCAAGATATTTAGCTCAAGATCTTAAGCTAGGGAATTAAGCCCTGAGGATAATGATTTAAATCTTAGATGCAGAATATTGTCCTTTTGAAACAATATTCTGCATCTAAGATTATCAGCAATAAATTAATAATACTTCTGATAGTAAAAATTTGTCACATTGACTCAAAACTTTTAACAGGTGTGAAAGAATATATGCTGAGTCAAAAATCTGCTTGGCTATCTGAATGCTATTAAGTTCTATAGGAGTTATTAAAATCATAATCTCTTATATCCAAAGAAGACAATGCATTTCGATGGTGGCCTTTTTATATTCTAAGGTATTGATGATCTCTGTGGGCCCTGCCATTTTTACTGTCTTATGCTTCTGTGAGCTTTTGTCATTTTACCTTAAAATAAAATTCACCAAGAAAAGCTCTTTTCTCAGTAAAGGTGTATTGAAGACTGGCTTGTCCACTACCTATGACTGTTGACCCAACAAAACAATCAATTGAACATCCAGACTTTTCACTTTCCAAGCAAATATTTGACATCATATTGGTAAAGTTTTAATCCTTTTGAATTAGTTTTCTTATCTGTAAGATTTCTGTTACCTATATGCTTTTTGGAAAGGTTCTAAGTAATAACAAAAATATCACCTTTTTGAAGTCTTTTGGAACATGAAAGCATGTAGAAGATACTATTAATGACTTTTTGTTAATCCTCATACTTCTGTGAGGAGTATATCCTTGATATGCAGTTGAAAGAGGATTATATAGCCAAGCAGTGAGCCAGAGTGTTTCAATATAGCTTATGGAACTATAGCAAGAGTTTCTTTTCTGATTACGTTTACTATTTGCTGAAGTACCTCTTGTTAGAAATAATCTAACATGTTTAGAAATTCTTTTTAAAAAAATATTGAAAAGTTAAAATATGATAGTTCTCACCAACAGCCTAAGAAATCAAATTATAGTGAATTAACATCTACGTAAAAAATTAGCCTTAATATTTTGCTATGCTTAGAAAAATGAGATACAAATTATTTAAACTTTTAAATGATTATTTTTATTTTTATGTTTGTGTTATGAATGCTGGCTAAAATATTTTAGGCATCTACATGCTCTTTTTAAATGTAAAATTAATATAAAGTTGATATTTGATATTTTAATTGACTTTTGAAGACAATTTTTCATTCACATATTTGTTTTTCTCAATGCTTATTTAACATATGCATTGTGGATAACATTTCTAGAATTTTGAGACACCGGCATAAAATGTGGTATTTACCTTCAAGGCTAAATATTTATTGAGATATAAATTTGAACTGAGAAATGTTTAAAAACAGTAATTGATTGCATTCATAATACCATATTAGTTGTACAGGTTAAATCATGTATTAAGCAGTAATTTTATTTTTAATGATATCCATTTTCTTTGTAAACTAATCTTACTTAAAATAGAAATAATGATAGAATAACATGTTTAGCAAGCAAGACGTTTTCCGTCATTCCATGCATTTAACATTAGCGGATGGTACTGTGAACTATCTCATTCTAATTTAAAACTAGAAAACCATTGTGTTGTTGTTGCTGTTGTTGAAAGTACTATAGATGTCCTTCCCCTTTCCCCCCATTGACTTCTCCATACACACTTGTCTGAGTCCATGAGTTATGCATATAAGTTTTTTGGTTAATCTCTTCCTGATCCCCCCCACTCCCCACCGCTGAGATTCATCAGTCTGTTCTGTGCTTCCTTCTATGTCTCTGGACCTATTTTGTTCATCAGTTTATTCTGTTCATTAGATTTCACATCCTAGCATGAGTGAGATCATGTGATACTTGTCTTTCCCTGAAGGACTTATTTCATTTAGCATAATACTCTCCAGGTCCCTTCATATTCTCTCAAAGGGTAAGATATCCTTTTTTTATATATACAGCAGCATATAGTATTCCATTGTGTGAATATATGACAACTTCTTTTTCTTTTTTATTACTGTTTAAAGTATTTCATATGTCTCCTTTTTCCCTGATTGACCCCGCCACCCGGCTACTCCCAACCCCTAGGACAAGCCACACACCCCAGTGTCTGTGTCCATTGGTTATGCTACTATGCATGCATACAAGTCCTTTGGTTGATCTCTAATGCCCGCCCCCGCTCCCCTGCCTTCTCTCTGAGGTTGGATGGTCTGTTCAGTGTTACCTAATCTCTGGATCTCTTTTTGTTCATCAGTTTATGTTGTGACTTATACCCCACATATGAGTGAGTTCATGTGATATTTATCTTTCTCCCACTGGTTTATTTCATTTACCATAATGCTCTCCAGTTCCATCCATGCAGTTGCAAATGGTAAAAGTTCCTTTATTTTTATAGCAACGTAGTATTCCATTGTGTAGATGTACCGCAGTTTTCTAATCCACTCATCTGATGATGGGCACTTAGACTGTTTCCAAATCTTAACTATTGTAACTTGTGCCCCTATGAACATATGGGTGCATATATTCTTTCTGATTGGAGTTTCTGGTTTCCTGGGATATATTCCCAGAAGTGGGATTACTGTGTCTAATGGGATTTCTATTTTTAACTATTTGAAGAAAATCCATACTGTTTTCTACAGTGGCTGCACCAGTCTGCATTCCCATCAGCAGTGAAGAAGAGTTCCTTTTTCTCTGCATCCTCGCCAGCACTTGGCATTTGTTGATTTGTTGATGATAGCCATTCTAACAGGTATGAGATGATACCTCATTGTTGTTTTGATTTGCATCTCTTGGATTATTAGTGCCTTTGAGCATGTTTTTATGTCTCTTGGCCTTCTGTATGTCCTCTTTTGAAAAGTGTCTATTTAAGTCCTTTGCCCATTTTTTGTTTGGATTGTTTATCTTCCTTTTATTAAGTTATATGAGGTCCCTATACATTTTGGAGATTAAACCCTTATGGATATAACATTGGCAAATATGTTCTCCCATGCAATGGGCTTTCTTGTTGTTTTGTTCATGGTTCTTTTGCTGTGCAGAAGCTTTTTATTTTGATGTAGTCCCATTTGTTTATTTTCTCCTTAGTTTCCATTGCTCTATGAGCTGTGTCAGTAAAGATATTGCTATAACACATGTCAGGTATTTTACTGCCTATGTCATCTTCTAAGATTTCTAAGGTTTTCTGCCTTATTTTTAAGTCTTTAACCATTTTGAGTTTATTTTTTGTGGATGGTGTAAGTTGGTAGTCTAGTTCCTTTTTTTTTTTTTTATGTATCTGACCAATTTGTCCAACACCATTTATTGAAGAGACTGTCTTGATTCCATTGTATGCTCTTGCCTCCTTTGTCAAACATAATTGAGCATAATTGCTTGGGTCTATTTCTGGGTTCTCTATTCTGTTCAATTGGTCTATATATCTGTTCTTGTGCCCAGTATAAGGCAGTTTTGAGAACATTGGCTTTGTAATATAGCTTGATATCTGGTATTGTGATTCCTCCAACTTTGTTCTTCTTTCTCAAGATCATTGTGGCTATTCGAGGTCTTTTTTTATTCCAGATGAAGTTTTGGAGAGTTTGTTCTAGGTCTGTGAAATATGCCTTTGGTATTTTAATGGGAATTGCATTGAAACTATACATCATTTTGGGTAATATGGACATTTTAATGATGTTGATTCTACCAATCCATGAACATGGTATGTTCTTCTATCTGTTTATGTCTTCCTGGATCTCTTTTTTTAATGTCCTTAGTTTGCCAAGTACAGTTCTTTTACCTCTTTGGTTACGTTTATTCCTAAGTATCTTAATTTTTTTTTTTTTTTGGTGCAATGGTAAATGGGATTATTTTTATTTAGTTTCACTTTCTGTGATTTCATTATCTTATATAATAAAAGGCTAATATGAAAATTGTCTTCTTGGGAGTTCTACTGGGAGTTTGGACAGTATTCCTTCTTCCATTCCTAATTCTTCTTTCCATACTAGTCCTTTTTGAATGTTTGTTTTTTTTTCATTTATGGCTTGATGGTAATAAAATCCCTTAGCCCATTTTGTTTGTGAAGCTCCTGATTTCCCCTAAAATTTTGAATGATAGCCTTGCTTGGTATAGTATTCTTGGATTCAATCCCTTGCTTTGCATCACTTTGTATATTTCATTCCATTTTGATGTGTTTCTGTTGAGGAATCAGTTGATAGTCTAACGGGAGATCACTTTCAGTTAACTTTCTGTCTCCTTCTGTCAGCCTTTAAGATTCTTACTTTGTCTTTGGTATTTGCCAATTTAATTATGATGTGTCTTGATGTCGGCCTTTTGGGGTCCATTTTATTTGGGACTGTGAGCTTCTTGGACTTGTGAGAGTTTTTTCTTCTCAATGTCAAGGAAGTTTTCTGTCTTTATTTCTTCAAACAGGTTTTCTATTCCTTGCGCAGTTTCCTCTCCTCTGGCACCCCTATTATGCAGATATTGCTTCATTTTGTATTGCCCCAAAGCTCCCTTAGGCTCTCCTCCTGTTTTTTAAGTTTTTTTTTTTTCCAGTTTCTGCTCTGCTTGGGCGTTTTTTTCTAACTTGTCTTCTAGCTAACTGATGCAGCCCTCAGCTTCTTCTAGTCTACTGTTGATGCTTTCTATTGTGTTCTTTATTGCAGCAATGTCATTCTTCATTTCTCCTTGGTTCTTCTTCATTTCCTCTTTATTCTTAAACATGTTGTTGAATTTGTGTACATCCTTATGACCATTACTCTGAATTCTTTCTCTAACAAATTGCTCACCTCCATTTCATTTACTTCCTTTTCTGGTGATTCCTCCTTTTCTTTTTTTCTTTTTTACAGGATTTCTATTGTTTTCTTTTTTTATATAATTTTTTTTTATTGTTTTAAGTATTACAAATAGTAGTACATATGTCTCCTTTTTTTTCCCCCCCATTGATCTCCCCCCGACCTCCCCTACCCTCCAGTACATGCCTTCACCTGCCCGCCCTCCCCCCCCCCCCCCCCCGCCCCATGTCTTATATCCATTGGTTGTGCTTATATGGATGTGTACAAGTCCTTCGGTTGGTCTATTACAGCCCCCCTCACCCAACCTCCCCTGTCTTCCCAATGTAGTTTGACAGTCTGTTCAATGCTTCTTTGCCTCTGTATCTTTTTCCCACAATTTCTTTCCTTTAAAAAGTTTTTCCTTTGCAGACTAGAAATAAACATATAATAACAAAACAAGACAAAACAAAAAAAAATGTTTGAGTCCCAATTTCAATGTCCAACAGTTCTGAGTCCCCTTTTCAATGTCTAACAGTTCCTTATGTGTACATGTCAGCAATGATATCTGGATGGTGGGCACATGTTGGCAATGCAGGTCCGACACTCTCTGGTTTGGTCCTAGGTTACCTGCAGCAGTGCACAGCTGCTGACTACTCGCGTGGCAAGGTGTTGTCAGCGTCTTCCATCTCTGGACTGTTTTTTCCTCTTGTCTTCGTGGTTGGAGCACACCTGTCAATTCCTCTCTGTTGCAGGAATCCATCTGGTCTTGAGGTTGTTTTCTGAAAATATACAAATATATTCTCGACCACAAGTTAATAAAGGAATCTTTTCTATATAATTGATTTGGGATCCTTTTTATTTTTGTTCAAACGATTCTCTTTTGTCTTATTTAGACACCATGTGTGTTTTTAATGGCCGTCTTGCTGTTAGCATTGCAAATGAAACTTAATTTGGTAAAGTAAAAATTTTCTAGATGTAATTTACTTATAGGATATTTTTCCTTACATGATATTGCCCTACAATCCCCCCCCCTTTTTTATTAATGGAGGTTTCTGTAAATTTTATAATGCAGTCCTGATAACTTTAAATTTTAATTTTTTTTTTTTTTTTGTTCTCACATATGACTGCTTTAGGTTCATTGCATATTCAGGAATTTTACCATGAGATGAGCTACCAATAGAAATTTTAGTTATTACTTTAAGAACAGCTTTTTGTCCAGTACAATTAACTTTTCTTGAATATTCACTTATTTCAATTAGTCTATTTAAATTAATCTGAAAACTCGATTACTATTTTACTTTCAAATTTAATACTCTACCAACAATCTTAGTTTACCCTGTAAATATGAGTGGGCCCTGAGCATTCCAGATGCTAGGCTGAATTTAGATATAGGGCAACTGCTGTCAGCCAAGTCTCTTGTCTGTCACCTGGGTCCCGATCTGAGCTGGGCCAAGTCTCTGTCTGTCACCTGTATCTCGATGTGAGCTGGGCCAGGTCTCTTTCTGTTGTCTGGGTCTTGTTCTGAGCTCGGTGTGGGAAGCACAAAGCAGCCATGGGGGCAGGAGACCTCCTTCAGAAGGGGTGAGTGTTCAAGCCCCTGCTATGTTGTGGGGGTGAGGGTCTGTGCCCCACTTCTGTTGCCCCCCCAAGCTCTCTCCTGATGGCCCCTCTGCGACTGTGCCTGTCTTAGGTTGTTCCTTCCTTGAGGAATCTTACTCGTCTCTAGCTAACCAGCCATCCTCCGGGGCCAAGCAGGGTGGTATGAGGTTCAGTTCTGTCTCCTTGGTAGCCTATGCCCCCATGGCCTCCACACCCAGCACCTGCCTTGGGAGCCCCTGGGCTGCTGGCAGGGTCCCGGTGCTGATCACATATCTCAGGGAACTCGGGTTTCTTCTCCAGTGAGGGCCCAGCTCACACAATTGGGTGTGAGACAGATCCATGGTACCAGCCCCCATGAGGCTTTAAGCTCAGCATGAACAGAAAGCTCAGGTAACAGCTGAGGGCAATTGGATTGTGAGAAGAGGGTCCCTCTTGGCACAAAGGGCAAGAGGGGCCAATATAGGATGATCAAGTGCCTTCCCAGTGCCTTAATTCCTTCTGCAAGGGATTAAATCCTTTCATGTCCTTTTTTCCTTTTTTTTTTTAATTGCTGCCAACCATTCAAAGCATTAGTTTGTAAGTTTGTTTGGGATAATTGTGAAATATGCTGTTGTAAAATATCTAAAATTATAATGAGATTGTAGAATAATATCATGTAAGGATATTCTTTGCCCTAGGCCCTGGCAATTCCATTTCAAACTGGCTGTCAATTTCTTTTTGTAGCTTTATATAAACTTTGTCAGGGAGGCAAAAACACAAATTACTTACTTTAGTTCAAGAGGCCAAATATATTGACTTTCAATTACAATCCTTATGACTTTTGAGGAAACTTCTCTTTGTTACCTTCCAAAATAATTTTCACTCTACAGAGAGTTTCATTTAAAAAGTTTTGTCTCATGAAACAGTTTCTCTTAAGGCTATGGTGACCACTAGTATTGATTAGATTTAGTATTTTATTTTTATTTTATAATTTTTTAATTAATTTTTTAATTTTTATTTTTTACATATGTGTCCTTATTTCTCCATAACCCCCCACTCCCCACTTATGCCCCACCCCCTTGTTGTCTGTGTCCATTGATTAGGTTCATATGCATGCATACAAGTCCCTTGGTTGATCTCTCCACCTTACCCCCACCCTCCCCTACCTTACCTGAGGTATGATGTTCTGATCGCAGTTTCTCAGCCTCTGGATCTGTTCTTGTTCATCAGTCTATGCCGTCCATTATATTTCACAAATGAGCGAGATCATGTGATATTTCTCTTTCTCTGCCTGGCTTATTTCACTCAACATAATATTCTCCATCTCCATCGATATTGTTGCAAATGGTAGGAACTCCTTCTTTTTCACTGCAGCGTAGTATTCCTTTGTATAGATATACCACAGTTTTTTAATCCATTCATCTGCTGATGGGCATTTAGGTTGTTTCCAAATCTTGGCTATGGTGAATTTTGCTGCTATGAACATAAGGGTGCATATTTCCTTTCTGATGCGTGTTTCTAGATTCTTGGGATATATTCCTAGAAGTGGGATCACTGGGTCAATTTGGAGTTCCATTTTTAGTTTTTTGAGGAAGCTCCATACTGTTCTCCACAGTGGCTGCACCAGTCTGCATTCCCACCAGCAGTGCAAAAGAGTTCCTTTTTCTCTGCATCTGCGCCAACACTTGTTGTTTGTTGATTTGTTGATAAAAGCCATTCTGACAGGTGTGAGATGGTACCTCATTGTTGTTTTGATTTGCATCTCTCTGATGATTAGTGACTGTGAGCAGGTTTCATATGTCTCTTGGCCTGCCTTCTGTCTTCTTCGAAAAGTGTCTATTTAGATCAGTTGCCCATTTTTTGATTGGGTTGTTTATCTTCTTTTTGTTAAGTTGTATGAGATCTCTGTATATGTTGGAGATTAAACCCTTATCATTGATATCATTGGCAAACATGTTCTCCCATGCAGTGGGCTTTCTTGTTGTTTTATTGATGGTTTTCTTTGCTGTGCAAAAGCTTTTTATTTTGATGTAGTCCCATTTGTTTATTTTCTCTTTAGCTTCCATTGCCCTAGGAGTAGTATCAGTGAAGAAGTTCTTTTGGCATATGTCCGATATTTTGCTGCCTGTGGATTCCTCTAGTATTTTCATGGATTCCCGTCTTATGTTTAAGTCCTTTATCCATTTTGAGTTTATTTTTGTGTATGGTGTAAGTTGGTGATCTAGCTTCATTTTTTTGCATGTATCTGTCCAATTTTCCCAACACCATTTGTTGAAGAGACTGTCTTGACTCTATTGAATGTTCGTGCCTCCTTTGTCAAATATTAATTGAGCATATTGATTTGGGTCAATTTCTGGGTTCTCTATTCTATTCCATTGATCTATGTCTGTTCTTGTGCCAGTACCAGGCTGTTTTGAGAACAGTAGCTTTGTAATACAGCTTGATATCTGGTATTGAGATCCCACCTACTTTGTTCTTCTTTCTCAGGATTGCTGTAGCTATTCGGGTTTTTTTTTTTTTTTTTTTTTTTTTATTCCAGATAAATTTTTGGAAAGTTCGTTCTAGGTCTGTGAAATATGTTGTTGGTATTTTAAAGGGAAGTGCATTGAATTTATAGATTGCTTTGGGTAGTATGGACATTTTGATGATGTTGATTCTACCAATCCATGAACATGGTATGTTCTTCCATTTGTTTATGTCTTCCCCTATCTCTTTTTTCAGTGTCGTGCAGTTTTCTGAGTAGAGGTCTTTTACCTCTTTAGTTAAGTTTATTCCTAGGTATCTTAATTTTTTTGGTGCAATGGTAAATGGGATTGCTTTCTTAGTCTCTCTTTCTGTAAGTTCATTATTGGTGTATAGAAATGCCATAGATTTCTTGGCATTAATTTTGTATCCTGCTACATTACCAAATTCAGTTATTAAGTCTAATAATCTTTTTATGGAGTCTTTAGGGTTTTCTATGTACAGTATCATGTCATCTGCGAATAAGGACAGTTTTATTCTTCTTTTCCAATTTGGATGCCTTTTATTTCTTCTTCTTGTCTGATCGCAATGGCTAGTACTTCCAGCACTATATTAAACAGGAGTGGTGAGAGTGGGCATCCCTGTCTTGTTCCTGTTCTTAGGGGAAATGGTTTTAGTTTTTGCCCATTGAGTATGATGTTAGCTGTGGGTTTGTCGTATATGGCTTTTATTATGTTGAGGTATGATCCTTCTATTCCCACCTTGCTGAGAGTTTTTATCAAGAAAGGGTGTTGGATTTTATTAAATGCTTTTTCTGCATCAATTGATATGACTATGTGATTTTTATCTCTCAATTTGTTTATGTGATGTATCATGTTTATTGATTTGCGAATATTGTACCATCCTTGCATCCCTGGGATAAATCCTACTTGGTCATGGTGTATAATCTTTCTGATGTACTGCTGGATTGGATTTGCTAGAATTTTGTTGAGGATTTTGGCATCTATGTTCATGAGGGATATTGGCCTGTAATTCTCTTTCATTGTGTTGTCTTTATCTGGTTTTAGTATTAGGGTGATGCTGGCCTCATAGAAGGAGCTTGGAAGTGTTCCTTCTTCTTGAATTTTCTGGAATAGTCTGAGGAGGATAGGTTTTAGTTCTTCCTTGCATGTTTGGTAAAACTCCCTTGTGAAGCTATCAGGCCCTGGGCTTTTGTTTGCTGGAAGCTTTTTGATGACTGCTTCAATTTCTTCCATAGTTATCAGCCTATTGAGATTCTTAGAATCTTCCTGAGTGAGTTTTGGAAGGTTGTATTTTTCTAGGAATGTGTCCATTTCCTCCAGATTGTGTGGTTTGTTACACATTTTAACAATCCTTTGTATTTCTGTGGGGTCTGTTGTTATTTCACCTCTTTCATTTCTGATTTTGTTTATTTGGGTCCTCTCTCTTTGCTTCTTGGTGAGCCTGGCTAGAGGTTCATCAATCTTGTTTATCCTTTCAAAGAACCAGCTCTTGGTTTTGTTGATCCTGTGTATTGTTTTTTTGGTCTCTATGTCATTCATTTCTGCTCTGATCTTTATTATGTCCTTCCTTCTGCTCACTGTGGGATTTTCTTGTTGCTCTCTTTCTAATTCTTTGAGTTGTTGAGTTAGAAGATTTATTACCATTTTTTCTTGTTTTTTGAGGTAGGCCTGTAGAGCTATAAACTTCCCTCTCAAGACTGCTTTCATTGTGTCCCATAGCATTTGCATTGTTGTGTTTTTATTGTCATTATTCTCCAGGATGTTTTTAATTTCTTCTTTGATCTCGTTGATCACCCAATCATTGTTTAATAGCATGCTATTCAGTTTCCATGTGTTTGAATTTTTTGGAATGCTTTTATTATAGTTTATTTCTAATATTATGCCATTGTGGTCTGAGAAAATGCTTGATAGGATTTCAATCTTTTTGAATTTAGGGAGGCTTTGTTTGTGACCCTATATGTGGTCTATATTTGTAAATGTCCCATGGGCACTTGAGAAGAACGTATATTCCGAGGCTTTGGGGTGAAATGCTCTGAAGATGTCAATTAGGTCCATCTGAGCTAGTGTGTCATTTAGAATTGCTGTTTCTTTGCTGATTTTCTGTCTAGAGGATTTATCCAGTGATGTCAGTGGTGTATTAAAGTGTCCTACTATGATTATATTGTTGTCGATCTCTCCCTTGATATCTTCCAGGAGTTTTTTTTATGTATTTGGTGGTCCTGCGTTGGGTGCATATATGTTTACCAGAGCTATATCTTCTTGTTGAATTGCTCCCTTTAGTATTATGTAGTGGCCTTCCTTATCTCTTGTTATGGCCTTTACTTTGAGGTCTATTTTATCAGATATAAGTATTGCTACCCCAGCTTTTTTCTCATTCCCATTTGCCTGAAAAATATTTTTCCATCCCTTCACTCTCAGTCTGTGTGAATCCTTTGCTCTGAGGTGGGTCTCTTGTAGACAGCAAATATATGGGTCATGTTTGCTTATCCAATCAGCTACCCTATGTCTTTTGATTAGTGCATTTAATCCATTTACGTTTAATGTTATTATTGACAAGTACATGTTTGTTGTCATATTTTTCCCCTTAGTGTTAGTGTTTCTTTTTGCCTTTCTCTTTATACTTTTTACAGCAGTCCCTTTAGCATTTCTTGCATTGCTGGATTGGTAGTGATAAACTCTCTTAGCCCTTTTTTGTCTGTGAAGCTTCTGATTCCACCTTCAATTTTGAATGATAACCTTGCTGGGTATAGTATTCTTGGATTCAGTCCCTTACTTTGCATCACTTTGTATATTTCATTCCATTCCCTTCTGGCCTGGTGTGTTTTTGTTGAGAAATCAGTTGCTATTCTAATAGGAGATCCCTTGTAGGTAACTTTCTGTCTCTCTCTGGCAGCCTTTAAGATTCTTACTTTGTCATTGGTATTTGCCAATTTAATTATGATGTGTCTTGGTGTCGGTCTTTTGGGGTTCAACTTGTTTGGGACTCTATGTACTTCTTGGACTTGCATAGTTTTTTTTCTTGCCAATATCAGGGAAGTTCTCCGTCATTATTTCTCCAAACAGGTTTTCTATTCCTTGCTTCTCTCTCTCCTTCTGGTATCCCTATTATTCTAATATTGTTTCATTTTGTGTTGTCCCAAAGCTCCCTTAGGCTCTCCTCTTGCTTTTTAAGTCTCCTTTCCATTTGCTGCTGTGTTTGTGTGTGTTTTCCTAGCTTGTCTTCTAATTCGCTGATGCGGTCCTCAGCCTCTTCTAGTCTACTATTTAAGCCTTCCAATGTGTTCTTTATTGCAGCTATGTAGTTCTTCATCTCCTCTTGGTTTCTTTTCATGTTGGTGACATTTTCATTCAGCTCCTTATAGTTCTCATTGAGTTGTGTGTATTTGTCATTGAGTTGTGTGTATTTGTCATTTATCCGTTTAAACATCCTTAGAACCATTACTCTGAATTCTCTCTCTGTTAAGCTGCTAGCCTCAATTTTATTTAACTCCCTTTCTGGTGATTCCTCTTTTTCTTTCCTTTGGGTATTGCTTTTTTGTCTCCCCATGTTTTCCTGAAATGTTTTAATTGTAGATCCAATTGCTTTGCTACCCAGGTTCTTTTGGTGATGGTGCTATTGATTAAATCTTTCTGTTCTCCTGGGCTTGGTTATCTAGTGTAGCTCCCTACTTGAGCTATTTGGGTTCTCTTGATGTAGGCCTGCAAGCTTGAGAGGTATAACTGCAGTGCCTAGAAGTCAGCTTCTATGGAGGGGAGTGTCCCAATTTTTGCTGACTTGCACCCTTAATTTAAATCATGTGTGCCCAGTTGGGCCTCACAGTGGCACCAAGGAACCGTCTGTCCGGGTGATGTGGCTCAGGGGGCTACACTTTGGAAAGGGGTAACTGTGTTCCCCAGAGTTCTGTAGTTGTGGGGTGGGCAGACTCAACTTTCACTGCTGTGTCTGTGGTGGGTAGGTGCTTTCTCCAGATTGCGGCTCACAGGAGCACTGGAGGTAAGTTTGCCAGCGTGGTACACTGATGCACTCTGGAGGGCTCTGGCAGTGTAGCTGAGTAATTGAGGTGCTTAGCTTCTAAAGATTTCTCTTTAGAGTAGATCCTATGGCCTCAGGGATTATTCAGATTCCATGGTGTTAATCAGGGTGGAATCTGGGTGTGGCTATATTGGTTGCCTGGAGACTGGGGGGAGGGGCTATCTCTCAGGAGAAAATGGTTTCTGTGGGCTTAGATATGACTCAGCACCAGACTTGCTACCACTTCTCCTGGACTGTCCATTGCCCACTCTGCCCAGGTTCCACAACTCTACCCCTTCTCCCGCACTTCTGTCACAGGTAAGTGCCTGTCTCCAAAAGGTCCCACGGACTAAGTTCAGTGGGGAAAGGCGCAGGCCCCAGCACCAGGAAGGACCGCGTCTCTGCCAGTTCCTCTCTTGCCGGCACTCCGCGGTCAGGCAGCTCCCAAAGGCTGCCTTTGAGCTCAGATCCCAAATCCAGACTCTATGGTCTAAAATCCTTCAGACCTTGCCTGTCCTCAGGGATGCGGCTTGGCACTGTGTCGTTTCTCCCTGACCTTTTGGGCACAGAGGTCCGGGAGATTCTACTGCCTAGATCTTTGATTTTACCTTTATCCGGGGGATCCCTGCTCTTCCCAGCTGCAAACTGTCTCACCAGCTGTGCCTCCTTCGCCAATTTGGGCTTGATTCCGCTAGTCTCAGCTGCCTCCTCTATTTGCTCCAGGACAAGGCTCAGGACACATCCTTCTATTCCACCACCATTTTGTCTCCCGACTATATTGATTCCTCCTTTTTTTCCTATGGGGGCTGTTTCTTTGTATTCCCATTTTTTCTCCTCTCAGAATGTCTGGTTATGTGGTTAAAGGAAAATAATAGAAATCAAAAAGACATGACACAGAGGGAACAAAACATGAATGTATTTATGACACCAAAGACCCGAAATAAAGGTGACCACCAGAGAAAAGATAATTAGGGGAAAGAAAAGAGTGCAAAAATTATATTGGGAAAAAAGAAAAAAGTTACAAGAGAAAAGAAAAAGAATATAAAAGAAGATGAAAAACATTTACATATATGGGGAGAAAACTCCACAAAACCAACAAATAAACCAAAAAATACAAACAATGAACACCCCAAAAGAAAAAGGGGGAGGGGACTGAAGCTGAAGAGGCAGAGCTTATTTCCAGAAGACAATGTAAAGGAATTTAGCGAATGGGGGACTTGCCATGAATCAGTTTAGAGGAGGTAGAAACAGAATGAGTGTATAAGAAGAAAAAAAAAACACAAAATACTCAATAAACTTAAAAAATAATTTAAAAAATTAAAATACATATATATTAAAAATATCCTATTAATAAAGAGCTAATATGCTAATTGGACTGGATGGTGAAACAACCTTCCAGAACCACCTTTCAGAATGACCAGTAGGGGGTAGGCTCTTCAATCAATCACCCTGCAGAGGCCGAGCCCCTTGCATGAATTTCATGGATCGGGCTCTTGTATATAAACTAGTGGCCTGGTGCACAAAATTCATGCATGGGGGAGGTGTCCCTCAGCCTGACCTGCACCCTCTCCAATCTGGGACTCCTCAGGAGATGTCCGACTGCCGGTTAAGGCCCAATCCCACAGGGCTTTAACCGGCAGTTGGACATCCCTCTCGCAATCCGGGACCACTAGCTTCTAACCACTCACCTGCCTTCTGGCCTGATTGTTCCCAAATGCTCCCCCTTCTGGCCTGATTACCCCTAACTGCCCCCCACTAGCCTGCTCACCCCCAATTGCCTCCCTGCTGACATGATAGCTCCCAACTGCCCCCCCTGCCTGCCTGCTCACCCCCAACTGCCCCCCTGCCAGCCTTCTTGCACCCAACTGCCCCCCTGCTGGCCCACTCACCCCCAACTGCCCTCCCCTGGTGGCCTGATTGTCCCTAACTGCCTCTGCCATGGCCCTGCCACCATGGCTTTGTCTGGAAGGACATCCAAACGGTGTCCCAGAAGGTGTCCCAGTCTAATTAGCATATTACTCTTTTATTAGTATAGATAAAAATAATTCCCCTTTCTTCTTTTCATAAATATATTTTTATTGATTTCAGAGAGGAAGGGAGAGGGAGAGAGAGATAGAAACATCAATGATCAGAGAAAATCATGGATTGGCTGCCTCCTGCAGGCTCACTACTGGAGATCAAGCCCACAACCCAGGCATATGCCCCTGACTGGAATCAAACCCATGACCCTTCAATCCACAGGCTGACACTCTATCCACTGATCCAAGCCAGCTAGGGTAAAATTACCCTTTCTTTAATCTATCTATCTATATGTTCATCTATTTTTGAAATTGGAAAATAGAGTAGAGAGCAGATAGACCTGAGTTTGGTGAATAAAACTACTTAAGCTATTAGTAGAAGAGAGCAAGCCAGGAGGGGGAAAACAAATGCATAAAAACAAACAAACAAACAAACAACAACAGGAAAAAATTGGCTAGCAGAGAAAGAGAAAAGAGAAGGATGCTAGGACTTGGAACAAGGGAGAGGAAATTAGATATATGAGTATGCCATCAGAGACTATTATAATAGTGATGTGTCAATAATGCAGATAAAGAAGATCAATTTTTAACAAGGAGTAAAAAGAAAGGAGAGAGAAAAACTAAAGCAGGAACATGAGACAAGAAACAGGATGAAAAAGGAAGAAGTGAGGAAGAAAAGGTTGACAGAAAGGAAAAAATGAGATAAAGTAAAATAATGATAAAAAATTAAAATAGAATGTAGAATATTAGTCCAAAATAAATTAAAGATTAAAAAATAATAATAATAATACAAAAGTAAATAGAAAAAAGAAAAACTATATAATTTCTTAAATAAAAGATAAAAAATAAAGAAAAGTGAAGTAGTGAAGTGTTGTTCACTTCAGCCGTTTTAATGTCCCATGGGAGCTGCTGAGCCCTCTCTACTGCTCTGTCTGCCACATCTCAGTTTCCTATTAAGTAGTCAGAACTGTATTAAAGTTCCCAGCAAGCTCCTGCTCCCCTGTATCTGTCTCCACAGCCTTGGTTTCAGGCAGGCGGGATCAATCTTCCCACTTTGTCTGCCTGCTTTCAGTCATATTTATACAAATGTCTTTTTCTGACATGGGCTTTAGGTGGCAGTGTTGCTGTATTAGTTTCTGGGACCAAATGGCCCCTCACCTGAGTCCCTGAGGGCTCCCTGGGGGTACTTAGAATCCTTATTTCCCTGCTGAGCTCAAGTCTGGGTGTGGCTGCACTGCTAGGAGAGGCTGGCTCATCAGGAGTAAAATGTCTGTTCAGGGTTGGAGGGATCAGACTGTCCCAGAACTGACTTCCTCCTCACCTCTCCCTATTTTTTCCCCCTGTTTCCACAAAAACCACCTTCCCCTGCATCACAGCCTCAGTAAGTGTTTGTAATTGAAAGATACTGTGCACTGGGTTTAGCGAATAAAAGCAAGGAAAATATAAAGACAGAGCAACTGTGCCACTGCACATCTCTCTCCCTAGCATTGCGCCACCGGTGCAGAACTTCAGGCTGTCTTTCTGGGCATAGCCTCTCATGGCTGTGAGCTTAGATTTGTGCCACTGTCTGTCTTTCTTCCCCCCTTCCCCCCAGCACTGTGTAGCCAGTGCAGAACTTCAGGCTACCTTTCTGGGTGCAGCCTCCCATGGCTGTGAGCTTAGATCTAGAGTCCCCCACTGCCAGCAGCTCTGTGGACCCCCTTCACAGCTGCTCTCCCCTTCAAGATGGCATGGCCTCTGCTGTAGAGCTGGCTGCCCCAGGAGAGATTGCAGAGGTAGCAGAGGCTGCCCAGCTAAGGGAGCCTGGGCCGCTATCCCCCAGAAGTCCCACAGAATATAACACACACACACACACACACACACACACACACACACACACACACCACACATTCATGCACTCCCCTTTTTCTCACTCACACTCTCTCCCACACTGCTGCACTGCTGGCCGCCATCTTAGTCCCCCTACCACAGCTTTTTTATCCACTCACCTACTGATGGCCACTTGTGTGGTTCCAGAACTTATTGTAAATTTCCCTGATAGTAACATAGGAGTGCATACATTATTTCGATTGGTGTTTCAGGTTTCATAGGATATATTCCTAAAAGTGGGATCACTGGGTCAAATGGCAGTCCTTTTTTAATTTTTTAGGAAACTCCATATTGTTTTCCATAATGGCTTCACCAGTCTGCATTCCCCTCAGCAGTATACTAGGGTTCCCTTTTCTCTACATCCTTGCCAAAATCTGTCATTTGTTGATTTGTTGATGCTAGCCATTCTGACAGATGTGAGGTGATACCTCATTGCTATTTTAATTTGTTTCTTTCTGATGATTAGTGACTTTGAGCATTTTTTCATGTCTCTTAGCCATTTGTGTGTACACTTTGGAAAAGTGTTTATTTAGGTCCTTTGCCCATTTTTAAATTAGATTGTATGTCTTCCTTTTTAAGTTGTATTAGTTCTTTATATGTTTTGGAAATTAGCCCCTAATCAGATATACCATTGGCCAATATGTTTTCCCATACAGTGAGCTATCCTTTTTCACTTTGTTGATGGTTTCTTTTGTTATGCAGAAGCTTTTCAATTTGATGTAGTCCCATTTGTTTTTCTCTTTTGTTTCCCTTGCCCTAGGAGATATATCAGCAAACAAACTGTCACAAGAGGTGGCTTAGATTTTGCTGCCTATGGTTTCTTCTAGGATTTTTATTTTTTCATGACTTACACTTAAGTCTTTTATCCATTTTGAGTTTATTCTTAGGTATGGTATAAGTTGGTGAACTAATTTAATTTTTTTGGATGTATCTGTCTAATTATCCCAACACCATTTATTGAAGAGACTATCTTTACTCCAGTCTATGCTCTTCCCTCCTTTGTCAAATACTAATTGAGCATAATGACTTGGGTTTATTTTTGGGGTATCTGTTCTGTTCCATCGATCTATATGCCTGTTCTTGTGCCAGTACCAGGTTGTTTTGATCACAATAGCTTTGTAGTATAATTTTATATCCGGTATTGTGATTCCTCCTGCTTTGTTCTTCTTTCTCAAGATTGCTTCAACTATTCAAGTTCTAACTACTAAACGTGCTTCCTTTAAGAACAGGAAAAAGATACATATGTCTGCTTTTACCACGCCTATTTGACATAGTACTGGGAAAAAAAAAAAGTCTTAGCCACAATTAAACAAGAAGGAAAAATAAAACCATCTAAATTGGAAAGGGGAAGTAAAACTGTCATTATTCACAATGACATGATATTGTACATTGAAAACATGAAAGATTCCACCAAAAAACTACTAAAATTAGTAAATGAATTTGGCAAAGTATTTGGATACAAAATTAACATCCAGAAGTTGATGAGAGTTTTATAGCTTTCTGAATCAGGGTCTTTTCCAATATTGCCAAGGAGATAAAAAACCCTGATTCAGAAAGCTATAGGACATTGAAAAATGAAATAAAGGAATAAACAAACACACCATGCTCATGGATTGGAAGAATTAACATAATTAAAATGTTCATACAACCCAAAGCAATCTATAGATTCAACAGAATCCCTATTAAAATGCCAATGGCATATTCCACAGATCTAGAACAAATTCTCCAAAAATGTATATGGAACATTAAAAGACCCAAATAGCAGAAAAACTCTTGAGAAAGAAAATAATTTTAAAAGAATGTAAATGGTTTGCCAGAATTGACATAGGCAATATTTGTACTTAGTATTTTGTACTGCAAATACAATAATATTCTATTCTCACATCTAAATGTCTAGGCTTTTGTCTTTGCTATAGTAGCACTGATTGCTGTTATAGCACCTGTTCACAGCGTTGCAAATGGAGACCCAGCCAAATGAATGTTGGTGAGTAATTGCAAGTCACCAGTTATTATAAAAGTAAGCCAACTGTTACTCCAAATAATAAAAGTCACTGTTGTATTTCTTCAACATTTTGTCTTCTTGGATTCTCCTTCTTAATAATTTTCTTCTCCAACTTTCATTTACATTTTGAGATTAGAAAGTTATCCTTGAGGAAGTTACCTTGTGCTTGATGGGAAAAGAAAACGGCCTGGATTTAGTTTATTATGCAGGTAATGCATCCCCTAATCTGAGATTTTAAAATAATTATAAAATAAAATATGAAAATAAATTTAACATCGAGATACAGGTGACAGACAGAGACTTGGCCCAGCTCAGATCGGGACCCAGGTAACAGACAAGAGACTTGGCCGACAGCAGTTGCCCTATATCTAAATTCAGCTGAGCATTTGGAATGCTCAGGGCCCACTCAAGAATGCAAATAATCCTTCCCACTAATATTTACAGGGTAAACTAAGATTGTTGGTAGAGTATTAAATTTGACAGTAAAATAGTAATCGAGTTTTCAGATTAATTTAAATAGGCTAATTGGAATAAGTGAATATTCAAGTACTGGACAAAAAGCTATTCTTAAAGTAATAACTAAAATTTCTATTGGTAGTTCATCTCATGGTAAAATTCCTGAATATGCAATGAACCTAAAGCAGTCATATGTGTGGGGGAAAAAAAAAATTTTTTTTTAAATTTAAAGTTATCAAGACTGCATTATAAAATTTACAAAAACCTCCATTAAAAAAAAGGGGGGGGGATAGTAGGGCAATATCATGTAAGGAAAAATATCCTATAAGTAAATTACATCTAGAAAATTTTTACTTTACCAAATTAAGGTTCATTTGCAATGCTAACAGCAAGACAGCCATTAAAAACACACATGGTGTCTAAATAAGACAAAGAAAAATCATTTGAACAAAAATAAAAAGGATCCCAAATAAATTATATAGAAAAGATTCCTTTATTAACTTGTGGTCAAGAATATATTTGTATATTTTCAGAAAACAACCCCAAGACCAGATGGATTCCTGCAACAGAGAGGAATTGACAGGAGTGCTCCAACCACGAAGACAAGAGGAAAAAACAGTCCAGAGATGGAAGACGCTGACAACGCCTTGCCATGGGAGCAGTCAGCAGTTGTGCACCGCTGCAGGTTACCTAGGACCAAACCAGAGAGGGTCGGACCTGCATTGCCACCATGTGCCCACCATCCAGATATAACTGCTGACATGTACACATAAGGAACTGTTGGACATTGAAATTGGGACTCAAACATTTTTTTTGTTTTGTCTTGTTTTGTTATTATATGTTTATTTCCAGTCTGCAAAGGCAAAACTTTTTAAAGGAAAGAAATGGTGGGAAAAAGATACAGAGGCAAAGAAGCATTGAACAGACTGTCAAACTACATTGGGAAGACAGGGGTGGTTGGGCGAGGAGGGCTGTAAGAGACCAACCGAAGGACTTGTACGCTTGCATATAAGCACAACCAATGGATATAAGACACTGGGGCGGCGGGGGGAGGGTGGGCAGGTGAAGGCATGTCCTGGGGGGTAGGGGAGGTCGGGGGGAGATCAAAGGGGAAAAAAAAAAAGGAGACATATGTACTACTATTTGTAATACTTAAAACAATAAAAATAAAATTAAAAAAATAAATAAAAATAAATAAATTTAAATATTCGTCTCAAATAAATATTAAAATAAGAGTTTTGTGATATCTTTAAAACAGATTATATATATATATATATATATATCCCAATAAATATAAATCCATAAATCTAAATCTATAAATTGATTTCAATGTATAACACAAATTGTTTTGCATTGTTAACTCTTGTCCTGCTGTTTCATAATTCTCTTTTTAAAAGTTCCACTAGAGATGTATCCCTATGTATTTTACTATCATTCCAGAATCTATATGCAAAAAACCAGATGTTCTGTTTCAACACATTTGACATGTGATTATCAGACTGATTGTCTTAATTATCACATGTCAACAACTTGTGCTTTTTTTGTTTATTTTAGAGTAAAGTCCTGGCCAGTATTGCAGATGGCCTCCACATTCTGAGCTTATATAATTTAACTGTTATCTGCAATATGTAGTCCTTTGGGAGAAAGAAGTTCAGCTTCTAGTGAATACCTACCATTTCAAAGTAGTTTTCCAGGAATATTTATTTGGTTAAATTATTTTAATATTCTCAATATCACAAGTGAGGTAAGTTTAAGAATCATTTTATATATATTAGAAAATAAATTGATGTCCCTTTTTTACCAATACTTCACTTTCAACAATACCATGGTCTTCCTCCTTCCACAACTTTGCATGTGGCCAGGATAATTTATAATTCTCCTAAATATTCAAGCTATGTCCTCATTTCAAAGTTTACCTTATATCTGAATTGCTCCATAAGTGGCTGCTAATTCAAAAATGTGAATTTATTATCTTAAATTATATTTACCTTAAAATTAAAACTTTACAAATTGTAAGTAAGTTGAAGGCATGGCAATTATTTCATTCTTTATTGAATCCCTAAAACCTGGTACCTAACTGGTATGGGAAGAATAAATAATGCACATGTATTGATGAAAGACTTCTTGTGTTTGTATCATTCCAGCTTCACTATAAGTGTTAAAAATATTTGCAAAACATGTACTATATTTTTGTACTATGTTTCTAAATATCTTAGAATAAACCTAATTTGGAAGGCAACCTGAATGCTGACATTATGAGCAGTGCATGATATATGTGGTGAACCAACTATTTCCTCCACTTAGAAGCTCATCTGCAGCAATTCCTAGGAAAGATGTAGACATGTTTCATTTTTCAAATATTTTGTTTTTATTTTTATTTTTGTAAAAATAAACCATACCTTCTACCTCAGAACTTGTTAGAAGACAATTTAAGGCAAGGAAGATACAATTCTTTTATCTATTTTTAAATAATGTGTCCCACCAGTTTATTGGTGAGAACTGAAATTTTATATCAGAATCTCCTAATTATTGGATATGTATACAATGAAAAAGTCCTTCTGAAATACATACACTTAGGTTAATACACAGATACCTGTAAAGTTTCATATTCCTTATTAGTTTTTCATGAAAACTTAAAACCTTGGCTAAAAGTCTTTGCAATACAACATTTTAAATAGATATCTGAACATGTTGGCCCTTCATATATAATATGTCTTAAATGCCCATACTATCCTCCTGCCAATATTCTGTACAAATTAGGTTTATTTTTGTTTAGTTGAACTACATAATAAAGTTAACCCTATTTCCTATTCTTTCAAGTTTTCTTACAAGATTATTATTATTTTTATTGAACTCTGAAATTTCTTTCCGTTTCTAAAAATCAGGAGTTTCCACTATTTTCTAGGAATCAGAATATAGTAGTGAAGACCATGAGTTTTGGGTTCACGTAGATCAGGTTTGAGGTGATTTTTACAACATATCAACATTATAACTATAGATAAATTATTTAACCTTTCCATCAACTTTGCTATAATTTTTAAAAACATTTTGCTTAAAAATTGAGTAAAAAAACCTAGTCTTATTATATTATTATAGAGATTAAAATATGTAATTAATTTAAAACAGTGACTAAAACCTATTTATTGTTTATTAGTATTAGATTTAATATAGTATTTCCTATAACATCTATGGAAGAAAAGGTTTTAATATATGCAAATTTGAAGCCAATTTATTATTTTGAGCTATTCTTATTTTTTTTTTCGGTATCCAAACTGGGTTTATTGGGATAATGCCCCATTCATCTTTATTGGAGGTTCTTATTTTTAAATTTCTTTATTGATTAAGGTATTACATATGTGTCCTTATCTCCCCATTGTCCCCCCACCCCCTACTCATGCCCTCACCCCCCCATTGTCTGTGACCACTGGTTAGGCTTATATGCATTCATACAAGTCCTTTGGTTGACCTCTCCTCCTTATCCCCACCCTCCCCTACTTTCCCTCTGAGGTTTGGCGGTCTGATCGATGCTTCTCTGTCTCTGGATCTGTATTTGTTCACCAGTGTATGTTGTTCATTATATTCCATAACTGAGTGATATCATGTATTATTTATCTTTCTCTGACTGGCTTATTTCACTGAGCATAATGATCTCTTTTAGTGTTACTTCCTCCTGAAGAGCATCATCTGGAAGTCTTGATTTTCTACCTGCTGGCTGACAGAGGACAATGGAGCAACCAACATACCTAACTTCTGTTTGTGCATGGCTAAAGATGGTGGTGATTTCACATCCTGAAATAGGAATTGGGGCTCTGCACCAGGCACTTCTTGTGCTTCCTCTTCTTTTCTGGAGATGGATGAAGGAGATCCTGAGTGAGGGGCATATTGTCTCTGCTGGAGAGGAGGTCGTATCTGCTGGAAAGGCCATTATTTTTAATTTTTTATAATTGCTGCTATTTCATTAGAATATTAAATTACTATTGATACAAACTCAAAATACTTTCCCATCATTTACATTTTTAGTTTCAAATTCTTTTGAGTATCACTATTATTTTGACATCCAAAATATATTCAAAACTTAGATTTCTTAAATGTGAGTTTCCTATTTTTTAAAAAATTCTATCACATATAAAGTGATAGAAAAATATAGTAGGAAAATAATATCCTATACTCAGAAATTGCCTTTGCAAAGATATTTTATTTTCCTTCATTGTTGAAAGTATTACAGATATCTGCAAAGATATTTTAGCTATATATCAAGTGAAACACATAATAAGTGATACAACAAAACTGGTGGGAAAATAAGATGCTATATTCTGAAACTGATTTTACAAAAATATTAATTTCCAATTATCTGTTTTATAAAATAATATTCAACTCTATCTAAAACATGCAACCACATAAAAGTCTTTGCAAATTATTTATTTTTTGAGATTTAATATACTAAAAAATATATACTACACAGATGGCCAAAGTACTCATGATCTTGGGAAGTCTTGCTCCCTTATGCCTCTTATGTGCTGAGCATTGTTTGTCAGAATGATATTGAGTCTATTAGAACAGCGTGGCCCATTTTGACAGAATTTATTTCTAAATTAAAGACAGTCAATAAAGCTTGTAGTTTAGTGAGGGAAACTTGAATTCTATTGCTAGCTCTCAATGAACAAAATATATTTGTCACTGCAAAATGTATGCTTTCTTGTTTAATTAAAAGAAAATAATTTCAATGTTCCATTTAAAATTATATCATATCTATGCAATAAAAACAATTTGACTAACTATCAAGACCTATAGGCTTGATATCAGAGAAAAGTATTTTTGAGTTTTGCTTCTACCAATTCACATATACATGGTGGCATGTTCTTTGAAAACATTATTTAATTAAACTCAATTCACATCTACATAGTGGCAGACTCTTTAAAAACAGT
This sequence comes from Corynorhinus townsendii, assembly GCA_026230045.1. Taxonomy (NCBI): domain Eukaryota; kingdom Metazoa; phylum Chordata; class Mammalia; order Chiroptera; family Vespertilionidae; genus Corynorhinus; species Corynorhinus townsendii. The sequence goes on from JAPDVU010000002.1 coordinate 93,148,028, forward strand.
ATTTAATTGTCAATAAGCAAATGCCAACTGAAAGTATTTATGAATGCTTAACAAGTGTTTAACAAATTGGGCCTATGCTTGCACAAATTGGTGTTTCTATTATTGTCAGTATGAATATGCTGAGTCTTGAGTAAGAATCTTACTTATCATATTTGGTTCATAGAGAACTGCAAAAAAAGGGTTAAATTAAAATTTTTACTAAAGAATATCTACTATGTACTTCTGATGTTACTCATTGTATACATATGACATCATTAAAATGGTCGCCATTTTACAGACAGGAACCATGAACTTAAAGATTAAATTCTTGTTTATTTTTATACTCATAGAAAATAATCAACACAATATTTAAACCTAGACCTGTCTCCAAAGCTGCATCTGATGTCCCATTGTGTTTGCATTCAGAATTATATTAAGACTTCTGTTTATTTGGGGAAATTTAACTCCCTATTAAGATCATATCAGATATGATATGAGTACTTTATACTCTTAATCAATTTTTGAAAACAAGTCAATAGTTAAAATTTAGTTATATCAACATTATAGGAGAAATAAATTCTATTAGAATTAATGAATTACATACTAGAATTGTTTACTGATAAAATAATCTTATATAACATTGTCTGAGGTTATTTTTTTGCATATTGTTAATAATTTTAACAAATTTGTAACAGAAGTAAGTATAAATCAGATTTAAAATTCAACAATTATGGCAAATGTTAGTACGAATAATATCTAAGGCATATACATTGCGAAAATGCAACGAATAATACAATTACTAAAATAATATACCTTGAACAATAGTGATTTCAAGTCATTTGTGTGAAATAGTTGTATTTCTAAACATAATCTATAATAATAAAAACATAATATGCTAATTAGATCAGATGTCCTTCCGAACGACCTTCCAGATGAAGCTGCAGCAGGCAAAGGCTGAGGCAGAGGCAGCCGCTGCTGCAGCAGCAGGGGCCAAGCCCCTTGCACGAATTTCATGCATCAGGCCTCTAGTACTTAATAAAAAAATGTTTCACATATAACCTGATGCTACATATTATAAAACAAGTCACATTAGTTTCCTATTTTATATCCACTAATGAATATTAACAATAAAAATTATGGTAGATAAATTTCATTCTGTCCTATATCCTTACCTTATGAATTACTGATCCATAGATCTAATAAGATAAAAATTAAGTTAATTAACTTTTTGAGTCATCAGTTAATTAAGCTATGTAATGAAGAATTACATGTAGAGCAAAGAAATAATTGATCCAGAGCCGAAGAATAAAGTAAAGGCTTTTATAATATAATGAGGGGCCATCTCGTCTCTGGCCATTTTGGTAGTGATGCCTCTGGCCTTTTATTATATAGGACTAGAGGCCTGGTGCATGAAAACTCATGCACTGGAGGGGATGTCCCTCAGCCTGCCTGCTCCTTCTCACAGTCTGGGAGCCCTCAGGGGCAGGAGGTGACCCAGCAATCAGGGGAAGGTGATGCCCCATCAAACATCTGCTGCTGCTACTGCCAGCAATGCAAGCCTTGGCTGGCCCTGGTTACCTGAGCCTTGGGCAGCTCTGAGTAGCTGGGCAGCTGATATCTGAGGCTTGCCTGAGCCTCAAGCATTGGCTGGACAGCTGTGATCTGAGCTTGCCTGTGCCTTGGGCAAGACCTGGGCAGCTGGGGGCTGAGGGGACAGGGGTACTCTGTAGGCAGACACATGCCTGCCACCCCGGCATGGCTGAGGGGACTGGGTGCCGCCATCTTGTGGCTGTGGGTGCCATCATTTTTAGGGTGGGGCAATTAGCATATTTCCTCCTTATTGGATGTGGGAGCCGCCATCTTTGCAAAGGTGTGAAGGTCAATTAGCATATTCCCTCTTTATTAAATAGGACTAGAGGCCCAGTGTATGAAATTCTTGCAGGGGGGGTCCCCTCAGCCCAGCCTGCAACCTCTCCAATCTGGGACTCCTCTGGGGATGTCTGACTTCCGGTTTAGGGATCGGGCCTAAACTGGCAGTTGGACATCCCTCTCACAATCCTGGAGCACTGGCTCCTAATTGCTCACCTGCCTGCCTGCCTAGTTTCCCCTAATTGCCCCCTCTGCTGGCCTGGTTGCCCCTCACTACCCCACATGCTGGCCTGGTCACTCTTATTGCCCCCCTTGCTGGCCTGGTCACCCCCAACTGCCTCCCCTGCCAGCCTGGTCACCCCCAACTGCCTCCCCTGCTGGACTGGTCATCCCCAACTGCCCCCCCACCCCCACCAACCTGGTCGCCCCATGCAGTCTGCATGTTCAGTCATTTGGTCATCCCTCACTAACCCCCCTGCCAGCCTGGTCGTAGGCAGCCATCTTGTGAGGGCATTATGGTCAATTTGAATATTACGCCTTTATTATATAAGATTATTAGTGTAGCATTTTATACTCCTACAATGTCTTAAAGTATGGTTTCATTTTTTAGTTGAGTATGTGAGTGCACATGTGTGCATGTAATTGTAAGACAAGAAAGGGTATCCCAATACTCTTATTAATAATGTTATAGTGTTATAATTTTCTTTATATGGCCTCTGCATTCCACACAAAGTATTTATTAATGGAAATACACTTTGCAAGAGTTTTACAACATTAAAAGTTAATATGTAACAGTTAAATATATTTGTCTTTTATGAACTCACTTTGTAAATGAAAATTTCTAGATTTTCCTTTTAAGAAAAATGATTTAAATGGTGATCTAAAATTTTTACAAACTAAGAAAGCAAAAGAGTCTTTAAAGTACACCCATTGTAGAGGCACACATGCTGTACAGTATGCACCCTTTCTAGAGGCAATAATAATGTTGTGAACCAAACTTGTCCTGGAGTGCAGTCTTCCAAGATACCTGCATGGCTCCTTCATTCAAGTCTATTCTTAAATGGAAATTATCAGATAAGCTTTTTGTGAATACTCTGTTCATAGTATTACCCCTTGCATCTTATTCTATAACCTCATTTTATAATTTGTTCTAACACAGTATGTCCTTGTTGTTGATGATGATGTTTATTATTGACAAGAGGCCCAGTGCACAAAATTCGTGCATGGGGGGTATTGCTCAGCCCAGCCTGCACCCTCTCCAATCTGGAACCCCTCAAGGGATGTTCAACTGCCATTTAGGCCAGATAAACTGTCAGTCAGACATCCCTCTCACAATCCAGGACTGCTGGCTCCTAACCACTCAACTGCCTGCCTGCCTGATTGCCCCTAACCACTCTGCCTACCAACCTGATAGCCCCCTAACCTCTCCCTGAATGACGCCTAACTGCTCCCCTGCCAGCATGATTGTCCCCAACTGCCCGCCCCTGCCAGCTCGATCACCCCCAACTGCCTTCCCCTGTGGGACTGTGTGGACTGGGGGACTCTGGCTGGATGAGACAGGGCTAAGGGGACTGGGCGCCACCATCTTGTGGCTGTGGGCATTGCCATCTTGTGAGGGTGTGGCAGTCAATTAGCATATTCCCCCTCTGGATTTCTCTCACTAGCACATAAGTCCATAAAGGCAGAGACTTTGTTTTTGTTAACTCCTCTCTCCTTGCACTTGCAACAATTACGCACTTAAATTTTTTGTTGACTATTGAATGATATGATACATAAAACAAACCACAAATATATTTAACTAACAAATAAACTAGTATGGGTATTTAAAATATTTGTATTTAGGGAGTATTAATCAAACACAAAATTATTATTATAGTTATGATATAGCTATGAATGTTATAACTTTCATAATTCTCACTTTTTCAGTCTTCTAAGGATTTTCTTCATATTTAAATCTATGATGTTAAGAACACTGAAAATACACTTTTGTCACAATCTACGCTTGGCAGTGAGGCACAGAGTTAGCACATTAAAAACACAAAGTAAGTCCGGGAGAGCGAGATCCCAGATTGGGCATTATCCTCACATCCGTGCAGTAAGACAGATGCTGGGGAAATGGCCTAGATATGTAGCTGTGCCTCTGGGATGTGTGCTGGATCTCTGAAAGGTATGACAAACTTAGGTGGGATTCTAATAGGAGATTTAATTTATCAATTAGTTACCAATGAATTAATCAATTAATTGTTACATGTTCTACTGATTTTCTTTCAGATCATTAGCATATTCCCTCTCTCTCTTTCTTATCTATATGTCCATTAGTATGTTAGCTTACTCACTTATACATGGTCTCCTGATTTAGACTCACAATCCTCCATTATATCTGATGCTCTGCTCCCAGAATGATCTTTCTTATAGTCAAAAGACATTGTCATTTCAAGATTCAAGATTTTTCATTGCTGAAGATGTTACTAGTAACTATTTTTGTTGTTAGTGGTGATTATCAGTCTCCTGCCTAGATTATAAACTCTCAAAGGAAATGATTACCTTTGACTGTTTTGTTTTTTGATATACCCCCAGTTAATACATGCTGTATAAATACTTATTGAATGATTAACAATACACAGAGAGAAGAATGTCTAGTGTTTTATTTAGTTCTGATCAGGCTTAGAACCATAAGCCTGACAGTGATTTGTAACACTGTATTTTCTTATGTAACAATTTTCCATCTGCTTTTCCTCCTCTTCTTTTCTTGATCACATATTTCCTCTCTCCACACCTCCTTGCTGCAGCTGCACACACACAAGCTTACACTGATATTATTAGCAAACCCTTCTTCTTCCTCTTCCAGGATGAAACCCTATTCTGAACATCTGTGTTTTTCTTTTTAATTAATCTTTATTGTTGACAGTATTATATATGCCCTCTTTTTTTCCCCATTGATCCCTTCTAGCACACCTCCACCCCTGCCCCCGCCCCAGGCCTTCACGACGCTATTGTCTGTGTCCATGGTTTATGGACACAGACAATAGCATCTGTGTCCATAAACCATGCAAAGAATATGCATGCAAGTTCTTTGGTTGATACATTCTTATCCACCCACCCACCCACCACTGCCTTCCCTCTGAGATTCAACAGTCTGTTCCATGCTCCTATGACTCTGGGTCTATTTTATTCACAAGTTAATTTTGTTCATTAGGTTCCATATATGATTGAGATCTTGTAAGACTTTTCTTTGTCTGACTGGCTTATTTCACTTAGCATAATACTCTCCAGATCCTTCTAGGCTGCCTCAAAGGGTAAGAGATCTTTCCTTTTTATTTCAGCATAGTATTCCATGGTATAAATGTACCACAGCTCGCTCACTCTTTCCTTCCTTCCTTCCTTCCTTCCTTCCTTCCTTCTTTCCTTCCTTCCTTTCTTTCTTTCTTTCTTTCTTTCTTTCTTTCTTTCTTTCTTTCTTTCTTTCTTTCTTTCTTTCTTTCTTTCTTTCTTCTTTCTTCTTTCTTTCTTCTTTTTTTTATCCACACATCTACTGTTAGGCACTTGGGCTATTTCCAGATCTTAGTTATTGCAAATTGCCTTGCTATGAACATAAGGGTGCATAATCTTTTTGATTGGTGTTTCTGGTTTTGTAGGATATATTCCTAGAAGTGGGATCACTGGGTCAAATGGCAGTTCTATATTTAATTTTTTGAGGAAACTCCATACTGTTTTCCATAATGGCTGTACCAGTCTGCATTCCCACCAGCAGCATACTAGAATTCGCTTTTCTTTTCATCCTTGCCAACACTTGCCATTTGTTGATTTGTTGATGCCAGCCATTCTGACAGGTGTGAGGTGATACCTTATTATTGTTTTAATTTGCATCTTTCTGATGAGCATTTTTCCATATGTCTCTTGGCTATCTGTATGTCCACTTTGCAGAAGTTTTATTTAGGTTCTTTGCCCATTTTTAAATTGGAATATTTGTCTTCCTTTTGTTAAGTTGTATGGTTTGGTCAAGGTGCATGATCCTTTTAATATATTGCTGGATTCGATTTGCTAATATTTTGTTGATGACTTTAGGGATATTCTATGTTCATCAGGGATATTGATCTGTTAGTTTCTTTTTTGGCACTGCCTTTACCTAGTTTTTTCAAATTAGGATAATTCTGTACTGATAAAAAGAGCTTGGAAGTTTTCCTCCCTCATAGATTTCTTTGGAATAGTTTCCGGAGGATATGTGTTAGTGCTTCTTTGAATGTTTGGTAATTCTTTTGTGAAGCTGTCAGGACCAAGGCTTTTGTTTTCTGGGAGTTTTTGATTACTGCTTCTATTTCATCAGTTATTACTGGCCTGTTCAGGTTTTCTGATTCTTCCTGATTCAGTTTTGGAAGATTATAGTTTTCTAGGAATTTGTCCATTTCAACCACATTGTCCTGTTCTATGACTGTATTGTTGTCTCCCTTAAAGTCCTCTAGAATTTTTAAAAAAATATATTTAGTCCCCTGCAGGCCTGGTCACCCCTAACTGCCCTCCCTTGCTGGCCACCTTGTGTTGGCCATCTCGTGTCCACATGGGGGCAGCCATAAATATATATATTTAGGGGCTCCTATGTCAGGTGTATATATATTTACTAGTGTTATTTTCTCTTGTCAGATTGATCTCTTTAGTAATATATAGTGACCTTTTATTGTTTCTTGTGGTGGCCCTCATTTTGAATTTTTTTTGGTCAGATATGAGTATTGCTACCCCAGCTTTTTTTTTGTTTTGTTTCCATTTATATGGAAATTGTTTTTTCTATCCCTTCACTCTCATCATTTTGTTCTTTTTTTCTGAGGTGATTCTCTGATAGACAGCATATATTTGGGTCATGTTTTTATATCCATTCAGCTACCCTATGTCTTTTGATTAGGGCATTTAATCCATTTACATTTAAGGTTATTATTGATGGTTACATTTATATTGCTACTTTAATTATTTATGCCTATGTTTCACTCTCTTTCTTTCTTCTTCTCAATACAGCAGTCCCTTAAGCAATTCTTGCAGTGCTGGTTTGGTAGTGATGAACTCCTTTGGCCTTATTTTGTCTGTGAATCTCTTTACTTCACCATCTGTTTTGAATGATAGCATTGCTGGATATAGTAATCTTGGTTTCAGATTCCTTCTTTTCATTACCTTGAATACTTCATGCCATTGCCTTCTGGCTTGTAGAGTTCCTGATGAGAAATCAGCTGATATCCTTATGTGAGCTCCTTTGTGGGTAACAAATTGCTTTTCTCTTGTTCACTACAAATTTCTCTCTTTGTCTTTAATTTTTGGCATTTTATTTATGATTTGTCTGAGTGTGGGATTATTTGGGTTCTTATTGTTAGGGACTCTCTCTGTTCATGAATTTGTGTGACTTTATTCTTCACCAAGTTAGGGAAGTTTTGTGCTATTATTTCTTCAAACACATGCTTTATCCCTTGCTCACTTTTTTCCCCTTCTGGCATTTTTATGATGCAAATATTGTTATGTTTAATGTTGTCCCACAACACCCTTAAGCTGTCCTCCTGGTTTTTTATTTTTGTTTTTAATTTTTTTTATTCTCTGATTGAGTCATTTTTTTTCTATCATATTTTCTAATTCGCTGATCTGATCCTTGGCTTGCCCTAATCCACTGTGTATTCCTTTCACTGTGTTTTTTATGAGGCTATGTCATTCTTCATTTTTGACTCTTCCTTTTTTCATAGTTACTATATCTTTTTTTATGCTGTTGAGCATCCTTGTAATAATTATTCTGAACTCTATATCTAATAACTTTATTATCTCCATTTTACTTAGCTCTTCTGGATAATTCTCTTGTCCTTTTATGTGGAGCTTGTTTTTTGTCTCCCCATTTTGGCTGCCTATTTGGATTTGTGTCTATGAATTAAGAAGGTCTACTACAACTCCAAATTTCTAGTGCAGGACAGTATCAGATGATGTTTGTGACTGGTTCTGAGGACCATGTTTGAAACAATCAGCAATCCACAGCTTGTGAGTCCCTCTGCCGGAGCTGGGTGCCTTTGGACAGGACTAAGATGTGTACTGAGGTCTGCTTTTTCTATCCCCTTGCCCATAAGAATATGAGGCAAAGACTCAATGCCTCAAGAGATATGCCTTTGCCTATAATCTGATTGTTATTCAGTCTTCATTACCCTCATTTCAACTGTTAAACTGGTTTTAAGAAATAAAAAGATACTTGAGGTTCATTAAATAAATGGAAAGAGAGGATAAAAATACTTAAGCTTTTCTGCCACAATCTAATTTGCTCTCCAATGACTGGGAGTTAAAATCATAGGGTAGCTGTTTAGTTTTTTCGACTCAACTGTGGGCAGTCAGGAAAAGCAAAGACAGGATATGAAGTATAGTTTGGTATAGTATAGAATAGTCCCCCCTTCTTCATGGTTTCACTTTTTTTTGGTCTCAGTTACCCAGCATTAACCACAGTTCAAAAATATTAAGTAGAAAATCACAGAAATAAGCAATTCATAAGTTTTAAATTGCTACCCATGCTAAGAAGTGTAAAGAAACCTCACTGATCCTGCTCTATCCACTCAGGACATGAATCATCCCTTTGTCCAGCATCTCCAAACTGTATGTGCTCCCAGCATGTTAATTTACTGATCAACTGTCAAGGTATCACAGTGTTTGTGTTTAGTACCCCTTATTTTACTCAATAATGATCCCAAAGTGCAAGAGTAGTGATGTGGCAATTTTATATGCCAAACAGAAGCCATAAATCTTCCTTTAAATGAAATAGTACATATGTATAGAAAGAAACCACTAATATATATATATATGGTTCAGTACTATTTGCATTTTCAGGCATTCGCTGGAGGGGGGTTCTTGGAAAGGGGTCACTATCATATATATTCTTAGCTTGCCTTATTTGAAATTCGTAACATTTATGTCACTCTGGGTATACAACTATCATTCTCTAAATAATCTTGATTTAATTCAACTAACATTGAATTGCAGTCATTCTTGATCATATTAAAGAAAACTGAGGCACAGGAATCTAGATATAGACCTGTCAAGCAGAACACACAAAGGTTTCAATCAAATTGAGGCCCATGTTTCCATTGAGAGGAGACAACAAGGAAGAGAAACAGAAGAGTGGCATGGAAACAGGACTCAGAAAGAAGATGTGATTCTCTTCTAAGGCTGGCCCTGGTTATAACCTCTTATGACTTTGCTCAATGTAGGAAGAAAAGGAAGAATTTTTCAGACAGAGATTTTTGTTCGACTCCTCTGGAATACTGACACATGATTCTGTATTCTTCTATAAAAGGCATGTTGGTTTGAAGGCAATTGTTTGTTTCCCCAGTTACTCACTAATGATTGAAGGAAAATAAAATTTTCTTAGTGAAAAAGAAAATAAACTTCACATTTCTCTCTTTTTTCATGAAAGGAAGACCAAAATGAGATTGAACTGGATTGAAAGATTATATGGGAGCAGAATGACCATAGTAAGAAAGGAGATAACACAAATGTCATGAAAGGACTTCCAGCTGTCAGGTAAGAAATTAGACATGAAAGGCTGAGATGGGGCCTGCCCTGGGGTCCTGACAGGGGCCACACCAACATTGCCTTCAGAAGGCTTATTCATGGAAGGCCCAGCAGCCAGCAATTCACCAATGGGCAGGTTTGGAACCAGCCAGTTCTTGGCACAAGCTCAGAGGAAGACATCATGACCTCAATAAAGCCCTGGACTAATTACAATAAAATTTGCATTGTGGTTTTGCGCCCCCCCCAAGGGTTTTTCTGTATGCATTATGGGTAAGGGCATGCACAGGAAAAATATCCTATATAATAAAAGGCTAATATGCAAATAGACCGAATAGCAGAACAACCAAACAACTGAACAACCAGTCGTTATGATGTGTTCTGACCACCAAGGGGCACATGCGGAACATGGCAGGCATCAGCTGCTGCTGATGGCAGAGCAGGTGAGTGGGAGCACCAGATCAAGGTGGGACACCTGTTGCTGTCATCAGGGACAGCCTCTGGTGGTTACTAAAATTTATTTGCTCCTGCACACTGCAGTCCCAGCCGGTGTTTGCACCTGCTGGGCCCCAATTGCTTGGGGCCATCAGCAGGTGCGAGCAGCAGCTACTGGCCCCAATCACCCCTCAGGGTTTCTCAGGGCCAGCAGCTGCCTCTTGCACCTGCTGCCAATGATGGCCCCACTCACATCCTCTGCTGGCACCAATCCCAATTGCTCCTAAGGGCTTCATCATCTCCCCCTGCTCCTGAAGGGTGATCAGAACAGCAGCCGCCGCTTGCACCCACTGATGGTGCTGGCCCTGTTTGCACCTGCTGCTTTCACTGGCCCCAATCGCTTCGTGCCATCAGCGGGTATGAGTGGAGCCTGCACCGTCAGTGCATGGGAGCAGTGGCAGTGGGACTGGGGCTGCTGGAAGACAAGGGACCACAGGATCATGGCGGGAGGGGCCGGGCTGGGGCATTGAGAATGGGTCAAGGCCTGCCCCTGTGCCCACTGCAGCCTCATGGCCCACAGTTCCTTTCAAGGTGCATGAATTCGTGCACTGGGGCCCTAGTAATTATATAACTTTTCTGTCAATCACCCCTGAATGCAAATGAAATTCTCCACCCAAAAAAATCCATATTTTTTTTGTTAGTCCTCACTGGAGGATATTTTTCTATTGATTTTAGAGAGAAGGGTTCAGGGGAGATGGGTAGAGGGGGAGGAGAGAGAGAGAGGGAGCGAGAGAGACATTGATGTGAGAGAGACATATGGACTGGTCACCTTTCACATGTGCCCTGACAGGGAGTAGGGAGTGAATCCACAGCCCAGAATCAAACCTGTGACCCTTGGGTTGGAGGCCTAATGTTCTAATTACTGAACCATGTCTACCAAGAAAAATTCCTCATTTAAACCATATAACTTAGGATTTGTGAGCCTTTATCTCTCTCAACTGGCCCACTCCTCTGTTGGAGTGTATCTTCAGTAAGTCCCACTTTGTTTTCCTTTCATTTTTATTGACTTTAAAATCTTTTCTGTGTCCACACGAAGAACCGAGGTCCCACGGTCACCCCAATCAGTAACATAACCAGGTAATCCTATCATTAGAGAATAAGCTTGTTTGAAGGTTTGTGTATAAGTTTTCTAACCAATATCATACCGTTGCAGTTTTGTTTGTTTTTTTTTCAGTAGTTGACAGTTTTCAAATGTGAACTCTATCTTTTCAAAGGAATATAGCAGAAACATTTGACCACTTTTTAAAATCCTTACCTGTGAGGCACATCTTAAATGACTGAAGGACTAATGTAGTAAAGAACGGTGCAAAAACAATGATACTGTGCCATTGAGGGCAGTTATTAATTTGTTGCAGTTGAATGCATATGCCAGAAACTCTGTCTTTGAGGTTTTTCAAGGAGACACATGAGAGAGGGGGGGGGGGACACGGGGGGGGGAGAGAGAGGTTACTTAGCCTGAGGGAACATCACAGTGAAATATTTCTTAAACAAGATCTGTTCTTACATACAACACCATGTCACTTTCACAGGCTGATATTCAGGGAAAATAAGAAAAATTGTAACAAATTTCCTTAAACTTTTCTCCAAATATTAAATTAAAGAGTAGTAATGAGAGCAAGTTCCCACCTTCCCACCTAATCTCTCCCCATGTGCACAGGACTAAGTACTTGGAAGTATGTACTGATGCTACACAAGGTGGCATTCTTATACTTACATGCTAGGATATCATATATGCCTTTGAACTTTTAAGTACTGGATAATTAAAATATGCATTGACAGTTTTGACACTTAAATGTCTATTTTAAACTCACAACTTATTCAGTTTTAAATTGTCTAGACAAGAATCATCCCCTGATTAAAGAATTACTCTATCCCAAATCTGCTTTTCTTCAGTCCAACTTGAATATAAGGAAACTTATTTTCTATGCAATGAACTGTTTTCATGTAAAGTTATATAATTTACAACATATTGGAAAAAGACTTAACTTTTACAGTAATTGTATAATGAATCATACCTAATCTGTATCTTAACCGTGACAATTTTACAGACTCTCATGGGGTTTTGGCTTTTTGTTTTATTTTGTTTTGTTTTTAAGTAATCATAGTAAATTTTAGGCAAAATTCTCGGAGACATTGCAATATCCTTATGTATCACTAGTGTTTTTATGTTGATTAACTTTGTACTCGCCTCTAAGTGTGAGTTGATGATGATGTTTCCAGTAAAAGTTAAAAATTGCATAGAATTTTCAAAATATTCTTTGGAGGAATATGTGTTTCATTATGCATATTTAAACAATTATTTCATGTTGAGTTTCATAGAATTAATAGTCCTGAAAATTCTGTTTTCTTAAAATCTACAAGAGTAAATCTATCAGTATCTGTTAAGAAATGATTATTTAAAAAGTTGAAATTATCTTATGTACATCAGAAAAATGCTGATTTATTTTAAATGAACTGAAAATCCATGTTTTGTCAATAAAATGTGGGAATATTAAATTCAAGTTGTAGTAGTTGTAATCATCTAAGAACCATTAGACCACTTCAACAAATTTTCTTTAAATAATTCCCAATAACTAGGAAAAAGCCCAATCAGTTTCTACTTGAACAGAAGCTTGTATGTTCTAGCTACTAAGACAACATCATATATATATATATATATATATATATATATATTTAATAAAGTTATTAATTTGAGAGAGAGAGATAGGAAGAGAAAGATTTATTGTTCCACTTATATATGCTTCCATTGATGGATTCTCACATATGCCCTGATAAGGCATTGCACCCACAACCTTGGACAATGATCTAACCAACTGAGCTACCTGGTCAGGACTGTCATGTGTTTTTAATGAGTTGTCATTTCTGCATGTAACTCATACATACGTAATGTTGCAATTTTCCATAATGCCCTAGACACATGATGTAATTAAAATTCAAGTGTTTTGTCCTAAGGCAAAATGCTTTATGATGAGCAAGCACATTATCTAAAATTGGTTCAGGTAAGAGAATTTGTCCCTTAATAGAGTTATCTGAGATGTGAGCCAAGTGAAATAATTCATTCATTGTAATATGATTTTAAAAGGTGAACATTTTGTCAAAACTAAAACCTAACAGAAAGTTAGTTTAAGTGCTAATTTTAAAGACTTCTAACATTCAACAAAGTCAAAATGATCATACTTTTGGACCATTTTACCAGTAAATTTTCTGTGACTTTTCCTTCCTTCCTTCCTTCCTTCCTTCCTTCCTTCCTTCCTTCCTTCCTTCCTTCCTTCCTTCCTCCCTCCCTTCCTTCCTTCCTTCCTTCCTCTTTCTTCTCTCTCTCTCTCTCTCTCTCTCTCTCTCTCTCTCTCTCTCTCTCTCTCTCTTTCTTTGGACATTTTGTGGAAAATTAAGGGACATGGAAGCAGAAAAGTTTTGCTGACAACAACATAATACCCTGAGCCAGGAAAGGAGAGGTTAGGAGAGTTGAGACAAAGGGCAAAAACCCATCAGAAACAAGGAGGAGAGGTATTTGCATAATTTTCCTAGTTGGCTTCCCATATTAGAACGAAAATATGAGACAACCAGAGATTTTATAATTGGATACAGTGAGGAGACATATCAAAGTACCTGTGTTACCTGAAGCTATGTTGCTATTATTTCATTCAAGATTAAGAGATTCATTCAAGTTAGTAGCAGTATAGGAAATGTGTTGAAAGGATCATAAGAGGAAAAGGGGGGAAATTGGCATGACTGAAACTGAGGCTCTGGCTGAGCACACTACAGCTGTAGATGTTATGGGAATCATGTATATTACCTTACAGGTAATGGAATTTGGCTATATTTAAAGATCAAACATACAGTGTTACTTAAAAAGTTGTCTTTAAGAAAGACTTTATTTCAAACATGCATGCTAAAATGAGTATACCGGCAAGGTAGAACAGAACACTAGATTAAAAAATCTTAAGTCCCATTTATATTTGCCATCTAACCCTGAAACCCTCCTTAATGAATTCAACAAGGATTTAAGAAAAATTTTAACACACATAAAATACCACAGATTGAACTGGTTTTTGTTGCTAGTATACAAATGTTAATAAACATAAAAATTATAAAGCCAAACTAATGCTTGTGGTTTCTTCCAGAATGTGAGATGGAAAGTTTTTGTTCTAATTCTACTCAGGTCAAGTCACGGTGAGATAAAAATAAATGTAATTGTTTTTTACATTTAATTTTAATGTAGTCTTTCTTATTTAATTTTTTTTTCACTTGATCTCATTCTTTTGTGTGTGTGCACTTGTGAAAGGTCTTCTTGGCAAGGTAATGCATTTTTAGTGTTAGTATTTTCACAAAGGTGTGATGTGCTTTGCTTTGTTGCCTCTGATCTCTGAATGCTCACCTGGCATTAAGATTCTGCCCTATTTATTAGGAGTCAATAATGCAGCTTTATGAGTTGTGAGCACTAGAATATTACCTTTGTGTACTAATTAATTGAATATGGTAATGAGGGCATGAGTACAAAGTCAAAGTAAGAGAAAATGAGAAATAAGGCAATTTATTTACTGGTGCATAAACAGTGAAAGCAGGTTGTATTGTCTCTAAAACAATAGTTTCAAATAGTTATATTTTATGCACATAGTCATATGTTCATTTGAATGGAAATATAGAAGAATCTATTTCATTCTAGCTTTTTAATTTTAAAAAATAATGATAGTGCCTTAAACTTAAGATATTCAGCTAAATTCTGTGACTATTGTATAATTCTTATTCCAAATTACTATTTAAAATGGTTAATTCATTTTCACATCATGTTTCATAAGTTTTAATTTTGTTTCTTGAACATATACTATGGAACTTTTGTATTAAAATCTTTACATGATGAACTATAGCAAGAAAGAGTTTCTTAACCATAACTGCTAATATTTAAGAGCAAAAATAAAACTTTTACTAGGAAACAGTTCTTAATAATTATACAATTAGTTTAGCAGTCAATTATAATTGCTCTGAAAATTGCTGATAATAGCCAATCACAAATATGACATTTTATTTTTCATGATATAGTTATTATCTGCTTATTTGAAAGGTCTCTGCTCAAGCTATCAAGCCCACAAAAATAAAACCTACAACCTTTAAGTTAAAAATAAATATTTTTTGTTTCTTTGATGCTTTCTTTTATATTCCAGTACCTTTTTTTTTCATGTAAAGTTAAAGTATCCCCATAATATACATAAAACATATCATTAAAACATGTGTTATTAGTATCTCTACATAAAATTATTAAGAAAGGAAGGGATTGAAAGTTTTGGAGTTAGAGTTTATGACCAGTATCGCATCTAAAAAATTGCTATTGCATTCAAAGTTATGGTCATGGTAGATAATTACAATGCTTTTTCACTGTTAAAGAGAGAACATTTTTAGAAAATGGAACTGGTAAAGTATGGCATTTCTATAGGCTTATTAAATGCAATAATTATGGATTATTGTTGTTAATATGATTTCTGATATTTTTATATTAATTTGTAGTGTTTAATTATTGTTTATATCTCCTAAGGCAATATTCTTTCACCCAGAGTATCTGCTTCCAACATATGGAAGGAGAAGTAAAGAGACTCAAATTTAAATTTAGATACTTTTTTATAATACTTAATTAGATCAGAATGGGAACAGTGGTTAAATATAGAAAATTCACATAAGAAGTAAGGATATTATGTCTTTTGTGTTCTCATGAAAAATATCTGCTAAATAATGACTAGAGGCCTAGTGCATAAAAATTCATGCACTAGAGTGGGGATCCTTCAGCCTGGCCTGCTCCCTCTCACAGTCCGGGAGCCCTCAGGGACAGGAGGCAACCCAGCAATCAGTGGAAGGCGATGCCCTCATCACACCTCTGCTGCTGCCACTGTCGGCAGTGTAAGCTTGGCTGGCCCTGGTTACCTGAGCCTCGGGCGACCCATGGTGACTGGGCAACCAACATCCGAGGCTTGCCTGCACCTCGGGCCAGCCCTAGGAGGCTGGGGTCTGAGGGGCCTGGGGGACTCTGGAGTCAGGCATGCGGAGCGGCCAGGCCTGCCTGGGGGCAGACCCTGCTTTGTTGTGTGCCTGCCGACTCAGTGGTGGGGCTGAAAGGACTGGGTGCCACCATCTTGTGTCTGTGGGCACCACTATCTTTGGGGCATGGCAGTCAATTAGCATATTCCCTCCTTATTGGCTGTGGGCACTGCCATCTTTTAGGGTGGGGCAGTCAATTAGCATATTCCCTCCTTATTGGCTGTGGGCGCCACCATCTTTGTGACAGTGTGAGGGTCAATTAGCATATTCCCTCTTTATTAGGTAGGATAAATATATCTATCTATTCCTGTATCTATCCATACCCTTTATAAAACTAATCAATTAATTATCTACTTTCCTATCTAATAAGGAGGGAATATGCAAATTGACTGTCATGTCATGACAAAGATGGCCGTGCCCATAACCACAAAATGACGGATCCCAGTCCCCTCAGCAAGCCTCAGATGGCGGCTGCCCAGCTGATGCCCAAGGCACAGGCAAGCCTCGGATGGTAGTAGCCCAGTCTCCCAGGGCCGGCCAAGGCTTGCGCTGCCGACAGTGGCAGCAGCAGAAGTGTGATTGGGGCGATGCCTTCCCCTGATCGCAGGGTTGCCTCTCACCCTTGAGGGCTCCAAGACT
The DNA here is from genome assembly GCA_026230045.1 of Corynorhinus townsendii. Taxonomy (NCBI): domain Eukaryota; kingdom Metazoa; phylum Chordata; class Mammalia; order Chiroptera; family Vespertilionidae; genus Corynorhinus; species Corynorhinus townsendii. The sequence continues at coordinate 93,164,549 of JAPDVU010000002.1, forward strand.
GTGAGAGGGGGCAGGCAGGGCTGAGCAATCCCCCTTCAAGTGCATGAATTTCCATGCACTGGGCCTCTAGTTGTTTAAATAATCTCTTGTGTAATTTAAGTATATTTAAGTACCTTAATTAATATGACTCGTTTTCTCTCTTCCCTTATTTATTTTTCTTTTATTCACTGGCCCCTTCAGGTTACTTTCTATTTCTAAATCAATATGTGAAAAATTTCAACCTCATTTTTTGTGATTAAAAATACAAGTGGTAATCACTGTGAAAAACATTTCTGTTTTAATAACTGATATATTAGGAAAAAATAGTCTAAATATGTTTTTCTATATTTTTTACTTGGTCAAATATGTAAAAAGTGACTTTTCATAAAAGATTTATGTAACATTAATATTTCAGAGCAAGCTTAGGCTAATGCAGCAACTTGGATCTTCTCTATCTAAAGCAGGTTTCATACAAGGTAATGTACATCTGAATCATCTGTGGGTGCTTGTTAAGCATGCACTCTTTTTCTTTTTTTCTTTTCCAAAGTCAAGAATTTATTGGAATTGAGGGAGAATAGTCAAAGGTTCTTAAGGAAAACAATTTTAAGTTATTTTGCATAATTGAGTAATTCAGAACACAGGCATTCTAGCTAACTATCTCTGTTTTTGTTTCTAGGGCCACAGATGAGCACATTCTTGTGGCAAGATAGAGTCAAACTCATGTGACATCCCACTCAAAATGTCATAAAAAATCTAAGCATTCTTCCAGGCTGTGAGATTTTAACTCGTGTCCTAGAAGTATTAAGTCCACATATCAAAAACATAAAGTGGTCAACATAAAAATGATCAAGAACTAAGCTGTTTAGTTTCTGAAAATAAGCATGCAGATTCTTGAATCCACTGAACCAGAATTTCCTAGGGAAAATTTTCTTATGCAGATAAATAAGTCTCATGCTCTGGCAGACTTAGCTATATGAATGAAACTAGCTAGCCTCATAAAACTACAGATTTAAATTCCTTCTGTGTTCTTTGCACACATCTTAAAATGCACAGAGTGCAACAAAATTAGCCAGTTTTCTTTTCTATAAAAAGGGAACTAACATTTGTCAAAAAGCTGGAAATGGGAAGAATATAATTCAAATGCAGATCTGTCTGGTGCCCAAATTTGTGCACTTTCTGCAGCAATATGGACATCAATTTTAGTTTAAGAGTTTCTTGCATGAATATATGAATTATTTTGCCATCTTCTGTTGCATAATCATATAGGGAAAAAAGAAGAAAATGTGAGTTAATTTTGCCTACATTTAAGTTGCAGCTTTCACAGTAATGCTAGTTTATAATTTTTTAAATAATGTGAGTGAAAATCTTACCTTTTTACCCTCTAAAACTACCAATTTTTAAAACTCATTTTGTGCTTTAAGTCTTGTGTTAATTGTACATGCCTTTGTTCTCAAACCGTCATCTCTTACTTCTATAATACTTTGCTTCAAAAAAATGAATAGAGACTTGGCTGGTGTGGCTCCATTGGGTGGGCATCATCCCATGCACTGAAATGTTGCCTGCTCTATTCCTGCTCAGGGTACATGCCTGGATTGGGGCCTCAATCCCCAGTAGGGGATGACAGGAGGCAGCAAATCAATGTTTCGTCTCCCTTTCTCTCTCTCTAAATATCATTAAGAAACACTTAAACAAATAAAGGTAAATAAAAATATTGAAAAGCACTTAATATTTTTTTTTTATTTTGAAATACTTCATTTACAGAAGAGTTGCAAAAAGAATATGAAAACTTCCCATGTGTCCTTTACCTAATTGCACAAATATGAAGCATTTACTTTAGCATCCTCCCTCTCCTTCTCTCTCTCTCTCTCTCTCTCTCTCTCCTCTATTTCTATCTCTCTCTGCCTCACCCATATATGCTCTGAATGGAATAAGCCACACATATTATGCAGTCACATTGCAATTATCAAAATCAGTAAATTAATATAATTATGTAATCTGTAGACATTTTAATTTCATCAATTGTTTCACTAGAAGCAAACCAATTTACTAAAATTCAGTCACAGATCCCATAATGTGTTAGATATCACATTATTTTAGGCTCCTTAAATTGAAAAAATTTTTCTTCAGGACTTTGGTTTTTGAAGATGAAAGAACAATTATTGCATAGATTGCATAGATGTCCCATAATGTGTATTTATCTTGTAATTCATCATGATTATGCATTCAGCTTATGATTTTATGGCAGAATTTCCATAGAATAGCAGTTCACTTTTCAATGATTCATAAAAAGAAACTTATGATGATGAACTGCTCTATTACTGATGATATTAACTTTTATAACTTGGGTTAGGAGGGATTCTGTCAGGTTTCTCCATTCCATTGATAACTTACTGTTTTTCTTTCTTTCAATTTTTCAGTGAAGATTTTATAAAATTAGCAATACTTGCTACTTGAACAAGAATATTCCTAATTGAAATTATTATGATTATTCCTGTGAGTACATAGCACTAAAGAATACAATGAATAATACTACAGACTAGTGTCACTGTCTTGATTCATGCTAATATGTGTAGCATTTTATTTACTTGTGTTACTTATTTTATTTTTAATCATTTTCTATTTTTAAATTACAGTTGACATCCAATATTATATTTGCAGCTGTACACCCCAATGATAGACATTATATAACTTATTAAGTGATAATCCTGATAAATTTCATACCCATCTGACACCATACATAGTTATTCGAATATTATTGACTATATTTTCTATGATCTGCATTGCATCCCCATTACTATTCTATAACAACTAATTTGTACATCTTAATCCTTTCACCTTTTTCTTTACTGAATAGAATAATCTTTGTTGTAGGCCCTTGATTTTTATCACTTTGAATATTTCTTGCCAATCCCTTCCGGCCTGACAAGTTTCTGTTGAGAAATCAGCTGACAATCTTATGGGAGCTCCCTTGTAGGTAACTAAGTACTTTTTGCTTGCTACTTTTAAGAATCTTCCATTCTCTTTAACCTTTTGCATTTTAATTATGATGTGTCTTGGTGTGAGCCTCTTTGGGTTCATCATGTTTGGGACTCTTTGCACTTCCTGGACTTATGTGCCTTTTCCTTCACCAAGTCAGGGAAGTTTATGTCATTATTTTTTTCAAATAGGTTTATAATGTTTCAATCTCTCCTCATTCTGACACCCCCATGATACAAATTTTGGTCAGCTTGAAGTTGTTCCAAAGACTCCTTATGCTATCCTCATTTTTTTTTTTTGGATTTTTTGCTGTTCTTATTAGGCATTTGTTTTTGCTGTTCTTGTTAGGCATTTGTTTTGCTTCCTTATATTCCAAACTAGAGGCCTGGTGCACGAATTCGTGCAAGGGTGGGGTCTGGTGGGCCCACCCTGATTGGGGCCAATCAGGACAGGCCAGCCAGTGGGATGGGATGGGGAAGGTTGGCCAGCTGGCCCTGCCTCTGATTGGGGTGGGGGGTGGTAGGGGGTGGGCCCAGCCAAGGGGAGGGGGTTGCAGGCGGTTGGCTGGCCTTTCTCACCCTCTGGTTGAACTCCCAGTTGAACTCCTGGTCGAGGGAACAATTGGCATATTAGCCTTTTTTATATAGGATGGCTGGTTTAATTCTTGGCTTTAATTACTACTAGGGGCCCGGTGCATGAAATTTATGCACTGCGGGGGAGGGGGGGCGCAGCCCAGCCTGCCCCCTCTCACATTCTCAGGGAATGTCTTAGTTAGGCCCCGTGGGGAGCGGGCCTAAGCTGCAGTCTGGCCTCCCTTTGTGGGAGGCGACGAGGCTGATCAGGGGAAGGCACCAGCCCCATCACCCCGCTGCTGCAGCCACTGCCAGTCACCACAGCCACCAAGTTGTTTTCATCAACACAGACTCTGGTTCCTTCACCATAAAAAAATTACAACTTTCTTTAAGCATTTCCAAGATGTGTCTTTCATAGGATATGCCATTTCTTTCTTTCTTTCTTTTTTTTTACTCACCTGAGGATATATTTCCATTGATTTTTAGAGAGTGTGGAAGAGAGAGGGAGAGACAGAGAGAAACATCTATGTGAGAGGGGCACTTTGATTGGTTGCCATCTGCATGAGCCCTGACCTGGGCCCCAGCCAGAGAGAAGCCTGTAACCTAGGTACATGCCCTTGATCAGAATCGAACCCGGACCCTGCGGTCAGCAGACCGAGGCATTATCCACTGACCCAAACCAGCTAGGGCAGGATATGACATTTCTTAGCCCTCTAGCAGCGGACTTTCGTTTTTTTTCCAGGAGTATGGTGGAAAAGCCCTAAATCACCTTTTTGGGTTCTTATACCCAAGTTACTAAGAACATTACCAGTGGCATACAGGGAGCTTAGCCAATGAATGTCAGAAAAGGTGTTTCCTCTGTAGTTCACACCTATCACCTCCTATCTCCAGCTCCACCCCTGCCAAGGCCTAAAGCCTTGGGCCTGGGCATGGGCCCAACAGCTCCCTCTGATCGCCTGCTCTGCCCCTGCCCAGGCCCAAAGCCTCTGGCCTAAGCTTGGGCCTGAGCAGGGGACCCCCAGCTCCCTCCGATCACTGGTTCTGCCCCTGCCAAGTCCTAAAGCCTCAGTGCCTGGGTAGGGGACCCCCAGCTCCCTCCGATTGCCGGCTCCACCCCTACCCCTGCCTCTGGCCGAGGCTTGGGTCCTAGGCAGGGGATCCCCCAGCTCCCTCTGATCTCCCACTCAGCCCCATCAAGGCCCCAAGTCTCTGGCTGAGGCTTGGGTCCTGGGCAGGGCCCCCCCCCCCAGCTCCTTCCTATCCACCTTGGCTCTAACCCTGTCCAAGAGCCCCCTGGCTCAGGCCCTTCCTGGTTGCTTGGGACCCACCCCGGGCCTACCTCGGAGTGACCTGGGTGCTGAGAAAGTTCCCAGGACCCAGGCTCCTGGGAGCCAACCTATGCAAATTAACCTCCATCTTTGTTGGGTTAATTTGCATACTACTCTGATTGGCTGTGGGCATAGCAGAGGAAGGGTCAATTTGCACGTTTAACTATTATTAGGTATGATACTGTTGATTCCTTATAAATTAGTATTTATTAATGTGTCCTTTATTTCTGACTTGTTATTTTTATGTTTTTTTACATCCTTTTTCATGCTGTTCAAGTTCTCACTAATATTCTTGATGTTATCACTAAGTTCATTGAGCATCCTTATAACCATTGTTTTGACCTTTGTATCGGATAGTTTGGTTGCCTCCATTTCATTTAGTTCTTTTTCTTGAGATTTCTATTGTTTTGTTTTTGCTTGTTTTTTTATTTGGAACCTGCTTCTTTGCCTCCACATTTTGGCTGCATCCTTGTATTCATTTCTATGTATTAGGTAGAACTGCTACATCACTTGGACGTGGATGGTAAGCAGCCTTGTATAGTAGGGGTCCTATAGGACACAGTAAAACAGCTTCACCAGTAACACGAACTTGGAGCTCCAGGTACACCTCTGTGTAGCCTGTGTGCACGGTACTGTTGTAGTCAAGCCTTGATTGCTATTGGCATCATTGGGAGGGATCAATCACAGGCCAATCAGCTACAAGGACCAGCTGCAACTATGATGGAAGAACTGCTGTGCAGGAGCAGACTTTACTGAGCAGGACTTGCTTCACTGGAGCTTTGGTACTTTCTGAGCACCCCCCACCCCTTTAAATATGTAGATCATGGAGGTGGTAGGGTTATAATCCAGCATGGTCGTAAGCTGTCCACATGGTGCCCTGGCTCTGGAGCCCCTCAGGAGGAGTTAGGTCAGTCACCGCCTGTGATTTGCTTTCACCACCTAGCACAAGAAACAGAGGGACCTACTGTTTGTCATGTTTCTTTGTCCTATTGTACTTTAACTTATACTTAACTTTTTAAGAGATGCTTGATATTCATTCTATTAATCTTTATACTCATATTTTTTTCAGTTCACTTACTTCCCTGTTTTCAAATTTACATTTACTATCTGTTTTATTAGTTTTTTACAATATAATTTTATTCCCATATTTTGCTATTCAAAATCCATAAACTAATTTTACTTTCCTCTTACTTTCTCTCTTCTGTTCTCATGTTTAATTGCATTATTTTTAATTACTTTGTCAGAGTATGCATTTTCATGTTATTCTTCCATTTGTATTCCCAATTTATTTAGTGTTAGGTAGAAAGTTAAAAATATTAAATGCTCTTCACCATTTTTTTGTCCTAAATGTTTTCAGTCACTTTCTGGTTGAATGACAATTTTCTGCCAGTAAATTCCTCAAGAAGGGCTCAAGGGTAGAGAGTTTTCTTATATCTTTTGTATTTAATGTTTTCCAATAACTTTGAAAAAATACTAATAAACAAGTGGAAGTAGACTTAAAAAAAAAACACTTAAAAAGGAACATACTTGCCTAATTAAAAAAACAAAACAAAACAAACAAACAAAAGTGTTCAAAATGTGCGAGATTCCAAACAAGGCTAGACTGTTTTGTAGCTCCTTCTTGAAAGTTCGAATTTATTTCCCCACACTTTGAAACTATGGTGGCCTGTAATTTGCATTGACCAAAGGATATGGTAAAATTTATGTTGTGCTTAACTTTCAAAAAATATTGTCCTGAGATTGACATGCAAAGGATCAATCTAATCTTGTTTACTAAAGGTTAAGAAGTGTGATTAGAAGCAACATGTCATAACTGACATACACCCTCGCTGCACACTCATGTGAGTGGAGCCATCCAGAATCACTAGACCTGCTATTCCTCTTGCTGAAGGCATCTGTGTGTGAATCACAGTACATTCAATAGGGAATCCACCTAGCCAATGCACATTTATTTTCTTTTTTTGTTAATCCTTACATGAGGATATTTTCCATTGCTTTTCAGAGAAAGAGGAAGAGGAGAGAGAGAGAGAGAGAGAGAGAGAGAGAGAGAGAGAGACATAGATGTGAGAGATACACATTGACTGGTTGCTCCCTGCATTCTCCCTGACTAGAGGCAGGGAGTGAACCTGCAACTCAGGTATGTGTCCTTCATCTGAAATAATACCTGTGACCTTTCTGTGTGCAGACTGAAACCCTAACTACAGAGCAAAATCACCAGGGCTAATCAATAAACTTTTGAGAAATATTACATTACTAGAGGCCCGTGCATGAAATTCATACACTTGAGAGGGGTGTTTCTCAGCCTGTCCTGTGCCCTCTCACAGTTCAGGAGCCCTCTGGTGATATTCAACTGATGGCTTAAGCCTGCTCCCTGTGGGGAGCAGGCCTAAGTGGGCAGAGAGACATCCTTACCACTGCTGCGGATATGGGAGAGGCTCCCACCACTGCCGCTGCCCTTGCCAGCCATAAGCCTGGCTTCTGGCTAAGCTGTGCACCCCTGTGGGAGCCCACTGACCACCAGAGGGCAGCTCCTGCATTGAGCATCAGCCCTCTGGTGATCAGTGAACATCATAACAACTGGTCATTCTGCTGTTCAGTCAAATTGCATATTAGCCTTTTATTATAGACTAGAGGACTGGTGCATGAAATTCGTGCACGGGGTGTGTGTGTGTCCCTCAGCCCAGCCTGCACCCTCTCCATTATGGGACCCCATTCACAATCTGGGACTGCTGGCTTCCAACTGCTCGCCTGCCTTCCTGCCTGATTGCCCCTAACTGCTTCTGCTTGCCAACCTGATCACCCTCTAACCACTCCCCTGACAGAATGATTGATGCCTAACTGCTCCCCTGCTAGCCTGTTTGCCCCTAACTGCCCCCCCTGCAGTCCTGGTCATGCCTAACTGCCCTCTCCTGCAGGCCTGGTCCCCCAATATCTTGGGAATTGTTATTTGAACATTTAGTGCTTCATTTGTCTGTGAAGATCTGATTTTTTTGCATAAATTTTATATTGCTGACATAGAGATTACTACCAAACTTGTTAGTTTAAAACAATAATCCTATCCTATCTAATAAATGAGTAAATATGCAAGTTGACCATCACTCCAACACACAAGATGGCTGCCCCCATGTGGTCAAAGATGGCTGCCCCCAAGTGGACACAAGATGGCCACCACAAGATGGCCAGCAGGGGAGGGTAGTTGGGAGGGACCAGGTCTAAAGTGAGCACAGTTGGGGGGGACCCAGGCCAGCAGGGGAGGGCAGTTGTGGGGAACCAGGCCTGCAGGTGAGGGCAGTTGGGGAGTACCAGGCCTGCAGGGAAAGGCAGTTAGGGGTGACCAGGCCTGCAGGGGAGGACAGTTAGGGGTGACAGGGCCAGCAGGGGAGGGCAGTTGGGAGGAAGTAGGCCTGCAGGGGAGGGCAGTTAGGGGCTACCAGACTGCACAGGAGGACAGTTAGGGGTGACCAGGATGGCAGGGGAGGGCAGTTAGGGGCAATCGGGCTGGCAGGGGAGCAGTTAGGCATAGATCAGGCTGGCAGGGGAGTAGTTAGAGGGTGATCAGGCTGGCAGGCAGAAGTGGTTAGGGGCAATCAGGCAGGCAGGCAGGCAACAAGTGCTTGGGAGCCAGGAGTCCCTTATTGTGAGAGGGATGTTCGACTGCCTGTTTAGGCCCGATTCCACCAGGATTGGGCCTAAACAGGCAGTCGAACATGCCTCAAGGAGTCCCAGATTGGAGATGGTGCAGGCTGGGCTGAGGGACATCACCCCCATGGATGAATTTCATGTACCAGGCCTCTATAATTGAAAATAATTGCTTTAAATCATGATGCCTATCAGCATCAGATGAATCTAAGGTTTTACCCAAACTATTTTCTTTGCCCCAAACACTTCACTTGTCAGAGGGCAATCAACCTTAGAGATCCAAGGACTGGTCATTATGGAGAGTGCCAACCTGTAAAGTAGTCAAGAGCATGCATTACTCAGCCTAGCTTATTTCTGCAAATACAGTTTCCTTAAGAGGAATTACCTCTCTGGCATAAACTGCAAACTAAAATCCACTCTCCCCTGATGTACAATTTAGGTTTCTTTTAAGTGAAGCTAGGCCTTCATGATCCTTAACACTTAAGCAAAGTGAGTTTAATAGAAAATAAATCTGAATTTTAATACTTAACATTCCAAAATCCTCAGAGTCTTTTCACCCACACTGAATATATCAGAAAATTATTCAGCCTCTTAACTTTATAGGTCATTTCTACAAACTCAACTAAATTTTCATAAAATCACCATTTTCTTTCTTTTAATGCTCCTGTTTAACAAATTTTCATAACATTTATTTGAACTAAATTATTGTAAAAGAATGCCTGATAGGATCCTTTTGGGGGAGAAGACACACTGACTATTGGTATGTAACAATTAATAAGTGCAAGTAGAAGTGTGGACTATATTAAGAAGTATAATGCCCATCAGCGTTTAGTTTTGAACTTTAGTCAATAGTTTAAATAGGAAATTTAACCATCAATTAAAATGCATTTAAGGAGAAGCCATATAAGAAATTTCCTATTGTATTTATATGAAAGAGAATATCTATACTAATAAAAGCTTAAGTGGCCCTCATGCACAGTGTCATCACAAGATGGCTGCCACAAGATGGCTGCCACAAGATTGTCACCACAAGATGGCTGCCACAAAGATGGCTACCAAAGATGGCCACCATTAGATTGCCACCACAAGATAGCCACCTCAAGATGGCCGTGTGCACAGTGAAGGCAGGGCCCAGTGGCCGCTCCACACAGTGAAGCTTGGGGTCCCACAGCTCCTCATGGCACAGAGGAGACCAGTTCTGTCATCTCCTCCGCCCCGCATGGAGGAGGCAGTTCCTGGAGTAGGAGGTGGGTTGCAGCAGCAGACAGCAATTGTGGGCGATTAGGCCAGCAGGGAAGGGCAGTTGGGGGCAATCAGGCAGGCAGGCAGGAGAGCGGTTAGGAGCCAGCAAACCCAGATTGTAAGAGGGGTGTCCAACTGTCAATGTAGGCCCAATGGCAGTCAGACATGCCATGAGGGGTCCCAGATTGGAGAGGGTGCAGACCAGACTGAGGGACACCAACATCTACCTTGCATGAATTCCGTGCACCAGGACACTACTATAATTATAAAAATACTAGAGGCCTGTTGCGTGAAATTCATGCATGGCGGGGTTTGTCTTTCAGCCCAGCCTGCACCCTCTCCAATCTGGGACCCTTCAAGGGATGTCCGACTTCCAGTTTAGGCCCGATTCTTCCTGGATCGGGCCTAAACTGGAAGTCGGACATCCTTCTCACAATCCAGGACTGCTGGCTCCCAACTGCTCGCCTGCCTGCCTGCCTGATTGCCCCTAGCCACTTCTGTCTGCCAGCCTGATCACCCCCTAACCACTTCCCTGCCAGCATGTTTGCCCCTAACTGCCCTCCCCTGCAGGCCTGGTCACCTCTAACTGCCCTCCCCTGCAGGCCTGGTCCCCCCAACTGCTCTTCCCTGCAGGCCTGGTCGCCTCCAACTTCCCTCCTCTGCCCGCCTGGTCACCCCTAACTGCCCTCCCCTGCAGGCCTGGTCCCTCTCAACTGCCCTCCCCTGCTGGCCTGATAACCCACAACTGCCCTTCCTTGCAACATGGTCCCTCCTAATTGCCCTTCCCTGCTGGCCATTTTGTGGTGTCCATATTGTGTTCACATGGGGGCAGCCATCTTGTGTGTTGGAGTGATAGTCAATCTGCATATTACTCTTTTATTAGATAGGATAGAGGCCTGGTACACGGGTGGAAGCCAGCTGGTTTGCCCTGAAGGTTGTTGCAGATCAGGGTGTGTGTTCCCTTGGGGCATGGGGTGGCCTGGGCAAGAGGCCTGTGGTGGTTTGCAGGCCAGCCATGCCCTCTGGTGACCCAAGCAGAGGCCCTGGTATCTAGGATTTATTTATCTTTTATAATTGAAACTTTTTAGCCTTGAGCAGAGCCAAGCCTCCTGCTTGCTCTGTGGACACAGCCATTTTTTGTTGGCATTTATTTATCTTCTATACTTGAAACTTGGTAGCCTTGAGTGGAGTCCTGGCCCACAGGGAAAGCAGAACGCTTGGCTTCCTCCATCACCAGGGGCAACTCAAGCTTCCTGCACTCTCCAGCTCTGTGGCTGCTGCCAATTTTGTTGGGATTTATTTATCTTCTATAATTGAAACTTTGAAGCCTTGAGGGGAGGCCTGGGCCCACCAGCACAGGTGGAAAACTTGGCTTCCTCCATTGCCGGGGACAACCCCAGCCTCTGCTCTCTCCGTGGCCACAGCCATCTTGGTTGGGTTAATTTGCATATTTGCTCCTGATTGGATGGTGGGCATGGCTTGTGGGTATAGCAGAGGTATGGTCAATTTGCATATTACTCTTTTATTAGATAGGACTAGTGGCCCAGTGCATTAAAATTCATGTACTGGAGGGGAGGTACCTCAACCCAACCTGCCCCCTCTCACAGTCTGGGAGCCCACAGGGTTGGGAGGCAACCTGGCGATCAGGGGAAATCGATGCCCTCATCACATCTCTGCTGCTGCCACTGCCGGCAGTGCAAGCCTCAGCAGGCCCTGGTTACCTGAGCCTCGGTTGGCCCTGGGCAGCTGGGCATCTGCCATCTGGGGCTTGCCTGCACCTCGGGCATCAGCTGGGCAGCTGCCATCTGAGGCTTTCATGTGCCTTGGCCAGCCCTGGGTGGCTAGGGTGCTGAGGGGACTGGGTGCCACCATCTTGTGGCTGTGGGTGCTGCCATCTTTGAGGGTGTGGCAGTCAATTAGCATATTCCCTTCCTTATTGGCTGTGGTCGCTTCCATTTTGTGAGGGTGTGATGGTCAGTAAGCCTATTCCTTCTTGAATAGATAGGATAATGTGAAGATATATAAAGGTATAATGTTAAGAACCAAAATATGGGTGGGGAATTTACATACAGTAAATAATATTTACATGCTAACAATTCTCATATTGACTTAAATTAAATTTGTAAAAATATACAGTATTTAAAAACTGACTTCAAATCATCAAAACACTGAAATTATGATAAAGGAATCCTATATAATAAAGAGGTAATATGCAAATTGACCATCACTCCAACACACAAGATGGTCGCCCCCATGTGGTCAAAGATGACCGCCACAAGATGGCCAGCAGGGGAGGGCAGTTGGCAGTGACCAGCCCTGCAGGGGAGGACAGTTACAAGTGACTAGGCAGGCAGGAGAGGGCATTTAGGGGGAATTGGGCCAGCAGGGCAGCAGTTAGGCACCAATCATGCTGGCAAGGCAGGGGTTAGGGGACAATCAGGTGGGCAGGCAGGTGAGCGGGTGGGAACCAGCAGTCCTGGATTGTGAGACGGCAGTCGGACATCCCTTGAGGGGTCCCATATTGGTGAGGGTGCATGCTTGTCTGAGGGATACCCCCCCCCCTTGCACAAATTACATGCAAGTAATTACATGCACCGGGACACTAGTATATTATAATGTAGTTAAACAGCAATTAAGAGAATAGTATGAAAAGATTTTGCAAAATGGTCAAAGAGGGAATCAGTCATGAACACATTCAGTTATTGATTCAATAATTTCTTAAAATTTATTTATGAAAAATTATTTGAATTATTCATTGTTCTAAAAATTGCTTTTGTGTATGCATATGAGCTAATGATAGCTATATCCCTAAACAATTCTAATTGCTATTGTATTAGCACTTTACTAATGATATGGTTTAAAGTTAAATAGGTTGTTAATAAAATGTATAGTTGTAACAAATAATGAAATCTATGTTAATTTTTAAATATAGAGCAATAACATAATACATGTAAATGTTAATATAATTAAAAATGTAAAATTACCTTTTTGGGAGAAGAAGAAAATTAAAAGGAAGCCTTTTAAAAATTATAATCTTGAAGTAGATGTCTTTAGTCATGTAGAAAGCTTAGATTGAAATTGAAGAGCAAAAAAATTGGTATTTACAATTCTGTTTGAAAAAAAGACCTACCATCACACTACACATCAGAAAACACACACACACACACACACACACACACACACACACACACGTGTGCGCAGGCACGCACTCATCAGTGTGTATTGCAAAAGATGTCCCTTTAACCTATCAGCATTGAGATTGAATGATAAACCTAATTAGCTAGATCACTACATTTTTTAATGTTAAGAATAGTTATTTTCTGTTATTTTTCATATATCTTGTTATCCTGCTCCCTTAAATATAATACTTCAATGTCACTTAAAAATTTTTAATTACTCTATAATTTAAGATTATATGGTATGTGAAATCTGTGCTAATTATGTTATAATTAAAAAAGAACATAAGAAAACCCCTCACTAATACACCTAAACAGAATAGAAATAGAAAAGTTAATTGAAATGATGATGGGTATAAGAAAAAATCAAAGTAATATGGAGGAAAAGAGAAGGAATAAAATTAAAGGCAAAGCACCAAATATTATTAAAACCTATTACTAATTCATTATATTATTGAAGAGTCTCCTTTGAGAGGAGACAAAGCTTTTATTAGTGGCTAAATATTTAAAGTTTGACAGGTATCAAGAGGTGTACTGAATAAAATAGCTTGTCTCTGGTACTATCATTTGAAGTGAAGAGGGAGTTTTATAACCTAAATGCATATTTTGCATTTCTAATTTGGGCAATAATTTTATACCAATGGCTTGATTACGATTTTCATAAAATATCTAATATAATATATGGATATAGGCATGCTGTGAAAAGTATCTTAAATATCTGAATAAAATATGTCAGAGGTGGTCTGAATCATTTTTTAAAACAAAATTCCACATTGTTTATTTCTTAAAGAAAATCAAGTATAAAAAATAAAGTATACAGGTTTCCTTGACTAATAAATTATCTTCATTATATATTATTATAAAATAAACAACATTTTTAATCCAGTTTAACCTAAGAACAAACTCACTGGATGGAAACAGTGAAAAATTACCATTTTCAAATGTCAATTAAAATACTTCAGGAATAAAAGATAAGATACAAATTTCATCAAGACATCAGAACCATAGACCATTAATCAATATATTTGAAACATTGATAATAAATTTTTACCAATATATATAAACTGAAATTTGAATCTCATGTTGTATCTAATGGTACCATAAATGTCTTTGAACATTTTACGATATTTTATTAATTTTTACTTCTAATCAAGTAATATAAACAACTATTTTAAAAGTCTAATACCTCTAAGCTTTATCATGAAAACATCTTTTTCTTACACACCTTCTCCCAATTCTTCCTGCTTTCCAGTAGCAACCGCTTTCCAAAGTTGGCTAGTTCCATTGTAAATAATAGGCAAATGGTGCTATTTCTATTCTATTTATTTTTAACCTATTATTTTTACTTTTCAATTACAGTTGACATACAATATTATATTAAATTTTAGGTGTATTGCACAGTGGTTAGACCTTTATATAGACTACGAAGCAAACACTGAGATAAGTGTTATACATATCTGACATCATAAATATAACTTTTTATGCTGTATATTATATTTCTGTGACTGTTTTAAGAACTGGCAATTTGTACATCTTAATCCCTTCTCTTTTTCCACCCAACATCCCCATCCACCCTTCCATCTGGCAACCATTAAAATGTTTTCTGTATATATGAATTTGTTTCTGTTTTGATTTTTATATATATTTTTAGATTCCACATAGAGTATAAGTGAAATCATTTGGTATTTGTTTTTCTCTGGTCTGATTTATTTTACTTAGCATGATTCCTGCTATGTCCATTCATGTTGTTCAAAATGGCAAGATTTTGTTCATTTTTATGGCCAAGTAATAGTTTGTTGCATACATATATCACTTATTCTTTAGCAACTCGTCTATCAATGTGCACTTAAGTTGTTTTCATATCTTGGCTATTGTAAAATATTCCTGCAATGAACATAAGGATACATATGGCTTTTCAAATTAGTGATCTGGGTTTCTTCAGGTAAATATCCAGAAGGGAATTACTTGCTCATGTAGTAGTTATATTTTTAACTTTTAAAAATACTTTATTGATTTTTTTTTTCAGAGAGGTCAGGTTAGTGAGAGAGACATCTATTGGTTGCCTCACAAATATTCCCCAGTTGGGGACCGAACCCACAACCTGGGTATGTGCCCTGACCAGTAACTGAACTGGCAACCTTTAGGTGCACAGGATGATGCTCAACCAACTGAGCCACACTGTCCAGGGCTATAGCGTTTAATTTTTTGAAGAAACTTCATACTGTTTTTCATAGTGGCTAAACCTACTTTCAATTCCAACAGTGTACATGGTTTCCCTTTTCTCCACATCCTTGCCAAAATGAGTCTGTCAATTTATTGATGATAGCCATCTGACAGGAGTATGTGATATCTCACTGAGGTTTTAACTTGCATTTTCTGATGATTAGTGATGTTGAGCAACTTTTCATGTTTATTGGCTATTTGTATGTCCTTTTTGGAAAAAAATGTGTATTCAGGTACTCTACCCATTTTAATTGAGTTATTTATTATTTTGGTGTTAAGTTGTATGAATTTTTTAATATATTTTGGATATTAATCCTTTATCAAATGTATCATTGGTGAATATCTTTTCCCATTCAGTAGGAAGCCTTTGCATTTTGTTGTTGATTTTCTTCACTGTGCACAAGCTATTCAGTTTTATGTAGTCCTATTTGTCCTTTTCCCTTTATTTCTGTTTTGATATGAAGGGACATATCAAAAAATGCTACTAAAAGGAATGCCAACATGTTTACTGACTATGTTTTCTTCTAGGGGTTTATGATTTCAAGCTTCATGTTTAAGACTTGAATCTATTTCGAGATTAGTCTTGTGTACGGTATAAGAAAATGATCCACTTTCATTTTTTTGCATGTGTCTGTCCAGTTTTTTCAACTATTTATTGACGAAATTGTTTTTATCCCATGGTTATCTTGCATTCTTTGTAATAGATTAACTGACCAGATAGAAATGTGTGTGTGTGTGTTTATCTCAGAGAGTAATGGAGAGGGAGATAGAAACATCAATGATGACAGAGAATCATTGATCAGCCACCTCCTGCATGCCCCTACTGAAGATTGAGCCCACAGTAATGACTGGGAATCAAACCATGATCTTCTGGTTCACAGGCTGACACTCAACTATTGAGCCACACTGGATTGCCTAGACATGTTGTTATTGTCTGTTTTCTCTCTCTCTTTATTTTGTTCCACTGATATGCATGTCTTTTTTTATTCCAGTTCCATGCTCATTTGATTATTACCATAGGTCTTATAGTATAGTTTGATATCTGGTAGCATAATATCACCATCTTTGTTCTTCTTTCTCAAGATTGCTGTGGCTAATGAGGGTCATCTGTGATTTCATGTACATTTTTGGATTATTTGTTCCAGCTCTGTGAAAAATGCTATTGGTATTTTGATGTCAATTACATTGAATCTATAGATTACTTTGGATAGTATGGACATTTTAATGATATTAATTTTTCCTATCCATGAGCAAGTAATATGCTTCCTTTTATTTGTATCTTCTTCAGTTGCTTTTTTCAGTGTTTTATTATTTTCCACAAGTCTTTTATCTATTTGGTTACATTTATTACTAGGTATTTTATTTTTTGAAGCAATTATAAATGGGATTGTTTTATTAGTTTCCATTTTTGATAGTTTATTATTAGTGTATAAAGTGCAACAAATTTCTAATTATTTGTTTTGCATTCTACCACTTTACTGAATTCATTTATAATTTTTTTGTAGGTTTTTGGTTGAGTCTTTAGGGTTCTCTATATATAACATCGTGTTCTCTACAAATACTGACAGTTTTACTTCTTTCCAATTTGGAAGCCTTTATTTCTTCTTCTTGTTTGATTATTATGTCTAGGGCTTCCAAAACTATGTTGAATAGAAGTGGTAAAAATAGAAATACTTGTCTTTTTTATCTTAAAACATTTTTTTAAGTTTTTTACAATTGAATGTAATAACTGTGGATTTGTCATATATGGCCTTTATTATGTTGAGGTATATTCCCTCTACTCCCATTTTGCTGAGAGTTTCTATTATAACTGAGTGGTGAATTTTTTCAAATGTCTTTTCTACATATATTGATTTAATCACATTACTTTTATCATTTTTTGTTTATGTTATTGACTTGTGAATATTGAACCTACCTTGCATCTCAAGGTCAAATCCTGCTTGATTATGGTATATGATCTTTGTAAATATTGCAGAATTTGGTTTAATAATATTTTATTGAAAAGTTTTGTATTATTGTTTTATTGTATTATTGAACTATAATATCTTTGTGATGTTTTTATCAAGCTTTGGAATCAGGGTAATGCTGGCCTCTTAAATTAGTGTGGGTGTCTTCCCTCCTCTTTAATTTTTTGGAACAGTTTAAGAAGAATTGACATTAGTTATGTTTTGAATGTTTAATATAATACACATTTGAAGTCATTTGGTCCAGGACGTTTTTGTTGAGAGCTTTTTTAATTATTTATGAGAAAGAAATCATTATTGGTATAACCAGATTTTTTGTTTCTTCTTGATTCAATATTGAAAGATTGTATGTCTTTAGTAATTTATTTCTTTTTAAATTCTTTTTTAAATATATATATATTAATTTTATTTTATTTTTACAGAGAGGAAGGGAGAAGGATAGAGAGTTAGAAACATCAATGAGAGAGAAACATTGATCAGCTGCCTCCTGCATACCCCCAACTGGGAATATGCCCACTACCAAGGTACATGCCCTTGACCATAATCGAACCTGGGACCCTTTTAGTCCGCAGGCTGGCACTCTATCCACTGAGCCAAACCGGTTAGGGATCCATTTCTTTTATGTTGTCTAATTTGTTGGCTTATAATTCTCTGTAATACATTTTTATAATCCTTTGTATTTCTGTGGTGTCAGTTGTCACTTCCCTTTCATTTCCGATTTTATTTGGGCTCTCTATTTTTTCTGAGAGGTTGGTTAAAGATTTGTCAATCTCATCTATATTTTCATAGAATTAGCTATTGGTTTCATTGATTTTTTGGGGATTTTTTTTTAGACTCCATTTTGCTTATTTCTGCTCTGATATTATTTTCTTTTTTATTTTCTACTCACTTTGGGTTTTGTTTATTCTTCTTATTCTCTTAAATGTAAGGATACAGTGTTTATTTGATGGTTTTCTTGTTTCTTGAGGTACTATTTCTATAAATTTCCGTCTTAGAATGTATTTGGTTGTACCCATAGATTTCAGTTCATTGTGTCTCATTTTCATTTGTCTCATGAGATATTTTTATTTCTTCATTGATCTTATTGTTAACCCAATTACTGTTTAGTATCATGTTACTTAACCTCCATGTGTTTAACTATTTTTCAGTTTTCTTCTTGTATTTGATTTCTATTTTCATACCATTGTGATCAGAGAAGATACTTGATATGATTTCAATCTTCTTAAACTTGTTGAGACTTATTCTGTGGCATAACATATGGTTTAAGCTAGATAATGTTCGATGTGTGCTTGAAAATAATGTATATTTTGTTTCTTTGGGTGAAATGTTCTAAAAATATCAATTAAATCTATCTGATCTAATGTGTGATTTAGAGCCATTGTTTTCTTGTTGATTTTCTCTCTGGATGATATATCCATTGACATCAATGGGATGTTAAGAATTCTTACTATTATTGTATTACTGTCAGTTTCTCCCTTTATGTCCATCAATATATTTAGATGTTTCTATGTTGGATGTGTAAATGTTTACAAGGTTTATATCCCCTTGTAGGATTTATCCCTTTATCATTATGGAATGACCTTCTTTGTCTCTTGTATAGCTTTTGATTTAAAGTCTATTTTGTCTGATATCGTAAGTATTGTTATGCCAGCTTTTTTTTTCATTGCTATTTGCATGAAATATATTTTCCATCCCTTTATTTTCAGTTTCTGTGTCTTAGCTGGCTTACATTCCACTGTGCATTATTATAATTACTTCATCAACAGCTTCTTTGTCTCATGTTCCTAAACTTTTACTTAACTGGCAAGATCCCTAAACTGATCAAATAGATCCTCCTCTAAATTCCTGGTTTCTAGTTCTTTTATTCTCTTTACTCTTTAACAACTTTCCAATTCTGTTATAACCTACAATATATAATCTTCCCTTGTTATCCCCAAGTATTTAACAGTTTCTTGATTCACTAAAACAGGAGAGACAGTAAAACATAAAACAACCTTAGCTAGTTTTGCTCAGTGGATAGAGGGAGCGTCAGCTCTTAGACTGAAGGGTCACAGGTTCGATTCCAGTCAAGGGTTCATACCTAGATGTGTATGTACCTAATTGATCCCCAATCCTGGTTGGGCGCGTGCAGGAGGCAACCAATCAATGTTTCTCTCTCACTGTCTCTCCCCCTCCCATCCACTTTCTCTAAAAATCAATGGAAAAATATCCTTGGGTGAGGATTTACAAAACAAACAAACAAAAAAATCATAAAACTATCATATTTTCTATATTTCCATAATTAAGTCTACAAACAAACTTTCACCTTCTTCCCACATACTTTATCTTCTCTTAACTTAAAGCAGCGAATCTCCACAATTCTAACCATAGTTTACTCCGCAACATTTCCCTCTTCTGTATTATTACCATAAGCTTGCATAACATGATATCAACCATATTTGAATAAACACATTCCTTGGAAACTACTTCAGTTTCCAAGATTTCTCCTCTTCCTCTGTTTAACTTAACATGAAAATTCTTTAAAAGAATGACATTGACAGATATTTTTTCTCTCTATTTCTACAATTTCCATTCTTTTATAAATCAATGCTTATCAGGCTTTCAACTCACAATTCTATCAAACCAGATCTTACAATGTCATTAATAATTTCTATAAGCTTAATTTATAACAAATTCTTAATTTGTCAGCAACATTTGATACTGTTGCTATAACTTACAAAACAATAGCAAGAAACAAACAAACAAACAAAAAAACAACCCTCTTCTTTCTTTGAATGTTAAGATGGCATTCATTTATTTTTATCTCCTTCAACAACATGCCTCTTCTTAGACATGTTTGCTTATTCCTGGCAAAAGCTTTCTGAACTATTATGGGTTCCATAGCTCAGATTTTGGTTCCCATATATAATTACATACATTCTCTAAATGACATCATCCAGCCTTAATTGCACTCTCTATATAAATGGCTCTAGAATTTTTATCTCCAGCCTAGACTTCTCCCCTAACTCCTGTCTTATATATTCAATCATCTACTCAACATTATATCTATATTTTGCATTAGTTAGAATAAAGACCAATCTGTTGTAATGGAGATACCTCAAAGCGCAACTGTGCAAGCATATAAAAGTTACTGTTTACTCCTATTGCAGTCTAGTGATGAACAATCAGACTCTGTTCCACAAGGTCAAATAAAAACACTATTTCCTTCTATATTGTTTCTTTACAGTATTCTGGCAAGTTGTTCCCATGTATATATAACTTCCATATTGCAAGAGATAAAAAAGGGAAGGACAAGTATGAGAACACTTGTACTAGTATTTCAATATATAGGTTGGACATTACATATTCCCTCTCCATACATTTCTTTAGATAAGTGGTCTCACTTAGACTGAAAAATGGATGGGAAAAATTATCTAAAATATGGGTGTTTCAGGGATTCTGCTACCCAGTATTATCATATTAGTTATTTGAATTAAAACTCCCACCTACAACAACTGGAAAACCTGATCAAGTTTTCAGAAATATTTAGCCACATGAATCAGAAATCTACAAAGGCAGTGAATATTGTGATGGCAGGATTTGGGGAGAATATATAGACTCACAAAGGCGAACCAACATTGAATCTAATTCTGGTATGGCAATTTTACAGTTCCAAAATAAAGTGATTAGATGGTAAGAAGCTAAGTGAAACTTTTGAGAGCCTTGTAGGAGTAGGACTAATGCAAGTAATTGCATTCTGGTAACAAAAAATGTGGGGGAATTTTGAAACTCTATATGTCTGGTAGGGAACTTAAGGTGCCAAAACCTAGTAGCAAGGCCAAAGCAAAAGCAGAAAAGTTTATGGAGAGACTGACACCTAGTGTCAATTAATTTCAGTCTGGAAATTGCTTTGAGGTAATCTTGAATACTAGTGCTTAAGCAGCTTGCAAGAAAAAAGAAACTAAATTCTCAAAAGGAAATCATCCAAATATCACTCTTTGTCTATAATTTTAACACCATATCTGATAAGGAATCAAATCAGGCTCAAGAAGAAAAGGACTATATGAATATAAAAGAGATAAATCATAGGTAAAAAAAAGCTTAATGGGAGAGTTAAAATTGTTTCATTAGATGGATGCATTAGTAAATATTTTTAATTTGTTCAAAGATATAAAAGACTGAGAAAGCGTGTAGAGGACTATAATCTAGAAAAGAGTAAATCAAAATTCTAGAACTGAAATCATAAGAATCCAATGAAGGCATTTGTCAGCTGATTAGAGCTGGCTAAAGAGAATATTAGTGAAATAGAAAACATCATAAGGAAATACTCATAATAAAATCCAGAAACACAAATAAAAGCCAGAAATTGAAAAATAAGTGAATAATAGACTCAGAGAATACATATATGAAGTATAAAATGTTATAAATACTCAAAGAAATAATAGTTAAGGATTTAAAAAATTATAAAAATCATTAAGTCATAAATTATGATAGCAAAGAAATTATATATAATGAGAATCAGAAAATAATGTAAGCTAATTATGGTTAAATATTTTCTAAAACATTTATGGTATTTTCAAACCCTAATATTGTGAGAAAAATCAAAAGCCTTAAATGAACATACAAGAAAAAAATCAAAAGGATAAAAATAATTGACCTAATTATTATCCTCAGAAGGTAATAATAAAGAGTAAATTTAACCCAGTATGTGAATAATAGAATAAAAAAATTAAAAAATGAATGAATATTCTTTTTTAATAACATTCATAAAAGAAATATAACAAAAGTTATACTTAAAAACCTGAATTTGGTACTTTCAAAAGACTAATGAAATTTATAATATTTCTGACAAAAAAAGAGTAGGTATTAATGAACAATATAAAAAAAAAGAAGGCACATTAGTACATCTTTCTGATATTGCAAAGACCAAATACAATATTGGAAGAAATTGTGCAAATATCATTAACATTTTTTACTAAATGAGTGTATTTCAGAAAAAACACCAAGGACAACACAAAAATAGAAATAATCTAGTGTATTTCAAAATAAAATATTTTATCAAAAATCTTCTATAAGGGAAAACTAGGTTATGATGACTTTACAGGTATCCTATATAATAAAAGGCTAATATGCAAATTGTCCCCTTGATCAGTAGTTTGACCAAGAGTTCCACTGGGAGTTCAACCAGGAGTTCAACCAACCACTAGCAGTGCTTCCCCCCTCCTCCTCCCCCAGGCCAGCCCCACCCCCGACCACCCCCCAACCCTGATCAGGGGTGGGGCCAACCCACCAACCACCTGTGGCCCCTCCCCCTCTCCCGGCCTCACCTCAGATCAGCCCACCCACCCCTATCAGGGGTGGGGCCAGTTGGTCAACCTCCCACATCCCCTCCCCCAGGCTGACCCAGCCCAATTGGTCCTTATTGGGACAGGTCAGCTGGACACCACCCATGCATTAATTTGTGCATGGGGCCTCTATTCCTATATAATCCTATATAATAAAGAGGTAATATGTAAATTGACCATCATGCCCTCACACAAGATGGCCACCCTCATGTGGTCACAAGATGGCCACCACAAGATGGCTCGCAGGGGAGGGCAATTGGGGGCAACCAGGCCAGCTGGAAGGGCAGTTGGGGGTGACCAGGCCTGCAGGGGAGAGAGGGCAGTTGGGGGTGACCAGGCCTGCAGGGGAGCAGTAAGGCATCAATCAGGCTGGCAAGGGATAGTTAGGGGGTGATCAGGCTTGCAGGCAGAAGCGGTTAGGGGCAATCAGGCAGGCAGGCGAGTAGTTGGGAGACAGCAGTCCCGGATTGTGAGAGGAATGTCTGACTGCCAGTCAGACACGCCCCCCCCCGCAACAGGTTCCAGATTGGAGAGGGTGCAGGCTGGGCTGAGGGATACCCCCCCAGTGCACAAATTTCATTCACCAGGCCTCTAGTATTCTATAAGGCAGTAAGAATTCACTATTGTCAATGTTTTGCAAAGATATCTAAATAAAGGAAAGATCTGAAACTCTAATTTGCTTTATGAGACAAGGGCAACATTAATTAAAAAAAGAAAAACACAAAAAACAACAAAAAACTTAACTAGAATATTTTGAAAACAGAGAATTATATACCAGTCTCATTCATAAATTACTTGATAAAATATAATATACAAAAGTGTAATACCTTATAACCAATTGGACTTATTCCATTATTAAAATATTTGAAATTATTAATGAGTATAATTTTATAAATTTACAGAATAAAACAAAAATGACATATGTTTATTTTTAAAAATGATATGTTGAAAAGATGTACCTGAACTGGCACTGAGTAAGAGAAAACTGGAGCCCATGGGGCAAACTGGAAACCACTGTTGTCTGTTACTACATCCAAGTTTCCAATTTGGATGATATGAATAACCTTCAGAAGAAACCGGTTCTTCTCATCATGGAACAAAAATTATCTTGGCCAGAGCCAGGCTTCTTAATAAAGCATGGCACTCATCTGCACCTGGGATCAATAACCAAATAGTAGAATGGCATTCATTTATTGCCCACTCTTGAATTCAGTTAGGCTATTTCTATTTTTTTAATGTTACACGGGCTACCAGACTCATCCTCTTCCATAGTTCCCATACTAAGTTTGATCATCTAAGTGATTTGTTTTTGTTTACTTATTTATTTTTTGTTAATCCTTACCTGAGCATATTTTTTCTTTTGATTTTTAGGGACAGTAACAGGGAGGGTGGAGAAGAGAGAGAAAGAGAGATGGGGGGGAGAGAGAGAGAAACTTTTATGTGAGAGAGACACATCAATTAATTGCCTTCTGTAACTGTCCTGACGGGGGCCTGGGACCAAACCTGCAACCTAGGTAGATGCCTTTGACCAGGAATCAAATCCATGACCCTTCAGTATGTGGGCCCACGCCTTAACCACTGAGCATGCCAGCCAGGTCCTAAGCGGGGTTTTTTTTTTGTGTGTGTGTGTGTGTTTTTTTAGCAGAATTTATTGAAAATGAGGAGGATATTTTGGGGAAGACATATATAGTACAAATTAATTTAGCATTGTGTCCTCTTTTGCCTAATCCTAAACTGATAATGAGGTTAAAGTGGAAAATCCACCAGGAAAGAAAACAGAACAGATGTTAACAAGTTAATGTAAGATAGAAAACAGGTGGAATAGGCAAAAGTTTTGAAACAGGATTGAGAAATATGCAGCTCAGCATATACTGTGATAAGAATACTGCAAAACAGTCATTCTGATTGATGGACTCTGAACTGAAATGCCAACTACAGGGATGATACAAGGGAATGAGAAAAGTAGGATTAATTTAAAGTCTGATTTGAAATCATGTCATTTTAGCTGGGAATTCTGCCTGAATTCATAAAATAAGGTGGAAACTAATCTTTATTTATTCTTTAGAAGAGATTACATAAGATTGATATTATTTAGTCCTCAAATGTTAAGGAAAATTGACAATTAAAGACTTCTTGGCCTATAGTTGTTTTGTGGAAGGTTGTTGGATATAAATCACATTTCTATAAAACATATAGTTTTAAATGGGGAAAAAACAATTTAATTTCTGGATTTTTTATTGTAGCTTTGTTAAGTTGCATTTTTTAAAGCACTTTGTAAAATATGAAATTTATTGGATGAAATTGCTCATTAGGTATTGTTACCATCTTTTTTAGCATCTAAGGCTTCATTTTGATGGCTCTTTTTTCATTCTTAATATTGGTAGTTTATTTTTTTTTCCTTGAGCAATCTTATAGGGTTTTATTGTTTTATTAACTTTTAAAAATAGAAACTTCTGATTTCTGAACATTTTCTTATAGGTTCACTTTTCTTCATCCTACCTTTTTCCTTCTGATATACTATTTTATTTTAACTACATTGATTTTCTACCTATCCTTACTCCTAACACAGATAGTGGCACTCTAAATTTACTTATGAATACATTTCTAGCTACATTGTAAACATCTTTATTGTAACATTTTTATAGTTCTAACTATTTTCTAATTTCCATAGCAAAGCCTTCTTTATCCTTTCATTTTTTAGGTTCCCAGGAAATAAACATTAAATAATTGCTGGACAAAGCTTGCATTTTATTCACATACTAGAGGCCCAATGCACAAAATTAGTGCAAGGGGCTCGGCCCTCACTGTCCCAGCTGCCCTGGGTGCCAGCTGCCCCAGCGCCTGGCAGCCCACAGCCCCACCCTGGGTCATTCCAAAAGGTCATCCCGGAAGGTCGTTCCAGAAGGTCATTCTGCTGTCTGGTCTAATTAGTATATTAGTTTTTGATTATATAGGATATCTACAAACATATTTTAAATTCTATTGCTTAGAAGTTTGCAGTTTTAGAGTGTTTAAAATCATATGCTAGATTAGTTCTACAAAGTTCCCCATAATACATGTGTTTATGTTTACACTAGCAAAATAGAATGACATGTATTAGTATATTGAGTATATGGTGCAATAGATATCAAAAACACTTTTTCATAACATTCATTATCAATTTTTCTTAATACTTAATTTACACTAAAAGAAGTACTGTGTTGTTTTTTCCCATTTAAAAGAGTATAGAAACAGATATGGGAATAGTTTTATCATCTTAAATTATTAAAAACCTGGGTAATAAGGAATCTTAAAATGTTCTGTTTATCATTGACAGGAATTGTCAATCACTTTTGCTACAGGGATAGCTAAGTTGATTTATTTTCTCCTGTACATTTGTTTTTTCTAGAAATGTGAAAACCGGAACTGATTGACAAGTGTGCAAGTGTACTGAGAAACACTGTGATCTTTGTAGAGTAAGTTTTTGCTACCCAGGAGGTATGACTTTGCAAATACTAGCAGATGGTTATGTAAATGTACTTGTTCTACTAAAGCTTGACACAGTGACACATTTAATTAATTTTACATATATCAAAATTTTTTACAGAAAATTTATAGTAAGATATGATTTAGAGGATTTTCACTCATTGCAGAATTCTTTTTACATCTTAGCCAGGCTGATGGACATTGTGAAATGTTGGCAGAACATTTTATAGTTGAAAGATTTCAATCTCTGAAAGGATTACATGGCAGATGGAAATTTAAAGGAACTACTCAAGTATCTGAGTAAGAAGTTTATTCAGCCATCTGCTGGGTGTTCATTTCCCTCGGCTTTACAATTTACTTGGAGACTGGGAAGTATGCTGACTCAAAGTGTTTAAGGGTTCAAGCACTAATATATATATAACTAGAGGCCCGGTGCATGAAATCCGTTCACTGGCTGGGGGTCCCTCAGCCTGGCCTGTGACCTCTCACACTCAAGGAGCCTTCAAGGGATGTTCAACTAATGACTTAGGCTCACTCCCCACAGGGCGCAGGCTCAAGCCGGCAGTCAGACATCCTCAGCACTGCTGTGAGGCGGGAGAGGCTCCTGCCACTGCACTGCACTTGTCAGCCATGAACCTGGCATCTGGCTGAGCAGCACTCTCCCTGTGGGAGCACACTGACCACCAGGGGTCAGCTCCTGCGTTGAGCATCTGCCCCCTGGTGGTCAGTGCAAGTTATAGTGACCTGTCATGCTACCATTCAGTCGATTTGCATATTAGCCTTTTATTATATAGGATGAATATATACATTATCTACATATATATGACATAGTTAGGAAAGTATTTCACTGCTCTGTAGCTTTTTTTTAAGTAATTTTGTAAGATATTTTAGTGAATATTCTAAATAGATACATATTAAATGTCATTTAATCTTTCAACTGAAAAGCTTGAGTAAGAGTCCACTCATGTTTAATCTTAGACCAGTTAATTTTCTTACAATTTATTTAAGATTAAATTTGAAAAAGTAATCTTTTATAGATTAATGTTTTATGGATATCTTATTAGATGCATGTTTATAGAGTAGTATATTTGAATCATAAAATAAAATAATTTTCAAGGAGAAATTAAGCCAAAGGTTAGGATATAATTAAAATGCTTTCAGAATTCTTTTTATTTGTTGTATATATTTTCCACTTTCCCTTCCTCCATTATTGAGTTTTTGAGTAAAATACAAGTTCAGTTATCAGCCACCCAGATGACTACTATATTATTAAATTGAAAAAATATTTATTCAAATGCAATATTCAGGGGAATGAAAATCCATAATTGTATAATAATTTTTATACTAAAATAATACTCAAAAATACCAGTGACCCTGGTAAAATTGTACAAACTCTTACCTGTAGTAATTGAGTTAGAGTTTTCTGCCATAACTACAATAATTGAACTTACTTGGTTTATACTTTTGTCTTTTCTATGATTAAGAAATTTCCTGATATAAATGAACCACTAATATTATTTCAAATTATAAATACTACTTTTAAAGTTTTACATCTCAAATTATCATATAAATAAAGCAAATCAAGGGTTTGTAGGATGTACTGTATTTTGAGGTAGGCAGCTTCACTAAAATAAATATCATGAACAAACGCTGCAGAAAAGACAGCATTTGCTCTGTGAAGTTCAGAATAGTAAGTCATCCAAAACTCCAGGTTCACGGTCAGTTGAGATTCCCAGGGAATCAGTCTTTATTTCTAGGGCAATAGATGAGTTATTTCCAGGCCTGAGAGGAGTTGTATATAGACTTTTCCTGAGTAAAATGAATACTAACAATTAATAGTTTATAGAAGATATTTAATTTGTAGACTGCAAATGTGGCTTGTCACTTCTGCTTTCCGCTGTAGACCAGTTTGAGTAATCCCATAGTAGGAACATTTTACATGGATATTTTGTATTAACAGTTCGGATGTACCTGATACTTAAGGTTATTTTCTGATACAAAATCATGTTACTGAAGCTACTGGAATACTTTCGTGGGTTTATTTTTCAGGACATCTCTGAGGATCAAAATCCTCTAGTTTAGCCATTTGTGCCAAATAATAAGTAATCTCCTGACCTTTGGTAAAGAATTAGTTCTGGTTAGTTGCTTGGGGAATCCCAAATAAAGTTGTCTTAGTATAAAACTGTCTGATCTCTTAACATAATGCTGCTTGGGGAAATAGGATTATTTATGTGATGGGGGAGTGCTGGGGGGGGGGGAGCAGCGGTAATATGTTAACAAGTAACAAACAAAAACAGTTTCTTTATTCCTGCTGTAGTTTATATGCATGTTATAAATGTGCTTAAAAATAGAGTAAATTACTTTGTTTTTCATCAAGTTGTGAAGTAAGAAATATATAAATATATAATTCTTTATTAGATACCTGGTATGTTCATTTAAAAAAAAACTATATTGACCTTTAGCATTTTTTTGGATGTATATGCCTTTTTTATTTAGTGTTTTCAGTTTCTTCTGATAAATACTCAGACCTGGAGTCACTGGGTCCTTCTTTGTCTCTTGTTTATTTTATTTTATTGTTTAAAGTATTACATATATTAGTACATATATCTCCTTTTTTTTCCCCATTGACCTTCCCCCAGCCTCCCCTACCCCCTGTCCCATGCCCTCATCCCCACCCTCCCCAGTGTCTTGTGTCCATTGGTTATGCTTATATGCATGCATACAAGTCCTTCGGTTGATCTCTTTCCTCCCTCCCCAACACTCCCCAGCCTTCCCGCTGTAATTTGACAGTCTGTTCAATGCTTTACTGCCTCTGTATCTATCTTTTTGTTCATCAGGTTATAATAATTCATCAGGTTCTTTATTTTCCATAAATGAGTGAGATCATGTGGTATTTTTCTTTCATTGCCTGGCTTATTTCACTTAGCATAATGGTCTCCAGTTCCATCCATGCTGCTGCAAATGGTAGGAATTCCTTCTTTTTTATAGCAGCGTAGTATTCCATTGTGTAGATGTACCATAGTTTTCTAATCCACTCATCTGCTGATGAACATTTAGGCTGTTTCCAAATCTTAGCTATGGTGAATTGTGCTGCTATGAACATAGGGGTGCATATATCCTTTCTGATTGGTATTTCTAGCATTTCTTGATTACTACTAATATATGTGATCAATGTTTCAGAATATTTTCAAGAAAATGTATGTTATTATAATTTCATAGAAGCTGGACTCTGTCTTAAATAGTTTTGCAATATATTTTATACAACAACATTTATGGATATTCTAGTCAACTCAGGTGAGTTGGTTAGTAATTCCACTGGAAAGCTGAAACAAGAAATCAGTAATATTTAATCTTAGTCACTTAATTTCTCTGCAAATGTATTTAAATGTTCAACTGTGTATTTTAAAAAGGACATATATATATATATATATATATACATATATATATATATATGTGTGTGTGTGTGTGTATGTATATAATTTAGAACATAATATTAAGCCAGAATAAAGTACAAAGTATTTTCTCAGCTTTTTCATTTGTTCATTTACTTTTATGTTTATTTTACTCCCTTCTCAGGTTAATGTTTATTTGTTTGCTAACTCACATTTTTGTTATCATCTACTCAGGTGCTGACAACTATACTGTTATCTGCTCAGGAGCTGAGTACAATATTATTAATATTGTGTAAGTGTTAATATTTTAATATTGAATATAATATAATTGATGTTTACATGCCTCACTTTTTTGACTACATATGAAACTAGAGATGCCCAATCAGTGGGTTTTCCTACCCAGTTTAAGTCTAGAAAAACATTAAGTGGTCAATAAAGAATTTATTTAATTGAATTGTTTAAATTTGTAGGTTATATAAGGTCTCTTCAATATCCATTCTCCCCCCAAATTTAAAAATTTCACAGTTGCTTAACAACTTAAATAAGGAGCAAAATACCCATTTAGCAGTATGTACATTAACGTACTAATCCTGGGAGGGAGGGTTTTCAAGACTCTAGGCACTCTAAGTAATGCACATTGTGAGTGTCATTCATGAGTAGGAAAGTTCCTACATTCCCATTTATTCTATTTGTTTTCATCAAATATTAAAATACCCAGGGAAACTAAAGAAATCTCCTGTGGTTTTTTTTTCAAAATTTTTAGGCTAGCCCTAGCCGGTTTGCTCAGTGGATAAAGCATTGGTCCATGGACTGAAAAGTCCCAGGTTCAGTTCCTGGTCAAGGGCACATATCTCAGCTGCAAGCTTGATCCCCCGACCTGGTCCAGGCATGTGTGGGAGGCAACCAATTGATGTGTGTCTCTCATAGCAATGTTTATCTCTCTGTGTTGGTCCACCTCCTTTCTGCTCTCTCTAAAAATCTATGGATAAATATTCTCAGGTGAGAATTAACAGAAAAAAATTAGGTTATGAATATATGCATATATAGTAGTTTTTGAGTATTGAAATAACTATCTTAATTGAAAGATGACACTGTATATATACAAATGATTTGTGAAGGCAAATAAGGCAAAGAGACTGTTATTGAGTGCACAGAGGCATCAGACACTACCTCCATAGTTTCCAGAACTCCATCTGAGAAAGTAAAAGAGACCTATGATGGAAGTGAATTAGCAATTAATTTCCTAAAGTCCTAACTCAATATTGAAATAGAAAAATTATTGTAGATTGTTGTAGACAACCCTAGATAAACAATGATGAATAGTTTGCTGTTGAATTCAAATTGTTGTGTAGTATATTTTATACTCACACTTTTAACCAAAATATATATAATATATTTTTATATAAAATATTTATTTTAAATGATGATTATCCAAATAAATTGCACCCATATTAGTGAATTCCATGTATTGTCTTTGTATGTTATTCCTCTGAAATTTATACAGTGTCATATGCCTTTTCAGTGTTAATTTAAAAACTAGAACTGATAATAATTCTATCATATGAATTTCACTACTATAGATTGCCCATTTGTAGAAATCTCTTTTCAGAGATAATTGAACCTAACTTTGATATTTGACATTTTCATTTCCGAGAGGATATAACCTTTATCCTTTACGCTACAGCAGGTTGGAGGTGATATATATGACAGTCCTATCCCTTATCTTAGATGAAATAGGAAACTACAAGTTCAATTTTAAGGTGACTGTACAAAAGGGATATTGCCTTCTGTTGAGGAACAGAGAGATTAAAAATCTATTGGATAAAAAGTGTCCATCTGGCCACGTATTTTGAAATTTGAGTCACCTTAAAAAATAAGTTTTCATACACAACTTGAAAACCATTTTAACTACAGATAAGCTAAAATCATTAATTTAAAATCCTATATAATAAAAGGCTAATGTGCAAAATTGACTGAACGTTGGAACTATTAGTCGCTATTATGTGCACTGACCACCAGGGGAGCGACACTCAGCTAGAAGACCTGAGCCAGGCTCCTGGCCGGTGAGCACAGCAGCCATGCCGGGAGCCTCTCCTGCCTCTGTGGCAGCACTAAGAATGTCCAGCTGCCACCTTAAACCATCAGTCATACATCCCTCAAGGGCTCCTGGACAGAGAGAGGGTGCAGGCCCGGCTGAGGGGCCCCTCCCCCCTGAGTGCACGAATTTTGTGCACCACACCTCTGGTGTTTTAATAATAGGGTTAAATCCGGGTTTTATGGAATTCTTAAAAAAAAAATACAGACGTAGATTATAAAGTTATATATAAATATGTATAACTATTTAAAATGAGATGATATATCACAATAAATTACAAATGTTAAAAGGAAGCAAATAGTTCTGGCCAATGTTTCTCAGTGGCTAGAGTGTTGACCCACACAGCAAAGGATTGCAGGTTTGATTTCCAGTCAAGGGCACATGCCTGGGTTGCAGGTTCAATCCCAAACCCAGTCAGAGTGCCTGCGTGAGGCAACCAATTGATATGTCTCTCTCACATTTATGTTTCTCTTTCTCCTCCCTTCTGTGTCTCTGTCTCTGTTTTTCTTTCTTTTCCTCTCTCCCCCTTGCTCACTCTCTTCTATTCTCTCTAAAAATCAATGGAAAATGTATTCACCTATGAGGATTAACAATAATTGGTTTCCTCCTGCAAGTACCCCAAATTGGGATGGAATCCACAACCTGGTTAAATGCTCTGATGGGGACTCAAACCCAGCACCTTTTGATGTATGGAATGACACTCCAACCAACTAAGCCACACCAGCCAGGATGAGGTATTTAGATTATTTAATATAATTGTTTTTACTATTTTAATTAAATAATAGATATGATATTACTTTCTATAGAGAAAAGAAACATAATTTATATTTTTCTATAGCATGATTGAATTAAACATTTCTGATTATTAGCAAATTAGAATTTTTTTTATCTCATGACATATTAATAATTTAATGCAAATAGGTAGAATTTATGCAAATTTGGAAAAATCTATAAATTGCCTTTCACACATAGACTATTTTTGAAAACAATTCGTATTCTATTATCTGAATCCCTCTAATTCAAACTTCATCTCTCTTCTGCATTCTACATTCTTTTTATATATATTTTTTTAATTGATTTCTTACAGAGAGGAAGGGAGAGGGATTAGAGAGTTAGAAATGTTGATGAGAGAGAAGCATCGATCAGCTGCCTCCTGCACACCCCCCACTGGGGATGTGCCTGCAACCAAGGTACATGCCCTTGACCGGAATCGAACCTGGAACCCTTCAATCCCCAGGCCGATGCTCTATCCAGTGAGCCAAACCGGCTAGGGCTGCATTCTACATTCTTTATGTCTTGTGTACTAGCATCATCAATTTTATATTTTATTGAGTGGTAAGGATTGATTTGTCCAAAATTCATCACCTTTAAGCTAGACTGTAAGGAAAGAAAGAAGTCTTTTACAAAGCTCCAAAGAAACTATGTAGTTTTTGTCAACCATGACACATGAATGTTGGTAACTCCAATACACATAGGAGTGGTGGGTGTTATTGCCAACCACATACAGAATAGGCAGGATGGAGTACAGTCAAGTTTCTAAGGCCATACAGCTCTTCAATTCTTATCCATACTCTGAAGGGCAAGAATGACCAATGCTTCCCAATCATGAACTTAAAATGCATAAATCCCAGGGTTTGAGATCACTATCCCAGAAGCTGATCTCTCAGTTGCCAGATTGTTATGGTCAAGAGTGGGTTAACTGCTATTGATATTAGGTCATAAACTTTCTCCAGTGAACACTACTCCAAGTGTTCAGGTGCATGTGCTCTTTGGCCATCAAATATTGTTTGGACTGTGCTCATTTTTAACATTGTCCTTGATGACTTGGGAAAAAGAAATAATCTTCAAAGTTAGTAGTCAATAATAGTTTTTCATACAAAACAAACTGTTTAAAATAAATGCCATATCCTTTTGTATAAAAGTAATATTAAATAATTGTCAAATAATTCTCAATAATTATTGACTTCTGAATGAATTACTTCAACCAGGGGATATATTTATTCATCCAAATATTATTTCCTGGGCATCATGATAAGCACTATAATATCAAAAAATCCCCTGCCTATTTTTGGAAGGATACAGAAAATAAACAAGCAAATATATAATATGTGTCACTATGAAATTAAATGAAGCAGAATAAGGAGATAAAGCAGGGTAGAATAATTAATGAAGTTTATATACACTGACAATAATACTGAAAGTAACTCATATTTAAGAGTAAATAATAGTAAACGTATAATATTTCTGGTCAAAGTTGCTAGTGTTCCATTGACAAAATTAGAGTGTTTCATAAGGTAAACCTTTGATTCTCTGAATTGTTTGTGTGTGTGTGTGTGTGTGTGTGTGTGTGTGTGTGTGTGTGTATTTGTGTGTGTTTACATGCCTTCATTTTTTTTGAGGTGTTATTGACATATAACATTGTATTAGATTTGATTATACAATATAATGATTTGGTATTTGTATGTATTTCAAAAGATCATCACAATAATAAATCTAGTTAATATCAGTCCCCAAATACTTTTACAAAAAAAATATTTTCCCCCCAAATTGGTATTACCTGTCTATTTCAACTAGCAACTTCAGAAGATAGGAATGTATTTTGTGAAATGTTCCTTTAATATTAAAAATAAGAAGTATAATTCAATATATATTTGTTTGCTATACATATAGATTTTTAATAATAACTCAAACATGTATAAAATATCTGTAAAAGAAGCAGTGAAAATATCAGAATACATGTGAAAGGCATTTTCAAATTCAAATAGAGGGATTCTATTATTTAGTTTCTTCGGAATGAATCATTTCTGCATATTCTATGTCTTTCTCACATCATTAGTCTAGAGTTATTGCTGAAAGTAAAATTACAATATCAGCTTTCACTGAGAGACTATTTACACCACTGGAAATTATGGAAATTTGGAAATAGTGACAGGTGTTTCTAAAAACTTTTAGATATTCATGTTTACCATGTTGGTGATATTGTCCAAAGATAGTGCCCTTAGGTTTAATAACATGTTGAAATAGTATTTAATAGTTTATACATCCATGATATCATATTGTGCACCAAATGTTAATGTAAGTAAATACAGAGATATGAGTATAAGAATAAGTAATGAAAAATTATGTGGTGAATGGATACAGAGATTCCATTTCTAACACATTAAATTTACAATTTCAGAAATGAAGCTGATTGAGGAAATAGTGAGGTTAATAACCTGGGAATTTTTAAATTAAAATTATTGTGGTGACATTGGTCAACGTGATCATATATGTTTCAGAAGTGTGTTTCTATGTTATAAGATCTGTATATTGCACCTTGTGCCCACCACCCAAATTCAAATCTTTTGCTGCCATAATTTATTAGGACTCTCTTCTCTCCCAACCCCCTTCCCACTAGCAACCACCACACTGCTGTTTGTATTCATGAGTTTCAATTATATATCCCACGTGTGAGTGAAATAATGTTTTTCTTAACTTTTTCTGATTGACTGACTTAACTTAGCATAATATTCTCAAGGACCATCCATGTTATTGCAAATGGCACTAGTTCATCCTTTCTTATGGCTAAATAGTATTCCTTTGTGTATATGTACCACATCTTCTTTTTCTAGTTCTCTACTGCTTGCCTTGGCAATGATGAAAAATTCTTCAATGAACATTAGGGGTACATATATTTTTGTGAATATGTGTTTTTGAGTTTTTTGAGTATATACCCAGGAGGAGGATTGCTGGGTCATATGGTAGGTATATTCTTAATTTTTTGAGAAATCTCCAGACTGCTTTTCATAGTGCTTGTACCAGTCTAAATTTCCACCAACAATGAATGAGGGTTTATTTTTTTCCCCACAACCTCTCCAACACTTAAAATTGCTTGTCCTGTTGATAATGGCTACTCTAATAGGTTTGAGGTGGTATTTCATTATAGTTTTGATTTTCATTTCCCTAATTGTTAGTGAGATTGAACATCTTTTCATATATCTATTGACTGTTCATACATTTTCTTGGGAGAGATGTATTTTCAGGTCCCCTGCCCATTTTTTTATTGTGTTGTTTGTTGGTTTGGTATTGAGTTTTATAAAAATACTAGAGGCCCGGTGCACAAAATTTGTGCATGGTGGGGGTGGTGGTGGTGGTGGCCCTCAGCCTGGCCTGCACCCTCTCCAATCTGGGATCCCTCTCACAATCCAGAACCACTGGCTCCTAACTGCTCACCTGCCTGCCTGCCTGATCCCCTTATCTGCTCTCCCCTCCTGGCCTGATCACCCTAAGTACCTATCTGCTCTTCCCTGCTGGCCTGATAACCCTAACTCTCACCTCTTGGCCTGATCCCCCAAACTGCCTAACTGCCACCTTCTCCCTTCTGCCTTCTCCCATGGCACTGGCCTTCTCACCTTCTCCCTTCTCGCAGGGTGCTGGCCTTCTCCCATGGCACTGACCTTCTCACCTTCTCCCTTCTCGCAGGGTGCTGACCTTCTCCCATGGCACTGGCCTTCTCCCTTCTGCCTTCTCCTACAGGGCAGACCTTCTCACCTTCTCCCTGCTGCCTTATCCCATGGCACCAGCCTTCTCACCTTCTCCCACAGCACCAGACTTTTCACCTTCTCCCTTCTGCCTTCTCCCGCAGGGAAGGCCTTCTCACCTTCTCCCTGCTGCCTTCTCGTGCATGGTGCTGGCCTTCTCACCTTCTCCCGTAGCATCGCCTTCTCCTTTCTGCCTTCTCCCTTCTCCCTCCTCCCTTCTGCTTTCTCCCATGGCCTGCTGATCAGTCAGTCATTACTGTGACAGTGTCCTGACTAATTTGCACATTACCCTATCATAAGTATAGACTTTTTGTAAAAAATGTACAGTAAAAAATAGGGTGAAAAATTATATGCCTCACCTACTTGAAAAGCAAGCAGTGACCAATAAATCAGAAACTGCTTTTCCTATGTACACCTGGTGTTGTAATATAAAACTCTTGTATGTATCAGTGACTACCACAGTACTATTTTACTCAGAAAATAGTATGTTTATATTTGGTATAAATTATTAATTTTAAACCCCAATGTTTCTATTTTAAAAGAAGAAAAACAGTGATAATTATAGCTGAATAATGACATTTGTGTCTAATTATCACAAAGATAAAAACCCCCTTAAGAGAAAAGTATTTGGGAGGATTTCAACATGGTGGAGCAAGTGAAAGCTACACTGACAGACTCCTAGGACCAAACTGGAATTACAACTAAAATACAGAAAAACCATCCTGAATAATCAACTGAGGACCAGCTGAAGAGAACCCTGATAACCAAGGATGGGAAGTGAAGACCTCATCAAGAATGGTAGGAAGTGCGGAGGAGCAAAAGGGCTTTCCGGGCTCCCAAAAGTTCTAGAGGGATATCTCAGCTGTAGCGGGCTCCCAGTAAGAACCTTGAGGGCTAAACCCCAAATTGGACTCCCCAGCCCAGAGCACCAGAACTGAGAACATCTGGCTTTGAAAAGTAACAAGGTTTCTATCTGTCTGGGAGAGATGGCTGGAAATTCAGGCATCCTCTAAAAGGGCAAATTCATAAAATTTTGTGTCCAACCATTTACCTTGGGCTCTAGGAGAGGGAGGGCAGAGTGTACTGGAGCTGTGTGAACAGAAACCAGTGTTGGGGGCTCTAGATTTAGAGCTCAGAAGTCAGACACCCCAGTTTCCTGTGATGAGTCATTCCCTCAAAATACAGAAAACATCTTTCCCTGCAGAGCTTTACTATCCAGGAAGCTTTTTTCTGGGGGGCAAGCAATTGCACAACCCTATTAGAAAACCCATTATGAAATTTTCAAGGCCCATTAAGAGGTTGAGAATAACAATTACGTTACAGGCAGAAAAAATTCCCCCAACTTGTTGGCAAACCTCTCTCCCCAACCAGTGTTTGATAGCCCAAGACTAATCAAGAGTGAATAATAATCTGACTGCAGGCAGAGGCAGACCTCTGGAGGTTTTGAGTCTTTGCCTGATGAACATCTTAGTTTTATCCAAAGGCAACCAGCCCCAGTAGAGGGAGACACAAGCTGTGGATGGGTGATTGTTCCAAAAAGGGTACTCACAAAAAAGGGCTAGTCACAAATATTGTCTGATATTGTCCTGCACTAAAGATTGGGAGTCATGGCAGATCTACCTAATAAATAAACACAAACCCATACAGGCAGCCAAAATGGGGATACAATAAATAAATAAAATAAACACAAATAAACAAAACCCAAATAAAAGAACAAGCTAATTCTCCAGAAGAGTTAATGTAATCAAGATAAGGAATTCATCAGATATGGAATTCAGAATAATTATTACAAGGATACTCAACAGCATGAGAAAAGATATAGTAACTGCAAAAAAAGAGCAGTCAGAAATGAAGAATGACATAACACTAATAAAGAACACAGTAGAAGGAACACACAGCAGATTATACACAGGGGAAGCCAAGGATCACATCAGTGAGTTAGGGGTCAGGGTGAAAAAAAAAAATCACTCAATTACAGAACCAAAAATAAATAAATAAATAAACAAATAAATAAATAAATAAAAAACAGGAAAATAGTTTCTGGGAGCTGTGGGGCAACATGAAATGTAATGATATTCATATCATTGGAATGCCAGAAGGGAAAGAAAGTGAGCAAGGAATAGAGAACATGTTTGAAGAAATAATGGCAGAAAAATTCCCTAACCTGGAGAATGAAAAAGTCACACAAGTTCAAGAAGGTCTGGTCAGAATACCATCTCCAGGGAATAATACTACTGTGGCAAATCATCTAAGAGAGGAAACAAGCTTTTGTTGGGTTTATTCTGAAGGTCAGAGAGCATGCCACCCCAACATATGCTGTGTTGTTATATTGATGATCTTGAGCTGCAGATGCTTGAAAAACAGCAAATGCATGCAGAGGCTTCACTGAAGTCTCCTGATCTGCCTAAAATCGGACCCCCTAAAGGAGCTTAAATGTCATAGGTCCCCTTGATGGGAGAAGTGTCTTCAGGCAGAGAAGACTGACTCCTGTCACAGGACAGGAGAGTAGAAGTTGACATCACACCCAAACTTTGTTACAAACTATTTCCCCTCACCCCCATTCATCTTTCCTAAAAATCATTTACTCTCCTCAAAGAGGCCTACATCCCCATCCCCTTTCCCTAGGAAAAAGGCATTTAAATCTGCATTCTAAGCCACCTTGGGGAGTTTCTAATTTTTCCCTGGAATCTTCCACGTATACATGAGTACACATATTAATGAACTTTTGTTTTTCTCTTGGTGATTTGTCTTTAATGACAAGGGCCTCCACTAAGAACTCAGAAAGGTAGAGGAAAACTATTTTTCCTCCTCCATAATTCTATCTCAGGAAATCAAGTCCCCAGCTGAACAATGAGGTTGGCTCAAGTACCAAATAGTCTTGGCTGATGGGAGGGAAGCTTCTAGGGAGAAATCAATGATATTGGCATCAAAGTGGGACGGAGGGCACACGCATGGTTGCTGGTGGGAGTTTAAAGTGGTTCAACATTTTTGGATGATGATTTGGCAAATTCAATAGAAATGTTCAAGGTACATCCAAGAGTCTTCTAGGAATCACATCTGCTGAGATAAAGCATAAGCGCATAAGCCCTGGTCAGAACCCAGGATGCTACTGCAGGCTCCCCTTCCACGATAGGAAAACCTGGGAACAACCTGCATTTTTATGACAAGGTGGCATCTATACTAATAAAAGGGTAATATGCTAATTAGACTGAATATCTTCCAGATGTCCTTCTGGAGGTCCTTTCGGACATCCTTCCCGACAAAGCCATGTTGGCAGGGCCAAGGCAGAGGAGGTAAGAGGCAATCAGGCAGGCAAGGGAGAGCAGTTAGGGGGATCAGGCTGTCAGGCAGGTAAGCAGTTAGGGGCCAGAGGTCCTGAGGGGTCCCAGATTGGAGATAGTGCAGGCCGAGCTGAGGGGACCCCCTTCCTGTGCATGAATTTCATGCACTGGGCCTCTAGTATATGCATAATCCTTGGTGGTAAAGACCTGGGGCAGGGGTGGCCTAGAGGGTATCAGTAAGGGAATAAGGGGACATAGGTAATACTATCAACAATAAAGATTTTTTTAAAGTGAGAGAAATGTAACTGGACAATGTATAGAATATTAATCTATTTAAAGGTCCCTGGAATTGACTGAAAGAAGGCTGCACCATAATAATTTATAGTGTCTAAATAAACAAAATACAAAAATATGATCCATAGATATAAAGCTAAAACCACTGATATGACTTTTACTATCTGCAGATCACAAAACGTCTAAGGTCCTAACTTCATTTAGAAGTATAATATTTAAAGTATTTTTAAATATTAATGGAAATTTTATAAAAAACACAAGAGAGTATAAGTGGTTTAAGTTTTACAAATACAATCCACAAGTGAAGGTTTTGCTACATGTATTATAATCCTTTGCAATTTGGGGCTCTTTTTATTACATCATAGACTGACATGTAGAGTACTTGGCAATTTCTTGTAACAAGAAATTCCTACCTGCCCAAATGTAAAATATTCAGCGTCCTATGAATTGAAACATAAGCCCTTAAAGTTACTGACCTAATGAGCTTTTTCAAATAAATACACTGAGTTATCATTATCTGCTCAGAAATTATGCTTAGCTTAGATTTGAAGTTCAAACAGATCAGAGAAGTGTTAACCTATAGTTTTACAGATTCACAAATTCTCCAGGTTCTACAAGAGGATGGATGACCTTGGGAGACTAGGCAGTTCAGAATCCATCAGGCTGAAGTTGAGGACTTCTTCTCGGAGTTTTTAGGTTCTGATCTCAAGTGTGCTTCAGTACGCAGCTCCAAGAATGAGAAGACAGAGGGAAGTTAAGTAGATAGGGTGGGGCCATAGGAAGGGAAAATGAAACCTAGGAACCCAACTAAGCGCAGTTATTATGGCACTACAACTGGGCAGGGAAGAAAGGGTGCTTGCCAGAGATATAGAAAGGATCAATAAGGAGCTAGCAAGGGTGTCTCCACCCCGTAAATTAAAAACCGGCCCTTCCTCTTTCCCCCTTCTCCCCT
The DNA here is from genome assembly GCA_026230045.1 of Corynorhinus townsendii. Classification (NCBI taxonomy): domain Eukaryota; kingdom Metazoa; phylum Chordata; class Mammalia; order Chiroptera; family Vespertilionidae; genus Corynorhinus; species Corynorhinus townsendii. The sequence continues at coordinate 93,204,971 of JAPDVU010000002.1, forward strand.
GCGCAAGGCACCGTGGATTCCTGATGTTTCTGTGGCGGTGGGAGCACATCTCCTTCACCCAGGTGGCTTCTGGCCATGTGGGACTCTACATGTGGACTAATAGACTGTAATTCACATGAATGCTCTCGGTAAACTTTGCTCTTGCTGTTTTTGTCTGTGATTTCATTCTTTGATTTCCATGAGACAATGAGCTCAGGCTCAGCATCCTACATTTTTGGTATCAAGATGACATTGTTAAATTGGCTTTGAAATCAAAAAGTTAATCTGATCAATCTAGGGTAGTGGTAGCCTATTTATTTATTCATCTGTGCTGTTTGGTTTTGTTGAGGGAGGTATTGACTTTTTGACCTCAACATACTTTTTACATTTCATCATATGCTTGTCAGAAAGAATTGTCTGACTCTGCAACTGTGTTTCTTTCTCTCAGGCTGTATTGCAGAGGCCCTGATTCCCTGGGAGAACATGTATTCATTTACTTTTTTGTTATCAGTCTTATTTCTAACACATGTTGTACTTGTAGAAGATGCTAGGCTGGGCATTCTATGAATTTTACTTAGAACGAAGCAAAGAATTGCACTGTTCAGAACACTGTCCCTTTGCACACTTTGACAGGAACATTATTATTTGCAACTGTAAGTATATTAGATTCCATAATGAAAGAACGTTTCTAATGTCAACAGAAGCATACTTAAAATAGGATAAGGAAAGCTGCTTAAATGCCTTAATATGTGAAAAAGCTAGTTTATTTTAAAAAAGTGTATGAAATTAAAATTTTCACTTTGTATTTATATTTTTAGAAAGCCAAAACTTACTTAATTCACTAGTTCTACACTTGACAATGACTACCATAGGAAGCTTATTCTTTCACTATGAGATTTTATTTTTACACTATGACGCTCTCACTCCCTTATTTTTCAGTTACAATTTTCTCTCCTTTTTTATCAGCAAAAATACCCTCATCAGCCTGAAATTTTACTCTTTCAATATGATCTCTATCTATCTAATCAGAGAATGCTACACGGGCCTGTAAAAATATCCTTATGCTTTGTGCCTGAGGGGATTGGTCAGTTGATTTATTATCCTTTGTACTAGAAATAGGACAAAGTATATGAAGACCTGAGTTAAAATACAGTTTATAGCCAACCATGCTTTCACATGAAATTTGTATGAAGATCTCCCTTCTTTATGGTGACATTTAATATACATAAAGTGCACTGTGACCTGGTCTTGGGCTCATTATATTTGCACTTAAAAATATTCAAAGACATATAATTAATATCTACTGCTTTTATACTCTACTATTTGAAAGCTCTCTGGCATAAAGCCGAAATGACTTTGAAAAATGGTCCCAGTGATTGGACTGATATACAAGTATTCAAGGACTAACTTTCAAGGACTCCTCCTAAATATAGTTACAAGCTCCCCACACTCAGGCTTTCATAATAGCATCACAATGTTTTCCTCAAAAGAACTCAAGGAGCTTATGGGGGCAACCAGGCCTGCAGGGGAGGGCAGTTGGAAGGGACCAGGCCTGCAGGGGAGGGCAGTTGGGGGTGATTGGGCTGGCAAGGGATCACTTAGGAGTCAATCATGCTGGCAGGGGAGAGGTTAGATGTCAACCAGGCCAGCAGGGGAGTGGTTAGGGGCAATCAGGCAGGCAGGCAGGCGAGCGGTTAGGAGCCAGCAGTCCCTGATTCTGAGGTTTAGGCCTAATCCCTCGGACATCCACCGAGGGGTCCCAGATTGGAGAGGGTGCAGGCTGGGCTGAGAGGACCACTGCCCCCCCTCCCCCTGCAGCACATGAATTTTGTGCCCCAGGCCTCTAGTAATAATAATAAACAAAAACAAAACCTTGAAACTTGTGTCAGAGTATAGGTTTAAGAAATTAAGATACCTTATTTCACTGATAAAGAACAATTTATTTTCATCTGGCATTTATAGATAAGAAGGTTGGTTTCCAAACAGTGGAATTATAGATCTTAGCAACATAGTCACAGAAAATAAAAGGGACTATAAAGGGAGTTTCATCTCACTCATAGGGAGCTTGTGACTGCTGTCAACTCTAGTGAAAGTTGCACATATTCTCTCAGAAACAAGTGACTTTTTAGTAATATCAACATATTTTTATCTACCTTGTGACAAAGATGTTAAACTGGTTATTGTGGTGAAGAACACACTACAATGCTATCACATTCCTTTTATTCTTCACAAAAAATTTAAGGATGAAATTTTTTGTGAAGAATAAAAAATTAGGCTGCAGTAATTTTACAAAAGCTAGTCCATTCTGACTTCTAAATTTCAAGAGGGTAAAATGTAATAAATCATTATTTAGGAAAATACATAATGTATTTCTAATATATTAATTGTAATATTAATGTACTAATATATTAATTTTAAACTGAGGCTTTTCACACATATAAGTGAAATTGTTTTTACTTTTTCCTATCAAACAAAGGGATCCTGACTTATATAACATTCAAGTAAGAGCCTCAAGGTGCCCACGCACACACACCCTCATGAAGATGAATATTTAAAACATAGTAATATTGATTAAATTAATAGCTCATAACTTTGTTTCACTTATTTTTATCTGACTTCAGACTTAGTGTCTAGATGTGCTTTGGAAATTAAATATTAATTTGTTATATTAGAAAAGGCTTGCAAGAGTACTCATATGTTCCTACTTGCTCTCTCCTACCATCACCTTGAGAACACACTCAGGCTATTGCACTCTGCTGAAGGGTAAGGAACAGCGATATCAGAGTCAAGTTCCCCCAGTTTCCCCATCAAAGCCAGCACAGGTGCACTGACAACCAGAACTGGGAGTAACCCCAGCCAAGATTTGGACCTTTCCAATCACCCTAGTTATAAAAACAATTTATTGTTCATGCCACTGCAGCCTCAAAGAGCTTGTTTTTGTTGCTATTCTTATCGTTGTTAAATTGCTCTATAGTGTCAATGGATAATGAATACCAAAGTAGCCACACCAAGAAAAGTTTTGGTATTTATTTTATTTGCTCGATTCTTCCTTCTTTCAGGAATTTGCTAGCCTTATATTATTGAATCATAAGTGCAGCATTAAAGAACTTGGCAGTAATTAATTCAAGCTTGATTTATATCTATTAAAATATCTGAAAAGACCATACCAGAAGAGAGAATTAGTTGTGTCCTTTCTGCGTCCTCATGGTGAACCCAAATTGACCTCATCAACTATCCTATTGATATCCCAGATGCATTCTCTGAAGTGTTTTCCCTATGGATTTCTCTTCAGTTTGTTCTTGAAGAGCTATTAGGAATTTATTAGCAAGGAGTAGAAAAAAGCTGCCTATTTTCATTTGTGATGCCTGTGTTAATCCCGGTAATTCCTGACCCCTTAAACTCTGAATTCATTGAAAAACTCACAAGACATATAAATAAAAGCCTTTCCAAGTTTATACAGTTATGCAGTATAAAAAAGTATCTTGGGGGAATACACTAAGTCACTAATAATTTCCTCCTAAAATGTATGCATATCTTTATAAGTGTCATGATTAATACTATACTCTAACCTTGAAATTTTGAAAATATGTGTTCATTTTTTCCTCAAAGAGTCAGGTCCAGTGCAATAGCCTAGTAGTAGAATATAATTAAATTCTGAACAAGTTGTTAAAAATTATTAACTTGGAAATTCACTGGGATGTACAGTATATGTGTGTTATAAATAACTAAAGGCCTGGTGCATGACATTCATGCACTGGGGGGGGGGGGGTCCCTCAGCCTGGCCTGTACCCATGTGGGAACGCCACTCAGCCAGAAGCCGGGCTCACTGCTCCTTAGCGCTGCCTCAGAGGCAGGAGAAGCTCCTGCCACCCCTGCTGCGCTCACCAGCCATGAGCCCAGCTGACCACCAGGGGGTAGCTTCTGCATTGAGCATCTGCACCGTGGTGGTCAGTGCGTGTCATAGCGACCGGTCATTCTGCCGTTCGGTCCATTTGCATATTAGGGTTTTATTATATAGGTTGGGAAGTTACCAGTGGGAACATGACTTCCAACATGTCCACATCAGAATCCCTTGAACTTATGAATGTTAGCTATATGGCATGAAAAGGACTTTGCAAATGTGAGTAAGTCAAAGATGTTGAAATGGGGAGGTTACCTATTACCCTGGTGGATCTGATGTAATCACAAGAGTCCACATAGGAAGGATGTGGGAAGGTCAGAGTTAGAGGCAATGGGTGTAATAGAAACAAATGGACTGATACACTTTGAAGATGGAAGAAAAGCCCAAGAGCCAAGAAATACAGACATCCATAGAAACTGAAAAAAAGCCTGGAAATAACTTCTTTCATCAAAGGCTCCATGAGGAAACAGCTTTGTTGACACTTTTTACTTCTGACCTCCAGTCCGGTAAGAAAATATTTTTGTGGCTTTTTAATCTGCTAAATTTTTAATAATTTAATTTGTTATAGTACTAGTAAAAGCAACAACAACAAAAAACTAACACATGGGCCAGTGAATTTATAAATCAATCACCTGATATTTTAAGGCAGTGTTTAATTTTATTTATTATTTTTTTAGGCCTCAAGTGTGTCTGTTTCTAACATTCCAGTGTTGAAATCATCAGTGATTGGACTTGAAACTCAATCCCTTTTAGTCCTCATACTTATAAATTGATAAATGAAATTCAGCATCTAACCATATGGCTGAATCATAGAGTCACAACAATTGAATCTGATCCAAACCTGGTTCTACAAAAAGTAGATGAGAGGCTTGTTAGCTTCCCTGGGAATAACATTAGGGTTTAAGGCTTGTCACCTATTATAGTAGTTGAAGAATTATTGCCCTTTTGCCAACATAGTTTATTAGAGAGATTTACCATGAGTATGCTATGAATTCAAACATTCCTATACATTGTATGAAGCAGCATTTTCTTTTAAAAAAATCTTATTCTTGAGAATATTACAGATATCCCATTTTTCTCCCCATTGTCCTCCTACCCTCAGTTCCACCCCTAACCCCTGGCCTTCACCACCCTAATGTTTGTGTCATAGGTAATGCATATATGCATATAAGGTCTTTGGTTAACCTCTTCCCCCCCCTTCTCTCCTTCCCTCTGAGATTCGTCATTCGGTTCCATGTTTCCCTGCCTCTGATTCTAATTTATTCACCAGTTCATTTTGTTTATTAGATTCATTTTTTTTATATTTTTATATTCAATTGTTGATATCTATTTATTCATTGCAATTTTATTGTTCTTATTTCTTAACTTTTTCTTCTTACTTTTCTTAAAGAACACTTTTCAACATTTCTTGTAATACTGGTTTGGTGCTGAACTCCTTTAGCTTTTTCTTGACTATGAGGCTCTTTTATTGACCTTCAATTCTGAATGATAACTTTGTGGGGTAGAGTAATCTTTGTTGTATCCTTGCTGTTCATCACTTTGAATATTTCTTGCCACTCCCTTCTGGTCTGCATAGTTTCTGTTGAGGTAACAGCTGATAGTTCTATGAGTGTACCTTTGTAGGTAACTAACTGCTTTTCTCTTGCTTCTTTTAAGATAATCTCTTTGTCTTTAAGCCTTGGCATTTTAACTATGATGTGTCTTGTTGTAGTCCTCTTTGGGTTTCTCTTCTTTGGAACTTTCTATGCTTCCTGGACTTGTAAGTCTATTTCTTTCACCAGGTAGGGGAATTTTTCTGTCATTATTTATTTAAATAAGTTTTTAATATCTTTCTCTCTCCTCCTTCTGGCACCTCCAAAATGTGAATATTGGTACACTTGACATTGTCCCAGAGGCTCCTTACACTATCTTCATATTTTTTAATTCTTTTCGCTCTTCTGATTGGGTGTTTTTTTGCCTCATATTTCAAATTGTGGATTTGATTCTCAGAATTCTCTACTTTACTATTGAATCCCCATAAATTATTCTTTATTTCAGTTAGTGTGTGCTTACTTACTGACAGGTCCTTTTTCAAGTTTTTTACATTCTCCTAAGATCCTTGAAAGTCTCACTAAGTTCTCATGAAGATCTTTGAGTAACCTCAGAACTGTGGTTTTGAACTCTGTGGTTTGCTTTCTTTTATTTGTGACATTTATTTCTCTCTGCATTTTGGCTGCTTCCATGAGTTTGTTTCTATGTATTAGGTAGAGCTGCTATGTCTCTTGGAGTTACCTTGTATAGTAGGTGTCTTGTAGGGCCCAGTGGTTCAGACTCCCTAGTCACCTGAGCTGGGCACTCTAGTTGCACCCCTGTGTTGGCTGTGTGCACAGTCTTGTTGGACTTGAGCCTTGATTGCTGTTGGTGTCACTAGGAGAAACTGACCTACAGACCAATTGGTTGTAAGAATCAACTGCAACTACAGTGGGAGAGCTGCTATGCAGGAAACACCCTTATGGAAGATGATTTGCTTCAGTCAAGCTTTGGTGCTCATTGACTTTTCCCCTGAGGGGGTCACTTGTGGATGTAGAGTTGTAATTTGGTATGTTCTGAAGATGTCCACTAGGTGCACTGGCTCTAGCGTCCCCAGGGAGGTGCAGTTATCCACTGCCTGGGGCCACCCAGGAGGAGCTATAGAGAAATCTGCTATTTGTATTGGGTTTGGAAGTGCCCAGGCGAGGCCCAGGCTGGGGCTTGGTGCTGGGTCTTGGGCCTTTTATTGATAGGTTTGGGGCATCCTGATCCCAACTGCTGCTTGTTTCAGAGATTTTAGCAAAGCCTGAAGCCTGAACCAGGTCAGAGCATTCATATGGAAAAACTGCTGCAAATAGTTTGAGTGGAGCTGCAAATTAGATGGGGCAGAGTCTCAAGGAATCACCAGGCAGAGAGAACAGTTTGAGCCAGGTTAATGGGGACTCAGATATGGCTTCCAGTTAACCCTGTGACAGGGAAGGTCCCAGCACAGGAAAAATAACTCCTGTGAATACCCTTATCTAAGAGAAAGACACCTCTGAGTTCCTGTCCCAAAGCCAGACAATTCAGTTCCTCCCTATATGTGTCTGGCTCCCCCAACACTTCCTGGTGCTAGAGCTCATAGGAACCAAGTCCAAGTTAGTTTGTGTGCCAGCCCTTTAAGAGGAACACCTGGGTTTCCAGCAGCCTCAATCCCCACTGATTTTTTACAGCCAAAGTTATGGGGACTTCTCTTCCCATCTCTGAGAAGAGCTGGGGTGGGAGTATGGTGTGGGCCTGGGACCCCTTGCTCCTCATGGGCTACTCCACAGTGATAGTCTCCCTCCAAATAAGGATGCAAAAAAATGGCACATGTGGTTGTTGGATCCTCTTGTTACACACCTCTTCCCCTCCTACCAGTCTCCATGTACTTTCCTCTTTATTTTTCTAATTGTAGAACTTCCATTTAGCCAGCTTTCAGGTAGTTCTGAATGATGGATGTATCTTTTATTTGTAATTTTTATGTGGTTGTGGGAGGTGACAAGTATCAGCATTTACCTATACCATCATCTTGGTTCTCCCTGGAGCAATATTTTGTATTGTCTTTTTCTTTATTTTTAAATATACACTTTTTTTTATTATTGACAGTATTACATATGTCCCCCATATTTTCCCCTTATCCCCCCTACACCCAGCCAGTACCCCACCCAGGTCTTCACCACACTGTTCATGCGCTATGAATATAAATATATAAATTCTTTGGATTTTACATATCATTCTTCTTGATCTTATTATGCTATTATTTAGCAAATAATATACTAGAGGACTGGTGCACAGATTAATGCACCAGTGGGGTCCCTCAGCCTGGCCTGTGAGGATCAGCTGAAACCAGCAGTCCAACATCCCCTGAGGGATGTGTCAGTACTCAAAGCAGCAGGTGGCCGGGGAGGAGCCCAAGCCCTAGCTGGTTGCTGTGCTGCTCCTGCTCATCCCAGCTCTTCTGTTCCTGCCACTGCTACTGCTCAGTAGGCTTGCTGCTGCTCCACTGTCATCTCTGCATGCCCGTCCTAGGGCAATACTAGTGCATCCATGACCGAGAAGCATTGCGGGCTCACGCCCAGTCAGTCCCGGTGCTGGTCCTGATTCTGATCCTGGTCCAGATAGGGGAGGGAGCACAGGGGAGTATCTGCAGGAGTGGTGCTCCCACTGTGGAAGAGCACTAACCACCAGGGGGCAGCTGCTGCACTGAGTGTCTGCCCCTTGGTGGTCAGTGCGCATGACAGCTACTGGTTGAACGGTGGAGTGGTCAAGCAGTTGAGCAGTTGAACGGTCGCTTAGGCTTTTATATATATAGATTTAGGCATGTTGCATAGTTGTCTTATTATTCTTTTCTTTATTATACATAGTTAAAAGTTTTCTGGCTGTACTCATAGGCTTATGTTTCCACACTTTGATGGAGCCCTTTTTTATTTAAAAAAACTTTCAAATTTGACTATTTCCTTTTTATCAGCATGGCAAATTTGGGACAAAACTGTGTATTGGGCAAAATGTGTGTGTCCTTATGTATTTACTAGAGTCCCAGTGCACAAATTTGTGCACAGGTGGGGTCTGGCTGGCCCAGATTTGTGTCGGGCCTGTCGGGAGGAGGAAACAGCAGGAGGTTGGCTGGTCAGCCAGCTGGATCAGGGCCAGGCTGGCTAGGGGTAGGGTCTGCGGGCGATTGGCTGGCAGGTCCCGCTCCCAATTGGGTGGGGGGTGTTTTGAGGTGGGTCTAACTGGGGCTAGGAGCTGTCGGCTGATCAAGGTGGTGGTGGCCCATCAGGGGCAGGGCTGGCTGGGGGAGGAGCTGCAGGAGGTTGGCCACTGGCCCCACTCCCTTTGGGGTGAGGCAGTGGTCTGCAAACTGTGGCTTGCGATTCACATGTGGCTGGCAAGCCATGGTTTGCCACTCTGTTGACTAATGAGTTTGCCGGCACTGGGATAGGGGCTTAATCACAAGGAACAACAACAGCTTGTACTTATTGGAATTGAGAGTCTAGGTCAGTGGTTGGCAAACTCATTAGTCAACAGAGTGGCAAACCGAAGCTTGTGAGTTTGCCGACCACTGGGGTGAGGGAAGCAATCAGGGGTGGGGCTGACCAGGGGGAGGGGCTGTGGATGGATTGGGGTTGTGGGGGCCCATCAGGGGTGGGGCTGGCCAGGGGGAGGGGCTGCAGGAGGTTGGCTGGCTGGTCCCACCCCCTATTGGGGTGGGGGTGCGATCAGGTGTGGGGCTGGCTGTAGGGAAAGGCTGCGGGGGGAGGGGGTTGGCTGGCCACCCTTCCCTTGATCAGGGTGGGAGAGTTCGATCAACAGTGGGGAGGGCAAGAGAGAGGGGCCACAGGAGGTTGGCCGGCTAGCCCCGCCCACTGATAGGGCCTGTTCTCTGGTCACAGTGACTGGTCAGTTTTGTTACGGCATTCTGGTCGTTGGCTTTATATATATATATATATATTTTTTTTTTTTCTAGTTAATAAGACTATTGTTTTTCTCTCTAAAACTTGGGTCTCCTTTCATTAATACCTATCTTTGACTGAATTCCAGAACTACTGTTATGTTTGTATGAACTTTTCAGCAAGATATGAATTTATCTCTAATAAACTATGCTGCTGTCAGAAAACAAAGGGGGATCTCCCAGGAGTCATTACAATTTAAGGAGAAGAATGCTCATAAACTTTTTAGAAATTAAAATAATAAAACTTTATAGCTAATCACAGGTAATAAGAAGTTCATTTTGTATATATTTTTTCTATTAGAAAACCTTGCCAAAAGTTCCCTTTTTTGGTAGCCTAAAATAATTTGGGTTCATGGGAACTCTTTGAAAATTAACTGCATATATATAATGAAAAAGATTTTCACTGCACATAATGATTAATTCAAAGTCACTGTAAAAACTGTCTCCAAGTAAAAACAAAACATTGTTCTTTATCATGTGTGTAATACTAAGCATGCATTCAAAAATAGCCTATTTATACACTTATTTTATATTTTCCCTTGAATTATCTTTTAGTGCTTTGTTAATTTTCCAATTCAGTGAATGCATAAAAATTTACCAGGGTTTTTCTAAAATGCTCATTAATGAATCACAAATACATATTCTAGATAAAGATTAAAATTCATACCTAGTATTAACACTATGCATTTTTGAAGTATTTTATAATTTCTAACCAGACACTATGCATCTCTGGTTACCAAGAGTGCCAATATTCACCAAGTTTTTGCTGATGGAATAAGAAAACTTTTCTTGACACATTTTAGTTCTTAAAATAAAGATATTGTGATCATCTTTCTGGGATGATCTATTTTGTGATATGCGTTAAATACTCTTTGGTGCCAAATGACATAGATGGTGACATCCACAAAGCAACAGCTCCAACAGACATTACATTTGCAACCTTGGCCAGGGTAAGAAATGTTTACGTTCTGAATAATAAAAAAAAAATTCTATGGTTGAAACTCAATAGTCAAGTTGTAAAAACAAGTTGCATTTAATATATTTGTGGCATAAATATTTGTATATATATTCATGACATGTTTTGTCTCACCACAAAGCAGCCTAAAATCTAAGCATTTATGTTTTATGTAAATGATATGCAGGGTTGACATTTCATGAAGCTTGGAATCTTCTTTTTATGTACTGAAACTCAATAGTCAATTGAAGTATCAATTTCTCCAGGCCTCTGTTTTACTTAAACAAGTGCCATCTATTAAGAGTTTGTTTACACACTTCTGTGACTCTGGCTCTATTTTTGCTCATCAGTTTATTTGGTTCATTATGTTCCACATATGAGTGAAATCATGTGGGAAGAACTTGTATGCATATATGCATAACCGTGGACACAGACAATGGGGTGGTGAGGGCCTAGGGGGGTGTGGTGGGAGGGTGGGAATGCAATGGAAGAAGTTTATGGGGGAAAAAGAAGAACCTATGTCATACTTTCAACAATAAACATTTAAAAATAAATCAATAAAAGTATTAAGTAAAGAAAGTAAATGTCAGTATCCATGGGGGGGGAAAAACATTTTTTAATTTTTTTTCCTTAGAGATTAAGGTATTACATATATGTCCTTATCCCCTCATTTCCCCCCAACCCACCCCCACTCATGCCTTCACCCCTCTGGTAACTTTGTTTAAATTTTATGCTTTGGTGTAAAGGTCCTTAAAACAAGGATAGTTTTTCATGAAGGCAAAAGAAGAGGGGAAATTATATGTACAGCAAGGATGTAGTTTTTGTAATTATTGCTGCTGTTTCAATTGTTAAAGAAATATCAAGTTGGTTCAAAAATAGTGGGAAGGAAAGATTTATGAGTAAAAGTAAATCAAGAAACTACTTACCCCAATCCCTCTTTATTTCTCTTTTGACCAATTTTCCTGAAATATATAATCTTATTGTTCAGAGTTCTTCCTGCTGAATGTGAGATTAGGTGAAACTGGATATGAATAAAGATCAATGACAAGAGTGATTTAAAGAAGTGTGTTATTGGGTGGAGTTTATTGACAGGGAATCTTGGAACTATAAGTTTCTTGTTCCAGAATAATGTTTGTAAATTTAAAAATATATAATTCTTCTTTCATAGTAAGTGATTATCAAATGGATACATGTTCAAAACACATCAACATGTGCCTTTGGCTTTTTAAAATAAAAATGATACAGTAATATAAATTAAAATATTGCAAACTTTATATCAATATGGCTTACTCTTGATAAGTAAAAAATTTCTTACCTCTTCATATGTAGTCACGAAACATTAGACAATAAGTTATATACATTTTGCATCTGAAACATTCCAGCTGACAATTAACAATTATTTTTATTACTTACACCAATTTGCATATTTTAATGTGCTTAGAACTTAAGCCATATACTTAGAATAGTCTCAATAATATATGCATTGAATTAATTATATTTATTTATATTGGTATAAGCTAGCAATTTTATAAAAAACTTATATTATCCTTAAGGGTATCCTTTAAAGATAGTCTGTTAAAACTAACATTCAAAATATCTAACTTAGAAAATCTATTTTTTAAGTGCTTCAGTTTCTAATGCTACATAATAAATGCTGGCATAATAATTAACACATTTTTTTTTTTTCAGAGAGCTTAAAAAGAAAATTTCAGTCACTGCACTTAACATGTGTTGCATTACTTAGCTATTAGGAAATTTCACATATAATCATAAAAAAACAATTGCAGCAGGACAAGATGGAGACCAGCAAGAAGGTTGGGAGGGAGAATGTGTGAGAGAGTGAGGAAGCGGTAGAGGAGTGTGTGAATGTGTGTGGTGTGTGTGTGAGAGAGCTAGGGACAGTTATATCCTGCAGGTCTTCCAAGGGGCTGCCAAACCAGGCCGTCTTAGACGGCGAAACCCCACTGCCACTGCAAACACTCTGGGGAGGACACTGCCAGCACAGAGACCACGCCATCTCGAAGAACAGAACTGCTTGAGACTAGGATCCTAGTCTCGCAAACACCCAATCTGGTCTCAGTCACAAAGCGGGACCCTATAGCCACTTGCGTAAAAGACCTCCGACCACAGCTGCAGACCCACAGACACCAAGACCCCAGACACCCTGGCTGCAGATTTCTGTGAGTCACAGAGCCAATCCCACTTCCTGCTGGCCCGTAGAAGTGGCATAGGAACTGCCAGACCCTCTCTGCGCAAACAGCCCTCCTGCCCACACACAGCAGCAGTGGCTCTACCTAAATTTGAGCCTCAGCCTCGGTGTGCAGACACAGGAAGTTTGTTTCCTGTGACCAGACACCACATTCACACAGGTGCTGAATTTGAGTCTGGGTGTGTGAACTTAGGGAGTTTATTTCCCGTGACCAGACCCCATGCCCACACAGGGGGCTGCAGCAAATTTGAGCCTTAGCACTTGAACTTGGGGAGTTTGTTTCCTGTGACCAGACCCCACCCCCACACAGGAAGACTGTGCTGAATTTGAGCCTGGGCGTGCAATCTTGGGGAGTTTGTTTCCCATAACCAGAACTTGCACCCACACAGGGGCCTGTGCTGAATTTGAGCTTGAGTACAGGGACACAGGGGGTTTGTTTCCTGCAGTGCACACCTGTGTGACCAGACCCCACACCCTCACAGGGCAGCAGTGCCACCTGACTTTGATTCAGGGCAAGCACACATGGAAGGCTGTTTTCCACAGGCCAGGAGTGGACCTCCTGCCAACACAGTGAGATTATGCAACCCGGTCTCCCAAGCAGACTGGGGACCCTGATTCTCAGCATGAGAGGCAGCACTGAGCACCAGTGACTTGACTCTGTTTCTCATTGTGTGTGCCTGGGATCCCTGATTCCCAGTGCAGGCACACTAAGAGCCAGTGACTACAATTCTTGGTGCATGCGCACACAGGATCCTAATTTTCGGCACAAGGCCACACCAAGCAACAGTGACTCTGATGCTCGATTCTCAGCATGGACACAGGGGGTCTCTGACTCCTGACACGCATTAGAGACTCTGATTTTTGGCAAACGCCAGTGAGGTCTCTGTTTCAGCGTGGTGCAGGCAGGGTCCCTGACTCCAGGTGTGCACATGAGGCCACACTAAACACTGATGACTCTGATCCTGGGTGAGTGTGGACCCTACCAACCCATGGCAGCCACATGTCTTGGTGTTGGAGCTCTTCAGTGTCACTCAGGGGGTGTGTAGCTCCCACTGCACATGGCCCAGGCCCCCACAACTTGACATTTGAATCTTCTGGTGATAGTTAGAATGGGTAGACAACAAAACAATCCCCAGAGGAAAGGAAATGAGAAATCATCAAGAAAGAAAATAAGTGAAATGGAAGCATGCAACATGACAGAAAAAATTCAGAGTAATGGTCATTCAATTCATAAACCAGATGGATGAGAAAATTAACAAACTATGCAAGAACCAGGAAGAAATCAAAACTGATATATCTACAATCAAAAACACCATGGAAGGTTTCAACAGTAGAGTAGAAGAAGCAGAGGACCGAAGTAATGAGTTAGAAGATAAAGTACAGAAATAAGCCCAATCTGAACAGCAACTGGAGAAAAAAATTAAAAATCAGGAGGAGAGCCTAAGGGAGCTTTAGGACAATGCAAAACGAAGTAACATACGTATAATAAGGCTACCAGAAAGACAAGAAGAGCAGCAAGGACTAGAAAATCTATTTGAAGAAATAATGATAGAAAACTTCCCTGATATGGGGAAGAAAAAAGTTACACAAGTACAGAAATGAATCCCAAGCAAGATGAATCCCAAAAGACCCAAACCAAGACATGTCATAATTACAATGGCAAATATTAACAACAAAGAGAGAATCTTAAAGGGTGCAGGAGAGAGACAATAGAGTTACCTAGTAAGGACCCCCCATCAGATTATCAAATTATTTCTCAACAGAAACACATAAAGCTAGAAGGGAATGGAAGGAAGTATACAAAGTGATGCAAAGCAAAGGGCTGAATCCAAAAATACTCTATGCAGCAAGACTATCAATCAAAATTGAAGGGGAAATCAGGAGCTTTGCAGACAAAAAAAACAAAACAAACAAAAAAACTAAGGGAGTTTATTACTACCAAGCCAGCAATGCAAGATATGCTAAGGGGAATGCTTTAAAAAGAAGAAATAGAAAGGAAGGAAGGAACACAGGCATAAAATACAGGAATGGCTACAAACAAGTACCTTTCAATAATAATATTAAACATAAATGGTTTAAATGCTCCAATCAAAAGACATCGAGTGAATGAATGGATAAGAAAACATGACCCATATATATGCTGCCTACAAGAGACCCACCTCAGAACAAGGGACTCACACAGACAGAAAGTGAAGGGATGGAAAAATATCTATAAGATAAATGGAAATGAATAAAAGCTGGGGTAGCAATACTTATATCTGACAAAATAGACCTCAAAGTGAAGACCATAACAAGAGACAAGAAAAGCCACTTCATAATACTAAAGGGATCGATAAAACAAGAGGATATAACTCTGGTAAACATTTATTCATCCAATGAAGGAGCACCCAAATACATAAAAAAAAGTTCTGGAAGATATCAGGGGTGAGATTGACAGCAACACAATTATAGTAGGAAACTATAATAGCCCATTAACATCACTGGATAAATCTTCTAGACAAAAAAAATTAGCAAAGAAACAATCCTAATGGACTCACTAGATCAAATGGACTTAATTGACATCTTCAGAACATGCCACCCCAAAACTACAGAATATACATTCTTCTCAAGTGCACATGGGACATTTCAAAGATAAACTACACATTAGGACACAGGCAAAGTATCTTCAAATTCAAGAGGATTGAAATCATATCAAGCATCTTCTCAGATCACAACGGCATAAAATTACAAACCAACTATAGTAAAAATAATCACAAAAATTCAAACACTTGGAGGCTGAATAGCATACTATTAAATAATGAGTCGTAACCAAAGACATCAAAGAAGAAACAAAACACATCCTGGAGACAAACGACAATGAAAACACAAGAATCCAAAATCTTTGAGACACAATGAAAGCAGTTCTGAGAGGGAAGTTCATAGGATTACAAGCCTACCTCAAAAAACAAGAAAAACTGATAATAAACCATCTAACTCTGCAACTTGAAGAATTAGAAAGAAAGAGGGCAACAAGAAAAGCCAAGAGTGAGCAGAAGGAAAAAAATAATAATGACCAGAGCAGAAATAAATCATATAGAGACCAAATAAATAAATAAATAAATAAATAAATAAATAAAACAATACAAAAGATCAATGAAACCAAGTGCTGGTTCTTTGAAAGGATAAACAACATTGATGAACCTCTAGCCAGGCTACCAAGAAGCAAAGAGAGAGTACCCAAATAAACAAAATCAGAAATGAAAGAGGTGAAATAAGTTTTTAATTTCTTTATTGATTAAGGTATTATACATGTGTCCTTATTCCCCCATTACCCCCCACCACCCATTCTTGCCCCCACCCCCCTGTTGTCTGAGTCCATTGATTAGGCTTACATGTATGCATATAAGTCCTTTGGTTGATCTCTCCCCCTTACCCTCACTCTCCCCTACCTTCCCTGAGGTTTGACGTTCTGATTGATGTTTCTCTGTCTCTGGATCTATTTTTGTTCATCAGTTTATGTTGTTCATTATATTCCACAAATGAATGAAATCATGTGATATTTATCTTTCTCTGCCTGGCTTATTTCACTTAGCATAATGCTCTCCATCTCCATCCATGTTGTTGCAAATGGTAAGAACTCCTTCCTTTTTTCCGCAGTGTAGTACTCCATTGTGTAGATGTACCACAGTTTTTTAATCCACTCATCTGCTGATGGGCACTTAGGCTGCTTCCAAATCTTATCTATTGTAAATTGTGCTGCTATGAAAATAGAGGTGCATATACCCTTTCTGATTTGTATTTCTAGTTTCTTGGAATATATTCCTAAAAGTGGGATCACTGGGTCAAATGGGAGTTCCATTTTTAGTTTTTTGAGGAAACTCCATACTGTTCTCCACAGTGGCTGCACCAGTCTGCAATCCCACCAGCAGTGAAGGAGGGTTCCTTTTTCTCTGCATTCTCGCCAGCACTGGTCATTTGTTGATTTGTTGATAATAGCCATTCTGACAGGTGTGAGAGGGTACCACATTGTTGTTTTGATTTGCGTCTCTCTGATGATTAGTGACTTTGAGCAGGTTTTCATATGTCTCTTGGCCTGCCTTCTGTCTTCTTTCATAAAGTCTCTATTTAGATCAGTTGCCCATTTTTTGATTGGGTTGTTTATCTTCTTTTTGTTAAGCTGCATGAGTTCCCTGTAAATGTTGGAGATTAAACCCTTATCGTTGATATCATTGGCAAATATGTTCTCCCATGCAGTGGGTTTTCTTATTGTTTTATTGATGGTCTCATTTGCTGTGCAAAACTTTTTATTTTGATGTAGTCCCATTTGTTTTTTCTCTCTTCAGTTTCCATTGCCTTAGGAGGTGAAATAACTTTTAAAAGATCCCACAGAAATACAAAGAATCATAAAAAAAAAAAAAATCTGTGAGCAACTCTACTCCAACAAACCAGTCAAACTAGAGGAAATGGACAATTCCTAAAAAAAAAATACGACCTTCCAAATCTTAATCAGGAGGAATCAAAAAATCTGAATAGGCTGATAACTATGGAGGAAATTGAAGCAGTAATCAAAAAGCCCTGGACCAGATGGCTTCACAGGGGAATTTTATAAAACATTCAAAGGAGAAATAAAACCTATTTTCCTCATACTGTTCCAAAAAATTAAAGAGGAAAGAGCACTTCCAAGCTCTTTCTACAAAGCCAGCATCACCCTAATCCTAAAACCAGATAAAGACAATAGAAACAAAAAGAATTACAGACCAATATCCCTCATGAACATAGACACAAAAATCCTAAACAAAATTGTAGCAAATCGAATCCAGCATTATATTAGAAAGATCATACACTGTGACCAAGTAGGATTTATCCCAGGAATGCAAGGATGGTACAATATCTGCAAATCAATAAATGTGATACACCACATAAACAAACTGAGAGATAAAAACCATATAATCATATCCATTGATGCAGAAAAAGCTTTTGACAAAATCCAACACAGTTTCTTGATAAAAACTCTCAACATGGTTGGAATAGAGGGATCATACCTCAACATAATAAAAGCCATATATGACAAACCCACAACCAACATCATCCTCAATGGGCAAAAACTAAAACCATTTCCACTAAGAACAGGAACAAGACAGGGATGCCCACTCTCACCACTCCTGTTCAACATAGTATTGGAAGTACTAGCCATTGCAATCAGACAAGAAAAATAAATAAACGGATCCAAATAGGAAAAGAAGAAGCAAAGCTGTCCTTATTTGCAGATGACATGATATTGTACATAAAAAACCCCAAAGACTGCATCAAAAAAACTACTAAACTTAATAAATGAATTTGGCAATGTTGCAGGATACAAAATTAACACCCAGAAGTCTATGACTTTTCTATACACCAATAATTAACTCACAGAAAGAGAAATTAAAAAAGCAATCCCATTTACCATTGCAACAAAAAAATTAATATACCTAGGAATAAACTTAACCAAGGAGATAAAAGACCTGTACACAGAAAATTTCAGGATGCTGAAAAAAGAGATAGAGGAAGACATGAACAAATGAAAAATATACCATGTTTATGGATTAGTAGAGTCAACATCATTAAAATGTCCATGCTACCCAAAGAAATCTATAAATTCAATGCAATCCCCATTAAAATACCAACGGCATACTTCAAAGACCTAGAACAAATTCTCCAAAAATTCATCTTGAATAAAAAAGACCCCAAATAGCCACAGTAATCTTTAGAAAGAAGAACAATGTTGGAGGGATCACAATACCAGATATAAAGCTATACTACAAAGCCACTGTTTTCAAAACTGCCTCGTACTGGCACAAGAACAGACATATAGACCAATGGAAAAGAAGAAAGAACCCAGAAATCAACACAAGCCATTATGCTCAATTTATATTTGACAAAGGAGGCAAGAACATACAATAGAGTCAAGACAGTCTCTTCAATAAATAGTGTTGGGAAAACTGGACAGATACTTGCAAAAATATGAAACTAGACCAATAACTTACACCATACAAAAAATTAACTTAAAATGGATAAAGGACTTAAACATAAGATGGGAAATGGGAAACCATAAAAATCTTAGAAGAAGCCATGGGTTGCAAAATATCAGACATTTGTCATGACAATATATTTAACACTATAGCTCCTAGGGCAATGGAAACTAAGGAGAAAATAAACAAATGGTAATACATCAAAATAAAAAGCTTCTGCACAGCAAAAAAAACCATCAACAAAACAAGAAAGCCCACTGCATGGGAGAACATATTTGTCAATGTTATCTCCGATAAGGGTTTGATCTCCAACATTTACAGGGAACTCATACAACTTAACAAAAGAAAGATAAACACCCAATCAAAAAATGGGCAAAGGACCTAAATAGACACTTTTCAAAAGAGGATATGCAGAAAGCCAAGAGACATATGAAAACATGCTCAAAGTCACTAATCATCAGAGAGATGCAAATCAAAACAACAATGAGGTACCACCTCACACCTGTCATAATGGCTATCAACAGATCAACAAACAACAAACAACAAGTGCTGAAGAGGATGCTGAGAAAAAGGAACCCTCCTTCACTGCTGGTGGGAATGCAGACTGGTGCATCCACTGTGGAAAACAGTATGGTGTTTCCTCAAAAATTTAAAAATGGAATTGCCATTTGACCCAGTAATCCCACTTCTAGGAATATATCCCAAGAAAACAGAAACACCAGTCAGAAGGGATATATGTAGCCCTATGTTCATAGCAGCACAATTTACAATAGCTAAAATTTGGAAACAGCCTAAATGCCCACCATCAGATGAGTGAATTAGAAAACTGTGGTACATCTACACAATGGAATACTACACTGCTATTAAAAAAAGGAATTTTTGCCCTAACCGGTTTGGCTCAGTGGATAGAGCATCTGACTGCGGACTGAAAGGTCCCAGGTTCGATTCTGGTCAAGGGCATGTACCTTGGTTGCGGGCACATACCCAGTAGGAGGTATGCAGGAGGCAGCTGAATCGGTGTCTCTCTCATCGATGTTTCTAACTCTCTATCCCTCTCCCTTCCTCTCTGTAAAAAATCAATAAAATATATTTATTTTAAAAAAGGAATTCTTACCATTTGCAACAGTATAGATGAGACTGGAGAGCATTATGATAAGTGAAATAAGCCAGTCAGTGAAAGAAAAATACCACATGATCTCTCTCATTTATGGATAATAAAAACCATTATAAACTGATGACCAAAAATAAATATAGAGGCATAGAAGCACAGAGCAGACTGTCAAATTACAGCAGGCAGGCTGGGGAGGGTGGAGTGGGGAGGTAAGAGATCAACTGAAGGACTTGTATGCATGCATATAAGCATAACCAATGGACGCAAGACACTGGGAGTGGGGTAAGGGCTTGTGCCAGGGGGTTGGGGAGGCTGAAGGAAGCTCAATTGGGAAAAAAAGAGACATATGTACTACTATTTGTAATAAAAATAACCAATTGCAATTTTATATCATAGTTTAAAATAACATCTTTGACACCAAGTGACTTGGACTGAACTGATACTGTCACTTACTGCCAGGATGACCTTGAAAAGGATTATATTTCTTAGAAACTGGCAAAAATAGTAATTTGCTATTATTATGCACTACTTCCTTTATAATTTTTAATCCTGTTTTCATTTTTATATTCTTTCAATGTTTTTTGTTCAAATTTGCATCTTATTGTATCCCACAATGTTGCTTATGTTGCTGAGATATGCTGTTAACAGCTGCTTATTAACTATTCTCAAAATTCAAATTGAGGTTTTAATGTGTCACCAAACGATGGCTGGTAGCTATCTGATTAGGGCATTTAAAATACCATTGCAAATAAATCATTGTTCATAAATGTAAATAGTATCACCTTAGTGTTCCTCTGTTAACAAACAAGGCTGAAATATCTTTAACATTAGCAGACCAGGAATGGAAGTTACTGAACCATTCTAATGAGTGCTCTACCTTCATTATTTAAAACAAAAAAACAGAAGAGACATAATAGCATCCATAGGACTAAATAACATCTTAAATTCTTGGTAAATCAAATTATTCTCAGTGTAAGTATAGATCTAAATTGACTTATTGGACATAACTAGATAAAAAGAAGCTTTATATAATTTATATGTTCATGTATTTCTTTTCTTTTGCTACTACACATATATTAAATCTTCATGGATCACTTACACACAGTGAGCAGAGACAATGCTTTCCATTTAAAGTATGGCTTTAAAGTGGATACTATAACAATTTTTTTTCTGTACAATGGAATGAAAGATAAATGTTTAAAAAAAACAAAAACAAAAACAAAAAACAATATCTTGTAGACATTTAATTAGCCCATTTAACTTTTACTAATTATTATTGGTACAATTACTCTATCTTTGTATTGTTATTTATGCTTATAGATTTTAAAATTGTATTTGTTTCTCATTTTCTTCTAAAACATTTTAAAACCAGATGTTCTATTTGTGTGTCGTAAGATTTAACAATAAAATGTTTTATAGATGAGCTTATGCTAGTTTTCATCCAATGAGAAAAAACACACCTAGTAGTGTATTTTTCTAGAACTAGAATCATTGTGAGAGATGCAATTCCTAACCCAATTCTGGGATTACAATACACAAAGATATTAGATAACTCTCAGGGAAGGTTGGAGATTCAGGGACAGGAGAGATTTTTGCTAATTTACCTTCTGGAATTCTGGTCAATGGCTACCTCCCAGGCATTCTACACATCACAATAGTATGGGCACAATGGAGTAGGTTTTGGTATGTGCCATATTACTGTGTCAGAGTTGCAATTCATCACTCTAAAAAAGAACTACTGAGTTTCTTTTGTCCTCTAAGGTGAGGAGAGAGTGATGTACTAGTATTTCCTTGTTCAACCATGGACAGCACCTAGCATAACTTGGAGAGATAGGTGGCAGATTTGGGAGGTGTGATTGTGCAACTATACTGCCAGGAGGTGCAGAATGGAAGGTAAAATGGATGATAAAATGAGGATGAGAGCATTGGAGTGTTTGATTTTGAAGCGAGGTGAGGAAAGACATAAGAATTCCATACAGTCATGTGTTAATCTCATGTGATGTAAATTTAGAATATTGTTGACTTTCCAAAGACTTTTAGGGGTCACTGTCTGGTGTTCTAATGCCAACTGGGTCAGAAGGACAAAGATAAGGAAAAAAAAACCCTTAGAACTTTGAACTTCAGATGGAGTGTTTTACATTAAGGGAAAGGCCTGTTGTTGCAGCGGCTCTCACCCTTTCTAATGCCGCGACCCTTTAATTCGGTTCCTCATGTGGTGGTGACCCCCAGCCACAAAATTATTTTCGATGCTACTTCATAACTGTAACTTCGCTATTGTCATGAATTGTAATGTAAATATCTGTGTTTTCCGATGGTCTTAGGCGACCCTGCTAACGGTTCTCAACCTGTGGTATCCAGGAGAATTGCATTTAATTTTAAAATAAAGAAGAGAAAGCAAAACATGTTTTTAATATATATACATACATATATATCTTATATTATAAAAGGTTAACAATATATATGTATCCTATATAATAAAATATTATATTGAGACACAAGCTAGCTATATTTCAATATATAATAAAAGGTTAATAATATATATGTATCCTATTAATAAAAAGTTAATATGCAAATTGACCAAATGGCAGAAGGAACAGTCATTATGATGCATACTGACCACCAGGCGGCAGATGCTCCATGTAGTGTGCCCCCACAGCGGGAGTGCTGCTCAGCCAGAAGCCGGGCTCATGGTTGGTGAGCGCAGTGGCGTTGGCAGGAGCCTCTCCCGCCTCCACAGCAGTGCTAAGAATGTTTGACTGACAGACATCCCCTGAGGGCTCCCGAACTGTGAGAGGGTAGGCCTGGCTGAGGCACCCCCCATCCAAGTGCATGAATTTTGTTCATCGGGCTTCTAGTGTGTGTGTGTATATATATATTTATATTAATTATAGATTTCAGAGAGGAAGGAAGAAGGAGATGGAAACATCAATGATGAGATAGAATCATTGATTGGCTGCCTTCTGCACACCCCACACTGGGAATCTAGCCTGCAACCCGAACATGTGCCCTGACATGGAATATAACCATGACTTCCTGGTTCATAGGTCAAAGCTCAACCACTGAGCCATACTGGCAACACCTCTGTGTGTGTGTGTTTTGTTAAATTGTTATTTATGGACAACTGGAATAGAGAAAAAATCAGAATACCAATATTGTTGATTTGAAAAGGCTACTCATCAATAAACCTGTATAGATATAAGTTAATCAATAAAATATATTTAAATGCAAATGGGTTTTGAACTAAACTATACCTTCTGTTGTTTAGCTTGTATATAATAAGCAAAACAATATTAATAGATCCATTAGAAATTGCAAGGAAGTAATATGATGATACTCATAAGATTATCTTATTAAAAATTAACAAGTGTGGCATTCATAATATAGAAAAAGTTTTATTTTATTTTATTTTTTATTGTTTTAAGTATTACAAATAGTAGTACATATGTCTCCTTTCCCCCCCCCATTGACCTCCCCCCAGCCTCCCCTACCCCCCAGTACATGCCTTCACCTGCCCACCCCACCCCCCAGTGTCTTGTATCCATTGGTTATGCTTACATGCATGCGTACAAGTCCTTCGGTTGGTATCTTACAGCCCCCCTTGCCCCACCTCCCCTGTCTTCCCAATGTAGTTTGACAGTCTGTTCAATGCTTCTTTGCCTCTGTATCTTTTTCCCACCATTTCTTTCCTTTAAAAAATTTTGCCTCTGCAGACTAGAAATAAACATATAAGGTGGTTTTAAATGAGTCTATAAACTATTCTATTGAGCTCAGTTCTCAATCTTCAGATTTTGCTTTTAGTCACTTTCTGTAGGGGTCACTGAATCAATTACTTATTTACATGATTCATCCACTGTTCTGTTATTTTAGATATCATATATCACATTGATAAATATTTGAGTTTCATTAAGTATATGTCTTCTTATTTTTCTCCTGAGTGAGATTTTGTGTCATTTAAAATGTCAGAAACCAGCTACACAGCAGGATGTCAAAATCTGGAGATCTTAGGTTTAAAAGCAGTAAGAAGAAAATTCCCTCCAGAGTTTTGTTTCCATTGATAAACCCAGATTATATCAAGAGAAAAGATTCCAATCCTAATATGAAGAACTTGAAGAGCCATTATGAGATGACAACTGAATTATCTTTTGTTTTCATGACATTTTTCATGATATGAAAAAGCCCAAAAATATTTAGGTCTATAAATATTTTTTGAGAGGCCAATATGTGAATCCAAATATATTATTTGGCTTGAGCTTGGTCAAAAAGACTTAATAAGGATATTTCCATTATGGTTCAGGATCTAACTTTCTCTGTTTATCCAGAAGACCAGAAGAAAGGTTGTCCAGATTATACCTAATACAGTGGTTGCTTGAGTAGATGTTATGAGGACACACATATATACATTAGTGATATGACTAAGTACATGCTTCAGGCTCTTGCAATATTAAGCCATATCTGCTTATAACAGATTTTAAGATTGATTTTATGTTTCTAGATAAATTGGACAGTCATTGCCATCTTTTTTAAGAAGAACCTGTGGACCCCACATGGGAGAGAACATAAAGTCAAGAGAACCAGGGAAAATATTTTGCTCAAGGTAGCACAATGATCTCTGAAGTTTAACCATTTATAAAGTTATAATTATGTTTGTCTATCTTCCAAGAAGACATAAGATAATATCAGCAGTAAAAGGCATGTATTTATGTATGTATGCATGTATGTATGTATGTATTTGAGCAACAAAATCCTTATTGAATTCAAAGGTGATACTTGTGCTAAAGTAGTACTTCTGCCTGGCCAGTGTGGCTCAGTGGTTGAGCATCAACCCATGAATCATGAGGTCAAGGTTCTATTTCCTGTCAAGGCACATGCCTGGGTTTTAGCCTCAATCCCCAGCAGGGCACATGCAGGAGGCAGCCAATCAATGTCTCTCTCTCATCCATGTTTCTGTCTCTTTCTTCCTTTCTATCTGAAATCAATAAAAAGCATATTTTAAAAAGAAAGTACTTCGAATGCTAAAAGATAAGTGGACATACATTTAGTGAGAACACAAAATCTAACACTTTCTTTGACATCATGATGGAATCAAAACAACCTTCGTAAAATGAAAGTCCTTAACTCATCCTAGATTAAGCAAACTATTATGAGAATATTTTTTAACCCACTAGGGGTCCAGTGCATGAATTCATGAACAGCTTTAGTGATAGAATAAAGTTTATCCTGAGACCAAGATTTAAATTCTAAATGCAGAGGGTCATTTTTAGGCTTTTTTTTTTTTTTAATTGAAAATTTTCTTTCGTGAGAATCCTTGAGAGGAGGAAAATTATTGGAGAGGACTAAAGGGATGTTTGGAGAATACTGAGGAGGTAGAATATGATATGAGAAAGAGACAGATCTCAGGATTTCATGACAGATATGCTGTGGGATTTGAGAGAAAAAAAAAGAATGTTGACCATCCAGTGTGGCTTTGTTGAGCATGGACCTATGAAACAAGAGGTCATAGTTCAATTCCCTGATCAGGGTACATGTCTTGGTTGTGGGCTCGATCCCCAGTGTGGGGCATTCAGGAGACAGCCAATCAATTATTATCTCTCATCATTGATGTTTCTATATTTATCTCTGCCTCACTTCATCTCTGAAATCAATAAAAACATATTTTTGAACAAGAATGTTAGTAATAAAACAAAAGTATATAAATTCTTTGGTTTATAGAAAAGTTTTTAGGCAAAGCAAATGGAAGGACAGAATTGTCATCAACTGAGATGAAAAAGAACGTGAGGCGAGCCAATTTATCACGTTACATTTGAGATATTGCTGAGACTTCCAACAGGTTGTGCAGAACAGGCCATTGGATATTGCTTCTGGAATTGGGAAGCTTGGGAATCATGGCACAGATATGTATTTATTGTCCTGAGACTGAATAGATAACCCAGGGATTAAGTTTGTATAGAAAAGAGCAAAAAGGAGCAAGCCCTGGGTCAATCCAACATTAAGAATTTGTATTTATGCCCTGCGTTTTGAAAATCCAGCTGACCAGTCCATCCTTATTGTTTCTTTTAAAGGAATGTTTTTGTGCTTCCTTTTTGCTTATCAACTTATCAAAGTTCACTCATTTTTGAAAATTGCTCTCTTGCTCTCACTGTCCTAACCAAGCCAACACTATCCCCTCCAATTTTTAATTCTTTTTTTCAGTTTTACTAAATTTAATGGGGTGATACTGGTTAACAAAATTATACAGATTTCAAGTGCACAATTTTACAAGACATCATCTGTACACTGTTTTGTGAATTCACTACCCCAAGTCAGGTCTCCGTCAATCACCATTTATCCCTCCCATACCGTCCTCCACCTCTCCCACCCACCTCTCCCCAGCAATCACCACACTATTGTCCATGTCCACTAGTTGTTGTTGTTTTTCTTTTTCCTTTCTCTTTTTTGTCCCCATTTTGCTCATTCCCTCCAACTCTCCCCTTCCTTATTCTAGTCTTTTTGCAAACATATTCAGCAGTGAAGAGTGAACATTTAGCTTTTCTCTCTTTTCATATGTCATATAGTCTTCTTTTTTAACTTCTCAACACAGGATATTTTTCCATTGATTTTTAGAGAGAGTGGAAGAGAGAGGGAAAGACAGAGAGAAATATGGATATGAGAGAAACACGTGGATTAGTTGCCTCCTGCATGTACCCCAACTAGGGAGGAGCCTGCAACCAAGGGACATACCCTTGATGGAGTTGACCCAGGACCTTTCAGTCCACAGGCTGAGGCTCTATCCACTCAGCCAAACTGGCTAGGGCTGTCTTATTCTTCTCACTGCTAAATTTTAACAGGTATCTCATAAGGCATAGTCAAAAGAAGATAGTTTGGGTATAATAATGCATCAGTTACTTATAAAGACAATCAAAATTAGCAAAGGGAAAGTTTATTTCCCTGAATTTTTCTGTGAATAGTTAGAATTTTTTTTTAATCGCCTAGTTAGGACTATACCTTTGCCAACATGGGGATGAAATAGCAATCTGTGATACACCCACAATTCTGACTTTCACCATGATGGAAGGTCAGAACTAGAGAAACAAGTTCATAGCACTTCAATGCTAAGACTGGTGGAGGCATTGTGTGGCTGTACAATGATTCTGTCAGCAAACACCAAATAAATAGCAAAGGGTGGTTACGATCAAGTTAAAAACATAATTTGGGAGCACTTACTGCGCTTTCACAAGAAACCTCCTTTCTGTTACCAACAGACAAAGGAAGAAGTTAGGGGGCTAAAATATTAACTCTTTAACACTTATTTCAGTAAGTAAATTCTCTTGTAATATTCTGCATGTCAGAAGTGCTAACTATTAGTCAAAGATGGAAAGTGGAATTTTTAAGAGTTTTATGTTCTATGATTTAACGCTCCCATGCTTTACAACTTCAAATAATTACACATCTGCTAAAAATATATCATACACAAATGATATCTAGATGTGTTGCCATAGTAAATACAATTAAAATGGCACTGGGTTTTTAGGCACAGTTGATAATCTTCTAATAGAGGATAAAGTAAAAAAAAAGTTTTCCCCCTAATTTTTTTAGGAAAAAGTTGTTAAATTTATGATAATATCATAAGTAAAATTTAAATGTATCACAAATACCAATTATTTTAAATTCTTATATATAAGAAGTTATAAGTGTTTTATTGGAGTGATTTTAAAATCAAGGGTATTAAAACCTTTCTGTAAATAAGAATATCATTTCTGCTATATGAAGCATAATTTTTCTTAATTTGAGAATTAACATTTGAAAAAAGCATTACTTATTAACTTGTGGTCGAGAATATATTTGTATATTTTCAGAAAACAACCCCAAGACCAGATGGATTCCTGCAACAGAGAGGAATTGACAGGAGTGCTCCAACCACGAAGACAAGAGGCAAAAACAGTCCAGAGATGGAAGACGCTGACAACGCCTTGCCATGGGAGCAGTCAGCAGCTGTGCACCGCTGCAGGTTACCTAGGACCAAACCAGAGAGGGTCGGACCTGCATTGCCACCATGTGCCCACCATCCAGATATCACTGCTGACATGTACACATAAGGAACTGTTGGACATTGAAATTGGAACTCAAACATTTTTTTGTTTTGTCTTGTTTTGTTATTTTATGTTTATTTCCAGTCTGCAAAGGCAAAACTTTTTAAAGGAAAGAAATGGTGGGAAAAAGATACATAGGCAAAGAAGCATTGAACAGACTGTCAAACTACATTGGGAAGACAGGGGTGGTTGGGCGAGGAGGGCTGTAAGAGACCAACCGAAGGACTTGTACGCATGCATATAAGCACAACCAATGGATATAAGACACTGGGGTGGGGGGGCAGGGTGGGCAGGTGAAGGCATGTCCTGGGGGGTAGGGGAGGTCGGGGGGAGATCAAAGGGGAAAAAAAAAAGGAGACATATGTACTACTATTTGTAATACTTAAAACAATAAAAATAAAATTAAATTAAAAAAAAAAAGCATTACTAAACCTAGGTAAAATATTTGAAGTTACACTGCATTATACTAATTTTTTTCTTGAACACAGATTTTGATTACTTATTTTAAGAATATCAATGTATTAAACATATCTTATTGCCAATCTTTACATTTTAATTATTAATACTTCAACATTAGATATTAGTTTGAACATTTTATATAATATCAATTTGTAATATAAAGTAATTTTTATTGACAAAATGATTCTTCGTATTATACATAAAATATGGTCAAAGTATAATGGTATACACATCATTAAAACACATTTTCTATATTTTGAAGTAATTATTTTGATTGAAATCTGTTCACTTGAAGAATCACGCGTTATATTTTAAGATTTAATGTGTAATTGTCCTATTTTTAAATAGAAAAATCCTATTATCTTAGCCCAATGTTATGGACTAAATCTTTGTTTCTCCCCAGAAATTCATATGTTGACATTTTAGCCCACAGTACATGGTAGTAGGAAGTGGGGTCTTTGGAGGCAATCAGGTACTAAGTGTGAAACCCTCATTAGTAAAATGAGTGACCATAAAAGAGGGAATCAGAGCTTTTTCTCTCTTTCTGTGTTCTCCACCATGTGAGAACACAACTAGAAGTTAGCCAAATGCAAAACAGGAAGAATGTTTTCACCAGCCACTGGATCTTTATCCTTTCAGTCTCCAGAACTGTGAGAAATAAATTTCTGGGTTTTTAAAATATATTTTATTTTTAAATTATAATTGACATACAATATTATATTACTTCCAGGTGTACAACTCCATGATTAGATATTTATGTTACTTATAAAAGTGATTACCCCAATAAATCTAGTACCCATTTGACATTATATATAGTTATTAAGGTATTTTTTACTATATTTCTTCTGCTGTACTATATTTCTCAATGACTAATCTGTAATTATCAACTTGTATTTCTAAACCTCTTCACTTTTTTTTAACCAATTCCCCCAGCGTCCCTCTCAACTGCCAAATATCAAAATGTTCTCTGT
Organism: Corynorhinus townsendii; assembly: GCA_026230045.1. Taxonomy (NCBI): domain Eukaryota; kingdom Metazoa; phylum Chordata; class Mammalia; order Chiroptera; family Vespertilionidae; genus Corynorhinus; species Corynorhinus townsendii. Next base: position 93,234,091 of record JAPDVU010000002.1, read on the forward strand.
ATCTATGAGTGTTTCTGGTTTGCTTGTTTGATTATTTTGTTTTTATATTTCACATATAAATGAAATCATCTGGCATTTGTCTTTGTCTGACTTATTTCACTTAGCACAGTTCTCTCAGGTTCATTCATGTTGCTGCAGATGTCACTATTTCATTTCTCTTAATGGCTAAATCATATTCCATTTGTTATATGTACCTCCTCTTCTTTATCCATTCATCTATTAATGGACACTAAGGTTGCTTCCACATCTTGGCTATTATAATGTTGTAATAAACATATGGATGTATGTGTCTTTTCAAATTTCTGTTGTTTAAGCCACTAGTCTATGGTTTTCTGTTATAGCAGGCTGGACTAAGACACCAACATAATAGAATTTACATTCATATAGTTCAATGCAGTGGAAAAATGTTTGCTTTGCCTTCTATTATATTTTGAATATAGGCATATAAAATACAATGTCATTTTTTTCATTATATACAATCATATCATATAAAACCTATTCCTTTTAACTCAATTTAACACTATTTAAACCACTAAACAGGATTATGAAATTGAACATTTCTTATACATATGAAAATTTACAGTTGATATAATTTTGAAATACAAATTGTATGTGTGTTATATATACGTGTGTTCCAGAATATTTTAATATAGCATAAATTCTCAACCCTGGTCATAACTTAGAACCACCTGGGGGGTCTTACTAAAAATAATTACCTTTGCTGGCAATCCACCTCTGGAGATTTAATGGGAAGGATCTAGAACTCAGAATAGGTATGATGTGCTACAATTAAAAAATATTTTATTGTCCAATAAGGTTTAAGAACCACTTATCTAACTATGAGCAGATAGGAGCACAACATTTCTTTTTTTTTTTTATTGTTTTAAGTATTACAAATAGTAGTACATATGTCTCCTTTTTTTTTCCCCATTGATCTCCCCCGACCTCCCCTACCCCCCAGGACATGCCTTCACCTGCCCACCCTCCCCCCCGCCCCAGTGTCTTATATCCATTGGTTGTGCTTATATGCATGCGTACAAGTCCTTTGGTTGGTCTCTTACAGCCCCCCTCGCCCAATCTCCCCTGTCTTCCCAATGTACTTTGACAGTCTGTTCAATGCTTCTTTGCCTCTGTATCTTTTTCCCACCATTTCTTTCCTTTAAAAAGTTTTGCCTTTGCAGACTGGAAATAAACATATAATAACAAAACAAGACAAAACAAAAAAATGTTCGAGTCCCAATTTCAATGTCCAACAGTTCTGAGTCCCCGTTTCAATGTCTAACAGTTCCTTATGTGTACATGTCAGCAATGATATCTGGATGGTGGGCACATGTTGGCAATGCAGGTCCGACCCTCTCTGGTTTGGTCCTAGGTAACCTGCAGCGATGCACAGCTGCTGACTGCTCCTGTGGCAAGGCGTTGTCAGCATCTTCCATCTCTGGACTGTTTTTTCCTCTTGTCTTCGTGGTTGGAGCACTCCTGTCAATTCCTCTCTGTTGCAGGAATCCATCTGGTCTTGGGGTTGTTTTCTGAAAATATACAAATATATTCTCGACCACAAGTTAATAAAGGAATCTTTTCTATATAATTGATTTGGGATCCTTTTTATTTTTGTTCAAACAATTTTCCTTTGTCTTATTTAGACACCATGTGTGTTTTTAATGGCCATCTTGCTGTTAGCATTGCAAATGAAACTTAATTTGGTAAAGTAAAAATTTTCTAGATGTAATTTACTTATAGGATATTTTTCCTTACATGATATTGCCCTACTATCCCCCCCCTTTTTTTTTATTAATGGAGGTTTTTGTAAATTTTATAATGCAGTCTTGATAACTTTAAATTTAATTTTTTTCCCCCCACACATATGACTGCTTTAGGTTCATTGCATATTCAGGAATTTTACCATGAGATGAACTACCAATAGAAATTTTAGTTATTACTTTAAAAACAGCTTTTTGTCCAGTACAATTAACTTTACTTGAATATTCACTTATTTCAATTAGCCTATTTAAATTAATCTGAAAACTTGATTAGTATTTTACTGTCAAATTTAATACTCTACCAACAATCTTAGTTTACCCTGTAAATATTAGTGGGAAGGATTATTTGCATTCTTGAGTAGGCCCTGATCATTCCAGATGCTCGGCTGAATTTAGATATAGGGCAACTGCTGTCGGTCAAGTCTCTTGTCTGTTACCTGGGTCCCGATCTGAGCTGGGCCAAGTCTCTGTCTGTCACCTGTATCTCGATGTGAGCTGGGCCAGGTCTCTTTCTGTTGCCTGGGTCCCGTTCTGAGCTGGGTGTGGGAAGCACGAAGCAGCCATGGGGGCAGGAGATCTCCTTCAAAAGGCAAGATTTCTTAATAATTTCTGTTTCCTCTGGTAAGAAGAGGAAGAGAGGAGGGATGGAAGAAGAAGAAAGAGAGAGAATGAGAGAGAATGAATTTCTCTCTTTTGGCAAAACACAGTTGTTCTTTGCCCTAATCAGGAAACAAATATTGAGAGTGAGAGAAATTATTTGGGTGGCAAAATTGATTTTGTGTCTTTTCTTTCTGCCTATCAGGGTGAAACCTTATGACCTACCATTTTTAATATAGTTTGGAAACTTTGAGGTGTTTCACACAATAAGCTTTCAAGTTTGCTTTATATACTTTCCATTTCTGGTATTAGCACATTTAGATAAACTCTTCAAGTCTTTCTGCTGTTAGCCAGAAAAGTAATAAAGATTTGGCATCTGCAATAAACTGTGCTTGTCTTCATAAGGAGTACTAACATGTTTGTTTTAAAATATCTAAACAGTTGTTGAGCCATTTTATTTAATGTGAAATTTAAAGCTGTATAATGCCAGGACAAAAGTACACAATCAGAAATATGCAATTATTACATATGAAGCAATGAGCCTGCATTAATTTTTTTATTTTATTTTACTTTTTTTACCTTTTTTTATTGTTTTAAGTATTACAAATAGTAGTATATATGTCTCCTTTTTTTATCCCCTATTGACCTCCCCCCAACCTCCCCTACCCCCCAGTACATGCCTTCACCTGCCCGCCCTCCCCCCCGCCCCAGTGTCTTATATCCATTGGTTGTGCTTATATGCATGCGTACAAGTCCTTTGGTTGGTCTCTTACAGCCCCCCTCGCCCAACCTCCCCTGTCTTCCCAATGTACTTTGACAGTCTGTTCAATGCTTCTTTGCCTCTGTATCTTTTCCCCACCATTTCTTTCCTTTAAAAAGTTTTGCCTTTGCAGACTAGAAATAAACATATAATAACAAAACAAGATAAAACAAAAAAAATGTTTGAGTCCCAATTTCAATGTCCAACAGTTCTGAGTCCCCGTTTCAATGTCTAACAGTTCCTTATGTGTACATGTCAGCAATGATATCTGGATGGTGGGCACATGTTGGCAATGCAGGTCTGACCCTCTCTGGTTGTGTGTCAAGGGGGCTGCTCATCAGACCGCCTCCAGGCTCTGCATCTTCTGTCATTAAACTATAACTAATGAGAAAGAGGAGGGAGGGAGTTGACTTGAGCCAGAGAGGAATGGTAAAACTGTAACTCTGATTCAGAAAAAAACCTTTATTTATGGAAAAGACAAGATGCCAAAGCCTGTTCCCAGATGGCCCATTAGAACAGTTTTGAGCTTAAATGTCATTTCTGTGGATAAGGAGAAGTTTTATGGTTGAACACATTCAAATCTTGAATACAAAAATAAAGCTATATTTGCAATCTAAATAGTCATGCAAACTTTTATTTAAAAGACTACTAAAATAAGTAATACACTTGAAGAATTTTTAGCTGGTTGCAAGAGAACCAAGACTTCATACTTAATATATTTTAAAAGAATGGTGGGAAACAAAAATATATCTGTGCTTTATGTTATGAAGTACACATATTTATGTCAATAGATTTATTGTTCATACTAGAGGCCTGGTGCACAAAATTTGTGCACAAGATGGGGGGATGTTTCTCAACCTGGCCTGCACCCTCTCCAATCTGAGACCCATTGAGGGATGTCCGACTGACATCCCTCTCACAATCCGGGACTGCTGGCTCCTAACCACTCACCTGCCTGCCTGCCTGATTGCCCCTAACTGCTTCTGCCTGCCAGCCTGCTCGCCCCCTAACCACTCCCTACCAGCCTGATCACCCACAACTGCCCTTCTCTGCCACAACCTGCCTCCTCTGTGCAAGGTGGCGGAGATGCCAGGACCAGCCTCCTCTGTGCTGCGCAGAGCTGCGGGACCCCCAGGCCTCACTGTGCGGAACAGCCACTGGGCTCCACTTCCACTGTGTGTGCGGCCATCTTGTGGCAATGTCACACAAGGGTGTGACGCCACCTAGGCTGTTATAATATAGGATTGTAAATTTTATGTATAATGATGAACTTGATACTTTATATTTATATTTATATTTATATATTATCTTTTGATAATTGTACATTTAAGTATGAAAACAGCATGAGGGCTAGGACTTCTCACTCTTCCACTCAATGCTATAATGCCAGTGTCTGAAACAGTGTCTAACATATGCTAGACATCCCATAAAGATTTTTGAGTGATTGAATGTATAAATCAAATAATTATTTTTGACAGGCTACTCAGCATATCTTTCTACCTTAAAATCAAATCACTATTCTATATCCAGGGTATTATTCTTGTTTATTGCAAAACAGGCTACAACATGCATAATCTTTTTTGTTTTTGTTTTTGCTTCAATTATTTTCTTTATCTTAACAAATCTTCCTTCTTCCCTTTGACTATCCAAAATTTGTTTTTGCTATTCTGTAGGTCTGCAACTCAAGCTACTTTTTAGCTACATTTCTCTTATAACTCCATTTAAAAAATTAATTTTAGCAACATTGTACATGTGCTTTATGGCATGTAAAGAATTATAATATTGTATTCTTCTCAAACTGTTTCAACAACTTATTTTAATACACTAAATTATATTGCAAGACTTTCTGAGTGACTTTGATATGACTAGTAAGTTTTTGTTGTTGTTACCTTCTGTACTAGATAGTGTTATTTTAAAATATTTCTGCTCAACCTCTTGTGAGTTCACAGTCCAGCCATGGAATACTGACAGCTTCACATGTAAAGCACACCCGCTATCTCCTCTGGCTTCTCAGCTGTTCTCCATAAAGTCTTTCTTGAAAAATTTGGAAGCTTGCTTAGCCCTCATACACACTAGGTATGTCTCTCCACTGGTGAGAGCAGGAGTTGTCAGATGGAACTCACAGTCTCTCCATATGCCACTGACACAAGTCTGAGATGTGCTGGATCCCCAGCAGAATTGAACTCCAAATACTCATATTGATAATTTTTTCATTAATACATTCTTTGGTGGCTAGTGTCTCTTCATTGTGTCACTTTGCTATTCTCACTTTTAATTCCAGGTATCACCTCTTAAATAAGTTACCTGCCCTTAATTCCTTGCTTGAGGATGTGTTTTCTAGGAAATTCTAACTAGGACAAGATATTTTCTAATTTTTGTGTCACTGGCTTCTTTTCCTTCAAAAGTCAGTTTAGATACCATGGTAACCTGAATAATAGTCCCCTGAAGTTATCCGCATTCTAATTTCCAGAATCTGTGAGTATATCACCTTACATAGTAAAATGCACTTTCCAGACATGATTAAGTTAAAATATTGAAATATTGCCTTGTATTATCCACATGGGCCAATGTAATTGTAAGAATCTTCCTTAAAGTCAAAGGGAGAAAAGAATGGAAGCAAAAGTCAGAGAAGAAAGAAGATGGCACACTGATGGTTTGGAAAATGGAAGAAGAGACTGCAGAACAAAGAATGACATCCTCTAGAAGTTGAAAAAGGCATGGAAACAGATGAACACCTACACCCCCAGAAGAAATGTAGAATTGCAGATCCAATTTGGACTTCTGGTTTCCAGAATTATATGATAATGCATTTGTGTTTTATGCTCTGAATTTGTAATTGTTACAGCAGCAACAGGAAACTAATACAAATATTACTACCTCAAAAGATTTTCCTGATCTTTTTATGGAAAAATTCCCTCAGACAAATCTGTGGAAAATATGATATGGTTGGGATTTGTCATACAATATGTATGCCACATTCAGTGACATGGGATTTCATAAACCTTTTATTTATTTTATTGTCTTATAGTTATATTATTACTCAATATTATGGAAAAAAATCTGTGTTCCCTTCTCTAATTTATAAACTGACACTTAAAGGTTTTTTCCAAGATAATGTCCTACCACTGTCATTGAACTTTCTCACAAATATTGTTTCCTCATTCTAATTCAGTGAAAAACCACACTTTTTAATTTCTCTGGTTTCTCAATGCACAGGGCTGACATATGCTTTACAGTTCAGAGATGTGTGACTTGCCAGGCCCATAGTGATTTTGCACTGTGTTATTTAACTAAACTGTAGACTGTCATCCTCACAACAAATAAGCTCTAAATATCTTCCTGTAATAACTTTCATATTACAAGTCTCTACTCTCTCAATAAATAGGGTACTTCTTTGACATGTTCTCTTATCTCCCAATGCAGATATAGCATACTTAATCTCCTAAGTAAAAAGAAAACAAAACAAAGACATATACACCAATTTAAAAAAAATACACAAAACCTGAAATACCCAGATAAGGCATTGAACCGCTATACCTGTTTATCACCATCATGCTTCTATTATGCACAAATCTACCTACTTTATCCGAGTAGCTGAGGCTCAAAGTTGTGGGTCTTATTGATAGGATGTAGCCACACCCTGCTTTTTTATGGCCCTCTATTGAAAATTCAAGGGCCTCATTTTTTAAATATACTTGGTGTATTTTCCAATCTCCATAAATGATTTTGGATATGGTGCTATTATGTTTTACTAGAAGCCCAATGCATGAAATTTTTGCAAGGGACCGGCCCTCGCTAGCCATGGCAGCTTGCCGTGGTGGCCTGCCTCGGTGGCTTGCCTGGGCCCTCGTAGCCCCAGCTTCGTCTGGAAGGTCATCCAGAAGGACGTCTGCAAGGTCGTTCAGCTGTCTGGTCTACTTAGCATATTATGCTTTTATTATTATAGATACTGTTTTTCTTTAGGAGGTGACATATCAATTTAGAGAATTGAAAAAGTAGAGAAATCAAGCCATAAGGAGAAAGAAGAAAAGGCCTTTCTGAGGGAAGACACACCATATGCAACTTTTCTTAGGAAAATGTGAGTATATTCATGACCCAAAAGTAGGACAAAATGTATGGAGAATAGAGGAGGGCAGGATTTGAAACAGTTTGACAGACTGTAGCTAGAACTTGAACATTTTTTGAGGTGGTCATCAAGAGGCTGGGTTCTCTTATCATTTCAATGTGATATCACCAACAGCCTAATCATGTTCTTAGTGATCGCCATAATTATTGTGGGAAATAGACTGTAGCCCAGGTGATCCCCTCTTAATGGCTAAAAAAGCACTGATTTTGTCACTGGCTTTCTTATAGTGAACAAAACTGTCAATTTAAAATTTAAATGTATAACTCTTCTCCATGGAATGAATAATTTTTTTTTTTCAATTTGGGTGAAAATAACCCATCCAAATATCTTAAATTATCTCCACTTGGTTTTTCACCATGAAGTGTTACTTAACACAAACAGTGAAGCCATGTAAAATGCCATTTCTTAGTTACACTATTCCTCTCTTCCAGATGTCGTGTGGCTACTTTCAGAATAGAATATTCCCTGTAAATATTATTCTTTTCTCTTTTAGAATATTTTTCCTTTTATAAAATCATTTCTTTAGCCTTGGAGTTATATCACTTTTTAAATTTATGACAAGTAATTTTTCTTAACAGGAAAATTAAACAGATTTTTAGTATTATGTTCACTACCATACATTGCTCCTGCCCATCACATGAAATTGACCCTAAATAAATTATAATCCATAAACCAGATTCTTTTTTAATTGAAAAGCTAACACTACCTACATCTAATATGAGCACCCTAAAGAGTACATAAGTAGATAGGTAGGACTCTAATAAATGTCTCCACCTAATGCTAGGATTTTGCCAAAGATGTGATAAACGTAACAAGCAACATCTGGTTTAATACAGATAATTAATCAAAAGACAATCAGCAAGTAATAATCAACCCAGGGCTGAATATATTCTATGTAGATAGAGAGGTCAACATGGGTTGTTTGCTATGACACTTCAGTAACTGTAATTACAGTGCCTGCAGCAGCAAAAGCACTAATATGAAGAGCAGCAATAAGATGGGGAGGAGAGCCCAGCTGGTGTGGCTCAGTGGTTGAGCATAGACTTATGAACCAGGAGGTCACTGTTACATTCCTGGTCAGGGCACATACCAGGGTCAAGTGCTCAACCCTTAGTGGGGGGCATGCAGAGGGCAGCAGATCGATGCTTTCCTCTCTCTACCCCTTTCCCTCTCTAAAAAATTAATTTACAAAACTACTTCAAAAGAAGATCAGGAGGAGAAAGATGATGATGTGGGGGGGAAAAAAGGAGAATGTGAATGAGTAGAAATTATAGCAACAGAAGCATTGTTTATAGTAATCTTAATACCCATAAAATGTGAGCACAAATGAAATTCTAGCCAAAAGTCATAGCTGATTTGCTCTTAATTAGTGTGGATACTACATGAGTAATTTCTATCATTCTGTTTATTGGCTTCCATTTGGTTTCATCAATCTGGATCGTTCAAAATAGGTATTTTTAAGAAGACTTGTACTGGACACTTGTAAATTCAGTCAGCAATATTCTCTATGACAGCCTCAGTGGTTTTATTCAGGTTGGAAACAGTGGAGCTTAAATGAGTAATTAAAATATATATCATAAGAAATATTATAACAGGCTGAATACATTTCTCACCTATATACTTAATTAATCTGAATTAGATTTGTCTTGTTAATACTTGTCATAGAATAAAATTGATTTAAAGAATGAAAGCAGATGGTATTTTTGTTTGCCTACTGATCATTTTAGTGGAATGATCCATTTATTAGTGGAGTACCATGAAACTCAATTGCAACAAAACTCTGTTGGGTTAAGACAAAGTGAGATAGAGATTTATGTAAATTATCTTTGTTTAGTTAAATAGACTCCCTTTTCTTAAAAATGTTAGGTAACTATGGGCATGATATAATTTTTCTTTGCATTAATTGGGTAAATATTATGGGAAGATGCCAGGTTAAATATCTAAGGAAGTAACCAGGTAGCATCCCAATTTCACAAGGTTCTTCCAAGAAATTATGTAGTTGCTCATATTATTAATTCCAGATATGAAAGCCAAGCAAATATCAATACAGCAATCATGTAGTTTCTTTAATATTCATTATGGTCTATCAAAATCCAATTTTATGTTTAGTTTTTTTTTAGTTGTCTGGAAATAATCTGAGAGTGCTACTCTTGCAATTTTCATATTGATTTTTATTACCAAATTAAAATGATATTTTTATGGTTGTTTATTCTTGCATTAGTTTCTAAACATTACACCACTTTAATTAAATCGTTGTGTTAATAGGCTTAGGACTATTTCCCACCTCAGTAAATCAGAACTACCAAATCTGTACAGTTTACTTAAACTGCAGTCAATGCTAATTTCTTTTTGGTTCAGCAATTTCATTTATTTGTATATTGGAAGTTCAATTATTTGCAATTACAGTTTCACTGTATTAAAATAAATGTGATATAACATCTAAATTATAACTTACAGAAACTCAATTGTTATTATTTTGTGTATTGGAGCCTATTTAGAAACAACACTAGAAAAAAAGATGTATTTTTAATTCTAAAATTTGTGTACTAGTATTTTTCCCAGACATTATCTATTCAAGTATACACACAAACACATCCACTGTCAACATATACATTTGAAATGATAAAATAGCAAAATTAACAATCAAAAGTAGGAGTAATTCACAACCATCTAAGTGCTCTTCTGTAGCATATTAGTAAGTACTGAAACATAGATGTTATTCTTTCCAATGGATTATTTCTTAAGGTTTTAGATATCAAACAACTGAAGTTGTGGGATAGTAAACAATTTTAGTTAATGGCAATACATTTTCCACAATTGTACAAGATTGAGTAATATGTCTAAACAAAGTCTGACCCTCACCTTTTATTTTAAAAAATAAATCATTATTTTTGTCACATTTATTATCAACTGAAGAATGTTATGCGTAAGTAAAACATTTAAAATTCCAGCTTTTCTGAAACAATAAAAATGATAAAAAATTAGAGTAACAAAAATCTTAAAGTGCTATATAGTAAAAATTATAAAGACTGCATTTATATTTTTTCAACTTGTATATTATTTATGTATATTATCTATGAGATGCAACTGACCCTGAATAGTTTGAATAGTTTTATTTTAAACAACGAGTCATCTTTTCTTATAGATGGAACAAAAAAGTTATTCTAGCCTTACCTTTCAAATTAATTAAATAATTTTTGTTTATTTTTTACTGTTTTAAATAGCCTGATTACATTTTTCAAAAAATCCTATTTGACTAAAAGATTTTTGCCATAGAGAGAAGGGTAAGTTTTAAAATTATTTTCCTTTACATTCTCCCTATGTTTCTTACATTTTTTAAGAAAAAAAATAAAATTTTTTTGAGATTTAAAACCAGAATTTTGATGTGGAAAAGTAAATCAATTCTGAAATTAATATTTGAAAATATTTTAATATGTTTTGATGCTCTGAGCTGCCTTATAATATCTTTACAATTAAATCCCAAGCTTGTTATATTATTCAAAAATGTGATCATTTTTTATATTTGCACAATGATTTACATCTGTAACCCTGTGAAATTCCTGTTAATCATACAATAAATAGTAAAAATAGTGAAAATATGTGACTTTGAGCACATGTACATATGAATTATAATATCTATGCCAATTATTTTTTTAACTTATTGTATTCCATGTTGAATTAAAAGTCAGGGAATGAAAATATATCCTAATCATGATTTTTTAAAACATAATTGTAACATTTGTGCACTTTACTGGTCAACTGTAAGTTCACTGGTTAATAGTAATTCATGTGCTTATTTTAAAGTTATAGCTTGGAGTCTAAGTGCACATTAATGTGAAAAATATGTGTCCTACTTTAACAGAATTACAGAATATTCATTTAGGTTTCTTTTATAAGTCATTTTATGATACAAACCTAATTTAGAGAGTTTTTAAAAGATACTGGAAAATCTAATGTGGCACGATATGTATGATTGTTATTTGTTTTTAGATGTAATATTTCCAGATCATTCAGATATTTAATTTATTAATAGTAATATTTTCAGAATAAATCAAAAGTTGTAATTGTTGTGTTATAGGGGCATTTTTAAATCCTTACACATTGTATAAGTACTCAACTTAGAGATAATTTTATTTTATTTTGAAGAAAATTCCTATTAATAATTATCTAAGAGGTTATAATTATACTTGAATATATTCAGCAGGATAGCTTGGATGTAATATAAAGCATAAGTGAAGAATGCCCAAGGTTAATTAAATTGCACATTTTTAGCAAAACAAAAAGTATGCCAATAAGATATGAGATTCCTAATCTATTTCCCTGCTAAGCATTTAGCCTTGGAGAGGGAGGGGAGTTGGAGAGGGACAGAAAGAGGAATAAGTTGGGTTTAGCATTATTATAGATGTGAACCACATCTCTAGGAGATAATACCATGTTATTTTTCCAGAATGACAATGAAGACATTCACCTTAAGAGCCTCCCTTTGATGCAGTCTTTAAAATCACAAGTGAGAGAAGTGCTAGGAATAAAATAGAGCCACAGGTGGTGTTTTGGTTCTCAAGTCCTAATGCTTCAAATAGAAAAGTGAGTTAACAGATGAAAAACATAATCTGTATGAAGTCTGTGAGAAGCTGTTCAAATATTTAATTGGTCTGTTTGTCTTATTAATAACAACAAAACACATTATCACAGAATGAACATAGTTTGAATAATTACCAGTTAGTAAATCATTAGCATTTGAATGTTATTATTTTAAATTTGCATTGTTGTTTTTTTAGGGTGAATAAACTTTTTTTCTTTCTTTAAAAAAAAATGTATTTTATTGTTTTTCTTACAGAGAGGAAGGGAGAGGGATAGAGAATTAGAAACATTGATGAGAAAGAAACATAGATCAGCTGCCTCCTGCACACCCCCTACTGGGGATCTGCCCACAACCAAGGAACATGCCCTTGACCTGAATCAAACCTGTGACCCTTCAGTCTACACGTCAATGCTCTACCCACTGAGCCAAACCGGTTAGGGTAAACTTTTTTTTCTTTACTGAGAATTTACCAGTGAACATACTTGTTTAAAATACTTTTAATCACGCCTCCTTTAGACTGTTTATTTTTTAATCCATTAAGCCTTTTCGTCTAGAGTAATACTCAACTATGAGGGGGTATTTTGTTTCTCTTTTCCATAGGTCCACATGGCTTCCTGAAAATGCCTCATAGTCAATGACCTGTTAAGTGCAGTGGTTGTGGGAATTACCAGTTTGACTTTTTTAGCACAACTATTAAAGAGCTAATAAAATTGATAGTGTTTTACTATACTACTGGAGTTTAGAAATTATTAAAGTATGTATACTTATAAACTGACTAGAGGCACAGTGCATGAAATCCGTGCACGGGGGTGGGTGTTGTTCCTCAGCTCAGTCTGAACCCTCTCCAATCTGGGACCCCTCGAGGGATGTCCAACTGCCCGTTTAGGCCGGACAAGGGATAGGACCTAAACGGGCAGTCGGACATCCCTCTCACAATCCAGGACTGCTGGCTCCCAACTGCTCGCCTGCCTGCCTTCAAGATCAGATGCACGTTGGTCTTCAGACATTTTCTGTTGATAATGCCAGCTTCTTTCGGCTGCAGAGCTACCTTGTATCAATAGTAAATGTTTAGACATAGAACCATCTCCCTGCTGTCAGGTGAATGAGAGTCCTGGCTGTCAGGTGGCAGAGAGCTGTCTGACCAAAGGCTGATTCTCTTGGGGACTTCCTCCTCCCTGATGTCAGATGGCTGTCAGGCCACTGAGAGCTGTCTGACCAATGGCTGATTCTGGTTGATTCTGTGGGGGTGGGACTTCCTCCTCCTGCTGTCAGAGTCTGAGCCAGCACAAACTGGGACACAGCATCAAGTCCCCCTGCCCCAAAAGACCCAGAGTCAACTCGCTGTCCACTTGCATGTGCCCCCTGGACGCAGCATCCACCCTCATGGAGGGGCTGACAGGCCCAGACACTTGCAGAGGCTGGGAGCAGTGAGGCTGGATCCGCCGCTGGAGTGGGTGGGTCGCACCTCTCCCCTTGGTCCCCATGACCCCTGGCCGGGGCGACAGTCCCAAACACTCCAGCCTCGCTGCTCAGCCCCAGACACTCCAGAGGCGGCAGAGCAGCGAGGCGTGATCCGCTACCAGAGTGGGTGGAACCCACCTCTCTGCTTGGTCTCCGGGACCCCTGGCTAGGCCGACAGTCCCAAACACTCCTGCGGCGGGGCTGAGGGGACTGAACACCACCATCTTGTGGCTATGGGCGCCACCATTTTTGTTGCAGAGTGATGGTTAATTTGCATATTACTCTTTTGTTAGATAGGATAATTTTAGTGAGTATTTTTTTTTTCTGGGAGACAGTAATGATACAAGAGATAAGTAAAAGAAATAAACTTTCTGGAGAATCAGAAAAAAATAATGCAAAAAGAAGGAAAATTCATACAAACTTAAAAAAATATCAAGATAAAAATTATAATACAGTTCCAGGTAACTGTTGAAAATATTGCAAAACACAGACAACAAGGAGGTAAGGACATGAATGGGAGGTTGGGGAGTAATGGTGGAATAAGGATACATGTAATACCTTAATTAATAAAGAAATTTAAAAAATAAATAAAAAGTATATACTTGAGGGTTGTTTTCATGATTAATGCTTTTTTGTGATACGACACATTATGGTTTATTAAGACTTGTTAAACTCAGACATATGTCCCCTCTGCGACAAAGATACTAGTAAGAATTCCAAAAATTATTTACAATGTTTCTTTAGTAAAATAATGCCTGAGAACTTATGAAAGTGTTTTGCCTTTATTTTATTAAAACATTTAACTTATTGAAAACATCACCAGTTATTAATTAAGCTTTTGGTTCTTTCTTTAGTTCCTTGGAGGGATGTTAAATATAATCTTTTGAATATCTAATGTGTGTGCTTTTTAAAATAAGAGCAGATGTTATAAAATGTCATTGTAATAGTTCCATATTTGGTCTTCTGTAATAAAAACCATAGCAGAGATGTGGGTCCAGGGTAGTAGAGTAAATTAGAGAAAGTAGCTATTGGGTCAACATGCAAAATTTTGTTCTACATATAAGAAATAACTTACAATTAGGTAGAACAAGTAAGTCATCCTATGAAATAGTGTTGCCAAATCTAATTTTTCAAGAGAGAATGGGATTTTAGGTTCTATATCATGTTTCTTGAGAGTTAAATATAAGCAACACATTCAACTGTTTTGAATATTTTAAAAATTAACTTTATTGGTATAACACTAGTTAACAAAATTATACAGGTTTCAGGTGCACACTTCTACAACACATCATCTATATACTGCATTGTGTGTTTACTACCCCAAGTCAAGGCTCAGTCCATCACTATTTACCCCTCCTACATCCTCCTCCATCTCCCACCACCTCCTCTCCCCTGCAACCATCACACTGTTGGCTCTGTTCATGAGCCATGAGCTCTTTCTCCTTATTCCCCTCAATCTCTTCACCCCTTCACAGAGCTCCCCGACGCCTACAACTGTTATCCTGCTCCCTGTCTGAGTCTGTTTCCATTTTACTTAGTTAATTTTACCAAGAAATCATAGGTGAAGTCTCTATTTGGCATGCATGCATGCATCCAGTTCTTTATCTCAGGTATTAGGACAAGAGCGATAGAAAATCTGGCTTGAGTATGTCATTCTCCTTACTGAGATCATTTGCTTGCACATGCAATTTATTCAATACTAGGGGCCCAGTGCACAAATTTGTGCACCTTGAAAGGAACTGTGGGCTGCGAGGCTGCAGTGGGCACGGGGGGGGGTCTCAGCCCATCCTCTGCACCCCTGCCCAGCCCCTCCCACTGCAGCCCCCGGTCCCCTGTCTGCTGGCAGCCCTGCTCCCACTGCCACCGCTCCCATACTCTGACAGTGCTTGCCCTACTTGCACCCACTGATGGTGCGGAGCGATTGGGGCCAGCGCCAGCAGTGAGTGCGAGCGGGGCCATCATTGTCAGCGGGTGCAAGTGGCAGCTACTGCCCTGATTGCCCCTCAGGAACAGGGGGCAGTGGAGAGTCTCTCAGGGGCAATTGGGGCTAGCAGCAGCTGCTCGCACCCGCTGATGGCACCGAGTGATTGGGAATGGCATCAGGTGCAGGCAGCAGGTGCGAGCAGTGGCTCCAGCACTGGCTGCAGGTGCAAGAGGGACTGGCGCCGGGAGTAGATGTGAGTGGTAGGTGGCGCTCCTGATTGTCCCTCAGGAGCAGGGGGAGGTGGAGAAGCCTTGAGACACTGAAACAAAGTCTTTTGTAGACACTGAAACAAAGTCTTTTGAGGGGCAATCAGGGCTGGCAGCTGCTGCTCGCACCCACTGATAGTGCAGAGCGATTGAGGCCAGGGCCGGGCACCAGAAGCAGGTGCAAGTGGCAGCTCTGGCACTGGCAGCAGGTGCGAGCAGGGCCAGCACTGGCAGCAGGTGAGAGAGCCGAGTGGGACCACGCATACAGGAGCAAAGAATTTTCAGTAACCAGCAGAGGCTCATCCCAATGACAGCAACTGGCACCCTGCCTTGTTCTGGCAACCCCGCTCACCTGCTCCACCCTCCTGCCATGAATGATGCCCACCATGTTCTGCACTCTGCCACCTGTTGCTGAAGCCCTTCATGTTCCGTGCACCCCATAGTGGTCAGTACACATCACTGCGACTGGTTGTTTGGTTGTTCAGTTATTCCGCTATTTGGTCTGTTTGCATATTAGGGTTTTATATATAGAGAGAGATTGTAAAGCTCTTCACATTCAAAGAACTATTTTCAGTTGCCTTAGAATTGATTTTTTTCTTTAATATCACCTAGTCTTTGAATGAGACATTTCCTACCTATATATGATAAATGCCATAATTTATAGATAATTGTTCCAGAGGTTAGAAGAGGTCATACCTGTTTAGTAGACACTGAAACAAAGTCTTTATAAAAGAAGAATAACTTGAATTTGAATCTGAATATTCAACTTGAATATAGCATTTGCGCTTAAATATTCTCTTCCATTTTTGTTTTAAAAAATCGTTCTAACTAATACTATTGTTACCGGACAATTGTGTGGATTGCCTTTCTCTGTTGATAGAGGGAGTGGGCTTCTTGGGATATTACGGGAATAAGAATTTCTGGAGGCCCAGTGCTGAAAGAGGAGCTGCTGGGGATTCAGCAGAGCTAAAAGCAAAGCCAATGTCCAAAGTTTCTGTTCCATGATGGAGTTGAGGTCAGCCCAGGATCAGGCTAGTTGCAGTCCGTCAGTCCATCATGTGTAGGGTCAAGTGCAGAACACAAGAGTCCTGCAAGACAGGCGTCAGGTACAAATAGCAAGAGCAGGCAACCAAGCAAGAGGCAACAGAGGGAACTCCTTTGTTCAGGAGCTTATGTATCTTGGATTTGGAGCCCTTGCATTGCCACGCCTATTCTGGCCAATGACCTGCTCCCAAGTGCGACTGATAGGTAATCATCTTTCCTAGTCACCCAGAACTCACTGAGCATGCCTATAATATTCAGCCTTCCCTTTGTTCCTTCTCTGTTAATTAATAACTGGGTTGAATACACCAATATCTCTAGGGCACATATTGAAAAGAATGGTATGATGTTAATAATATTTGTAGCAAGAGTCATAGTTTTTTTATTTAGTTAGTGGTAAGAATATTAGAGTATGAATATTTATAAAAATTTTTTTGAGGTATACTAGTTTTAGCACTGATTATTCTAGTGAACTCTTATACTCATTCAAATTTCTCACATGCTGGTTCTATTTACTAAATGTTATCCTGGGCTCACAAGTTCTAATGAATTTTTCATTGGGAAGTGATTATATGGTTTTCTGCTGACACTCAAAAACCATCCATCATTAAATACATTTTACAATCTGATTCCTTTCACTTCCTGATCACCTGGAAGCTGACCTACTCATTTGACATCTTGTCATTTGACTTTTTTGAACTAAAGCAAATGATGTATCACTTTGCTTTTAGATTTCTTCCTTGTTATAGTAACTTAAGTTTCAATTTCTCATTACATAGAGTAACAGCTTTATTAGATTTATATCTTAGTTTCTCCTGGGAAATCCTCCCTGCACACAAAACTGAATTTTGGGCTCATTCTTGTTGATCCTGTTTATTTGCAAACATATATCTATTTATTATTCATTGAAAAATTGCCTGTTCAGATTTTTGCATATTCTCATCTTTTAAGCTAAGAGAATCTTTGCAAATCATTTAAATATGTTTAAGATTCTGTCACTTTCCCAATTAAAAAATGCTGTTAGCTTACCTAAAAGATGCCACAAGATTAGTTATGAATATAATTTTCCCACTTCTGCATTTGAATAGTCTGCTTTCTAAATGAGTATAGCTAGCAGTGAAAACTACTTTGACAATCAGAGAATACATGCACTATATAACTAAGACGAAGTCTTTTTATGAGTATCATGCTTGGGAGTCCATGATTTTCAGATTTTAATTTAGAGCATTAATGTAGAAAAGGAAAAAATATGATTTTTAAAAAGATAAAGGGTGAAAAATATTAAAATGAGAATGGTTGTAAGACATTGAAAGAGGCATGATTAGAGATTCTTAAATTTAATAAACTACTCTACATTTTGGAGTTATTTTACTCTTTCTTTAAATGTGAATTTCAGTGTCAATGAATACCTACTCCTTAGATATAATTTTAATTAAAATTAACAAATTATTTTGTAATCTTTAGATCCAAAAATGTATTAAATTTCAAATATGTAACTAGAGTAAAAAACGGAATTTTCCTCTGTTTATATAGATACTTATTATTCTCTTACTTTGGTTCGATATGACTCATTCAAGTACTGTGCTAGAGGCAAGAAATACTTCATAGAGCAATAGTTCCAAAAATATGTAGCACACAGCCTATATGATACAGAAGTAGCTCACCCTCTTATGCTATCTATACTTTTAATTCTTGTTTCAAAATATCCTGTGGACATCTGAATCACTACTTTTCAATAAAAGCTTACTCATGAGTTGAGACCATGTTTGATCCTAGCTAATCATTCATAATCTTCAGCTCAAACTTAGGCTTCTGATTAGATGACTACTTATTCATTATAAGTTTTTCCCCATATGCCAAAATACTGGGAATTCTAACAATCCTGCATCCACTATTCTGGGGTAAGCTTTTGACTACTACTAGAAAGCAAAGTAAGCTATATTAGTCATTAGCCATAAAACCAATTCTTATAGCTTGGGTCATGAACCCTAAGCATGTGTTTGATCTATTGTCACTTCAGAAAATAATATTGAAAACATTAAAACAGTAGAAAAATATAATATAGTATGTTAGAAAATCACAAGTGTTTAGAAAAAATAATATATTAAATTTGAATTGTTAAGTCTCCCATTCATAGATCATTTGCTTACTTGTCTAATCATCAATAACCCACTCTTACAAAACTAACAGTGCTATACACCACCTTGCAGAGGGTTGTGGAACTGAAATGAAATAATATACAGATTGTGGGTTTGTTCTAAATCAGGGTTTTTCTGATCATGGATGTTGAAGGAAAATTAGTTCTTCACTCTGCTACATGAAGCCACTCCCAATAAATGGATTGCTCCCAAACCCCTGTTTTAGGCTGTCTTTGGAATAACCAACTAAGGAAAGATATGAAAACTAGTTTTGGTCATGATTTTCTAGTATTTTTAAGACATGCAAAGTAGAAATATTATATAAATTGTTCAGTAACTTCTGGAAGTAGACATGAATTAAATTCTTCCTAGGGAGAGAGACACTTAACAGAAAAAAATATCCAAGACACTTAACAGAAAAAAATATATCTCCAGAAAATACCCAACAGATGCAGAAAGTGGCTAAGGACATTAAGACTGACTCCAAATGAGGGGAAAAGTTTAGTGAAGCAAGCCCAGAACATTTTTGTGTTGCCAATGGCTAAATAAAATAATGACTAAAAAAAAATCTCTATTTTGTTTGAGAATCATGAAAGTCATTTTCACTAATATGATGGGCAGAAGATCCCAGAGTTGCTTAGTGGAAGATAAAAACAATGCAGACCACCTTGTAAGCAACTGATTTATGAGTGGAGAACCTATTAATTAAGTGGAAAAATTAATTAAAATAAAAATTTCAGACAATTTATTTATTACTAGAGGCCTGATGCATGAAAATTTATGCAAGAGTAGGACTTCCTTACTCCGGCTGCCTACACCAGCTTTCCTCCCGCACCCAGGACCCAAGCTACTTCCTTCCTCCGGCCCCCAGCAGGCACCCGGAATCCAGGCTGTCTTCCCTTCAGCCCTGGCTTTATCAGAAAGGATGTCTGATCTAATTAGCATATTACCCTTTTATTATTATAGATATTCAGAAAAATGTATTTATATTTATTCTCAGAACTCACCAACGAAGAGTTATTTGGGAACTCAAATACGTATTAATGCTTTAAATTGAAAGACAGAATTTCATTTTGTTAAAATATTACCACAAAAATCCATCATGCACTTACGCACTTAAATATAAAAAGTAATATAGTTTTTGGTATGTTAAATTTTGTCACAGGCCAGATATCAAGCACTAAATCCAATCATTTTGTATCTGAAACTGATTATTAAATCCTTTTAATTTAGATAAAATATCATTATAATAAAATAAATGTTATCGATGATAACAAAAAGCCTGATGGATTAGTGAATGATAAAAGATATAGTGCAATCATTAAGAACACATGCCTGAAATGAGACTGCCAAATTTGAATCCTTTACTTACCCTTTCTTGTATTTGTGTTCTTAGGCGAGTTATGTCATCTGCTTATGCCATAGTACTTTAATCTAAAAAGTGGATATATTACAAACATTGTTTATAGGATTGGCAAGGTGTTGAATGACCTAACTCATGTAAGCACTTAACACAATGATTGATATGGAATAAACACTCATAAACATTAACTATTTTATTAAGTGCATATATATACTCAAGGAAGTATAAGATTCTCTTGTACGCTAGAGTTTACTGATGTGTACAGACTTTAAATAATTGGCTGTTGTGCCTAGCACACACACACAAAAGAATTATGCACATCAAAGCACTAGCTTTTACCTTGAATATAGTGAATTTTGTAGCCTAAAAGTCAATGAGTTTTCCTCTCCTTCTACTTTAGGCACATTAGTGGTTTCATTAATACACTGCAACTTCAGAGATATTATTTCTGGGAAAGGATATTAAAAACACACAAAGACATCTTCATATTATTTTGTTAATGTGTCACTCAGCCTTCATTCTCTCTGAAAACAGACATTTGAGAAATTAGTAATGTGTCTTCTCTCCTCATCCTTTTATTTTACAAACTAGAGGCCTGGTGCAAGGATTTGTGCACCAATAAGGTCCCTTGGCCTAGCCTGTAGAGATTGGGCCAAAACCAGCTCTCCACATACCCCAAAGGGTACCGGATTGTGATGGCAGTTCTCAGGTGACACACCCGAGAATTAGGCTCCCTCCTCTCTGGTTCAGGGTATGTCACTCGAAACCTGCAGCTGCCAAGTGACCACAGCTCGGCAGCTCCTGAATTGAACGTCTGTCCCCTGGTGGTCAGTGTGCAACATAGCTACTGGTTGAATGGTTGGCCAGTCAGCCAGTTGCTTAGGCTTTTATATATATATATAGACTAGAGGCCCAGCACACAAAATTTGTGTGCAGGTACAGTCCCTAGGCCTGGCCTGCGATCAGGGCCATCTTCCCCTGCTGCCCGCAGCCAACCCCACCCCCCACCATCACCCACCCCCAATTTCCCTTTTGCCATTGGATGATTAGTGTCTGACAGCCGGGGAAGGGACCAAGAGTTCAGCCCTTCCCGCCTGTTTGCAGGCTCCGCCCCCACTATGGGTCACCCTCTGTGTGGGGGGTGACTGGCAGGGTGAGGGCCTTGGCCTGATGCTGCCAGATCCCCCACCACCCACCCCCAATTCCTTTGTTCACCATTAGGTGATTGGAGCCTGCTGGCTGGGGAAAGGGACGAGAGGTCAATGTGCCTCATAGTGACTGATCCAGAGGGTCGTTGTGCTGTTTCGGTTGCTGGGCTTTTATTATATAGGATATTTATTACATAGTTACATTTTAAGGCAGGATTACTTTTAAAAGGGATGAATAGGCACATTATGGAAGGGTGTAAGAAAATGGAAGACCCGTTTTCATTTGCAGTGCAATAGAATACTGTAGGCAGAAATGGGCGTGAAAGTCACCTTGCTTTTGCAGGCTTAGTTCACATGCTGCCTGTCCCACTTGTTAGGTTTGGCTCTTCCTTCCCTGTATTCACACCATACACGTCTCTGTTCACTTCCATACATAGAGCTTGCCACAAATGCCTGTGACAAGTGACTATCATCTTCTCTGTGTACAGACAAATTATTCATAGTAGATATCAGTGAATAATAAAACAATGTTGAACACTAGAGTATGATCTCATGCAGCAAGTAATAAGTTGCTTATGATTTTATCATAACATGCTGATACTATTTTTCCATATCTCTCATTGTAAACCCATTGATAAATTAAGTTAAACAGTGTTATATTTGTTTAAAGAAAAATGTTTCTTAGAAGTACTTGTGATTATTTCCCTAGAAAAATGTATCTCCAGAAAATAAATAAGAAACATAGCTTTCTCCTTGATTAATTCTAGATGCACAATTTGAACACCAAAGTGCAGAATGTAAAAAGGAGTCAAACGTTTTACTATTAAAATGGAAGAAACCTGATGCACCTACACTCAAACTTCACAAAAAATGAATTAGACCAAATATAATAATTCTTACTTCTTCATTCTTTTTAAATATGCCATTAATTTAAAATAAAAGAGAAGATAAATAAGTTTACCTTCCTGGCTAAAATTCAGTACATTTGCTATTCATCAAAAAACTATAGAGATGGGTTTTTAGACTACATATCCATAGCTTTCTCTTAACCATTACCCACATTTTATGGAATGCTGCACACATTCCTGATGTATTTAAAAGAAACAAACAAAAATAGCCCATGCAAATTTATCTTCTTGGCTAGTATAAATAATAACACTAGTAATCACAAGATGCAAAGAAGTCTTAGATAGTTAACAATGAAATAATGGAGAGTCTCAGCAGGAATGTTTTCCAGTAGAGAGATGAGTTTCTTAATGCAATGTTTACATGTTTGATATTTTTAGATGTGTTAAAAAATTACCAAATAAAGCACAAACTAGGATCTGTGTATACTCTGAG
The DNA here is from genome assembly GCA_026230045.1 of Corynorhinus townsendii. Taxonomy (NCBI): domain Eukaryota; kingdom Metazoa; phylum Chordata; class Mammalia; order Chiroptera; family Vespertilionidae; genus Corynorhinus; species Corynorhinus townsendii. The sequence continues at coordinate 93,256,598 of JAPDVU010000002.1, forward strand.
AATGAGTACATAATGTATATAAGGGAAGTATATGTGCTATTAGTCACACATTTGAACATTACTAAGTTTTCACTCTATCTTCTTTTCTCATGAAGGAATGATTTGCCCAAACAAGATCACAATTCTACTTGTGGGTACATATGTAAAATAATTGAAATCAGGATCTTGAAGATACCTGCACCCCCATGTTCACTGCAGCATTATTAATAACTAGTAGCCCATCACGTGATATCGTGTGGAGTAGGCTGCCCACCGCTTCTGCAAGAGCCGGCGGGAACCACAGTGAGACGCTGGGAGTCACACTGCTTCCACAGGAGCCATGCAGCTTCCGTGGGAGGCGGAAGTGAGCTGTTGGCACCCACGGGAGCTGGGAGGGAGCCATACCACTTCCGCGGGAAGTGAGAGGGACCTGCATTCATTCTGTGGGAGCTGGAAGGGACCCGCGCAGATTCCGTGGGAGGCAGAAGGGACCCGCACTGCTTCGGCAGGAGGAGGGATCCTCTCTGGGCCTGTGCTTGGCTGCAGAAGCTGCGGGCCGTCCCCCGTCCCTGTCCGTGTCCACTCTGGCTCTGGGGGGCTGGCCCGAGCCAGGCGTGGTGACGAAGCAAGCATTCTGCCAGGCCACTCACACTGCCCGCTCTCAGCGGCAACCCTTCCTGGGACTGGGGGACTCTGGCAGGGCTGAGAGGACCGGGCGCCACCATCTTGTGGCTATAGGTGCCACCATCTTTGTGACGGGTGATGGTTAATTTGCATATTACCGTTTTATTAGATAGGATAGTCAACGTATGGCAATAACTTACTTATTCATCACTAAATGATTGAAATGAGCTGATATATATATTTTTTCTTTTTCTTCTTTTAGTCTCAAAAAAGTAGGAAATCCTGCCATTTGTGACAACATGGATGAACCTGAAAGACATTATGCTAAGTGAAATATGCCAGTCATAGAAGGACAAATACTATACATTTCAACTTATATGAAGTTTCTAATATAGTCAAACTTGTAGTAGCAGAAAATAGAATAATGGTTGCCAGAGACTGTAGGATGAGGGCATGAGAAATTGTTATTTAATGGGTATAAAATTTCAGTTATGCTAGAGACCTGCTGTACAGTATTGTGCTTATAGTTAAAAATATATTATTGTCCCCTTAAAATGTTGTTGTTAGTTTAGGTAAGTCTCATGTTGTGATCATATCACAAAAAACAAAGAGAACTAGGAAACTGTAGAAGAAGTTGGATATGTCTGTTATCTTTATTGTGATGGTATCATGGGTGTTTGCATAATTCTATACTCATCCAATTGTACACATTAATTAAGTGCAGTTCTTCATATACGAATTTTAACTCAATAAAGCTGTCAACATTTTTTTTTTATAAAGATGGATAGCAAAGGTCAGATATTTTGAGTACCCACTTTATTATAATGAATAATGTGGTCAGTGTTCTTGCATAATATTTTCAGTATTTTGAGTAATTTACTTTTATCACATTTATTATTGTATGAAACACATCAAACCATCTAGATCAGCATGGTCCAACAGAATTTTCTGTAATGATAGAAATAATATGTTATTGTGATGCCCAATACAGTAACCACTAGGCACATATCAACACTGAGTACTTGAATTAAAGCCAGAATAACATAGATACTTAATTTTATTTTTATTTAATTTTTATTAACTTAAATTTAAATCTCCACATATGCCTGAAGTCCACTGTATTGGATGGCATAGATATACTCTCCTTTTGATGACTCGAATAAGTCTAGGTACCCAATAAATGTCTTTATGTAAATTGTTGTAAATTATATCTTTTATATGAATAAAAAGTATAAAAAATTCACAAAGTGAACAAGTTAAATAGTCACAAGTTAAGTTGAATTCTATGAATTTAGAGAGACTATAAATTCATAGTTTCATAGAAAATAGAAATATCAAGACACTGCTAACAAAATACTTGCTGAAAATATATTTCATAAAGAGTAAGAAATTATTAATAATTTACAGAAAATTATTTATATTTTCATAGTCTTCAATATTGAGTGTTGGCTCATAAAATATCATCTCTACTAAAATATTTATATTAATTGTTTTATTAGAAAACAGCTTTATGAAAACAATAGCTATTATTTTGACTAATTTATGCTAAATTTTAAATGAGTAAGTCAAGTATAATGACTATAACTAACAATGCTATATTGTATATTTGAAATTTCTTATGAGAGTATATATTAAAAGTTGTAATCACAAGAAAAAATATATATGTGATGTGATGAATGTTAACCAAACATTGTGGTATTCATTTCACAATATACATATTATTAAAATCATTATACTGTGATCTTAAAGTTTATATAATGCAATATATCAACTATATCTCAAATTGGAAAAATAGTCATGTGATTAGAAAACAAATTATTAAAGTTTTAAAGTCACATTATTATAAGCTGTTACAATAAGTGAAGTATATACATCAATATCTATTTGGAAATTTAAGATCACTATTGTTTGAGAATTCAGTATGGTATAATTAGGTTTCTCTTGCTTTAACTGTGTCATTCACAGTAGAGTTAGTCTTAATAAGAGCCTTGGCTGTCATTGTGATAAATAAATTGAAGCTTAGTTGGGTTATATTTTTAAATTAATAGGCAGTTGGAATATTATAGGATTTTCTGAACAATTTTTTTTTTAAATCCAGGGAGCCCTAGCATCAGTGAATCTATATCTATATTTGTTTTCCTGGATCTACATGAGGATTCATCTTATTTTCTTACTAGAGGCCTGGTGCATGAATCCATGCACTTGGGGGTTCTCTCAGGCTGGCCTATGCCCTCTCACAGTCTGGGAGCCCTCAAGGGATGTCCCTGCAGCAAGCAGGCCTAAGCTGTCAGTCAGACATACTTAGCATGGCTGTGAAGACGGGAGAGGCTCCCGCCACTGCCGCTGCACTCGCCAGCTGTGAGCCTGGCTTCTGGCTGAGTAGCTCTCTCCCTATCGGAGTACACTGACCAACAGGAAGCAGCTCATGTGTTGAGTGTCTTCCCCCTCGTGGTCAGTGTGCAACATAGCAACTAGTCATTCTGCCATTTGGTTGATTTGCATATTAGCCTTTTATTATATAGGATATATTCTTATAACAATTCAAGGATTAAATCAAAGATTATTGAATCTATATAATGACATACAGCTATATTAAATTGCACTGTAAATTTTTTAAGAACACATGAAATCATAAAATAAAACAGGGTGTCAGTGTGAACATTGTCTATTTTCCAAGTTTGATTATAATTAAAATAATTCTGTAATATGATAGATGATGCATAGGGGTTTATCTTCTCTCTGTCTCTCTCATTTTCTTAACAATTTTTTGGATCTCAATTATTCATTTTGTAACTATAAAATATGCCTTTGTAAGACACAATGTCCAAAGCCCATCTCACTCTGCAAAGTGTGCATTTACTTATTTGTTTTTCCATTTCATATTCATTTTTCCACTTTAATACCTAGGTTTTGTAGATTTTCTTTCATTTGGCTACTTCAAAAAAGGGGTTTAGTGATATCTTGTAATTCCATCTGACAAATGGAACTTTGTAGTGAAAATATAAGTGTACTTTTCTTTCATATTAACAGGTTTCTGAGTTGATTTCTCAATTGGCATTGAGGTGACAATATCTAAGGAAACATTGCTTGTTACAAATAATAGTGGACAGGAATGAAATTCTAACATCATAATAAACAAGATATGTGAGATTTAGGGGTCAGTTTCTTGCATTCATAGATTGACTCAGGAGCTATGCATGCGTATTTTTATTTGTTTGCATGTTTGCAATGTTAAAAGATACCTGTACTTCATATTTTGTTAGATGTACTATTAACGGTGTTTGTCCCACAACTTCCATTTGACTCAAAGAGACTGCAACCACATAAATAAGACTAAGGACAGAATAACCTCTGAAGCAGATTTTTACTAAAGTTGAAAAAAAAAGTAAATGCACAAAGTACATGTGAATATATCATATAAATGCTTTACAGGTCAAGAAGCATAACATCGTTAGCATCCCAGAATACTTACTGAAATATACCCCAGTCACTACTCCTTCTCTTCTCCTTAGGGTAACCACTACACTGGCATCTAACAACACAGAGTGGCTTGACAAATTTTCTATTTTATATAAATGAAATATGTAATTTATATTATTTGTCTTGTTTGACTAATTTAACTTTCTATGAGACTCATCCATATAATTGAGGTATATTAATTTGCTAATATTGCTCTAAGGTATTCCATGTATGGATATATACCATTTCTAAGCACGTTCTACTGAAGATGAGAATTATGAGCTTCAGGATATCATATTATAACTAATGTTATGTTAGCATGTAAATCTCTTAGATTAAATATGCACTCATTTCTAAAGGGTACATTCCCATCAGTAATGTATGTAGACTCCTCAATATGTTATTAATTTACATTTGTATGAAGACTAAAAGAGCAGAACATCTCTCATATGCATATAGTCCATTTGAATATCTTTCTTTGAAAAGTGTTGCTCTGTCACTGGCTAGAACAAGTAGTTCAAGGGCTATCAGATGGTCCATGGGCCACATTTTAAGTAGAAGAGTTCTAGGGTTACCTCAAAGCTAAGCTCTCTTCTCTTTTTAATTTTCTCTGAGGTATTGACTCTCATTCTTCACTGCTATGCAATTTCTCAGATTATTTTTTAGTAGTAGTCTGCCAACTTTTACTAATTGTTCTCAGGAGGAATGTTAGTCAAATTTATGTTGAACTCATATACTAGAAAAAGTACATAAAATTTACTTTTCAAGGGAGTGAAGTATTTTTGTTATTTCTAAAATTAATTATTTATTATCTATTTATCTAAAATGTTTACTTGTCAGCTTGCTTGAGTTGGCAGGGAAAATATCTAAGAAATTATTATTTTTTTATCTCTAAATTGTAGAATTCTGGATCTAATATCACTCCTGTTATGTTAGTGAAATAGAAAATAGTACTTTTTTCCATATTTTAAAATTTATAATTTTTGTTAATTACTTAAATAAATATAGAATTAAATCAAATTTTAATTTATTAAGAGGCAGTTTTCTTTTATATTAGCATAAATTTCAATGTTTTTATAACTCCAACACCTGTAAAAGTTAATGAGGTTAGGAAGAAAATATTGATTACTGATTAGACTGGAATTTTATTTGGTAAATTAGCTATGACAACAAACGGTATTTGGTGCTAGCAAACAGTATCAGTCTAATCAAATATTGTGGTGATGTTAGTGTTTAGATACTAGTGTCTAGGAGTCCATTTACATAATAGAGAGAAACGTTCTTTTTCTTTCACTGAATATCACTTTAAGAATGTAATAGGAGAAATAGTTTTCACAATATCCTTAGGTTCTTAAGAATCTGTGTCAGCTAAATCTATTGAAAAATCAGATAGCTGATTGCCCCAAGTTTACTCAAATGGACCAGGTAAATTTTGCATATTATATTCCTACAGTATTGTTTGCTAGCTTTTTAAGTGTGCAAATATTGAATCCATGTGTTTTTATATCAACTGTATTTCTTTTTAAGATCCCTATTTCTTATTTTTATTTCTATAATATTTTATTAGAAGGAAGTCATAGCTAGAGATAGTCCATTAACATATCCAAAATAATTAAGAAGCTAACGGATTTATATAAGCTACATTCCTCAAGAACAAAATGTATGTTGAAGTAACTTTTGCCAAGAAAATATTTTGAATAATCCTTATGCCTTCTGTAATTAATGAAGTTAATTAAACCCCTCTTATCTAGTTTGGGCCAGTTTGCAATCACATTGGATTTAAAAGAGCCTTCTCTTACAATCAAACACTTTATAGTGTCAGACCTAAGGCATCTTGTGAGTAAAATACCTGGGAACAACCTTTGGGAATTATATCTGGTCAATATGCAATCTTTGTAGCATGATGAGAAAGATTCTTCCTCAGTAGTGAACTGGTGAGGTGAATAATTTAAGTAAGAAGTGACATTGCTGGAGGCCAAATTGCTGAAATATTTCTAGATTAGAATTACAAGAACATGAGATATTTTTGGAAAGAGAATAAAGGTCATTTGGTCCATCAAGGCATATCCTTTTCAATACTCTATTTCCCCAACGATAGCATCTAATTGTTTCTTGAATGACATTTCTGCATTTTGCTTCAACAACTTTGCCTTCAGGCTCTTCTAAGTGTTTATTATTCTCCACATGAAAAGGTGCTTTCTGAAATATGTGCTGAATTTATTTTTTAATTTCCATTTATGTCTTCCTGTCCTATAATCTGTGTTGAAATGGAAATAATAATTTGGGTTGACATTATCTGTGGCAGTTAAGACTTTATATGCTTCAAATCAGATAGCTCCAACCCTGTCCTTAATATCATAGGCCCAGATTTATAGTTCTAACAAGCAGCACTGCATAGCAAACAGTGGTAAGGGTCCCAGTTAGAATATTTAATGATTCAAAAATTCAAATTTCCTTATCATCTATTCTTTCTCAGCAAAATAGAAACTGGACCTTATAATTGAAAAGTAAATGAATTCATTGATATGCATTCCCTGTCACTTGTATATATTCGTTAATATGCATTTGTATATATACAAGTATGTATAGATGCTAACATACACATATATGTATATACACATATGTTGTGTGTATATAAGTATACGGTACACATGTATTTATATAAGTGTATAGCACACCCATTTATATAAGCACATTGATATATATATATAAACATTTATATACTAGAGGCTTGGTGCACGAATTTGTGCACAGGTATGGTCCCTCAGTCTAATGGGGAGGGACTGTGGGAGGCTGGCTGGCTAGCCCTGCCCCCCATTGGGGCAATGGGGAGGGGCGGCCACCTGGGTGGAAGGGCTGCAGGAGGTTGGCTTTGGGAGCACACTGACCACCAGTTCATCTCCTGCATTGAGTGTCTGCCCCCTGATGGTCAGTGCACATCATTCCGGTCATTCTGTTGTTTCGTTGTAATGGTCACTTAGACTTTTATATATATGTACTAGTAGATATCCTGATAGTTTCCTCAAAAAAGGGTAACAGAAAAAAACAATTAGTTTAATGCTATCTAAATAAGCATTTTATTCTGTATTTTATCACAAGTTCAAATAGTGTTTTTATTGTTCTTAACTAAATATTCACAACAGTAAATTACAAAATTAAAACTTCCACATACTTAAAGTATACATGTAAAATATATCATATTTTGAATTAAATGTAGACATTATAGTAATTACTATTTTAGAGACACAAGCTAAGTCTGAAAACTCACAGTGAGTTTTCAAATAGCAAGTAATGCCTTTTTTTTTGTTTTATTTTTGGAAATGTAAGAAGAAGGAATCTTTACTAATCCAATATACATATCCCATCTTTACATTAACCAAATTTTAGACAATCAACCATTTTGTTGCAAAGATAGTATTTGGCATATTAGGTCAAGAATTATAATCAAACCCCCATTGCAATCATTGGTTGTTACCAGTAGATCTGGAGGGAGCAGTAATCTAGGTTAAGCCAATTACTTAAATCAATCTTCTCTTGACATTGCACTGGCCACAGTGATTGATACCAGTTGATCCAATAAAATATAAGTTATAAAATCAGGATTTTGTTCTGACTTGTGAAAAACAATTATTCACTTTTCTTTAGCTATGAAGGATGAAGTATGCTGCTTATAACTGGTGACAGCATATTGCCACTGATGAAGGAACCAGACCAGCTCAAGCAAATGTGAGTGAGACAGAGACTCTGTGAGGGGAAACTAGAACCCTGAATTCCAATCTAAATTTTCATCTTTCAGTTGCATAACCAGTAAAACTTTACATTGTCTAAACCAGTTTGGGTTTTGTTAACTGCAAATGAAGCATTTAAGATGATAATCTAAATTTTATCTTTAAATTAAATTATACCATGTTTCCCTGCCTAGATTTTACCTAATATTTGTATATTCCATATCTTTGTGAATCTGGATTTTGCCAGTTGTCATCATACCACTCCATAAATTATTTCTAAAACCACCAAACAATCATTAGGAATAACTAGCATGCTCTACTACCAATGGTCTTTAGATATGCAAAAAACATACACATGTACACACATACGACATACACACACACACAAATCACACATTAGAATTCAAGTAGATAGACTAGGGAGCCAATGAACAAGGTCTTAGTTTCTGGTCCTGGTTGACCTCAAAAAGAGCTGGTAGAAACATCAAATGTGAACTTAGCTAATCTTTAATCATACAGAAGGTTAACATTAAACCAGGTACCCCAAATAAAGTTATCCATGTGATTGACCGCCCTTTTGGAATAACTGAAATAGAATGTCGGGTTACACTTCTCACTTATGTGTTCCTTTTAAAAAAAAACAAAAGTAAAGAAAAACATTTCTTTTTTTATTATCAGGGTTCTTGTCATTTGTTTTTATTGTCACAAGTGTAGGAGAAGCTTTACTATGATCATAAGAGATACTTTAATCACAAAGCAAGAGGAAAGTTATGACACATCTTTTTCTCTTTTATCACAAGAGGAGCAGGACTCTCCCTTTATCATGAGTAAAGTGAATCTCTTTTCCCATCTCTTCTTTGAAACAACTTTTGGAATAAGAGGGTCACAAAGTTTAGGAAGGAAGAATATTATTCTGAGAATATTCTTATAGAATTTCTAGGCCTATTTTCTAAGTTGAAAAAGTTTTTAAGTCTTCAAGATTTGTTTTCCAACTTTTTAAAAACTTCCTAATGCCTTAATCCCCAATGGCAAGTCATTAAAAAAATAAAAATAGAAAAATACAGTAATATAAATTAATCACTCCTGGAATTTCTTGAGTTCAATAAAAACACTCTAAGGGGACTTGGATGATGAAGGAGTACATTATAAAAACTTAAAGTACACATATGTGTAATGTAAACTAATGAAGGATATCAGACTAAGAAGAGGTGCTCTTGAAACTTAGTCAATAGTCTTTGAAATGATAAGCAAAAATTAACTTACTAGTGGATAAACTAACCTTTACAATTCATATTGTGCTATACACATTATACAAATTACCCAACTTTCACTGATTTTTTGTTGCCCTTTGATACAGAGCATCAGTGATTTTTTCAAACTAACAAAAATAAGCAGTAATCTGATTTATTTGAGTACATTGTCAAACTTACATACTACATCTTTTCATGACAAATTACACTAATTTTCTAAGTTATTTTAATAAGAGTAAAGAACTCTGAATTCAGTATATTTATATCATGCCAATTACTTTAATACATAATTACATTGACGTTTCACTTTCAAATATTTTAAAATACATTTCTACTACAGAAATAAAACACAGAGTAGGAATAAACATGCACACCTCTAAAGGTTTAAATATCACCTATATTATTCAGACACTTTTCAATGCCTAACAATTTCATATAGTTAATAGAGTATCACAAGAAAGGCACTGTATTTGCTAATATGTTTGAAAAAGCCCAAAATCATGTGTGATTAGAAAATTATATAAACCCCTGCCTTTAAAAATTCAATCTTCAGAGTCAGTTTACATTATTTGAAGTAGATGAAGATAATATTTGCTCTTTAGGTGTTAATTAGCTCAGCACAACTATAAATTCTGTAGTTACAATAAAGTCTAAAGATGACTGCTATAACATAAGGCTCATGCTCACCACATACCACAGTTATTCTAATAAATGACACCAGATTTCTAAAGCAAATAATTATCTGTGAGTAAATTGCATGTTGGCTTGACAGTGCATCCCATAGAAGCTGGCATATCCCTTTCCAATCTCTTTCTTCTCCCCAGTCTATCCCTTTTCAACAAACACATTTAACAGCTGTGGATACAAACAAGGCATATTTGGCAAAAGTAGGAGCCAGATGCCAAAGTCTGAATGTATGTTCTATTCAAAGCAGCAGGGCCTGTTGCTAACTCCTTGGCATTACCTCTGTTGGCTGTCTTTCTTGATCTTCTGCTGGCAAGCAACAGAGGCGCATCTGGAGACATCGCCCGGGCCATGCAGCTGTGGTCTGGTCTTGGCTACCTTATGAAATCGAAATTGAAACCATTTTGAGATGGTTTCCTATTTCTAAGAATATAGAAAATAATTTTCAATATTATATAAATATTACCAGTGCTTATTGAAAATAAAATCTCCAAATTTAAGGTTCAAATTTTGCCTGACAGCAAAACACTGCTTTCTGTAACAGTTAAAGCACATCATTACAAAGAATGTTTGGACAAGTGTAAGTAATGTAGAAGTTAATGTTAGAATCTGTATTTCAGTTGCCTAAGTGGAGGATTAGCAGCTGGTTTTAGCTCCGATTTTATTTGCCTATGGCCAGCTTGCACGTATAAAGTTTATTTGGAAGTTGATCCCAGAGAGCAGAAGAGAGAAGTGGAATAGTGAGGTGGGCGTGTTGGTAGAGAAATAGGGAAGGTGGGAAATTCAGTAATAGGTTGGGCAACACCTGATTAGTGTTGGATCCCACAATCGTTTCTGTGGGACCCTTCTGAAATATATTTTTCCCAGAGTTTCACATCTGAGGGAGAAAAAGGAAAGCATTGGTTTTTATTCTCCAGTGACCAAAATTTGTTTTTCACTCTCCCCTACGTCTTCCAAGTTGTGGATGTGAGAGTGCTTGCCAGATCCCTATTTTCTCTACATTTTGTGAAATAAGACAGTAAAGCAGTGTTTTACATAACATGGCCTTGCATCATCGCAAATCACAACCAAAAGAAAAGTAGCTGCATTCTGGAGGTGGAGCTTAAGATGTTTGCAGTGCTAAATAAGCAGGAATGAAAAGGCACCTACTAGGTTTTTCTTTGTTTGTTTTTTGTTTTTTTTTTAAACTGCTTCTATTTGACAGTCACTTGGAAAAACAAAGGATCCAGAAATTACACAGAAATAATTATTTATAAAAATGTTTACCTAAAGATACTGTTAATCAAAATATATTTAGGGTACCTTAATTTATTGAAGATTATGTATCAAGAATTCTTAACTTTTTTTTTTTTTTTAAGTAGGAGTGTGTTTTATCCTATACTAGAGGCCCAGTGCATGAAATTCGTGCATGGGAGTGTGTGTCCCTCAGCCCAGCCTGCACCCTCTCCAATCTAGGACCTATAGGATCGGGCCTAAATGGGCAGTCGGACATCCCTCTCACAATCCAGGACTGCTGGCTCCCAACTGCTCACCTGCCTGCCTTCCTGATTGACCCTACCCATTTCTGCCTGCCAGCCTGATCAACCCCTAACCACTCCCCTGCCATCCTGATTGATGCCTAACTGCTCCCCTGCCAGCCTGATTGCCCCTAACTGCTCTCCCCTGCAGGGCTGGTTCCCCCCAACTGCTCTCCCCTGCAGGCTTGGGTCCCTCCCAACTGCCCTTCCCTGCAGGCCTGGTCAACTCCAACTTCCCTCCTCTGTTGGCCTGGTCACCCTTAACTGCCCTCCTTTGCAGGCCTGGTCCTTCCCAACTGCCCTCCCCTGCTGGCCATCTTGTGGCAGCCATCTTATGTCCACATGGGGGCAGCCATCTTTGACCACTGGGGCAGCCAACTTGTGTGTTGGAGTGATGGTCAATTTGCATATTACTCTTTTATTAGATAGGATAATAAAAAGAGTAATATGCAAATTGTCCCCTTGGGCAGGAGTTCAACCGACCAGGAGCTAGACCAGTTGCTATGATGCACACTGCAGCTGCCAGCTGGCCCGATCTGGTCCCTGATTGGCCCCCTCCACCCTGATCAGGGGCAAGGCTTGCCAGCCAATTGCTGTGGCCCCTCCCACCAGCTGCCCCTCCCCCAACCAGCAGCCAACCTCCTGTGGTTCTTCCCCCCTTCTGGCTGCCCCCCCCATAGGCCCTGATCAGGGAGCTGGCTAGCCAACCTCCCAGGGTCTCTCCCCAATTGCCAGAGGCCTTGATAGGCCAGCTGAGGAACCACACCCATGCACAAATTCATACACCGGGCCTCAAGTTTTTTTTTTTTTTTTTATAAACATGTTTTAATTGATTTCAGAGAGGAAGGGAGAGGGAGAGATAGAAACATCAATAATGAGAGAGAATCATTGATCAGCTGCTTCCTGCACACCCCCTTGTGAGGATCAAGCCCACAACCCCAGCAGTGCTCTGACCAAGAATCAAAATGTGACCTCCTGGTTCATAGGTCAATGCTTAACCACTGAGCCATGCTGGCCAGGCTTAACTTTTTAGCTATATCATCATATTATTTCTCATAATAATGCTATAGATAGTATTCTTATTATTATTGTTCCATTTTGTAGTTGAGAAAATAAGGACACAGAAAAATAAGGTAATTGTCCTAGCAACACTCACATAGAGAGGCCCAAAAGTAGAATTTGACCTTTTCCTGGATGATACGTAAAGTTCAGTCTCTATTAGCAGAGGCCTTTAACCACTAGTGACGTAAAGATTTGTTCCTTATAGATGAAATACCCTGTTCATTTCACTGCAGAGGTGGTCTTCCAGAGCAAATCCCTAATGCTGCCTATAGGTGGAGCTCACTTCCCCTTTTTCCTTGGCTCAGGTTACCTTCATGTAATGCCTCCTAGCTCCTCCTCCCAGCTCCCCTCTGCACTTATCCACTTTCATAATCACTTTCTCATGGTTTTCAAACAAATACTTTGAAAATAAATCATAGCAAAACCAATCAGATAATTAAAAACAAGACAACAAAATAAAATATTAATTTGCTTTTACATTATAGATGTAGTAATCTTACTTCTCTTCAAAGGAATGCCGGATACTAGTGATTCACAGGAAAAGGAACAATGTGGAAAAAACAAACAAAACAAAAATACAAAAATAAAGGAATTAAATTATCAATATTTCTATCTGCCATAATTTTATATGTAGAAGGATAACTGAGCTCTATAAGCTATATCTTTAGAGTTTTGTTAAATTTATGTTTGAAAGGTAAGTACAAGAGTGACTTAAATCTGTATTTGCTTAGCATAGATAATGTGATTTATCTAGTGTGGTGGCATGTAGTACAAATTAAATTTAGGATGGTATATATGGAGATATACGGAAGAGCGCAAACAGTTGTTTTGAGTTCAAGAGGAAGAAAAGTTTGCATTTAATAGGCAAAGGGGAATCAAACTAGATCCTCAAAGAGGAGTGAGGGAGTATATAGTATTTGAAAAATAAATTCCTACCAGTTATGTTAGGATTTGGTGTGAATTGAAAAAGTTAACGATGTAAATAAGAGAAACAAGATAGCTAATGTCTAAAAAAGTCAAATATGAATTGATAAGAAGTCCAGAGAAGTTATCAGAGACATAATTGCCAAGATTTATTGAAGGGAGAAATTATGAAATATATGAATACACATGATTCTATGTCAAATCTTACTGAGTCAAACTTAGAGTTAAAGAGACACTAGGTAGGAGTGAAAATTTCAGGTAAAATCTATGATGCACACTACTTTTAATATTTTATTAATTTGAATGCACATTGCTATAACTCAATCTATTTAGGATTTGTGAGTATATTAGTGAATGAATAAAAAAACTATTGAGTAAAAAATGTGACTTAGAATACAGGAGAATCTGTTCTAAAATATATAAGCTGAGGAAAAAAATACTCTAAGTGGCTGATCTCAGTAAAAATTAAGTATGAAAAGAGTTTCAGATAATAATGTTTATCATACTATAAGCCTTCAATTATTTTTCAAGCTAATGATTAAAGAGAAATAAGTAACAGTGAAACAGACCATATGAAGCCAAAAATAGAATAGGGGAATCAGAGAACATGTTATTAATATAGAAAAAATAGCAGCATTGACATCTAATCATGCAGGAAGCATCCAAAAATTATGGGGAAAAAAACATTTTTGTGGGCAGTAACTTGATGTAGAATCATTCCAGGGATACAGAAAGAAGGAGCACCATAATGAAGATGGAGCAGGTATACTGACAAATGCAATGGAATGCTGTAGAAAGTTTATTTTATTATAATACTAGAGGCCTGGTGCATGAAATTCATGCACAGAGGGGGGAGTCCCCTCAGCCCAGCCTGCACCCTCTCCAATCTGGGACCCCTTGGGGATGTCAGACATCTCTCTCACAATATTGGACCTCTGGCTCCTAATTGCTCACCCACCTGCCTGCCTGGTCATGCCTAACTGTCCCCCGCTGCCAGCCAGGTCACCCCAACTGCCCCTCCCTACTGACCTGGTTGCCCCCAACTGCCCCCCCCCACTAGCCTAGTCGCTCTTCATTGGCCCCCCATGGCCTGGTCACCTCTTACTGCCCCCCTGCTGGCCTGGTTGCCCTTCGCAGTCTGCTTGTTCAATCATTTGGTCATCCCTCATTAAACCCCCTGCCGACCTGGTAACCCCATGCAACATGCTTGTTCAGTCGTTTAGTCGTCCCTCACTAACCCCCCTACTGGCCTGGTTGCCCCATGCAGCCTGCTTGTTTAGTCGTTTGGTCTTCCCTCACTAACCCCTCTGCCAACCTGGTCGTAGGCAGCCATCTTGTGAGGGCATGAGGGTCAATTTGTATATTACCTCTTTATCATATAAGATAGAAAAGGTGTTTTACCTGATTCATCTTCAATTCTCCCAAAATGCATTTCAGAGATACTTGAATAAAACAAATAGTTAAAGCAAAATGCTTTTATGGAAACATTGTAAAGCGAGTAAAATAAATGAAACAACTAGTTGTGCTTTTAAGTTATGACCATAAAATATTAACATATTGTGAGACAAAAATATACCTCAATAAGATTAATATATTAAAATACATACCTATTAACATGCTAAGGAATGATAGAAGTTTAACAGATAAAGCATGCAAATTCCCTTAGTTGTGAACTTCGAAAATTTGACTTCCCGGCCAATGAAGATAAGATATATAATCATGATTGTAGCCAGGTAACATGAATACATGATACATCTCAATAGAGTTTTATCTAGTAAAAAAGATTAACAATGAAGCAGCTATTCTGCCTCCTATATGAGTCAAAAATGGCCTTGATGTTCTATGACTTACATTTTTTATTGCTGTTCAGTTAGAACTGAAAATATAATGATTCCAGACCTCTGAGAAGTATTGAGAAGAATGGAGGTATTATTTTAACACTTTAGGTAACTAATAAGTAGGTAGTTTTTATATTTTCAGGATAATTAATATACTAATAATGGCTAAAGTGTGTTGTCATTTCTACTTTGCAATCATGAAGGAATTAGTTTGAGGATAAAGCTACATTTTATTGATGAGAAAGTTAATTTAATATAAAAATTAAAGATGTTATTACATATAAAAATTTCAACCAACAATTATTTAATATGATTAAAATTTTATTTTGTTATATATGTAGGTATTACACTTAAGAAGTGTGGCAGTCAGTAAAAGTTTATGCATTAAATGCCTTATTTAAGATTTGAACTATAACCACAAAATGCTCTTCTTATTTTAAAATGTAAAGTTATTTGAACATAAACACACAGATGAGCAATGTCTACTGGTTGAGCAGGTTTTTACATCTTAATGATAATGTTGTAGGTCATTGCAAACAATATTTTGGCAATTTTAAAGTAAAAACCTTTTCCATTATGAGTACTAAATGGTCAAGAACTAAACACAAAGGGATGAAAAAAAAAGAGCGGCAGATGGGGAGGATGTGAAGCTAATCGTATTTAAGGAGCTGAAACCAATTAGAAAGGTATCACTGCAAGCAATTCCATAGCAGACCTGAAATGGAGAATAAGTATAACTATAAAATGCCATGGCTGCTCGCTCTTAAGGTCTGTGGAACGTCAAGAACAGTAAGAGTGTAATGTCAGCACCTTAATAAGCAATTTATGAGTAATTCAATGCAAGACTGTTTCTGTTTTTCAAAGCTAGATTGAGCACTGTATAAAATGGAAAACAGTTGGGCAATGCTATTAATCTGTGCACTAACCACATGTTCAGATAGCTTCTGTAGCTGATAATTGGCAATAGGTTAAAAATGGAAGATCACTACATGTTAAGGATTTAGAAAATGTAATGGTGTGTTCCCCCAGGGAAAGGAAAAGATGGACCTGTGGAAAAACTAAGAATTGCTGAACAAGAAGCAAATCATTTCCTCACTTTTATTATCAATTTACTATGGTAGACTTCGGATTTGTATTAAAAATTAAAGTTTCAAATATATAGTTGTAAACTTTGCAAGACACTTTGAAGTAAAAAAAAAATCTTCTTCTAATGAAAACCTCAAAAACACATCCCAAATAATTTCAGTTGTTATCTTTGAGGTAAAAGAATTTATATATTGCTTGTGTTTTTAAATATGTATAATGTGATTTATTTTCAATATGTGTTCTGAAATACTTTTTGACAATTACTTGGCTACTTATAAGATGATTTCAGTTTTACAATATGGATAACTTCATTGTTTAACATATTCTTTGTAAAGAAGTAAAGCAACAAAATATTTTTCTTTGTGAATTATTTGAAATAATTATAACACATTTAACATAACAGAATTCACTTCAAGTTCTTCTAGTACAAATTGCCCCAAAGCCATACATTATTCAAATTGATTGCACATCAGATGACTTGTAGCATATTTTTAAGCTATTAATATAATGCTATACATTCATATTCATCTACATAGGTGAACATTTATATATGGAAATAAAACAATGTAATAGAAATAAATATTGGGGAATGTCAATTAGCAAAACATGTCCTGACTTCTTTGACTTAATGCATACTAAAACTAAAATATGTTAACTAATGATTCTCCTGCAGTGAAAAACTTGTCTGTATATGAAGATTAAAAACCCCGGGTTTACTTGAACACTAATTTTATATTGAGAATATAAATTAAAATAAATTAATCACAAGTAAATGTCAAACTTAAACCTGGAACTTGGTCAATATTTTTAGGTTAATCAGGAAGTACACATTATTTATAGAGTCTAGATTATAATGAAAATAAACTGATCACTATCCCATAAGTGAATATTAATATATATATGAACATCTATGTTTTTAAAACCTGTTGAACATTGTCTATGGTCTACAAAACTTTTCTTGCTTTCAGTAAATTGTTTATAAAAAATAGAAATCCAATTACACACTGGAATATATATATATATATACGTCCTACCAAACAAAGCCACAGTGGCAGGGGCTGAGGCAGAAACTCTTAGGGGCAATCAGGCCAGCAGGGGAGGGGGAGGGCAGTTAGAGGCAATCAGGCAGGTAGTCAGGTGAGCAGTTAGGAGACAGTAGTCCAGGACTTTGAGAGGGATGTCCCCCGAAGGGTCCTGTGTTGGAGAGGGTGCAGGCTGGGCTGAGGGACTCCCCCCCCCCCATGCATCAATTTTGTGCACTGGGCCTCTAGAATATATATGGAAGGTCATGAATGATATTTATATTTACCTTATTAATCCAATCACTATTAATACTATCCTACTATCCATTAAGAAAAATGTATGCAAATATAGTAGAGTTTTATTTATAGTCTTTCCATTCCCTAAGAAGATAAGAATGTTTATTATTCATCAGTAAATATACCACTGTTAGTAAATTCTGCCTCTGGGAATTTAGATAATCCTTTAGGGCCTCACTATTCTTATGAAACTATCTAGATTTTTCAAAAATTTGTGAAATTTGGACAAAATGATTAGCCAGCTATACTGGAGACAAGTGCTTCAATTTTAAAGAGGCACTATAGCATTATAGGAATTTATTTTTTAAATATATTTTTATTGATTTCAGAGAGGAAGTGAGAAGGAAAAAGAGATAGAAACATCAATGATGACAGAGAATCATTGATTGGCTGCTCCTGCATGCCCTTTCTAGGGTTTGAGCCTACAACCCAGCTATGTGCCCTGACGGGAATCAAACCATGACCTCCTGGTTTATAAGTCGATGATCCTCAATCACTGAGCCACTCCAGCTGGGAATAAATGAGATAACACTATTTTTAGTCAAATAGCTCCCAGGAAAAGAGGAACAAGTAGCTAGAAGTAAGACTTTGGGAAATCACTCTATGTAGAGGCCCATATGACCCCTGAATAAGCACAGTAAAATAATATCACTAGTTTGCTCAGCTACTTCTAAGAAAGTTGGCTTTTGATAGCTATGAGACATTTGTTCGGGTGAGTGTAGTATACAGGTTTTGGTCTACAATATATTTGCTCAGAATAATATAGTAGAGGCAGAGTACTTGTACTAAAAGCTCTCTTTTTCCTTCCTTTCATCTTCATAGTGCTCAGGTTGTCTTCTCTATACAATAAGTAAATACTTAATGAATGTCACTTAAACAGTCACAGCTCATTATTAGTTTTCTTGGGTGTACAGGTATTTTATAAGGGCTCTGAATCATATCTAAAATCTAAGTGTTAAATATTTAATAAATGTGTTAACTCCTCACATATTTGTGAAAGCATCTACAATTGCCATCAAACCTTCAGACACCTAGAAGACCCAACCCAGTATTGATATCTTATTATCAAATGATCAGATAAATAGATGCTTCTCTGAGAAGGTAGGCAGCCTCAGCATATTTCTCAGATTCTACTTTCATACCTCAAAGTGATACCTTGGGTTAAGAGGGAGAACTGAAGCTTGCAGGGGTTGTAAGTAATTTCAGACTCTGATTCCCAGACCAAATCCTATAATGTCTTGTTCCCTTGTTCTCCTTTGTAAAAGTGTCAAAAATAATTGCTCATTTATGAGTGCTAATTCCTATACTATTCTGCATATTCCTTTGAAATACTAGTGCTAACTATATACTTGTCTTTCCCTAAGAAGCTGTGTTTTAGTTTTCACAATGATTGTGGAGGGGAGGTGCTACTGGTATTTAATGGTCTGTATTTTGAAATCATAAGTATACTTTGACTTTCTACCCACCTCTGATATCCAAGATATTCATTGACCTGGACATATCTTTCACATATACATATAAGGAATTTCATATATTTTCAAAATTATTTTTCCAGGATGTTAACCATAGAATCAAAGTTTTTAAATACAGAATTCTACCAAATTGTCATCATATTAAAAAGCTGGGTCCTCAATGGCCTCAGATGGTATTTGAATTGTGAGTACAGCATACGAACAGTCTGCATTTTTATCCCATTCAGGGTGGTTCTAAGTAGAAATGTAAGTTCCTGATTATGTTATTACTAGAGGCCCAGTGCACGAAATTTGTGGATGGGTGGGGGAGGTGTCCCTCAGCTCAGCCTGAACCCTCTCCAATCTGGAACCCCTTGAGGGATGTCCGACTGCCCTCTCACAATCCAGGATTGCTGGCTCCCAACTGCTCGCCTGCCTGCCTTCCTGATTGCCCCTATCCGCTTCTGCCTGCCAGCCTGATCACCCCCTAACCACTCCCTGCCAGCCTGATTGATGCCTAACTGCTCCCCTGCCAGCCTGTTTGCCCCTAACTGCTCCCCTGCAGGCCTGGTCACCCCTAACTGCCCTCCCCTGCAGGCCTGGTACCCCCAACTGCTCTCCCCTGTAGGGCTGGGTCCCCCACCAACTGCCCTTGCCTGCAGGCCCAGTCACCCCCAACTTCCCTCCTCTGCTGGTCTGGTCACCCCTAACTGCCCTCCCCTGCTGGCCTGATCACCTACAACTGCCCTCCCTTGTAGGCCTGGTCCCTCCCAACTGCCCTCCCCTGCTGGCCATCTTGTCATGGCCATCTTGTGTGTTGGAGTGATGGTCAGTTTGCATATTACTCTTTTATTAGATAGGATAGAGGCCTGGTGCATGGGTGGGGGCCAGCTGGTTTGCCCTGAAGGGTGTCCCAGATCAGGGTGGGGGTTCCCTTGGGGTGTGGGGCAGCCTGGGCAAGGGGCCTGTGGTGGTTTGCAGGCTGGCTATGCCCCCCAACGACCCAAGCAGAGGCCCTGGTATCTGGGATTTATTTATCTTCTATAATTGAAACTTTGTAGCCTTAAGTGGAGGCCAAGACAGGCCAGAGCTGCAGTAGCTTGGCTTCCTCCATCGCTGTGGGCAACCCTAGCCTCCTGCTCTCTCCAGCTCCATGGCTGCTGCCAATTTTGTTGGGATTTATTTATCTCCTATAATTGAAACTTCTAGCCTTTGAGTGGAGGCCTGGGCCCGCCAGGGTGTTTGGAAAGCTTGGCTTCCTCCATCACCAGGGAAACCCAAGCCTCCCTCTTGCTCGCTCCGTGGCTGCAGCCATCTTGGTTGGGGTTAATTTGCATACTTGCTCCAGATTGGCTGGTGGATGTGGCTGGTGGGTGTGGCTTATGGGTGTAGTGGAGTGATGGTTAATTTGCATATTGCGCTTTTATTAGATAGGACTAGAGGCCAGGTGCATAAGATTTGTGCACTCAGTCGGGGGGCGTCGGGGGGAGCACGCGGATTCACTCAGCCCTGCCTGAATCCTCTCACAGTCCAGGAGCCCATGGGTGATGTCTGACACAGAGGTGAGAGGCTCCCACCACCTCAGTGCTTGCCAGCAGTGAGCCTGTATCAGGGCTTCTGACTGAGTGGCACTCCCCCTGTGGGAACACACTGACCACCAGGGAGCAGCTCCTGCAAAGAGTGTCTTCCCTCCGGTGGTCAGTGCACATCATAGCGACTGGTCGTTCCACCCTTTGGTCAATTTGCATATTACCCTTTTATTATATAGGGTATCTTACAGTAGAGTTATGCCTGATCACATATTTTCTTTTGTTTATCCATATTATGTCCAGAATATTGCATTAATTTTTAAAAGTGTGTTTTAAGTTGTTTACATGTTGTTCTATGAATTCCAGTTCCTAATATTAAAGTGACTAGAGGCCTGGTGCATGAAATTTGTGCACGGGGGGGGGGGAGGGCTTTTGTGTCCCTCAGCTCAGCCTGCACCTTCTGCAATCTAGGACTCCTCAAGGGATGTCTGACTGCCCAATGGGATTGGGCCTAAACGGGCAGTTGGACATCCCTCTCACAATCCAGGACTGTTGGCTCCCAACCATTCGCCTGCCTGCCTGTCTGATTGCCCCTAACCGCTTCTGTCTGCCAGCCTGATCACCCTCTAACCACTCCCCTGCCAGCCTGATTGATGCCTAACTTCTCCCCTGTAGGCCTTGTCCCCCCCAACTGCCCTCCCCTTCAAGCCTGGGTTCCCCCCCCCAACTGTCCTCCCCTGCAGTCCTGGTCACCTCTAACTGCCCTCCCCTGCTGGCATCTTGTGGCAGCCATCTTGTGTCCACATGGGGGCATCCATCTTTGACCACATGGGGGCGGCCATCTTGTGTGTTGGAGTGATGGTCAATTTGTATATTACCCTTTTATTAGATAGGATATTATATGATATTTCTTATAAAATGGGAGTTTGATGCTAATATGAGACTTGGGAAACATTTCCCTGAATTGATCCTAGTCCCGTTTCTCCCCAGTGTGCAAACCATTCCAGTCTGTCATTTCTAAGTAAATCCCCCTTTTGTCACTCCAAATTATGTTTGCTCAAATTCACATTTAGCTGTTCCTATAAATGCTATTTATTTTGCAACCCTCTTAAGTAGAGATTATCAATGTCTTCCTCTCATATTCCATGTGCCAAATGGCATAAAGGATATAGGTAAGCCCTGTTTCACATCATTGCTTGTCATTTATCTAACCTTTAAGTATAGTCCATGTGAAGTGAGGGTCATCTGAGTTCATTGTATTTTATCCCTTCATGTTATTATCACTTATTGGAATGAACTGATAAATTCATTATTTAGCTCACTTTATCTTCTCTACTATTCTTTTCATTATCATTGATTATTTAAATCATCTATCAATGATCCACTTAAACTCCTAATGGTAAAGTTTTTTTTTACCTTGTTATTCGGGACAATGATATTTCTTTGACACAATCATAAGCCCCAAAACACATGTTCATATTTACACTTTATCATTACCAACAAATGTCCAAAATTATTTATTTTAAATATTTACTTTTATCTATAATAAGAAGTAGCTAAAATAGCCATTGATTGGTAAATCGGTAGACCAAACAAGATATATTCATATAATGGCATCTTATTTGGCAATTAAAAGTAACAAAGTACTGATATGTGGATGAATTTGAAAGCATTATTAAAGTTATTAAGTGAAAGTGATCTAGTTTTCAAGTTGCTAACTTATTAAAATTTACTAAATTAAAGTCAGACCCAATAACATTTTGTGATATTTCATTTATATAAAAATTTCAAAAACAGTGAATCTTAAATATGAAGCATGTATTATTGGTTTTACCTGGAAATAGTAGTAGGAATGAGGATTAACTTTAGAGGGACAGGTGGAATCTTATTGGGGTTATAGAAATGCTCTAAAACTGGGTTGTGGTGATGGTCACATAAATTGGTAAATTCACTAAAAAAATCATAGAATTGTGCACTTAAAGTGGGTAATTTGTGTTATGGAAATTGTTCTTTGCCAGCCTTGTATGCCCCTTCCTTCTTAAACCAGGGTATATTCAATTGTCACTCTTTATAGCTAACTACCATTTTCCCTCTCCTTTCCAATGTATGAATCTGACTTCTAAAGCTACTGAAGGCAATCACACAAAATATTGTTTTTCAAAATTATGATGAAAAATGTCAAATAGATATCACCACTGCCAGAAATCACAGCACACTTCTTTAGTAAAATCATTTTTTGAATATTTGTTTTACAACATCTCCTGTTTAGTGATGTCTCCTCCAAACCTACACCCCCATAACTAACTTCTGATAACCTTGTCATTTCATTCACCTCCCTCTAACTTCCTTAACACACTAGGCCTTCACTTCCAGCAGAATAAAATAATAAATGTTATTACTAATCTAAAGAACACATCTCTTTATTTATATCTTAGATTTCATCCCATATTAGCAATAAAGGAAAAATAAAACAAAACAAAATCAATCAAACAAAAATGCTTGTATCCTGTATGTCTATCAGTTTCTCCTTCACACCACTTTCTTCCCTTCTACAGAATCATTGCCAAATTATTGTCCTAACATTACCATATTTATACAACATTAGTGATCATCACTCACCTAAAAAAAATTCTGTAATCCCATATATTCATTGGTACTCAGTCTCTTCTCTCTATTCCTCTCCCAGGGCCTCAAAAAGCTGTGTTTGCCTATTTCATTGTCTAATATTCCACCAGGACACTATAATTTAGCTACCAGTACATCTACCATTAAAACAAACTGCTCTATTAAGGTCAATATGAACCCATTTTTCACCAAAATTAATGGTTGATTTTCTGTCTTTTTATTTAACTTCACAACAGAATTTGATATTATTGGAAATTCCCTACTCTATGCAACTCTGCATTTGGCTTTCAGAACACCACCTGCACTTCACTTTACTCCTATGTCCTCAAGTGCCCCCATTAAAACTCTAGTGCTGGTACTGCCTATTCTTCCCCAATTATCTCCAAAGTTTTTGATCTCATAATCTTAAAGTTGAAAAATAAATACTATTTTGAATATTGACCTTCAAAAATTAAATTGCTAGGGTACCTTTTAAAATATATTCTTTAGAATTTAAATGTCATAACATTCAATATTTATCATCATTCCTTGAAAAAATGCATTATTAAGCTCTTCTTTACAAGTAAAGGTAATTAACTGTTCATCTTCTTGAGCTTGTAAATCTGTTTTACTTCAACACAATTTTGTTCAAATATAACATACTAGAGGCCTGGTGCACAAAATCCGTGCATTGGGGGGGGGGTTGTCCCTCAGCCCAGTGTGCACCCTCTCCAATCTGGGACCCCTTAAGGGATGTTCAACCGCCCATTTACAGGGATCAGACCATAGGGGTATGGCCAGCCTGGGTTAGGGGCTGAGGGCTGTTTTCAGGCTAGCCACACCCCCTTCAGGGTGGGGGTCCCTGCTGGGGTGCCTGGCCAGCTGATGGATGTTTGCAGGCTGGCCGCAGCCTTTTCAGGGTGGTGGGTCCCACTGGGGTGCCTGGCCAGTCTGGATGAGGGGTTGATGGCTGTTTGCAGGCTGGCCACACCCCCCAGAGACCCAAGCTCCCAGCTCCTCCTTTTTTTTCTTTTTTTCTTTCTCAGCTCCTACTTGAGTGGAGGCCAGGGCCAGCTGGAAGCAGGTATCTGGATTTATTTATCTTCTATAATTGAAACTGTGTAGCCTCGAGCGGAGGCAAGGGCCAGGCAGGGCGGGCAGGAAGCTAGGCTTCCTCTATCACCAGGGGCAACCCAAGCCTCCTGCTCGATCCAGCTCCATGGTTGCCCCCATCTTTGTTGGTTTAATTTGCATATTCACTCCTGATTGGCTGGTGGGTGTAGCAGAGTGATGGTCAATTTGCATGTTTCTATTTTATTGATTAAAAGTATTTTATTGAGTATCCTCTTAAAATTCTTAGCCACAAAATACCTAGGTAAATTTAAAAATCAATTTTGAACATTTAGGTATCATAAGTTCCTATATATTTTTTTAAAAATCTTCTAGGAAAAATTATTAGTTCAGAGTTCATAAAAATAATATTACACACTTTAATATGTAATTTTTAAGCATAAGGAATAATGTTGTATTTAAAATTCACTTCTTAGTTGAATGAATGTATGTCTATGATATATTGGAGCATCTATCCATAGATTAATTTTACTCATGATCCAGTGATACAGGATTTTATTTCTATGTTTCATTTTTTATAGATTAAAACATGGGAACGTTTTAATTCATTACAAAGTAATGGCGTCCTTGCTGGGTGGCTAATTGGTTGGAATGTTGTCCATACACCAGAAGGTTGCAGGTTTGATTTCTGGTCAGGGCACATACCTAGGTTTTGAATTCGATCCCTCTCTCTTTCTTTCTCTCTCTTCCTCTCTCTCTAGAATCAATAAAAGCCTATCTTCTGATGAGGATTTTAAAAAAAAGTACATGAGAAATTTAGGAGTTTTTAATGTGGCACTCAAATCTTTGAATTTCTTGAGAATTATATGACAAAGTCACATTGTGACCAACATGAAAAATAACTTTCAATTATTTTGGGGGTAACAATACAATTAATATTTGTTGAAATTAAAGGATTGAAAATAAAATAAATCACAAAATTTGAAATAAATCAGACTTGAAAACCTAATCATTTAAATCATTCGCTTTCAGTTTCTGGGAATTATACAAAACAAGGCTTTCCTTAGACTCATCAAGTGACTATCAAGTTCATCTGTCACCCTATCATTTATAGGGACATTTTTAAGCTGTTTATGAAAATTAAAATATTGTTCATTTATAAATATCTTTAATAAATCACATTGATGAACATATTTTTATCTTTTCATGTGCTTTCCATATATTTTGGCTAAGCTCAGAAATATAGATTTAGCTCTTTCAAATTATGAAAAGTATTTGGCATATAGCTTAATTTGCAAAAATTGTCAACACAATTAGACTTATTTTTGCTATTTTCCCCTTTGAAGCATATCTGTCAGGGTCTCCTTAGGGAAGACATGATATAAAACTGCAACTACATTTCTAGATTACTACTCTTCAGGTTCCTCCTTTTATATTCCACCTGATAACTGTTTTCTTTTCTTATCTTATATCATTACAAGACAGGTGAGAATGTTAACTTCCAATTTAATAGAAACTTTCTTACAGCCCCTGGTGGAGAGATTACTCCCTTGGTTACCAAAAAGACCTCTTAAACCAACAGAGCTCAGATTCAGGGTCATTCTTCTTAAACCAGCAGAGCCTCTTAAACCTGCACAGTCCAGATTTTCAGGTCAGAAAATAAGCATTTTTCAAGTAGTTTTTGGTTGTAATAGTGATATATATCACCACTAATTCTGCTCCTTAGTTTCTGGACTCATGTATTCTTGCTCTGGGAGAAACAGCATTATATTTTACCCACTGGTTGGAAGAATATTGGACTGAAACCCCAATTCTCAAGGCCATGCTTATGTTCAGTATAGAAACTGAATACTGACTAGGCTATTGAATAAATTTTTGACATAGGACAGGGTCCAATGAAATGACTATGCACCAGAAGCATCCTGAAGTCACAAATTACGAGAGTATTTCTAATGTACAGCATTGACCACTGCTGCTGCCAGGAAAGGAACCCAGCAACGGTGGCAGCCCTCGTAGACCTGCTGATAAAAGGGCACGTTACTGAGCTCCTGCTTCACCTACACTCCCACCACCATTGGCCACTTTGTCCGTAAATTCATAGCTACATATCACATGCTAATTTGTATCCTCTGAAAACTTTTATGTTGATGTCATAACTTCTCTTGCCCCTAAGAATATGACTTTATTTGGAGACTTGTAACCCAGTGCATAGATTTGTGCACATTGAAAGGAAATTAATTAGAAGGAATATTTTAACATCGCTATTCACCTTATCTCTATAATAGAAGTGTCAGAGATGAAATAAAATTAGTAAAATGAATATGAAAATAATATATAAATTGATTAATAAATAAACAATAACAACATGATGTAACAACAAAGACATGATATAAAAACAAAAACTTGATATAAAAACAACATTTATAAAAACAATGACTGATAAATTGATTAAACTTATTCTAATATCTCCCTGTATACCACATTAAGAGTGAAAGCACTTTCAGAGTGCCTAATTTCCCTTGTGATGAAATATTTGCAACTTTAACGTCACTCAGTCTTTGAACTTGAGAGAAAGCAACATATAACTGACCATGTCCGAAAACTTGTCCAGCTAAAAATATTCCTACTCTGTTTAGGGTTTGTCCTTGTGATTTATTAATAGTCATTGCAAATGCTGGCATCACGGGAAACTGTCTTCAAATTAATTTAAATGGGAGGCCAGTGTCAGATGGGGACAAATCAATTCTTGGAATCAGAACAACCTCTCCCTCTGCAGATCCTGTTAATAGTTCAGCTTCAATTATGTTAGGTCACAGTCTTTTGATAATAAATCTAGTACCATTACAAAGACCCCACTTACTATTAAGATTTCTCAGTAGCATGATAATTGCACCTACTTTCAATTTTAATTTATGACACGGCATTCCCGAAGGGGTAATCCTATTAAGAAATTCTATGGGAAAATTTTCCTTTTTGGCATCATCCGTTGAATCTGTGGAATCATCATATAAATAGGTGTTAAAATCTCCATCAAGTATATCAAAAATTTCTTCATTTAATTTATGAACTTGCTCATTTTTTGGATAAAGAATTGAACATTTAGATATATTTTTAATATTATCTATAGATACACTATTTCCAAAGGTAGCTTCAATAATAGCTCTGTTACAAATCATTTCATGGGGGATTTCAATAATATCCATTCCTAAATGAAAACTGCTATCAAGTTTGCCATCTCCAACTTTTACTAGCCATTCACAATAAGCAGAATCCTCTGATCTCATATTTGTTTTAAGAGACAACTGTCTGAAACATCCCTAAACACCACAGTACTTTAAACTTGTTTGTACTATGGCTGATGGCATAGCATGCGGTACAATACTGAGACATTGTCGAAAATCCCCTCTGAGAAGGAGAACTTTCCCACCAAATGCAACATGCAAATTGGAGCCAGCGAGAGCTTTATATGTATCTTACATGTGCGAGTCAACATTTATTTTTAAATTGCCAGTGCGCGTCATATGTACCACCGCTGAGTTGGTTGGATGGCGGTCACTTATATATATACACACACACACACACACACACAGAACCACAAAGAGGTAACTAAGGTAAGACTAAGTCAAATAGGTATCCCCTAATCTGATATGACCCGAGTCCTTATAAGAAAAAGAGATTTAGATATAGACAAGCACAGAGAGAAGACCACATAATAACAGAGGGAGAAAACAACTGTTTACAAGACAGAGAAGTATTAGAAGAAACTAACTCTGCTGACACCTTGATCTTACACTTCTAGCCTCCAGAGCTGTGTGAAAATGTTTCTGCTATTTCATCCACTAAGTCTTGGATACTTTGTTATGGCAGCCCTAGATGGCTAACACGCTGAGGGAAGAGATGACTGATATCCACAGGTCAAGTCATATGCATTTAAGTTGGAAAGGCTTCTTCTCAGGGCGGGGAGGAGGGAGACTTCTAGCCACCACATTCTCATACCCTCAGCCTATTTTTAGAAGTCTATCACTGTATCAAAATATCTGATTCCATTAACAGATGATTGTTTCCATTAACAGAGCATAGTACCGAGTCAGGATTTATCTAATATAAAGTTCTATAGTTCTAGGGAACATTACTGTAATTGTCCCTTTTAGGTTTTCTATACCCACTCTATATTTTTGGTATACTGGCCAATTACACATCTACTTCACTCCTAAGGAATAGATGATCAACATGCCACTGGATCAAACCATTCTTAAATACATTCTTTCCTGCTAACTATTACAGTAACCCTGCTCATCTTGTTCTTTTTTGTTAAGTGTTTATAATTAGATTCTGCTACCCTGAGAGCCTATTCCAATGGCAACAGCTCTCATTTTATCACTAATCTCTGGAAAAGATACACTATAGTGATTTTTTATAAAAGCTGGTGCAATACTCAACAATTTATTTATCTAGTATGTTTCTCCTAATTAAGTACTTTCACTAGCCTTTATTTGAATTCCTGTGTGATGCTATAAATTGTATGTGATGAAATCAACAGGGCGCTGCCAGCCTGAGAGGCCATCTTTCTGTTCAAACTAGGACTTAATGCAAATGCAGAAGGAAGACAACGGAGTTCTAAGAAACAGGGAAAACCAAGGAGTCCATCCCTTCCTTTCTCACTTATATTACCTTCTTGTGTTTGCCAGCCTTTCACACTGAAAACGGTGTCATAAAATAATAGAGAAATATAGCACCATTTAGTTGTTTTTTACTCATCAGTAATCCACAAGAAAAAAGTGTTAATAGAATCTACAATTATTAAGAAATTAAATAAAAACAGTGGAGTTAGCCTTGTGTAGTGTTTTCCATTATCCTGGGTAAACGCAATGCATATGCGTTTTGAGCTATGAAATACAAATTTCAATGATTCCGCATGAGTTAAGTACTCTTATATTTGCATTTAAAGATATAAAATTAAACTATAAAATCCATGATAATGAAACCAAAATGTGGGGTTCAGGTCTGAGTTCGTTGTCTCACAAAATCAACAAATGAATTTGCTGACAAAAATGGTTAGTGGAAACCAAGTTTATTGAGAGAAGCCAGTCCTGGAAAAGGTGCAGCTGGGTCCCCAAAGCAGCCCAGTGTCCAGAGCGTCTGTTCGTTGTTGTAGCAGGTATAGTTCAGCATCCAAGCTAATTAAAGAGAAGGAGGAGGAGGAAGTGGAGGAGGAGGAGGAGGAGGAGGAGGAGGAGGAGGGGAGGGGAGGAGGAGGAGCAGGAGGAGGAGGAGGAGGAGGAGGAGGGCTTCTTTATCTATGGCTAGATACATGCTTGCTGATTTCTGATTTTTTTTTTCAAAGAATTTGCCTCAGTAACGTCCTTGGGATTGGTTATACACCTCACTGTACTGTGATTGGTTATGAGACAGCTGCCTGTCTTAGCAACATCCATACACTTTAAAAGTTATGTCTCCTGCTGCAGGCCCTTCTATTCCCATGCAGCTTGGTTGCCTTAGTAACTTCTGGTGGTGGGTTCTCAGGTTCTCCTTTTCCCCTGCCATGGCCTGTCCCTGTCTACTTAGCCCTTCTATCTCCTCCCTAGTAATTTGAAATGGCAAATAAAGTTAAAAAAAAAATGACAAACAAACAAGCAAAAATAGTATAAGTCAAGAGAGAGCCCACAGAGAAAGGGAAAACTTTACACCTTTAATAACGAAACTTTTCCTACTTTTTGAATTAAGGGAACTCACATTTTCATTTTGGGCTGTTCTCACAAATTATAGAGCAGGCTGTGCAATAGCTATATCTAGGATGTCAAACTCAACAGGCTAATACTAAGTACAGATTTTGGTAAATCAACAGGCACATGATTAGGAAGCATTCAGGTTGTTGCAAAAGGCATGTGAAGGGCTTTAGAGAATGTCATCCCAAATTGTCACTTTGACATACAAATTATTTTGAGCTGAAGGCAATTGAGGAAAAGCAGACCCAGGAGGAGCTCTCTCCCTTTCCCTCAGTTGTCTAAAAGCAGAACATAAATTCCCCTAGTGAAGGTGTCCCTCCCCCAGTTCCTGTCCAGGACAGAGCTAACAGTCTCATCACCAGAGATGAGAGGGCACGGAGATAAGAGTCTTACTAAACTCAAATAACCTTACTAAACAGCCCTTGTCTTCTATTAGTTTGCCTATATATTTACCTTCCACAACTTGCTGACCCAAAAAGCCTAAAACCATTTTTATTTGTCTTATTGATACCAAAAAATGTGGGTTTTGTTTGAGTCTGAGTTCTTGTCTTGTGAAAATCAAAGAATGAAATCCAGGACAAGAACAATGAACAGGAGCAGGTTTACTGGGAGGAGCCAGTCCTGGAAAGGTGCAGCTGGGTTCCAGAAGCAGGCCAGTGTCCAGAGCTTCCCCATGTTACAGTCAGGAGTAGTTTAGTCTCTGAGCTAATTAAAGTCTAGAAGTCCATGTGTGGAGGCCCACATAGCCATAAGCCACGTGGACTCAGGGAAATGCTCCCCTGCCATAGGAACGAATGTCATTGTGTGCCAGAGAGAATAGAGAGCAAGAGGAAGTACATACCTGTTAATTTAGGGGGTGGGTAGTCTTGCTAGCTCCTAATTGGTCTTTTTTTTTCTTTTATTTAAATTATTGTTTAAAGTATTTCATATGTCTCCTTTTCCCCCCATTGTCCTCCCCCCAGCCTCTCCCACCACCCAGCACATGCCCTCACTCCCCTACTGCCTGTGTCCATTGGCTAGGCTTATATGCATGCATACAAGTCCTTACGTTGATCTCTTATCTCCCCCTCCCCCACCTACTACCCTCCTTTGCCCTATGAGGTTTGACGGTCTATCCCATGTTTCTATGTCTCTGGATCTATTTTTATGGTCTTTTCAAATAATTCTGCCTTAGCAATATCCTTTGGATTGGTTTATATGCCTTATTGACTTGACATTGGTTATCTGCATGCTGCCTGTCTTAGCAACATCTTTACTTTTTAAAGTTTATGTCTCTCTCATGAGTGCCCTTCCTTCCTCACCCAATTGGGGTGCCTTAGTAAATCTGCCTAGCTGTGTTCTCAGTTCTACTTCCTTTCCCATGGTCCCATCCCTATCCACCTTCCTTCTGTATCCTCATTATCATTCTCTACACACAAGTTCTAACTACCCTTTTGAGTGTTACTCATTACTGAAATCTTTCCCTATGCTGACATGAATTAATAAACTATTTTTATTTTGTTAGTCTGTCTTTTATCAGTCAAATTTGCAGGGCCCTAGCTGAAGGACCTAGGAGGGTAAAAGGGAATAGTATTTCCTCTCCTACACATGTAGCAAGATTAACCATCATAACTTCAGACTAATCATATGTTTCCTTTCCTATTATAATAAGTTAATATTTATTTCCACATATAATTCCTAAAATTTTACTAATAATTGCATATATATATATAGAGATGTGTACATTATCTATAATTTATGTATCTCTAATCTATAATTTATCTATCGTCTATTTATCTATCTATCTATCTATCTATCATCTATAGATCTATATTGTCTTTTGGTGCATTTTCCTGAATTTTATTTTGAGATCAACTATTCAAGGAAGATAAAATCTGACTCTAATTTTACTTTATTTTTATTTTTATTTATCTTTATTATTGAGAGTATTATAGATGTCCCCTGATTTTTCCCTCATTGCCCCCCTCCACCTGGTTTACACCCCACCCCAGGCGTTCACCACTCAATTGTCTGTGCTCCTGGGCCATGCATATGTGCATACAAGATTCTTGGTTGATTATCTCCCCCCAACCTACCTTCCGCTGCCTTCCCTCTGAGATTCCACATTTTTTTCCATGCTTCCATGTCTCTGGATGCACTCCATTCATCGGTTTATTTTGTTACTTAGATTCCACATATTAGTAAGGTCAACATATAAGTGAGATCATGTGATACTTGTCTTTCTCTGACTGGCTTATTTCAGTTAGCATAATACTCTCCAAGGTCCCTCCATGCTGTCTCAAAGGGTAAGAGATTCTTCTTTTTTTTTTTTCCTGCTGCATATATTCCATGGTGTAAATGTATCACAGCTTTCTTATCCACTCATCTACTGATGGGCACTTGGGCTATTTCCAGATCTTAGCTATTGTAAATAATGCTCATATTAACATAGGGATACATATATTCTTTCTGGTTAGTGTTTGACTGATTTTAAATTAAGACAATTTAATAAAGTCATTACAATGCATCCTCTCCCACCACCCCCACCCAAAAAAAAAAAAAAACCAGGAACAAGAAAAACTTCATCAGAAAAGACCTGATTCACCCAACATGAATGGCATTTGGGAGTTTGGGATACTGCAGTCATTTGGCTTTTCCGGATATCACTATTTCAATTCTACATTTTCAGCTGTTTCTCGGTCAATACTTCTGTTGCCTTCAGATTTTGGTTTCCACATTCCGGCAATTATCGTACATTGATGAGTTAATATCCTGATCATCAAAAGTATGTAGGCCAACCAGGACATACTGGAGGCAGGGAAGAGTAAGGTTTACATACAGGTGGCCTACTGGAGCTTCTCTTGGCAGGCTGTAGATATAAATAGGTATACAGCAACCAAGGCCTACTAAGAGTTTGGGAATCTGTAGGGTAGGTACAGAGATATGGCACCCAGATCTCCCTTTAGTAAAGGGAGTATAGTCAGCAGACAGCTTTTTAGTATTGGCCGCAGCTGTACAGAATCACCACTCCCAAGCTAAAGACTAACTCCTGCACGTAATCTTTGCCCCAGACTCACAGGTGAATTAGCCAAGGCTTTATGAGGCATATGTTATGTTCTCCCTCTGCTAATTCTGTTTCCCCTTCCTTTATTCACAAGTGTTGAACCTTAGTGTAATCCTGGGTCCCAAACTTCTTAACTTCTTTTCTGAAGAACCCAACCTAACCTTTGACACAGAGTCCCTGATCCTTTATTGATGAGAGTCTGGGTCACCCTAACAGACAAGATACTTAAACCAGCTGGGTATCTAGAATGAGTGGTTTAAGAAGGTAATGATGAATGTCAGTTATGGCCTTGGGACCAACTATAGCACAAAGAAGGCTATAGATCATCTCTTCTTAAGCTGTTTGATTTTTGTTCTGCTACTATAAAAATGTGACAGTAAAATTCCTCTTAGATCTATTCCCTCATGGGATTATTGATGAGAAAGAAAAATTCAAGAAAGAAAATTTCTGGTCAACTTGAAAAGTATTTCTAATCCTTTCAATTGTGAGAGGAGAAATAAATGGGTTATTCACTGTACTTAACCAGGAAATTTTTGTGATTTATAAATACTTAGTTTTATTTTGTGGCATATTTATTAAATGTTTTGTTATTTACCAATGACTTTAATTTGAATGGTTCTAGGAATTAGATTTCTCAAATGGTGTCCAAAGTATTTATAACACCACAGAAAAAAAAAAGTAGGTAAAACACTTGGAAAATTAACAAGTCTCCATAGCAATGCTCTTGTGGACCTTTCTTAAATTAGGTAAGGCATTTCCAAGTTTATGCTAAGAAATAATTTCTAATTTTTTAAAGTGTTGTTTGGAAAGAACAAAAGAGATGTAACATGTATCTTTGATTTTGAAAAGCAAATGCAGTCAGTAATTTCCTAGCCCAATGTATGTTCCAGAGAAAACATTGATTATCTTTCAAGGTTGTTACACTTAAAATGGCATGACCTTTAGCCTGGAAATCCTAAATGATCACTCGTTTAAGCATCGTGGCCATTGATATTATGATCTCCCATTTGGAGGCATATTAATCAGAATGAATACATATTATTTATGTATGCATGTATTTAGGTTGTTAATTGTATGCTTACCAGGGCCTAAGATCTGGGCAATGTTGTAGTTATAACACAAAACAAAACAAAATATAATCTTTGCATTCCTGCTTTAATGATTTTTTGTTTTGTTTTGTTTTGTTATTTATAAAAATTACTTAAGTATGTTATTTACAAAAATGAAGTTTATCTAACATCTTAATGGAGTAATCCTGGTATGAGGGCCTGCTCTGTTTCAACCTTTGCTTATCCAAAAATTAAACTCTCAGTTTCTGAGGATTGAAAAATGGCGGCGGAATAGAAGGACATGTCCTGAGCCTTCTCCCGGAGCAAATAGAGGAGGCAGTTGAGACGAGCGGAATCAAGCCCAAATTGGCGAAGGAGGCACAGCTGGTGAGACAGTTTGCAGCTGGGAAGAGCAGGGATCCCCCGGATAAAGGTAAAATCAAAGATCTAGGCAGTAGAATCTCCCGGACCTCTGTGCCCAGAAGGTCAGGGAGAAACTACACAGTGCCAAGCCGCGTCCCTGAGGACAGGCAAAGTCTGAAGGATTTGAGACCATAGAGTCTGGATTTGGGATCTGAGCTCAAAGGCAGCCTTTGGGAGCTGCCTGACCGCGGAGTGCCGGTAAGAGAGGAACTGGCAGAGACGTGATCCTTCCTCGCGCTGGGGCCTGCGCCTTTCCCCACTGAACCTAGTTCATGGGACCTTTTGGAGACAGGCGCTTACCTGTGACAGAAGTGCAGGAGAAGGGGTAGAGTTGTGGAACCTGGGCAGAGTGGGCAACGGACGGTCGGGGAGAAGTGGTAGCAAGTCTGGTGCTGAGTCACATCTAAGCCCACAGAAACCATTTTCTCCTGAGAGATAGCCCCTCCCCCCAGTCTCCAGGCAACCAATATAGCCACACCCAGATTCCACCCTGATTAACACCAAGGAATCTGAATACTCCCTGAGGCCATAGGATCTACTCTAAAGAGAAATCTTTAGAAGCTAAGCACCTCAATTACACTAGATAACCAAGCCCAGGAAAACAGAAAGATTTCACCAGTAGCACTATCACCAAAAGAACCTGGGTAGCAAAGCAATTGGATCTACAATTAAAACATTTCAGGAAAACATGGGGAGACAAAAAAGCAATACCCAAAGGAAAGAAAAAGAGGAATCACCAGAAAAGGAGTTAAATGAAACTGAGGCTAGCAGCTTAACTGAAAGAGAATTCAGAGTAATGATGATAAGGACGTTTAAACGGATGGATGACAAATACACACAACTCAATGAGAACTATAAGGAGCTGAATGAAAATGTCACCAACATGAAAAGAAACCAAGAGGAGATGAAGAACGACATAGCTGCAATAAAGAACACATTGGAAGGCTTAAACAGTAGACTAGAAGAGGCTGAGGACCCCATCAGTGAATTAGAAGACAAGGTAGGAAAACACACACAAACACAGCAGCAAATGGAAAGAAGACTTAAAAAGCAAGAGGAGAGCCTAAGGGAGCTTTGGGACAACACAAAACGAAACAATATTAGAATAATAGGGATACCAGAAGGTGAGGAAGAGAAGCAAGGAATAGAAAACCTGTTTGAAGAAATAATGACGGAGAACTTCCCTGATATTGGCAAGAAAAAAACTATGCAAGTCCAAGAAGTACATAGAGTCCCAAACAAGTTGAACCCCAAAAGACCGACACCAAGACACACCATAATTAAATTGGCGAATACCAATGACAAAGTAAGAATCTTAAAGGCTGCCAGAGAGAGACAGAAAGTTACCTACAAGGGATCTCCTATTAGAATATCAACTGATTTCTCAACAGAAACACACCAGGCCAGAAGGGAATGGAATGAAATATTCAAAGTAATGCAAAGCAAGGGTCTGAATCTAAGAATACTATACCCAGCAAGGTTATCATTCAAAATTGAAGGTGGAATCAGGAGCTTCATAGACAAAAAAGGGCTAAGAGAGTTTATCACTACCAAGCCAGCAATGCAAGAAATGCTAAAGGGACTGCTGTAAAAGGAAGAAAGAGAAAGGCAAAAAGAAACACAAACACTAAGGGGGAAAATATGACAACAAACATGTACTTGTCAATAATAACATTAAACGTAAATGGATTAAATGCACCAATCAAAAGACATAGGGTAGCTGAATGGATAAGAAAACATGACCCATATATTTGCTGTCTACAAGAGACCCACCTCAGAGCAAAGGATTCACACAGACTGAGAGTGAAGGGATGGAAAAATATTTTTCAAGCAAATGGAAATGAGAAAAAAGCTGGGGTAGCAATACTTATATCTGATAAAATAGACCTCAAAGTAAAGGGCATAACAAGAGATAAGGAAGGCCACTACATAATACTAAAGGGAGCAATTCAACAAGAAGATATAACTCTGGTAAACATATATGCACCCAACGCAGGAGCACCCAAATACATAAAAAAACTCCTGGAAGAGATCAAGGGAGAGATCGACAACAATACAATCATAGTAGGAGACTTTAATACACCACTGACATCACTGGATAAATCCTCCAAACAAAAAATCAGCAAAGAAATAGCAATTCTAAATGACACACTAGATCAGATGGACCTAATTGACATCTTCAGAGCATTTCACCCCAAAGCCTCAGAATATATGTTCTTGTCAAGTGCCCATGGGACATTTACAAAAATAGACCACATATTGGGTCACAAACAAAGCCTCCCTAAATTAAAAAGATTGAAATCCTATCAAGCATTTTCTCAGACCACAATGGCATAATATTAGAAATAAACTATAATAAAAACATTCCAAAAAATTCAAACACGTGGAAACTGAATAGCATGCTATTAAACAATGATTGGGTGATCAACGAGATCAAAGAAGAAATTAAAAACATCCTGGAGAATAATGACAATAAAAACACAACAATGCAAATGCTATGGGACACAATGAAAGCAGTCTTGAGAGGGAAGTTTATAGCTCTACAGGCCTACCTCAAAAAACAAGAAAAAATGGTAATAAATCTTCTAACTCAACAACTCAAAGAATTAGAAAGAGAGCAACAAGAAAAGCCCACAGTAAGCAGAAGGAAGGACATAATAAAGATCAGAGCAGAAATGAATGACATAGAGACCAAAAAAACAATACACAGGATCAACAAAACCAAGAGCTAGTTCTTTGAAAGGATAAACAAGATTGATGAACCTCTAGCCAGGCTCACCAAGAAGCAAAGAGAGAGGACCCAAATAAACAAAATCAGAAATGAAAGAGGTGAAATAACAACAGACCCCACAGAAATACAAAGGATTGTTAAAAAATACTATGAACAACTCTATTCTAACAAACTACACAATCTGGAGGAAATGGACACATTCCTAGAAAAATACAACCTTCCAAAACTCACACAGGAAGATTCTAAGAATCTCAATAGGCTGATAACTATGGAAGAAATTGAAGCAGTCATCAAAAAGCTTCCAGCAAACAAAAGCCCAGGGCCTGATGGCTTCACAGGGGAGTTTTACCAAACATTCAAGGAAGAACTAAAACCTATCCTCTTCAGACTATTCCAGAAAATTCAAGAAGAAGGAGCACTTCCAAGCTCCTTCTTTGAGGCCAGCATCACCCTAATACCAAAACCAGACAAAGACAACACAATGAAAGAGAATTACAGGCTAATATCCCTCATGAACATAGATGCCAAAATCTTCAACAAAATTCTAGCAAATCGAATCCAGCAGTACATCAGAAAGATTATACACCATGACCAAGTAGGATTTATCCCAGGGATGCAATGATGGTACAATATTCGCAAATCAATAAATGTGATACATCACATAAACAAATTGAGAGATAAAAATCACATAGTCATATCAATTGATGCAGAAAAAGCATTTGATAAAATCCAACACCCTTTCTTGATAAAAACTCTCAGCAAGGTGGGAATAGAAGGATCATACCTCAACATAATAAAAGCCATATACGACAAACCCACAGCCAACATCATACTCAATGGGCAAAAACTAAAACCATTTCCCCTAAGAACAGGAACAAGACAGGGATGCCCCCTCTCACCACTCCAGTTTAATATAGTGCTGGAAGTACTAGCCATTGAGATCAGACAAGAAGAAGAAATAAAAGGCATCCAAATTGGAAAGGAAGAAGTAAAACTGTCCTTATTCGCAGATGACATGATACTGTACATAGAAAACCCTAAAGACTCCATAAAAAAATTATTAGACTTAATAACTGAATTCGGTAATGTAGCAGGATACAAAATTAATGCCAAGAAATCTATGGCACTTCTATACACCAATAATGAACTTACAGAAAGAGAGACTAAAAAAAAACAATCCTATTTACCATCGCACCAAAAAAATTAAGATACTTAGGAATAAACTTAACTAAAGAGGTAAAAGACCTATATGTAGAAAACTACATGACACTGAAAAAAGAGATAGAGGAAGACATAAACAGATGGAAGGACATACCATGTTCATGGATTGGTAGAATCAACATCATCAAAATGTCCATACTACCCAAAGCAATCTATAAATTCAATGCACTTCCCATTAAAATACCAACAACATATTTTACAGACCTAGAACGAAATTTCCAAAAATTTATCTGGAATAAAAGAAGAACCCGAATAGCTACAGCAATCCTGAGAAAGAAGAACAAAGGAGGTGGGATCTCAATACCAGATATCAAGTGGTATTACAAAGCTACTGTTCTCAAAACAGCCTGGTACTGGCACAAGAACAGACATATAGATCAATGGAATAGAATAGAGAACCCAGAAATTGACCCAAATCAATATGCTCAATTAATATTTGACAAAGGAGGCATGAACATTCAATGGAGTCAAGACAGTCTCTTCAACAAATGGTGTTGGGAAAATTGGACAGATACATGCAAAAAAAATGAAGCTAGATCACCAACTTACACCATACACAAAAATAAATTCAAAATGGATAAAGGACTTAAACATAAGACGGGAATCCATGAAAATACTAGAGGAATCCACAGGCAGCAAAATCTCGGACATATGCCGAAAGAACTTCTTCACTGATACTACTCCTAGGGCAATGGAAGCTAAAGAGAAAATAAACAAATGGGACTACCTCAAAATAAAAAGATTTTGCACAGCAAAGAAAACCATCAATAAAACAACAAGAAAGCCCACTGCATGGGAGAACATATTTGCCAATGATATCAATGATAAGGGTTTAATCTCCAACATATACAGAGAACTCATACAACTTAACAAAAAGAAGATAAACAACCCAATCAAAAAATGGGCAACTGATCTAAGTAGACACTTTTCGAAAGAAGACAGAAGGCAGGCCAAGAGACATATGAAAACCTGCTCACAGTCACTAATCATCAGAGAGATGCAAATCAAAACAACAATGAGGTACCATCTCACACCTGTCAGAATGGCTTTTATCAACAAATCAACAAACAACAAGTGTTGGCGAGGATGTGGAGAAAAAGGAACTCTTTTGCACTGCTGGTGGGAATGCAGACTGGTACAGCCACTGTGGAGAACAGTATGGAGTTTCCTCAAAAAAATAAAAATGGAACTCCCATTTGCCGATCCCACTTCTAGGAATATATCCCAAGAATCTAGAAACACACATCAGAAAGGAAATATGCACCCCTATGTTCATAGCAGCACAATTCACCATAGCCAAGATTTGGAAACAACCTAAATGCCCATCAGCAGATGAATGGATGACAAAACTGTGGTATATCTATACAATGGAATACTACGCTGCGGTAAAAAAGAAGGAGTTCCTACCATTTGCAACAATATGGATGGAGATGGAGAATATTATGTTGAGTGAAATAAGTCAGGCAGAGAAAGATAAATATCACATGATCTCGCTCATTTGTGGAATATAATGAACGACATAGACTGATGAACAAGAACAGATCCAGAGGCTGAGAAACGTCGATCAGAACATCATACCTCAGGTAAGGTAGGGGAGGGTGGGGGTAAGGTGGAGAGATCAACCAAGGGACTTGTATGCATGCATATGAACCTAATCAATGGACACAGACAACAAGGGGGTGGGGCATCAAGAGAAATTGTTTCATGTGACAAAAATTTTTAAATGAAACTCTCTGTAGACTGAAAATTATTTTGGAAGGAAACAAAGAGAAGTTTCCTTCAAAAGTCATAAGGATTGTAATTAAAAGTCAATATATTTGGTCTCTTGATCTAAAGTAAGTAATTTGTGTTTTTGCCTCCCTGACAAAGTTTATATAAAGCTACAAAAAGAAATTGACAGCCAGTTTGAAATGGAATTGCCAGGGCCTAGGGCAAAGAATATCCTTACATGATATTATTCTACAATGTCATTATAATTTTAGATATTTTACAACAGCATATTTTGCAATTATCCCAAACAAACTTACAAACTAATTCTTTGAATGGTGGGCAGCAATTTAAAAAAAAAAAAAAAAAAGGGACATGAAAGGATTTAATCCCTTGCATAAGGAATTAAGGCACTGGGAACACACTTGAGCATCCTATATTGGCCGCCTTTGCCCTTTGTGCCAAGAGGGACCCTCTTCTCACAATCCAATTGCCCTCAGCTGTTACCTGAGCTTTCTGTTCATGCTGAGCTTGAAGCCTCGTGGGGGCTGGTACCAGGGATCTGTCTCACATCCAATTGTGTGAGCTGGGCCCTCACTGGAGAAGAAACCCGAGTTCCCCGAGATATGTGATCAGCACCGGGACCCTGCCAGCAGGCCAGGGGTTCCCAAGGCAGGTGCTGGGTGTGGAGGCCACGGGGTCATAGGCTACCAAGGAGACAGAACTGAACCTCATAGCACCCTGCTTGGCCCCGGAGGATGGCTGGTTAGCCAGAGACGGGTAAGATTCCTCAAGGAAGGAACAACCTAAGACAGGCACAGTCGCAGAGGGGCCATCAGGAGAGAAATTAGGGGGATAACAGAAGTGGGGCACAGACCCTCACCCCCCCAACATTGCAGGGGCTTGAACCCTCACCCCCTTCTAAAGGAGGTCTCCTACCCCCATGGCTGCTTCGCGCTTCCCACACCCAGCTCAGAGCGGGACCCAGGCAACAGAAAGAGACCCGGCCCAGCTCACATCGAGATACAGGTGACAGACAGAGACTTGGCCCAGCTCAGATCGGGACCCAGGTAACAGACAAGAGACTTGGCCGAAAGCAGTTGCCCTATATCTAAATTCAGCTGAGCATTTGGAATGCTCAGGGCCCACTCAAGAATGCAAATAATCCTTCCCACTAATATTTACAGGGTAAACTAAGATTGTTGGTAGAGTATTAAATTTGACAGTAAAATACTAATCGAGTTTTCAGATTAATTTAAATAGGCTAATTGAAATAAGTGAATATTCAAGTACTGGACAAAAAGCTATTCTTAAAGTAATAACTAAAATTTCTATTGGTAGTTCATCTCATGGTAAAATTCCTGAGTAGGCAATGAACCTAAAGCAGTCATATGTGTGGGGAGAAAAAAAAAATTTTTTTAATTTAAAGTTATCAAGACTGCATTATAAAAGTTACAAAAACCTCCATTAAAAAAAAAAGGGGGGGATAGTAGGGCAATATCATGTAAGGAAAAACATCCTATAAGTAAATTACATCTAGAAAATTTTTACTTTACCAAATTAAGGTTCATTTGCAATGCTAACAGCAAGATGGCCATTAAAAACACACATGGTGTCTAAATAAGACAAAGG
The DNA here is from genome assembly GCA_026230045.1 of Corynorhinus townsendii. Classification (NCBI taxonomy): domain Eukaryota; kingdom Metazoa; phylum Chordata; class Mammalia; order Chiroptera; family Vespertilionidae; genus Corynorhinus; species Corynorhinus townsendii. The sequence goes on from JAPDVU010000002.1 coordinate 93,298,255, forward strand.
AGAATCGTTTGAACAAAAATAAAAAGGATCCCAAATCAATTATATAGAAAAGATTCCTTTATTAACTTGTGGTCGAGAATATATTTGTATATTTTCAGAAAACAACCCCAAGACCAGATGGATTCCTGCAACAGAGAGGAACTGACAGGAGTGCTCCAACCACGAAGACAAGAGGAAAAAACAGTCCAGAGATGGAAGACGCTGACAACGCCTTGCCATGGGAGCAGTCAGCAGCTGTGCACCGCTGCAGGTTACCTAGGACCAAACCAGAGAGGGTCGGACCTGCATTGCCACCATGTGCCCACCATCCAGATATCACTGCTGACATGTACACATAAGGAACTGTTGGACATTGAAATTGGGACTCAAACATTTTTTTGTTTTGTCTTGTTTTGTTATTATATGTTTATTTCCAGTCTGCAAAGGCAAAACTTTTTAAAGGAAAGAAATGGTGGGAAAAAGATACAGAGGCCAAGAAGCATTGAACAGACTGTCAAACTTCATTGGGAAGACAGGGGTGGTTGGGCGAGGAGGGCTGTAAGAGACCAACCAAAGGACTTGTACGCATGCATATAAGCACAATCAATGGATATAAGACACTGGGGCAGGGAGGAGGGTGGGCAGGTGAAGGCATGTCCTGGGGGGTAGGGGAGGTCGGGGGGAGATCAAAGGGGGAAAAAAAAAGGAGACATATGTACTACTATTTGTAATACTTAAAACAATAAAAATAAAATAAAATTAAAAAAATAAATAAATAAACTCTCAGTTTCTGATGTTACCACTATACTAAACAATGAAATCATTTCACACTATAAATATTCAGGAAAATTACACCAGAAAATAACAGGTGGCAGTGAAAGTTCATCTGTACATCTCATATGCAGCCAGAACAGTAAATTGAGACACAAATATTACCTGATGGGAAGAAAGACCATCCAGAGACAAAGACAGAAAGCAGGAATATGGCAGACAGATTTAAGATGGCTCCATGATCTCTACCTCTCGACGTTAATGCTTTTCTGTAATCACCACCCCCAGGACTGAGTTTGTGCAGGACTCTAACTCATGTCTAACCAATAGTAAAGCAACAGTGATGAGATGCACTTGTATAATTAAGTTTTCGTGTACAAGATTCTGTCTTGCTAGCAGCCTCTTCCTGGTCTTCCCTTTCTTCCTTCGTTGGCAAGAGACAAGCTGCCATGAATCTTACAACTGCAATGCGCTGAATGCGGCCAACAGCCACCGAGTGGGGAAGCAGCTTTCCCAGCCAGCTCTCCGGAGGAGAAGCAGACCTCGCCAACACCAACATGCAGCCACCTGAGCCCCTCTGCAGAGAAGAGAGCTAGCCGTGCTTGAACTTATGGCCCATAGAAAATGTAAAGTTACTTTAAGCTGCTGATTTTGTGGTAGTGGGTCAGATCACATAGAAAGCTAACACAACATGCATGACAATTCCGGGCTATTACTACACTAGCCATATGGAAGAGAGAGAGAATAAATGAGGCCTGTTCCATGCACTGAAATCTGAAATATAGGATGCCGCAAAAATAGGTTTATAGTTGCTCATATGGAACATAATAAAATAATAAATAAATAATAATACAGGAATAAAAGCTGTGTTTGCATACTCACAACTATAAGCCTACTTTTGCCCCACCTGTATAAAGAATGATTGGTAATGAGATATAAGGAACATCAATGGTCTGCCCAAATAGCAGTGTCTCATCATTATAAACCTAATTATGTTGCTCCTATTGCTTCAAAGGTTCAGGTGTTTTTATTTGCTTTGTACAGTAAAATCCTTAGAAAGTTTCATAAACACCTGCATGGTGCTCTCACCTTATTTTTCAAGTTCCCTTTGTGCTTCAGCCGCACTTCTCTTATTTCAGCTCCTCTCTCACATTTCACACTGCTAACATCTTGAATCGGGTTCTCTTCACTTTGCCTAATAAAATTTTACCCACTTTTTATACTTTTATAACAAGATATTGCTTTTACATGGAGACTTTTTATGACCTTTAAGACTAGGTCAAATTCTCTATTTGAACTCTTATTGCATCATATATCTCTGTGATATTTCTACATAATATCTTGCTCTATAAATCCTATATCTCATCACACATCACAGAGGGTGAGGAAATGTGTGGAGAAGCTTGCAAACAGAAACAAGAAGCAATGATATGAAGATTATTTGTCTACAAAATTTAAGTATGATTTATTATATTAGCTAACTATTAATTAATACTTACGTAATAAATAATGACAGGGAGATTGCTGTTCACAGTGACAAGCATGTATGAAGTCACTGAGAAATTTGAAAGATGTAGACTTCCAAAGAGTTCTGATGGCAACTCAAATAAATGGATGTTTCACAATCCCCTTAATGTGGCAATCAACATAGGCATGATTCCAGAAAAATTCATGTAAAGCATTCAAAATATTTTGAGTAGTTTTAACAAATGTCAAGCATATTCAGTTCAAGAGAAGATAAAATAATCTGGTTTTCTTCCAGCTCAGTGAATTACATCCTTAAAAAACAATACAGCATTTATAGACAGTTGCAGATTAGAATGATGAAATGAAGTATCTTCTCTCTGAGATTTGTTTTTATTGTTTTCTTAAATGTATTTCTTTTTTAATTTTATTTTTGTTGCTTACACTATTACAGATGTCCCTATATTCTCCCTTTTTTCCCCACCTGTACCCACCCCTGGCCATGCCCCTTCTCTCAGGCCACCACCTCACTGTTGTCTGTGTCCATAGTTATGCTATATGTTTGGCTAATCCCTTCACTGTCATTTATCCCATCTACCCTTCCTCCCATGAAAGCTGTCAGGCTGTTCCATGTATCCATGCCTCTGTTTCTATGTTGTTTGTCAGTTTATTTTGTTCATTAGATTCCACATATAAGTGAAATCATATGGTATTTGTCTTTCTTAACTGGCTTATTTCACTTAGCACAATAAAATAGAAACTGATTTCTCCTTCATTTCACAAGTACTTTTCAATCATGTTCAATGTTCTAAAAATTAGGCTTTAAGTTTCATAGTAGATGCCAAATGTTAAGAAAACTCTGACAATTGTGACCTGAGAATATCACCATTAACAAGTCTTATTTCTCTGAATAACATATTTGAAACTGGACACAAAAGCGTCGGAGATGCCTGTTGCTACCAGAGTCAGATAAATAGAGACACAGTTGAATTTTGTGGTATATTTATTAATCAAATAGTTGTCAATCTGAGAGAGCAACAGGTGTAACAACCTCAGGAAAACGCTTTGACATTTCATCTCAAGTTTGCCATTATGCATGGTTAGAGGGTGGGAAAAAATCTGAAACTAGTGAGTTCCAGGGTCGGCTTTCAATTGTCCTTGCAAAGTTTAGTCTCAGAATTCTATAAAGATAAGCCCCAGAACACTGCAAAAATTATCCCCAGAATGCTGTCCCCCTTCAGATGGGTCTTATGCTTCATCTGCATTCAAAATGTATATTCTTTTCTGAATAATGAACCCATCCAGCCTTTGAGGTCACCTTATCTATATAGCCCTGTTTTTTCTTCTTGTAACACATCCTCCAGTTTCCCAGGGTCTGTAAGAAAATCTCTTTTCTATTATGTGCCCCTCCATTATCATATTCATTTTATAAATCCATCGACTAGTTATTATTTGCTATCTTTTGATACTGAAAAGTGTAGCTATTTCAACAGCTGTGCCTTAAATAATTATCTTTCCTTTTCTATTCAATTCACTTTGAAGTGTATGGTTCTTCCAGTCTTTATCTTGAAATATGCTGAAACAGCAGAAGTCAGCATTTATTGGACATTTTTTTATCTCATCATGCAATAGAAAACATTTTTTAACAGGCCGACTCTATGTATTATTTATTTTTATATTTTATACTACCTTTTCAGCAAAAATGTCAAACATCTGTATATAATATTTTAAATGTGTAAAATATAAGAACAGCAAATGAAAAAGCAAGATGAGGTGGTGAATAAGAACAAGGTTATGTACTAAGCAAAAAAAAAAAGAGAGAGAAGAAATAAGATAAAAAAGTAGTCTTAGAAAAATGGATAAATATTTCTTAGATTTTGCACAAAAACATAGCTCATTTTTGCCCATAATTTGGCATTTCAGCAAGAGTTATATATGACTATTCTTAGATAATCCTATATAATAAAAGCCTAATATGCAAATTGTCCTCTCAACTGGGAGTTTGACTGGCTGCAGGCAGCGGGGGGGAAGGGAGTTGCCCCCTGCCGGAAACCACTAGGGACCCTACCCATGCATGAATTTCATGCACTGGGACTCTAGTATATAAATTAAAATTCCAAAATAATTAGCACTTTATATAATGGTCAACAATCCTGTCAGGGCTTTTTAATATTTCTTTTGTTTAGATTTATATTTTCTACATTTGAGAAATATAGGTACCACAGTATTTCCAAATCCCATAATCAGGTATGCTTCCAAAGGTGGTCAGGGGTACCTATAATCTCTGAAGTTTAAAATTTGTGTTAAAAACTCTCAGTAAAGGGGAATAGTGGGATTATACATCAACATAATAAATGCTATATATGATAAACATAATACTCAATGGGCAAAAACTAAAAGTGTTTCCCTTAAGAACACTAACAAGACAAGGATGTCTGTTTTTACTCCTCTTATTCAACACAGTACTGGAAGACCTAGCCACAGCAATCAAGCGAAAAGAAGGCATAAAAAGCAACCAGATTGCAAAGGAGGAAGTAAAACTGTCATTATTCACAGATGACATGATGTTGTACATAGAAAACCTAAAGACCCCACTAGGAAACTAATAAATTTAATAAATGAATTCAGCATGGAGCAGGATACAAAATCAATATCCAGAAATCAATGATATTTTTATGCATGAAAAATAAACTCTTAGAACGAGAAACTAAAAAACAAATTCCATTTATTATTGCAACAACAAAATAAGATACCTAGGAATAAACTTAACCAAGGAGGTAAAAAACCTGTTCTTAGAAAACTATGGGACATTGGCAAAAGAAATAGAGGAAGGTACAAACAAAAGAAACATATACCATGTTCATGGGTTGAAAGAATTAACATCATTAAAATGTTTATACTACCTAAAACAATCTACAGATTCAAGGTAATCCCTATTAAAATACCAACGGCATATTTCACAGAACTAAAACAAATACTCAACAAATTTATATGGAACCGTAAAGACCCCAAATAGATGAAGCAATATTGAGAAAGAAGAACAAAGTTGGAGGGTTCACAATACGGGATATCAAACTATACTACAAAGCCATTATAACAAAAACAGCCTGGTACTGGCATAAGAACAGGCATATAGACAATGAATTATTACAGAAACCCCATAAATTGAGCATTATGGTCAATTAATATTTGACAAATGAGGCAAGATCATACAATGGAATAAAGACAGTCTCTTAAACAAAGGGTGCTGGGACAACTGGACAGATACATGCAAAATAATGAAACTAGACCACCAACTTATACAATACTCAATAATAAATTCAAAATGAATAAAATACTTAAATGTAAGGCATGAAACCATAAAAATATTAGAAGAGTAAATAGGCAGTAAAATCTCAGACATCTCACATAGCAGAATATTTTCCAATACATCTACTAGGGCAAAGGAAACTAAGGAGAAAATAAATAAATAGGACTATATCAAAATAAAAAGCTTCTGCATAGCAAAAGAAACCACCATCAAAATGAAAATTGGCCCACATAATGAAAGAACATATTTTTCAATTGTATCTTATAAGGGGTTAATATTTAAAATATATATAGTATTCATACAACTGAACAAAAGGAAGACAAATAATCAAATTTAAAAATGGGGAGAACATATGAATAATTCCAAAGTGGACATGCAAATTGCCAAGATACATATGAAAAAATGCTCTAAATCACTAATTGTCAGAGAAATACAAATTAAAACCACAAAGAGATATCACTTCATACCTTTTAGAATGGCTATCATTCAAAAAAATCAAGAAACAAGTGCTGGGATAGATGTGCAGAAAAGGGAATACTAGTTCATTGGTGGTGGGACTGCAGACTGCAGACTGCTGCAGCAACTATGGAAAACAGTATGAGGTTTCCTCAAAAATTTAAAAATGGAACTTCCATTTGACCCAGCAATCCCACTTCTGGGAATCCATCCTAAAAGCCCCAAAATACCAATCAGAAAAAACATATGCACCCATATGTTCATAGCAGTGTTATTTACAATAGCTAAGAATTGGAAACAGCCCAAATGCCCATCAGTAGATGAATGGATAAAAAAGCTGTGGGATAATTACACAATGGAATACTATACAGCTATTGAAAATAGAGATCTCTTACCCTTTGGGACAGCATGGATGGACCTGGAGAATATTATGCTAAGTGAAATAAGCCAGTTAGAGAAAGAAAAATATCATATGATGTCACTTATTTTTGGAATCTAATGAACAAAATTAATTGGCCAACAAAATAAGACCTGAGGCCTGGAGGCAATGGAACAGACTGACATACCTAAATGCGGGGATGTGGAGACAAGAAGAGATGAACCAAAGAATGTATATACTGATATGGATAGCTCATGGATGTAGTCAATAGGGTGGTGAAGACATGGGGGATGGGTAGAATCTGGGAAGGGGGAATTGAAGGGGAGGTGAATGGGAGACATCTATAGTGCTATCAACAATAAAAATATTTAAAACTGTGTTCAGATTAAAAAAGTTATAACTTTATTTTCAAATTCTATAAAATATTTGGTTCTAAATGTAAAATGTGTCTTCTATTGCTACCATAACAAGTTACCACAACCTTAGGGGTTTAAATAGCATCCATTATCTCACATTTATATATGTCCAGTGGGCTCAAATGGGACCCACCTTAATCTCCGAAGACTGAAATAAAGAAGCCCATGGGGCTGTGTTCGTTTCTGGATGATCTGGGGAAGAATATGTTTCCGGGTTCATGCAGATGATTTGGGTTGCAAGCAATTGTAGGACAGAGGTCCTGTTTCCTTGCTGGCCACTGTCTGGGGGTTCTTCCCAGTTTCTAGAGTTTGCCTGTGTTTCTGGGTGATAGCCCTCTTCATGTCCTTTTACGCTTTGCATTGCACTCTCTTCCCTCTTCTGCATCATCTCTCCTCTGACTCATCTTCCACAGTAACTCTCTGGATGATTATTCTGCTTCTCCCTTCCATCTTTTAAGAACCCTGGTGGCTATATAGGGACCTTGCCTAATCCAAGACTACCTCCCTATTAAAGGTCAAGTGATTAACAATTAATTCTACCTGCAGATCTCTTGTGTTGTGTAACTAATATATTCCAAAAATTAGGGTATGGGCATATTTGGGGTTGGGTATTATTTGACCTAGATGCATAGGTAAAATATATAATACTCTACACATCAGGCAGGCTTACCATTATTAGGTTTTTATTTTTAACCATGAGCAGGTGTTATTGTCTTGATAAAAATATTTGTAATGAAAATTATTGTTATTTAAAAATTATATAGTTATTAGTAATCATAGTTTATTACGTTTCTGATCTTAAATTGAATTATCTACTTTTAGTACAGTGCTTTTTTTGCAACCATACAGAATATTAATATCACATGAAATTTATTAGATTTAGAATATGAATTTCTCCCAAGAAATTTTACACCTTCTCTCCAATAATTTACTTTATCTTTAAACAATTTCACATTGAGTTTATTCAAAATATTGATCTAGATGGGTATATAATTTTAATTAATGTTATAGTCAATTTAATTTTAATAAACATTTCAATATTCAATCATTTATTTTATAATCAAATAAGAACAAAATACACATAAAGTAATTTATTTGTAATCAGGAGTGTTGGAGAAAACACAATAAAAACCTTTCCTTGCAATTATCTTACATTTTAGAATTCTCAACAAAAATTATAAATTAATGATTTAGTAGAGGTTGATGGATGGTAATTTTTAGAAACATTTGTGAATATAATGTTATATGGTACAGGCATTAAACAATGGATACAAAATATGTTAATGATCTGAATGAATATTAAGGGAAAAATATCAAAGTTAAAGAAATAGCACAAGGAATAGAATCAATAATGTATGTAATATCTATGTTTGGTTCCAGGAGGATATTAAACTTATCAGAAGGAATCCTTCCTAAATTATATAAATGTCTAACAACTATGTTGTACACTTGAAACTAATATAAAATGATATTGAATGTCAACTATAATTTTAAAAATGAAAAAATACATATTTAAAATATGGAATTAAAAGTGAGATGTCTAAATTTGTTAAAAATTAAGAAAAAAATTAAAGTAATAATAAAAGACTGAAACTTTAACAAAATCAGAGCATGAAAACATTCTCTCTATACTGTACTGTTACTCATTTAGAAAGTCTGCATGCCAAGTGGAAATGACTCTTTTACCTCATAAACTTATCTCTCTGTTCTTCACTCTATCCTTATTGCTACACTCAAAATCTTGAATATATAATATGTCCATCTTTCCTTTTGCATCATCAATTACTCTCTGCCAAATACTCTTTTTCCTTTATTTTTCAAAAATTTTGGAATCCAGTGTGTACCTGGTTCACAATTGTCTGCATATAGAGTTTATTCTTCATTGAGATAAAGATGATTGATTTAAACTCTTTAGTCTTCTAATTTGTATTATAATTTAAATAGGTCACTCTCTAATCTTTCTGTACATTTTATTATTTCAATCATGAAGCACAATGCTTTCTTCAATACTATAACTGCATTTAACATTTTTGCACCTCGATTTTGAAGCACTCAATATATATAAAGAGCCAGGGTCCATAACGACTGAAGGCTCGACCTAACACCGGAACACCGGCAACCCAGCACTGACTGCCAAGAGGGCTGTGGATTAGCCCAGAGAGAGGCCTGCAGAGAGACAGGGTCTGATCTCAGTGGCAGCTGTTGATCAGCCATTGCCTCTCTCTTTCTCTCCAGGCTTCACCAGCAGCCCCCGCCTCTGTTTCTCTCTGGGCCTCCAGGGGGCTGCTGATCAGCCTGGCCTTTTGATCAGGACCAGATAGACTCAGAGATGCTGACTGGCATGGAAACCGACCAATAAGAACCAAATCTGGGTGAAGTGCCAGGAGCCAATGGCTGCCTAGGAGGTGGAGCTTTTGACTCTGACTGGCATAGAAACTGACCAGTCAGAACCTAATCTGGGTGATGTGTGAGGAGACAATGGCTTCATAGGAGGCAGAGCTTTTGATGCTGACTGGCACAGAAACCAACCAATCAGAACCTAATCTGGGTGACCTATGAAGGAAGAACCTAAGGTGGGGGCTGCGGAGGGATTTTAAGGGACACAGCTGTTTGGTGTAAGGTGTAAGAAAGCAGTTAAATTTTTTAATGACCACTTTGGTGGTACAGTGCATATGGTTGGCTATCAGTCCAGATATAGGGATTATGTATTTTTGTCTGCCAAGAGCATCTTCTCCTGCTGAAAAAGGTCCTCCACTCCATTTAAGCAATCCTATTCTATATAATCTATCTATACTAATAAAAGGGTAATATGCTAATTAGACTGGGTCAACCAGCAATCTTCTGGACCTCTGACTTCCTTCCAGACAAAGCTATGGTGGTGGGGGCCGAGGCAGAGGAAGTTAGGGGTGATCAGGCCAGCAGGGAGGGCCCTTGCTGGTGAAATCAGGCCAGCAGGGGAGCGCAGTTGGGGGCAATCAGGGTGGCAGGAGAGTGCAGTTGGGGGCAACCAGGCCAGCAGGGGAGGGCAGTTGGGGGTGAGATAAGGCCGTCAGGGGAGGGCAGTTGGGGGCGAGTTCAGGCTGGCAGGGGAGGGCAGTTGGAAGTAAGATCAGGCCAGCAAGGGAGGGCAGTTAGGGTGATCAGGCAGGCAGAGGCAGTTGGGGACAAGATCAGTCTGGCAGGGGAGGGCAGTTGGGGATGATCAGGCAGGCAGGCAGAGGCAGCTAGGGCCAATCAAGCAGGCAGGCAGAGAGGTTTGGGGTGATCAGACAGGCAGGCAGAGGCAGTTACAGGTGATGAGGCAGGCAGGTAAGTGGTTAGAAGCCAGCAGTCCCTGATTTCGAGAGGGATGTCGGACTGCCGGTGGTTGGACATCCCTCAAGGTGTCCCTGATTGGAGAGGGTGCAGGCTGGGCTGAGGGAAACCCCTCCCCCTGCCCGTGCATGAATTTCATGCACCTAGCCACTAGTAAGCTATGAAGTGGCAGATTCATCTTATAGAAAATGTCTTTGTCTAAACTACCCATCACAGCAGGGTTTATTGGTGTGGAAGTATCCTGAAAGGAGGTTTCACAAGTGGAGGCAAGTGATTGAAATTCATGGTGTCAATCAAAGAAGAGAGATGAGATAGGGCCTAGTAGTTATGTGACCCTTAATATTCACTAAGGGTATAAGTCTCTCTTACCACAGACTATGTCTAACTGAAACAGCTGAATCTGGTGCCCCAGTTGTAGTGCAAACATATCAAAGTACACTTAAACTGTTACATTGGCATATTTATATAATTCATTTTTAAAAATTAAATGCAACATTTTGGCCTGGCTGGTGTGGCTCAGTGGTTGAGTATCAATCTTTGAACCAGGAAGTTTTGGTTGGATTCCCAGTCAGGACACATACCAGGGTTGTGGGCTCAGTCCCTAGAGAGGAGCGGACAGGAGGCAGTCAATCAATGATTCTCTCTTTTCATTGATGTTTCTATCTCTTGCTCTCCCTTCCTCTCTGAAATCAATAAAAATATATTAAAAAAAGAAATGCTACATTTTCAACATATCCATCATATCCAATGTGCTTAAAAATACCCCTTGGGTTGTCACTCAAAGGCGCTGTGATTGGGATTTGAACCTGCAACTTACGTATGTGCCCTGACCAGGAATCGAACCCACAAACTTTTGATGTGACCACTCTCCAGCCAGCTGAACCAATTAGTATATTTTTTATGTCAGATACTTGGATCTAAAATGAATAAAAAAAATCCTGTATTTTATGATACTTTTTTTTGAATGACTGCTGTAAAAGGATGGGAACAATAGATGAGGAATTATGGAGATTGGACTGCAAAACATAGATTAGCCTGTTGAGCTTGGAGAAGCCAGGGGATTGAGCAATTCACAATTGACAGTGGTGCCTGGTTGATAAATCTGCAATTATGAGAAAACTAGAAAGCCTGAAGCAATTGGAGACTGAAGCCATCACAGAAAAGAAGAAATGAAAAAATTAGGCAAGTAGATAATAAACTCATTGAAGGTAGAGATGGGTAAACTGAGACTAAACAGTTCCTAAATTTTGAAATTGCCCATAGATCTGAAATAATATTAGAGGAAGAACACATACACATATACACATGAGCACATACGAATACATACACTTATACTTGTGTAGTCAATGCAGTGATTCAGGAAGTGGGAACTGGAGTTAGAATGGGATTGTATTCCAGCACAGACACTTTAACAACAATGATTCTAACCTCATCTAGTTTAATCTGCTTAGACCCGTGGTCGGCAAACTGCGGCTCGCAAGCAACATGCAGCTCTTTGGCCCCTTGAGTGTGGCTCTTCCACAAAATACCACGGCCTGGGCGAGTCTATTTTGAAGAAGTGGCGTTAGAAGAAGATTAAGTTTAAAAAATTTGGCTCTCAAAAGAAATTTCAATCGTTGTACTGTTGATATTTGGCTCTGACTAATGAGTTTGCCGACCACTGGTTTAGACCATACGTCTGATTGTCGCTGAACTATCTTTGCAGTCATGTCTAATAAATATTTATCTGTCCTTAAGTTTTACTGTTTATGATGGACACCTTCAAAATGTTGCATTTCTTTTTCTTAATATATTTTTTATTGATTTCAGAGAGGAAGGGAGAGAGAGAAATTGAAATTCCAGTTCTCACTTTAATTACACTACAATGCATATTATCAAAACAGTCAATACATTGTTAACAAATGTTGCTTTTGTTATTATTATAATTATTAACATAATAATAAATAACTAAAGGCCTGGTCTACAGAATCGTGCACCAGTGGGGTCCCTCAGCCTGGCCTGAGCCCTCTCACAATCTGGGATCCCTCGGAGATGTAGTAATGCTCCAATCGGCAGGCAGCTGGCCTGGGAGGAGCCTGAGCCCAGGCCAAGCACTGTGCCACTCTCACTCAGCCGGCCCTGCTGCGCCTGCTGCTGCCTCTGCTTGGTACTGCTGCGCAGAGGCGGGAGAGGCTTGGCTGCCACAGCTGTGTTCACCAGCCGTGAGCCCAGTGTCTGGCACCCCTCGGTCAGCTGAGCAGGGCTCCCACTGTGGGAGCCCACTGACCTCTGGGGGCAGCTCCTGCATTGAGCATCTGCCTCCTGGTGGTCAGTGTGCATCATAGCGACCGGTCTACAAGAAGTTTGGTCACTTCTGCTTTTATACTTTATATAGTAGTATAGATTAGATAAATAAAATGTCATTTTAGGATATTTTTAAATGAAAACCTTGTCATAGCCAGTATTTCTCAGTGGTTGGAACATTGGTTCCCACACCGAAGGGTTTGGTTCTGATTCCTGGTCAAGGGCTTGTGCCTAGGATGCAGATTCACTCCCCATCCCCTGGTCTGAGCATGTGCAGGAGGCACCCAGGTGATGTGTCTTTCTCACTTGGATGTCTCTCTCTCTCTCTCTCTCTCTCTCTCTCTCTCTCTCTCTCTCTTTCCCTCTCCCTCTCTCTCCCCCTCTCTCTCTCTCCCCCGCCCCCCATCCCTCCCTCCCTCCCTCTCTCTCTGAAAAGAAATGGAAAAAATGCCCTCTGGTGAGGATTAACAACAACAAAAATGAGGACCTTAATACTGTTTTTAACGTTGACAGCTGGCATCAGGATGAAGATTAAATTCCTCTGATAACCATGGGAGAGTTAAAAGCCTTTGCTACATGAACATAGTCCAGAACAAGCAGCAAGAGTATTACCAGGGAGCTTGTTAGAAAGGCAAGGGCCACACCAGGTTCAGTGCTCAGAGGATGCATTATGAGAAGAATTCCAAGCCTTTTTATGCACATTAGATAGAGAAGCAGCAAAATAGGTTGCTGAGTGTAAAAATGTAAAGTCTCCTTAAATATTACACATTATAAAATGTATAATTAGAAAGATCCATAGAGATCATTTAATTCAAAGACTACATTATATATTATTAGGAAATTAAGACCCGGAGGGTTAAGTTATTGCTTCAAGGCCACATAGCTAGCTTGTTATAACTGCTTTAATGATAATGGGTTGTCCCAAGATAGTTTCAGATTTTTGACTTTTAACATTTGAAAAGCATTATAATATTGAGCATAAACTTAGTCTTATACTAACAATATTGTACTTCATCTATCTAATATATAGTTAGAAAAGAGAAGTAATATCACTATTTATAATATAGAAGGAATCCAGTAAAAATATTTATAAATTGACTCATACATTTAAAACTGCTTAAAGGTGTTTTGTATATGTAATGCATCAGTTTGTCAGGGCTGTCATGATAAAGCATCACACACTTGGTAGAATAGATAACAGAAATAATTTTTGTCTGTTCTGGACACTGGGATTCGGAGAGCCAGTTGTCAGCAGCATTGGTTCACTTTGAGGGCTGTGAGAAATACCAGTTCCAAGTCTCTTGTTCAGCTTCTGGTGTGTTACTGGCAATTGTTTGTGTTCCGTGCCTTCTAGAAACATCAGCCCTATCTCTGGCTTCACCTTGACATGGTATTCTTCGTGTGTGCCGTGTGTGTGTGTGTGTGTGTGTGTGTGTGTGTGTGTGTCCCTGTCTCTATATTCCCCCTTTTTACAAGGACACCAAACATATAGCACACTTTAATTACCTCATTTTAACTTAACTAATCACATCTCTTGCAATGACCCTATTTCCAAATAAGGTCATAGAATGCAGTACTAGCCATTAGGACTTCACCATATTAATTTTGAGGGGATACAATTCAAACCATAACACCAGGTTTTAATTATCCTTAAGAAAAGGAGAGGACCTGTTATTGAACTTAAAATTAGAAATTGTAATCAGCAGCTGCTAAAATAAACTGGAGTCATAAACTTTTTAAAAACGGAATGTCATTCATTCTTATTTTAAAATAAATATATTAAGAAAATGATTATTACAAAAGCTTTTTAAAATATGTCTCTTAAGCCCTAACTGGTTTGGCTCAGTGGATAGAGCGTCTGCCTGCGGACTGAAGGGACTCAGGTTTGATTCCGGTCAAGGGCATGTACCTTGGTTGCAGGCACATTTCCAGTAGGGGGTGTGCAGAAGGCAGCTGATCAATGTTTCTCTCTTATTGATGTTTCTAACTCTCTATCCCTCTCCCTTCCTTTCTGTAAAAATCAATAAAATATATTTTAAAAAATATGTGTATTAATTTATCTTTAAATATCTTTATCTGTGTATGTAAAAGAATAATATATAATCAAGCAAGTGAAAAACAATTATAACATAATTATTTAAAATTCAAGCTTTCATAACATTCTCAGTATATTTTTAATCTGAAGCTTCACAATTGATTATTCTAAAATGTCTTCTTTCTGAAATAATTATAACAATAAGACATTTATTTCTCTCGCTAATACCTTACTAAATAAAAGTTCACATAATCTCTTTCTCTAGCTTTTAAGGGACAGAAAAAACACCTGCTAAGTAATAATTAAGGAATAGATGGTATTATTTTGTACACATTCTCTTGAATATTTTAGAGGTCACACCCACTCTATTCTATCCTCTTTTCCACCAATGTCTGATCAATAACTAAATCCATATTAATTTTACTTCTTCACTATCTCTCCATTCACATTCTAGGTCTGTCATAATTACTTTAATAATATTTAACTCTTCTCCTTATATCAGTTCTTTACCCTTCAAAGTTTTCTTTACATTAGAACTGGGTTGACTTTCTAAAAGGTAAATATGATCACGTCACTCTCCTGATAAAATCCTTCAAGCCATACCCTTAGAGAATGTGAACTATGACATAAAACTATCAGCATTAGAATATTGGCTTTAACATTACTGTGGATGCGTGCATTTGATTTTGGAAAAATTTATTTGTACTTACCATGTACTGATTTATTTACCTGTGAAACAATGATAATTGAAAGTTTCACCTGCTTTATGGGGTTATTATGGGGAACAAAACATAATATAGATGTCATTAAAGAGCTACATAAACATCATCAATTATTATTACCATTACTAATGTCATGTAAAAGTTTACTAAAGAAATGTGATCAAAGAGTTTCTGGCTCTTAAGGTAAAAATTTTTATATCAGACCCTGTTCTGAGGGCACAGGTGCCTGTTTATTGGAAATAGTCTAGTGTCAACCATTCTTCAGCCAAAATTATAATTGACACCTACTTTCACTATAAACAAAAGTATTCCTATTTGAGTAATAAAGTATATGGTAACTTTATTGGTATTCTCAATTGTTCATTCCACAAGTACTTAATATACAAACACTTAAGAATTTAAACAAATTTATTAGCTAGAAATGGTATGGCAAATAATTTCAAAGTGATTCCACCTAATCAACTGTATACCATCCTAGATCCAGAAATAATAGTAATAGCTAAATCTCAAGTTGAGTTTGCTGTTCCCTGTACTCCACATACTGTTTAATGTCTTTACAGATGCCAGTTAATTTAGTTCTCAGAATAATCCCATGAAGAAAAATGGTCTATTATCTCTATTTTACAGGAAAGCACATTAAGAATTTAAATAACTTAGGTGTCACAGGTAGTCATTAGCAAAGCCATAATTTCATCTCAGGCAGTTAACTCCTGAGTCATGCAGATGGTATTCTACTTCAATACAGTGCCTCTGTAGATAGATAGCTTACCAGGAAATGTTCTCTACCTAAAAGTGCTGGCTCTGGATGTCAGGATAAACAGTCTCCAATGACCAGGCTTTCCCAAGCTCTTCTCTGTCTTGACCTTCATTCCAGAGAAGATTTACTCACATCTCGAGTGACTTCTGTGTGGCATACCAATTTAGTTGCTAGAAGTTGTTTATTTTGTTCTCTATGTAAAATATATGAATCATTTTTGAATTTTCAGCAATATAAAATAAGCATATCAGTGAATGATTTGTTCATAAATACCCATCTTACCTAATAATAGATAAACATGTAAATTGACTGTACCTCTGCTACACCCACAGCCAATCAAGAGTGAGTATGCAAATTAATCCAACAAAGATAATGGGTTAATTTGCATATGCAGGAGCAGAGCAGCCAGGTGGGACACCTGCTATGAGGTGGGGGGGGGGGGGCGGAGGGAGTTACAGGAGCAGTGCTCCAGCCGGGAGTGAGGACTTGCAGGCTCCCAGTCAGCCAGGAGCGAAGCCAGGGGAAGGAAGACCTATTCTTGCATGAATCTTCATACAATGGGCTTCTAGTTTTATATGTTTCTCTGTAAACAGCACATCTGGTAAGTGTATAATCTCCTCCTTGACTTCTCTAGGATATCTAAGACCTGATGGCCCTTGCCAACTAGCATCATTCATTGCTTTTTTTCTAAAGCAGGAACAGGTCTATAAATCAGTGAACTGAGAATAAAATTAAAACTATTTGCATGACTTCCAAATCATCTATGTTTGGCTCCTGCTTACATGCTCACTCTCTTTTCTCATTGCTATTTCTCCTCCACAAAATTCTCTTCAACTTTGAATGGTGATTTTCTTTCTCTAGCTTCAAGAGGTTGAAATTAGTATTTTCTATACTTATAAAACTCTCCTCCAACTCCTTTGCCTGGATAACTCCTCTTTTATCTTAAGATTTAATTTTAGCCCTGGCCGGGTAGGTCAGTTGCTTAGAGTGCCTCCCAATACACCACATACAAGAAGCAACCAATGAATGCATAAATAAGTGGAACAACAATTTGCTGTTTCTTTCTTTCCCTTTCTTTCTTCCTTCCTTCCTTCCTTCCTTCCTTTCTTCCTTCCTTCCTTCCTTCCTTCCTTCCTTTCTTTCTTTCTTTCTTTCTTTCTTTCTTTCTTTCTTTCTTTCTTTCTTTCTTTCTTTCTTCCTTCCTTCCTTCCTTCCTTCCTTCCTTCCTTCCTTTCTTTCTTTCTTTCTTTCTTTCTTTCTTTCTTTCTTTCTTTCTTTCTTTCTTTCTTTCTTTCTTTCTTTTTTCTTGTATCTTTCTTTCTTTCTCTCTCTTTCTCTCTCTCTCTCAAAATCAATAAAATTTTAAGAAAGAAGACCATCTTAAGAGTTCAATTTATGTGTCAACAAGACCTCCCTACCAAAATCAACAGGACCACAGTACATGACTTTTCTTTGTGACATCTGCTCCCAAGGCATTTAATCAGAGTAATTGCTTACTAACTTGTTTTACCCTATTTTATATATGTTATGCTTCATTCAGAAGCAACTGTGCTATGTTTAACATAGAAATAATTCCTTTTAGTATATTAACTAGTGGTCCACAAATGTATACATGGCTTATACAAATTATTTTATCTGTCATACAGAAGCATATGACCAATGATTCCTAAACTTAAATTACAACACAACATAACAATAATGAATAAAATATATTCAAGTAAAATGTAATATTAAAATAAAATACAATATTAATTTAACTTAAAATATCACCATGAAAGTGATTAATACTGTGCTGATGATAGCCATGCTAACATAAACACATGTGATTGCTACTACAGTACTTTCATTTATCTAAAAATGTGGAGAAGATTGTTGACTAAGAAGATGCTCTGAAGATTCCTCATTTATTTTTTCCCTCTCATGAGTCCTCCTCTAATCTAAAACTGCCAATTTGCTTGGCATCCACTAAAGGCAATCCAAAAAGTAGCACTGAAAAAAAAAAAAAAAAAGAAAGAAGAAACATATTATATTAAAACCCCCCAAAATTAGGGGAAAAAGCAGAGATCTAGGAACAGCAGGGAATAGCTCCAGAATATGCCTCTTGTGATATCTACTCTTTTAATCCAGTTTTAATTTTAAGCTAAAACTAAGTATTCAGAGAATTAGGGGTGGATATAAAGAAACAAGTAAACCTCTTATGGACAAAATTAATTCATATTTTAAAAAATTAGAAATTAATAGTATTTGAAAAGTAAAAGATAATCTTCAACTTTCTAATTTCATATAGCTTAGAAAATATTTATTAAATGATTAGCATAAAACCTATACATAATAATATTATCTCATTAATTACAAATAATTACTAGTTATATATTAATATTAACATTAAATCTGATTGTTACTATTACATGAAAATAGCTACTAATCTCACTGTTAAAAAGGAGCATCATCTTTGGTATTTTAGTCAATTCTTGGACAGATTTGGAAAGCAATAATAAACATTAATATTTGCTTTCTTTTTATTAGGTCTTCTTTTTTAATATATGAATATACTGAGCCTGTGGACCTGGAGAAGAAAGATTCATTTGATATGAGCCTTATTTATTTATTTATTTATTTATTTATAGAATATATTTTATTGATTTTTTACAGAAAGGAAGCGCGAGAGATAGAGAGTTGGAGACATTGATGAGAGAGAAACATAGATCAGCTGCCTCCTGCACACCCCCTACTGGGGATGTGCCTGCAACCAAGCTACATGCCCTTGACCGGAATCGAATCTGGGACCCTTCAGTCCCCAGGCCAAGGCTCTATCCACTAGGCCGAACCGGTTAGGGCATGTATACTTCATTTACATGAAGTGGACCTAATTGAGAACCTGGGTGGAAACTTTTGCTATAAAAGGCAGCCTATGCTTTGCCTCTGTGAAACAAAATTTACCTTGCTACCTTGCTACCTGAATCTGTGTCTCCTGAGCTGTTGCTCCTTTGCTCATATAAATGCTTTTTATTCATTATTATGCTCTAAAATTAATTTTTGTTTATGGCCTTAGGGTGATAATGTGAAAGGTTTTTAAACCAGATAATAATATCAAGATTCTGACCTGTGTTTTGTCCTCTTGACTATTAAACCAAACAGTATCTCTTTTTTGAACTATAAAGTGGTCACAGTTTTTCAAAACTAAATGCAAAATTGAAGCATAAATATATATTTTAAAGTAGTAGACGTTCAACTGACAAGCTTCCCATTTATCACAGTATGAACAAATTAGACCATATTTTCCCCCATTTATTAACTTCAGTAACTTGGCTTACTCTATACTTTTTTCTAATATAAAATATTGAATGTAAAGGCAAGTATAAGGCTTATTAGATAATATCAAAATGATTTAGCTCATCAAGATAAAATAAAACAATGTTGAGATACAGAAACATAGTAATGTTAAATATCTAGGACCTTAATTTTCGACAATTGTTTGAAATATGATACCTACTTTTGAATTATTTTCATAGATTGAGATATAAGTTCACTACAATACTCTGTGCCCAATTATGATAAGAAGGTAAAAGAGAAATGGTTTATGGCTATCCTATTTTCTTTAAGGAACATAAATTACCTATAATACATAAAAATTAATTAAAAATAAATGATTACTGAAAAAATATAATAAAATGCTTAAACAAAAATATATTTTTTCTATCAGACTTCAAGTTTAGTGATAAGTATATATGTTGCAATAAGGAAAATTTAACTTATTTTTATGAATTTGCATGTAATTTTTGATTATTACAACTTTACTATCGTATCCTCAACCAATAGAAATACTTAATAATTGTTTTGGTCTTTAAATTGAAATACTTTCAAAATACAAGTGTTAGCCACTGGATCAAAATTAAATTATTTTAACAATAGTTAATTACAGATTACATCTATCCCTAGCCCCTATCTCACTTTATTTTAGAAAAAAATATTAAAGGGAGATTTATATCACTAACTACCAACTCAGTGTTGGTTTTTATTGTGAGAATATCCTCAAGCAAATCTCTTTAAAACTCTCTAACAAAATGGCATGGGGCAGTATCACCCAAAGGAGTATAATCTCTAGGGTTACAATCACTTCTGTCAATTTGATCTTTCTGAGTCATTCAATTATGTAGACATCAATTTTTACACAATAACTTACAAAGTGAATATATTAATCTATTTCTTATATTATTTTTCTGTGTCTCCCTCCTTTCTCCTTTCCTGCTCTGTTTGAATTTTAATTATTCTGATTTTATATTCTCTCTTTTATTTTCTTTTTCATCTGACATTTACCTTTGGCAAATAACTTGCCAAACAGTTCCTCCCTGTGTTTTGCATTGGTTGGTCATAAATCAGATTATGAACTACATTTGTAATAGATGTTATATAGAAGGGGAGAAGGAAAGAGTAGGAGATTAAAACTGAAACATACACACACACACAGCCCTTGATTCAGAATTTCTTTTTAATAGTTTTCCACATGTGTAGTCACTGCAAACAGACCAAAAAACAAAAACAAAAACAAAAACAAAAAAACAATGTTTATGTTCATGAAGTATATTTTCCTACATTAATTTTTCTATCATGCTAATCACAGAACTGACTCTGAGACCATGGCATTTTGGGATGTCCTCCCATAAGGCTATGAAGGGCAGTATTGTTGGCATTGTAGGCCTTGTGATCTAGAATATTTATTATGTTATTTTAAAATTATTTGAAATTGGTGGATCAAATTTGATTTAAATATGATAATAAATATTTTTATCAATGGGTTGTAAGTATTAATACAATAGTATTAAATAAACTGCTAAAATATTTGTATTCATATGCTTTCTAAAGATATTTTATTATGATACTGAGAAGTATACTTTTTATAAATTTTTACCCCAAAAAATTTTATTGATTTTAAGAGAAAGAGGAAGGGAGAGGAAGAGAGAAACATTGATATGAGAGAAACATTGATCAGTTGGCTACCGTACTCGCCTCAACCAGGGATTGAATCTGGAAATGTAGGTATGGGCCTTGATCTGGAATCAAACCCACAACCCTTTGGTATAAGGGGTGACAATCCAACCAACTGAGCCATCAGGCCAGGGCAGAGTATACTTTTTTTTAGAATACTGTGCTGTTTGTCTAGTAAATGTAATGCACTTTTGGAGAAGTATTTTACAAATGTATTTCTTAGAAAATATTCCAGTTATATTGCAATTGGTGTTTTTCAGTGAAGAAATAATAAAGCAAATGTGTTTCTGTACCTGCCTAGGCATGGATTTTTTTTTATTGTTGTTGATGTTTGTTTGATTTTAATGTAGGTCCTTGCACTTATTAAAAAAATTCCTTGAGAGAGAGAGAACATTACATAACAAGCTCATTATATAAAGACATTGGCTTTTAATTTAGTCAGGGTACAACATTTTGCCTAATAAAAATGGAAAATCAAATTATTTCCATAGCTCTTTTTAGAAATTTATTCTGCCAGGACAATGAAACAAAATACACATGACAGGAAAATTAAATTAGATGGAGATGGGCCTTTACAAGTATCAGAAGATAAATACAATCTCTTTTAAGATGTTTGAAATAAAAATGTGGTGTGCCCTATTTTTGACCAACTTTTAGAGATACTTTTTAAAAATTTATTTTTATTATTGAAAGTATTATAGATGTCTTCTTTTGTTCCCCATTGAGCCCCTCCTCCCTACACCACCTTCTTCAGGCCAGCACCACAATATTGTCTGTGTCCATGGGTTATGCATATCCTACATAATAAAAGGGTAATATGCAAATAGACCAAACAGCAGAACAACCGAACAACCAATCAAAACATAATATGCTAATGATATGCTAAGGCTGCTCAACTGGCTCGCTATGATATGCACTGACCACCAGGGGGCAGATGCTCTGACCGGTAGGTTAGCTTGCTGCTGGGGTCTGGGCAATTGGATCTGAGCGAGATGGGCCTGACATGCCTGGAGCCCTCCTGCAGTCCCCCCCTAGCCCAGTTGTGTACCGGTGGGGTCCCTCAGCCTGGCCTGCACCCTCTCGCAATCCAGGGCCCCTTAAGGGATATCAGAGAGCCAGTTTCAGCCCAATCCCACAGGCCACTCCCCTTGGGAGGGTGCCAGACACAGGGCTCATGGCTGAGGAGCACGGCTGTGGCAGTGCAAGCCTCTTCCAATTGGAACTGATTGGGTGCGAGTCCTCAGCAGGCACAGTGGAGCCAGGAGGAGCAGGAGCCGCAGGTAGGAGCTGCAGGCAGTGTTGGACTGTGGGTTTCAGCCTGATCCTTTCAGGCCACCCAGAGGGACCCCCCACCCCACCCCCACTATCCCCACACACAAGTACTTTGGTTAATCTCTTCTTGCTCACTCCTCAATCCTTCCCTCAGAGATTTGTCAGTTTGTTCCATGTTTCCATAACTCTAGATCTATTTTGTTCATCAGTTTATTTAGTTCATTAGAATCCATATATGAGTGGAATCATGTAATACTTATCTTTCTCTGACTGGCTTATTTCACTTTGCATAATACTCTCCGGGTCCCTCCATGCTGTCTTAAAGGGTAAGAGGTCTTTTCTTTTTACATCATTTTTATCTACTCATATACTGAAGGGCACTTGGATTGGGAGAAATAACATAATCAAAATATCATACTGCCCCAAAAAATGTATAAATTCAATGCAAACCCTGTGGCATATTCACATATCTACAACAAATATTCCAAAAATGAATATGGGACCAAAAAAGATTGCCACAGCAATCTTGAGAAAGAAGAACAAAGCAGTAGGGATTACAATACAGGATATCAAGTTATACTACAAAGCCATTGTACTCAAAACAGCCTGGTACTGGCACAAGAACAGGCATATAGATCAATGGAACAGAACATATATGGAGTCAAGATAGTCTTGTCAATTTATGGTGTTGGGAAAATTGGACATGTACATTCAAAAAAATGAAACTAGACCACTAATTTACACCATACACAAGAATAAACTCAAAATGAAGAAAAGACTTAAATATAAGGCATGAAACCATAAAAACCTAGATGAAAACAGGGGCAACCAAATCTCAGACATCTATAGCAATACATTTACCAATGCATCTCCTAGGGCAAGAAAAACAAAGAAGAAAATAAACAAATGGGACTACATCAAAATAAAAAGTTTCTGCAAAGCAAAATAAACCATTAACAAAATAAAAAGAGAGTCCATTTTATGGGAGAACCTATTTTCCAATGAAATATCTGATAAGGGATTATTTTCCAAAATATATAAAGAACTCATATAACTTAACAAAAGAAAGAAAAATAATCCAATGTAAAAAATGGGCAAAGGGCCTAAATAGACAATTCTCCAAAGAGGACACACTGATGCTAAGAGACATATGAGAAAATATTCAACTTCACTAATCAACAGAAAGATGCAAATTAAAAGGACAATGAGGTATCACCTCACACTTGTCAGAATGGCTACTATCAACAAATCAGCAAAGGACAAGATGTGGAACAAGGGGAACACTAGTACAGTGCTGGTGGGAATGCAGACTGGTGCAGCCTCTGCAGAAAACAGTATGGAGTTTCCTCAAAAATTAAAAATGTAACTGCCATTTGACCCAATCATCCCATTTCTAAGAATATATACTAAGAATCCTAAACACCAATCAGAAAGGATGTATGCACTCTTTTGTTCATAGCAGCACAATTTACAACAGCTAAGATCTGGAGATACTTGTTGTTTTAAATAATACTTTCTACAAGGCCACTTCATATATACTGTAAATGTTGAAAATACTGTTTATACTTATTTTTAATAGACTAGCTTGAAATTAGAAGTAGATATGACTATTTCTATAATTTTACCTCATTGAGAAATAATCTTCCCTTCTTGGTTTTAAACTTGGTTAAATAAATTTCCCCCAGTATTAATTGAGGACTCATTTAACAAATTTATCTA
Organism: Corynorhinus townsendii; assembly: GCA_026230045.1. Taxonomy (NCBI): domain Eukaryota; kingdom Metazoa; phylum Chordata; class Mammalia; order Chiroptera; family Vespertilionidae; genus Corynorhinus; species Corynorhinus townsendii. Next base: position 93,322,119 of record JAPDVU010000002.1, read on the forward strand.
TATATGTAAAAGCCTAAGCGAAAGTTAGACCAGTCCACTGGTCGACCGGTAGCTATGATGCACACTGACCACCAGGGGCAGACACTCAATGCAGGAGCTGCCCCCTGGTGGTCAGTACACTCCCACAGCAGGAGTACCACTCAGCTGACCAAGGGGCACCAGATGTCGGGCTTCAAGGTATGAGCCTCTCCTGTGGATACCCTCCCTTGGTGTCCCTCCCCCATCCGGACCGGGACATGGATCAGGACTGGCATTGGGACTGACTGTGTGCAAGCCTGCGGCCACTTCTTGATCATGGGAATGCCAGTATCGCCCTAGGATGGGCACAAGGAGACCAGAGCAGAGCGGCAGCAAGCCTTGCTTCGCATACTACTCCATCCCTGAGGGATGTTGGGCTGCCGGTTTTGCTCAGTTCCCCCAGGGACCCCACTGGAGCACAAATCCATGAACTTGGCCTCTAGTATATATACATATCCTATCCAATTAAGAGGGAATATGCTAATTGACCATAACTCCATCACAAAGATGGCTGCACCCACAGCTGAGGCCAAGTTCCCATAAGGAGCCTTAATGAGCAATAAGCAGGGACCTGAGGCTCTGCCCTCCCCTGTCCCCGTGGGGCTTGACAGGGGACCTCAGACCACATCCCCTACCTGCAGGGCTTGACAGGGAACCTCAGGGCGTGCCCCCCACCCTGGTGTCAGACTGGGAGACCTAAGGCCTCAACAACCGCCCCAGGGGCAGGCCAGGGGACCTGAGGCCATGCCACCAGCCCAGCAGGGCTTGACAGGGGACCTCAAGGTGTGCTTCCTGTCCTGGTACTGGGCTAGGGGACCTCAGGCTGTTCCCCCCACCCCAACACCAGGCTGGGAGACCTCAGGCTGCACCCTCCACCAAATGGGGCTTGACAGGGAACTTCAGGCTGTGCCCCTCACCACAGTACCAGGGTGGGGGACCTCAGACCACACCCCCCATCCTACAGGGCTTGACAGGGGAACTAAGGCCATGCCCCCCACCCAGCGGGGATTGACAGGGGACCTCAAGGTACACCCCCAGTGTTGGGTTGGGTAAACTCAGGCCACGCCCCCACACAGTGGGGCTTGACGGGGGACCTGAGGCTGCACCCCCCTCCTGGTGCTGGGCCAGGGGACATGAGGCTTGCCCCCCTGTCTGGCAATCCTTGACGGGGCCCTCAGACCATGCCCCCATGTGTCTCTGCTTGCACCTGCCTTGGCCTGGTGCTGTCCACTCACCTGGTCCACCATTGCACCATGGTCCTGCTCTCATTGGGCCCCATCAGGGCCAGCAGTGCCTTCACTGCCGCCCACTGCTGGCACTGTGTCGCTGACACTCGTAATGTTCCATGCCACCCCCTGTTGGTCAGTGCATGTCATAGCGAGCAATTGTACTACTGGTATCCCAGTCAAACTCCTGGTCGAAAGACTGCCCAAGGGGACAATTTTCATGTTATGCTTTTATTATATAGGATATCCTATATAATAAAGAGGTAATATGCAAATTGACCATCACTCCAATACAAAAGATGGCCCCATGTGGTCAAAGATGGCCACCATAAGATGGCCTGCAGGGGAGGGCAGTTGGAAGCAACCAGACCTGCAGGGTAGGGCAATTGGGGGTGACCAGGATGGCAAGGGAGGGAAGTTAAGGGTGACTGGGCCAGCAGGGGAGGGTAGCTGGGGGCAACCAGGCCTGCAGGGAAGGACAGCTAGGGGTGACCAGGCCTGCAGGGGAGGGCAGTTAGGGGAAATAAGGCCAGCAGGCAGCAGTTAGGTGTTAATCAGGCTGGCAGGGGAGTGGTTAGGGTGTGATCAGGTTGGCAGGCAGAAGCAATTAGAGGCAACCAGACAGGCAGGCAAGTGAGCAGTTGGAAGCCAGCAGTCCTGGGTTATAAGAGGGATGTCCGACTGCCTGTTTAGGCCTGATCCAGGCTGAGGAACACCCCACCCTGCCCCCATGCATGAATTTCATGCACTGGGCCTCTAATATATATATATAACTAATAAAAGAGTAACATGCTAATCGACCGTACATTTGTAACACCCACCAGCCAATCAGGAGTGAGTATGCAAATTAACCCAACAAAGGTGGTGGGTTAATTTGTATATGCAGGAGCGAGCAGCCAGGGGCAACAATGCAGGCATGCCGCACCACCCCAGCTGCTCCGGCTCTGGGCTGGAGCAGAAAGGCTGCTCTGGGTTGGAGTGAAGGCGGTGCCGGCATCCAGGGAAAGGAAAGCCCATTCTTGCATGGACCTTCATGCATCGGGCTTCTAAAATATATATATATATATATATTTGTATGTATACTGAGTGGCCAGAGTATTATGATCTCTGAAGGCATAATACTCTGGCCACTCAGCACAGCATATATATATATGCTTCCCTCCCTTGCCATCCTGGTCACCCCCAATTGCCCTACCCTGCAGGTCTGGTTGCTTCCAACTGCCCTCCCCTGCAGGCCATCTTATGGTGGCCATCTTTGACCACATGGGGCCATCTTTTGTATTGGAGTGATGGAGTGATAATATATATATAAAATATATATATATATTAGAGGCCCGATGGCATGGGTGGGGTCTGGCCAGCCTGGCCAGGGGGAGGGGTATGGGTGGTTGGCTGGCCTGCCTGCTGGTCAAATTCCTGGTTGAGGGAACAGTTTGCATATTAGCCTTTTATTATATAGAATATACACTGAGTGGCAGATTATTATGTGTTCAGAGATCATAATAATATGGCCACTCAGTGTATATATTTCTTTGTGTTTGCTTAATTTTTATGTAATGCATTATTTTTCATATTTAAACAAAGTCATCTTTTAGAAATTTTGGATTTATTCTGACTCCTTACTAATAAATATACATTTGTTCTAATCTTGAAAAAATATTATGAATATCAAATAGAATTTCTATTTTAACAATACTAGCTGTCAAATATATTTAACCAAATCATTGTTTTTTCAGAAGTTTTGATCTAAAATTCAAATATACCTGATATTTTATTGAAAAACAAAGTTATTGTCATGTAATTAGGCTGTCTTTAGTAATGTAATTATATATATATGATTTTATATGTAATATATAATCACACATCTGTCTGTATGTTCACATGCTTGCATTTAAGTGCATATTTTCATAAATATATTTAAACATCTTCCAGTCAATACATATTAAGTAAATTTATAAGATGCAATATTAAAGTAAGATTTATACATCATTTTATTGACATTCTTGTAACTATCATGTGGTCAATATGATTTTATAAGAAATACTGCTTTTTAAGAAAACAAAAATATTATGCTGAGAGGGTGCCACATTAGTGGATAGTCACTTTATTTTTTTTTATCTTGAAGACAAGTATATCTTTAATGAACAAAGGTGAATAAAAGCCTAATTTAAAATATGATTGAAGAAACATATGATGACAATGTCAATAATAGCAATAAAGAGATAGAAATTATAAAAAGGAACCCAAAGGAAACTCTGGCATTTAAATGAGTAACTAAAATTTAAAAATATACATACTGGAGTATCTCAACAGATTTGGAATTACAGAAGAAAGAGTAAGTAAAAAAAAAGAAATTTAGAGATATTATGCAAGTTGCATAAAAGAAAAAAAAAGGATAAAGAAAAATGAAGAGTTTTGTAGAAATGTGAAACAATCTTAAGTACACCAACCTATGCATAATGAATATACCAGCAAGAGAGAGGAAAGAAGGGACAGAAAATCCATTCAAATATAAAAGACCTGAAAACTCCTGGCATTTGCTGAAAAACATTAACCTACTCATCTATAACAATCAATAATTAATAAATTCCAAGTACAATAAAAACAGAAAGAGCCAAAAATATAAGCAAAGGAGTAAAAAGTCTTTGTTTGTTCATCCCTAGAATGGGTGGAACGATGGGTGGGATGCTATGAACTGAATGAATATTGCAGCAACAGTATTTAAAATGCTTAAGGAAAAACTGAAAAAATTTCCTCAGGCTATAAATCTTCTAAGAATTTATAATGACTTGCTCCAGTCATATACATATCCAAGGCTGTAAATCTCATGCTAGTTGGTTATGCCATATCTTATAACTATAAACTGGTTCTAAATCTGAACAATTTTTCTAAAATACACGTTGATAGATACAACCAATCAGGAGAAAGATGCCAATGAATCAAGTTCTAGTAATTCCCTAGGGTTCAGTTAGCCCTAAACTGGGTGATGGTTTCTATAGTTTTCTTCCTGTTACCTCTGTGTCCCATGTTACTGTTAGTTTTCTAACAGCAAATTTTAGAAAACGGGGCCAATTCCCACTAATTAACTCCCCATAGTTAGTGTAACTAGTGGAACTTATTCTTCTCTGAGTAACTCTTACTGATAGAGCCAATGTTTTTAAAGTTATATTCTGCCATTGTCCATTTATATAAAATGTTTAGTAATAAACATTTCAGAAATTAAATTATGTGTTTTGATATAAACATACCAGAAAGCATATTTAAAGTCATCATGTAACATAATAGATAATTGTCAATGCTGAGCACTTCACTGTAGAGAAAGTATATTTTATGATTATTTAGAATCATAGTGCCAAATGATCATTTATTACATTACATTAGAGTTGCATTTATCTACACTAATAAAAGAGAAAGATGCAAATTGACTGAACCTTCGTGATGCCCAAAAGCCAATCAGAAGTGAGTATGCAAATTAACCCAACAAACATGGATGGTTAATTTGCATACACAGGCACCAAGTGGCCGGGGGTGGAGCAGGATGCAGGCGTTCCTCACCGCCCCAGCAGATCCGGGCCTCTGGGCAGTGTGAGAGGCAGAAAGGCAGCTCCAGGCCAGAGCGAAGGTGGTGCCAGCAGCCAGGGGAAGAAAGGCCCATTCTTGCATGAATCTTTGTGCATCGGACCAAAGTGTAATTACTTACACTTTGTGTGAAAATTTCCCTGAATATTCTCTTACCTACAAGAAGAAAAAGATCTTTAGTTCCTCAGTCTATATTTTCTACAAGGCTGGGGTATAGGGTTAGTGACACATATGATGCTGTTACATTAATTTGGAGACATACTAAATGCCTTTAGTTTCTCTTTCTGTAAGTCATTTGCATTTAGACCACTAAAATGAGTCATAACATTATCTATTCCTAAATCTAATTAATAGATACTGTTCAAAGGATATTTGATTACATTTTTCTATAAGCCAGGAGAGATATATTAGTTTGCTAGGGTTATTATAACAAAATACAACAGACTAGGTGACTTTAATTCAAATTTTTTTCTCTCACAGTTCTGGAGGTTAGCGCTACAAGATCAAGAAGTTAGCAGGTTTGATTTCTTCTGAGTACTCTCTCCCTGGCTTGCAGATGCTGCCTTTATGTTCACATGTGTCTCTATGCATATATGTGCCTGGGTGTCTGGTTCGCTTGCTCTCTCTCTCCCTCTCTCTCTCACACACACACACACACACACACACACACACACACACACACACACATTCCTGTCCTATTCTTCTCCTTTTTTATAAAGACACCAATTATATTGGATTAGGGTACACTCTAATGACTCTGTTTTAATTAAGTAACCTCTTTAAATGCCCTGTCTCCAAATGCAGTCACATATCTGAAGCAATTCATGGTTGGGGAATCAATATATCAATTTTGAAGAAATACCGTTCAGTCCATAATAAGAGAGAAATTATCCTGGAAATGATGTGACCAATTTTTAAAGATAAAAAAACTATGAGATTCAGTTTCTTGCTCAAGTTCATTGAGATAATCAGTGACAGCTCATCCCCAAACCCAGATACCCACATCCCAATTTCAAGATCCTTTCAATCTCATAATTTTACTTCCATTATTGATTGTATCAAATGCACTACTGTGAATTAGGGAATTGCATACAATATACATGGTTCACATAGTAAAAGTATTTTTTTTTATTTTTCTATTCTTTTATTATTAGTATAACATCACTGTCAACTTTTAAAAGTAATCTTTATTAGGATTTTTGAACAGATATGAGACTTAGGAAGAAACCAACATAATGGTGTTCAATAAAATTTTGATCTTCCATGACTCCTAAAGATTCCTGTGCATTCTCAAAGAACTTAACAGGTATTCCAGAAACTTTCACATCAGAATACTGCTAAAATTCTCTATATGTGTCTATTATCAGATAACATGAAAAATAAGAAAACATATTTTGTAAGCATATTTGTAAACCATTTATAGTTCGCACAAGATTTGTAATATACAAATAAGCATGAAGCATAAAATAAAAATGGATAGTGTAATTTATTTAAACAGTGGTTATATGAGATACAGTCTAAACCATGCTGAGAGAGGAATCCAAGATGGCGGCGTAGGTAAACACCTAAACTGCTGCCTCCCACAACAATTTAAACTGCAACTAAAAGACAAAACGTCTATCACCCAGAACCACGGGAAAGCTGGCTGAGTGGAAGTTCTGCAACTAGAAGGAAAGAGAAAAGAGCATTGAGACGTGCACGAGCGCTGAAAAGCTGAGGTACGGAGGCGCGTGATCCGGGCTGGCAGCGGGCGCGCGGGCGACTGGGTGCGTTGCTTTTTTCAACCTGAACGGAGACAAGCCCCCGATTACTCTGAAATCCAGTCTCTGGGGAGACGCGGGGGACCCAAACTCCTACGGGGAGAAGCTGGACTGTCTGCCAGTGAGAGTGGCTTGCTTGCAGAGCTGCACGCAGGAATAATTGTTTACGGCACTGGGGCACAGGACTCCAGGACACGGTTGGGGAAACAGAGCCGGCTTACTAGCAGCCATTGCTGTGTGCCACGCCCTAACCTAGTGACGCCCTGAGATCCCGCCCCACACAACCTACAAACCCACCCAAGCTCCAAGCAGCTCAATTAGCATAAGAAAGCCTGCCCTATCGCAGCTTAACCTAGAAAACTTGCAGCCCGGGTCAGACAGCTCCAAAACCTCCAAACCCCAAGCAAAGAGGAGAAAACTGCAGCTCTCACTGTAGCTCCTGCTGAGTGGCCTCAGACAGTAGCTGACCTGCACCCCATTGGAGATACAGAAGCCAGTGTACCTAGTGGTCAGTGTGAGACACCAGATTTCAACTCCTCACATCCATAAGTGACACATTCAAGAGGCAGACTCAGTGAGCACCAAAGCCCCACTGAAACAAGTCCTACCCCATAAGCGTGTCTTCAGCGCAGCACTTCTTCCATTATAGACACAGGGAGTGCTCACAGCTAATCGGCCTGGAGGTCAATTCCTCCCAGCGTACCAACAGCAATTCAGGCTTAACTACACCAAGACTTTGCACTCAGCCCACAAAGGGGTGTACCAAGAGCACCCACATTAGGTGATTGGAGAGGCTGAGCTACTGCCCCCTATAGGTCACCTACCACACAAAGCCACTCCATCAACACAGGGAAGCAGCCAAAATGCAGAAACAAAGAAACATGTCACGAATGAAAGAAACAGAGGAAAGCAAACTACTGGATGACATAGAGTTCAGAATCACATTTATAAGGTTACTCAAGAATCTTCTAAAAACTGCCGAGAAACTTCATGACACTTCTGAGGAGCTTAGTGAGACCTTTAAGGACCTTAATGAGAATGCCAAAAAAATGGAAAAGGACCAGTCAGAAATGAAGCATACACTGTCTGAAATAAAAAATATACAGAAACTCAACTGTAGATCAACGTACTCCAAGAATCAAACCAAAGATCTGAAATATGTGGAAACAAAAAACATCCAACCAGAAAAACAAAAAGAAAAAAGAATCCAAAAATATGAAGATAATGTAAGGAGCCTCTGGGACAACTTTAAGCGAAACAACATCCGAATTTTTGGGGTGCCAGAAGAAGGGAGAGAGCAAAATATTGAAAACCTATTAGAAGAAATAATGACAGAAAACTTTCCCTACCTGGTGAAAGAAACAGACTTACAAGTTCAGGAAGCGCACAGAACCCCATACAAGAGGAACCCAAAGAGGACCACACCAAGACACATCATAATTAAAATGCCAAGGGCAAAAGACAAAGAGAGAATATTAAAAGCAGCAAGAGAAAAACAGTTAATTACCTACAAGGGAGTACCCATACGACTGTCAGCTGATTTCTCAACAGAAACTATGCAGGCCAGAAGGGAGTGGCAAGAAATATTCAAAGTGATGAACAGCAAGAACCTACAACCAAGATTACTCTACCCAGCAAAACTATCATTCAGAGTTGAAGGTCAGATAAAGAGCTTCACAGACAAGAAAAAGCTAAAGGAGTTCATCGCCACCAAACCAGGATTACATGAAATGCTGAAGGGTATTCTTTAAGAAGAAGAAGAAGAAGAAAAAGGTAAAGATAAAAATTATGAACAACAAAATGACATCAAATACATACCTACGAACAAGTGAATCTAAAAATCAAGTGAATAAAAAATCTGAAGAACAGAATGGCCTGGTGAATATAATAGAATCAGGGACATAGAAAGGGAGTGGACTGACGATTCTCAGGGGAAGCAAGTGTGAGGGGTGCGGGAAGAGATTGGACAAAAATCTTACTCCTATGGATGAAGACAGTGGCGGGGGGTAAGGGCATGGGGTGGGGTGGGGAATCAGATGGAGGGGAGCTATGGGGGGGGAAAAAGTGGAACACCTGTAATAATCTGAACAATAAAGATTTATAAGAAAAAAAATGGGGGATTAATGGTATTGTGGTTATGTAGGGGAATGCTCTAGTTCTTAGGAAAAAGTAAATGAAGGATGGAGGTAAAAGTCTTCAGTGTGAGATAATGAGCTAGTAAATTCTTTATATGTTTCTGTATTTTCTACAATAAGCCATGCAGTTTCACTGAAAAATGACTTACCTTGTGAGGTTGCTGGGAGAATTAAATGATAATGTACATAAAGGAAGGTTCTCAACTCTGGGAGTCCAGGCTCCATCTCAGACCAATTGAATTGGAAACTTGAGGTGGGGCCAGGGTCTCAGGACTTTTCTGAAAAGTCCCCACATGGGTTCTAATGGGCACCCAGGGTTAAAAAAAAAAGTGCCTGATTAAGAACACAATGTTCATGTTTAAAGGTTTTCCAAACTGGAGCATCACCTCTTTGAAGTCATGTCTAATTCCTATTTTGACAATGGTAAAGTGTCTTTTTTTAAAGCTGATTTTTCTGGTATTGCTATAGCTTGATCCCCCCCCCCCCCCCCCAGTTTCAGGCATTATTAACTGACTAGTTATTTCAATAGGAATTTCATTCTTTTAACCTCTACCCCCACCCCACCAAACACATTCTGAGGCTATTCCAGGCTGAATTGGCTGCATTCTAGGCTTGCTGTACCACTGTGGCTTGGGACCCTCCCTCACTATCCTAGGGATTCCTTTCCGCTCTCTTTTTCGAGCTGGTTCCTATTTCATCAATTTTATGCCTTCCACCTTCTGGTTTACTTCCCTGTACTTTCCTTCCCAATCATAGTAGACATTACAATAAAGGGGTTGTTAATCTAACAGTTAATTGTTTTAGTTGAGTACAGAATTCTAAGCTAAAGTAACTTTCCTTCAGATTTGTATTTATTCTAACTTTCAGTGATGCACACTGATAAGTCTGTTTCTTCCACTGTGTTGTTTACTTGGTAGGATGTTTCAACCTGCAATACTGTCTTTCAGTTATGGGTAAATTTTTTGAATTACTTCAATAACTATTCTATTTTCGCTTTCTGTTGTGTTCTGAAAGTCATGAACATATGATTTGAATATATGAGTTTGATAGAACCTCTATTTTTTAAAATTGTTTTGTCTCTAGAACTAGCCTGATTACTAGATTCATTAAACATCTATATTCAGATTCAAAAAAAAATTAAAAAAATAAACCATGCTGTTTTTAGTGAAATATGAATTCTTAGTAAATCATGCAAATAACAAACTCCTTAAACATAAACAGAATCAAAAGCAAATTAGAAGTGTTAAGGCCAATTTTGAGGAAGCCAATACAAATGAATCCAAATTAGCTATGTATGTTTTAGTTCTTGAATTGGAAACAGTGTGCATGCTCTGATTTAGAATACTCAAAAATGTGTCATTTGACATCAGACTAAACTCTACCAGTAATGTTGTTAGTTGTCCTTTCTTTAGATCACAAAAATAATTTTAATCTGGTAATCTCTACAATGTAGACATCCTGGTCTACAAAACAAACAATTGCAAGTTTAATGCCATTGGACCTGTGGTGCTATTATTAAATAGCCTGGGTAACTAATTCTCCCAATAAACACATTCTTAAACAGATGCATATAAACCCAAATACTTGCCTAAATTTCTACAGATTTTTGGATTTTCATAAAGTGGTTATCTCTTCATTGAATTAACAGACATTTGGAAACCAGATGCCTGATCGGTAAAGCATGGTGTTTTATGGCAGTTGGCAAATGCAAATGTAAGACTGGGTACATATTCAGGGATCTGATTTGGAAACAGAGTTAAGACTTTGGAGGCAGGACTGAATATCATGCTTCCAAACAGACTTTTGAGACTAAAAAATGACTTAGAGGTGTAAAGACCAGACCTGGCATTATTACCATAACTGAAAGTTTAAAATCAGAATCCAATAACCATATATCTGTATGACCAGGGCCATGAAAGGCAAGCAGGAAAAGATTAAGTTATTATTCTACAGTGACAATTAGCATTATATTAGGTATCAGATAATATGCATTGTAATGTAGTTCAAGGGAGACTGGAATTTCAATGGAGAAACTTAAACAGTAAAACTTAAGGACAGATAAATATTTATCAAGACATGGCTGCTAAGACAGCTCAGCAACAATCAGACCCATGATATGTTTACTTATTATTGACAATGTGAATCGACTTTTGTCATTGAATATATAGGATTTTATTGCACAGAAACATTATTGGGCACTCTGCTCACTGAGATGTCAGATTCTGTAAAGGTTCAAAAGCTCGGCTGTAAGCATTGATCTTTCCATAAGTCTCTTTGATTTTATTACCACCATGGACGGAACCAAACAAATTAACTCCCTTGTGTGTGAGGCAAAATGTGGTGTTAAACCAAGTTTTTGCAGGGTCATACATTTCTTTTCCACAAAGCATGTTCAGAGGTATAATTCCAGGTTGTTTTAACTTTGCAAAGATGATTTTTAAAAAAGCATATCAGAACAATGTAGGACAATCGTCAGCCACTTCTACTTGATATAATTGGATAAGCCTACTTTCTACCTAATCCTGACCACCCGGCTAAGTGTCATGGTGATAGATTTCATATCTGGGGAGCCAAGGACATCCAGTGGCTAAGTTAAATTTTTATGCTGGCAATTCTGTAATTCTCCTAGTGCTAATATGATGCGGTAATTCCACTAACGGCTTAACTCTGACCTACAATTTATTGAGATTCCTAACTATAAACATTTTTATAACTCTGTAGACTGTAAAATATGTATTAATTAAAGTCCTTGAATTCACAGAATTTAAACTCTAATTAATGATAAGATAAGCAAGGAAACTAAGATAACAAGCCAGGAATTCGAGTACAAAGAAAAATGCAAGTATGATTTCAAACAGAGTTGTTCTTAACTGTCTCATTTGTCACCTTCTACTTAATCCTCACTGTTTTTCCCACTTCAATATTTGTATTTTCTTTGATTACTTTGATTCAAACAATTTTTAAAAAGTGGGGTGAATTATAGATAGACAACTTTACTTTAAGCCCTTGCTAAACATCTTTACAAAAATGAATCAGAAATACAAATTCAATGTGTCCCAAATATAACTCATCCCTATGTCTCCTTTACATTCCCCAAACCAGTTTTTCTTCTTAAATCTCCCATCTCAGTCAATGGTTTCATGTTTACCCATAAATTTTAAACCTAAGAACATCCTAGATCCTCCTAGGTCCCTCATTCTCCACTTCTAGTCACCCAGATGTATTGCTTCTGTTTAAAATATTGTTCTGTTCATTCCTTTTCTATATCTTCATGGTTCTCCTATATAATTGTTCTTTTCTACTAGTTTCAAAAATGTTCATTTTTTCTTTTATTTCACTCTATTCCAATAAATGCTAAACTTATCAACCAGAGATTTTTTTTTCCTAAACTTCAAACTGATCATTTCAATATTGATTCCAAGTTTTCCCAGAGTTCCTTATTTATAGACATATAAAAACCTTCATATGGACTATATAATCCATTGTGGTATAACTCAGCAGTCCTGTTGTACAATCTTTTCTGTTCCAAAACCTTGCCTGTCTTTTATTTAGCAACATTTAACCCAATTTTTCTCAAGCTCCTAAATTGTCAGGCCTTTGTGTATTCTTTGCCTAGAATATGCTTAGGCTGTGTTCAGCTATCAATCATAAGATTCTTTACAAAGTTTTGACTCCCTTAAACAGGGATGTGGTTTCATTCTGTCTGCTTTCACTATTCTTTGTATGCATTTCATTAAAGCAATAACCTCATTGTGTTGAACCAATTCACTTGTATTTTTGATGGCCTCGTCTCTAGAACATATGTTACTGGAGAACAAGGGTCGATCTTATCATTATTGTGAATGAACAAGTAGTATTAAACTGTTACTTTAGTTGTGTTTACCAAAGCACTAAAAGCAGCTGGATGTTTCTGATAGAGTTTAAATTAAGTACCCTTTATAGTTCTTTTCTATAGAGATAAGATAATTTTCAACATGTGAAGTTAGTGGAGTGGGCTAGGAGTTACTTCATCAGTTGTAGAAATTAGGAAAAGCAAAACTCTATGAATCAGGATAAGCTTGGTTACACTGAACTGACAGCCCCATAAATCTGTAGTTTAATAATTAGTATTTGTGTTTCTTTCAACAAGTCAGCTGTTGATATGAGAGTCCTTCTAGGGCAACTCTTCACTATGTGATACCTCTGCAATCCATATTGAGGGAGTCTCCACTATACAGAATTCTTCACTTGCACATCCAGGATGACGAAAAAGAGAATGGGGGTCTCCTGTTAATTCTTATGTATTTCTGTCATTGGCTAAATGTAAGTCATGCTAAACTTCCATGGGACAGAGAAGTGTAATTACCCAGTATGCTTAGGAGGAGAGAAAAACAAGAAATATCACTTTCTACCATAATGATAAGTAACCAACATAAATTATTAAAAAGAAGCTTCAATATTAAATATTAGCATGCCAGTTTAATGCATTACAGTGAAACCATTTCATATTGATCAAATGCCAAGTTATACAATTTTAAAAAAATATATGATTGACACTTTTTTGCTTCTAACTAGGTAATGTATGGTAAGTGTAGCTAATATTAAAAAAATAAATATTGTGACTTTGGCTGACAGTTCAGTAGGTTAGAGCATTGTCCATTATGCCAACATTGTGAGTATGATTCCCCTGTCAGGTATGAAAATCAACCAATAAATGCATAAATAAATGGAACAACAAATTTATCTCTGTCTTTCTCTTCCCTCCCTCCCTCCCTCCCTCCCTCCCTCCCTCCCTCCCTCCCTCCCTCCCTCCCTCCCTCCCTCTCTCTCTTTCTCCCTCACTCTCTCTCTCGAGTCAATTTTAAAAAGTTTAAAAGAGAAATATTCTGACTTAAGATGGCAGGATAGCTGCCTTTTTAACGACTGGTAAAAATAGGTGATTGTGTACCTTAAGACATCTGGGCATCATGAAAGCTGTATGTTGGAATATATGAAATGTATTAAAGTGTGTCTTAGTTTGAATAACCATTAATTATACATTTAATTTTTCCAAATTTCCAGAAATAAATTTGAATATGTATTTGTATAGTTACAATTATTATTTAGAAAGATGAGAGTTTAATCATTGTAAAAGGTTAAGCCATGCACACACCATCTTAATCCACAAACATCACAGAGACATTTTGGTACTAAAGATACTGTTTTTTAAAGCAGTAATAATTGTTACCTAAAATAATATGCACATAGTATATGTTTTCTCCTAAATGGAGTTCTATCTTTCTACTGTCTACATATTTTGTGTCTTATTGATTATGTCTTATGACTATAATAAAACTACCCTATCTAACATCTACAAAAACCACAAATAAACTACTTTTTGTCAATATCTCTCTAGATTGTGCAGCATTCAATTTATTGGTGATTTCCTACTTGGTGTTAATTCATTGGAATAATCACTAAACCATCCCACATCCCCAAATGCTGTGATTTGTTAGGATGACAGCAAATATTCTGTTGAGTAGAAAATCCTCCAGTTTTGCTTCTGCCTCTCCTCCCTATTTTAGTCCACATCAAATACTTGTGACAGTTAACTTTCTTTCTTGAAAGGTGCCTTGAATTTCTCTTGCCAGCTGCTTCTAACTTTTTTATTACTTCTTTATTTCTTCCCAAAGATGAGGAGATTTAACAGTTTTTCCTTTCTCTTTTCTCTATTTTCTGATTTAGGACATTCATAGATAAGCGCCATCGCACATCGTAATTCAACTCTGCATTTCAAGCTGAAGGAGAACTGAAATAGGTGTTAGAAAGATATCTCCTTTAGGGTTACTGAGAATTTAGAGTTTCTGAAGACACAGATCATAAAATTATTATTTATTTATCTTATGCAATTTTCTCCTTATTTAGCATTTAATTTTGAGTATGTTATTAAGCCACAGAATTATAAATTTATAGGCCCCTAGCCAGCATTACATTTAGTAATATATGTAATGTGTAGTAAATTTAGTTTCCATTTAATATTGATAGAGTCTACTGGTATCTGCAAGATACCTGAGAGAAAGATGCAATATAGTCAGCAAGTATTGTCATACTCCATCAATGCACTTTCACATGTTAATATGCAAGAATCTCTCATTTTGAAACATTGTTAGGAAAACAACACACTTAGAATTATGAAATAGCCACTTTGAGATTTATTTATTTATAATTATAAGTTTTCTTTTATCTCATGTGTTTCCTAAACATTAATTAAATATAAATTATTAATTTACCTTGATACCTTAAAAGAAGATGCTGCAAGCCGATCAGCGATTCTCGCTCATCATTAATATTTCTCTCTCTCTCCCTCTCCTTTCCTTTCTGAAATCAATAAAAATATATTAAAATAAAAGAAGATGCTGCAAGGTTTTTGTATGCTTACATTTTATTTAATTAAATAATTTAATGTATGTAATAGAAGTTACAGAATAGAAATATATTTTATTTATAAAAAATTATATGAGTCTGTGAATGTTGTATATACCTACGTATTAATAAATCTATTATCTTTATTGAAGATATATGATTTTCCTCTTCTGTTTATATTAACCAAGATAATATTACATTTTCTCAACTGAATTTATAAAAGGATGCTAAAAAACTAAGACCTCATTATTTAAAATATCATTCGTTTATAATGTCCACTTAATGATGTAATTTAGTTTATTGCAAACCATCATGTCAGTGATTATTATAAAATACTACCAAATGAAAACCAAAGAGGCTTATGCTTATATATGTACATAAAATTTTAATTTAATATACAAAAAATCTTTCAGGTTCCCACTTTATCTGTGAATTTTGAAATTATTAAAGTGACCTGAATTAGATTTTATACCAGTGATCTGTGTCTACTATTGAAAGTTAATATCCCTCTGCAACAAATTTAACTAGTAAAAGGAAACATTTATTTTAGTGAAGTTCAATAATTTGAAAAATAATCAATAATAATTACCATTTATTCAACATTTACTCTGAACCACAAAATACACTAATACTTTATTGACATGAACCCTGAGATAATTAATGACTGCTCCATGAAATTTTTTATGTAGAAACATTAAAAAAAAATAATTCCACTATGTCTACCTGAAAAGGGCTATGATAACTTTAGAAAGGAGAAAATTCAATAGTTGTCTCCACTGAGGGCAGAGGAGAGGGGGACACAAGAATGTATTTCTTTAATCATAACAACACACTAATAGTTAACATGACACAATGTGCATAGTAGACTATTTTCTGTTTTTCAATTCTTAAATATTTCATGTTTACTAAAGAATCAAATTTATATTTTATTTTCTTCATCGTTAAGTTTTTTAAATTTTGAAGAGCTATTTTAATGAATGCTTCCTATATTAGTTTTTTTCTACATATAATATACTTTTTGTGATAACTGTTATATTTTTTCCCCTTTTTTGTAAGAAAACCAATATGCCATGGCTGGCAATATCTGTAAATAAGATATTTTAAAAATAATTACTTAAGATAAGACAAATGTTATAAGGCATCTACAGCATTTCTTTGTGGTTGTTGTTATTTTGACTTTTACTGTTGCCTTAAATTTACTTAGGAAATCAAATGAGATCTCTTACTGAGGAGATAGAAGAGGGCTAGGTAGTCAGGGGCTGGACCTTGGGAAGGGAAAGTAGAACCCAGAAGTCCAAGATTAACAGGATCCTATAAATGTGGACAGAATGCAGCTTGTTGACTGTGTCTGTTCCCCTGTTCCTGGAGAAACAAATAACCTAATGCTGAACCCAGCTAGGTGAGAGTTACCAGGGCAACTCAGCTGTTCAGAAGGAAGCTTTACAATGTATGGATGTTGCTAAAGCAGAATTTTTTGAAATGACCAATCAGGAACTAGCAAAGCATACATCCACCACTAGACAAAGAAGCACACTCTCTTCTCTTCTCTCTCTCTCTCTGTGGCATACTGGATTCCTGGCTCGGGTATATGCTCCCCGAACTCACATGACTTATGCCCATATGGGATTCCACACATGAAATAATGGGCTTAGCTTGGATGCTGAACTGCACTGGCTGCAACATGGAACGGAAGCTCTGGACACTGGCCTGCTTTTGGCTCTCCTGGAACCCCAGCTCCACCTTTTCCAGGATGGGCTTAAGGGACATGGGACTTTGGAACCTGAGACAAAGAAGCTTCACTGGCAATCAGCTTGGGCTCCCTTCCTGCTGGTCCCTGCTATTCCCTGCTGCTCCTTGCTGGTCCCTGCTATACGGGGTCCATCTAGCTCTCAATAAACTTTGCTTCTGCTTACTCTCTTTGTCCCTGAACTCATTCTTGGATTTTGTGAGACAGTGAAGTTGGACAAGATCACAGCACTTTGGTTTCATTAATTTATTTATTCTGACATTTGCTGCTACTCCCTTAGCAAGGGCATCTGTAGCCTGACCTGTATGCCTGAATCCAGCGATTACCACTCAGCTGATACTTGTTAATAACTCAGAATGTTTGTATTGCTTGCCTGTGTGCAAATTAAGCTACGATGCACTGCAATCTTTTTCCAGAAAAAGTTTGATAAATAATTATGTTTGAGATCCAAATTTCCAGAGATTATAAGAGTTTTATTGTCTGGAAGCTATAAAATGGTAAACATGATTTCAGTAAGAGCACACATTTTGTGATTCTTATTCTATGTAATTCATATAACTCCAAAAGTAATAATCCATATAATTTCAAAAGGAATAGTATGACAAGAAAGAGAAAATAATGTGTGGTTTTCTTTCTAAAATATAGAATGTAATGAATTTGGAGCTTTTAATTCCAATCGATTGTGAATCAGCATCAGGCACTGTCCTCTCAGTTTGGCACAGACTGGCAGAGTTGGCTCCCTGTGCTCTGCAAAGACCAGAAGTGGATGAGTGGTTTGGAAGGAGATGCAGTGGCACAGCTGTTTGGAGGAACCTCACAGGGAATGTGTCTAAAACATTTCTTTAGCCAATATTAGTTACTACTTCTCCTTTTCTTTTTCATAAGTATTTATCAAATTAGAAACAAACAAATACAAAGAAAGAAAGTGATACTGCTGGAACTGATTACATTTACTCTCACTAACATATTTAAAATTATGAATAAAAAGTAGTGTCAATAGGAAATAATGTACAATGTATGTGTGTTTGTGTTTGAAACTTTAATTACATTCTCTAGCTTTCAATCCACCCCCCTTGATTTTTTTGGTTAAAGTTAAGGTCACTCTTAAAATATACCTATTCATTTTGTACAAAAACAAAAGAAAAAAGTAGAATGTAATTCTCACTCTTTACTAATTATTCAAGAGTTATTAAAATAGATTAAAAAATAAACTAGTCACAACAAATAAATCATTTATAAGCAGGAGCATCAGATAATTATACACATTTTTTCCACAATAGGTAAATGTTTAAATGGGTATATATGGGCAAAAATAACTTTAGTGTTTTCAATCTACTTCCCAAAGCTTCTTGAAAAAATAAGAGGATAAAAATAGAAAATATAAACTGAAAAGAAATCATAATATTTTTTATCTAACAAGTTTGCATACATGGCAATTAGTATTGCCTTACTGAAAACTTTTTAAATGGTAACTTAACTTAATCAACATTTACTTTTAATATGATTTAAATATATTAAATGAGAATAAAAGCACATTACTTTATGTGCAAAAAGAAAAACTAACGGTATCCCTTGAAATAAAATATTAAAACTGGCTTTTCAGTGCTTCAGCAGAATCTCTAACATAGCAGAGCATAATTTGTGTATTAATTTAATTAGCATATTGTAAACATGCACTACTGAAGATATAAGCTAACAAAGACTGCATGCTTTCCCTCACTGAGATAATAGTCTATGAGTACCTTTGATATTAAAATTTTGAGATAACTGTGATACTAATGAAAATAAAATAGTGACACATTAGTATAACATAATACCTAATTCTTAAGAAAGGGCAAAATCTTAAAATGAGTGGGATTTGGCCAGAGGTTGAATTAAAGATAATAATGAAATTAAGAGAAAATAAACCTATGAATGCTTGAATGCAAAAATGGACCCAACTTCCCATTTTACCATATTCATATCCTTATGTCCATTGTCAAACTTTCAGCATCCTCCCACTCTGATTCTGGGCCAGCAAATCACGTGACTCATTATTACCAATGGTCTATCAGTACACTAGATGCAGGCAGACACTTAAAATAAGGGCCTTTGCCTTGTCCTATTCTGCTTTGCTTTCTGAAATTGCCATGGAGATAGGCACAGTGACAGGATGCAAGAGAATGAGAGAAACATGTTGAAGAGATAATTTATCCAAGTGTACTATTTTCTTGGTGGCTTAAAACAACAGATATATTTTCTCTCACAATTCTGGTAGCCTTAAGTCTGAAATCAGTATCACTGGGTTAAAATCAAGGTGTTTTCATGGTTGAACACCCTCCAAAATGTGTAAGGGAGAATCTGTTCCAGTTTCTTCTAGCTTCTGGTGGTTGCCAGCATTCCTTTGCTTGTGACCACATAACTGCAATCCCTACCTTGATGATCATATTGTCTTCTCTATGCATCTCTGTATAAGCTCCCTTTGTCTTTCTTTTATAAGGACAATTGAGATTTCATTTAGGGCCCAACTGGATAATCCAGGATAATCTTCCCATCTCAAAATGTTTAAGTTAATCATATCTTCAAAGACTCATTTTTTTCAAATAAGGCAACATTAACTTATTCTGGGGATTAGTATCTGATAACTTTAGTGATTTCTTTTTTAACTCTATCCCAATCTTTCCTCTGGTCCAAAAGATTCACATCAATGACACATGCAAAATATCATTTTCACATCCCAACATTCCCAAATGTATTAACTTACTATATTATCAACTCAATTCTAAGATCTCAACAAAATATCATCAAATTAAGCATCTCAAAACTCATGGTGGCTGGTACGATGGACCTGTCTCTTGCCCAGTGGGGTGATCTGGGCCCTCCCTGGAGAAGAAATCTGGGTTCCCCAAGATATGTAATCAGTGCCAGGGTGTCACCAGCAGCGAGGGGATCCCAAGGCAGGTGCTGGGCGTGGAGGCCATAGGCTACCAAGGAGACAGAACTGAACCTCACATCACCCTGATTGGCCCCAGAGGATGGCTGGTTAGCCAGAGATGGGTAAGATTCCTCAGGGAAGGAACAACCTAAGACAGGCACAGTCACAGAGGGGCCATCAGGAGAGAACTTGGGGGTCAACAGAGGTGGGGCACAGACCCTCACCCCCCCCCCCAACTTTGCAGGGGCCTGAAACCTCACCCCTTCTGAGGGAGGTCTCCTGCCCCCATCGCTGCTTTGCTTCCCATGCCCAGCTCAAATCAGGACCCAGGTCACAGACAGAGACTTGGCCAACAGCAGCTACCATCTCACTGCAAAAAGACTTGTTTGAGTTGTCTTGTATCCATGGTGTGGGGAAGGGGTTTTTGATGTCTAAATCCAGCCTAATATCAGGAATGCTCAGGGCCTACTCAAGAAGGCAAATAACCCATTCCAATAATATTTACAGGGTAAAATAAGATTGTTGTTAGAGTATTAAATTTGACAGTAAAATAGTAGTCAAGTTCTCAGACTAGTTTAAACTGGCTAATTGAAATAAGTCAATAGTCTAGAAAAATGAATAGTACTGGACAAAAAGCTGTTCTTAAAGTGTTAACTAAAATTTTTATTGGTAGTTCATCTCATGGTAAAATTGCGTAACATGTAATGAACCTAAAGCAGTCATATTTTAGTGCAAAAAAATTAAAATTTAAAAGCTATCAAGACTACATTATAAAATTTCCAAAAGCCTCCTAATATTTAAATCAAAAAGGGGGGAAAGTAGAAGAATATTATGTAAGGAAAAATATCCTGTAAGTAAATTACATCTAGAAATTTTTTACTTTAGAAAATTATTTCGTTTGTAATGCTAACAGCAAGACACTCATGAAAAAGACACACTGTCAAAACAAGCCAAAGGAAAATCATTTGGGCAAAAATGAAAAAGGATCCCTAGTCAAATTCATAGAAAATATTCCTTTATTAACTTTTGGTTGAGAATATGTTTGTATATTTTCAGAAAACAACTCCAAGACCATGTGAATTCCTGCAACATAGAGGAATTGACAGAACTGCTCCAGCCATGAAGACAGAAGAGAAACAGTCCAGAGAAGGAAGACACTGACAATGCCTTGCCATACTAGCAGTCAGCAGCTGTGCATCACCGCAGGTTTCCCAGGACCAAATCAGAGAGGGTCGGGCCTGCAGTACCACCATTTATCCACCATCCAGAACTGAAATATCATTGTCGACATGTACACATAAGGAACTGTTTGGCATTGAAATTGGGACTCAAAAGAACTTTTGGCCCAGAAAGAAACTCACTACAGACTGATTCATTTGCCTCTCGGCATAACCATTATGCTTGTCTCATTTTTGGTTCTTATACGAGTATTTCTAGTATCACATGATCTCACTCATCTAGGGGAAATAATGAACAACATAAATGATGAACATAAATAGACCCGGAGATAGGGAAGCATCGATCAGACTGTCGGACCTCAGAGGGAAGGTAGGGGAGGGTGGGGATAAGGGGGAGAGGTCAACCAAAGGACTTGAATGCATGCATATAAGCCTAACCAGAGGTCACGGACAACAGGAGGGTGAGAGTATGTGTGGGGAGGGGTTTGAAATGGGAATGGGGGCATGAGGACAAATATGTGATACCTTAATCAATAAAGAAATTTTAAAAAAGAAAATAACAAAACAAAAACAAAACAAAAAAAACTCATGACCTAAGTCATTTAAATCAGATATGTATGAGGCTATTTATGATTTACCCTGAAACAAAATACCTTCTCATATATGGACTTGTGAACCTAGAAAACAAGTTACATGTTTCCAAAATGCAGGGACCAGACAGGGATATGTTAGCAGTTATAGAAATTTCTATTCCAAAAGAGAAAAATGGAAGGAAAAACACTATCCCCCAGCAATTTCAAATTTGCTAGTAGGGCATATTCCATTAGGTTTCAAGGCCTACGAATAAATTTGAGGTTTGAGGCTCCAATCTCTGGGCTCTGCTTTCTGGGCCCACACAAGGCTCTAGTTTTTCTTTTTTAGGCCTAACCTAGATAATCAAAGATAATCTCCCCATCTCAAGATTCTTAGTCATAGAAATATTTGTAACTTAACCATATCTGCAAAATTTATCTTTCTAAATGTGACGAATTATACTGTAAGTGCCCATAAATAGAACAAAACACTAATATCTCTGGGTGAAATAGAACAAAACACTAATATCTCTGGGTGACGATACAGTCATCCAAGCCACGACCGCTATAAATCACCAAGTGCATCCAACTGAGACCCTGAATCGCAGACTCACACACTCAAAACACTAAAAGAATCTTTAGCATGGAGGCCCTGAAAGGTTTGTGATTTTTGTGTGGCACAGAGTTATTGTGAATATAGGTACTTGATATAAAGTGAAAGACTGAAAGCTTCATGAGAACAATACATGTTCTAAAAACTTGAAGAAATACGGTATAGTTAAAACCTAGAATTTATAGTGTGGATGGGAATAGAGCTGATAGTTGACAAAAGGTGAGACAGGGAATTAAGTGAGATCTAGATCGTAAAGGATTATGTGAGCCATATTAAGGAATTGAAAATTTATAATTATTACAAGGGCAATTGGGAGGCATTCAGGCATTTGAAGCAGAAGAGGCATTTAGATATTCTTTCAAAAACTAGATTGGATTTGGCATTAGCCAAACGTCATAGACTCATAGCTCTGGAGAAACAGGTGTTTGTTATCCTTGTGATGTCAAGCATGGATGTCACATGGTAGTATCTGAGGGTCTGTAGGTTGCAGACTTTGATAACAGATAATTTTGTGTGTGTGTGTGTGTGTATACATAAGGAAGACTGAGTACGCCACATGGCATAACAACTTAAACCGGGTGTTATATATGTTCTGTTTTGTTTTTATTTATTATTAACCTGGTTCAATGAGCTGTGTGAGAAGCTGGCATAGCAACTGAGAAAACAATTTCCTTCAGAAAGCAGTGCTTTTGATGGAGAGGAAGAAATCTTTTTATACTGCAGTAAGCCATAACCTCAAATGGCAGCATTTAAAAGGTGTTTTTTTTTGTGTCTTTTTCCTCAAAACCATAAGGAAAAAAAACATTTCCAATGTTCCTGGATAGGCCAAGGCATCCTGCATGATAAACTTTGAGCCAGGATAATGTTTACTAAAAGGACGGAGAGCTTGTGTGGCTGGCCATGGGGAAAACTAACTGAGCAAGTGTGGTGCAGACAGGCCAGCTTCGTTATATTTTATTACACTATTGCTTGCCTTAGGAAGGAAATGCCTTTCAGTATCTATTTACGAAGGTTGTTTATTTCTTTTTTATGTAAGAGTTTTCAATTCTAACAGTTTAATACAGATCTAATGAAATGCTAGGTTTTAATTTTTTAAAAAAAAGCAGTTGAAAAAAAAAGAAATTTGGGAGTCCAATTTTTAGGGTATTGCAATGATGTTGGTAGGCATATTGAAGGCCATATATAAGATTATACTAGATTCAAATATTATTTAGACTATAACATTGACAACATTTAGTAATTAAGAAATAAGATAATTATGGAGAATTATCTTTATTTAAACATTTTTAAAAAGTATAATCATGGAATGCAATATTAAACATGAAACAAATTTTTTACAACAAAAGCAAAAACAAATGGTTAACTTTTGTGTATGCTGGGTTTGGTCTACCTATGAGATGTCCCAATAGAGATGACCAGTAGATTATTAGATCTATGGTCATATGTTTAAGAAAAAGACGTGGGCTTCAAAAAGTCTGGGGGGGAGTCAGGGAGTGGGCTAGAAGGGGTCAATGGGGGGAAAAAGGGACATATGTAATACTTTCAGCAGTACATATTTTTTCAAAAAAGAAGAAAATGAATTTATACCTGAAATTACATATTATATATTTGATTATGTATTAGCTTGTCTTGTCCTTCATTTAATGCAAGATCTATGAAAGAATAAGTCCCATTCAGCAATTATCACCAATAATAACATATATAACCCAATAATATATAATATATATTTTTATTCAATATAATTCTGTAATTTTGTCCTTTTAATACTAGCATCTCATATTTTAATATACAAAGGAAAATTAGTCAATTTACCTAAAAACCACATATATATATATGTATGTATGTATATATATACATATATGTGTATGTATGTATATATATATATATATATACACATATATATGTGTGTGTGTATATATATATAATATGCAAATTAGGCTGGGATGCAGTAACAGTCACAACCGGTCAGGAGGAGGCTGCACATGCAGGTGAGGCCTGAAATGGAGACAGAGACAGAGACAGGGGGGCCTACCTCAGCTGCTGCACCACCACGCCAGCTCGGGCAGCCCTAGAGCAGACACAGGCAGGGGGGGTGTGGGGGAGGCCTGGGGTGGAAGTCAGGCCCCGGTCCCGGCCACTCATGGCTGCAGTCAGGCCTGGGTCTGCGGCCACCTGAGAAGTAGGTAAAGGACAGACCATTGAGGGTCTTATATACCATAGCAGGGAGCTTAGATTTTATTCCACAGAAGAAGGAAAAGTGAAAAATGTCAAACATGGGAGCATCCTGGTCTTGCTTTCATTTTAAGTGAACCATTCTGGTGGCTATGAGAAGGATCAATTTAAACAGCTGCAGTGTTTTGGGGCCCAAGAAAAAGAGAGACTGATGTTGGGAACTAGGACTAGACAGAGGCAGTGGATCAGAGGCATATTTATGAGGAAACCTGACAGAACTATTTGGCTGATTACACAGGGGTGAAAGCAAACAAAGCAAATGGTGTTAGCCCAGGTTTTTCAGTTTGGGCAACTTCATTGAATGGGTGATTCTAATAATTGGTAGAAGGTATCAAGGAAAAGGAACAGTGTAAGGGAGATTGCTTAGTTCAGCAATGGCCAAACAATTAGGACAGATGCTCTTTCTTTGCTACAACGTTTGTTTTTCTGCATTCAGCTGCCACCATGTAAGGCTAATGTGCCATTTTTATCCTAATCTAGGCTATTATCTATCTACCACACATTCCTATCACCTAAATTAGCTTTCCTGCATGATCCCTTAAAAATACTTATTGAAATCATTCAATGCTCTTGAGTATGGGGAATTCAAAGATGTGGAAACATTATGAGTCTATGTAGATTGATAAAGAAATATTGGGTGCTCAATTTTTAACAATAAAAATTGGATACTGAATGTGGTCATGCCAGAGGCATAATTTTAATGAGCCAATGTCTCTTTACTGAGTGTCACACTTCAGAAAAGATCCTCTCAGATAATACAATGCATAACACTCATCTGGGTAGCCTGTTAATATGTAGGACCACACCTTGAAAAACACTCCTTCTAGAGCTCATTTTGGTGGATAAATCTCCCTCCAAATAAAGCAATTCTATATCATAAAAGTGTAATATGCAAATTGACCAAATGGTAGAACAATCGGTCAGTGCGGGGTGGGGCCGGCGAGCAGGTGTCACCAGGTCAGCCAAGGCGCGTGCCAGTGGGCAGAGGGAGGGGATGGCGATGGGGTAGGGGGGGTGGTGGCAACTAGAGGCAGCGGGGCGATGGGAACTGGCGCCATCCCCTGATTGCCCACCCGGTTGCATCCCGCAGAGGAAGGCCATGGGCGGCAGCAGCAGTGGGGCAATTCAGGGCAGGGCCACCCAACACCATCCCCAGATAGGCCTGCTGGGGTTGCCTTCCGCAGAGGGAGGCCACCAGTGGCTGTGGCACAATTGGGGCAGGGCCAGCCACTCGCTGCCCACACCATCCCGATTGGCCCACCAGTCACCTCCCACAGAGGGATGCCAGACTGAGGCTTAGGCCCACTCCCTGCTCCCCTAAGCCATCAGTAGGACATCCCCTGAAGGCTCCCAAACTGTGAGAGGGGGCAGGCTGGGCTAAGGGACCCCCCCCCATGCACAAATTTCATGCATCGGGCCTCTAGTATTAATAATATACTCTGTGGCAAAATTATGAATTACAAAACATATACAATACAGACTTTATGAGAGAATTAACAATCTTATGAATATAAATATATGAGTAAGAAATTGCATCACAGCATATATGTTTAAAAGTATACACAATTGCTCTTGGGCGACATCTTGGCCAGGCAGCTGCATGTCAGGCAGCAGTACATCCCTGCTCTCTGAGTCCCACGATGCTGCCCAAGGACAACAAGATGAAGAAAGATGCTGGAAAGTCAGTCAAGAAAGACAAAGACCCCGTGAACAAGTCAGGGAGCAAGGCCAAAAAGAAGAAGTGGTCCAAAGGCAAAGTTTGGGACAAGCTCAATAATCTGCTCTTTTTTGACAAAGCCATCTATGACAAGCTCTGTAAGGAAGCTTCGAAGTGCAAGCTTATAACCCCAGCTGTGGTCTCCCAGAGGCTGAAGATTTGTGGCTCCATGGCCAGGGCAGCCCTTCAGGAGCTACTTAGTAAAGGACTTACTAAAATAGTCTCAAAGCACTGAGCTCAAGTGATTTACACCAGAAACACCAAAGGTGGGACATCCCAGCTGCTGGAGAAGATGCATGAACAACAGATCTCACCAGCTGTACATTTTGAAAAATAAATTTATATTAAATTAAAAAAATATATATATATACACAATTATACAGTGGGCACAGTGGTCAAAAAAGTTAACTTTACACTGTAATCTATAGTTATTTAATCTAGTTTAACTTCAGACTTCTAACAAACTAGCTTTGTGGGTTTTTTGTTGTTATTGTTTGTGTGTTTTTTTACTTTTGTTAATCCTCATCCAAGCATATTTTTTTTTTACATTGATTTTTAGAGAGAGTGGAAGGGAGGTGGAAAGGCAAAGAAAGAGAAACGTGGATTTGAGACACCTCAATTGGTTGCCTCCTACATGTGTCCCATCTGGCCAAGGGATCAAGCCTGCAACTGAAGTATGTGCCCTTGACTGGAATCAACCCTTCAGTACATGGGCCAATGCTATAACTACTGAGGCAACCAGCTAGGTCTAATAAATGCAAAATTAACACTCTTAGAAAAGGTAAGAACTTTGACATACATGAATAGTTCCCCAATGCCCATATTCTAACCTACTTATATTTTAAACTAATCTAAAGACTTCCTGAATTGTACTATATAATTCTTATAACATAAAAGGGCATCTTTCAAAAGAAAAGCACAGGGCTAAGGGGATAATCAAACCATGATATTCCATCTCTTGTAAAGAACAAGGAGACATCTTGTGCCATATCAAACCTGAGGCTAATACTACATGGCATAATCTCACGCCTCTAGCCTCCCTGATGGAGTTCCTGTTGAGAATAACCATGAGTGTTGACAACATTTAACAAAGAAGCAGTGGCAGCATGCACAAGCAAATAGGAGCCAAAATGAAGCTCTCAACAGAAATAGAACAATACAGAGAATTATCACAAGTTATATGTGGCAAATAACTCATCTCACAGCTTTAAAATAAGAAGATACTGGGGATATTGCCTAATATAATTAAAGAGAGCTAAAAAAGAAACATTTGTTTTTCCCTCTGCATATAATACTTCTTGAAAATGGAAAGTTAGGGGAAGATAAAATTCCAATGTACATTTCAGAAGGAAGATATTTGTTCTGAACTCCCACTGATAGTCTCTTTTCAGGCTAGTGGTGAGAAATAGAAATATATATAACATAAAAACATCCAATTCCCAGCCCAAATCCTAGGAAATAATAGCAATTGTAAAAAATTATTCCTGAAGAAAGCTAAAGAAGAAAATTTGCTTGCAGGTTTAGAAAAAGTATTAAAGATTAACTAACCCGCATGAACTTATTAATTTTGATTATGGGATACATGAACATGGAGTTTTAAAACCTTCATGTTGATTTGATGCATCCAGAAAATCTGTACCTTCAGAGGTATTAATGGGATCAGAAGATGTTACATATTATAGAGATTTGCTCGTAGACTAACACTGAATTAGAAGCCTAGTTAGTTCTATCAAAGTTTAGCCAAGTAGTTCAAAATGTGGCAGGATAGAAAGAAGCTACAAAATTTCTGGGCAAGTAGAATGGGGAGACTGAGACAATAAAGTTTGGGCAGCTTGCAGACAACTTGTGAATCGCAAGACCTTATCTTTTCCAACCAAGGACACTTGAAAGAAAATGGTTTATACTTCTCCTCTGCAATCAGAGAATACATAGTTTAAATAACCCTGACCTGGAAAAATAGAGAAAAAAGACCCAATTAAGGCCACTTGTGCCAGCTAAACCCAAGGACAGATGAAGTCTGGGGGCAAATATCAAAAAACCCTAAATCATTTTGATGGTATCACTTAAAGGGGGAATGTTAGACAAGGTAAATAACTGCTAGGGCAGGAGAATGGGAAGGGGAAAAAAGAGGAGGTTATCTCACCCACAGAACAAAGAAGTCAGAAGTCTTGAGACTTGCCAAAATAAAATCACCAGATGTGTTTATAAATTTTGAGAAAAGCCACAACAATGTAAAAAAGTGAACCTTGAAATCTAGTCTATCCAGCAGGGGAACCTGAAACCTACTGGAAGATAACCTATAAAATCCTTAAACCCCACCAGGTAGGGTGCTCAGACTAGCTGAGTTGCCCACTTGTGCTTTATGCTAAGTGTATTCTTAATAAATCTGCTTACTTTGCTTCCTTAATAAGTTTGCTTGCTTTTCTTCAACACTGCTTTCAGTCACTTTTCTGAATTCTTTCTCATGTGTGTGGAAACAGCCAAGGAAGGGAAAGCCCTCTTAAACATGGCAGGTTATCTGATAACGAAAACATTTTATTATTTCTTGATGAAACAGATTTTCATGTTTTGTCAAAAGAATACCCAACATTATATAAGAATTCTGGTAGGCAGAAAGAAAAAAAAGTATACAAATAGTTTTGTTAAGGAGACAAAACATTGCATTTTATATTTTTGAAATATTTCCATAAAGTCAGGGGAAGAATTGTTTGAAGTTTAAAGAGTTTCTTAAAATATATGCTTTAATGAAAGACCACTTTATCCAGGAAATTTCAAATAAATTATTCTCCATTTAAGTAATTTGCCCAATAATAAAAAGTCTTTTATTTGTAAAACATTAAAAATCTACCTATATATTTAAAAGTTATTACTTTAATATTAGTTTTTTGACAATAATATGCATTATAATTTATTGAAAACACATTTTCATTTCATTTTACAATGTTTTGCTATAAAGGTAAGCCTGCTGATTAGCAACTATTATATATATTTGCTCAAGCTTTTGGACAAATTAATAAATCCCTTATGGAAGTGTGAACTTTTCTAATAAAGCTACTTTTTTCCTATTCTCTGCTGGTTGCTTAAGAACCATTCTTATACCCTGGATCTCTAAAACCAAAGAGAAAAAGTTCTTATAAATTACTCATAACAATTATTTTATTTACCCACTTAATGTTAGAAATAATTTAAAAGGAAATACAGGGGGAAAATCACATTTACAAAATCACAGAAAGAATTAGGTATAATAAGTCCTCAATTCTATTTTCCACAGGTCAAGCCATAATGACCTGCAGCAACTAGAAATTATGGGCAAATGAGATTATTTGAGAATTAACAAAATTTTAAGATAGAAAACATTTTCTCTGAAAAACCTGTTTGAAAAAAATGTTAGGAGTCTTTGAGAAGTGAAAACCAAAATTTAAGGCAAGGAAAATTGAACAGCTGGGAATAGGCCAGAGAACAGTTTGTGGAATTAGCAGCATGGATAAACATTTGCCCAGACAGTAGCCCAAGATTGCCTAGGGGTTTGGTTGTCACAACACAAATGAACTAATTGTGATGATTAGTTTCTGAGGAAGATGAAAGAAAAAATAGTTTATTAGTCAATAGTAGTTAAGTGATATGTTTATGAAACATTATTTATTTTTCAACATATCTGACTCCAAGTATACCTACACCCAAATAAAATCTAGAGAGTAAAGTAGAAAGCAAACAAACAAACAAACAAAAAATAATACATATTTTAATGTGTCAAAGTTTTCAAAATTGAAACACTTTTTCTTGAGCCATGTTTCTACTTTATAAGACATTTTTGATTCAGTAGTTGTCATAATTTAATCTTTTCCAGGAAAATCTTTTTCAAGTAAATTTTAGCAGGAGTGATAAAGGAAAAAAAAAATATTTGCTACATGTTGGTTTTTTGAAGAATTTTTATTCTGTTCTTGATCTGAAGAAACAATTTTGAAAAACCCAGTGTTCATAAAAATGGTGGGGAAAAAAATCTTGGAATGATCAGTATGGTTTTATATTCAAATATGTGAAAAGAAAGAAAAGCATATGGCCATGAATAAGAGACCTCAGAGTGGAGCACTTAAAGAAATCAGCATGGAAATAAAGTGCCCATTACCAAATGATGATTTAATGTATAATTTATGATAAGGAAGAGTATGCTTAAACTGCACTTAGCACCTGTATGATATGAAATATAAATGAAATAAAATGTGTTCATGAAATTCCAGTAATAAGGAGTATGATTTTGGTTTCCTTTCTATTTTATTTCTAGTTTAACAGAGAGCAGTGGTAAACCTAGGCAATATTCAGTAGCTTCCACTTGATTATTTCTTAGACTCATAAGACCTTGATTTTCAGAGTTTAAGAATTATCCTATATAATAAAGAGCTAATATGCAAACAGTTGTTATGCCATCACACCATAACGACTCAGACACTCAACACTGGGGAGAGAGGAATGGAGGCCAGCTAGGCACAAATGAGCTTGTCAGACAGGAATGGGGACCAGTCAGCTGCGGCTCTGGAGAGGGACAAGCCGCTTGCCTCATGGTCCCGGGTACCATAGGCTGCGTCTGCACCTGTGGCCTGGGAGAGGGACAAGCTGCCCGCCCCGTGGTCCTTGGCACCAGTGGCTGCAGCCTGGGCAAAGCCACCCACCCACAGTTCCCTCCTACTGTGGCTGGCCTAGGCAAAGCTGGCCCGGGTTCTGGGTGCCTGTGGTTGGCCAGAGGAGGGAATCCTGGAACGCGGGTGTGGGGTGAGGCAGAGGCAGTTAGGGGCAATCAGGCCAGCAGGGGAGCAGTTAGGGGCAATCAGGCCAGCAGGGGAACAGTTAGGGGCCATCAGGCAGGCAGGCAGGTGAGCGGTTAGGAGCCAGTGGTCCCAGATTGTGAGAGGCTGTCGGACATCCCCTGGGTCTCAGATTGAAGAGGGCGCAGGCCAGGCTGAGGGACCCCCTCTCCATGCATGAATTTTGTGCACCAGGCCTCTAGTCTGGTATAATATCTTTCTTGCATGCCTGCTCTCTCTTTCCTGCCTTGTCTTACCATGAAACATCTCAGGCAGATGCAAATCTAACACACCAAACTATATAGTCTAGAAGAGTGTTACTCATTTAATTAACAATTCTATATTGTCTGCCTAACATGTCAGGCCTAATTTTTGTCACTTGAAATACATCAGTAAACAAAACTGACCCAAAGCCTTCCTTCACTGAGCCTACATTCTATAATGGCATTGTAGAGTGATTTGTTCAGTATATTAATCAAGGTTCTCCATATAAACAGAACCAATATAATGTATATAATTAGAAACCAGAGATTTATTTTAAGGAATTACTCATGTGCTTATGGAGGCTGGCGAGTCCAAAATGAGCAGAGTAGTTTGGCAAGCTAGAGATGCTGAGAAGAGTAAATGTTACAGTTCAAGTCTGAAGGTAGGCTATTGGCAGAATTCCTTCTTGCTTGGTGGAAGCTCAATCTCTGTTCTATTAAAGCCTTCAACTGATTTAATGAGGCCCACCCACGTTATTGAAGACAATCTGCTTTACTCAAGGTCCCCCAATTTAAATTTTAATCGCATCAAAAAACACCCTTATAGAAATATCTGGGCAATAAGGTCCAGCCAAGTTGACAGATAAAATTAACTAGCACATTCAGAAAATATGGAGGTTTGGGGTGAAGGTACAGTGGAAATAAATAAAGATCAATAAAATGAGTACATCAAATGCTCTTTAGTTAGAGTTTTCTCATAAGAAAAAGTTATCCATTGTCACTTGTGTTTTTACAGAGAACTGAAAGGCAAGCAGAGGGGTGGGGAAGCTTTATTGGGGAAAATGGGAAGGTTTCATGTATGACCTTATTTGAGGCTGTTGGCATATGGAAGCTGTAGACAGACTAACTGGAAGTGGAACATCCTGCATAATTGGTTAGGGCTGCATATCTGGCTTTCTCTAGTTGGTGCTAAGTTGGAAACAGAGACAAAAATAAGGGGAACTGTCAATTACTAATTAAGTCTTGACCATTTGGGACCAATTTAGAGAGGTTGTATGGCTTTCTGGAGATAATGGTTAATAGAAAGAGCAATCTGACTTCCTACATGTCTTATTACAAGAGTTTAGCTTTCTGCGTAGTTTATTATAAATAAGGGGGCTTTTTTTTTTTAAGAGGCTGTTATATGCTGTCACTCAGACTTATATTTTAATATGTGGTCTTGTCATTTTCCACTTATATATTTAGCCTCTCAAATGATAAACAATATAATAAAGAAGTGAAGTGAACTGCATAGTGTATAAAAAGGTGATAAATGTTGCAGGGAATTATAGAACAATGTATGAACAATTTGCAGTAGAAAATGGAGAAAGGTATAGGAAAGTTTGCAGTATTTTTAAAACATATTTTTATTGATTTCAGAGAGGAAAGTAGAGGTAGGGGGAGAGAGAGAAATATCAATGATGAGAGAGAATCATTGATTGGCTGCCTCCTGCTTGCCCCACTCTGGGGATCGAGCCTGCAACCTGAGCATGTGCCCTGATTGGGAATCAAACCATGACTCCTGGTTCATAGGTTGATGCTCAACAACTGAGTCATACCAGCTGGCAGGAAAGTTTGCAGTATTAAATTAAAAGTGAGATTTAAGCACAACTGTGAAGAAAATGATGGAATTATCCAAGCAAAGTTCTGAAGGGATATAACCCTAAACATAATGAACAGCTCCTGCTAAGCCCCCAAAGTGGGTTGATACTGGGTATTTGTAATAAATCTAAAATAATCACAATGCCTCAATTCCATCTTTTGGAATTCACCTTCTTTGGCATATATTTCACAATAGACAGCTACATTGTGAATCATTCATTATCTTATGGAGGGAATATTTAGAGGAAAAATAAAATGGGGAGGAAGGGAGATGAAGGAGAGAAAGAGAATCAGAAGAAAAGTAAAGTCAGCAACCAAAGATCACAGACTTGTACTCAAATAAAGCTCATCTTTGAAATCTAGATCATTCTTCTTGAAAATTTTATCAGTTATATTTTGATATATTTTTTCTAAGTTGCTTCTGCTTAAACATTTCAGGGTTACTGGCTTAAGATTAGTATCTGCTTAATTGATGTCCATTTGATGGAATTTCCACATCTCACAAATAATTCCAGATTAGGTCTTGTATTTTCCCAGAACAATGAAAACAGTTAGAGTCTGTGTTGTTCAGCCCCCAAAATGACTCCTGATTATTCACATTAAAAACTGGTTAAATCTCCTTCCACCTTGAATAATACACAAGGGATATTGTAGGAATGCCTGGGTATGACCTCCAATGATCTACACTAATAAAAGAGAAAGATGCAAATTGACACCCACCAGCCAATCAGGAGTGAATATGCAAATTAACCTTTATTGGGTTAATTTGCATACACAGGCACCAAATGCCCGGGGGCAGGGCGGGATGCCTGCACCTCCGTCATGGCGACAACACAGGCATTTCGCACTGCCCCAGCCACTCTGTGCCTCTGGACAGCATGGGAAGGCAGAAAGGCGGCTCCGGGCCAGAGCAAAGGCAGCGATGGCAGCCAGGGGAAGGAAGGCCCATTCTTGCATGAATCTTCATGCATCGGGCCTCTAGTAAGTTATAAAATATATTGTGGCTTCTACTTTATGGTCTCTTGTATCACTTGATCTGGCAGAAGCCAGCCACCATGTCAAAAGTTCTATGGAGACAACCACATGTAAGGAACTGAGATTTCCTGCCAATAACTAGCTCAGCTTGCCAGGCTTTCATGTTAACCACATTGGCATGGATTATTTTGCCCCAGACAAGACTTTGGATGACTGTCCTTTGTACAGGTGACTTTTACCACAGATAATGGTTAGTTTTATATGCCAGCTTGACTGAGCTAAGTGATATTCGCATAATTGGTAAAACATTATTTCTGGGTATGTCTCTGAGGGTATTTCAGGAAGAGATTAGCATTCAAATTTCTGAATTGAGTTAACTAGATGGCCCTTCCTAATCAGGTGAGTACATCCAATCCACTGAGAGTACAAATAGAGCAAGGAGATGAAGAAAAGGAAAATTTGCTTTCTCTCTGCCTGAGCTGAAACATTATTTGATCCTGCCCTTGGATATTGGTATTCCCAATTCTTGGGTTTTTGCACTCCTCACATCGATTTACTCTATCAATTCCCTCACTTTCCTCCATAATCTTAAGCCTTTTTAGTCAAACTAAATTATACTACAATCTTTCTTGGTCTGTAAAAGGCAGATGCAAGGATTTCATAACCACATGAACTATTTCCTTTAATTAAAAAAATGTACAATTGGTTTAGTTTTTGTTTTTCTGGAAATCCCTAACTAATACACCACATAAGAAACACAGGACCAGGATCATCCAGCTAAACTTTTTGTAAGTTCCTGAAGCTCAGAAACTGTGAGGTGCTTAAAGTTTTTTATGCCACTAAGTTTTCAAGTTAAGATGTTATATAGGTTGTCCAGCCAAAGATGGGTTCCCATTAATAGATGATGGAGCAATGCATCTCATTTATTTACTTTATGCAAAAAAATCTCCTCTAGCTCCCTACATCACAATAAATCTATTCTCAACCCCTGTTTTCATTTGGATTTTAAAATTCTAGTCCCCATGATCTAGAACTTCTAGTAAGGTGTTTGCTTCACTAGTAGCAGTTCCCTTTTTATTTCTGTAATACAATAGTTTTCCATTTTTGTACAAAATAAAATGGTATGACATATTAGGAAAGAAAGTCATGTTTTATCAGAATATAATGAAAGAAGTTTAATTTTCTTATCAGGACAAAGTGAAAAAGAAGATTAATACTATTTTTGAATTGATCCTCTGTTAATGCAAGTCTTCCAAGTATAAATATCTTTCTTTTCAGTGAAAAGTAACTTCATCTAAAATTGCACATAACATTCCATTAATGCAGCCTTATCATTTTGTGAAAGCCATTTTAAAAATTATTTTTTAATTTCCAAAATTAGAATCCTGATTCTGTAAATCTTCCTGAGTTCAATGAACAACATTAGGAAAGTGTTTGTTGAATGAATAACTTTATTAAAATAAATAAATGTTTGCAATACAGGTTCATGGGGTTTGAGTCCAGGCCTACCAAATGGGTTAATAAATTTTCTGAGTGCCAATATCAATGGGGTTTTAGCTGAGATTTAAATATAACCCAGTGCTGTAGTCTTAGAGAATCTGATTTAATAGATCTGAATAAGAGTCTGTAAATTGGTATTTTAACAATCAAGACAGGGAGTTTTGACCAAAGTGAGGTTAATAATAACACTTTGTGAAATATTGTCCATTCGTGCACTGGGGGCTGTCCCTCAGCCCAGCCTGCACCCTCTCCAATCTGGGACTTCTGTGGGATTGGGCCTAAACCGGCAGTCAGACATCCCTCTCACAATCTGGGACTGCTGGCTCCTAACTGCTCAGCATCCTGCCTGCCTGATTGCCCCTAACCACTTCTGCCTGGCTGCCTGATGACCCCCTAACTGCTCTTCTGCTGGACTGAATGACACCTAACCGCTCCCCTGCCGACCTGATCACCCCCAAGTGTCCTCCCCTGCAGGCCTGGTTGCCTCCAACTGCCCTCCCCTGTCAGCCATCTTATGATGACATGAGGGCAGCAATCTTGTGACAATGTGGGGGTGGCCATCTTATTACATGAGGGTGTGAGGGTCAATTTTCATATTTCCTCTTTATTATATAGGATTGTTCCTCATATTCATTGATATATATTTCTTCTTTCATTTCTTATCACTCATTCTTTAAAAACATTTCATTTTTGTGGGTGAGGACTTTTTTTGGTTTGTTTGTTTGGTTTGCTTTTATATGGATTTTATAATTGTGATTAAAGGGTTACTGTTGTGAGGAGTAGGTAGAAAGAAAATCATCAGCAGCCATGATTTATTAGTGATGATATTTGTAAATCGTGTTTTAATAAGTCAAAACACTATGTAGCATTTCCACAAAAATTCAATTAAAATGATAATAACGTATAACATGATGTACAATGCAGTTAAAATATAAAATGTATACAACAATTCCAAAATATTCTAAGATAAATGGTAATATAAACAGCAGTAGGTTTTAGTTAACTGCCAAACACTAACTATATTATAAATATTAACAAAACTGATACAAGGATCAGAAATTTAGGGTAAATATGAAGATTTTTTATTGAGGTTTGGGGTTAGAAATACTCGTTCAATTCATAAAACCAAATATGCCTCTTAGGGTACAGCAGATAGATCACATTCATTGGAATATATGATGTGAAGACCTTAAAGATATATGCACTTGCTTTTCTTTTCTTTTATCTTATTGATATCAATTAGTTTATGGTTCTTATAAACACAGAGATTAAGAGTGATATTCAAGATAAGAAATTATCTAATGATTCTTACCAGAGAAACATTTAGAAGAATAAAATAAAAGGATAAACACACTCTCACATATACAAATTTTAAAATTTATTTGAATACC
This sequence comes from Corynorhinus townsendii, assembly GCA_026230045.1. Classification (NCBI taxonomy): domain Eukaryota; kingdom Metazoa; phylum Chordata; class Mammalia; order Chiroptera; family Vespertilionidae; genus Corynorhinus; species Corynorhinus townsendii. The sequence continues at coordinate 93,358,700 of JAPDVU010000002.1, forward strand.
CTGACATAGGTAAACCTTAGGGGAAAATATAATAGAAGGAATCAGTAAATATTGATTTTTTTTATGCATTCATTGATTTCTTCTTCCTTTTTAAAAAGTCTTTACTGTTTTTTCTTATTTGTAAAACTTTGTTTATATTTATTTTTATTTTTTTATTTTTTAATGTTTTAAGTATTACAAACAGTAGTACATATGTCTCTTTTTTCCCCCCCCCATTGACCTCCCCCTGGCCTCCGCTACCCCCCAGAACATGCCTTCACCTGCCCGCCCTCCCCCGCTTGGTTATGCTTATATGCATGCTTACAAGTCCTTCGGTTGGTCTCTTACAACCCCCCTCGCCCAACCTCCCCTGTCTTCCCTATGTAGTTTGACAGTCTGTTCAATGTTTCTTTGCCTCTGTATCTATTTTTCCCTCCATTTCTGTCCTTTAAAAATTTTGTCTCTGCAGACTAGAAATAAACATATAATAACACAAAAAAATGTTTGAGTCCCAATTTCAATGTCCAACAGTTCTGAGTCCCCATTTCAATGTCTAACATTTCCTTATGTGTACATGTCAGCAATGATATCTGGATGGTGGGCACATGGTGGCAATGCAGGTCTGACCTCTCTGGTTTGGTCCTAGGCAACCTGCAGCGGTGCACAGCTGCTGACTGCTCGTGTGGCAAGGTGTTCGTTGTCAGCGTCTTCCATCTCTGGACTGTTTTTCCTCTTGTCTTTGTGGTTGGAGCAGACCTGTCAATTCCTCTCTGTTGCAGGAATCCATATGGTCTTGGAGAGAAGTTTCCTTCAAAAGTCATAAGGATTATAATTGAAAGTCAATATATTTGGCCTCTTGAACTAAAGTAAGTAATTTGTGTTTTTGCCTCCCTGACAAAGTTTATACAAAACTACAAAAAGAAATTGACAGCCAGTTTGAAATGGAATTGCCAAGGCCTAGGGCAAAGAATATCCTTACATGATATTATTCTATAATATCATTATAATTTTAGATATTTTACAACAGTATATTGTACAATTATCCCAAACAAACTTACAAACTAATTATTTGAATGGTTGGCAGCAATTAAAAAAAAAAAAAAAGGACAGGAAATGACTTAATCCCTTTCAGAAGGAATTAAGGCACTGGGAAGGCACTTGAGCATCCTATATTGGCCCCTCTTGCCTTTTGTATCAAGAGGGACCCTCTTCTCACAATCCAATTGCCCTCAGCTGTTGCCTGAGCTTTCTGTTCATGCTGAGCTTGAAGCCTCGTGGGGGCTGGTACCATGGATCTGTCTCACACCCAATTGTGTGAGCTGGGCCCTCACTGGAGAAGAAACCCGAGTTCTCCGAGATATGTGATCAGCACCCGGACCCCGCCAGCAGGCCAGGGGTTCCCAAGGCAGGTGCTGGGTGTGGAGGCCACGGGGGCATAGGCTACCAAGGAGACAGAACTGAACCTCACATGACCCTGCTTGGCCCTGGAGGATGGCTGGTTAGCCAGAGACGGGTAAGATTCCTCAAGGAAGGAACAACCTAAGACAGGCACAGTCGCAGAGGGGCCATCAGGAGAGAACTTGGGGGGGCAACAGAAGTGGGGCACAGACCCTCACCCCCCCGACATTGCGGGGGCTTGAACCCTCGCCCCTTCTGAAGGAGGTCCCCTGCTCCCATGGCTGCTTCACGTTTCCCACACCCAGCTCAGATCGGGACCCAGGCAACAGAAAGAGACTTGGCCCAGCTCAGATCGGGATACAGGTAACAGACAAGAGACTTGGCCGACAGCAGCTGCCTTATATCTAAATTCAGCCTAGCATCAGGAATGCTCAGGGCCCACTCAAGAATGCAAATAATCCTTCCCACTAATATTTACAGTGTAAACTAAGATTGTTGGTAGAGTATTAAATTTGACAGTAAAATAGTAATCAAGTTTTCAGATTAATTTAAAAAGTCTTTACTGTTAAAAGTATTACATATGTCCCCTTTTATTGCCATTGACTCCTTATAGTCTACCACTCCCCCCCACCCCAGGACAGCACCATCCTGTTGTCTGTGTCAATGGGCTATGCATATATACATACATGTTCTTTGATAGGTCTCTTCCTACCCACCCACCCTCCACAGCCTTCCCTCTGAGAGTCCACAGTCTGATACATGCTTCTGTGTCTCTGAATCTATTTTGTTCATTAGAGTCCACATATGAGTAAGATCATGAGACTTGCCTTTTCCTGACTGGCTTATTTCATTTAGCTTAATACTCTCCAGGGATCTCCATGCTGTCTCAAAGAATAAGACATCCTTCTTTTTTACTGCTGCACAGTATTCATGGTGCAAATGTACCTCTATTTTATTTTTTTTATCCGTTCATCTACTGATGAGCATTAGGGATATTTACAGACCTTAGCTATTGTAAATTACACTGCTATGAACATAGGATGCATACAATCTTTCTGACTGGTGTTTGGGGATTCTTAGGATATATTCTTAGAAGTGCTAGAAGTAGGATCACTGTGTCAAATGTGTATAGTACTACATTAGTAGGATTTACAATGAAAATTTTAGCATCAGGAATTCTGCCTTTATTTCACTTATATAAGAATGTATGACAAAATTCGAGGAAAGAGTTTTATGTCCTTGTTTTTACCTTGAATTAACAAAGAGGGATAGGGATACTCTTCATTTTCTCATCTGTAAAATGAGCTACCTCATCAAATATTATTGTCTCTTTCTGCTTTGTATGTTTCATCTATCCCCAAGCCAACCTAGAGCTTCTGGGGGGCCAGGGACATATCCAATAAAATGACATATTGGTAAAACTAAATGTTCTTTAAGGAAGTATGAAATGATGAGATGAGGAGGAGACTGAGATTATAAGGTAATACTTTACTTTAATTAACAGTAAGATCCTAAGTGAAAAAAAATGCAAAATATAGTTCTGACCTGAAGTTATAGTGGAATAATGAACGATATTGTTAGTTACCCAGATCTTTCTGCTCCAGTGAGAATTATAACCCAATTTAGATAAGTCCAATAAACTCTCCTATGCAGGAAAACAATCTGATTTCATCAAAATGGATTCAGCCTGTGGCATGCTGTGTTTGGTTGTGGCCCAAGTCACAGCCCGCTGGGAGTGGCAGCCCTTGCCATCAGTGTCTGTCAGGGAGCAGACACTTCTCTCTTTGTATTATCGTAGAGCTCCAGGCTCCCATGTCAGTCAGACCACAGTGAAATGCTGACAGTGAGCTGCTGTGCAGACCAGCGAGAGGCTCTCCCTCTGTATTTAAAGGGCCCACGAGCTGCAGGAAGACAGTGTTCCTGCCTCTGCTAAGTGGCATGTATGAAGAGATACCTGAGTTAGCAGTTCTGACAGCCCACATGAAACTTGATCCAGACAGAAACCGAATGTGAAATAACAGGAGCTCTCATCCTGGAGTTTAAGAAAGAGGAGAGAGGACAAAGAATTTTGAGTGTCTCTGATAAACCTGGCATTACATGGGTGCATTAAACACATACTCACATTTTGTTTCCCAAAACACCCATGTATGCTTGCAGAGTTTAACTTCAGTCATTTAGTAGATAAATAGTTGTGGATGAGAAAATCTGAGAATCTGAATAGGAAAAAGTTAAAACACTGTAATGAAAGTGGGCTCTGGAAACCTGCAACTTGGTTTCAAAATTCGTTTTGACCACTTCCCATCAATGAGAATTTGGACAAGTTTTCTAAGTGTTTTGTACATTAGTTTCTTCATCTGCAAAATGTAAGTAGGGTTCATATGACAAAGCCATTGCAAGAGTCAAATAAGATTACCACTATTAATTGCTTAGACAAATAATTAATGTTTAATAATATCCCAGAAACAGTTGACATTATTTTTCTTTGAACATCAAAATTTATGCTTATTCTAAAATTTGGTTCAGCTTCCTGTATTTGAGTGTGGTAGTCATAATACCAATTGAAATATGTTTTCAATGTTTCTATGTATAAAATTCAAGCACATCATCTTTCATATGATTTATCCTTTTTCATTTTTCTAATGTTTTTTTTATTTATTTCGAGAGAGGAAAGGGAGAAAGAGATAGAAACAGCAACGATGAGAGAGAATCGTCGATCAGCTGCCTTCTGCGTGCCCTCTACTGGGGATGGAGCCTGAAACCTGAACATGTGCCCGGACTGGGAATCCAACTGTGACCTCCTGCTTCATAGGTCAATGCTCAACCACTGAGTGACAGAGACTGGGCAATTAATAATTTTGAGTGTTTTTTTTTAATCCTCATCCAAGGATATGTTTGTTTATTTTTAGAGAGAGGATAAGAGAGAAGGAGAGAGAGAGAGAGAGAGAGAGAAGGAGAGAGAGAGTGAGAGGAACATTAATGAGAGAGAGAAGCATCCATTGGTTGTTTCCCAAAAGGTAGGCATGTGCCCTGACTGGGAAAGGAATCTGAAACCTTTTGGTGCATGGGATGACACTCCAACTAACTCAGCCACACAGCCAGGTCCATATAATTTTCTTGATTATGGTGATGATCTTAATCTATTTGTGTATTTGTTTTAATAATTTGTTTTACCTTTATTGCTTAAATGATACTTTGGTGAATTATTAGTAAGTACATTATTGGAAATGCAAAACTTAAACTCTAACTTTCTAGCGTCAGGAATTGTGATTAAAGAGCAATGAACATACAGAAAAAAATGTAATAGGTAAAAAGGTAAGTGTATTAATGGGAACACAGATAAAAATGCTTCAAAGATGTTATTTGTGCACTGTCATCTGAATGCCTCACAGGTATCTTAAACTTAACATAGTAAAAGAAAATTACTTACTTTCCCATTTCTATTGCAAATTGACTCTACATTCTGTTTTGCATTTACTGTTAATCTACACAGATTCATAATTTATTAATTAATTTGCTCTTAAACCAAATCTTTGTGAATTATATATTACTAGTGGCCCAGTGCACAAAATTTGTGCACGGTGCAGGGGTGTCCCTCAGCCCAGCCTGCACCCTCTCCAATATTGGACCCCTCAGGAGATGTCCAACTGCTCGATCCCAGAGCCTAAACCGGCAGTCAGACATCCCTCTCGCAATCCGGGACCACTGGCTCCTAACTGCTCACCTGCCTGCCTGCCTAATCACCCCTAACCATTCTGCCTGCCAGCCTGCTTGCCCCAAACTGACCCCCCCGCTGCTGGCCTTCTCATCCCCAACTGCCCTCCCCCCTGCTGGCCTGATTGCCCCCAAGTGCCCCCATGCTGGCCAGATCACCCTCAACTGACCCTCTGCCAGGTTTCTCACCCCCAAACTGCCCTCCCGCCAGCCTGCTCACCCCCAACTGCCCCCCCCCATTGGCCTGATAGCCCCCAAGTTCCCCCCACTGCCGGCCTGCTCACCCCTAACCACCTCTTCCTTGGCCCTACCACCATGGCTTTGTCCAGAAGGACATCCAGAAGGTCTCCCAGTCTAATTAGCATATTACCCTTTTATTAGTATAGATAAACACATATATGTATAGTTTATACATATTTTACATACATAAAAATCTATGAGGGCATGAGGTAGGGGATGGGGGGCAATGGGGGGATAAGGACACATATGTAATATCTTAATCAATAAAGAAAAAAAAATACTGAAAAAAAACTATTTTATATACTTATATGTAGACATACAGTTATGTGTAATTATATATAGTAGAGGCCCAGTGCATGGATTCTGCACTGGTGGGGGATATGACCTGTGGGGATTGGCCCACTGTGGGAGTGCTGCTCATCCTGGTCAGCCGAGCAGCTGTGGACCCGCCTTCTGAGCGGCTGCTCCCGCTGTGGGAGTGTCACTTATCCCAGTCAGCCAAGCAGTGCTCCCACTGTGGGAGCACACTGACCACCAGGGGGCAATGACTGTGTTGAGCACCTGACCCTTGGTGGTCAGTGCACATCATAGCGACTGGTAGACTGGTTGTTTTGGTCATTCCGCCATTCAGTCTCTGGGCTTTTTTATATATATATATATATATATATATATGTATATATATATATATATAGATAGATATATAGATATATAGATATATATAGATATAGATATATATAGATAGATTAAACAAATATACCCTAAAATTCACTTATTTATATATAGAAGCATATACTCAACAAATATTTGACTGATATCTACCATAGGCATTCACTTTTTATAACTTTATAAACAATGGTAAACAAACAGAAATTATTCTTCCCATTATTCATAGTGTTTGCAGAAAAAGACAAATTTGTGCATAATACAATTAAAAAGTCTGATAGTAACTACTGTAAGTAAGCACATTTATAAAACAAAACACAACAAAAGGGAGCAATGGAAGATAGTTGAAAATTCAGGAGATACATCCAAGTGTTGTTTCTGCAGTCTGAAACACACTTTCCCAAGTAATTATATTGGCCTCTTTCTCAATTCTTCGGGCCTCTATTCTATTATTGTCTCTCTGGTCATCTATATAAGATGTAAACCCTCCTCCAATGTGAAAATTAAATTTTCCTTAATTTGGTTATTTTTTAAATAATAATACATATTAACAGCCAACTTATGGAATGTTTACTTGTATATTTATTTTTCTCTGCCACCCCCCAGAATGAAGATCTGAAAAGCAGGGATTATCTCTAGTTTATAGTCAAATCCCCAAACTGAGAAGGATACTAGATACTCAGTAAATATTGTTAAAAAAATAAATAAGGCATGCTTACCTGTAAGCCTCCAGAATAAGGAGAGGCTAAGATGTTAGAGGTGGAGGCTAAGGTGTTAGAGGTAGCAAAAACTTATTAGCATAGGGAGCATGATATTGTGGCAATGATATGAAAAAGAGCCTGACAGTTTGAAAAATAAAGCAACTAGTGTACCTAGAATACAGTGAAAAGAGGAAACATGACTCAAGAGAGGTTGGAAATATAGTGTCAATCTTTTCAGGGCTTTTATAGGAATGATTAGAATTCATTTTAGGTACATCACAAATCCTCTAAAGTGACTAAACATCTTGGCAGTATAGTAATATAATCCTATTTATTTAGTATTTATTTAGTGTGGTTTCTTCTTAAGTATATTTTATAAATTTTACATATAAAGACTTTATTTAGGTATAATTCTCATAAACTAAGATGTGCAAATTGTAATTATTTAAATACACAAGTTCTCAATACTGTATTAAATTGTACAGCCACAAATCCAACCAAGATACCAAGCATTTTCATCACTCCAAAAAGAACCTCAGTGCCTCTTTCCAGGTAGTCCACAATTGCCAATCTAAAGCAATTATTGATGGACCAGAAGGCTTCACAGGTAAGTTCTACAAAACATTCAAAGAAGAACTAACACCTAGCCTCCTCAGACTGTGCCAAAAAATTCAAGAGGAAGGAACACTTCCAAGCTCTTTCTATGAAGCCAGCATTACCCTTATCCCAAAACCAGATAAAGACACTACAAAGAAAGAGAATTACAGGCCAATATCTCTGGTGAACATAGATGCTAAAATCCTCAACAAAATCCTAGCAAATCGATCCAGCATTACATTTGTCTGTTGTTGAGGTTATTTTTTTATAAATGGAATCATACCCAGCAAGCTAATCTGTGTCTTCATTTACTCATAACATTTTTGAGCAATCTATGCTGTTGAGCACATTAGTAGTGCATTTATTTGTATTGCCGAGTTGTATTTCATTCCACTAATATAATAGGATTTTTTTCTTTTTTAACCATTCACTGGTTGGTGGACATTTGGGTCAGTTATAGTTCAGAGCTGTTAAGAACAAACCTGCTATATGCATATATCAACAAATATTCCTGTGGGCATATATGTCATTACTCTTGGGTAATGCTGGAAGTTGAACAGCTAAGTCATTCAATAGAGGAAAAATTTAAATTATAGCAATTACCATCAAGTTCTTCTAACTAGTTGCATAATTTTACATTTCCACCAGCATTATATGACAGTTCTAATTTCTCCACATGCTCAGTAATTCTTGATAATTTAAAAAATTCTAGTTAGCATGTAGTTGCATATCATTATGGTTTCATTTTGCATTTTCTTGATGGGGTATGATGTTTACCATTATTCATGAGCCTAGTTACCATTCATGTTATCTTCTTTCATAAAGTGTCCAACAAGTATTTTGCACGTTTGTAAAGGTGAATGTTTAGCTTTTTATTATTGAATTTTAAGACTTCTTTATATTTTCTAGATACAGTTTTCTTTTTATACATTTGTAGCACATTGGCCTGTGTGAATGAAGCTTGTCTTATCACTTTCTTAAAATTTTTTTTAAAAAGCATTTTTATTTTATGAAATTTCAAAAATAACTTCTTAACTAGTTTAAGTTTCTTATATTGCCTAAGTTATCTCTGCCTACCTCAACAGTTGGGTTTAACTTTAGCAGGTTGCTCAGTAGCTAGAGCACTGGCTCATGGACTGAAGAACCCTTGGTTCAATTCCCATCAAGGGCTTGTACCTTGGTTGCAGGTTTGATTCCTTGCCCAGTTAGTGTGTATGCGCGCGGGAAGGAATCAATCATTGTGTCTCCCTCACATCAATGTTTCTCTCTATATATATTCCCTTTCCCTTCTATATTTTCTAAAAATAAACGGAAAGAATATTGTCAGGTAAAAGTTAACAACAGAAAAAAAGATGGCATTAGGAATTTTACTTATTTCCTAAGATTGTAGACTTTTATATGATTTTTATGGATTTCTAATTAAATTGTTGGTCAGAAAATATACTCAATGATTTTAATTCATTTACATTTGTTCATTTTTGTTTTATGGCTTTTATTGTCTGTTGGAAAATATTGCATGAGCACTTCAATAGAAAGTGTGTTGTGGGAGGGAATCCAAGATGGTGGCATAGGTAAACACCTGAACTGCTGCCTCACACAACAATTTCAAAACTACAACTAAAAAACAAAACGTCTATCACCCAGAACCACAGGAAAGCTGGCTGAGTGGAAGTTCTACAACTAGAAGGAAAGAGAAAAGAGCATTGAGACGTGCACAAGTGCTGAAAAGCTGAGGTACGGAGGCGTGTGATCCGCGCTGGCGGCAGTCATTGCTTTTTTCAGCCCAAAGGGAGACAAGCCCCCGGTTACTCTGAAATCCAGTCTCTGGGGAGACACGGGGGACCCAAACTCCTACGGGAAGAAGCTGGACTGTCTGCCAGTGAGGGTGCCTTGCTTGCAGAGCTGCGTGCAGGAATAATTGTTTACTGCACTGGGGCACGGGACTCGGGGATGCAGAGCCAGCTAACCATCAGCCATTGCAGTTTGCCACGCCCTAGCCTAGTGAAACCCTGAGACCCCGCCCTGCAAAACCTACAAACCCACCCAAGCTCCAAGCAATGGTTTTAGCATAAGAAAGGCCTGCCCTATCACAGCTTAACCTAGCAAACTTGCGGCCCGGGTCAGACAGCTCCAAAACCTCCAAACCCCAAGCAAAGAGGAGAAAACTCTAGCTCTCACTGTAGCCCCTGCTGGGTGGCCTCAGACAGTAGCTGCCCTGCACCCCATTGGAGATCCAGAAGCCAGTGTACCTAGTGGTCAGTGTGAGACACCAGATTTCAACTCCTCACATCCATAAGTGACACATTCGAGAGGCAGACTCAGTGAGCACCAAAGCCCCACTGAAACAAGTCCTGCGTGTCTTCAGCGCAGCAGTTCTTCCATTATAGACACAGCGAGTGCTCACAGCTAATTGGCCTGGAGGTCAATTCCTCCCAGTGTACTAAGACCAATTAAGGCTTAACTACACCAAGACTTTGCACTCAGCCCACAAAGGGGTGTACCAAGAGCATCCACCTCAAGTGATTGAGGAGGCTGAGTTACTGCCCCCTATAGATCACCTACCACACAAAGGTACTCCATCAACACAGAGAAGCAGACAAAATGTGGAGACAAAGAAACATGTCACGAATGAAAGAAACGGAGGAAAGCAAACTACTGGATGACATAGAGTTCAGAACCTCATGTATAAGGTTACTCAAGAATCTTCTAAAAACCGCTGAGAAACTTGATGACACTTCTGAGGAGCTTAGTGAGACCTTCAAGGACCTTAATGAGAATGCCAAAAAAATGGAAAAGGATCAGTCAGAAATAAAGCATACACTGTCTGAAATAAAGAATATACAGAAACTCAACCGTAGATCAACGTACCCCAAGAATCAAACCAAAGATCTGAAATATGTGGAAACAAAAAATATCCAACCAGAAAAACAAAAAGAAAAAAGAATCCAAAAATATGAAGATAGTGTAAGGATCCTCTGGGACAACTTTAAGCAAACCAACATCCGAATTTTTGGGGTGCCAGAAGAAGAGAGAGAGCAAAATATTGAAAACCTATTAGAAGAAATAATGACAGAAAACTTTCCCTACCTGGTGAAAGAAATAGACTTACAAGTTCAGGAAGCACACAGAACCCCATACAAGAGGAATCCCAAGAGGACCACACCAAGACACATCATAATTAAAATGCCAAGGGCAAAATACAAAGAGAGAATATTAAAAGCAGCAAGAGAAAAACAGTGAATTACCTACAAGGGAGCACCCATACGACTGTCAACTGATTTCTCAACAGAAACTATGCAGGCCAGAAGGGATTGGCAAGAAATATTCAAAGTGATGAACAGCAAGAACCTACAACCAAGATTACTCTACCCAGCAAAGCTATCATTCAGAGTTGAAGATCAGAGAAAGAGCTTCACAGACAAGAAAAAGCTAAAGGAGTTCATCGCCACCAAACCAGGATTACATGAAATGCTGAAAGGTATTCTTTAAGAAAAGGAAGAAGAAAAAGGTAAAGATAAAAATTATGAACAACAAAAGGACATCAAATACATACCTACCAACAAGTGAATCTAAAAATCAAGTGAATAAAAAATCTGAAGAACAGAATGGACTGGTGAATGTAATAGAATCAGGGACATAGAAAGGGAGTGGACTGACGATTCTCAGGGGAAACAGGTGTGAGGGGTGCGGGAAGAAATTGGACAAAAATCTTACTCCTATGGATGAAGACAGAAGCGGGGGGTAAGGGCATGGGGTGGGGTGGGGAATCAGGTGGAGGGGAGCAATGGGGAAAAAAAAAGAGGAACACCTGTAATAATCTGAACAATAAAGATTTATTTTAAAAAATAATAATAAATAATATTCCACTTTCTGGAAAACAAAACAAAAAAAAGAAAGTGTGTTGTGGCATGTTTGCTGGTAATACCCTGAAATGTAAGTGAGGTCAAGTGTTTAACATTAAGTTTCCTGCATTCTTAGTGAAGTTTGTCTGTTGCTCTTTTTATTAATTGCTAGTAGAAGTGTACTGAAATATCCCAATATGAGCGATGGCTTGTCCATATCTTCTTTCTGATCTCTCACCTTTTGTGTCATATATTTTTAAGTTTGTTGTTACAAATATATACATTTTGGATTACCATGTCTGTTGAATAAATTGAAGCTTTTATAATTAAAAATGTCCCTTTTGTATTTGGTTAAAATTATTTTTTCTGAAGTAGATTTTATATATTAATATAGTCACTTTTTCTGCCTAGTTTTTCAATCTATTTTATAACATATTCCCTAAAGTCAGCTGTTTGACTTTACTTTTTTTTTTTTAACCCTCACATGAGTACATTTTTCTATTGATTTTCAGAAAGAGTGGAAGAGAGGGAAAGACAGAGAAATATTGATGTGAGAGAAACACATGTATTGGTTGCCTCCTGCAAATGCCCTGACCAGGGTCCTGGCCAGGAAGGAGCCTGCAACCCAGATGCATGAACTTGACTGCAATTGAACCCAGGACCCTTTGGTCTGCAGGGTGACGCTGTATCCACTGAGCCAAACCAGCTAGGGTTTGACTTTACATTTGAATATGCCAACTCCTTGAATTTGAACTTCCAATGCCCATTCAGAATTGTGACAGAATACATTTTTGTTGTTTTAAGCTACCCATTTTACAGTAATTTGTTACAGCAGCAATAGCAAAATGATATAATTGGTTTTAAGTCTCCTATCTCTCTATTTGCTGTGTATGTTTTCTTCCCTTTTCATTGATTACATATGTATTTTGCAGTATTCCATTTTGTCTCCTCTGTTCGCTTACTAGCTGTATACATCTATATTTACAATGTGCATATTTTGTTTCATTTAAAAATATTTAGCATTAGTTTATCAGAACCTACTTTCATTTCAAATGTATTGCCATTTCATTCTTCAGTTCTTTGTATTATTATTAAGACTTTCTAATTCTACATATTTTATAAATAACATGATATATTATTATTGTTACTTGCATTTTTTAATCTTAATTTCCGTTATTTTTATATTTACCCATTTATTTCAGTTTTCTTTAATTATTTGTATTTATTTATAGTATCTGTGTGATAAGTTTGTTTGTGTGTGTTTTGTTTTTGATAAATCTAATGTGTGCATCAATTTAGAATTAATTTTAATTCATTTTTTTTTCCTGAGTATATGCCATACTTTAAAAAGAAATTTTTTTTATTGATTTTAGAGAAACAGAGGAAGAAAGAGAGAAAGAACGCAACAGCCATGGGTGAGAACCACCAGTTAGCTGCCTTCGCATGCCCCCTACTGGGGACTGAGGCCACAGACTGGGCATGTGTTCTGACCCAAAATAAACCAGTGACCTCTAAGTTCATGGGTCACCACTCAACCAACTGAGCCACATTGTCCAGGGCACCATATTTATTTTATTCTTTGTATAGATTATAAGTTTTCTTGAAAACTGAACATTTCAGATATTTATAGTAACTCTGGATTTTGCCACTTATTCTCCCTTAGGATAGTTGTTGTTGCTTTTAATTTTTTATGTACTTTATTAACTTATTTATGTATTTATTTGCTTATTTCTATAACTTGCCTGGACTTAATTTTCAGAATTTATTTTCCCTGCATTGTGACTGGTGATGTAATTTCTATTTTATCTTTTTAATTTTTTATTCTGACTTTGTGGAGTTACGGCTTTGTTTGTATATCTTGATGGTTAGCCCACAATTAGAAAAAAGCTATGCTTCAACAACTTAAATTGATAAAGCTTCCAATTTCTGTCATTAAATCTGTGTGTGAGTTAGAGACCAAATTCAAAAGGGAGGCTATTTTCACCTCTTACTTAAGTTTAACTTTCTCCTGGGCACTCCCTGATCTCTCCTGCACAAAACTTCCTACTCAGCCTGAAGTACAGGAGAAGTCTCTTTAATTTCCAACATCCCCCACTAATTTTCTGGCTACATTATGACTGTCCAAACAAGGATGATAATCTCAGGGTAGCAGAGTCATGGGATATTTTATTGCTTTCTACAAGGTTTGCTATACTTTCTGATAATACATCTAGACATCAGTATTCACCTTCTGCTCCAAATCAAGTCTGCCCCTTGGCAATGAAGCTGTTTTCTTTTTTTTTTTTCCCAACCTAAATATATTAATATTACAAAATCCAGTACAACAGGGCAGAGGTTGGGGTGAGAAGGTAAACAAGAATGGCCCTAGGCAAAAAACTACAGATTTCCACTGTTCTTAACCATTATTTAATATCATTGTTTTGTTTTGTTTTTATAAACATACACCCATTTAAACTTTGACTTTATTCAATTTTCAGAGATGGAAAATTATAGAAAATTCTGGAGCATATTTTCCAGTTTATAATTTCTATTTTTGCATTAAGCTTTTGGACCCATTACAATTTTAAGTATGATTTTGAATTGAAAGAGTGATAGCAAGTATCTTATCTCATTCTAATTCTTGGGGGAAAGAATTCAATATATTTTATCAGATTAAGAATGCCTGTTTCTCTTTCTAGTTTCCATCTCCATCATCTTGTTCATTAAATGTTTAAACTTTAAAAAAAATTGATTTGAGAGAGAAAGAGATTGATTTGTTGCCACTTATTTATGCATGTGGAGATGATATTATAACCAACTAAGCTACCTCGTCAGGGCTTAGTCATTAAATGTATGTTGAATTTCATAAACTACATCCAACCTCTAATGAGGAAGTTAATTTTTTTCTTTAATCAATAAATGTGTTGATTTATTTGGTTGATTTTATTGAAAATGATACTGTATTTCTCAAAATATGTCTAACTTGTTTATGATGTATTAGACAACTTATGATTAACTTGGTTAAGATCTTTAATTTATTATTATTAACACTAGAGGCCCAGTGCATGAAATTCGTGTAGGGGGTGTCTGTCCCTCAGCACAGACTGCATACTCTCCAATGTGGGATATCCCACTCACAATCCAGGACTGCTGGCTCCCAACTGCTCGCCTGCCTGCCTTCCTGATTTCCCCTAACCGATTCTGCCCACCAGCCTGATCACCCCCAACCACTCCCTGCCAGCCTGATTGATGCCTAACTGCTCCCCTGCCAGCCTGTTTGCCTCTAACTGCCCTGTCCTGCAGGCCAGGTTCCCCCCAACTGCCCTTCCCTGCAGGCCCGGTCACCCCCAACTTCCCTCCTCTGCCAGCCTGGTCCCTCCCAACTGTCCTCCCCCACTGGCAATCTTGTGGCAGCCATCTTGTGTCTACATGGGGGTAGGATCTTTGATCACATAGGGGCAGCCATGTTGTGTGTTGGAGTGACAGCCAATTTGCATATTAGTCTTTTATTAGATAGGAGGATTAGATAGGATAGAGGCCTGGTGCAAGGTTAGGGGGCAGCTGGTTTTCCCTAAAGGGTGTCCCAGATCAGAGTAGAGGTTCCCTTGGGGTGTGGGACGGCCTGGGTGAGGGGCCTGTGGTGGTTTGCAGGCCAGCCATGCCCCCCGGCGACCAAGCAGAGGCCCTGGTATCTGGGATTTATTTATCTTCTATAATTGAAACTTTGTAACCTAGACCGGAGCCAAACCTCCTGCTCACTCCATGGCCAAAGACATTTTTTTGGTATTTATTTATGTTCTATAATTAAAACTTTGTAGCCTTGAGTGGAGGCTTGGTCCCTACAGGGTGTGGGGAAAGCTTGGCTTCCTCCATTGCCGGGGAAACGCAAGCCTCCTGTTCACTCTGTGGCTGCAGCCATCTTGGTTTGTGTTAATTTGCGTACTCGCTCCTGATTGGCTGGTGAGTGTGGCTTGTGGTATAATGGAGTGATATTAATTTGTATATTAGTCTTTTATTAGATAGGATGATTTAATTTTTGAATTTGTGTTTGTGAGAAAGATGATCCTGAAATCATTTCTTAATATTGGTCTCATAAAATATTTGAAAAATGTTAATAAATGAAAGAATTATTTAAAACTAGTATAAATTCTTTCCTAACTGAAGATATAAATTCAATCCAGAAACCATCTGCCCACAGAGATTTTGGGTGGAAAATTTTTCAATTGAAGTTTTATTTTCTTTATTGAACTTAGAATTATACTGTATTTATACTTATTTTGTATCAGTTTTGTTAAATTGGGTTGTTTACCTTTTTCATTTAAGCTTTTTTTGTAAACTTGTTCATAATATATCCATTATTTATTCAATATTTGACACATTGTGGATACTTAAAAATGTTGACCTATACTCAGAAGATATTGATGTTAACTAATTTTAAACTTTTTAAAAAAAATCATTATTTGTTCTAAATATAACAATATGTTTACTATTAGTGGATCAAAAATAAAAATATATATTAAAATTGGTCTGCCAGTCTGAGAGAAATTCATATTTATAATTTTAACTTTAAAGTTTTTTTCTATAAAATAGCAAATATATTAATTTGTAAAATAATTGAGGCAGTATTGTTGCTGACATCTTAAATCAAGGTAGAATAAGATATTATTTCTACCTGTTTTAATATATATATATATTTATTACATAATTTTAATAAAATGGCATTTTTATTATACTGTCTTATATGATTTAATTTTAAATTCTCATTGCAGTACTTTATTGGTACATAGTAAGGACATTTTAATTAATTAAAATCTATTTTTCTATTGCTTAGAATCAATATTTATTTACTTATTTATTTTTAAATACATTTTTATTGATTTCAGAGGGAAAGGATAAGGAGAGAAAGATAGAAACATCAATGATGAGACAGAATAATTGATCAGCTGCCTCCTCCATGCCCCACACTGGGGATCAAGCCCACAACCCAGGCATGTGCCCTGACCATGAATCAAACCAAGATCTTTTGTTCATTGGTTAATGCTCAATCACTGAGCCATGCTAGCGAAGAATAATCAACATTTATTCCTAGATAGTTTCCATATAATTAAAAATGTATTTTGAATTTGCATTGACTGGTAAGTTATTATAATAGTATTTCTAAATCAGTATAGGAGGAGAAACCAAGATGGTGGCATAGGTAAACACCTAAACAGCTGCCTCTCACAACAATTTCAAAACTACAATTAAAGACAAAATGGACATCACCCGGAACCACAGGAAAGCTGGCTGAGTGAAAATTCTACAACTAGAAGGGGGAAAAAAAGCACATTGAGACTCAGAGGAGCTGCAAAAGGCTGAGGTAGGGAGACGTGAGCGCAAAGAGGACTGGCGGTTGAGTGTGTGGTTGGCTTTCTCAAATGGGAGGGAGACGGAATCCCCGACTGCACTGAACTTCATTTCCAGGCGAGACTCTGGGAACCCAGACTTCTTTGGGGGAAATCTGGACTGTCAGGAAAAGCACACTGAGACTCAGGGGAGCTGCAGAAGGCAGAGGTCCAGAGGTGCACGTGTGGAGAGGACTGACTGCTGAGTGCGCGGCTGGCTTTCTCAACAGGAGGGAGACGGAAGCTCCTGACTCCGCTGAACTCCAGTTCTGGGCGAGACTCTGGAAACCCAGACTCATTTGGGGAGAAACTGGACTGTCTGGCAGCAGGCAAAACTCGAGGACAGCTTTCTCTCAGAGGTGATTGCAGTGATTACAGAGGCACACTGAAACACAGGGGCCTCATAGGGTAGGGGCTGATGGGAAGCCAAGGCTGTCTGCTCCACCCTGAGACTCCGCCCCATCCAAGCTAGAACAGAGGCGTCTGTAATTTTACAAGTCTTGTCTCATAAGAGTGTCTCCAGCACAGAAGTTCTCCCAGCGTAGACACAGCTGATCCTCACAGCCAGTTGGTCTGGAAGTCAATTCCTCCCAGTGACACCAACAACAATCAAGACTTAACTACAACAAGGCTGTGCACACAGTCCACAAAGGGGTGCACCAAGAGTGTCCACCTCAGGTAACTGGAGAGACTGAGCCACTGGGCCCTATAGGACACCTACCACACAAAGCTACTCTACCAACTTAGGGAAGCAGTGAAAATGCAGAGACAAAGAAATCGATCAAAATGAAAGAAATGGAGAAAGGAAAACAACTGGATATTGAGTTCAAAACCATGGTTATAAGGTTTTTCAAGAATTTCCTAGAAAAGGCCGATAAATTTAGCGAGACCCTCGAGGATATGAAAAAGGACCAAATAGAAATTAAACATACACTGACTGAAATAAAAAATATTATACAGAGACCTAACAGCAGACTAGAAGACCACAAGAATCTAGTCAAATATTTGAAATACAAAGAAGCAAAAAATACTCAACCGAAAAAGCAAAAAGAAAAAGAATCCAAAAATTTGAAGATAGTGTAAGGAGCCTCTGGGACAACCTCAAACATACCAACATCCAAATTATGGGGGTGCCAGAAGAAGAGAGAGAGCAAGATACTGAAAACCTATTTGAAGAAATAATGACTGAAAACTTCCCCCACCTGGTGAAAGAAATAGACTTACAAGTCCAGGAAGTACACAGAACCCCAAACATAAGGAACCCAAAGAGGACTACACTAAGATACATCATAATTAAAATGCCAAGAGCAAGACAAAGAGAGAATATTAAAAGAAGCAAGAGAAAAACAGTTAATCACCTACAAGAGTGCACCCATACGATTGTCAGCTGATTTCTCAACAGAAACTATGAAGGCTAGATAGGAGTGGCACGAAATATACAAAATGATGAATAGCAAGAACCTACAACCAAGCTTACTCTACCCAGCAAAGCTGTCATTCAGAATTGAAGGTCAGATAAAGAACTTCACAGATAAGAAAAAGCTAAAGGAGTTCATCAACACCAAACCAGTATTATAATAAATGCTGAAAAGTATTCTTTAAGAAGAGGAAGAAGAAGAAAAAGGTAAAGATAAAAATTATGAACAATAAATACATATCTATCAAGCGAATCTAAAACTCAAGTGAATAAAAAATCTGATGAACAGAATAAACTGGTGAATATAATAGAATCAGGGGCATAGAAAGGGAGTGGACTGACAATACTCGTGCGGAAAGGGGTGTGGGTGTTGCAGGAAGAGACTAGACAAAAATTGTAGACCTATGGATGAGGACAGTGAGGGGGGCAGGTAAGGGCAGAGGTGGGGTGGGAACCTGGGAGAGGGGAACTATGGGGGGAAAAAGAGGAACAATTGTAATAATCTGAACAATAAAGATTTATTAAATTTAAAAAAAAGAATTAGAACAAAATAACTAAATAAATTAGTATAGGAATTAGTAAAGCAATTACAAATTATGAGCTATTTTTTCACATGTTATCTTTTTTCACCTCACATGAGTCTTCTGAAGTTACATGTTATCAGTATTCAGATAATTTTATAACAGGAAACTGAGTTGCTGGCAGATTCTTATTTAAAAACAGGAGATATTAACCAAGATATGTTCTTAAACTCTTCGGGAATATCTGATCTCATTGCCCTCATGTAATGTATACTTTAAAATTAATAGAGACTGAAAGAGAGGTTTAAGATGGTGATATACCCTGCAGAATATGTTCACTCACTTTCAATGTGATTTCATCCTATACATCAGCTTTGAAATATAAGCAATTAAAATTTTTTACCTCAGCTCAGCAAAATCACAAACTACAAAAAGTCAGAAACTTTCTAAGTTAACCATAGATAGTTGAAACCATAGATAGCAAACTTTGAATGATAATATTACACTCCAAATCCTATCATTTTGCACAAAGAGAAATCCAATTTTATTAATCAATTATATGGCACATCTGTTACCGAATTTTTGGACTGGAACTCGGATTCTTTGTCCACCAGAATCGAAGAATGAATCCATGGACAGAAAGTGGTATAGCAAAGGTGGTGATTTATTGAAAAACAAGTACAGACTCCCACATGGGGAGAGGGAAGAGTCCCCCAGAATGGACTCCCAAGTAGGGAGGGGGAGAAGGGTCCCTGAACTGACTCCTACATGGGTTGGGGGAAGAGTCCCACTGGCTCCTTTTTTCCCATGGCTTATATAGGCTGCAGAACTTGGTGCCTTGATATGCCCTCTGATTGGTCACTATTCCCTTAAACTGGTTACTATAGTAATTCTTGCACTCAAAGGTTGAACCTCACATGGCACATGTGAGGTTCTCCCCACCTCCTTCCTTCTGAATGAAGGGCTTTCTTCTCTTTATTTTGTAAATGTGACCTTTCTTGGCTACTTTCAGTTCCCTTGTCTTATGTAAATACACCTGTTGCTGCCTCCTTGTCTTATGGAAATGTAACTGCAGCTGGCTTTTTGTGTTATGGAAATGTACCTTCTCCCAGTCTGCAGCCCCATGCTTTTCCCATGGACCCCATTTCTAAAAATCCCTAAGCCTCCTTATGTCCCCCTATAAGCAAACTATTCAATATCAAAACTAATATTAAGAATTGTAATATATTTTATATAAAAATTCTAAGCACATATAAATATTTACAGATTCTGACTTCTGGCTCCCTGTCACCCTAGGATGCGCTGAGCTCCATAGCACTGCTCACTGCTGAAGGCTCATGCCCAAGAAGAGTAAGTTTCATTCCAAAATGATGGCAGAGTAAGTGCAAGCTACACTGACACCCTACCAGGACCAAACTGAAATCACAACTAAAATACAGAAAAATCATCCTTAATAATCAAGTGAAGATTGGCTGGATAGAACCCTGATACTGAGGATGGAAAGTGGAGACCACATAGAGACTGATAGGAAGTGCAAAGGTGCAAAAGGGCTGGACAGGCTCCCACAGACAGTAGCTGAAGTTCCAGAGGGACATCTCAGCTGTGGGAGATTCCCATTGAGAGATCTTGGATCAAAACCCCAAGCTAGACTTCCCAGCCTAGAGCACCAGAACTGAGAAAGGTGACCACATAACATCTGGCTTTGAAAAGCAGCAGAGTTACCTTCAGGGAAAGAAGGCAGGAAATGTTTACAAACTCTTAATGGACGAACACAAAAAATTCGATGAGTAGCCATTCACCTTAGGCTCTGAGAGAGGGAGGGAAGAGTGTACTGGAGCTGTGTGCGCAGAAGCCAGGATTGTGAGTTCTGGGGTTAGACCACAGAAATCAGACACCCCAATTTCCTGTGCAGAATCATTCACTCATGTTGCAAAGGACATCTTTCTCTGGTGGACCTTTGCTCTCCATGTGGTTATTGCCTAGGGGGGAAGCAGTTGCCCCACCCATGCCCCTCTGTGGAGTTTCTGAGGCCCATTAAGAGACTCAGAATAAAAATCAGCCTGTAGGCAGAAACAATCGCCCCACTGTTGCAGTGTACTCCCATCTTACAAAGGACACCTCAAGAAGTCTAATTATGGAGTCATTTATTAAAAGCCGGCGGCATACAAGGGAGCCATTCAGCACTCCAAACCTCACAGCCCTAAACAGCTTGCCACATCTGGCTTATATTGGCAGAATATCACAAAGGTATCGATTACATCTTTGGGTCTGGAATGAGGAACCTGTTTCTGCAAAGCATTTACAGAAGTGAAATTGAACAAGTTAGTTATCTAAAGTATAGTTCTTGGGTCTACAGATCACTGAACCAACAGAACACATCATCTGGGACCACTGGGGCAATTTAGAATAATTGTGCTGACCAGATTCCGGGATCACTGAGATACCGGAACGCATTATTTGTAGCTACTGAGGCAATTTAGGGTCTGTTCTGGTTCCGGGACCACTGAGTCAACCGAAACTCATTATCTGTAGCTACTGAGACAATTTAGGATAATTGAGCTGTCCTGGTTCCCAGAAGAATGTGCTTTGGTGACCAGTGAGATCACAATCAATGGGATATTCAAACCATCATCAATGGAGTATTGGGATAGCATACATAAGTTCAGAAAATCAAAATAACTTTCTATTGTTTTAACAAACAAATAAGTACAGAAGCCAAACAGCAGTTTCTACCTGAGTTGATTGCTACCATACTTCACTGCCATGTTGAAAAACATCTTGCCCCATCCTGTGGTCCATATCCAGAGGCTAATCCAATCTGATTACAATCAGCCCAGCCTGTGTTGCTCAGTGGTTGTGCATGATCTATGAGCCAGGAGCTCATGGTTCTATTCCCCTGTCAGGGCATATGCCCAAGTTGCAGGCTCAATCCCCCATGTGGGGTGTGCAGAAGGCAGCATATCATTGATGTTTCTATCTCTCTCCCTCTCTTCTCCTCTCTGAAATAAATAAGTAAATATATATAAAAACCAGAGCTGGTCAACAAAACAAACAAAAAGACTAAATACAATCAGACTGCAGTCATAGGCAGGTCTCTGGGGTTTTGAGCCTTTGCATTATCTAATTCAGAATCCAAGGCTAGGAAAAGCAGACTTGGTTCACATCTTAATCCTTTCCAAAGGCACCCAGCCACAGCAGAGGAAGCCCACAAGCTGTGGATTGCTGACAGCTCAAACAGGTTCCTCAGGGTCAGTCAAAAATAGTGTCTGACACAATCATGCACTAGAGATTGGGAGTCTTAGCAAAGCTACCTAATACATAGACACAAGCCCAAACAGGCCACCAAAATGGGGAGAAAAAAACAAACAAACAAACAAAAAACCTAAACAAAAGAACAAGAGAAGTCTCCAGAAGAAGAGCTAAATGAAATGGAGGTAAGAAATTTTAACAGATATAGAATTCATAATAATGATGGCAAGGATGCTCAACAGCATGAGAAAAGACATAGTAACTGTGAAAACAGACCAATTGGAAATAAAGAATGACATAGCCCTAATAAAGAACTCATTGGGAGAAATATACAGCAGATTAGTGGCAGCTGAGGATTAGATCAGTGAATTAAAAGACAGGGTAGAAAAAAAATCACTCAGTCATAGACATAAAAAAGAAAAAAAAATTAAAACTAGGAGGACATCTTAAGCTGGGAGAAACATGAAACAACAATATTTGCATCATAGGAGGACCAGAATGGTAAGAAAGTAAGCAAAGTATAGAGAACTTGTTTGAAGAAATAATGGTAGAAAACTTCCCTAACCTGGGAAAGGATAAAGTCATAAAAGTTCAGGAGGCACAGAGAATCCCAAGCCAGAAGAACCCAAACAGGTCCACCCCCAGGCACATCATAATTAAAATGCCAAAAATTAAAGACAAAGAGAATTTTAAAGGCACAAGAGAAAAACTATTTGTTACTTACAAAGAAGCTCCCATCAGGCTGTCAGATGATTTCTCATCACAAATTCTACAGGTCAAAAGGAATGGTATGAAGTATTCAAATGGAATGAAGAACAAAGATCTGAAACAAAGATTACTATAACTAGCAAGGTTATCATTCAAAATAGATGGTGAAATAAAGAACTTCACAGAAAAATAAAGGCTAAAGATTTTCACTGCCAACTAATTAGCACTGTAAGAAATGCTAAAGGGATTGCTGAAATGAGGGGAAAAAATAGAGAGAGAGAAACATAGGCATAAAGAATTAAAATGCAATAAATAAGTCCCAATAAACAATAACCTTAAATGTAAATGGATTAAATGCTCCAATCAAAAGACATAGGGTGCTGAATGGGTGCAAAAACATGACCCAAATATATGCTATATTTAAGAGAGCCATCTCAGAACAAAAGAATCAAACAGGTTGTGAGTGAAGGGATGGGAAAAAATTTCCATCCAAATGGAAATGAAAAACACTGGGTTTGCAATAGTCAAACCTGAAAAAATAGACTTCAAAATGAAGCCATCAAAAGAGACAATAAAGGTCAATGCATAAAACCAAAGGGATCAATCTAACAAGAGGATATGTGGTAAACATATATGCACCCTATATAGGAGCACCAATGTATACAGAAAAATTTGAGGAAGACTTTAAGGGAGAGATGAAGAGCAATACAGTCATAGTTGGGGACATTGACACCCCATTGACTTCCCTGGAGAGATCTTTCAGACAAAAATGAACAAGGAAACAGTGACTCTAAATGGCACATTGGATTAGGTGGATTTAATTGACATTTATAGAACATGGGTAATTCTGAAAGATTATACCTTATGTTAGGTCACAAAAAAAAGTCTTTAAAAATTCAAAAAGATTGAAATCTTATCGAGCATCTTCTCAGATCATGATGTAACGTAATTAGAATTCAACTACAGTAAAATCATTCAGACACATGGAGGCTAAATAGCATGTTATTAAACAATGAATAGGTTACTAATGAGATCAAGAAATAAATAAAAACTTCCTGGAAACAAATGAAAATGAATGCACAACAAACCCAAATCTCTGGGACATAGCAAAAGCAGTCCTGAGAAGAAAGTTCAAAGCACTACAGGCCTAACTCAAAAAAGAAGTAAAATTAGGTTGCAGGTTTAATCCCAATTGGGGCATATAAGGAAGTCAACCCAATTGATGTTTTCTCTCATATCTCTCTCTCTCTCTCTCTCTCTCTCTCTCTCCCCTCTCCCTCTGTTTCTCCCTCTCCCTCTTCAAAAAATCTATAATATCCTTAGGTGAGTATTAAAAAATAAACAAAATCCCTCATAATAGGAGAAAATATTCTTACCCTTAAAGTCATGAATGAACTGTTTATTTTTAGTCACTGAGTACAATAACCTTACCCATATACTCTTCTCCGCATTGATATGCTTGAGAACCTACAAATTATGTTTCCCAGAACCCCTTCCCAATAAACTTTTCCAAACTCCTCCAGACAGAAACAAGGATTGGATATCAAAAGGTAGGAGGAAAGAGCAATTGTTTGTGGTTATTGTTATGGGAGCAAGTGGCAGGATGATGGCAGACCCCAGCTTTTTGAGCAGAGGATGTATAATGTGTGCAGGTCAAGTCTGAATTCAAATAAAATAAATGAGAGAGAGAGAATCCTATCTAGGAGGTGCAGGAAAATGTGTGCTAAAACAATGAGATGAATTACATAAATCAGATTTGCCAAACATTAAAATACTAAATATTAACAAGGATGTGGAGAAATCCAAACTCTTAATCACTGGTATAAGCACTGTGATAAGCAACTGGAAAGCATCAAATAATTTGTTTTATGTTAAGAAATTTGTATAAGAACATTAATTAAACACATTGTGGTTGAAAAATGAATTTGGGGTTTTAGCAACAATCTTTGTAGATAAATATATATAATATGTATACCAAATATCTGCAGATATAATTTCTTATTCATATATGGAAATGGGGGATCCCTAGCTTGATGAGATTGATGATTATTAATAATCATAAAAATGGTAATAACCATGATAATAATAAGTAAACATTATATTTAACCATTCAAGTTCTTTTAGTACATACAGAAAATATGGAGAATATAAAAAATGTTATCAACACTTCTACAGTTAAAAAGAAAACCAACTACTTGTCCATTTGTATTAAACTGATATCTTTTCAATATTGAAAACTTGAATATATATAGCACTATACTTAAAGTCTCATAAATTTTGAGTGGTTATTTTGCATTTTAGAATTGATTGCATCTAGTACTGAACTCCTTCCTCTTTATAACTAAATGTAGGAATAGCTTGTTTCCTCTTTACCTGAAAAAATTATCTATCAAATATATTGTCATAAGAGTTGTTGGAAAATATGCTTAGAGTTTCATTTAGCACTGTAAGATGTCAATATCTTACAGTTTTTTAATTGTCCATTTAACTTCAATCATTTATTTTGTAGAAGATCAGATGTTCTTGGTAAAAATGCTACTGAAAAAGTATAATACTGTATTTGTTATATTGAACAAATTTTCTAAAATATAACCAAGAGTGAGTAAAACATCCATATTTAATTAGTAAATTATCATAATAAAATCTTAAAACCTCATATCTTTACAACTGTAAAATTACCACATTAGTAATATGCACATATTTTGTAACAAGATTCTTCTTGACATTATAAGAAAGAGCTACAGCCCTTTCTTCATAGTAAACTTTTCAAAACATTCAACCCTTACTATTTATGTTTAAATTATAATCTAAAGCTTTTCTCATGCCTATTTTGTTTAAAATGTTGTATTATATTTTTGTTGAGTGTAAATATTACATATAGGTTTTTTTTCTGTGTACACAACAGTAAAAACACATTGTATAGATAATGGCCTGCCATTTGCAGATTTTCTTTATACCTTGCTTTGGAATTAAAAATGCTATTAAATAAGTAATTAAATAGTTCAGTAAATACTTTAGCTTTAAAAATCCTCTGTAAAACATTGTGCCTCTAATAAACAATACTGTATTATGTACTTAAAAAATCTGCTAAAAGGTATATATCATGTCCAGTGTTTTTACACATACACACACACACTAAACACATAGAACATAGGAAAAATTGTGGAGATAATGGATATATGTCTATTGACATGATTGTGGTGTTAGTTTCACAGGTGTATGAATATGTTGAAATTGACATAGTTGTTATGCAGCTTTTTATATTGATTATACCTCAGTAAAGTTGTTTTAAAAAGACAGAAAAATACACTCAATTTCATATTTTTATTAGGAAAGGCTTTAATCACATTAAAATATTTAGAATATGACATCATGAACTTCTTGTAATGTTTTATAAGTCTCAATATAATTATTTAATAGTTTTTATTAAATATTAAGATAGGAAAATATTTAGTTATAGTAACAGTAATAAAATAAACTTTTCCCAATTCATGGAAAATATTTAATTGCTCTCTATTTAACCATAGCAACCTAAATGATTATCCTTTAAAAAGACATGACTTATGCTTGATGCTATGCTAACATCTCCTAAGTTACTTAGTTCAATCCACACAATTGTATAAATGACTACTACAACTCAACTTACTTTATATTAAATAAATTGTAATAGATATCTTGTCCTAGTGCACAAAGCAACAAAACCAACAGCTATCTTTTCCACAAAAGACTGAATGCCCTGCGTGAGCTTTTAACTCCTCGGCTGCATCGCTACTGGTGAAAAACAGGTGCTGTAAATCCACTGTTTTATATAGTTTACATGTATCATATAACATCTATCAAAACAAAACATTATTTTAATTCTACCATTTTACAAACTCAGCAAAAAAATCAAATAGCATGTAAGTTCAAAAATTATCATTCAACAGTCACAAAAATATGTAAAATATTCTTGTATGTTATTAGAATGAATGATCATAGAACATTTGGCATTAATGGTATTTATGAACTCCTTTTAAACAAAGGCAAAAAAAAGTAACTGCATCATTTATTCCATAACCAGATGGCCACGCATAGCAAATCAGTGCTATGTAAATAACAGCATTGCAAGGACACATAAAAAATGGCTGGCTACTTGACATCTATCTTATACATAGCTGATCCCCATGTAGACAAGATAAAACTATGTACTTTTTATTGTGGCTAATACAGTCCCTGGAGTTGCCAGTATCATTTTGAAGTTCATTTATATAAAGGTATGAAAACAGATGTGTCAGGAACATCTGGATTCTGTGCTAAAATCAACTATGAAATATAGTGCATATGCAATTCAAAATGCACATAAAATAAAGTGGGGAAATATAGTTAACTGTTAAGTTACTGAAAAGTCAGCATCATTACTCTTCATCTTGATGCATATAGCAAATCTTTTCCTATAGTATTAGTAAATATTACCTAGAAAGCAACTTACATTCCTCAAGTCAGCAAATGTCATTATCACAACAAATTATTTTGAAGAGTGCATGAGCACATTTTGATATTGTTATAAATTTATTAGTGACAGTTTTATCTATCCTAACAAAAATGTTATAAAAAATATTTGCTTCAAAATAACATTTCTGACGTATTTCAAAGAGGTTTCCAGCCAAAACAGGTCACACTCAGCTAATTACATGCCTTTTGTCTTTGTGCATATATTATGATTGGCAAGCTGCCAATGGGCATGTGTAAATAATGAACAAAGTGATCAATTTAAAAATTCTAAACCACTGGACCAAGCTGCTGTCTTAATAGCAGAATATTAACTTTCACACCTGGTCCCCATTCTGATAATTCCAAAGTAACTTCATCACATTTATTTTCATTGTCTGTCTCCAATATTAACACTAGTAAAGAGGATTACAATCCTTTGCAATAAAATAAAGAGGATTAATTTGGCTAAAGAACTATTTGATTTAATAAAGTTCTACTTTTGGTAATTGCTTCTGATATTGTTCTCTTTAACCTCATTCTTTAAGCCATTTTCTCTCTTTCCTTACTCAGACTCATGCTCCCCCATGCTAGTGTTTTCTCCATTGGTGTATCCTACCTTTAGCTTCTCAATTTTTACTCAGAAGCCATGCTGTCTCTCCCATCGTATCATTCCTAAAAGGAGCTTGTTTCGTGGTATGTTTGTGTTGATTATTCAGATTTCTCCTTTAGTGCACCATCTGGTCATGTCATAACTTGAGACGGAAACAACTATTCATATTCCCTCTGTAATAATTGTTCATACATTTTTAAACCATTAAATCACTCTGTAGAGTTATTTTTTATAACACAAATCATTCTGCCCCAATTAGTTTTGCTTTTTAAAATTTATTTAAAGATAGGTGTATTTGTATTTTTGCCAACACATTAATTCTAGGAGTTAATTCTTTGCCCCAAAAAGTTACATTTCTTTTTATTTTCTATTTAAAAAGAATACCTAAATATTAAAGGAATTTAATTTTCTTAAGTTTCTGGTATTATTCAAGAAAATATTTCACATTATTTAACCTTTATTGTATTCTTGATCTGTCCTCAAATATATAATGAAACTTCTGATACATTTGACATTTATAGAATATTTGGTTTAGTTCTTACTATAAATGTTCACAATAGAAATCAAACCTTTAAAATTTACTTTTAAGTAAACTTTAAAAACTTAAAGGACAAGTCATATTCAGTTAGAGGAGCATATTGAAAATATGAATCTTATACATCTTCCTTTTTAAACTTATATTAAAGAGGACACACATATGCCACATCTGCCATTACCATAGATTTTTATATCCCTAGTAGGGGCTGTTGATCATGTACAGCATTTTCATACTAAAGTCAAGCTTGGCCTCAATTTTTTTTTCTATAATGTGACTACAACAGAGTACACATAAATTGAATTTTAGGTTTTAAGCCAGCTGTTTATAAATCAGTGTGTTTTTTTTTTAAACAACAACAACAACAATCATTCAGGAAGCTTTGTCATAATATATACTTCTAGGTCTGCTCCCTGGAGATTTTGATTCCATATAGCTGGGATTCTGATTTGATATAACCCCCAATTAATTCTTAAGAAGTTAAATGTTCACACATTTAAGGTGAACATTTAGAAATATCTGGTCTGAAATATTCAAATCAATGATCCTCTCATTTTTTTCAACTTGTTTATATACATATATATTTATACATTGATTTGGTTTATTATTTGTTTTTATTTGCTTAATCAATGTTATGGACCAAATGTTTACCCACAAAATTCATCTGTTGAAGCCTGAACTGCAGTGTGGCTGTCTCTGGAAATAGAGATTCTAAGAAAATAGTTAAGGTGGGGCTCTAATCTGATAGGATTAGTATTCTTGTGATAAGAGTACCAGAAAGCTAATTCTTCCTTTCAGCTGCACCAGCCTGGGGATGCCATGTGACTGCATAATAATAACATGGCCATCTGCAAGCCAGGAAGAGAGCTCTCACCAGAAATCAGTTTAGCTGGCACCTTAATCTTGAACTTGCACAACTGTGAGAAAATAAATTTCAATTGTTTAAATCACCAACTCTATGGTATTTTATTTTGGCAGCTTAAGCAGACAAATAAAGTAGCATATAACAACTTCCATAGCTCAGTTGGTTAGAGTGTCCTTCCCATACACCAAGGTTGTGGGTTTGATCCCAGTCAGGGCACATACAAAAATCAACCAATGAATGTATGAATAAGCTGAACAACAAATCTCTCTCTCTCTCTTGCAATAAAAAAAGAATATAAATTATTCTATTTGTAGTAAAGCTCCTTATTTCAAAAAGGAATGCTTTCATTTTTCTTTCATTTAGTATTTTGAGGATTTAAACAAAAACAAGACAAAAGGGGAAAAACATATCAGTCAGAACTCAGCCAAGAAAACAAAGTTACTAGATGAAGGTGGTCAAAAGGTACAAACTTCTGCTGTGATATACCCCAAATCTCACAAAGGACGCCTCAAAAAAAGGTCAAATTATGGAGTCATTTATTAAAAGCTGGTGGCATACAAGAGAGCAAAAGTGCTCCAGACCTCACAGCCCGGAACAGCTCACTACATCAGACTTATATTGGCAGAATATCACTAAGGTATCGATTACATCTTTGGGTCTGGAATGAGGAACCTGTTTCGCGAAAAAGCATTTTTCTACAGAAGCGAAATTGAGCAACTTAGTTATCTAAAATATCTACGAATCACTGAATCAACGGAAACACATTATCTGGGACCACCTGGGCAATTTTAGAATAATTGTGCTGTCCAGATTCTGAGATCACTGAGTCAACCGAAACTCAGTTATCTGTAGCTGCTGAGACAATTTAGGATCACTATTTGTCCTGGGTCCCAGAGGAATGTGCTTTGATGACCAGTGAGATCACAATCAATGGGATATTCAAACCACCATCAATGGAGTATTCAATCATACATAAGTTCAGAAAATCAAAATAACTTTTAAATGAGTACAGAACCCAAAACAGCAAGGTTAAAATATTAAACAGCAATTTTTACCCAAGTATGGTTGCTACCATACTTCACTTCCACTTATAAATAAGCACTAGGTATGTAAAATGTACAAAATGATGACTATAGTTTACAAGGCTATATGCTATATTTAAAGAAACTAATAGAGTATCTTAAAAGTTAATATCACCAAGAAAAAAATTAACCATATTGAAATAAAAATGTGGATGTTGAGTCAGTTCATTGTCTCAAGAAATCAAAGAATGAAATTGCAGACAAAAACTGTTAGTAGAACCAAAGTTTGTTGAGAAACATCCATGACAATTCAAGTCTATTAGTCCATGTGTAGAGTCCACATGGCCATAAGCCCCCCTGCCACAGGAAGGTCAGGAATCCATTGCATGCTAGGGAGAAAAGAGGAGGGTGAGAGGCAGCCCATGCCTTTTAATTTAGGAGGTGGGTACAGTCTTGCTACCTCCTAGTCTTTTCAAAGCATTTTGCCTTAGTAACATCTTTGGGATTGGTTTATATGCCTTACTGCCTTGTGATTGGTTACCTGCACGTTGCCTGCCTTAGTAATATCCATATATTTTAAAACTTGTGCCTCCCATGCAGGCCCTCTTTCCCTGCCTAGTTGGGTTCCCAGATTAAATCCTCTCCTCCCCACACCCCCCGCCCCCATCCCCATTCCTGTCTACCTAGCTTTTTTCTGTCTCTTCAATATGAGGTGAAGGATGTTAACTGAATTTACTGTGGTAATCATTTTGCAACATAATGTCAGCATTTTGCTGTGTAGACCTTAAACTTATAGTGTTGTTTGTTAATTATATCTCAACAAAACTGGAAGAAAAAAACAATTAATAAGCACTACAGGAATCAGAGATTTGTTATATGAATTAGAACTCAGTCAAATGAGTGAGGGTTGGGGATAGTTTGAGTAAAAAAGGTTTGGAATTGGGAAGTCAGTGTTTCAGAGAAAAAGTCTATACTGATGCACAAATCAAAGCTGCAGGAAAATTCAAGAAGTCAAGCACATCAGGAACTGAAGAATAATGAGGAATGACCTACTAGAAATGTCTATGGAAAAAGGAATTTCCAGCTCTTGAGAAGCTTTATTAAAAAAAAAAATCCCGAAATGTATGTAAATTTTACTCATATTCATTTATAATCTGAAATCCAGAGAAGAGGATTTAGGGAAAGACCACTCTCAGCCTTAGGCAAGTCAACATAATACAAACCAGCATAAGAACCAATAAGCAAACAACTCTGAAGTCCAGCATTCTCTTCAGGTGAAGGTTAATTTTCTTTCTGATTCTTCACAGTAAAATAGAGTGTGATAATAAGGCACTGAAATGGGAATCAGAAAAATGGAGAATATGCTCTTTATTCCTCAAATAGCTATATACCACAATACATGTCTTTCAACATTTTCAGGATAAAACATTTCCTTATATGAAATGAGGTTATTAAATTAATGATGGCTGAAATTCTTTCCTACTCTAAAACTCTATTATTATCTTTATTATTGTTCTTTGTCTCTTTGTTGGCCATAGCATAGAAAATCTAAAAATGTGGTTAGCTATTGGGGTTTTTAACATATTAAGAAAGGATGAGTCAATCAAATGCAATGTGCATTGTTTATTCTTGCCCTTGTATATTACATGCTCTTCAAAGT
Organism: Corynorhinus townsendii; assembly: GCA_026230045.1. NCBI lineage: Eukaryota > Metazoa > Chordata > Mammalia > Chiroptera > Vespertilionidae > Corynorhinus > Corynorhinus townsendii. The sequence goes on from JAPDVU010000002.1 coordinate 93,390,251, forward strand.
CTTGCATTATCCTGTTTTATCCAGATAAGATTTGCTTTACAAACTCATTCAGGCTTGTGCTCCTTTCTATTCAATATCTAGGCTATTTTTTATTATGATATTTCATCAATACCCCATTTTAGAAGTCCTGTTTATAGGAGGTGTTAAAGTCATGCTGAATTTAGAAAACAATGTTTTAATATCAACATTGCTCACTTAAAATAAAATAAAGAATAGTATACTTTATCTTAAAGAGTCACATTATGTTAAATTGAAGAATGCTTTCTTATTAATTTTTTTTTATCAAAAGAGATTATTTTTAGAGGAAAAGTAAATAAATTCTCTCTTACAAATGAATCTAGGTAATGTAAGGAGATACTTGCCCTCAAAAAGGTGGAACTGCTTCACCTCCCTTAAATATGGATTCTGCTTAGTAACTTACTTTGAAAGAGTTAAATTATTAAAAAGAAGCAGCAGGTGCAACTTTACTGGGAGGAAACCTGGCCCACCTTGTTTCAGGCAAGTAAGCTTTAACATAATTAATTATCAGCTCTGTTGATAGCACATACTTTCAGCGAATGTGATGAGCATGGGACTTTACCTCTGTGGGTTTCCCTCAAATCATACAACCCTCATTTAAACCTTCAAATAACCCCCAATTGAGTGACAATGTATAAAATACCTTATCAGTACTCCTGAAAACTGTTAATGTTTTAAAAAACAAGGAAATTCTAAGAAACATCACAGACAAAATAAGCCTAAGGAAACACAGCAATTAAACATAATATCTGGTTGAGATCCTGGAATAGAACAATAACATTGGGGGTGGGGAGAGTGATAGCTGAACAATTTGTGGAGTTTAGTTAATAGTAGTATACCAAAGTTGGCTCTTAAATTGTAACAAATATATCATGAATATGTAAAATGTTAAAATAAAAATGAGGGTCATATAGGAACTCTGTCCTGTCTTCTCAACTTTTCTATAGGTCTAAGATTAGTTTAGAATAAAATTCATGAAAATCATAGATTTACTAAATAAATTGACATTATGTCATTTATCTATTCACTCAATAAACAATAAATGCCTGCATTTACACACTCCCATACACATATATTGATTTGATTCTTAAAAAAGCAACAACTACAAAAAAAACCCACACCTCATTGTTTGCTGATATTGGGAACATATATTTTTTAATAGTACTAGTTAAGTGGAAAGGATTGTGTTTTTCCCTTTAGATGGGGCAGGGCTATGTTGTTCACCAGAGTTTCCATCTAATCCATCTATCTCATTTATTTTGTCTTCTTGATTATTCAGGCATTTACATTTGCAACTTACACACTGGGTGGTGGGACAATATATTAAACCAAAGTTGGTATATCTATACTAATAAAAGGGTAATATACTAATTAGACTGGGAAACCTTCCGGAAGTCTTTCTGGACAAAGCCATGGTGGCAGGGCTGAGGCAGAGATGGTTAGGGGTGATCAGGTCAGGAGGGGAGGGCAGTTTGAGGTGATCAGGCCAGCAGGGGAGGGGAGGCAGTTGGGGCAAGCAGACCAGCAGGGAGGACAGTTGGGTGTGAGCAGGCCAGTGGGGGGGCAGTTGGGGGTGAGCAGGCCAGCAGGGTGGGGGCAGTTGAGGGTGAGCAGGGTGGTAAGGGGGCACTTGGGGGAGAGCAGGCCATCAGGGGGAGAAGTTGGGAGTGAGAAGTCTGGCTGGGGGGCAGTTGGAGGCGAGCAGGTTGGCGGGGGGGGGCAGTTGGGAGCTATCAGGCCAGTAAGGGGGGACAGTTGGGGGCAAGAAGGCTGGTGGGGGGGGCCACTTGGGAGAGAGTAGGCTAGCAGGGGGCACAGTTGGGGATGAGCAGGCTGGCAGGGGGACAGTTGGGGGTGATCAGGCCTGCAATGCGGGGGCAGTTGGAGGCAAGAAGGCCAGTGGGGGGGGGGGCAGTTGGGGGTGAGCAGGCTGGCAGGTAGAGTGGTTAAGAGTGATCTGGTAGGCAGGCACGTGAGCGGTTACGAGCCAGCGGTCCCGGATTGCTAGAGGGTTCCCAGATTGGAGAGGGTGCAGGCTGAGCTGAGGCACACCCCCCATGCACAAATTTTGTGCACTGGACCACTAGTAATGCCATAAAAGCTGTAGAAGTGTTTTATGTCATGTGAAGAAAAAAGTAACTCTTTCAAATTCCATTATTTTTTTATTGTGTTGAATTATGCTCAGAAATGTCATACTGAGATATGAGTGGGAGTATGGCAAGAAGAAAAGTGGGAGTAGCTCAGGATAGACTGAACTGATAGCACATATACAAGCTTGGGAAGCAACTATATATATTATAAATATCAGTGCATCTTAATCTTGGCTAATCACCAGAATTCCCTGAGAATTTCTTAAAAACACAAATACCCGAGTTAGTATTTCTTAAAGTTAGTCCCCATTACTAGCAATATTAGCACTACTAAGAATTTTTGAAAAATGCAAATTTTTGAGCCCCATCGCAGATACACCTGAAACGTAAACTCTGGTGATGAAACTCAGAAAAAAAATCTTTATTTTCCAAAGCCATTCAGGTAATTCTAATTTCAGGCTAAAGTTTGAGAACCATTTCCCAAAAGGTTTAATATAGTTATCTTAGGCAGCATAATTTTTTTTAAGTTAGCATTTATGATGAACATGAAAAATACTGACCATATAAAGATACAAATGTTGTGGAGAGATATGTGGATCCATCATCCTAGTCAACTAATAGATAGCAAAAAATTTATGTTTGATACAGAACATTAGAATACTAACCATCAAAGAAGAGAATACATCTATATGCAGTGTTCATTCAAATTACTATTTCTATGTCAGCAACTACTTCTATGTTGGTTTTCTTAAACTACATTTTGAGCCGTTATATGGTACATGTAAAAAAGTATCCACCCATTTCTATGTCATTTAAAGAATAAACAGAAAAACAATATATTTAGACAAATTTAAAGTTTTGAAAAGTGTATACCTGAAATTGCCTTTGCGTTAATTTATAGCTACTAAATTTACATATATAAATTGCTATATTTATGACAGGAAATTAATATATATTAATATAATTAAAAGGATCATGAATTCTGACCTATGAGAACCATACAAATGAATTCTTCCTCCTAATGAGTATGATTTAAATAATTAAAATTCCATTAAAATTATGATTGAGTAAAATTTAAAATTATTTTAAATTTAAATATAATTATAGTTTTAATTTAAAATATAGATAGTTAAGAACCATTTGTGTTCTTGAAAAATTTAATAAGAAATACATACACGGATTTAAAAAATATATTAATTTGAATTAACCTGGTTATATGTTAGTTTTTTTATGGAATAATTGAGCTTATATTAATGGTTTTGACTTATTCATTTTTTATATCTGAGATGAAAATAGGTCTTGGAGATACTGCCGTTAGCAGTTGTAATTGGATGTTGCTGAGGAGGACTCTGACAGCTGGACTAGGGATTGCTTTGGGCTTCTCAGTGCTGTCTCCTTCTGGCATTTGAAAAGGAGGATTAAACCACTTTACATTAAAATGTGCACAAGACACAAGCCACGATGCTCTGCCCAAAGCTGTGAGAAAATAGGGAAAAGGACACAACTTTCTGCTAATGAGGATGTGGATCTAGTATAATTCATTAGTAAAAATGAAGACAGAAATATGACAATATTTTTTACTTAAAGATAAACATATGACATACTCAAGTTGTAATTTTTAGCAAACAAATGTTTGCTCAACATAAAACGTATTGCACCAAGCGTGCTTTTCCTGGCTTCCTCCCCATCCCTGCCTTAATTTAGGCTCAACATATAATTAAATTAATGTTATTTTCTGTATTTAGTCATATATTTTTTTCTGGTGGTTACACCTTGGTATATTTATTTTCCAATCCGAAAATACTTTAAAAATAATCTGAAAAGTATCCTTTTCATGCATTTATATTTGAGGAATAATAATCATTCCTATTTTCAAAATGGGAAAAGCAGTTTAATTGACAATTTAACTATTTATGAGAGACAGACAATATCAGATAATATGAACGATGGTTACCAATCACTTCATATTCCATATCCTTAATATCTTTTTTGACCCTCAGTTTTCAAAGTTACCTACCTTTGAGTTTTTCTCTTTTTCTCTCAGACCAATGCTAAAGTTTTCTTTCTACCTGTACTGATAAAGCTCCAGCCCCTTTTTTAGAGGTCCTAAGGATTGTCTTGTTACAATGTTTAACAGCAGTGAAGCTCTTTTGCATTCATCTTCGCCTTTGTGTCATTGTGAAGGTCAAAAGCTGTGGGGCTGCAGTCCATCCATGTACTCTAAAGAAGGCTGGCTGTATTTCAGTTCTTTGCCTTCAGGCACAGGGCGTAATTCCTCATGAGTGTCTTCTGTCATAAAGAAATACCAACACACAAAAGTACTTGAAAAGAGGGGTCTGGTGGCTTAGTGGATAAAGCCCCTGACCCTCTATCTCAGAGAAGACAGCTTAGATTCAAACTTTCAGCATAACTGAAAGATTTATGGAGTTACAGATATTACCTGTGCAGAGTGTTTTGGAATAGATAACAAAATATCAGTAACAACAATAAAATCTCAAGATTAAATTTACTGGAAGCACCACTAATATCCAGATCACATCGTTTTGAAATTTGAAATTAGGAATGTTTTATATCTTGAATTATTTATTATTAAATCCGCTTTTCAGTCTTCATCTCTGAGCTCTTGTTAATTGCTTCAGTATTTCTATTAAATATCAAATATTTAGTTAAAACCAAGACCGTTACTTATTTTTAAAAGAAAACCACTATTTTAATATATGTCAATTGTGCCACTCATAGACATTAAATAAATATTAATTAATATCTCAACCTCTTTAAAGTCATTGAAAAAATTTAACAAAAACAAATTATTTATTGCAAATAGACATAAAGTGACATTAAAATAGTTCCACAAAATTGGTAGTGTATGGCATTATACTATAGCTAACTCATTTTTTGGCATCCTTTTAAATTATGTAATTGTTTTTATTATTTTAATATATAATAATTTTTAAAATTTTTATTAGGTGTAAATCATTGTATTTGTCCTATTATTAGGTATCATAGTACAGCAAATATTTGTTTTCAATTTCTTCCTATAAATCTTAGTGCATTTTTTACATGGAATAATAATTGATTGTTTCCTCTTCTAAAGCTGTAGGTTCTGAGAGAGCTTCATGTCATATTTTTCCAGTTATGTCTTAGAGCAAGTAGAGCACTGGCAACTAGAAGGTTCTTAATTGATACTGAGGGAAAAAGAAAAATAATGAGTATTTAAATCTGAAAAATATGATTGTTTTTAGATAATTCAGTAGTTATTAATTTTTTTCAAAATAACACTGCTGTTTTATAAATTAATAAATAGTGTATTATTGCTGAAATTAAATAATTATAGTCTGTAACATGTGTATAGGAAAACTCAGCTAAACCATAGAATTTCTTTAATATTTTGTTTGCTTTCTTTATTTCTGTTCATTATAACACAGCATTAAAATTTATGTATACCAGAAAAATGGTCACAATTTTCTGCTAAAAAGCACTTCTTATTTATATATTGGAATTAATGATAAATTATGATTTTAAAATATTCTAAAAGATTGCATAATTCTCAGAAGACACTCTGGCTTCACTGTTTTTTTTTGTTTTGTTGTTGTTGTTTTTTTGAGAGAGGAAGAGAGGGATAGAGAGAGTTGAGGGAGAAACATCCATCAGCTGCCTCCTACATGACCCCTATTGGGGAAAGAGCATGTGTCCTGACTGGGAATTGAACCAGTGACCTCTTGGTCAATGGGTCAATGCTCAACCACTGAGCAATACCGGCTGGACTTCATTGTATTTTTAATATGTTTGAGGAACTCTATATTTCCTACACAAAACCATTCCCCACTGTAACTTTATCACAACATTCTAGCACTGTATTTAATCACACGATTCTAATTCTTAATTTTTTATAGGAATTGGCTTTTTAATCTGCGTACTAATACATTTTAGATGATTTTTATTTCTCTCTCTCTCTCTCTTTCTCTCTCAATTTATACCTATTCTCCATCTATCTTTCTATAAATTGGTGCTTTTTCATGCCATCTGGCTGTATCCCAATTCTTGATTCTTCCCTGAACATTTCTTTGCAGATTTCTTGTGGTTCTTTGAATGTGTTTCAAGATGCACTTCCAGGCCCTCCTTTCAGGATCAAAGCATCCCTCCCAGATCCCGAAAGTGTGTTTGCTGCTAATGGACATCAGAAACTGTAAAGTGTGGGAGATTTTACCCTTTACAAGCTACCAAGTTAGCCTGTCACTGATTCATGGATGCTGGTAGAAAACGCAAGATACTGATTCAGATACAAAGAACACCGTATTACTCAGTGCAATCTCCGCAGTCAATATATTAGCACCATTTCCCAAAGTCCAACTTAAAGAATGAAAGATGATATGCCTACCTGTGTTGGGTTACATTACATAAGAGGGTCCCTAAACTAAGATAATTTGAATCTTTTATAATAAGCAGTAGCATGCCTGCCCTTGGCTCTAGCTAGATGCATTATTTTTATTATACTGAACAGCAACATGCCTACTGTTTGTTCCAGAGAGAGATACTTTCTCTGTTGTCCAAGGATCTTCACTATAGAAAAACAGCCTTGAAAAGATTGTCAGGAACAAAGAGGGAGTTAGCATCTCACTGACAGAAATATGCAGAATTATCAAACACCAATAAAATATTGCATTGTACATGGTTAAAAATAGCTGATTCACCAAACCTTATTCTCCTCACCAAGGGCAGCTTGCATATAAAGTGTGGTTGTTGTGGATGTTCAAAGACGAGCTCTGACTCTTTCTCCAGACAGAACAATTCTGCTGTGATCTCTGTAGGATTTTCTGAAGCCTCAGTTGTACCAAGTTAAACTCTTCCCTCTGCCTAATCCTGATTCTATCAATACCTGCACCTTTATCCCAGAGAGCACTACCGTCACTAACTTGCTGCATACAAATCTCCATTTCAAAGGGTGTTCCCTACCTAAGAACAGTTCCCCACTTTGAAGTTCATCAATTATCTCCATCTACCCTACTAATGCACAGCCTTGGCTGCTGGAATCTCAGGTGGGAGAGTGGTGAGCCTTAAACTTCCCCATAACTGACGTGTGAACTTGATTTATCTCAGAAAAAAAGCTTTAATTTGTTTTTTAAGTGCAGTTTTAGGTTTGGAAGTTTCAGAGCTATACCATATAATCCAAGCCCATATATGCATAGCCTCTCTTAATAACTCCCCACCAGAGTGGAATTTGTAAGAATTGAAACTCCATTGGCAGATCATTATCAACCCAAATCAATAGATTAAATAAGTTTTCACTCTTGTTTATTGTATATTCTATGGGTTTCGTCAAATGTTTAGTGTCATTTATCTATCATTATTGTATCATACAGAATATTTCACATCTTAATACCCTCAGTGCTCAATCAATTCATCCCTTCCTTCTCTGCCCTTGGTTACTACTGATCTTTTTAGTGTTTACATACTTCTGCGTTTTCCAGAATGACATGCAGTTGGAATTATACAGTAAGTAGCCTTTTCAGATTGACTTCTTTCACTTTGTAATAAGCATATGAGTCCTCTATAGCTTTACATAACTTGATTGAACTCATTTCTTATTAGCCCTGAACAACATTTCATTTTCTGGATGTACTACAGTGTACTCTATTTATCTATTTACCTATCGAAGGACATCTTGATTGTTTCCAAGTTTTGACAAATATGAATGAAGTTGCTATAAACATTCATGTGCAAGTTTTTGTGTGTCCATACGTTTGCTATATTGTATGGAAAGAATAGATTTTGGCCATTCTAAAGGGGCATAGTGCTCTATCATTGTTTTAATTTGTATTTTCTTAATGGCACATGATGTACAACATCTTTTCATATGCTTATTTGTTATTTGTACATCTTTAGTGAGGTGTCAATTAAAGTCTTGGCCAATTTTTAAACCAAGTTGTTTGTTTTCCTATTATTAAATTTAAGAGTTTTATAATATTATGGAAAACAGTTCTTATCAGATATGTTTTTGCACATATTTTCTCCCCATCTGTGGGTTGTATTTTTTCATTCTCTTGACAGTGTCTTTCACAGAACATAAATTTGTAATTTTAATGAAGTCTAGTTTATTAATATTTTCCTTCATGAACAATGCCTTCAAAATCATACTTTAGAGTAATCACCATCCAAGGTAATCTAGATCTTCTTCTACATTATGTTCTAGGTTTATAGTTTTGTATTTTACATTTATGTCTATGATCCATGTTGAGTTATTTTTTGTGAAGAATATAAGATCTGTACGCAAATTCATTTTTTTGCTTGCAGATATCTAGTTGTTCCAGCATCATTGATTGAATAGGCTATTGTTGTTTCATTGTATTGCCTTTGCTCCTTTGCCCATGATCAGTTGATTATATTCATATGGGTCTATTTCTGGGCTTTCAATTCTGTTCCATTGATCGGTTTGTCTATTCCTTCACCATTACTATACTGTCTTGATTACTGTAGCTTTACAGTAAGTCTCAAATTGAGGTAGGATTTGTTCTTCAATATTGTGTGGGCTACTCTGGGTCTTTGCTTTTCCACATAAACTTGACTTTGAAAATGACTTTATCAAAATTTACAATTTACTTTCTGGGATTTTTATTAGAATTGCATTGAATCTATCTCAAATTGGAAAGAACTGACATCTTGACTATATTAAGCCTTCCTATCCATAAACATGAAATATCTTTCCATGAATTTAGTTCTTTGATAAGTTTAAACAAATATTATACCTTTCTCATATAGCTATTGTATTTATTTTGTTCAATTTATACATAATTACTTTATTTTGAGATGTGTTAATGTAAATTGTGCTATGCTTTTAATTTAAAATTCCACTTGTTAATTACTGTATACAGAAAAGTTAATGAGCTTTGTATATTAACCTTGTATCATATAAAATTACTGTAATTTCTTATAAGACCTAGTAGTTTGTTGATTCTGATTTTAAACAATCATGACACTTGAAAACAAAGATGGTTTTATTTATTTTACCAATAAATATACCTGTTTGTTTTTTTAAACTTTTTTCTTCTCTTCTTGGCTTCTCTTATTAAATTAGCTAGGACTTTCAGTATGATGTTGAATGAAGTGGTGAATAAGGGCATCCTTGCTGTGTTCTGGATCTTAGTGGGAAAGCTTAGAGTGTCTCATCATAAAACATGATATTAGTTTTCAGTTTTTGTAGATACTCTTTATCAGTTAAAAAAGTTCTCCACTATTCCTTGTTTACTGAGAATCTTTATTATGAATGGTTGCTGGATTTGTCAAATGTTTCTTTGGTTTCTATTTATATGATCATGTGATGATTCTTCTTTGGTTTGTTAATGTAGTGGATTACGTTATTTGATTTTTGAATGTTAACCAGCCTTGCATGCCTGGGATAGATCCCACTTGATCGTAGTGTATAATTATTTTTATACATTATTGGGTTCAGTTTGAAAGTATTTTATTGAACGTTTTTGCGTCTGTGTTGATGAATATATTAGGTTGTAGTTTTCTTTTTTTTTGAAAATGTTCTTGTCTGGTTTTGGTGTTAGAGTGATGCTAGACTGATGAATGAGTTATGGATTACTCCCTTTGCTTTTATACTCTGAAAAATATTGTATGAATTTGTATAATTTCATTCTTAAATATTTAATAGAATTCACTAGTAATCTCATTTCGGCCTGATATTTTTTGTTTTAGGTTTTTAATTACTGATTTGATTTCTTTAGGAAATACAAACCTGTTTAGATTACCTATTTCTTCTTGTGTGAGGTTTGGGAGGTTGTGTTTATCAAGGAATTGGTTCATTTTGTCTAAGTTATCAAAAACGTGGGCATAGAATTATTTATAGTAATCCCTCATTACTTTGTTAATGTCTATAGGATGTGCAGCAATGTCCCTTTTTTCATTTCTTATAGTAGTAATGTATGCTCTTTATTTATTTGTTGGTTAGCATGGGTAGAGGCTTCTACATTTTTTTAAACTTTTCAAAGAACAAGCTTTTGGTTTCATTGAATTTCTCTACTGATTTCCTGTCTCCAATATAATAGATATATGCACCTGTATTATTCCATGTATTCTGCATACTTTGGGTTAACTTGTTCTTATTTTTCTAGTTTCCTACGGTGGAAACTTAGATTATTGATATCAGATTTTGTAATTCAATGCAAATTTGCTTTCTTTGCTACCTATTTCCCCCAAGCACTCCTTTGACTGTATCTTAACATTTTTATAACTGTGTCTTCATCAGCTCAAACTATTTTTAATGTTTTTTCTTTGACCCATATATTATTTAGAAGTGACTTGTTTAAAGTCTATATAGTCTTTCTTTTTTTTTTTTTTTTTTACTTCATTGTGGTCTGGAGAAGACATTGTATGATTTCTATTCTTTAAACATTGTAAAGTGCATTTATGGTGCAAAATGTTGTTTTTCTTGCTGAATTTCCCATATGATCTTGAAAAGAATGTGTATTCTGTTATTGTATGAAGTAGTCTATATATGTCAATTGTTTCTACTTCATAGATGATATCATTGAGTTATTGTATTTCCTGACTTTCTGCCTGTTGGATCTTTCCATTTATGAAAGAAGAGTGTTGAAGTCTCCAAGTGTAATAGTGGTTTCATCCACTTCTCCCTTTAGTTTCTATCTCATGTAACTTGATGTTCTTATGAACTGTTATGTCTTCTTGGGTAATTAAGCCCTTTATCATTATGCAATGCCCCTCTGTATCACTGATAACTTTCCTTGTTTTGAAAAATTAGTCTTAATTTAATATAGCTAATTCTGATTTGTGTTGATATAGTATATCTTTCTTCATCCTGTTACTTTTAATCTGTATGTGTCTTTATAGTTAAAGTAGGCTTCCCGTATAAAGCATGCGTTTGAATCTCATTTCTTGATTCATTCTTTTTCTTTTTTTGGCTTCAACCATCAAAAACAATTTATTGTATTTACCTAAATTTATACTCTTTTTGCTCTTTCTGACATTCATTCTTATATAATCTATCTGTTAATTGGTGTATCAGAACACTTATAATTCAAAGTGTTTATCGATATGCTTGGCTTAATATTTACCATATTTGTTACTGTTTTCTATTTGTCACCCTTGTACTTTGTCTCTATTCTTGTACACTTTCTGCTTTTTGTATATTTCATTGAACATTTCAAATGATTCCACTTTATCTTCTTTCTAAGCTACAAGTTATATTGCTTTCTTTGTTCTTTTTTTGAGTGGTTTCCCTAGATTTTGCAATATATTTGCAAATATTCCAAACCCACTTTAAAATAACACTATAATGTTTCACAGGTAGTGTTCCTTATAATAACAAAATAATCCTAATTCTTCTCTCCCAATCTTTATATCATTGTTATTAATTTTACTTACATATAAGCACATATATAAATATAAATATATATCATGTTTATATAAATATACAAAATTAAATACATCTTTGCTATCATTTTAAACAGACATATTTCAGGTGAATTAAAAATAAAAAGTTATTTTACTTTCACTTATTCCTTCTTTGATGCTCTTCTATTCTTTAGGTAGATCTGAGTTTCTCACCTATTATTTTCTTCAATCTCAAGAACTTATAACATTTCTTTCAAGACACATCTTCTGGCAAAACACACACACACACACAAACAACCTTAATTTTTATTTATCTGAAAAAGTAATTACTTCTTCACTTTCAAAGAATTTTTTTATAAGGTACATAATTTCAGGTTAGTGTTGTGTTTTGTTTTTTCTCTCAGTACTTCAAATATTTCATTCAATTTCTGTTTGTTTGTTTGCATGGTTTTTGAGTGGGTTTTATATAAATGTCATCATTTTTCTTCTGTAGGTGCTTCCCTGCAGAATTATGTCAGAAATTTTTATTTGATTTTATTTAGTTTGAAAATTAGATATCTAGGTATAGGTTTGGGGGGGCATTTCTGAGTTTTCGTCTGAGTTTCCTAGATCTGTAGTTTTATATCTGACATTAATTTGAAGAAATTCCCAGTCATTATTATTTCAAATATTCTGTTCTGTTTCTGGTATTCCTATTACATTTGTATTATATATTTTGTAGTTGTATTATAGTTCATAAATATTCCTTGCTGTTTTTTAGTCAGTCTTTGTTGCCTTGTGTTATATTGTTGGAAATTTCTTTTGCTATAACCTCAAGGTCAGAAATTGAAGGGACAAAAACTTTTAGGTTCCCCTCAAGCCTGTGGTGGGAATATTGGGGACATCCCACCACTGCAACTTTTCCTCATCTACCAAATGTTTATTTTTCCCTTTTAAGAAATTATTATTCCTTGAGAATATTAATCATGATACTTTGCAATATCAGTGTATATCATTGTAAGGAAATCTATATAATGCATGTTATATTAATGTGAGGAGACATCAACTTTCATTTTTCAAAAATATTGATTATTTTAAAGCATTTTTCTAGGAGAATCACACCTAATTGTCATTATGTGATTAATCTAATCCATAAATGATGAACTTTCGATAATTTTACCTTTTTATAAATCATTTTATTATATTTTATTCTGAAATAACTTTTAAATTAAATTTTAAAGATGCATATATATGTGTATGCAGATGCAATTAAATATTTTTAAATGTTCAACTGAAGCCCCATCTAGTTGTAAACTGCTGGTGAATTTTCATTAATCATATAAAAATAAAAAGATGTATAGTTTTAAATTGCTTTAACTGATAGAATATATATATATATATATATATATATATATATATATAAAATGAAAGGTGAAGGTTTTATTGAGGTAGAGTACCTACAAAGAAATAACAATGATATAAAGTGCATTATTTTTCTAACTCTATACAGTCAAATTTATAGTATGTCTTGTGTATCAGGTAAAGGAATATTGGAAGTACCATATTTCAATGAAATCACCCTTTTTGTTTTGGCATCAGAAGAAAATCTGAGAAGTATGAAACAATCACTAACAAAACTGTCTCTATTTAATAACCTTATGAATAGTACTAGACACATTTATAACTTAAAAAATGTTTTGGCTAATATTACTACTATCACTGTCACTATGGCAATAGTCACTCTAAAAATTATTTAAAATAAGAAGGGCAAAAAAAAAGTATCCCTGAAACATGTGAAATGTAAATTGCATAAAATATGCTGATTTATTGGAAAAAAATTAGAGATAAAAACAGTTTTCTAAAATAATTTTAAACATTTTAAATTTAGTTTTATCAAATATATATCAATTTTAACACTTGGTGTTCAGAAATATGATATTGATGTTTGTAACATGGTCTTCAAGTGAGGAGTAGCTTTATTCATAAAAATAGAGGCCCAGTGCAGGGATTTGTGCACCAGTGTGGTCCTTCACATCAGTGCACAATTAGGATTGGGGAGGGACTGCAGGAGGTCTCCAGGGTATGTCTGGCCTGTCTTGTCCAGTCCTGATCAGCTGGACCCCAGCAGCAAGCTAACTTACATGTCAGTGAATCTGCCCCATGGTGGTCAGTGCACGTCATAACAACTGATTGAATGGTTGAATGAACAGTAGGCCACTTAGGATATTAGGCTTTTATTGTATAGGATGATTTTCAGGTAAAATTCTTCATTTTGTAAAACTATAACTAGAGACTAGATGTTTTCATTTCTTTACTTAAAAAGAAATAATATTTTGTCCCCTAGAAAATATGGTACTGATGATGTACTGAAAATGATATAATAACTAGAGAAGAAAAAACTAATTTACTTAAAATGTAAGGTACATTATTTCAAAAAGTTGAAAAAAAATGGGGAGCCTTGGCCAGTTTGGCTCAGTGGATAGCGCGTTGGCCTGGGGACTGAAGAGTCCCAGGTTCAATTCCAGTCAAGGGCATGTACCTTGGTTGCAGGCACATACCCATTAGGGAGTGTGCAGGAGGCAGCTGATTGATGTTTCTCTCTCATCAATGTTTCTAACTCTCTATCCCTCTCCCTCCCTCTCTGTAAAAAATCAATAAAATATATTAATAAAAAAAAGAAAAAAAATGGGGAAAGTTTGCTCAGGTAGGTAGTCAGGATTTGGAGTTTTCAGCTACTATAGTCAAGTCAGGCCAGGACCACTCTTGTGGTTCACTAAATTAACTTTTAGTCTTGGTGATGGTGAGCATGGAAGATCCCATATCAAACTTCCTCCAGTTAAACATCAGGTAAACTCCTTAAACTTGTATTTCCCATTCTTCACTGAATCATTAGGAAGCTTTGACCGTTGTACATTGTATAATATGAATTAAACATAGACAATGCAATCCAGATATCACAGGACAAAATATCATAGATAATTTATTTTGGTTACTTCAACAATCAAAAACCTTCATGAATAATAATGAATAGTTTAATACCAAGAAATGTGTCCATTGGTTTCAATTGTTTGCACTTTTCATTAAAAACAAATCACCTAATCTTTGCATCTTAGTTTATTCTCACTTTATTAAGACACATTAATTGTATCAAGTAAACCCTTTTGCAATTATTTTATTTTTAAATCTTTATTGTTGAGAGTATTACAGATGTCTCCCTTTTCCCCCACACCTGGTTCCTGCCCTACCCCAGGCCTTCATTACATGATTGTCTGTGGCCATAAGTAATGGATAATCTCTTCCCACTTCCCTAACCCCATCCCTCTGATATCCATCATTCTGTTGCATATTTCCATGCTTCTGGTTCTATTTTATTCATAGATTTATTTTGTGCATTAGATTCTTTGTTCATTTATTTTTATTTCTTCAAATTGTTTTTAAACATCTTGCCCTCTCTCTTTTCCTTTTGGCACCCCCATAATGCGAATGTTGATATTTGTGGAGTTGTCCCAGGGGCTCCTTACACTATCTTCATATTTTTATCTTTTACTTTTGTGCATTTATTCTTTTATTAATATTTACTAAAGGATATTTTTTAAATTAATCCTTAGAGAGAGAGAGGAAGGAAGGCACAGAAATAGAAAGAGTAAAATCAATGCGAGAAAGACACATGGATTGGTTGCTTCCCACACATGCCTTGACTGGAGCTGAGGATTGAGTCAAGCCTGTAATCAAGGTACATGCCCTTGACTGGAATTGAATCCTGGACCCGCAGTCCAGGGGCCGATATTCTACCCACTGAGCCAAACCCATTAGGCTTTTTTAAAAAATAGGTTTTAATTGATTATTTTAGAGAGCAATAGAAACATCCATGAGAGAGAAACATCCATTGGCAGCTTCTTATATGCCCCTTACTGGGGATCAGTCCACAACTCAGGCATATGTCCTAACCAGGAATCAAACCAGCAACTTTTTGGTGCAAAGGACAACTTTCAACCAACTGAGCCACACTGGCTGGGTTTTTTGTTGTTGTTGTTGTTTTTAATTTAGTTTTGTATTCTTCATATCTTTAGAAAGTTGATAACCAGTAAGGCCTACATGAGTTTACTATTATAAGATTAAAAAACATGTTACTTTAAAAATGCAAATAGTTAATTTAAGATTTTAATAATATATATTATAATAAACTTTCAAAGCTTTGATGTTATTTCAGAGTTTTAAATACTAAAATACTTACTTGAAAAGAATGTTGTTCTTTTATTTGTTTTATTTTGTTTTATCCATAGAACCAAATTGATACTATCCTACTATGTTGATGTTACATAATTAGCCTCAAAATTGTATTTTAGACAGATTTCCCATTTGAAAATGAGAGAGAAATTAAGAAATAATTGCACTAAAGTTATCTAAATAGCAAAGCTATTTTAATTTATTTCTTAAAAATTGTGCCACAAAACCACCTCAAATTGGCCCTACCGTGTTCATTACAAGATACTGAGTTGTTTTTCAGAGACCAAAGGACAAAGCTACAAGTCACACAGTTGAAGCACGCACATAGGAAAAAAGGTTGCAAATTTACCCAAAGTTTCTTCCCCCGAACCCATGGAACCAAAGAACCAGGATGTGACTGGAATCAGAAAGATAAAATCCTTTTAGAACTGAAAGATCTAATGCTAAACCCATTAAATTCCACCACAAACTATTGATCAAGGAGACAGATTTGAGTGTTGCCTCCTGACTCCTTGTCAGTTGACTTTACAATAAAGGTTTTTCTTTCCTCAAAAGCTGGTGTCATAGTATTGGTTTCTATGCAACACAAGTGAGTTTTAGCTTGGAAATGAAATTAGCTTTTGCTAAATAATGAGTAAAGAAAGGAATTTAAATTATACAAACAAACTGAATACTTCATGAAGTCAATATTTTCAGAGAACTGCAAAATGGGGCAGAAAGCAGGAAGCTTTTATGGAATAAAGAACAAGAAAGAGAAATATAAAAAACAACTAGAGGCCCAGTGCATGACTTTGTGCATGGGTGGGGTCCTTAAGCATGATCTGTGGGGATTGGACTGAAACCAGTTGTCCAAAGGTGCCTGCCACTCCTCCCTGCCTCTCCCGTTCATCCTGACCCCACTGTGCCTGCCATGGTTTTGTACACAGTCAGTCTTGATCAGGAGAGGCTTGCACTGCGACAGCAGTGCTTGCCAGCCGTGAACCCTGTGTCTGGAGCCCATCCTGAGGGGATGGGGGTTGGTTCCAGTATGCAATTGGCCCTCTGAGGAAGGGCAGTGGGATGCCCTTCCTGGCCTGGGACCCAGATCTGTCTCGCTGACATTTGCGTCGGTTGTTGGTAACCACCTGGTGACCACTTTTATATCTTTTCTTCTTTCCAGAACATCTAGGGAGGGGAAGCAGCCAAAGTGCAGGAGGCCAACATTCAGGAGGTTGGCGGTACTATTGGGATCATGCCAGTGGCACTGGTCAGTCGGTGCCTGGCCCGTTCTCCAGAGATTGGACCTGCAGGGTTACTGAGGGAACATGTGTCTGCCTCCAGGCTGGTGGGCCACCAGGATGGGTCAGTCAGCTGAGCAGCACTCCTGCTGTGGAAGCACACTGACCACCAGGGGCCAGCTCCTGCATTGAGCATCTGCTCCCTCGTAGTCAGTGTGCATCATAGCGACTGGTTGACGGGTCGTTCAGCTGCTTATTGTTGTTAAAGAGAAAACCACAGGCCCCAAATAGTGTCACTTGTTTTAAGGCTCATGATACCAAACCTAGATTTTATAACGGACTTAATCACAGTTTTGATCTTCACCAGAAATGTAATCTTAATCAACTAGTCTGAAATTTTCTGGTCAACATCAATGAGGTAATCTGCCATATGGGCCTTCTCCCCATAGGAAGAATAGGCATTATGCATGATAAAACCCTTTGCCTTTTCCTTTCCTTCAAAAAGAAGTAGTTTTGGACTAAAATTAACTCTTTCTATTTTTTTATTAATATGCTTCCTGCTATATTCTTCTTTCTGTAAAAACTTCTCATTTTGTACAATCCCTTGTAGCACTCTTCCACTTTTTGGATGGGTACTGCCTGATTCATGAATCACTTAATAAAGTAAATTAGGTCTTCAAATTTACTCAGATGAATCTTGTTCTTTAATGTTATTGTTATTTATATGTTAATTTCACATAAGTCATATGTGGGATATTTTCTTATCTTTATCAAATATTGTTGTATAACTAAATATAACAGGTGGTTTTTCTTGTATGCATGCCCATATGAAATATGAATTGTTCACTGTATAGTTGTTGGTAGTGCAAGCATCTATGTATAATTTATGTTTGATCACAGCCTTTTTTAAAAAATGAGGAAAAAATTGCAACTGTTTAACATTGTTAGTGTTTGATTAAAAATATGTCCTGTATTATGCAATCTAGCAATATTCCTATGCAAGCAAAGTGTTAAGGAACATGGAAATTGGCTGATAAATATATGGTTAACTTCTTGCTGTCTTGATGACTATGGAAATCTGCCCAGTGTGATTGGAATAAAATGTCAGGAGCTTTGTAAAGTATAAATTTTGAAGGTACAAGTGGCAACCAGAGTATGGATCTGGAAAAAAAATTATGACAACATGGTATTAGGTATATGTTTTTATGTATGTATGTTTCTGTGTGTGTCTGTATATTCACACATGTATATGAAAAATTCAAAAGAATTTTTGAATTTATAGGGTATTGCACTACCACATTGAAAACAATGAATGGACTGTAAATTTCTATGACTTTTATTTCATTATGTAAAGCACAAGGCTTATAAATTAGATGGCTTTTTAACAGACATAATTTTTTTATTATAATAGATTCTTAGGTTTTACAAAAGTTTTCCATTATATAAGCCATTCCTTTTAATCAAAGTGCACTCAAAGCATGTATTCATTAAAAAAATATATCTGGTCACAATTAATTTGATACAGGAATAAAATGTAGTATTAGTTGATAATTAAATTGTTAAAAGTCTCACCAAATTAAGTATGAGGGATTGGTAGTAAAACTTTTTTCATCTTATTTGTCATAGCAAGTTATAAAAAATTATGAATCTCAATATATAAAAATAAATAGGCTACTTCTCAATCATACTTGACTTATTATTCAATTGTTCCTTTACTAATATGTAAGAAAAACAAACATTATGTTCATTAAAAGGAGTGTGGGATTTGAAAAATTCTCTTATCCTAAGTTTTATTTTTTATTATTTTTATTTTTTAATGCTAACTTGAGGATTTTTTCCATTGCTTTTCAGAGAGAATGGAAGAGAGAGAAAGAGAGAGAAACACTGACGTGAGAGAGAAACACCAACTGATTGCCTCCCTTATGCACCCAATGGGGAGGGGGAGCAAACCTGAAACACAGGTACATGCCCTTGACCCTCTATCCACTGAGCCACACCAGTGAGGGCTAAGTTTTCTAATAAAAATAATCATTCACTAGGAATTCAACAAGCCATATTAGCTATTATATTTTTATTAGAGGCCCAATGTACAAAATTAGTGCACTCAGGGATGTCACTCAGCCCGATCTGCCCCCTCTTGCTGTCCAAGAGCCCTTGGGGGATGTCCGACTGATGGCAGTTGGTCATCTTTAGTGCTGCCACGGAAGCAGGAGAGGCTCCCGCCACTGCCACTGCACTCGCCAGCCATGAACCCAGCTTCTGGCTGAGTGGCACTCCCCCTTTGGGAGCACACTGACCACCAGGGGGCAGATCCTGTGTTGAGTGTCTGCCCCCTTGTGGTCAGTGAGCATCATAGCAAATGGTCATTCCACCATTTGGTTAATTTGCATATTAGCCTTTTATTATATAGGATTTAGTCTTAATTCATTACCCTAGTATATTAATATTTTTAAAATCCTGCATCTTCAATTTTCTTGATACTATTTACATTAAGAAATCAAGTAGGTCTTTAATAAAAAGAAGCAGATCAGTGTTAAATAGTAATGTCTAATTAGTAGAGTAGTAACACTTGGTTGTTTTCTGCAAATAGTGTTGCACAAAAAAAAACACTTAAGGGATGAACAAAACTGCATGTCTGACACTAGGGTAATATAAAAGTAACATATGCTAAAATAGTATTCTAATATTTCATAACTAAAAGTGACAGACAACATATTAAGAAAATAATCATGATCCTTAAAATACAGAGAATATCCAATTTTTAAAATTACAAAGTAGTTTACAAATAAAATGATTTTTCAATCCCCATTTTATGTCCCAGATCCTTTTACCTTATAATGTTTTAGAGAATTGCATATTCACAACTAAAATAAGGAAAACACCTTATCAAGAGAAACCTATATTTAAATGATAAAAAATATTAAACTATGTAAGACGTGTAAAAGGAGACAGTTTGCCTCTTGAACTTTAATTTTATTCTTAAATTAACAGTTTATAAAGTATTAAATGCTTTTATAGCATATGCATTAAGCATCATTTTTATAAATAACCAATAAACTTGTTCCAAAATTATTATAGCATGCACACAAGATTCCAACATCTCTTTTAACATTTAACAAAATGGATAAAGATAAACATATATGAGGGGAAAATGTTATTCATACAGCAGCCCTGAAATAATAGAAGTCATAAAATTAGGTTTGAAAACTTCCATCAGCAAAAAGCAATGAAATGTGTTTAAACGTGTGGATGAAATAGGGCCACATACTAAACCTGACAAGCTCAGGGGAGGCCTGCATGGCAGCCCTTACAAACTCGGAGACCTACAGTAACCACATAGGAGGGTCGGAAATTAAAACTTCCTAACTGAAAGCTGGTCATGGCAGGTAGTCATGTCCTAGGTTGGTATCCCCTTGACAAAAGTCAATCTTTAGTTTAACTGAGCCTGCCCATTATCTTTTCACATCTATGATAACATAACTTTGGAGTGTCAGTGTGATCTCCTTTACCAGACCCCTCAGGCACAACCTCCTTCCTGAACATAGAACACAGAACTCCTTACTATGTTCTCCCCATACCATCTCTGTATGCTGTAAATATTAATCGTTAACTATCCTGTGCCCACCAATGTAAAATAAATGTTTGCCTCTTCATTTTACTTTTTATCCAGTCTTAGAGATTTCCCATTTTGCTTTCTCCTACCTCCCTAATCTATTAACAGTGGATTTCACATAATCCCTTTATCTCTTTCCCTTTGATTCTGACAGATAAAATATGTGGTAAAATTGTAATTTTCTGTAATATTTTCTCAATCCATGGAGGTTTTGATTCCTGGAAACTGTTGTCAGTTTAGCTCCAATGAACTCATAAATGTTCTCTATAGAAGAACATTTGTTGAGTGCTTCTTACATCAACAAAGGAAAAATCCCAGATACAATACCTTCCAGCCAAGACAGAGAATCTTGACCAAAATAGAATTAAACCTGTGGAAAACTAATATAAAAAGATGAAAATATATATAAACACTCAATCTATTGATGTCTTTTAACATTTCATAAAAAGTATATTTTAATTTTATATGCACCCTTGCTGATCACCTTTATTTATTTATTTATTTATTTATTTATTTATTTATTTATTTATTTGAGAGAGAGGAAAGGATAGGGAGAGAGAGAGAGAAACATAGATTGGCTGCCTGAACCCCTTTCTGGGGACAAGGCTGCAAACGAGGCATGTGCCCTGACCAGGAATGAAACCATGGACCTCTTGTTTCATGGGTCCATGCTCAACCATACTGTCTGGACTTGCTGATCAATTTTAAAATTGCAAATATTCAACTAAAAATATATAACCACAGAAGCCCAAATATTATATAACATTTTTCTTATGAACATATGTATATTGTATAAATTAAACAAAATATTGGGGGGGAAAAGCACATGTTAGGTAAGGCAAATTCAAACAGTGCAAAGATTATTAGTTAAGAAACAAAATAAATTTGGCATATATGATTATTACTAGTGGAAATTATAACTTATTACAAAGTGGTGTGTCAAAAAATGAATGAATGAATGAATGACTTATTAAACACAAAAATGTCATTGGCTATATTCCCTAACTGAATATTAATATATGTTCCAAATGCATTCAACATATAATTATCAAATAATCTCCAATATATCAAATAAAAGGTAAATGTGCATAATTTAGAATGGGTAGAACTTTTCTAAGAAAAATATTGAAAGCAAAGTAATTAAAAGAAAACATTGATATTTAAAGCAGGAAAAGTAATAAATACTGTTGTCACTAAATACAATAAAATTTAAATAACTAAGATGTAATAAGCTATAGATACAAATATAATTTTATTGATTTGATTGGATTAAATATGAACCAATGTAATGAATTAGAATTGCCAATTATAATATTTTAATAAATTAAAATAAATCTCATTATTTGAATCAAATAGTACAACTAATCAGTTGTTTCAATTTTAAAAGTATCAAATGATCTTATGATGGTTAAAATAATTTACATGTATCCTTTGATTCTTATTTTGTAGATGAAGAAACCAAAACATAAGAACTTCAATTCTATATATTTAAACAATGGAATACATAGATAGAATATAATATCATAAATTTTGGTAAGATGACCCTTCTATGGGCTTAGAGAAATAAAAAGCACACACTTTTATATGTAAGATAAATTTGGGGTGAGATCTCCTGCTACCTTAATCTTAAAAAATTGTTCACAAAGTTCTTTGGATTCTTTTTATGTCCTAGTTTCCCTCTTGTTTATTCCCCAAATATTAAGAATAAAATCCATCCTTCCTACCCTGAAATGCAAATTGCTGCTGAAAATAAAATTAATGTTTCTTTCTAAATGATTTTTATCAAAATGATTTTGCTGAATTCTGGAGAAGTTAGTATCTCCTTCCATAAAACTAAATGGATCTGGTAAGATAATTTTCTGACTGTGAGAATGTTACAGAAAACCAAAGAAGAACAAAGCAATACTTAGAGAGATGGAGTTACATTTATTACACGTGGGTCCAGAGGAAAAATGTCTCTCAAATTCTGGGCCCCAACATGCAGGAACCTTCCCTATTTATATGTTTCCACTTTCTTTGTCTCCCAAATATGGGGTGTTTCCAGCCCCTTTCACAAGTTCCCAAAGAGCCCGTATGTGCCGGGGCCTTGAGACCTCAACCAGAGGCCTGGCCTGGCGCCAGCACTGATAACCTTGTCTGGGGAAGGTTCAATGGCCTCCCTGAAGTGGGAGTAGTCTTAGCAAGCAAGAATTTACAGAAGCCAACTAGCAGGGTTAATATTTCAAACAGCAGTATTTGTATAAGATGGATGCTTCAAGAATAGTGAATGTTCTTGAAAAGTCAAAATACATAAATATATAAAAATTTGGAAGTAACTACTTGGGGAGAAAAGGAAGTTAAGTAACAGAAATGCCTAAACCTCTTCCAATATTTTAATTTTAGTATGGGCATGTAACTCAATCTGAGCCAATAGAAATAAAGGGTTGTTTGCTGGAATCTCCAGGGAAAAAATGAGATATGAAAATGTAAGTGAACCTTAGTGAGTTGGTATGAATATAAAATTAAGACATGAAGATCCAAAAGGCAGAGAAAATAAGTCCTAATGGCATGTCTAGTGTTCAAGCTTACAGTTATAGTTTTACATAAAATCGATTTATTCAGCCTGTTAAAAATGGCTTTTCTGTCACTTCCAACATGAATCCTCATTTATGAAACTGTGTACAAGAGAATATGATTGCATTGCGTAGCTATAAAGTACATATTGAAAATCAAGCTGAGAATCACAGATTCTAAATTCAGCTTTTCAGCCATTTTGTCTCAATAGTATAATTTAAAATACTAGAAATATGTAATCATTTTTAAAGCAACTAAATGATTCAAAATGATACTAATGTTAATGATAATTAAAACAACTATGCAGTAACAAATGTTTCTGATTTTCTAGTTTTTTCTTTATCAAATTCAGTATTTTACTAGTATAACTTGTTGAGAAGGCAATTTTATAGTCCTGATCACAATCATATGTTCTGGCTAAAACATGAATGACTATTATTTGTTGATAAACCTGATAAATTAGTTTAGTACTTTAAGCCTCTTTCTCCCTACATCAGCTCAAATTCTGTTTTGTAAACTGAGAAGGCTAAAAGGGCTAATGTAACCCTGATATTCAGGGCTAGTGACCTGAATCCAAGCCAGCAAGCTCAGTGTACATTCCTAACAACCTATAATTAAGTCCCTCTCTCCTTCCCAGATACTGGTCTTGCAGAACCTGTTACTGTGAACAGTGCACTTTAACGGAGGGAGGGTTATTAACGCTAGCGCCAGGCCAGACCATCAGATATGGCCTGGAGATCCCCAACACCTGGGCCTTCTGCAAGGCCCGCAGAAAGGACCGGAAGCATAATGCACGTTTGTGGGACAAAGGTCACAGGAAGGGATATATAAGGGATAGCCCCATGCGTGTTCTTCATTCAGATTTGGAAGACTGTTCCCTGAGTCTGCCGGTGTATTAAACAGTGTCCCTCCTTTTTTCTCAGAAGCATCCTTGGTTTTCTTTGGTCTTCTGCAACATAAACCTCTTCCTAACTAATGTGTTCACTAGTTGCAGCGTTCTCTTGTTTAATTACTGTTTGATCGAACATCTGTAATGGACACTACAATTGCTCTAAACTGTAATTTAGCTTTGAAGCCTTTGCTCTGGAGTTTTCTATAAATAGGGATGGGGTATTTTACCAACATTATGAATTATTATGCAACATTTTAATGATTTTATTAAAAATATAGTGTGCATATTTCTTTTATATATTTATGTAATAATACAATTAAATTGATTGTGAAAATTAATGTCATGCTGTTTACTTTTGAATATTCTGTAATTTAGAGATGTTAGAAATTTACCTGGATAAAGTGACAGTAATGAGGGAAAATGTTTAGTTTAAAATAATAAAAATAACTAAACACATTTAATTTCCTTTTTAATTATGCTTTGTATCCTCATTAGTGAGTTATGGTAGCAACCATACTTGGGTAAAAATTGCTGTTTGATATTTTAACCTTGCTGTTTTGGATTCTGTACTCATTTAAAAGTTATTTTGATTTTCTGAACTTATGTATGCTATCCTAATACTCTATTGATGATGGTTTGAATATTGCATTGATTGTGATCTCACTGGTCATTGAAGCACATTCCCTCTGGGACCCAGAACAGATAGTGATCCTAAATTGTCTCAGCAGCTACAGATAACTGAGTTTTGGTTGACTCAGTGATCTCAGAATCTAGACAGCACAATTATTCTAAAATTGCCCAGGTGGTCCCAGATAATGTGTTTCCATTGATTCAGTGATTCGTAAATACTTTAGATAACTAAGTTGCTCAAATTCTGCTTCTGTAAAAATGCTTTTTCGCTAAACAGGTTCCTCATTCCAGACCCAAAGATGTAATCGATACCTTAGTGATATTCTGCCAATATAAGCCTGATGTGGCAAGCTGTTTGGGGCTGCAAGGTCTGGAGCGCTTTTGCTCCCTCGTATGGCACCGGCTTTTAATAAATGACTCCATAATTTGGCCTTTTTTTGAGGCGTCCTTTGTAAGATGGGGGTTACATCACAACATTAGTAGTGGAGACATTGGAAGATTATTCTTAGGAAGAAAAATAAATACCCATCTATTCTTTCTCACAGCAAGTATCATGATTCTGCACATGGTAAGGGATCCCAATTAAGTGTGGAGCACATATTAGATTCAATAATTGACATTATTTCAATCCTTGTATCTCATTTAAAATTATAAAGATAAAATAGAACATCAAGCTTTTCAATTTATTAACAATAAATCTAAGAAACTGGATATTTTAACTCTAACTAAGAATATACAAATAGCAAATACTGCTTGTAAGGTTTGCGACGATGCAGGAGACAAAACAGAGAGTCCAGGTGATTAGAAAGGGGGGGGGTTTAATCTTGCGCTCCCAGGCGAAATTCGCTGGTCCCAGGGTCCTGGACCCTGATGTAGAAGGTCCTGTCCTTCCAGAAAAAGGGGCCAGACCTGACATCATTGTAGGCATCATGGATGACACAGCCGGACCACCGGCAACCCCCATAGGTGTTGACGTCTCGACTACACCTGTCTGGGTTCCGTTGGTCATAAGCAAAACAGGCATATGGTCGGCCACTGTTGGACACTGACTGGAGGTCAACAGTAATCAGGATCTCCGCCTGGCACCCGACCAGAGGGCAGTCCTGAGATCCCACCTGCCGGGTGACTTGTGTGCTGTCCTGGTCGTAGGTTTCACAGACCTTGAACCTCCACACATAAGCAGGTGGGGGGTGGGTGTAGGTTGCCCAGGGCTGGGAGGAGAAAAAGGAGGGGGAGGGCAGCTAAGGTGGACGTTAGTGGGACCCAACACCTCACATTTATAGAAGTCATGCTGCTCCGGGGTCCTCTTGAGTCTGGAGAGGTGGTGCCACATTGGATCGCCAAGTAGTTTGGCTGCAGTGGGGATTGTGAGGATTACTGTGTGAGGTCCCGTCCACCTGGGCTCCAAGGCCTTGGGATGTAGATTCTTAAGGAGGACTGAGTCCCCTGGCTGGAGGGCTGGTCCTCGGGAGCCTTGGTTCGCTAGTTCTGGCCTGGGCAGAAACCTGTCAGGGTGTTCCTGGAGCAGTTGCCTGAATCAGGGCAGGTAAAAAGGTGGGGCGCCTTGGTGTAGCCTGGATTCCAGTCAGGGCCATGGGCAGGAGGTATGGCCAGGAGCTGCAAATTTCTAGAGTTTAGTTAGATGGCCTTTAAGGTGGTTGTTGATCCTCTCGATCTTACCCATTGATTGTGGGTGGTAGGGTATGTGCAGTTTCCAGGAGATGTCAAGAGAGGTGCTAACCTGCTGAAGGACCCTTGATATAAAAGCTGGGCTGTTGTCTGATTGTATGGAGGTGGGAAGGCCACAGCTGCACACATGGAACAGGAGGAGCAGGCACTCGTGACTGCCTCTTGCAGTGTGGGTGAGGTGAAGAGGGGTTCAAGGAACCTCCAAAGTGCCAGTGGTCCAATGTGCAATGACCAGTGGACCTGTTGGGCAATGGCCCCTACCTGAGCCTTGGGAAGGGTAATCTTGTTATTTATGAAGGCCGCCTCCAGGGTCCGCTCGAGTGTTACTACCGCATAGGAGGCTTTCCGATGTCCCTGGGGTCTAGGCAAGAGCTTCTATCCACAGAGTTAAGTCAGGATTAGGGAGAGGAAGATCTGAGAGTCCCATTGGAGGTTGAGTGAGGGCCTCGACTACCTCAGGGCAGGAGTGCATTGCTGCAGGTTGGGTGGAGGCAGCGGGAAGGAGAGTGGCTGGGTTCAGGGCTGGGGACTGAGTTAGGGAGATGTCAGGATTCTCGAGGGACAGGAGATGGTGTTTCTGCATGGGAGAGGGGGCAAGGAGAGATAAGGATCGGTGGGACAGAAGATCCTGTAATCTATGGGTGGAGAAGACCTGTAAGGGTTGCTAGAGGCAAATCCTCTGGGCCTCCTTGATGAGAACAGCGGCTGCAGGGCTGCCATCCCCAAACTGTGGGATCGAGCTGTCTGGACAGGTAGGCTACAGGGGTGAAAGCTGGCCCTAGGGCCTGGGTGAGGACCCCCATAGCTATTCCCTGTTTCTCATCAGTAAATAGTTGGAAAAGCTTAGAGATGTCCGGGAGGGGGGAAGAGAGAGAGAGAGATGCCAGAAGGGTATCCCAGAGCTTAGAAAAAAAAACCACAAAAACAAAACAAAAACAAAAACCTGGCGAACGAGGGAGGGTGAGGAGTGGGGGCCTGGTATAGTGGATCTTTCTACAGTTCTTGTCAACAGTTAACTTGAGAACTTCTTTCTTTCAACATACCTTCCATTAAATATTTCTAAACACGTCTAGCAATTAAAATATTTAGAAAAGGCAGAGGGAGGAGGGAACAGTCCTCTAATTGCTTGAATTCAAAACTGAGTTTTTGATAAGCCTGTGCCAGCAAGAAAGTTGTTCTCTAGGGAGGGTGGAGTGGGGGAGAGGGAGGGGTGAGAAGGCGCTGAGGCCAGAGCAGTTTTCAGAGCATTAAAAGGTGATTTGCTATCAGTACCCATGACTGAGATCATGGAAGGGAAGAGTGGCCCGGAAAAAGGAGGACAGGAGAGAGAAGGTAGCCCCATGTCCACCAGAAAGGAGACCTGCTTACCCGCTACCTTGAGCATTACCCTGGGCTCGGCAAGCGTGATGGAGGTCGTTGAGTCCTGGCATCTCCAGTCTTCAGCCAGTTGCAGCATGACCAGCGGCGGGTCATTACCTGGAAGGGCAGCCTCTCTACGCTGAGACACAGAGGGCCATCACTTTTCCAGGGGCAGTTTCAACCGCACACCAGGCAGGGCTTGGTTGGAACCCAGGGCTGGGGACACTGCTTTGCCCAGTGGTCCTCATTCCCGCACTTGAAGCATCCTCCAGGCGGTGTTTGTCCTTTCATTGCACCCCCACCACGCACAGTCCCCTTTGGACCATGCATGGCTGTCGTCAGCCTCAAGGTAGCAAGGCTTGGGTTTGCAGACTCACTTCCTGTTGAAGGCGGGCTTACTCTGCCTGCTCCTCATGGGCATTAAAAACCTTAAATGCCATATTCACTAGATCCCGAGCCATCCTCCACCTTTTTAAAATTTCTTTCGAATATCTGGGGTCGACTGCGAAATGAAGTGAGTGGCTAAAATTGTCGCTCCGGCAGGAGACCCAGGGTCCAGACGAGTATATAAGGTCAGACCCTCAGTCAGCCTGTTAAGGAAGACTGCAGGGTTCTCATCTGGTCCCTGAGTAATTTCCCTCAGCTTGTCAAAATTAACTACCTTGTGGGAGACGGCCTGTAGGCCGGCTTTCAGGCATTGGAGCTTCTGGTTGCGACATCGGTGCCCATCTCGCCCTTTGGGGGTATCTAGTTGGTACTCCCAGCCTGGTTCCTGACGAGGAATGGCCTGGGCCCCCACCAGCATAGAGGCATCTGTAAGGTGGATCTGATCTGCGTGGTGGAAGAAAGAATGACATGGATGTCATGCTAGGTGAGGACATAGGCCTGAGAAAGGTATCGAAATTCCTTGACGAACGCGATGGGGTTGGCAGAAAAGGACCCCAGCCGCTTCTCAATCTGGGAGAGATCCGACAGAGAGAAGGGAACATGGACCTGACCACTCCCTCAGCCCCTGCAACTTCCCAGAGGGGGCAGAGGAGAGGGCGTGCCTGCTGACTGGGGAAGCAGGTGGGGGTGGGGGAAGGGGAAGGTCAGTAGGTAAGGGAGAAGGCCCTGGGGGAGGGGATGGCGGATGGAGGTCGGGGAGTGAGGATGGGGGAAGGGTGGGAACTGGAGGAATGGCAGAAGAAGCTGCGGAGTAAGGAGGCGGACGAGTTGGAGGGAAGGAAAGATTCTCAGGGGGTTCAGAGAAGGCGGAAAGTGGAGGGGTGTCTGTAGGCAGAGGGGGTTTCTCGCGAGTTAGGAGAACCTGGGCTGTGGAACAGGAGGAGCAGAGGGAGGGACGGGAGCGCAGATAGAAAAAGGCCTGGACATATGGAATCTCGGTCCACTTCCAGGCTCATTGGCAGTAATTACTGAGGTCAGTTAGTCCTGCTTTCAGGGTCATCTGGACCCACTGAGGCCATGCCACATTACGGAAGTAGCCAGATTGGTGAGGACACCCTAGAGGTGTCTTTGGTGAGTGCCCATTCAAATTCCTGGGGTCAGGTAGCAAAAAGTCAAGGACCAG
Source organism: Corynorhinus townsendii (assembly GCA_026230045.1). Lineage (NCBI taxonomy): Eukaryota > Metazoa > Chordata > Mammalia > Chiroptera > Vespertilionidae > Corynorhinus > Corynorhinus townsendii. The sequence continues at coordinate 93,419,442 of JAPDVU010000002.1, forward strand.
CGTCCCAATCCCTGAGCCAATGCTATGACGGGGAACCCAAGGGACAGTAGAGGACGTCTCCTCTACTTCCTGGGGTCCGGAGTGAGGCCAGAGGCCGGGAACCGAGGGGAGCAGGAACGTCTTCACTGCCTCCCCAGGTTCGGAACCTCTCCTGGAGAGGCCCAGAGGGCTATGCCCGGAAGACAATCTCTGATGGGGGCCGAGATTTACGGACAGAGACGCCGGAAAAACCGCCAGGAATTAGCATGGGTTGGGACTTACCGCCAACGTTGCCTAGCCAAGGGAAGAAGGCTGAGTATCCTGAGCCAGGAAGAAAGAAGAACGGGGGGAGTGGGGGGGCCCCGGACCATTAAAGGTCAAACAGGGAGCTCACCTCCACCCGGGTCCGGCACCAAATGTAAGGTTTGCGACAACGCAGGATACAACACACAGAGAGTCCAGGTGATTAGAAAGGGGAAGTTTAATCTTGCGCTCCTGGGTGAAATTCGCTGGTCCGAGGGTGGGCCAGGAAGTTCGCGCCAAAAAGGGGCATAGGCACTTCTTTTATACAGCTGTTTAGTGAGGAGAAGGCGGAGGGCATGAGAGGTGTGGAATTCCGCCTCGGGCCAGGGGTCTAGGAAGGCGCCAGTTATCTCTGCCACCATCTACCTTGCATATGTATGCATAGGCTCTGGATTTTCCCCCTGCCTCGACCTAACACTGCTAATATTAAAATTATGTCCCTTTATACTGTCTCTCACCAGATAAGTGAAATACTTTTGGCGGGCAAACTCAGTCTTCGCAATAAGAAAAGTTAAGTACTTCATATTATTTTTTAATTTACATAAGCCTTTTACTTTGCTTTCTTTGAATTTATCTCTTTTGTTTGTTAGTTTGTTTCATTTAAACTCTAAGTCAGTGTTTTTCAACTGGTGAGCTGCAAGAGTTCTTAAAACATGCAATACCTGACAGTTTAGTCAGAGGTATTGACTTTTTTCCCCTTATATTGTCAAGTAAAAAAATGACAACGGCCAACACAATAGCAGTCCAGTGTGAATTAATCATAATTATACCTGTGTTTTTTATTTGTCAGATCAGCCAAAAATACAACATATTTTCGTATGTTGCAGAATTTTAGTGATTAATTTATGTGTGCTCTAGATAAATGGGATTTTTCTGAACATGAAATCTTAATGAACTTCTAGTTATGTGTACTTTTGCTCTCATTTAATTATTAATGCAGCAGGAATTTGAAGAGGACATAGGCAGGCTTATGAATTTTTTAGAATTGGGGTCCATGGGAAAAAGCACAGGGCTGCAGACTGGGAGAAGGTACATTTCCATAACACAGGGAAGCCAGGTGCAGTTAAATTTCCATAAGACAAGGAAGCCAGGTGCAGTTACATCTCCATAAGACAAGGAGGCAGCAACAGGTATATTTCCATAAGACAAAGGAACTGGAAGTAGCCAAGAAAGGCCACATTTACAAAATAAAGAGAAGGAAGCCCTTCATTCAGAAGGAGGAGAAGAAAGCCCAAAGGGAATTGGAAAATAATAAGGAAGGAGGCGGGGTGGGGAGAACCTCACATGTCCCTTGTGAGGTTCAACCTTTGAGCTCAGGAGTTACTATGGTAACCAGTCTAAGGGAACAGTGACCAATCAGAGGGGATATCAAGGCACCAGGATCTGCAGACTTTATAAGCCATAGGGAAAAGGAATTCTGTGGGACCCTTTTCCCCTACCTACTTGGGAGTCAGTTCTGTGGGACTCTTCCCTCTCCCCACATGGGAGTCTGTATTTGTTCTTCAATAAATCTCCACCTTTGCTATGCCACTTTCTGTCCATGGATTCATTCTTCGATTCCAGCAGACAAAGGATATGAGTTCCAGTCCAAAAATTTGGTATCATTAGTAGCACTGAAAACACAGCTTAGCCTGGAAATAGGAAGGTTAAGAGTCTTAATTAATTTTTATTCATTGGACTTTTCAAAAGAATGAATTTTATCTTCATTTTACCTGAAACTTTTAGACAATCTTTGGAATAGCACTGCAGGTAACTTCACCCTAGATTGTTATGACTTGCTCTGTACTCAATTATTCATGTTACTACTAAATTTTAGAATGGTTAGCAAAAGATTTATTTCTTATGATTATATGGTAAAAATACCATAGGTTTATAAATATCCAGATATTCTATAATCTGTGACAGTGTTATTCTAACAATTGATTTGAGATGGAAAGATGCTTTATAACTTCTCCATTTTAGCAGTTCCCCTTCCACTCTTCACAGGACTCATTGACAATAGTTCTCAATAGTTTATAAATCCTTGGCAAAAGTCAGTAACACTCCCCCCCCCCACACACACACACACTGCTACTTGACTACTTTCCTTTAATTCCACTTAAGTAACAATTTGCTAAACACCCCAAATAATATTTCATAGAGTTATGCATTAGAGTCAAGGTAAATTCTGGAGACATTTACACATGCAAAGAGTATACTGAGGACAGTCACATGAAAGTATTAAAAAGGGCAGTTTCCAGAAGACAAGAAGCAGATATCGTCATAAATGGACAGACTATTAAAATAATTTTGTATAGTGCACAAATCTAGCCAATGGAAAACTAACAGTCAAAAACACTACTCCTAAGAATTACTGTATTTTCATAATTTTAAGAAGTCACACTTTATAAGGAATATCACTGATTTAATAATAGTTTTTATTAGCTCTATTGATATAAGAAGATGTTAACACTAACACAATAAACCATTAAATAAACACGTTGGTATGCAATGGCATTCAATTCTTGAGAAAATAATAAGTGAAAAAAATATACATGAAGCAAAATATTATTCTAAACTCAAATGTAGAGACAGCATAATACTAGTAAAAATTCCATTTATAGTTAAAAGAAGAATTAAGGTAGATTTTGTATAAATATAATATCCTGAAAATAAAATGCTAATAAATATAAATTAATAATACAAATATTTTATTTTAGTAGACCAGCAGTTATATTTTTCATAATTAATAATTACCCTTACTAATAATCAACTAAATTCTACCATAAATGTGGCTTAGTCATTGTTTATTTAATATTTGTAAAGTTGTCATACTTCTTGAACTTCAAATGTATAACTTTTGGAATATAATGAACAACATAAACTGATGAACAAAAACAGATCCAGAGACAAAGAAGCATTGATCAGACCATCTAACCTCAGAGGGAAGGTCGGGGAGGGTGGGGGTAAAGGGGAGAGATCAACCAAAGGATTTGTATGCATGCATATAAGCCTAACCAATGGACACAGACAACAGGGGGGTGAGGGCATAAGTAGGGGGGGTGGGGCCAACGGAGGGATAAAGATACATATATAAAATCTTAATCAATAAAGAAAAATAAATAAATAAATAAATACATTTTATCCCAAATAATTTTACATTCCAGGATGCTAGAGACATATTTTTTAAATGCTACATTTTAAATTGCAATTAATTTTTCTACCCCTTTGAGCACATTTAAGTCTGAATTTGTCACTTTAATTAAGCTGAATAATTCAAATATTAAATGAAACTGTGGAACCTCAACTAATTGAAAAACAAGTTGGCTGATTACTGAATGTGAAGACAAACTTGAAAGTGTAGAATTCTATATTAAATTCACATTTATTTTTAAATTATCTTTAAATATTATATTCTTATGAATCTGAACTGAAAGAAAAATTCACACTTTTGGGGTACAAGTATGCATGTGTGTGTATGTGTGTGTTAAACAAAATTAGAATGTTCCATCTAGTTTTCTGCTTGATATACATATCCCCATTAAAATGTCATCAGATTTATTCTTCCCTTCTTAATGAAAATGTATAAGTTTAAGTCTTGATAAGCATCAATGATTAAAATGTTATTTTAATAGTAAAGTTGAATTTAGATATGTCAGGATTTTTGCCTTTATAAAATCTTTACTGCATTAATGAATATATATGGGGAAAATAGTGTCAGGAAAATATCTTTGTTGCTGGTGTTTTTAATTGCAGTGGCATGGCATGAGAAGCTTCCTGAAATATGAATGAGTCTGATTAAGAAATTATTGTGTAAAGTGTGTATGTATATATATATATATATATATAGAGAGAGAGAGAGAGAGAGAGAACTATTACAGCTCAGTAATATAAAAATACTGGAGGCCCAGCACACGAAATCAGGTGAGACCCAGACCCCGCCACATTGGCGGGACCCAGACTTCCGCCATGCCACGAGACTGAGACCCACCGCGCAGCGAGACCCATCACGGCACCTCCTGGCAACCTGTCATTTGGTTGTTACAGTTTTACGGCGTTACGGCCACTGGTTTTTTCTAATATAGATTATATAATACAAAACTATTTGCATGTTAATGGTTTACAAGTTCTGATTCTCATAATGAAATAGTCATTAGATGCTCCCTTCAATTTAGTATAGGAACTAGTAAATCTTGTTCTCCCATGGAAGTAGACCTATTCTTAGATTTTTTTTTTGACTTACTTAAAATTAGAAATGTACCATCTTAGCTAGTTCTATATCCTTATTTATTTTTTTTTAGTAAAATGATTTATTTTATTATAAAGTTGCCTCTAAAGAATTGCGTACATTCAGCCCAGCAGCATGGTTCTGTGGTTGAGCATCAACCTATGAACTGGAAGGTCATGGTTCAGTTCCATTCAGGGCACATGCCCAAGTTTCAGGCTCGATTCCCCAGTGTGGGGCATGTAGAAGGCAGAAAATCAATGATTCTCTCTCATCATTGATAATTTTCTTTCTTTCCCTCTTCTTTCCTCTCTGAATTCAATAATATATCCTATCTAATAAAACAGTAATATGCAAATTACTGTCATTCCAACACACAAGATGGCCGCCCCATGTCGTCAAAGATGGCTGCCCACATGTGGACACAAGATGTCCATCACAAGGTGGCCTGCAGGAGAGGGCAGTTGGGGGGTACCAGGCCTGCCAGGGAGGGCAGTTGGGAGGGACCAGGCCTGCAGAGGAGGGCAGTTGGAGGCAAACAGGCTGGCAGGGGAGCATTTAGGCATCGATCAGGCTGGCAGGGAAGTGGTTAGGGGGTGATCAGGCTGGCAGGCAGAAGCAGTTAGGGGCAATCAGGAAGGCAGGCAGGTGAGCAGTTGGGAGCCAGCAGTCCTGGATTGTGAGAGGGATGTCCGACTTTCTGTTTAGGGCAGTCGGACATCCCTCAATAGGTCCCAGATTGGAGAGAGTGCAGGCTGGGCTGAGGGACACACACCCCTGTGCATGAATTTTGTGCACTGGGCCTCTAATATATATATATATATTTTTTTAATGAAGTACATTCAAAGAATAGCTGAGAATTTTCAAATTACTTTTTCTTCCATCACATTTCTAATTTCTTTTCATGCTATTAACCAGAAAAGAGGGAGAAATATCAGTGTACTATGCCTAAATGTAGAACTACTATCAATAATAATAAACGCATAATATACTAATTAGACAGGACAGCCAAATGACCTCCCAGACGTCCTTCCAGATGAAGATGCAGTGGTGGGGGCCAAGGCAGAGGCAGTTAGGGGCAATCAGGCAGGCAGGAAGAGTGGTTAGAGGCGATCAGGCAGGCAGGCAGAGCAGTTAGGGGCAATCAGGCAGGCAGGCAGGCGAGCAGTTAGGAGCCAATGGTCCCAGATTGTGAAAGGGATGTCCAAGGGGTTCCAGATTGTGAGAAGGTGCAAGCTAGGCTGAGGGACCCTCCTGTGCATAAATTTCATGCATTGGGCCTCTAGTAGGTCTTATAAGGATTAATTATTTACCACATTTACATTTAGATGATTTCTAAAATCTACTTGTGAATGCAAGCCAGCTGTTCCTGAACTTTGATTTTTGAGTACTGGATTTAGTCCTCTATGTATGCCAGGATTGCCTCATAATCAACCAAAATCATTCAGCTATGGGCTTACACATTTTCCTTTGTCTTGGGACAATATTAATAGATAGTCAAATATCATCTCTTCTTTTTGGCCTAGTAATTAGTGAAAGACATTTAGTCCTTAATAGTAGTCTACCAACTATTTTTCTGGCTGTACTGGAAAAAAAAATAACATGATTAAAATTGTATGCCCTATTAATACAAGGAATCTTCAATGAAGCAGTTGAATAGGAAATTATTGAAGACTATTATAAATAATAGGATGATACATTTTTATCCAGATTGATGAAATTCATTAAATAGTATTGCATGCATCGAATTTATTTTATATAGGAAATTCTAAATTTTTTCACATTTATTTTCTTAATGGGCATAACTTGACACTGTCTTGATGTAGCTAAAAACAGGTATTATTGTTATTAGCATAGTGATTAGAAAACTAAAAAGGTACACTTAAGATCAGTAAGAGATATCTAACTCATTTCACATTTTCAGACCTAAAACACCATGCTTTCTGAACTATGCACATAAAAATTAAAATTCGGTTCAGTGCACTAATAAATACGAGTCTTCCATGTTACTCTATGATATTATGCATTATCAGTACTACCTAGATGCACTACTTATACATGGATACCAAAAAGATCTCATCTTTAGGCATTATCTTTCTGTGGACACATATCCATTATCTGGTCTTTAGTTTTTCACATCTATATAAGTTAGCATTATGAGTAAAGTTAGACAAATATTCTTATTCATTTTTTTTTCTTAATTAAATCTTTATTGTTCAGATTATTACAGGTGTTCCACTTTTTTTCCCCCCATAGCTCCCCTCCACCTGATTCCCCACCCCACCCCATGCCCTTACCCCCCGCCACTGTCTTTATCCATAGGAGTAAGATTTTTGTCCAATCTCTTCCCGCAACCCTCACACTTGCTTCCCCTGAGAATCGTCAGTCCACTCCCTTTCTATGTCCCTGACTCTATTATATTCACCAGTCCATTCTGTTCTTCAGATTTTTTATTCACTTGATTTTTAGATTCACTTGTTGGTAGGTATGTATTTGATGTCATTTTGTTGTTCATAATTTTTATCTTTACCCTTTTCTTCTTCTTCTTCTTCTTAAAGAATACCCTTCAGCATTTCATGTAATCCTGGTTTGGTGGCGATAAACTCCTTTAGCTTTTTCTTGTCTGTGAAGCTCTTTATCTGACCTTCAACTCTGAATGATAGCTTTGCTGGGTAGAGTAATCTTGGTTGTAGGTTCTTGCTGTTCATCACTTTGAATATTTCTTGCCACTCCCTTCTGGCCTGCATAGTTTCTGCCGAGAAATCAGCTGACAGTCGTATGGGTACTCCCTTGTAGGTAATTAACTGTTTTTCTCTTGCTGCTTTTAATATTCTCTCTTTGTCTTTTGCCCTTGGCATTTTAATTATGATGTGTCTTGGTGTGGTCCTCTTTGGGTTCCTCTTGTATGGGGTTCTGTGCGCTTCCTGAACAGAAGTCTATTGTAAGTCTATTTCTTTCACCAGGTAGGGAAAGTTTTCTGTCATTATTTCTTCTAATAGGTTTTCAATATTTTGCTCTCTCCCTTCTTCTGGCACCCCAAAAATTCGGATGTTGTTTCCCTTAAAGTTGTCCCAGAGGCTCCTTACATTATCTTCATATTTTTGGATTCTTTTTTCTTTTTGTTTTTCTGGTTGGATGTTTTTTGTTTCCACATATTTCAGATCTTTGGTTTGATTCTTGGGGTATGTTGATCTACAGTTGAGTTTCTGTATATTCTTTATTTCAGACAGTGTATGCTTCATTTCTGACTGGTCCGTTTCCATTTTTTTGGCATTCTCATTAAGGTCCTTGAAGGTCTCACTAAGCTCCTCAGAAGTGTCATCAAGTTTCTCGGCAGTTTTTAGAAGATTCTTGAGTAACCTTATAAATGTGATTCTGAACTCTATGTCATCCAGTAGTTTGCTTTCCTCCGTTTCTTTCATTCGTGACATGTTTCTTTGTTTCCGCATTTTGGCTTCTTCCCTGTGTTGATGGAGTGGCTTTGTGTGGTAGGTGACCTATAGGGGGCAGTAGCTCAGCCTCCCCAATCACCTGATGTGGATGCTCTTGGTACACCCCTTTGTGGGCTGAGTGCAAAGTCCTGGTGCAGTTAAGCCTGAATTGCTGTTGGTACGCTGGGAGGAATTGACCTCCAGGCCAATTAGCTGTGAGCACTCCCTGTGTCTATAATGGAAGAAGTGCTGCGCTTATGGGGCAGGACTTGTTTCAGTGGGGCTTTGGTGCTCACTGAGTCTGCCTTTGAATGTGTCACTTATGGATGTGAGGAGTTGAAATCTGTTGTCTCACACTGACCACTAGGTACACTGGCTTCTGGATCTCCAATGGGGTGCAGGTCAGCTACTGTCTGAGGCCACTCAGCAGGAGCTACAGTGAGAGCTGCAGTTTTCTCCTCTTTGCTTGGGGTTTGGAGGTTTTGGAGCTGTCTGACCCGGGCTGCAAGTTTTCTAGGTTAAGCTGCAATAGGGCAGGCTTTCTTATGCTAATTGAGCTGCTTGGAGCTTGGGTGGGTTTGTAGGTTGTGTGGGGCGGGGTCTCAGGGCGTCACTAGGTTAGGGCGTGGCAAACAGCAATGGCTGCTAGTAAGCCCGCTCTGTGTCCCGACTGTGTCCTGGAATCCTGTGCCCCAGTGCCGTAGACAATTATTCCTGCGCGCAGCTCTGCTAGCAAGCCACTCTCACTGGCAGACAGTCCAGCTTCTCCCCGTAGGAGTCTGGGTCCCCCGCGTCTCCCCAGAGACTGGATTTCAGAGTAATCGGGGGCTTGTCTCTGTTCGGGTTGAAAAAAGCAACGCACCCAGTCGCCCGCCGCCAGCCCGGATCCCGCGCCTCCGTACCTCAGCTTTTCAGCGCTCGTGCACGTCTCAATGCTCTTTTCTCTTTCCTTCTAGTTGTAGAACTTCCACTCAGCCAGCTTTCCCGTGGTGCTGGGTGATAGACGTTTTATCTTTTAGTTGCAGTTTAAATTGTTGTCAGAGGCAGCAGTTTAGGTGTTTACCTATGCCGCCATCTTGGATTCCCCCCTTCTTATTCATTTTTGATGAAGTTATATTTATTCTGAATGGTATGGATTAATGTCCAGTGAAAGAAACAGCTTTAAAGCAAAGAGCACAGGTTTCCCTCTACCTTGCATAATATAATTGAAAGCAAGGTAAATTTAGATTTAGGAGGCTTGTTGGTAAATCAGTTGGATGATAGTAATGTCTAGTGATATACAATTATGATGGCTTCATGTAACCATCTCAATTACAGGAGCTGCTAAAGAAAAGAAAATATTTCTTTACAGAACTATCTTCCTGGCCGGTGTTGATAAAACACTTGTACCTTCTTCTTCTTTATCTTTTCTCTTAGTAATTCTATCTTTTCCTATTAATATTTTCTTTAAGAATTGAATAGTAAAGTTGCTTGACTTATATTTCTGCTTCAGTTCTGTCTTCCTAAAATTTCACCTCAGTTACTTTAATTGAATTTTCCAATACATGCAGTACAAGTTTAGACCTAGTGTGTTGATATGCTATCACAGTGAACTGATAATTTTAGCCATTTTTTTGTGAGACTTTTCTAGGAAACCCCAGTAATATTATTCCTGCCATGAAGGGTAAATCAGTTGTTTTACTAATCTTTACTTTGCAATTTCATGAGGTGGGATGTAACAGTGCAGAAATAAAGTAACAATTTTGAATTACAAAAGAAATAGCATGCCATTGTAACTGTTTATGATTTGAAATAGCAACGATTAAAACACTAAAACATTTTGACTTTTTTATTAATGCAATTTATTTTATAGCCTACTTTATTTTATTTGCTAATCCTTGCCTGAAATATTTTCCATTGCTTTTTCAGAGAGTGGAAGGGAGGGAGGGGGAGAGAGAGAGAGGGAGAAACATCAGTGTGAAACAGACACATCAATTGGTTGCCTCTAGCATGCTCCCAGATCAGGGGCTGGGAGCAAACCAGCAACCCAGGTATGTGCCCTTGACCAAGAATGGAACTTTAAGACCCTTTGGTGTGCAGGCTGATGCTCTAACTGTGGGAACCCATTTCACGTCCCACGTGGTTCAGGGTTCCAGTTCAGGGTTCAGGTTCTGGAGAAGGCCGCACACAAATGAAAAGAGACTTAGAAAAGTATTAATTTGGGAATATTGGGGGCCAGGCGGGAGCCCACCTCTAGTGGGAGTACTGCCACCTGCTCTGGCTTTGCTATCCCTTTTATGAAGGTTATGGGATACACTCATTGCCCTTAGGCAGGTAATTCCAGTAACAGGCAGATTATCTTATTCAGTAAGGATTTACATGATTATTTGGTGGGGAAGTTGCTTCAGCTACCATTGTCTCAATTAGATAGGGAGTGGTTGGCTCTGACCTTTCAGAGCTTCAAGGTTGACCAGCCTTCCAGGTTCCTTGTCTACACCTTTCTAATTAGTGAGACAATGATCAGTTCCCTGCACTAACCACAGAGCAATCCTGGCCAGGGCTTTACATCCTATTTTTTTTATTGTTTTTGAGAGACAACCAATATGCTTCTTGAAATTCTACTATTGTTGATTTACATAATAATTATCAATCAGATAGATATCAATTACAATGGGTGAGAATCTGAGAGTTCTGTAGAGGTGAAACTCTAAGGGCATTGGGCTTTCATATGTTAATTACCTACAAATCCAATTCTGACTATTGATAAAATTAAATGAATATATATTTTGTTGTACAAAAATAATTGAGTTCACCATGTGTAAGTACTGCACTAAACACTAAAACCAAAGAAACAAATTAGAGAGCACAGTGCTTTTCAGCAGTTTAAAAAATGAGACTGTTGATATTTGAAGGTAAAATTTAATGTTATTTATAACAATTTTAATTTGAATTGAGTAATAGATAGCGATGCATAGTTTACTTCACAAAATATTTTCTTTGAAGATTCATAAGAAACAATATTAAATAACCAAGTTCCATAAGCCTTGTAAATAGGGTCCATCAAGTGCCAGGTAAAACTTACAGAGAGATTCATCTCCATGTTTATTTTATCAAAACAAAATTTTTGAATTATAAATAACATATTTTTTACCCATGGGGCAATGAAAAGTTGACTATGCACAAAACACATAGCTACACTTCTCTACAATGTAATAGCTACTAATATAATGTAGTAATATATACAGTATTTTGAGAATAAAAGAACTATTGCATATTCTATACTAACCCAAGTTGTCAGGTGTGTTTTGAGTTTTTTGTTTTGTTTTGTTTTGATTTATTTTTTGGGGGAATGAATAATGGAAAGATAGCCATTATACAAAATTGGAAGATTCAGGACATATACATCACAAATGTCCATTACTTTCTTCTTTTAATTTTAAATAAATAAACAAATAGATAATATACACACATTTTGAAATAGTATCCTATTTAATTATTGTTTAGTTGAAATGAATGTTACACATTTGCCATGTATATGGGCAAAAACTATAAAATCAAATTTAAGTTTTATCATCAACTCTACCTTTTCCAGTTAACATTACAGACATTCTACTTTGTGTTAGTCCCATGAATTTGTTTGTAATAAAGATGCATTATTGTTTTGCATGTTTTAAAATTTTATGTAACTATTACCAATTTATGTATCTATTTGTAATTTCCTTTTCTTCACTTTTTGAGTTTTATCTATGATGTAGGGCTACTTTATTAACTTTAATTCTGAATAGTACAGTTTATTTGTTTTCCTATAGAGGAAATGTTCATGTTTTCTACATGTGTTTTTCAAAATAAAACAGTTGCTACAATTAACAATCTTTTATATAAATTCCTCAATAGGAATATGCACAAGGTGTCTTAGATATAAAGCTAGAAGTTAAGTTTTTGGAGAGATACATTATGAGCATTTGTCACACAGTATTGTCACCAGATTGGTTCTATGACAGGGGCTGTCCCTTCTCCAGGATGTCCCAGGACACCAGGCTTTTGACTAGCACAGGAAAGAATTCAAGGACAAGTCACAGTGAGAATCAAAGCAAGTCTTATTCAGGAAGAGAAAAAGAGGCTGGGGCGTGGCACTCTGAAAGAAATGAAAGTGCATGTGAAGTGGATGCAGACATACTTGTGAGTTGTGTACTGTATGAGTCAGCTATTGGGATTTTGTGTTTCCAAGGGGGGCCATTTCTGAACTTTGTGGTGCCAAATTCTGACTCTGCCTCCTGATGTGAAGGGTCTTGTCCCTAATATAGTCCACTCTGGAAGTCATGGTTCACCCTCTCAGTCCCCTTTCTACTTGTGGTGTCAGTTTTCATTATAAAGATGGTATAATGAACTTTGAGGTCCATCTCTGTTCAATTTTTCTTCATTTTTGGAATGATCTGGTTTTAGCCAGTCCTTATTTTTGCTGACTTCTGTGACCACTGCAGGAGTCTCCTGTTTTCCCTTTGATCATGAATGGAGGTGAGGGCTCTGATGAGAGGACCCTAGTGGTTTACTGGCCTCAGATGTCTGTCTGCTCCATTTCCTCATTACCTTGTAGAGAGTTTCCCTAACTTCTATCCTGCCTCAGCAGGACTGAGTTGTTATGGCAAATATTTTCCAGATACTTGCTCATGTATATCATAATTTCTTTTTAAAATATGTTTAAAGTTCAAAAGTATATGTTTTCTTTATTTACCATTGATTAATCTGATTGCATTGAAGAAAACTTATTATATTCTCTTTTAGATTATTAATGAACAGGAATACACTGTGTTCAGCTTGTTACAGTGTTTATATCTTCTCTGTCCATATTAATCTTTCTGCTTGATATAGATTTTACACAATAATTTTCACTTCAATATTTTAAAATTTGTCAGTATGATTGTGATTTTTTTTCCTTGTAATTTTGACACCTATTATCCTACATATGCTTAGGCTATTTTGCTAGGTTCATCCAAATTCAGTTTCCTTATTTTTGGCATTATAATGTTATATTCTCTATCCTGACTAATGCCTTTTGGTTGTGCAATTAACTTTTTTTGATGTTAATGTTATACAATTTTATCTTTATTATTAATTTCCTGAAATTTATTTGCATCACTTTACATTGAAGCTCTTTTATATTTTACTATAAGAGGATCTTTTCAAATAACCCTGAGTGCTATCTAATTTCATTATAATAACCTAATAAACACTAACAATAGGAATTAGCGATAGGAGTAAATAAGGAATAAATTAAATCTATTAAAATATTTTAGTATTCAACTGATCTCAAAATGCAATTAGGGATAAATTAGAAATCTTTCCTATTTTCCATTTGCATGAAAATTTAAAAATTAAAAGGGTTGATGGCTCCTGTTAAAAAAACAAGACCCCCCTCCAAAAAAAAAAAAAAAAAAAGAGAGAAGAAAAAGAAACCTACCACTAATTAGATAGCTTCAGCAGAGGTCTTCTTTTATAGTACCAGAGCTAAAAAGTTTAAATTTGATGCATCAACAGGGCTATACTCTCACCAGAGGCTTTGGAGGAAAATCTATTTCATACTTTGTCTCATCGTTTCTGGTGGCAGCTGTCAATCTTTGGTGTTTGTTAGCTGATAGCCACATGAATCTAATCTCTGCTTCTTGATCCCTATCACCTCTTCCTGTGTGGATGTCTTTTCCTCTTCCATTTGTCTGATCAATCTCTGTTCATTCTTATGAGTATACATGCCATTGAATTTAAGGGTACATCTAGATAATTCAAGATTATCTCATTGCCTCAAAATCCTTATCCAATTATATACACAAAGTTTTTTTTGTCATATTAGACCACATTCACTGGTCATAGATATTAGGACTTTGACATAATTTTTGAACCTACTTATCAACCTACCACCAAGTTTATATCACAAACTCATGAAAACACTTTGGTTTTTTTAAAACATATTTTTAATTTTGTATTATTCTCAAAAAATGTTTTTATTGGAAATTTAAAAACAATGTTTCAGTAATTCTCACAGAAATATAAAGTAGAATAAATTTTACTGAGAAAATTTACAAAATATTTTCTGGGAACAATTATGTAGCAACTTACCTACAAAATTACCTTAAATAAACAATCCCAATAAAAATGGTTGTTTCAACAAAAAAAAAGCAATTTGTATTAGAGTTAGTTGTTTATTTCAGTGACTTATTAAATTGTACTTATTCTTCATATAATTGAAGATATATTTAAGAGGAGTATTACTTTTCATTCATATATAACTTGATATCTTAGAATTTCATATTTCACTATAGTCACCATATTCCTTAAGCACATAAATAAACAGTAAGATCAACTACACTCTTTTGGTGAAAATCTATGTTTATCTGCCAGTGCTAAACTTCTGCAAATAAACTATTTTTGGAAGTTAACCAGTTTCCTGATATATATAGTGAGAATTATATCAGAATTTTTTTTTTCTTGCCTAATGTTTCCATATATGTTATTCCGATTGGTATTTATTTCTTCCATCCAGGTGCTACATTTGGTTTAAGTGCTGTAATTTATGTTCTTATATTATGCTACTTGCTTTGGGCAATGTGTACATTTTAAACAAGTTAAATGAATAAATTAGTTTTGCTGTTTTAATTGCTTCTTCTACTATTTCTCCCTAATGCTCCCTTGCAACTGCCTAGTGAGTTCCTAGTGGGGACTGTCTGATGACTTCTACACTGGAGCTTTACACTTTCCTGTCGTCCCAGCCCTTTTCAACATTGCTGGTCTAATATCCTATTAGAATATATTGTGTCCAGTGACATTTGCCTCATTTAAACAAATGCTTAAGTTCTGTCTTTAGATTCCAGTATGACTCGGTCCTGGAACCTGAGTTTTCAGTTCATGAGTAATAATTGCACTTTTCTGCCTCCCTACCCCCTTTCCCTAGGGATGGAAATTGCATCTAGTTTTCTTCATTTCTGAAATGAAACCAGAAGTCATTTTTTAAATATATAATGTTGAATCCATATTTTGTGTATTTACCTACTTCTGGAGCCTAGCATAAAGGACCACAAAATTGCATGCAAATCAGAACAAATGATGTATAGTATATATTTAGTGGGGTAAAATGAAATAACACCTGGCTCCAATAAATGGATATATATTTTTTTGATGTGTAGAAAGACACAAGGTGCGTGGATAACTGATAGAGTAAGTGATAACAAGGAAGAATATGTGATAATGTAAGTATAATGATTAAATATTGAATTATTTTTAAAGCTGATGTGTACTATGCAAAATGGTGCAAGGCAAGAGCTATCGCATCAAAATTACTTCTGACTTTTTCTTCAATGTAAACTCAGAGAAAATGTTACCATTTTGAGGTCTTTTTTTCCCCTGAGATTTTGAAAATTATAAATAACAAGAAGTGTAGAACTAGATCTAGGTTTTTATATCCTAATCCCTGAGATCTATTTCTTAGAAGTTGCGAATAAATTTTAAATACCTCGTTGAAGAAATAAAAAAATAACTGGCACAATTTGAATTAAATGCTGATGATTAAAGAATTCCTTTTATCTTTCATTCTAGTGATTTTTAATGTGTTGAGTATAATTTTTCAAGGTTGTACATTCTAAAGTTAATAAAATTACAGTTGGTTTAATTTTAACATAATAAAGCATTTAAATCATTATATCAATTAACCATTTCCTACTATTTTAAAACACAGAGTTAGTTTTGAAAACAATCATCTAGAAATTTGTCATTTATAGGATGATAATATAAATTATGACTCTAATTCTCTGGCTTAGCTAAATGTCTCCTAATATTTTTCTGATATAATCAACAATTGTAACAATCTTTTGTATTTGAAAGGAGGTGGAATAAGAAAACTTCAGACAACTTGATGTATCTACTGAGTCATAAATAAAACACCCATACTGATTCTTTATTGAAACATAACAAGGAACTATAACCTATATGCATTTGTGTTTGTGTATCCATTATTGAAGTGGAAACTCAACAGCAGTTTCTAACATTATTCATAATATTTTTTCTTCTCTATGTTGTTTATAATGCAAAAGCATTACAAAGATCTATTTGAAAATAAAAACCCATTGAAAGATAAAGTGCAAGTATTGAATACTTGGCTTAATTTATTCTTGCTGTTGTTAATACTAGATAATGTTTTAAACAACGATATTATGTTTGTTTTATATATTTTGTCAGGACTTTCCCAGAATTATTCTATGCTCATTTATATACTTTATACTGTTTATCTTTTGATTACTAAAAAAAAAAAAAAAATACCGAAAACAGGAACACCAAAGTGCCAATCTTAGAACATAAAAACAAATACAACAACAAAAAACCTTCAAAGTCAACATTTTGCTAGACAGATTTGAAAACAAGCTATCATCCCTATGGAGCCATTAAATATGCCCTCTTTTCATGCTTAAAGACCAAAGAAAATCTCTTCCATGTTAAACACTATTGAGAGTCATGACTGTCTGGCAGCTTATTTCATTAAAAATATCTTTAACATATTTTTCCACATGCCCAAACAGCAATGAACTAAAGTGCTTATATGTGCTGATAGGAGAAATTAAGGTTTATTTTATTTTTTAAATAAATCTTTATTGTTCAGATTATTACAGGTGTTCCTCTTTTTTTTTTCTTCCCCATAGCTCCCCTCCACCTGATTCCCCACCCCACCCCATGCCCTTACCCCCCACCACTGTCTTCATCCATAGTAGTAAGATTTTTGTCCAATCTCTTCCTGCACCCCTCACACCTGCTTCGCCTGAGAATCGTCAGTCCACTCCCTTTCTATGTCCCTGATTATATTATATTCACCATTCCATTCTGTTCTTCAGATTTTTTATTCACTTGATTTTTAGATTCACTTGTTGGTAGGTATGTATTTGATGTCATTTTGTTGTTCATAATTTTTATCTTTACCTTTTTCTTCTTCTTCCTCTTCTTAAAGAATACCCTTCAGCATTTCATGTAATCCTGGTTTGGTGGCGATGAACTCCTTTAGCTTTTTATTGTCTGTGACGCTCTTTATCTGACCTTCAACTCTGAATGATAGCTTTGCTGGGTAGAGTAATCTTGGTTGTAGGTTCTTGCTGTTCATCACTTTGAATATTTCTTGCCACTCCCTTCTGGCCTGCATAGTGTCTGTTGAGAAATCAGCTGACAGTCGTATGGGTACTCCCTTGTAGGTAATTAACTGTTTTTCTCTTGCTGCTTTCAAGATTCTCTCTTTGTCTTTTGCCCTTGGCATTTTAATTATGATGTGTCTTCGTGTGGTCCTCTTTGGATTCCTCTTGTATGGGTTTCTGTGCGCTTCCTGAACTTGTAAGTCTATTTCTTTCACCAGGTAGGAAAAGTTTTCTGTCATTATTTCTTCTAATAGGTTTTCAATATTTTGCTCTCTCTCTTCTTCTGGCACCCCAAAAATTCGGATGTTGGTTCGTTTAAAGTTGTCCCAGAGGCTCCTTACACTATCTTCATATTTTTGGATACTTTTTTCTTTTTGTTTTTCTGGTTGGATGTTTTTTGTTTCCACATATTTCAGATCTTTGGTTTGATTCTTGGAGTACGTTTATCTACAGTTGAGTTTCTGTATATCCTTTATTTCAGACAGTGTATGCTTCATTTCTGACTGATCCTTTTCCATTTTTTTGGCATTCTCATTAATATCCTTAAAGGTCTCATCAAGTTTCTCAGCGGTTTTAAGAAGATTCTTGAATAACCTTATAAATGTGGTTCTGAACTCTATGTCATCCAGTAGTTTGCTTTCCTCTGTTTCTTTCATTCATGACATGTTTCTTTGTCTCCACATTTTGGCTGATTCCCTGTGTTGATGGATTAGCTTTGTGTGGTAGGTGATCTATAGGGGGCAGTAGCTCAGCCTCCTCAATCACATGAGGTGGATGCTCTTGGTACACTCCTTTGTGGGCTGAGTGCAGAGTCTTGGTGTAGTTAAGCCTTAATTGGTCTTAATACACTGGGAGGAATTGACCTCCAGGCCAATTAGCTGTGAGCACTCACTGTGTCTATAATGGAAGAACTGCTGCGCTGAAGACACGCTTATGGGGTAGGACTTGTTTCAGTAGGGCTTTGGTGCTCACTGAGTCTGCCTCTTGAATGTGTCACTTATGGATGTGAGGAGTTGAAATCTGGTGTCTCACACTGACCACTAGGTACACTGGCTTCTGGATCTCCAATGGGGTGCAGGTCAGCTACTGTGTGAGGCCACCCAGCAGGAGCTACAGTGAAAGCTACAGTTTTCTCCTCTTTGCTTAGGGTTTGGAGGTTTTGGAGCTGTCTGACCCGGGCTGCAAGTTTGCTAGGTTAAGCTGCGATAGGGCAGGCCTTTCTGATGCTAAAACCATTGCTTGGAGCTTGGGTGGGTTTGTAGGTTGTGCAGGGTGGGGTCTCAGGGTGTCAGTAGGCTAGGGCGTGGCAAACAGCAATGGCTGCTAGTTAGCAGGCTCTGCGTCCCAGACGGCATCCTCGAGTCCCATGCCCCAGGGCAGTAAACAATTATTCCTGTGCGCAGCTCTGTGAGCAAGCCACCCTCACTGGCAGACAGTCCAGCGTCTCCCCGTAGGAGTTTGGGTCCCCCGTGTCTCCCCAGAGACTGGATTTCAGAGTAGTCGGGGGCTTGTCTCCCTTTGGGTTGAAAAAAGCAATGCCTGCCGCCAGCCCAGATCACGCGCCTCTGTACCTCAGCTTTTCAGCACTTGTGCACATCTCAATGCTCTTTTCTCTTTCCTTCTAGTTGTAGAACTTCCACTCAGCCAGCTATCCCATGGTTCTGGGTGATAGACATTTTGTCTTTTAGTTGTAGTTTTGAAATTGTTGAGTGAGGCAGCAGTTTAGGTGTTTTCCTACACCACCATCTTGGATTCTCTTTAAAGTTTATTTTTAATGTCAAAAGTTTTAATTTTAGAAAATACAGACTTCTTTTTCTCTTCTGTTTATGACACTTTATTTTATGGTCAAACTCCTGCCAAAGTCACTATTAGTGAAACCTAATATATGTATTTCTTTAAATTACTAAAATCATTCTTTCTTTAGATTCATTGTATAGGCCGAATTTACTGCTTTTACTTTATTTATACATTCAAAAACATGAAAGAGTTGCTTATTCTATAATTTCATATTTCCATTATGTAGTTTTAAACTCTATCAACTTCCTTTCAAATTTAAAAAGAGTGCTTACTTCTAGCATAACATATATAATATATATGCATATATAATATATAAACATATAAATACTTAGTCAATCAATGCAAAATATATGCCTTGTTTTATTGTTCCTTGAAGATATTATGTATTTTACAAATTGAAGGCTTGTGACAACCCTGCACTTAAAAGTGTATCAGTGCTATTTTTTCACACAGCATTTGCTCTTTTCATGTCTCTGTGTCTATTCCTGGTAAAAAAGTATTGTGTAATAGATCAGTGGAACAGAATAGATCCCAGAAATAAATCCATGCCTTTTTAGTCAATTAATTTTGACATAGGAGGCAAGAGCATACAGTGGAGTAAAGACAATCTATTCAATGAATGGTGTTAAGAATATCAGACAAATACATGTAAATATGAATAGAGGCATACTTTGAAGATATTGCAGGTTCAGTTTCAGACCACTGCAATAAAATGAATATCATAGTAAAGAAAGTCACACGAATTTTTGTGGTTTATCAGTGCTTATAAAAGTTATGTTTATACTATGCTACATCCTATTAAATGTGTAATAGGGTTGTCTTAAAATATATCTACCTTAATTAAAAAATTTTTATTGCTAAAATATGCTAACCATCATCTGAGCCTTCAGTGAGTCCTAATGTTTTCTGGTGAAAGGTTTGCCTTGATGTCGATGGCTGCTGAGTGATTGGGGTGGTGGTTGCTGCAGGTTGAAGTGGCTGTGGCAATTTTTAAAAAATAAGACAACAATAAAATTAGACCACATGCTCACCCTATATTCAAGAGTAAACACAAAATGGATTAAAGGCTTAAATGTAAGACTCAAAATCATAAAAGTCCTGGAAGAAAACATAGGCAGTAAAATATCAGACACTTCTCATAGCAATATTTTTTTCTGATATAACTCCTCAAGGGAAACAAACAAACAAGCAAATAAACAAATGAAACTACCTCAAACTAAACAGTCTTTGCAAAGCAAAGGAAATCATCACAAAATAAAAAGACAGCCCACTGGATGGGAGAACTTAGTCAGCAATGACACACCTGATAAAGGTTAATATGAAAACTATACAAAGAAGTCAGACAACTTAGCATTAGCATTTTCTGGCCTGACACACTCCAAAGTGCTTCCAAAGGAAGAGCAATGATACTCATAATCTCTTCCAGGAAGGCATTTACTCTCACAGCTTTCCCTCCTCAAAGTATCTAGTGAATTTCACTTTATATCCAGTGGTCGGCAAACTGCAGTTCGCGAGCCACATGTGGCTCTTTGACCCCTTGAGTGTGGCTCTTCAACAAAATACCACCACCTGGGAAAGTCTGTTTTGAAGTGGTGTTAGAAGAAGTTTAAGTTTAAAAAATTTGGTTCTCAAAAGAAATTTCAATCGTACTGTTGATATTTGGCTCTGTTGACTAATGAGTTTGCCGACCACTGCTATTCAATGTTAATTGGGTTTTATTTTTCATTAAATTAATTTGGGGAGACATCAGTTAATAAAATCATATGGGTTTGAAGTGTACAATGCTATAATACATCATCTGTATATGGTGTGTTTATCACTAAAAGTGAAATCCCCCTTTGTTACATTATATTTGATCCTCTTTTACTCTTTACTACCTTCCCCGCCACCCCCCCACCCCCTTTTCCCTCTGGTAATCTCCAGACTGTTGACTGTGTCTATGTGCTTTTGTTGTCTTCTTGTTCATTTGCTACTTTTGTTTTATATTTCACATACGAGTGAAATCATGTGGTTCATAACTTTTTCTGTCTGACTTATTTCACTTAATTTGATATTCTCAAGATCCATCTAAGTTCTTGCAAATGGGAGTGTTAAAAAAATAGGACGATGACCTGAATAGATATTTCATGCAAGAAGACACACAAATGACCAACATATCATGAAAAAAAAAAATCAGTTTCACTAGCTATCAGGAATATTCAAATCAAAACTGCAATGAGATACCACCTCACACCTGTTAGAATGAGTACTATCAATAAGACAAATAATAATAATGTTGTAGAGTTTGAGGAGAAAAAGGAGCCCTTTTCATTCACTGCTGGTGAGAAGGTTATCTGGTACAGTACTATTGCAAACAGTATGGAGTTTCCTCAAAAATTAAGAATAGGATTACCATATCATCCCCCACACACTGAAAAATATTTATTCACAAAGATATATGCATCCCTCTATTCATTACAGCATTATTCACATTGGCCAATACATGGAAACAATCAAAGTGTCCTTTAATAGATGGTTAAAATGTTAAATTTTTGATACTTAAAAAAAAAGACTTCTTTGGAAGTATTATTAAGTTTTTATGGCATTTATAGAATTAATAACAGTTCTGGGTGATAAGTTTGGAAAAAAACGGTATTAAGAAATAAAAAAAATAACTTTAAATGCTATGACACATTCAGAGATAAGATTTAAAATAAATGTGTATTTCTTTAAAACATTAAAAGTTAAGTGTCTTTTTTGGTTGTTTAATTTTAATTTTATTTTAAATATTCTTCTTTCAAATGCAATGCATACATACTTACTTAGCCAAGTGTCTGAAATAGCTTTAAAGGAATATCAGGTATTATTTAAAGAAAATTATTATAATTACTAGAGGCTTGGTGCACTGGTGGAGTCCCGA
This sequence comes from Corynorhinus townsendii, assembly GCA_026230045.1. Lineage (NCBI taxonomy): Eukaryota > Metazoa > Chordata > Mammalia > Chiroptera > Vespertilionidae > Corynorhinus > Corynorhinus townsendii. The sequence goes on from JAPDVU010000002.1 coordinate 93,441,195, forward strand.
AGGCCATGGGCGGGGGCGGGAAGGGGGGAGTTTTGCCAGTACATGATCGCCCTCCTGGTCGGCATTGGGATCCGTCCCACTGACATTTGTGCTGGTTGTCAAGAGCTACCTGGAGGCCGCTTTTATATAGTTTCTTCCTTGTGGAGCATCTAGGGAGGGGAAGCAGTTATGGTGCCCGAGGCTGACTTCCAGGAGGCTGGCAGCACTGTTGGGATCATGCCAGTGGGGCTAGTCTGTCGGTGCCTGGCCCTTTCTCCAGAGATTGGACCTGCAAGACTACTGAGGGAGTGAGTGGCTGCCGCTGGGCTAGTGGGGCACTGGGACAGGTCGGCCAGCTGAGCCGTGTTCCTGATGTGGGAGCACGCTGACCACCAGGGGGCAGTTGCTATGTTGAGCGTCTGCCCCCTGGTGGTCAGTGCACATCATAGCAACCAGTTCTTTCAGTCGTTTGGTCACTTAGGCTTTTATGTATATACTAGAGTCCTGGTACATAAAATTCATGCACTCAGGAGGTCCCTCAGCCCAGCCTGTGCACTCTCACAGTTCAGGAGCCCTTGGGGTATGTCTGACTGACAGCTTAGGTCCATTCCCCAGGGGAAGCATCGGACATCCTTAGCGCTGCCATGGAGGTGGAAGAGGCTGTGAACTGGTCATTCTACTATTCAGTCGATTTGCATATTAGCCTTTTATTATAAAAGATAGATAATCATAGTTAAATATTTTTCATAAAATTTTAAGCATATTTAAAACATACCTTTACATTAATATTTTACATAACATATTTTAAACATTTTTTATTAAACTATTCAATTATTTGTGTTTTTTTAAATACAAAGTATATTATTGTATTGAGATATATAATATTATGAACTCTACATAGTTACTTTTAAAAATTAAATTAAGGAATCAATTTTTATTTTATGTGAGAAAAATATACACACATACAAACATACATGTAAAAGTTAGTTTGGCAGCATTATCTTTGAAATTTTCTCTTATTTGTTTTATAAATATTTCTACATACTATTATTTACTCCCAAATATTTAGATAATTCTTTTAGTTTATATAAATGTCCATACTTGTTTAGGTAGAACTCAATTAAATTCTCCATGCTACAATTATGTAAGCATTAGCACTATATTATTTCCTCCAACTATGAGAATAAACAAAGTTCATCTTTAAGCCTAAAAAAAAACAAAAAACATTCTGATGCATAAAATTAGAGTGTGAATATAGAAAACAAATATTTCTAAGTACATAAGAGCTTTTGGTTCCCCCCAACCCCCAAATTTAGTTTCTTTTTTTAAATTTGGTATTCTTTCTATACTAACAGTTGGACAAATCTGAATTATGCAGGTCAAACTTAACGTTGAGGGAATTATGATATTTGAATAGTACACTAAAGGTGCACTTTACCATTCATAGAGTTGAATGTTCTGTTGGACTATATATATATATATTTTTTTAAATAAATCTTTATTGTTCAGATTATTACAGGTGTTCCTCTATTTTTTCCCCCATAGCTCCCCTCCACCTGATTCCCCACCCCACCCCATGCCCTTACCCCCGCCATTGTCTTCATCCATAGGAGTAAGATTTTTGTCCAATCTCTTCCCGCACCCCTCACACCTGCTTCCCCTGAGAATCGTCAGTTCACTCCCTTTCTATGTCCCTGATTCTATTATATTCACCAGTCCATTCTGTTCTTCAGATTTTTTATTCACTTGATTTTTAGATTCACTTGTTGGTAGGTATGTATTTGATGACATTTTGTTGTTCATAATTTTTATCTTTACCTTTTTCTTCTTCTTCCTCTCCTTAAAGAATACCCTTCAGCATTTCATGTAATCCTGGTTTGGTGGTGATGAACTCCTTTAGCTTTTTCTTGTCTGTGAAGCTCTTTATCTGACCTTCAACTCTGAATGATAGCTTTGCTGGGTAGAGTAATCTTGGCTGTAGGTTCTTGCTGTTCATCACTTTGAATATTTCTTGCCACTCCCTTCTGGCCTGCATAGTTTCTGTTGAGAAATCAGCTGACAGTCGTATGGGTACTCCCTTGTAGGTAATTAACTGTTTTTCTCTTGCTGCTTTTAATATTCTCTCTTTGTCTTTTGCCCTTGGCATTTTAATTATGATGTGTCTTGGTGTGGTCCTCTTTGGATTCCTCTTGTATGGGGTTCTGTGTGCTTCCTGGACTTGTACATCTATTTCTTTCACCAGGCAGGGAAAGTTTTCTGTCATTATTTCTTCTAATAGGTTTTCAATATTTTGCTCTCTCCCTTCTTCTGGCACCCCAAAAATTCGGATGTTGGTTCGCTTAAAGTTGTCCCAGAGGCTCCTTACACTATCTTCATATTTTTGGATTCTTTTTTCTTTTTGTTTTTCTGGTTGGATGTTTTTTGTTTCCACATATTTCAGATCTTTGGTTTGATTCTTGGGGTACGTTGATCTACAGTTGAGTTTCTGTATATTCTTTATTTCAGACAGTGTATGCTTCATTTCTGACTGATCCTTTTCCATTTTTTTGGCATTCTCATTAAGCTCCTTGAAGGTCTCATCAAGTTTCTCAGCGGTTTTAAGAAGATTCTTGAGTAACCTTATAAATGTGGTTCTGAACTCTATGTCATCCAGTAGTTTGCTTTCCTCCGTTTCTTTCATTCGTGACATGTTTCTTTGTCTCCTCATTTTGGCTGCTTCCCTGTGTTGATGGAGTAGCTTTGTGTGGTAGGTGACCTATAGGGGGCAGTAGCTCAGCCTCCCCAATCACCTGATGTGGACACTCTTGGTACACCCCTTTGTGGGCTGAGTGTAAAGACTTGGTGCAGTTAAAGCCTTAATTGCTGTTGGTATACTGGGAGGAATTGACCTCCAGGCCAATTAGCTGTGAGCACTCACTGTGTCTATAATGGAAGAACTGCTGCACTGAAGACACACTTATGGGGCAGGACTTGTTTCAGTGGGGCTTTGGTGCTCACTGAGTCTGCCTTTGAATGTGTCACTTATGGATGTGAGGAGTTGAAATCTGGTGTCTCACTCTGACCACTAGGTACACTGGCTTCTGGATCTCCAATGGGGTGCAGGTCAGCTACTGTCTGAGGCCATCCAGCAGGAGCTACAGTGAGAGCTACAGTTTTCTCCTCTTTGCTTGGGGTTTGGAGGTTTTGGAGCTGTCTGACCCAGGCTGCAAGTTTGCTAGGTTAAGCTGCGATAGGGCGGGGCTTTCTTCTGCTAACGCTGCTGCTTGGAGCTTGGGTGGGTTTGTAGGTTGTGCAGGGCGGGGCCTCAGGGCGTCACTAGGTTAGGGCGTGGCAAACAGCAATGGCTGCTAGTTAGCCGGCTCTGTGTCCCCAAGGGCGTCCCGGAGTCCCGTGCCCCAGTGCTGTAAACAATTATTCCTGCGCGCAGCTCTGCAAGTAAGCCCCCCTCACTGGCAGACAGTCCAGCTTCTCCCCGTAGGAGTTTGGGTCCCCCGCGTCTCCCTAGAAACTGGATTTCAGAGTAATCGGGGGCTTGTCTCTCTTTGGGTTGAAAAAAGCAACGCCCGCCGCCAGCCCAGATCACGCGCCTCCGTACCTCAGCTTTTCAGCGCTCGTGCACGTCTCGATGCTCTTTTCTCTTTCCTTCTAGTTGTAGAACTTCCACTCAGCCAGCTTTCCCGTGGTTCTGGGTGATAGACGTTTTGTCTTTTAGTTGAATTTTTGAAATTGTTGCGCGAGGCAGCAGTTTAGGTGTTTACCTACGCCATCTTGGATTCTCTCCTGTTGGACTATATTTTAAAGAGGTCATTCTATCCTTTCAGATTATAATTTGTTTGAGATCCCAGAAACTCAAACTGTCAAATAAATATGTTTTTGATAAATATATTTGTGAAACCAAAGTGCTGTGATCAGGTCTAGGTTCGTTGTCTCATAAAATCAAAGAATGAGTTCAGGACGATGATGGCTAGTGGAAGCAGAGTTTATTGAGAGATAGATGGACTCCCTGCAGCAGGCAGGGAGGGGGCCCAACATGGGTTGCCAGTGAAGCTTTTTGTCTCAGCTTCCACATCTCCATACCCCTTAAGCCAGCCCTGGAGAATGTGCAGCTGGGGTTCCAGGAGAGCCAACAGCAGGCCAGTGTCCAGAGCTTCCATTTCATGTTGCAGCAGGGTGTAGTTCATCATCCAAGTAAACTCCAATAGTCCATGTGTGGAGTCCCACATGACCATAATCCCCCAGAACATGTCATAATAGCCTCTGCCACAGGAGATCCTGGAACCTAGTGTGCCAGAGAGAGAAGAAGGAAGTGTGCTTCTTTGTCTATTGGTAGTTGTATGCTTTGCTTGCTCCTGATTGGTCATTTCAAAGAATTCTGCCTTAGCAACATCCATACATTGTAAAGTGCAAGTTCCCACCTGCAGGACGGACCTGATTAAGGACTGCCATCTATAGTCTGAGGTGACCTCACTGTCCCCACCTAGCCGGGTTGCCTTAGCAGCCCCTTCCTAGCTGGGTTCAGTTCTAGGTCCTTCTGTTTGTCTCTGTGGTGCAGTGAGCAGTTGTAAACTATTATTTCACAAGATTCTTTTAATCTTGGGTTTCCCTGTGCTATTACCCCTCCCGTGGTCCTGTCCTTGACTACCTAGTCCTCTTCTTTCTATGTCCTCACTTGTAAGGTCTTTACAAATTCTAAATATAAAATAATTGCAAATGAAATTAATTATTCAGAAATCTGATCATCAGCTTTTTAAATTTACTTTCAATATTTCCTTTAATTTTTTATATTAATCTGTAGATTTTAGCTTATCATTATTTATTCTGTTGAATTGATGTTTTGTTCAGTATCTTTAAGAATGTTGAGGTCTACAATCATTTGATAATATGTAAGGTGTTTTAAACTTGCCATTTTATATATAACTAGAGGCCCAATGCGTGAATTTGTGCACCAGTGGGGTCCCTCAGCCTGGCCTGCGGGATCAAGCCAAAACCGGCTCTCCAACATCCCCTGAGGAGTCCCAGATTTCAAGAGGGTGCAGGCCAGGACAAGGGACCCACCAGTGCACAATCAGGGCGGGGAAGCGATGCGGGAGGTTGGCCAGCTGGGGAAGGACCACAGGAGGGCTCCAGGGTATGTTTGGCCCATCTCACTCAGTCCTGATGGGCCGGACCCCAGCAGTAAGCTAACCTACCAGTTGGAGTGTCTGCCCCCTGGTGGCAGTGCACATCATAGTGACTGGTTGACCTATTGACTGAATTTCGTGCACCAGGCCTCTAGTAAACAAATAAAAAAATATTAACAGGCAACATAATTGCTTATGTATGAGATCTCTGTTTACTCTAGAAAAGTCAATGTATAAGACCAATATCAAGTATGTACTAACAGTGAGTTGTGTGGAGATATGTTTCAAAGAGGAAATGCTACTTCAGTTTAAAAAGAAGTAAGAGTTCCCTAGATGGGTCGCAAAATTGGTTGAAGTGTCTTCTCTTACACCAAAAGTCTGTGAGTTTCATTCCCAGTCAGATCACATACATAGGTTGTGGGGTTTGATCCCTGTTCTGAGGTAACTGAAGGATGTTTCTCCCTTACATTGCAGTTTCTCTCTCTCTCTCCCCACCTCTCTTTCCCTTATTCTTTCTCTAAAAATATATATATATTCAGGTAAGGATTAATAAATAAATAAGCAAAAGGAAGTAGGAGTTACCAAATATAGATGATTACTATTCACTGTGATATGGTAATCTGACTGGCCTTTCCTTCCAACCTATAGGAGGATGACACTTTCCTGCCTTTTGGTCAATAAACTTTGAGCAAAAGAATTATGTGTTTACTGGGGGAAGCCTAGTGCATGAATTCATGCATGGATGGGGTCCGGCCGGCCTGGCCCTAATTGGGATAGATCAGGACTAGGCCAGTAGGGAGGAGAAGATGGTGGGAGGTTGACCAGCTGGCCTGCCCTGATTGGGGCCTGATCCAGGCTGGGCTAGCTGAGGGGAGGGGCTGTGGGCAATTGCCTGGGGGCCCTGCTCCTGATTGAGGTTGGGGGGCTATTTGGGGGCAGGGCCAGTCATGGGGAGGAATGTGGGCAGTGGGCCAGCTGGCCCTCCCCCCAAATGGGGTGGGGGGTGCTGACTGGGGCCAGTGGCCTGGGGGAGGGACCATGGGTGGTGGGCGAGCTGGTCCTGCCCCTGATTGAGGTGGGGGGCTGATCTGGGGTGGGGCTGTGTCGGGGAGGGGTTTCGGGTCAATCAGGGTGGTGGGGGCCCATTGGGGGTGGGACCAGCTGGGGGGAGGTGCTGCAGGAGGTTGGCCGGCCAGCTCCGCCCCCTGATCAGGCCAGTTCGCTGGCCACAGTGGGCATCATAGTGACTGGTCATCAGTCGCTTCGGTCTTTACGGATGCTGGCTTTTTATATATATATAGTCTAGTGGCCTAGTTCACAAAATTCATGCACAAGGGGGTTCCCTCAGCCCAGCCTGCACCATCTCCAATCAGGGTCCCCTTGGGGGATGTCCTACTGCTGGTTTAGGCCTGATCCCTAAACTGGCAGTTGGACATCCCTCTCTCAATCTGGGACCACTAGCTCCTAACCACTCACCTGCCTGCTTGCCTGTTTGCCCCTAACTCCTCTGCCTGCTTGCCTGATCACCCCTAACTGCCCTCCCCTGCCTGCCTGATCTCGCCCAGTCTCTGCCTCTCTTTGTTTTTCTCAGCAGTCCTGCAGACCTCCCTGCCTCCCTCTTGCCCTCTTCCTGTTTTCTGGCTGGGAGGGGGTGGGGCAAGTGGGGGCTGCTCCACCCTCTGCCCACCCTCCCTTCCATTCAGGCCTTTTCAGGCCCAGCCTGTTTTGTATCCTCATTCTGAGAGAGGCTCCGAGAGCAAGCTGGGAAGGAGGGAAAGAAAGGGAGAAAAGGCTGTGAGCTGGTGGGTGCTGTGTGTGTCTGTGCATATGTGCAGTTGTGAGTGAGTGTGAGTGCTATTTTTGCCTCCTCTGTCCCCATCTCTGCTGCCACAAGTCCCCACCCACCAGAGCCTGCTTCATTTGCAGCCTGGGTGTTAGGTCAAGTCTCAGGTCGTTGTCAATGTGATGGACTTAGGGTTTTTATATATTAGGATTCCTTATACAGGTATAAAACCCTGAGGCCCTTTTTCTCCCTCTGCCCCAGCAAGCATGGTGGCACATGATAATGTGAAGACTGAGTCATCACATTGAGATTGGATTTCCTAAGTGTTTTCTCACACAGTAGTATAATTTGCATGATAAATTGTTAAACATTTAGTGTTTTAAACCATTCTAATTTGAAGCTCACAGTATAACTTAGAATACACTGAATAATATACTATGCAAACCTAATGTGAGAGGTAGTATGCTAAAGAGACTGGGGTAAGAGAAAACTTAATGTTCAAAAGTCAGGTAGAAAAACAAACAAACAAACCAAAAAAACATGGTATTTTGTTGGAAAGGGGAGAAGTCCAATATAGCTTGATTTCACAGAAAAATGAAGGTGGAGTTGAAAATTAAGGTGAATTGTTTTTACTTGGAAATGATATGTTTAGAAACAATATGTTTCTATTTTATCATCAGGACAAATGGCAGCTAGTGAAACATTAGAAGGAAAAATATTATATGAACTCATTTTCATATTAAAAATTATCTTGGCTATAGTATATAAAATATATTGGATTAATCAATTAACTGTATGAGATGATCAGTCAATAATTTGTTTGAGTTGATGGGAAAAAAAGTGTTTATGTTTTCACTTTTAGTATTTTAAAATTGTTGAACCATTAACTCTACTCTGCATTTTTTATGATTAATAATCAGACACTTTTTGTATATTTGGTTTCCTCTCAATATTATATCTTGTCACTGTGACAGTTTGCAATATTTTTGTTTTTTTTTTGTTAGTTAGACTATGATTTGATTAGTTATGGTTTATTTTGTATTTATCTTCCTTGGAGGCAACAAAACTTTTTGAATCTGTATATCAGTAATTTTTCTTTCCCTATTTTAGAAAAATTCAGATTTTATCTTCAAAATTTTTCCTAGTCCCAGTCAATTGTCCTTTTAAGAGTCCAGTTAAGACATTTTAGAAATTTGGTATTATACCACAGCTTCCCTGAGTCTATGCTAATTTTCTTTTTTCCCCTCTCTTCCTCCTATTTGTTCATAATGATAACTCCTTAAGTTCACTAGCTCTGTATTTTGTCAATACTCATCCAGTAAATTGTTCACTTTCATTGCTATATAATTTAATTATAGAATTTCTATTTGGCTCTATATGTATAGTAATTGTTTCTATGCTGAGTTCACATATCTGTTCATTGAAGTCATGTATTTCTTAAAGTTTATAAACAACTGCTTTTTCATCATTGTCTGGTAGGTTCAATATTTGTATCATGTTAATTTTTTTGCTGACTGCTTCAATTCTTGGTTGTGAATCACATTTTTAGATGTGTGTTCTTTCACATATCTAACAAGTTTTAATTATCTGGTTCATAATACAGATTAGCTATTGTAGAGACTCCAGTTTGTTATCTTCCTGTGACCCATGTTAAGTTTATTTTGGTTCTAGCAAATAGTTGAGTTACTGGCTAATCATGTTGATCTTTTATAAACTTATATTTACTACTAGAGCATATGTATACAGAAGTCCCAAGTCTTTTTAAAGTCCTTCTAATTTGTCATGACTTAAATCCAATCTCTCCATTCTGTAAAGACCTTGTAAAACCTTGTTTTTTGGCTTTGTTGGAACATATCTAGTAGACTAATTTTTTTATGTGGTGTCATTATGATTATTACTTGTACTTCTGATACCATCCAGCTGACTTTTGTGATGAATTAATTGCTCTAATTTGGCTGAACCAGAAATCTAAACTTTCCCAACACTGGCTGGCCTCTAGTGTTATCTGCTTAACTCTCAAGCCTGTAGTAGATTTGATAAATGAATACTCTCTGATAAACCTTGAGTTTTTGCCCTGTGCATATGCAGCCTACCTATCATTCAAGGATTCATGGGAAAACTCTGACAATGATTTTTTAAAGATATATTTTACTGAATTTACAGAGAGGAAAGGAGAGGGATAGAAATTTAGAAACATCGATGAAAGAGAAACATCAATCAGCTGCCTCCTGCACATACTAGGGATGTGCCCACAACCAAAGTACATGCCCTTGACCGGAATAGAACCTGGGACCCCTCAGTCCATAGGCCGATGCTCTATCCACTGAGCCAAACCAGCTAGGGCTCTGACAATGATTTTTGACAACTCCCTACTTGCATAGATACTTCCTCTCTAAGAAACTGTCCTGAGATTTCAGATGCTTTTGTTGATCAGATCATTTTGTTCAGGAAGTCACCATGATATTTAGGACTCTAGCTCAATGTAGTTTCAGCAAACCTGATTCTGTGGTTCACCTTCTGAGTTTCCCTTCTACCATAAATTATAAATGTAAACTTACTATTTCCAATGTTGCCTCATATATTTTGTCTATTTTAAAATGTATACATTATTATGGCTTATCAAATAGTACTTAATCTATTATAGCTGGAAGTGGAGTTCTATATAACTTATGTTTGAAAAACAAACAACTAAGTGAGAGAACAAATAGTCTAATAAAAATAGCCTACTGATATTCCCCCTAATTAACTCATCACTATTATATTTCAACAATGCCGCTCTGTATGTCCTGACAGTTCACAAATGGGATTTAAATAGCTGCAGCCTATTTGTAGGTTGAAAAAGTCATAATGAATTTTGGTAGCAGCCTCTAAGCTTTCCCTAGAGTACCTACTCTTCTTTTGAGCACAGCACTGTTCTCTGTTAGCTTAGCTGGACTTCTAACTAAGCTGAGCTTTTTCTCAGCACCATATTGTTTTGCTCCAATGCTTACCCAGCCTAGTTTATTTCCTTAGAGTTCTCCAAGCTTAGCTCTGTTCCCTGGTCTTCCCAAATGTGTGCATTTATACTAATGGCATGATTTAATGTTACTTATACAGTAGATTTTGTTAAGGTATTTAAGCTGCTCTGGAAAATGGTTTAGCCTACAGGATTTTAAAAAGACAAATGTACTCATTAAAATAATGAGTTGTGGCAAATGTACAAAATTAATTTTTACAATTACCTTACTAATCTGTATGACCAATCATTTAGGTGTAGAAATATAATGACAAATGGAAAAAAAGACTAAGAGATTCTAATAAAATGGAAAACAGTCAGGAAAACTATGTGAATGTGAAGTTCTAAGCAATTGATATGAGTGACTGAATAGGAATTCACAAAATTAATTTGTACACATTTTATTTTTTGCATATTACTACATGATAAAATATTTTCATCTGGTCAGTTTTACAGATGAAGAACAGTTATAAATATGTGGTGCTTGGTGTTGATTAGAATCATCTACTCATCCTTGATATCCTGGCAGCAGATGATAATCCACACACAGGAATTTGATTCTAGCAAAGGAACATATGGAGTAAAGCAGTTCCAAATGAACACATCTATACAGGCTGCCCATTCACACTGCGCAGGCTCAATAAAAGGTTTGCAGATGTGAATTCTCACTTGACATTATTGAGATTCAAACTGATAATTCTTATTTGAGCAGAAATCTATGGAGAATCTAGAATGTATAGAATTACTTCCCTAGGTTATTAGTAACCTTCTTTGAAAACATTTTATTATTTACTAGAGGCCCGGTGCATGCATTTGTGCATAGGTGGAGTCCAGCTTGCCCCTCACCCTGATCAGGGGCCAGGCCGGCCGAGGGGAAGGAATGGGGGAGGTTGGCCAACTAGCCCTGCTCATGATTGGGATGGAGGGGCTGATTGGGGGTCAGGGTGGCCAGGAGAAGGGGCCATGGGCATTTGGCTGGTTGTCCCTGCCCCTGATCAGGGTTGAGGAGCTGATTAGGGGCCGGGTGGCTAGGGGGAGGGGCCACAGGAGGTTGGCCAGAGGCCCTGCCCCCGAATGTGGTGAGGGGGGCCAATTGGGGGCCGGGAAGGCTGGGGGGAGGGGCTGCAGGAGATTGGGAGGACTGATTGGGATCCCTGATAAGGCCAGTTGGCCACCGCAGTGTGCATTATAGGGAGTGGTCATTCCGGTAATTCTGGTCATACTGTCATTCTGATCGTTTGGCTTTTATATCTATAGATTTGAAGTAAATTAATACTTAATGACCATAATAATGAAATTAAATTTACCATATTAACATTACAATTTTGACTTTTCAAATATATTTATGAGCAAAATTAAGGTATTTATAAAATTTTATTTATTTTTGTTAATCCTCATCCAAGTATATTTTTCCATTGATTTTTTAAAATTCTTTATTGCTTAAAGTATTACATATAGTATTACATATGTCTCCTTTGCCCCCATTGACTTCTCCCCAGCCACCCCCACACTCCCAGTACATGCCCAGACACAGTGTCTGTGTCTATGGGTTATTTTTATATGCATGCATACAAGTCCTTTGGTTGACCTCTTACCTCCCTCCTCCTCCCCTGCCTTCTATCTGAAGTTTGATGGTCTGTTTGATGCTTCTCTGTCTCTGCATCTATTTTTGTTCATCAGTTTATGTTGTTTATTATATTCCACAAATGAGTGAGATCATGTGATACTTATCTTTCTCTGACTGGCTTATTTTGCTTAGCATAATGCTCTCCATGTCCACCCATGCTGTTGTGAATGGTAATAGTTCTTTTTTTTTTTACAGCAGCATAGTATTCCATTGTGTCGATGTACCAGTTTTTCAATCCACTCACCTGCTGATGGGTACCTAGGCTGTTTCCAAATCTTAGCTGTTGTAAATTGCACTGCTATGAACATAGGTGTGCATATGTCCTTTCTGATTGGTGTTTTTGATCTCTTGGGATATATTTTTAGAGGTGGGATAACAGGATCAAATGGGAGTTCTATTTTTAATTTTTTGAGGAAACCCCATACTGTTTTACACAGTGGCTGCACAAGTCTACATTCCCACCAGAAGTGCACAACTTCTAACCAAGGTTAAGGTATTTAAGCTGCTCTAGAAAATGGTTTAGCACACAGGATTTTAAAAACCCACATCATCACCAGCACTTCTCCTTTGTCAATTTGTTGATAGACATTCTGACAGGTATGAGATGGTATCTCATTGTCTTTTTGATTTGCATCTCTTGGATGATTAGTGACTGTGAGCATGTTTTCATATGTCTCTTGGCCTTCTGTATGTTCACTTTAGAAAAGTGTCTATTAAAAAGTGCCTATTTTTTACTGGATTGTTTATCTTCTTTTGTTAAGATGTATGAGTTCCCTATAAATTTTGGGGATTAGGCCCTTATCGGATATAAAATTAGGAAAAGTGTTCTCCCATGAAGTGAGCTTTCTTGTTGTTCTGTTGATGATTTATTTTGCTGTGTAGCAGCTTTTTATTTTGATGTGGTCCCATCCTATATAATAAAGTGCCAATATGCAAATGATTGCAATGCCCTCCTGCTGTCACAGTTCAGACACTCAACACTGAGGAGAGAGAAATGGGGACCAGCCAGGCACAAATGAGCTCGTAAGAGTGGAATGGGGGCCAGCCAGGCTGTGGCCTAGGAGAGGGACAAGCCGCACGCTCTGCAGTCCCAGGCGCCAACGGCTGGGGCTGTGGCCCAGGAGAGGGACAAGCTGCCTGCCCCACAGTCACGGGCACCAGTGGTTGAGGTGGTGGCCCAGCAAAGGGACAAGCCACCCGACCCCCAGTCCCGAGCACCAGCAGCTGGGGCTGTGGCTTAGGAGAGGGACAAGCTGCCCGCTTCACAGTCCTTGGCACCAATGGCTGGGGCTGTAGCCCAGGAGAGGGACAAGCCACATGCCCTGTGATCCCAGGTACCAGCTGCTGCGTCTGTGCCTGCGGCCTAGAAGAGGGACAATCTGCATGCCCCAGGGTCCCGGGCGCCAGTGGCTACAGCTGCCGGGGAGAGGGACAAGCTGCCCACCCCATGGTGCTGGATGCCTGCAGCTGCAGCCCGGGCAAAGCCACTGCAGTCCCTTGCGGCTGCAGCCATTCAAATTCCTGGGTGCCTGCGGCCAGCCAGAGGGAAGGAAGCTCGGGTCCTAGGTGCCTGTGACCAGCTGGAGGAGGGAATCCCGGGTCCCAGGTGTGGGGTGAGGCAGATGCGGTTAGGGGCGGTCAGGCCAGCAGGGGAGCAGTTAGTGGCAGTCAGGCCAGTAGGGGAGCAGTTAGGGATGATAAGGCAGGCAAGCAGAGGGGTTAGGGGCAATCAGGCAGGAGCCAAGAGTCCTGGATTGAGAGAGGGGTTCAGACATTCCCCGAGGGGTCCCGGATTGGGAAAGGTGCAGGCCAGGCTGAGGAAAATCACCCCCACCTCCTGTGTATGAATGTTGTGCAAGGGCCTCTAGTTTGTTTATATTCACTTTAGTTTCCATTGTCATAGAAGCATTATCAATAAAGATATAGCTACAACATTTGTGTGATATTTTGCTGACTATAGATGATTAAAAAAATTTTTATGGTTTCCCATCTTACATTTAAGTCCTTTATCTATTTGAGTTTATTTAAGTAGATGATGTAATTGGTGATCTAGTTTCAGTTTTTTGCATATATCTGTCCAATTGTCCCAACACCATTTATTGAAGAGACTGATTTGACTCCATTGTCAAATATTAATTGAGCATAATGCCTCCTTTGTCAAATGTTAATTGAGCATAATGGCTTGGGTCGATTTCTGGGTTCTCTGTTCTGTTCCATTGGTCTATTTGTCTCTTCTAGTGCCAGTACTAGGCCTTTTTCAAAACATTGGCTTTGTAATTTAGATTGATATCTGGTATTGTGATGCCTCCAACTTTGTTCTTCTTTCTCAGGATTGCTACACCTATTAGGAGACTTGTTATTCCATATGAATTTTTGAAGAGTTTTTTTCCTAGGTCTGTGAAATATGTCATTGATATCTTCATGGGGATTGCATTGAATCTGTAGATTGCTTTGGCTAGTATGGACATTTTAATGATATTGATTCTACTAATCCATGAACATAGAATATTATTCCATCTATTTTTGTCTTCCTCTATCTCTTTTTTCAATGTCCTGTAGTTTCAGAGTTCAGGTCTTTTACCTCCTTAGTTAAGTTTATTCATAGATATCTTAATTTTTTTTTCATTGCAATGGTAAATGGGATTTTTTGTTTTGTTGTTTCTCTTTCTATGAGTTCATTATTGTTGTATAAAAAAAATCCATAGATTTCTGGTTGTTAATTTTGTATCCTGCTACATTGCTGAATTAATATACAAAATCTAGAAGTTTTTTGATGGGGTATTTAGGGTTTTCTATGTACAAAATCATGTCTTCTGCAAATAATGACCATTTTACTTCTTCTTTTCTGATTTGGGTGCCTTTTATTTCTTCTTCTTGTCTGATCACTATGGCTAGCACTTCCAGTACTATATAGAACAGAAATGGTGAGGAGGCCTTGTGTGGGACATGTTCCCTGCAGATGTCTGGAAGTCTACTGGGAGGTACTGCCACTCACTGCAGGGGCACGTGGTGGTTCCACGTGGGTTATGGCTGGCAAGCAGCGTTCTCTACGCTTCCTCTGCCCTTCCTTGTTGAAAATGATCACCTCAGCTGTGTCAAGTTTGTTAATTCAAGGTATTCAAGGTAGATGTTCTCTTATTTAGTTGCTTTTCTGGCCTGCCCAAGGCGGAGTTGCTGCCAATTTGCCGCCATTTTTTCTCTCTCCATTGATTTCTTTTTAGAGATAGAATGGAAAGAAGGGGGAAAGACAGACAGAGAGAAACATCAATGAGAGAGAGACATATCGACTGGTTGCCTCTTGCATGTGCTAATTTTGGTGCTACTATATAACTTCCATGTAAATTATAGTTTCAGGACTTATGTTTAGGTCTTTGATGCATTTTGAATTAGTTTTTGTACATGGGGACAGACTGTAATTCAGTTTAATTCATTTGCATGTGGCTTTCTAGTTTTCCCAGCACCATTTATTAAAGAGGCTATCTTTACACCATTGTGCATTTGTAAAAAATTATCTTTCAGATATGTGTGGTTTTATAGCTGGGCTCTTTTTTTTTCTGTTCCATTGATCTGTGTGTCTGTTTCTCTGACAATACCATGCTTTTTTGATTATTGTAGCTTTGTGATGCAATTTGAAGTCAGGTAGCATGATATCTCCAGCTTTGTTCTTTTTCTTTTCTTTTCAGGATTTCTTTGGTTATTCGGGGTCTTTTGTGGTTCCATACAAATCTGATGAGTTCTCATCCTATTTATTTATAAAATCACATTGGGATTTGATGGGAATTGCATTAAATCTACATATTGCTTTGGATAATAAGGCCATTTTAAGTATGTTGATTCTTCTAATCCATAAACATGAGATATTTTTCCAGTTTTTGTATCTTTTTCAATCTCTTTTAATAATGCTTTGTAATTTTTAGTATACAGGTCTTTCAAATTCTTTGTTAAGTTTATTATTAGATACTTTATTCATTGGTAGTTATTGTAAAAAATTGTTTTTCTATTTCTTTTTCTGAAATTTTATTATTACTATACAGGGAGGCAATAGATTTTTGCACATTAATTTTGTATCCTGGAACTTGACTGTATTTGTTTCTTGTTTCTAATAGTTTTTGGTAGAGGAACTAGGATTTTCTATATACAGCATCATGTCATCTGCAAAAAGTGACAGTGTGACTTCTTCCTTCCCTATTTGGATGCCTTTTATTTCTTTCTCTTGACTTGTTGCTCTGGCTAGGCCTTCCAGCGCTATGTTGAATAAGAGTGGTGAGAGTGGACAACCTTGTCTTGTTCCTGATCCTAGGGGAAAAGCTTTTTGCCATTGAGTATGATATTAGCTGAGGGTTTATCATACATGGCCTTTATTATGTTGAGGTACTTTCCTTCTGTTCTTATTTTATTGAGTGTTTTAATCATAAATGTATGCTGTATCTCATCAAATGTATTTACTGCATCTATTGATAAGATCATGCTATTTTTATAATTTCTTTTTTTAATGTGGTGTATTATATAGATTGATTTGTGAATGTTAAATCATTCTTGTGCCCCTGGAATGAATCCCACTTGATCGTGATGTATTATTTTTTGGATGTACTGTTGTATTCAATTAGCTGTATTTTGTTTAGGATTTTTGCATCCGTATTCATCAGTGATATTGGTCTGTAGTTTTCATTTTTTGTGTTATTTTTGCCAGGTTTTGGTATCAGGGTTATATTGGCTTAGTGTAATGTGTTAGAAGTATTGCCTCTTCTTCAATTTTTTGGAAGTGTTTGAAAGGATAGGTTTTAATTTGTCTTTGAACATTTGGTAGAATTCACTGGTGAAAACATTTTTTTGGGAGGAGGTTATTGATGGTGTTTCAATTTCTTCACTGCTAATCAGTCTATTTAGATTTTCCATTTCTTCATGATTTAGCCTAAGATGGTTGTATAGTTCTAGGAACTTATCCATTCCTTCTAAGTTATTGAATTTGGTGGCATATAGTCTTTTATAATATTCTAATATGATCCTTTTTATATCTGTGATGATTTCTCCTCTCTCATTTCTTATTTTGTTTATATGGGACTTTTTCCTTTTCTTCTTATTGAGCCTAGCCAGAGGTTTGTCAATTTTATTAATATTTCCAAAGAACCAGCTCTTTATTTAATTTATTTTTGTATAGTCTTTTTGTTCTCTGTTTCATTTAATTCTGCCCTAATTTTTATTATGTCCTTTCTTCTGCTGACTTTGGGTTGCTTTTGTTCTTCTTTTTCTAGTACCTTAAGATGTGATGTTAGGTTGTTTACTTGGTATTTCTCTTTTTTCTTGAGATAGGCTTGTAATGATATAACCTTCCCTCTTGTTACTGCTTTCACCATAAGATAAAGAAATAATTTTGTGGGGAGGGGGGGTACCATATTTATAATTTTGTGCTTGAAAATATTTGTGTTTAAACAGGAAATAAAAAAGTGTACCTCTAAGGCAGAAATGCTAGGTGCTACTACTCACACATCTTTATTCTTCTTCTATAAGATTATAGCTAAAGTTATGGACAAATGGATGAAAAAATCAACAACTTATGTAAGAATCATGAAGAAATGAAGAGTGATAGAGCTGCAATAAAAAACACCATGGAAAGTTTCAACAGTAGACTAGGAGAAGCAGAGGACCAAATTAACAAATTAAAAGACAGGGAAGCAAAACACACCCAAAACGGAACTGCTATTAAAGAAAAAACAAAAAATATATAATTTATTATCTAATTGAGGAAAGTGTTTACACTAACAATTTTAGAGAAAAAGAAACCCACGCAATATGAAAAGACACTGAAAAAATTATGATATAACTATGCCAAATTATGCTGAAATTGTTAGAGAACCTGACAGTGAGTTATACTCCGACTCCGGAGAGTCATTTAATAGGAATGTCTTTACAGGAAATCATCATTTTAGAAACATTCCTGAGGAAGTCAGAGTTAGAGAAATGCTGAATGAGGCTAGGCAAGGAGAGGGACATTGTATGGATCAGAGGCAGTTTCTGTATGTGAGCAATGTAAAATAAATGAATAAAAAGTAGCTTACCTATGATAGAAGTTTCATTTTGGAGTTTAGTGGGAAGTATAAGTGAGCACATAAAATGATACTGGATTTTGAAAAAGCATACAAAGCTCATAATGTAATTTTGATTTCATGCATTGCTTTAAGCTCTGAAGTGCCATTTCTGCATTGTGATGCACACCAAGAAGATTCTCCAATCACTGGAATGTGAACTACATCACTCTACAGCACTGGAATGTGAACATTCTACTGTATTAAGTTAAGGAGTTTGCTATCTCCCACTGGTATTTGTAATTTGCACCATTTGGTTGATCACCTTTCTCCCAGTCATTTCTTGTCATGTTATCTACTCCCAAAGGTCTCTAAAATACTTTTTTTGAAAAGTATTTTTAAGTACACAGAAAAAATATGTAGAATAAAGCAGGATTATACATTCTACCTTAATTAATACCTATCATAGTTAACTCCAACTGAATTATTAAAAAAAAAACAACAACAAACCATAATAGTTATACATGCACCAATAGCATTCCCTTCTTCAAACACAGCTCTCAGAACAATTCATTCTTTTCAAACAATATTGATTTGTGTGCTGGGAAACAGCATGGTTTTCATCTGAGTGTTATTTTACAATGTTTGTTTATTTCCTAAAGTACAGCAGACTAAAGGATGTAGCAGTGGGGCCTCCAACCTGGATTATCAACTCTAAATTACCATTGACTCCAATTTCTCTCCTAGCTATATGTACTTCATGGGGAATGACCACTCAGGTCCTCTGTCTATATTTCTTGTCACAGTTGGAAACCTGTCTCTTTTTAGTGAACTCTTCCCACTGTTATCCCACCACTGATTTTTCACCAGTCATTTACTGCTCTAACACTTGGGTACCAGATGGTATAAAGTGACTAAGGAAGTATTTGCTGAGTGAACATAAGGAAAGCCGTCACTTGGCTTACTTCTTTTTTATCACTAACATTCCACTATTAATGAACAGATAAGGAAATGCTTGATGGAAATAACAAGATCTGAACTTTGTGTGCTTTCTGAAATAAAGTGGAAATTTTTTTATTCCCATTGTTGTGGAAGAGTTTTCCATGAAATCAGAAAGTTGGTAAGAATGACATCTTAGCACTATATTAAAAACATTTTTATTACATTAAAATATGCAGATTTCTTTGGTTCCTCAGATTTGCTTCCCTCTGTTCCTTCTTTCTTCTCTTCCTTCCTTTCTTCTTTCCTTCCTTCTTCTCTTTTTTCTGATTTTTGCTTAATAGTTACATTCTTTGAATGATCATTGCAACAGTATGTTTTGTTAATTTCCTAGTTGTATTTGGCATAATTGGGAAAGGAACTTTCTCTTTGTTTTGTCAATTAATAGTATACTCTAATGTTGTGTCAGAATTGAAAAGATGAGGGCAAACGTAATTTTAATAGTGTCAATAATTTAAAAAAAAGGAAGAAGAAGAACGCAAGCCTTGAGGGTGAAGATGGGAGGAAGGGGAGCGCAGTTATTTTGCAGTGGTATTATGGACCATCTTTGCTTCCTCTTTATATTTTTTTGTATGTAAATATCAGGAATGCCCTCTAATAGCAAAAATAAATGCACACGAAGTCTGGATAAAAATGAAAAATATCCCCAGGGCAATTGAATTTTGCTTTCTACAACCAAACCTCCTAAATTTATGTCTTTAACCACAATGCTACCTGAGGCTCCATTTAGTTCTGTAGTAAGCCAGAGATAATCCTATATAATAAAGATGTAATATGCAAATAGACTCTCACATCCTTGTACAAGATGGTTGTGCCCAGTATTCAAAGATGGCCACCACAAGATGGCCGGCAGGGTAGGGAAGTTGTGGGTGACTAGGACAGCAGGGGAGGGCAGTTGGGGGTGACCAGGCTGGCAGGTGAGGGCAATTGTGGGCAACTGGCGCTGCAGGGGAGGGAGGGCATTGGGGGGACCAGGCTGGCAGGGGAGGATAGTTAGGGGTGACCAGGCCAACAGGGGATGGCAGTTAGGGGCAACCAGGCCAGCAGGGGAGGGCAGTTAGGGGCAATTGGGCCAGCAGGGGAGCTGTTAGGCATCGATCGGGCTGGCAGAGGAGTGGTTAGGGGCAATCAGGAAGGCAGGCAGGCAAGCAGTTGGGAGTCAGCAGTCCCAGATTGTGAGAGGGATATCTGACTGCTGGTTTAGGCCCGATCCTTGTGGGTTCAGGCCTAAACTGGCAGGTGCACATATCCTGAGAGGTCCTCGATTGAATAGGGTGCAAGCTGGGCAGAGCGACACCCTGCCCCCAGTGCACAAATGTTGTGCACCAGGCCTCTAATATATATAATGCTTCACCAGCAAATTGAAAACTCACATGTTTTCTAATTGATGGATTCACATTTCTATTTCTGAACTGCTGTTATGGAAATGTGTTTTCCTACTTATTCTCTTTTCAGATTGTTTAGTTTAAAGAATTAGTTTCTTTTGTTTTATTTTTATGTTTTAACTTCACCTGGTAGTGGTCAACCAGGAAAAAAAATCTACATTTACCAGCAAATTGTAAGGAAACCAACAACAAAAAAATAAATAAATAAAAGGAAACTAAATGTTTTATTATATAAACACATTGACAGTATACCGAGGTAGCTGAAATATGTCAAATAATGTAATGTAAAAAGTATTTAAATGAAATATGAGTAGAACATGAACAAGCAATAATTTTTTCAAAAAGAACAAAGTATTTTGTGGGTTTTTTTTTTTTTTTGGCAGGGATATTATGTAATGAATGAAAATAAATAGTTGTTTTCCATAATAGTAGGAAGAGAAAAGAAAATATAAATTTAATATCCTCTTAAAACTTTGAGCTGAATGATAATCTCATCTTTTAAATGATACCTATTTACGGTATTTGAACTAAAAACCTTTTTATTTTTTCCCCTTTAAGTTCACTGGCACTTAGGAAGAGTAGTGTCCACAAATAGCACTGTGCTCTTCTCCTAACTCTGCCTGTAACACTGGGACTCCTAAAACCTTCCTGAGTGTTCATTCCCAGCCTTAACGTTTTTGAACTCTTTGTTGGGCCTAGTTTAGCCTTTGCCTCACCTTTGTCAGCTCCATCTCTAAGGGAACCACTCTTTCTAATTTCTGTCCATTTTTCCCCTTGGGCAGGGTTCTCATCTATGTGTAACCCATTGAGCTGACTGGTGGTGTTTGCACACAACTCATTCCTGTTAGGCATTAATCATTTTGGATAAATATGTTCTGTTTTGTGTGTTTGTTATTAAATTTGGTTGTTGATGAAAACGTTTTAAAGTTATACTTTTTAAAGTATAAAGCAAATGTTTTGAACTATTCTAAAGTTTGCTACTATAGATGCCAGTGTTTACTTCTTTGTCATCCTCACATGTTATAAAACAAGTATAAACAACTTGGAAAATGTGCATGCATTTTAGTAGGTTTTTAATTAAAATTGATATATTTCATTTAAGCTGTACTAGTCTACTCCTGGTGAATATTGGTGAAAGTAAAAATTGTTATGGCATAGTTTTCTAAACTAGAATTAAAAATTTAAAATACAAAATTCAAAATAGGCCCAATACTAAGGAATATAGTTGAAAATGAAATAAATGAAAAGTTTTTAAGATAAAAACACAATGTAAGAAATTATCCTATTTAATAAAAGCCTAATGTGCTAAGTGTCTGGTGTTCTGGTCATCCATTCAACCAATCAAAGCAGAAGCTTACCTAATAATAGACAAACATGTAAATTGACCACACCTCCACTATGCCCACAGCCAATCAGAGTGAGTATGCAAATTAGAAGGCCAAAGATGGCTGCTGCCCAGCTCTCCAAGCATGGAGTGGCCAGGTGGGGTAGGACGCCTGCCATGAGAGGGAGGGTGGGGGGGTGAAGGGATCTACAGGAGCGGAGTGCCTCAGCAAAGACAAGACTGCAGACTCCGGAGTCTGCAGCAAAGACAAAGATGGCAGACTCCAGAGAAGCAACGAAGACGAAGATGGCAGCAAAGATGAAGATGACAGACTCTGGCCTGAGTCTACAGCAAAGACTCTGGCTGGAGGGAAGGCCTGGATCCCTGGTGCCAGAGGAAATCCGGGGCTGGAAGCCAAGGGAAGGAAGGCCTATTGCCTGAATCTCTTCATGCAATGGGCCTCTAGTATGTTAATGATATGCTAAGGATGCTCAACTGCTTGCTATGACATGCACTGACCACAAGGGGACAGACAGTGTACCAGTAGGTTAGCTTGCTGCTGGAGTAGGGCAGGTTGGGACTGAGCAAGATGGGCTGGATATGCCCTGGAGCCCTCCCACGTTCCCTCTCTGACTGGCCAACCTCCTGCGTCCCTCCCTGGCTCCAATCATGCACCGGTGGGGTCCCTCAGCTTGGTGTGTGCCCTCTTGCAATCTAGGACCCTTCAGGGGATGTTGGAGAGCCAGTTTTGGCCTGATCCTGCAGGCCAGGATGAGAGACCCGACTGGTTCCTGGATTCGTGCACCGGGCCTCTAGTATACATATAAAACGTATTAAGCAAGAACCATCTATCTTGCATAAATTTAAAGCATTAAAAGGGAATTAATTATAACAGTAATTGATGAAAAATATTCAAGTTTGATAATGTGACATTGGGCATGTTGGTATACTCTCTATAACAGTTTAGAAATATTTATGATCCCTTACCTTAAAAATGTTACCTTATAGCTAAAGAATATTAGCTTTGGTAACTAATATTTATTGAGTACTTAATTACAGCCTGGTGTTAAGTGCTTTACATGTGTTTTCCAACTTTTCCTTATAAAAAACTTTATGAAATGGAAATATATATTTATTTTACAGGTGAGTAAAGTGAGTTTTAGAGAGTTCATCTAGGAAGGGACCTATAGACTTAATTACTACAGACACTGGTTTTATAATCAAATAGAAAATAGTGCACTACCAAAACAAGTAAGATTAAAAGCTAGACAAAGTGCTAAGAATATCACCTGATAATTAAAGCCCACATTTAACAGTCACTGTATTCTTATTGATCAACTAATGATATTGTTATGCACAGTTTCATATAATGACTAAAAAGGAAATTATAACCATATCTACAGTCAAAACAAGCATTGGTATAATAAAACACTCTCAATGGTGCCATATTTATGAGAGACGAAAATAATTTATTTTGGTTTATTTCTGATTTTCATAATTGAATCGGTGGGATTCACTCAATTAGTATAAGAGTGTATATTATTTCAAATTACAAGATTTCATGAAGAAAATAAACACACAATCTTGTCAGTGTTAAATTTTAAAGCTGTAGATCCTTCATGGAGGTTTGGAGACACCAAATTCTTCTGTGGCTTAGAACAGCTGAGAGCAACTGGAGGGATGGTAAGACATTGGTGGAAAACTTATAGCCGCTGAAATTGCTTTATCTATACTATACTATTTTTCTCCCACATGGCCATGTTGAAGACCACATTATGGAAGTGAGATTAGGACTCCACATTTATCATATCTTCCTATTTAGAGTATAACTACCATGTAAGCCATCGCCAACTGCTCTTTCTCTACCTAGCTCAATTATGTTAGCAAGACTTTTTTTCCTGAATATTGTCCTCAGGATGGCAGAACAGTCTGGTTCAAAGCAAAGCTTTGACGAAATGTTTTCTCAGAAAAATCTGTTTCTGCTGCTAAGAGACTGCAACCTATAACCATCTGTGGTTTTCTGTTCCTTGCCAAACTTTTCTTCTGTCTTTAGGTAGAACTTCCTTTGTCTCTTTTGTGGTATCCAAACATGGCAAGCACTTTTATCAGTTGCATTCTTCTGTTAAAAGTGTTTAACAACCTTACTAAATGTTATAGTGCATATTCAGATACATATGCACACATATTATAGACTTTAATATATTAGTCACTATATCACTCTAGCATAACACTACCTTGAAATCCTTTCCTCCATAGTGGCAACAGTGATTTATATATAGTAGGCATTATGGATCATAAAATAAATTAAGAAGCATGAGGAGAGGTAGATAAACTATATAATAAGTTAAAATGTAGTTCTAATGGTATAAAATGCATTGCATAGCAAGTAAGAAATACTGGAAATGATAATTACTAGCAAGTGTCCAGGACTGAAGGAAGTGTACTTCAGTAAAGAGCACATGCTGATTGCCAAGAAGCAAGATAAAAATAAGTTCTCAACTTGATACAGTGTAGTAAAACCACAGTACATCTAGAAAATATAACAAAAGCCTATTCATTACAAGGAAGAATGTAAAGATTACCTAGACAGGAAAAACAGATTTCTACTTTCAGCTAGAACAAGGTAGACCATATTAAATTAATCCTTCTACTCAGAACAGCAAAAAAGTTAAGTTTTTATGATTAAGATTATGATTATAATTATTATTTATAACAACCACAAGAAACCCTGTGAGGCACTAGAAGGCAATCAGATTAGAGAACATGAAAAGCGAAATATAGTATTAAAGAAACTGAATGAGAGGAACTTTTTTTTTCCTGCTGATTTTTCCTTTGCTGATATTTGTTGTAGACCACAATGGCTGTATAGTAAAGAGCAACCTAGAATTTAGAGCAGTTACAAGAGCCTGGGAGACATAAATCTAAATTTAGGACTAGCAAGATAACCAGGAAGCTGAGGACCAAGATTCTAGCAAGGGTGGGGAACATCTGGCCTGCAAAGTCATTTGGTCTGGCCTGGCAAGGCATTAGGGGTGAGTTAATTAAATGCTGGACAAATATAGCAAGCTAATTTTTAAGTTGATACTTTTGTATAGCCTGCAAATAATGTTATGCATATCCAAATGGCCTTTGGCAGATAGAAGTTTCCCTACCTACCTAGAGGAAAGAGTGTTACAGGCCAGCAGATCCACCATTTAGGACACAATTTTCTTGAAGTATCTGTGACTTCCAAAGCTATGTGTGTGTGTGTGTGTGTGTGTGTGTGTGTGTGTGTGTGTGTGTGTTTTAAGGGAGCAGTGTTAAAAGACATTCACCATAAAAAATGCAATTATAAAATATACAGAAAGAGGGTAGGAGAGAGAGAGAAAAAGAAGAGAGGGAGGGAGAGAGAATATTGTAGTAGAACTAGAGGCCTACTGCACAAAAATTTGTGCAAGAGTAGGCCTTCCTTCCCCAGTTGCTGGCACTGGCTTTCCTCCGGCACCCAGGACCTGGGCTGGCTCTCCTCCAGCTGCCTTCAGGCACCTGGGAACAAGGGTGGCTTTCCTAGGGCCCTGGCTTTATCAGGAAAAATGTCCGGAAAGATGTCCAGCCTAATTAGCATATTATCCTTTTATTATTTTAAATTCTAGTAATTTTTTTCATGGCACAATAAAAAATATTTAGCTACGGATAATGAGCCCTAAAAAATCTCTAGTTTTCAAGTAAGATTCTAAAAACACTATGTCTTAAAAATCCAAGCAAGTCAGGATAGATAGAGGTAATATCTCCATCCTCTGTCATTCTTCCAAAAGAAACAAATACTCTCTAAAGAATGATATCTGTTCAGTTACTACTTTTTCCTTACAGATGTTTGCTGTAAGAGTAAGTAACTGCAACAAAACAGTGTAATATAGCACACCAAAACTCAATACCTTAAAGTAGCAATCACCGATTCTTATATTCATAGGCTCTAATATCTATAGTTTTGTAGTATTTAGGCTTGATTCAGCTGGGTTTGCCTCCTGTTTGTTGGTTTGATTCATGTCTAACCAATATTTCTTTTGTGGCTAATGGTCTTTTTAGGGTTTATTCATGGTAATGGCAGAAGCAAAAGGCATTAGAATACACACAATATGACTTTTAAAGCTTGTACTCATAACACGTTCACAAATTTTTATTGGGAAAATTATTAACACGATCAATTCCAATTTAAATGTCAAAGAAATATGGCCTGTCTCAAGTGGGAGGGTCTGAAAGTTAATTACACAAGCAGAAACATAATGCTATTTACCAATTCTCATATTAATTTAATATTTTCAAAGCATGCAAGAAAATAGAACCATAGATTAGAAAACAAGCAAACAAATAGAAAACAAATGGGACATATCAAAATACATGTAAGTGATACAAACAATAGTTATCAGATATTGACAAAATATAATTGTGATTAATATATTGAGAAAAGAGAAAGAGAAGAAGAATATCATGAAAATCTTAATATTAATAAAAAAACTGAAATTAATAGTCATATAGTGTTAAATGCATTTTGGACAAATGGTAAAACAGAATCATTTGTTGTATTTAAATAGAGGCAAAGAAAAAGAGAAAAAGTGCAAATAGAGGAGTGAAAGAGACATGTGGGACATGGTTTGGCAGATATTTAATTAGAACTTAGCAGACAAAGAAATGTGAGAATGGGCAGAAGTGTAATTTGAAGACATAATGACTACAAATTTTCACAAAAACAATTTAAGACATGAAACTGAAATTACAAAAAGTGTCAACCATCTCTAAGCAGAATAAATACAAAGAAAATTAATTGTAGGCATATCACAGTGTTCCTTAAATCTTCAAATCAGTCACAGTGCTTATTCTACATGTGTACATTGTATACAAAGCTTGAAAGGGAACTGCTCTTGCCATACCACCAAGAAAAATATGTATAAATCAAATCATAATTTTCTTGTACCAATCAGAATTGCAGAACAACTTAGTAGTCTAACATGTAAGAAATGGCAAGACTCTCTAGAAGAGCTAAGACACCGCAATTACTCACCTTTGGCAAAGCATTGTAGGGCAGGTACTCAGTGCAAAAAAAGTCGGTCAAAAGAATCCAGTTAACACATTATCAATGGCTAAAAGCCCAGTGTGGGCTAGTATAAGAGTACAGAATCACTTGGAGCCATAGATACATTCTTTTCCTGAACATCCACTTCGTGCTCACAAAGGAATTGGAGAACTGGGCATAGATTTGGGAGGTTTCACCTCTGTAATAATAAAGGAGGGGTTTAGCCTTTGCTACAGGAAATACACAGACATACACACAGACCCTTATCTATTATGAACCAAAAGCCATGATTCACTGGAGGAGGGGGAAAATGCTGTCACTTCACCCAGGCCCAGGGTAAAGACCAATGTAGCTGGGAGAAAGTTAGAAGAAAATAAACTTC
The DNA here is from genome assembly GCA_026230045.1 of Corynorhinus townsendii. Classification (NCBI taxonomy): domain Eukaryota; kingdom Metazoa; phylum Chordata; class Mammalia; order Chiroptera; family Vespertilionidae; genus Corynorhinus; species Corynorhinus townsendii. The sequence continues at coordinate 93,467,862 of JAPDVU010000002.1, forward strand.
TACTCACAAAAATGAGATAGAAAAATATACTGGACCACACATCCCACGCCAATACCATCATAAATCTATCACTGGGCAGGAGCAGGAAATACTTTGTCACATAATGACAACCAAAGATACAAACTAGATTAGCTGGCAGTGGAAAAAGAGACAGGGCCACTGAGAATGCCTCTTTCATGAGACCTGGGCACAAGTTTGGAACCAAAACACAGTTAATCACCTCTGACCCTCATAATCAGGCTAGAAAGTGCCAAGTAACTGCAAAACTGGTCCAACACCGTGGCAAGGGCAAGAGCGTGGAGAGTGACCCCCTCTGTGGCATGAGGGCTACTCTCTACTGTTAAGAGGTAAAGCAGTCAACATATTTAGACCTTAAATAAGGATTACAGATGACTTTGATGTTCATATTGCCATAAAGAAATTAATAGAACAATGGTTAATAAATTAAAAGCTCTAGTGGAAAAAGAAGACAACATGCATTAACAGATGGTAAATTTAAGGCAAGAAATAAAAGCTATTAGAAAGACTCATATGGAAACGTTAGAAAAAACAAACAAACCAACAGATCTCCATGGGGAGAAAAATGAAGCATGCCCTAGACATGCCTCTGCAATTAGCAACATAGCCAGAATGTCCACCATCAGCCCTTCAAATCAATAGCTTTAGGTTCTCTAGAGTTCTATGAGGCAAAAAAATAAAAGACATTGAGATTGAGAAAGAACATAGAAAGCTGTAACAAAAGAAATATAGCTGGCTACAGGTAAATTTCCTAAATGATATGCAATCATTTTTTAATTAAGTGAATTTAGTAAGGCCACAGGGTATAAGGTCAATATGCAAAAGATAATTGTATTCCTCAATACCAATAATGAATAATTAGAAGTTAACATGGAAACATGTAGCATTTATTAAAGCACACAAAATCATTTAAAAGTTAGGAATAAATATAATAAGCATATGCAAGGACTGTATGCTGAAAAATAGAAAAACTAATGAGATAAATTAAAGAAAATATAAATTCATAGAACTTAGAAATGTTAACATGTGAATGCTTTCCAATTTGATTTAGAAATTCAATACAATCTTAAAGCCCTAGCAACATATTTTGTAGAAATTGGGAGTTGTTTTTAAATATACATAAGGAGCAAAGGAAATAAACTAGTCAAAATAATTTTGAAAAATAATTTTTAAAGAACAAAGTTGGAAACTCATATTTGATTTCAAGATTTACTTTAAAGCTACTGAATTAAAAAAACAACAACAACAACACACATGCTATTGGCAATGTAAAGTGGCATAGATCAGTGAAATGGACTTGAGCATTAAAAAATAAACACACTCGGAGAAACCAAGATGGTGGCATAGGTAAACACCTAAACTGCTGCCTTGCACAACAATATCAAAACTACAACTAAAAGACAAAATGGACACCATCCAGAACCACAGGAAGGCTGGCTGAGTGGAAATTCTACAACTAGAAGGGAAGAGAAAAGCACACTGAGACTCAGAGGAGCTGCAAAAGGCTGAGGTATAGAGAGGAGCCAGCGCACGGAGAGGACGGGCGGCTGAGTGCACAGGTGGCTGAGTGCATGGGTGGCTGAGTGCGCAGCTGGCTTTCTAAAGCAGGAGAGAGACGGAAGCTCCTGACTGCACTGAACTCCAGTTCCGGGTGAGTTTCTGGGAACCCAGATTCATTTGGGGAGAAACTGGACTGTCAGGAAAAGAGAAAGCACACTGAGACTCAGGGGAGCTGCGGAGGCAGAGGTCCAGAGGAACGCGCCCGCAGAAAGGATGGGTGGCTGAATGCACAGGCAGCTGAGTGCGCACTGGCTTTCTAAAGCGGGAGGGAGACGGAAGCTCCCAACTGCGCTGAACTCCAATTCCAAGTGAGTTTCTGAGAACCCAGACTCATTCGGGGAGACACTGGACTGTCTGGCAGCAGGCAAAACTCGAGGGAGGCTTTCTCTCAGAGGTTCTTACAGCGATTACCAAGGGACACTGATTACCAGGGGCCTCATAGGGCAGGGCTGATAGGAAGCCAAGGCTGTCTGTTCCGCCCTGAGACTTCCCTATTCAAGCTGAGCACAGAGGCTTTTGCAATTTTGAAAGTTTTGTTTCATAAGGGTGTCTCCAGCACACAAGTTCTCCCGGCTTAGACACAGGTAATCCTCACAGCCAACTGGCCTGGAGGTCAATTCCTCCCAGTGATACCAACAACAATCAAGACTTAACTACAATAAGATTGTACACACAGTCCACAAAGTGGTGCACCAAGAGTGTCCATCTCAGGTAACTGGGGAGGCTGAGCCACTGGGCCCTATAGGATACCTAGCAAACAAAGCTACTCTACCAACTCAGGAAAGGAGTGAAAATGCAGAGACAAAGAAATAGATTACAAATGAAAGAAATGGAGGAAAGCAAATGACTGGATATAGAGTTCAAAACCACGGTTATAAGGTTTTTCAAGAATTTCCTAGAAAAGGCCAATAAATTTAGCGAGACCCTTGAGGATATGAAAAAGGACCAACTAGAAATTAAACATACACTGACTGAAATAAAAAATATTATACAGAGACCTAACAGCAAACTAGAAGACGGCAAGAATCAAGTCAAAGATTTGAAATACAAAGAAGCAAAGAGAGAGCAAGAAACTGAAAACCTATTTGAAGAAATAATGACAGAAAACTTCTCCCACCTGGTGAAAGAAATAGACTTACAAGTCCAGGAAGTGCACAGAACCCCAAACAAAAGGAATCCAAAGAGGACCATACCAAGATACATCATAATTAAAATGCAAGAGCAAAAGACAAAGAGAGAATATTAAAAGAAGCAAGAGAAAAACAGTTAGTTACCTACAAGGGAGCACCCATATGACTGTCAGCTGATTTCTCAACAGAAACTATGCAGGCCAGACAGGAGTGTCAAGAAATATTCAAAGTGATGAATAGCAAGAACCTACAACCAAGATTACTCTACCCAGCAAAGCTATCATTCAGAATTGAAGGTCAGATAAAGAGCTTCGCAGATAAGAAAAAGCTAAAGGAGTTCATCAACACTAAACCAGTATTATATGAAATGCTGAAGGGTATTCTTTCAGAAGAGGAAGAAGAAAAAAAGGCAAAGATAAAAATTATGAACAACAAATACATATCTATCAACAAGTGAATCTAAAAATCATGTGATTAAAAAATCTGATGAATAGAATAAACTGGTGAATATAATAGAATCAGGGGCAAAGAGAGGGAGTGGACTGACAATTCTCGGGGGGAAAGGGGTGTGGGTGTTGCAGGAAGAGACTGGACAAAAATTGTACACCTATGGATGAGGACAGCGGGGTGAGGTAAGGGCAGAGGGTGGGATGGGAACTGGGTGGAGGGGAGCTATGTGGGGATAAAAGAGGAATAATTGTAATAATCTGAACAATAATGATGAAATTAAAAAAATAAAAATAAAAAGTAAACACACTCATATAATTATGATTTTTGACAAAAATGCCAAAGCAATTTTATGAGAATTTAATATCATACTTAATAATAGACAAACACGTAAATTGACCGAACCTTCGCTACACGCACAGCCAATCTGAGTGAGTATGCAAATTAAGCCAACAAAGATAGAGGTTAATTTGCATACGTAGGCGCCCAGCAGCCTGGGTCACGGGAACTTTCTCAGCACCCAGGTCACTCCGAGGTAGACCCCTGGTGGGTCCTGAGCAACCTGGGAAGGGCCTGAGCCAGGGGGCTCCTGGGCAGGGGCGGAGCCTGGCAATCAAGGGAGCTGGGGGTCCCCTGCCCAGGCCGGGAGGCATTAGGCCTTGGTAGGGGTGGAGCCAGAGATCGGAGGCAATTGGTGTGAACTACAGAAGAAATACCTTTTCTGACCACTCATTGGCTAAGCTCACTGTATGCCACTGGTAATATTCTTAGTTACTTGGGTATAAGAATCCAAAAAGGTGATCTAGGGTTTTCCCACCACACTCCTGGGGAAAAAAATGAAGGTCCACTGCTGGAGGGCTAAGAAATGTCATATTCTGCCCTAGCCAGTTTGGCTCAGTGAATAATGCCTAGGTTTGCCGACCACAGGGTCCAGTTTGATTCTGATCAAGGGCATGGAACTAGGTTGCAGGCTCCTCCCTGGCTGGGGCCCAGCTCAGGGCTCATGCAGGAGGCAACCAATCAAAGTGCTCCTCTCATTTTGATGTTTCTCTCTGTCTTTCCTTTTCTCTTCCACATTCTCTAAAAATCAATGAAACACATCCTCATGTGAGGATAAAAAAAAAAAGAAGAAATGTTATATCCTATGAAAGACACATCTTGAAAATGCCTAAAGAAAGTTGTCATTTTTTCATGGTGAAGGGACTGGAGTCCATGTTGATAAAAACACCTTGGTGACTGCAGTGACTGGCGGTGGCTGCAGCAGCAGGATGATGGGGCTGGTGACTTCTCCTGATTAGCCTGGTCACCTCAGTAGGACATCCTCTGAGGGCTCCCAGTATGTGAGAGGGGGCAGGCTGAGCTGAGGGACACCCCCACCCCCTGTGCACGAATTTCATGCACTGGGCCCCTAGTGTTAAATAAACAGTGCAGGAACTATTGAACACTCATTGCATGTATATGCAAATATATTTGAAAAAAATATATGTGTGCATTGAAAATATATATTTACAAATATACAAAAACTTAAATATAAGACATAAAAATATAAAAAATAAAGGTTTTATAAGGAATACAGGAGGAATTATGGGACTATTATTTATGGCCTTGGTAATACAAAGATTGCCTAAATATTGCATAAAATTATGAAAAAAAATCATGTTTTTCATCATCAAAATACAAAGAAAATAATTTAAGTCTTATTTTAAAAATCCTTGAGGGATCAGGCCTAAACTGGCAGTTGGACATCTCCCAAGGGGTCCCATATTGGAAAGGGTGCAGGCTGGGCTGAGAGACACCCCCTCCAGTGCATAAATTTCGTGCATTGTGCCTCTAGTATATTATATATGTGAAAACCAGGGAATACTTGACTGAAAGAGCTAAACATTAGATAATTCTTTCTGCTTTTAGTAGATCAACAAAGGGACTTGTATGCATGCATATGAACCTAATCATATTTGTTCTTAACCTTTTTAAAATATTATATTGATTTCAGAGAGATAGAAACATCAATGATGAGAGAGAACCATCGATTGGCTGCCTCTTTGAAGCCTCCCTACTGGGGATTGATCCTGAAACCCAGGCATGTGCCCTGACTGGGAATTAAACCTTGACCTCCTGATTCATGGGTCCATACTCAATCACTGAGCCACACAAGCCAGGCTATTTTTAATCTTGTAAGATAAGAAAACAATACACAGTGAAAGCCATATAGAAGACTCTAACTTATTTTTCTAACCCCATTTTCATCCAAGAAAATACATAAAAAACAATGAGACATCCCAGGGTGAGTAGCAGAGATGAGTTAATGGTAGAGATTATTTAAAAACCTAAAACTGCTGGTGTGGTTGTCCTCATCATATCCCATATAATTTACTAGGTTGACCCTTAAAAAAAACTTAGAGAGTAGATTATTGCACACTCAGCTATTAGTAGCTCTCTTTGAAATTGCATGTGACAGATGTGATGTATCACTAAAGTGGATTAACATGAATCCAAGTACAGTATATGCAATGTTTTTTTAGCCCTATTATGAAAAAATGTTTTTTTTTATTTATGTGGATGGACAGCAGTACACATAAAGGATTTTGTGTGTGGGCTATATTCACTTTCATGCCCTCAATCATAAAATACCTTTAAGAAACATGGATGATATGAATTAAGTCAGAGACATTATGTTGGCCAACTATACTGATCGCATCATGTTAATCATACTGGATGAGCAAGGATTGGCAAGTATTTTGAAAAATTTAGTAAGACAAATAATCTCCAAAGCATTTCAGAGAACCATGACATTAGGGACATGGTTAGGGAACCTGTGAGACCATGCATAAAAGTTCGAAGTAAAAGGCAAATTATTGCCTCTTAAAATTTCCATTATTAAAAGGAAAGCACAATGCCTGGTAGACCTTGATGGGGTATAGAAGCAGCATATTCATGCTTTTTAATTGTCAAAAGTATAGCTAAGCTCCTTCGTAGTATTGCTGCCGTGGCATCTATTTTGGCTGAGCAGCCTGCAGTCACCTTGAATTGAAACTAGTCCCCTCTTGCAAGTGCAGTGTCCTAGATAGCAGCCTGCAGAGTGGCAAGCTAATGAGTTCCTGATATGGTTTCCCCAACAGCCCTTGTGATGAAGAGTCTCTCCCGGCCTCCCTGTGTTTCCCCTGATGTTCCTCTTAAACAAGATCCCTGTGTGGCTTACCGAAACTCTGCTCATTTTGTTTGAATTCACCAATTTGGTGTTAGTCTCAAACACCAGAGCATTCCACCCTTGAATTCTAATAAAGGTATGTACCCCAGACCCTACTCCTCTCTCTGCCTGTAACCTGTCTGATCTCTCCTGAGCAGCTCCTCAAGGCAGATGGGATACTTCCTTCAGGATAGTGAGTAATAAACTTCTCTATTTCAATTCCTCTTGTGGTCTGATGTTGAAACATGGCTCAACACCCAGCATCCTGTGCTCCACTTAATAAATTATAATTTGAAAACTTCATAACAGTAATCATGACTCAGTCCCACTTGCTGAATGGCAGAAAGGCTATCCTGGTTGAGTGGAGCCAAAAGTTCAAACAAGATCCGCATCAAGGGTAGCCCTGCCAATGGGAACCATATGATATAGCAGAGCGTATATTACTAGATATGTACAGTGGAAAAACATGCTGCATAGAGTTTTGACAAGCCAATAGAAGAATGAAAAGGTAGACTCCTAAAGGTCCAGTGAAGGCCATGCTGTGTATGACAGAGAAATAGTCATCTTATCAAATTAAGCTCCTGGCATCCTATTGGGCCCTGGTAGAAAATATTTCAAAATATGAGATATGAAAGGCCCACATGGCCAGAGCTGCCCTCCTGAGTGAGGTTCTGTCAACCCTGCTATGTTATGAAGTTAATTAAGGTTTTTCTATAATAATCAATATGGGAACAGTAGATCCAGGTTAAAGAATGAGGAGATAAGATCTCATAGATACATTTAAATTTTACCCACCACCAAGAAAATATATCAATGCTTGGCCAGAATTGATAGCTGAGATAGGTTCAATTAGAGTCATGGTGATACAAATTTATCAGTAAAACTAAATGGATAAATTCCTGATAATTTCAAACCTTGTGATTAACTTGTTTTATCATGTTGCTAAATTTAATTTAATTTCTTCATGTATAAAATGAAGATTTATATTGCCATTTCATATATTATAAAAGTGAACACATAACCCACGTAAAGTTTAGTGCCTAGAATAATCACTCATTAAATACTATTAGGATATAGTAGTAAATATTTAAATGTTATACTAAAAAGAAATACAATTTCTTATGTTTTCAATAATTAAATTTTTCATCTACTAAAAATGCAAGCTAATTGGGCAATTAGAGAAAAAAACAAAAAAGGGAAAATAAAATTTTTCAGTAGCTACAAATGTTGCTGATTTAATGTTGCTAGCAAGATTAGGCTAGGACAATATTTAATCTTTTTCTGAAATATTTGATTCACAAAGAAGAAGACAAAAAGTTATCACAGTTATTAAAAAATTCAAGCGTACAAAATTCCATTAATCTTATTAGTTTGTGTCTCATTATTATATTTTATATACTTATTTTGTTCTCATTTATTAATTTTGTATTTATTTTTATGATACAACTTACACTCATGAACTTACCTCCCATAAGAGAAGAACTAGATCATCACCCAATCATGTATTCTTGGCCGGAATCAAACCTGGGACTCTTTAGTCTGCAGGCCAAGCTCTATCCACTGAGCAAAACCGGCTAAGGCAGCTGCTAATTTATTTTTGAAATAGTTAACAACTCTGATATGATTGTTCCTCTTCCTGTTTCAGGGGTGCTTGAAGAAAATTAACCCCTAGTCAGATTTCTATGGAATCATCTAAAGGTGTGTATCCATTAGAGAGTTTAGTTGGTATTTAATTAATGAAGTTTTCAAATTATTTATTAAGTCAAGCACAGGATGCAGAGTGTTGAGCCATGTTTCACCATCATACTTCAAGTGTGATAAAGAGTGGCAGCACAACATATACCCTCCAGTACAAGGTATAGACTTTTCAACTTCCTTGTGCTTGTGACTTTTATGTCAGCTGTTGTCATGATCCCCTACAAAAAAAATCCATCTCTTATGGTGTTTGGGAAAATCAGAAGTTACAGCTGTGTGATTAAAGCTTCTGCGATCCTCCTGCTGTGAATGATGCTATATTCTTTATTAAACCTTAGTGAACTTTGTGCTGGGTTTACCTATTGTGTCTAACAATTTAACCCAGAAACTCACTTTGTGGGACACACAGGCCCTAACATATTATCATCATGATTATTCATTTTAATTGCTATTAAATATTAGAAAAATGACTTGCATTGTTCTGATAGAATTATATTACTACAACTACTATAGGTTAATACATATGTTTATGAAGAATTTATTTATATTGCTTTATGTATACTAATGTGCTTGTGTGTAAATAAATGTGTATGTGTATATGTGTCTACATTTTATAAATACTAAAGGTCCAGTGCACAAAATTCATGCACTGGGGGGGTGTCCCTCATCCCAGCCTGCACCCTCTCCAATCTGGGACCCCTTGGAGGATGTCCGACTCGACTGCCGGTTAGGCCCTATCCCGCAGGGCCTAACCCAGTGGTTCTCAACCTTTCTAATGCTGCGACCCTTTAATACAGTTCCTCATGTTGTGGTGACTCCCAACCATAAAATTATTTTTGTTGCTACTTAATAACTGTAATTTTGCTACTGTTATGAATCCTAATGTAAATATCTGATATGCAGGATGTATTTTCATTGTTACAAATTGAACATAATTAAAGCATAGTGATTAAACACAAAAACAATATGTAATTATATATTGTGAAATATTTAATTCTAATTACGAATAAATGAAATTTTGCCTTGAAGCATGGTGTAGCATGGGTAATAGTCTTTCTTGAGTCCATCAGCTTTGCTTCTAAAATAGTTGGTATCCTTGTTGGCAAAGCTTGGATACTTGCTATCAAAATGGCGTTTTAGTTTGTTCACCTTCTTAGATTTGGCTGATAGAACTTCACAACAAATAACACATTACGGTTTCTCAATTCCTACTGTAATTTTTGAGGTAAACCATACTGTAAAAATCCTCACTATATTTTCTTTTCTTAACGTTCTTCTCTACATGATCCATTGTCATGGGATGGTTTGCTAATGAAAATAATATATAACAATAGCTTTAATAATACAAAAGATGATACATGGCATAGTTCAGTCAATACAGTTCATTAAAGTTTCCTATGATTTACCATTCTCTGTGTTGTTTTTTTACATACCTGTTACTATCACAAGGGGGCAGTATTCACATCAACCACAGCTGAATATAAAAGACCGATCAGCATCCAGATTAAGTTCCCATGGTACAGATATTTTTTTTTGCAGTAGTTGATGATTTTACAGTACATGATTTTACATTTACCCATTAATTATAATTCATGAAGTGTCGTTTTACCTCCAATACTCCTGCTTTCAACACAGTGGCTGCTTTTAACAGAGTAGCTGCTTTCAACTCAGCAACTGTTTTCTACACAGTAGCTGCTCTCTACACAGTAGTTGCTCTCTACACAGTAGCTGCTCTCTACACGTGTGACTGGTCCACATAAGTACATTATGGTGCCAACCCTGTCACATATACTTGTATTTGTATGGAGCGTATGTGATGGGGTTTGCGTGATGATGTCATCACGCCGGGTACTCATATGTGGGTGTATCTGCATGTGGACGGACCCGCTTGGAGACGGATAGAGGAGCGGTGTCTCGGTTCCTAAGACCATCAGAAATATGTGTTTTCTGATGGTCTTAGGTGACCCCTGTGAAAGGGTCATTCAACCCCCAAAGGGGTCAGGACCCACACATTGAGAACCACTGGCCTAAACCATCAGTTGGACATCCTTCTCACAATTCAGGACTGCTGGCTCCTAACCGTTCACCTGCCTGCCTGCCTGATTGCCCCTGACCGCTTCTGCCTGCCAGCCTGATCAACCCCAACCACTCCCCTGCCGGCCTGATTGATGTCTAACTGCTCCCCTGCCGGCCTAGTCGCTCCCAACTGACCTCCCCTGCAGGCCTGATTGCCACCAATCAGGCAATGTCCTACTGATGGCTTAGGTCCACTCCCCTTGGTTCTCTGCCCTCTGCGGGGCCTGCCTGCTCCACACCAGGCCAAGGGCAAGCAGGTTGCAGCAGCTATACCCAAGCAGACCCTGCTGTCTGCTGTCAAGCTGTGCGGCCGCCCTCACCTCTTGGGGCCGGTGATGGTCCCGGGAGCCTGTGGGCATGGCACCTGTCCCCGGGACTCGGGCAACTTGGTGCCACCCTGCCCCCGGCCGCATGGTACCTGTGTATGCAAATTAACCAGTCATCTTTGTTGGATTAATTTGTATACTCACTCCTGATTGGCTGGTGGGTGTCGTGGAGGTATGGTTAATTTGCATCTTTCTCTTTTATTAGTGTAGACTAGAAGGATTCGGGAGTTCTTGAACTTTTGTGGCAGTCTGGTCCAGGTGAACTGTTCCTTAGCCCCTGTGGTTGGGTTTTCCCACTCAAAGGCAAATAGGGGCTGACTGGAGGGTGCCAGCTGAAGGCAGAGAAAAGTCTTCTGCCCATACCAGTGGGAATTCCTCTAATTCAGGCTCTAATGGTGAGTCCTTTGACTGAAAGGAGTAATCCCTCCTAGGCACTACTAACAACTGGATCATTGGAGAGGTCTCCTCACCTAAGTGCAGTTGTGCTGAGCCATCCAGGGCTAAGGTGATTTCTGCTCCCATTTTGGCTAAAACATCTCTGCCTATTAGCGGGACCGGGCAGTCTGGCAAATACAAGAATTCATGAACCACCTGGTGGCCACCTAGCTGACATCGGTGGGGGGGAGGGGCAGAATGGTCTCTGTGTGTGGTCCCCTGTAGCTTTGATAATGGTGACTTCCTGTCCTAAGAGGGGAGCTACTTTCAGAGTAACTACTGAGTGCTCTGTCCCTGTATCAAACACAAAGTTCACAGTCTGGCCCCCAATTTTCATTTTGACCATGGGCTCATGGGGACCCAGTTGGAAAGAGGCTGGTCTGTCCTAGTCGGAGTAGGCTACTGCTAATTCGATGAGGTCTGCCTCAGGTGGATCTGGTGGATAGCAGCTGGGGTGGTTTGGACTGCCTTGCCTGCTTTTTCTGGTGGCTCAGACATTCATTCTTCCTGTGTCCTAATCCTTTACAATAGGTACACTGGTCCCATTTAAGATTCCTCCTTCCTTTTCTTGACTTGGCTCCTTGCTGTCTCCCTTTCCTTCCTGCCTGTGGGTTCTGGGAGTTAGCTTCTATGACAGCCGCAACAATCAGGGTTGCTTGCAATCGACCCAGGTGGGCTTATGGATTTGAAAAATTGACTCCAGGAGATCAACCATGGCCTGAGATTTTTCAGAATAAGTGTGAGTGTGATGCTTCTAATTTAAAAGATTGGTCATAGTGAAAGGCTGGCAGTAAAAGACTGATACCCCCTCTTGTAGGGTTCCATCTTCTCCAATTACTGGGGGACCTGAGTTTCTCAGAGAGGCATCTGGAAAGCCAGAGGTGGCCTGGGTCCCTGATCAGCTGTGCGCAAACGTCACCCAACTGGCTTCTTTCTCCTTCAAAATGCATTTCTATGCCTATGCTTCCTCTATTACACCAAAGCCATACTTTCCTTAACCTTAATTTTTAGGTAACATGTATGTAATTAACATTCCTTAGATTAGCCATATATTTATATAATTTTTGTCTTTTTTTTCGTTTACCATTAGAACAATATCTCATGTAGTGCGCTCTATAAATAGTTATTAAGTGTATGAATAAATCTGTCAGCTAAAAAAAAGGAATATATTGTGCAATCCTTGGTAAAGGAAAGTGACACTGTTGCCCCAAGAATCTCACACATTATCTTTACAGTTATCTTGTAAAATGATCTCTGATGAGAAGAAAAAAAAAAAAAAGAATTTAGCACTTATCCTCAGAATTTTAATTTGGGACCAGTTCTGGTCCTACAACTTACTTTCAGTTTGTGGCTTAGTCTTCCTCAAACATGGGAAGGAAAGAGGTTAAAAGTGTTGTCTCTGCCAACCGCCAGGCTGGGACTAAGGAGGCCCTGTAAACTCCTATCAAGTCTGGGGAGGCTGTTTTTACTTCTTGCTGTTACTGCTGTCTACGGAGGGTAAGTCACTGCTTTCATTCTCTCCATTCCTCGAAGGAATGAAACTTCAGAAACAATAGGGTCCTCTGAGGAGCCACCGGGCAGAAACACCAACTCTGCACCTGACTTCGCTGTGCACCGAAACAAGGAGCCAGAGGAAAGAAACTGAAGTGACACGGACACAGTCGGGATGGCAGCCTGCGGGGGCGCCACCACCGCCTCCACCACCTCCTGCGCTGCCACGGGTTCCACCCCCGAGGGGCGGGGCCGAGCGCCTCTTCCGGGTTGCGGGCGGAAGTGGAGATTTTGAATGTTGCAGGCCATTGGGTGGGCATGTTGCTGTTGTTGCAGCGTGAGAACTGAAAAGTGGCCTGGCTCTTCTGGAACTTCTGGCTGCTCCATGGTGAGTGGCTGGGGAACAGGATGAAGCAGAGGGTTCCAGGCCTCCGCAGGCGGCGCAGGGTAGCGGGGGCCTCAGGCTGCCTGTGGGTTTTTGGGTGGCGGGGCTGGCTATAGGGACTTTGAGAAGTCAGGGCGCAAGGGAGATTTTACTGGTCCAGCGCTCCAAACAGTTGACATGTTGGATGCAATTCTGATTGTATTGAGCCTTGTTTAACCTTTGACTTTTGTTTAATCTCTGACATGCTGGTAACTGCTGTCTAGCATTTTCCCCATTTCAGCTTGAATGCTGAAGCTTCAACAACAGTTATAGCTGATTGCGAAAGTGTTGCTACAGGTAAAGGAATCGTACTTTAGAATTTGTGCATGGAGGGGGTGGGCCCTTAGCCCGACCTGCATCCTTTCCAATCTGGGAGCCTTCAGAGAGTGTGCTACTGATAGCTTTGGCCCATGCCCCATGGTTCTCTGCTTTCTGCAGGGCCTGCCTACTCCACAACAAGGCGATGGGCAAGCAGGCCCTGCTGGGTGTGCCTGTGGGCTCCCTTGCCTGCTCGTGGGTCACCACGGCTACCGCCAAGCAGGCCCTGCTGTCTGCTGTCAAGCTGCGCGGCCACCCTTGCCTCTCAGGGAGCCTGTGGGCATGGCTTGGTGCCGCCACTCTTCCTTCCAGGGCAGCGATAGTCCCAGGAGACTTTGGGCTTGGTGCCTGTCCCCAGGACCCAGGCTGCTTGGTGCTGTCCCACCCCAGCTGCTTGTCGCCTGTGTATGCAAATTAACCACCATCTTGGTTGGGTTAATTTGCATGCTCACTCCTGATTGGCTGGTGGGTGTCATAGAAGTATGGTCAATTTGCATCTTTCTCTTTTATTAGTGTAGATTACATCTTCACCAGTACTGTCTGAGGGTTGCAATTTCTCCAAATTCTTATTGCCAGTACAGTGACTTTAAATGTTACATATTCTAATAGGTAGGAAGTTATCTCATTTGAATTAATCTGCATTTTTCTAATTATTGATGATATTGAGCATATTTTCTTGTGAATATGTATATCCGTATACCTTCTAGAGTAAAATATCTATTCAAAGCTTTGTCCATTTTTTTAATTGGGTGATTTGCTTCTTTTTACATAGTATAACAGGTATTTATATACCTTAATCACATGTTATTTATAAGCTATATAATTAATTATAGTCTACCAACTTGTGGCTTGCTTTTTATTGTCTTAACAATGTCTTTTGAAGAGCAGAAGGCTTTATTTATTTTTTCATGAAATCAAACTTATCAATTTGATCTCTTGTAATCATGTTTTTGGTGTCCTGTCTAAGAAAGCTTTGTCTAGCCAACATCTCAAAGGTTTCCAATCAGTATCTGTACATGATACAATATAAGGATTAAAGCTCCTTTTATTGTGCATATGGGTATCCAGTTGTCTGAACATCATTTGTTAAAATTATTTAATCTCCACTGAATTGCATGTGCGCCTTTTTAAAATCAGTTTTCCATTTTGTGTTTTTCTATTACCTGGGTCTATGTTCTGTTGCATTGGATTATTTGTCTTACTTGGCACAAATACCACAGTATTTTGATTATTTCAGTTTCATAATAAGCCTTAAAATTAGATAGTGTTGGTACTTCAACTTTGTCAATCAGTCTATAATAAAAAATACATACCTAGAATAGTCAAAACAACATTTGTTTTTAGTGCTGCTTTTAAAAAACGATGTTTTACTTTTGACTTTCAAGAGCTTGAATCTACTTTTGAGTTAGCAAAGCTTTTAGTAATATGTTTAGCTTTTTTGGTATTTATTACACATCTAAATATGTACACTTATGCCTTTTATAAAATGTACTATCACTATTTAATAATTGATTATTTTTCTTATTCCCCTTTTCCTAAAATTCCAATAACATTTGTTAGCCACTTTTATAATATCTAATATTTCTGGGATTCTGCTTCATTTTTCAATGTTTTTCTCTGTTTCTCAGAATGCATAGTATTTATTTAACTATCTTTAAGTGTACTAGCTATCATCCTCATTACAATTCTACTGTGATGTCTATATTATAAGCTGTTGAGCTTCTGTTTTTAAATTTCTAGAATTTTTATTTCTATTATTTTTATAGTTTTGTTTATTTATAAAGAAATCCCAAAGTTTGACATAACTATTTCTGTTTGCATTATTTATTTATGATGCTTTTGTCATTGTCTTTTATACATTTGGGATTATGAATTATGTAAATGTTAAAATGAGCATCTCAAAGAAGTCTGTTAAATCATGACCGAAAATAATCAAATGTATTTTCAAAAGGTGGAGTCCCAGTTTTGTGAATCAAAGCTATAAATCAGAAAATCTATAACTGATAGTATAAGAACCCAGTAATTGAACAGATCCTATTTAATGACATCTTTGTAGCATAGATGGTCTGTAATGCTGACAACAGATTTCTTAGAAATGCTGCTCTCTCTATTTAACTAACATTTTGTTCAGTTTTGCCTCCAGTGGAAGCAGAAAGGGTTTTTTTTCAACTGTTAAATCCTGAAAATCAATATAATTTATTTATGTAAAAAAAAATCACTCAGTATATTTTTGAACCTTTTAAGTACTAATTTTCTTTTTATCAAGTAGAAAAAAAATGTATTTGCCCTAATTCCTTAAAATACAAATGCTATAAAAATTAAATGAAAAGAAAAGAAAAAAATAGAAAAGAAATCCTATATCTTCATTCCTTGAGAATACACTTTAAAAATATTTAAAATTTACATTTAACACCTTATCTGGCTCATCATAGGGTTGATCATATTAACCATCTTCTCTTAAGAGGCTCTATTTATCTTGTTCTTCAAATGACAAAATATTTGGGGTTGTTTCTTGGATGTTTCAAATATATGTTGTGGAGTCTGTAAGTTTTGTTATTTTCTTCTAAGCATTGATGTATTGTTTGTTTTAGTGGGTAACTAACTCTGTTAGGCATGAACAACAAACTGTTTCCTGGGAAGCAACATCAAACTTCAGATGTTTTCATCTTAAACTGAGGTTTGTTGAGTCTTTTTCACATGTGTGTGCTTTAGGTAGCAGAGATGCTGTCAGAATTTTGGGTCCTCTTTCTGCCTCTTTTGATTTTTGTATTTGCCTGCATCTCGAGAGCCCATAGTTGCTACAAATCAGTACTCCAATTCACATAGAAAGTTTGCAGTTTTTCCATTCCATAACCATGCAGTAACTGTACCTTCTCCCATCTTAGACACAATGAAAGGGAGTACTTATCTTTTATATGTCCCCTGCTGTGTAAGTGAAATTCCTACCAGAATATAACTGCTCCTTTTCAGTCTCTACTGCCTTCAGATAATTGCTTTTTCTATTGTGTTTAGAAGCTATAGAGGAAATTTATGGGAGAGTCAGTCCAATAGGATACTACTCAACTTATTACTGGAAAAGGAAGTCACATATTCTACCATAGATATTTAACTTACTAAGGTGACTCAGTTCCTTTTTTTTCCCTCAATGTGCATGAACACACTGTGGAATCCTTTGATTCTGACTTTTATTTTTTACCCTCAAGTGTTAGACACTACTAATGCAATACAAACAAAAATAACAAGTAACAATAACAAAACAAAACACACACAAAAAAAGAAACCAACAAAAAAACCAAACAAAATATTTTAAAATATTTTCTTGAATCTTAGACCAATTGGGGTGTATTTCCTTTTTTCTTGATATATGTGCTTTAGCAGTTCATTTATAACAGATATTTTAATGGCAAATTTTATGTATTATAAGTGTTTTTATACTGCTTTTTATTTTTTATTATGGTAAAAACACTTAAATGAGCTTTATACTCAACACATTTTTCAGTGTACAATGGTATTATTAACTACAGGCACATGTTGTATAGCAGATTTCCAGATTTTACTCATCTTAAAGAACTGAAATCTTTCATCTATCCATATTGAATTTCATTTATTTTTCGAAATAAGATTTTGTTGGGTATACAATTATAAGTTAAACACAATTTCTAAGTCCTCACTTTGTAAATATTATTGCACTAACTTTTGGCTTTCATTTTTGTTGTTCTTGTTGTCACACATTCTGTCACTGCAACAATGATTTTTTAAAATGATATGTCTCTCTCTCTGAGCAATTTAAAAACCTCTGTCTTAAATGATCTTTAGTTTTAGAAAATAGGAATGGATGCTTATTATTTATTTTATTCTGGCTACAGGTTTTTTTGATCTGTAGAGTGATGTTTTTCATCAGTTCTGAAAAATTCGTAACCATATATCTTCACTTTTTTCTCTCCATTTTCTCACTTCCTCTCCCCTCTCCACCCTCACTCCTGACCCCCAGCCTTAAACTGGATATATGATGACTCTTCTGATTTTTTTCTTGTTTATTTTTAACCTCTCTTTTGTGTTTTTGGTATTTTTAGCTCTTTATGTTGCATTATGAAATTTTTCATATATTTCTTCCAGATTTTTAGTTTTCTCTTTATCCTTTTTACCTCTTTATTCATTTTAAAAGTTATATAGTACAGTTCTAGAAATTCTGTTTGCTTTTGCAAGTCTAACTGATTATTAATAGCTTCTCAGTATACTTTTAAATTCAATTTTAAAACATTTTCTAAGTTAAAAACTATTTCTGTATATGACACAGGCAACATTTGCTTTCTTTGGAGCTTAAATCACTTTTAACTGCTTTCTGTATCTTTCATTTCTGATGGCTTCATTTCATCAAAGTTATCTTATTCATAGTGGCTTTATTTAACCAAAGTTTATTGATATTTGAAATTTTATATTTGATAGATTAGTGTGTTTTTTTCAAATATTTCCTTGTATTTAGGTAAACTTTCATGTGGCTCGAGTGCCTTTTATGAGAAGAGAATGCATATATCCACCTATTTGATACATAGCTTGGCCATTTGACAAGTTTGATTCAGTTGTTTCTGAGTAAAGTGACAGAGTGTCAGTTCTAAGCCCAAGCCTTTTAAAGAGCATCGTGTTTCTATTGGTTTCTTATACTACACCATTTCCGTGGTAAGAACATTGATCATATGCTCTACTAATTCCAGAAAGTGAGAGTCACACAGTACACCGATGCCCCCCAATTTATTCTCACAACTGGTGCTCAAAGCAAATCCATCATGGTCAACACATAGATCGAAAATCTAAAGCAGGAATTTCCCAGCTAATCTTCCCAAAAAACATAATTATAAGCATCCACTATTATGTTCAGTTTTGCATTCTTTTTATTGCATCATTAGTGATATTCACAATATTCCAAATGGTGTCCTTTTTATAGTAGCCCCATTTGTTTTTTCCTAAAACAATGGCTATTAAAAATATACAATAAAGACTACCATGTTCACTTAAATTGGTCTCTGGTATGTGATATACTTACCATATACACTGATGCAATAAAAATGTTTTTCCCAGCTCTATTGTAACTTAATAGTTAACTTTATCTAGCCTCTCACTTCTTTGAAATTTAGAGAATTCTACTTTCCCCACCCCGTGAATACTTTATTCAAATTAACAGGCCTTTCTTTTTCTTTCTTTCTTTCTTTTCTTTTTTTAGAAAAATGAATTTGACAGTCATTTGTGTTTCTAGCCTGTAGTTGACATTTTCTCCAATTTTCTGGAGGAATTGTGTTCCATCACTCCTCATCCATTTTAATGCTCTTTATTGCATATTAAGTGGAGAGGGAAGAGCTAAGAGAAATGAAGATAAAACTCTCCATACAAGTGACCTTTCTGCAATAGTGTGGCTCAGTAATACTGTTATAAAAACTGTATAATAACTTGAATAAAAATAGAATAAAACTCCAAAATATCTGACAAATTCTGAAGTTTAAAAAAATGAATGTATATATATACTGAAATGTATAGCTTTATTTTATTAAAATTTACATATATTTTTATAATTATTTAGTTATAGTTTATATGAATGGATATTATATATTTTTTTCACATAAATCAGTGTAATGTCTCTGTAGACTTAGAATGATTGAGATGTTATGTTTGATAAAATCTTTTTATATGTACACACAACTTTAATTCTAAGATATTATTTTGATACTAGAGGCCTGGTGCACAAAAATTCTTACACTGGGGTGGGGGGGAGTCCCTCAGCCTGTCCCTGCATCCTCTCACAGTATGGGAGTCCTCAGAGGATGTCCTACTGACAGCTTAGGCCCACTCCCTGCGGGGAGCAAACCTAAGCTGCAGTCTGACCTCCATCTGCGGGAGACAACCGGAAGGGCTGATCAGGGAATGGTGCAAGTACCTCCCCCTTTGCCCCTCCACCACCGCTGGTCACTGCCTCCCGCCCCATCGCCATTCCCTCCCTCTGCCCACTGGCACATGTCTTGGCTGGACTGGTGCCACCTGCTCGCTGGCCCCGCCCCCTACTGGCTGTTCATTCTGCTGTTCAGTCAATTTGCATATTATGCTTTTATTATATAGGGTTATTAACATAATTTCCCAGTGTGCATGTTAGGTAAAGTTTACCCTTATCATAGCAGAATCATCTCAGTTTTATATTTTTATTTATATTTAATTGAGTGTGATCACACCAAGAGTTTTAATTTTATTTCAACATTTTGAAATGTAGTAACATTAAATACCACAGCTAAACATTTGAAATGAGTAGGAATTTATATTTTATATGTAATTTAAAGGCAACAACAAAATAGAATTATTATTGAAAAAAGAAAATAATAAAATATAAATTTTGAAGAGAGTGTTTCCTGACTCTATCAAATTTAAATTCAAATATTCAATCTTAAATGTCCTGACAGTTCATGGAACTATAATCAAGAATAATAGATAGTAAAGAGGAAGCCATATTGTGTATTACTTAACTATAACAATAGGGCAATCAAATGGTTAATAGTAAAAATTTAAATGTTCCACTTAAAAATTGGGCATGTGTAAGATTATAATGAGCTTAAGATGACACCAAATGTATCTGGTTGTATGTAGATATTCTTAATTACCTAGGAGGAGATTGTCTTCATCATGAACATAAACATCTAGAATCCACAAATTATAATACTGATGTCATTTAAATATACACATCTCTGTAACATGCCTATGGGTTAATTTTTGTTGATGAGTTTATTACTCTAATTTCATTGCATTGCAATGAATTCCTATAGGCAAGCACCTGGAAGTAATTACCTGCCAAACTTAACTACATGCACAGGTATGGCTTAAGAAAGCAAAAATATGCTTTAGCTCATGCAAAATTCAACAGTTTGCCTACTGTGTTACATTTCTGATTTAAGTGAAAAATCATCACACTGAACTTTTCGGATCTAACTGAAGCAAATCTATAAAATTCAAACTGGTTTACTTGCCCATAAATACTGTTAATCATCATGGCTTTCTATATAAGTAAGACCAGTTTCCAAGAAGAAGCATAATTTCTGAGAGGGAAAATAGTACCTTTACTCGGTGTTGTGGAATTAAGTCCTTACAAGACTTTATGATTATCTGGCCTATATTGGAGTTTTCAAAAAAAAAAAAAAAAGGAATTTCTATATTTTAACACTTTTATTATTATCCTATCTAATAATGACAGAATATACAAATTGACAGTAACTCCATGACAAAGATGGTGGTGCCCACAGCCAGTAAGGAAGGGATATGCAAATTGATGCAACAAGGCAAGAGGCAGAAGCCAGCCCTGGGCCGGAGCAAAGGCGGTGTTGGCAACCAGGGGAAGGAAGGCCTATTCTTGCACAAATCTTCATGCATCAGGCTTCTAGTAATTAAATAATATTAAAAGTATAATAGTAAACTCCAGGTACATTGTAAGATGTTTATTAATGATAACAATCATCATATTCATCATCCTCATCATTGTATCCATCATAAAGCTTCTGATTATCATCAAAGTGCTCTTTAATGCATTCTATTTTATTCTTTTAAAAAAGTTATTAAAATAACTTATCCCAGGCTGTGTTGCTCAATGATTAGACTTGAGGTCCTAGTTGTAAGCTAAAATATATCGTGGTTTAAAAAAAATTACCTTTATTGTTGAAAATAATACAGATGTCCTCATTTCCACCCCCAGTGACCCCTTCCATCCTGGTTCCGCCCCCTTCTCATGCCTTCACCTCACTATTGTCTGAGTCCATGGGTTATGTACATATGCATATAAATTCTTTGGTTAATCTCTTCCCACTAACATATATTGTGATATTTTATATCTTAGGTTTTGTGACATATATTACTTATTAAATAAATTCTCACAACAATAGCATAATAAGTACTATTATTGCAATTTAAGAGGTTAGGAAACTATAAAAATCTAATACTTGGACCAAGGTCACATAGCAACAATGTGACAATGGTAGAATTTAACACAAATCTGTATTGCAGAATTAAATCTGCCATTTGACCCAGTAATCTCACTTCTGGGACTATATCCCAGGAAACCAGAAATACCAATCAGAGAGGATATATGCACCCTTATGTTCATAGCAGCACAATTTACAATAGCTAAGATTTGGAAACAACCTAAATACCCATCAGCAAATGACTGGATTAAAAAGCATTGGTACATCTACACAATGGAATACTATACCGCTATAAAAAAAAAAGGAACTTTTAGCATTTGCAACAGCATGGATGGGACTGGAGAGCATTATGCTAAGTGAAATAATTCAGTTGGAGAAAGATAAATATCACATGATCTCACTCATATGTGGGATATAATGATCAACATATGTAATTTGATGAATAAGAATAGTTCCAGAGACAAATGGCAGGGGAGGAGGGGTGTTAGAGAGCAACCAAAGGACTTATAGTATGCATATTAGCATAACCAATGGACACAGACCCCGGGGCAGTAGGGGCTTGCCCAGGGTGAGAATGGCTAGGAGGGGGTGATCAAGCAGGAAAAAAGGAGACATATGTAAAACTTTAGACAATAAATAAATAAATAAATAAATAAATAAATAAAATCTGATTAAATAAAATGCTATACTGTTTCAATTTTTTATTTCTATTTCTTTACTCGTTTTGAATGAATGTTGTTTATTCAATTGTGACATTTGATCAAAAGCCCTATGCATATATATTTTTTGTCTTCCAATACATGATTTAAATCCTCTTTCTGGAACATTAGCTGGAGGACTGGTTGATATAAGTTTGTGTTATCAGTTTAGTGATCTGTAACTTCAAGTGGTTTAGAATAAAATAAAGGGTCATGAATAAACCCAGTTTTGGTGGAATTTTTTTTATTTAGTGAAGACAAAGTACTCAAAATTAAATTTCTATATCTAATATTGTGTTTGACCTTCACTCCAGTACATCTTAGGTTTGTGTCAGGCCATCTTCCAAAAGTTAAAAATGTATTATCTGCTGACTGAGCCTGCTCCTAATAGAAGTTCCGCACCTTTCTATTTTGTTTTTTACTAAGGTTTAATGAACATATATCACATTATGTCAGTCTCAAGTATACAACATAATGATTTGTTATTTGTATATATTGCAAAATGATCACCTAAATAAGTCTATTTAACAACTGTCGTCATGTATAGTTTTATTTTTTGTCATGCTGAGAAATTTTAAGATCTTAGCAATTTTCAAATATGCAACACAGTATTATCAACTGTAGTCACCATGTTGTATATTATAATCCCATGACTTATCCTATATAATAAAAAGGTAATGTGCAAATCGACTGAACAACAAAATGACCGGTCGCTGTGATGCACACTTACCAACAGGGGCAGGCACTCAACACAGGAGCTGCCCCCTGGTGGTCAGTGTGCTCCCACTGGGGGAACTCTGCTCAGTCAGAAGCCCTGAGCCAGACTCACAGCTGACAAGTGTAGCAGCAGTGGCAGGAGCCTCTCCCACCTCCGTGGCACTGCTAAGGATATCCGACTGCGGGGATCGGGCCTAAGCTATCAGTCAGACATACCTCAAGGGCTCCTGGACTGCAAGAGGGTGCAGTCCGGGCTGAGGGCCTGCCCGCCCCTCCCCCCCACACACACACACACTCCCCAATACACAAATGTCATGCACTGGGCCTCTAGTTTATTTTATAATTGGAAGTTTGTATTTTTTAACTCTTCACCCATTCAGCCTACCCATGCCCCCCACCCCGCACTCATACAAACCCCTTGCAACCATCAGTCTATTCTCTGCATCTATATAGTTGGTTGTTTTTTATTTGTTTAGATTCTACATATAAGTGAGATCATACATTACTCTCTCTGACTTATTATAATTAGCATAATGCCCTCAGGATCTACAGATCTATCCATGTTGTTGCAAATGTAAGATTTCATTCTTTTCTTATGGCTGAATAAAGTTCTATTATGTTCTATTATGGCTGAATAACATTCTATAATATACGCCACATTTTCTTTATTCATCCACTGATGGAAACAGGGTTGTTTAAGTAACTTGGCTAATGTAAATAATAGTATGGGGTGCGTATATTATTTTGACTTAGTGTTTTTATATTGTTTTGTTTTTGCAGATTGCTCTTCTATGTGGCTGCACTGCCCCACCAGTGCTTCTGAATCGTTTGAATGAGCTGCAGAGTGGAATATTCAGATCTACAGTCATCCTTGATTCTATAACTCAGATCTTCTTTCTCCTACTTTCTTTGAGTGCAAAACTGTGTTGCTTTCTCTGAGAAAGAATCATCATGTACCTTTTGCATTATATCTACTAGCAATAAGACTCAAAGTATCTCATACAGTGGCACATTCCTTTTTTTTGTTTGTTTTTGCTTTCTACCAAAAATGCATGTTTCTCTACATTTTTATATTTCTGAGGTGCATTCACCAAAGTTGTGTTTGAAGGCAGCTGAGAAATTTGTGCTGTAACCCATAACTTTGCATTTTGGTCAAATTAAATCACTTAATAGAATGTACCATATGCATAGATGTGACTACTATTTTCCTATATGTTTCAAAGTTAAGTACAGCCCAGCTATTTTATGTATATATTTTCTAAGAAATTTTACCTGCATCGACTTTAATAAGGTATGAATATTCTGATTTTCCAATATATTTCTTGCAGTGATATTTATCTGTTCACTATTATAAATTAAGCTAATATTTGCTGGATTCTTTCTTTCAAGCATTATGTTTCAGCTATGAGAAGAGCATCTATTTTTTAAAAGTGATTCACAGATTAGTAGCAAAAACAAACATGCAAATAAGTATGGATACAAATATATATGAATATAAAACACATGCATACTGGTAATTCAAGGTAAGAAATATTATAATAAGATTATCATCATATTAACAAAACATTTTAAACTTATTCAGAAGAAATGTAACTGATATGGATTATAAAATTTAATTTTTTCAGTTGTATTAGCACCCATTGGGAAAACCAGTGGCCTTTGTGGTAGACAGTTTATTTTAATCAGACTCACCTCTGAACTTTACTTGATTCACTCATCCAGTACAGTTTCCCAATATGGTTATGTTTGAGCTTAGGTTCAGCCAGCTCTGAGGCTTATGAACCATTCAGTCCCACTTGAAATCAGGCTGCTTTATGGTACATTGAATTTCTGTGGCTAAGAAGCATATATCATTTAAAGAATAAAAACTTTTAAAATAAAAATTCTTAAGGTGAAAAACAAAGTAATAATAAATGCCATAATATATTGATTTTTATTAATTTGTATGGTAAATGAAAGTTGAGTTTAGTGAGTATTTAATATGTCTAATCTGAAAATGATTTATTGTACTTGGAGTAAACAATAAAACCATGTATTAGTTATTGTAAAATTAATAATGCTTCATGTTTTCTACTTACACTTTAATAATGTAAACCTTTAAATTACATTCTTAATAATACGTTTGTTTTAGCCATTGTGAGTGGACATATTAGGGGTTTATTATTCAGATAAGTTCTGTAGTCAGAATCAGGTTAATTTTTGGATGCTTATATTTGGTATTTCCTCAAATGGAAGTTTGAGGTTTCCTAATTGCAGTATATGAAGTTTAGAAAAAGAGTTACAAAAATATTTTTATATTTGGTAATGTAAGCACAAATTAACTTTCAAACATGTGATCTTATGACACCTATATATCATGATAAATTCATAAATGACTATTACTAAATTGATTCAGTAGAAATTTTATATTATCAATAGCCACTTTCATGAAATGCTAAGGCATTTTTAAAGTACCATCAGAATACAATATAGAACACAAATGGTAGCACAAAATTTTGTAAATAAATTAATCTTTAAGATGCACATGTATGTATGTGTTTCATAATTGTATCATAAAGCAGCCTGATTTCAAATATATGTGCATCCATATTTCTCATAAATTTATTCATTTATATATATATTTACATTTATTCATATAAATGTGATTTAAAAATTGGAAAATTTAAGAAATAATATTACCATCATTCAAGCAAAATGATGTGAATGTACTGGATGTATATTTTTAAAATTATCTAGCTTTAAATTAACATATAGCTCAATTATATGTATATTTCCATTATGTATTATGTATTTTATTACTGATACAGTATTCTTTAGCTCATATATTATTATTAAAATTATTAATTTTAGCATTTACACATAAATTAGGACATTTAATCTCAAAGTATATATTTAGACTTATGATCTTATCAAGTTAAATGTGATATTTATAAAAAATATATTCAAAAGATGCTATAAATTATTTGTAAACTTATCACAAACCCTAGCACATTGTAGGGGTCCAATATATACTTTTTCGCTGCATGAATGTTTATATTATAAGTTAATATTTTCATTTACATAGAGTAAATAGGATGGTAAATACTTTACTTAGCATTATTGTTTGTCATGCTTCACATTTTCCTAACTGGAAATTTAAGGATTAAAATGTATTCCCTGCCCTGGCTGGTGTGGCTCAGTTGGATGAGCATCATTCCTGTACACCAAAGAGTAGCTCATTCAATTGCCAATCAGGGCGCATGCCCAGGTTGCTGGTTCAGTCCTCGGTCCTGGTGCGTGCATGAGGCAACGGATTCATGTTTCTCCCTTGCATTAATGTTTCTGACTCTCTCTCTCTAAAATCAATAAAATCATAAAAAATAAAATCTGTTCCCTAAACCCAAAATTATTATATGGTTTTATTGACACAAAAATCCCATAGATGCATACCTAGTAAAAATAAAGAAAACTTTATATAATTACTAGAGGCCCAGTGCACAAAATTTGTGCACTCGGGGGATGAGTCCCTCAGCCCGCCTTGTGCCCTCTCACAGTGTGGGAGCCCCGCAATCAATTGCCCTAAAGTGGTAGGCCCTGCCCAACCAGCTGGGGCTCTGAGATGGATCACCCCCACAGAGGGAGGCCCCACCCACCCACCACAGAGCCAAGGTGGGGTAGCCTGGGCTTCCCTTTTTGGGGCAATCCATCACACCCTGCAGAGGAAGCCCCCTCCCACCCACCACAGCCTACTGGTTGGTGGCCTGAGCCTCCCTCTTTGGGGCTATCGTGGGGCTCCCCCATTGATTACCCACTGGCTGGTGGTCTGGGCCTCCCTCTGCAGGGCAATCATAGGGTGATGGCCAGGCCCCTGACCAATCGCATCACACCCACTTTGGCTGGCCTGGCGCCAGTGGGTGTCATAGCGTGGACATCCAGAAGGTTGTCTGGATAGTTGTTCTGCTGCTCAGTCATTTGGTCGATTTGCATATTATGCTTTTATTATTATAGATTAGTATTTTATAAAGGGTCTAAAACCAAAAATTTTGCCCCTAGAAGCTACAATCATTAAGAATATGGTTACGACACATTAATTTTATTTATATATGTCCATGTGCTATGAAAAGGTATTTTTTTAAAATTTTATATTATTTTTATTGTTTCAAGTATTACAAATAGTAGTACATATGTCTCCTTTTTTTTCCCCCTTGATCTCCCCCCGACCTCCCCTACCCCCCAGGACATGCCTTCACCTGCCCACCCTGCCCCCCCGCCCCAGTGTCTTATATCCGTTGGTTGTGCTTATATGCATGCGTACAAGTCCTTCGGTTGGTCTCTTACAGCCCTCCTCGCCCAACCACCCCTGTCTTCCCGATGTAGTTTGACAGTCTGTTCAATGCTTCTTTGCCTCTGTATCTTTTTCCCACCATTTCTTTCCTTTAAAAAGTTTTGCCTTTGCAGACTGGAAATAAACATCTAATAACAAAACAAGACAAAACAAAAAAATGTTTGAGTCCCAATTTCAATGTCCAACAGTTCCTTATGTGTACATGTCAGCATTGATAGCTGGATGGTGGGTACATGGTGGCAATGCAGGTCCGACCCTCGAAAAGGTATTTTTTAATTAATACAAATGTAATTACTCTTTTACACATTTTTTGCATCATTTTTTCCATTTGATTTTTCAGTTAGTGTTTTGATACACACCATCATTTTACCCAATTTATACTCTTTTATAGAACTAGTCTATCATACTATAATATGTAAACAAATTCTCATCTTTTAGCATTACAAATACTTCTGTAACTAATATATTTTTCTTTATTACTTTATGTACTTGGACAGATAAGTTTATAGAAGTGTAATTATCAACTAAGAAGATATTTTTATTATATCTGTCAGGGTGATTTTTGACTTGAGAAACCTGAAATCAAACCAGCTTTTCCAACAAAGAGGATTATTGAGTTATATGATATATATTCCAAAGAGGGCAATTTCTAGTTGGTTGAATTAAAATACCAAGATTGTTTCTTTCTTGCCTATATCCCACATCTTCATGTCTTCAGGTCCACATCTTCAGACCATTCCTTCTATGCTATAAAGAGGCCGGAGAAGCAGCTTGGACTGTGTACTTTCTAATTAATATCAAGATCAGAACAATTAATTATGTGTGGCATCCTTTCTTATTTTTAGCAGAATTGTTTGCATTTTATTTGGTTTTACTTATTCAGTAATCTGATTATCATGACCTTAAGACAAATAGTGTGAAGTATGAATTCCACACCAAACTGTTAATCTTTATAAAATACTAGTGCCCTGGTGCATGGATTCATCAACATTGAAAGGAAATCAATTAGGTGGCTGGTGGGGTGGGACTGGGCGAGATGGGCTGGACACACCCTGGAGCCAAACTCCCAAGGTCCCTCCGTGGGCCGGCTGCACCTGGAGCAGCACTATGGCTCAAAGGGCATCTGTAGAGTGAGTACGGTACCTCTGGCAGGTGGGTTCCCTCAGCCTGGCCTGAGGGGATTGCGCCGAAACCGGCTCTCCGACAGCCCCTGAGGGGTCCTGGATTTCAAGCTTCCTCCTCTCTGGTACTGGGGTGCATCACCCAAGAACCACCACTGCAAGTCACTGCAGCTCAGCATCTCCTGCATTGAGCGTCTGGCACCTGGTGGTCAGTACGTGTCATAGCTACCATTTGGACAGTTGGATGGTCGCCTTTTATATATATATAGACTAATGGCCTGGTGCATGAAATTCATGCACGGTGGGGGGTTTCCCTTGGCCCAGCCTGCACCCTCTCTGATCAGGGATCCCTTGGGGGATGTCCGACTGCCGGTTTAGGCCCTATTCCTGTGGGACATCCCTTTCACTATCTGGGACTGTTGGCTCCTAACCTCTCACATGCCTACCTGCCTGATTTCCCCCAACTGCCCACTTCTGCTGGCCAAATCACTCCCAACTACCCTCCTCTGCCAGCCTGGTCACCCCCAACTGCTCTCCCCTGCAGGCCTGATTGTCCCAACCGCCTCTGCCTCAGCCCCACCATCATGGATTTGTCTAGAAGGACCTCCAGAAGGTCTCCCAGTCTAATTAGCATATTACGCTTTTATTAGTATAGACTAGTGGCCCAGTACATGAAATTCATGCACAGGGGCAGGAGTGTGTCCCTCAGCTTGGCCTGCACCCTCTCCAATCTGGGACCCCTCGGAGGATGTCCAACTGCCTGTTTAGGCCCAATCCCAGTTGGACATCCCTCTCACAATCCGGGACCACTGGCTCCTAACCGCTTACCTACCTTCCTGCCCGATCACCCTTAACCACTCTGCCTGCCAGTCTGATCACCCCCAACTGCCCTCCCTTCTGGCCTGATCACCCTTAACTGCCCACCCTGCTGACCTGCTCATCCCCAACAGCTCCCCCGGCTGGTTTGATCACCCCAAACTGTCCCCCCTGCTGGCCTGCTCACCCCCAACTACGCCTCCACCAGTCTGCTCCTTCCCAACTGCCCCCCCTACCACCTGCTCATCCGCAACTGTCCTCCCCTGCTGACCTGATCACCCCTAACCACCTCTGCCTCAGCCCCGCCACCATGGCTGTGTCCAGAAGGATGTCCAGAAGGTCTCCCCGTCTAATTAGCATATTACCCTTTTATTAGTATAGATTTTGCAATAAGAATGGCAAAAAACGTTTTAAAAGAAAATTTGCTGTGATTCATGTCTAAAGTTTATCAAATCTGAACCTTTACTGTAGACCTCAGCCTTCCAATGAGGCATTCTTCAAATACAGCCTGAGCTGTGGACCCTGTGGGCCCAGGAGCCTCTCTTCAGGGTTCCTTATCCACCCCATTCCCTGCCCCATCTCCAGCCCCTGCCCATTATTTTTTCCAAGCCAACTCAGCATCTCCAAAGCCCAGTGTTCTCATTCAGGAGCTGTTAGAGTACAAGAATGCATTTTAAAGGATATTTCACAACCCAAAGCACTTTTTAAGTTTCTCAAAGATAAGTGGATGGTCACTGAACATGGATGCAAAATGCATTTTAATGAAAAAAAGAGTTACTTAAATGTTATTTTTAGGAAATTTTTTCTCCTCATCAAAATAATACAGGATCATTAGTAGAAATTTTAAAAGAATAGTATAAAGTAAAAGAAACCACTTCTCTCCACTATTCCAAGTTAACCACTGTCAACATTTCAAAGTATTTCCTTTTGTCTTTTGTAAATTTACATATCCAAATACCTTTTTGAGGTGATACTATTTATTTATTAATTTATTTTAATATATTTTGTATTGACTTCAGAGAGGAAGGGAGATAGAGATAATAAGATCAATGATGAGAAAGAATCAGTGATCAGCTGCATTCTACATGCCCCCTACTGGGGAAGGAGCCCACAAGTAGGGCGTGTGCTCTGACAGGGAATCCTTGCATGACTTCCTGGTTCAGAGATCAATGAACAAGCACTGAGCAGGCTGGCAGGCAAGATGATACTATTTAGGTGTGTATCCTGCTTTGTTTTCTTTTAGTTATGGTGCATGCATTTCACTACATCTATAACCACTTCCCTCCCCCCCCCCATTTATTAAGGTACTGTTTATTTTTCCCAGCTTTATTGAGAAATAATTGATATACACCACTGTATAAGTTTAAGGCAGACAGCACAATGGTTTGGTTTACATACATTGTGAAATGATTACCACATTGGGTTCAGCTAACATCCATCGGAGATGTAACAAACCAAAATTGAAATCTTCAATGTAATTTGAGTTAGCACAGAGACAGTGCCTGGGCCGCGCAAAGCACCTGGGTCACCTGGGTGAGCACAGCAGCCTGGGTCATGGCCTTCAGCAGTGGGAGGCACTGCCCCTCAGGCCCCTGGCTGGCAGGGTGGGTCCTGTGGGAAGGAGACACTGGTGGGAATCAAAAAGGAAAGCTGCCCGGGTCAGGGGAAAGCAGAATCGCTGCAGCCTCGCCACGCCCCTGGGCCTGCAGCTGAGTGGAGCTCGGCACCTTCCCTTGGCACCCTCAGCGGAGGAGTCCAGCCAGCCTGACCAGGAGATCATCCTGCCATCAGGCCCAGCGCTCTGGTGGTGTCCGGACAGCTCTTGGCCCCGAAGGCAGCTCTCGGGGCACAGAGAGTGAAAGCACCTCTCATGGCCCTTCATCTTGAGGATGGAGGGCAACGCCGCATGTGCGCTCCCATCCCAGGACTGCGTGTGAGAGAGGCTCCACTGAGCAGAGATTTTTTGCCTGGCACTTCTTTCAGGTGGGATGCGATGGCCCCTGGGAGGATGTGCTATCCTGGTTTGTAATGAGAAAGGTACTGTGCTGAGCCGTTTTCCAAGTGGACCTTCTGCTTCCTTTCCCAGCACACTCAAATCTACTCTGGCTGACCACCTCAACCCCGCAGACCCTTAAGACCTTCCTCCCTATTTTGTTGACTTTCCCACATCTAACGCACAACAGCACCCTATTTTATTGCCTAGGGGCGCCCCTAACCCTTCTCTGGAGGGTGGGGCAAGCCAGAGGAGGGGCCACGGTGTTGCAGGAAAGCATTCCATCAGTGGCCAGCCAGATGCACATGCATGGAGGTGAAGTCTCCAGCACCCGCTTTCCCACAGACCTGAGCCTCAGAGCAGCCAGGGGTGAGCTGGTGATCCCAAGGGTCTGCCAGCCAGCCTGGTTCTCCCACCACCCATCCTGATTCCCCTGTTCATCATCGTTGATCCAATGGAGCCTGGCGGGGGAGGGGGACCAAGAGCCTTCTGCATGTGAGCCTGGGCATTAGGTCGAGCCTTTGGTCATTGTGGATGTTATGGATCCTGTCTCTTTACATATATAGATATTTTCAGAGAGAAGATGGCATATACTGTTTGCATAAAAAATAGACAAAATTTGCATTTGGTTATTTATCAAGCAAATGCTATTTTATGTTTTCAAATATCTATATTTCTTAGTGTTTTCTGTTGCCTGAGAATAAAAGTATTATAAGTTGAAAAAATGTTATTGGTAGCCCTGGCCTCTGTAACTTAGTGGTTAGAGCATTGCTCCCTCTCCTTTTCCCCCTCCCCCACATAGAAAGGATCTCAGGCTCTATTCTCAGTCAGGGGCACATACAAGGGCAGGTACCTGGGTTGCAGTTCAACCCTGGCCAGTCTGGGCATGCAGTAGGCAATCTATCAATGCGTGAAGGATATTTCTCTCTCTCCCTGTCTCTCTCTCTCTCTTCCTCTCTCTCTCTCTCTCTCTCTCTCCCTCCCTCTTCCTCCCTCCATTCCTTCCACTCTCTCTAAAAATTGCTGGAAAAAATATCCTCAAGTGAGGATTAATGACAACAACAAAAATATTATGGGTAAAAGCAAAATGATATTTAAAGTAGGTGTCTTCTTTTTATCCATTATATAACAAACTTGATTTAATCTCTCATTTTAAAGGTAAAATGGTCACCATAATGTAGTCTGTGTCTAAAAAATATCAATTTTGTATCCTATATCTGAGTGAAACAATATGGTTCTTAGCTTTTCTGACTTATTTGGCTTATTATAACAGCTCAAGTTCCAACTATGTTGTTGCAAATGGCATTATAAGGGGACAGGTGGTAGTAAAGGGTAACAGGGCCAAGTATATGGTGACAGACGAAGACTTGCCTTTGGCATTGGCCACTCAATGCCATGTACAGGTCATTATCATAGAAATATACACTTGAGAGAGCAAGATACTGAAAACCTATTTGAAGAAATAATGACTGAAAACTTCCCCTACCTGGTGAAAGAAATACTGTAGACTTACAAGTCCAGGAAGCTCAGAGAGTCCAAAACAAGATGAACCCAAAGATGCCCACACTAAGACACAATAAAAATGCCAAAGTTAAAGACAAAGAGAAAAATAAGAGGAAAAAAAAAAAGTAGTTCGTTACCTATAAAGGAACACCCATACAATTGTCAGCTGATTTCTCAACAGAAACTTTGCAGGTCAGAAGGTAGTGGCAAGAAATAGTCAAAGTGATGAATAGCAAGGACCTACAACCAATATTACTCTACCCAGCAAAGCTATCATTCAGAATTGAAGATCAGATAAAGAGCTTCACAGACAAGAAAAAGCTAAAGGAGTTCATCACCACCAAATCAGTATTACATGAAATGTAGAAGGGTATTCAAGAAGAGGAAGAAGAAAAAGATAAAATATATGAATAAGTAAAATGAATCACTTTGTAGATTGCAAAGTTACAAACATGATGTATTTTCTGTGATACTTTGTAATATATTTAATGAAATAGTAGTTTTATATATAATTCTAATGACATCAAAGATAAATTGATGATAACATTAATAACAAATAGTTTATATTGTACTATTGAGATACAAAGTGAAAATCATGAATAAAAACCTATCTTATATAAAGTAAAATTATCCTGGCAAGTGTGGCTCAGTGGTTGAGTGATGACTCATGTACCAAGAGATAATGGGTTCAATTCCCAGTCAGGGCACATGCCCAGGTTGCAGGCTTAATCCCCAGTGGGGGCATGTAGGAGGCAGTTGATTGATATTTCTCTGTCATCAATGTTTCTATCTCTCTATCCCTCTTCCTTCCTCTCTCTCTAAAATATCATTAAAAACATATTAAAAAAAACAAAAAATGAAGTAAAATTATTTCCATTTTTTCCAATATGACAAAATATATCAGCACCAAATCATATAAAATTTGCAGTGATATTTTTAAAAGTCAATTCTTTAGTTTAAACAAAAAAACATCTTCTGTAATTAAAAATGTTTACTCAAATCTTCTATCTTAAATGATCTGACAATATTTTGACCTACATTAATATTGTCCACCATAATATTCATTGTGATAAATTAGAAAAATCAGGGCACCATCAGAAAATGAATTAGAAAAAACAAACAAAATAACTGGCTATATGTGAAAAATACATATTTTTTACTACCTAATGTAAAATGCATATCGTATCTTAAAACTGTGCTAATCATTGCTTCATAGAGTTGCAAAAGAACAGCACTGTTTTCTACATTATTTACAGGCTTTTCTGAATTTAAAGACCAGGGTCTTATGGTTTAGTGAGAACAAATTTGGGAAGATCTTCATATACAAACAGATATTTGAAAATGTACACCTATGTCATCTAGAAAAACCTGAGATTTAGAGATTGAGAACTAAAAAACAACAACAATAACAACAAAAAACAATTGTTTTCAGATATACTATAATCACTAGAATCCTGATGCGCAAAATTCATGCACAGGAGTCCCCTCAGCTCAGCCTGCACCCTCTCCAATTTGGGACCCCTCAGGAAATGTCCAACTGCCGGTTTAGGTGCAATCCCAGGAATCGGGACTAAACCAGCAGTTGGACATCCCTCTCACAATACTGGACTACTGGCTTCTAACTGTTCACCTGCCTGCTGGTCTGATCACCCCTAACTGCCCCCCTTCTTGCTGGCCTGGTAACCCCTCACTGCTCCCCCCTACTGGCCTGGTTGCCCCTTACTTCTCCCCTTCCAGACTGGTTGCCCCCAACTCGCCCCCTGCCAGCCTAGTCATCCCTCACTGCCCCCCTGCCAGGGAGTGGCAGTGGGAGGGAGCCTGAGGCACAGCAGTGACAGGGAGCTCTGAGCCCTGGGTTTGAAGGCCAACCACACTCCCGATCGCAGGAGACCCAGTATTCTGCCACACCCCGACCATGGCTTAGAGCTTACTTTCACTGCTGGGCTCCAGCTGGGGCATGGTGGTGATAGGGAGCTTTGGGCCCTAGGTTAAAAGCCGGCCATGCCCCTGATCACAGGAGACCCAGAGTTCCACTGTGCCCCAGCCAGGGCCCAAGCCCAGTCATTTGGTCATCCCTCACTGCCCCCCGCTGCCAGCCTGGTGGCCCCAAGCAGCCTCCTGTTCATTATCCTTTTGGTTGTTCAGGTTGTGACAGCCCCTGGATTTTTATATATTAGGATGAATGGGAGAAAAGTAAAGTTTGTTTTTTATTGTATAACCAGTACCTTTAAAACAACAAATATTAGCTAATGTAATTTATTGTCAATTGAATATTTGCATCACTTTAAAATGACTTTCAGATATATGTAAGACTTTTTAACATTTTGTGGATTTCATCCTCTAATTACAATAAACATAAGATGAAATATCAAAAACTTAATTAGAAAAAGAGACTATTGTGTCATTACACAAAAGATCTTGCAAATAGTTTTTAAAAAGACTGGCTAAGTATAAAATAAATAATGAGATTTTATACAAGCTGGATATTGAATTGCTTAGAAGGCTCTGAGCTGCTGCATCATCTTCATTTTTACACATTAAAACCAAGCATTTTATCAGCAATTAATCATATACTTCTTTATTGTTTTGAATTAAATGTATTTTATACTTTTTGTTTAGAATTTAATTCACTTCAAATCATTCCTGTATGGATCAGTCATTAATTTACCATGTTTTAGAAAAGAGAGGGACAACAGAAAGAAAAGAAAGAAAGAAAAGAAAGAAAGAAAAAAAAAGCTTCTTGTTGAAATAGGAATGGCACTTTTGGATGTCTAGTAATTTTTGATAAAATAAATGGGATGTTATTAATTAAATCTAAAATGGAATGATATTGACAAAAACATATTTGCTCTTTTATGCAACAGATAATACAGAACATCCAAATCACCTCATTGCTATCACTATTTGAAAACCACTTGCAGACCCATTTTAAGGATGAGTCTGAAGAAGACCTTTGTAATTACATTTCAATTTTTGAAAAAAAAATTTACATGATTAACATCTGTGTGCTAATACAATAAAATATTTTTAAATCTTTCAAGTAACTGTTGGTTAAATATTCATATTGTATTTCATTGATTACTTATTTCTAATAAAACTTCAAAGTAAGAATTATTCATGGGTGTCTTATTCTTTATTAGTCTGTCCATTTTTAGACAATTTGTTTTTAGGAATTCTTTTAGATACAATTTCACACATATAACTTAGTTATTAAACTGGAAAGTTAAATAGTTTCAGACCATTTTATTACTATAAAAGAGCTATTTTATATAAACTGGTTTTATGAATATCTTCTTTTGAAATATCATAGGCTAGTATGTTACTAGAAACCCACTATAAGTGAAATTCCATAACTATTGTTTTTCTCAAGTGTGTATCTTATAAAAGAATGATAATTAAATTTTCACATTTTAGTATACTAGTAAACTTACAAAGTAGATTAATCTTGACTCTATTTATCACAAGTGTATTAGGAATTGTGAATTGTTTTAAAAATTACAGTAGCAAGTAGTACTTAGAGTTGTAATGAAACCTTCACTAGTTTTAATTTTATATTACTTTACTAGAGGCCAGGTGCATGAAAATTCATGCACTGCAGGGGCCATCCCTCAGCCCAGCCTGCCCCCTCTCACAGTCCGGGAGCCCTCAAGGCTGGGAGGCAACCTGGTGACCAGGGGAAGGATTTATTAGATAGGATTTTTTTTTCTTGATTTCAGAGAAGAAGAGGGAGAGAGAGAAACATCATTGATCAGCTGCCTCCTGCACGCCCCCCACTGGGGATCCAGCCTGCACCCCAGGCATGTGCCTTGACTGGGCATCAAACCGTGACCTCCGGGTGCACCGGATGATAACCACTGAACACACAGCTGGGCTATATTTCATTTTTTAAGGAATCACAAGGCTGTTTGCACAGTGGCTGCCCCAATTTAACTTCCCACCAGTGGTGCAGACGCCGGCACCTCTGCATCCCACCAGCACTGTTGTTTCAGGGGAGGGGCTTCATCACAGCCAGTGAGTGGGTGCGAGTGGCATCTCATCTCTCCTTTGACTGTGTTTCCCTGCCGGTGAGTGTTGAGTGTCCTTTCAGCTGCTCATGGGCCATTTGCATATTTTCTTTAGAGAAATGTCCATCCGAGGCCCTTGCCCACATTCCATCAGATTGGTGCTGGGGTTGAGTGAGGGGAGCGCTCCCAGGTGCCAGGCGTTGGTCCCTTGACAGATGGGGAACCTGCAGGCACTTCCGGGGCATTTGCAAGCCATGGACAGTGTCCTCTGATGCACAGAGACGGTTTTCGTTTTGATGAGCCCAATGTGTCCTTTCCCCACTGTGGCTGTGCCACTGGGGTCACACTGACACCTTCCTTAAAGGTATCTTTCTTCTTTCCACAGGTACCCACAGAGCCAGGCCCTGCTTCCCAGTGCAGACGCCCCGCAGTTGCCTGCCTCCAGCCCCGCCAACCCACTGCCCCACCTCAGCCCCAGCCAGTTTCCTGCAGGTGCACTGGGGCCTCTGGCCTCTGGCCTCAGGCCTCAGGCGGGAGATGTGGGCTTGGCGCCCTCTCAGCCAGCCTTCAGGGATTCTAGTCCTTGGGACCCAGTGAACCCCTGGCCGATTTGTATTTGAATCTTTATAGTTTCTAAAGTTCATTAAGTCTCAAAGGTTATAAATGCACCTGGTATGAGAATTACATGTACACAGATACACTCTAACAGTGTCAGCTATGTGCTTGGCATGGGCATGTGCTACAGAGGCCAATTTTTAGAAGAGATTTTTATTGTGGGGTCTCTGTTTTTAAAGTGAAAATCAGCCCCTGGTGGCTGCTGGATTTGCTAGTGTGTTTACACATAAAGTCGACAAATATAAGGCGGTCACGTTTAGAGGCTCACGGCTCCCTTGGTGAACATGGACTCGCACATGGTGGGCTTTCCCTTTCTTGAAAATGCACCAGGGCCTCTCAGGGTCCTCAGGCAGTCCCCCCAACTGCCCACAGGCCCTCAGGCCGCCGGAGAGTGCAGTGCAGCTCTTGGAGGGCAGTGTGCTGGATGTGGAGAGAGCATCCTCTCAGGTCCAGAGCTGAATCCAAAGCTCCTGAACAACCTGTGGTCCACTTTTCAAATCCCCAGGACCGGCACAGTGGGGGCCACTCACGACCCAGCTTTGCACATCGGGTCCCTTTAGGCCACAGACCTGATTGGGACACGCAGGAAACCCTGAGAGCTGGCTCCCCTGGAAGAGAGTTAGAGGCCTTCAAGCAGTCGCAGAAGACGCAGGGCAGGGACTCACAGCTCAGACTCCTGGGGCCTCAGTCCAGGGTGTGAGAGGAGGCAGGTGTCCACGGCCAGCTCTGATGCTCAGGGTGCTGGTGGAGAGTGGAGTTGAAGGACAATGTCCCGGCAGGACGGAAGCTGGGTGCACTCAGAGGTGCGGCAGCTTGGAAACGGGTGGGCAGGCCATGTGGAGGGGATGCTGTGAAGGCACAATGGGAGGTGAGGCTACAGGTTCCTTTCCAGGTTAGGGCTTGACCCTAGAATGGGGAATGTGGGAGGAGGGAGGGATTGGCCATGGCCACTGGGGAAGGTGTGCCTGTGGGCTCCACCCTGCAGTATCTGCATGGAGTCAGGTTTGGCATCCAAAGGTCCAGCCAGGTTAGAGGCGTGGACCTGCGTGCGCTGCTGCTGCCAGGGGCACCCCCCCAACCCGGCAGGCCTGCATTGTGTTCGCTGGGCTGGTGGCGTGCTCCCAGCAGCCGCTGTGCGGCTCAGGGCATGCCCCCAGCCCAGCCCTCTGGGCCAGAGCAACCTGGGAGCTTGGCTACGAAGCCAGGCCTCCCACCCTGCCCCCGGCCACTCGGCACCTTCTTGGAGTCCTGCCCCACCCTTGTCTGCTCAATGGCCAGCGTGCATGCAAGCAGCCGCCCCGCCCCCAGCCACTGGATGCCCGCTTATGCAAATTAACCTTCCATATTTGTCTGGTTGATTTGCATACCCACTCCTGATTGGCTGATGGGCGTTGTGGATGTACCGTCAATTTGTACATTGCTCTTTTATTAGTGTAGATGGGTTTAATATGAAATATTCATCCAATGCCTGATAACTGTACTTCATTTTAAATGCTAGAATTCTTACTGTCCCCAATACTAATTTTTACATACTTAATCTTCATTTTTTAATTTCCATTAAATCAACACTTTTTTTCATTAGACTTGAACAGCTTATATAAAAAATGTAAACTTTGCCAAAATTCAGTTAGATAATGTGTAAGTTGTATTTAAATGTCATACCTGTACTCAGAAAATTATAGATTACTTATGAGACTATTAGAGCAATGCCCATAATATCTGTGTAATGATTTTCCAAATTCTTAGGCTGCATGATAGATTTTGTTCAGGATTTGTTTCTCTGATTTAAAAAAATATATATTTTTATTGATTTCAGAGAGAGGAAGGGAGAGGGAGAAAGAGATGGAAATATCAATGATAAGAGAGAATCATTGGTCAGCTGCCTCCTGCATGGCCCCTACTAGGGATTGGCTGGCAACCTGAACATGTGCCCTGACCTGGAATTAAACTGTGACCTTCTGGTTCATGGGTTGATGCTCAATTACTGAGCCACAGTGGCTGGGCTCCTCTGATTTTTTTCACTTTTATTGCTGACACCATTGTAGATGTCCCCATTTTTCCATGCCCCTTTGCCCACCTGTATTCCCATCCAGTCTCCTCTTCCCTCTGACCCTCACCACATTGTTTGTGTCTATGTGTCATGCATATATATTCTTTGGCTAATGCCTCACCTTTTTCCATCCAGTTTCCCTCTACCTCCTTGCCTCGGACAGCTTTCTGAAGACTTTTGAAAATGTTGTCTTATTTGCTCCATTACTTAATAAATGTAATGTTTGAAGATTTAATATAAATTATATTTTGTTGTTAATAGTGATGTTTCATTTATTTGGTTGCTCTAGAGTTATAGTCATTGTTTCAAAAGGGTCAGAGATGGGTGGGGAGGGTATCATACATTTCTTGTCTACTAGGGAAACTAAAAAGAAAGACAAACGGGGAAGCCATTCCTATTTCAAGGTTCTGCTAAAACGTTGTAGGGTATTCTTGGCTCTGTAATGTTTATTGTTATTTTATAGACACTAGAGTCCCAGTACATGAATTCCTGCATTAGTTGGATCCAGCTGGCCCACCCTGATGGGGGCCGATTGGGGCCGGGCCAGCAGGGACGAGGGCACATGGGAGGTTGGCCTGCTGGCCCTGCCCATGATTGGGTGTGAGTGATTGGGGGCTTGACCGGCCAGGAGGAGAGGCCGTGGGAAGTTGGAAGAGGCAATTGGGGCAGCCATTAGGCTGGTTGGCCACTGCAGTGCAAGTCATAGCAACTGGTCCTTCTGGCCATTCTGCCATTCTCGTCACTTGGCTGTTAATTTTTTAAAATGTTGGTGCTTAATTCAATAAACTATTATTTCCCAAATAATTCCCCTTTTGTCACTATATTCATTAAAAGTTATATTCCCAAAGTTTTAAAATATTTCTATCATTTACATTTACATCAGTTCAAAATCAGTAGTTTTTTATTTTTATTTTTTAAGTTATAATTGTTTTAAATCTAAACTATTGATAAAGTACAATATCACTTTGTATTTTCAATTTATTTTTAATATTGTCAATGTGATATAGACTTTTCAAATGCCACAACATGGTAATATTATACTTCTTAATGGTTAATATGAATTTATGTTGATTGAAATATGTGTCATACATTACTTTGAGAATAAAGTTTAACTACTGTAGCCATAAAATTATTCTTGTTATTTTTTCTATATATTTTTACCAATTTAAATCAGTCAATTGAGTGCTTACATTGATAAAACTTATTAATTACCAGATAGATATTTTATTTTCATAATTTCTCTATTTTAGTACACTTAAATAAACTTAAGTCATAAGAGTGAGTAAGACAGGTACGGAGAAAAAAATGAAGAAACTGGAAAGAGAAAGAGGGAAACTTATAAACTTCTAAAAGCTCCATTTTATTTTTTTCTGGTTTCATGTATAGTTTATTGAACTGCAGGAAGCTTAAACATGTACTGAAACTGAAAGGTTACTGTTAATAAAAACAATAAAGGCTTAAATAATATAGTACTTTCACACATATCTGACATCTTTTCTGAAATTGCTTCAAAAAATAAAATAAGTTGTAGACAATAATTATCAGATGATTTAATGAAATGTAATGATAAATTCTAGCTTCTACAGTACAGTTAAACTATCTTCTTTGTAGAACACAAAAGAATTTCTTTTTATTTTATAAATAAATTAGCACAAAAATGCTTCAAATTTATGCTATTGCATATCACTTAACTCAGCATACTAGGGAAAAGAAAGTATTATATAAAAAACTAGAAGGCCATTGCATGAAATTCATGCATGGGGGGGAGGTGTCCCTCAGC